>CM074581.1:34247500-36750196 GCA_037305975.1 Chrysolophus pictus | reverse complement strand
GGCACAGCAGGATGGGAGCTGAGCCAGCCACAGCCTGGCATATGCCGTACAGGGTGCCCTGCCTGGTGCTGGGCTTAGTGCTGCCCTGTGCTGGTGATGCTGCTTGGGGTGGGTGTAGAGCAGCTTCCTGCCAAGCAGGACCCCAACCAGCAGCAGGTTACTTGTGTGAGCAGGGGCACGGGGGGAGCGGATTGCACTTGCTGTTACTGCCTCAAAGGAATGTTGTTATCTTTAAAATGTTTTTAACTGCTGTAGGACTCATGTCATTCTTACATCCCACTCTAGAGCACTCTGTCACTACATTTGAGAGTACAGGCTAAGAGTACAAGCTGCTGTTGGATTTCATTTTATCTTTACTATCCACAGGAAACAGTGGGTGGCTTCAAAAATAGAATTGTCTTTGCTAAGATGAAGTTTTGCTGTATGTAACACAGAACCCTGAACTCTTCGTATTTTATAGCTGATACAACCAGTCTTTCCAATCTACTGAAGAAGTAGGCTTAGGAACACAGAGAATAAGTCCCAGCTGCAGTAGATGATCGTGTAGCTTGAGAAAGGCTGATCCTGGGGGTTCAGGTAGTTCAGATCTAACCTTTTGGTATTCTAAAGCGTGAATAATTCAGCTGATGTACTTTTCCTTGTATTGTTGCCTCTTCGTTGTTGATGGATAATTTCAGTAGTTTTTGCTGGGTCGGTTGCTGGTTAGCAGATAGGCTTTTGTACTTACCTTCATAAGGCAAAGTGATTTTAGAATCGTGAATGTTCTGCTTCCGAGTGATTTTCTCCCATTTTTTGATTCAAACAAGAACAACTTATGATTATTTTTATTTTTTTTAATGCCAGGCATTGTATTCAAGTTAAAAAATTAACACATTTGTATAATCAATGAAAATTATATAAAGGAATATTATATAATCAAATAATATTAAGTGTTATAACAATGAAATAAGCAAGAGAGTTAGGCACAGCAAGACAAAGAGAATAAATAGGATACTTACCCGTGTTGTGGACTCGCTCAGGAAACTCCAGTGGAGTGGATCATCCAAAGAGAGAGAGAGAGATCCTTCCCCACTGGTAGTCAGCTCCTAAATGGGTCTAGGAGAGGTGGAGCCAGGCTCCACCCCTTCCTGCAGCACAGCTGAATTGCTTTCACCTGTGCTCCCAGGGCTGACTCATTGCTTGCCTCAGGTGATTAATCAGAGGTTCAGGCCATGACTCAGCAGTTCCCTACACTCCACCCCTTCACGGCGTGAACCAGTGATCAAGTTGACTAATGGGTAAGCTTTTCCTAATACAGAGACCCACTATATCACGACGCTTATACAATTTCCATCGCGACGCGTGTTGGTACAATTCAAGACAAGTGACAACTGGTGAACGTTGATATTCTTGTATGGGCCAGTGCTCGATAAAGTTACTAGAGGCATGCAGTCGTCAGGTGCAGGTCCGTCTTATGTTCCATCAGTCCCATATAGGCCATCACCAGGTGTCGCACGTGATCTGACTGTAACACTGGAACGCTTTGATGGCATTTCGTTCCTTCCGGTGATCCTGAAGGCTCGAAGACTCACAGGGAGTAATACAGATGTTTCAGGGGTACCAGGAGGGGAAGGTCTGCTCTCCAGGGCAAGATACAGGCCATATTTCTATCCTGGGTCAACACTTCCACTTGTACTGGGGCATGTCCCAGCCGCCTGTACCACACCTTCTGGCCAGATATCTGTGGCTGCATAACTATGTCAGGCACCAGAGGAGGTGTCCTGATCTGCCACAGGGACATGATGAGGGTCCCTTTAGCAATGAAGATCGGAGTGTTGACCACAATATCAGTAGGCCATGTACCTATTACTGGAGGAACTACTGAGCCTCCCACCTCCAACAGTCTCCCCCAAGGTGCAAGTAGGCCACACCACTTGGGTCCTACCTGCACCTTCCAAGGCCATTTTATTCTATGGGTGCCTGGTTCTAAATTCTCAGGGGCAGGGAGCAGAAGATTATTTTCATTACCAATCTGGGGTCTTACCTGATAATCAGTGCCTGTAATTTGGATCCTAAGCGGGGTGGCCCATGTTGTCTGCAGCATTTTCAGGGCACTGGGTCTGCCATCTCAGGGTCTTTCATTCAGGTCCCGCAAGGTTTCATACAGTCTTTTCATCCACCCCTGCAGGGACTGGGAGTCTGTCTTCAGGGCAGCCTTAAGAATACCATTATAATGTTCAATGAGGCCTGCCCCCGTTGGATTATATGGCAGGTGAAGTCGCCATTCGATGTGGTTTTCTTCTGCCCAGCGCTGTATCGTTGCACCAGTAATATGAGTCCCTTGGTTGCTCTCGATGACTTGAGGTGTCCCGTAGGCAGACATCAGTTTAGTCAGTGCCTTGTCGGTATATGCCTGGTTTGCTTTCAGTACTGGATAGGCCTGCAGTAGCCCACTTGCAGTGTGCAAGCAGGTCAGGGCATATCTCGCCCCCTCAGACCGAGGAAGGGGCCCAGTGTAATCGACCTGCCATCGCTGGAGAGGATTGTGTCCTCTAGCAAGATGGGCTGTTGTTTCCAGCAATGATCTCGGTCTCATCTTAGAGCAAGCGTCGCAATCCTGGCATGCCTGGACGATGTCAGGTAGCTGTATGGGCAGCCCCCATGCTTTAGCAGCTGCCCACATTGTCTTTTGTCCCGCATGCCATAGCTTCTGATGTAACCAACGGACAATGTTCTCAGATGGTGAATTCTCAATCCATCGAACTCGGGCCAGCGTGTCAGCTTCATCATTTCCCGGTGACTGTAGGGGCTGATGACCAGAAACATGGTAGACACGTATAGTCCTGTGTTTGACTGTATTCCATATGTCTAACCACATGTCTTTGCCCCAGATTGGTCAGGCGTGGATAGTCCATTCCTGGGTGGCCCACTGTGCAATCCAAAGAGTGAGCCCCCGGTACACAGCCCAACTGTCTGTACAGATATTCAGAATACCATCACCGGGTTCCTTGGTTATAACCATCCACACGGCTCACAGTTCTGCCCATTGGCTGCTCTGACCATCCCCCTCGTCAAACCAGATTGTCTCAGTCGAAGGATGGTATGCTATCGCTCTCCACTTGTTCGGGTTGCCCTTGCTGGACCCATCTGTATACCAGGCATTTTCAGGAATAGGATATTTCCCCTCCTGAACAGGTCTCTTCTCTGGTGGAGTGACCAGTGTTTCTTTTGGTGCATCACAATGATAGGTCACTGAGCCTAGAGTCTTCTGAAGCTCTTCTTTTAAGGGTGATGAAGACAGACTGCTCCTTTGGCTGAGGTAAGCGACCCATCGTGCCACTGTTTGTGCTTGGGCCACCCCTGTCTTAGGAAGGTGGGTCAGATCTCTCACCCACCCCTGAATCAGCAGAGTGGTCTTAGCTATAACTTCAGCCGTCTGGGTTATTGGCTCTACTGCCTGTAATGCTGAATAGGCAGCCAATAACTGTTTTTCAATCACACTATATCTTTCTTCTGCTCCATGCCAGACCTGAGACTAGAAACCAATGGGGGTCCGAACAGAACTCTGGCGTTGCCACAGGCCCCAACCAAAGCCATCTTGAGTAACGTGAACATCCAACTCAGCTGGGAGGGTAGGATCGAACATACCCAATGCCTGGGCTTGTTTAACTGCCAGTTTTGCCTGTTGGAAAGCATCCTGTTCTGTTTTCCCCCAGTCCCATAGCTGCCCCTTTTTTGTGAGTCTCTACAGTGGCCTTAGCAGCTGCTCTAGGTGAGGTATAAAGGAACGCCAGTAACCCAGTATACCTAGAAACTCTTGCAGCTGCTTCGATGTTGTAGGGACTGGGAACGCCTGAACCTTATCTATGACAGCACTGGGTAGTACTTTGGTCTTTCCTGACCAAACCACCCCCAGGAATTTTACAGACAGGCCCGGACCTTGCACCTTTTGGGGATTTATTGCCCATCCCCTCTGTTGTAAATAGGCGGTTAATGAATCTGCCGCCTGCCCTACTGCCTCCAGTGAGTCGGATGTCAGCAGGAGATCATCAATATAATGATACAGGTTAACATCATCAGGTTTTTTCCAATCAGCCAGGTCACGCGCCACTAGATTGTGACAATATGTTGGTGAATGCACGTACCCCTGTGGCAGGACCTGAAAGGTCCACTGCCTGCCTCCCCATGTAAACGCAAATTGATCTTGCGATTCCTCAGCAATTGGGATACTGAAGAACACATTTGCTAAATCTAGGACACAATATTGGGAGGCAATATTGGGTACGGCTGCATGAATAGGCGGCATGACCTTATTTAATTCTCTGTTATCTACTGTCATTCTCCATGTGCCATCCAACTTCCGCACTGGCCACATGGGGGAATTATATGGGCTGTGTGCAGGTCTTATAATGCCCACTTTTTCTAATTCCTGCACCATTCTCGATATTTCATCTTGCCCACCTGGAGTCTGTACTGTCTTACATTAGTAATCCGGCACAGTTTCGGCAGGCAAATAGGCCCATGTTTCGCATGGCCTCTTAATATTGCCTGCACCACCCGGATACTGATACATCTCTGTCGAAGTCTGAACTCTCCCACAATTGTCTGGAGAGTCAGACCCCATAGAATATCTATGCCCAAGATGTACTCCTGGACTGGGGCAATAGATACCTTATACTCCCGGGGTGGGAGACGCCCAACCCCCAGTTTCAACCATGTTTGGGTGACAGGAATAGTCCGTCCCCCGAAGCCACCAATCATCATTCTGTCTTCATCAAATTTGGTTGGATCTCCGTAAATAATTGATGTTTCTGCTCCAGTGTCCACTAATGCCATAACTCTTTGAATGTTTTTTCGGGACTAATAAATCGTTAATTCTACATAGGGCCTCCGGTCCCGTTTGGAGGCCCTAGGGGGACTAACATCCCTCGTCACGCCATGAATTGAGCTATGTCCAATTCTTTTGCTTTCGGTGGCTCAGGCATTGTAGCCCGAGACACTTGAGGCGGCTTTTTTTTTCCTATTTGGAACAATGAAATCCTCTAAGTTCCATGTCGTTGTTGGCATTCTCTCTATAACCCTTACCCTTGGTTTCTTAGGGTAGGTCTGAAATTTTTGGTTGTCCTTTAGTTGTTTCCACAGTTGGAGAAGAATATGGTTGGGCTGGCCGTCAATCTTAGCAAGTTGGACCCCAGCCCAAATTAAATCATTAAACATTTGTTTTCGGGGGACCCTTATGGGTCCCGATTGAGGAGGTCAAGTAGCCGGCATTTTGGTTTTAGTCACCGGCAAGACCTTGGCTTCTTCTAGTGTCCGGTTGTTGCGCCTATTCCGCAGGCGTTCTGTTTCTCCCAGGTCGGCCTCTAACTGGGCAGCCTGCTGGACAACTGCTTCTGAGGCCACTAGGGGATTTAATGTAGAGACCAGAGTACCATATAGATGGGAGGGAGCTTGTTGTAGAATTAAGTCTCTCATCCCCGCTGAGAATTTGACCAGATCCGGGCCATCAAAGGTATCTTCATAAATTGCTTCCCTTACACCTAGTTCACGGATGTAGTTTTGAAGGTCCTCCATGGAGGACCACATCCCTGTAAAAGAATATCAGATTTATTGGGCCATACCATACGGCATACTGCCATTAACCATTCTATTATAGAATGGTTTTCATCATTATATTGATTACCTTCATATAATCTCCGCCTGAGAGCAGGATGGACGGTCATTGTGGCCAATTTGGCTATTTCCGGGCCATTCACCAGAACACTTTCTGCCCCAGAATCCCACAGTCTTAACAACCAAGCTGGCACACTTTCTCTAGGTTTCTGCCTGAATCGTTGGACTAAGTCCATCAGTTCTGTTGCCGTGTATGGTCGGGCTGTTACGTGCAAGTGGGTTTGAGCGGGGGGCCACTGATTAGGCAGCACCCCTGCTGGTCTGTCCTGTACCTTTTTTGTTTTTTGAGTTACAACAGGATGGACTTCTAGTGCATCCGTCAAAATTGGAGATTCAAGATCTGATTTAGATTGTTTTTTTTCCTGATCAACATAGTCCGTTGATTCAGGAGCCTAGTCATTGGTTATGGAAATATTACGAACTTGACCTATTGGAAGATGTAGAATTGGTTTTTTTCCTGTTAATATGCCAAGTTCCTGTTCTAACTTTTCAATACAATCTTTTAAAAGTTCATTTTCGTTCACTGAAGTATTATTCCTTATTTCAGCATTGTTTAAAGCATTTAACAGTGGCCATGCCACTGTAGAAGCAGCTAATTGTCTTTCTCTTGTGACTAATATATCTTTGCCTAATCCCTGAAAGTAATCTGCTAGACGATATGGGGAAATGTTTCCCACAACACATAGGGGACCCCATTTTTCAGTGATAGTTGCCAATTCATAATAAGGGGATCCTGCAAATCCTGGGATCTGCCCTGGAATTATTTTATCTAGGGGAGTAGTGTTCTCCCCCTTGAACCATTTACAGGAATTCCAAAGAAAGGACATAGTGTAAGTTTAGTATATTCGGCTTGCCTGGCTCACCAAGTGTATAATCAATGAAAATTATATAAAAGAATATTATATAATTAAATAATATTAAGATATTATAATAATGAAATAAGCAAGAGAGTTAGGCACAGCAAGACAAAGAGAATAAATAGGATGCTTACCCATGTCATGGGCTCGCTCAGGAAACTCCAGTGGAGTGGATCTTCCAAAGAGAGAGAGAGAGAGATCCTTCCCCACTGGTAGTCAGCTCCTAAATGGGTCTAGGAGAGGTGGAGCCAGGCTCCACCCCTTCCTGCAGCACAGCTGAATTGCTTTCACCTGTGCTCCCAGGGCTGACTTATTGCTTGCCTCAGGTGATTAATCAGAGTTTCAGGCCATGACTCAGCAGTTCCCATACACACATTAAACATAGCTTTGTTTACATGTTGGTAACTGCTGAGGCTTTGGCTGACAACAGCTTTCAGCTATGTCTGAACTAGACTGGATTTGTCTCATGCTTTTAGTATGTCAGTATTTCTCTTCCAGACCTCTGAATCAATTATTCCTCTGCTATTTATCTTTTTTGGTTGCTGGAGAGAAGAGTTACTATGTTACATCCTGATTTGTAAGATCAAGCGTGGTGATTTTCAGTAATTGAGGATTTTCTTGCTTTTCTTTAAGTGAGATAAGTGGTAACCTATTCTTTTCCTTTTCCTGTGTGTAATGCAGAGGGATGGGGTTGGAGGTCTGACTGGTTCATGTGGCATCCCATATTTTCCTACGCAGCTTAAGTTAATTCCTACATAACCTACATAACCAGAAATTCTCAAATATGGTAAAAACTTGATTTCTAGTGTTTTGGTATGTATGTTAAAGACACTGTGTTTCCAGTTCAGACAGCATTGCCTCACATGTGCTTGTTGTCTCATAGTAAAAAATTCTTTTAATAATTTGGCTACATACATACTCCACCCATAGTTTGCATATTGTCTTCTTATGATGAGGTTTGCCTGTTAAGTAGAAAGACAGAGTGAGCTTAGATTACAGAAGCAGAAAAGCAAAGACAGCTTAGAGGCTCAACACAGTATAGATGAGTAGACTTTTACTTTAAAGTTGTAATGTTCTGGATCTTATGTGGGATGAGATACAGGTGTGAGTGTTACACACAAGTGTTTTTCCTGGGTACATTGTTTACCTGCTGCCAGGCAAGCCAGCTCTTTTTTTCTCTGCCTCTGCTTTTATTGCCCATATCTATCTGCATCACAAAATCTCTAACAGATTTCGTTTCTAAAATTGTATGTCTAGAAGAAGGGCTTATCGCAGTCTTTATATCATCCTTGGATGGAGATTGGTAGTTTATGGAGGAGTTTGCATAAATTATTAGCATCTTACCAAAACCAAGGAACAGGAAAAAAAAAAAAAAAAAGCCCAAAGAAATGATTATAGCCAAGCCAGGAGGAAACATTATCTTCAGTTTGTGGAGTCTACCCTTTGTCCCCATTCTGCTCAGCACTGACTGGATGGGGTTAACACTGACCACTAACAAAAGCGCTCTGCTACCTGTCTCACAGTGCTCCGGTCTTTGTTGCTGCATTATGAGTGTACTGCTCCTACTGACATGTTTTCTCACACCCTCGCTTGTTATCTGAGCAGTGTTATCCCTCACAAGCTGTACAGTACCTGCTTGCTCCAGGTGCTACATAAGCACAGCAGAAGGATGCCAGGGGGCTTGCAGGTAGTGTCTGCACATTGTTGCTCTTTCAAAGAAGCCCCTATACTGGCTAACTGTAGAAGAAACCATTTTTTTCCTTCATAAGATCCTTGCAAACACAGTCAAAGTGAATGGAAGTTTGTGTCTAAATGTCTTTTTGCAGTAGGGGCAATGAGGTTATCTATTTTTCAGGAAGTGAGACAGTAAGGAAAACTGCTGGCTCAGGCTTCACCTCCATTGTTGTGTTACCCACTCACAGGTATCATGTCTTTGGTGACGGGGTGTAACACAATGAATCCTGTACAAAGACTGCTGTCATAGGCCAACAAGGGCCTGTGATGCCAGAGTGAAGGCTGATATTGCAGATTACTTCCGGTCACTGGAATACATGGAGTCTACACAGTCTTGGACATGGGGCTGTGCTCCTTTATTTTTCTGTTTTGTTTCCTTCTTGTTGCAGGGAGACAGCTGTTCGTTCTGCCCCTGTAAAGTCACTATGTGAATGAAAGGGTCTGCAGCTGTGGAAGGAGAATCACTGCATCAGGGGTGGCTGCATGTTCAGATACATGGAAATTGGTGTGTTTGCCTAAAGATGTGTTTTCAAACTCAATCCCCAAAACCACTGCATTGCTGTAGGAGGCTAAATGTGCTTTTACAGGTTAGATTCACTTGCTTTGAAATGATACCGGTTTTGATGACAGGGAAGACAATTGAATGCTGCCAAAGATCTGTGTTGATGAGACAGGAAATAGTGGGCGTTTGGCCTTCTGTGAGATGGGCTTGATACTGATCCACCAGGACTCTTCTGTCCTGGATTTCTACAGAGAACGTTGTTCTAGCTGCTTGTAGTTTTGAAGTGTGGGGAAGGAAAGAGTGGTAAGGAACTAAGAACCTGCAAGATAATTTTGGATAGATTTAACTGAGGCAGCTGAAGACAACGTTTCCCTCTGAAGAATCCAAGTGTTTTGCACTGTGTATTAGTTCAACAGGCATCTGGATTGGACGCAGGGCTTTTCTCTTCAGGTTTCTGTTTGTTCTTTCATGGGACTGTTCTCTATGCATGTTGATTAAGGTCGAAAACCCTGGGATTTACAGTTACAGTACAAGATAGTTGTATTATTGCATTTCTACTATTTTACCACTAAGTAAAGCAAGTGTTTTGCCTTCCTGCAGAGAGATGCTTTGTTCTAACTGGCAGCCGCAGACTCCTTCTGGGCTGGCGACCCTGAAGTCTCATCTCTGGTGGAGGTGGCAGCATGCCCAGTAGCTTCCTCCTCCCAGGCACGGATGCGAAGATTTTGGCCTCCTGCAGACTCGGTGGTCATCTCTGCTTTGCCATGACCGTGTATTCATTTCCTTTGCTTTTTCGTGTTGCTGCTGCTGCTGCTTCTGGATGGGTTGATGTTGGTTTACTGTTTGTTTTCCTGGTTGTTCTTCTGTTGTTTCTGCCTTGGTGTCCTGCTCCTTCTGCATTGCAGTGCATTGGTTTCTTTTCAGTTTTGTTGATTTTCATTCCCCGTCTGTTTCTGTTCTTTGAACTACTTTTTCCTGTCCTAAGCGTATTCCCTTGTGTTTGTGAGAGTTTCAAGGGATTTAGCTTTGCTTTCCTTGGCTTCCCAGTCCTTTGTCTTTCTTTTATTTTTCCTGGTTTTGCTTGGCTTTGGTTTGCTCTTTGTTTTTTTGTTAGTATTGTGGCCCTGTGTTGCTTTTCAGTTTTCATTCTTTCTTTCCATTGCTAAGCATTGGTGAGCGTTTTTATCTGTTTCCTTTGTTTGGATTGTTTGTTTCATCTTGTTTTGCTTTGATTTGTTTTCCTTCTTTGTTGTGTTTTGTCTTTTGCTTTCTCTGCGGTGAGCCTTTTTGCTGTGCTTTCCATTGTCTTTGTTGCATATCTGTTGGTCCTTTGTCTTTCCTGCTCCTTTCTTTGCATGATGTTGTTTTTTGCTGAAAGCATTCCTTTCCTTCTCAGCGTATGTTTCTTGGCTTTGCTTTGTTTGTTATTGTTATTCATTTTCTTAATTCTTTTCTTTCCTGTTCCTTTCTTTGGTTTATTTTCCTTTTTCCCAAGAGGACGGCTTGCCTCTAAACCAAATGTTGAGCCCTTTGGTCTTAACGCTATCCCCTATGTGAAGCTCTTAACCCCGAACCTAAAGAAGAAAGGCTTAACATGTAATCGTGTCTAATAATGTTAACACTTTCCCCTCATGGTTAATGGGTTTTCTTTAAGCCTGCTAGGAAAATGTAACCCTTAGCCAGCAGGTTAACTGTCTGCTCTTGTGCCTACCCCTTACTCTGTAATGTAACTCATATCGCTAACTCAAGTGCATAAACCTGAAATCTTCACTCTAAAGCAAACAGGTAATATGTAACCCTCACCAAATGGAGAGCACGTAACCGTTTACCGTTAATGCAACTGGGAAAGCCTTAACCCTAATCAAAAAAAGGCAACCCTTAATACTAACACAAGAGGGTAGGCCTTAAGCATACCCCGATGTGGGAATCCTTTACTCTAATCCAGTATTGGAAGCGTTAACTCTTACCACAAAAGGGAAGTCTTTCATCCTAATCTAATATGGTACCTCTTCATCCTAAACACTAGCCCAAAACAGTCACCTTTAACCTAAAGGGTTTTCCTTAAACCTTAGCACTAAAAGAAATTGGTAACATTTCACCTTTAAACATAATCCAAAATAGTGACCCTAAAACCTAATGCAGAAGGGTAAGCCTTCACAATTAGCAGGAATGCTGAATAGTAGCACTTGAGCATAATCCAGAGCGGGATGAGGCTGAGTTTGTTTGATTCCAGGGCTGCTGTGAGGCGCAGGGCTGATGAGCGGCTGCGGGGCCCGTCGTCAACATGGAAACACACTGTGACAGCACACAGGTTGCGGGAGACCGGGTGATGGCTGCTGTGACATCCTGTGGCGGGCCTGGAGCTGCAGCCTCCAAGCTTCTTTGGCCTTGCACCCTAAGGAGTTAAGCCTGCTGTCCTGCACGTGGTCCCACTGCAGAAGCTCTTTGGACATAGGAAGTTTCTGGGGAGAGGGTAGATGCCTGAAGGCATTATTTTCTTCCTTCCAGAGAGTTTTCTTTTTCTTTGTTCTTTCCAATTGGTTTTTCTTTGCTTTTCCTTTTGCTATTTAATATTTTTTTCTTTCTTTCATGCTTCTTTCTCTGTTGCTATGCAGTGCTTTTTTTGCTTATTTTTTCCTTCTCCTTTTTTCTTTTTCTTCCTTTCAGGCAGAGCCCCGGGGGCCGCTTGGTCAATGCCCTTACTCAGAGGAGGCTGGGTTTTCCTTCTGAGGGCTTCATGCACAAATAGCAAGGAAAACTGGGACACAGAGCAGTCCTCAGGAAAAGCACTGCTTTCCTGAGACGCTGTCTCAAGCTGCCTGTGCTCACCCTCCTCTCTTTTCTTGGAAGGTAACTGCCCTGCTTTTTCCATCTCTTCGTCTGATTGCTTGCATTTTTGTCCAGCTAGGGCTTAGGAGAAAGTTGGGAGATGTGTCCCAGGAAGGAACAAAGAGAAAACCTAGGTAGAAAGACAGTGCATCAAGTCCAGGTGGCTGCTGTGTATCTGTACCTCTCGTCAGTGCCTTCTAAAGCTCTGTCTTCTTCCGCTGCCCTTCTGCATGGCTGAGCTTCAGGGGAAGGGCACTTGCATCAGCTGCTGTCAGAAACAAAGCGGTACTTGAGGAGCGCAAGCTTCCTATGTTTGATCGTAGTTCCTTACGTTTGCCATTCCACTTCTACACGTTGTCCCGTTTCTACAGCCGACTCAGATCTGCAGTGCCTTTTCCTCTCTCCTACATCAAACACATCCTTTCATTCAAAATGTGGGTTCTTACCCACAGAAGCTTTCCATTTCCCACTTTCTTAAAAAGATTGAATCGACTCCTAGGCTGCTTCCCTAAACCAAAGTGTAATTTTTCTATTTCGCTGAAACCAGTCACCAATAGAAGTTGTCCTCTCCTTTAATGCTGTCTCGTCTGTGTGCGCTCTTCCCCTGTTCTGCTCTTCTAGTGCTCCCGTCAGCATCCAATTTCTGCAGCACAGCTCTCTGTCGGAGATTATTTTGGGGTGGAGGAAGGTATGTAGAACAGAGATCTGTACAGGAAAAGCTATTGTGCTGTAAGATTTTGGCCTCCTGCCGACTCGGTGGTCATCTCTGCTTTGCCATGACCGTGTATTCATTTCCTTTGCTTTTTCGTGTTGCTGCTGCTGCTGCTTCTGGATGGGTTGATGTTGGTTTACTCTGTTTGTTTTCCTGGTTGTTCTTCTGTTGTTTCTGCCTTGGTGTCCTGCTCCTTCTGCATTGCAGTGCATTGGTTTCTTTTCAGTTTTGTTGATTTTCATTCCCCGTCTGTTTCTGTTCTTTGAACTACTTTTTCCTGTCCTAAGCGTATTCCCTTGTGTTTGTGAGAGTTTCAAGGGATTTAGCTTTGCTTTCCTTGGCTTCCCAGTCCTTTGTCTTTCTTTTATTTTTCCTGGTTTTGCTTGGCTTTGGTTTGCTCTTTGTTTTTTTGTTAGTATTGTGGCCCTGTGTTGCTTTTCAGTTTTCATTCTTTCTTTCCATTGCTAAGCATTGGTGAGCGTTTTTATCTGTTTCCTTTGTTTGGATCCTTTGCTTTGCCATGATAGTATATTCAATTCATTTGGTTTCCTCTTGTATTTCTTGACCTTGTTTTGCTTTGATTTGTTTTCATTCTTTGTTGTGTTTTGCCTTTTGCTTTCTCTGCGGTGAGCCTTTTTCCTTTTTCTGCTGTGAGCCTTTTTGCTGTGCTTTCCATTGTCTTTGTTTCATATTTGTTAGTTGTCTTTCCTGCTCCTTTCTTTGCATGATGTTGGTTTTTGCTGAAAGCATTCCTTCACTTTTCAGAGTGCGTTTCTTGGCTTTGCTTTGAGTTTCTCTTTTTTTTTTTCATTCTTTGAGATGTTGTCCTGTCCTGTATTTCTGTCTCGTCTGTATGTGCTCTTCCCCTGTTCTGCTCTTCTAGTGCTCTTGTCAGCATCCAGTCTCTGCACCGCAGCTCTGTGTGGGACTTTATTTTGGGGTGGAGGAAGGTACGTAGGGCCTAGATTTGTAGAAGAAAAGCTATTGTGCTGTGCCCAGAAGGTGATGAAGAAGAGCCCTGAGGAACCAGGAGCACAGAGGCAGCGTGTTTCTCCGAAGGCCACAGCGTGAGCACGTGTTCACTTTGGCGGACTCCTTTGTACCTCTCCAGGAAGTGCTTTGGAATGGAGAATCTTCTGGAGTTGTTTCCAGTTGTTGCTTGGATGAGCTGAGGCTTTTCTCCTTGTATCTTTGCTGGGAAGCAGAGCGGAGGGAACGTCTGTGGTGAGATGCTCAGGTGAAGTTGCCTTCCGTGCACCAACAGCCTGTTTGTGTCCACGTGATGCACGGTGAAGGGAAGCCTGCTGTTGTGTCAGTAAGCCTGCCTAGTGGAATAATGTTTTTGGCCTTTTTGGCAAGTGTGTGAGGAGAGGTCTTTGGACAGGCTGTTCTTTTGTTGTTTTGTTGTGGGTTTTTTGTTTTTTTTTTTTTTTTGCAGGGGAAATGCTATTTCAGTTGTTAGTTACCATGGTTGGTTGGTGCTTGTTTGAAAAATATTTGTCATCTAGAGAAGCAGTGGTCTCGCACCAGAGAAGTGAGACATCTCCCGTACATCCTGTCTTCTCCACGAGCCTTCCATGTAGAGTCATTTAGTGCCTGTAAATGCCTGTAGAAATGGTGGGGGGATAAATGGGGAAGAGATGAGGTGCAGTTTCTGTGCATGCTCTGCACACGGAGCAGGCGTCACCTAGTGAGAGCTAGGAGCCCTTTGCAGCGTGGTGGATTTGTTTTCCTTGCTTGTTGGAGCGTGATGCTTTTGTAGGTGCTGTGTGCATTGTAAGTAACTGTGAACTGTGCTGAGACAACGGGTGTCCTAGAGGGAGCCCCTCTGCAGGCTTTTTGTTTGGGCAGTTTTATTCCCTCTGGGGATGAAAAGGGACTTGAAAAACTCACAAGTACACCTTGCGACTGCTCCAGACTGTCAAGTGGAGATGATGCCTTTCCTCCCATTGGGGCAGGGAGGAAAGTAGGTGAGAAGTTTGTCTGCCAGCGTGAAGTAGCAGGTTCGGAAGATGGTAACAGGCATGGTAGGCCAGTTAGCAAGATGTTAGAATCCTAGAATCGCCGAGGTTGGAAGAGACCTACGAGATCATCAGTCCAACCATCCACCTATCAGCAATAGTTCTCACTAATCCATGTCCCTCAACACAACGTCTAAACGTTCCTTGAACACCTCCAGGGTGGGTGAGTCCACCACCTCCCTGGGCAGCCCTTTGCAGTGCCCGCCCACACTTTTGGAAATGCACTATTCCCTACCATCCAGCTTGAGTCTGCCCTGGCACAAATGGAGGCCGTTCCCTCCAGTCCTATTGCTAGTTAACGATGTTAGTTAACAATGAGAGACGTTAACAATGAAAGTGACTTATGTGTGTGGGGCATCCCTGACTTGGCTGACAGGAGTGGAACGTTGTGGACGCCGTAGACGGCGGGGAGCTTGTTCCTGTGAAACGGTCCCTTGTGCTCCAGGAATCTCTCTGACTTTCTATCATGGACTCCTCCTGCTGGTTTTCAGCGTGCTCAGAGGCATTGGTAACGAAGAGAGAACAGACGTCTTTGTAGGCCCTGGAATGGAAGGTGCTTGAGAAGCAAAGGCAGGCAGGTGTGTGCAAAGCAAAGGCGTGTGTGTGCTTGCAGAGCAAAGGGAAGCATGTGCACGCATCGAAAGCGAAGGCGGGCAGGTGCTTGTGAGGCAAAGGCAGGTATGGGTGTGCTTGCTTGCTTAGCAAAGGCACGCAGGTGCATGCTTGCATAGCAAAGGCAGGCAGGTGCGTATGATGGAACGGCAGGTAGATGGATGCATGCTTGCTTCGAAAAGGCAGGCAGGTGCATGGCTGTGAAGCAAAGGCAGGGAGACGTGTGCTTGCTTAGCAAAGGCAGGCAGACGGGTTCTTGCAAAGCAGTGGCAGGCAGGCAGGTGATTGCTTGTGAAGCGAAGGCCGGGAGGTGGTTGCTTGGTTAGCAGCGGCAGGCAGGTGTGTGCTTGCAAAGCAATCTCTAGCCAACTGAGGGGATGTTCTCAGGTTTTGTTGCTGTTGAATGACTCTTTTTTTTTTCCTTTTCTTCTTTACTGCCTTCACTGTACCCGTCTGTTCCAGAAGCTGCTCTTTTGGCAGCTGCAGCGTGGGCTCGTTAGATGCCCTGAGTGTTTGGAAGAGAGCAGTTTTGTTGAGGGCTGTTGGTGGAATTTCTGTTGCCAGGAGCGCTCGGACAGAGAAAGAAGCGTTGTGCAGGCGGGGAAAAAGGAGTGCTGGGGGTCTTGGGAGCAGCAGTGAGGGAAGGTGTTTGAGCTAGTGCTGTTCCACTGGAACGTCCCTTTGGTTTTCTACTTCTGAGAGTATTGGAACTGGTTGAGAAAGATGTGACTTTAAGCGAGGGTGCAGAGCAGATTTAAGCTTTACAGGCGGCTGTGCCAGAGCGTGAAGCATCATCAGCAAGCATGGGTAGCACCAGCTTGAAACATCAGGGGAAGCAGTTAGCTTCCTCAGAGCCCCCAAATGGAGTGCCAAGGTGATGAGCTGAAGCAGCATTAGAGGTGGTTTTCCAGGATCTGTGTCTTCTAGGGCTCGGGGCCAGAGCTGTCACTGGGGTTGCTTTCACTGGACACCCCCCACCCCTCCTCAGGACCCATGGTGAGCGTGTGGGTGACAAACGTGTCACTGAGTGAGAGCATCAGGGTGGGAATGCGTGGAACATAGCGCCCAGGGGAGAGACAGGCAGCACGGGGAGGGGCCGTGGGGGGGAAGATCAGCCCCAAGGAGAAAGCCTCCCCCCATGGAAAAAAGGGCTTGTTGAATGCCTTGGGTGAGATGTTGGAGAAGAGGAAATTAGTGAGGTTAAAATGTGGCACCTGGGTTCTGTTTGAGCCCCCTCCAGCCCCACAAGTGCTGTCCAAAGCTCTCCAGTGCCCCCTGGTGCTCTTGGCAGTTCCCCAGTAAGCTCCCATTGCCTCTCGGCGTTGCCTGGACTCTCCTTGTGCAAACTCTGTGGCCCGTAGTGCTGCCTGGAGCCACCCCAGTGCTGTGTGCGGCCCTCACTAGCCTCCCAGTGCCCCGCAGTGGACCTCCCAGTGCCACCAGTACTGCCCTGTGCCTGCAGTTCAACACCCCCATTGCTCAGTACGTGACCATCTCCTTCCCCAGGAACAAAACAAGGCAACAGAGATGATGACAGCAGCGATTGTGCTAGAGATGTTCAGTGTGGAGGAGCTGGAGCTCTTGGCTCCCTGCAGCCACCCCAACATCCCCAGAGGTGGGCACGGAGGCCTGGGGGGGCTTTGGTGCTGCATGAACGACTGCAGGCAGAGGTGTAGCAAAGCGAACGCAAACCATTTAATAACGTACAAAAGAGTAAATAAATGACAATATTCCCAACCATTTCCCACCCGAACAATAGTTTCTGATCCCACCCCCTAAAATTCCCACCCTCTAATCAGTTTCCCACCCCCCGGTCAATTTCTCACCCCCCCGCTCCCTCCCACCAACAGTTTCCTCCCCGTCCAAAACACTTCCCAGCCCCCAACATTCCCACCCCAGTAATTCTTTCCTCCCAGTTCCAACGATTTTGGAGTGTAACATTGTATCAGAGTACAGTTTCTCACTCAGAATTGCCCCCCCACAAAAGTCCCTCCCCCTCCCCACATCTCCAAAGCCAGCAGTTACAGAGTACAAGAATTTTTGATGCCAGCCATCTCCCACCGCAGCCAGTTCTCACCCCAGTCATTTCCCACCCCAACAATATCACAGTACAGCCATTTCATTTCCCACTCCAAAAAGATCCCACCGCCCCAAGAATGCCCACCCCCAACCATTTCCCACCCCAAGAATTCCCACCCGCAGTTCCCACCCCCAGCCATTCCCCACCCCAAGAATTCCCAACCCGCAATTCCCACCCCCAGCCATTCCCTCCCCCCAGCCATTCCCACCCGCAATTCCCACCCGCAATCATCCCTCCCCCCCCCCCCCAATCCCACTCGCGATTCCCACCCCCAACCCTTCCCACCCCCCAACCATTTCCCACCCCCCAAGCAACATTTCCCAGCCCAAAGCTTTGACAGTCCAACACTTTTGCGGTCCATCAGCTTCAGAGTCCCACATTGCCCCAGTCCAAGACGCCGCTTGTGGACAGCCCAGTTTTGGAGGGGTAGGGCTGGGGCCGGTGCTGGTGCCCCTGGAACGCTGCCGCTGCTCTCCGGGTGTCGTGGGGGCCAGCGAGGAGCCCAGGGCTACAGGGAGCCATATTCATCGGCTACGGCCACGTCTCCTGCTACACCAAGTGGTGCCCATCACACCCCAACAGTGGCCCGAGCGGGAGCGTGCCAAGAAAGCGGCCTGAGTCCTCCTGCTGGCCGCCGTGCTGACACAGCCAGCTTTGCCTAGCGCCGATGTTTGTGGCCTGGAACATCCTGGCAGCGCGGCAGCTTCCTCTTTGCGGCTGGGATGCTGCCAGCGTGCTGCTTGTGCCCGGTGCTCTTGCGTTTGGTGGTGGTGCAGGCGGGCGTTGGGCACCTGGGTGGCTCGGTGCTGTCCCCGTGGTGCTTGTCTGCCAGCCGGCAGGAGGTGCATCCGGGTGGCAGTGCGAGGCGCGTGAGAACCACGTGGGGCTGTTTCTGCTGCACCTCTTCCAGGAGCCGTCCAGTTTGCGGCAAAGGAGGCACGGGGCGCTTGGCTGTCTCAGTGCTGTCCCCGTGGTGTTTGGCTGCCAGCCGGCAGGAGATGCATCCGGGTGGCAGTGCGAGGCGGGTGAGAATCACCCGGGGCTGCCTCCGCTGCACCTCTGCCATCAGGTGTGCAGCGCTGGGCGACGGCGGTGCGGAGGCAGTCCGTGGGTTTGGCAGTGCCAGACGGGTGAGAATCACCCGGGGCTGCCTCCGCTGCACCTCTGCCATCAGTTGTGCAGTGCGGGGCGCCGGAGGTGCTGGGGCAGCCCGTGGGTTTGGCAGTGCCAGACGGGTGAGAATCACCCGGGGCTGCCTCCGCTGCACCTCTGCCATCAGGTGTGCAGTGCGGGGCGCCGGAGGTGCAGAGGCAGCCATGGGGGTCAGCACGGGCAGCGCAGGGGATGCTGTCTTCTGCCGGAGCGAGTTGGTGCGGAGCCCAGATTCAGCATCTGTCTCGTTGCTGAGCTCCCGGCTGGCCCTGGGGGAGTCAGGCAGCTCAGCGTTGGAAGAGCAGGAGTCGAAGCTGCTGGAGACATCCGAGCTCAGTCGCTCCGTGGCAGTGATGCACTGCATCAGCTCTTCACTTTTGCAGCTGTCCGGAGCACTCGCTGCTTCTGGAAAAGCAGAACGTCCCCCAGAACAATGATGGCAGCCTTCCCACGCCAGCTTGGTGTGGACACGGACCCGCCATCTCTGCAGACCACAAGCTCACCATCAATCCAGGTGAGCAAATGGTCAATTTCTCCATCGTCGGCAAGACTGTTGGTCCTGGGTGTCTCTTCTGGAAAATGGAAGAAATCCCCAGTGGGGCAATGCCAGCTTTCCCACGGCCACTCAGCGCAGACAGGCCTCCATCAGCTGTGCTGCTCCCAAACTCACCGTTGTTGATCCACGTGAGCAGGTCATCCATGTCTGCAGTGTCGTCCAGGATGCCTGTGTTGGCCGTCACTTCTGGAAAAGGAAGAAAATCCCCAGTGGGGCAATGCCAGCTTTCCCGAACACCCCTCCCGCCAGCTGTGCTGCCCCCAAACTGACCCTCGTTGATCCACGTCAGGAGCTCATCGATGTCGTCCGCGCTGTCCTCCGGGGTGTCTGCGCTCGTTGTCACTGCTGGAAAAGCAAGAACATCCCCAGTGGAGCAATGCCAGCTTTCCCACAGCCAGGCGGTGCGGACAGCGTGCCGCCCGCTCTGCAGCCCCTGAACTCACCGCCTGGTTCCAGCGTGGCAGCGCTGCAGGTGAGCGGAGCCGTGGCGGGATGGGGGCACACGTCGGTGGGCGCAGGGTGCCCCTGGTCCTCCGAGAGCACCACGGCGTCTTGGAAGGGCTCCATCGGCGGCTCCCAGGTGTCGGGCAGGGTGCAGGGCACCCTGGGGAGCACCTGCTCCTGCAGGGAGGGTACCTGCAAAAGATCGTGGGGGGGGCTGGGGCGGGCGGGGGCCTGCGGCAGGCAGGTGCCTGCGGGCTGCGGGGGCTCCCTGTGGAGGAGCACGGCCCCAGGCCACAGCCCCAAGGGCTGCTGGGGCAGCAGCGTCCCTGCCAGCAGGGGATGTCCCGAGCAGGGAGCAGGGGCGGTGGGGGGAGCCGTAGCTGGGTGCAGCCCCCCAGGTAGGAGCAGCAGCACCGGTAAGTGCAGCCCCGCAGCTGGGGGCAGCCCCCCAGGTGGGAGCTGCGCTGCCTGTCCCCAGACACCTGGTACCCCAGGCCAGACAGAGGCCTGAGGTGCCAGGTAGGTGGCAGTGGGGACAGGGGAGGGTTGGGGTGGTACCGGCATCGGTCCGCGGACGGTGGGCTGCATCCAGGCGGGGTCCGGTGGCGGCACAGTGGCATCAGCGAAAATGGCGTCGGGTGTCAGAGGCACCGTCAGCGCTCGTCGAGGGAATCTCTCTGTGGGGAAATGCCAGAAGGGGCGCTGGGCTGAGAGCCGGGGCACTGGGGTGAGATCCGGGTGACAGGAGTGGGATCTGGGGCGCTGGGGTGCGATCTGGGGTCACGAGTGTGAGATCTGGGGCCCTGGAGTGCGATCTGGAATCACAGGGGTGAGATCTGGTGTGCTGGGGTGAGATCTGGGTTCACAGGGATGAGATCTGGGGCCCTGGAGTGCGATCTGGGGTCACAGGGGTGAGATCTGGGGCCCTGGGGTGAGATCTGGGGGCACAGGGGTGAGATCTGGGGCCCTGGAGTGCGATCTGGGGTCACAGGGGTGAGATCTGGGGCCCTGGGGTGAGATCTGGGGGCACAGGGGTGAGATCTCGTGTGCTGGGGTGAGATCTGGGGCGCTGGGATGAGATCTGGGGCCCTGGGGTCAGCTGGAGCGTCAGAGCAGGGGGAGCCCGCTGCCTTACCTGCCATGACAGCTGGAGAGTGGCAGTTAGGGGAGCCCCTCCCCCCAGGGGGGTTCCGTGACCGTTGGGGTCAGCCCCTTTCCCCCAGGCTTGCGATGGTTTGACTTTTCGTACCCAAACATCCTTCCCATCCCAGTTGTTTCCCATCCCGATGATCAGTGACCATCCCGATGGGCATTTGGTGGCCCAGTGCTCTTCCTTGCCAAGGGTCTGCCCGTCCCAGTGGGGATTTGCCATCCCTGCAGTGAGTTCTCACCCCAGGGATGGTTTCCCCTCCCGTCCAAGCGATTTCCAGTCGTCACCACCCAAAATTGTGTTTATCCAGCCCATGGCTAAGAACTTAAAGTGCCAGCATTAGTTACGAGTTCTTGAAAGTGGTAGGGGCCGTGGTAGGCCAGTTAGAGCTATGGTATCAAAGAAAAGGAGTGATTTCTGTGGGACAGCCCTGGTTTAGCTGAGAACAGTGCAGGAATGAGTCAGTGCCCGTGCAGCGTACGCCGAGCTTGTTACTGTGAACTGGTCCTTTGTGCCTCGAAGAACATCACTAACTTCAAACCGTGGACTTTTTCTCCTGGCTTTGGCTGTGTCTTGGGGGCATTGCTAGCGTGGACAGAAGAGACAGCATTGTCTTTTCTGCTCTTCCCTCTTCCGTGCTTCCCCTTTCTGCTCTCTTCCTCATCTACTCTTCAACTCTTCTCCCTGAGTGTTATTCTCTTTTTGCTGCTCATCTGCTGTTCTTTCTTCCTTGTATCCTGAGTCCTCTCCTGCATCTGTACTCCTCTTCTGCTTTTCTTTTTTCTTACCCGTATCCTCTCTTCTCCTGTTGTTCTCCTCATCCGCTCTTCTGACTCAACTGTTTCCTCTTTGCACATCTTGCGCTCTACGGTTCTTCTGTTCTGGCCACTCTCTGCTCTTCTACTTTCCTGCTCTTTTCCTTCTCTGTCTTCTGTGCTCTCTTCCTCCCTTCTGTTCTTTTTCATTTCTGCACTTCTCACTGACCCGTGTCCTCTCTTCCCATCTTCTGTACTTCTGTCATACCCGTATTCTCTCCTTTTCAGCTCCTCTCCACTTCTGCTTTTCTGCCTTAGCTGTCTTGGCTCATCTCCCTTTCTGCTCTTCTCCTCGTCTGCACGTCTTTCTTACCTTCATCCTCTCTTTTATTCTTCTGCTCTTCTCCTCGTCTGCACGTCTTTCTTCCCTTCATCCTCTCTTTTATTCTTCTGCTCTTCTCCTCTTCTGCTCATCTCCTCATTGCTTTGCTGTCTTGTATCCAATCTTTTTCTCTATTGCACTTTTCTTCTTCTGCACTTCTTTCTTGCCTGCATCCTTTCTTCTTCTTCTCTGCTGCTCTTCTTTATTTCTGTCTCGTCTGTATGTGCTCTTCCCCTGTTCTGCTCTTCTAGTGCTCTTGTCAGCATCCAGTCTCTGCACCGCAGCTCTGTGTGGGACTTTATTTTGGGGTGGAGGAAGGTACGTAGGGCCTAGATTTGTAGAAGAAAAGCTATTGTGCTGTGCCCAGAAGGTGATGAAGAAGAGCCCTGAGGAACCAGGAGCACAGAGGCAGCGTGTTTCTCCGAAGGCCACAGCGTGAGCACGTGTTCACTTTGGCGGACTCCTTTGTACCTCTCCAGGAATTGCTTTGGAATGGAGAATCTTCTGGAGTTGTTTCCAGTTGTTGCTTGGATGAGCTGAGGCTTTTCTCCTTGTATCTTTGCTGGGAAGCAGAGCGGAGGGAACGTCTGTGGTGAGATGCTCAGGTGAAGTTGCCTTCCGTGCACCAACAGCCTGTTTGTGTCCACGTGATGCACGGTGAAGGGAAGCCTGCTGTTGTGTCAGTAAGCCTGCCTAGTGGAATAATGTTTTTGGCCTTTTTGGCAAGTGTGTGAGGAGAGGTCTTTGGACAGGCTGTTCTTTTGTTGTTTTGTTGTGGGTTTTTTGTTTTTTTTTTTTTTTTTTGCAGGGGAAATGCTATTTCAGTTGTTAGTTACCATGGTTGGTTGGTGCTTGTTTGAAAAATATTTGTCATCTAGAGAAGCAGTGGTCTCGCACCAGAGAAGTGAGACATCTCCCGTACATCCTGTCTTCTCCACGAGCCTTCCATGTAGAGTCATTTAGTGCCTGTAAATGCCTGTAGAAATGGTGGGGGGATAAATGGGGAAGAGATGAGGTGCAGTTTCTGTGCATGCTCTGCACACGGAGCAGGCGTCACCTAGTGAGAGCTAGGAGCCCTTTGCAGCGTGGTGGATTTGTTTTCCTTGCTTGTTGGAGCGTGATGCTTTTGTAGGTGCTGTGTGCATTGTAAGTAACTGTGAACTGTGCTGAGACAACGGGTGTCCTAGAGGGAGCCCCTCTGCAGGCTTTTTGTTTGGGCAGTTTTATTCCCTCTGGGGATGAAAAGGGACTTGAAAAACTCACAAGTACACCTTGCGACTGCTCCAGACTGTCAAGTGGAGATGATGCCTTTCCTCCCATTGGGGCAGGGAGGAAAGTAGGTGAGAAGTTTGTCTGCCAGCGTGAAGTAGCAGGTTCGGAAGATGGTAACAGGCATGGTAGGCCAGTTAGCAAGATGTTAGAATCCTAGAATCGCCGAGGTTGGAAGAGACCTACGAGATCATCAGTCCAACCATCCACCTATCAGCAATAGTTCTCACTAATCCATGTCCCTCAACACAACGTCTAAACGTTCCTTGAACACCTCCAGGGTGGGTGAGTCCACCACCTCCCTGGGCAGCCCTTTGCAGTGCCCGCCCACACTTTTGGAAATGCACTATTCCCTACCATCCAGCTTGAGTCTGCCCTGGCACAAATGGAGGCCGTTCCCTCCAGTCCTATTGCTAGTTAACGATGTTAGTTAACAATGAGAGACGTTAACAATGAAAGTGACTTATGTGTGTGGGGCATCCCTGACTTGGCTGACAAGAGTGGAACGTTGTGGACGCCGTAGACGGCGGGGAGCTTGTTCCTGTGAAACGGTCCCTTGTGCTCCAGGAATCTCTCTGACTTTCTATCATGGACTCCTCCTGCTGGTTTTCAGCGTGCTCAGAGGCATTGGTAACGAAGAGAGAACAGACGTCTTTGTAGGCCCTGGAATGGAAGGTGCTTGAGAAGCAAAGGCAGGCAGGTGTGTGCAAAGCAAAGGCGTGTGTGTGCTTGCAGAGCAAAGGGAAGCATGTGCACGCATCGAAAGCGAAGGCGGGCAGGTGCTTGTGAGGCAAAGGCAGGTATGGGTGTGCTTGCTTGCTTAGCAAAGGCACGCAGGTGCATGCTTGCATAGCAAAGGCAGGCAGGTGCGTATGATGGAACGGCAGGTAGATGGATGCATGCTTGCTTCGAAAAGGCAGGCAGGTGCATGGCTGTGAAGCAAAGGCAGGGAGACGTGTGCTTGCTTAGCAAAGGCAGGCAGACGGGTTCTTGCAAAGCAGTGGCAGGCAGGCAGGCAGGTGATTGCTTGTGAAGCGAAGGCCGGGAGGTGGTTGCTTGGTTAGCAGCGGCAGGCAGGTGTGTGCTTGCAAAGCAATCTCTAGCCAACTGAGGGGATGTTCTCAGGTTTTGTTGCTGTTGAATGACTCTTTTTTTTTTCCTTTTCTTCTTTACTGCCTTCACTGTACCCGTCTGTTCCAGAAGCTGCTCTTTTGGCAGCTGCAGCGTGGGCTCGTTAGATGCCCTGAGTGTTTGGAAGAGAGCAGTTTTGTTGAGGGCTGTTGGTGGAATTTCTGTTGCCAGGAGCGCTCGGACAGAGAAAGAAGCGTTGTGCAGGCGGGGAAAAAGGAGTGCTGGGGGTCTTGGGAGCAGCAGTGAGGGAAGGTGTTTGAGCTAGTGCTGTTCCACTGGAACGTCCCTTTGGTTTTCTACTTCTGAGAGTATTGGAACTGGTTGAGAAAGATGTGACTTTAAGCGAGGGTGCAGAGCAGATTTAAGCTTTACAGGCGGCTGTGCCAGAGCGTGAAGCATCATCAGCAAGCATGGGTAGCACCAGCTTGAAACATCAGGGGAAGCAGTTAGCTTCCTCAGAGCCCCCAAATGGAGTGCCAAGGTGATGAGCTGAAGCAGCATTAGAGGTGGTTTTCCAGGATCTGTGTCTTCTAGGGCTCGGGGCCAGAGCTGTCACTGGGGTTGCTTTCACTGGACACCCCCCACCCCTCCTCAGGACCCATGGTGAGCGTGTGGGTGACAAACGTGTCACTGAGTGAGAGCATCAGGGTGGGAATGCGTGGAACATAGCGCCCAGGGGAGAGACAGGCAGCACGGGGAGGGGCCGTGGGGGGGAAGATCAGCCCCAAGGAGAAAGCCTCCCCCCATGGAAAAAAGGGCTTGTTGAATGCCTTGGGTGAGATGTTGGAGAAGAGGAAATTAGTGAGGTTAAAATGTGGCACCTGGGTTCTGTTTGAGCCCCCTCCAGCCCCACAAGTGCTGTCCAAAGCTCTCCAGTGCCCCCTGGTGCTCTTGGCAGTTCCCCAGTAAGCTCCCATTGCCTCTCGGCGTTGCCTGGACTCTCCTTGTGCAAACTCTGTGGCCCGTAGTGCTGCCTGGAGCCACCCCAGTGCTGTGTGCGGCCCTCACTAGCCTCCCAGTGCCCCGCAGTGGACCTCCCAGTGCCACCAGTACTGCCCTGTGCCTGCAGTTCAACACCCCCATTGCTCAGTACGTGACCATCTCCTTCCCCAGGAACAAAACAAGGCAACAGAGATGATGACAGCAGCGATTGTGCTAGAGATGTTCAGTGTGGAGGAGCTGGAGCTCTTGGCTCCCTGCAGCCACCCCAACATCCCCAGAGGTGGGCACGGAGGCCTGGGGGGGCTTTGGTGCTGCATGAACGACTGCAGGCAGAGGTGTAGCAAAGCGAACGCAAACCATTTAATAACGTACAAAAGAGTAAATAAATGACAATATTCCCAACCATTTCCCACCCGAACAATAGTTTCTGATCCCACCCCCTAAAATTCCCACCCTCTAATCAGTTTCCCACCCCCCGGTCAATTTCTCACCCCCCCGCTCCCTCCCACCAACAGTTTCCTCCCCGTCCAAAACACTTCCCAGCCCCCAACATTCCCACCCCAGTAATTCTTTCCTCCCAGTTCCAACGATTTTGGAGTGTAACATTGTATCAGAGTACAGTTTCTCACTCAGAATTGCCCCCCCACAAAAGTCCCTCCCCCTCCCCACATCTCCAAAGCCAGCAGTTACAGAGTACAAGAATTTTTGATGCCAGCCATCTCCCACCGCAGCCAGTTCTCACCCCAGTCATTTCCCACCCCAACAATATCACAGTACAGCCATTTCATTTCCCACTCCAAAAAGATCCCACCGCCCCAAGAATGCCCACCCCCAACCATTTCCCACCCCAAGAATTCCCACCCGCAGTTCCCACCCCCAGCCATTCCCCACCCCAAGAATTCCCAACCCGCAATTCCCACCCCCAGCCATTCCCTCCCCCCAGCCATTCCCACCCGCAATTCCCACCCGCAATCATCCCTCCCCCCCCCCCCCCAATCCCACTCGCGATTCCCACCCCCAACCCTTCCCACCCCCCAACCATTTCCCACCCCCCAAGCAACATTTCCCAGCCCAAAGCTTTGACAGTCCAACACTTTTGCGGTCCATCAGCTTCAGAGTCCCACATTGCCCCAGTCCAAGACGCCGCTTGTGGACAGCCCAGTTTTGGAGGGGTAGGGCTGGGGCCGGTGCTGGTGCCCCTGGAACGCTGCCGCTGCTCTCCGGGTGTCGTGGGGGCCAGCGAGGAGCCCAGGGCTACAGGGAGCCATATTCATCGGCTACGGCCACGTCTCCTGCTACACCAAGTGGTGCCCATCACACCCCAACAGTGGCCCGAGCGGGAGCGTGCCAAGAAAGCGGCCTGAGTCCTCCTGCTGGCCGCCGTGCTGACACAGCCAGCTTTGCCTAGCGCCGATGTTTGTGGCCTGGAACATCCTGGCAGCGCGGCAGCTTCCTCTTTGCGGCTGGGATGCTGCCAGCGTGCTGCTTGTGCCCGGTGCTCTTGCGTTTGGTGGTGGTGCAGGCGGGCGTTGGGCACCTGGGTGGCTCGGTGCTGTCCCCGTGGTGCTTGTCTGCCAGCCGGCAGGAGGTGCATCCGGGTGGCAGTGCGAGGCGCGTGAGAACCACGTGGGGCTGTTTCTGCTGCACCTCTTCCAGGAGCCGTCCAGTTTGCGGCAAAGGAGGCACGGGGCGCTTGGCTGTCTCAGTGCTGTCCCCGTGGTGTTTGGCTGCCAGCCGGCAGGAGATGCATCCGGGTGGCAGTGCGAGGCGGGTGAGAATCACCCGGGGCTGCCTCCGCTGCACCTCTGCCATCAGGTGTGCAGCGCTGGGCGACGGCGGTGCGGAGGCAGTCCGTGGGTTTGGCAGTGCCAGACGGGTGAGAATCACCCGGGGCTGCCTCCGCTGCACCTCTGCCATCAGTTGTGCAGTGCGGGGCGCCGGAGGTGCTGGGGCAGCCCGTGGGTTTGGCAGTGCCAGACGGGTGAGAATCACCCGGGGCTGCCTCCGCTGCACCTCTGCCATCAGGTGTGCAGTGCGGGGCGCCGGAGGTGCAGAGGCAGCCATGGGGGTCAGCACGGGCAGCGCAGGGGATGCTGTCTTCTGCCGGAGCGAGTTGGTGCGGAGCCCAGATTCAGCATCTGTCTCGTTGCTGAGCTCCCGGCTGGCCCTGGGGGAGTCAGGCAGCTCAGCGTTGGAAGAGCAGGAGTCGAAGCTGCTGGAGACATCCGAGCTCAGTCGCTCCGTGGCAGTGATGCACTGCATCAGCTCTTCACTTTTGCAGCTGTCCGGAGCACTCGCTGCTTCTGGAAAAGCAGAACGTCCCCCAGAACAATGATGGCAGCCTTCCCACGCCAGCTTGGTGTGGACACGGACCCGCCATCTCTGCAGACCACAAACTCACCATCAATCCAGGTGAGCAAATGGTCAATTTCTCCATCGTCGGCAAGACTGTTGGTCCTGGGTGTCTCTTCTGGAAAATGGAAGAAATCCCCAGTGGGGCAATGCCAGCTTTCCCACGGCCACTCAGCGCAGACAGGCCTCCATCAGCTGTGCTGCTCCCAAACTCACCGTTGTTGATCCACGTGAGCAGGTCATCCATGTCTGCAGTGTCGTCCAGGATGCCTGTGTTGGCCGTCACTTCTGGAAAAGGAAGAAAATCCCCAGTGGGGCAATGCCAGCTTTCCCGAACACCCCTCCCGCCAGCTGTGCTGCCCCCAAACTGACCCTCGTTGATCCACGTCAGGAGCTCATCGATGTCGTCCGCGCTGTCCTCCGGGGTGTCTGCGCTCGTTGTCACTGCTGGAAAAGCAAGAACATCCCCAGTGGAGCAATGCCAGCTTTCCCACAGCCAGGCGGTGCGGACAGCGTGCCGCCCGCTCTGCAGCCCCTGAACTCACCGCCTGGTTCCAGCGTGGCAGCGCTGCAGGTGAGCGGAGCCGTGGCGGGATGGGGGCACACGTCGGTGGGCGCAGGGTGCCCCTGGTCCTCCGAGAGCACCACGGCGTCTTGGAAGGGCTCCATCGGCGGCTCCCAGGT
Organism: Chrysolophus pictus; assembly: GCA_037305975.1. Taxonomy (NCBI): domain Eukaryota; kingdom Metazoa; phylum Chordata; class Aves; order Galliformes; family Phasianidae; genus Chrysolophus; species Chrysolophus pictus. The sequence continues at coordinate 36,722,380 of CM074581.1, read as the reverse complement.
GTCGGGCAGGGTGCAGGGCACCCTGGGGAGCACCTGCTCCTGCAGGGAGGGTACCTGCAAAAGATCGTGGGGGGGGCTGGGGCGGGCGGGGGCCTGCGGCAGGCAGGTGCCTGCGGGCTGCGGGGGCTCCCTGTGGAGGAGCACGGCCCCAGGCCACAGCCCCAAGGGCTGCTGGGGCAGCAGCGTCCCTGCCAGCAGGGGATGTCCCGAGCAGGGAGCAGGGGCGGTGGGGGGAGCCGTAGCTGGGTGCAGCCCCCCAGGTAGGAGCAGCAGCACCGGTAAGTGCAGCCCCGCAGCTGGGGGCAGCCCCCCAGGTGGGAGCTGCGCTGCCTGTCCCCAGACACCTGGTACCCCAGGCCAGACAGAGGCCTGAGGTGCCAGGTAGGTGGCAGTGGGGACAGGGGAGGGTTGGGGTGGTACCGGCATCGGTCCGCGGACGGTGGGCTGCATCCAGGCGGGGTCCGGTGGCGGCACAGTGGCATCAGCGAAAATGGCGTCGGGTGTCAGAGGCACCGTCAGCGCTCGTCGAGGGAATCTCTCTGTGGGGAAATGCCAGAAGGGGCGCTGGGCTGAGAGCCGGGGCACTGGGGTGAGATCCGGGTGACAGGAGTGGGATCTGGGGCGCTGGGGTGCGATCTGGGGTCACGAGTGTGAGATCTGGGGCCCTGGAGTGCGATCTGGAATCACAGGGGTGAGATCTGGTGTGCTGGGGTGAGATCTGGGTTCACAGGGATGAGATCTGGGGCCCTGGAGTGCGATCTGGGGTCACAGGGGTGAGATCTGGGGCCCTGGGGTGAGATCTGGGGGCACAGGGGTGAGATCTGGGGCCCTGGAGTGCGATCTGGGGTCACAGGGGTGAGATCTGGGGCCCTGGGGTGAGATCTGGGGGCACAGGGGTGAGATCTCGTGTGCTGGGGTGAGATCTGGGGCGCTGGGATGAGATCTGGGGCCCTGGGGTCAGCTGGAGCGTCAGAGCAGGGGGAGCCCGCTGCCTTACCTGCCATGACAGCTGGAGAGTGGCAGTTAGGGGAGCCCCTCCCCCCAGGGGGGTTCCGTGACCGTTGGGGTCAGCCCCTTTCCCCCAGGCTTGCGATGGTTTGACTTTTCGTACCCAAACATCCTTCCCATCCCAGTTGTTTCCCATCCCGATGATCAGTGACCATCCCGATGGGCATTTGGTGGCCCAGTGCTCTTCCTTGCCAAGGGTCTGCCCGTCCCAGTGGGGATTTGCCATCCCTGCAGTGAGTTCTCACCCCAGGGATGGTTTCCCCTCCCGTCCAAGCGATTTCCAGTCGTCACCACCCAAAATTGTGTTTATCCAGCCCATGGCTAAGAACTTAAAGTGCCAGCATTAGTTACGAGTTCTTGAAAGTGGTAGGGGCCGTGGTAGGCCAGTTAGAGCTATGGTATCAAAGAAAAGGAGTGATTTCTGTGGGACAGCCCTGGTTTAGCTGAGAACAGTGCAGGAATGAGTCAGTGCCCGTGCAGCGTACGCCGAGCTTGTTACTGTGAACTGGTCCTTTGTGCCTCGAAGAACATCACTAACTTCAAACCGTGGACTTTTTCTCCTGGCTTTGGCTGTGTCTTGGGGGCATTGCTAGCGTGGACAGAAGAGACAGCATTGTCTTTTCTGCTCTTCCCTCTTCCGTGCTTCCCCTTTCTGCTCTCTTCCTCATCTACTCTTCAACTCTTCTCCCTGAGTGTTATTCTCTTTTTGCTGCTCATCTGCTGTTCTTTCTTCCTTGTATCCTGAGTCCTCTCCTGCATCTGTACTCCTCTTCTGCTTTTCTTTTTTCTTACCCGTATCCTCTCTTCTCCTGTTGTTCTCCTCATCCGCTCTTCTGACTCAACTGTTTCCTCTTTGCACATCTTGCGCTCTACGGTTCTTCTGTTCTGGCCACTCTCTGCTCTTCTACTTTCCTGCTCTTTTCCTTCTCTGTCTTCTGTGCTCTCTTCCTCCCTTCTGTTCTTTTTCATTTCTGCACTTCTCACTGACCCGTGTCCTCTCTTCCCATCTTCTGTACTTCTGTCATACCCGTATTCTCTCCTTTTCAGCTCCTCTCCACTTCTGCTTTTCTGCCTTAGCTGTCTTGGCTCATCTCCCTTTCTGCTCTTCTCCTCGTCTGCACGTCTTTCTTACCTTCATCCTCTCTTTTATTCTTCTGCTCTTCTCCTCGTCTGCACGTCTTTCTTCCCTTCATCCTCTCTTTTATTCTTCTGCTCTTCTCCTCTTCTGCTCATCTCCTCATTGCTTTGCTGTCTTGTATCCAATCTTTTTCTCTATTGCACTTTTCTTCTTCTGCACTTCTTTCTTGCCTGCATCCTTTCTTCTTCTTCTCTGCTGCTCTTCTTTATTTCTGTCTCGTCTGTATGTGCTCTTCCCCTGTTCTGCTCTTCTAGTGCTCTTGTCAGCATCCAGTCTCTGCACCGCAGCTCTGTGTGGGACTTTATTTTGGGGTGGAGGAAGGTACGTAGGGCCTAGATTTGTAGAAGAAAAGCTATTGTGCTGTGCCCAGAAGGTGATGAAGAAGAGCCCTGAGGAACCAGGAGCACAGAGGCAGCGTGTTTCTCCGAAGGCCACAGCGTGAGCACGTGTTCACTTTGGCGGACTCCTTTGTACCTCTCCAGGAAGTGCTTTGGAATGGAGAATCTTCTGGAGTTGTTTCCAGTTGTTGCTTGGATGAGCTGAGGCTTTTCTCCTTGTATCTTTGCTGGGAAGCAGAGCGGAGGGAACGTCTGTGGTGAGATGCTCAGGTGAAGTTGCCTTCCGTGCACCAACAGCCTGTTTGTGTCCACGTGATGCACGGTGAAGGGAAGCCTGCTGTTGTGTCAGTAAGCCTGCCTAGTGGAATAATGTTTTTGGCCTTTTTGGCAAGTGTGTGAGGAGAGGTCTTTGGACAGGCTGTTCTTTTGTTGTTTTGTTGTGGGTTTTTTGTTTTTTTTTTTTTTTTGCAGGGGAAATGCTATTTCAGTTGTTAGTTACCATGGTTGGTTGGTGCTTGTTTGAAAAATATTTGTCATCTAGAGAAGCAGTGGTCTCGCACCAGAGAAGTGAGACATCTCCCGTACATCCTGTCTTCTCCACGAGCCTTCCATGTAGAGTCATTTAGTGCCTGTAAATGCCTGTAGAAATGGTGGGGGGATAAATGGGGAAGAGATGAGGTGCAGTTTCTGTGCATGCTCTGCACACGGAGCAGGCGTCACCTAGTGAGAGCTAGGAGCCCTTTGCAGCGTGGTGGATTTGTTTTCCTTGCTTGTTGGAGCGTGATGCTTTTGTAGGTGCTGTGTGCATTGTAAGTAACTGTGAACTGTGCTGAGACAACGGGTGTCCTAGAGGGAGCCCCTCTGCAGGCTTTTTGTTTGGGCAGTTTTATTCCCTCTGGGGATGAAAAGGGACTTGAAAAACTCACAAGTACACCTTGCGACTGCTCCAGACTGTCAAGTGGAGATGATGCCTTTCCTCCCATTGGGGCAGGGAGGAAAGTAGGTGAGAAGTTTGTCTGCCAGCGTGAAGTAGCAGGTTCGGAAGATGGTAACAGGCATGGTAGGCCAGTTAGCAAGATGTTAGAATCCTAGAATCGCCGAGGTTGGAAGAGACCTACGAGATCATCAGTCCAACCATCCACCTATCAGCAATAGTTCTCACTAATCCATGTCCCTCAACACAACGTCTAAACGTTCCTTGAACACCTCCAGGGTGGGTGAGTCCACCACCTCCCTGGGCAGCCCTTTGCAGTGCCCGCCCACACTTTTGGAAATGCACTATTCCCTACCATCCAGCTTGAGTCTGCCCTGGCACAAATGGAGGCCGTTCCCTCCAGTCCTATTGCTAGTTAACGATGTTAGTTAACAATGAGAGACGTTAACAATGAAAGTGACTTATGTGTGTGGGGCATCCCTGACTTGGCTGACAGGAGTGGAACGTTGTGGACGCCGTAGACGGCGGGGAGCTTGTTCCTGTGAAACGGTCCCTTGTGCTCCAGGAATCTCTCTGACTTTCTATCATGGACTCCTCCTGCTGGTTTTCAGCGTGCTCAGAGGCATTGGTAACGAAGAGAGAACAGACGTCTTTGTAGGCCCTGGAATGGAAGGTGCTTGAGAAGCAAAGGCAGGCAGGTGTGTGCAAAGCAAAGGCGTGTGTGTGCTTGCAGAGCAAAGGGAAGCATGTGCACGCATCGAAAGCGAAGGCGGGCAGGTGCTTGTGAGGCAAAGGCAGGTATGGGTGTGCTTGCTTGCTTAGCAAAGGCACGCAGGTGCATGCTTGCATAGCAAAGGCAGGCAGGTGCGTATGATGGAACGGCAGGTAGATGGATGCATGCTTGCTTCGAAAAGGCAGGCAGGTGCATGGCTGTGAAGCAAAGGCAGGGAGACGTGTGCTTGCTTAGCAAAGGCAGGCAGACGGGTTCTTGCAAAGCAGTGGCAGGCAGGCAGGCAGGTGATTGCTTGTGAAGCGAAGGCCGGGAGGTGGTTGCTTGGTTAGCAGCGGCAGGCAGGTGTGTGCTTGCAAAGCAATCTCTAGCCAACTGAGGGGATGTTCTCAGGTTTTGTTGCTGTTGAATGACTCTTTTTTTTTTCCTTTTCTTCTTTACTGCCTTCACTGTACCCATCTGTTCCAGAAGCTGCTCTTTTGGCAGCTGCAGCGTGGGCTCGTTAGATGCCCTGAGTGTTTGGAAGAGAGCAGTTTTGTTGAGGGCTGTTGGTGGAATTTCTGTTGCCAGGAGCGCTCGGACAGAGAAAGAAGCGTTGTGCAGGCGGGGAAAAAGGAGTGCTGGGGGTCTTGGGAGCAGCAGTGAGGGAAGGTGTTTGAGCTAGTGCTGTTCCACTGGAACGTCCCTTTGGTTTTCTACTTCTGAGAGTATTGGAACTGGTTGAGAAAGATGTGACTTTAAGCGAGGGTGCAGAGCAGATTTAAGCTTTACAGGCGGCTGTGCCAGAGCGTGAAGCATCATCAGCAAGCATGGGTAGCACCAGCTTGAAACATCAGGGGAAGCAGTTAGCTTCCTCAGAGCCCCCAAATGGAGTGCCAAGGTGATGAGCTGAAGCAGCATTAGAGGTGGTTTTCCAGGATCTGTGTCTTCTAGGGCTCGGGGCCAGAGCTGTCACTGGGGTTGCTTTCACTGGACACCCCCCACCCCTCCTCAGGACCCATGGTGAGCGTGTGGGTGACAAACGTGTCACTGAGTGAGAGCATCAGGGTGGGAATGCGTGGAACATAGCGCCCAGGGGAGAGACAGGCAGCACGGGGAGGGGCCGTGGGGGGGAAGATCAGCCCCAAGGAGAAAGCCTCCCCCCATGGAAAAAAGGGCTTGTTGAATGCCTTGGGTGAGATGTTGGAGAAGAGGAAATTAGTGAGGTTAAAATGTGGCACCTGGGTTCTGTTTGAGCCCCCTCCAGCCCCACAAGTGCTGTCCAAAGCTCTCCAGTGCCCCCTGGTGCTCTTGGCAGTTCCCCAGTAAGCTCCCATTGCCTCTCGGCGTTGCCTGGACTCTCCTTGTGCAAACTCTGTGGCCCGTAGTGCTGCCTGGAGCCACCCCAGTGCTGTGTGCGGCCCTCACTAGCCTCCCAGTGCCCCGCAGTGGACCTCCCAGTGCCACCAGTACTGCCCTGTGCCTGCAGTTCAACACCCCCATTGCTCAGTACGTGACCATCTCCTTCCCCAGGAACAAAACAAGGCAACAGAGATGATGACAGCAGCGATTGTGCTAGAGATGTTCAGTGTGGAGGAGCTGGAGCTCTTGGCTCCCTGCAGCCACCCCAACATCCCCAGAGGTGGGCACGGAGGCCTGGGGGGGCTTTGGTGCTGCATGAACGACTGCAGGCAGAGGTGTAGCAAAGCGAACGCAAACCATTTAATAACGTACAAAAGAGTAAATAAATGACAATATTCCCAACCATTTCCCACCCGAACAATAGTTTCTGATCCCACCCCCTAAAATTCCCACCCTCTAATCAGTTTCCCACCCCCCGGTCAATTTCTCACCCCCCCGCTCCCTCCCACCAACAGTTTCCTCCCCGTCCAAAACACTTCCCAGCCCCCAACATTCCCACCCCAGTAATTCTTTCCTCCCAGTTCCAACGATTTTGGAGTGTAACATTGTATCAGAGTACAGTTTCTCACTCAGAATTGCCCCCCCACAAAAGTCCCTCCCCCTCCCCACATCTCCAAAGCCAGCAGTTACAGAGTACAAGAATTTTTGATGCCAGCCATCTCCCACCGCAGCCAGTTCTCACCCCAGTCATTTCCCACCCCAACAATATCACAGTACAGCCATTTCATTTCCCACTCCAAAAAGATCCCACCGCCCCAAGAATGCCCACCCCCAACCATTTCCCACCCCAAGAATTCCCACCCGCAGTTCCCACCCCCAGCCATTCCCCACCCCAAGAATTCCCAACCCGCAATTCCCACCCCCAGCCATTCCCTCCCCCCAGCCATTCCCACCCGCAATTCCCACCCGCAATCATCCCTCCCCCCCCCCCCCCAATCCCACTCGCGATTCCCACCCCCAACCCTTCCCACCCCCCAACCATTTCCCACCCCCCAAGCAACATTTCCCAGCCCAAAGCTTTGACAGTCCAACACTTTTGCGGTCCATCAGCTTCAGAGTCCCACATTGCCCCAGTCCAAGACGCCGCTTGTGGACAGCCCAGTTTTGGAGGGGTAGGGCTGGGGCCGGTGCTGGTGCCCCTGGAACGCTGCCGCTGCTCTCCGGGTGTCGTGGGGGCCAGCGAGGAGCCCAGGGCTACAGGGAGCCATATTCATCGGCTACGGCCACGTCTCCTGCTACACCAAGTGGTGCCCATCACACCCCAACAGTGGCCCGAGCGGGAGCGTGCCAAGAAAGCGGCCTGAGTCCTCCTGCTGGCCGCCGTGCTGACACAGCCAGCTTTGCCTAGCGCCGATGTTTGTGGCCTGGAACATCCTGGCAGCGCGGCAGCTTCCTCTTTGCGGCTGGGATGCTGCCAGCGTGCTGCTTGTGCCCGGTGCTCTTGCGTTTGGTGGTGGTGCAGGCGGGCGTTGGGCACCTGGGTGGCTCGGTGCTGTCCCCGTGGTGCTTGTCTGCCAGCCGGCAGGAGGTGCATCCGGGTGGCAGTGCGAGGCGCGTGAGAACCACGTGGGGCTGTTTCTGCTGCACCTCTTCCAGGAGCCGTCCAGTTTGCGGCAAAGGAGGCACGGGGCGCTTGGCTGTCTCAGTGCTGTCCCCGTGGTGTTTGGCTGCCAGCCGGCAGGAGATGCATCCGGGTGGCAGTGCGAGGCGGGTGAGAATCACCCGGGGCTGCCTCCGCTGCACCTCTGCCATCAGGTGTGCAGCGCTGGGCGACGGCGGTGCGGAGGCAGTCCGTGGGTTTGGCAGTGCCAGACGGGTGAGAATCACCCGGGGCTGCCTCCGCTGCACCTCTGCCATCAGTTGTGCAGTGCGGGGCGCCGGAGGTGCTGGGGCAGCCCGTGGGTTTGGCAGTGCCAGACGGGTGAGAATCACCCGGGGCTGCCTCCGCTGCACCTCTGCCATCAGGTGTGCAGTGCGGGGCGCCGGAGGTGCAGAGGCAGCCATGGGGGTCAGCACGGGCAGCGCAGGGGATGCTGTCTTCTGCCGGAGCGAGTTGGTGCGGAGCCCAGATTCAGCATCTGTCTCGTTGCTGAGCTCCCGGCTGGCCCTGGGGGAGTCAGGCAGCTCAGCGTTGGAAGAGCAGGAGTCGAAGCTGCTGGAGACATCCGAGCTCAGTCGCTCCGTGGCAGTGATGCACTGCATCAGCTCTTCACTTTTGCAGCTGTCCGGAGCACTCGCTGCTTCTGGAAAAGCAGAACGTCCCCCAGAACAATGATGGCAGCCTTCCCACGCCAGCTTGGTGTGGACACGGACCCGCCATCTCTGCAGACCACAAACTCACCATCAATCCAGGTGAGCAAATGGTCAATTTCTCCATCGTCGGCAAGACTGTTGGTCCTGGGTGTCTCTTCTGGAAAATGGAAGAAATCCCCAGTGGGGCAATGCCAGCTTTCCCACGGCCACTCAGCGCAGACAGGCCTCCATCAGCTGTGCTGCTCCCAAACTCACCGTTGTTGATCCACGTGAGCAGGTCATCCATGTCTGCAGTGTCGTCCAGGATGCCTGTGTTGGCCGTCACTTCTGGAAAAGGAAGAAAATCCCCAGTGGGGCAATGCCAGCTTTCCCGAACACCCCTCCCGCCAGCTGTGCTGCCCCCAAACTGACCCTCGTTGATCCACGTCAGGAGCTCATCGATGTCGTCCGCGCTGTCCTCCGGGGTGTCTGCGCTCGTTGTCACTGCTGGAAAAGCAAGAACATCCCCAGTGGAGCAATGCCAGCTTTCCCACAGCCAGGCGGTGCGGACAGCGTGCCGCCCGCTCTGCAGCCCCTGAACTCACCGCCTGGTTCCAGCGTGGCAGCGCTGCAGGTGAGCGGAGCCGTGGCGGGATGGGGGCACACGTCGGTGGGCGCAGGGTGCCCCTGGTCCTCCGAGAGCACCACGGCGTCTTGGAAGGGCTCCATCGGCGGCTCCCAGGTGTCGGGCAGGGTGCAGGGCACCCTGGGGAGCACCTGCTCCTGCAGGGAGGGTACCTGCAAAAGATCGTGGGGGGGGCCGGGGCGGGCGGGGGCCTGCGGCAGGCAGGTGCCTGCGGGCTGCGGGGGCTCCCTGTGGAGGAGCACGGCCCCAGGCCACAGCCCCAAGGGCTGCTGGGGCAGCAGCGTCCCTGCCAGCAGGGGATGTCCCGAGCAGGGAGCAGGGGCGGTGGGGGGAGCCGTAGCTGGGTGCAGCCCCCCAGGTAGGAGCAGCAGCACCGGTAAGTGCAGCCCCGCAGCTGGGGGCAGCCCCCCAGGTGGGAGCTGCGCTGCCTGTCCCCAGACACCTGGTACCCCAGGCCAGACAGAGGCCTGAGGTGCCAGGTAGGTGGCAGTGGGGACAGGGGAGGGTTGGGGTGGTACCGGCATCGGTCCGCGGACGGTGGGCTGCATCCAGGCGGGGTCCGGTGGCGGCACAGTGGCATCAGCGAAAATGGCGTCGGGTGTCAGAGGCACCGTCAGCGCTCGTCGAGGGAATCTCTCTGTGGGGAAATGCCAGAAGGGGCGCTGGGCTGAGAGCCGGGGCACTGGGGTGAGATCCGGGTGACAGGAGTGGGATCTGGGGCGCTGGGGTGCGATCTGGGGTCACGAGTGTGAGATCTGGGGCCCTGGAGTGCGATCTGGAATCACAGGGGTGAGATCTGGTGTGCTGGGGTGAGATCTGGGTTCACAGGGATGAGATCTGGGGCCCTGGAGTGCGATCTGGGGTCACAGGGGTGAGATCTGGGGCCCTGGGGTGAGATCTGGGGGCACAGGGGTGAGATCTGGGGCCCTGGAGTGCGATCTGGGGTCACAGGGGTGAGATCTGGGGCCCTGGGGTGAGATCTGGGGGCACAGGGGTGAGATCTCGTGTGCTGGGGTGAGATCTGGGGCGCTGGGATGAGATCTGGGGCCCTGGGGTCAGCTGGAGCGTCAGAGCAGGGGGAGCCCGCTGCCTTACCTGCCATGACAGCTGGAGAGTGGCAGTTAGGGGAGCCCCTCCCCCCAGGGGGGTTCCGTGACCGTTGGGGTCAGCCCCTTTCCCCCAGGCTTGCGATGGTTTGACTTTTCGTACCCAAACATCCTTCCCATCCCAGTTGTTTCCCATCCCGATGATCAGTGACCATCCCGATGGGCATTTGGTGGCCCAGTGCTCTTCCTTGCCAAGGGTCTGCCCGTCCCAGTGGGGATTTGCCATCCCTGCAGTGAGTTCTCACCCCAGGGATGGTTTCCCCTCCCGTCCAAGCGATTTCCAGTCGTCACCACCCAAAATTGTGTTTATCCAGCCCATGGCTAAGAACTTAAAGTGCCAGCATTAGTTACGAGTTCTTGAAAGTGGTAGGGGCCGTGGTAGGCCAGTTAGAGCTATGGTATCAAAGAAAAGGAGTGATTTCTGTGGGACAGCCCTGGTTTAGCTGAGAACAGTGCAGGAATGAGTCAGTGCCCGTGCAGCGTACGCCGAGCTTGTTACTGTGAACTGGTCCTTTGTGCCTCGAAGAACATCACTAACTTCAAACCGTGGACTTTTTCTCCTGGCTTTGGCTGTGTCTTGGGGGCATTGCTAGCGTGGACAGAAGAGACAGCATTGTCTTTTCTGCTCTTCCCTCTTCCGTGCTTCCCCTTTCTGCTCTCTTCCTCATCTACTCTTCAACTCTTCTCCCTGAGTGTTATTCTCTTTTTGCTGCTCATCTGCTGTTCTTTCTTCCTTGTATCCTGAGTCCTCTCCTGCATCTGTACTCCTCTTCTGCTTTTCTTTTTTCTTACCCGTATCCTCTCTTCTCCTGTTGTTCTCCTCATCCGCTCTTCTGACTCAACTGTTTCCTCTTTGCACATCTTGCGCTCTACGGTTCTTCTGTTCTGGCCACTCTCTGCTCTTCTACTTTCCTGCTCTTTTCCTTCTCTGTCTTCTGTGCTCTCTTCCTCCCTTCTGTTCTTTTTCATTTCTGCACTTCTCACTGACCCGTGTCCTCTCTTCCCATCTTCTGTACTTCTGTCATACCCGTATTCTCTCCTTTTCAGCTCCTCTCCACTTCTGCTTTTCTGCCTTAGCTGTCTTGGCTCATCTCCCTTTCTGCTCTTCTCCTCGTCTGCACGTCTTTCTTACCTTCATCCTCTCTTTTATTCTTCTGCTCTTCTCCTCGTCTGCACGTCTTTCTTCCCTTCATCCTCTCTTTTATTCTTCTGCTCTTCTCCTCTTCTGCTCATCTCCTCATTGCTTTGCTGTCTTGTATCCAATCTTTTTCTCTATTGCACTTTTCTTCTTCTGCACTTCTTTCTTGCCTGCATCCTTTCTTCTTCTTCTCTGCTGCTCTTCTTTATTTCTGTCTCGTCTGTATGTGCTCTTCCCCTGTTCTGCTCTTCTAGTGCTCTTGTCAGCATCCAGTCTCTGCACCGCAGCTCTGTGTGGGACTTTATTTTGGGGTGGAGGAAGGTACGTAGGGCCTAGATTTGTAGAAGAAAAGCTATTGTGCTGTGCCCAGAAGGTGATGAAGAAGAGCCCTGAGGAACCAGGAGCACAGAGGCAGCGTGTTTCTCCGAAGGCCACAGCGTGAGCACGTGTTCACTTTGGCGGACTCCTTTGTACCTCTCCAGGAAGTGCTTTGGAATGGAGAATCTTCTGGAGTTGTTTCCAGTTGTTGCTTGGATGAGCTGAGGCTTTTCTCCTTGTATCTTTGCTGGGAAGCAGAGCGGAGGGAACGTCTGTGGTGAGATGCTCAGGTGAAGTTGCCTTCCGTGCACCAACAGCCTGTTTGTGTCCACGTGATGCACGGTGAAGGGAAGCCTGCTGTTGTGTCAGTAAGCCTGCCTAGTGGAATAATGTTTTTGGCCTTTTTGGCAAGTGTGTGAGGAGAGGTCTTTGGACAGGCTGTTCTTTTGTTGTTTTGTTGTGGGTTTTTTGTTTTTGTTTTTTTTTTGCAGGGGAAATGCTATTTCAGTTGTTAGTTACCATGGTTGGTTGGTGCTTGTTTGAAAAATATTTGTCATCTAGAGAAGCAGTGGTCTCGCACCAGAGAAGTGAGACATCTCCCGTACATCCTGTCTTCTCCACGAGCCTTCCATGTAGAGTCATTTAGTGCCTGTAAATGCCTGTAGAAATGGTGGGGGGATAAATGGGGAAGAGATGAGGTGCAGTTTCTGTGCATGCTCTGCACACGGAGCAGGCGTCACCTAGTGAGAGCTAGGAGCCCTTTGCAGCGTGGTGGATTTGTTTTCCTTGCTTGTTGGAGCGTGATGCTTTTGTAGGTGCTGTGTGCATTGTAAGTAACTGTGAACTGTGCTGAGACAACGGGTGTCCTAGAGGGAGCCCCTCTGCAGGCTTTTTGTTTGGGCAGTTTTATTCCCTCTGGGGATGAAAAGGGACTTGAAAAACTCACAAGTACACCTTGCGACTGCTCCAGACTGTCAAGTGGAGATGATGCCTTTCCTCCCATTGGGGCAGGGAGGAAAGTAGGTGAGAAGTTTGTCTGCCAGCGTGAAGTAGCAGGTTCGGAAGATGGTAACAGGCATGGTAGGCCAGTTAGCAAGATGTTAGAATCCTAGAATCGCCGAGGTTGGAAGAGACCTACGAGATCATCAGTCCAACCATCCACCTATCAGCAATAGTTCTCACTAATCCATGTCCCTCAACACAACGTCTAAACGTTCCTTGAACACCTCCAGGGTGGGTGAGTCCACCACCTCCCTGGGCAGCCCTTTGCAGTGCCCGCCCACACTTTTGGAAATGCACTATTCCCTACCATCCAGCTTGAGTCTGCCCTGGCACAAATGGAGGCCGTTCCCTCCAGTCCTATTGCTAGTTAACGATGTTAGTTAACAATGAGAGACGTTAACAATGAAAGTGACTTATGTGTGTGGGGCATCCCTGACTTGGCTGACAGGAGTGGAACGTTGTGGACGCCGTAGACGGCGGGGAGCTTGTTCCTGTGAAACGGTCCCTTGTGCTCCAGGAATCTCTCTGACTTTCTATCATGGACTCCTCCTGCTGGTTTTCAGCGTGCTCAGAGGCATTGGTAACGAAGAGAGAACAGACGTCTTTGTAGGCCCTGGAATGGAAGGTGCTTGAGAAGCAAAGGCAGGCAGGTGTGTGCAAAGCAAAGGCGTGTGTGTGCTTGCAGAGCAAAGGGAAGCATGTGCACGCATCGAAAGCGAAGGCGGGCAGGTGCTTGTGAGGCAAAGGCAGGTATGGGTGTGCTTGCTTGCTTAGCAAAGGCACGCAGGTGCATGCTTGCATAGCAAAGGCAGGCAGGTGCGTATGATGGAACGGCAGGTAGATGGATGCATGCTTGCTTCGAAAAGGCAGGCAGGTGCATGGCTGTGAAGCAAAGGCAGGGAGACGTGTGCTTGCTTAGCAAAGGCAGGCAGACGGGTTCTTGCAAAGCAGTGGCAGGCAGGCAGGCAGGTGATTGCTTGTGAAGCGAAGGCCGGGAGGTGGTTGCTTGGTTAGCAGCGGCAGGCAGGTGTGTGCTTGCAAAGCAATCTCTAGCCAACTGAGGGGATGTTCTCAGGTTTTGTTGCTGTTGAATGACTCTTTTTTTTTTCCTTTTCTTCTTTACTGCCTTCACTGTACCCGTCTGTTCCAGAAGCTGCTCTTTTGGCAGCTGCAGCGTGGGCTCGTTAGATGCCCTGAGTGTTTGGAAGAGAGCAGTTTTGTTGAGGGCTGTTGGTGGAATTTCTGTTGCCAGGAGCGCTCGGACAGAGAAAGAAGCGTTGTGCAGGCGGGGAAAAAGGAGTGCTGGGGGTCTTGGGAGCAGCAGTGAGGGAAGGTGTTTGAGCTAGTGCTGTTCCACTGGAACGTCCCTTTGGTTTTCTACTTCTGAGAGTATTGGAACTGGTTGAGAAAGATGTGACTTTAAGCGAGGGTGCAGAGCAGATTTAAGCTTTACAGGCGGCTGTGCCAGAGCGTGAAGCATCATCAGCAAGCATGGGTAGCACCAGCTTGAAACATCAGGGGAAGCAGTTAGCTTCCTCAGAGCCCCCAAATGGAGTGCCAAGGTGATGAGCTGAAGCAGCATTAGAGGTGGTTTTCCAGGATCTGTGTCTTCTAGGGCTCGGCGCCAGAGCTGTCACTGGGGTTGCTTTCACTGGACACCCCCCACCCCTCCTCAGGACCCATGGTGAGCGTGTGGGTGACAAACGTGTCACTGAGTGAGAGCATCAGGGTGGGAATGCGTGGAACATAGCGCCCAGGGGAGAGACAGGCAGCACGGGGAGGGGCCGTGGGGGGGAAGATCAGCCCCAAGGAGAAAGCCTCCCCCCATGGAAAAAAGGGCTTGTTGAATGCCTTGGGTGAGATGTTGGAGAAGAGGAAATTAGTGAGGTTAAAATGTGGCACCTGGGTTCTGTTTGAGCCCCCTCCAGCCCCACAAGTGCTGTCCAAAGCTCTCCAGTGCCCCCTGGTGCTCTTGGCAGTTCCCCAGTAAGCTCCCATTGCCTCTCGGCGTTGCCTGGACTCTCCTTGTGCAAACTCTGTGGCCCGTAGTGCTGCCTGGAGCCACCCCAGTGCTGTGTGCGGCCCTCACTAGCCTCCCAGTGCCCCGCAGTGGACCTCCCAGTGCCACCAGTACTGCCCTGTGCCTGCAGTTCAACACCCCCATTGCTCAGTACGTGACCATCTCCTTCCCCAGGAACAAAACAAGGCAACAGAGATGATGACAGCAGCGATTGTGCTAGAGATGTTCAGTGTGGAGGAGCTGGAGCTCTTGGCTCCCTGCAGCCACCCCAACATCCCCAGAGGTGGGCACGGAGGCCTGGGGGGGCTTTGGTGCTGCATGAACGACTGCAGGCAGAGGTGTAGCAAAGCGAACGCAAACCATTTAATAACGTACAAAAGAGTAAATAAATGACAATATTCCCAACCATTTCCCACCCGAACAATAGTTTCTGATCCCACCCCCTAAAATTCCCACCCTCTAATCAGTTTCCCACCCCCCGGTCAATTTCTCACCCCCCCGCTCCCTCCCACCAACAGTTTCCTCCCCGTCCAAAACACTTCCCAGCCCCCAACATTCCCACCCCAGTAATTCTTTCCTCCCAGTTCCAACGATTTTGGAGTGTAACATTGTATCAGAGTACAGTTTCTCACTCAGAATTGCCCCCCCACAAAAGTCCCTCCCCCTCCCCACATCTCCAAAGCCAGCAGTTACAGAGTACAAGAATTTTTGATGCCAGCCATCTCCCACCGCAGCCAGTTCTCACCCCAGTCATTTCCCACCCCAACAATATCACAGTACAGCCATTTCATTTCCCACTCCAAAAAGATCCCACCGCCCCAAGAATGCCCACCCCCAACCATTTCCCACCCCAAGAATTCCCACCTGCAGTTCCCACCCCCAGCCATTCCCCACCCCAAGAATTCCCAACCCGCAATTCCCACCCCCAGCCATTCCCTCCCCCCAGCCATTCCCACCCGCAATTCCCACCCGCAATCATCCCTCCCCCCCCCCCCAATCCCACTCGCGATTCCCACCCCCAACCCTTCCCACCCCCCAACCATTTCCCACCCCCCAAGCAACATTTCCCAGCCCAAAGCTTTGACAGTCCAACACTTTTGCGGTCCATCAGCTTCAGAGTCCCACATTGCCCCAGTCCAAGACGCCGCTTGTGGACAGCCCAGTTTTGGAGGGGTAGGGCTGGGGCCGGTGCTGGTGCCCCTGGAACGCTGCCGCTGCTCTCCGGGTGTCGTGGGGGCCAGCGAGGAGCCCAGGGCTACAGGGAGCCATATTCATCGGCTACGGCCACGTCTCCTGCTACACCAAGTGGTGCCCATCACACCCCAACAGTGGCCCGAGCGGGAGCGTGCCAAGAAAGCGGCCTGAGTCCTCCTGCTGGCCGCCGTGCTGACACAGCCAGCTTTGCCTAGCGCCGATGTTTGTGGCCTGGAACATCCTGGCAGCGCGGCAGCTTCCTCTTTGCAGCTGGGATGCTGCCAGCGTGCTGCTTGTGCCCGGTGCTCTTGCGTTTGGTGGTGGTGCAGGCGGGCGTTGGGCACCTGGGTGGCTCGGTGCTGTCCCCGTGGTGCTTGTCTGCCAGCCGGCAGGAGGTGCATCCGGGTGGCAGTGCGAGGCGCGTGAGAACCACGTGGGGCTGTTTCTGCTGCACCTCTTCCAGGAGCCGTCCAGTTTGCGGCAAAGGAGGCACGGGGCGCTTGGCTGTCTCAGTGCTGTCCCCGTGGTGTTTGGCTGCCAGCCGGCAGGAGATGCATCCGGGTGGCAGTGCGAGGCGGGTGAGAATCACCCGGGGCTGCCTCCGCTGCACCTCTGCCATCAGGTGTGCAGCGCTGGGCGACGGCGGTGCGGAGGCAGTCCGTGGGTTTGGCAGTGCCAGACGGGTGAGAATCACCCGGGGCTGCCTCCGCTGCACCTCTGCCATCAGTTGTGCAGTGCGGGGCGCCGGAGGTGCTGGGGCAGCCCGTGGGTTTGGCAGTGCCAGACGGGTGAGAATCACCCGGGGCTGCCTCCGCTGCACCTCTGCCATCAGGTGTGCAGTGCGGGGCGCCGGAGGTGCAGAGGCAGCCATGGGGGTCAGCACGGGCAGCGCAGGGGATGCTGTCTTCTGCCGGAGCGAGTTGGTGCGGAGCCCAGATTCAGCATCTGTCTCGTTGCTGAGCTCCCGGCTGGCCCTGGGGGAGTCAGGCAGCTCAGCGTTGGAAGAGCAGGAGTCGAAGCTGCTGGAGACATCCGAGCTCAGTCGCTCCGTGGCAGTGATGCACTGCATCAGCTCTTCACTTTTGCAGCTGTCCGGAGCACTCGCTGCTTCTGGAAAAGCAGAACGTCCCCCAGAACAATGATGGCAGCCTTCCCACGCCAGCTTGGTGTGGACACGGACCCGCCATCTCTGCAGACCACAAACTCACCATCAATCCAGGTGAGCAAATGGTCAATTTCTCCATCGTCGGCAAGACTGTTGGTCCTGGGTGTCTCTTCTGGAAAATGGAAGAAATCCCCAGTGGGGCAATGCCAGCTTTCCCACGGCCACTCAGCGCAGACAGGCCTCCATCAGCTGTGCTGCTCCCAAACTCACCGTTGTTGATCCACGTGAGCAGGTCATCCATGTCTGCAGTGTCGTCCAGGATGCCTGTGTTGGCCGTCACTTCTGGAAAAGGAAGAAAATCCCCAGTGGGGCAATGCCAGCTTTCCCGAACACCCCTCCCGCCAGCTGTGCTGCCCCCAAACTGACCCTCGTTGATCCACGTCAGGAGCTCATCGATGTCGTCCGCGCTGTCCTCCGGGGTGTCTGCGCTCGTTGTCACTGCTGGAAAAGCAAGAACATCCCCAGTGGAGCAATGCCAGCTTTCCCACAGCCAGGCGGTGCGGACAGCGTGCCGCCCGCTCTGCAGCCCCTGAACTCACCGCCTGGTTCCAGCGTGGCAGCGCTGCAGGTGAGCGGAGCCGTGGCGGGATGGGGGCACACGTCAGTGGGCGCAGGGTGCCCCTGGTCCTCCGAGAGCACCACGGCGTCTTGGAAGGGCTCCATTGGCGGCTCCCAGGTGTCGGGCAGGGTGCAGGGCACCCTGGGGAGCACCTGCTCCTGCAGGGAGGGTACCTGCAAAAGATCGTGGGGGGGGCCGGGGCGGGCGGGGGCCTGCGGCAGGCAGGTGCCTGCGGGCTGCGGGGGCTCCCTGTGGAGGAGCACGGCCCCAGGCCACAGCCCCAAGGGCTGCTGGGGCAGCAGCGTCCCTGCCAGCAGGGGATGTCCCGAGCAGGGAGCAGGGGCGGTGGGGGGAGCCGTAGCTGGGTGCAGCCCCCCAGGTAGGAGCAGCAGCACCGGTAAGTGCAGCCCCGCAGCTGGGGGCAGCCCCCCAGGTGGGAGCTGCGCTGCCTGTCCCCAGACACCTGGTACCCCAGGCCAGACAGAGGCCTGAGGTGCCAGGTAGGTGGCAGTGGGGACAGGGGAGGGTTGGGGTGGTACCGGCATCGGTCCGCGGACGGTGGGCTGCATCCAGGCGGGGTCCGGTGGCGGCACAGTGGCATCAGCGAAAATGGCGTCGGGTGTCAGAGGCACCGTCAGCGCTCGTCGAGGGAATCTCTCTGTGGGGAAATGCCAGAAGGGGCGCTGGGCTGAGAGCCGGGGCACTGGGGTGAGATCCGGGTGACAGGAGTGGGATCTGGGGCGCTGGGGTGCGATCTGGGGTCACGAGTGTGAGATCTGGGGCCCTGGAGTGCGATCTGGAATCACAGGGGTGAGATCTGGTGTGCTGGGGTGAGATCTGGGTTCACAGGGATGAGATCTGGGGCCCTGGAGTGCGATCTGGGGTCACAGGGGTGAGATCTGGGGCCCTGGGGTGAGATCTGGGGGCACAGGGGTGAGATCTGGGGCCCTGGAGTGCGATCTGGGGTCACAGGGGTGAGATCTGGGGCCCTGGGGTGAGATCTGGGGGCACAGGGGTGAGATCTCGTGTGCTGGGGTGAGATCTGGGGCGCTGGGATGAGATCTGGGGCCCTGGGGTCAGCTGGAGCGTCAGAGCAGGGGGAGCCCGCTGCCTTACCTGCCATGACAGCTGGAGAGTGGCAGTTAGGGGAGCCCCTCCCCCCAGGGGGGTTCCGTGACCGTTGGGGTCAGCCCCTTTCCCCCAGGCTTGCGATGGTTTGACTTTTCGTACCCAAACATCCTTCCCATCCCAGTTGTTTCCCATCCCGATGATCAGTGACCATCCCGATGGGCATTTGGTGGCCCAGTGCTCTTCCTTGCCAAGGGTCTGCCCGTCCCAGTGGGGATTTGCCATCCCTGCAGTGAGTTCTCACCCCAGGGATGGTTTCCCCTCCCGTCCAAGCGATTTCCAGTCGTCACCACCCAAAATTGTGTTTATCCAGCCCATGGCTAAGAACTTAAAGTGCCAGCATTAGTTACGAGTTCTTGAAAGTGGTAGGGGCCGTGGTAGGCCAGTTAGAGCTATGGTATCAAAGAAAAGGAGTGATTTCTGTGGGACAGCCCTGGTTTAGCTGAGAACAGTGCAGGAATGAGTCAGTGCCCGTGCAGCGTACGCCGAGCTTGTTACTGTGAACTGGTCCTTTGTGCCTCGAAGAACATCACTAACTTCAAACCGTGGACTTTTTCTCCTGGCTTTGGCTGTGTCTTGGGGGCATTGCTAGCGTGGACAGAAGAGACAGCATTGTCTTTTCTGCTCTTCCCTCTTCCGTGCTTCCCCTTTCTGCTCTCTTCCTCATCTACTCTTCAACTCTTCTCCCTGAGTGTTATTCTCTTTTTGCTGCTCATCTGCTGTTCTTTCTTCCTTGTATCCTGAGTCCTCTCCTGCATCTGTACTCCTCTTCTGCTTTTCTTTTTTCTTACCCGTATCCTCTCTTCTCCTGTTGTTCTCCTCATCCGCTCTTCTGACTCAACTGTTTCCTCTTTGCACATCTTGCGCTCTACGGTTCTTCTGTTCTGGCCACTCTCTGCTCTTCTACTTTCCTGCTCTTTTCCTTCTCTGTCTTCTGTGCTCTCTTCCTCCCTTCTGTTCTTTTTCATTTCTGCACTTCTCACTGACCCGTGTCCTCTCTTCCCATCTTCTGTACTTCTGTCATACCCGTATTCTCTCCTTTTCAGCTCCTCTCCACTTCTGCTTTTCTGCCTTAGCTGTCTTGGCTCATCTCCCTTTCTGCTCTTCTCCTCGTCTGCACGTCTTTCTTACCTTCATCCTCTCTTTTATTCTTCTGCTCTTCTCCTCGTCTGCACGTCTTTCTTCCCTTCATCCTCTCTTTTATTCTTCTGCTCTTCTCCTCTTCTGCTCATCTCCTCATTGCTTTGCTGTCTTGTATCCAATCTTTTTCTCTATTGCACTTTTCTTCTTCTGCACTTCTTTCTTGCCTGCATCCTTTCTTCTTCTTCTCTGCTGCTCTTCTTTATTTCTGTCTCGTCTGTATGTGCTCTTCCCCTGTTCTGCTCTTCTAGTGCTCTTGTCAGCATCCAGTCTCTGCACCGCAGCTCTGTGTGGGACTTTATTTTGGGGTGGAGGAAGGTACGTAGGGCCTAGATTTGTAGAAGAAAAGCTATTGTGCTGTGCCCAGAAGGTGATGAAGAAGAGCCCTGAGGAACCAGGAGCACAGAGGCAGCGTGTTTCTCCGAAGGCCACAGCGTGAGCACGTGTTCACTTTGGCGGACTCCTTTGTACCTCTCCAGGAAGTGCTTTGGAATGGAGAATCTTCTGGAGTTGTTTCCAGTTGTTGCTTGGATGAGCTGAGGCTTTTCTCCTTGTATCTTTGCTGGGAAGCAGAGCGGAGGGAACGTCTGTGGTGAGATGCTCAGGTGAAGTTGCCTTCCGTGCACCAACAGCCTGTTTGTGTCCACGTGATGCACGGTGAAGGGAAGCCTGCTGTTGTGTCAGTAAGCCTGCCTAGTGGAATAATGTTTTTGGCCTTTTTGGCAAGTGTGTGAGGAGAGGTCTTTGGACAGGCTGTTCTTTTGTTGTTTTGTTGTGGGTTTTTTGTTTTTGTTTTTTTTTTGCAGGGGAAATGCTATTTCAGTTGTTAGTTACCATGGTTGGTTGGTGCTTGTTTGAAAAATATTTGTCATCTAGAGAAGCAGTGGTCTCGCACCAGAGAAGTGAGACATCTCCCGTACATCCTGTCTTCTCCACGAGCCTTCCATGTAGAGACATTTAGTGCCTGTAAATGCCTGTAGAAATGGTGGGGGGATAAATGGGGAAGAGATGAGGTGCAGTTTCTGTGCATGCTCTGCACACGGAGCAGGCGTCACCTAGTGAGAGCTAGGAGCCCTTTGCAGCGTGGTGGATTTGTTTTCCTTGCTTGTTGGAGCGTGATGCTTTTGTAGGTGCTGTGTGCATTGTAAGTAACTGTGAACTGTGCTGAGACAACGGGTGTCCTAGAGGGAGCCCCTCTGCAGGCTTTTTGTTTGGGCAGTTTTATTCCCTCTGGGGATGAAAAGGGACTTGAAAAACTCACAAGTACACCTTGCGACTGCTCCAGACTGTCAAGTGGAGATGATGCCTTTCCTCCCATTGGGGCAGGGAGGAAAGTAGGTGAGAAGTTTGTCTGCCAGCGTGAAGTAGCAGGTTCGGAAGATGGTAACAGGCATGGTAGGCCAGTTAGCAAGATGTTAGAATCCTAGAATCGCCGAGGTTGGAAGAGACCTACGAGATCATCAGTCCAACCATCCACCTATCAGCAATAGTTCTCACTAATCCATGTCCCTCAACACAACGTCTAAACGTTCCTTGAACACCTCCAGGGTGGGTGAGTCCACCACCTCCCTGGGCAGCCCTTTGCAGTGCCCGCCCACACTTTTGGAAATGCACTATTCCCTACCATCCAGCTTGAGTCTGCCCTGGCACAAATGGAGGCCGTTCCCTCCAGTCCTATTGCTAGTTAACGATGTTAGTTAACAATGAGAGACGTTAACAATGAAAGTGACTTATGTGTGTGGGGCATCCCTGACTTGGCTGACAGGAGTGGAACGTTGTGGACGCCGTAGACGGCGGGGAGCTTGTTCCTGTGAAACGGTCCCTTGTGCTCCAGGAATCTCTCTGACTTTCTATCATGGACTCCTCCTGCTGGTTTTCAGCGTGCTCAGAGGCATTGGTAACGAAGAGAGAACAGACGTCTTTGTAGGCCCTGGAATGGAAGGTGCTTGAGAAGCAAAGGCAGGCAGGTGTGTGCAAAGCAAAGGCGTGTGTGTGCTTGCAGAGCAAAGGGAAGCATGTGCACGCATCGAAAGCGAAGGCGGGCAGGTGCTTGTGAGGCAAAGGCAGGTATGGGTGTGCTTGCTTGCTTAGCAAAGGCACGCAGGTGCATGCTTGCATAGCAAAGGCAGGCAGGTGCGTATGATGGAACGGCAGGTAGATGGATGCATGCTTGCTTCGAAAAGGCAGGCAGGTGCATGGCTGTGAAGCAAAGGCAGGGAGACGTGTGCTTGCTTAGCAAAGGCAGGCAGACGGGTTCTTGCAAAGCAGTGGCAGGCAGGCAGGCAGGTGATTGCTTGTGAAGCGAAGGCCGGGAGGTGGTTGCTTGGTTAGCAGCGGCAGGCAGGTGTGTGCTTGCAAAGCAATCTCTAGCCAACTGAGGGGATGTTCTCAGGTTTTGTTGCTGTTGAATGACTCTTTTTTTTTTCCTTTTCTTCTTTACTGCCTTCACTGTACCCGTCTGTTCCAGAAGCTGCTCTTTTGGCAGCTGCAGCGTGGGCTCGTTAGATGCCCTGAGTGTTTGGAAGAGAGCAGTTTTGTTGAGGGCTGTTGGTGGAATTTCTGTTGCCAGGAGCGCTCGGACAGAGAAAGAAGCGTTGTGCAGGCGGGGAAAAAGGAGTGCTGGGGGTCTTGGGAGCAGCAGTGAGGGAAGGTGTTTGAGCTAGTGCTGTTCCACTGGAACGTCCCTTTGGTTTTCTACTTCTGAGAGTATTGGAACTGGTTGAGAAAGATGTGACTTTAAGCGAGGGTGCAGAGCAGATTTAAGCTTTACAGGCGGCTGTGCCAGAGCGTGAAGCATCATCAGCAAGCATGGGTAGCACCAGCTTGAAACATCAGGGGAAGCAGTTAGCTTCCTCAGAGCCCCCAAATGGAGTGCCAAGGTGATGAGCTGAAGCAGCATTAGAGGTGGTTTTCCAGGATCTGTGTCTTCTAGGGCTCGGGGCCAGAGCTGTCACTGGGGTTGCTTTCACTGGACACCCCCCACCCCTCCTCAGGACCCATGGTGAGCGTGTGGGTGACAAACGTGTCACTGAGTGAGAGCATCAGGGTGGGAATGCGTGGAACATAGCGCCCAGGGGAGAGACAGGCAGCACGGGGAGGGGCCGTGGGGGGGAAGATCAGCCCCAAGGAGAAAGCCTCCCCCCATGGAAAAAAGGGCTTGTTGAATGCCTTGGGTGAGATGTTGGAGAAGAGGAAATTAGTGAGGTTAAAATGTGGCACCTGGGTTCTGTTTGAGCCCCCTCCAGCCCCACAAGTGCTGTCCAAAGCTCTCCAGTGCCCCCTGGTGCTCTTGGCAGTTCCCCAGTAAGCTCCCATTGCCTCTCGGCGTTGCCTGGACTCTCCTTGTGCAAACTCTGTGGCCCGTAGTGCTGCCTGGAGCCACCCCAGTGCTGTGTGCGGCCCTCACTAGCCTCCCAGTGCCCCGCAGTGGACCTCCCAGTGCCACCAGTACTGCCCTGTGCCTGCAGTTCAACACCCCCATTGCTCAGTACGTGACCATCTCCTTCCCCAGGAACAAAACAAGGCAACAGAGATGATGACAGCAGCGATTGTGCTAGAGATGTTCAGTGTGGAGGAGCTGGAGCTCTTGGCTCCCTGCAGCCACCCCAACATCCCCAGAGGTGGGCACGGAGGCCTGGGGGGGCTTTGGTGCTGCATGAACGACTGCAGGCAGAGGTGTAGCAAAGCGAACGCAAACCATTTAATAACGTACAAAAGAGTAAATAAATGACAATATTCCCAACCATTTCCCACCCGAACAATAGTTTCTGATCCCACCCCCTAAAATTCCCACCCTCTAATCAGTTTCCCACCCCCCGGTCAATTTCTCACCCCCCCGCTCCCTCCCACCAACAGTTTCCTCCCCGTCCAAAACACTTCCCAGCCCCCAACATTCCCACCCCAGTAATTCTTTCCTCCCAGTTCCAACGATTTTGGAGTGTAACATTGTATCAGAGTACAGTTTCTCACTCAGAATTGCCCCCCCACAAAAGTCCCTCCCCCTCCCCACATCTCCAAAGCCAGCAGTTACAGAGTACAAGAATTTTTGATGCCAGCCATCTCCCACCGCAGCCAGTTCTCACCCCAGTCATTTCCCACCCCAACAATATCACAGTACAGCCATTTCATTTCCCACTCCAAAAAGATCCCACCGCCCCAAGAATGCCCACCCCCAACCATTTCCCACCCCAAGAATTCCCACCCGCAGTTCCCACCCCCAGCCATTCCCCACCCCAAGAATTCCCAACCCGCAATTCCCACCCCCAGCCATTCCCTCCCCCCAGCCATTCCCACCCGCAATTCCCACCCGCAATCATCCCTCCCCCCCCCCCCCAATCCCACTCGCGATTCCCACCCCCAACCCTTCCCACCCCCCAACCATTTCCCACCCCCCAAGCAACATTTCCCAGCCCAAAGCTTTGACAGTCCAACACTTTTGCGGTCCATCAGCTTCAGAGTCCCACATTGCCCCAGTCCAAGACGCCGCTTGTGGACAGCCCAGTTTTGGAGGGGTAGGGCTGGGGCCGGTGCTGGTGCCCCTGGAACGCTGCCGCTGCTCTCCGGGTGTCGTGGGGGCCAGCGAGGAGCCCAGGGCTACAGGGAGCCATATTCATCGGCTACGGCCACGTCTCCTGCTACACCAAGTGGTGCCCATCACACCCCAACAGTGGCCCGAGCGGGAGCGTGCCAAGAAAGCGGCCTGAGTCCTCCTGCTGGCCGCCGTGCTGACACAGCCAGCTTTGCCTAGCGCCGATGTTTGTGGCCTGGAACATCCTGGCAGCGCGGCAGCTTCCTCTTTGCGGCTGGGATGCTGCCAGCGTGCTGCTTGTGCCCGGTGCTCTTGCGTTTGGTGGTGGTGCAGGCGGGCGTTGGGCACCTGGGTGGCTCGGTGCTGTCCCCGTGGTGCTTGTCTGCCAGCCGGCAGGAGGTGCATCCGGGTGGCAGTGCGAGGCGCGTGAGAACCACGTGGGGCTGTTTCTGCTGCACCTCTTCCAGGAGCCGTCCAGTTTGCGGCAAAGGAGGCACGGGGCGCTTGGCTGTCTCAGTGCTGTCCCCGTGGTGTTTGGCTGCCAGCCGGCAGGAGATGCATCCGGGTGGCAGTGCGAGGCGGGTGAGAATCACCCGGGGCTGCCTCCGCTGCACCTCTGCCATCAGGTGTGCAGCGCTGGGCGACGGCGGTGCGGAGGCAGTCCGTGGGTTTGGCAGTGCCAGACGGGTGAGAATCACCCGGGGCTGCCTCCGCTGCACCTCTGCCATCAGTTGTGCAGTGCGGGGCGCCGGAGGTGCTGGGGCAGCCCGTGGGTTTGGCAGTGCCAGACGGGTGAGAATCACCCGGGGCTGCCTCCGCTGCACCTCTGCCATCAGGTGTGCAGTGCGGGGCGCCGGAGGTGCAGAGGCAGCCATGGGGGTCAGCACGGGCAGCGCAGGGGATGCTGTCTTCT
This sequence comes from Chrysolophus pictus, assembly GCA_037305975.1. Classification (NCBI taxonomy): domain Eukaryota; kingdom Metazoa; phylum Chordata; class Aves; order Galliformes; family Phasianidae; genus Chrysolophus; species Chrysolophus pictus. The sequence goes on along the minus strand of CM074581.1, from coordinate 36,697,742 downwards.
GCCGGAGCGAGTTGGTGCGGAGCCCAGATTCAGCATCTGTCTCGTTGCTGAGCTCCCGGCTGGCCCTGGGGGAGTCAGGCAGCTCAGCGTTGGAAGAGCAGGAGTCGAAGCTGCTGGAGACATCCGAGCTCAGTCGCTCCGTGGCAGTGATGCACTGCATCAGCTCTTCACTTTTGCAGCTGTCCGGAGCACTCGCTGCTTCTGGAAAAGCAGAACGTCCCCCAGAACAATGATGGCAGCCTTCCCACGCCAGCTTGGTGTGGACACGGACCCGCCATCTCTGCAGACCACAAACTCACCATCAATCCAGGTGAGCAAATGGTCAATTTCTCCATCGTCGGCAAGACTGTTGGTCCTGGGTGTCTCTTCTGGAAAATGGAAGAAATCCCCAGTGGGGCAATGCCAGCTTTCCCACGGCCACTCAGCGCAGACAGGCCTCCATCAGCTGTGCTGCTCCCAAACTCACCGTTGTTGATCCACGTGAGCAGGTCATCCATGTCTGCAGTGTCGTCCAGGATGCCTGTGTTGGCCGTCACTTCTGGAAAAGGAAGAAAATCCCCAGTGGGGCAATGCCAGCTTTCCCGAACACCCCTCCCGCCAGCTGTGCTGCCCCCAAACTGACCCTCGTTGATCCACGTCAGGAGCTCATCGATGTCGTCCGCGCTGTCCTCCGGGGTGTCTGCGCTCGTTGTCACTGCTGGAAAAGCAAGAACATCCCCAGTGGAGCAATGCCAGCTTTCCCACAGCCAGGCGGTGCGGACAGCGTGCCGCCCGCTCTGCAGCCCCTGAACTCACCGCCTGGTTCCAGCGTGGCAGCGCTGCAGGTGAGCGGAGCCGTGGCGGGATGGGGGCACACGTCGGTGGGCGCAGGGTGCCCCTGGTCCTCCGAGAGCACCACGGCGTCTTGGAAGGGCTCCATCGGCAGCTCCCAGGTGTCGGGCAGGGTGCAGGGCACCCTGGGGAGCACCTGCTCCTGCAGGGAGGGTACCTGCAAAAGATCGTGGGGGGGGCCGGGGCGGGCGGGGGCCTGCGGCAGGCAGGTGCCTGCGGGCTGCGGGGGCTCCCTGTGGAGGAGCACGGCCCCAGGCCACAGCCCCAAGGGCTGCTGGGGCAGCAGCGTCCCTGCCAGCAGGGGATGTCCCGAGCAGGGAGCAGGGGCGGTGGGGGGAGCCGTAGCTGGGTGCAGCCCCCCAGGTAGGAGCAGCAGCACCGGTAAGTGCAGCCCCGCAGCTGGGGGCAGCCCCCCAGGTGGGAGCTGCGCTGCCTGTCCCCAGACACCTGGTACCCCAGGCCAGACAGAGGCCTGAGGTGCCAGGTAGGTGGCAGTGGGGACAGGGGAGGGTTGGGGTGGTACCGGCATCGGTCCGCGGACGGTGGGCTGCATCCAGGCGGGGTCCGGTGGCGGCACAGTGGCATCAGCGAAAATGGCGTCGGGTGTCAGAGGCACCGTCAGCGCTCGTCGAGGGAATCTCTCTGTGGGGAAATGCCAGAAGGGGCGCTGGGCTGAGAGCCGGGGCACTGGGGTGAGATCCGGGTGACAGGAGTGGGATCTGGGGCGCTGGGGTGCGATCTGGGGTCACGAGTGTGAGATCTGGGGCCCTGGAGTGCGATCTGGAATCACAGGGGTGAGATCTGGTGTGCTGGGGTGAGATCTGGGTTCACAGGGATGAGATCTGGGGCCCTGGAGTGCGATCTGGGGTCACAGGGGTGAGATCTGGGGCCCTGGGGTGAGATCTGGGGGCACAGGGGTGAGATCTGGGGCCCTGGAGTGCGATCTGGGGTCACAGGGGTGAGATCTGGGGCCCTGGGGTGAGATCTGGGGGCACAGGGGTGAGATCTCGTGTGCTGGGGTGAGATCTGGGGCGCTGGGATGAGATCTGGGGCCCTGGGGTCAGCTGGAGCGTCAGAGCAGGGGGAGCCCGCTGCCTTACCTGCCATGACAGCTGGAGAGTGGCAGTTAGGGGAGCCCCTCCCCCCAGGGGGGTTCCGTGACCGTTGGGGTCAGCCCCTTTCCCCCAGGCTTGCGATGGTTTGACTTTTCGTACCCAAACATCCTTCCCATCCCAGTTGTTTCCCATCCCGATGATCAGTGACCATCCCGATGGGCATTTGGTGGCCCAGTGCTCTTCCTTGCCAAGGGTCTGCCCGTCCCAGTGGGGATTTGCCATCCCTGCAGTGAGTTCTCACCCCAGGGATGGTTTCCCCTCCCGTCCAAGCGATTTCCAGTCGTCACCACCCAAAATTGTGTTTATCCAGCCCATGGCTAAGAACTTAAAGTGCCAGCATTAGTTACGAGTTCTTGAAAGTGGTAGGGGCCGTGGTAGGCCAGTTAGAGCTATGGTATCAAAGAAAAGGAGTGATTTCTGTGGGACAGCCCTGGTTTAGCTGAGAACAGTGCAGGAATGAGTCAGTGCCCGTGCAGCGTACGCCGAGCTTGTTACTGTGAACTGGTCCTTTGTGCCTCGAAGAACATCACTAACTTCAAACCGTGGACTTTTTCTCCTGGCTTTGGCTGTGTCTTGGGGGCATTGCTAGCGTGGACAGAAGAGACAGCATTGTCTTTTCTGCTCTTCCCTCTTCCGTGCTTCCCCTTTCTGCTCTCTTCCTCATCTACTCTTCAACTCTTCTCCCTGAGTGTTATTCTCTTTTTGCTGCTCATCTGCTGTTCTTTCTTCCTTGTATCCTGAGTCCTCTCCTGCATCTGTACTCCTCTTCTGCTTTTCTTTTTTCTTACCCGTATCCTCTCTTCTCCTGTTGTTCTCCTCATCCGCTCTTCTGACTCAACTGTTTCCTCTTTGCACATCTTGCGCTCTACGGTTCTTCTGTTCTGGCCACTCTCTGCTCTTCTACTTTCCTGCTCTTTTCCTTCTCTGTCTTCTGTGCTCTCTTCCTCCCTTCTGTTCTTTTTCATTTCTGCACTTCTCACTGACCCGTGTCCTCTCTTCCCATCTTCTGTACTTCTGTCATACCCGTATTCTCTCCTTTTCAGCTCCTCTCCACTTCTGCTTTTCTGCCTTAGCTGTCTTGGCTCATCTCCCTTTCTGCTCTTCTCCTCGTCTGCACGTCTTTCTTACCTTCATCCTCTCTTTTATTCTTCTGCTCTTCTCCTCGTCTGCACGTCTTTCTTCCCTTCATCCTCTCTTTTATTCTTCTGCTCTTCTCCTCTTCTGCTCATCTCCTCATTGCTTTGCTGTCTTGTATCCAATCTTTTTCTCTATTGCACTTTTCTTCTTCTGCACTTCTTTCTTGCCTGCATCCTTTCTTCTTCTTCTCTGCTGCTCTTCTTTATTTCTGTCTCGTCTGTATGTGCTCTTCCCCTGTTCTGCTCTTCTAGTGCTCTTGTCAGCATCCAGTCTCTGCACCGCAGCTCTGTGTGGGACTTTATTTTGGGGTGGAGGAAGGTACGTAGGGCCTAGATTTGTAGAAGAAAAGCTATTGTGCTGTGCCCAGAAGGTGATGAAGAAGAGCCCTGAGGAACCAGGAGCACAGAGGCAGCGTGTTTCTCCGAAGGCCACAGCGTGAGCACGTGTTCACTTTGGCGGACTCCTTTGTACCTCTCCAGGAAGTGCTTTGGAATGGAGAATCTTCTGGAGTTGTTTCCAGTTGTTGCTTGGATGAGCTGAGGCTTTTCTCCTTGTATCTTTGCTGGGAAGCAGAGCGGAGGGAACGTCTGTGGTGAGATGCTCAGGTGAAGTTGCCTTCCGTGCACCAACAGCCTGTTTGTGTCCACGTGATGCACGGTGAAGGGAAGCCTGCTGTTGTGTCAGTAAGCCTGCCTAGTGGAATAATGTTTTTGGCCTTTTTGGCAAGTGTGTGAGGAGAGGTCTTTGGACAGGCTGTTCTTTTGTTGTTTTGTTGTGGGTTTTTTGTTTTTGTTTTTTTTTTGCAGGGGAAATGCTATTTCAGTTGTTAGTTACCATGGTTGGTTGGTGCTTGTTTGAAAAATATTTGTCATCTAGAGAAGCAGTGGTCTCGCACCAGAGAAGTGAGACATCTCCCGTACATCCTGTCTTCTCCACGAGCCTTCCATGTAGAGACATTTAGTGCCTGTAAATGCCTGTAGAAATGGTGGGGGGATAAATGGGGAAGAGATGAGGTGCAGTTTCTGTGCATGCTCTGCACACGGAGCAGGCGTCACCTAGTGAGAGCTAGGAGCCCTTTGCAGCGTGGTGGATTTGTTTTCCTTGCTTGTTGGAGCGTGATGCTTTTGTAGGTGCTGTGTGCATTGTAAGTAACTGTGAACTGTGCTGAGACAACGGGTGTCCTAGAGGGAGCCCCTCTGCAGGCTTTTTGTTTGGGCAGTTTTATTCCCTCTGGGGATGAAAAGGGACTTGAAAAACTCACAAGTACACCTTGCGACTGCTCCAGACTGTCAAGTGGAGATGATGCCTTTCCTCCCATTGGGGCAGGGAGGAAAGTAGGTGAGAAGTTTGTCTGCCAGCGTGAAGTAGCAGGTTCGGAAGATGGTAACAGGCATGGTAGGCCAGTTAGCAAGATGTTAGAATCCTAGAATCGCCGAGGTTGGAAGAGACCTACGAGATCATCAGTCCAACCATCCACCTATCAGCAATAGTTCTCACTAATCCATGTCCCTCAACACAACGTCTAAACGTTCCTTGAACACCTCCAGGGTGGGTGAGTCCACCACCTCCCTGGGCAGCCCTTTGCAGTGCCCGCCCACACTTTTGGAAATGCACTATTCCCTACCATCCAGCTTGAGTCTGCCCTGGCACAAATGGAGGCCGTTCCCTCCAGTCCTATTGCTAGTTAACGATGTTAGTTAACAATGAGAGACGTTAACAATGAAAGTGACTTATGTGTGTGGGGCATCCCTGACTTGGCTGACAGGAGTGGAACGTTGTGGACGCCGTAGACGGCGGGGAGCTTGTTCCTGTGAAACGGTCCCTTGTGCTCCAGGAATCTCTCTGACTTTCTATCATGGACTCCTCCTGCTGGTTTTCAGCGTGCTCAGAGGCATTGGTAACGAAGAGAGAACAGACGTCTTTGTAGGCCCTGGAATGGAAGGTGCTTGAGAAGCAAAGGCAGGCAGGTGTGTGCAAAGCAAAGGCGTGTGTGTGCTTGCAGAGCAAAGGGAAGCATGTGCACGCATCGAAAGCGAAGGCGGGCAGGTGCTTGTGAGGCAAAGGCAGGTATGGGTGTGCTTGCTTGCTTAGCAAAGGCACGCAGGTGCATGCTTGCATAGCAAAGGCAGGCAGGTGCGTATGATGGAACGGCAGGTAGATGGATGCATGCTTGCTTCGAAAAGGCAGGCAGGTGCATGGCTGTGAAGCAAAGGCAGGGAGACGTGTGCTTGCTTAGCAAAGGCAGGCAGACGGGTTCTTGCAAAGCAGTGGCAGGCAGGCAGGCAGGTGATTGCTTGTGAAGCGAAGGCCGGGAGGTGGTTGCTTGGTTAGCAGCGGCAGGCAGGTGTGTGCTTGCAAAGCAATCTCTAGCCAACTGAGGGGATGTTCTCAGGTTTTGTTGCTGTTGAATGACTCTTTTTTTTTTCCTTTTCTTCTTTACTGCCTTCACTGTACCCGTCTGTTCCAGAAGCTGCTCTTTTGGCAGCTGCAGCGTGGGCTCGTTAGATGCCCTGAGTGTTTGGAAGAGAGCAGTTTTGTTGAGGGCTGTTGGTGGAATTTCTGTTGCCAGGAGCGCTCGGACAGAGAAAGAAGCGTTGTGCAGGCGGGGAAAAAGGAGTGCTGGGGGTCTTGGGAGCAGCAGTGAGGGAAGGTGTTTGAGCTAGTGCTGTTCCACTGGAACGTCCCTTTGGTTTTCTACTTCTGAGAGTATTGGAACTGGTTGAGAAAGATGTGACTTTAAGCGAGGGTGCAGAGCAGATTTAAGCTTTACAGGCGGCTGTGCCAGAGCGTGAAGCATCATCAGCAAGCATGGGTAGCACCAGCTTGAAACATCAGGGGAAGCAGTTAGCTTCCTCAGAGCCCCCAAATGGAGTGCCAAGGTGATGAGCTGAAGCAGCATTAGAGGTGGTTTTCCAGGATCTGTGTCTTCTAGGGCTCGGGGCCAGAGCTGTCACTGGGGTTGCTTTCACTGGACACCCCCCACCCCTCCTCAGGACCCATGGTGAGCGTGTGGGTGACAAACGTGTCACTGAGTGAGAGCATCAGGGTGGGAATGCGTGGAACATAGCGCCCAGGGGAGAGACAGGCAGCACGGGGAGGGGCCGTGGGGGGGAAGATCAGCCCCAAGGAGAAAGCCTCCCCCCATGGAAAAAAGGGCTTGTTGAATGCCTTGGGTGAGATGTTGGAGAAGAGGAAATTAGTGAGGTTAAAATGTGGCACCTGGGTTCTGTTTGAGCCCCCTCCAGCCCCACAAGTGCTGTCCAAAGCTCTCCAGTGCCCCCTGGTGCTCTTGGCAGTTCCCCAGTAAGCTCCCATTGCCTCTCGGCGTTGCCTGGACTCTCCTTGTGCAAACTCTGTGGCCCGTAGTGCTGCCTGGAGCCACCCCAGTGCTGTGTGCGGCCCTCACTAGCCTCCCAGTGCCCCGCAGTGGACCTCCCAGTGCCACCAGTACTGCCCTGTGCCTGCAGTTCAACACCCCCATTGCTCAGTACGTGACCATCTCCTTCCCCAGGAACAAAACAAGGCAACAGAGATGATGACAGCAGCGATTGTGCTAGAGATGTTCAGTGTGGAGGAGCTGGAGCTCTTGGCTCCCTGCAGCCACCCCAACATCCCCAGAGGTGGGCACGGAGGCCTGGGGGGGCTTTGGTGCTGCATGAACGACTGCAGGCAGAGGTGTAGCAAAGCGAACGCAAACCATTTAATAACGTACAAAAGAGTAAATAAATGACAATATTCCCAACCATTTCCCACCCGAACAATAGTTTCTGATCCCACCCCCTAAAATTCCCACCCTCTAATCAGTTTCCCACCCCCCGGTCAATTTCTCACCCCCCCGCTCCCTCCCACCAACAGTTTCCTCCCCGTCCAAAACACTTCCCAGCCCCCAACATTCCCACCCCAGTAATTCTTTCCTCCCAGTTCCAACGATTTTGGAGTGTAACATTGTATCAGAGTACAGTTTCTCACTCAGAATTGCCCCCCCACAAAAGTCCCTCCCCCTCCCCACATCTCCAAAGCCAGCAGTTACAGAGTACAAGAATTTTTGATGCCAGCCATCTCCCACCGCAGCCAGTTCTCACCCCAGTCATTTCCCACCCCAACAATATCACAGTACAGCCATTTCATTTCCCACTCCAAAAAGATCCCACCGCCCCAAGAATGCCCACCCCCAACCATTTCCCACCCCAAGAATTCCCACCCGCAGTTCCCACCCCCAGCCATTCCCCACCCCAAGAATTCCCAACCCGCAATTCCCACCCCCAGCCATTCCCTCCCCCCAGCCATTCCCACCCGCAATTCCCACCCGCAATCATCCCTCCCCCCCCCCCCCAATCCCACTCGCGATTCCCACCCCCAACCCTTCCCACCCCCCAACCATTTCCCACCCCCCAAGCAACATTTCCCAGCCCAAAGCTTTGACAGTCCAACACTTTTGCGGTCCATCAGCTTCAGAGTCCCACATTGCCCCAGTCCAAGACGCCGCTTGTGGACAGCCCAGTTTTGGAGGGGTAGGGCTGGGGCCGGTGCTGGTGCCCCTGGAACGCTGCCGCTGCTCTCCGGGTGTCGTGGGGGCCAGCGAGGAGCCCAGGGCTACAGGGAGCCATATTCATCGGCTACGGCCACGTCTCCTGCTACACCAAGTGGTGCCCATCACACCCCAACAGTGGCCCGAGCGGGAGCGTGCCAAGAAAGCGGCCTGAGTCCTCCTGCTGGCCGCCGTGCTGACACAGCCAGCTTTGCCTAGCGCCGATGTTTGTGGCCTGGAACATCCTGGCAGCGCGGCAGCTTCCTCTTTGCGGCTGGGATGCTGCCAGCGTGCTGCTTGTGCCCGGTGCTCTTGCGTTTGGTGGTGGTGCAGGCGGGCGTTGGGCACCTGGGTGGCTCGGTGCTGTCCCCGTGGTGCTTGTCTGCCAGCCGGCAGGAGGTGCATCCGGGTGGCAGTGCGAGGCGCGTGAGAACCACGTGGGGCTGTTTCTGCTGCACCTCTTCCAGGAGCCGTCCAGTTTGCGGCAAAGGAGGCACGGGGCGCTTGGCTGTCTCAGTGCTGTCCCCGTGGTGTTTGGCTGCCAGCCGGCAGGAGATGCATCCGGGTGGCAGTGCGAGGCGGGTGAGAATCACCCGGGGCTGCCTCCGCTGCACCTCTGCCATCAGGTGTGCAGCGCTGGGCGACGGCGGTGCGGAGGCAGTCCGTGGGTTTGGCAGTGCCAGACGGGTGAGAATCACCCGGGGCTGCCTCCGCTGCACCTCTGCCATCAGTTGTGCAGTGCGGGGCGCCGGAGGTGCTGGGGCAGCCCGTGGGTTTGGCAGTGCCAGACGGGTGAGAATCACCCGGGGCTGCCTCCGCTGCACCTCTGCCATCAGGTGTGCAGTGCGGGGCGCCGGAGGTGCAGAGGCAGCCATGGGGGTCAGCACGGGCAGCGCAGGGGATGCTGTCTTCTGCCGGAGCGAGTTGGTGCGGAGCCCAGATTCAGCATCTGTCTCGTTGCTGAGCTCCCGGCTGGCCCTGGGGGAGTCAGGCAGCTCAGCGTTGGAAGAGCAGGAGTCGAAGCTGCTGGAGACATCCGAGCTCAGTCGCTCCGTGGCAGTGATGCACTGCATCAGCTCTTCACTTTTGCAGCTGTCCGGAGCACTCGCTGCTTCTGGAAAAGCAGAACGTCCCCCAGAACAATGATGGCAGCCTTCCCACGCCAGCTTGGTGTGGACACGGACCCGCCATCTCTGCAGACCACAAACTCACCATCAATCCAGGTGAGCAAATGGTCAATTTCTCCATCGTCGGCAAGACTGTTGGTCCTGGGTGTCTCTTCTGGAAAATGGAAGAAATCCCCAGTGGGGCAATGCCAGCTTTCCCACGGCCACTCAGCGCAGACAGGCCTCCATCAGCTGTGCTGCTCCCAAACTCACCGTTGTTGATCCACGTGAGCAGGTCATCCATGTCTGCAGTGTCGTCCAGGATGCCTGTGTTGGCCGTCACTTCTGGAAAAGGAAGAAAATCCCCAGTGGGGCAATGCCAGCTTTCCCGAACACCCCTCCCGCCAGCTGTGCTGCCCCCAAACTGACCCTCGTTGATCCACGTCAGGAGCTCATCGATGTCGTCCGCGCTGTCCTCCGGGGTGTCTGCGCTCGTTGTCACTGCTGGAAAAGCAAGAACATCCCCAGTGGAGCAATGCCAGCTTTCCCACAGCCAGGCGGTGCGGACAGCGTGCCGCCCGCTCTGCAGCCCCTGAACTCACCGCCTGGTTCCAGCGTGGCAGCGCTGCAGGTGAGCGGAGCCGTGGCGGGATGGGGGCACACGTCGGTGGGCGCAGGGTGCCCCTGGTCCTCCGAGAGCACCACGGCGTCTTGGAAGGGCTCCATCGGCGGCTCCCAGGTGTCGGGCAGGGTGCAGGGCACCCTGGGGAGCACCTGCTCCTGCAGGGAGGGTACCTGCAAAAGATCGTGGGGGGGGCCGGGGCGGGCGGGGGCCTGCGGCAGGCAGGTGCCTGCGGGCTGCGGGGGCTCCCTGTGGAGGAGCACGGCCCCAGGCCACAGCCCCAAGGGCTGCTGGGGCAGCAGCGTCCCTGCCAGCAGGGGATGTCCCGAGCAGGGAGCAGGGGCGGTGGGGGGAGCCGTAGCTGGGTGCAGCCCCCCAGGTAGGAGCAGCAGCACCGGTAAGTGCAGCCCCGCAGCTGGGGGCAGCCCCCCAGGTGGGAGCTGCGCTGCCTGTCCCCAGACACCTGGTACCCCAGGCCAGACAGAGGCCTGAGGTGCCAGGTAGGTGGCAGTGGGGACAGGGGAGGGTTGGGGTGGTACCGGCATCGGTCCGCGGACGGTGGGCTGCATCCAGGCGGGGTCCGGTGGCGGCACAGTGGCATCAGCGAAAATGGCGTCGGGTGTCAGAGGCACCGTCAGCGCTCGTCGAGGGAATCTCTCTGTGGGGAAATGCCAGAAGGGGCGCTGGGCTGAGAGCCGGGGCACTGGGGTGAGATCCGGGTGACAGGAGTGGGATCTGGGGCGCTGGGGTGCGATCTGGGGTCACGAGTGTGAGATCTGGGGCCCTGGAGTGCGATCTGGAATCACAGGGGTGAGATCTGGTGTGCTGGGGTGAGATCTGGGTTCACAGGGATGAGATCTGGGGCCCTGGAGTGCGATCTGGGGTCACAGGGGTGAGATCTGGGGCCCTGGGGTGAGATCTGGGGGCACAGGGGTGAGATCTGGGGCCCTGGAGTGCGATCTGGGGTCACAGGGGTGAGATCTGGGGCCCTGGGGTGAGATCTGGGGGCACAGGGGTGAGATCTCGTGTGCTGGGGTGAGATCTGGGGCGCTGGGATGAGATCTGGGGCCCTGGGGTCAGCTGGAGCGTCAGAGCAGGGGGAGCCCGCTGCCTTACCTGCCATGACAGCTGGAGAGTGGCAGTTAGGGGAGCCCCTCCCCCCAGGGGGGTTCCGTGACCGTTGGGGTCAGCCCCTTTCCCCCAGGCTTGCGATGGTTTGACTTTTCGTACCCAAACATCCTTCCCATCCCAGTTGTTTCCCATCCCGATGATCAGTGACCATCCCGATGGGCATTTGGTGGCCCAGTGCTCTTCCTTGCCAAGGGTCTGCCCGTCCCAGTGGGGATTTGCCATCCCTGCAGTGAGTTCTCACCCCAGGGATGGTTTCCCCTCCCGTCCAAGCGATTTCCAGTCGTCACCACCCAAAATTGTGTTTATCCAGCCCATGGCTAAGAACTTAAAGTGCCAGCATTAGTTACGAGTTCTTGAAAGTGGTAGGGGCCGTGGTAGGCCAGTTAGAGCTATGGTATCAAAGAAAAGGAGTGATTTCTGTGGGACAGCCCTGGTTTAGCTGAGAACAGTGCAGGAATGAGTCAGTGCCCGTGCAGCGTACGCCGAGCTTGTTACTGTGAACTGGTCCTTTGTGCCTCGAAGAACATCACTAACTTCAAACCGTGGACTTTTTCTCCTGGCTTTGGCTGTGTCTTGGGGGCATTGCTAGCGTGGACAGAAGAGACAGCATTGTCTTTTCTGCTCTTCCCTCTTCCGTGCTTCCCCTTTCTGCTCTCTTCCTCATCTACTCTTCAACTCTTCTCCCTGAGTGTTATTCTCTTTTTGCTGCTCATCTGCTGTTCTTTCTTCCTTGTATCCTGAGTCCTCTCCTGCATCTGTACTCCTCTTCTGCTTTTCTTTTTTCTTACCCGTATCCTCTCTTCTCCTGTTGTTCTCCTCATCCGCTCTTCTGACTCAACTGTTTCCTCTTTGCACATCTTGCGCTCTACGGTTCTTCTGTTCTGGCCACTCTCTGCTCTTCTACTTTCCTGCTCTTTTCCTTCTCTGTCTTCTGTGCTCTCTTCCTCCCTTCTGTTCTTTTTCATTTCTGCACTTCTCACTGACCCGTGTCCTCTCTTCCCATCTTCTGTACTTCTGTCATACCCGTATTCTCTCCTTTTCAGCTCCTCTCCACTTCTGCTTTTCTGCCTTAGCTGTCTTGGCTCATCTCCCTTTCTGCTCTTCTCCTCGTCTGCACGTCTTTCTTACCTTCATCCTCTCTTTTATTCTTCTGCTCTTCTCCTCGTCTGCACGTCTTTCTTCCCTTCATCCTCTCTTTTATTCTTCTGCTCTTCTCCTCTTCTGCTCATCTCCTCATTGCTTTGCTGTCTTGTATCCAATCTTTTTCTCTATTGCACTTTTCTTCTTCTGCACTTCTTTCTTGCCTGCATCCTTTCTTCTTCTTCTCTGCTGCTCTTCTTTATTTCTGTCTCGTCTGTATGTGCTCTTCCCCTGTTCTGCTCTTCTAGTGCTCTTGTCAGCATCCAGTCTCTGCACCGCAGCTCTGTGTGGGACTTTATTTTGGGGTGGAGGAAGGTACGTAGGGCCTAGATTTGTAGAAGAAAAGCTATTGTGCTGTGCCCAGAAGGTGATGAAGAAGAGCCCTGAGGAACCAGGAGCACAGAGGCAGCGTGTTTCTCCGAAGGCCACAGCGTGAGCACGTGTTCACTTTGGCGGACTCCTTTGTACCTCTCCAGGAAGTGCTTTGGAATGGAGAATCTTCTGGAGTTGTTTCCAGTTGTTGCTTGGATGAGCTGAGGCTTTTCTCCTTGTATCTTTGCTGGGAAGCAGAGCGGAGGGAACGTCTGTGGTGAGATGCTCAGGTGAAGTTGCCTTCCGTGCACCAACAGCCTGTTTGTGTCCACGTGATGCACGGTGAAGGGAAGCCTGCTGTTGTGTCAGTAAGCCTGCCTAGTGGAATAATGTTTTTGGCCTTTTTGGCAAGTGTGTGAGGAGAGGTCTTTGGACAGGCTGTTCTTTTGTTGTTTTGTTGTGGGTTTTTTGTTTTTGTTTTTTTTTTGCAGGGGAAATGCTATTTCAGTTGTTAGTTACCATGGTTGGTTGGTGCTTGTTTGAAAAATATTTGTCATCTAGAGAAGCAGTGGTCTCGCACCAGAGAAGTGAGACATCTCCCGTACATCCTGTCTTCTCCACGAGCCTTCCATGTAGAGACATTTAGTGCCTGTAAATGCCTGTAGAAATGGTGGGGGGATAAATGGGGAAGAGATGAGGTGCAGTTTCTGTGCATGCTCTGCACACGGAGCAGGCGTCACCTAGTGAGAGCTAGGAGCCCTTTGCAGCGTGGTGGATTTGTTTTCCTTGCTTGTTGGAGCGTGATGCTTTTGTAGGTGCTGTGTGCATTGTAAGTAACTGTGAACTGTGCTGAGACAACGGGTGTCCTAGAGGGAGCCCCTCTGCAGGCTTTTTGTTTGGGCAGTTTTATTCCCTCTGGGGATGAAAAGGGACTTGAAAAACTCACAAGTACACCTTGCGACTGCTCCAGACTGTCAAGTGGAGATGATGCCTTTCCTCCCATTGGGGCAGGGAGGAAAGTAGGTGAGAAGTTTGTCTGCCAGCGTGAAGTAGCAGGTTCGGAAGATGGTAACAGGCATGGTAGGCCAGTTAGCAAGATGTTAGAATCCTAGAATCGCCGAGGTTGGAAGAGACCTACGAGATCATCAGTCCAACCATCCACCTATCAGCAATAGTTCTCACTAATCCATGTCCCTCAACACAACGTCTAAACGTTCCTTGAACACCTCCAGGGTGGGTGAGTCCACCACCTCCCTGGGCAGCCCTTTGCAGTGCCCGCCCACACTTTTGGAAATGCACTATTCCCTACCATCCAGCTTGAGTCTGCCCTGGCACAAATGGAGGCCGTTCCCTCCAGTCCTATTGCTAGTTAACGATGTTAGTTAACAATGAGAGACGTTAACAATGAAAGTGACTTATGTGTGTGGGGCATCCCTGACTTGGCTGACAGGAGTGGAACGTTGTGGACGCCGTAGACGGCGGGGAGCTTGTTCCTGTGAAACGGTCCCTTGTGCTCCAGGAATCTCTCTGACTTTCTATCATGGACTCCTCCTGCTGGTTTTCAGCGTGCTCAGAGGCATTGGTAACGAAGAGAGAACAGACGTCTTTGTAGGCCCTGGAATGGAAGGTGCTTGAGAAGCAAAGGCAGGCAGGTGTGTGCAAAGCAAAGGCGTGTGTGTGCTTGCAGAGCAAAGGGAAGCATGTGCACGCATCGAAAGCGAAGGCGGGCAGGTGCTTGTGAGGCAAAGGCAGGTATGGGTGTGCTTGCTTGCTTAGCAAAGGCACGCAGGTGCATGCTTGCATAGCAAAGGCAGGCAGGTGCGTATGATGGAACGGCAGGTAGATGGATGCATGCTTGCTTCGAAAAGGCAGGCAGGTGCATGGCTGTGAAGCAAAGGCAGGGAGACGTGTGCTTGCTTAGCAAAGGCAGGCAGACGGGTTCTTGCAAAGCAGTGGCAGGCAGGCAGGCAGGTGATTGCTTGTGAAGCGAAGGCCGGGAGGTGGTTGCTTGGTTAGCAGCGGCAGGCAGGTGTGTGCTTGCAAAGCAATCTCTAGCCAACTGAGGGGATGTTCTCAGGTTTTGTTGCTGTTGAATGACTCTTTTTTTTTTCCTTTTCTTCTTTACTGCCTTCACTGTACCCGTCTGTTCCAGAAGCTGCTCTTTTGGCAGCTGCAGCGTGGGCTCGTTAGATGCCCTGAGTGTTTGGAAGAGAGCAGTTTTGTTGAGGGCTGTTGGTGGAATTTCTGTTGCCAGGAGCGCTCGGACAGAGAAAGAAGCGTTGTGCAGGCGGGGAAAAAGGAGTGCTGGGGGTCTTGGGAGCAGCAGTGAGGGAAGGTGTTTGAGCTAGTGCTGTTCCACTGGAACGTCCCTTTGGTTTTCTACTTCTGAGAGTATTGGAACTGGTTGAGAAAGATGTGACTTTAAGCGAGGGTGCAGAGCAGATTTAAGCTTTACAGGCGGCTGTGCCAGAGCGTGAAGCATCATCAGCAAGCATGGGTAGCACCAGCTTGAAACATCAGGGGAAGCAGTTAGCTTCCTCAGAGCCCCCAAATGGAGTGCCAAGGTGATGAGCTGAAGCAGCATTAGAGGTGGTTTTCCAGGATCTGTGTCTTCTAGGGCTCGGGGCCAGAGCTGTCACTGGGGTTGCTTTCACTGGACACCCCCCACCCCTCCTCAGGACCCATGGTGAGCGTGTGGGTGACAAACGTGTCACTGAGTGAGAGCATCAGGGTGGGAATGCGTGGAACATAGCGCCCAGGGGAGAGACAGGCAGCACGGGGAGGGGCCGTGGGGGGGAAGATCAGCCCCAAGGAGAAAGCCTCCCCCCATGGAAAAAAGGGCTTGTTGAATGCCTTGGGTGAGATGTTGGAGAAGAGGAAATTAGTGAGGTTAAAATGTGGCACCTGGGTTCTGTTTGAGCCCCCTCCAGCCCCACAAGTGCTGTCCAAAGCTCTCCAGTGCCCCCTGGTGCTCTTGGCAGTTCCCCAGTAAGCTCCCATTGCCTCTCGGCGTTGCCTGGACTCTCCTTGTGCAAACTCTGTGGCCCGTAGTGCTGCCTGGAGCCACCCCAGTGCTGTGTGCGGCCCTCACTAGCCTCCCAGTGCCCCGCAGTGGACCTCCCAGTGCCACCAGTACTGCCCTGTGCCTGCAGTTCAACACCCCCATTGCTCAGTACGTGACCATCTCCTTCCCCAGGAACAAAACAAGGCAACAGAGATGATGACAGCAGCGATTGTGCTAGAGATGTTCAGTGTGGAGGAGCTGGAGCTCTTGGCTCCCTGCAGCCACCCCAACATCCCCAGAGGTGGGCACGGAGGCCTGGGGGGGCTTTGGTGCTGCATGAACGACTGCAGGCAGAGGTGTAGCAAAGCGAACGCAAACCATTTAATAACGTACAAAAGAGTAAATAAATGACAATATTCCCAACCATTTCCCACCCGAACAATAGTTTCTGATCCCACCCCCTAAAATTCCCACCCTCTAATCAGTTTCCCACCCCCCGGTCAATTTCTCACCCCCCCGCTCCCTCCCACCAACAGTTTCCTCCCCGTCCAAAACACTTCCCAGCCCCCAACATTCCCACCCCAGTAATTCTTTCCTCCCAGTTCCAACGATTTTGGAGTGTAACATTGTATCAGAGTACAGTTTCTCACTCAGAATTGCCCCCCCACAAAAGTCCCTCCCCCTCCCCACATCTCCAAAGCCAGCAGTTACAGAGTACAAGAATTTTTGATGCCAGCCATCTCCCACCGCAGCCAGTTCTCACCCCAGTCATTTCCCACCCCAACAATATCACAGTACAGCCATTTCATTTCCCACTCCAAAAAGATCCCACCGCCCCAAGAATGCCCACCCCCAACCATTTCCCACCCCAAGAATTCCCACCCTGTGGTCCTAGCCCCCTGGGGAGAGGCTGGGATTGCTGAAGGGAGAGAGGATTCTTTGTGTGATCTGAGTGGTCTAGGAAGGGAGGTGACAGGTTTAGGGTTCCTTTGCAGTGTTCTGCCCAGGCTGTGACACTGCTGGGGTTTGATTTTGAGTCACTCTGAATACAAAATGAGACAAATGGTATTTTGTGCAGCCTGAAACCCTGCAACTCTGCTGTAGGGGCTCCAGCCCAGAGTAGCTGCCGTGTCTCCATGACTGCTGACCACGCTCTTCCCTTCTGCACAGTGACCACGGCCAGCCCCTGAAGCCCCAGTCATGAAGACCCTGTATGTCATGTCCAATGGCCATCTGTCTGTGCTGCCCATGTCTGTGATGGGTGATGGAAAGAGGTTGGGAAAATTGTCGTTTTCCTTTTTCAATGCTTTCTACGT
Source organism: Chrysolophus pictus (assembly GCA_037305975.1). Classification (NCBI taxonomy): domain Eukaryota; kingdom Metazoa; phylum Chordata; class Aves; order Galliformes; family Phasianidae; genus Chrysolophus; species Chrysolophus pictus. The sequence continues at coordinate 36,681,500 of CM074581.1, read as the reverse complement.
TAAATGATGAAATGTTTAGTGTTCACTTTGCTACACCTCTGCCTGCAGTCATTCACGCAGCACCAAAGCCCCTGTACAGTGCATTCCTTAAACCCAGAGTAGAAAATGTGTTATTTGTGGGCAAATTGTATGATGTACATCTTTTGTTGCTAAATCTGTCTATGATGTACTTTAAAAATGAATATTTTTTTGATAGAATTGGCTTCAGTTTTTAATTTATTTTTTCCAGTCGATCCTTTCTTTTGTGTCCTGACTTGATCCGTCTGGTAGCTGCTGTGATAGTCTTACCGTTGCCCTTTGGACTAAAGGTCCGTGTCTGCTGTGGAATTGCCTGGCAGGGATAATGGTAACCTAGTTGCAACTGGAAGACTAGACCAAAGGTGTTTTTCAGTGGCACTGTTTGTTTGTTACTGGTGGTGTTCTTGTTACAGAGGTAGACAGGGGCAGAGCAAATAAAGTGCTGAGTAGGCAAGTGAATGAATGTGAACTTCTCAGTCAAAATTCCTTCAATCAGGCTTTGGGCAGGGGGAGGATGTGTTGAAAAATCTCCACATTGAGTTAGACAAGAAGTCATAGTCCAGCTGCCTACATATAGCAGTAAGCAGCTGTAGAGGAAGAGGATCTGGTTTTGGCATTCTTTCTTTTACTCTCTTCTGAATTCCAGTATTTATCTGAGTGCTATAATCTAGTGGTGGCCTTTTCACAGTGAATTCAAAAAGTATTTACTGAGAGTTGTAGTTGGAATATCTGGGTCTGTTGAATGGCCATCATTTTCTTTCCTGTTCTATATGGATTGCAAGATCAAGTTACCAGTAACCTTTTTTTGTCTTGCTTGTGCACGGGGAAAACTAGCGTTCTGTGGATCTGAACCTAGTATAGAAAGATCTGGTGCTGAAGATTGTGGAGCTATTCTGCAATAAAGACACCAGTGATGGAAGAGCAAAATACTGGGTTGAGAAAGCTGCCAGGCTGCTCCCTGGGAATGCTGCTGCTCTCTTGAAGGCTGAAGGTAAATTCCAGCTTCTCATGTCATTTAGTCATCTCAATATTTCCTTGGCTAGATTATTTTAGAATCAGGAATCTTAAATCAATTACATATTAATTTCTTTGCTGCCTGCTGTTTTTGTCTAGCTTGCATGAAAATTACAGCTCTGGGCTTTCACATGCATTTTAAGGTTTATCTGTTCAAAAATGTGGGGAAATTGTTAGTAATAATATCTAAGAAGTTGAGGTTAGATAGGCAATACCTGATGTGTCTCTTGTGACTAAGCTCCTTTTTAGTTTTTTGAGTTTAAAAATGAAGTGTGTGGGAAGTGCTGTCGTTCTCAACTACTGTGTAAATGCTTTCAGTTATACAGTGTCACTTTGGCACTTAGTTTTATGTAGAACAGCAGCAATGACATTGAGGTTCTTAGGGGCTTCTGTTGGTTTTCTTTTGTTTTACTTGGACTAGTGTATGGTCAATAAGTATACAGATGCTATGTAGTATATAGAAGAGTTAGGCTGGTAAGGTTATCACGTTGAGAAAGATAATCAAAGATAAATGAAAAAATGCTCACTGGCGTTGTAGTGAAGAAACTCCATGAGGAGCGATCTCCAGAGATCCTTCCTCAGTGGCAGTCAGCCCTTAAATGGGGTCTAGGAGAGGTGCAGCCAGGCTCCATCCCTTCTGGTCACACAACAGAATTGCCTTCACCTGCGCTCCCAGGGCTGACTCAGTGCTCACCTGAGGTGATCAATCAGAGGTTCAGGCTGTGATTCAATAGTTCCCATACGGACTAGCTATTCTTTAACAAGATGTGCTGTCTCTGAATCAAACTGTCTGACAGTCTTAACTTAGCATCTCCAAGAGGCACATTCTGAAGTTTTTTTCCCTGTTATCTCGTTTCTAAGATGTTGGAGTAATTTCATCAAGTCTGTAGTCTGCGTAGTGGAGGTGAGCAAACAGTGGTGATGTGGTTGTTGAAAAGACTGATGCAGAAAAAAAATTAATTATGTTGCTTTCATGTTTCATAGGAGAAGTTACAAGAATATAAAGTTGAAGGTGGCTGAAATGAGCTCTTTTATGTGACTTAAGCTGAATTCCACGCAAGACCTGATGACGTCTCTCTTAACATCAAACTTGGTTGCACTGTACCGCTCACGCAATAAATTACGAGATGCTGTGCTCCATGTTCAGGAGGCAGAGAAGAAAATATCTCTGGAGAGGAGCTTGGAATGGTGCTCCTGTGTCGTAAAGACATTTGAAGTATTTAATCATCTTTTGATTCTGTCATAATCTTCCATATCCTCAAAACTGGTCACAGTCTCTTAGTTTCGTTCCACTGACAGCTATTGCTCAAATAATGTAACTCCTCCAAATGAAAGTCTACTGAAGCCAATTGTTTAATGGGGATTTTCTTCCTAAAGTTAAACCTTGTATATTTTCTAACTTCAAGTCTAAGCTAGATATAGTGGCTTCATCAAGGAGAGAACTGTTTGAAGAATTCCTGGAACTTCACTGCTGAAAGATACATTAATGCCTCACCTGTGAAAGTGAGTTAGGTAGCAGTGTGTCCTGGAGAAGTAATATCCTTGCCTTCACAGAAAGATGGTTATTCCTCTTCCTCTGATGAACTTTATTCTTTAGGAATACCTTGAATCAGCCCAGGACTTGGAATCTAATACAAAGAATTGGAGAGCTATCAAAAGCGGTCATCTGCTGGCTCATTCTAGCTTTATTAAAATGAAATTTGCTTTGGGAGATGTCTGTCAGTGCAGAGAGGCACTTAAAAGCTATTGTTGTATCATTTTTGTATTTAAAAATCCAGAACGGAGTATTTTTTTCTTAGTCAGAGAACACCTAGCAGGTATCAGTTTCCCTGCGTAACCAGTTTGTGGACAGGAGAGGAGTTTCTCTGTACTAAGGTTCTTAGTAGGCTTGAAGCCCAAGCTATGTATTTGTCCACGCTACAAGCCTTGGAGAAGACTTGGTGATATCCTGGGTCAGTTATCTTCTGTCTCTTCAGTAAGAGAACGTTGTTCTATACTTCAGCAGCTAATTCAGATTTCACAAACATTCGTGGATCAGCTTTGTCCTGATCAACTTAACAGAACCCACAGTGAGATAATGAAGAATTGTAGGTCTGTAGTATAAAAGAGAAGCAGAAGGGCACTTTCAGTAAGAACATTCTCCTTCAGAAAAAAACGGTAGGGCCAGGTAAGCCAACTGACTTCAAGGTATGTCATCTGAGGCACAGCTGGCATAGTGCAAAACAATGTCTGTAGGCAACTCCTTGGTGAAGTTCTGTGTTCCATTCTTCCCATTATGTTTTCTTTCATACTGACTTCTACTGACTTCCCTTGATTTCACTTCCGTAAATGAAGGTCAGTGCTTTGGGAACTTGAGGCTGTTGTCCTGCTTTCTTGTGCAACTCAGATTTAAACAACTGAGGTGGTAGTAGCAGTTGAATCACCGAGTTGCTTGGTCCATAGTTAAATAACACTGACCCAAAGCATGCGATGGCTTTTATCAGGACTTTGTTGAAAATGAGTCTTTTCTGCCTTCTAGCTTTGATCGTCTCCTTCACTCTGTGAAACAGTATGTGAGAGAAGCTGAGGAGCTGTCTCACACCGTCCTGAGAATGAAAGGACAGCTATACATGCATGCTGGGACGTTTCTGCTCAAACTGGCCCAGAACAGTGAGGTGCAGTGGAGCGATGCGTGTCAACTGGCAGCACTGTGTTATTTGAAAAGTTTCAACGTAAGCCACTTTTCACTTTCTGCCTGTAGTTAATGCAGTTCTTGACCACTCTTGCTGAACATATGTGGAACACCCATATTCCAAAGATTAATTAGTGTTTGTAAGGCTCCCCCCTCACTCTTCCACATGCCTTTAAAGGACGTGGACAGGAGCTAACTGAGTATCTCCCACATTCTTGTTCACAGACAGTCAGCAGAGCTTAGTCAGTCTTAATTCTTTGCCTTATGAAATACTACTCATTTTCCATTTTGTGCAACTGCTGGTGTTCGGAACTTTCTCTTGCGTGTGCTTACAGCTATTGGCAGTAGTTAAAATTACTCAGTTTGCGTTTTCTTCATTGATATGTTGCAGAGTGCCTTCAGAATGAGTGTATTTTTCTAAAATATTCTTGTGCTAGAAATAAGAATATGTTTCCTAATGTTCAAGACTAAACTAAGTGATCTGCATTTTGTTGTGAAGAAGCTGTGACAAATCCTCTCCTTTCTTCTCCAGGTTCCTAAACCAAAGTCAAAACTAACAAAAGGGGATCCTGCTGGACTAGACAAGCTGGAAATGTTGGCTTGTGACCTAAAATGCCAATCTGGTAATAAGAATTAATCATTAAGAAAGTTCCATAGATCTCTTTTAATCTTATGAATAGTTACTTGAAGAGTTAAGTGGCTCGATTCCCAACCTTAAGTAGCAAGAGCAGCCCGCTGTTGGGGTTGTCCTTCAGTGTTTTTATGTGAAATCCCATGTTTGTTTTCCAGGTCATATGTTGCTGAACTTAAGCCATGGCAAGGAAAATTTCTTGAAAGAGATTGGAATGTTTTGCCAACACAAGGGGTTTGCTGACGTTGTTTGAAAGCCCCTTTGGGAGGGGGGCTTCTCAAGAGAGTTCTTTCCTTGGCATAGGTGAGACAAGCAATGTCAGTACACGAGCACCAATGCAAGAAGAACTTAATAAATACGATAATGGTAAGAGGTGTTACTTTCTTACATTCAACTGAAGCACGACTGTTTCAGAAGAGCTTTTTTAACTCCTTCCTTTTGCAACAAAAAGAGGTGGGGCTGTGACAGCTGTTCAGTGTATCAATGCAAGAGGGTGATGTGCATGAAGCTTCCATTGATGCTTGTTGCTGAGAGGTGGTACTGTCACGCCTGCTTCTGAAGAATTTCTCATGCACTTCCTGCTTCCACAGTGCTGTCTTCTCGTCTGCTCTGATTCATTTTCACTTCAGCTGTCTGCTTAGCCTTTTGTGTCTGAACACTAGGAAGTGTTAATAGGAAGGCACATCTTGTAATGCAAGAATGCAGTTTCCAAGCATAAAAATGAAGTAACTCTAGGATGAATTGCTGAGACTTGATGATGAAGTCTGGCTTTGAAATTGAGTGAGAGAAGATTAGGATACTGGTAGTCTTCTACTTAGCTGTTAGTTTTCAGAAATGTTTAGATTATTAAATCTAAAATGATCTAGCAGAATACAAAACAATAACTACAACAACTATGGCCTTTTTTCTTGATAGATATAGCTAAAGAGAGGTACGTGTAGGTATGAAGGAAAAAAGTTTATAGTCTCTCCTAAGAGGTTTGTTTCTTTATATTATTTTGTAATGTGTATTTAAAAACAAACTAACAAAAATGAAAACAAAAAAAAAATACCAAAACAACAGCACTCAAAGGCTTGTGCTTATTATACATGGGGTAAAGATTTTCCCTGTTAGAGGAAAAGCAGTGTAAGCATATTTGCAGGAGTAAAAAACAAAACTGAATTCAAAACAGAAATTAAGCATTCAGGTTGTTTTCTTTGCTGAAAATGGTAGATCTCTTGTGCTTTACAGACTTAGAAAAACGGGAAGGATGTCTGTATAATACATCAGCTTAACCTGATACCTCAAAATGGAGAGGTTAATGTTTAAAATTGTTATGTGCTTCCTTGGAGATGTTCTCTCCATTTTTCGCCTTGACAGAAAGAGCACATGTATCAGTATGTTTGCCTTGTGCACTTCTGTGAAGTTGGTATTATTGCTCCTTTAAAAGTTACTTGTGTAATCAAAACAGATGGAGAAATCACTTGAAGAGTGTTACATCTGCTTTTCAAAAGGCTTAGTTCCAGCTTGTTAGACAAAGGCAGACAGGTGGGAAGCGGTTGCTAGGAAGCTCCTAGGATGGGAGAAATCTCCAGAGCTCCTTACTTCTCTTGGAATGAAACCCAGCTTTGATCAGACGCTAGCCTTCCTCACTAGGACGTAGATACTAACTTGCTGCTGCTTTGTTTTTGCACAGGTGCTGTTCGAATGCACGATGTAGTGTGCTGGTAGTCTCCAGCACCCTGTGTGGCTTGGTTTGCAGTGGAACTCTGTGTCGTTGTTACCCCCACTGTGACAATTTTAAAACAACTTTTTCACTTGCCCCAAGAAACATCAAGACTTGAGACAGATACTCCTGAATCCATTTGCCTGTTGGACCTTGAAGTCAGTACACTTTCGTACATCTTAAATGCATTTAAGTACTATTTTCTCTTTTCTTATTTATTCTCTTCTCCTTTATTTTCCTTTCTTTTATTTCTTTTGGTATCTAATTTTTTTGTTGTTGTTTATTTATTTTCACAAAAACAGGTATTTCTACTCAGGATGGTATTCACTAGCAACTTAGAATTGCAAGAGAAATTTAATACTCGTAATGAAACACATCAGCCTCCTTTCTTACTGTTGCTGCTGTGCAAACAGTGCTATACTGAGAAGCAAACATCCTGGTGGGATGCTGTTCATATTCTTATGCAGAAAAAAACAATGTAAGAATTCTTCAGTTCGGAAATATTTGAAACAAGCCTTTAGACAGCTTCTGAATTGATTCCCAGTTTGTGTAAAACTAGTTTGCTTAGTTGGGCTGTTTTGGACATGAATTTTTTATTGCAGTAGGGGTTTGAGACCTACTGCATACGAGCTTTCTGTAAATGGGCTTAATGTTTCACGTACAGCATTTCTAAACTAGAGCTAGTTTAGAACCTACTAGCTATTTGTTTTCGTCAAACAAGTCACGTGAATAGAAGAAAAAGAGAAAATACTAACTGAGGACTGTTTCTTTTGATACTCAGACCAGAATCAGAGACAAAACTGAAGTTTCTTGCACAGCATGGATTAAGTACTCTGCAAGCACTGCAAGCCTTCGGCCCGCCTTAATTATACACTGGGCAAGAAGCCTGCAAAATATAGCAAGCTAAGATTATTTTTAAAGGTGTACAATCCGTTTTTTCTCTCCTTGTGTAAACTGAACACACAAAGTAAACAAAATCAGATGAGAAGGTACTATTGAGAACTGCTGTTAACTTTGTCGGGTAAGTTAGTTTCTCTAGTCAACCTATCAGGTACACTCTCCCTCACTACCTCTTCACATTACAGTGAACTGTAGTGTTGTTTTCTGTCTTTATGTTACTTCAGATAACTCTAGAGAGAGACCTCCTGAAATTTATCACAAGTGTCAGAGAACAATTCTTGAATTTTCCAAGAAAACAACTACACCAGGAAAGAATAAGTGTTAGTAAGACTTGATTTGAATTTGTTGAGGTAGCTTCTATTTCTTTTCAACAGGGCACCAGCCTGAAAATTTTCTGTGATCAGAAGGAATACATTGGAAGAAGTGTCTACTACTGGAAGAAAATCCTGATTAGTTTGGAAACAATAAAAAGAACAAAAATATTCCTGAACCAACTGACCCTCTCTTCAAATGTTTCCATAATGTGGACATTCAGGTGCAGATTGATTGATCTAAGATTAGAGTAAGGACGGTTATATGTCTTTATAGAAGCTTATGGTTGTGGTTTAACCTGGAAGATGGCTAGGGATGATGTCATCCTGCACGGAACACCCCTTTGGCCAGTTTAAGTCAGCTGTCCTAATTCTGTTCCCTCCCAGCTGCTTGGATTATTTGCTGAGAATGGCTTGGTTCTGTACAACATGCTTAGCAGGAACTATAAGCATTGGTGTGTTCTCAGCATTGCTTTTCTCCTAGAACCAAAACGTTGCATCATACCAGACACGCTGAAGAAAACAGTTCCCAGCTGAAAATAAGACACTTACATTTACATTGGGGTTTTTGTTTTATTTATTTATTTATTTATTGTAGTAGTAGTTGAGGTTTTTTTTTTGCATTGTGCTAACAGTGAGACTTGGTAGTATTAGAACGCATCTGATAAAGGGGGAAAAATATTTTTTGAGAACTTTTCTTAGTTGTAAAACTACATCTGCTTGGACAACACTGAACTCCCTTAACACCAACTTTCTTGAAAAAGTGTTCTCTTGTCTTAGAGGAAAATGAGTAATGTCATTAACCTCCTCCAACCTGATTACTTCCTGGATGTTGGCATGCACTAGCTGTTCAAGTATCCATCTACATGTTAGGTATGAATTGTCTTTTGCTTTGGTTGTAGGTCTTTCAGGTTGCAGCCTATGAAGAAGAGGCTCATGTAGCATTTGCAGTGATGGATGCGGTTGAAGGCAAAACTGATGGCACTCAGTGAAGAACAGTTGTTCTTTATGTTACGGTAGGTACTTGGTGATCCTAGCATTGGACAGACATTCTGACTGGACTGCTGCATAACTCAGCGAAAACATCTGCTCTAAACATCTCTTAATTGAGTGCGAGAGTAAAACTTGTTGCCTATAAACTCTGACTGGGGACTCAAGATGCAGAGGGAACCTTTCTAAGGACTGTGTGAACAGAAAGTCCTGCTTTCATCAGCTTGGCTATCATCCTCTTGGTTCTGGGCTTTTTCTGGCTTTGAAGAACACTCTCACAGTTTTGTACATTACAGGCAGATCTTGAATTATTCCAACAGTTAACTCTTGATTTTTTTCTCAGACCTTAAACATGCTTTTAAACAGCAAGAGAGTAGGGATTATTCCTTAGGTTTTCTTCAAATACCTATGGAATACCTTTACGTTCTCTTAATTGGAACACTGTCTTTAACAGAATGAAATTCAAGAAATGAAATGTAATAACTCCAGTGTGAGTGTATCATCTCATTGGTGGTCTGCTAAAAGTTATGGAACAGATGCTATGTCAGATAGTTTTCAGAGAGCACAAAATCTTCGTGAAGCTCCCTTAACAGGTAAGTTGTTGCTCTTCCAAAGAAAACAACTGCAAAGAATTATGTTTCATACCAGAGCTATGTGGGAAACACATGGCTCCCCATTCACTGAATGTACTGCAAGTTTCAAAGCCAGACATAATACTGCACGAGGGAAATTTGGATCTGGCCTTGCTAAAAAGGAAGGTCAGTGGGACTGTAACATCTGTTCGGTGAGAAACGAACCCGCTGCCTCCTAGCATGTTGCCTTTCAGAATCCAAGCAAAACTAATACAAAAGCATCTCTTCAACGATTTTCCTTTAAACTTGAAGAAGCGGATGCTCCAAGCATCAGAATTACTTGAGAACTGCTTTTTCTTTAGCTGTTCTGTATGCCAAAACGAAGCAAGTGATGAAAACTGTTGTTCCTGTAAGAATCCTAACTCGCAAAGTCAACCTACTGTGCTACTATCCGTTGTTCAGGTGGATTATTATATACATAATAAATATATAATGTTTATAATATTTATATAACTGTCTGTTAAATTTCAAAGACTGAGAGCAGTATTCTGGTGATCTCAGGAGCATGGAACTAAAAGATGACTTCTTGAACAGAAGTTGTTTCAGTAACAGCTGCCATGGTAATAGGTTGAGATTAGTTAGTAAAAAGCACAGGTCTGCCATGTGTGATTTGAAACAAGTCCTCTTCAGTTGCTATTCAATGTCTTCTGTAATTTCAAACACTCAAAGTTATTCAGTAGTACATGTTGCTGCAAACAGTTTTTTTTTTCTCAGTCCTGCCTGAAATTTACTTCTCCACTTCTGTAGACGACACCTCTTTGGCTCTTCTCCATAATCCTGCATTGTTTGATGTAAGGATGTAACTAACCCTTGTGACAGTATGAAGATGCAGGCTTATTCCTGATCTGAGCCTTGAATTTCAAAGGCAATAGTATAAGGCTTAATTGTGCATGGAGATTGGAGCTTGTTACATTGCAACACGGTCTATAATTTCTGTCCCAGCATTCTGTAACTTGGACTATTTTTTTTTCTGTGGGCAAGGAGAAAATGTGTAGACTCCAAATCTGTTTCTAACTACCTGGGAATTAATTAGCTCAGTAATAAGGGCATTGTGGGGTTAATGTTGCTGTTGTTCTGGAGTAATTCAGTCTTCATGTTTTGCTCAATTTCTGCCCAAAGCTGTGATGATGACTGCGCCTTCAGACGATCCACCATCTGATGATGTTATTATTGCTGATGAGCTAACAGCTACCCCAGAGCCTTTCTGGGTCTTCCAGAGGTCTTTCTGTAGGTAGGCCCCAGGTTTATTTCTGTAAGCAGGCCCCCTCTCAGAGATTGGTCTTTGCTTGCTGCTTTGCTGTGCCTACCTGCCTGCTCCCTGTGCTTGCTGCATCTGATACCAGTGGTTGTGGAGCAGGCTCCCCAGGGCTGTGGCCTGGTCCTGAGCTGCTGCAGCTTAAAGACCGTTTGTGTTTGGGTGGTCCTTCCTGGAGCATGAGGTTGGACTTGATGATCCTTGTGGATGCCTTACAACTTGGGACATTCTGTGATTCTATGATCTTGGTGTTTGCCTGGAAAATACCAGATGATTTTTTTTTCCCTCATTTTTTCCTGGCATTTAAAGTTGTGGTTTCACTTCTAAATGTGAGAGCGGAGTTGGATAAGGGGAGGGCAAGTTGCTTCTTTATTTTCTATTCTCCCAGGTGGGTCTGTATATTTTCTGCCCAAGTTGTGGTAGCTCTGTAACTGGGAATGTTCCTAATGGTCATAAGAAGAGTCTGCTGCCAGCACAAAACTTGGCCACAGGACTGCCTGCTGGATTAAATTCTGGAGATTGATTATATGCTATTTGAGATGGTATGTTCTGTTTATTTTTTCCAAGACAATCAGGTTTTGAGGTCACTGAGATGCATTGATTAATCAGTCATTTGCAGCTTATTTGAGCTTGAAGCAGTTGACTCATCCCACACAGCATTGTTAAATAAAACCTTACAATCACTTTGGAATTGTAGCTCTGCGCTACACTATGCCACTGGTGTGAATGTCTGTGCTACAGATGGCATCCTTCCTCATCCTCATCCTCCCACTGTGCTCCTCATTGGCAAAAGCTGTCTACTTCACATAGTGGTTTCTATCTGAGCAGAGATTTGGTCACTTTCCAGTTTCTCTGTGGCACCCCCTTACGCTGTTAGTTCTTTTTTTCTGTATTGGTGTCCTGTCTAGTCTTCAGTTTGCCCCAGGATGCCAGGTCAGTTGAGAAGAATTTTCAAATTATATCCATCCTGATTTTTTTAATGTATTATCTTTTTTCTTGATGAGGAACATTCTAGAGTCTTCAGAAGAAATCACCATTTCAGGCGTGCGTACTGTTTATCTGTGTAACCAACTAGTCCTCTCAAGGCTCTTGTTCTCTAATGTGTTTGGTTCAGGATCAGTCCATGTCCTTTGTCCTCCCTGCTTTGTTGTCCTCTATGGATTTACCTGAGGTTTTTCTTCAGCCTGCTTTGCTTTCAGTGCTGACAGTCACGAGGAACTCTATGTTGTATGCTGCTGTGTTCATTTTCCTCAGCACGTTCCTTCTTGATGTCTAGCAGGTACTGGTGACAGCAGAGCCCCTGTTGTCTGTGAGTGACTTGTGCCAAGCCAACATTTATTGAGCTCTGATCTGCAAGATTAAACATAGCTTCAAGCTACCTGTGTGGAATTGTGGTATGCGCTGCTTTGAATTTAGTCCGGCTGGCCAGAGATGGACAAGGCAGGGATGTTGGGATACTGAGGAAAGTGTTGGCGCTTGATATTCTCGCTGGATTTTATTTTTTAAGCAAGCATTGGGAACCACTGAAGTTTAGCAAAGGAGCCTTAGTGGTGTGGTTGTATCAGGTGTACCTGATTTCATGAAGATATGTGGTCTTTTAGTAGAGTTTAGGCTCTGACCCCTCAAAGCAGTGAATGGAATGAGTTCCGGGTGATACCAAGGCTAATACAGTAAGGTTTCAATGAAGCTGTCACAGAAGAGTTACCTATCTTTACCAGCCTGGCTGGTGTGTGATGTACGTTACTGAGACGCTCGTTCCTCTGTGTTTGATGAAGTAGATGCCGTTACATAAGGGCATTAAGGCATTGGATCTTAGCTTCAAAGCACAGTGAAGGCAGTTGGAAGGCAGACAGGTGACAAGTTGGAATCATATTGTGAGCCCAAATTCAGCAAGCCATTACTGCTAAACAGGGGCCTCAGGCGTATGTTTTAAGGTGTTCTGATTCCTATAAGACTTAAACATCTGTTTATAGGTTTGCAGTGTAGATGCCTAGGAGCCATGTTTTTCCTAGGGAGAGCGGTGTGCTTGCGTATCTTGTGTGCTCTTCAGCAAGGACATGGTAAAAACCAGTCCTGGGTGTTTGATGAGGGAGCAGAGTGAGAGAGGCGAGCCCAGTTAGTGATGGGAATCCTGATCCAACGGGTTTCTGTGCCTCTCTGTAGAGTGAAGACATTTGGAAATTTTCAGATTAGCTTTGGATAAGCCTCTGAGCTTCTGGATGCTTTTCATGACCAGTTCAGACCTCTCAAAAGCTTGAGGTTTGTCCGTTACTAATTTTCAAGGAATTGCATGGAAAAAAAATATATATTTCTTATTTTAAAAATAGAAGCAATAATGAATGTGCTAGTAGTGTCACTGTCATGGAGGAGCACAAAGTAGTAGCCAAGCAATAGGAGAAATGGGAAAGAATGTCCTTTGTTTTTTTTCTCTAGGATCTCCAAGAACTGTTGATAAATGTGAAAATATGTAATGTGCACATAAAAAAAGATAGTTCCAACAGTTGGAAAAAACAATGTGAGGTACCCAAGTTTTACCCCTGGTCAAAAAGCTTTGGAACTCTCCCAGAGTAGAGAACAGTTCCCCTGATTTTTCATTTTGCTGAGCAGTTGAAAGCATCCGAGAGGACTTGCTGGCATCTGGATGAAGAGAGAGTGTTGAGAGGAAGAGGAAACCAAGTTGTTAAGATCTGTGAAGAAGGAAGGAATTAATTACTGTTTGCATTGGTAGATGCATAGAATCAAAGAATCACAAGGTTGGAAACGACCTACAAGATCATCTAGTCCAACCATCCACCCATCACCATTGCCACCACAAGCACTGAATTTTATCTTGTAGCTCCTCATCCAGATGCCTCCTGAACTCTGCCAGGGACGGTGACTCCACCACCTCCCTGGGCAGCCATTCCAGTGCCTGACCACTCTCTGAGAGAAAAACCTCAGAGAGGTCTAACCTAAACCTCCTCCGGTACAACTTCTGGCCATTTCCTCAGATCCTGTTTGTTACCTGGGAGAAGAGGCCAAACCCCTCCTCATCATCACAACCTCCCTTCAGGAAATTGTAGAGTGCAGTAAGGTCTCCTCTGAGCCACGTCTTCTCCAGACTAAACAATCCCAGCTCCCTGAGCCACTCCTCATAAGATTTGTGCTCCGGACCCCTCATCAGTTCTGTTGCCCTTCTTTGGACATTGGGGCCTCAGTGTCTTTTTTGTAGTGAGGGGCCCAAAACTGGACACAGTACTTGAGGTGCGGCCTCACCAGAGCTGAGTACAGGGGGATGATTCCCTCCCTGCTGCTGCTGTCCACACTATTTCTAATGCAGGCCAGGATGCTGTTGGCCCTCTTGGCCTCCTGGGCACACTGTCAGCTCATGTTCAGCCAAGCATCAACCAACACCCCCAGGTCCCTTCCTCTTCACAGTCATCCAGCTGCTCGGCCCCAAGCCTATAGCACTGCATGGGGTTATTGTGGCTAAAGTGCAGGACCTGGCACTTGGCCTTGTTGAACCTCAGCCCAGCGATCCAGCTTATCTAGATCCCTCTGAAGTGCCTTCTGCCCTCAGGCAGGTCAGCACCACCTCCCAGCTTGGAGTCATCTGCAAACATAGAGAGTACACTCAATCCCTTCATCTAGGTCATCAGTAAAGATATTAAACAAGATGGGCCCCAGTACCGCCCCCTGGGGTTGCCAGCTGGACTTAGCTCCATTAACCACTACCCGTTGGGTGCAGCCCTCTAGCAGTTCCTTAGCCAAAGAAGGTTATACCTGTCCAGGCCATGGGCAGCCAGTTTCCCCAGGAGAATACTGTGGGAGACCATGTAAAAGGCTTTGCTGAAGTCTAGGCAGATTACATCAGTAATAGCCTTTCCCTCATCTACCAGGCTGGTCACCCAGTCATAGAAGGAGATGAGGTTTAACAAGAACGACCTGCCTTTCATGAACCCATGCTGGTTGGGCCTGATCCCCTGGATGCCACGCACATCCCATGTGATCTCACCCAAGATGATTTGCTCCATAACTTTCCCCTGACTGGGGACTGGCTTGTAGTTCCCCAGATTATCCTTACAGCTCTTTTTGTAGATGGGAATCACAAGAAGTACTGGTACCTTTCCAGTTAACCAGGTGCGCTGGTAGATAGTGGAGAGTGGCTCAGCAGTCACCCTCACCAGCTCTCTCAGCGCCCTAGGATGGAGCCCGTCCGGTCCCATGGGCTTGTGACAGTCCAGATGGAGGAGGAGCTCTCTGACTGTCTCCACCTGAATCACCAGGGGTGTATTCTGCGTAGCATCCCAGACTTCAGGATTGGGGCATAAAGTGCCCTGATGATAACTGATCTGCCTTTTAAAGGCAGGTGTAAAGAAGGCGTTGAGGACCTCAGCCCCTCAGCTTATCCTCAGTGGTCACATTCCCCACTGCATCAAGTAAAGGATGGAAATTCTCCTTGGTCCTTCTCTTACCACTGATATATTTATAAGAGGATTTCTTACTCTCTTACTGCGGTGGCCAGTCTGAGCTCAAGTTGGACTTTTGCCTTCCTAACTTCCTCCCTGCATACCTTAGCAACTTCCTTGCAATCTCCCCAAGTAGCCTATCCCTTTAACTTTGTCACCTTACTGCCCTTCTTGTCTCCCTAGAGCCCATCTGACAGAAAAACATTATTTGAAGACTCATTTCAACAGGTACTAAAACATATTAGTAGTGGGCATGAGAAGTTGAATTGAAGAAATCTGTTATCTGTATGTCATTCTTAATGCCCTGACACCTTAATAATGTTATTTGAACAGAGACTAACAAAAACTAACAGTTAGCACACAGCTATGCTTGTATATCTAAAGATCATGCAAAAATGTGAAATTCTGTCTCCAAGTGTCACTGTGTCCATGAAACAAATATAAATATATATATATGTATGTTTGGGGTTTTTTTGCACGAAGACAAGAACTGTGTTGGAAACGTCATAAAAATACTACTTAGAAATAATTTTAAACAGCATTTAGTTTTAAAGCATTGTAGTTCGGTACTAGTTTTGTAAGAGCAAACTTCCAGGGTTGTTATGCACCATTTGTTCTAATAACAGTGGTGATTTTTTTTTTTTTCCTGACACTTAACAGCAGGAATTGGGGGCTGAGAAATAGAAGGAATAAATAGTCAGTTAAAACTTCTACTGCTATAATGATAAATAATAATTCTTTAAAAATCTGAAAACTTAGGCTGGTTTAAGTGTTATATAATCAATGAAAAATATATAAAGGAATATTATATAATCAAATAATATTAAGATGTTATAATAATGAAATAAGCAAGAGAGTTAGGCACAGCAAGACAAAGAGAATAAATAGGATGCTTACCCGTGTCATGGGCTTACTCAGGAAAGACCAGTGGAGTGGATCTTCCAAAGAGAGAGATCCTTCCCTCTGGTAGTCAGCTCTTAAATGGGTCTAGGAGAGGTGGAGCCAGGCTCCACCCCTTCCTGCAGCACAGCTGAATTGCTTTCACCTGTGCTCCCAGGGCTGACTCATTGCTCGCCTCAGGTGATTAATCAGAGGTTCAGGCCATGACTCAGCAGTTCCCATACACGTGTCTAGAGAGGTAAAAAGTATTTCATTCAAGAACGATGAAGCGTTTTTTAAAAAGCTTAGGAGATGAATGCATTTTTAAAAAGCAGAAATGTGAAAGACGAAAAGTAGTGCATCTCTGGTGATGAATCTTGGGATTGTTATCGTAAGCAAGGAAGAAAGGGTGAAAGAGCTTTTGAGATATTTACAAGTTGAAATAGGAGTTTTGGATCAGTTTTGAAAAGGTAGCATGTTCTGAGCTGGGTAATGTGCTGCTAGAAGGTGCAGTAAGTGAACATTTCATTAGGAAACTTCAGTAGTTGGCATTTGAGTGAAGATGCCAAGAAATTGAGACCTGAAAGGGAAAAAAAGATCAAAGGCTTGATTCTTGAGATTAAAGAATCTCAAGTAGGTGTGTATTTTTTTCTTTATCCTTGTTATCCTGTGACTTACTGGATTTTAGAAATCAAGCAAATACAACAGTGAGAGAAAGCTACAGGAAAGAAATTCACACTAATTGGTCTTTAATCGAGGGGCAAGGAACTTGTGAATAAATTCTAATAAGTACCATCTGTAACAAAATTTACCTTAAGAACAATGTCACTCCATTAACGTTCTGTGGAGAGTCTAAGAGTGAAAGAGCAGTATAACCTTTTGTAAACATAGTCACCTCTTTGCATTTGTCTGTGCAGTAAAGGTGAGCTGGACACTTGTTCAGCACTATCATTTGCACATTTCAAAACAGTGTTTTGGTTTTTTTAAATAACATCTGATAACCCGAAGGTCTTTTGGTGCGGAAGTGTGTTGTACTTATTCTCTGTATAGTTCTTTTGATGCATGTGTTACTATAATGGATCAAAAGAGAGCACAGAGCCTTCTGAATACCAGTACTAAGCTGCTTGTCAATGGCATGGAAGAGAACGTGGAGACATTACAGATTACTTTTTCCTCCTCCTCACCTTTACTTCAAAGTGTGCAGCATTGCCAGACAGCATTCAGGTGATAGTTTCTGTGAGCTTTCCAAGTACAAAAAGTTTGAGTAGGTTTCCAAGTAGGACCAGCAGTCCTACCAGGAGAAGCTTACATAGGAAGTAGGGAAATAAAAAACTCAGAACTTGTCAAAAACAACTTTTGCATTTCACTCTAAGTGTTATTTTCAAATTTCTCCACTCTGCTGGCTACATACGCTTTTATTAATTTACACTTAGTATTTTGAGGGGGTTTCTTTTTGGCTAGTTTGGCTGTTGGAATTTTTTTTTTAATTTCTAACTTATTGCCTCAGAAAAAAAAGCAATGAGGAAACTTAGGGCTGTAGCAAGAACTTTTCTGAAAGCTGTCTCTAGAGAAAATACAAACTATATGTCAATTACAGTATCTGTACTGATACAGAAGTCTTCCAATCTGGAGTCCATGGAAGGCTTTGCCCATTTGTGTAAACACGGAAGTACGTGAGCATTTCAGAGAAGAACCTTCAGACCTCTAAGCAGTGTGCACTGAGCTCTAAATGCAGAGGTCAGTAGCTGGACCTGCTTACCAGCACTGCTGAAGGAAATCGCTGTAAATGTGCGGTAAAAAAATCACACCTGGCAGGGAGGATACCATTTTATTAATCACCAAAAAAGCAAATGATGCAAGTTCCCAGGAAGCTTTGCAATAATGTTGAATCACTTTCTGGTCCCACTTTTTGAGAAAATCTGCAGAATTACTTTGTTTGGAAAGACCTTGAGAGTTCGTCTAGTGAGGCCCCTCTGCTCAAGCTGAGTCAGTTAGAGCAGGTGTCTCATTTGAAAGGAAGAAGTAATTGTATTTTGCCATCCATCAGCTCTCCTGAGGTTTTGTATTGTATTTTGGAGAGATCAAATTGAGAAGCACCGTTGCAGCACAGCACTAAATACATCACGGTGATGTTTTCAATAATGATGTTTCTATGTTTATAGTTAAGGGCATTTGCATTTTATGTTGGGGAAATGTTCATCAAGCGGTGGTTTCACACCAGCTATCAACAGAACACCACCACACCATTCTGTCACTGCCCCTCAAACGAAGAGGGGGGAGAGAAAATGTGGTTGGAAAAGAAATGAACGAAATGCTCATAGGTTGAGATAAGGACAATTTAAAGGAAAAGGAGGAAAAAGAAAAACACCAAGCAAAGGCCATACAAGGAGAGAAAACAATTATCCTCTGCTCATCATAGAATGGCCTGGGTTGGAAGGGACCTCAAAATCCATCTGGTTCTAGCTCCACTGCTGCCAGCATGGTTGCCAGCCACTAGATCAGCTTGCCCAGGGTGCCATCCAGCCTGGCCTTGGACACCCCCAGGGATGGGAAATCCACAGCTTCTCTCAGCAGTAAGCAGTGTTTGGCCACCCCTTGGAAAACAAGGCCTCAGTACATGTTGTGGCCCTTCCCCAGCTCCTCATGCTGTGTGTGGCATCATATGGTATGCGATATCCCTTCAATCAGTTTAGATCAGTGCCCCGCTGATGTCCCTTCCCCCTCCTCTTGCCCACGCCCAGCCTGCTGGCTCAGGGGCTGCAGAGTTGATGCTGTGCCAGCGCTGCTTGGCAGGAGCCAGAACATGGCTGTGATACCAGTGCTGCTCTAGCAGCAAGTGCAAAGCACAGCACCGTGTGGCTGCCGTGGGAACAGCAACCTTGTCCCTGCCTGCCCTAGTACAGAACCCCTGCATATGTGCATCACTGCTATATAGAAGCACATATCAACATAGAAATTGCAGTGTTGCACCTGTTATTCTGGCTATTAAAGCATATAGAGAGAACAGAGATCTGAGCAATTTTTGTTGAATGAAGGTTCTTCTTATTTTGAAGTTTCTAATGAGAAAATTCCTCCCCCTTCGCTATTAAGAGAAAAAGAAGCACGGTTCAAAAACAATCCTAAAAGTAGCTAAACTAAAATTAATACACTGAACAAGGATGGGTTCTTTAGAGTACAAACAGCAGTCCATATTAACCAATCCCAACGATTCCAATTCTTATGATTCCTTGGTGACACAGTTGACAAAGTGTGTCTTGTTGGTGAACTGATGAAAGTGCTGTTATCATGTTACAGCAGATGATGAGACGGATGGCCAGACCCCCCAGATTCGCATGAGCACCCACTGGACACCCCAGGACTCCTCTGGGACATCCCCAGACCCTTCTGGATGACTCCAGGACCACTCAGACCCACATGAGAACTCTCTGGACCCTACCAGACCCTACCGGACATTTTCAGATCAGCCCAGGGACTCCTCAGAGCTCTTGGGCCCATAGTGGGAACTTCCAGATCCTTCCATGGTGCCACAGGACCAACCTGGGGACTCCCTGGACACTCCAAGGTCCCTCTGGGATATCTCCAGACTCTTCTGGTTGAGTCCAGAAGAGCCCCCTGGAGCCCCCAAACCTCTCTAGGATGTCTCATGCAGATCCTTCTGCATGATTCCAAGGGGGGATAAGGGAGGATAAAGGAGGGTGTGGGTGGAGCGAGAAAGGGGTCAGTGGGGCTTTTTTGGGCTGGAAAGGGGGGTTGTGTGGAATCTAGGGGGGGAGGTGTGAGTGAGTGGGACTGCTGTGGGGTGGAAAGAGGATCTGGTGATGGAGGGAGGGGTGGAATGGGGAAACTGGGGAGTTGTGGGGAGCTTCTATAGTAAAGGAAGTCTAGGGGCAGAGAGTGGGGGTTGGGGGGGGAGGACGGAGGTTCTGACACAGTGCCTGTTCAACAGCTCCCCTTTGTGTCCCTTCCCAGGGAGAAACCACACTTTGGGCCTGAATGACACTGGGCACACAGCTTCCTTCTTAGCTTGACGTCAAGACACCTTGCTGACAGAGATCTTCTGTAAGAGACGCAAGGTTAGTTTGGAAATCCGTGAGCTTCTCTAAGGTCATGCGTTACATCGAAGATCTAAAGGAAATCACAGAGTCATAGAATAGCCTGGGTTGAAAAGGACCACAATGACCATCTAGTTTCAACCCCCTGCTGAGTGCAGGGACACCATCCACCAGACCAGGCTGCCCTGAGCCACATCCAGCCTGGCCTCGAATGCCCCAAAGGATGGGGCATCCACATCCTCTATGGGCTACCTTTTAAAATGCCTCACCACCGTCTGAATGCAAAACTTCCCCCTGATATCTAAACTAAATCTCCCCTATGTCAATTTAAAACCATTCCCCATTATCCTGTCATTATCCACCCTCGTAAACATCTGTTCTCCCTCCAGTTTATACGTTTCCTTCAAGTCCTGGAAGGTCTCCCCGGAGCCTTCTCTTCTCCAAGCTGAACAAGCCCCGGTCCCTCGTTGCACCAAGAACGCCTCGGCGGCTGCATTTCCCTCCTCCCTCACCAGGGGGCGCTGCTCCCCACTCAGCTCCGCACGCACCCTGCGCTCGCTTCCAGGGCACGTTCTCAGCAGCGTGCGCCCTTTGCACCAGGCAGCCCGGGCTGCGCTTTACTGACGTGCTGCTCGGGCGCGTTCACAACGTGTGCTCCAGTCAGCCCACAGGCTGTCAGCTTTTCAGCGTCTATTACACAGCCCCGTGCCGGAGCTGGTGTGCGCTAAAGGCATCTGCAGCTGCCGGGACAGCCTGAAGAAAAGCCTCGGGAGGGGTTTGCACAACCCCAGCTGAGCCGTCAGCCCAGCGCTAAGCGCACAAAAGGGAACGCTGAAAGGGCCGCTAGAGGCAGATGTTGCCTGCTGGGTTCGCGAAGGGAAACTGCGGGCTGCCGGGGAGAGAGAGGTGAGTGGAAATTCCCCCGTTGGAGGCTTCACATTCAGACACTCCAAAGGAGCGGTTGAAAGCTTCCATCAATCCGTGCGTGCAGAGCTGTGGAGCGGGATCATCTCGTGTCTGCCGTGGCCCAGAGGGAGAAACGCACTCCCAGCTGGGCTGTGTTACACAGAGCCAACCGGGCAGCAGAGCACGCTCAGCTCCTCTGCTCGCTTCCTCACTGTCCCAGCTCCAACCCCTTCCTGTGCCTCTCGGAGCCCAAGCCGGGCTGCAACACGCCTGGGAACCGCTGCTGCCCTCGTTGCAGCCCGTCTGGCCCAGCAAACCTGCCTGCAACCTTGTCCCTGCCTGCCCCAGTACAGCACCCCTGCATATGTGCATCACTGCTATATAGAAGCACATATCAACATAGAAATTGCAGTGTTGCACCTGTTATTCTGGCTATTAAAGCATATAGAGAGAACAGAGATCTGAGCAATTTTTGTTGAATGAAGGGTCTTCTTATTTTGAAGTTTCTAATGAGAAAATTCCTCTTTCTCAGGAATGTATTATTTTGTTAACTTAGGAGCTTGGAATATTTTGATTTACAAGATAGTCCCATAAATATACTGGAGTTGAAGATAATTCATTAAGCATTCTGAGTCTTTTCCTTCTTATCTGCTATTACTTGACAAGGCAGCAGGTAATGAAACATACAACAATGTCATTACTTCAAAGGTTTTTGTATTCCATAGGCATTCCACTTAGAGGCGGTGGGTTCAGCCCAGTTTTTGTCAATTTGTCAGCCCAGTGACAGGTGAATTTAAGGATACAACTGTACCTAGAGCACAGTTTGCTTATGCACATCAGTGAGGTGTAGTCTGTAAATCTTACAAAACCACAGTTATTGTGTAACGTTTCCTTAACTTGATTCTTGAGCTCTAAACAGTTAAGAAAAGTCCTTATATTCTTCGTACCCATCTCTTCTACTGCGTGCACAGTCTGGACCTGGTTATTTATAATTACATTTTCGTCCTTGCAGAGAGAATGATATTGAAGAATGTGGCTTGGAAATGTTTTTCTCAGTTGCTAAAGAAATTCTAGGTGAAATCCAAAGCCATGATTTGAAGCCAAATGGTAGCAACATTCTCGTGACGGAAAAAAACAAAGAAGAATATATTAAGTAAGATTAAATGAAGATTTTAAAATACTCTTATCTCTCCCATTTCTTTTAGCTCAATCAAGAAAATACTGTCACACTATGTAATCTGAAGCATTATTGAAATTCTGTCTATGAATAAGTACTGATGGCAAAATGTGGCAAAATGTGGCAATTCTTCAGATTCCATATATGAAAGGAAAATATTGATGGAAATATTTAAAATAGATATGTATTACATTTCCGAAAGGTAATATATATATTACTTTTCCCAAAAGGTTCAGTTTAGTAGAAGCTCCGCTTGTTGTGGTTTTTTTCCCAGAGATAATTAAGTTTATCAGAACATCGTGACAACAAATGTGAACGTCAGGTACTTCACCGTACCATTGCACACATTTATTATTCACATTTTGGCTTTGCAGACTGCTGATATTCTATCCAGCCATTTATGGTGTTGCTTGTTTTTAACCAAAGAACAGTTTTGGATGCTTTTGTGGTAAACGTGAGTTTTTAAAAATGCATAGTTTTGATACTAGTTTCCATGTGAACTGCCCTTATAGTGCTGTTATGTCTAGGCATTTGTAACAAGGCAGCATTATGAACAATGTAATGTGTTGTACTGTTGTAAATGAGGAATTATGATATAGCAGTAGCAGAATGTTTTAAAGCAAGGACAGGAGCCTATGAGTGATTACAGAAGAAAAACATGAGCGATGAGGTGCTTTGCCTCAAAATATCCCTTTCTTGTCTTGTACTATCCCCAGCGAGCAGCAGTATACAAGCTCTGCTTTAAGGTGTGAACTTCAACATCATCTGACATAGAGGATTTGCTCAGAACAAAAAGAAACAAATAAGAAACCACTACACACGTGGCAGGCATGAGGTCAATTGAATTAGTAGAATTTTCCTCTTATGATATGTTCTGTGAAGGCTTTTTTGTGGGAAAGGTTCGAGGGATGAGGGAGTAGGAATTGCTTTCATCATGAGTCGTCCAAAAACATTTCACAGAAATTGTAACATTTGCAGAAGGAACATATTGGCATTTTGCGGTTGTGCAAGATATTAATTGGGATGAAGAGTACGGAGTATCTGCAGAAGACCATTCTCTTCTAGTTTTGAGGAACCCAGGCAGAGCTCAGATTGCAGCCTAAGTAATATTCTTTTGCCATAATAGGTCCTGTGTTGCGCTCCCCAGAGTTTCATCTCTCCTTTACATTCCAGTTCTCCTGACAGGTTAGGCTTGAATTCAGCATAATATCTGCTTCTCCCTGGGTTCAGGTTCTTTGGGTCTCCTGCCTGCTTTTCACCTTTTTATTAATGGAGAGTGGAGTTTCTACCGCAGAGCAAAGTTTCATGATTAACAGAAACAAATATGGAACTTTCCAAATGGCCATAATCGTTTCTTGATAAGCTAGCAGTCCTACTTATCTTCACTAGTACCGCCTGACCTAGATTTTACCTTGTTGTGGATAATGACTGAGATTTCTGGGGACAACATTAGATGAATCTAGCTCTGCCTTTTTTTTCCTTTTCCAAATACTTAGGGACTGCTGTGCTCTCATTAATATCATCAGTGAGTAGATGCTGCCTCCTGTTTGAGCCTAAAACGCTTTCCATAGCGGAGTGGTTGGAAACATAAGGTTTTAACTTAAAACTGTTTGCACAGACTGAAGATTGGGTTATCTACCCATAATTATTACATTCTCCTTTCTTTTATAAAACTTGTTGTCATCCATACACTCTTAGTATAGTTCTCCTTTCTGTCTTTTCCTACAAAGGAATCACTCAGATGGCCTTGAAAGCTCTGAAGATGCTGCTTCAAATAAAAACAAGACTGTTAATGGCAGTGATTCCCCACTACTCACCAATGGAAGCTGCAAACCTTCTCGACCTCCCAGGCCTTCTTGACCACCTCCACCCACACCCCGCAGACCCACATCGGTAGCTGGTGCGTATTCTAGGGCCAGACATCCACTTCAAAGCTGTGGATTCTCTGTACAGTCTTAAAATGAACGTAACGTTTTCCAATGCGTGTTTTTAACTACAGTTTTTTTTCAGGGTAAATTCTTGGATATATAACTTCTATTTTAACAGCTTCCATTCAATATCGTTGTTCCTCTTATAAGTAATTTCTTGTTTCCACGACAGGTAAGTGATGATTGCAGCGATACTGCTAAATGTGTTGGAGCTGGTGCCAAAAGAACATGAGTGAGTGCTACTGTTGCATTCAGTTATTTTTAATGAGACCTGTGAACAAATCTGCTGAAGGACTTACAGAACTGCCTCAAGTAGATAATACTGGAGCTTGAAAGACTAGTAATCTGTTTCTACAGTCCTGGTTAAATTATTTGAAACAGCAGCACTTCAAACACTGATTGCGTGAAAATAAATATGTTTTTTAGTCCATCTTATAATTTAGAAATCACAAAGCTTTAAGACAGTGATAGGTGTTTTCAGGTTAACTCCTCCACATGCATACACTACCATGTGTTTTGATGATCTTATTGTCACAATTGATAAATACTGAGGCTGGACGGAAAACTAGGCTGCAGTAATTATTTTAAAAGATAAAGGCAGTGTAGTTTAGTAATAAGACTTGTGTATAGTTCTTAATACTGCCTACCAAATGGCCTGCATGGGAAAAAAAATCTGAAAGCGTTTAAAGAATGCATGCATTCTCCCTTCCACAGCCTTAATTTTTCCACGTTGTGTCAAATCTCTTCTTGAAAATGTTATGCACGCTGCCTCTTAAATTGTTGCAAATATTAAATGGGAAATCCATCAGTGCAAGCAAGTAGCTTTTTCTTTATAATCATCTAATGTTTAGAAAATGCAGACAAGTTGCTTTGGTGAATAACTTTTCTTTGTCATATTAAAGCTGTGCAGCTGATAGCGGATAGTTCTTGGATTGAAGTATTTTTACAGAGTGCAGCTAAAGTTGCCTTTTGTGTGTGTGTGTGTGTCTGTGTGTGTGTGTGAAATAGAAAATGTGGCTATATGTGCATACTACTTCAAACCACCACCTTTTGCATGTTTACTTTTGTGACTTACAGATTCTGAAATCGGTTACCAGTAAGGAGAGAAATGCCAATTAAAGATTTTTTTTTTTCTTCTGACATGTCTGGCGTCATAGGAAGTGTAAATGGTTCTCCATCCACGTCCACAGAGAATGATGGGGCCAGTGCAGGTTCACTGGCAGGTGCAGCTGCAAATACATCTTCAGAACCGAGCCCTGAGGGGGCAACAGCAGCAACAACAGCTCCTGCAACTGCTGCACTCACCACACCTCCAGTATAAAGACAAGTCCAGCCAGTAAGTCCTCCAACTCAGGCACTAATTGCAGTCAGTCAAGGTCCTCTTCCACCTGGGTATGAGTTTAATGAATTTTTCTGCTGCCTTTTCTGCTTTCTTATTTTAAGCATACCAAAATACACGTAATATCTGTCTTTTGCTGCATAACAAAAATTCCCAAAAGCTTTTAAAGTGAAGGTTTTCTAAACTGTTTGGCCTAGTAGACCTTCAAGTGTGTGTGTGCGTGTGTGTGTGGTTTAATCAAGAAAGGAATTACATTTTAAGTAGTTTTGATGCTTGTTGTGAGTTGCTAAGTCAGTGAAACAGAGGTTTTAAATAGTGAGACAACTTGCTGTCTTCAAATTAGAAAGAAGTCAAGTAGTAAGAAACTGGTCTAAATAAGTAGAAGGAAAGTTACTGTTGGACATAATCTGCTATATGGCTTTAAATTTCATAGTTCATACATTGCACCTCCTGAGAGCAATGTGGGCGCAGTGAGGTACTTCATACCCATGTGGAATTTGTCAGATGATTGGTCTCTTGCCTCAGAGATATTATTTAGATTCTTAACTTTTTCTTAAAAAAATAGAAATGTTTCTGTACTCTGAGTAAGAAAGGGAAGGCAAAAGCTTCTTAATGCGAGTGGTATAGTAGTTGAATTATTACCTGCTTTACTGTGCCTGCAGTTAAAGCAATAGGTGGTCGAGGCTTGGATTACCATGCTTACAGGATAACCGTGAAAGCAATTTTGAAAACATCAGTTCTTGCTTTACCATTTTTATTTCATTAGAAATGGCAAATTATTGTGCATTTCCTCCATGTTACATTTGATACAAATACAGGAGTAAGTCAGCGTCCCAAATGCTGCACATTCAGAAAATACAACTTCAGTGCCCTTATGATGAACTGCTTCTATGTGATGTGTGGAGAGGGTGAAAGAGGCTGAGGGCCCTTTTCTCAGGTTCGGCTCCTCTGTGCCCTTTGCTCGCCGGAGAGAAGGGCTGCCCGCTGGGCACAGGGAGCGCCTTCCAGCGTCCCGTGCCCCGTCCTCCAGCCCCCTCCTTATCCTACGCAGAACGCCACTCCCAGCAGCAGCACAGGTGCCACTGCAGAACCTTCCCCATGTCACAGCTGTCACCTTGGTCGCTGCTGCCCCACCCGGCACACTCGTCTCCGAGAGTGCTGGGCAGGTGGCAGCCATGTCCAGCACGAAGAGAGCGAGAGAAGAGGATAGCGTGGTTTTAAATGGGAAGAGGGAGCTGGGGGCCCCAGAACCGAAGAGGAGGAGGGTGCCCGCCGTGACCATCAAGTGGAGGAGGGAGAGGAGGAAGAGAGCCCGGTTCCATCGCGCCCGGACCTCCGCTGTGACCGACCATGGGGAGCCCATGGAGGTGGATCCGCCTCCAGAGGAGCCCATGGAGGTGGATCCGCCTGCGGCACAGCTGGCCTGGCACCACACCACCGTGCCAGGCCCCGCATCGGCGCGGTCACAGCTCCGCCATCGCTGGTCCGGGCGCTGGGCTCCTTACCCACCGCGTGGCCCCCACCCCCAGCATTAGCTGGGTGGCATTGTTTAACATCTGCTCCTCCTCCACCTTGTTGCTCCTCTGCGGTTCTGCAGGCCTCCAGTTCCATCTTCCCCTTTTAGGAGTTAGGTCCCCCTTCTGGGTTTTGTTGTTGATTTTAGTGTTAGCGTAGTTTTAGTGTTAAGTTTTAGTGTTAGGCATAGGTTACTGTCAGTAGTTTAGAGTTAGGCATAGATTGCTGCTACCAATTGGCAGTAAATGCCGCTCACTCAGTAAGCACTCCCCTGATTTACCATGCAGAGAAATGAGTGCGAGTGCCCTGAGAAGGGAGGTTTGATGACGTCTGCGATGAATTGAATTTCCGACTTGTGACTTTTCTGTTGCAGAACATCGAGGAAGAGAGCGTGAGTGGCTGAGAAATGGAGTTGGGACTCAGGGGAGCAATAGGTGCCTGTGTGGCCCTTGCAAGATAGGTGTGCCTTACTGTAAGCGTGCGCTAAGGCAGTGCTGTTCAAACACAGCTTGTGGCACTGTCTGCAACAGATCTGCTTTCTGTTAAGCTTTTCCCTTATTTCATGTCCACCTATCCTCTTCAGCTCCTGCTCCCCTCACCTGCAAGTGGAGCAATGCTCAAGTTGGAGGAATCTTTTCCTTGGCAGGTGGTAAAAGACGATGCAGCTGCAAGTTTCATGCCCTTCTTTGTTATTGGGTCAGTAGACCAAGGATATCTTCAGAACAGCTAAGTCAGCCTGTAACACCAGTGTGCATGAGAGAATGATGACTCTTTTTACCCTCTTGTAGAAAGCAGCCTCCTTGAGAGAAGGGAGAGCAGCAGGCTGTCTGCTCTGTGGCTCCTGAAGGGCATTTCTCCCCAGCTGAGATCCCTGAGCCCACGCTGGTGGAGAATGTGCTGCACCACAATCTCTTCTGCTGAGCCACTTTGCAGCTTCTCTGTGCGTCAGTTGTAATCATGCCAGTTTCCATGTGCCATAAGCCAGTAAGTCATGCTCTCTGAGGCTGATAGAAAGGCACAGACAACAGGCAGGGAGGGAACAATTTGTAGCTGTTGCCTGTGGTAGTGTGTCCCGGCACTGCTGAAAGAGGCGCAGTTTGTTCTGTCCCTCCTTCGGTGTGCGTGATGTACCTGATGTATGCAAGAAGCCTTGAGGTGCAGACTCATCTTATCCTGCTGCTGTGCTCTGCGCGCTGCCAGGCAGAGTGTCCAACCCCTGTGCAGGCGCTGCCTTGCAGGAGATGGCTTTGGATTCTAGTTTGTGTGGGTCTTTTGGGATTGAGATAGAGGTGGAGTTTCTAGCGTGCCCTAATGTCGGGAAGGTGGTTTCCAGTACTGGCAGCCAAAGCTGCCCAGGAGGGTGACTTGAGCTCCCAAAGCAAGTTGTCAGACAGTTGTTAGCTGTGAAGGTTCCCTGACTGTTTCTGAATTGATTCTTGTAGGACTCACATTGTCCTGGGACTAAGACTTGGGAGACAGTGAAGAAATCCAAGGCAAGTGCTGCTCAGCTGAGGAAGAAAGCCAAGATGGAAAGCAAAAAGAATCGATAAGCGCTTGACCAAGAAGGCCCACAGGACACTAGAGTCATCTGGAATGGTTCCTCAGAGGTGGCACCAAAGGCAGCTGACTGAGTCGTCCAGTTTTCTGGCACGGCCATGCTTTCCCTGTCACGGTCAGTGCAGAGGAACTAAGGCAACTGGGAGGGAAGGGCTTGTGCTGCGTTCCAAGCAAAGAGGACTTGCCAGAGGCAGGGCTTCATCTATGGCAAGAGATGGAGACACTGTCTTCCTTCAGGATGCGTCTCTTGAGGGCTAAAGCTGGTCTAGTATGAGATTGAAATACAGCTTCTGGTCAGGCTTCTCCTTGTGTCTGACTGGAGGCTGAAAGACTCACTGCTAAGCAGAAATCCTGGACACTGGGGTTTCATTTTGGGCTGTGTTGATAAATACAACCCAAATCCTTTTTTATGGAATAAAAGCAAAATCAACTTTTTAAAAACGGTGCTGCCTGTTTCTGTAGCTGGTCAAAAGGTCCCTTGCTTGGGCTGGCAATTGCGGGGTGATGAACTGGTCGGCTCTCCCCTGAAATTCTGCTGGTTTTCCCTCATTTCCTTGTTGGTGTTCCCAACCGGTGGCTTTTCAGCCCAACTGTAACTGCTAGCAATAGGCTGTGAGCATTCCCTTGCTCTCCAAGGACTGCTAGCAAAAGCACAAAGGAGGGGAAGCAGCCCAGGAGGAAGAAAGGTGTCCCTGCACTCAGCACCTTGAGCTCGCCTCTCTTACCTGATGGCTTTTTCAGCCTTAGGCTGTACTGAGGGTTGCTGTTTGCCCTGGCAAGCCCAGCTGCATGCGGGCAGCTGTGGCCTGCACATCAGCCTCCCGTTTAGGCACGAAGAGTTGAGGTGTGGGTGGGATGGTGTGAAGAGCAGAGCTGGGAGTGGGGAGGAGGAGAGGGCAGCGGGAGAACGTGCCTCAGGCCCAGAGCTCAGCCCCGAGGAAAGGAGCTGGTTGCAAAGAGAAAACCAGCTTCCACTATTTCTAAGTGGTCATTGCATCTTAGGTCTGGGTCTGGATCCAGCAGGGGGGGCCAGGTGCAGCTGTTCGGGAGGAAAGTCCGAGAGCAATTCCACAGCAAAGAAGAGGCAGTTTCGGTTCGAAGACCTGTGTTCCATCTGGACATCAGGGTGCTGTGGCTGCAGGACCTCCAGTCTCCCAACGACATCATCCCTGGTGAGAAGGCAGCAGCCACCTTCCCACCACACGTCCGGCCGGGTGTGTTATCCCTGCTCTCTGGAAACGGCAGAGAGCAGCGGAGAATTGTCTGCAAAGCTCAGGGTACAGCATGAGTTCCTCCAGGAGGAATGAGGAAGAGCTGTTTCTCCGAATGACCTTTTCTATGGGATTTAGTCACGATCATGTTGCATGGGAATGTGGCTGGCTGTGGCAGTGAGGCTATGCCTTCTCCTGGCAGACGATGTCAAGACTGAGTCGCTGAACTACCATCAGCTCTCGCGAGCCTCCAGCATCCCACTGCACATGGTACAGCACTGCATGCAAGAGCGCATGCTTCCGTACTGTCATCTCCTGAGGAACAAGGAGCCCGTCTCATTCATCTTTAAGAACATCGGCGTTATGACGTGCCAAGATGACTTCCTCCTCACGAGGTTCTTCTAAAGCTGCATTGCAGCACTGGAGGGCAAAACCAGAGTCATTGCACTGTCCCACACTAAGTTGAGGTTTTGAGGGTGTGCAATCAGATCACCACTGGCCAGCCTGGATGTGGCAGGCTAGCCAAATGCCTTTTCCCGTGCTTGCCTCCCGGAGTGATGGGGAGCTGAATGCTGATCCCTATTCATGGCAGAAATTCTTCTCTTCACCCTTCAGGAGTCTCTCCACACTGCATTACATTTGTGGGAGCACAGGGGGAGACCGAGGTGCACGGGGTCCTGCAGACTCCACGTGTCTGTTTGCAGCAGGCTCCCAGCATGAGCAGGCAGCTCCCGCAGAACGAAGAAAGCGGGACAGAAGAAAGCACCTACTTCTGCTCAGACTAGCACAGCACTCCATGCAACAGAGGAACGTGAGTGCTGCAGGTAACGGCGCTGCACGGTGCGACAGCAGAGGCTCGATCAAAGCTGCCAGTCGTTCCGCGGCTCAGCGTCTCGTGCGGAGGAAGTCTTGGCTCGGTCGTTCCGCCGCGGGCGCCGGCTCTCGCCACGGCTCGCTCTCCCTCGCCTTCTCCCATGCGACCGCTGCTGCCCTCGTTGCAGCCCGTCTGGCCCAGCAAACCTGCCGTGCTGGGCAGGAGCTGGAGCCGGGACAGGGCTCCCGCCTGGGCAACAGCAGTGCCGGTTCCGCCCCGCCGGTGCCGCTTCCCGCTGCCCTCTCGCCGCACATCCTTGCGGTCACACGTCCCCACGTTGCTGTCCTGGCGCTCCTTTAACTGCTCTCACCCGTGAGCAGGTCCCAGAAGAGGCAATCTCCGGCTGCCCTGCTCTCGAGGGCAGCATCTCCCTGCAGCTGGCTCACTTCCTCACTGAGCGCTGCCCATGGCACTCATGGCACGTTTCTACTCACTGAGCAAGTGACTTCTATTTCTAACAACTTCCTATCCTGCTTTCTCAATTCGGTCTTCTCTGCACGGCATGAGCATGGTTAAGCTCTCTGCTGTACGAGGGCCAGCTCTGCTGTTCACTGCTGTAGATCTACTGACTTTAAGGTCACCCAGAAGGAACCACCCTCAGGGTAAACGGGGGTTTGTGTCCGGAGAAGACTGCTTCCTTTTCTGTTGCATTTTTATGTGGGGCAAAAGTGGGCTCCAAGTTTCACTTGGCAATGTTTAAACTCTACACATCTTTCTGCAGGGGATATTCCTCTGAACTTTGCCGTGATCACAGCCGCATCTTTTTCCTTTGTGCTGATAACCCAGCTGCACACATGACCAAAATTATTTCCTCCGCTCACATCAAAGTTTTCTAGAAAGCAATGGTTTTGTAACAAAAGGGCCGGTATCCCTATGGCAGAGGAGGTCAACACATCCTCTTCTGACTCTGCTCTTGAGAAGAAAAAAAAAAAAAAACAAACAAGGAAGCTAACAAAGAAGCTCACCCTAGTCTAGTCTGGGACATGGTTCACCAGATTCTTCCAAGTGTTCTCACTTCTGTCTCATTCAAGGCTAAGCAGAACTTCCATATGTGTGGAAGAACACAGATCATGGCCTGAACAGGATGACTTGTGGAAAATCAAACTCCATAACCACAAAGTGGTTATAAAGCAGGTATATTTTGAGTTACAGCACTGCACACACACGCTGGGTACTGAGGGAGTAGCCTCTCCTAACGTGCACACCGTAAAGGGACAGTTTAAGGATATTTATAGAGACAAGTTACACATATGCAAGAACAGGAGAGGATATTACGATTGATTCTAAGAAAGTAGGCGTAGATTATTCTGATATTACCCTTAGTATAGGAGGAGATATTCACTGGTTCCAAGAAGTTACAATATTCTCCACTCCAACTGCTGAGTTACTGTGGCTTGCAGCTCTACTCCTTGCTGTAGTGGCACAGCAAGGAACCAGTAAGTGAGCACGAGTGCCTGGAGCGGTGCGAGAGAGATGCGTTCCTCGGCTCACCTCCCCCTTCTCCAGGCTGCTGCTAGGAGGGGTGAGTCAACCCCCCTCTGACATCCCCCCCGAAGCGTCTGCGTCACCTTTTTCTGCTCTACACCTCCTTACCTAGTACATAATTCCGAAACAATTCTAAAGAAATATGTCCCACATCAATTCCCCCCTTTTCTACAATCTAACAATTGTCACATCACTAGATGATACCATTCTCACCTCAGGATTTATGAAAAACGCCCCGCTTTCCATCTTTTAGTGTATCTTATGCTGTTTCCATTAAACATACTCAAGAAACAATGTAACAACACATACGAATATTCCAAGAAAGAGTAAGATTACACAAGCCTTGAAGAGTTGCTTTAGCCAGGCAAAGCTCGGTAACCAACTGGTTAATCTGCTCCACAGTTCTGTAAATCCAAATGAGGTATTATCCAAAATAACTTGGTGGATCACCTGAATTTATTCCCATAGTTTAGTGTGCACATCTGTTTCTTTTCTTTGAGTTTCGTCAGTTTTGATTAATTATAGCGTACACCCCTCCTTCTTTGGCCGTCAGGAGATCAAGAGCCATTCCTTTCTGCAATACTACTTGACTAAGAGAGGATACCTCTGTCTGCAATCCAAGTATAGCATCCATAGTTGAGTTCTTGATTTCCCTAATGTAGCTGCTATACTGATAATTGCCTTTTCTGATTCACTTACTCCTAGTCTAGGAATAAACCATCCAATAAAAGTATGGAACCCACAAGGCCTGTCTATATGGGGGTTATTACCTGCTTCACCCTTTTCCAAGAGGTTCTCAGTATCCCTGGAGGAGGAGCTGTTCCATTGAAGCACTAAGTATCCTCCTACATAATGTCCTTTCTAGTTCTCAGGAAGGGTCTCACATTGAGGCCTGTCTATAGTTGTATACTGAATTTCGGTCCTTCTTCCTATTGTCGTGATTTTATTTGCACACCTACGCCTACTTCCTGCTCCACCCCATAGTGTCCAATTGGTGGAGGGAATCCCACACTGAGGGATTTCCATTCCTCCATCTCTTGGTAAGGCTGTACATATCCAACAATCAGTGAGCTTTAGGCTAACCACTAGTGATGTCTGAATAGGTAATTTCACGCCAGGCTAAAGCAAGTGCAACCTATAAACACATTCTAAACTTACTGTCTCTTAATCCTTAGCTCCAATGGTCCGGTCTTCTTAAT
This sequence comes from Chrysolophus pictus, assembly GCA_037305975.1. NCBI lineage: Eukaryota > Metazoa > Chordata > Aves > Galliformes > Phasianidae > Chrysolophus > Chrysolophus pictus. The sequence continues at coordinate 36,648,803 of CM074581.1, read as the reverse complement.
ATTCCACTGGGGTTGAGATGTCTTCTTAACTCACGTGTAGCTCCACAAGCTTGCTCTTTCACCTTGATCGCTGTATATGATATGATATGATATGATATGTTCTGGAACCCCAAATCTTGGAATTCTCTCTTGTAACAGTACTTTAGTTACTCCCTGCACCTTGTTGGTCCTGCAAGGGAAAAGCCTCTGGCCAACCTGAAAAGGTGTCTGTTAATACCAGCATATACCTATACCCCCCTTTTCTTGGGAGTTCAGAGAAATCAATTCACCATTGTTGCCCAGGATAAATTCCCTTCCCTATTTGTCCCATGGCGCCCTGGGGCCTGTTCTAGGATTATTCTGTAAACAGATCTCACGTTGCTGTGTTACCTGCTTAGTGGTGGTGTATAAATTCCAAGCCACAACCCGTTGGCTCAAGTATTTATACAGGGTCTCGGTTCCCCAGTGAGTTTTCCTGTGCTCAGCCATGATTATGTCCCATAATAGGGAGGTGGGAACTATTATCTTGTTTTGAAGCCTGCACCTCTGAGTCCTCTGTTTCTGAATGCTCTCCAAGCCCCCTCGATTAGTTTAACCAGGTCCTGTATTTTGCTTCCTTTAATCTGTGTATCGCCGAGAGAAAATAAAGACGTTCTTGCTCTGATTAGCAACAGACCTTGGGAGATGTAAACAAGTTCAGCAGAATGAAGGGAGAAAACCGAAAGATTGTAACTATCTGTGCCAGACCGAACCTCTCGACGTGATCACGAGGTGTTGAGCTTGTGTACCTGGCACGGGAGTGAGCAGATGCTATCAAGGTCAGGCTGACCAGCGGCAAACCTGAGGTGGCTGGCAGAGGTGAGTGGCCTGTGTGCCACGGGATGGCACAAGAGGGACGAGCCCAGCTCTAGTGCCATCTCCTTCAGGGCGGGATGGAAGATCCAGCACTGCCGCATGCAGCAAAAGGGTCACAATTCATAAGACACTTGACCAAGAGCATATTGTTCAAGTTCACTGTACACAATAAAAGTTTTTGTTCTGCACTAACAACAGAGTCTGTGTCTAATTGCCACAGGTAAACCTTAATCTGCTTTGCCCTCCTCAAACTGAATGAGGACCTCTGGATAGGATTTTAAAAGGGCATAGAGAGTTTTTACCAGTATTCCATAGTTGTATATCCATATGCAACACCACCTCGTCATCCCTAGGAAAGTCCGGAGTGCCTTTGCTGCTTGACGTTCCACAGTCTGGCAAATTGCTTCCTTCCTTGTTGTTCTCTAGGGTTTGGAATCCAGCAGCAATTTCATAACCCAAATAGGTTACTTGTGGCCATGCCATCTGGGCTTTCTGCGGAGAAACTCAATAGCCATCAAGTCCGAGAAAGTTTAGTAGACTAATTGTCCTTGCTGTGCATACCTCCTTTGTTTTGGTAGCTATCAGAAGGTCATCCATGTACTGTGACAGGGTTCCTTGTCCTGGGGCCGTACCCATTGCTCCAGTCTTTGGCAAGTTGATTCCTGAAAAGAGTGGGACTTTTGTTTGTTTGTTTGTTTTAACCTTTGGAAAAGTGCTGTGCATGTAAGTTGTGTTGTTCTTCCTGAATCAGGATTCTCCCACTCAAAGGTAAACATGAGCTGATTCTCTGGACTCAATGGTAGACAAAAAATGGCATCTTCTAAGTCCAGAACGGTAAACCATGCCAATTCACCTGATAATTTTGGAAGCAGCATGTATGGGTATGCTACCAAGGGGTATAAATCCCACACTATTCTATTGATGGCCCTTAAATCTTGTGCTCACACTCCAGTAACAACCCAAATTTTTGAAAACTGTCAATTATTGGCTGGATTCCTTTCCCATCTCCGAATTTGAGGGGGTACAGTTTAATCCGAACTGGCTGAGCTCCCTGCTTTATTCCGATTGCTAGTGGTGCTGCATTCTTTGCTCTTCCTGGGGTTTCTACTACCCACACCCCAGAATAGACTTGATCACTTCCTTTGTCTGGGATCCTGGTCCCAGCAGGGGTAGCGATCAATGCTAAACTAAGCACCTCTATTAACTGTTCTTCTTGTACCTTACATTCCAATTTTCCTTTCAACTTGATTTCAAGATTCCAGTTGCTCTAATAAATCTTGCCCTAGTAAAGGCTTTGGTGAATTTGGCACCTACAAACATTTGTGTATCCCTACCTGTTTATCTACACTAAGTTGTTAAGGGTTAAGAAAGTAAACTTCCTCACTTTTGCCAATGTCTTCCCTTGCGGTTACAAATTCACCACTCACTGGAGTATTTAACACCCAATTAGATGCTCCAGTTACTACAAATTCCACACTTTGCTGCAATTCCTTCCTCAGCTTAATCTTCTCTACCCTTGACTGTTATTGCATCTGTTACCAAATCCAGCGCCTCTTTTTGCACTAACTGCTTTCCCGTTCAACGGGGGCAGAACCCTCCTGGGCCCTTCCAGCTCTCCCCCTTCAGCTCTTCCTGAGGAGATTCTGGGTCCCAGAGCCCTGCTCTCAACTCCTCCCTTCCTAAGGCTTCCCGTGCTAACACTGGGATATCAAGTTTCCCAGGTCTCTGCAGATGAAGGCTATTCGCTCCCAGCGTCTCATCTCCTGCCTTCGCAAAAACAATATTAACTGCTAAATGGTCATCGCCTTCCAACCACCATTGATTACAATTTTTAAAGTTTTCTTGCTCATGGGGCCCCCAGGCTCTCCAGCAATATCTCAAGTGGAATTTGCCTGGGAACTCCCTTTCCCCGTGTTCCTCCATACTAAATTTCATTGATTCTTTATTGTTCCCCAAAGTCCACACCTTATAGCTAGTAAGTTACTGTGACCAAATACATATTCCTCTTTAAACCCCACTCCACAACGCCAACCAAAATGCCAGTTTCCTCTATTCCACTGTAATTCCTGGACAGTACTACAGGTCAAGGCTCTGATAACAAATACAGGGTTAAACAAATATCCAGTTAAACTCGATTCCCACGTTCACACCACTCACACCTTGGATCCAAAGGTTAGCATTCACACTAGACAGCAGCCGCTTATGAAGTCTCGTTGCTGGGTAATGGAGTCTGCCTACTTCCCCAGGGCACAGGAACACCAAATTCCCTGGGCACGAGCTATAACCAATGTCTCCCAGCAACAAGAGCACTTGTATTGTAAATGGAATTCCACAAGCAATAATTTTATAACAGAAACACTTAACAATCACAAAGATAACAACAATGAAAAACTGGTTTGGACATTTACTCGTTACATCATCCTACCAGGCCCCTTCCTGGCAGCTAACTGCAAATGCCCCCCAGTGCATTTTTGTTGTGATGATTTCTCCAAAGTATTACAAAGCTTACATTCCCGAGCGCATTATAGCCTCAATCTCAGGGTTTCACCTCGGAATTCTCGAGATACCTCCCCAAGTGGGACCTTGCTCTCAAGGGTTGTGCTCCCACACCGATCTGCATCACACAACCTATAGCTGTGGATCCGCCCTCTGGGGGAGCACCCTCACTCCTTCACCCAAATGGAGGACATCTCCTTAAGACATACGGGTCCCTATACCTGTAACGTACCTGGTCCATACCAGGGCTCTTTCTCTGCCGCACAGTGGATGTGTGGGCCTCAAGAGTATATGTGGGCCAGCCCTCGTACAGCAGAGAGCTTAACCATGCTCATGCCTTGCAGAGAAGACCGAATTGAGAAAGCAGGATAGGAAGTTATTAGAAATAGAAGTCACTTGCTCAGTGAGTAGAAACGTGCCATGAGTGCCATGGGCAGCGCTCAGTGAGGAAGTGAGCCAGCTGCAGGGAGATGCTGCCCTCGAGAGCAGGGCAGCCGGAGATTGCCTCTTCTGGGACCTGCTCACGGGTGAGAGGAGTTAAAGGAGCGCCAGGACAGCAACGTGGGGACGTGTGACGGCAAGGATGTGCGAATGTCCCCAGCAAAGGAAGCAAAGGGACCGAGCAGAGAGCGACGCTTCATTAGCGTAACAAAACACAGCCCCCATCCTCCCCTCACTCCCACCGGTGCAGATGTGCCACGAGAACGAGCTGTGAAACTGCCCAAGGCCTGGCAGCCGGCTTGGGGCGTGCTCGCTGTGGGAATTGTTGCCCGGCACCTGAGGCTGTGCCGAAGCGGCCAAAGCCTGGCTGGAAGCCATCCGGGCAGCACCGCGGCGGCAGGAGGTGCAGCAAAGCCGTCCTGCGGCCAGCTCCGGGCTGAGGGCACTCGGCATCCTCTGCTCTCTGCGACTCCCAGGAGCCCGGTTGCCTGCACCAGAGGTGGGAGCAGCCTGCTCCGCACCCAAGGTAGGAGCCCTTCGTGCCTCGCGCAGAAGAGCGCACGCTTCCTGCCCCCTGCCAGCAGCGGCGGGAGGGCAGCGGGGAGAGGCACCGGGCGGGGCGGAACCGGCACTGCTGTAGCCCAGGCGGGAGCCCTGTCCCGGCTCCAGCTCCTGCCCAGCACGGCAAGTTTGCTGGGCCAGACGGGCTGCAACGAGGGCAGCAGAGGTTCCCAGGCGTGTTGCAGCCCGGCTTGGGCTCCGAGAGGCACAGGAAGGGGTTGGAGCTGGGACAGTGAGGAAGCGAGCAGAGGAGCTGAGCGTGCTCTGCTGCCCGGTTGGCTCTGTGTAACACAGCCCAGCTGGGAGTGCGTTTCTCCCTCTGGGCCACGGCAGACACGAGATGATCCCGCTCCACAGCTCTGCACGCATGGATTGATGGAAGCTTTCAACCGCTCCTTTGGAGTGTCTGAATGTGAAGCCTCCAACGGGGGAATTTCCACTCACCTCTCTCTCCCCGGCAGCCCGCAGTTTCCCTTCGCGGACCCAGCAGGCAACATCTGCCTCTAGCGGCCCTTTCAGCGTTCCCTTTTGTGCGCTTAGCGCTGGGCTGACGGCTCAGCTGGGGTTGTGCAAACCCCTCCCGAGGCTTTTCTTCAGGCTGTCCCGGCAGCTGCAGATGCCTTTAGCGCACACCAGCTCCGGCACGGGGCTGTGTAATAGACGCTGAAAAGCTGACAGCCTGTGGGCTGACTGGAGCACGCGTTGTGAACGCGCCCGAGCAGCACGTCAGTAAAGCGCAGCCCGGGCTGCCTGGTGCAAAGGGCGCACGCTGCTGAGAACGTGCCCTGGAAGCGAGCGCAGGGTGCGTGCTGAGCTGAGTGGGGAGCAGCGCCCCCTGGTGAGGGAGGAGGGAAATGCAGCCGCCGAGGTCCAGCCCAGTCCCCAAGTGTGGGGAAAGCGCATTTCTGGAACGTAGGTCTCACCCTATATGGCTACATGACCCACATGACTATGAGCTACTTTATGGCTCCTTTTGTATACCAGAGGCTTCCTCCCGCTTTGAGAATGGCTTTGGCTTAGGTGAGGCTAAGATGTGTATTACAGTGTTAGGTGAGGGAGGTGTAGAGCTAGGGACAAAATAACGTGGCATGACTGCACGTGAAATGATTTGCCTGAGGGCATTTTATCATTGATGATAGTCCAAAAAGCCCACAAAACAATCTCTCCTCCTCAAAATTAAGACGTTTCCACTTATGCCTTTGCAGGACAGATCTTTCCAGGTACAATCCCTTCCTGGTTTTGTGCAATTATCATCAGCCTCTATTTTCAAAAGACAGGTGCCTATGACAGATAGGTGAATATCTCCAGGAACCAAACTGAAACAATAGAAGCTAGGCACTTAATAAAAAATAATCCCCCACAAAGCCCACCTAAATTGTTCTGTATCTAAATATTTTACAAATCTGGGTCATGGATCCCTAAGTTCATTTGGGGAGATGCCTATGTGGCCCTTTTTAAAGGCGGTGGGGCAGGAAGCCTCCTCTGCATCTCCTAGCATCCCTGGCCTTTGGTTATTACTAAAAGGTTTCCAGCTGACCACAGTTCTCTTTAGCTCCTGTTTGATCTTCCATCATCACAAAACAGCTGCTGTAAGGTCTTCTTCCCATTTGGCCTCTGACTAATCACATCTATCCTGATGTCTGATAGAGAGAATGCCTCTTTGCGGTCTAATGGGAGCAGTGAGGGATTCAAAGGACCTTCCTTCCACTTTTAGAAAGAACTTTCATCAAAATGTAACTAAGCTAAGAAAACAGCTAGAGAACTGCTTACCATCTCCTTCAATCACATGACTGCAGTGGAAACAAAACAGCTGAAGAGGAAGGAGAAACAACAAAATTTTCAAGCAATGATTTTATTGACGGTAATTTCTCAAATGTATCTCAATAGCTTTCCTGTTTTATTTCAGTTTAAATAAAGGAGAATGATGGCAAGTCTGATTTGGGTTTCCAATTGAATCTTGCGTCATCTAATTACAAATGTCTTCATGATATTAAAAATGAAAATATTTCTTTACATCTGCTCCACCCTCTACAAATATGGTTTTGTTTTGCTGCTTCCCTAATCCTGAACATCTGAGCATTTGAAATCCAGCAATGAAGAGTCACATACACATTTTTAGTAAACATCCAGCTGAACATCTGTACATCCACTCAACACACAACTCTTCTCTGGTGTATGTTCTTGCTCTATCATGACTGCAATACTATTGCTAATCATGTCATGGCATTTATTGTCTGCAGGGATGCCATATTTCAATCACCTGCCCTTCATCGCTGAGAAATTTAGGATCCACCTGCAATTTGCAGATGCCTTACAACTCCCAAATGTAATCCTCCTTTATTTATCCAAGCAGAGATGTTTACACAACACCTTGCACCTGGCTTCCAAAGAATAAAGGTCTATCCATTATGGTGCTGGACTGCACAGTCAAAGGAGTCTGGAGGGAAACGGTACAACTACATATACCTCTTCTTTAAATGCTAGGTGCTGTCCTCTGACAAATTTAGTCTTTGTTAGTCTTCAGCAACCGGATGAAAGAGCTGCTTGATGCAGCTTATCTTAACACACGGTCAATTGCAGCTGTAAGGAAGACCACGCCACTCAAAAGCTTTGTGTTAAACCACTACTCCTGAGTGGCAAGTCGTCTTTATGTTCTTGGGGAAAACTGGGTGTCATTAGCTGCTCTCATTTAAACATCTGTAAAAGCTTGAAACAGCTCAACATAAGCAACACTAAGCTTGAAGAGCAACTAGATTCTGATTAGCCCAGCTATCCTGAAAATAAGAATTACAACTATTGTTTTGTACTTTTAGATCACTAAAATAACATTCCTTTTACTGTCTTCAACATTTCAACCCAAAACTTACAAAAAAAAAAAAAAAATGCAGTGAAGTGATTCTGATACGTTATTAATGACAGAACAAAGATTACATTTTCACCACCACTGCATCTTGTGAAGAAAGTACATGCTACAGGATATTTTCACAACAAAAGGACTAGACTGCTTATCTTCATAACTTAAATGGAAGATAAAGAAGTAAATCTTGTACAGAGACTTGAAATATGAACTGTCACCTAAACCACTTTAGAGATATTTACATGGCAAGTAACTGGAAGCCATAGAAATGTTATAATGCCCACTAGCACTACGTTTGTCACAGAACTTTACTGCCTTTCCATATATCCTGCTTCTCACTTGGTGACATTTTCTTCTGCAAGGACCTCGCAATGCTTCCTGGGACATCTCCTGATCTTAGCTCCACAGGCAGAGGTCTTTTCTCAGTGGAAGATCAGGCACATCAAGGTTGAAAATGGGATTAGGAGATGCATGTGCTGATCACTGCTGCACACTTTTCTAATCCTTTCATGGAAGCTGATCAGCGATATTCCAGGTAAGTACGTTAACCTTTACACTTGTGAAAGACAACGTGTCAGCTGATGCTTACCTCCACGTGCCACTGTTTGCCCATAGCGTTCACCACACATCCTTCAACTGGTCTTCTACGTGCTCCACAGATGGGGACGTCCATTTTGTCATGGCAGGGTAAACAATATAATTATTCTCCCTTCGGTTCGTGAGCATCAGCAGTGAGTTCCTTCCTGTTCAAAAATTCATTAATTGAGAGCATGAATAGAACAATTTCAACCTCGAGAGCTTCTGTAGAGATCATTTAATTTTTAGCGCTTGTTTCAGTAACAGGATTTATACTACAATAATGTCTTTAGCAGCATCAAATATGACGGTTCAATATGATTATTTTTTAAACAAGCTTGATTGATTCTGAGAAAAGCCTGCTAAGTAGGATGCATCAAATCTCTATGAAAATAGCTACTGAGCTTGTCTCAAACGAGTTAGAAAGCTATAGTCATGCCTGGCTTACATTCTGGCTCTCTTAGCACAGGTTTCTTTTAGATTTACTTAAATGTAATTGAAGGAAAGAAAAATGCACTCCTCTGCATTTTCCCCGTGATATCAAACATCAGAGAAAGAAAAACGTAAGCTGACAATACCGCTGACACAACACTACAGGTTGTTCTTCAAATCAGCCTCTGCCATGATAATGAAACGATAGCTTCCTTTGTACTAAAAAACAAACAACTAGTAACGTGTGTTATATCCTACAATGCCCCCTCATCCATGCATCACTGGGGGATGTAAAAACATGCAGCTATATATTCTGCAGCTGCAGAAGCTGATGAAACGAGATGAGGGAAAGCTGAAAAGAAACACACACTTTGTGCAACTCAACTAAAAGCAAAGAACATAGGCAAGATAATGACTGAAGCAGCTGAAGACAACCAATTTTCTGCCCTTTGTATCAGAAAAATAATGTCAATCATTTTGCTGCTATAAGCAAGTTTGCACCCAGATTTCCTATTTCCTATGGTACCACCCTGTGCTGCAAATTGCAGTCTTTCATCCCGCCCCACTCCCATGCTTTACCCTCAAACTCTTCCAAATTTAGATTGGAAGCTGGATGGCAAAACAGGCCCTAATTCTCTACATAGCCACGTGTATTGCATTAAAAACATGAAATCAATGGCTACACAGTTTACTTTAAAAAAAATCCGTGAAGGATCCCACTGAAATGAGCGCGTTTATTAGTGAAAAAGGTGATAAACTGGACTCAAATTGGGGAACCCATGTTGGGAAAATAAAAATCTATTTAAAAATGACAAAACTTCTGCATCTGATTTGTTTCTAAGTGTCTACCACAGCATATCCTACTGATCCTGAAACATCACCAGGTACAAAACACACTTGACAGGAAATCCGGTATCGAAGTAGATAAGTAGTTAATATTTTATGCACACATTTTAAGATATCCACTCTCAGTTTTGTCATGCATTCTTAGACCTTTTTCTCATAAAAGACACTTTGGTTACTCCATCTCAGCAGGAAAGCCTTAGGAACCATAACCTCTACATCCCTCCCAACTTTCATTCCATTTTCATCATTATCAGTGATAGAAGGAAGGGTGAAGACCCACCTGCCAGCATTCTTGACGAATCCAATTCCTGCCAATACTTGTTGGCAGATATCACAGCAGAAGCACTTCCAGTGGTTGTTCATAGCTTTAGTAACGCAACCAATAATGAACTCACCTGTAGGAAACATAGTAACAGGATGTAAAATGCCATGCTACACAAAGTTAAAAGAAGCCTGCAACTGAATCGCTAGAATTACATCGCCATTTTTGCCTTGCTCTTCTTCTAGAAAAGGACACTTTTCAACTGTTGTTCACACAGTGTTGGCTTCTACTCCACTAGGCCTAGAATCAAGGCTTGAAAGAGCTCCATACTCAAAGCACAACAGAACTGAGTTGGGATGGCCTTGACCCTACTGCGAGAAAACTCCTGCAGTCAAAGTACAGTAGAATACAAAGACACACAAAGATACAGCAGGAGAATGCACTTGCTAAACAGCAAATCCAACATGAACACCCATTTCTGATCTACCACAGAATCCTGTGCTGGGAGGCACTGAAGAAGTGAGAAAACTACCATTTCACATTCTCTGCTGCACAGCCATGCCAAACACTCACGTTGTTCTCTGCACGCACGCTGCAGCCAAGGCCCTGAGCAGCGCCAACGCTGCCTGAAATACGTCGGGAGCTCCGCTTCCTGCTGCTGCCAAAGGCTGAAACCCAGCTCTGAAGAGCCTACAGATCAAACAGCTGCCAAAGAGAAGTGATCAAGAAGTGATCAGGCAGATAACAGATATGAACAAAACGAAGTCTAACATGCAAGTCTGTGGCATTCCCATGAAGTCATAGCTTTCCAAGAACAAAATGTGATGGTCTCTAGAAGTGTCGGAAAGCTTGAGGCATCGCTGCTGACTGCAGCCCTGCTGATTTTGGCTACTCTCACTACAGTCAAGAACTGGAAAAGCCCACTTTCAGGCAGGATTCATGGAGTGCTGCAGCCCAGACAGGTTTTTTCTCTGAATGAAAAGCCTTCACATTAAGCTTACCTGGCATCGAAGTCACTAACCATTCTGTGAAATGTGGTATGCTTGAACCCACAAGCCTTTCTCCCCTGTGCACAGGGCCCTGAAATTTTCAGCTGTTCGAGGGACAATATTTGAAAGCAGCTCCGTGGTTGTGTGTCCTAAAGGTTTGTCACTGGTAGAAACAAAATACACAACAGGGTTGGTGTCCTTTGACAGCTCCGCTGCCAGAGAGAGGTGGCCCTTCTGCAGCTCTGACAAGCTTTGCTGGCATTCTTCAAATCTCCTCTCAAAAGAATTAGCCAGTTCTTGAACTTTAGCTCTGACCCCAAATTGCTCTACTTTCACTTCACCATCTGAAAACAAATCCAAGAAGAGATTTCCTTAGTTCTAGTCACTGCAGCCAGAGATCAGTAGCTTTTGTTCCGTATAATCTCCAGGGTAAAACAAAGCCAAACAAACTACAGAAGATACTGAAAAGAACTGTAAAAACCACTCAACCGACTAACCAGCATCACCTGTAGCTGTCCAAATTAAAACACTGTTCGATGTTTCAGAGGGCACTAAGTTCATTTCTTTAGCAATGACATGGTTTGCACACACCTCAAGAACTTGGTCCCTTCTCATAAGGATCCTGTAATACTTCTTCTGTGTATTGAAGAGGACCCTGAGCTCTCCAACACCGTGTTCCTTCCACTGAGCAGCATCTCTGGCCCAACTGTAAAATTTTGCCCTCTCTTTGAAGGGAATTCCTTCATCTTCTTCTCCAGACTACCTCCACCTAAAACACAGGACAGTAATGCGCGATTTCCCCAGAAGTTGTTGTCACCAACAACACTGTTACAATTCTGACATCATAATGCAAAATTATTCGATGTTTTCCTTTCTTCAGTGGCTTTGTACCCACAGCTCTATACTCATCATGCACTGAAGTGACTGAACAGCCCTGCCTTCTCAAAATGAGAGAGCCCAACAGATTTCAGCCTTTGAAATTCATTTTTAAGCTATCAAGTGTGCTGGCATATTTCCCAGTGAAATTTCAGGTCTGCTGAATGGTGTGCTAAGTGATAACCCAGCACTGTTAGCATTCCAGGTGTTCCCCTTATGAAGGCTGCTAAGTAACTTAATACTGGCATTTGATCAGAATAAGAATCAACTGAAAATAATAAATGGAGGCCTCACAGCTGCGTATCCTCCTCACTTCATATGTGCACGTTACTGCCTTTTAACATCCTTCAATTAACACATCCTCCACAGTTAAAGAAAAACTTGAAAGAATTGGAGAAACGTGTGACAGACAAGCATTTCTGAAGGAGAAAAAGAGCAGGTAAGGCAAGAAAGAAAACCACAGACGTCATAATATGATTAACGGATGAGGAAAGGCAGACAAGATATTGCAGAGAGAGGAAGACAACATTTTGCAGACTTCATCAGATTAACTGTTCCAATTAAAGGACACTACATACTGTTTATTTGTGCTCTATCAGTCTTGCTTAGTCATTATACTAACCTGCAATTAAGTTCTAATCTTTACAGGAAGCCAAACTAGAAAGCTACAGTCATTGCAAGCTCCTCCTCTTATTAGGCATGCTAAGGTTAAACACAAAATCCAGACATGAACAACTGAGTTAAGCCTTACAAAGCTACATCAGGCTTCTTCAAACAAGTTCTTCTACTTCCTAAAAAGCTGTATCATCACCTCCTGGTAAATTCTGTGACACGCGAGCAGTTTCTGTGGATTCTGCTTCTTCGCTGCTGGCAGCTGACTGCACAAATACCGCTGTTGCTTCACTGGTTGATGGAGTATGTAATTCTTCCTTACTTGTAGAGACTAAGTCAGTATGATTAATAAAACAGTAAGCAAATTAGCCACAAGAGCCTAAAATACAAACTTCAAACTACATTAAGTCTGGACACTAAGAATAACCGCTCCCTCCAAAAAAGCCACATTTCCCCTCTCCCCTCCTCCCTTCCAGAAATTGATAAATTTCTTCATTTAATTACAACAGCAGTACAGTAAAGACATGATAGTAAGTTCTCAGTCTCCAACTTTCCTATAGTGCTACTAATGTTTCAGAACAGCTAACTAACAGGGATTAAGGGAAGTGAACAACTGGGGAAAAACAAAAAAACAAACAAGAATTGTTGTTGGAAGGTTTCAGACATTCTTCATCACTCTTAAAACACACACAGCTTTGACTCAACAAGAGACTGAAGTACCTCTGAAGCAGTACCATTCCCAAACAAGCGCCATTTCCCTTGGAAATTGCTCTGAAATCACTTAACTCTTACATACCTGCTAGGAGGAATTCTACTAGCCAAAGCTGTTTCTACTTTAGGAGGCAAAGCTGTTTCCTTTTTCTCCCGGAGAAATTTAAGTTCTTAGTAGAACCATAGTTCAAGTGCCAGAACAGACTTGAGACACAGTCAAACAAGTCAAGTAGTTTTTAATCTGCCGGACGCTTTATTTCTCACTAAGTGAAAATAGTCTAAGAATAATACTGCAAATTTATTGCCTAAACTTTCGTAAAGACTTGACTTTTTCTTTGAGTTTTTACTTCTTTCTGAGAGCCTTCTGGACTGGCATCCTCCGCCTGCTACTAAAGCCACAGACAGACGTAGAAGGGACCTGTGGAGTTTCTCCTTTAGCCTTCTGCTCAGAAGATTTAGTTTCCCAAGCAGTAACACATTCACGTTTGACTGGGGGGCCTGCTGCAAAGCACAAAAATTAGTGGAAAACAGCTGATAAGACAGCTACATACCGTGATCATTTTTGGCACATACATTATAAAGTAACCTAACGATACTCAGAACATCTTAAATTTAGAGCTTTTGAAATAACATCATTATGTAAAACAACACTCATTCAGGATAACCAAGGAACTGTAAATCCGTCATACTTTGGTTTTCTGCTGCTATCAAAGAACCTCTATGCAATAATGAAGACTTCAATCTTGCAACTGCCACTACAAATACTAGCTTCCTTTGACACTTACTTATATTTCTGGTAGCTCAATACGTGTCACCTTTTATTAGTACACAGACACTCACAGCCTCAGAAAGGGTGACTGCCCAAATGGAAGAAGACAGTTTTTCTCAATTTAAATATTGTAAACGTATTGTAAATGTTGTCTGTTGGTTCTAGTAGCACTATACACTTTCCTTTTCAAATTCAAGTCTCAGACCAAGAACAGGGCAGCATTTTCATATTGTTACAAGAATTATTTATGGCCATATGCCAAACAAAATACAACTACACAGAAGAGCCATATGGCTATCATCTACAGAGGAAAAGCAAAACCAAGGACTGAAAAAGAAAGTAAGAAACGGAAAACAGTAGCAGCGTGTGCTACCGATGAACTTTGAGCATTTGAAACTCCAGATGATATTAATCAGAGACTGAATAGAGCTTATTTCACAACACTTCTGGGAAGTACAAGAAGAAAAACCACGAGAAACAAAGGCTCAAGCTAAAGATGTGAAGTTACTGGAAAGGAATGGAAGCAGACAAGAAGGATGCCTCCTAGTTGAAGGGATAATTCGAGTTGAAGCTTAAGCACAAGAGCTGTTCTCGTAGTTTACCACTCAGAGCGAGGCCTGCACACAAACACTGCCAGTTCAACTCAAAAAATGCAATATCAGCACTTCACCCTGACATCATAAACAACACCTCGTACAGATTCCAAAATCCTACCCGCAACTCCCTTTCTCACTACAGAGCTACACTGAATCCTGCATCAGGCACGTTTCTGTTCTTACGTGCAAATAACTACAACTTAACATTTGCTCAAGCTGAAAGTCTAGGATTTGAAGATTCACAGACGTGCATCAGAACTGAAAGAAACGACATGCTATTAAGACAGAAGAAGTAATACACAGTGACCAGCATTAATAAATGACTGACTAATGAGTTGCACACTTGAGTAGATTACTGGTTCAATTAACACTCACCTTTTTCCACGATTTTAAATGAGAAGTCGGAGGGCCCACCCTGTGCCGAAGGAGCCGGCTTGGATGCCTCGCTCTCCCAAGGTTTCTGAGCGGCACTACGGCTTTTGGCTGGTTCCGCTACTCCTGCTTTTCCCTGCTCTGCTTTCTGAGATGCTGAAATTCCCTCATCGCTCTTTCTTGGAGGATTAAAGCTGAATCCAAAGAGGGAACCGGGGGCTGAAGTATTCCCAAACGGGAATGTCTCTTCGTTACTGAAAACGCTCCTGACACATTCAGATCTAAATACAAACTTTGGAGCAGAAACCTCCGTTTTTGCTGGCGTTTCAGAGGTGCTTGATACCTCAGAAGCTTCTACGGTGGCATCAGAAGCATCACCACCACAGCTGAGGTCGCTTCTCTCCCTGGTAGCTTCCTCCAGCACAGCTACTGCGTTGTTACCACAAGGAGGTGCTTTGGCTGCATTCGTACGAGAAACATGAGATGTTACCAACGTGCCTTTCTCACGGGCCTGCACTGCTTCATCAGAAGTTTGCTTAAGTGAGTCTGCAACATCCTGCTGTTTGAACCACGCAGCCAGCAGCTCTACTTTCCCCATCTGCAAAATTGCATGCAGCACACAGCCATGCTCTGTCAGATTCTTTCATTTGCTGCACATTCGTATCTGGTGCTATTCTGTGGTTGGCACAGAGTTCTAGTACCTGTCTACCAATCTTGCAACTGCCACTACAGCTACCAGCTTCCTTTGACACTTACTTCCATTTTGGATAGCTCAATACACTCCGCCTTTTTTCAGTACACGCAAACTCACATCCCCAGAAAGAAAACCTCATTTATAGATCTATCCAGATCCAGTTACCAAACACTGATACTTGAGGCACAGCCAAAAGAACCACAAGCACGTAAGCAAGCATATTCACACTTCCGCACTTGTGTCTTTAACTACAAAAGCCCTGGAGCTGTGTTTTTAGAACAGCGTACTCTTTAAAAAATCCCACGTACTAACTCTTATAATTCAAGTCAGCTATCTGCACAAGCAGCAAAAGGTCACAGCAGCAGACAGCTTTTTCCACGCTCCAATCTTTCAAAGCATCTTGCAAAGCTCAGCTCCACACAGTCAAAAGAGAGGCAGAAGTCTGAGGGTAGGAGGACAGACTGATGCTCTTGTTTGGAGGCTCTCTGAAGCGTACATCAGGATTCCTATAACACTACCCACCCCAGGAAATGGCAAGTTAACCTCGGAGCCTAAGCGTCTTCCGGATTTGAAGATCCAACTTCAGCATCTAAGAAACTAACCGTTGTGTTTTCAGACATACCTTGCCCTTCCCTTTTCTCTTCCTCATTGCTGGGATACAGTCTTCCTTTCTTAACTGCCGTTTCACAGTCTTCATCTTAAAGACAGGAAACAAGCATGAGTTCTCAGGGATCTTCCAAATACAGACAAGTCCAAATTTGTTAAGCCCTTCAGACTCACAAGCCTGGTCAAGCACACAAGACTTGTGCACGTATTTTAGGAACCTGACACATCAGCAAGTAAGCGTTCTTTCAATTCTTAGTTACGGACCGGTGCCTCACCACGCTACTTTCTCTGCCTAGATTTATGGCACAGAATTCGTGTTTTCAGAAAACAAACGTCTCGTCAATTTTACTAAGAGTACCACAAAACAGATCTGGGAAGGGAGACAGACAAAAGAAAGACGACACTTTTTCTCAATTTAAACAATATTAGCGTCTTCTGGTTCCAGCTGTACCATACCCTTTCCCTACAAAAAAAGCAACACTAAGATCAACTCTGACGCCTCATACAGATTCCAAAATCCTACCCGCAACTCCCTTTCTCACTACAGAGCTACACTGAATCCTGCATCAGGCACGTTTCTGTTCTTACGTGCAAATAACTACAACTTAATATTTGCTCAAGCTGAAAGTCTAGGATTTGAAGATTCACAGACGTGCATCAGAACTGAAAGAAACGACATGCTATTAAGACAGAAGAAGTAATACACAGTGACCAGCATTAATAAATGACTGACTAATGAGTTGCACACTTGAGTAGATTACTGGTTCAATTAACACTCACCTTTTTCCACGATTTTAAATGAGAAGTCGGAGGGCCCACCCTGTGCCGAAGGAGCCGGCTTGGATGCCTCGCTCTCCCAAGGTTTCTGAGCGGCACTACGGCTTTTGGCTGGTTCCGCTACTCCTGCTTTTCCCTGCTCTGCTTTCTGAGATGCTGAAATTCCCTCATCGCTCTTTCTTGGAGGATTAAAGCTGAATCCAAAGAGGGAACCGGGGGCTGAAGTATTCCCAAACGGGAATGTCTCTTCGTTACTGAAAACGCTCCTGACACATTCAGATCTAAATACAAACTTTGGAGCAGAAACCTCCGTTTTTGCTGGCGTTTCAGAGGTGCTTGATACCTCAGAAGCTTCTACGGTGGCATCAGAAGCATCACCACCACAGCTGAGGTCGCTTCTCTCCCTGGTAGCTTCCTCCAGCACAGCTACTGCGTTGTTACCACAAGGAGGTGCTTTGGCTGCATTCGTACGAGAAACATGAGATGTTACCAACGTGCCTTTCTCACGGGCCTGCACTGCTTCATCAGAAGTTTGCTTAAGTGAGTCTGCAACATCCTGCTGTTTGAACCACGCAGCCAGCAGCTCTACTTTCCCCATCTGCAAAATTGCATGCAGCACACAGCCATGCTCTGTCAGATTCTTTCATTTGCTGCACATTCGTATCTGGTGCTATTCTGTGGTTGGCACAGAGTTCTAGTACCTGTCTACCAATCTTGCAACTGCCACTACAGCTACCAGCTTCCTTTGACACTTACTTCCATTTTGGGTAGCTCAATACACTCCGCCTTTTTTCAGTACACGCAAACTCACATCCCCAGAAAGAAAACCTCATTTATAGATCTATCCAGATCCAGTTACCAAACACTGATACTTGAGGCACAGCCAAAAGAACCACAAGCACGTAAGCAAGCATATTCACACTTCCGCACTTGTGTCTTTAACTACAAAAGCCCTGGAGCTGTGTTTTTAGAACAGCGTACTCTTTAAAAAATCCCACGTACTAACTCTTATAATTCAAGTCAGCTATCTGCACAAGCAGCAAAAGGTCACAGCAGCAGACAGCTTTTTCCACGCTCCAATCTTTCAAAGCATCTTGCAAAGCTCAGCTCCACACAGTCAAAAGAGAGGCAGAAGTCTGAGGGTAGGAGGACAGACTGATGCTCTTGTTTGGAGGCTCTCTGAAGCGTACATCAGGATTCCTATAACACTACCCACCCCAGGAAATGGCAAGTTAACCTCGGAGCCTAAGCGTCTTCCGGATTTGAAGATCCAACTTCAGCATCTAAGAAACTAACCGTTGTGTTTTCAGACATACCTTGCCCTTCCCTTTTCTCTTCCTCATTGCTGGGATACAGTCTTCCTTTCTTAACTGCCGTTTCACAGTCTTCATCTTAAAGACAGGAAACAAGCATGAGTTCTCAGGGATCTTCCAAATACAGACAAGTCCAAATTTGTTAAGCCCTTCAGACTCACAAGCCTGGTCAAGCACACAAGACTTGTGCACGTATTTTAGGAACCTGACACATCAGCAAGTAAGCGTTCTTTCAATTCTTAGTTACGGACCGGTGCCTCACCACGCTACTTTCTCTGCCTAGATTTATGGCACAGAATTCGTGTTTTCAGAAAACAAACGTCTCGTCAATTTTACTAAGAGTACCACAAAACAGATCTGGGAAGGGAGACAGACAAAAGAAAGACGACACTTTTTCTCAATTTAAACAATATTAGCGTCTTCTGGTTCCAGCTGTACCATACCCTTTCCCTACAAAAAAAGCAACACTAAGATCAACTCTGACGCCTCATACAGATTCCAAAATCCTACCCGCAACTCCCTTTCTCACTACAGAGCTACACTGAATCCTGCATCAGGCACGTTTCTGTTCTTACGTGCAAATAACTACAACTTAATATTTGCTCAAGCTGAAAGTCTAGGATTTGAAGATTCACAGACGTGCATCAGAACTGAAAGAAACGACATGCTATTAAGACAGAAGAAGTAATACACAGTGACCAGCATTAATAAATGACTGACTAATGAGTTGCACACTTGAGTAGATTACTGGTTCAATTAACACTCACCTTTTTCCACGATTTTAAATGAGAAGTCGGAGGGCCCACCCTGTGCCGAAGGAGCCGGCTTGGATGCCTCGCTCTCCCAAGGTTTCTGAGCGGCACTACGGCTTTTGGCTGGTTCCGCTACTCCTGCTTTTCCCTGCTCTGCTTTCTGAGATGCTGAAATTCCCTCATCGCTCTTTCTTGGAGGATTAAAGCTGAATCCAAAGAGGGAACCGGGGGCTGAAGTATTCCCAAACGGGAATGTCTCTTCGTTACTGAAAACGCTCCTGACACATTCAGATCTAAATACAAACTTTGGAGCAGAAACCTCCGTTTTTGCTGGCGTTTCAGAGGTGCTTGATACCTCAGAAGCTTCTACGGTGGCATCAGAAGCATCACCACCACAGCTGAGGTCGCTTCTCTCCCTGGTAGCTTCCTCCAGCACAGCTACTGCGTTGTTACCACAAGGAGGTGCTTTGGCTGCATTCGTACGAGAAACATGAGATGTTACCAACGTGCCTTTCTCACGGGCCTGCACTGCTTCATCAGAAGTTTGCTTAAGTGAGTCTGCAACATCCTGCTGTTTGAACCACGCAGCCAGCAGCTCTACTTTCCCCATCTGCAAAATTGCATGCAGCACACAGCCATGCTCTGTCAGATTCTTTCATTTGCTGCACATTCGTATCTGGTGCTATTCTGTGGTTGGCACAGAGTTCTAGTACCTGTCTACCAATCTTGCAACTGCCACTACAGCTACCAGCTTCCTTTGACACTTACTTCTATTTCGGGTAGCTCAATACACTCCGCCTTTTTTCAGTACACGCAAACTCACATCCCCAGAAAGAAAACTTCATTTATAGATCTATCCAGATCCAGTTACCAAACACTGATACTTGAGGCACAGCCAAAAGAACCACAAGCACGTAAGCAAGCATATTCACACTTCCGCACTTGTGTCTTTAACTACAAAAGCCCTGGAGCTGTGTTTTTAGAACAGCGTACTCTTTAAAAAATCCCACGTACTAACTCTTATAATTCAAGTCAGCTATCTGCACAAGCAGCAAAAGGTCACAGCAGCAGACAGCTTTTTCCACGCTCCAATCTTTCAAAGCATCTTGCAAAGCTCAGCTCCACACAGTCAAAAGAGAGGCAGAAGTCTGAGGGTAGGAGGACAGACTGATGCTCTTGTTTGGAGGCTCTCTGAAGCGTACATCAGGATTCCTATAACACTACCCACCCCAGGAAATGGCAAGTTAACCTCGGAGCCTAAGCGTCTTCCGGATTTGAAGATCCAACTTCAGCATCTAAGAAACTAACCGTTGTGTTTTCAGACATACCTTGCCCTTCCCTTTTCTCTTCCTCATTGCTGGGATACAGTCTTCCTTTCTTAACTGCCGTTTCACAGTCTTCATCTTAAAGACAGGAAACAAGCATGAGTTCTCAGGGATCTTCCAAATACAGACAAGTCCAAATTTGTTAAGCCCTTCAGACTCACAAGCCTGGTCAAGCACACAAGACTTGTGCACGTATTTTAGGAACCTGACACATCAGCAAGTAAGCGTTCTTTCAATTCTTAGTTACGGACCGGTGCCTCACCACGCTACTTTCTCTGCCTAGATTTATGGCACAGAATTCGTGTTTTCAGAAAACAAACGTCTCGTCAATTTTACTAAGAGTACCACAAAACAGATCTGGGAAGGGAGACAGACAAAAGAAAGACGACACTTTTTCTCAATTTAAACAATATTAGCGTCTTCTGGTTCCAGCTGTACCATACCCTTTCCCTACAAAAAAAGCAACACTAAGATCAACTCTGACGCCTCATACAGATTCCAAAATCCTACCCGCAACTCCCTTTCTCACTACAGAGCTACACTGAATCCTGCATCAGGCACGTTTCTGTTCTTACGTGCAAATAACTACAACTTAATATTTGCTCAAGCTGAAAGTCTAGGATTTGAAGATTCACAGACGTGCATCAGAACTGAAAGAAACGACATGCTATTAAGACAGAAGAAGTAATACACAGTGACCAGCATTAATAAATGACTGACTAATGAGTTGCACACTTGAGTAGATTACTGGTTCAATTAACACTCACCTTTTTCCACGATTTTAAATGAGAAGTCGGAGGGCCCACCCTGTGCCGAAGGAGCCGGCTTGGATGCCTCGCTCTCCCAAGGTTTCTGAGCGGCACTACGGCTTTTGGCTGGTTCCGCTACTCCTGCTTTTCCCTGCTCTGCTTTCTGAGATGCTGAAATTCCCTCATCGCTCTTTCTTGGAGGATTAAAGCTGAATCCAAAGAGGGAACCGGGGGCTGAAGTATTCCCAAACGGGAATGTCTCTTCGTTACTGAAAACGCTCCTGACACATTCAGATCTAAATACAAACTTTGGAGCAGAAACCTCCGTTTTTGCTGGCGTTTCAGAGGTGCTTGATACCTCAGAAGCTTCTACGGTGGCATCAGAAGCATCACCACCACAGCTGAGGTCGCTTCTCTCCCTGGTAGCTTCCTCCAGCACAGCTACTGCGTTGTTACCACAAGGAGGTGCTTTGGCTGCATTCGTACGAGAAACATGAGATGTTACCAACGTGCCTTTCTCATGGGTGTGCTCACTCTTGTCCCTGTGTGCTGTTTCTTGAGACTGGAGTGTAACTCCACTACTTGAAGGCAGTTCATTTTTGTCTTTTTCATCAATGTTCATCAAGTCCATTGTACACTCTTTGGATGGATCATCTTTCTTAGCAGGATTTTTACTGGACTCCTGCATACCACATTTAAGTCCACCTGGAGGCATCCACATTGAAAAATTACATCCTTCCTCTGCAGGCTTTGCTTCAACATCTGCAAGATTCTGAGAGGTACATGCTGGTGTTCTCCCTTCAAGTTTAAAGGAAAATTCTTGAAGAGATACTTCTGAATTAGTTTTGCTTGTATTCTGGCAAGTAACACATTTTGGGGCAGTGGGTTCATTTCTTACTAAACGGATGTTACAGTTCCACTGGCCTTCCTTTTTAGCAAAGGCAGATCCTAATTTGTCCTGTGCGGCACTAACACTGGATTCTAGAGGTTTTAAAACCACAGGTTTTGTGAAATAGCCTGGTTCAGGCAGTGGTGGATCTGTGCTTGCCTGTGGAAGGCTGTAGTTGTAGCGATCATCACCACCACGAGGCGAAATGATTCCAGCAGATGGAGTATCAAAATGCAAAGGTGCACCATAGGTGTCTTGAGGAAACACAACAGCACAAGTGTTTCGCAGAGGTGGCGTGTGGGTTGCTTGTTGATGAGCATATCTACGCTGCTGAGGTGCAAGTCCGTCCATGCCACAGACAGGTGCCTAAAGAAAAAGCACCGTTACTTCCTTGTGGAAAAGGAGGAAAAGGTATTAGGGTGCTAAAGCCCATGCAACATGTACTCTTAATAGCAAGGCGTACTGTAAAATTAGATTTCAACTCTAATCAGTTTAAACTAAAATCATACGTTCAAAACTTGAGTGGTATCTGAAAACACAGACTGGAGAGAAACGTAAGCTGAATAGACTCATTTTTCTTTAGTATTAAAAAATAATAATAATAATAATAATAAAGCCCCCATACTATTTTGGGGAAAAGAACATTGCAGACAATGAGCAGAGGACATACGTTAGCAGGTTAAAAACATGCTTTGCTGGCTGTTTCTCCCAAACCCAATATCCCAAAGCTTAGCTGATAACGGAACTTTCTGCCTGTCTCCAGCAGACCTCAAGTTTAGTAAACGCTCTCTAGGGAACCCCAGTTATATCCTGCTACACACAGAATCAAAACCAGTTGTTTTCAACAAATCAGTAGAAATGGCTTGAGCGGATTTGTATGTCCTCACCTTTGTTGGTGTTACACTGGTTCTTTGAAGATACTGTGAGTTACAAGCAGGTGACTGGCTACAGTGAACAGATGGGCCAGAGGTAGCAACTGAAAAGGAACACCAAGAAAAGAGTTTATATCCAGTTTTTGTGATTACTGACTTGAGTGAACTTTCCCAAGGGACCAGTTTTACTCATTCATCTCAGAACACTGCAGAAATGTTTTAAGAAGTCTTACTCCGTTTAGCTAAGTGTTCAATTAAAAATTCAGCATCAACTTACCCCTTAAGGGAGCTTCATGAAGATTTTGCGCTCTCCGATAACCATCTGACACTGTATCTGTTTCATAGCTTCCAGCAGGCCAGCAGTGAGATGATACATTTACAATGGAACTATTACGTTTCATTTCTCGTATTTCATTCTATTAAAGACAGTGTTTCAATTAAGAGCATGTAAACGTATTGCATCGGTATTTGGAGAAAACCTAAGGAATGATCCCTACGCTCCTCTGCTATTTAAAAGCATGTTCAAGGTCTGAGACACACACAAAAAAAAGATGAGTTAAGTGCTGCAATAATCTATGATCTTCCC
The DNA here is from genome assembly GCA_037305975.1 of Chrysolophus pictus. Lineage (NCBI taxonomy): Eukaryota > Metazoa > Chordata > Aves > Galliformes > Phasianidae > Chrysolophus > Chrysolophus pictus. The sequence goes on along the minus strand of CM074581.1, from coordinate 36,626,010 downwards.
ATGCTTTACAAAACTGAGACTGTTCCCTGAAGCTAGAAATAAACCCAGAACAAAGATGACAGTAGCTAAGCTGAAGAAAGCACAACTTTCTGCACACACAATCCTCAGGATTACTTCCCATATCTGAGTACCAAATCAGAGTTTGTATGCAACAAAGTTTTACTCTTGAACTCAGTTTAAGCAGATGTTTATAGCAGTTCTCTTCACTGAGTTAAGAGGTAGCCTGGTAAGTGAAGTTCAATGCTTGGGTCACAAAGTACTTACCAGAACAAAAAGATCAACTGTTCTGCATCAAATATAGTGACTAAAGTTGTTTACCGTTAAAGCTTCCACTTGCTGACACAGCTTTTGAAGTAAGGACTCGTGATCTTCTGCCCACTGAGGGAGAGTCTTAGGAGAAGACTGGAAAGAAAAGAAAAAAACTAATTGAACCTGGATTTTTTTTATACAAACGTAACACTTCCCTAGAAGAGTAACCGGCTAATATACCTGGTAGGTATTTGTTGGTGAGAAAGAGAACTTCTTAGGTGACGGAATTGAATATTTTACTTCCACGTGTGCAGCTGGTGAGATATTTCCGGAGGCAAGACTTCCCTCTTCACCATTCTCTCCAAGCTCCTGGATCACTGCATTCAGCATTTCCGTTACAGCTTTAACAGATACCGGCAGCTAGAAATGTATTTGAAACGCAAGTCATGATCGCAATTCTTCCTCAGAGCAAGAGACTGTGCTCTGATCTACGGCTGAACAGTTTGCAAGGCTTTCTGCACAGAAATTCTGGGTGTTTTTTGTTGTTTTTGTTCACCCAGGAAAGCCCTATATCTGTTAACATTAATGTAAGAAGACAACTCACACAAAAATTAATTCTTTTACTTACTTTGTCAGCTACTGACGGGTCAGAGGAGCTTTCGTCAATGATCTTCATCAGGTAATGCTTTCTTTTAACAAGATAGGCTTTGCGTTCTTCTGGTAACGTATCATCACTCTCAATCTCTTCTGCCTTTCTTTGATAAAGCTAAGTAACAGCATATGGATTAGGAATAATCGGTCGGAACGTAAGTAATAGAAAAGCATTTTGAGGTAATGCAATTTACAAACTTACAATGGCAAGATTCCAGTACGAAACCACATTCTTAATAGCTTCAAACGCTAATAAAGCATCATCAGTTTTGCCTTCAGCTGCATCCAGCATTGCAAAAACTACACGTGCCTCTTCTTCATAGGCTGCAACCTGGAAGACCTACAACCAAAGCAAAAGACAAGTCACACATCACACAGTGTGGACACTTGGAACAGTCAATGACTGTAAGCATCTAGTAAGTAGTCAAATAGGAGGAGGTACTAAGGCAGTTCAGTATCTTCCAATCAGAGAGTTTTAAAACTTAGAGAAGTTCAACAGAAAGATACTACCAAATCTCAGTATTAGCAGTACAATGACAAAAAAAAAAAAAACAAAACCAACCACCACCCATCAACACACAAAGCCAACTGAAACAAAAAACAAACCAACCAGCTAACAATTCATATGTAAGCCTATGACATACAACCCCTCTTACTCTCATTTTTGAATAATCCATCAGTACCTGGATGTCCACACTATGGAAATGTCTGAAGAGAGGATACGCAGGTTCAGGAATACTTCTGTGCTTTTTGATAGTTCTCAAGCTAAGCAAAATTTTCTTCCAGTAGTAGACGCTCCTTCCAATATATTCTTTCTGGTCGTGGGAGTTAAGGCTAACGCCCTGTTGAAGAAGAGAAATTCAAACTATCGCAGAAAATTTAAATAGAGTGTTATTCATATTTATTCTTCTCTGATGCAGTTGTTTTCTTGAGAAGTTCCAAGAATTTTTCTCTGACACGTGGGACGTATTTCAGGAGGTATCTCTACAGAGTCACAGAAAGTAACACACAGGGAAAAAACAACTTTGCTTTTACCTGGGCTGTTAAGAGAGTAGTGAGGTAGAGAGTATTTGACTAGAGCAACTGCCTTGCATGACATCCCATCAAAATTAGTAGCAGCAGTTCTCAATACTACATTCTCATCTGATTTTATTTAGTCTATTGAGTTTGCAAAATTAGAAAAAAACAGATGATTTACAGATAACGTACTGTTTTTTGCAGGCTTCTTGCCCAGTGTATAATTAAGGCAGGCTGAAGGCCGTGTTTCTCCAGGGCTCGCACAGTACTTAATCCGTGCTGTACAAGAAGCTTCAGTTTGGTTGCCGAGTCTGGTCTGAATATCAAAAGAAATATTCCTCAATTAGTATTCCCTCTTTTTCATCTGTTCACACGTCATTTGTTTGATGAACGTAACAAGCAGCTTTAGTCCTAAGCTAGCTCTTCTTTACAAATGCACTATCAGAAATGTAAAGCCCATTTTTACAAAGTTCTTCAGCATCTCACACTCCTACAGCAAAAAACATTTAACGTTTAAAGGGCATCAAACAAAAGGAACTAGTTTTACGCAACCTATGGGAATCAATTCAGAAGCCATCTAGAAGGTTGGTTCCAATATTTCCAAACTAAAGAAGCCTTACGTTGTTTTTTTCTGCATAAGAGCACAAATAGCATCCCACCAGGATCTTTGCTTCTCAGTACAAAACTGTTTGCACAGCAGCAACGGTAAGAATGGAGGTTGATGTGTGCCACGCTGAGTATTAAACTTCTCTTGCAGTTCTAAGTTGCTAGTGAACACCATCCCGAGTAAAAAAACCTGTTTTGGTGAAAATAAACAAACAGAAAATAAACAAACAGATTAGGTAGCAAAAAACAGGCATTTAAATGCATTTAAGAACTTAGGAAGCTTGCTTACTTCAAGGTCCAACAGGCAAATGGACTCAGGAGCATCTGTTTCCAGTCTCGATGTCTCTTGGGGCAAGTGAAAAAGTTGTTGTAATGATCTGCGCAGTGGGAATAACACTGACATAGAATTCCACTGCAAGCCAAGCCATGCAAGGTGCTGGAGACTACCACTGTGCATCCGAACAGCACCTATGCAAAAACAAGGGTTGTAAGAAGCTAGGATCTGCGTCCTAGTTAGGGAAGGTTTCATTCTACTCCTGTTACGCTCAAATTCAAAGCCAGACTTCATCATCAAGTTAAGCCTAAAAAATGGGAAGATCTCATTAGTTCACAATTCATCCTGGAATTATTTCATTTTTATGCCTGTCACCTGTGTTCATAGATTACACATAAATAATGTGGGCCTTCCTATCAGCGCTCACCAGCGTACAAGCACTTTCCAGCTTCAATTGGAAATGAGTCAGAACAGACCAGAAGACAACAGTGTGGAAGCAGGAAGTATGCGAGAAATTCTTCAGAACCTGGCATGATGATACTGCCCCTCAGCTACAGCTGAAAGTGAAACTTCTTGCAAAGCACCCTCTGATTAGGGCAACGACAAGCAGCTGTTACAGACACTTGTCTTTTGTTGCAAATGAAGCACTTGTAGAAGAACCTCTAATACAGAGTCATGCTTATGTTGAGTTTAAGTAGCATCTCTTACCAATATCGTATTTACTCAGTTCTCCCTGCTCTGGTGCTTGGGGACTGACATCTCCCATATCATCTGTGCCGAGAAAAGACCTCTCTTTAGAAGCTCCACTCCCAAACAGGCTTTCAAACAATGTAAATAAACCACTTCTGTTTGCAAAAGTTTCCACAATGTCTTTCAAGAAGTCTTCCTTGCCGTGGCTTAAGTTCAGCAACATATGACCTAGAAAAACGTAACGTCACATAAGAACACTCAACTTAAACAAGGACAACAATATTTGATGCAGTGGGTTGTTCCTGCTGCTTTAGGCTGGGAATCAAGATTTCCCCTTATGATATTTACAAATTTCTAACTTACACTCTTCCTATAATTAAGTCACCCTTTTAGCATACGAGCTGACAGCAGTCCCAAGGCATTTTCAAATCCAGTTCTCCAGAATTACTGTGTATTTTTACTATAATGACACTGCAATTGTCTTCAAAATAAGTAGCTGTCAGTCTCATCTATTCAGGAACAATTCAGCCTGATGCCTGGTGTTTTCTTTGTTTTCATCTAGAGCCCACAGGATAGTGAAGAATGAAAACAACTACCTCGGCTTCACCAAAAAAATAAAAAAAAAATGCACCAAACCAAACCTGTTGGAACAAAGAAAGGAACAAAAGCGACAGGAAAGGAGCAATATTTTCTTTTATACTTTGGACTAGCAATGCTTACAAATAGTATATTAGTAGGCAGAAACCAGCAGACTAGGAGACGCTGAAAGTTAAATTCTATCTTAATGTCCTGGAGATAAAATGAAAAAGCCCATTACGTGTCAGGATCAAACCGCTCTTTTGTATTTCATACATAGCCAAAATACAGAACGTTTTATAGCATGTTCCAAGAGCCAAGTGTGCTCTTTAACAAGCCATTAACTCTGACATTAACTGCTAATAAAATGGAACTACGGAACATTTATAATTATTAGTTTTTATTACCAGACTGGCTTTTTCGGTCACAGGCCAACATTTCCAGCGTATCTTGCCCAGCACGATCTCCTCTTTTTAGTTTTGACTTTGGTTTAGGAATCTGGCAAAGAAAGAAAAGAATTGCTACAGCTTCTTCTCAACAAAAAACAACTCACCCTCATTTAGTCTTAAAAGTTAGGAAACACGCTTGTTTCTTTCCTGAAAAGGACACAAGGTGAGTAACTGAACAATTGCAAATAGCTGTAAGAGCGTACAAGAGAAAGCGATGTTTTGAACGCAAGCACTTGTGCAAAAGGGAAAACTGATTTTATTCCATAAAGCAAAGAATTAAGCTTGATCAAGCTCTGCTGCTTATGCAATTAGTATGTGAGAGCTACTCAGGTCACTCCCCTCCCCCCCATATCAATAACCTTAATATTAGTTATTTTAGCTGCATTACAGAGAAGGGAATAGCCTACAGGAAATACACTCATTAGCCCTTAAGAGTCATTTTACTTCTGACAAGTGAAACAGATGAGATTTTCTTCACACTGCTTGAAATCTTTTAAACAAGTACGGAAGGGTAAGATTTGGCCAAGAGACAGCCTTAAAAACAGTAGTTAGTTTTTGGAATGCAGGCGTTCAGTGCGCGTACAGTGAGAGCATTCAAGAACTGCAACAACTACAGGCACAAACTGAACAGTGACTTACGTGGAAACTTTTCAGATAACACAATGCTGCGAGTTCACATGCATCTCTCCATTGTGCCTCGTTGGTCTGGGCCGTTTTCAGCAGGAAAGTTCCAGCGTGCATGTAGAAGTGTCCTTTCATTTCAAGGAAGGTACGAGACAGCTCATCAGGTCCATTCGCACACGGCTTCACAGAGTGAAGCACACGGTCAAAACTGGAACGTAGAAAAGATTCATTTTCAACCAAGTCCTGGTCTCCTAGCATTTATACTAGACCCCTATCACTGAGTCTTCTCTGAGGCCTTTAGCTCAGACACACAGCTTGCGGATCAAGCCTAGCAACATTTGCTCTTTGCAGTTAGTACAGAGGAACTCCTCTTCCATCCATAAAACAGCTACTCACTGACAATGATGCCTGCTAGAAGTTCAGTGACCCAGAAAAAATATTCAATTTTTTTCTTTTTTTTTTTTCTTTTTTTAAATAAGCAGAACAGTTAGAACAGTACCTTTCAAGGGCCCCTCTGCTTTCTCGAACATCTCTAGAAGCAAGCGTCATTTTAACCAAGCTAGAATAGGCCAGCAGATGATCCTTCTTGACAACTCTCCAATTATTTTTTTCAGCCTCTAAGTCTCGTACTGATTCAAGGTATTCCTAAAAAATAAAGTTCATCACAGAATGAGGAACCGCCATCCTTCTATGAAGGCAAGAATTTCTCCAGAACATCTTGCTACATAATCCAGTTTCCCAGGTGAGATGTTAACGTATTCTTCAGCAGCAATGTTCCAGGAACTATTTGCCTCAGCAATTCCCTCCCTGATGGAGCTGCTGTATCTAACTTAGTACCTCAGCTAGAAACTAAACAACTCTTTAAGGCTTAAGAAAATCCAAAATAAATCATTGGTTTCCACAGACATTACATTTAAAGGAGTTAAGCCACTTGAGAATTAGCTGCCATTGTAACAATACTAAGAGAATAACACCGGCTTCAAGGACATGGGAGATTATGACAAGATCAAAACATGATTAAATACCTCAAATGTCTTTACGACGCACAAACACCACTCCAAGCTGGAGTCTACAGGTATTTTCTTCTCTGCCTCCTGACAATGAAGCACAGCATCTCTTAATCTATTATTTGAACGGTAGAGAGCAACCAGTCTGATGTTAAGGTAGGGATCGTCTGGTCTCGCATAGAGCTCGGTTTGAATCATATCAAAGAGCTGATTCCAGCCATCTTCGCCTTTACGCTCCAGTAACTGCTCCTATCAAATACAAAGGCAACACGTTAAAATTTCATTCTCTACAAGAGCCTCTTCAGCAACTACGTTACCTGACTGTTTTCTCATTGCCATTACAGACTACATTACTCAAACTGCTCTGGAAAGCTGGTAGGTGCTACAGAGAGTTTGACAAACATTTTAGAAGTGAGAAGAAAAAAAAAAACAAAACCCAAAGCTTTAGAGTTTGCATCTTGTAGATGCTAAGTTAGATGCTAAGTTAAGACTGTCAAACCATCTGGTTCAAAGATGCCACACATCAATACAGAACAGCTTGTCTAAAAAAGTAAAATAAAATAAAATAACCACACAAAAAATCCCAAAGCACAAGCCTCTCAAGGCTTCAATTTCATTGCTGTTGTGCTCCAGAAAACTAACACTTGTACAAAAGTGAAATTGTATGACTGAAAGCATTTACACAGTATTAGGGAATAACAGCATCTCCTACACTTGACAGTTTTCAACTCAAATAAAAAAAAAAAGACTAGAAAGCAGTGTAGTTATGTAATAGAGACAATACTTAACCTATCTAATCTTGACCTCTTGGATAATATTACTACCATGGTTTTCCCATCACTTGACACAACTAAAGTTTCTTCTAGGCACAGAACAGAAATCAGAAGCTGGAATTTACCTTCAATCTGTAAGCAGCAGGATTCCCAGGGAAGAGCCTGGCAGCTTTCTCAACCCAGTACTCTGCTCTTCCATCAGTGATGTCATTACTGCATAGTAACTCTGCAATCTTCAGTACAAGATCTTTCTGCATTGGATTCAGCTCCACAGAACGCTGGTTTTCCCCATGCATACACATAAGAAAAAAGGTTACTAGTAACTTGATCTTGCAGTCCATATAGAACAAGAAAGAAAACATGTCCCCATTAAACAGATCCAGCAAGTCAAATTAGAACTATCAATAAATACTTTAAGAAAAGCCTCCCTTTTGAAAGGCCACCATTGGCTTGTAACACCCAGACAACTGCTGGAATTCAGAACACTGTAAGAGAAACAGTGTCAAAACCAGCTCCTCTACCACCCGCTGCTGCTCTACTCAGACAGCCGCACTAGGGGTATCTCTAGCCTAACCTAACACGGAGGCTTCCAGAAAACAGAATTAAGTCACAAAGACTGATGGCACTCAGTCACTGTGCTGGCAACAAGACTTTTGTGTGTATCCTCTCCCTCCCCGGTGCCTGAATAATGAAACACAGACTGTGAAGTTCACATTCATACGCTTACCTAATCGGAACTGTATTTGCCCCATTCCCTCTACCTCTGAGGAAACAAGCAAACAAAAAGCCCACCGCTAACAAGAAAACAAACAACGCAACTGAAAAACACTCTCAGTCCAGTCTTTCAGTAGCAGCCGGATTACTGCTGTCACCATTATCCCTACTGCAGAATACTACAGGGCTCACAGATTCTTAGTCCAAAGGGCAGCGCGAAGAAGACTATCAGAGCAGGAAGCACAAAGATCAAGTCCATTTACAAAGGAATAAAGCAGGACATCAGGGAGGTGAGTGAGGTGCTCACCTTGTAACACCCAAAAGCTTTTTCCGTGTTATCCTGAGCCTCGTAGATCTGTCCCAGAAACCTGTGAGCTTTGGGATCTCTCTCTCGGACTCTGAGATAAATAGATGTATATCTACAGAGTAAATAAACAAAGAAAGAAAAACCAGAAGGATCAGTATTCCTAGTATTACAAGTCCCCCCACACCCTGCAGCTAACGTGGGACTTTAATTTGTCATACAGGACAGTTAGCCATATTTAGTTCAAGGGGCTTGATCTAGATCTTCAAGTAAGGAACAACATTATTGCTACATGTACAGATGCTGCATATTTGCCTGCAAGCACTGGCCTTCATTAAATAAAGCAGTAGCTCACAAACTGTAAGAAGGACGTAACACGATGGCATAAAAGACATTTCTACCGGATGGGTTTTTACAGCACCACGTAACTACCCATCCTTTAAGTAGCTATTTTAGGAAGATTTAAATGGCACCACATTCTCCCATTTGCTGCTACCTTAAAACAGCATGACAATGGTCTTCATTTCTCCACTCTACTTCATTTAGCTTTCCTATCACGCTTTAAAGAACAGAACAACATACGTAACGTTTATTACCTTTTAGCAAGTTCGTATTCTTTTATCTCAAAGTACAGCTTAGCAAAAAAGAATCCTTTCAACGATCTCTGAAGAAAAAAATACGACAGGTGCATTTTAGATGTACAGTACTTTTGAAGTAATTGAGTAAGGAGACCCTTCTTTCCAGGAGTGCATAATACTTCCTAAAGTGTCTTCACAGTTACCAACTCCAGTTCACTCCTTGTACTCGGGGCTTAGTTTTCGAAAGACACAGGAGTAAGAAAACAACGTTTCTTCACAGCAACTGGCAAAGGCTACTAAGGCGAAACTGAGGTTAGTAGCAAAGCAAGCAAGTCTTCACACTTGTTACTTTTCACAAGCACACTTCCGACTAAAGAGAGAAGAATGGGGTCAGCTACACACAAGCTGTTTCTCTTGCAACCTATCTACGTTGCAGAAGAAAACAAATGCCACAAATCAAGCTCCTCCTGTCCATGCTTCTGTCACCTTCCTCTCTCGCCTGCCCCGCCTCCTCGTAAACGGGGCTGGAAAGAAACTTCAAAAGAAACGCCGGCAGCCTCGCACAACCCTCCTCTCCAAAATCAACGCAACAGGAAAACCAGCAACTACTTCCATCACCGACCGCGCTCCACAGCCAGTCGTTCCAGAGGGCAGGGAATCACCCGGCTGCCAGCCACCAACGCAGGCAGCAGAGCTATTTCCCCCCGCCTCTCCCTCTCTTCCTACCAGCGTTTCACAACGCCGTCGCACCCACGGCAACAGCAGCCGCACAGCAGCCAAACGAGTCCAAAGCCGAACGGCACGCGTTCCCTATTCCGGCTCCTCGAGAGAGGGAAGGCCGGAAGCCCGGGGACCGTGCCCACGGAATGGGAGGAGCCGAACTCCGCCCCGCCGCCGGGCTCCTTCCGAAGCTGCCGAGGACTCAGCGGCTTCACGAGGCGCGCAGCTGCGGCGAACCGCGCGTCCGAGGCGGCGACTCCGCGCCCGCCCTCCCGGCAGCCTCCCTCGGCTTCGACTCCCCGCCGGAGGAGCCCGCCCTCGGGCCCGGCACCCGCGGGAGGAGCGGAGGGACGGGGCGGGCGGGGAGCGGACCCCACCGCGGCCCGGGGAAGGCCGAGGGAGCGCCGCCGGCGGCGCCGGCCGGGCCGCAGCACTCACCTCTCTGGGAGAGGAGGCGGCGGCCTGCACGGCGGCGACGTACCGCTCCACCTCGGGCTTCGTGCGCCGTGCCATGGCCGCGAGAGGGAGCGAGCGAGAGGGAGGGAGCGGCGGAAGGCCGGCACCCGCGCGTCGCTAAGCGAGCTCCCGCGCCGCACGCGGCGGAACGCCCTCCCTGCCGACCGCGGCGACGCGCGACGTCACAGCGCGGGGCGGCGCATGCGCGGGGCCGAGCGGCCGGTTCGCGGGTGGGGCGGCGGCGCTTTGAGCCGCGGGACGTCGGGCCGCTCGGCGCGGGCTGCCGGGCGCCGCGAGGGGCTGCGCGCGCCGCCGGCCCCGTCCTCGGCCGGCCTGCCCTCGCGCGTCTTACGGAGCTCGGCGCGGTGAGGCGTACCGAGCCGCTTTCCTCACCCGTAGCGACGCGCTGCGGAGAGCGGAAGCGTTGTTCCTGCGTCGGATGTTGGAAAGGGCGGTTGATCTGAAGAAGCACGCTGTGGCGCATCCTTAGAAACAGCTGATGTGAAAAGTAGAAATTCCGTGTGCGCATTAGTAACGTGCTTTAGAAACGCAGTTACCGAGTTACGTGAGAAATCCTTTCTCACAAAGCTGCGATAGGCTTTAGATGTCCTAAGCGATGTGGGTGTAGTGTTCTGAACTGGGAAGCACGCTGTAAGGTGGTTCATTAGGCCAGCAGAAGTGAAACACATTTAACGAACTCTCAAGGAGCCAGGGCCTTTGCACGAAGCAGAGCTGTCCCACTCTGTGGGAACATTACTATACAAATATATATATATCCTAAACGCCTCCCTACCTATACTGGTTATGAAAAAAAAAAATTACAGGTCAGTTTGTTTACAATTTGTTTCTAATTTTTATCTTTAGAGGATCCCCCGTAGCAACAGTTTCCCACGCTTCAGGGTTAGCGGAAGGTTTTACTCCAGTGCAGTGAGTCCAACCTTTCTCGGCCAACCTGACAGCTGTTTCTGTTGTCAGAAGTACTTGGAACAGTCCTTCCCAGTGGGGTTGCAGCTTTGCCTCCTTCCAGGTCTGGATGAGGACCCGGTCTCCAGGTTGGAATGGATGAATCGGAAATTCCAGAGGTGGTGTCTGTGCTAGCAGTCCTTGGATCCTGAGAGACGATAGTGAGGAAGACAATCCAAGTATATAGTTCTTAAGGAACATATCTTTAGTTTCAAACTGCGGTACCTCATTTTCCAAACAACATTTCATATGGAGAAACCCCCACATCCTTTCTTGGTGCTGTACGGATTCGGACAAGTGCCAGAAGCAAGCATTTAGTCCAAGAGAGTCGAGTCGCTAAGACCAGCTTAGTGAGATGTTTCCTTATTGTCTGATTCATTCTCTCTACTCTTCCTGACGACAACGGGTGCCAGGGGGTATGAAATCCCCACTTAATCCCTAAAGTGTGCATTAGTTTCCGTAATATGTGTGAAGTGAAATGGCTACCTTGGTCTGAATCAATATATTCTACCACTCCGTATCTAGGAATTATGTGTTCCAAAATTATTTTGGCCACCGTATTTGCAGTGGCAGATACTGATGGAAATGCTTCTACCCACCCAGTTAAATGGTCAACTAACACTAATAAATACTTGATTTTTCCTACATGTGGAAGTTCCGTAAAATCTACTCGAATACTTTGGAATGGTCGAATCCCTGGCTCTCTTCCCCCTTTAGGCCGGTTTCTGATAGCCTTATTATTCACTTTCTGGCAAACTACACATCCCCTACAGACCTGTTTAGCCAGAGTATTGAAGGGTGACATACATGTTTCCAACAATCCATCTTTCAATAATCCTTGTATCACAGGTTTAAGCCCAGTACGTCCCTCAAAAGGAATTCGATATTGTTTCTGTCTTATGGTCTCATATTTTTCCTGCAGCTTTATTTTTAAAGGGGTAATTTTCAACCCCCCCCATTCCCTTCCTTTGCCCAGACCATGGGATCTATATCTTTCTCATCTGTCTCAGTTAACACATTCATTGATACTGTAATTTCCTCCTGACAGGTTGTTATTTGTATTCCCAATTTCATCATAAGATAAATTAGTCCCTGCATCAGGTGCATACAATAATTGTCCTGTTATTGTCTTACTCCCTAATCTCAATTCAGTGTTTCCAAAAAGTGGTACTGTCATCCCCTCTCTTTCTATCCCACTTGTACCCTGTTCCCAGTACTAGGATTGTACAGTTACTTTCTGGTGTCTGTACCCCCCATATGTTTTATTATGTTCCCTTAGAACTGTTCTGCAGTTCCCTTTATTGCACTCTTTGTATAATTTGTAAATCTCCATTATTTATATTGTAAAACTCCATTATAAGAAATGTAGTTAATCCAATCTACATTCTTGTTGATCATCACCCACCAGGACAGTGACTCAAACCCTGCAACAATTTGATTTCTCACCTTAAAGTCATCAGGGACAACAAGAAGTGAAAAGTTCAAATCCTGCCCACATACCAAACAATTACTGATATAAGTATACTTTGCAATGATGTTTTTCACGAGAGATACATAAGCATTTACATCAAATGCTGCACTTATCAAATCAACATTTCTAACGATTACAAGAGCCCATATCACTGTCTTTGGATTCACAATTTTAAGGGTCCAGCTGACTTCAGTTCCCATTGTGTTCGAGGGACCTACTTAACTCTCGCATGATGTATCCACAATGCTTGTTCTTTAATTTTTACTGTTGTGTGGGATGTTAGCAGCACCTGGAACAGACCTACCCACCTTGGTTCCAGGGACGAATCTGAAAGAGATCTGCTATATACATATAATCAGGTAAAATATTATGTATCAAGCCATCAAGGCCTTGGGCTCTAGTTTCTAGAACCATTTTCTCTTTTTCTCAAAGCTATTCCTGTAAACTTATCACATGCTCAGTTAGCATTTCACTCCCTAGTTGGGTAGAAATCCTGTTTGTACAACATAAGGCCTTTTGTACAGTATTTTGAAAGGACTTAGTCCCTCTTTGGCTCTAGGTTTCATTCTGCTCCTAAGGAGAGCCAAAGGCAACAACTGTGGCCAGGATAGTCCAGCTTCCTGGCCCAGTTTTACAACCTGTGATTTAATTAGATGGTTCATCTTTTCCAGCTGACCACTCTCCTGTGGTCTGTGTGATATGTGCAATTGCCAGTTTATTCCCAATGCTTGCTGACCTGTTGGACAATCTCTGCAATAAAGTGAGTTCCCTGGTTGAAGGGTATTGCTGCAGGACACCCAAACCTTGGAATAATCTCCTGCAACAATACCTTGGTTATTTCTTTGGCTTTATTGATCCTGCAAGGGAATGCTTCCGGCCACCCTGAAAGGGTATTGGTTAGAACCAGCATGTACCGAAACCCTCCTTTTTCCTGGCAGTTCTGAAAAAAAATCAGTTTCCGATTGTTGCCCTGAAAGGTTCCCTTGTACCAGCTTGTACCCTCTTCCTGGTACTAGGATTGTACAGTTACTTTCTGGTGTCTGTGCCCGTCCATATGTTTTATTATGTTCCCTTAGAACCAATTCCTATAAAATACTAAAGGGCACAACAATGTGTCCATCTGGGTATGCACCCACCTGTCAGCTTGCTCTCTTCCCTTCTAAATCATTAATTAAATTCCTATCCTCTCTACAATACCTTATAGGTTCTAACTAAGGTTCAAATATTTTAAGTTTACCGCCTGGAATTAAAGCCAGTTCACCAATTTCTTTTCCTTCAGCTGCCTGTTTTGCCCCCTGATCCACCATCATATTCCCAGTTTCCTGTACAGTGTCACTCTTCTGATGTCCTTTACAATGTATAACAGCCATGCTGCTCTTCAGTAGATTTACATCATGCTGAATTTGTTTTCCCTGTGTGTAAGCAACCCTTGCTCTTTGCAGATGGTACCATGAGTGGGTACCACCCCAAAAGCATATTTAGCATCTGTCCATATATTTCAGGTTCTTGTCAAGGCAGTTATTTCAGCCTTCTGAGCAGAAGTCCCCACAGGTAATGGTTTTGCTTCAGTTACCTTGTCAATAGCAGTTGCTGCATGTCCTGCCTTACAGTTTCCTTGCTCACAAAGCTGCTTCCGTCGATGAATCCAGGAATCCTCAGCGTCGTCCAACGGTTCCTCCTATAGGTCTGACCAACTGGCATAGACAACCTCATGCAGTGCACACTGCTGGCTTAGAGGGAGCTCTTTGTTGGTGTTCTGGGTTCAGCAAACTGCTTCCTTCTCTTTGATCAGTTGTGCTTTTTGTTGAGAAACTTGATAGCCATTTAAATCAAGAAATTCAGCAAACTCACAGTTGATTGTGCGCAGTCCTCCTTTGTTACTGTAGCATCCATGTACTGCAGTGAAGTTCCACTGTGAGATGGAGGAACCCAAATCTCAGGCTCACGAGTTGACCAGTTCTCAAAAGTCATTGGGCTGTTCTCACAACCCTGGGTAACACTGTTCAGGTTAACCTTTTCTTTTCTTTTCTTTTCTTTTCTTTTCTTTTCTTTTCTTTTCTTTTCTTTTCTTTTCTTTTCTTTTCTTTTCTTTTCTTTTCTTTTCTTTTCTTTTCTTCTCTTCTCTTCTCTTCTCTTTTCTTCTCTTTTCTTCTCTTTTCTTCTCTTCTTTTCTTCTCTTTTCTTTTCTTTCTTTTCTCTTTTCTTTTCTTTTCTTTTCTTTTCTTTTCTTTTCTTTTCTTTTCTTTTCTTTTCTTTTCTTTTCTTTTCTTTTCTTTTCTTTTCTTTTCTTTTCTTTTCTTTTCTTTTCTTTTCATTATTTTTTTTTTTTTTCCTTCTCCCCATATTGGAGTTTTCCTATTCAAAGGCAAATAATCTTAGACTTTCTTTGGCAAAACCAGAAAAAGGTGTACTTCAAATCCAGAACAGTAAACCCCACCTACTTATTCCTTAACTTGGTTAATAAAGGTATACACCATGGGTTGTATATCTTCAATATTTCTACTAATTGCCCTCAAATCTTGTACCAAACTATAGCTCTTGCCATCCAATTTTTCACTTGTAAGATTGGGGTGTTGTATTTGGATTTCTATCCAATTAATAATCCAAAATTCAAAGTTATTTCTTTTATCCTCCTACAATCTTGTATCCTCAGAGGGCATTGCTTTACCCTGGCTTGGCTGACTCCCATCTTTAACTTAACTTTCATTGGGCTGCATTTCTGGCTCTGCCAGGCATTTCTGATGCCTGCAATCCTGTGTACATCTGATTTAGGATTTACCTAACTTCTGGGGGTACAACATTGCTTTTCCCAGTTTGTGTTAAAGCCAGACTTAAAATTTTCAGTCAATTGGTCTTGCTTGACACTTAGCTCCAATTTTCTCTACTGAATTTAATCTCTACATTCAGCTGTTCTAATACGTCATGCCCAAGTAATGGTTTTGGAGAACCTGGCATGTACAAGAGTTTATACAATCCTACTTGTTCTCCTAGCCTGTATTTAATTGGTCCCCCCAAAAAGTAAACTTCTCTTGCCAGTAGCTCCAACAACTGTTACAAAAATCATCTATGGGTAATAATTCTTGATGTAGCACAGAGTAAGAGGCACCCGTATCAGAAAATAAACTCTTTACCCTGCTTCCCCAGCTGCTTTCGGTCCAGTGGGGGTGGAACTCTCCCTGAGCCCTTCCAGGCTCCCCCTGACCTCTTCTTCTAGGTAAGGACATCCCTGTTACACCTTGCTCAACTTTGCCTTCCTCAGTCTGTGTTTTTCCCAAACCCTTCTCACTTTCTAGACTTTCATCATTACTGAAATACAATGTTAGTAATTTCTGTTTCACCCCCTCCCCAGGCTTCCAGCGCTTACACTGAGATGTCGGGTTTCCCAAGATCTCTGCAGATGACGGCTATTCTCACTCTCACTGTCCCGCCCCATCCCCATTCACAAGTCATATACCCTGCACAGCTACAGCGGGAGGCTCCGGCCCCCAGCTCTTTCTCTCACTCCGAGTTGTTCTTACAAGCTGCGGTGGGGATGGGGGAGGGCGGTAGTGCGGGGGTGTGTTCTCGTGCCGACCCAAACTCCAATGTCCCAAACTCACTGTTTTCCTTAACCTTTTTGCCGTTTTTTTTTGCTTCCTCCTCCCCCTCCCCCCCCCTCCACACACAATTCCATTATTTGTACTCTCAATTACATTTCCATGTACCATTAACAAATGCACTTCCATACAGCATCAAGGCAGTTTCTCCGACTGCCTTCAAAATCCACAAATCAAACCATAAAGTTCTTCAACTTCCACAAACACCCAGCACTTGGTCTCTCATGATTAGGGTACTCAGTTATAAAACTGGTCCCATTACTCCATGTATGTTCCTGGTTTCTTATTCAATATTCCCCCTGGCTCACCAGCAATGTTTCTCCAGTGAGGCAAAATACAACCCAGGGGGTCTTCCTGGTATCACTTTTAGACACCCTCTGTTCCATAACAGCTTTGTACATGACATAACGTAACACTTTCATGACATAAACATTTAACAATCACAAAGACAATAACAATAATCAGTACAATTTATCCTCAGGATCCTTCCTCTCTCTGCCTCCCTGCAGGGCCCAACCTTCCCTCTGTATTCACTTCCCACACTTGCATAGCTGCCCATCTCCTTCTCCAGTAAACAACATCTCAATGATAAACATCATTTCCATCCACGAGTAGAAATTAGGCCCTAGAAATTGATCTAATTGTTCTACTACACTTATAGGATCCTCAACTAAGGAATTCTTCTTGAAACTCTTAACTTTTCTTCTAGTAAAAACAGCAGGCATTAGCATACCCTATTTCCCTTGACCTAAGGAGACTGCCCTAAGAGGATAAAGTGAAGTCTTAGTAAGGTTAGTGTTAGAGAAAGGAAAACTCTCCAGGTCCCATTCACATTGCTCCAACTCCCTCAGTAATCGAGAGTGCATCCTCTCTCCAGAACCCTGCTCAGGATCAGCAGCACGGCCGCTCTCCTTCTCTGGAGATGTCACTGCCGCTTCCACTGCTTTAGAAATTGAGGGGGGGAAAGTTATATAAGGGATCCCATTTATGATTTTTCTGCTTCTCTTTTCTTTTTCTTTTCACAGAATCACAGAATCACAGAATCACTAAGGTTGGAAAAGACCTGTAAGATCATCCAGTCCAACCATCCACCTATCACCCATGGTTCTTGCTAAACTATATCCCTCAACACAAAATCCAATCGTTCTTTGAACACCTCCAGGGTCGGTGACTCCACCACCTCCCTGGGCAGCCCATTCCAGTGCTTGACCACTCTTTCAGAGAAGTAGTATTTCCTAATATCCAGCCTGAATCTTCCCTGGCGCAGCTTGAAACCATTCCCCCTAGTCCTATCACCAGTTACACGAGAGAAGAGGCCGACCCCCAGCTGGCTACAACCCCCCCTCAGGTAGTTATAGAGAGTAATAAGGTCTCCCCTGAGCCTTCTCTTCTCCAGACTGAACAATCCCAGCTCCCTCAGCCGCTCCTCATAAGGCCTGTGCTCCAGACCCCTCACCAGTTTTGTTGCCCTTCTTTGAACACGCTCCAGGGCCTCAATGTCTTTCCTGCAGTGAGGGGCCCAGAACTGGACACAGTACTCAAGGTGCGGCCTCACCAGAGCTGAGTACAGGGGGACAATTACTTCCCTACTCCTGCTGGTCACACTACTTCTGATACAAGCCAGGATGCCATTGGCCTTCTTGGCCACCCAGGCACACTGCTGGCTCATGTTTAGCCGAGCGTCAACCAACACCCCCAGGTCCATTTCCTCTACACAGTCTTCCAGCCACTCCGCCCCAAGCCTGTAGCGTTGCTTGGGGTTGTTGTGGCCAAAGTGTAGGACCCGGCAAGTGTAGGACCCTTTTGAACTTCAACTCCTTCTTGTGAGGAACATTTTTTTTTTTTACTTCGTACACCCATTCAGCAACATAAGCCAATTCTGTTTCAGAAAAAGGAGTCTTACTGTTTACATATAAATACAAAGTCTGACAGGCCCAATCTTCATCAGACCCCTATTTTGGTCAAAATCATGATTTTCCCTGTAGTAGCTCTCTAGGCTATGTCTGTATACAGTATTTAAACATCTTTTCCATGTTCTTTTCCCTGGTCTGGGGATTATTTTCCAATTCTGAAGCTTCTTTCCCAAGGGGCTATCTCTAGGCACAAATTTGGGGACCCTTCTCCCCTGTTCTACGGAGCTCCTATTCCCCATCCCTCCGGAATGCTACTGTGAACTACCCAGCTCACAGGTTACCACACTCCGATTCTTGGATTTAGGGCCAATCCCTCCGGAGCACCTCGCTCCGATTCTCGGATTAATAGGGGTGTACTGCTGGCACTTCGTCAACTGTCCAGGGTACCGTACACCAACAGCTCCCTGCCGAGACTCTTCCTTTTACCAACACAGCCGCTTCATCCGTCTCTGGCCGTGCCCCTCGCGGGACAACAGAACTGCAAATCGGGACTCGGCACTCGCTTCGCACTGAAAGTGCGTCTCAGTCACACACACTCACTCGAATCTCCACCGACCCCCAAGGCAAGAATCAAACTCCCTTACCTTGGTCCGTGCATGAAGTTACCAGGTCTCCAGGGGTCAATACCCGTGCCTACCTGCCCCGTGGCTTTCACAGAGCCCGTCCTTTATGTAACAGTCTCGGTTTCTTATCGGCCGTCCCAAGGAGTCACCTCACTACACAGACAGGACCGCTGAAATCAGCGGGGTGCACCTATCCTGTCCAGGGCAGTAGGGAGACCTCCAAAGGGGCGATAATAATCCCGGACAAGCCCCCAAATTGTTGGAAACATCCAAATAATTTTTGTCAGGATGGTATCTCTGATAAAAGCAGATTTTATTTGCGATTGCAATGGCGGGCGTCCCACAAGCAGGAGCGCACCTATGGACACAAGATGACAGTCTTTATACCCTGTTTTTCCCTTTACCCATCCCCTGCCAAGTTTCCCCATTGGCTGGGTGCTCCAAGTTCACAATCTTATCAGTTTACGTTTGTTGATTCGTGTGTTATCTGGTGTCAGTCAGTAGCCATCCTGTTGTTTCCAAGATGTCTCAGTGCTCTTCTTGTCGTATTGATATGGTGATTGTCTCCGGAAGTCTTCCTTATACAAAGAGCACCGAGGGGAGGATGATGCCAGGCCTTCAGATGTCTCTTCAGGCGCTTCCTTGGGCATACCATGACTTGTTCTCTGGTTTGATCTCGTGCAGGATATTCTTGCAATGTGTGTGACAAAATATACATATATACACCTATATACGGAGCGTGCATTCCTGGGAAGATTTGGCTAGAGGATAAGTGATGCAAACTATCAGAGATCTTCCCCAAGTTAAGTAGAAGGACTCCCAAAAAGAACTGTGACAACAGAGTTCATGAAATAAAAAATATTATCCAATTCTAATGCAGAAACAACATTTGATTCCCACAACACCACCTCCTATCTGTCTCCCTCAGAGATTCCCAGGAGCACCTCAGGCTGCTGATTTCTCGCGACAGCCTGACCATCTGCTCCAGCAGCTCCTTAAGCAGAGTGCACCTGCAACTAGCTTCCTTTAACTGGCTCGTAGGTATGGTGAGATAGCTCCTTTACTGGAATCTAAATGGAAATCACAATGAGTTGGATGGCATCCTGCTTTTCTTCTCCAGTGCCAGAGAAGTCCATATATTCCAGCACCACAAAAGGTCACGCACACAGCCCAGTGCTGCGGAAGGCAGTTCTGTCCAACACCGCGACGTCTCTGCCACCCAACGCAGCTTGAAGCCACTGTGCCTCAGCCTCCATTTTGAGCTGGGGCCAGAAGGCCGCCCCGCCCCATAGCCCCACCCTCCCTTCATTGTGAGTTAGGCCGGAAGGCTGCACTAGTCCAATAGCACTGCAGGTCACTGCCCCACCCTCCATTATTTGCCAGGCAGGCACACAGCATAGAAGACTGTGGGCGCACCCCCCCACGGCATTCACTGTCTGCACACCCTTGCGACAGGGACGAAGGCAGTGGGCGCTACGGGGTCAGGGGCAGCTGTCCTTGCAGGCCCCAGGAAGGAGAGTAGCTTTCAGCGGCCTTCGGCTACAGCTTTTGGAGGCTGAGGGTCTCTTCAGATCTCTGTGACCATGCCGCAGAGACAGGCAAAGTGCTGCCAGCCCTCTCTGCGCCGGGGCCCGGCCCAGCCCCCCGCCTGCCCCGCACAGCGGGAGGAGCACAGGCGGGAGCTGGAGGCGCTGCGGGCCCAGCTGGAGGGCGAGCGGCTCCGCTCCCAGGAGACGCAGCGCCGCTGGGCCGTCGAGAGACGTGAGCTGCAGGAGGCGGCAGAGCGGGAGCGGCGGCTCCTGGCCGACCGACTGCGCTCCAACTGGGAGCGACAGCAGGCGTCAAAGCTGCAGCGCCTGCGGGAGCAGAGCCAGAGGCAGCGGGATGCGGACATCCGCCAACTGCTGCAGATGAAGGAGGCCCAGCTCCGCCAGACGCAGGAGCGGCTGCAGCAGCGGTGCAACGATGCCAACCGCCAGGTACGGGATCTGCTGCGGCAGCTAGCAAAGGAGCTGCTGAGAGGCGACAGCAGCACAGAGGCCCACAGACTGCAGCAGGAAGTCCAGCGGCAGCTCTGCAGGAAGCCCTGTGGAGAGCAGGCCGCCCACGTCCTGCGCCTCCAGCGCGAACTGCAGGAGCAGAGGAGACGCTTCCTGCACTACATCCTGGAGCACGGTGAGGGGCAGCCGCCCGCCTCCTGCAACGGGGCCAGGGCTGCAGCCGCTGGGCCGCGCACACGGCAAAGGCCAGCCTGCCGTCGGGCTGTGGCAGAAGCGGGTGTTCAGGCTGCAGAGCAACAAGAGGCCTGCCCACCTGAGCACAGGGAGCTGCGGGAGCAGAGTGCCCATCTGCTGAGGGCACTGAAGGACCTGCAGAGACAATGCAGCCTCCTTGGAGAGGAGAACTGCCTGCTGAGGAGTAGAAGCTCTCAGCGGGTGAGGGAGGAGGTGGAGCGGCTCAAGGACAAGACGCATACGCTCAGCCTCCTTACCAAGCAGCTGCGGGAAACAGTCCGGCACCTCAAGGAGGCCTCTTCCACATCCAGAGAGGCTGCAGAAAAGGCAGAGGAAGTCAACCAGCTGCAGGGGCAGCATTTGGAAAAGGAGACTGGGAAAAAGCTGGAGCTGCACGGATATCCAGAACAGGAATGGCTGGAGAAGTCGGGAGGGTGGCTGATGGCAAGCCGCAGCCTGCATTCTCGCAGACGAACATCGCCATTAATTCGAAGATTCATAGCTCGTCACAGTTACAATCCTTTTGAGGGCCCTAATGAGGACCCAGAAAACGAGCTCCCACTGACTGCTGGACAATACCTTTACATCTTTGGAGACGTAGATGAAGATGGCTGGTTTCTGGGAGAGCTGACGGATGGCACAAGAGGACTGGTCCCTTCCAATCTGGTGGAAGAAGTTTCAGATGATGACCTGGGTACGACTGTGCCTCCACAGCTTCGTGATCTCCTGCTGGATACCGATGATGAAGAGAAACTAGGCAGCAGGAGCGGTGGCAGAAAGCGATGGCCACCATCCAGAAATCTGTGTCCGTGTATTGGCTGAGCCTGGGGGATGCGGAGATTCCTCTCCATAAGACAGCAGCATCCCATCAAGATTCCATATTTTCATCCACATAGATGACGACTACCTCCTGCTCCACTTGATGTTCAACTGGAGCATGGTCCATCGGCACAAAGACCTTGAAAATTTATCAGTTATATGACTGAGAATTTATTACATTGGACTAAAAAAAATCTAAAAAAAAAAAATAAATAAAAATAAAAAACCCCATAAAATAACCAAACTCAAAAAGCATGTGAAGTCTTCTTGTTTTCTGGCAGTCTGCTTTTGTAAAGGTATGAGGAAAGCAAGAGGCTGAGGAAAGCCTCCAAAGTCTTTCTCAAGCGCACTACCTACGAGTACTAGAATCGAGAGAGAAAGGAATCATTACTGCTTGCTTCTGTTCTTCAGGATACCTGAAGTACCTTGGAAGGCCACACTTTCTGAGCAATATAAACATTCTGTCCCAAAGCAGCTCTTTGACCGTTTCCACTGGGTGATAAGGCATAGCGCTTGCATCATCTGAAGGCACGGACTCAGATGCAAATCCAAATCCTTAATTGCAGGTCCTTACATTCTATACATATGTGCTCAAGCTCCCTCTTGTAATTTTCCATCCATCCCTACGTGTCAGCAGAGCACTTAACAAGTCTCTTTTATGTCTAGACACCAGCTGCCCACACAAGTGAGACACAGCTGCACCATTCCTAGAAAAACAGCTTTACAATTTCCCATAATAAAGTACCCGGCTTGCTCATATCCAACTTACTATAGGACACAGATTTATGCCTTATTTGCCCATCTCTGATATTGATAGCACCTGCCAGCCCCCAGAAATTACTATTTTAACACAAGGCCCAGAGGCAAAAACAACAGAATTCTATTAGAAATCATTCCGGTCAATGAGAATAGTTTTCTGCTGCGCCTGTTTTGAAAACCAGTGTAATCAGTGACACGTGAAAATATGTGAACAATAGTCACCACATCTCAGCACTACCTGAAAATATAAATTTGCTGGAAAGCATTAAGGTTTGAATCTCAGGGTTACTAAGTGCTTTGGTACAAAGCCAGCATTCATCCGCCTTATACCACGGTGAGATATTAAATTACCAGAAGGAGCAACTCCACCTATTTCACAGATTACATTTTCGTCTTGGCCATACGTAATAGCTCAACTCTCTGCAACCAGCAGAGAAGACTGACTAGGCTTTAGGAAACGACATATTCATTGGCATCAGAGAGAGGCCTTTCTGACGGGAGATGCCAATGAGCATGGACTCGATCAGCCTGGTTGTCCAGGGAAGCTTTTGCCTCACCTCTGGGCCTGGGAAGATCATGGAGCAGATCCTTCTAGAAGCTATGTTAAGGCACATACGAGATAGATTTGAGGTGATTCGAGACAGCCAGCATGGCTTCACCAAGGGCAGATCGTGCTCGACCAGTCTGGTGGCCTTCTATGATGGAGTGATGGCTTCGGTAGATGGGGATGGATGTCATCTACCCAGACTTCTGCAAGGCCTTTGACATGGTCGCTCACCACATCCTTCTCTCTAAATTGGAGAGGTGTGGATGTGAAGGATGGACTGTTTGATGGCTTAGGAATAGGCTGGCTGGACACAGGCAAAGGGTTGTGATCAGTGGTTCTGCGTCAGGGTGGAGGCCGGTCACAAGCGGTGTCCCTCAGGGGTCGGTCTTGAGACTGCTGCTCTTCAGCATCTTCATCAACGACGCAGACGGTGGCATCGAGTGCACCCTCAGCAAGTCTGCAGATGACACCAAGCTGAGCAGTGCAGTCGATACTTGGAAGGAAAGGAAGCCATCCAGAGGGACCTGGACAGGCTGGAGAAATGGGGCCATGATACGGTTCAATAAGGCCAAGTGCAGGGTGCTGCACTTGGTATGGGGCAGTGCCAGCTATTTATACAGACTGGGGGAAGATCTCCTTGAGAGCAGCCCTGCGGAGAAGGACTTGGGGGTCCTGTTGGACGAGAAGCTGGGCATGAGCCAGCAGTGTGTACCTGCAGCCCGGAAGGCCAACTGTGTTCTGGGCTGCATTAAAAAAGGGGTGGCCAGCAGGGAGAGGGAGGTGATCCTCCCCCTATACTCGGCTCTTGTGAGGCCCCATCTGCAGTGCTGCGTCCAGGCCTGGGGCCCACACTACAGGAAGGACGTGGAGCTCTCGGAGCAGGTCCACAGGAGGCCCACTAAGATGATCAGAGGGCTGGAGCACCTCTCCTATGAGGAAAGGTTGAGGGAACTGGGCTTGTTTGGCTTGGAAAAGAGGAGGCTCCGGGGAGACCTCATTGCGGCCTTCCAGTACTTGAAGGGAGCACATAAACAGGAAGGGGAACGACTGTGGATGAGGGGAGACAGTGAGAGGACAAGGGGGAATGGTCTTAAACTCAGACAGGGGAGCCTTAGGGTAGATGTTAGGAGGAAGTTTTTTACACAGAGGGCAGTGGCAGACTGGAGCAGGTTGCCCAAGGAGGTTGTGGATGCCCCATACCTGGAGGCATTCAAGGCCAGGCTGGCTGTGGCTCTGGGCAGCCTGGTCTAGTGGTTGGTGACCGTGCACATAGCAGGGGAGTTGACACCAGATGATCATTGTGGTCCTTTTCAGCCCAGGCCATTCTATGATTCTTTGAACTGCCTGTGTTTCAAGTAAGGAAGAGTCGTGCTCAGCACCACACTCCCGGGGCACATTCCAAGAGGCAATAGGCCGAGAGAAGAAAAGATCAGGACAGCTACAAGGAAAAATCTGGGCCATGGGCTGCTCTTCTTTTGTACTATCCTTTGTAAGGCAGAGAAGCTTCGTATGTAACTTCCAAACCTGGCATTTTGCACATAACACCTCTCCACCCATCTTTGTTTTATAGCCCCTAATGATCGCTTGTTTCTCAGTTATAAGAGTTGTCACGGACAGGGGCTGCTGCATTCCCTCACACCTCCCCTGCCGTTTCTCTTGTCCCAGCAGGCTCCAGTTCAACTGCTGCCTTTCACCCGTGACTAATGCAGCCTGCAGGAGAGCAGCAAATGGCCTTAGCACTTCCATCGCAGGTGGAGGCTTGGGGAAGCAGCCAGGAGAAGGCACGGGGCAAGAGATGGGAGTGCAGGGAGACAGCGAGATGCCCTCAGCCAGCATCTGTGTGCTGGGGACAGGGAAGCTGCTGGAATTGGAGTTTCTCTCCTCACCGAGCTGCTTTCCTGGGCGTTGGCTGTTCCCAGCAAGGAACACTTTGCTTGCAGGAGCCTGTGAGCTTTGTGGAGGTGGCCGCGTATTTCAGTAGTGGAGATCCCCGTGAGCACGCTGCGGGGCAGCGCACCCAAACTTTTTCCCCATTTCCTTTTTTTCTTTTTCTCCCCTTCCCCGACCCCTTCCCTCCCTCCGCCCCCCCTTCCTCTTCTAATTGCGTTTTTCCCCTGCCGTCAAAAGAGAGAGAGAACGGAACGCCGGGGATTGCGGCGCGGCTCCGCGTCAATCCCGTCGGAGCGGTTATTTCCGGTCGGTCTCTGCTGCCCCCTCGTGGCCAATCAGCGGAACTGCGGCCGTGGTCTTCTTCGGTGCCGCGGGCAGCACGACGCATGCGCGCCTAGATGCGGAAGTGGCGCCTCCTATTTTGACCGCTCTGCGCAGCGAATCCGCCAATCTTTATTGCCAGAAGTCCTCCAGGCGGCCGTACGCATGCGCTCGAAGAGTACGGGACGCAGGGATTTCGGGCGGGCGTCCAATCAGCTCGTCGCCGCCGTGGGCTGGCAGGCGTCCCCCAGCCGTTTACAAGCGCTCTCGGCAGCAGCGGGACGCGAGCAGCTCGGAGGTTCGCGGTCGCGGAGCTGTGGTGGAGCCGTCCCTGCACCGCAGCCTCCCGGGACCGGCACGGAGCGGCTCCGCGGTCACCCCAGGCGGCGCCCTGCCGAGTTTCCTAGGAGCTGCTGAACGGGCTTTTCCACCCGTCCTGTCCCAGCCCCGGCAACCGAGCTCCTTCACGTGGCGCTGCCTCACGGCTCCGGGCACGTCGCCCCGCGCTGCAGGGAAGGAGCCGCTGCCGCAGGGTGCAGCCGAGTTGCTCGGCGCGTGCCCGCGTCAGGGGCGCTCCCGTGCTCCGCGCGCGCCGGCGATGCCTGCAGTACCGCACGGCAACCACCGGGCGGCAGCAGAGAGCCGCGGCGCAGGCGGCGGGGGCGAGCGCCGCTGTGCGGGGAGCCGGCGGAAAGACCGCGACAGAGCGGGAGGCGAGCAGGAAAACGCACCGTGTCAGGCTGAGAGGGGAGAGGCGGCGCCCCCCGACCACCTGCCGATCCCTGACCGGATACTGCTCAGCGACGTCTCGGCTGCATGGCCGGGGATGCCCCGGAACCCGCCTCTGGTGGCTGCCCAAACAGTTAAGGACCACGTAGGGATGCACGTCTTTCCCCGCGTCACCGCGTGGAGTGGTGCAGTGCGCAGGAGTTCGTTACGGCACGTTAGGGCACCTTTCCTGGCTGCGTGCCCTTTTCCTCCCGCCTTTCCCTTGCTTTCCCCGGGTTTTCGCCTTGCCCTGTTATTCCCGCTGCCTTCCTCTGTATTTCTCTGGAATTTCCGTATGTAGCATATTGTAGCACGTCGCTTTTCACTCAGCTGAACAGAGTGCTGAACAGAGTAAAGTTGAGACTGGGGCGTTCCAACCTGGGTAGAATTGGTATAGGCACAGGTAAGGCAATTACATGGGGTAGGGGAGGGTCTGGTACGGGGCAGAACAAGTGTGCAGATTGTTGAAAGCACCGTCCTCCTGTCACCATAAAAAGCACAGAACCAACCCAGACAGTGGGTTGGTAACAGGCATTGTATGGAAATGAAACGTAAGGTAGCAACTCTTTTCAGCAGTGTGCGGAGACAGGACAAGGGGAAATGGCCAGAAGCTGGAGCACAGGAAGTTCCGCACCAATGTGCGCAAGAACTTCTTTACGGTGAGGGTGACGGAGCACTGGAACAGGCTGCCCAGGGAGGTTGTGGAGTCTCCTTCTTTGGAGATATTCAAGACCCGCCTGGACGCCTACCTGTGCGACCTGGTGTAGGGAGCCTGCTTTGGCAGGGGGGTTGGACTCGATGATCTCTGGAGGTCCCTTCCAACCCCTACAATTCTGTGATTCTGTGATTCTGTAACAGCGTCGGAAGATTGTGAGCCTGAGACGCTCAACCAGTGAGTGCCAGGAGAGGCTTTACCTGCGTCAGACCCAGGGCATGTAACGGAGTGGATTTCACTGACCAGTCGTGCAGTTTTCTCCCTGGTCACCCTGGATTGCGATAACGAATAAACTGGTCTTCACAGAGATCTTGGCCTGATTAGAAATTGTTGATGTTGAATGTGTTTCTCATGTGATGCCCCGTGAGCCTTCCCTGCTGCAGGCTGGACAGTTCCAGCTCTCATAGCTCTCATTTCCTTCCTCATAGAAGGAATTGCTTGAGAGTTGAGACCCCTCCCCATCTTTGTGTCATCTTGTTCGACCTCTGTGGTAGCTCCCCGCTCCTCTTGTACTGGGGAGCCCAGAACTGGACGTGGTACTGCGGGACAGCTTCACCAGTACTGAGGGGAAGGTTCACCAGCATTGACCCGCTCCTCCTAACGTGACCCCAGATGTTGCCGGCCTCCTTTGCTGCTTACAAGGGCAGATTCCTGCTGTTTTAGGAAAGCTCTATTGTTTTAAAGCTCTCTTGGCTTTCACAAAACACTAAGAAACACGCTCTCTGGATGAAAATGCAATAGTGCCAAAACTATGGGATGCTGCAGATGAGCGACTTGGCACCAACACTGCAGAGAGTGGGAAAACCCAGAAGAAATCGAATGAGATACCTGAAGAGCACAGGGCAAAAGAGTTGCAAAAGAGACGGTTCTTCCTCCTGATTCTGTGCTCAGAACATGGAGAACCCAGAAAATTATGAAATCTGTAAGAGGCTGATTAGTGAGGTACCTCTTCTTGAAATATCAAGAGCGGATTTTAACAGCTCAGTGTAGACTGTGAGTGAGCGCTGTACAGTCTCACATAATTACAACTGGAAAAAGGCGTAACACACCACGTGGCACTGATGACAAAATGAATCTGTGAATGTATGGAAGGCATTTTGAGGTAACAGAAGATATTTCCCACGCATTAAGCAGGCTTTGGGGACTGAAAGAAAGTAGCAAGCAGAGCTTCTCTGAAGCCAGCGTATTACTAAAGCTCTCAAGCAGCCAGAGGCTAACTCCTTAGGAACTGGTTGTTACAGGCAGGTAAGTTCTACTGGTGCAGCTTAAACTTTACCGGTCCCTCTCAACAAACCTCAGTGGCATTTAGATACTTGAGAAGCTTTCCATACAGCGTTCCTACTCATCTCTCCAACTCTTCAGTATTTTCATAAACTATTCCTGTCAGAATAGTAATTTCCTTCATTAATGCGTTACTTACGTAAAAGAAAGCGCAAACAATAGACCTAGTAGCCTCAACCCTAAACAAGTATGCAGAACAGGTCTGTGCTGCTTTTCTTTGAGTTGTGCTTTTACCAGCTCTCACTCTGCGGACCCAAGCACTAGTTCAGCTTGAATATGTTAACGTCTTTTGATTTTCCTTCCTCCTCAAAATTTAACTCTCTTTCTGTCAGCTCCAATTGTACATATCTGTCCCAGTCCTAACAGAGGCTTGTCACAATTTCTCTCTCAGTTTCCTGTTGCACTTAGAATTCCCAACTATTCTCCTGCCTGTTCTGCAAAATCATCTAGCAGAAGAAGTTATGAAGACAGAGGCGGGGAGGGGAGACAAAAAATAGAATGACATTGTCTATGAAAAATAATATTTTATATGTTAGATTTTTTTAAGCGGTGTGTTTAAGAAATGTCTTTGCATCAAGCTTTGAATGGAAAAACATATGAGCCAAGTTTAGTTACGTGCTCAGAGAAGTGGTAACGTGGAGAGCTAAGATTTAAGCCTAGCGGTAGTGCCAAGAACACATTAATGTACAGTGACCGTAAATTAAAGTTGGAGTATAAAGGAGGGTCCTAGAGAAGAGAAAGTAGTAGAGATACATCTATTTCTGTTATGGAACTGTTTATGCCTTCATAATAGCCTTGTTTTCACATGAATCACATGTTTTTTGAACATGTCATCTACAGATTCAAATATAAATTCCTCTCTAAAACCAGTGTTATGAATCACTTTGTTAGGTGTAAGTTCTTAATTTAATGTAAAAGTGTTCTATGCAGTGCACTAAGTAATTACTTTTTCTAGGGCTACTTAAAGAAAAATGAGTTAAAAAAAATTGGCTTGGGTGCAGAGACATCAAAACTTTGAAAATCAAAAGTCACGTTGACAGCATCAGAAATTCTTTCACCAGCTGAAGTTATTAGGGCCCTAACTTTAATCTTGGATTCTACTGAATTCCAGGCAAGATCCTAGAGCTCCTTTCCAAGCGTATCACTCCTGAACTATGGCAAACAGCTAGCAAGGAATGTTATCAAAACAACCTCACACCAGAGGGAAAGTATCTCTGCAGAAATAACATCATTAAATATCTTCAGCTAGGACTCCTTTAAACCCATCCTACATCCCCCTCCAATTTGGTGAGATGGCATACACAATGCTCAGCCCTCTCCCTTGATGTGCTGGTAACTCAACTGAGCTCAGGCCAGCACTAAATCCCTGGGCAATAACAGGGCCATTATCACATTAGCAGAAAAACAGAATGAGCAAGTGCAATTTTCTATAGTGTGCAGGCAACTCAGATCACAGAATTTTTCACAAGGACATTCCTGATAGTATTAAATGTATTCAAGAGCTATCCCTTCCATAAAATATCTCTCTAGCAAACATACCTTAAGTTTTCTTGGCCAATTTCTAGTGAATCGCTTCTTTTTGCCTGGTGTAAGCATTGTAATCACTTCATCTAGGCCCCTTGCCCAGCAAGCCACTCCTGGTGGGTTTTGGCCACCTGGCCCCCTTCCTTCTGGGTTTCCCTTCAGCTAACCCACTTCCATCTGGGCTATCTTACAGCGAGTTTTTCTTCCTTATCTCTGTCATCAGAGCAATTAAGAGTGTTGCGATGGAGAAGGAGAAGCCGGCTCCTCGAGGTCCCTTCCAACCGAAGCCACAGTGTGATTCTATGATTTCTGTGAATTCCTTCCATCCGTGTAACTAACCATCCTTTTAGAAACCATCCAGCTATCTCTTTGAGGATCTTGCGGAGTGTGTTGGGGATCTAAAGGCCTCTGAGTGACAAGTGATCCTGTCTTGGAACAAGCTCTATAATGCAGCTGTAGCCGCAGAGGGAGCTGCCCTTGGTAGCCGACACTCTTTTTGCAAAGACTTGCTTTGCAAGCAAGTGTTCCACGTGGGCTCTGCATTGGTCACACGGCTATAGCATAAAGTCGAAAAAACCCTGCATAAAACCCTGGGAAGAACAAAAGCGGGAGAGGGCTACGGTGGGGGAGGCAGGAAAAATGTCCTTTAAAGCAGGGGATGCCCTGCTGTCACTACCTATGCAATTCACTGTCAGCATATACCTTCTCTCTCCTTTTTGCTAGTGTGTTGTCTTTCAAGAGTCAATAAAAGTGCACTTGTTTAGGGAGCTTCTGCTAGCCACTTACTGGGATCATGGATATTTGCATGTATGTTGAGTAAAACCTAAAAGAGAGAGTTCTCTCTGTGCCGCCAAACCAGAATACCAGATACATCACCAAATATATGACATTTTCCCCAAAATACCAGTTCTCTCCCAATACTGTGAACCTTTTCCCACCCCAAATGCCAGTTTTCTTCCCCAACTATGACATTTTCTCCAAGAAATACCGGATTTCTAAACAAAAACATGACGTTCTCACAGGAATACCAGTTTTGTCACCAAATTTTGACATTTTCTCCCAGAAATACCAGCTTTCTTCCAAAAATATGTCAGTTTCTCCCAGAAATACAAGTACTCTCTAAAAACAGGACGTTTTCTGCGAGAAATACCAGCTTTCTCCAAAAGCCATGAAGCTTTCTAGTTGATAGTTTTATATGACCTGTAGGTTTGATCACAGTTCTTGCCTTACTTGTACATTTTTTATATGACTGTTCTGCTAACTCACCAGTACATCTCCAAAGCTTGATTTCTTCTGTTATGCAGTTATAGCTTTAGCCTGCATCAGGAATGTATGAGACCGTGAGCACCAGCCTGATATGCTGATATACAACTAAGCTGCAGTATCAGGGGGTAGTCCTGTTGCAGGTTTTGTTTTGTTTTGTTTTGTTTTGTTTTGTTTTGTTTTGCTTTGTTTTGCATACAAATGCCCACTAACACCTAGAAAGGGGCTGTGGCTCACGGCATTGTGCTAGGACCCTCCTTTATACTCCAACTTTAATTTACGGTCACTGTACATTAATGTGTTCTTGGCACTAAAAATTAACGTAAATTAAAGTTGGAGTATAAAGGAGGGTCCTAGAGAAGAGAAAGTAGTAAGAACATCCTCCCAGGCATAGCATACCAACCGATTTCTAGTCTGACTCGTATGTGTGACTGTGTGCCACCTGTCTGCCTGTGAAATGAGTAGTTAGAACTCAGAGAAGCAAAGCACACATGCTGGTCCTGTGTGTGGATACTTCCATGAGCTTGGCACGCGGTCCATGTACCTCTTTATCCCCACAGCTTATTTAGTTATTAATCCTTGTTTCTGTCTCTCTCTCAATTCTGTCTCTGATGAGGAAATAGAATGAATGGAAATAGAACTCAACTTTTATAGTTCTCATATATATAAACGTATATATGTCTATGCATTTATATATGTATATGTATATATATGCATATTTACATATATGTATAAAAACAACAACAGAATAATCTATTAGCGTAGATGTAGTTTAAAAAAAAAACAAAACATAAGTGAATCTTGCTTCTCATCCATTCTGCTGGTTCCAACCACCACCAGCTGTCACTCACTCACAGCAAGCAAGATCAGCCAAAAAATAAAATACAGTAAAAATGTAAGGTTACTTTTGTATTAAATTCTTAAGTTAAAACCCAAGGAATGTAGACACAAGCAAAAATTTCAATTATTCAACCACTTGGGATTAGTGCTCTAAGATACGTTACACTGCTCTGCTAGACGTTAATGAGACTGTCAGCAATTGGCCACATTCAACCAGCTCTGCCATGTTCTAGACTCAGAGCAACTCAGATCAAGTCTCAGGGAGAAGCTGAACTCTTGGGAGTGGTTTGTATTCATGCAAGAAAGCAAAGCAAGCAAGCAGAAATCAGAGCTTGCACAGTACTCCAGCCCAGGTATGGGCCAGTTACAGCCCTCAGCTGCAGTGCGGGCACCTTCAGCTGATTTCCAAGTGATATTTAGCAGGCTTAAATTTCAACAGCTGAAAACCAAACAGAGGTCTAATATTGCAGCTGGGGGGGTCACGCACAGAGGTTACTTAAGCTCTGATATGAAACTGTAATTTGTTGGAACAGTATGTTATGTATGCTTTTGTCAACAATTATCAAACTCAGTTTATTATCCTTTTTTTTTAATTTAATCAATTATTATCAAGTTCAACTCCTGTGCTGGTCACATACCACCTGTAAAATCTGACTTTGTGGTATTCACTGTTTATGTTCAAGTTTAAGGGATGTTAAGATAATGACCCCTGCTCCCCTCACCTCATTGCTGCTGTGTTGTTTCTACTGTACAGTCTCACATAATTACAACTGGAAAAAGGCGTGACACACCACGTGGCACTGATGACAAAATGAATCTGTGAATGTATGGGAGGCATTCTGAGGTAACAGAAGATATTTCCCACGCATTAAGCAGGCCTTGGGGACAAGAAAGTGCCCCCCTCACCTCATTGCTGCTGTGTTGTTTTTAGGCCCATCTCAGGGCATGGCTCTGTGGGTCCCCCTGTCCCATTAGTCACGGAACCAGGCTGAACCAGGCCTGAACCATTGACACACATTCTATACACATCTGTCAGTTCATGCGACTGACCAGGCTGGGCTCACGTAACAGCCTTTCCTGGCATTTGTTGGTCAGATTTGTGTCATCGCGTGTCCCTGTGAATAGTGTTCCTCCTTTTGCGTCATTTTGCATCTGAAAGGTTCTTGGCCAGAAACAATTAACGTTTAGTAACGTTTCTAACCTTCCCTTGAAATTCATTGAAAACATTTCCAGCTCTTTACCTACCTGAAGAGCAGCAAGATGATAACTTACAGTTAGAAAAAAGTGATGAAGACTTCCACCTTAATCACTAAGTGTTCTGACGAATATATCCTTCTGGTTCATGCATTAAGGGCTGTGGATAGCTGTAGCCCCTGTGTGTAACTTCTGGATGAGAAGGTCTCATCCAGGAAAGAGCAATAATGGGGCTAATATATGGCTTACACAGACCACAGCTCTTTTCATGAAGGAAAACATGCAGCACAATGCCGTGAGCCACAGCCCCTTTCTAGGTGTTAGTGGGCATTTGTATGCAAAACAAAGCAAAACAAAACAAAACAAAACAAAACAAAACAAAACCTGCAACAGGACTACCCCCTGATACTGCAGCTTAGTTGTATATCAGCATATCAGGCTGGTGCTCACGGTCTCATACATTCCTGATGCAGGCTAAAGCTATAACTGCATAACAGAAGAAATCAAGCTTTGGAGATGTACTGGTGAGTTAGCAGAACAGTCATATAAAAAATGTACAAGTAAGGCAAGAACTGTGATCAAACCTACAGGTCATATAAAACTATCAACTAGAAAGCTTCATGGCTTTTGGAGAAAGCTGGTATTTCTCGCAGAAAACGTCCTGTTTTTAGAGAGTACTTGTATTTCTGGGAGAAACTGACATATTTTTGGAAGAAAGCTGGTATTTCTGGGAGAAAATGTCAAAATTTGGTGACAAAACTGGTATTCCTGTGAGAACGTCATGTTTTTGTTTAGAAATCCGGTATTTCTTGGAGAAAATGTCATAGTTGGGGAAGAAAACTGGCATTTGGGGTGGGAAAAGGTTCACAGTATTGGGAGAGAACTGGTATTTTGGGGAAAATGTCATATATTTGGTGATGTATCTGGTATTCTGGTTTGGCGGCACAGAGAGAACTCTCTCTTTTAGGTTTTACTCAACATACATGCAAATATCCATGATCCCAGTAAGTGGCTAGCAGAAGCTCCCTAAACAAGTGCACTTTTATTGACTCTTGAAAGACAACACACTAGCAAAAAGGAGAGAGAAGGTATATGCTGACAGTGAATTGCATAGGTAGTGACAGCAGGGCATCCCCTGCTTTAAAGGACATTTTTCCTGCCTCCCCCACCGTAGCCCTCTCCCGCTTTTGTTCTTCCCAGGGTTTTATGCAGGGTTTTTTCGACTTTATGCTATAGCCGTGTGACCAATGCAGAGCCCACGTGGAACACTTGCTTGCAAAGCAAGTCTTTGCAAAAAGAGTGTCGGCTACCAAGGGCAGCTCCCTCTGCGGCTACAGCTGCATTATAGAGCTTGTTCCAAGACAGGATCACTTGTCACTCAGAGGCCTTTAGATCCCCAACACACTCCGCAAGATCCTCAAAGAGATAGCTGGATGGTTTCTAAAAGGATGGTTAGTTACACGGATGGAAGGAATTCACAGAAATCATAGAATCACACTGTGGCTTCGGTTGGAAGGGACCTCGAGGAGCCGGCTTCTCCTTCTCCATCGCAACACTCTTAATTGCTCTGATGACAGAGATAAGGAAGAAAAACTCGCTGTAAGATAGCCCAGATGGAAGTGGGTTAGCTGAAGGGAAACCCAGAAGGAAGGGGGCCAGGTGGCCAAAACCCACCAGGAGTGGCTTGCTGGGCAAGGGGCCTAGATGAAGTGATTACAATGCTTACACCAGGCAAAAAGAAGCGATTCACTAGAAATTGGCCAAGAAAACTTAAGGTATGTTTGCTAGAGAGATATTTTATGGAAGGGATAGCTCTTGAATACATTTAATACTATCAGGAATGTCCTTGTGAAAAATTCTGTGATCTGAGTTGCCTGCACACTATAGAAAATTGCACTTGCTCATTCTGTTTTTCTGCTAATGTGATAATGGCCCTGTTATTGCCCAGGGATTTAGTGCTGGCCTGAGCTCAGTTGAGTTACCAGCACATCAAGGGAGAGGGCTGAGCATTGTGTATGCCATCTCACCAAATTGGAGGGGGATGTAGGATGGGTTTAAAGGAGTCCTAGCTGAAGATATTTAATGATGTTATTTCTGCAGAGATACTTTCCCTCTGGTGTGAGGTTGTTTTGATAACATTCCTTGCTAGCTGTTTGCCATAGTTCAGGAGTGATACGCTTGGAAAGGAGCTCTAGGATCTTGCCTGGAATTCAGTAGAATCCAAGATTAAAGTTAGGGCCCTAATAACTTCAGCTGGTGAAAGAATTTCTGATGCTGTCAACGTGACTTTTGATTTTCAAAGTTTTGATGTCTCTGCACCCAAGCCAATTTTTTTTAACTCATTTTTCTTTAAGTAGCCCTAGAAAAAGTAATTACTTAGTGCACTGCATAGAACACTTTTACATTAAATTAAGAACTTACACCTAACAAAGTGATTCATAACACTGGTTTTAGAGAGGAATTTATATTTGAATCTGTAGATGACATGTTCAAAAAACATGTGATTCATGTGAAAACAAGGCTATTATGAAGGCATAAACAGTTCCATAACAGAAATAGATGTATCTCTACTACTTTCTCTTCTCTAGGACCCTCCTTTATACTCCAACTTTAATTTACGGTCACTGTACATTAATGTGTTCTTGGCACTACCGCTAGGCTTAAATCTTAGCTCTCCACGTTACCACTTCTCTGAGCACGTAACTAAACTTGGCTCATATGTTTTTCCATTCAAAGCTTGATGCAAAGACATTTCTTAAACACACCGCTTAAAAAAATCTAACATATAAAATATTATTTTTCATAGACAATGTCATTCTATTTTTTGTCTCCCCTCCCCGCCTCTGTCTTCATAACTTCTTCTGCTAGATGATTTTGCAGAACAGGCAGGAGAATAGTTGGGAATTCTAAGTGCAACAGGAAACTGAGAGAGAAATTGTGACAAGCCTCTGTTAGGACTGGGACAGATATGTACAATTGGAGCTGACAGAAAGAGAGTTAAATTTTGAGGAGGAAGGAAAATCAAAAGACGTTAACATATTCAAGCTGAACTAGTGCTTGGGTCCGCAGAGTGAGAGCTGGTAAAAGCACAACTCAAAGAAAAGCAGCACAGACCTGTTCTGCATACTTGTTTAGGGTTGAGGCTACTAGGTCTATTGTTTGCGCTTTCTTTTACGTAAGTAACGCATTAATGAAGGAAATTACTATTCTGACAGGAATAGTTTATGAAAATACTGAAGAGTTGGAGAGATGAGTAGGAACGCTGTATGGAAAGCTTCTCAAGTATCTAAATGCCACTGAGGTTTGTTGAGAGGGACCGGTAAAGTTTAAGCTGCACCAGTAGAACTTACCTGCCTGTAACAACCAGTTCCTAAGGAGTTAGCCTCTGGCTGCTTGAGAGCTTTAGTAATACGCTGGCTTCAGAGAAGCTCTGCTTGCTACTTTCTTTCAGTCCCCAAAGCCTGCTTAATGCGTGGGAAATATCTTCTGTTACCTCAAAATGCCTTCCATACATTCACAGATTCATTTTGTCATCAGTGCCACGTGGTGTGTTACGCCTTTTTCCAGTTGTAATTATGTGAGACTGTACAGCGCTCACTCACAGTCTACACTGAGCTGTTAAAATCCGCTCTTGATATTTCAAGAAGAGGTACCTCACTAATCAGCCTCTTACAGATTTCATAATTTTCTGGGTTCTCCATGTTCTGAGCACAGAATCAGGAGGAAGAACCGTCTCTTTTGCAACTCTTTTGCCCTGTGCTCTTCAGGTATCTCATTCGATTTCTTCTGGGTTTTCCCACTCTCTGCAGTGTTGGTGCCAAGTCGCTCATCTGCAGCATCCCATAGTTTTGGCACTATTGCATTTTCATCCAGAGAGCGTGTTTCTTAGTGTTTTGTGAAAGCCAAGAGAGCTTTAAAACAATAGAGCTTTCCTAAAACAGCAGGAATCTGCCCTTGTAAGCAGCAAAGGAGGCCGGCAACATCTGGGGTCACGTTAGGAGGAGCGGGTCAATGCTGGTGAACCTTCCCCTCAGTACTGGTGAAGCTGTCCCGCAGTACCACGTCCAGTTCTGGGCTCCCCAGTACAAGAGGAGCGGGGAGCTACCACAGAGGTCGAACAAGATGACACAAAGATGGGGAGGGGTCTCAACTCTCAAGCAATTCCTTCTATGAGGAAGGAAATGAGAGCTATGAGAGCTGGAACTGTCCAGCCTGCAGCAGGGAAGGCTCACGGGGCATCACATGAGAAACACATTCAACATCAACAATTTCTAATCAGGCCAAGATCTCTGTGAAGACCAGTTTATTCGTTATCGCAATCCAGGGTGACCAGGGAGAAAACTGCACGACTGGTCAGTGAAATCCACTCCGTTACATGCCCTGGGTCTGACGCAGGTAAAGCCTCTCCTGGCACTCACTGGTTGAGCGTCTCAGGCTCACAATCTTCCGACGCTGTTACAGAATCACAGAATCACAGAATTGTAGGGGTTGGAAGGGACCTCCAGAGATCATCGAGTCCAACCCCCCTGCCAAAGCAGGCTCCCTACACCAGGTCGCACAGGTAGGCGTCCAGGCGGGTCTTGAATATCTCCAAAGAAGGAGACTCCACAACCTCCCTGGGCAGCCTGTTCCAGTGCTCCGTCACCCTCACCGTAAAGAAGTTCTTGCGCACATTGGTGCGGAACTTCCTGTGCTCCAGCTTCTGGCCATTTCCCCTTGTCCTGTCTCCGCACACTGCTGAAAAGAGTTGCTACCTTACGTTTCATTTCCATACAATGCCTGTTACCAACCCACTGTCTGGGTTGGTTCTGTGCTTTTTATGGTGACAGGAGGACGGTGCTTTCAACAATCTGCACACTTGTTCTGCCCCGTACCAGACCCTCCCCTACCCCATGTAATTGCCTTACCTGTGCCTATACCAATTCTACCCAGGTTGGAACGCCCCAGTCTCAACTTTACTCTGTTCAGCACTCTGTTCAGCTGAGTGAAAAGCGACGTGCTACAATATGCTACATACGGAAATTCCAGAGAAATACAGAGGAAGGCAGCGGGAATAACAGGGCAAGGCGAAAACCCGGGGAAAGCAAGGGAAAGGCGGGAGGAAAAGGGCACGCAGCCAGGAAAGGTGCCCTAACGTGCCGTAACGAACTCCTGCGCACTGCACCACTCCACGCGGTGACGCGGGGAAAGACGTGCATCCCTACGTGGTCCTTAACTGTTTGGGCAGCCACCAGAGGCGGGTTCCGGGGCATCCCCGGCCATGCAGCCGAGACGTCGCTGAGCAGTATCCGGTCAGGGATCGGCAGGTGGTCGGGGGGCGCCGCCTCTCCCCTCTCAGCCTGACACGGTGCGTTTTCCTGCTCGCCTCCCGCTCTGTCGCGGTCTTTCCGCCGGCTCCCCGCACAGCGGCTCTCGCCCCCGCCGCCTGCGCCGCGGCTCTCTGCTGCCGCCCGGTGGTTGCCGTGCGGTACTGCAGGCATCGCCGGCGCGCGCGGAGCACGGGAGCGCCCCTGACGCGGGCACGCGCCGAGCAACTCGGCTGCACCCTGCGGCAGCGGCTCCTTCCCTGCAGCGCGGGGCGACGTGCCCGGAGCCGTGAGGCAGCGCCACGTGAAGGAGCTCGGTTGCCGGGGCTGGGACAGGACGGGTGGAAAAGCCCGTTCAGCAGCTCCTAGGAAACTCGGCAGGGCGCCGCCTGGGGTGACCGCGGAGCCGCTCCGTGCCGGTCCCGGGAGGCTGCGGTGCAGGGACGGCTCCACCACAGCTCCGCGACCGCGAACCTCCGAGCTGCTCGCGTCCCGCTGCTGCCGAGAGCGCTTGTAAACGGCTGGGGGACGCCTGCCAGCCCACGGCGGCGACGAGCTGATTGGACGCCCGCCCGAAATCCCTGCGTCCCGTACTCTTCGAGCGCATGCGTACGGCCGCCTGGAGGACTTCTGGCAATAAAGATTGGCGGATTCGCTGCGCAGAGCGGTCAAAATAGGAGGCGCCACTTCCGCATCTAGGCGCGCATGCGTCGTGCTGCCCGCGGCACCGAAGAAGACCACGGCCGCAGTTCCGCTGATTGGCCACGAGGGGGCAGCAGAGACCGACCGGAAATAACCGCTCCGACGGGATTGACGCGGAGCCGCGCCGCAATCCCCGGCGTTCCGTTCTCTCTCTCTTTTGACGGCAGGGGAAAAACGCAATTAGAAGAGGAAGGGGGGGCGGAGGGAGGGAAGGGGTCGGGGAAGGGGAGAAAAAGAAAAAAAGGAAATGGGGAAAAAGTTTGGGTGCGCTGCCCCGCAGCGTGCTCACGGGGATCTCCACTACTGAAATACGCGGCCACCTCCACAAAGCTCACAGGCTCCTGCAAGCAAAGTGTTCCTTGCTGGGAACAGCCAACGCCCAGGAAAGCAGCTCGGTGAGGAGAGAAACTCCAATTCCAGCAGCTTCCCTGTCCCCAGCACACAGATGCTGGCTGAGGGCATCTCGCTGTCTCCCTGCACTCCCATCTCTTGCCCCGTGCCTTCTCCTGGCTGCTTCCCCAAGCCTCCACCTGCGATGGAAGTGCTAAGGCCATTTGCTGCTCTCCTGCAGGCTGCATTAGTCACGGGTGAAAGGCAGCAGTTGAACTGGAGCCTGCTGGGACAAGAGAAACGGCAGGGGAGGTGTGAGGGAATGCAGCAGCCCCTGTCCGTGACAACTCTTATAACTGAGAAACAAGCGATCATTAGGGGCTATAAAACAAAGATGGGTGGAGAGGTGTTATGTGCAAAATGCCAGGTTTGGAAGTTACATACGAAGCTTCTTTTTGGCTGCCCCTCTGCCTTACAAAGGATAGTACAAAAGAAGAGCAGCTCATGGCCCAGATTTTTCCTTGTAGCTGTCCTGAACTTTTCTTCTCTCGGCCTATTGCCTCTTGGAATGTGCCCCGGGAGTGTGGTGCTGAGCACGACTCTTCCTTACTTGAAACACAGGCAGTTCAAAGAATCATAGAATGGTCTGGGCTGAAAAGGACCACAATGATCATCTAGTGTCAACTCCCCTGCTATGTGCACGGTCACCAACCACTAGACCAGGCTGCCCAGAGCCACAGCCAGCCTGGCCTTGAATGCCTCCAGGTATGGGGCATCCACAACCTCCTTGGGCAACCTGCTCCAGTCTGCCACTGCCCTCTGTGTAAAAAACTTCCTCCTAACATCTACCCTAAGGCTCCCCTGTCTGAGTTTAAGACCATTCCCCCTTGTCCTCTCACTGTCTCCCCTCATCCACAGTCGTTCCCCTTCCTGTTTATGTGCTCCCTTCAAGTACTGGAAGGCCGCAATGAGGTCTCCCCGGAGCCTCCTCTTTTCCAAGCCAAACAAGCCCAATTCCCTCAACCTGTCCTCATAGGAGAGGTGCTCCAGCCCTCTGATCATCTTAGTGGGCCTCCTGTAGACCTGCTCCGAGAGCTCCATGTCCTTCCTGTAGTGTGGGCCCCAGGCCTGGACGCAGCACTGCAGATGGGGCCTCACAAGAGCCGAGTATAGGGGGAGGATCACCTCCCTCTCCCTGCTGGCCACCCCTTTTTTAATGCAGCCCAGAACACAGTTGGCCTTCCGGGCTGCAAGTACACACTGCTGGCTCATGCCCAGCTTCTCGTCCACCAGGACCCCCAAGTCCTTCTCCGCAGGGCTGCTCTCAAGGAGATCTTCCCCCAGTCTGTATAAATAGCTGGCACTGCCCCATACCAAGTGCAGCACCCTGCACTTGGCCTTATCGAACCGTATCGTGGCCCCATTTCTCCAGCCTGTCCAGGTCCCTCTGG
Organism: Chrysolophus pictus; assembly: GCA_037305975.1. Classification (NCBI taxonomy): domain Eukaryota; kingdom Metazoa; phylum Chordata; class Aves; order Galliformes; family Phasianidae; genus Chrysolophus; species Chrysolophus pictus. The sequence continues at coordinate 36,585,872 of CM074581.1, read as the reverse complement.
ATGGCTTCCTTTCCTTCCAAGTATCGACTGCACTGCTCAGCTTGGTGTCATCTGCAGACTTGCTGAGGGTGCACTCGATGCCACCGTCTGCGTCGTTGATGAAGATGCTGAAGAGCAGCAGTCCCAAGACCGACCCCTGAGGGACACCGCTTGTGACCGGCCTCCACCCTGACGCAGAACCACTGATCACAACCCTTTGCCTGCGTCCAGCCAGCCTATTCCTAATCCATCAAACAGTCCATCCTTCACATCCACACCTCTCCAATTTAGAGAGAAGGATGTGGTGAGCGACCATGTCAAAGGCCTTGCAGAAGTCCGGGTAGATGACATCCATCCCCATCTACCGAAGCCATCACTCCATCATAGAAGGCCACCAGACTGGTCGAGCACGATCTGCCCTTGGTGAAGCCATGCTGGCTGTCTCGAATCACCTCAAATCTATCTCGTATGTGCCTTAACATAGCTTCTAGAAGGATCTGCTCCATGATCTTCCCAGGCCCAGAGGTGAGGCAAAAGCTTCCCTGGACAACCAGGCTGATCGAGTCCATGCTCATTGGCATCTCTCGTCAGAAAGGCCTCTCTCTGATGCCAATGAATATGTCGTTTCCTAAAGCCTAGTCAGTCTTCTCTGCTGGTTGCAGAGAGTTGAGCTATTACGTATGGCCAAGACGAAAATGTAATCTGTGAAATAGGTGGAGTTGCTCCTTCTGGTAATTTAATACCTCACCGTGGTATAAGGCGGATGAATGCTGGCTTTGTACCAAAGCACTTAGTAACCCTGAGATTCAAACCTTAATGCTTTCCAGCAAATTTATATTTTCAGGTAGTGCTGAGATGTGGTGACTATTGTTCACATATTTTCACGTGTCACTGATTACACTGGTTTTCAAAACAGGCGCAGCAGAAAACTATTCTCATTGACCGGAATGATTTCTAATAGAATTCTGTTGTTTTTGCCTCTGGGCCTTGTGTTAAAATAGTAATTTCTGGGGGCTGGCAGGTGCTATCAATATCAGAGATGGGCAAATAAGGCATAAATCTGTGTCCTATAGTAAGTTGGATATGAGCAAGCTGGGTACTTTATTATGGGAAATTGTAAAGCTGTTTTTCTAGGAATGGTGCAGCTGTCTCACTTGTGTGGGCAGCTGGTGTCTAGACATAAAGGAGACTTGTTAAGTGCTCTGCTGACACATAAGGATGGATGGAAAATTACAAGAGGGAGCTTGAGCACCTATGTATAGAATGTAAGGACCTGCAATTAAGGATTTGGATTTGCATCTGAGTCCGTGCCTTCAGATGATGCAAGCGCTATGCCTTATCACCCAGTGGAAACAGTCAAAGAGCTGCTTTGGGACAGAATGTTTATATTGCTCAGAAAGTGTGGCCTTCCAAGGTACTTCAGGTATCCTGAAGAACAGAAGCAAGCAGTAATGATTCCTTTCTCTCTCGATTCTAGTACTCGTAGGTAGTGCGCTTGAGAAAGACTTTGGAGGCTTTCCTCAGCCTCTTGCTTTCCTCATACCTTTACAAAAGCAGACTGCCAGAAAACAAGAAGACTTCACATGCTTTTTGAGTTTGGTTATTTTATGGGGTTTTTTAATTTTTTTTTTTTTTTTTTTAGATTTTTTTTAGTCCAATGTAATAAATTCTCAGTCATATAACTGATAAATTTTCAAGGTCTTTGTGCCGATGGACCATGCTCCAGTTGAACATCAAGTGGAGCAGGAGGTAGTCGTCATCTATGTGGATGAAAATATGGAATCTTGATGGGATGCTGATGTATCGGCATCTCCCGCAGGCACTGTTCCAGCTCTCACTGCCTTTTCGGCCCTCCCATGACCTGGCGTCCCTCCGTCTGTTCTCACCAGCTGTGTCACTGGAAGAGAATACAACACTAGAGAATGAAGAACTCACTTCTGGCTCCAAGGAATGTAACCCTGCTATCTCCCAGAGATCCCCGCTCTCTCAGTGTGACATCTCACTGGACATGAGTTCAGTTCCTCACAGCCAGTCAGAAAAGCAAGCAGAGTCTGAGACCAAGGAGTCCCTCCCTGACGTGCAGCTCTCAGACAGCTTCCCTTACACAAAGTGCTGCCCCCAGCCGCATGCATTGTCACATGCACTTGTGTGGGCAGTTGGTGACTAGATGCAAAGGAGACTTGTTAAGTGCTCTGCTGACATGTAGGGATGGATGGGAAATTACAAGGGGGGCTTCGGCATATATATAAAGGATGTAGGGACCTGCAATGAAGGATTTGGATTTGCATTGGAGTCCGTGCCTTCAGACAATGCAGGCGCTATGCCTTATCACCCAATGGAAGCGGTCAAACAGCTGCTTTGGGACAGAATGTATTGCTCGGAAAGTGTGGTCTTCCAAGGTATTCCAGGCGTCCCAAAGAACAGAAGCAAGCAATGATGATTCCTTTCTCTCTCGATTCTAGTACTCGTAGGTAGAGTGCTTGAGAAAGACTTTGGAGGCTTTCCTCAGCGTCTAGAAAACAAGAAGACTTTACACGCTTTTGGGGTTTGGATATTTTGTATTTTTGGGGTTTTTTTTTAATAATAAGGTTTTTTTTTGTTTTTAAGTCCAGTCCAATGTAATAAATTCTCAGTCATACAACAGATGAATTTTCAAGGTCTTGCTGCCGATGGACCATGCTCCACTTGAACATCAAGTGGAGCAGGAGGCAGACTTCATTCAGAAAAGTGGAATTTTGATGGGATGTTGCTGTCTTATGGAGAGGAATCTCTGTGTCCCGCAGGCTCAGCTAACAGGCGGACACAGATTTCTGGATGGTGACCATCACTCTGCCACCGCTCCTGCTGCCTAGTCTCTCTTCATCATCGGTATCCAGCAGGAGGTCACGAAGCTCTGGAGGCACGGTTGTACCCAGGTCATCATCTGAAACTTCTTCCACCAGATTGGAAGGGACCAGTCCTCTTGTGCCATCCGTCAGCTCTCCCAGAAACCAGCCATCCTCATCCACGTCTCCAAAGATGTGAACGTATTGTCCAGCAGTCAGTGGGAGTTCGTTTTCTGGGTCCTCATTAGGGCCCTCAAAAGGACTGTAGCTGTGACGAGCGAAGAATCTTCGAATTAGCGGTGATGCCCGTCTGCGAGTGTGCAGGCCGCAGACTGCCATCAGCCGCCCTTCCGACTCCTCCAACCCTTTCCGTGGGTTGGAGCATTCCTGTTCTGGATTTTTGTGCATTACAGCTTTTTCCCAATCTCCTGGAGCTGCCTGCATTTTTCCTCCAGCCTCTTGCTGACTACCTCAAGTTTGGCCACAGCCTGCTGGAGCCTCTGCAGCTCCCGGCGCACTTCTGGAGAGTGTCCCTCTCTCAGCAGGTGATTCTGGGCCTGTAGGGCCTGGCTCTGCCTCTCCAAGTCGCTCAGGGCTCGTTGGAGGCAGCTGCGCTGCTCCAGCAGCTTGCTGCTTGTGCTGCCTGGGAACCCCAGGTCTTCCTTGGACATCTCTGGCACCTAGAACCAGAAAATCATAGAATAACAGAACGGTTTGTGTAGGAAGGGGTCTTCAAGACTCTCCCGTTCCAAGCCCATGCCATGGGCAGGGACATCTTCCACTAGGTCAGGTTGCCGAAACGTGCCTCCAGCCTGGCCTGGAGCACTGCCAGGGACGGGGCATCCGCAGCCGCTCTGGGCAGCCTGTGTCAGTGCCTCAGCACCCTCATGCTGCTGTGTCTTTCTTCCTTGTATCGCATCCATATCTCCCCTCTTCTACTTTCAAGGCATTGTCCTTTGTTGTATCACTACTATCCTGCCTTACAACAAGTCCCTCTCCAGCTTTCCCCAGTCCAGTCCTCCTTCAGGCACTGGAAGGCCGCTCTGTGGTGTCCCCAGAGCCTCCTCTCCCTGTGGGCTGAACAAACCCCACTCTCTCAGTGTCATCTCACCTGGACATGAGCGTCCTTCACAGCCGGTCGACTGGAGCCCTGCTCTGCTCGGTGGTGGCCCAGAGCTCCCTCTCTGTCCTGGGAGCAGGACATTCTGTGGCTTTCCACGTGCTGGGGCTCACTCTCCCAGCTTCCCACGATGTACTGGTTGAACAGCCTCCTCTCCAGCTCCAGCTGATGCTGGAGCTGGCGGATGCAGGCGGGCTGCTCACCATCCCTCTCCCTGCGCAACTTGCTGAGGATGCTCTGCAGCTTGGCGCGGGCCGCCCTGCTGCTCCTGTGGGGGCTCTTCAGCTCCTTGGCCAGCTGCTGCTGCAGCTCACGAGCCTGGTGCAGGGCCACGTCGCACTCCTGCTGCAGCAGCTCCTGTGTCGCATGCAGCTCGGCCTCCTTCCAGCGCAGCAGCTGCCGGATCTCCGTCGCCTGCTGCCGCTGCTCCCGCTCCTTCAGCCGCTGCTCCTCCTGGGCCTGCTGCTTCTCCCAGGCACAATGCAGTCGGTCAGCCAGGAGCCGCCGCTCCCGCTCTGCCTCCCCCTGCAGCTCGTGTCTCTCGACGGCCCAGCGGCGCTGCGGCTCCTGGGAACGGAGCCGCTCGCCCTCCAGCTGGGCCCGCAGCACCTCCAGCTCCCGCCTGTGCTCCTCCCGCTGCGCGGGGCAGGCGGGGGGCTGTGCCGGGCCCCGGCGGGGATTGGGCCGGCTGCGCTTTGCCTGTCGCCGTCCCGCGCTGCCCTGCAGCATGGTCACGGAGATGTGAAGAGACCCTCGGCCTCCAAAAGCTGTGGCCAGAGGCCACCGATGGTCGCTCTCCTTCCCGGGGTCTGCAAGGACAGCTGCCCCTGACCTCGAAGCGCCCACTGCCTCTGGTCCCTGTCGCGAGGGTGTGCAGACAGTGAATGCTGTGCGGGGGTGCGCCAGCGGCCTTCTATGCTGCGTGCCTGCCTGGCACATGATGGAGGGCGGGGCAGTGACCTGCAGTGCTATTGGACAGTGCGGCCTTCTGGCCCAGCTCATAATGGCGGGTGGGGCTGTGGCCTTCTGCGCCATGGGGCAGGGCGGCCTTCTGGCCCCAGCTCAAAATGGAGGCTGGGGCACAGTGATTTTAAGCTGCATTGGGTGGTAGAGAGACGTCATGGTGTTGGGCAGAACTGCCTTCCGCAGCGCTACGCCGTAGGACGACCTTTAGTGGTGCTGGGATATATGGTCTTCTCTGGCACTGGAGAAGAATAACAGTAGGCCATCCAACTCATTGTGATTTCCATTTAGATTCCAATAAAGAAAATATCTCACCATACTTTCACGGTTTTGTGATTTTTGGTTTTCGGTATTCTGCATCATAGCATCATGTCGTGCACTGGGAGTTAAAGTGTTCATGCTCCAGTTCCGGGTACCTGTCTCTGTACATCTCGGAAGCCATGGGATCTGGCCCTTCCTGGGTTGGGATCTCTTACTGCCTTGCAGTGGGTATAGGAGGGTGCTTCCCTAGATGTACCAAGCTTTTCAGGTTTGACTCACTCTCAGTAACTCTCTTTCGCTCCTATTTTATGTGATTTATTAGTCTCAGTTTCAATTAGATTGTATTATATTGTGTTATCTTGCATTCCGATATCATAGTTAGCAAAATAAGTTTTCCTCCATAGATTGTTGCTGCTGGTTGCTTTCCTGCCTTGAGTTCAGCTCCAATCTCCCTATCCCTTTTCCCTTTTCCTTCTCATTTTGTGGGGCCGGGGGGGCCCAGGGGCCTATTGGCCCCCTGTCACCGGCATAGACTGATCTAGTTAACTCCGTGACACATACCTACAAGCTAGTTAAGTTAAAAGAACCTGGCTGCAGGTGTATCCTTCTCAAGGAGCTGCTGGAGCAGATGGCCAGGCTGTTGCGGGAAATCAGCAGCCTTAGGAGCTCATGGGAATATCTGAGGGAGACAGAAAGGAGGAGGTGTGAACCGACTTCCACTGCAGAAACGCAGCCTCATCCTAAGTCCCTGCAAGTGGGAGTAGCCAATCCAGCTGCTTACCTGCAGGTCAGGGATCTAGACAGCCCGCGAGAGGAAAGGGGATGGACCCTCGTCTCTGCTCAAAGCAGAAGAAAGCGTCTGCCCCCAAGCCCCCACAGTGCTGCCAACCCCTGCAATGTCCCCTACAGCGTCCCTGAGTAGTAGATTTGAGGCTCTCGCACAGGGGAGGGATGAAGGTCCGTACTGTACTTTTAATAATTTACTTTTATACTTCGATAAAAACAGAAGGGTCATGAACTCTACCAGCTACTACTACATATGCTTGTTATTATATTAGCATGAGGAACAAGCAAGCAGCATTCCATTTTTGTTAATGTTGTCCCATAGTGATAACTTGGTGATTTACCATTCCTATGTGGATTCATTTGATACTGGGACTATCTGTATGTATTTCTGTCCACGTTCCTTTTTTTTTCTTTTTTTTCTGAACTTATTCCTTATGCCTTCTCTCAGTTTCCGTGATGGCACTGCAGTTGAACAACATTAGAATTGCTGGTTTGTTTAAACGGGGAAACCTTGAAAAAAGAAGTGCCAAAGTGCAAAAGTGTTTAAAGAAAATGAAACAAGGCACAGAATTGGCCTTTTTAATAGACATCTGTAGAAAGATCTGTTTTACCAGGAACTCTTCTTTCCTCTCTCAGAAGAACACTGGAATTGAAGAAGAGTTGCAGGAATTGAAAAATAGTTGTGCTTAATTTCAGGAAAGGAACAGTATCTTTGCTTGTGACAGTCACAGAATCACAGAATCACAGAATCACAGAATCACTAAGGTTGGAAAAGACCTATAAGATTATCCAGTCCAACCATCCACCTATCACCCATGGTTCTTGCTAAACTATATCCCTCAACACAAAATCCAATTGTTCTTTGAACACCTCCAGGGTCGGTGACTCCACCACCTCCCTGGGCAGCCCATTCCAGTGCTTGACCACTCTTTCAGAGAAGTAGTATTTCCTAATATCCAGCCTGAATCTTCCCTGGCGCAGCTTGAAACCATTCCCCCTAGTCCTATCACCAGTTACACGAGAGAAGAGGCCGACCCCCAGCTCGCTACAACCTCCCCTCAGGTAGTTATAGAGAGTAATAAGGTCTCCCCTGAGCCTTCTCTTCTCCAGACTGAACAATCCCAGCTCCCTCAGCCGCTCCTCATAAGGCCTGTGCTCCAGACCCCTCACCAGTTTTGTTGCCCTTCTTTGAACACGCTCCAGGGCCTCAATGTCTTTCTTGCAGTGAGGGGCCCAGAACTGGACACAGTACTCAAGGTGCGGCCTCACCAGAGCTGAGTACAGGGGGACAATTACTTCCCTACTCCTGCTGGTCACACTACTTCTGATACAAGGCAGGATGCCATTGGCCTTCTTGGCCACCCAGGCACACTGCTGGCTCATGTTTAGCCGAGCGTCAACCAACACCCCCAGGTCCATTTCCTCTACACAGTCTTCCAGCCACTCCGCCCCAAGCCTATAGCGTTGCTTGGGGTTGTTGTGGCCAAAGTGTAGGACCCGGCATTTGGTCTTATTAAACCTCATCCCATTGGCTTCAGCCCAGCTATCCAGCCTGTCCAAATCCCTCTGTAGGGCCTCGCTACCCCCAGGCAGATCGACGCTTCCAGCCAACTTAGTGTCATCTGCAAACTTACTGAGGGTGCACTCAATGCCCTCATCCAGGTCATCAATGAAGATATTGAAGAGGACAGGCCCCAGCACCGACCCCTGGGGAACCCCACTCGTGACCGGTCGCCAGCTGGATTTGGCTCCACTGACCACCACTCTCTGGGCCCGGCCCTCCAGCCAGCTCCTTACCCAGCCAAGAGTGTACCTGTCCAAGCCACGGACTGCCAGCTTCCGCAGGAGAATACTGTGGGAGACAGTGTCAAAGGCTTTGCTGAAGTCAAGGTAGACCACATCAACAGCCTTTCCAACAGTCATAACCTTCAGTGGGTAATGCTCTGAAGGAGGCTTCGGGTTTGCTTTTGAAGAGGTTAACCTGGGAAATATCTAAACTGGTGTTTCAGAAGATTGGTGTATGCTGACTCACAGGTGGTTTGTGCAGGCTGATGTAAGTTGGTATGGCTCAATAATTCCATTAGCACTGGAGATACGTGGTCCGTGAGCAAGCGGTTATTATTGTGATACTGAAACCAAACTTGATTTTTGAGTATAGGTTGATTTCTTTACTGTGGATAGAAAACTTTGTTCACTGTCATTTTTATCTAAAATAATGTTTGATGTTTGTAATAGTTTGAGAAGTAAAAGCTTAGTTTGAAGACAAGTGAAAAAAATACAGCCAATTTTCCTTTCAGCTGTTTCTTTTCTTGTTAATGGTTATCTTTCAAAGTTACAGGATTCAAGAGGAACTCTTGGAAGAATACAGTCCAAGGAGCAAATTCAAGAATGCAGAAGGGAAGCACAAATAAAAGGGGGATCGGAATAGTAACTATGCTTGTAATGAGTTGGTAGCGGTGTTCACATAAATACAGCATTTTTACAGTAGGTAGGTAGGGAACTGTATGAACTGATTTCTTGTAGGAGTTGCTGAATGCACTGGCAGATACGAATGCGGTGTGTTGGAATGCCTTTTAGTTCTGTTGCAGTGTTCCTGAAGGGTTGGCTTTCCCAGGTGAAAAAGGATCTCTCCAGCTCTCAAGAACAAATACAGCGTGAGGTTGGGCTGTGTCTCGGGGCGGGATTTACAAGTATGCCTAGAGATGCCTTCGTAGAGAAACCTGACTCTATCACCAGTACTATCTTTAGGCCTGATAACTGTTGTATCGTTGGCAGATAATCATGAAATACATTGGAGTGTATTGAAATTGAGCTAGGAGTAGCTGCATCTGAACATTGCTACTCTCTAATTCTAAAGCATTCCTGTGGAGTGAAAAAACTTCTCTGTTAAGATGAACCTCAATAGTTCACCAAGGGGCTGTGCGTGTAATATGTCAGAGCGCTTGTTTCAGAGGAAGGGGAGATAGAGTGTAGGATTCAAGGGCTGGTGGAGCCCATCAGTTGCTGGCACCTCACTGCTTAGGCTGACCCAGATTTTGCTGGAGTAATTGGATAGTTTCTTTTCTCAACTTGCCAGAGACCACATACTTACATCTTTTTCTTGAGTAGCCTTGGAAATTGTACTGGCGGCATGCTCTTAATGCCAAGGCTCTTTAAATATTGCGAGATAATCTGAGCTCTAAATCATGGTAGCCTTGCACGGCATGGCATGTTCCTGTCTTTTCACTGATAAATCCTGGCTGACCAATGGAAGAAATTGCCCAATTAAGGCCAATAAAAACATCAGCATTTAAAAAATAAAGTTGGGGAAATTTGAAGAGAAAGAGCAAGACTGTGAGTAATGAGAGCATTATGCATTCAAACAACTCTTCAGGGCAATTTCTGTTACTTCTAACATTAGACATAGGTCTTTCTGTACTATTTGATATTGGATTGAGGAAGGACTTTTACTCTGTTTACTTGATGCAGAATTAGCTGCAGCTGTTGAGAACTTTACCCTGCTGATAATCTAGCTGCTGCGAGTGAGAATTCTTGGTTGGGAGATTGTTAAGCTCAGGGTGGGAAGCAATTAGTCGTGAGGTTTTTCAAGCAAGGGGCCGTCGCTGCATTAAACTCACATCCTATCTGATGTAAGCATGACAGATCCTGGCTCTTCAGGCTTTCCTGCTTTCCGTACGGAGTTTCATTTCTGTTCTGTCTGTGTGGCATGCAGACTGCATCGGAATGAACTGTGTGTGTAGAGGGATTTGCATCTGGCTGGAAAAGAAAGTGGTAATTGCTTACATTTCTCATAAATAAGTGATTTGGGGGGGAAGCATTAAAAAGAATTACCAGTTCTGTAAGCTTCCTGCTAACGTGACATACTGTAAGCCACGTGCAACTGATGTCAGCCTTTAAAACTGAATCATTTAAAAGACAATTGAATATAGATGGAGTCTTATATGTGCTACATCTTGTAGTGCGGGCACGTTTGGATTTGTTGCCTTCAGAATGCCACAAAGTACGTCAGTATATGTTCTGCCCTGAAGGATTTTTGAGTGTGTGTTAGGTTAGCCTTGGCTCTGATATTTCACGTTTATTGATACTTTGCTATCGATACCGCCTATCAAATTTTGAGAGCATGTGCCTCTTGGAATGCTGGAAATTCTAGATGTAAGATTGCCGAGATTTGTAAAACTGAAATTGATTGAACTTGGTGTGAAACCAGTGGGAACATGCAGCAAAAACTTCTGATAATTACTTGGAGCAGTAAAGAAGTTAAAAGTGTGGTATTTTAATACATTGACTTTGGACTATTGCAGGGAGAAAAATACCAAAAGCCAATGAGCAGGGTGCAACAGGCTGGGCACACGACAGAGTGCCGTACGTCTAAGAGGGGGAATCACAACTTTCTAGCAGATAGCCGCTATTGACTGTAATTAGCCCATCTGTAGGTGGCCGATGGGAGGCCTTCCCATGTTTCACAACCTGTCCCTAGATAGTATTGCAATAAGATGGCATTGCTGAGATCTGATCTCCACCTTTCAGCATAAGGAAGACTATTAGTTCATAACTCTTGATGCAAAGCAGAAGTTCAGTTGATTCCAACCCAGCCTATAAGAATGCTGACACAATTCAACGGTAGACTGAAGCATACGTGATTTATGGATCTGCTCTGTGATGTTGGGACAGATAATGAAGCTTTTAAGAAATATATTGGGTTACTGTAACTTCTAAATAGCCATTACCCATAGTTTATTGTATAGTAACTTTGCTGCTCAAGGGAACTTAAAACATACTAACACCACAAGAAAACCAACACCATAAACTTAACAGTTCCATGTTGCAGTGACCACACTTCTCTCATGGGAGGTTTTGTAGAGGTCCTGAGAATGATTACAAGAAAACAGCACACGAAAACTGTTCCAAGTAGAGATAGTGAAATGGGGATTAGATCATTTCAAGAAGGGAGAGGTATAAGCAAAAAAGGTTTTGCAGAACTCAGAAGTAACAAATGAAACACCTTTCACAAAAATGTGGGATTACACCCTGGAGCCTGTAGCGACTGGAAATTGTTGAAGTAGATGATTTCAATTACTTTTTAAACCATAGACATTTATTTATGTTATCCAAGGTTACGAGCTGATAATAAAAGCTGCAAGAGTTAGCTAGCTTACTCAAGTTCGAGGTTTTGACAAAGTGGAGACACATTTTTGTACTAGTTCAGAAGAGTTACAGGAGAGGTGACTAATTCACAGTTGGGTAATGTAGGCGTCCATTTCGGAAGCCTTTTTGGCCAAGCAGGATATTGAATTGGATAGACCTCTGATTTGATCCAGTTTAGTAAATCCTAGTGTTTTTATTAAAAATAGAATAAAAGGGAAGGGAAGGGAAGGGAAGGGAAGGGAAGGGAAGGGAAGGGAAGGGAAGGGAAGGGAAGGGAAGGGAAGGGAAGGGAAGGGAAGGGAAGGGAAGGGAAGGGAAGGGAAGGGAAGGGAAGGGGAGTACAATATTGTGCAAAACTTCAAGTTAAGCTACAGTTGCAGTGGAGCAAGATAGCTGCTTTCAGGACAACCATCTGGGTGTTCTTGCCCCGTTTCTCCTAAACTTCCCTTTTGCATTATCAGCCATCAGCTGATAAGCTCAAAGAAACTCACCATGTGGAGTTGCTTTGTCCCAGTGGGTTCTATTGCTGTCTAGCAGAAAACACTTAGCAGACCAGGACATCCCTAACCTTTAAAAGGTTGGTTCTCTAAAAGATGCTTTTTTTTAGTTGAAAGTCAGCAGCCTGATTCTGTTTGATGTACTTTTCTTTGCTTTGCTCCTGATACGCCAGAAGAGCTGCTCTCAATCATACATGGCAGTTACCTCACAGCTGTTAGTACAGTTTGGGATGAGTGGCAGTGCAGAATCCTTGGCCAATGCCTGTGGGCTTCCTTGCATCCCAGGCCACGTCAGCTATTGCCTTACTGCTCCTGGCAGTGAGTGGCTGTGCACAGATAACGTGGAAAAAGGATTGCTTAGGACAATTGCTCAGGGAATGCACACAACACATTTTATTTACATTTAACAAATAGCTCTTTGTTTTATTCTAGGGGTGTGAAGGGAGGAAAAGTTAAAATGTGGCTTCTGTTGGCAGCTTTTGGTGATGTTATTCCTGTGGCCGCATAAAAGGTTGTCTGGAAGGGAGAATGATTGTTTCAGGACTTGGGAAGAAAATGCACTTACTCCAAGTCTTGCAGTCTCCTAAGGGTTGTGAACAACTCAAAGTTGTTTTTGCTCATGAAAACACTCAAGTACTTTAGCCAAATCCACTTGGTAGAAATAAAGGAGATGTGTGAACAGTTCAGCATTACTGGCATACTGCAGCATGGTGCAAAAAATACAGAATGGTTCTGAGTCAGTTTGTTGTCCTCAGGCAGTTAACAGAGGCTTTGCCTGAGCTTACTTTGTCAGTGTATGCTGGCAGATAGTGCAACTGATTGGCAATAAAAATCACTGCTCCCTGTGTGCTTGAAAACCCACAAATACAACATGACAATATTTAGTTTCAAGTGAAAATTTGTCTGTCTGCTCAGCAAGAACCAACTCTTGCCTACTGTTGGGAGCTTTGCTCTAGAATTCTGCAAATTCAAACATGGTTTCTTCTGTAAAGCCAGCTGTATGTGCAGTAGAAGGAAAGCTTTTCTTCCTCCTTCTAGAAAGCTTCTTATAGATTAGCAAAAGCGATGCTAGAGGTGAGGCCCACAGGCGACTAACATTAGAAGCTATCAAATTGAAAATTGCCAGTGCACTACTGTAAGTACTGCTACCAATAGCCTTATGCAGAGAATCTCTGCTGAACTAACTTCTATTTTAACAAATGAGAACTTCTTGAATGCCAGATTCTTAAACTGGAAAACAGACTCTTCTTCAGTTACATTTTTGTGCATCCGCATTCTGGTATCCGTTATATATTAAGGTAGCAAAATGCCTACCAAATCTTTGTGCTGTTTTGTTTCTTCCTAAGCTTCCCTAACGTGAGCTCTATACGTTCAAAGCATAGAAAATATTTTGTGATGCCAAGCTGTCACGGAATCAACTAGATCAGTTTATGCCCGTGACAGGGGGCAGTAAACCCCTGCCCTCCCCACCCACCCCGGCCCCACAAAATGGGAAGGAAGGAAGGGGGAAAAAAAACAGCGGCAACAATCTATGGAGGTAAACTTATTTTACTAACTATGATATCGGAATGCAAAATAATACAATATAATTCAATCTAATTGAAATTGAGACTAATAAATCAAATAAGATATGAGAGAGAGTTCCCGAGACCGAGTCAAACCTGAAAAAAGCTTGGAACTGCTAGGAAAACACCCTCCAACACCCACTGCCAGGCAGTAAGAGACCGCCCCCCCCGGAAGGGTCAGATCCCATGACTTCCGTAATGTATACAGATAGGTACGTAGAAATCAGAGCATTAACACTGCAAAGGCAGGTATGGGTGTGCTTGCTTGCTTAGCAAAGGCACGCAGGTGCTTGCTTGCATAGCAAAGGCAGGCAGGTGTGTATGATGGAACGGCAGGTAGATGGATGCATGCTTGCTTCGAAAAGGCAGGCAGGTGCATGGCTGTGAAGCAAAGGCAGGGAGACGTGTGCTTGCTTAGCAAAGGCAGGCAGACGGGTTCTTGCAAAGCAGTGGCAGGCAGGCAGGTGATTGCTTGTGAAGCGAAGGCCGGGAGGTGGTTGCTTGGTTAGCAGCGGCAGGCAGGTGTGTGCTTGCAAAGCAATCTCTAGCCAACTGAGGGGATGTTCTCAGGTTTTGTTGCTGTTGAATGACTCTTTTTTTTTTCCTTTTCTTCTTTACTGCCTTCACTGTACCCGTCTGTTCCAGAAGCTGCTCTTTTGGCAACTGCAGCGTGGGCTCGTTAGATGCCCTGAGTGTTTGGAAGAGAGCAGTTTTGTTGAGGGCTGTTGGTGGAATTTCTGTTGCCAGGAGCGCTCGGACAGAGAAAGAAGCGTTGTGCAGGCGGGGAAAAAGGAGTGCTGGGGGTCCTGGGAGCAGCAGTGAGGGAAGGTGTTTGAGCTAGTGCTGTTCCACTGGAACGTGCCTTTGGTTTTCTACTTCTGAGAGTATTGGAACTGGTTGAGAAAGATGTGACTTTAAGCGAGGGTGCAGAGCAGATTTAAGCTTTACAGGCGGCTGTGCCAGAGCGTGAAGCATCATCAGCAAGCATGGGTAGCACCAGCTTGAAACATCAGGGGAAGCAGTTAGCTTCCTCAGAGCCCCCAAATGGAGTGCCAAGGTGATGAGATGAAGCAGCACTGAGGGTGGTTTTCCAGGATCTGTGTCTTCTAGGGCTCGGGACCAGAGCTGTCACTGGGGTTGCTTTCACTGGACACCCCCCACCCCTCCTCAGGACCCATGGTGAGCGTGTGGGTGACAAACGTGTCACTGAGTGAGAGCATCAGGGTGGGAATGCGTGGAACATAGCGCCCAGGGGAGAGACAGGCAGCACGGGGAGGGGCCGTGGGGGGGAAGATCAGCCCCAAGGAGAAAGCCTCCCCCCATGGAAAAAAGGGCTTGTTGAATGCCTTGGGTGAGATGTTGGAGAAGAGGAAATTAGTGAGGTTAAAATGTGGCACCTGGGTTCTGTTTGAGCCCCCTCCAGCCCCACAAGTGCTGTCCAAAGCTCTCCAGTGCCCCCTGGTGCTCTTGGCAGTTCCCCAGTAAGCTCCCATTGCCTCTCGGCGTTGCCTGGACTCTCCTTGTGCAAACTCAGTGCCCCCCAGTGCTGCCTGGAGCCACCCCAGTGCTGTGTGCGGCCCTCACTAGCCTCTCAGTGCCCCGCAGTGGACCTCCCAGTGCCACCAGTACTGCCCAGTGCCTGCAGTTCAACACCCCCATTGCTCAGTACGTGACCATCTCCTTCCCCAGGAACAAAACAAGGCAACAGAGATGATGACAGCAGCGATTGTGCTAGAGATGTTCAGTGTGGAGGAGCTGGAGCTCTTGGCTCCCTGCAGCCACCCCAACATCCCCAGAGGTGGGCACGGAGGCCTGGGGGGGCTTTGGTGCTGCATGAACGACTGCAGGCAGAGGTGTAGCAAAGCGAACGCAAACCATTTAATAACGTACAAAAGAGTAAATAAATGACAATATTCCCAACCATTTCCCACCCGAACAATAGTTTCTGATCCCACCCCCTAAAATTCCCACCCTCTAATCAGTTTCCCACCCCCCGGTCAATTTCTCACCCCCCCGCTCCCTCCCACCAACAGTTTCCTCCCTGTCCAAAACACTTCCCAGCCCCCAACATTCCCACCCCAGTAATTCTTTCCTCCCAGTTCCAACGATTTTGGAGTGTAACATTGTATCAGAGTACAGTTTCTCACTCAGAATTGCCCCCCCACAAAAGTCCCTCCCCCTCCCCACATCTCCAATGCCAGCAGTTACAGAGTACAAGAATTTTTGATGCCAGCCATCTCCCACCGCAGCCAGTTCTCACCCCAGTCATTTCCCACCCCAACAATATCACAGTACAGCCATTTCATTTCCCACTCCAAAAAGATCCCACCGCCCCAAGAATGCCCACCCCCAACCATTTCCCACCCCAAGAATTCCCACCCTGTGGTCCTAGCCCCCTGGGGAGAGGCTGGGATTGCTGAAGGGAGAGAGGAGTCTTTGAGTGATCTGAGTGGTCTAGGAAGGGAGGTGACAGGTTTAGGGTTCCTTTGCAGTGTTCTGCCCAGGCTGTGACACCGCTGGGGTTTGATTTGGAGTCACTCTGAATACAAAATGAGACAAATGGTATTTTGTGCAGCCTGAAACCCTGCAACTCTGCTGTAGGGGCTTCAGCCCAGAGTAGCTGCCGTGTCTCCATGACTGCTGACCACGCTCTTCCCTTCTGCACAGTGACCACGGCCAGCCCCTGAAGCCCCAGTCATGAAGACCCTGTATGTCATGTCCAATGGCCATCTGTCTGTGCTGCCCATGTCTGTGATGGGTGATGGAAAGAGGTTGGGAAAATTGTCGTTTTCCTTTTTCAATGCTTTCTACGTTAAATGATGAAATGTTTAGTGTTCACTTTGCTACACCTCTGCCTGCAGTCATTCATGCAGCACCAAAGCCCCTGTACAGTGCATTCCTTAAACCCAGAGTAGAAAATGTGTTATTTGTGGGCAAATTGTATGATGTACATTTTTTATTGCTAAATCTGTCTATGATATACTTTAAAAATGAATATTTTTTTGATAGAATTGGCTTCAGTTTTTAATTTATTTTTTCCAGTCGATCCTTTCTTTTGTGTCCTGACTTGATCCGTCTGGTAGCTGCTGTGATAGTCTTACCGTTGCCCTTTGGACTAAAGGTCCGTGTCTGCTGTGGAATTGCCTGGCAGGGATAATGGTAACCTAGTTGCAACTGGAAGACTAGACCAAAGGTGTTTTTCAGTGGCACTGTTTGTTTGTTACTGGTGGTGTTCTTGTTACAGAGGCAGACGGGCAGAGCAAATGAAGTGCTGAGTAGGCAAGTGAATGAATGTGAACTTCTCAGTCAAAATTCCTTCAATCAGGCTTTGGGCAGAGGAGGATGTGTTGAAAAATCTCCATATTGAGTTAGACAAGAAGTCATAGTCCAGCTGCCTACATATAGCAGTAAGCAGCTGTAGAGGAAGAGGATCTGGTTTTGGCATTCTTTCTTTTACTCTCTTCTGAATTCCAGTATTTATCTGAGTGCTATAATCTAGTGGTGGCCTTTTCACAGTGAATTCAAAAAGTATTTACTGAGAGTTGTAGTTGGAATATCTGGGTCTGTTGAATGGCCATCATTTTCTTTCCTGTTCTATATGGATTGCAAGATCAAGTTACCAGTAACCTTTTTTTGTCTTGCTTGTGCACGGGGAAAACTAGCGTTCTGTGGATCTGAACCTAGTATAGAAAGATCTGGTGCTGAAGATTGTGGAGCTATTCTGCAATAAAGACACCAGTGATGGAAGAGCAAAATACTGGGTTGAGAAAGCTGCCAGGCTGCTCCCTGGGAATGCTGCTGCTCTCTTGAAGGCTGAAGGTAAATTCCAGCTTCTCATGTCATTTAGTCATCTCAATATTTCCTTGGCTAGATTATTTTAGAATCAGGAATCTTAAATCAATTACATATTAATTTCTTTGCTGCCTGCTGTTTTTGTCTAGCTTGCATGAAAATTACAGCTCTGGGCTTTCACATGCATTTTAAGGTTTATCTGTTCAAAAATGTGGGGAAATTGTTAGTAATAATATCTAAGAAGTTGAGGTTAGATAGGCAATACCTGATGTGTCTCTTGTGACTAAGCTCCTTTTTAGTTTTTTGAGTTTAAAAATGAAGTGTGTGGGAAGTGCTGTCATTCTCAACTACTGTGTAAATGCTTTCAGTTATACAGTGTCACTTTGGCACTTAGTTTTATGTAGAACAGCAGCAATGACATTGAGGTTCTTAGGGGCTTCTGTTGGTTTTCTTTTGTTTTACTTGGACTAGTGTATGGTCAATAAGTATACAGATGCTATGTAGTATATAGAAGAGTTAGGCTGGTAAGGTTATCACGTTGAGAAAGATAATCAGAGATAAATGAAAAAATGCTCACTGGCGTTGTAGTGAAGAAACTCCATGAGGAGCGATCTCCAGAGATCCTTCCTCAGTGGCAGTCAGCCCTTAAATGGGGTCTAGGAGAGGTGCAGCCAGGCTCCATCCCTTCTGGTCACACAACAGAATTGCCTTCACCTGCGCTCCCAGGGCTGACTCAGTGCTCACCTGAGGTGATCAATCAGAGGTTCAGGCTGTGATTCAATAGTTCCCATACGGACTAGCTATTCTGTAACAAGGTGTGCTGTCTCTGAATCAAACTGTCTGACAGTCTTAACTTAGCATCTCCAAGAGGCACATTCTGAAGTTTTTTTCCCTGTTATCTCGTTTCTAAGATGTTGGAGTAATTTCATCAAGTCTGTAGTCTGTGTAGTGGAGGTGAGCAAACAGTGGTGATGTGGTTGTTGAAAAGACTGATGCAGAAAAAAAAATAATTATGTTGCCTTCGTGTTTCATAGGAGAAGTTACAAGAATATAAAGTTGAAGATGGCTGAAATGAGCTCTTTTATGTGACTTAAGCTGAATTCCACGCAAGACCTGATGACGTCTCTCTTAACATCAAACTTGGTTGCATTGTACCGCTCACGCAATAAATTACGAGATGCTGTGCTCCATGTTCAGGAGGCAGAGAAGAAAATACCTCTGGAGAGGAGCTTGGAATGGTGCTCCTGTGTCATAAAGACATTTGAAGTATTTAATCATCTTTTGATTCTGTCATAATCTTCCATATCCTCAAAACTGGTCACAGTCTCTTAGTTTCGTTCCACTGACAGCTATTGCTCAAATAATGTAACTCCTCCAAATGAAAGTCTACTGAAGCCAATTGTTTAATGGGGATTTTCTTCCTAAAGTTAAACCTTGTATATTTTCTAACTTCAAGTCTAAGCTAGATATAGTGGCTTCATCAAGGAGAGAACTGTTTGAAGAATTCCTGGAACTTCACTGCTGAAAGATACATTAATGCCTCACCTGTGAAAGTGGGTTAGGTAGCAGTGTGTCCTGGAGAAGTAATATCCTTGCCTTCACAGAAAGATGGTTATTCCTCTTCCTCTGATGAACTTTATTCTTTAGGAATACCTTGAATCAGCCCAGGACTTGGAATCTAATACAAAGAATTGGAGAGCTATCAAAAGCGGTCATCTGCTGGCTCATTCTAGCTTTATTAAAATGAAATTTGCTTCGGGAGATGTCTGTCAGTGCAGAGAGGCACTTGAAAGGTATTGTTGTATCATTTTTGTATTTAAAAATCCAGAACGGAATATTTTTTTCTTAGTCAGAGAACACCTAGCAGGTATCAATTTCCCTGCGTAACCAGTTTGTGGACAGGAGAGGAGTTTCTCTGTACTAAGGTTCTTAGTAGGCTTGAAGCCCAAGCTATGTATTTGTCCACGCTACAAGCCTTGGAGAAGACTTGGTGATATCCTGGGTCAGTTATCTTCTGTCTCTTCAGTAAGAGAACGTTGTTCTATACTTCAGCAGCTAATTCAGATTTCACAAACATTCGTGGATCAGCTTTGTCCTGATCAACTTAACAGAACCCACAGTGAGATAATGAAGAATTGTAGGTCTGTAGTATAAAAGAGAAGCAGAAGGGCACTTTCAGTAAGAACATTCTCCTTCAGAAAAAAACGGTAGGGCCAGGTAAGCCAACTGACTTCAAGGTATGTCATCTGAGGCACAGCTGGCATAGTGCAAAACAATGTCTGTAGGCAACTCCTTGGTGAAGTTCTGTGTTCCATTCTTCCCATTATGTTTTCTTTCATACTGACTTCTACTGACTTCCCTTGATTTCACTTCCGTAAATGAAGGTCAGTGCTTTGGGAACTTGAGGCTGTTGTCCTGCTTTCTTGTGCAACTCAGATTTAAACAACTGAGGTGGTAGTAGCAGTTGAATCACCGAGTTGCTTGGTCCATAGTTAAATAACACTGACCCAAAGCATGCGATGGCTTTTATCAGGACTTTGTTGAAAATGAGTCTTTTCTGCCTTCTAGCTTTGATCGTCTCCTTCACTCTGTGAAACAGTATGTGAGAGAAGCTGAGGAGCTGTCTCACACCGTCCTGAGAATGAAAGGACAGCTATACATGCATGCTGGGACGTTTCTGCTCAAACTGGCCCAGAACAGTGAGGTGCAGTGGAGCGATGCGTGTCAACTGGCAGCACTGTGTTATTTGAAAAGTTTCAACGTAAGCCACTTTTCACTTTCTGCCTGTAGTTAATGCAGTTCTTGACCACTCTTGCTGTACATATGTGGAACACCCATATTCCAAAGATTAATTAGTGTTTGTAAGGCTCCCCCCTCACTCTTCCACATGCCTTTAAAGGACGTGGACAGGAGCTAACTGAGTATCTCCCACATTCTTGTTCACAGACAGTCAGCAGAGCTTAGTCAGTCTTAATTCTTTGCCTTATGAAATACTACTCATTTTCCATTTTGTGCAACTGCTGGTGTTCGGAACTTTCTCTTGCGTGTGCTTACAGCTATTGGCAGTAGTTAAAATTACTCAGTTTGCATTTTCTTCATTGATATGTTGCAGAGTGCCTTCAGAATGAGTGTATTTTTCTAAAATATTCTTGTGCTAGAAATAAGAATATGTTTCCTAATGTTCAAGACTAAACTAAGTGATCTGCATTTTGTTGTGAAGAAGCTGTGACAAATCCTCTCCTTTCTTCTCCAGGTTCCTAAACCAAAGTCAAAACTAACAAAAGGGGATCCTGCTGGACAAGACAAGCTGGAAATGTCGGCTTGTGACCTAAAATGCCAATCTGGTAATAAGAATTAATCATTAAGAAAGTTCCATAGATCTCTTTTAATCTTATGAATAGTTACTTGAAGAGTTAAGTGGCTCGATTCCCAACCTTAAGTAGCAAGAGCAGCCCGCTGTTGGGGTTGTCCTTCAGTGTTTTTATGTGAAATCCCATGTTTGTTTTCCAGGTCATATGTTGCTGAACTTAAGCCATGGCAAGGAAAATTTCTTGAAAGAGATTGGAATGTTTTGCCAACACAAGGGGTTTGCTGACGTTGTTTGAAAGCCCCTTTGGGAGGGGGGCTTCTCAAGAGAGTTCTTTCCTTGGCATAGGTGAGACAAGCAATGTCAGTACACGAGCACCAATGCAAGAAGAACTTAATAAATACGATAATGGTAAGAGGTGTTACTTTCTTACATTCAACTGAAGCACGACTGTTTCAGAAGAGCTTTTTTAACTCCTTCCTTTTGCAACAAAAAGAGGTGGGGCTGTGACAGCTGTTCAGTGTATCAATGCAAGAAGGTGATGTGCATGAAGCTTCCATTGATGCTTGTTGTTGAGAGGTGGTACTGTCACGCCTGCTTCTGAAGAATTTCTCATGCACTTCCTGCTTCCACAGTGCTGTCTTCTCGTCTGCTCTGATTCATTTTCACTTCAGCTGTCTGCTTAGCCTTTTGTGTCTGAACACTAGGAAGTGTTAATAGGAAGGCACGTCTTGTAATGCAAGAATGCAGTTTCCAAGCATAAAAATGAAGTAACTCTAGGATGAATTGCTGAGACTTGATGATGAAGTCTGGCTTTGAAATTGAGTGAGAGAAGATTAGAATACTGGTAGTCTTCTACTTAGCTGTTAGTTTTCAGAAATGTTTAGATTATTAAATCTAAAATGATCTAGCAGGATACAAAACAATAACTACAACAACTATGGCCTTTTTTCTTGATAGATATAGCTAAAGAGAGATACGTGTAGGTATGAAGGAAAAAAGTTTATAGTCTCTCCTAAGAGGTTTGTTTCTTTATATTATTTTGTAATGTGTATTTAAAAACAAACTAACAAAAATGAAAACAAAAAAAAAAAACCAAAACAACAGCACTCAAAGGCTTGTGCTTATTATACATGGGGTAAAGATTTTCCCTGTTAGAGGAAAAGCAGAGTAAGCATATTTGCAGGAGTAAAAAACAAAACTGAATTCAAAACAGAAATTAAGCATTCAGGTTGTTTTCTTTGCTGAAAATGGTAGATCTCTTCAGCTTTACAGACTTAGAAAAACGGGAAGGATGTCTGTATAATACATCAGCTTAACCTGATACCTCAAAATGGAGAGGTTAATGTTTAAAATTGTTATGTGCTTCCTTGGAGATGTTCTCTCCATTTTTCGCCTTGACAGAAAGAGCACATGTATCAGTATGTTTGCCTTGTGCACTTCTGTGAAGTTGGTATTTCTCCTTTAAAAGTTACTTGTGTAATCAAAACAGATGGAGAAATCACTTGAAGAGTGTTACATCTGCTTTTCAAAAGGCTTAGTTCCAGCTTGTTAGACAAAGGCAGACAGGTGGGGAGTGGTTGCTAGGAAGCTCCTAAGATGGGAGAAATCTCCAGAGCTCCTTCCTTCTCTTGGAATGAAACCCAGCTTTGATCAGACGCTAGCCTTCCTCACTAGGACGCAGATACTAACTTGCTGCTGCTTTGTTTTTGCACAGGTGCTGTTCGAATGCGCAATGTAGTGTGCTGGTAGTCTCCAGCACCCTGTGTGGCTTGGTTTGCAGTGGAACTCTGTGTCGTTGTTACCCCCACTGTGACAATTTTTAAAACAACTTTTTCACTTGCCCCAAGAAACATCAAGACTTGAGACAGATACTCCTGAATCCATTTGCCTGTTGGACCTTGTAGTCAGTACACTTTCGTACATCTTAAATGCATTTAAGTACTATTTTCTCTTTTCTTATTTATTTTCTTCTCCTTTATTTTCCTTTCTTTTATTTCTTTTGGTATCTAATTTTTGTTGTTGTTGTTGTTGTTTATTTATTTTCACAAAAACAGGTATTTCTACTCAGGATGGTATTCACTAGCAACTTAGAATTGCAAGAGAAATTTAATACTCGTAATGAAACACATCAGCCTCCTTTCTTACTGTTGCTGCTGTGCAAACAGTGCTATACTGAGAAGCAAACATCCTGGTGGGATGCTGTTCATATTCTTATGCAGAAAAAAACAATGTAAGAATTCTTCAGTTCGGAAATATTTGAAACAAGCCTTTAGACAGCTTCTGAATTGATTCCCAGTTTGTGTAAAACTAGTTTGCTTAGTTGGGCTGTTTTGGACATGAATGTTTTGTTGCAGTAGGGGTTTGAGACCTACTGCATACGAGCTTTCTGTAAATGGGCTTAATGTTTCACGTACAGCATTTCTAAACTAGAGCTAGTTTAGAACCTACTAGCTATTTGTTTTCGTCAAACAAGTCACGTGAATAGAAGAAAAAGAGAAAATACTAACTGAGGACTGTTTCTTTTGATACTCAGACCAGAATCAGAGACAAAACTGAAGTTTCTTGCACAGCATGGATTAAGTACTCTGCAAGCACTGCAAGCCTTCGGCCCGCCTTAATTATACACTGGGCAAGAAGCCTGCAAAATATAGCAAGCTAAGATTATTTTTAAAGGTGTACAATCCGTTTTTTCTCTCCTTGTGTAAACTGAACACACAAAGTAAACAAAATCAGATGAGAAGGTACTATTGAGAACTGCTGTTAACTTTGTCGGGTAAGTTAGTTTCTCTAGTCAACCTATCAGGTACACTCTCCCTCACTACCTCTTCACATTACAGTGAACTGTAGTGTTGTTTTCTGTCTTTATGTTACTTCAGATAACTCTAGAAAGAGACCTCCTGAAATTTATCACAAGTGTCAGAGAACAATCCTTGAATTTTTCAAGAAAACAACTACACCAGGAAAGAATAAGTGTTAGTAAGACTTGATTTGAATTTGTTGAGGTAGCTTCTATTTCTTTTCAACAGGGCACCAGCCTGAAAATTTTCTGTGATCAGAAGGAATACATTGGAAGAAGTGTCTACTACTGGAAGAAAATCCTGATTAGTTTGGAAACAATAAAAAGAACAAAAATATTCCTGAACCAACTGACCCTCTCTTCAAATGTTTCCATAATGTGGACATTCAGGTGCAGATTGATTGATCTAAGATTAGAGTAAGGACGGTTATATGTTGATATACAAGCTAATGGTTGTGGTTTAACCTGGAAGATGGCTAGGGATGATGTCATCCTGCACGGAACACCCCTTTGGCCAGTTTAAGTCAGCTGTCCTAATTCTGTTCCCTCCCAGCTGCTTGGATTATTTGCTGAGAATGGCTTGGTTCTGTACAACATGCTTAGCAGGAACTATAAGCATTGGTGTGTTCTCAGCATTGCTTTTCTCCTAGAACCAAAACATCGCATCATACCAGACACGCTGAAGAAAACAGTTCTCAGCTGAAAATAAGACACTTACATTTACATTGGGGTTTTTGTTTATTTATTTATTTATTTATTGTAGTAGTAGTTGAGGTTTTTTTTTTTTTTTTGCATTGTGCTAACAGTGAGACTTGGTAGTATTAGAATGCATTTGATAAAGGGGGAAAAATATTTTTTGAGAACTTTTCTTAGTTGTAAAACTACATCTGCTTGGACAACACTGAACTCCCTTAACACCAACTTTCTTGAAAAAGTGTTCTCTTGTCTTAGAGGAAAATGAGTAATGTCATTAACCTCCTCCAACCTGATTACTTCCTGGATGTTGGCATGCACTAGCTGTTCAAGTATCCATCTACATGTTAGGTATGAATTGTCTTTTGCTTTGGTTGTAGGTCTTTCAGGTTGCAGCCTATGAAGAAGAGGCTCATGTAGCATTTGCAGTGATGGATGCGGTTGAAGGCAAAACTGATGGCACTCAGTGAAGAACAGTTGTTCTTTATGTTACGGTAGGTACTTGGTGATCCTAGCATTGGACAGACATTCTGACTGGACTGCTGCATAACTCAGCGAAAACATCTGCTCTAAACATCTCTTAATTGAGTGTGAGAGTAAAACTTGTTGCCTATAAACTCTGACTGGGGACTCAAGATGCAGAGGGAACCTTTCTAAGGACTGTGTGAACAGAAAGAGTCCTGCTTTCATCAGCTTGGCTATCATCCTCTTGGTTCTGGGCTTTTTCTGGCTTTGAAGAACACTCACAGTTTTGTACATTACGGGCAGATCTTGAATTATTCCAGCAGTTAACTCTTGATTTTTTTCTCAGACCTTAAACATGCTTTTAAACAGCAAGAGAGTAGGGATTATTCCTTAGGTTTTCTTCAAATACCTATGGAATACCTTTACGTTCTCTTAATTGGAACACTGTCTTTAACAGAATGAAATTCAGGAAATGAAATGTAATAACTCCAATGTGAGTGTATCATCTCATTGGTGGTCTGCTAAAAGTTATGGAACAGATGCTATGTCAGATAGTTTTCAGAGAGCACAAAATCTTCGTGAAGCTCCCTTAACAGGTAAGTTGTTGCTCTTCCAAAGAAAACAACTGCAAAGAATTATGTTTCATGCCAGAGCTATGTGGGAAACACATGGCTCCCCATTCTCTGAATGTACTGCAAGTTTCAAAGCCAGACATAATACTGCACGAGGGAAATTTGGATCTGGCCTTGCTAAAAAGGAAGGTCAGTGGGACTGTAACATCTGTTCGGTGAGAAACGAACCCGCTGCCTCCTAGCATGTTGCCTTTCAGAATCCAAGCAAAACTAATACAAAAGCATCTCTTCAACGATTTTCCTTTAAACTTGAAGAAGCGGATGCTCCAAGCATCAGAATTACTTGAGAACTGCTTTTTCTTTAGCTGTTC
Source organism: Chrysolophus pictus (assembly GCA_037305975.1). NCBI lineage: Eukaryota > Metazoa > Chordata > Aves > Galliformes > Phasianidae > Chrysolophus > Chrysolophus pictus. Next base: position 36,560,731 of record CM074581.1, on the reverse strand, counting down.
TGTATGCCAAAACGAAGCAAGTGATGAAAACTGTTGTTCCTGTAAGAATCCTAACTCGCAAAGTCAACCTAGTGTGCTACTATCCGTTGTTCAGGTGGATTATTATATACATAATAAATATATAATGTTTATAATATTTATATAACTGTCTGTTAAATTTCAAAGACTGAGAGCAGTATTCTGGTGATCTCAGGAGCATGGAACTAAAAGATGACTTCTTGAACAGAAGTTGTTTCAGTAACAGCTGCCATGGTAATAGGTTGAGATTAGTTAGTAAAAAGCACAGGTCTGCCATGTGTGATTTGAAACAAGTCCTCTTCAGTTGCTATTCAACGTCTTCTGTAATTTCAAACACTCAAAGTTATTCAGTAGTACGCGTTGCTGCAAACAGTTTTTTTTTTTTCTCAGTCCTGCCTGAAATTTACTTCTCCACTTCTGTAGATGACACCTCTTTGGCTCTTCTCCATAATCCTGCATTGTTTGATGTAAGGATGTAACTAACCCTTGTGACAGTATGAAGATGCAGGCTTATTCCTGATCTGAGCCTTGAATTTCAAAGGCAATAGTATAAGGCTTAATTGTGCATGGAGATTGGAGCTTGTTACATTGCAACACGGTCTATAATTTCTGTCCCAGCATTCTGTAACTTGGACTATTTTTTTTTCTGTGGGCAAGGAGAAAATGTGTAGACTCCAAATCTGTTTCTAACTACCTGGGAATTAATTAGCTCAGTAATAAGGGCATTGTGGGGTTAATGTTGCTGTTGTTCTGGAGTAATTCAGTCTTCATGTTTTGCTCAATTTCTGTCCAAAGCTGTGATGATGACTGCGCCATCAGACGATCCACCATCTGATGATGTTATTATTGCTGATGAGCTAACAGTTACCCCAGAGCCTTTCTGGGTCTTCCAGAGGTCTTTCTGTAGGTAGGCCCCGGGTTTATTTCCGTAAGCAGGCCCCCTCTCAGAGATTGGTCTTTGCTTGCTGCTTTGCTGTGCCTACCTGCCTGCTCCCTGTGCTTGCTGCATCTGATACCAGTGGTTGTGGAGCAGGCTCCCCAGGGCTGTGGCCTGGTCCTGAGCTGCTGCAGCTTAAAGACCGTTTGTGTTTGGGTGGTCCTTCCTGGAGCATGAGGTTGGACTTGATGATCCTTGTGGATGCCTTACAACTTGGGACATTCTGTGATTCTATGATCTTGGTGTTTGCCTGGAAAATACCAGGTGATTTTTTTTTCCCTCATTTTTTCCTGGCATTTAAAGTTGTGGTTTCACTTCTAAATGTGAAAGCGGAGTTGGATAAGGGGAGGGTAAGTTTCTTCTTTATTTTCTATTCTCCCAGGTGGGTCTGTATATTTTCTGCCCAAGTTGTGGTAGTTCTGTAACTGGGAATGTTTCTAATGGTCATAAGAAGAGTCTGCTGCCAGCACAAAACTTGGCCACAGGACTGCCTGCTGGATTAAATTCTGTAGATTGATTATATGCTATTTGAGATGGTATGTTCTGCTTATTTTTTCCAAGACAATCAGGTTTTGAGGTCACTGAGATGCATTGATTAATCAGTCACTTGCAGCTTATTTGAGCTTGAAGCAGTTGACTCATCCCACACAGCATTGTTAAATAAAACCTTACAATTGCTTTGGAATTGTAGCTCTGCGCTACACTATGCCACTGGTGTGAATGTCTGTGCTACAGATGTCATCCTTCCTCATCCTCATCCTCCCACTGTGCTCCTCATTGGCAAAAGCTGTCTTCTTCACATAGTGGTTTCTATCTGAGCAGAGATTTGGTCACTTTCCAGTTTCTCTGTGGCACCCCCTTACGCTGTTAGTTCTTTTTTTCTGTATTGGTGTCCTGCCTTGTCTTCAGTTTGCCCCAGGATGCCAGGTCAGTTGAGAAGAATTTTCAAATTATATCCATCCTGATTTTTTTAATGTATTATCTTTTTTCTTGATGAGGAACACACTAGAGTCTTCTGAAGAAAACACCATTTCAGGCGTGCGTACTGTTTATCTGTGTAACCAACTAGTCCTCTCAAGGCTCTTGTTCTCTAATGTGTTTGGTTCAGGATCAGTCCATGTCCTTTGTCCTCCCTGCTTTGCTGTCCTCTATGGATTTACCTGAGGTTTTTCTTCAGCCTGCTTTGCTTTCAGTGCTGACAGTCACGAGGAACTCTATGTTGTATGCTGCTGTGTTCATTTTCCTCAGCACATTCCTTCTTGATGTCTAGCAGGTACTGGTGACAGCAGAGCCCCTGTTGTCTGTGAGTGACTTGTGCCAAGCCAACATTTATTGAGCTCTGATCTGCAAGATTAAACATAGCTTCAAGCTACCTGTGTGGAATTGTGGTTTGCGCTGCTTTGAATTTAGTCCGGCTGGCCAGAGATGGACAAGGCAGGGATGTTGGGATACTGAGGAAAGTGTTGGCGCTTGATATTCTCGCTGGATTTTATTTTTTAAGCAAGCATTGGGAACCACTGAAGTTTAGCAAAGGAGCCTTAGTGGTGTGGTTGTACCAGGTGTACCTGATTTCATGAAGATATGTGGTCTTTTAGTAGAGTTTAGGCTCTGACCCCTCAAAGCAGTGAATGGAATGAGTTCCGGGTGATACCAAGGCTAATACAGTAAGGTTTCGATGAAGCTGTCACAGAAGAGTTACCTATCTTTACCAGCCTGGCTGGTGTGTGATGTACGTTACTGAGACGCTCGTTCCTCTGTGTTTGATGAAGTAGATGCTGTTACATAAGGGCATTAAGGCATTGGATCTTAGCTTCAAAGCACAGTGAAGGCAGTTAGAAGGCAGACAGGTGACAAGTTGGAATCATATTGTGAGCCCAAATTCAGCAAGCCATTACTGCTAAACAGGGGCCTCAGACGTATGTTTTAAGTTGTTCTGATTCCTATAAGACTTAAACATCTGTTTATAGGTTTGCAGTGTAGATGCCTAGGAGCCATGTTTTTCCTAGGGAGAGCGGTGTGCTTGCGTATCTTGTGTGCTCTTCAGCAAGGACATGGTAAAAACCAGTCCTGGGTGTTTGGTGAGGGAGCAGAGTGAGAGAGGCGAGCCCAGTTAGTGATGGGAATCCTGATCCAATGGGTTTCTGTGCCTCTCTGTAGAGCGAAGACACTTGGAAATTTTCAGATTAGTTTTGGATAAGCCTCTGAGCTTCTGGATGCTTTTCATGACCAGTTCAGACCTCTCAAAAGCTTGAGGTTTGTCCGTTACTAATTTTCAAGGAATTGCATGGAAAAAAATATATATTTCTTATTTTAAAAATAGAAGCAATAATGAATGTGCTAGTAGTGTCACTGTCATGGAGGAGCACAAAGTAGTAGCCAAGCAATAGGAGAAATGAGGAAGAATGTCCTTTGTTTTTTTTCTCTAGGATCTCCAAGAACTGTTGATAAATGTGAAAATATGTAATGTGCACATAAAAAAAGATAGTTCCAACAGTTGGAAAAAACAATGTGAGGTACCCAAGTTTTACCCCTTGTCAAAAAGCTTTGGAACTCTCCCAGAGTAGAGAACAGTTCCCCTGATTTTTCATTTTGCTGAGCAGTTGAAAGCATCCGAGAGGACTTGCTGGCATCTGGATGAAGAGAGAGTGTTGACAGGAAGAGGAAACCAAGTTGTTAAGATCTGTGAAGAAGGAAGGAATTAGTTATTGTTTGCATTGGTAGATGCATAGAATCAAAGAATCACAAGGTTGGAAACGACCTACAAGATCATCTAGTCCAACCATCCTCCCATCACCATTGCCACCACAAGCACTGAATTTTATCTTGTAGCTCCTCCTCCAGATGCCTCCTGAACTCTGCCAGGGACGGTGACTCCACCACCTCCCTGGGCAGCCATTCCAGTGCCTGACCACTCTCTGAGAGAAAAACCTCAGAGAGGTCTAACCTAAACCTCCTCCGGTACAACTTCTGGCCATTTCCTCAGATCCTGTTTGTTACCTGGGAGAAGAGGCCAAACCCCTCCTCATCATCACAACCTCCCTTCAGGAAATTGTAGAGTGCAGTAAGGTCTCCTCTGAGCCACGTCTTCTCCAGACTAAACAACCCCAGCTCCCTGAGCCACTCCTCATAAGATTTGTGCTCCGGACCCCTCATCAGTTCTGTTGCCCTTCTTTGGACATTGGGGCCTCAGTGTCTTTTTTGTAGTGAGGGGCCCAAAACTGAACACAGTACTTGAGGTGCAGCCTCACCAGAGCTGAGTACAGGGGGATGATTCCCTCCCTGCTGCTGCTGGCCACACTATTTCTAACGCAGGCCAGGATGCTGTTGGCCCTCTTGGCCTCCTGGGCACACTGTCGGCTCATGTTCAGCCAAGCATCAACCAACACCCCCAGGTCCCTTCCTCTTCACAGTCATCCAGCTGCTCGGCCCCAAGCCTATAGCACTGCATGGGGTTATTGTGGCCAAAGTGCAGGACCTGGCACTTGGCCTTGTTGAACCTCAGCCCAGCGTTCCAGCTTATCTAGATCCCTCTGAAGTGCCTTCTGCCCTCAGGCAGGTCAGCACCACCTCCCAGCTTGGAGTCATCTGCAATCATACTGAGAGTACACTCAATCCCTTCATCTAGGTCATCAGTAAAGATATTAAACAAGATGGGCCCCAGTACCGACCCCTGGGGTTGCCAGCTGGACTTAGCTCCATTAACCACTACTCGTTGGGTGCAGCCCTCTAGCAGTTCCTTAGCCAAAGAAGGTTATACCTGTCCAGGCCATGGGCAGCCAGTTTCCCCAGGAGAATACTGTAGGAGACCATGTAAAAGGCTTTGCTGAAGTCTAGGCAGATTACATCAGTAATAGCCTTTCTCTCATCTTACCAGGCTGGTCATCCAGTCATAGAAGGAGATGAGGTTTAACAAGAACGACCTGCCTTTCATGAACCCATGCTGGTTGGGCCTGATCCCCTGGATGCCGCGCACATACCATGTGATCTCACCCAAGATGATTTGCTCCATAACTTTCCCCTGACTGGGGACTGGCTTGTAGTTCCCCAGATTATCCTTACAGCTCTTTTTGTAGATGGGAATCACAAGAAGTACTTGTACCTCTCCAGTTAACCAGGTGCGCTGGTAGATAGTGGAGAGTGGCTCAGCAGTCACCCTCACCAGCTCTCTCAGCGCCCTAGGATGGAGCCCGTCCGGTCCCATGGGCTTGTGACAGTCCAGATGGAGGAGGAGCTCTCTGACTGTCTCCACCTGAATCACCAGGGGTGTATTCTGCGTAGCATCCCAGACTTCGGGATCGGGGCATAAAGTGCCCTGATGATAACTGATCTGCCTTTTAAAGGCAGGTGTAAAGAAGGCGTTGAGGACCTCAGCCCCTCAGCTTATCCTCAGTAGTCACATTCCCCACTGCATCAAGTAAAGGATGGAAATTCTCCTTGGTCCTTCTCTTACCACTGATATATTTATAAGAGGATTTCTTACTCTCTTACTGCGGTGGCCAGTCTGAGCTCAAGTTGGACTTTTGCCTTCCTAACTTCCTCCCTGCATACCTTAGCAACTTCCTTGCAATCTCCCCAAGTAGCCTATCCCTTTAACTTTGTCACCTTACTGCCCTTCTTGTCTCCCTAGAGCCCATCTGACAGAAAAACATTATTTGAAGACTCATTTCAACAGGTACTAAAACATATTAGTAGTGGGCATGAGAAGTTGAATTGAAGAAACCTGTTATCTGTATGTCATTCTTAATGCCCTGACACCTTAACAATGTTATTTGAACAGAGACTAACAAAAACTAACAGTTAGCACACAGCCATGCTTGTATATCTAAAGATCATGCAAAAATGTGAAATTCTGTCTCCAAGTGTCACTGTGTCCATGAAACAAATATAAATATATATATATATATATGTATGTTTGGGGTTTTTTTGCACAAAGACAAGAACTGTGTTGGAAACGTCATAAAAATACTACTTAGAAATAATTTTAAACAGCATTTAGTTTTTAAGCATTGTAGTTCGGTACTAGTTTTGTAAGAGCAAGCTTCCAGGGTTGTTATGCACCATTTGTTCTAATAACAGTGGTGATTTTTTTTTTTCTTCCTGACACTTAAAAGCAGGAATTGGGGGCTGAGAAATAGAAGGAATAAATAGTCAGTTAAAACTTCTACTGCTATAATGATAAATAATAATTCTTTAAAAATCTGAAAACTTAGGCTGGTTTAAGTGTTATATAATCAATGAAAAATATATAAAGGAATATTATATAATCAAATAATATTAAGATGTTATAATAATGAAATAAGCAAGAGAGTTAGGCACAGCAAGACAAAGAGAATAAATAGGATGCTTACCCGTGACATGGGCTTGCTCAGGAAAGACCAGTGGAGTGGATCTTCCAAAGAGAGAGAGATCCTTCCCTCTGGTAGTCAGCTCTTAAATGGGTCTAGGAGAGGTGGAGCCAGGCTCCACCCCTTCCTGCAGCACAGCTGAATTGCTTTCACCTGTGCTCCCAGGGCTGACTTATTGCTCGCCTCAGGTGATTAATCAGAGGTTCAGGCCATGACTCAGCAGTTCCCATACACGTGTCTAGAGAGGTAAAAAGTATTTCATTCAAGAACGATGAAGCGTTTTTTAAAAAGCTTAGGAGATGAATGCATTTTTAAAAAGCAGAAAAGTGAAAGACGAAAAGTAGTGCATCTCTGGTGATGAATCTTGGGATTGTTATTGTAAGCAAGGAAGAAAGGGTGAAAGAGCTTTTGAGATATTTACAAGTTGAAATAGGAGTTTTGGATCAGTTTTGAAAAGGTAGCATGTTCTGAGCTGGGTAATGTGCTGCTAGAAGGTGCAGTAAGTGAACATTTCATTAGGAAACTTCAGTAGTTGGCATTTGAGTGAAGATGCCAAGAAATTGAGACCTGAAAGGGAAAAAAAGATCAAAGGCTTGATTCTTGAGATTAAAGAATCTCAAGTAGGTGTGTATTTTTTTCTTTATCCTTGTTATCCTGTGACTTACTGGATTTTAGAAATCAAGCAAATACAACAGTGAGAGAAAGCTACAGGAAAGAAATTCACACTAATTGGTCTTTAATCGAGGGGCAAGGAACTTGTGAGTAAATTCTAATAAGTACCATCTGTAACAAAATTTACCTTAAGAACAATGTCACTCCATTAACGTTCTGTGGAGAGTCTAAGAGTGAAAGAGCAGTATAACCTTTTGTAAACATAGTCACCTCTTTGCATTTGTCTGTGTAGTAAAGGTGAGCTGGACACTTGTTCAGCACTATCATTTGCACATTTCAAAACAGTGTTTTGGTTTTTTTAAATAACATCTGATAACCCGAAGGTCTTTTGGTGCAGAAGTGTGTTGTACTTATTCTCTGTATAGTTCTTTTGATGCATGTGTTACTATAATGGATCAAAAGAGAGCACAGAGCCTTCTGAATACCAGTACTAAGCTGCTTGTCAATGGCATGGAAGAGAACGTGGAGACATTACAGATTACTTTTTCCTCCTCCTCACCTTTACTTCAAAGTGTGCAGCATTGCCAGACAGCATTCAGGTGATAGTTTCTGTGAGCTTTCCAAGTACAAAAAGTTTGAGTAGGTTTCCAAGTAGGACCAGCAGTCCTACCAGGAGAAGCTTACATAGGAAGTAGGGAAATAAAAAACTCAGAACTTGTCAAAAACAACTTTTGCATTTCACTCTAAGTGTTATTTTCAAATTTCTCCACTCTGCTGGCTACATACGCTTTTATTAATTTACACTTAGTATTTTGAGGGGGTTTCTTTTTGGCTAGTTTGGCTGTTGGAATTTTTTTTTTAATTTCTAGCTTATTGCCTCAGAAAAAAAAGCAATGAGGAAACTTAGGGCTGTAGCAAGAACTTTTCTGAAAGCTGTCTCTAGAGAAAATACAAACTATATGTCAATTACAGTATCTGTACTGATACAGAAGTCTTCCAATCTGGAGTCCATGGAAGGCTTTGCCCATTTGTGTAAACACGGAAGTACGTGAGCATTTCAGAGAAGAACCTTCAGACCTCTAAGCAGTGTGCACTGAGCTCTAAATGCAGAGGTCAGTAGCTGGACCTGCTTACCAGCACTGCTGAAGGAAATCGCTGTAAATGTGCGGTAAAAAAATCACACCTGGCAGGGAGGATACCATTTTATTAATCACCAAAAAAGCAAATGATGCAAGTTCCCAGGAAGCTTTGCAATAATGTTGAATCACTTTCTGGTCCCACTTTTTGAGAAAATCTGCAGAATTAATTTGTTTGGAAAGACCTTGAGAGTTCGTCTAGTGAGGCCCCTCTGCTCAAGCTGAGTCAGTTAGAGCAGGTGTCTCATTTGAAAGGAAGAAGTAATTGTATTTTGCCATCCATCAGCTCTCCTGAGGTTTTGTATTGTATTTTGGAGAGATCAAATTGAGAAGCACTGTTGCAGCACAGCACTAAATACATCACGGTGATGTTTTCAATAATGATGTTTCTATGTTTATAGTTAAGGGCATTTGCATTTTATGTTGGGGAAATGTTCATCAAGTGGTGGTTTCACACCAGCTATCAACAGAACACCACCACACCATGCTGTCACTGCCCCTCAAAGGAAGAGGGGGGAGAGAAAATGTGGTTGGAAAAGAAATGAACGAAATGCTCATAGGTTGAGATAAGGACAATTTAAAGGAAAAGGAGGAAAAAGAAAAACACCAAGCAAAGGCCATACAAGGAGAGAAAACAATTATCCTCTGCTCATCATAGAATGGCCTGCGTTGGAAGGGACCTCAAAGTCCATCTGGTTCCAGCTCCACTGCTGCCAGCATGGTTGCCAGCCACTAGATCAGCTTGCCCAGGGTGCCATCCAGCCTGGCCTTGGACACCCCCAGGGATGGGAAATCCACAGCTTCTCTCAGCAGTAAGCAGTGTTTGGCCACCCCTTGGAAAACAAGGCCTCAGTACATGTTGTGGCCCTTCCCCAGCTCCTCATGCTGTGTGTGGCATCATATGGTATGCGATATCCCTTCAATCAGTTTAGATCAGTGCCCTGCTGATGTCCCTTCCCCCTCCTCTTGCCCACGCCCAGCCTGCTGGCTCAGGGGCTGCAGAGTTGATGCTGTGCCAGCGCTGCTTGGCAGGAGCCAGAACATGGCTGTGATACCAGTGCTGCTCTAGCAGCAAGTGCAAAGCACAGCACCGTGTGGCTGCCGTGGGAACAGCAACCTTGTCCCTGCCTGCCCTAGTACAGAACCCCTGCATATGTGCATCACTGCTATATAGAAGAACATATCAACATAGAAATTGCAGTGTTGCACCTGTTATTCTGGCTATTAAACCATATAGAGAGAACAGAGATCTGAGCAACTTTTGTTGAATGAAGGTTCTTCTTATTTTGAAGTTTCTAATGAGAAAATTCCTCTTTCTCAGGAATGTATTAAATTGTTAACTTAGGAGCTTGGAATATTTTGATTTACAAGATAGTCCCATAAATATACTGGAGTTGAAGATAATTCATTAAGCATTCTGAGTCTTTTCCTTCTTATCTGCTATTACTTGACAAGGCAGCAGGTAATGAAGCATACAACAATGTCATTACTTCACAGGTTTTTGTATTCCATAGGCATTCCACTTAGAGGCGGTGGGTTCAGCCCAGTTTTTGTCAATTTGTCAGCCCAGTGACAGATGAATTTAAGGATGCAACTGTACCTAGAGCACAGTTTGCTTATGCACATCAGTGAGGTGTAGTCTGTAAATCTTACAAAACCACAGTTATTGTGTAACGTTTCCTTAACTTGATTCTTGAGCTCTAAACAGTTAAGAAAAGTCCTTATATTCTTCGTACCCATCTCTTCTACTGCGTGCACAGTCTGGACCTGGTTATTTATAATTACATTTTTGTCCTTGCAGAGAGAATGATATTGAAGAACGTGGCTTGGAAATGTTTTTCTCAGTTGCTAAAGAAATTCTAGGTGAAATCCAAAGCCATGATTTGATGCCAAATGGTAGCAACATTCTCGTGACGGAAGAAAACAAAGAAGAATATATTAAGTAAGATTAAATGAAGATTTTAAAATACTCTTATCTCTCCCATTTCTTTCAGCTCAATCAAGAAGATACTGTCACACTATGTAATCTGAAGCATTATTGAAATTCTGTCTATGAATAAGTACTGATGGCAAAATGTGGCAATTCTTCAGATTCCATTTATGAAAGGAAAATATTGATGGAAATATTTAAAATAGATATGTATTACATTTCCGAAAGGTAATATATATATTACTTTTCCCAAAAGGTTCAGTTTAGTAGAAACTCCGCTTGTTGTGGTTTTTTCCCAGAGATGATTAAGTTTAGCAGAACATCATGACAACAAATGTGAACGTCAGGTACTTCACTGTACCATTGCACACATTTATTATTCACATTTTGGCTTTGCAGACTGCTGATATTCTATCCAGCCATTTATGGTGTTGCTTGTTTTTAACCAAAGAACAGTTTTGGATGCTTTTGTGGTAAACGTGAGTTTTTAAAAATGCATAGTTTTGATACTAGTTTCCATGTGAACTGCCCTTATAGTGCTGTTATGTCTAGGCATTTGTAACAAGGCAGCATTATGAACAATGTAATGTGTTGTACTGTTGTAAATGAGGAATTATGATATAGCAGTAGCAGAATGTTTTAAAGCAAGGACAGGAGCCTATGAGTGATTACAGAAGAAAAACATGAGTGATGAGGTGCTTTGTCTCAAAATATCCCCTTCTTGTCTTGTAATATCCCCAGCGAGCAGCAGTATACAAGCTCTGCTTTAAGGTGTGAACTTCAACATCATCTTACATAGAGGATTTGCTCAGAACAAAAAGAAACAAATAAGAAACCACTACACACGTGGCAGGCATGAGGTCAATTGAATTAGTAGAATTTTCCTCTTATGATATGTTCTGTGAAGGCTTTTTTGTGGGAAAGGTTCGAGGGATGAGGGAGTAGGAATTGCTTTCATCATGAGTCGTCCAAAAACATTTCACAGAAATTGTAACATTTGCAGAAGGAACATATTGGCATTTTGCAGTTGTGCAAGATATTAATTGGGATGAAGAGTAAGGAGTATCTGCAGAAGACCATTCTCTTCTAGTTTTGAGGAACCCAGGCAGAGCTCAGATTGCAGCCCAAGTAATATTCTTTTGCCATAATAGGTCCTGTGTTGCGCTCCCCAGAGTTTCATCTCTCCTTTACATTCCAGTTCTCCTGACAGGTTAGGCTTGAATTCAGCATAATATCTGCTTCTCCCTGGGTTCAGGTTCTTTGGGTCTCCTGCCTGCTTTTCACCTTTTTATTAATGGAAAGTGGAGTTTCTACCGCAGAGCAAAGTTTCATGATTAACAGAAACAAATATGGAACTTTCCAAATGGCCATAATCGTTTCTTGATAAGCTAGCAGTCCTACTTATCTTCACTAGTACCGCCTGACCTAGATTTTACCTTGTTGTGGATAATGACTGAGATTTCTGGGGACAACATTAGATGAATCTAGCTCTGCCTTTTTTTTCCTTTTCCAAATACTTAGGGACTGCTGTGCTCTCATTAATATCATCAGTGAGTAGATGCTGCCTCCTGTTTGAGCCTAAAACGCTTTCCATAGCGGAGTGGTTGGAAACATAAGGTTTTAACTTAAAACTGTTTGCACAGACTGAAGATTGGGTTATCTACCCATAATTATTACATTCTCCTTTCTTTTATAAAACTTGTTGTCATCCATACACTCTTAGTATAGTTCTCCTTTCTGTCTTTTCCTACAAAGGAATCACTCAGATGGCCTTGAAAGCTCTGAAGATGCTGCTTCAAATAAAAACAAGACTGTTAATGGCAGTGATTCCCCACTACTCACCAATGGAAGCTGCAAACCTTCTCGACCTCCCAGGCCTTCTTGACCACCTCCACCCACACCCCGCAGACCCACATCGGTAGCTGGTGCGTATTCTAGGGCCAGACATCCACTTCAAAGCTGTGGATTCTCTGTACAGTCTTAAAATGAACGTAACGTTTTCCAATGTGTGTTTTTAACTACAGTTTTTTTCAGGGTAAATTCTTGGATATATAACTTTTATTTTAACAGCTTGCATTCAATATCGTTGTTCCTCTTATAAGTAATTTCTTGTTTCCACGACAGGTAAGTGATGATTGCAGCGATACTGCTAAATATTTTGGAGCTGGTGCCAAAAGAACATGAGTGAGTGCTACTGTTGCATTCAGTTAACTTTAATGAGACCTGTGAACAAATCTGCTGAAGGACTTACAGAACTGCCTCAAGTAGATAATACTGGAGCTTGAAAGACTAGTAATTTGTTTCTACAGTCCTGGTTAAATTATTTGAAACAGCAGCTTCAAACACTGATTGCGTGAAAATAAATATGTTTTTTAGTCCATCTTATAATTTAGAAATCACAAAGCTTTAAGACAGTGATAGGTGTTTTCTGGTTAACTCCTCCACATGCATACACTACCATGTGTTTTGGTGATCTTATTGTCACAATTGATAAATACTGAGGCTGGACGGAAAACTAGGCTGCAGTAATTATTTTAAAAGATAAAGGCAGTGTAGTTTAGTAATAAGACTTGTGTATAGTTCTTAATACTGCCTACCAAATGGCCTGCATGGGAAAAAAAATCTGAAAGCGTTTAAAGAATGCATGCATTCTCCCTTCCACAGCCTTAATTTTTCCACGTTGTGTCAAATCTCTTCTTGAAAATGTTATGCACGCTGCCTCTTAAATTGTTGCAAATATTAAATGGGAAATCCATCAGTGCAAGCAAGTAGCTTTTTCTTTATAATCATCTAATGTTTAGAAAATGCAGACAAGTTGCTTTGGTGAATAACTTTTCTTTGTCATATTAAAGCTGTGCAGCTGATAGCGGATAGTTCTTGGATTGAAGTATTTTTACAGAGTGCAGCTAAAGTTGCCTTTTGTGTGTGTGTGTGTGTCTGTGTGTGTGTGTGAAATAGAAAATGTGGCTATATGTGCATACTACTTCAAACCACCACCTTTTGCACGTTTACTTTTGTGACTTACAAATTCTGAAATCGGTTACCAGTAAGGAGAGAAATGCCAATTAAAGATTTTTTTTTTCTTCTGACATGTCTGGCGTCATAGGAAGTGTAAATGGTTCTCCATCCACATCCACAGAGAATGATGGGGCCAGTGCAGGTTCACTGGCAGGTGCAGCTGCAAATACATCTTCAGAACCGAGCCCTGAGGGGGCAACAGCAGCAACAACAGCTCCTGCAACTGCTGCACTCACCACACCTCCAGTATAAAGACAAGTCCAGCCAGTAAGTCCTCCAACTCAGGCACTAATTGCAGTCAGTCAAGGTCCTCTTCCACCTGGGTATGAGTTTAATGAATTTTTCTGCCGCCTTTTCTGCTTTCTTATTTTAAGCATACCAAAATACACGTAATATCTGTCTTTTGCTGCATAACAAAAATTCCCAAAAGCTTTTAAAGTGAAGGTTTTCTAAACTGTTTGGCCTAGTAGACCTTCAAGTGTGTGTGTGTGTGTGTGTGTGTGTGGTTTAATCAAGAAAGGAATTACATTTTAAGTAGTTTTGATGCTTGTTGTGAGTTGCTAAGTCAGTGAAACAGAGGTTTTAAATAGTGAGACAACTTGCTGTCTTCAAATTAGAAAGAAATCAAGTAGTAAGAAACTGGTCTAAATAAGTAGAAAGAAAGTTACTGTTGGACATAATCTGCTATATGGCTTTAAATTTCATAGTTCATACATTGCACCTCCTGAGAGCAATGTGGGCGCAGTGAGATACTTCATACCCATGTGGAATTTGTCAGATGATTGGTCTCTTGCCTCAGAGATATTATTTAGATTCTTAACTTTTTCTTAAAAAAATAGAAATGTTTCTGTACTCTGAGTAAGAAAGGGAAAGCAAAAGCTTCTTAATGCGAGTGGTATAATAGTTGAATTATTACCTGCTTTACTGTGCCTGCAGTTAAAGCAATAGGTGGTCGAGGCTTGGATTACCATGCTTACAGGATAACCGTGAAAGCAATTTTGAAAACATCAGTTGTTGCTTTACCATTTTTATTTCATTAGAAATGGCAAATTATTGTGCATTTCCTCCATGTTACGTTTGATACAAATACAGGAGTAAGTCAGCGTCCCAAATGCTGCACATTCAGAAAATACAACTTCAGTGCCCTTATGATGAACTGCTTCTATGTGATGTGTGGAGAGGGTGAAAGAGGCTGAGGGCCCTTTTCTCAGGTTCGGCTCCTCTGTGCCCTTTGCTCGCCGGAGAGAAGGGCTGCCCGCTGGGCACAGGGAGCGCCTTCTAGCTCCCGTCCCGTGCCCCGTCCTCCAGCCCCCTCCTTATCCTACGCAGAACACCACTCCCAGCAGCAGCACAGGTGCCACTGCAGAACCTTCCCCATGTCACAGCTATCACCTTGGTTGCTGCTGCCCCACCCGGCGCACTCGTCTCCGAGAGTGCTGGGCAGGTGGCAGCCATGTCCAGCACAAAGAGAGCGAGAGAAGAGGATAGCGTGGTTTTAAATGGGAAGAGGGAGCTGGGGGCCCCAGAACCGAAGAGGAGGAGGGGGCCCGCCATGACCATCAAGTGGAGGAGGGAGAGGAGGAAGAGAGCCCGGTTCCATCGCGCCCGGACCTCCGCTGTGACCGACCATGGGGAGCCCATGGAGGTGGATCCGCCTCCAGAGGAGCCCATGGAGGTGGATCCGCCTGCGGCACAGCTGGCCTGGCACCACACCACCGTGCCAGGCCCCGCATCGGTGCGGTCACAGCTCCGCCATCGCTGGTCCGGGCGCTGGGCTCCTTACCCACCGCGTGGCCCCCACCCCCAGCATTAGCTGGGTGGCATTGTTTAACATCTGCTCCTCCTCCACCTTGTTGCTCCTCTGCGGTTCTGCAGGCCTCCAGTTCCATCTTCCCCTTTTAGGAGTTAGGTCCCCCTTCTGGGTTTTGTTGTTGATTTTAGTGTTAGCGTAGTTTTAGTGTTTAGCTTTAGTGTTAGGCATAGGTTACTGTTAGTAGTTTAGAGTTAGGCATAGATTGCTGCTACCAATTGGCAGTAAATGCCGCTCACTCAGTAAGCACTCCCCTGATTTACCATGCAGAGAAATGAGTGCGAGTGCCCTGAGAAGGGAGGTTTGATGACGTCTGCGATGAATTGAATTTCCGACTTGTGACTTTTCTGTTGCAGAACATCGAGGAAGAGAGCGTGAGTGGCTGAGAAATGGAGTTGGGACTCAGGGGAGCAATAGGTGCCTGTGTGGCCCTTGCAAGGTAGGTGTGCCTTACTGTAAGCGTGCGCTAAGGCAGTGCTGTTCAAACACAGCTTGTGGCACTGTCTGCAACAGATCTGCTTTCTGTTAAGCTTTTCCCTTATTTCATGTCCACCTATCCTCTTCAGCTCCTGCTCCCCTCACCTGCAAGTGGAGCAATGCTCAAGTTGGAGGAATCTTTTCCTCGGCAGGTGGTAAAAGACGATGCAGCTGCAAGTTTCATGCCCTTCTTTGTTATTGGGTCAGTAGACCAAGGATATCTTCAGAACAGCTAAGTCAGCCTGTAACATCAGTGTGCATGAGAGAATGATGACTCTTTTTACCCTCTTGTAGAAAGCAGCCTCCTTGAGAGAGGGAGAGCAGCAGGCTGTCTGCTCTGTGGCTCCTGAAGGGCATTTCTCCCCAGCTGAGATCCCTGAGCCCACGCTGGCGGAGAATGTGCTGCGCCACAACCTCTTCTGCTGAGCCACTTTGCAGCTTCTCTGTGCGTCAGTTGTAATCATGCCAGTTTCCACGTGCCATAAGCCAGTAAGTCATGCTCTCTGAGGCTGATAGAAAGGCACAGACAATAGGCAGGGAGGGAACAATTTGTAGCTGTTGCCTACGGTAGTGTGTCCCGGCACCGCTGAAAGAGGCGTAGTTTGTTCTGTCCCTCCTTCGGTGTGCGTGATGTACCTGATGCACGCAAGAAGCCTTGAGGTGCAGACTCATCTTATCCTGCTGCTGTGCTCTGCGCGCTGCCAGGCAGAGTGTCCAACCCCTGTGCAGGCGCTGCCTTGCAGGAGATGGCTTTGGATTCTAGTTTGTGTGGGTCTTTTGGGATTGAGATAGAGGTGGAGTTTCTAGCGTGCCCTAATGTCAGGAAGGTGGTTTCTAGTACTGGCAGCCAAAGCTGCCCGGGAGGGTGACTTGAGCTCCCAAAGCGAGCTGTCAGCCAGTTGTTAGCTGTGAAGGTTCCCTGACTGTTTCTGAATTGATTCTTGTAGGACTCACACAGTCTTGGGACTAAGACTTGGGACACAGTGAAGAAACCCAAGGCAAGTGCTGCTCAGCTGAGGAAGAAAGCCAAGATGGAAAGCAAAAAGAACCGATAAGGGCTTGACCGAGAAGGCCCACAGGACACTAGAGTCATCTGGAATGGTTCCTCAGAGGTGGCACCAAAGGCAGCTGACTGAGTCGTCCAGTTTTCTGGCATGGCCGTGCTTTCCCTGTCACGGTCAGTGCAGAGGAACTAAGGCAACTGGGAGGGAAGGGCTTGTGCTGCGTTCCAAGCAAAGAGGACTTGCCAGAGGCAGGGCTTCATCTATGGCAAGAGATGGAGACACTGTCTTCCTTCAGGATGCGTCTCTTCAGGGCCAGAGCCGGTCTAGTATGAGATTGAAATACAGCTTCTGGTCAGGCTTCTCCTTGTGTCTGACTGGAGGCTGAAAGACTCACTGCTAAGCAGAAATCCTGGACACTGGGGTTTCATTTTGGGCTGTGTTGATAAATACAACCCAAATCCTTTTTTATTGAATAAAAGCAAAATCAACTTTTTAAAAACGGTGCTGCCTGTTTCTGTAGCTGGTCAAAACGTCCCTTGCTTGGGCTGGCAATTGCGGGGTGATGAACTGGTCGGCTCTCCCCTGAAATTCTGATGGTTTTCCCTCATTTCCTTGTTGGTGTTCCCAACCGGTGGCTTTTCAGCCCAACTGTAACTGCTAGCGATAGGCTGTGAGCATTCCCTTGCTCTCCAAGGACTGCTAGCAAGAGCACAAAGGAGGGGAAGCAGCCCAGGAGGAAGAAAGGTGTCCCTGCACTCAGCACCTTGAGCTCGCCTCTCTTACCTGATGGCTTTTTCAGCCTTAGGCTGTACTGAGGGTTGCTGTTTGCCCTGGCAAGCCCAGCTGCATGCGGGCAGCTGTGACCTGCACATCAGCCTCCCGTTTAGGCACGAAGAGTTGAGGTGTGGGTGGGATGGTGTGAAGAGCAGAGCTGGGAGTGGGGAGGAGGAGAGGGCAGCGGGAGAACGTGCCTCAGGCCCAGAGCTCAGCCCCGAGGAAAGGAGCTGGTTGCAAAGAGAAAACCAGCTTCCACTATTTCTAAGTGGTCATTGCATCTTAGGTCTGGGTCTGGATCCAGCAGGGGGGCCCACGTGCAGCTGTTCGGGAGGAAAGTCCGAGAGCAATTCCACAGCAAAGAAGAGGCAGTTTTGGTTCGAAGACCTGTGTTCCATCTGGACATCGGGGTGCTGTGGCTGCAGGACCTCCAGTCTCCCAACGACATCATCCCTGGTGAGAAGGCAGCAGCCACCTTCCCCTTCCCACCACATGTCCGGCCGGATGTGTTATCCCTGCTCTCTGGAAACGGCAGAGAGCAGCGGAGAATTGTCTGCAAAGCTCAGGGTACAGCATGAGTTCCTCCAGGAGGAATGAGGAAGAGCTGTTTCTCCGAATGACATTTTCTATGGGATTTAGTCACGATCATGTTGCATGGGAATGTGGCTGGCTGTGGCAGTGAGGCTATGCCTTCTCCTGGCAGACGATGTCAAGACTGAGTCGCTGAACTACCATCAGCTCTCGCGAGCCTCCAGCATCCCACTGCACATGGTACAGCGCTGCATGCAAGAGCGCATGCTTCCGTACTGTCATCTCCTGAGGAACAAGGAGCCCATCTCATTCGTCTTTAAGAACATCGGCGTTATGACGTGCCAAGATGACTTCCTCCTCACGAGGTTCTTCTAAAGCTGCATTGCAGCACTGGAGGGCAAAACCAGAGTCATTGCACTGTCCCACACTAAGTTGAGGTTTTGAGGGTGCGCAATCAGATCACCACTGGCCAGCCTGGATGTGGCAGGCTAGCCAAATGCCTTTCCCCGTGCTTGCCTCCCGGAGTGATGGGGAGCTGAATGCTGATCCCTATTCATGGCAGAAATTCTTCTCTTCACCCTTCAGGAGTCTCTCCACACTGCATTACATTTGTGGGAGCACAGGGGGAGACCGAGGTGCACGGGGTCCTGCAGACTCCACGTGTCTGTTTGCAGCAGGCTCCCAGCATGAGCAGGCAGCTCCCGCAGAACGAAGAAAGCGGGACAGAAGAAAGCACCTGCTTCTGCTCAGACTAGCACAGCACTCCATGCAACAGAGGAACGTGAGTGCTGCAGGTAACGGCGCTGCACGGTGCGACAGCAGAGGCTCGATCAAAGCTGCCAGTCGTTCCGCGGCTCAGTCTCGTGCCGAGGAAGTCTTGGCTCGGTCGTTCCGCCGCGGGCGCCGGCTCTCGCCGCGGCTCGCTCTCCCTCGCCTTCTCCCATGCGACAGCAGAGGCTCGCTCAGAGCTGCTCGCTCTCCACGCCGCTGCGGAGCGGCCGAGCCGCTCGGAGCCGGACAGACCGCGCGCAGTACGGCCGCTGCCACGGCGCGACCGTGTGGGTCGGTGCCCGCCGGGGCCGGGCCGTCCTTCCGTCGTACCCGAGCCGCCGCCGCCGCCGTGGAGCGACCGAGTCGGTCGGTGCTGGGCGGACCCGGCCCGTTCCGGGCGTACTCGGGCTGCGTGGCTCGGCGGCAGGCGCGGCTGACTGCCCCCGCTGTGAGGGGTGTCCGGCCTCTGTGGGTGCCTGTGCCAGTGCTGCAGCACTTACGGTGCGGGAGTGCTCCTGATGTTTGGTGGCAACCTCTGGTCCTGGCACTGGGCTCCACTGGATGCAGCCTGGCTCCGTCCTCTCTGCCCCTCCCTGCAGGGATTGATGGCCGTGGGTGGGATCCCCCTGAGCTGCCCTTCTGCAGGCTGAGCAGCCCCCTCTCTCTCAGCCTCTTGTCATAGAAGAGGTGTTCCAGTCCCTTCACCATCCTGGTAGCCCTCCGTTGGACTCTTTCCAGCATGTCCATCTGTCTCTTGTACTGGGAGCCCAGACCTGGACACTGTTCTCCAGGTGCAGCCTCACCAGTGCCGAGCAGAGCAAAGGTAATGGTGCAGAATAATGGTCCTTACTGCTACAAGTCAGGACTAGGGCTATGATGGGAGCACGCTGCTTTATGATTGACATGGAGAACTGCTAGGGAGAAGGCCTGGTGGGCCTGAACACAGGTGCCAGGTGGCCCAGCTTTTATTTCACTGGAAACCAGAGATTCCATGGGCAGCAATGTGGGGATATGTTCTCCATGTAGTTGTGCCCCTGTGGCTTCTTTCTGATGTGCCTGGGAAGTCCCACTAGAATAGACTGCTGCATGAGACGGAAGCCTGATACAACATCACTTGTGTGGGTGGAGTTTTACTATCTCTGTGTTCACATCTTTTATGTTTGTGTGTTTCTTTGTTTGTTTGTTTTCAGTTCAACTCTTATGTGTGCAAGTCTGCCTTTACTAAATCCTTTTCTTGTGACCTTAGGCAACAATCGAGCAGGCCTCAGTTTTCAGCATTGAGCAAGAAGCGCAGGCGCTCAGGAAGGTCATGAAGGGCTGTGGTAAGTTGATCTCCCTCCGCAGGTCAACTTTTATTTTTTCCCCAGCGCTGGGAATGGCTGCTCTGGTGATCTGTTAGAGGGAAGCATAGCTGCTTGCATTGCTCCACTGTCCTAAACACATTGCACAACTGTCCTAAAAATCATTGACAAGTGGAAACAGGACTGCCCTTCATGTCCCAAATGCAGCTGCTCTGGTGGTGTGGGTCCTGGCAGCTTTGTGCACGTAGATGTAGTCCTGGGGCTGTTGAGAACCAGCTGATGTAGGGGACTGGAGGTGGCACAAGAGCAGAGGGCTCTTCTGATTCTTGTGCAAGCAGCCTGACTGGCTTCCATTTGTTGGTTTCAGGCACAGATGAAGATGCCATCATTGGTGTCTTGACCAAACTAAACGTTTCTGTTAAAGAAACTGCAAGGTTTACACTGAGTTTGCAACATAAGCTGCTCATTTACTCCTGTATAGCCCTGTCCATGACCATGGTAGGGTCAATAGGTTAACTAATCAACAAATAAATCAAGGTCTTAGAATTGTCAGGATAAGAATAGATGAGAAATGAGTGTTGAAATGCTTGAGTAGAGATTTTGGCTATTAGATAAGAGTAGGTGCACGTGTTCTTTCAGAAAATTAAAGAGAAGAACTAAGACTACCTGAAGCATGAAGAACGAGGACAATATATCATGGAAGGAACTGAAAGAGACGATGAGCACATTGTTATCCCCCTCTTTTTTCTATGAAGTCACCCTTAAAAAAGTGTATAAATACCCTGTGTGTATATTGGGTCTGTGGACACTTGCTAGAAGTGACCCGACCCTGCTGTTGTAGCAGAGTCTGATTTAATAAAGCTCCTTGATGAACAACTGAGTTCGAGTCTCACTACAATCCCGTCTCTGAGTTCGAGTATCACTCAAGGCTGTCTCTAACAGTTTTGGCACCCCAGATGGGACATCAGGAGCATTGATTAGGTGAGTACCTTGGAGAACTAAACTGACGGGAAAAAAAAAAGGAGAGGGTTCGAGTCCCTCAGAGAAAAAAAAGAGAGGGTTCGAGTCCCTCAGAGAAAAAAAAGAGAGGGTTCGAGTCCCTCAGAGAAAAAAAAGAGAGGGTTCGAGTCCCTCAGAGAAAAAAGAGAGGGTTCGAGCCCCTCAGAAAAAAAAAAAAAAGAGAGGGTTCGAGTCCCTCCGAAAAAAAAAGAAAGAGAGGGTTTGAGTCCCTCAAGAGGAGAACTAAACTGACGAGTGGTGGATAGTAGGTTCGAGTCCTACTTTCAGAGAAAAAAAAAAAGAGAGGGTTTGAGTCCCTCAAGAACACTCCTCAGGCTGCTCTTATCGGGACCTTTTATATCTTCTTGGCGAATAATTATGGGAGGAACTCCCTCGATACCAAGGGGATCTCCCTTAGAAGAGTTATTAAGTAACTGGGGACAATTGGAAGGTACAGCCGGATTATCACGAAAGCGTGCAGTAACTTTGTGCCAAGATGACTGGCCATTCTTAACCCAGGTTCATGGGGCAGGTCCCGACGAAGTATGGCCAGCAGAGGGTTCGTTTCAGGAAAAAAGGCTGATTACACTTAGAAAAATCTTGCAAGACAGAAATCCTTATCAAATGGACTATTTATTTTTATGGATTAATTGGGCAGATAAAAGGAAGAAAGTAAAAATTCAAAAGGTCGCAAATAAACAAGAGCTCTTAGCATATTTTGACGAAATCATAAAGGAACATGAGGAAGGGAAAATAACTAAAGAAGAGTCTAAAAGTATTAGTGAGGAAGCAGGGCAATTTCCAATGGTCGTGGAATTTCATTCCAATCCACGGGTAGGACCTAATACAGCAGCCGACGTGCCACCTTTAGTGGCTGTATCGGTTCATCAGCCTTGGAAACCAGGGGATCTATTGCTTTGGCAAGAGAGGTTCCCAAGGTTGAGAGATAGTGCTGAAAAGTGTGCAAAGATGCTGTCAAGCATCATTTGAGATTACAAACCTAATTGGGAAGATATGCAAACCCTGTTGCAGGAATTGTTTACCACTGAGGAGCGAGAAAGAATTTTGGCCAAAGATAGGGAATTATCTAATAATCAACAGGGCAGACCAACTTGGCCAGTACAGGACCCTAAGTGGAGAATACATACCCACGATGGAATGGAGGCATGGAAATCTGCCACTAATGGCTTGTTAGAAGCCATCTGAGCATGCGAGGAAAGGGTTACTAACTGGGCAAGAGTACAAGAGTGTCAGCAAAGATTAGATGAGCACCCAAGCAATTACTGGCAGAGGCTGCGAGCAACCTTGATTCAGTATGGAGGGATGACAGAGCAGACTTTTCAAGAACCATTAGCAATCAGCGTGTTTGTAAATCAAGCCGCTCCAGATATCAGTAGGTACTTTAAAAAACACATGCCAGGATGGCAAGGGGAAAATTTGCAGAAGATACTTTCAGTAGCTAGTTTTGTATATAATGGGTGAGAGCAGGAGAAGGAAATAAAACTAGAAAAGGAAAAGGAAGAAGAGAGGAAAAGATTAGAAAAAGAAAAACAACTAGAGAGACGGAGGGAGAGACAAGAGAAACGAGAAGATATGGCCTTTTTAGCTGCAGCGATAGTGCAAGGAAATCAACATAGGGCTGTGAGAGGAAGAGGTTTGATAAGGGGGAGAGGACGTGGATACCCACAGAATCAGCAAAATAGGATACCACCTGGGGAGAGAGAATGTTATTTTTGTGGAAATTTAGGTCACATGCAGCGAGAGTGCCCACTGAGACCACGACCTTTTCTCTCCCCACAAGGTCAGCCTGCGCTCGAGTTTCCGAACCAACAGCGAATGAACTTAGCCTTACCACCTGCTTTGAGGAGATTGCAATCACAGTGAAAATGGCAGTGGTTTTATCACCTGAAGGTCATGTAACCGCTGAGGTCAATGGAAAACCTGTAACCTTTCTCGTAGATACCGGGGCCACTTTAAGTCTTTTAAATTTTGATGTACCTGAGACGTCACTGGAGACAGTGATGATTAAGGGAGTTTTGGGAATGGAAGAAAAAGTTTTGACTAAACCTTTACCTATACTATTACTTAACCGTTTAACTTGGGTACAATTTGGAATTTCCCTTACTTCCCCAATTTCACTGTTGGGAAGAGATGTATTAAGAGAATTGGGAACTAAATTGGACTTGAACTCTAAAACCATGAAATTATATTTTTTGGGGAATGTTCTTGCGGTTGAGAAAGAACCCAAACAGAAACAGGAAATACCCATGGAATTGAAAGAAATACCCAAGGAATTTTGGAGTCGTAATAGTCAGGACATTGGATTCCTGAAGTCAGCAAAGCCTGTAGAGATAAAAACTAAGGAGGGACCCCCTCCTTCAGTAAAACAATATCCTATTGTGGCAGAGGCTCTGCCAAGTTTGAGAAAGCAAATTCAGAGGTTTGTGGATGAAGGAATACTGAGACCTGTTGTTAGTCCATATAATACTCCAATTTTGCCTGTAAATAAGAATCGGCTAGACGCAGATGGAGATCCTGAATATCGGTTTGTCCAGGATTTAAGAGCAATAAATGAGTATGTGGAAGCTCTCCATCCTGTAGTCCCTGATCCGTCTTTAATTCTGACGGAAATACCTGCGTGGTCACGATGGTATACAGCATTGGATTTAACTGGAGCCTTTTTTAGTATTCCAATTGCTCAGAACAGTCAAGCAATATTTGCCTTTACTTGGGAAGGAAAACAATTGACTTGGACTCAATTACCCCAAGGGTTTACTAGTTCCCCTACTCTGTTTTCCCAAATTTTGAAAGATGATCTGAAGGATGTGGAACTTCCAGAAAAATCCGCTTTAATACAGTATGTAGATGATTTATTAATTGCAAGCGCAACTCGGGAGGCATGTGTAAAGGATACCCAATATTTGTGTCAGAAGTTGTATGAAAAAGGGCATAAGGTCTCCTTGTCCAAATTGCAGTTTTGTAAGACTGAAGTTAAGTATCTAGGATTCATACTGTCATTAGGGGAAAGGAAGTTAGATCCAGACAGAGTATCTGCAATACAAGAAATTGCAAGACCAGTTACTAAGAAACAGATGAGGGCCTTTTTAGGGCAAGCAGGCTTCTGCTGACCATGGATCTTAGGATATAGTGAACTAATTAAGCCCCTTACAGAAACTACTAGAGAACAGGCAGTAGAGCCTATACCTTGGACTGACGAACTCCAAACAGCTTTTCTTTCAGTGAAACAGGCTCTCATGTCCGCTCCAGCTTTAAGATTACCGGACTATTCAAAACCATTCTATCTATATGTCACAGAAATGTCAGGACATGCAAAAGGAGTGTTGACTCAAAAACTTGGACCTTATGATCGACCAGTGGGATATTATCCCCTCTCTTTGGACCCTGTGATCAGGGGAACACCGTATTGCATTAGGGCAGTAGCTGCTGCTGTGGAATTGGTCGAAAAAGTAAGGACACTGGTGTTGGGACATCCACTCATTGTGAAAGTACCACATGAGGTTGAAATTCTACTAAAACAGTTTGCGGAGAAATCTCTCTCTCCCCAGCGAGCCCAACAATATGAACTGATTCTTTTATTAGCGGACAACATTAAGATTGAAAGATCGAAACCTTTGAATCCAGCGACGTTACTTCCCCACTCAGAAGGGAAAGTACCCGACCATGACTGCGTGCAAGTTTTGCAGACTGTCTCAAGACCTAGACAAGATCTTAAAGATGAACCTTTGACTGAACCACAGCTTAATTTGTTTACAGACGGTTCCAGCTATTATATAGACAGACGACGATACACTGGGTATGCAGTAACAACAGAAACGACCGTGCTGTTTGCTGAAGCATTGCCAGGAGGGCTGGGGGCTCAGGGAGCTGAGCTCATAGCTCTCACTCAGGCTTCTCGACTCGGCAGAGGTAAGCGAGTTAATATTTACACCGATTCAAAATACGCTTTCGGGATATGTCATGCTGTAGGAATGCTATGGAAGGAAAGAGGGTTTTTGACCTCCGCTGGGAAAACAATTGCCCACGGACAATTAATAAATGAGCTACTGTTAGCAATTCAAGAACCAAGAGAAATTGCTGTAGTATATATACAAGCACACACAAAACGCCAAGATGCTCTAGCAAGAGGAAATCGCCTTGCAGATGCGGCTGCACGGGCTGTTGCAGTTCACTCTAATGCTGCTATGCCTGTTATGACTATGCAAACTTTACCAATGCTATCTGATCCTACGCAACTGTATCTGGATGTTCCGAGCATGGCAACGGAGGTATGGAAGAAAATGGGGGCGGAATTAAGAGATGGGATCTGGACGGTGAGTCAGAAGCCCTTATTGCCGAGGCAGCACCTGATGGCAATGGTCCGATGGTATCATGATCGATCTCATGGGGGCCCCAAAGCAGTAGCTAATCGCATAAGTCAACTATGGGTTGCACCGGGAGTCTTCAGCGCTGCAAGGAGAATAACGTCGGGATGTGAGCTTTGTCAAAGATACGGAACTACAAAGCCAAAGGTCGAGCCGGGAAAGAGACCCCCTTCACAATATCCTTTTCAGAAATTACAAATAAACTTTGCTGATATGCCAGCAGCGGCAGGGTTCAAATACATGCTTGTGATCGTGGATCATCTATCGGGATGGGTGGAAGCGTTTCCGACAAGGAAAAATGATTCGAAAACTGTAGTCAAAATTTTATTGAGAGATCTAATCCCTAGGTACGGAGTACCTGAAGAAATTGATTCAGATAGAGGAACTCATTTCTCCGCAGCAATTCTGGCAGGTGTTTTTGCAGTCCTTAACATTTCACTCTCATTACATACTCCGTATCACCCACAGTCGTCAGGGAAAGTAGAAAGAATGAATCGGATTATTAAAGAAAAATTAGCAAAAGTGACGGCAGAAACAGGGCTTAAATGGCCAGATGCCCTACCATTAGTTCTTTGGGATATTAGGACTACCCCCCGTAATCCACTCAAGATTAGTCCAGCTGAGGTACTTTTTGGGAGAGTTTTAGCAGTACCGTCATCTTATATTCCAGCAAAAACTGCATTGTTGGAAGGGGAGGAGAACCTTACCCAATACTTGTTATATATGCAAAATTCTTTCATCCCTATCCAACAGTATGCTTACTGGTATCAAGGATTACCAGTAGATGTTAAAGTCCATAACATTTCTGTAGGAGATATGGTGTTAGTGAAGGTTTTTAAAAGGAAAAATAAGATGGAGCCTAGATGGGAAGGTCCGTATAGAGTTCTGTTAACTTCTCTTTATGCTGTTAAGGTTGAAGGCAAAGAAACATGGTTTCATCATTCCCATGTAAGGAAAACCTCGGCCGCCTCCTGTTCAGATGGTGTTTAATCCTCTCATCAGTCCAAGGACACAATTATCAGTATGAATTCAGGTATGATGACGTGATTACAGGACAAAGGTTGTCTTTGACCACCCCCTGGAAAACTACGTGGGATCGAGAATTTATCATCATTGGTGAGAATAACACTGATCTGTTACAACGAAGCAATGTTTGGACTCCTTTGGGCACATTTCGATGGTATATCCCCAATCCTGTTAAGACGAATATTACTTTTTGCATTAACCCGTTACCGGTACCCCTTTTTATTTGATTATCACTGAAACACAGAGAGATATGGGCATAATTTTCATCTTAGAGAACCAAGCAGTGGCGTTGGAATATGGTGCCTGGGCATGGGCAGAGTCCCATATTATAGATGTTGTTGTGAATTTCCCCTTGAATACCCTAGGAACGGGTTTAAATTAGTTCATACTTATTGGTGGTGGGGTGGTAATATATTTTGGACAGAAAATAAATACCAAGCCTATCGCGATTGGAGATTGCTGACCCGACAACGATTATGGTGGGAGAACTATGCATCCCAACACAGAAGACGACGATCTTTACGTGCCAAAACTTCATCTTATGAGCTAGGACATTATAAATATTGGACTGATAACTCTCATGTTTCTATAATGCAGATGTTTACAAATAATTTGAATGTTTCTGATTGTTGGATATGTTCCGCCTTACCCAGATCTGTTTCTCATGGGGTTAATCTGATAGGTATCCCTATACATTTGAATAGTACTATTAATCATGTTTGGAATAGCTCCATCTCAGGTGACAACTTTACCACTCATACTTTATCTTTGTCTCATAGCAGGCTAGAAAATAACACGCATGTACATTGCGTGGAGAACACAGAAGAACAAGCTCCATTTTTAGGAAATTGGACCTTAAGATGTGATAATATTACCTACTTGAATAAGAACGATACAAAATATCAAAGTACTTTAAGTATTCCCGGAGTTTATTGGTTATGTGGAGATCACGGATATAAAGTTCTCCCAAAACAATGGAGAGGCAGATGTACTCTCGGGGTGATTGCACCTGATATGGAGGTATTACCTTGGTATGTGAATGATACTTTATGGCATCGATCTTTTTATGGGAAAACAAGGAGGAATATTCCTAACCCACTTATTGAGCGACCTACAGGATTCCATGCATTTGTACGATGGTTTATACCTAGTTTAGGGGTAAGTGAATTAGAGAAAGCGATCCTTAATGTGTCAGGAGAGATTGAAAAACTAGCTAATGCTACTGCTGCAGGATTACTAACAATACAAGGAGAATTAACTAATCTTTCTAAAGTAGTATTGCAAAATCGTATGGCTCTAGATTTATTGTTAGCATCACAAGGAGGAGTTTGTACTGTGTTAAATGCTAGTTGCTGTATGTATGTTGATCATTCAGGAGAATTAGTAACAGATGTTGGAAGAATTTGGGAAGTCAGTAAAATGATGCAAGGAATTCAAACGGATGACATCCAATGGGGAATCACTGAAACATGGGGTTGGATGACTTCCTGGTTACCTGACTTACCAACTTTGGCAAAGAAGGTATTGCTAATTATTTTGACTATAATCGTGATTTTTGTAATCATTTATGTGCTATTGCAATGTTGCTTGCGTTTAGGTAGTTCTATGCTAAACTCTGCTCCTAGGCTGAATAGGATACCTTACGGTTATCATTATTAACTTGGGAAAGTAGTATATAGAAAATGGGGGACCTGTTAAAGAAACTGCAAGGTTTACACTGAGTTTGCAACATAAGCTGCTCATTTACCCCTGTATAGCCCTGTCCATGACCATGGTAGGGTCAATAGGTTAACTAATCAACAAATAAATCAAGGTCTTAGAATTGTCAGGATAAGAATAGATGAGAAATGAGTGTTGAAATGCTTGAGTAGAGATTTTGGCTATTAGATAAGAGTAGGTGCACGTGTTCTTTCAGAAAATTAAAGAGAAGAACTAAGACTACCTGAAGCATGAAGAACGAGGACAATATGTCATGGAAGGAACTGAAAGAGACGATGAGCACATTGTTATCCCCCTCTTTTTTCTATGAAGTCACCCTTAAAAAAGTGTATAAATACCCTGTGTGTATATTGGATCTGTGGACACTTGCTAGAAGTGACCCAACCCTGCTGTTGTAGCAGAGTCTGATTTAATAAAGCTCCTTGATGAACAACTGAGTTCGAGTCTCACTACAATCCCGTCTCTGAGTTCGAGTCTCACTCAAGGCTGTCTCTAACAGTTTCCCAATGTCAGCAAGTTCTGACCACTATTGGCAGGGTAGGTGGTCTTCAGAGATGTGTGAACGTGATTGTGTCACTTGGGTGAAAAGTGAGAAACGACCTAATCTCTGTAAGAGAAAGGTCAGCAGAGACTTTACCTGACCAGGGTTGTTTTGTTCTTGTTCAGTTTAGAGCAGTTGTTGATGCAAGGAGGGTTGGAGCCTGAAGAGAAGTGGTGAACAGCTCGGTTCCTTCTGTCCTCTTGGCCTTCTAGGGTTTGATTGATGACTTGAAGTCAGAGCTGAGTGGGAATTTTGAGAGGGTGATCATTGGGATGACTCCCACCACCGTATGTGA
This sequence comes from Chrysolophus pictus, assembly GCA_037305975.1. NCBI lineage: Eukaryota > Metazoa > Chordata > Aves > Galliformes > Phasianidae > Chrysolophus > Chrysolophus pictus. The sequence goes on along the minus strand of CM074581.1, from coordinate 36,532,105 downwards.
CGTGCACGAACTAAGGAGTGCTGTGAGGGTTTGGAAATCTTCCTTCTGTATTGCTTAAGTTCTGTCCAAGGACTTACTGCTTTGTTATGTATGTTTTCTTATTTAAAACTAACTCTTAAAGAAACCTGGTTGCACGTCACAAGCAGTTGCTGGTATCTTAAATCTTGCCGTGGCAATTCCCTAGGGAGCAGGAAAGATGAAGGCTGCCTGATTGAAATTCTGGCTTCTTGCACCAATGAAGAGATTCGTCACATTAATGTGAACTACAAGCTTCATAAGTAATGTGAAAGGCCAGGCCTTGTCCTGCTAATGATGACGGCTGGAGTGCTGCAGTGATGCTGAGAGCCGTGGGCATGGTTCTGTACTTAGCTAGGTTATGGCTAGAAAATGTGGCAGCGCCCAGGTGGTGGCCCTGCTCCTAACGGTTGCTGTGTGTGTGTTCTTGCTAGAATCTGGCTGCTCCCTTGAGGATGGCATCTGACACATCTTCCATGTTTCAAAGGGTCCTCGTGTCCCTGGCAGAGTAAAGTGTGACTGCCACTGGGGCAGGGGGGAGAGGAGCTAAGAAATTTGATTGGCAGCACAAAGCAGCAGGTCTTGAAAATGGTAATAGCTGTGGTAGGCCAATTAGCAGATTGCTAGCAATGCAAATGAAATATTTCTGAGGGACGGTCCGGATTTAGCTGGGAGTGCTGCAGGAATGATAGAACGTTCATGCAGTATATAAGGAGCTTGTTGTTGCAAAGCGGTCTTTTGAATCTGTCATGGTTTTATGTTTTTTGGTTTTCAGTATTCCGCATCAAAACATCATGTAGTGTACTGGAATTAAAGTGTTAATGCTCCAATTCCAGGTACCTATCCCTATACATGACGGAAATCATGGGATCTGACCCTTCTGGGTGGGGCGGGCTCTTACTGCCTGGCAGTGGGTGCTGGAGGTGCTTTCCCAGCCGTTCCAAGCTTTTTCAGGTTTGACTCGGTCTCAGGAACTCTCTCTCTCCTGTCTTATTTGATTTATTAGTCTCAATTTCAATTAGATTGTGTTATATTGTGTTATCTTGCATTCCGATATCATAGTTAGTAAAATAAGTTTTCCTCCTTGCCGCTGTTTTTTTTAATCTCCCTTCCTTCCTTCCCATTCTGGGGGGGGGGGAGAGGGGGGTGTGGGGGGCAGGGGCTTACTGCCCCCTGTCACAGGCATAGATTGATCTAGTAAACTCCATGTTAACTCTCTGACTTTCTGCCATGGACTCTTCCCCTTAGTTTTTGATGGTAGTGAGGCATTGCTGACAAGGACATAACAGACAGCATTAAATCTGAGGTGTCAGGAGACCTGGAAGATGCGTTGCTGGCAGTGGGTGAGTGCTCTGCTTTAAAACGTTGTCTACAAAGTGATGTAATGATGAGAGGTGCTGTGTCTTCCTGTGAGTGGCTGTTAACGTAGTTTCAGGAGGCAGACATGGTTTGTCTTTGTTTATGGGCACAAAGCCAGGCTGGGTGGGACTTGGAGCACCCTGGTGTAGAGAGAGGTGTCCCTGCCTATTGCAGGGGGTTGGAACTAGTTGATCTTAGGGGTCCCCTCCAACCCAAACCATTCTATGATTCTGTGCTTACAGACCCAGTCAGGCGAGAAAGCTATCTTGTGCTTTATGGTACAGTGTGCTTGGCCAAAGGGTGCTTTGGCAGCAGAGGTTTGCTGTCAGGAGGCATGAAAGCCTTCATGCAAATACTGCTGTGCGCCAGGCACAGAGACGTCAGCTCACAGCACATCACTGACTGGATGCCTGCACTGCAGCTGCTGTTTGTTAACCTGGAGGTGCATCTTGACAGAAGAAACACCTTCACCAAGAAAGTGCTGCAGCATTGTGGAAAACCTCCTGCTTTTACTGACCTTAATTCTCTTGTTCTTGTCTCTCCTTAAAGTGCATGCGAAATAAGCCTGCGTGCTTTGCTGAAATACTGTGTGATTCCATGAAGGTAAACAGATTGTGGAGTAAGATTGCTTGCTTCCTTCTTGCATTTTCATGCTCGAGTCAGCAGCATCATGGCAATCGTGAGATGGAAACTGCAGCCAGTCAGGAAACTGGCTTTTCTAGGAAACATCAGGTTTTTCTGCACATCAGGGTAGTAGTCATACTCAGGAGCAAGCTGCTGCTAATGGATTGCTCCATTAATGCAAAATTGCTGTAATTAAGAGCAGCTCCTGCACAAGACTGGGCACTGAGACCTTTGTGTCTGTCGGTGATTCTGCAGCAGGTTCTGTGTTAGCTGCACGGGGCTGCTTTCCTTTCTAGGACCTGGGAACAGATGACGGCACTCTGATCAGAGTGATGGTGTCCTGCTCCGAAAAAGGAGCTTTTTAGATCTGCTCTTCTTACCTGTATCCTCTCTTCTGTTCTGCCCTCTTTCTTCTCCCCTCTCGTTCATCACTCTTCTTCCCCCTTACAAGCTCCTCTCTTCCCTTTTTCCTTTGTTCTGCTCAATCTTTTCCCTCCTCTCCTTCTCTTCTCTCCTCTCCTCTCCTCTCCTCTTTGTTGGCAAGAGGGCTGTGAGCTCCCTTGCTGGTGCGGAGAGAGAGGCTCAGACTCCCCTGCTGGTGCAGAAGGAAGGATGAAGGACCTTTACTGAAGATGCTTACAACCTTTTATACCCGTGCAACAGCAACTTACATGTAGGAAGCAGGAGCCTCGTGTGTGTTTACGTCTGGCTCAAGTTACTGCTAAGCTTCTTTACTCATTAGCAAGATAATGACTTTCTTTATCCCACATCTCCCCCTTGGCTATTAAGAGAAAAAGAAGCACGGTTCAAAAACAATCCTAAAAGTAGCTAAACTAAAATTAATACACTGAACAAGGATGGGTTCTTTAGAGTACAAACAGCAGTCCATATTAACCAATCCCAACGATTCCAATCCTTATGATTCCTTGGTGACACAGTTGACAGAGTGTGTCTTGTCGCTCTGAGTCCAAACCACTGATGAAAGTGCTGTGATCATGTTACAGCAGATGATGAGACGGATGGCCAGACCCCCCAGATTTGCATGAGCACCCACTGGACACCCCAGGACTCCTCTGGGACATCCCCAGACCCTTCTGGATGACTCCAGGACCACTCAGACCCACATGAGAACTCTCTGGACCCTACCAGACCCTACTGGACATTTCCAGATCAGCCCAGGGACTCCTCAGAGCTCTTGGGCCCATAGTGGGAACTTCCAGATCCTTCCATGGTGCCACAGGACCAACCTGGGGACTCCCTGGACACCCCAAGGTCCCTCTGGGATATCTCCAGACTCTTCTGGTTGAGTCCAGAAGAGCCCCCTGGAGCCCCCAAACTTCTCTAGGATGTCTCATGCAGATCCTTCTGCATGATTCCAAGGGGGGATAAAGGAGGGTGTGGGTGGGGTGAGAAAGGGGTCAGTGGGGCTTTTTTGGGCTGGAAAGGGGGGTTGTGTGGAATCTAGGGGGGAAGGTGTGAGTGAGTGGGACTGCTGTGGGGTGGAAAGAGGATCTGGTGATGGAGGGAGGGGTGGAATGGGGAAACTGGGGAGTTGTGGGGAGCTTCTATAGTAAAGGAAGTCTAGGGGCAGAGAGTGGGGGTTGGGGGGGGAGGACGGAGGTTCTGACACAGTGCCTGTTCAACAGCTCCCCTCTGTGTCCCTTCCCAGGGAGAAACCACACTTTGGGCCTGAATGACACTGGGCACACAGCTTCCTTCTTAGCTTGACGTCAAGACGCCTTGCTGACAGAGATCTTCTGTAAGAGACGCAAGGTTAGTTTGGAAATCCGTGAGCTTCTCTAAGGTCATGCGTTACATCGAAGATCTAAAGGAAATCACAGAGTCATAGAATAGCCTGGGTTGAAAAGGACCACAATGACCATCTAGTTTCAACCCCCTGCTGTGTGCAGGGACACCATCCACCAGACCAGGCTGCCCTGAGCCACATCCAGCCTGGCCTCGAATGCCCCAAAGGATGGGGCATCCACGTCCTCTATGGGCTACCTTTTAAAATGCCTCACCACCGTCTGAATGCAAAACTTTCCCCTGATATCTAAACTAAATCTCCCCTATATCAATTTAAAACCATTCCCCATTATCCTGTCATTATCCACCCTCGTAAACATCTGTTCTCCCTCCAGTTTATACGTTTCCTTCAAGTCCTGGAAGGTCTCCCCGGAGCCTTCTCTTCTCCAAGCTGAACAAGCCCCGGTCCCTCGTTGCACCAAGAACGCCTCGGCGGCTGCATTTCCCTCCTCCCTCACCAGGGGGCGCTGCTCCCCACTCAGCTCAGCACGCACCCTGCGCTCGCTTCCAGGGCACGTTCTCAGCAGCGTGCGCCCTTTGCACCAGGCAGCCCGGGCTGCGCTTTACTGACGTGCTGCTCGGGCGCGTTCACAACGCGTGCTCCAGTCAGCCCACAGGCTGTCAGCTTTTCAGCGTCTATTACACAGCCCCGTGCCGGAGCTGGTGTGCGCTAAAGGCATCTGCAGCTGCCGGGACAGCCTGAAGAAAAGCCTCGGGAGGGGTTTGCACAACCCCAGCTGAGCCGTCAGCCCAGCGCTAAGCGCACAAAAGGGAACGCTGAAAGGGCCGCTAGAGGCAGATGTTGCCTGCTGGGTCCGCGAAGGGAAACTGCGGGCTGCCGGGGAGAGAGAGGTGAGTGGAAATTCCCCCGTTGGAGGCTTCACATTCAGACACTCCAAAGGAGCGGTTGAAAGCTTCCATCAATCCATGCGTGCAGAGCTGTGGAGCGGGATCATCTCGTGTCTGCCGTGGCCCAGAGGGAGAAACGCACTCCCAGCTGGGCTGTGTTACACAGAGCCAACCGGGCAGCAGAGCACGCTCAGCTCCTCTGCTCGCTTCCTCACTGTCCCAGCTCCAACCCCTTCCTGTGCCTCTCGGAGCCCAAGCCGGGCTGCAACACGCCTGGGAACCGCTGCTGCCCTCGTTGCAGCCCGTCTGGCCCAGCAAACCTGCCGTGCTGGGCAGGAGCTGGAGCCGGGACAGGGCTCCCGCCTGGGCTACAGCAGTGCCGGTTCCGCCCCGCCCGGTGCCGCTCCCCGCTGCCCTCCCGCCGCTGCTGGCAGGGGGCAGGAAGCGTGCGCTCTTCTGCGCGAGGCACGAAAGGCTCCTACCTTGGGTGCGGAGCAGGCTGCTCCCACCTCTGGTGCAGGCAACCGGGCTCCTGGGAGTCGCGGAGAGCAGGGGATGCCGAGTGCCCTCAGCCCGGAGCTGGCCGCAGGACGGCCTTGCTGCACCTCCTGCCGCCGCGGTGCTGCCCGGATGGCTTCCAGCCAGGCTCTGTCCGCTTCGGCACAGCCTCAGGTGCCGGGCAGCAATTCCCACAGCGTGCACGCCCCGAGCCGGCTGCCAGGCCTTGGGCAGTTTCACAGCTCGTTCTCGTGGCACATCTGCACCCGTGGGAGTGAGGGGAGGATGGGGGCTGTGTTTTGTTACGCTAATGAAGCGTCGCTCTCTGCTCGGTCCCTTTGCTTCCTTTGCTGGGGACATTCGCACATCCTTGCCGTCACACGTCCCCACGTTGCTGTCCTGGCGCTCCTTTAACTGCTCTCACCCGTGAGCAGGTCCCAGAAGAGGCAATCTCCGGCTGCCCTGCTCTCGAGGGCAGCATCTCCCTGCAGCTGGCTCACTTCCTCACTGAGCGTTGCCCATGGCACTCATGGCACATTTCTCCTCACTGAGCAAGTGACTTCTATTTCTAACAGCTTCCTATCCTGCTTTCTCAATTCGGTCTTCTCTGCAAGGCATGAGCATGGTTAAGCTCTCTGCTGTACGAGGGCTGGCTATGCTATAACTCTCGTGGCCCACACATGCACTGTGCGGCAGAGAAAGAGCCCTGGTATGGACCAGGTATGTTACAGGTACAGGGACCCGTATGTCTTAAGGAGATGTCCTCCATTTGGGTGAAGGAGTGAGGGTGCTCCCCCAGAGGGCGGATCCACTGCTATAGGTTGTGTGATGCAGGTCGGTGTGGGAGCACAACCCTTGAGAGCAAGGTCCCACTTGGGGAGGTATCTCGAGAATTCCGAGGTGAAACCCTGAGATTGAGGCTATAATGCGCTCGGGAATGTAAGCTTTGTAATACTTTGGAGAAATCATCACAACAAATATGCACTGGGGGGCATTTGCAGTTAGCTGCCAGGAAGGGGCCTGGTAGGATGATGTAACGAGTAAATGTCCAAACCAGTTTTTCACTGTTGTTATCTTTGTGATTGTTAAGTGTTTCTGTTATAAAATTATTGCTTGTGGAATTCCATTTACAATACAAGTGCTCTTGTTGCTGGGAGACATTGGTTATAGCTCGTGCCCAGGGAATTTGGTGTTCCTGTGCCCTGGGGAAGTAGGCAGACTCCATTACCCAGCAACGAGACTTCATAAGCGGCTGCTGTCTAGTGTGAATGCTAACCTTTGGATCCAAGGTGTGAGTGGCGTGAACGTGGGAATCGAGTTTAACTGGATATTTGTTTAACCCTGTATTTGTTATCAGAGCCTTGACCTGTAGTACTGTCCAGGAATTACAGTGGAATAGAGGAAACTGGCATTTTGGTTGGCGTTGTGGAGTGGGGTTTAAAGAGGAATATGTATTTGGTCACAGTAACTTACTAGCTATAAGGTGTGGACTTTGGGGAACAATAAAGAATCAATGAAATTTAGTATGGAGGAACACGGGGAAAGGGAGTTCCCAGGCAAATTCCACTTGAGATATTGCTGGAGAGCCTGGGGGCCCCATGAGCAAGAAAACTTTAATTAAAAATTGTAATCAATGGTGGTTGGAAGGCGATGACCATTTAGCAGTTAATATTGTTTTTGCGAAGGCAGGAGATGAGACGCTGGGAGCGAATAGCCTTCATCTGCAGAGACCTGGGAAACTTGATATCCCAGTGCTAGCACGGGAAGCCTTAGGAAGGGAGGAGCTGAGAGCAGGGCTCTAGGACCCAGAATCTCCTCAGGAAGAGCTGAAGGGGGAGAGCTGGAAGGGCCCAGGAGGGTTCCGCCCCCGTTGAACGGGAAAGCAGTTAGTGCAAAAAGAGGCGCTGGATTTGGTAACAGATGCAATAACAGTCAAGGGTAGAGAAGATTAAGCTGAGGAAGGAATTGCAGCAAAGTGTGGAATTTGTAGTAACTGGAGCATCTAATTGGGTGTTAAATACTCCAGTGAGTGGTGAATTTGTAACCGCAAGGGAAGACATTGGCAAAAGTGAGGAAGTTTACTTTCTTAACCCTTAACAACTTAGTGTAGATAAACAGGTAGGGATACACAAATGTTTGTAGGTGCCAAATTCACCAAAGCCTTTACTAGGGCAAGATTTATTAGAGCAACTGGAATCTTGAAATCAAGTTGAAAGGAAAATTGGAATGTAAGGTACAAGAAGAACAGTTAATAGAGGTGCTTAGTTTAGCATTGATCGCTACCCCTGCTGGGACCAGGATCCCAGACAAAGGAAGTGATCAAGTCTATCCTGGGGTGTGGGTAGTAGAAACCCCAGGAAGAGCTAAGAATGCAGCACCACTAGCAATCGGAATAAAGCAGGGAGCTCAGCCAGTTCGGATTAAACTGTACCCCCTCAAATTCGGAGATGGGAAAGGAATCCAGCCAATAATTGACAGTTTTCAAAAATTTGGGTTGTTACTGGAGTGTGAGCACAAGATTTAAGGGCCATCAATAGAATAGTGTGGGATTTATACCCCTTGGTAGCATACCCATACACGCTGCTTCCAAAATTATCAGGTGAATTGGCATGGTTTACCGTTCTGGACTTAGAAGATGCCATTTTTTGTCTACCATTGAGTCCAGAGAATCAGCTCATGTTTACCTTTGAGTGGGAGAATCCTGATTCAGGAAGAACAACACAACTTACATGCACAGCACTTTTCCAAAGGTTAAAACAAACAAACAAACAAACAAACAAAAGTCCCACTCTTTTCAGGAATCAACTTGCCAAAGACTGGAGCAATGGGTACGGCCCCAGGACAAGGAACCCTGTCACAGTGCATGGATGACCTTCTGATAGCTACCAAAACAAAGGAGGTATGCACAGCAAGGACAATTAGTCTACTAAACTTTCTCGGACTTGATGGCTATTGAGTTTCTCCACAGAAAGCCCAGATGGCATGGCCACAAGTAACCTATTTGGGTTACGAAATTGCTGCTGGATTCCAAACCCTAGAGAACAACAAGGAAGGAAGCAATTTGCCAGACTGTGGAACGTCAAGCAGCAAAGGCACTCTGGACTTTCCTAGGGATGACGAGGTGGTGTTGCATATGGATATACAACTATGGAATACTGGTAAAAACTCTCTATGCCCTTTTTAAATCCTATCCAGAGGTCCTCATTCAGTTTGAGGAGGGCAAAGCAGATTAAGGTTTACCTGTGGCAATTAGACACAGACTCTGTTGTTAGTGCAGAGCAAAAACTTTTATTGTGTACAGTGAACTTGAACAATATGCTCTTGGTCAAGTGTCTTATGAATTGTGACCCTTTTGCTGCATGCGGCAGTGCTGGATCTTCCATCCCGCCCTGAAGGAGATGGCACTAGAGCTGGGCTCGTCCCTCTTGTGCCATCCCGTGGCACACAGGCCACTCACCTCTGCCAGCCACCTCAGGTTTGCCGCTGGTCAGCCTGACCTTGATAGCATCTGCTCACTCCCGTGCCAGGTGCACAAGCTCAACACCTCGTGATCACGTCGAGAGGTTCGGTCTGGCACAGATAGTTACAATCTTTCGGTTTTCTCCCTTCATTCTGCTGAACTTGTTTACATCTCCCAAGGTCTGTTGCTAATCAGAGCAAGAACGTCTTTATTTTCTCTCGGCGAGACACAGATTAAAGGAAGCAAAATACAGGACCTGGTTAAACTAATCGAGGGGGCTTGGAGAGCATTCAGAAACAGAGGACTCAGAGGTGCAGGCTTCAAAACAAGATAATAGTTCCCACCTCCCTATTATGGGACATAATCATGGCTGAGCACAGGAAAACTCACTGGGGAACCGAGACCCTGTATAAATACTTGAGCCAACGGGTTGTGGCTTGGAATTTATACACCACCACTAAGCAGGTAACACAGCAATGTGAGATCTGTTTACAGAATAATCCTAGAACAGGCCCCAGGGTGCCATGGGACAAATAGGGAAGGGAATTTATCCTGGGCAACAATGGTGAATTGATTTCTCTGAACTCCCAAGAAAAGGGGGGTATAGGTATATGCTGGTATTAACAGACACCTTTTCAGGTTGGCCAGAGGCTTTTCCCTTGCAGGACCAACAAGGTGCAGGGAGTAACTAAAGTACTGTTACAAGAGAGAATTCCAAGATTTGGGGTTCCAGAACATATCATATCATATCATATACAGCGATCAAGGTGAAAGAGCAAGCTTGTGGAGCTACACGTGAGTTAAGAAGACATCTCAACCCCAGTGGAATATTAAGAAGACCGGACCATTGGAGCTAAGGATTAAGAGACAGTAAGTTTAGAATGTGTTTATAGGTTGCACTTGCTTTAGCCTGGCGTGAAATTACCTATTCAGACATCACTAGTGGTTAGCCTAAAGCTCACTGATTGTTGGATATGTACAGCCTTACCAAGAGATGGAGGAATGGAAATCCCTCAGTGTGGGATTCCCTCCACCAATTGGACACTATGGGGTGGAGCAGGAAGTAGGCGTAGGTGTGCAAATAAAATCACGACAATAGGAAGAAGGACCGAAATTCAGTATACAACTATAGACAGGCCTCAATGTGAGACCCTTCCTGAGAACTAGAAAGGACATTATGTGGGAGGATACTTAGTGCTTCAATGGAACAGCTCCTCCTCCAGGGATACTGAGAACCTCTTGGAAAAGGGTGAAGCAGGTAATAACCCCCATATAGACAGGCCTTCTGGGTTCCATACTTTTATCGGATGGTTTATTCCTAGACTAGGAGTAAGTGAATCAGAAAAGGCAATTATCAGTATAGCAGCTACATTAGGGAAATCAAGAACTCAACTATGGATGCTATACTTGGATTGCAGACAGAGGTATCCTCTCTTAGTCAAGTAGTATTGCAGAAAGGAATGGCTCTTGATCTCCTGACGGCCAAAGAAGGAGGGGTGTACGCTATAATTAATCAAAACTGACGAAACTCAAAGAAAAGAAACAGATGTGCACACTAAACTATGGGAATAAATTCAGGTGATCCACCAAGTTATTTTGGATAATACCTCATTTGGATTTACAGAACTGTGGAGCAGATTAACCAGTTGGTTACCGAGCTTTGCCTGGCTAAAGCAACTCTTCAAGGCTTGTGTAATCTTATTCTTTCTTGGAAAACTTGGGGACTGGGCTGGACCTCGGCGGCTGCATTTCCCTCCTCCCTCACCAGGGGGCGCTGCTCCCCACTCAGCTCAGCACGCACCCTGCGCTCGCTTCCAGGGCACGTTCTCAGCAGCGTGCGCCCTTTGCACCAGGCAGCCCGGGCTGCGCTTTACTGACGTGCTGCTCGGGCGCGTAGCATGTACTTTCTTCACAAGATGCAGTGGTGGTGAAAATGTAATCTTTGTTCTGTCATTAATAACGTATCAGAATCACTTCACTGCATTTTTTTTTTTTGTAACTTTTGGGTTGAAATGTTGAAGACAGTAAAAGGAATGTTATTTTAGTGATCTAAAAGTACAAAACAATAGTTGTAATTCTTATTTTCAGGATAGCTGGGCTAATCAGAATCTAGTTGCTCTTCAAGCTTAGTGTTGCTTATGTTGAGCTGTTTCAAGCTTTTACAGATGTTTAAATGAGAGCAGCTAATGACACCCAGTTTTCCCCAAGAACATAAAGACGACTTGCCACTCAGGAGTAGTGGTTTAACACAAAGCTTTTGAGTGGCGTGGTCTTCCTTACAGCTGCAATTCTAAGATGACCGTGTGTTAAGATAAGCTGCATCAAGCAGCTCTTTCATCCGGTTGCTGAAGACTAACAAAGACTAAATTTGTCAGAGGACAGCACCTAGCATTTAAAGAAGAGGTATATGTAGTTGTACCGTTTCCCTCCAGACTCCTTTGACTGTGCAGTCCAGCACCATAATGGATAGACCTTTATTCTTTGGAAGCCAGGTGCAAGGTGTTGTGTAAACATCTCTGCTTGGATAAATAAAGGAGGATTACATTTGGGAGTTGTAAGGCATCTGCAAATTGCAGGTGGATCCTAAATTTCTCAGCGATGAAGGGCAGGTGATTGAAATACGGCATCCCTGCAGACAATAAATGCCATGACATGATTAGCAATAGTATTGCAGTCATGATAGAGCAAGAACATACACCAGAGAAGAGTTGTGTGTTGAGTGGATGTACAGATGTTCAGCTGGATGTTTACTAAAAATGTGTATGTGACTCTTCATTGCTGGATTTCAAATGCTCAGATGTTCAGGATTAGGGAAGCAGCAAAACAAAACCATATTTGTAGAGGGTGGAGCAGATGTAAAGAAATATTTTCATTTTTAATATCATGAAGACATTTGTAATTAGATGACGCAAGATTCAATTGGAAACCCAAATCAGACTTGCCATCATTCTCCTTTATTTAAACTGAAATAAAACAGGAAAGCTATTGAGATACATTTGAGAAATTACCGTCAATAAAATCATTGCTTGAAAATTTTGTTGTTTCTCCTTCCTCTTCAGCTGTTTTGTTTCCACTGCAGTCATGTGATTGAAGGAGATGGTAAGCAGTTCTCTAGCTGTTTTCTTAGCTTAGTTACATTTTGATGAAAGTTCTTTCTAAAAGTGGAAGGAAGGTCCTTTGAATCCCTCACTGCTCCCATTAGACCGCAAAGAGGCATTCTCTCTATCAGACATCAGGATAGATGTGATTAGTCAGAGGCCAAATGGGAAGAAGACCTTACAGCAGCTGTTTTGTGATGATGGAAGATCAAACAGGAGCTAAAGAGAACTGTGGTCAGCTGGAAACCTTTTAGTAATAACCAAAGGCCAGGGATGCTAGGAGATGCAGAGGAGGCTTCCTGCCCCACCGCCTTTAAAAAGGGCCACATAGGCATCTCCCCAAATGAACTTAGGGATCCATGACCCAGATTTGTAAAATATTTAGATACAGAACAATTTAGGTGGGCTTTGTGGGGGATTATTTTTTATTAAGTGCCTAGCTTCTATTGTTTCAGTTTGGTTCCTGGAGATATTCACCTATCTGTCATAGGCACCTGTCTTTTGAAAATAGAGGCTGATGATAATTGCACAAAACCAGGAAGGGATTGTACCTGGAAAGATCTGTCCTGCAAAGGCATAAGTGGAAACGTCTTAATTTTGAGGAGGAGAGATTGTTTTGTGGGCTTTTTGGACTATCATCAATGATAAAATGCCCTCAGGCAAATCATTTCACGTGCAGTCATGCCACGTTATTTTGTCCCTAGCTCTACACCTCCCTCACCTAACACTGTAATACACATCTTAGCCTCACCTAAGCCAAAGCCATTCTCAAAGCGGGAGGAAGCCTCTGGTATACAAAAGGAGCCATAAAGTAGCTCATAGTCATGTGGGTCATGTAGCCATATAGGGTGAGACCTACGTTCCAGAAATGCGCTTTCCCCACACTTGGGGACTGGGCTGGACCTCGGCGGCTGCATTTCCCTCCTCCCTCACCAGGGGGCGCTGCTCCCCACTCAGCTCAGCACGCACCCTGCGCTCGCTTCCAGGGCACGTTCTCAGCAGCGTGCGCCCTTTGCACCAGGCAGCCCGGGCTGCGCTTTACTGACGTGCTGCTCGGGCGCGTTCACAACGCGTGCTCCAGTCAGCCCACAGGCTGTCAGCTTTTCAGCGTCTATTACACAGCCCCGTGCCGGAGCTGGTGTGCGCTAAAGGCATCTGCAGCTGCCGGGACAGCCTGAAGAAAAGCCTCGGGAGGGGTTTGCACAACCCCAGCTGAGCCGTCAGCCCAGCGCTAAGCGCACAAAAGGGAACGCTGAAAGGGCCTCTCGAGGCAGATGTTGCCTGCTGGGTCCGCGAAGGGAAACTGCGGGCTGCCGGGGAGAGAGAGGTGAGTGGAAATTCCCCCGTTGGAGGCTTCACATTCAGACACTCCAAAGGAGCGGTTGAAAGCTTCCATCAATCCATGCGTGCAGAGCTGTGGAGCGGGATCATCTCGTGTCTGCCGTGGCCCAGAGGGAGAAACGCACTCCCAGCTGGGCTGTGTTACACAGAGCCAACCGGGCAGCAGAGCACGCTCAGCTCCTCTGCTCGCTTCCTCACTGTCCCAGCTCCAACCCCTTCCTGTGCCTCTCGGAGCCCAAGCCGGGCTGCAACACGCCTGGGAACCGCTGCTGCCCTCGTTGCAGCCCGTCTGGCCCAGCAAACCTGCCGTGCTGGGCAGGAGCTGGAGCCGGGACAGGGCTCCCGCCTGGGCAACAGCAGTGCCGGTTCCGCCCCGCCGGTGCCGCTTCCCGCTGCCCTCTCGCCGCACATCCTTGCGGTCACACGTCCCCACGTTGCTGTCCTGGCGCTCCTTTAACTCCTCTCACCCGTGAGCAGGTCCCAGAAGAGGCAATCTCCGGCTGCCCTGCTCTCGAGGGCAGCATCTCCCTGCAGCTGGCTCACTTCCTCACTGAGCGCTGCCCATGGCACTCATGGCACGTTTCTACTCACTGAGCAAGTGACTTCTATTTCTAACAGCTTCCTATCCTGCTTTCTCAATTCGGTCTTCTCTGCACGGCATGAGCATGGTTAAGCTCTCTACTGTACGAGGGCCAGTTCTGCTGTTCACTGCTGTAGATCTACTGACTTTAAGGTCACCCAGAAGGAACCACCCTCAGGGTAAACGGGGGTTTGTGTCCGGAGAAGACTGCTTCCTTTTCTGTTGCATTTTTATGTGGGGCAAAAGTGGGCTCCAAGTTTCACTTGGCAATGTTTAAACTCTACACATCTTTCTGCAGGGGATATTCCTCTGAACTTTGCCGTGATCACAGCCGCATCTTTTTCCTTTGTGCTGATAACCCAGCTGCACACATGACCAAAATTATTTCCTCCACTCACATCAAAGTTTTCTAGAAAGCAATGGTTTTGTAACAAAAGGGCCGGTATCCCTATGGCAGAGGAGGTCAACACATCCTCTTCTGACTCTGCTCTTGAGAAGAAAAAAAAAAAAAACAAATAAGGAAGCTAACAAAGAAGCTCACCCTAGTCTAGTCTGGGACATGGTTCACCAGATTCTTCCAAGTGTTCTCACTTCTGTCTCATTCAAGGCTAAGCAGAACTTCCATATGTGTGGAAGAACACAGATCATGGCCTGAACAGGATGACTTGTGGAAAATCAAACTCCATAACCACAAAGTGGTTATAAAGCAGGTATATTTTGAGTTACAGCACTGCACACACACGCTGGGTACTGAGGGAGTAGCCTCTCCTAACGTGCACACCGTAAAGGGACAGTTTAAGGATATTTATAGAGACAAGTTACACATATGCAAGAATAGGAGAGGATATTACGATTGATTCTAAGAAAGTAGGCGTAGATTATTCTGATATTACCCTTAGTATAGGAGGAGATATTCACTGGTTCCAAGAAGTTACAATATTCTCCACCCCAACTGCTGAGTTACTGTGGCTTGCAGCTCTACTCCTTGCTGTAGTGGCACAGCAAGGAACCAGTAAGCGAGCACGAGTGCCTGGAGCGGTGCGAGAGAGATGCGTTCCTCGGCTCACCTCCCCCTTCTCCAGGCTGCTAGGAGGGGTGAGTCAACCCCCTCTGACATCCCCCCCGAAGCGTCTGCGTCACCTTTTTCTGCTCTGCACCTCCTTACCTAGTACATAATTCCGAAACAATTCTAAAGAAATATGTCCCACATCAATTCCCTCCTTTTCTACAATCTAACACTTGTCACATCACTAGATGATACCATTCTCACCTCAGGATTTATGAAAAACGCCCCGCTTTCCATCTTTTAGTGTATCTTATGCTGTTTCCATTAAACATACTCAAGAAACAATGTAACAACACATACGAATATTCCAAGAAAGAGTAAGATTACACAAGCCTTGAAGAGTTGCTTTAGCCAGGCAAAGCTCGGTAACCAACTGGTTAATCTGCTCCACAGTTCTGTAAATCCAAATGAGGTATTATCCAAAATAACTTGGTGGATCACCTGAATTTATTCCCATAGTTTAGTGTGCACATCTGTTTCTTTTCTTTGAGTTTCGTCAGTTTTGATTAATTATAGCGTACACCCCTCCTTCTTTGGCCGTCAGGAGATCAAGAGCCATTCCTTTCTGCAATACTACTTGACTAAGAGAGGATACCTCTGTCTGCAATCCAAGTATAGCATCCATAGTTGAGTTCTTGATTTCCCTAATGTAGCTGCTATACTGATAATTGCCTTTTCTGATTCACTTACTCCTAGTCTAGGAATAAACCATCCGATAAAAGTATGGAACCCAGAAGGCCTGTCTATATGGGGGTTATTACCTGCTTCACCCTTTTCCAAGAGGTTCTCAGTATCCCTGGAGGAGGAGCTGTTCCATTGAAGCACTAAGTATCCTCCCACATAATGTCCTTTCTAGTTCTCAGGAAGGGTCTCACATTGAGGCCTGTCTATAGTTGTATACTGAATTTCGGTCCTTCTTCCTATTGTCGTGATTTTATTTGCACACCTACGCCTACTTCCTGCTCCACCCCATAGTGTCCAATTGGTGGAGGGAATCCCACACTGAGGGATTTCCATTCCTCCATCTCTTGGTAAGGCTGTACATATCCAACAATCAGTGAGCTTTAGGCTAACCACTAGTGATGTCTGAATAGGTAATTTCACGCCAGGCTAAAGCAAGTGCAACCTATAAACACATTCTAAACTTACTGTCTCTTAATCCTTAGCTCCAATGGTCCGGTCTTCTTAATATTCCACTGGGGTTGAGATGTCTTCTTAACTCACGTGTAGCTCCACAAGCTTGCTCTTTCACCTTGATCGCTGTATATGATATGATATGATATGTTCTGGAACCCCAAATCTTGGAATTCTCTCTTGTAACAGTACTTTAGTTACTCCCTGCACCTTGTTGGTCCTGCAAGGGAAAAGCCTCTGGCCAACCTGAAAAGGTGTCTGTTAATACCAGCATATACCTATACCCCCCTTTTCTTGGGAGTTCAGAGAAATCAATTCACCATTGTTGCCCAGGATAAATTCCCTTCCCTATTTGTCCCATGGCACCCTGGGGCCTGTTCTAGGATTATTCTGTAAACAGATCTCACATTGCTGTGTTACCTGCTTAGTGGTGGTGTATAAATTCCAAGCCACAACCCGTTGGCTCAAGTATTTATACAGGGTCTCGGTTCCCCAGTGAGTTTTCCTGTGCTCAGCCATGACTATGGCCCATAATAGGGAGGTGGGAACTATTATCTTGTTTTGAAGCCTGCACCTCTGAGTCCTCTGTTTCTGAATGCTCTCCAAGCCCCCTCGATTAGTTTAACCAGGTCCTGTATTTTGCTTCCTTTAATCTGTGTCTCGCCGAGAGAAAATAAAGACGTTCTTGCTCTGATTAGCAACAGACCTTGGGAGATGTAAACAAGTTCAGCAGAATGAAGGGAGAAAACCGAAAGATTGTAACTATCTGTGCCAGACCGAACCTCTCGACGTGATCACGAGGTGTTGAGCTTGTGTACCTGGCACGGGAGTGAGCAGATGCTATCAAGGTCAGGCTGACCAGCGGCAAACCTGAGGTGGCTGGCAGAGGTGAGTGGCCTGTGTGCCACGGGATGGCACAAGAGGGACGAGCCCAGCTCTAGTGCCATCTCCTTCAGGGCGGGATGGAAGATCCAGCACTGCCGCATGCAGCAAAAGGGTCACAATTCATAAGACACTTGACCAAGAGCATATTGTTCAAGTTCACTGTACACAATAAAAGTTTTTGCTCTGCACTAACAACAGAGTCTGTGTCTAATTGCCACAGGTAAACCTTAATCTGCTTTGCCCTCCTCAAACTGAATGAGGACCTCTGGATAGGATTTAAAAAGGGCATAGAGAGTTTTTACCAGTATTCCATAGTTGTATATCCATATGCAACACCACCTCGTCATCCCTAGGAAAGTCCAGAGTGCCTTTGCTGCTTGACGTTCCACAGTCTGGCAAATTGCTTCCTTCCTTGTTGTTCTCTAGGGTTTGGAATCCAGCAGCAATTTCGTAACCCAAATAGGTTACTTGTGGCCATGCCACCTGGGCTTTCTGCGGAGAAACTCAATAGCCATCAAGTCCGAGAAAGTTTAGTAGACTAATTGTCCTTGCTGTGCATACCTCCTTTGTTTTGGTAGCTATCAGAAGGTCATCCATGCACTGTGACAGGGTTCCTTGTCCTGGGGCCGTACCCATTGCTCCAGTCTTTGGCAAGTTGATTCCTGAAAAGAGTGGGACTTTTGTTTGTTTGTTTGTTTGTTTGTTTTAACCTTTGGAAAAGTGCTGTGCATGTAAGTTGTGTTGTTCTTCCTGAATCAGGATTCTCCCACTCAAAGGTAAACATGAGCTGATTCTCTGGACTCAATGGTAGACAAAAAATGGCATCTTCTAAGTCCAGAACGGTAAACCATGCCAATTCACCTGATAATTTTGGAAGCAGCGTGTATGGGTATGCTACCAAGGGGTATAAATCCCACACTATTCTATTGATGGCCCTTAAATCTTGTGCTCACACTCCAGTAACAACCCAAATTTTTGAAAACTGTCAATTATTGGCTGGATTCCTTTCCCATCTCCGAATTTGAGGGGGTACAGTTTAATCCGAACTGGCTGAGCTCCCTGCTTTATTCCGATTGCTAGTGGTGCTGCATTCTTAGCTCTTCCTGGGGTTTCTACTACCCACACCCCAGGATAGACTTGATCACTTCCTTTGTCTGGGATCCTGGTCCCAGCAGGGGTAGCGATCAATGCTAAACTAAGCACCTCTATTAACTGTTCTTCTTGTACCTTACATTCCAATTTTCCTTTCAACTTGATTTCAAGATTCCAGTTGCTCTAATAAATCTTGCCCTAGTAAAGGCTTTGGTGAATTTGGCACCTACAAACATTTGTGTATCCCTACCTGTTTATCTACACTAAGTTGTTAAGGGTTAAGAAAGTAAACTTCCTCACTTTTGCCAATGTCTTCCCTTGCGGTTACAAATTCACCACTCACTGGAGTATTTAACACCCAATTAGATGCTCCAGTTACTACAAATTCCACACTTTGCTGCAATTCCTTCCTCAGCTTAATCTTCTCTACCCTTGACTGTTATTGCATCTGTTACCAAATCCAGCGCCTCTTTTTGCACTAACTGCTTTCCCGTTCAACGGGGGCGGAACCCTCCTGGGCCCTTCCAGCTCTCCCCCTTCAGCTCTTCCTGAGGAGATTCTGGGTCCTAGAGCCCTGCTCTCAGCTCCTCCCTTCCTAAGGCTTCCCGTGCTAGCACTGGGATATCAAGTTTCCCAGGTCTCTGCAGATGAAGGCTATTCGCTCCCAGCGTCTCATCTCCTGCCTTCGCAAAAACAATATTAACTGCTAAATGGTCATCGCCTTCCAACCACCATTGATTACAATTTTTAATTAAAGTTTTCTTGCTCATGGGGCCCCCAGGCTCTCCAGCAATATCTCAAGTGGAATTTGCCTGGGAACTCCCTTTCCCCGTGTTCCTCCATACTAAATTTCATTGATTCTTTATTGTTCCCCAAAGTCCACACCTTATAGCTAGTAAGTTACTGTGACCAAATACATATTCCTCTTTAAACCCCACTCCACAACGCCAACCAAAATGCCAGTTTCCTCTATTCCACTGTAATTCCTGGACAGTACTACAGGTCAAGGCTCTGATAACAAATACAGGGTTAAACAAATATCCAGTTAAACTCGATTCCCACGTTCACGCCACTCACACCTTGGATCCAAAGGTTAGCATTCACACTAGACAGCAGCCGCTTATGAAGTCTCGTTGCTGGGTAATGGAGTCTGCCTACTTCCCCAGGGCACAGGAACACCAAATTCCCTGGGCACGAGCTATAACCAATGTCTCCCAGCAACAAGAGCACTT
This sequence comes from Chrysolophus pictus, assembly GCA_037305975.1. Lineage (NCBI taxonomy): Eukaryota > Metazoa > Chordata > Aves > Galliformes > Phasianidae > Chrysolophus > Chrysolophus pictus. Next base: position 36,513,066 of record CM074581.1, on the reverse strand, counting down.
GTATTGTAAATGGAATTCCACAAGCAATAATTTTATAACAGAAACACTTAACAATCACAAAGATAACAACAGTGAAAAACTGGTTTGGACATTTACTCGTTACATCATCCTACCAGGCCCCTTCCTGGCAGCTAACTGCAAATGCCCCCCAGTGCATATTTGTTGTGATGATTTCTCCAAAGTATTACAAAGCTTACATTCCCGAGCGCATTATAGCCTCAATCTCAGGGTTTCACCTCGGAATTCTCGAGATACCTCCCCAAGTGGGACCTTGCTCTCAAGGGTTGTGCTCCCACACCGACCTGCATCACACAACCTATAGCAGTGGATCCGCCCTCTGGGGGAGCACCCTCACTCCTTCACCCAAATGGAGGACATCTCCTTAAGACATACGGGTCCCTGTACCTGTAACATACCTGGTCCATACCAGGGCTCTTTCTCTGCCGCACAGTGCATGTGTGGGCCACGAGAGTTATAGCATAGCCAGCCCTCGTACAGCAGAGAGCTTAACCATGCTCATGCCTTGCAGAGAAGACCGAATTGAGAAAGCAGGATAGGAAGCTGTTAGAAATAGAAGTCACTTGCTCAGTGAGGAGAAATGTGCCATGAGTGCCATGGGCAACGCTCAGTGAGGAAGTGAGCCAGCTGCAGGGAGATGCTGCCCTCGAGAGCAGGGCAGCCGGAGATTGCCTCTTCTGGGACCTGCTCACGGGTGAGAGCAGTTAAAGGAGCGCCAGGACAGCAACGTGGGGACGTGTGACGGCAAGGATGTGCGAATGTCCCCAGCAAAGGAAGCAAAGGGACCGAGCAGAGAGCGACGCTTCATTAGCGTAACAAAACACAGCCCCCATCCTCCCCTCACTCCCACGGGTGCAGATGTGCCACGAGAACGAGCTGTGAAACTGCCCAAGGCCTGGCAGCCGGCTCGGGGCGTGCACGCTGTGGGAATTGCTGCCCGGCACCTGAGGCTGTGCCGAAGCGGACAGAGCCTGGCTGGAAGCCATCCGGGCAGCACCGCGGCGGCAGGAGGTGCAGCAAGGCCGTCCTGCGGCCAGCTCCGGGCTGAGGGCACTCGGCATCCCCTGCTCTCCGCGACTCCCAGGAGCCCGGTTGCCTGCACCAGAGGTGGGAGCAGCCTGCTCCGCACCCAAGGTAGGAGCCTTTCGTGCCTCGCGCAGAAGAGCGCACGCTTCCTGCCCCCTGCCAGCAGCGGCGGGAGGGCAGCGGGGAGCGGCACCGGGCGGGGCGGAACCGGCACTGCTGTAGCCCAGGCGGGAGCCCTGTCCCGGCTCCAGCTCCTGCCCAGCACGGCAGGTTTGCTGGGCCAGACGGGCTGCAACGAGGGCAGCAGCGGTTCCCAGGCGTGTTGCAGCCCGGCTTGGGCTCCGAGAGGCACAGGAAGGGGTTGGAGCTGGGACAGTGAGGAAGCGAGCAGAGGAGCTGAGCGTGCTCTGCTGCCCGGTTGGCTCTGTGTAACACAGCCCAGCTGGGAGTGCGTTTCTCCCTCTGGGCCACGGCAGACACGAGATGATCCCGCTCCACAGCTCTGCACGCATGGATTGATGGAAGCTTTCAACCGCTCCTTTGGAGTGTCTGAATGTGAAGCCTCCAACGGGGGAATTTCCACTCACCTCTCTCTCCCCGGCAGCCCGCAGTTTCCCTTCGCGGACCCAGCAGGCAACATCTGCCTCTAGCGGCCCTTTCAGCGTTCCCTTTTGTGCGCTTAGCGCTGGGCTGACGGCTCAGCTGGGGTTGTGCAAACCCCTCCCGAGGCTTTTCTTCAGGCTGTCCCGGCAGCTGCAGATGCCTTTAGCGCACACCAGCTCCGGCACGGGGCTGTGTAATAGACGCTGAAAAGCTGACAGCCTGTGGGCTGACTGGAGCACGCGTTGTGAACGCGCCCGAGCAGCACGTCAGTAAAGCGCAGCCCGGGCTGCCTGGTGCAAAGGGCGCACGCTGCTGAGAACGTGCCCTGGAAGCGAGCGCAGGGTGCGTGCTGAGCTGAGTGGGGAGCAGCGCCCCCTGGTGAGGGAGGAGGGAAATGCAGCCGCCGAGGCGTTCTTGGTGCAACGAGGGACCGGGGCTTGTTCAGCTTGGAGAAGAGAAGGCTCCGGGGAGACCTTCCAGGACTTGAAGGAAACGTATAAACTGGAGGGAGAACAGATGTTTACGAGGGTGGATAATGACAGGATAATGGGGAATGGTTTTAAATTGATATAGGGGAGATTTAGTTTAGATATCAGGGGAAAGTTTTGCATTCAGACGGTGGTGAGGCATTTTAAAAGGTAGCCCATAGAGGACGTGGATGCCCCATCCTTTGGGGCATTCGAGGCCAGGCTGGATGTGGCTCAGGGCAGCCTGGTCTGGTGGATGGTGTCCCTGCACACAGCAGGGGGTTGAAACTAGATGGTCATTGTGGTCCTTTTCAACCCAGGCTATTCTATGACTCTGTGATTTCCTTTAGATCTTCGATGTAACGCATGACCTTAGAGAAGCTCACGGATTTCCAAACTAACCTTGCGTCTCTTACAGAAGATCTCTGTCAGCAAGGCGTCTTGACGTCAAGCTAAGAAGGAAGCTGTGTGCCCAGTGTCATTCAGGCCCAAAGTGTGGTTTCTCCCTGGGAAGGGACACAGAGGGGAGCTGTTGAACAGGCACTGTGTCAGAACCTCCGTCCTCCCCCCCCAACCCCCACTCTCTGCCCCTAGACTTCCTTTACTATAGAAGCTCCCCACAACTCCCCAGTTTCCCCATTCCACCCCTCCCTCCATCACCAGATCCTCTTTCCACCCCACAGCAGTCCCACTCACTCACACCTTCCCCCCTAGATTCCACACAACCCCCCTTTCCAGCCCAAAAAAGCCCCACTGACCCCTTTCTCACCCCACCCACACCCTCCTTTATCCCCCCTTGGAATCATGCAGAAGGATCTGCATGAGACATCCTAGAGAAGTTTGGGGGCTCCAGGGGGCTCTTCTGGACTCAACCAGAAGAGTCTGGAGATATCCCAGAGGGACCTTGGGGTGTCCAGGGAGTCCCCAGGTTGGTCCTGTGGCACCATGGAAGGATCTGGAAGTTCCCACTATGGGCCCAAGAGCTCTGAGGAGTCCCTGGGCTGATCTGGAAATGTCCAGTAGGGTCTGGTAGGGTCCAGAGAGTTCTCATGTGGGTCTGAGTGGTCCTGGAGTCATCCAGAAGGGTCTGGGGATGTCCCAGAGGAGTCCTGGGGTGTCCAGTGGGTGCTCATGCAAATCTGGGGGGTCTGGCCATCCGTCTCATCATCTGCTGTAACATGATCACAGCACTTTCATCAGTGGTTTGGACTCAGAGCGACAAGACACACTCTGTCAACTGTGTCACCAAGGAATCATAAGGATTGGAATCGTTGGGATTGGTTAATATGGACTGCTGTTTGTACTCTAAAGAACCCATCCTTGTTCAGTGTATTAATTTTAGTTTAGCTACTTTTAGGATTGTTTTTGAACCGTGCTTCTTTTTCTCTTAATAGCCAAGGGGGAGATGTGGGATAAAGAAAGTCATTATCTTGCTAATGAGTAAAGAAGCTTAGCAGTAACTTGAGCCAGACGTAAACACACACGAGGCTCCTGCTTCCTACATGTAAGTTGCTGTTGCACGGGTATAAAAGGTTGTAAGCATCTTCAGTAAAGGTCCTTCATCCTTCCTTCTGCACCAGCAGGGGAGTCTGAGCCTCTCTCTCCGCACCAGCAAGGGAGCTCACAGCCCTCTTGCCAACAAAGAGGAGAGGAGAGGAGAGGAGAGAAGAGAAGGAGAGGAGGGAAAAGATTGAGCAGAACAAAGGAAAAAGGGAAGAGAGGAGCTTGTAAGGGGGAAGAAGAGTGATGAACGAGAGGGGAGAAGAAAGAGGGCAGAACAGAAGAGAGGATACAGGTAAGAAGAGCAGATCTAAAAAGCTCCTTTTTCGGAGCAGGACACCATCACTCTGATCAGAGTGCCGTCATCTGTTCCCAGGTCCTAGAAAGGAAAGCAGCCCCGTGCAGCTAACACAGAACCTGCTGCAGAATCACCGACAGACACAAAGGTCTCAGTGCCCAGTCTTGTGCAGGAGCTGCTCTTAATTACAGCAATTTTGCATTAATGGAGCGATCCATTAGCAGCAGCTTGCTCCTGAGTATGACTACTACCCTGATGTGCAGAAAAACCTGATGTTTCCTAGAAAAGCCAGTTTCCTGACTGGCTGCAGTTTCCATCTCACGATTGCCATGATGCTGCTGACTCGAGCATGAAAATGCAAGAAGGAAGCAAGCAATCTTACTCCACAATCTGTTTACCTTCATGGAATCACACAGTATTTCAGCAAAGCACGCAGGCTTATTTCGCATGCACTTTAAGGAGAGACAAGAACAAGAGAATTAAGGTCAGTAAAAGCAGGAGGTTTTCCACAATGCTGCAGCACTTTCTTGGTGAAGGTGTTTCTTCTGTCAAGATGCACCTCCAGGTTAACAAACAGCAGCTGCAGTGCAGGCATCCAGTCAGTGATGTGCTGTGAGCTGACGTCTCTGTGCCTGGCGCACAGCAGTATTTGCATGAAGGCTTTCATGCCTCCTGACAGCAAACCTCTGCTGCCAAAGCACCCTTTGGCCAAGCACACTGTACCATAAAGCACAAGATAGCTTTCTCGCCTGACTGGGTCTGTAAGCACAGAATCATAGAATGGTTTGGGTTGGAGGGGACCCCTAAGATCAACTAGTTCCAACCCCCTGCAATAGGCAGGGACACCTCTCTCTACACCAGGGTGCTCCAAGTCCCACCCAGCCTGGCTTTGTGCCCATAAACAAAGACAAACCATGTCTGCCTCCTGAAACTACGTTAACAGCCACTCACAGGAAGACACAGCACCTCTCATCATTACATCACTTTGTAGACAACGTTTTAAAGCAGAGCACTCACCCACTGCCAGCAACGCATCTTCCAGGTCTCCTGACACCTCAGATTTAATGCTGTCTGTTATGTCCTTGTCAGCAATGCCTCACTACCATCAAAAACTAAGGGGAAGAGTCCATGGCAGAAAGTCAGAGAGTTAACATGGAGTTTACTAGATCAATCTATGCCTGTGACAGGGGGCAGTAAGCCCCTGCCCCCCACACCCCCCTCTCCCCCCCCCCCAGAATGGGAAGGAAGGAAGGGAGATTAAAAAAAACAGCGGCAAGGAGGAAAACTTATTTTACTAACTATGATATCGGAATGCAAGATAACACAATATAACACAATCTAATTGAAATTGAGACTAATAAATCAAATAAGACAGGAGAGAGAGAGTTCCTGAGACCGAGTCAAACCTGAAAAAGCTTGGAACGGCTGGGAAAGCACCTCCAGCACCCACTGCCAGGCAGTAAGAGCCCGCCCCACCCAGAAGGGTCAGATCCCATGATTTCCGTCATGTATAGGGATAGGTACCTGGAATTGGAGCATTAACACTTTAATTCCAGTACACTACATGATGTTTTGATGCGGAATACTGAAAACCAAAAAACATAAAACCATGACAGATTCAAAAGACCGCTTTGCAACAACAAGCTCCTTATATACTGCATGAACGTTCTATCATTCCTGCAGCACTCCCAGCTAAATCCGGACCGTCCCTCAGAAATATTTCATTTGCATTGCTAGCAATCTGCTAATTGGCCTACCACAGCTATTACCATTTTCAAGACCTGCTGCTTTGTGCTGCCAATCAAATTTCTTAGCTCCTCTCCCCCCTGCCCCAGTGGCAGTCACACTTTACTCTGCCAGGGACACGAGGACCCTTTGAAACATGGAAGATGTGTCAGATGCCATCCTCAAGGGAGCAGCCAGATTCTAGCAAGAACACACACACAGCAACCGTTAGGAGCAGGGCCACCACCTGGGCGCTGCCACATTTTCTAGCCATAACCTAGCTAAGTACAGAACCATGCCCACGGCTCTCAGCATCACTGCAGCACTCCAGCCGTCATTTACCTTCTCTTAATTACAGCAATTTTGCATTAATGGAGCAATCCATTAGCAGCTAGTGTGGAGAAGAGGAGGCTCAGGGCAGACCTTATTGCTCTCTATAACTACCTGAAGTGAGGTTTGTAGTGAGCTGGGGGTTAGCCTCTTCTCTCATGTAACTGGTGACAGAACTAGAGGGAATGGCTTCAAGCTGCACCAGGGGAGATTTACGCTGGACGTTAGGAAATACTACTTCTCTCAAAGTGTGGTCAGGCAGTGGAATGGGCTGCCCACGGAGGTAGTGGAGTCACCGACCCTGGAGGTATTCAAGGAACGTTTTCAAGGATTTCGTGTTGAGGGATATGGTTTAGTGAGAACTATTGGTGATAGGTGGACGGTTGGACTGGATGATCTTTTAGGTCTTCTCTAACCTTGGTGTTTCTGTGATCTTCTGTGATCTTCCCAGTCCCCAGTCCTGCCCTGTGCTGGTGCTCTGCAACAAACAGCAATCCAACACACTGTGTCCCTGTACAATCACAGAATCGCTCACGTTGGAAAAGACCTTCAAGAGCATCGAGTTCAACCACGACCTGACCAAAGTACCGCAACTCTAACAACCCTCCTCTAAATCATGTCCTGGAGCACCACATCCAAAAGGTTTTTAAACACATTCAGGGATGGTGACTCAACCACCTCCCCAGGGAGCCCATTCCAGTGCTCAACAACCCTTCCTGTAGAGAAGTTTGTCCTGATATCCAACCTCAACTTACCCCATGCCTGTGCGTTCTGTGCAACCCCACAGATGTGACAATGGGGTCTGGCTTCTGCACTGGCTTCTCAAAGGAAACGGTGTCAGGAGCGGAGGAGGAAGCAGCTGATCCTGCCACTCATGCTGCTATTCTGGGAGTCCCTCCCCAGGACTCCCACAGCTTCCTCTTCCCAGCCCCGCTCAGCTCCTCGCGGGCTGCAGACACTGCTGAGGCTCTCGCACTCCACGGCCGTCATCTTCTTCTCGTGCTGCCGGACCGCTCTCTGCAGGGCTGCGCTGAGTTCCTGCCGCTGCAGCCAGAACCGCAGCTCCCGTGCTGACGGATGGAGGAGCTTCGTGCCGGCACCCACAGCACGTGGTCCCCGGGCTGCCGGTGGCACGGCAGGATGCTCCCCTCCCTGCCTCCCATCGCCGCTCAGCTACGGCATCCTCCTATAATCTGCCTAAGGATACGAAGACCCTGCAGAGGGCTCCGGTCAGGCCGATCGACGGCTGATGCCAACGGCACGAGGTTCAACACCACCACACGCCGGGTCCCGCACGTTGGTCACAACGACCCCAGGCATCGCTGCGGGCTTGGGGCAGAGCGGCTGGAGGGCCGCGTGGAGGAAAAGGCTCTGGAGCTGCGGGCCGACGCTCGGCTGAACGCGAGCCAGCAGCGCGCCTTGCGCAGGCGGCCGAGAAGCCCGCTTGTACCGGCAGCAGCGAAGCCAACAGGAGCAGGAGGCGATCGCCCCGCGCTTAGCCCCGCCCCGCACAGCGCCGGCCTCGGGCCGGCACCGCGACCGCCGCCTGCAGCGGGACGCCAAGGTGCCCCGGAGCCGCTCGTCTCCAGCGGGTTCCCCAGCGCCACCGCCGGGCCGCGCCGCCCGCCCGGACGCCCCGCTCCCCCACCTGCCGGCGGCCGCCAGCCCGCGCTCGCCGCTCTCCAGCAAGGCCCGCACGGAGCGGAGCGGGGCGACGCGAGCCCGGCCTCGCTGAGGTCCCCCACGTCCCCGCCCTCCTCCCGCAGCCGCGGCCCCGGAAGCAGAGCGGGCGCACGACGGCAGGCATCGCTGTGGGCAGCCGGGCCGGGGCCATGGGGACGCGCGCGATGATGTCGCAATGGCGGCGCGCCCGCGGACAGAAAGGATCCCGCGCGGAGTGCCCGCCCCGTTCGGCGCACCAACCAATGGCAGAGCGGAGGAGGCGGGGCGCGAGCGCGGGCTCTCCGCCAATGGTGGCTGCGGACGCGGGGCCGCCGCCACGGTGATGCCGATGGCGCCGGCGGGATGGAGGAGCCGCGGGGCTCCGTGCGGGGAAAGCGGCGCTCCGCCGCTCCGCTGCCCCGCCGCCGCCCTCCCCGTGCCTCGGAGACGCCGCGCGGTCGGGGGAAGGAGGCGCGGGGGCACCGTCGCCGGCCCCTTCCGTCCCCCGTCAGAATCCGGTTGTCCTCGGAGGGGGAACCGAGCCGTCCTCCGTCGTTGCGGCGAGGCGATGCCGGGCTGCGAGAAGCGGCGGCTGACCGCGAGAGGCGGGACCCGCCCGGTGTCCGGGAGCGGCTCTTGGCTGAGCCGGGCAGCCCCGGAAGAGAGGGAGCGATTGCGCGGATCGAGGCGCGTTCGAGCCCGGCACGGGGTCCGGCCAGCGCCTTCGCTTCTCGCTCGGCTCCAATCATCGGCAGCGCTGTGCTGAGCTGCTGCCCCGCAGCTGCAGTCTCCAAGCGCCGTTTTCCATCTGTTGCCGTGGCGACGGCGCGCCCTCCCTCATTGCAGCGCGTGAAGACGCCCCCCTGGCGACAGCGCATGCGTGATGGCGTCGCCATGGCGACAGCGCCTCAGCGCGCCTGCGCCGCTCCGTCGCTGTGGCGCCGCGCCGTCCCCGCTGAGTGACGTCATCAGCCCCGCGACCCGAGGAGGAGGCGGCCGTGCGGAAGTGGAGCGGCCCCGGGGCTCCGAGCGCCGCCTCAGCTTCTACAGGTGGGTGTTCGGGGGGGCACCGGGACGGGGCCGGGGTTAAAGGGGCTGGGGGCCGCGTGCCGCTCTGCGTTGGCCCCGCGGGGTCTGTGGCGCTCGGGGCTTCCGCTCGGCGGGGGCAGCTGCCCTGTGTCTCCCCGCCTCCCCCACCCCGTGTATTTTCACTGCCCTCTTCCCCTCCCCCTGCCACTGGTCGCCCACAACCTCCCCCGTCCCTCTGTGTGACCCCTGCGGTTGCGCCTCCCCTCCCCTTTTTCCCTCTTCCAGTTCCCCCATTCTGATCACTGTAGTCCTCTTCATCATCATCAAATCATCAAATCACCAAGGTTGGAAAAGACCTTCAAGATCATCCAGTCCAACCATCCACCTACCACCAATATTTCCCCACTAAACCATGTCCCTCAGTACGACATCTAAATGTTTTCTGAACACCTCCTGGGAAGGTGACTCCACCATCTCTTTGGGCAGCCCATTTCAGCATCTAACCGCACCTTTGAAGAAGAAATTTTTCCTTATGTCCAATCTGAATCTTCCTGGCACAACTTGAGGCCATAAACACGCAACCTGCTGTTAATACTTTTCCTAATGCCCTGACAATACTGAATGAGAAACACATCAACCTCCTGCTAGATATCTCTGAATAAAGTCAATAGAACAACAAAGAAAGTAGGAGATGCTAACATCTGAGAAAAAATACTGAGAAGGGGAAGTAAAACAAGAAGAAGGCAATGAAGTGGCAGGTGGATTGTCCCTCCATATCTCTGCTGCTCCTTCACTAAAATGCTTTTCTGAGGGCAGGGCTTTCTTCTCACTGCAATTTCTTGCTTCCTGCAGCCCTTTCCTAAGGCAATAGACACATTCCTGCCAGCTGCATTAATAATTTCCACCTTGTGACACTGAAAACACTGGGGAGCTGTTTAAAAGCGTCCTGTCTTGTACAGATACATACAGAAGCAGCAATTACAGTAACAAGAGGAATAATAATGACAAGAAAAAGCACAAGGTGGAAAAAGTCTGTGAAGAAAGTGTGGGCGAAAGCATTTTTTCAGGTTCCTTGCACGAAATATTCCCAAGCAACAGACACTGTGAAGTGGGAGAAATCCAGAACTTCTACAACGTTTTTGTCTGAATGCCCTCACAAAGAGAAAGAAGTGGGCTTCAAGACAGATATCAGGATTTTGCCAATAATAAAACATACCTTTAGTTTTAAATGTGTTCCTTAACCCATTGTGTTACTTTGGCTCTATCTGAAGGGTTGAAAACTAAGTGCTTTTTTCTCTGCTTGTAATCCATTTCCTGTGGGTTGTTACCACCTATCTGTCTGGCAGGAACTACCCAGTTACCACGTTGATCAAACCTTACCTTTGGATGTCATCCAAAATTACTTAACAGAAAAGACTCCAACTGGCATATCTACTATGAGGAGAATGAGCAACATTTCCTTGAAGAATTTACTCAAAGTAGGTGTGCGTATTATGTGCCAAGAAAAGAAGGAAATTTGATGCTAGCATCAGTTGATGAACATTAGCATATATATTCTTTATATGGTACATGCTGAAGGCAATGCTGGAAAAAAAAAATATGAAAAAAAATCATTGTTTTAAGGTCTTCCTGCCTCAGTTTAGGGAAAGAAAATGGCAAGTTCTTCAATGGAAAGGCTTTTTTGTTGTTTTATTTGTTTGTTTGTTTGTTTCCATGAAGAATGGAAATACTTCAAGAGATGGGGGTTTTCTTGTCAATGTCTAAACAAAGCATTTGCATTGAATTCAAAACCTGTATGTTTCAGCGTGTCCAACACAGCCAAAATATTTTGCTTAGAGAAGGCAGGCATGTGTTACTATTTTCAATGCGTTTCATGTTAAAAAAAAAAAAAGTCAGTAATGAAGCATTCACTCTGTTGATCCAGTTCTCACTGAGTCATTAAGGGCAGGGAACAGAAGAGACAGAAGGATATGAGACATCTTTGAACGCAGCGTATACAGCGGACTACTGAGAAATTCAAACCCAAACGTCTAGACTAAGTGGAAAAACTTGAAGGAAAAGAAAGTAAAAACAACACACAAAAACACAACTTGGAACGAAGTCAAAAAAACAGGATGAAATGAAACAAACCCCCAGGCTGTGTTGGAGATGTTTTGATGCAGTTTGGCAGACCAGCTATATGCTCACTTCCTGCTCCAAGGCCAGCTGTGAAGATCGCTCTCTGAATTATGGACTCACAGAATCGTTAAGGTAGGAAAAGGCCATTAATATCATCTGGTTCAACCATAGACCTCTGGAAGGTTTCCTCCCAAACCACCACCCCCTTCCTTCAGGGGACAGGTGTCATGGTTTATTTTAGTGGGCAGCACCTCCTCAACTTAAGTTCCCTTGCCTTCAGTTCTCTTGCCCCTCTGCAAACACAGCAGCATGCCCCTAAAAGTAAATAAATAAATAAATAAATAAATAAATCCTGTGGTTTTGACACCTGTCCTCAAATTCCATGTCTGCTTTGACAGAATTACATTTTTTAGAGGAGTACTTGGCCTGTGATTTTCAGTTAGTTCTGTCAAGCAGTGCACAGACCTTGGTCTCTGTAAAATGGGGCTCTCAGATAGGGTGAGCAAAGCTCACGTGAGGGGAAATCACTAAGGGCAGGCTTGTCAGCAGGTTTGAATCCATCCCCTGAACAAAAAGAAGTGAAAAAACAAATTTGGCATCTTGGAGCCCAAACTGGCAGGCCTGATCTGAAATGACATTGCAGTTTTCATTAGCTAGTAGGAGCTGATTTCTTTCCTCCTTATCCAACACAACCTTGAAACATACCTTAAGCTTAAGTAGGTTGTTGTAGTCTTCAGGGGCCTATACTAGCTTTCCACTAATGGAAACCAAGTTTTGAACTCCAGGGGATGAAATGAGGTGAACAAAATTGTCTATCTATCTAGTCACAGCTGTAAGATTTAGGGCATATGAAATAAAAAATGGGGTAAAAGGGACACCAAGAACCTGTTTGAACTTCAAGGTAGTAGAATATGTATAGGGCTGGAGCTGAAGAAGTAGCTTAAATAAGAGTCTTGTTTCTTGTTTTTGGCTTTTGTGGTTCAGCAAGGTGCAAGGATGACAAATATTTAATAGCAGACCACTTCTGCCACAAAGCATGGCCATGGCTAAAGAGGCTGGATGATGTCAAAGGATACAGAACAGCAGTCGTGTGATTATCCAGTGCATCACGTGGTAAGTAGAGGAGCTAATATGACTCTGACACCAATTCTTAGTCTACAGGCCTTTGTAGGATGGCATTCCTTAGCAGTATCTCTCACCTGGGGGTAAAGGGAAGAAGACCAAACATCCTCGGACAACCACATGCAATTTCTCACCATCATCAAAAAAGTAACCTGCTGTCAGTCATCTGGCTTGCTCCCTTCTGAGGTTACAACCCTACAAGAAAAGCAATTCAACAACAGACCACTCATAAACTCACAGTCAACAAAAATAGTTCTTTTTTCTATTGCTGGAAGAGCTGCAGCAGTTTCAGTCTCCCGATGAGCTATACCACTGCAGCACTTCTTTGGGCTTGAGTTAGTGGTGCACCACTTTAACTTAGTAGGCTTAGTAAAATATAGAAGGTACTTCACCTTTTTACTGAGAGGGAGGGCAGGAGAGGCAATAGTACACACGCTACTTTTTGCAAACTACCCTCAGTTTGCAGTATCCCAATACTCTGTATGAAAGCCTAAAACCACAAAGAAAATGACTATATCTTTAAATATTAGCAGTGCAGTTTCCTTTCTTCTATTCTTGTGAATTCCAACTGCTTTCCTGATGTTTGCATTTACCAAGTAGACAACCCAGTGATTTCTTTCTGTAATCAAACCTGGCAGCTGTGAACTCAAAAAGGCAGGCTGGAATGAAAGTAACACAGAAAAGCTGGAGAAAAGAACTGTGTGGCTTCACGTGGTGATGGAGCTTCGTTTCCTATCTCCTCTGAAATTCTGCTCTTTCACATACCCTGCTGTTGTACAGCAAGAGGAAAAAAACAATCAGTGAAAGTGTTGAGTTTGTAGGAGACACGAGCTCCACTTGAAGAGCCGTGAGACGTTGGCTGGTGTTCAAGGGTATGCTGGTAAGTTGTAAACTGAGAAGCCTCCAAGTAAACACTCAGTGTGTCAATAAAAGGCTTGGTGGAGGGCAGAGAAATGTGCTGCTCTTTAAGGCGTGGTGCCCCCGTTAACGGATGCACACGGTGTCCATCCATCTCTGCTCTGCATTTAACGCAGGGCCCATGTCCCAGCCCACGTCCCAGCCACGGATCGCGTCCCGACCCATGCCTCGAAGGACTACATCGCAATGCTCGCCCTATACGCGGGACCAGCTGCTGAGCCCAGATCCCCCAGCGGGGGCAAGGGGCTGCTCAGTAGGGCTGCCCTTTATGCTCTCACCCCCTCGGGCCCCTCCTGCGAGGGTAGGGGGCGCCGAGCTCGAAGCTCGCTCGATGAGGGCCGGGGGTCGCCGGTCCGGTCCGGTCCGGGGCAACGGAGAGGCGGCGTGAAGGGCCGTCCGCACACCCCGGGAGCTCCCCGACAGCCCGAGCGGCCGCAAACAGGGTTAAGGCCGAGGCGATTTGCGCGTAATCCCCGGCACGGCCCGGGGAAAGGGGCGCGGTGCCGGGTGCCGGGTAGGGGAAGTGGAGGGGGGGGCAGCTCGGTTGGACCCCCGGGAGCCGGGGGAGGGAGCGGGGCCGGCGGGGAGGGAGGAGGGGGCCCGGAGGGGGCCGGGGGGAGAAAAGGGAGGAGCGGCGGGGGGTGGAGGGAAGGAAGAGCGGCGTGGGGAAGCGCTACGCGCCCGAGCGGCGGAGGGAGGGAGGGAGGGAGAGAAGGAGGCGGCCTCCCCCGTTTTGACCCCCAGGGTCCACTTGTCTGTCCCCCCCTACCCCCTCCGGATCCCAGCACCGGGTGCCGGCACCGGGACAACCGCCTGTCCCCGAAGTTCTCGCTGTCACTGGAACCGTGGAACCGTGGGGCCGTACCAACCCGTCTACCTCGAGAGCCCCATCAGCGTCCTACAGCTCCTGGAGCCTGGTGACGCTGTCACCCTGGCTGTCCATGACTGTCCCAAGCTGTCCCCCCGCCATGGTGGTACAACTGCAGCGCGGTGACATCCTCATTGAAGAGGTGATGAGGAGGGGTACAGAGAGGGGGGCTGGGGACAGTTGGGGGACACGTGGGGTGTGACATGGTGTTGGTGGTGTCACCATCGTTGGGTATCACCTTCACTGGATGCCATTGGGTGTCATCGAGTGTCAGTGTCTTCAGGCAACACCGTGACACGGGGTGACCTCGATGTGGAACAGCCGTGATGCAGTGTCCCCATCCCTGGCTGTCACTGTTGTTACCGTCATCCGGTGTCACCATCACTCGTGTGTCACCATCCCTTGGATGACATTATTCCCTGTGCTCTGATCACCACACAGAGGCAGGCACTGGCGGCCCCGCATTGTCACCGTGCTGTCTCTGAGCCTCTTGCTGTCCTTTGTCACCCCTCCAGGCCTGCCTACAGCCAGACTCAGTGACACCGGAGCCCTCTGGTGCCCATCATTGTCTGCCACGAGGATGGGGACATGCACGGTGGTGAACTCTGTGCCACCACCAGAGGAGACCACGTGTGACATCAGCGTGGCACAGCCGTGATGCAGTGTCATCATCGTCGTGCGTCGCTTCTGGCAACTGGTGTCAGGTGTCACGGTCATGAGGGGGGAACAAAAGGACCCCCTGGGGGCATTGCACAAAAACTGTGGACACCGTGACCAGCTGGAGGATATCCTGGGGAAGCAGGGAAACCGCGGCAGGGTGTCACACCCCCAAAGTTGAGGACATCCCCGTGTCACATCTCAATGTTGTGGACACCCCCACAGTATCACACCATGAAGTTGGGGACACCCCTTTGGGGACCCCATCTGTGCCCACCCCCACAGACTACATTGTTCCCATGGGGCGGGGGTGACACTCCTTACTTTTGTAGTTAAGGTTTATTTTTAGATACTGGAGGATTGGGAACACCCCCCCTCCAAAGCCCTATGTAAATAATAAAGGGTGGAGGAGTGGCTGTGGGGCTCCGTGTGCTTCATCAGGGGTAAATTTTGGGGACAGAGGTCACTGCAGCATCCTGGCTTCATAGCCCCTATGGCCCCCTAACCACTACAGCCTCATCTCATAGCCATCCCATATCCATATCCCACAACTTTATCCTATCTCGTATCCATCGCATCCACCCCATAGCCATCTCAAATCCATCCCATATCCACACCCCCACATCTTGTCCCCATCCCCCACCCCATACCCATCTCAAATCCATGTCCCCACAGATCCTCATTGCAAACGGGGCTCCCCAGTGACTGCGGGTCTGGGTGATGGTAAAGAACTGGGGCAATTGGTGATGTACCTTTCTTCATTGCTGAGCTCACGTGGCAATGAGTAGGCCCACTGCCTTGCTTATTCCCTTTTCTGTGAAGCTGCTCTTCTGGCTATAGACGCTGCCAATAAATATTATTGCTTGTGTTATTTTGTCATAGGCAGTAAAATAAGCCTATCCCAAAGACGTTGGTATCTTTGTTCTTCCTGTTGAGCCCATCGATTGGCACAACAGCATTAGACATGATGGGCACGTAACTTGGACATCAGCAACGTGACTTGAAAGGCCAGCATCGGGAACGTCTCCTTTGGAGAGAGACTGAGCTTGTTGAGCTTGGAGAAGAGAAGGCTCTGGGGAGACCATGTGGCTTCCTTTCAGTACACGGGGCCTCACAGATCACCTAGTTCCAACTCAGCCCCTGCTGCGGCCAACAGCGAGATCAGGCTCCAGGTCAGGTTGCCCAGGATGCCAACCAGCCTGAACTTGAACACCCCTAAGGATGGGGTATGCACAGCGTCTGTGGGCAGCCTGTGCCAGCAGCTCACCAGCTTCAGCCTGTATGACACGTGGCAAGTTCTCGTGCCATTTGCCGAGTAAACCACAGTGACTGTCAATAATATTTCAATCTCGTGAGGTGTGTGTGTGCCTATGAACGCACAGGTTTTTGTTTATTAAGCAGACGTGAAACAACTTCTCTTACTAAGCCATTAAAGTTAGGCTTGCGTTCTTTCATAACAGAATTCAGTAAGTTAACTGGAACTCCTCCTGGAAGAGGAGATCCCCTCTCCATGCTGGTGACCCAACAGAGCTCCAGGTGACCCGGGCTGATGTCACAATGCGATGCGCTGCATCACAAGGAGATCTTCCATAGGGCAGCGTCAGTGCCAGCACTTCCCTGCAAGGCCTGGGCGCTGCTGCAGCACTGCTCAGGGGCTCTGTCCTTCTATGGTCAGGAGTCGGCTCAGGGGCAGCAAGGCTGCACTGGGCGACCCTCGCTGACACGTGGAGGAGCAGGGGCACTTTGCAGAGAATTGTTGGTTGGTTGAGGAGCCTTGTTGGTGGAGGGCATCCTTAGTTCTGAGCTGAGGGCTGGCTGCCAGCGACATGGAAGGCTGCTGGACTGTGAGCCTCAGCTCGGAGCTGGCCTACACGTTCCCAACGCTGCTGGAACTCTCTACCAAAGGTAAGGCTTTCCGGACTCCCTTCCCAAGGCATCGCACGGGGCTGTTAGCTGTCCAAAGCCGCAGCTCCTGCTCTCTGCGCTTGGCTGGACGTGGCTGGGGGCTGCTGCAAGAGCCCCGCCCAAGGGTCCCGCTGGGCTCTTCTGGGGACCACGTGGCAGCCAGGTCCCAATAGTAGAGCTGCCCAGAGCCCCCGGGTTCCTTTAGGCATGCTCAGTCCCCTGTGATAGGGCAGTCCAAGGCCAGGTTTCCCTGGGAGAACACACCTACGGGTGTTTCCGTAGGTTCCAGCTCTGGGAGGAAAGGCATCCCGTGTCCCAGAGGCTTCCTATGTCCCCGTTTCCCCTCGGGGCCCTGAATAAGGCTGAAATCGGAGCAAAGCCCAGCTCCGCTAGCCATGGCGGTGCTTTTCTGGGTTGTGTGTGTGTGCCTGTATCGATCACTGTCTGTGTGAGGAGCTTGCCAAGCAGCTGTGAAGAGGCTGTCCTGGAGCATGACATGTCTTTTCTTTCCTTTGCAGAGATTGTGGCAGTCTGGGATGCCGTGTCTGATTACATCCTCGAACAGATGAAGCTGGACAAGGTGGGCTGGTGTGCTGGTGGTCCTCGCCCTGGAGAGAGGTTCAGTCCCGCCAAGAGTGTGGGCCCCGCAGAGCAGTCCCTCCCTGAGCACCACACTGAGCAGCACGCTGAGCCCAAGCCGGGTGCCCAGAGCAGCTTGTTGGCCAACTGGGGGGGAAACCCGAGGCCGGAGCTGCTCTGAGCAAATGTTTGGCACACGCAGGGGCTTCGCTCTGCCCTGTGGTCAGAACGGGGAGAGCCAAGGGAGAAATGGGTGGGGGATTTTTCTGGCCCTGTGCCAAGGATGTCCTTGGGAATCAGTCCCAGGCTTAAGCCCTGTGCTGTAAATGCCCGGGCTCTTCTCTAGCCAAGGGATGTTGGGAAATACTATGCAAAGATGACTGTCTTGCAGGGATCACAGATTTTTCCAAAGCTTTCCGGAGAGCCCCATCTCACCCTGCTGTCCGTCAGGAGTGGGGAGGGTGGAGAGCAGTGACCCCATGCTCTTGATGTTCGTGGCTTTTGCCGCCCCTAAAGTGCACACTCGTCAGCCTTTCTGTCTTTTCCCCGTGCAGGGAGTCCTGGTTCCGGGGCTCGGGGTCTTTGCTGGGGTCCGAGAGCAATTCCACAGCAAAGAAGAGGCAGTTTCGGTGCTAAGGCCTGTCTTCCAGCTGGACATCGGGGTGCTGTGGCTGCAGGACCTCCAGTCTCCCAACGACATCATCCCTGGTGAGAAGGCAGCAGCCACCCTCCCCTTCCCACCACACGTCTGGCTGGGTGTGTTATCCCTGCTCTCTGGAAATGGCCGGGAGCAGCAGAGAATTGTCTGCAAAGCTCGGGGTACAGCGTGAGTTCCTCCCGAAGGAACCACAGCTCAAGAGCTGTTTCTCCGAATGACCTTTTCTATGGGATTTGGTCACAGTCATGTTGCATGGGAATGCGGCTGGCTGTGGCAGTGAGGCTGTGCCTTCTCCTTGCAGACGATGTCAAGATTGAGTCGCTCAACTACCGGGAGCTCTCGCGAGCCTCCGGCGTCCCGCTGCACATGGTGCTGCGCTGCGTGCGAGAGAGCGTGCTCTTATACTGTCACCTCCTGAGGAACAAGGAGCCCGTCTCATTCGTCTTTAAGAACATCGGCGTTATGACGTGCCAAGATGACTTCCTCCTCATGAGGTTCTTCTGCAGCTGCATTGCAACGCTGGAAAGCAATGCCACTGTCCTTCCTCTGTTCCGCACTGTAAGTTGAGGAGGTTTTGAGGGTGCGCCATCAGATCACTGCTGGCCAGCCTGGACGTGGCAGGCCAGTCCAATGCCTATCCCCGTGCTTGTCCCCACGGCTTTCTCCACTGGCAAAGAGATTTCCTGGATCTCTGCCCCTGCAGAAAGCCTGGCAGTGCTCTTGCACAGCCTCTCTATTTGGCCATCCTGCTCCTTCAGAGCAGAACAAAGCTCTGATGTTCACGGAGGAGGCTTTGGTGGAGAGCAGCTTTCTCTTGGCGTGGGAGCCAGGCTTGCTTCCTGTCAAGAAGAGCCATGAAAAAATGGCCTTGGCAAGCCTCCAGCAGGTCTATGTCCCTTTGCAGAGATTTTGGACGGAAGATTCTGCTGACTTCGGGCCAGAGACCACCGCCCATGGGATCCGGGTGTTCCCGAGGTGAGCGCATTTCCTCTGCAGCACTTAGCTGGCCAGGAGACAGGCTTATTTCCCACCTCCTCCTCTGAGACGTGCCCTGCTGGGTCTCCGTGCTCGGCATCCAGTCGGGGAGAAATCCTGGAAAGTCTGGCTCCTGGGAATCATGGTTGTGTTACTGGTGCCCAAGCTGTCCCGATTCCCATCAGAGAGAACGGACTGCACGTGCAGAGGAATTTGGGCTACGTGTGCTGGTTTGGCGTGGCCAGGAAGGAAAAGGATGCCACACTTTGCACAGCACATAGATAAATACCGCCAACCAGCTGTGTGGGGTAGGAAGTCATCCTTCTTCAAGGGTTGTCACTCTTTGTTTCCAGGTTTCAGCTCACTGTGGAAAAGAGCAGAGCAGAGGTTGCCGCGGAAAAGAAAGCTGCAGTAGAGCGGAAGATAAGTAGAGGTGAGGGAACGGGTCCCAGCTGTAGGGAGGTGGGCCCTGTCCCGTGCCGGGTGACCAGATCCAGGTTCACGTGCCGTGCCTGGGGCTGCTCTGAAGAACTTCTTTCTCTCTTGGTTCCAGGGGGCTCTGCTGGCAGGCTGCTGCAGAAGCGGAAGACACTTCCCCCCTCCATGCTGCTGCAGCGCAAGCCAAGCTCAAGGCAGAAAGACGTGGCGAAGGAGCCTTCTGCCAGGTGAGAGCCTTGGGCGAAAAGAAGAAAGAGATGCGTGCGCTCGTGTAGGAGTAGCCTCCCCTTTGGAGCTGCCAGCTCTCGGCACCCAGAAAGGCTCCTGACACACGTGTCCCAGTGGGGGCCGTTCTCTCCAGGGACGGCAAGCACGCAGCACAATTGCCCGAGGCAGACACACCAGCTTCATGTTCCACCCTGGCCCCTGATCCGGGGAGCTGAATGCTGATCCCCATTGATGGCAGAAGCTCTTCTCCCTTCAGGGGTCTCTCCGCACTGCACTGGAGCCCATCTTTATGGCTGTGGGAGCACGGGGGGAGACCGAGGTGCCCCGGGCTCCTGCAGACTCCTCTTGTGTCTGTTTGCAGCGCGCTCCCGCCATGTGCAGGCAGCTCCCGCAGGACGAAGAAAGCGGGACAGAAGGAAGCATCTACTCCTGCCCAGACCAGCACTGCACCCCCTGCCACAGAGGAGTCTAAGAGAGTGCTGCAGGTACCGGCTCTGCATTGCTACGGGGACTGTGCTGCTTGAGACTGCACAAATGACAGAATGCTAGAATCATAGAGAAGTTTGGGTTGGAAGGGGCCACTCAGACCACCTAGTTCCGATCCCCTGCTGTAGGCAGGGACACCTGTCTCTAGACCAGGTTGCTCTAAGCCCGACCCAGCCTGGCCTTGAGTGCTTCCACAGGGAGGGAAGCAAAAACCTCTGTGTGTGCAGTGTCCTGGAGCACAGCCCTTGGGGTGCCATCATTTCACATTTCTACCCGCTCCTTCAGCTCCTCTTCGGTAGATGGAGGGTGCTGCACACCTTCCCTATCTCTTCTCGCCTCCTGGCCTGCCACCTGCCACAGCACTCTGATTTTGAGCAGCAGCCGTGGGAGTGGAATACGACCTCTGAGCCACGTTTGCCACAAGTTGCGGATCCCGGCCTGCCCTTAGGGCCCCTGGTCCTTCAGGGGCAAAGCAGTGCTGACCGGCCAGCAGAGGCGAGGAGCAGGAGCGTGGAGCTGAAGGAAAGTCCCAGGGGCTGAGGCTGATCCTGTATGCTGCTGTGTCTCTGCAGGAGCTCCGGGAAGTGTCTGCATTGTGGAAAGAAGCAGACCGCACGTGGCCTGTGCACCAGCAGCAAGTAGAGCAAGCACGGGCAGAAAGGGCGGCATGGGAAGGCTGGAGCATAGGGGCGGACCAGCGTCCACCCCAGGTACTGTCAGGGATTGACCCTGCTGGCAACAGCCGCCATCCTCTGAGTCAGGGTGCGAGCTCAGCAGGGCTGAGGGGGTGGGAGCGGGATGGGCGCCGTGCAGCATGGCAGGGGCTGGCCTGCTTCTCCCTGGGAGGAGAGCTTGGCACCCCGCAGGGAGAGCCCTGCAGGGAGAAGGGAAGGGCGGCGGGCAGCCGTGGGCTGGCAGGGCCAAGTCTCCTGCTTGCGGGGCCTGCTGCAGGGCCCTTGACAGAGGGCTTCTGAGAAACAGCCCCGTGCTCCCAGCCACTTTGCTGACAGCGTCTCCTCTTTGGCAGCTGATGGCCAGGGAAAGCATGCGTGCTCCGCATCCTCCAGCCCAGCCCAGGGGACAGCAAGTGGGGAGGAGGTGGAGGAAGGATGTGGATCCTCTGCCGGGAAGTAAAATAGGAACAGCGACCAAGCTGGCACTGCATGCTGAGTAAGTGTGTGTGGGCTCTGCTGGCTGCCTGAGGCACTCGGACAGCTGTGACCCTGCAGCTCAGGGACAGGCACGGCCCGGGCCAAAAAGTCTGGCGGGGTGCAAGGGTGGGGACACGCGGCAGCACGGGGATGCTGGGCTGGGTGAGGGGAGAGGCAGGGGGGCTCAGCAGAGCCCGAGGGATGACTTTCTCCTCCTGCTGCAGCCTCCTTTCCCCGCGAGTGGCTCAGGTGCTCCAAAGGTTGGAGCCGCACATCCATCAGCAAGAGGCTTTTGCCAGCACAGCGGAAAGAAACCGGCAGAAGCTGGAGCTGAAGCGGCAGCTCCCCTGGTGAGCTCCATAGGCAGCAGATCCTGAGAGCCGGGCTGGAGCCCAGCCTGCACTACTTGCCTGCGCTCAGCCCGTAACGCTCCGTGCACTGTTCTTTTCACCTCCCTAGTGCTCGATGCTCGCGTCGCTCCAGAGGGGAAGGTGCAGCCAACGGTGGTGACCATGGTGGAGCTCTTGGCAAGGGGGCTGGGAAGCTGTCCAGATTTCCGCCTGTGAATGGAAGATCATAGAATCAAAGACTCGTTGAATGGCCTGGCTTGAAAAGGGCACTGAAGGTCGTCTAGTTTCAACCCCCCTGCTATGTGTGGGGTCGCCGACCACCAGACCGGGCTGCCCAGAGCCATATCCAGCCTGGCCTAGAACGCCTCCAGGGATGGGGCATCCCCCACCTCTCGGCAAGCTGTTCCAGCATGTCACCACCCTCCGAGGGAAGAACTGCTAACATCTAACCAAATTCTGCCCCCCTTCCACAGTTTAAAACCATTCCCCCTTGTCCTGTCACTATCCAGCCTCGTCAACGGCCGTTCCCCCTCCACTTTATATCCTCCCTTCAAGAACTGGAAGGCCACAATGAGGTCTCCCCGGAGCCTTCTCCTCACCAAACTAAACAAGCCCAGTTCCCTCCACCTTTCTTGATAGGAGAGGTGCTCCAGCCCTCTGGTCATCTTAGTGGCCCTCCTCTGGATTCGATCCAAAGCTCTGCGTCTTTCTTGTACTGGGGCCCCAGCCCTGGACGCAGTACTCCCAATAAAAATAAATTGGCCTTATTTCCAGTCAGTCTGCTGGTGTCGTGTCTGTCGCCATCAACTAATGTGATGGAGCCGTGCTCTGAGAGAGGAATTTGGGTGGCAATGAGAGCTGCTCCCAAGGCCCGGTAGGCCCATGCTCTCCAAGAGTGGATTCCCAGGATGGCAGCCATCTCTGCCGGCTGTGCACATTTCCTGTGCAAAAGAACTGATGTGTCCCCTCGTATCCCCATAGCTCCCTCCCAGCAACAGAAATTCCTTGGGAGAACCGTGGGGGAGCTCTGTGGGGACGAGGAGCAGGCAGGGGCACAGGGAACATGAGGGCTTCTGAAAGGCCTCTCCTTTCCCCAGAGGGCTTGTGAGCACTCCTGCCTGCAGCTGGGAACTGTATTGTCAGGAGCTCTGCAAAGGTGGATTTGCTTGTAACTGTAGGCAGGGAGCTTCAAACCAACACTGCCGTCCACAAGGGGAACATTTACATTCTCTCTCTGACAGCACTGAGATAAAGATTTGAGGTGGCAGTCTGAAGGCCACATTAAGCTTGACTGGAACAGCTGTACAGTGAGAAACCATTTGCTTTTTCACGGGGAACACAGCTGGAAGGGAAATCCAAAACGGGGGAAAGGAAGGCAGATGGTTGCCAGGCAGAGCTCTGAGCGCAAGGAGATCTTGGAGTGAATGCTCCTGGAAGAGATGCTCAGACACATGCGAGATGAGGACGCGATCCAAGACAGCCAGCACAGCTTCACCAAGGGCAGATCGTGCCTGAGCCATCTGGTGGCCTTCTACATTGGGAGTGCCAGCACTGGTGGTCCAAGGAGGGGCAACTGATGTCATGTACCTGGGCTTGTGTGATGCCTTTGACATGGTCCCGCACCATATCCTTATCTCTAATTGGAGAGAGATGGATTTGAGGAGCAGCCTCTCGAGTGGATAGAGAATTGGCTGGATGGTGGAAGCCAGAGGGTTGTTGTCAGTGGCTCCGCATCCTGGCGGAGGCCAGTCACCAGCGCTGTCCCCCAGGAGTCCATCTGGGGGCACACTAACACTACTCGATAGCCTAATGGGGTGTGACTGATCAGCCCCGCCCCACTGCCGGTACTGCTGGCTCTGCCCTCGCCCCGTTGCCAGCTCGTTAACGGGAGCCCCCGCACTTACCGCTCACCGACAGCGATCGCAACCCTCCTTGCAGTATAGTCCCGCGTACGGGCGGCTTACGGTTTCTCCTCGCTGAAACAGCCCGCCTGATCCTCACAGCCCGACTCCTCCTCTCCGTCTGTGGTGGGCAGCGACGCGAGGCTGCCCTCCCCGAAGCTTCTTCTCGGCGGGGGTGCGGATGCAGAGCCGTTGCCCTGGCGACGTCCCCACCGCGTCAGCCGCTCTCGCCAGAGCTGCCCCGGCCGTGAGCTGCCCGGCCGCTCTGTTGTCTCGGGGATCCCTGGGTGAGGGGACCGAGCGAAAACCCCCGTACCTCGCGGTCGGTCGCTGCGGTTCTGGCTGGAACAGCTCTGAAGCAGCAAACCTCGGCGATCGAGGCTTCTTGCGAGGCACAGTCATTGAGGCAGAAGGGAGAAGCGTTCATTTGTTTCCCCGTGCGAAGTTACAGAGGAAAAACGAGGCTGTTCTCCCCCTGAAGCTGAAACGGAAAGTTTCGGAACTATCGCTCATGGGTTCCTTTTGCTAAACTCACACGTTGGTTCTTAAACTGATGTGCTAATCCCTGCTGCCGAACAGAGCACCCCACATCAATCCCTCCTCTTCCTTTGAGGATTATGGTGTTTGTATGGTTGGAAATATCCAGATAATTGCATAGAGAGAAGCTTGGAAGGAGGATCGAGGGGAGTATCTTGATGCCTGCCTGTTGCATCCCATCCCTGGAGCTCTGCCCTCCCCCGAGTCGCTCTCCCACCTCCCCAGGATATCCCTGAGGGCTCTCCGTCCCCCCACTCCCTCGGTCTTCTTCGCCCCCCACTGCCCCTCAAGCCCCACTCAGGCTTCAGGCCCCGTGCCCCCTGTCCCCCACCCAGGGTATTTCACTGCCTTCCCCCTACCCCCACCACGGGTCGCCTACAACCCCTGGAGTCCCTCAGTCTGACCCCTGGGGTTCCACTCTCCCCCCTGTCCCCACCTCCAATTCCCCCATTCTCATCGATGGAGTCCTCTTCCACCCCTCCCCAGTTGTTCCTCCACCAGTGTCTGCCCCTGTTCCCCATTCTGACCCCCAGGGTCCCGTGCCTGGCCCCCTCCCATCCTGTTCCTTCCTCGGTCCCCCACTCTGATCCCTTGTGTCCCCTTTCCCGCTCCCCCCCGTACGTCTTCCCATTTTGTCCCGCAGATTCATCCCCCCCCCAGTCCCCTCTATCCAGAATTCCCTGTCCCCCCAAGTACCCCCGCTCTAATTCCCCTATTCTGAACCGTAGTCTCCTACCATCCCCCAGTCCCCTCAGTTTGCCCCCCTCCTTCCTGACCCCATTTTCTGATCCATAGAGTCCCCTGTACCCCCCATGCCCTCCTTCCTGACTTCTGGAGTCCATTCCCCCATTTTGACCCCCAATATTCCCTAACAGGACCCCCCTTATGTTCCATAGTAGCCCCCCACAACCACCAGCTCTCCCCTCCCTCCTTCCCCCAGGCCCCCTTTCCACTCATGGAAGTCTCATTCTCCTCACCCCCCTCGTCCCCCCGTAATCCCCACTCTCTGCCCCAACCCCCTTTACAGAATCACAGAATCACAGAATGGCCAGGGTTGGAAGGGACTTCAAGGATCACGAATCTCCAACCCCCCTGCCACATGCAGGGCCACCAATCTCCCTGTAGCCCATAGAAGACGTAGATGCCCCATCCTCTGGGGCATTCAAGGCCAGGCTGGATGTGGCTCAGGGCAGCAAGAGTTTGAGGGTAAAGCATGGGAGTGGGGCGGGATGAAAGACTGCAATTTGCAGCACAGGGTGGTACCATAGGAAATAGGAAATCTGGGTGCAAACTTGCTTATAGCAGCAAAATGATTGACATTATTTTTCTGATACAAAGGGCAGAAAATTGGTTGTCTTCAGCTGCTTCAGTCATTATCTTGCCTATGTTCTTTGCTTTTAGTTGAGTTGCACAAAGTGTGTGTTTCTTTTCAGCTTTCCCTCATCTCGTTTCATCAGCTTCTGCAGCTGCAGAATATATAGCTGCATGTTTTTACATCCCCCAGTGATGCATGGATGAGGGGGCATTGTAGGATATAACACACGTTACTAGTTGTTTGTTTTTTAGTACAAAGGAAGCTATCGTTTCATTATCATGGCAGAGGCTGATTTGAAGAACAACCTGTAGTGTTGTGTCAGCGGTATTGTCAGCTTACGTTTTTCTTTCTCTGATGTTTGATATCACGGGGAAAATGCAGAGGAGTGCATTTTTCTTTCCTTCAATTACATTTAAGTAAATGTAAAAGAAACCTGTGCTAAGAGAGCCAGAATGTAAGCCAGGCATGACTATAGCTTTCTAACTCGTTTGAGACAAGCTCAGTAGCTATTTTCATAGAGATTTGATGCATCCTACTTAGCAGGCTTTTCTCAGAATCAATCAAGCTTGTTTAAAAAATAATCATATTGAACCGTCGTATTTGATGCTGCTAAAGACATTATTGTAGTATAAATCCTGTTACTGAAACAAGTGCTAAAAATTAAATGATCTCTACAGAAGCTCTCGAGTTGAAATTGTTCTATTCATGCTCTCAATTAATGAATTTTTGAACAGGAAGGAACTCACTGCTGATGCTCACGAACCGAAGGGAGAATAATTATATTGTTTACCCTGCCATGACAAAATGGACGTCCCCATCTGTGGAGCACGTAGAAGACCAGTTGAAGGATGTGTGGTGAACGCTATGGGCAAACAGTGGCACATGGAGGTAAGCATCAGCTGACACGTTGTCTTTCACAAGTGTAAAGGTTAACGTACTTACCTGGAATATCGCTGATCAGCTTCCATGAAAGGATTAGAAAAGTGTGCAGCAGTGATCAGCAAATGCATCTCCTAATCCCATTTTCAACCTTGATGTACCTGATCTTCCACTGAGAAAAGACCTCTGCCTGTGGGAGCTAAGATCAGGAGATGTCCCAGGAAGCATTGCGAGGTCCTTGCAGAAGAAAATGTCACCAAGTGAGAAGCAGGATATATGGAAAGGCAGTAAAGTTCTGTGACAAACGTAGTGCTAGTGGGCATTATAACATTTCTATGGCTTCCAGTTACTTGCCATGTAAATATCTCTAAAGCGGTTTAGGTGACAGTTCATATTTCAAGTCTCTGTACAAGATTTACTTCTTTATCTTCCATTTAAGTTATGAAGATAAGCAGTCTAGTCCTTTTGTTGTGAAAATATCCTGTAGCATGTACTTTCTTCACAAGATGCAGTGGTGGTGAAAATGTAATCTTTGTTCTGTCATTAATAACGTATCAGAATCACTTCACTGCATTTTTTTTTTTTGTAACTTTTGGGTTGAAATGTTGAAGACAGTAAAAGGAATGTTATTTTAGTGATCTAAAAGTACAAAACAATAGTTGTAATTCTTATTTTCAGGATAGCTGGGCTAATCAGAATCTAGTTGCTCTTCAAGCTTAGTGTTGCTTATGTTGAGCTGTTTCAAGCTTTTACAGATGTTTAAATGAGAGCAGCTAATGACACCCAGTTTTCCCCAAGAACATAAAGACGACTTGCCACTCAGGAGTAGTGGTTTAACACAAAGCTTTTGAGTGGCGTGGTCTTCCTTACAGCTGCAATTCTAAGATGACCGTGTGTTAAGATAAGCTGCATCAAGCAGCTCTTTCATCCGGTTGCTGAAGACTAACAAAGACTAAATTTGTCAGAGGACAGCACCTAGCATTTAAAGAAGAGGTATATGTAGTTGTACCGTTTCCCTCCAGACTCCTTTGACTGTGCAGTCCAGCACCATAATGGATAGACCTTTATTCTTTGGAAGCCAGGTGCAAGGTGTTGTGTAAACATCTCTGCTTGGATAAATAAAGGAGGATTACATTTGGGAGTTGTAAGGCATCTGCAAATTGCAGGTGGATCCTAAATTTCTCAGCGATGAAGGGCAGGTGATTGAAATACGGCATCCCTGCAGACAATAAATGCCATGACATGATTAGCAATAGTATTGCAGTCATGATAGAGCAAGAACATACACCAGAGAAGAGTTGTGTGTTGAGTGGATGTACAGATGTTCAGCTGGATGTTTACTAAAAATGTGTATGTGACTCTTCATTGCTGGATTTCAAATGCTCAGATGTTCAGGATTAGGGAAGCAGCAAAACAAAACCATATTTGTAGAGGGTGGAGCAGATGTAAAGAAATATTTTCATTTTTAATATCATGAAGACATTTGTAATTAGATGACGCAAGATTCAATTGGAAACCCAAATCAGACTTGCCATCATTCTCCTTTATTTAAACTGAAATAAAACAGGAAAGCTATTGAGATACATTTGAGAAATTACCGTCAATAAAATCATTGCTTGAAAATTTTGTTGTTTCTCCTTCCTCTTCAGCTGTTTTGTTTCCACTGCAGTCATGTGATTGAAGGAGATGGTAAGCAGTTCTCTAGCTGTTTTCTTAGCTTAGTTACATTTTGATGAAAGTTCTTTCTAAAAGTGGAAGGAAGGTCCTTTGAATCCCTCACTGCTCCCATTAGACCGCAAAGAGGCATTCTCTCTATCAGACATCAGGATAGATGTGATTAGTCAGAGGCCAAATGGGAAGAAGACCTTACAGCAGCTGTTTTGTGATGATGGAAGATCAAACAGGAGCTAAAGAGAACTGTGGTCAGCTGGAAACCTTTTAGTAATAACCAAAGGCCAGGGATGCTAGGAGATGCAGAGGAGGCTTCCTGCCCCACCGCCTTTAAAAAGGGCCACATAGGCATCTCCCCAAATGAACTTAGGGATCCATGACCCAGATTTGTAAAATATTTAGATACAGAACAATTTAGGTGGGCTTTGTGGGGGATTATTTTTTATTAAGTGCCTAGCTTCTATTGTTTCAGTTTGGTTCCTGGAGATATTCACCTATCTGTCATAGGCACCTGTCTTTTGAAAATAGAGGCTGATGATAATTGCACAAAACCAGGAAGGGATTGTACCTGGAAAGATCTGTCCTGCAAAGGCATAAGTGGAAACGTCTTAATTTTGAGGAGGAGAGATTGTTTTGTGGGCTTTTTGGACTATCATCAATGATAAAATGCCCTCAGGCAAATCATTTCACGTGCAGTCATGCCACGTTATTTTGTCCCTAGCTCTACACCTCCCTCACCTAACACTGTAATACACATCTTAGCCTCACCTAAGCCAAAGCCATTCTCAAAGCGGGAGGAAGCCTCTGGTATACAAAAGGAGCCATAAAGTAGCTCATAGTCATGTGGGTCATGTAGCCATATAGGGTGAGACCTACGTTCCAGAAATGCGCTTTCCCCACACTTGGGGACTGGGCTGGACCTCGGCGGCTGCATTTCCCTCCTCCCTCACCAGGGGGCGCTGCTCCCCACTCAGCTCAGCACGCACCCTGCGCTCGCTTCCAGGGCACGTTCTCAGCAGCGTGCGCCCTTTGCACCAGGCAGCCCGGGCTGCGCTTTACTGACGTGCTGCTCGGGCGCGTTCACAACGCGTGCTCCAGTCAGCCCACAGGCTGTCAGCTTTTCAGCGTCTATTACACAGCCCCGTGCCGGAGCTGGTGTGCGCTAAAGGCATCTGCAGCTGCCGGGACAGCCTGAAGAAAAGCCTCGGGAGGGGTTTGCACAACCCCAGCTGAGCCGTCAGCCCAGCGCTAAGCGCACAAAAGGGAACGCTGAAAGGGCCGCTAGAGGCAGATGTTGCCTGCTGGGTCCGCGAAGGGAAACTGCGGGCTGCCGGGGAGAGAGAGGTGAGTGGAAATTCCCCCGTTGGAGGCTTCAGACACTCCAAAGGAGCGGTTGAAAGCTTCCATCAATCCATGCGTGCAGAGCTGTGGAGCGGGATCATCTCGTGTCTGCCGTGGCCCAGAGGGAGAAACGCACTCCCAGCTGGGCTGTGTTACACAGAGCCAACCGGGCAGCAGAGCACGCTCAGCTCCTCTGCTCGCTTCCTCACTGTCCCAGCTCCAACCCCTTCCTGTGCCTCTCGGAGCCCAAGCCGGGCTGCAACACGCCTGGGAACCGCTGCTGCCCTCGTTGCAGCCCGTCTGGCCCAGCAAACTTGCCGTGCTGGGCAGGAGCTGGAGCCGGGACAGGGCTCCCGCCTGAGCTACAGCAGTGCCGGTTCCGCCCCGCCCGGTGCCGCTCCCCGCTGCCCTCCCGCCGCTGCTGGCAGGGGGCAGGAAGCGTGCGCTCTTCTGCACGAGGCACGAAGGGCTCCTACCTTGGGTGCGGAGCAGGCTGCTCCCACCTCTGGTGCAGGCAACCGGGCTCCTGGGAGTCGCAGAGAGCAGAGGATGCCGAGTGCCCTCAGCCCGGAGCTGGCCGCAGGACGGCTTTGCTGCACCTCCTGCCGCCGCGGTGCTGCCCGGATGGCTTCCAGCCAGGCTCTGTCCGCTTCGGCACAGCCTCAGGTGCCGGGCAGCAATTCCCACAGCGAGCACGCCCCGAGCCGGCTGCCAGGCCTTGGGCAGTTTCACAGCTCGTTCTCGTGGCACATCTGCACCGGTGGGAGTGAGGGGAGGATGGGGGCTGTGTTTTGTTACGCTAATGAAGCGTCGCTCTCTGCTCGGTCCCTTTGCTTCCTTTGCTGGGGACATTCGCACATCCTTGCCGTCACACGTCCCCACGTTGCTGTCCTGGCGCTCCTTTAACTGCTCTCACCCGTGAGCAGGTCCCAGAAGAGGCAATCTCCGGCTGCCCTGCTCTCGAGGGCAGCATCTCCCTGCAGCTGGCTCACTTCCTCACTGAGCGCTGCCCATGGCACTCATGGCACGTTTCTACTCACTGAGCAAGTGACTTCTATTTCTAACAACTTCCTATCCTGCTTTCTCAATTCGGTCTTCTCTGCAAGGCATGAGCATGGTTAAGCTCTCTGCTGTACGAGGGCTGGCTATGCTATAACTCTCGAGGCCCGCACACCCACTGTGCGGCAGAGAAAGAGCCCTGGTATGGACCAGGTACGTTACAGGTACAGGGACCCGTATGTCTTAAGGGGATGTCCTCCATTTGGGTGAATTTATCAGGACAGTATCTCTGATAAAGCAGATTTTATTTGCAATTGTAATGGCGGGCCTCTTGCAAGCAGGAGAGTGCCCAGAAAACAGCGTTACATACTTTATACCCTATTATTCAATGCTTATCTTTCTCCCCTGGTTCCTCATTGGCTGAGTACTTCAGGTTCTCAATTTTCCCAGTGCTCAACTAAACATATGGATACTGGATAAACATAAATTGCTGCTAGCTAAGCATATATCACTAATTAGTTAACTTCTCACACTTGCTCACTCAACACTTCGTCATTATTTCTGCACATCTGCTCGTCCTTGCATAGAGATAAGCTTGGAAGGAGGACAGGGGGGAGTATCTTGATGACTGCCTGTTGCATCCCAACCTACCCACAGAGCAAGGCAAGCCAGTCTTGTGTGGAGGCCCTGTCTGCTTTGATGTTTGTTAAGTCTGTTTTTCTTTTGCTGAGCTGCCACCTGCTCCTTGCTCCCTGCTCCCTGCCCGGTGGGTGCGCTTCCTTCGTGCGACTGAAGCAAACCGCAGCGAGTCCAATCTGTTTAACTCCAGAAAGAGCAATTCCAATATCCCCCCAAAGCCAGAGGAGAGCTTTGATCCCGCTGGGGGACAGGGCAAGCGCTTTCACCCTGGGCCGGCTGCTAAATTATGGGTATTATTTCACATCCTTATTACTGTTTCGCACTGGGGACCAGCGCAGCTCCCAGCGCCAGCATCCATACATGCATCCACCCATCCCTTTATAAAAAGAAAACGAATCACAGCACTCACCGGGCACCTCCGGGGGCTGGGACCAGGACGGGAGTGTCGGTGCTGGGGCCGCTCTCCCGGGACACCTAGGGACAGCCGAAGCCCAGCGTCGGGCACGGCCCCTCGCAGGGACAGAGCAGCGCGGCTGCAGCTCCGCGCTTTCCGTGCCTTCGCGGAGGCTCCCAGAGCTCAGCCTAATATTAGACAGCGGGCAGACATCGCGGCAGATGGGTCGGAGAAGTGCCAGCGGGGCGCGGCGGGGGGAGCGCTGCCATCCCCGGCACCGACCGAAGACGAGCGGGGGCACAAAGTCAACCCCGCACACGTTGTGTGGAGCGGGATCCTCGCTACGAGGAGAGGGGAGAAACAAAACGACACACTGCCAACATACGCGAAGAGCGGATCGGCTGCGGGATGGGAAAGCCCCGGGAAAGGAGAGAACCGGGAGAAAGGGGAGAACGCAGGGAGCGATGGGGAAGGGGGCGGCCGGGGCAGGGGCGCGCAGCACCCCTCCCGCCGGGGCTGCCCCGCTCGGCGCCGTGGGGAAGGGAACCCGGGGGGAGGGCGGAGCGGAGCGGCTCTTCATCCGCCGCTAAAGGGGATGGGAAGCGCCGACGGGCGGCGAAGCGCGGCGCGCAGCGCGGGATGGGCTGAGCCGCTCCGCCGCTCCCGGCCCCGCCGCCGTTACGTAAAGCCCCGAGAGGCGCCCGGCGGCGGGCACGGCGCGCCGTCGCTCTCCCGAACGCCTTCAAATCTCCGCACGGCGGCACCCCGCAACTTCCTCGCGGTTCCCCCGCAGCTCCGAAGCCGCCCTCCCCTCGCGCCACCGGGGCTCCCGCTCCAATTTCCCCGCCCGCCCAGCCGCGCACCCACCCGCCGCATCGCGCTGCCGCCGCGCGGCCCAATGGGGCGGCCGCAGGGAGCGGAGCGCCGAGCTCCAGCGGCGTCGGCCGGAGGAGCGGTGGGAGGTGGGCCCACCCCACCCGTCCCACATCTGCTGAGAGGGGGAGGGAAAAAGCATAGCAGAAGGGGCCGCGCCGGCTTCGGAAAGTCCGCGTGGAGGTGCGCGCGTGGGACCGCCCGTGCGTCCGCCGTGCTGGCAGGAAGCTGCTCGTCGGGGGCGGGCGTGTGGGGCGCGCGTGGCTGCGTGCCGAGAGCAAACTTTCCCCGCACGGACGCCTCCGAGTGCTGGAGGGGCGCCTCCTGAGGGTGAGGGCGGCGCAGAGGCACCGAAGTCGCCTCACGCGGTGCGAGGCCCCGAAGTCAGAGCGGAAAGCGGCGGAGCGCCGCGGGGCTGCGGCGCGCTGAGAGCCCGGTGCGGCGGGAGGGCCCGCGCAGCGCATCTCGCTGGGAGCGGAGCGCTGCGGGGATCCGCCCGGCACCGCTGCCCTCCCGGCCCCGCAGCGCTCGCGGTGCGATGTGACACTGAGCAACGGTGACAGCCGGCGGCTGGTGGGTGCGTGTCGAGCACCGCTCCTGCGCTTTTAGGACCTTGCCGTCCCCAGACTCGCACGTTCCTGCCTGGAACATCTCTCTCCCCCCCCTCCCTCCCTAAATACATCCCCCTTATGGCACAGCTGTCGCTTTACTAATTGTTCGTGGGATTCTATTTTTTCCCGAAGTCTTATTTCCCCTGAGAGGATGAATTAGAAAGAGGCCATAAACGATTTCCAAGACGAATTAATAAAAACAGAAGCGCTAATTGGGCAATGCATTTCAATACATGTGCCTGTCCAGCCCCGTATTTCTCTGAGAGCAGCCAGGTTCTCTATTCCCCAGAAAAGCAGCAGGGTGGTAGGCAAAGAACGGGATGGGGAAACTTCAGCACGTGCACAGAGGTGTGGTGGGAGGGCAGAGCTCACTGCTGCCCACGCTGTTCTCAGCTCTGGGGGCAGGCGGGCACCTCGCTCCTTCATGCCCACAGAACACCCTTGAACCCTAACCCAATTAGTGCCCAGCTAATTGCCTCTGTGTCAGGCAGCTGTTGAGGGACAAAGCACGGCTTTCCCTCCCTCCTGCCCCAGTGCTTTGCCGGTGAGCGCTCACGCAGGATGCTGCCTTTGGACAGGGAGAGCACTGCCTTGCACAAACACCCTGCTTTCCAAACCCTGGCTCTACGGGCACCTAGCTCTGTGGGACCAAGGCAGCAGAGGGGAAGTGCTGCACTGGGCTCTGCGTGTGTGAGTATGAAGCATCTCCCAAGGTGTTTTCAGAGTACATTTGAAACACTGTAACAGCTGTTAGGTCAGGGCACTGCTCGCCACTCCATGCAATGTCAAGCAGGCAAAGATGGTCATGCTGGCAGCCCCAGAGGAGGAGGAGGAGGGCTCCTGCTCAGTGCTGGGCTGTGGGAGAACATGCAAAGCAAGCAGCAAATGATTTGTCTGAGAGCATGGGAGAGAACTTGTGCCTTTCATGGCTGCACCCTGTGTCATCCAGCACTGCAGGCATGGGCCAGCTGTGGGACAGAAGCATTCGGTGTCAGCCTCCTGCAGCAGAAGGGCTGCTCAGAGAGCAGCACGTGTGGGAGCATCGCGCACGGTGAGCAGCGAAACACCCTGCATGGCTCTATGGAATCACAGAATGGTTTGAGTTGGAAGGGACCCTCAAAGGTCATCTGATCCAACTCCTCTGCAATGAACAGGGACACCTGCAGCTCCATCAGATGCTCAGAGCCCTGTCCAGCCTGATCTTGAATGTCTCCAGGGATGGGACATCCACCACCTCTGGGCAGTCTGTGCCAGTGCCGCATCACTCTTATTGTAAACAACTTCTTCATCATTTCCAATCTAAATCTCCCCTCCTTGAGTTTGAAACCATTTCCCTTTGTCCTGTCACAGCAGGACCTACTAAAGGGTCTGTCCCCTCCTTTCTTATAGCCCCCCTTGTGATGCTCTCAGGTATCCCCAGAGCCTTCTCTTCTCCATTCCCCAGCTCTCTCAGCTTGTCCTCATAGGAGAGGTGTTCCATCTCTTGGCGCATTTTCGTGGCCCTTTTCTGGACGCACTCCAGCAGGTCCGTGTCTGTCCTGTACTGAGTGAGAACTCTGCACTCAGCTGCTGATCTAAGAGCCAAGGCCAGGGTCCTACAATGGGAGCAGTGAGGAGGTGAGCTGTTGTTGCAGGACTTGGGGCTGGTATCATTGCCGAGGGACAAACAGCATGGGCTGTGAAGCGTGAGCTCAGCCGCCCGCACCAGCTGGCCCATCTGGCACCAACAGTGGGGCCATTGCGTGGTGGTGCAACACAGGGCTGTCTGTCTGTTTTTGCAGTTACTGCTTGGGGGGGGAAGAAAAATTCCCCTAGAACATGAGGTGTGTTATGGGAACCTGTATGAGTCCAGCCTCTTAGGCTGTCGAAAAAATTAGGCTATACACGTGAAATTTCAAAAATAATAGGTAGAAAATACAATAACCGTATTCATAAATTCATAACCGTATTTTCCGGAACTAAGGGCTCAGCTCAGGAAAGCCTTTTAGGCCATGCTTGATTTTCAGTGCGGTTTGTGTCTCACTCATAACAAAAACATTGAAGTGCTCTCACCTTAAGAAGACCCGGCGTGGGGCTGTGAGGTCCTCTCCAATTTAGGCACCTTTAGTGC
This sequence comes from Chrysolophus pictus, assembly GCA_037305975.1. Classification (NCBI taxonomy): domain Eukaryota; kingdom Metazoa; phylum Chordata; class Aves; order Galliformes; family Phasianidae; genus Chrysolophus; species Chrysolophus pictus. The sequence continues at coordinate 36,478,685 of CM074581.1, read as the reverse complement.
CCCTGCATTTACTGACCCCTCGGGCACCCTGCCTTTCCAAGGGCCTCACCCACATCCCACAGCTCTCTCCTGGGGCTCCCTGCTCCTCACTTCCATATAAGATGCAGCAATATTTTTCCTTGTCCTTGTACAGAAAGGCAGGTGTGTTGGTGTTTCTTTGTACCAGAATCTAATGCAGCATCCACACACAACGTCTGCTCAGCCAGACCTCTCACTTATCCTTCTCTCCCTCCTCAACCCTTCCGTGTTTGTTATCTTGATGGTGGGTCTCTGTGCTCCTCTCATGCCTGCGGTCTCTTTGCTGCTCAAGCACTTCCTGCCATATTTCATGTCTTCCCCGAGCCTCTTCCCAACTGGCATTGAATAGAGTGCAGCAAAGACAATACAGAGGTCACCTGCTTGACACAGAAGTGTTCCTTCTCCCTCACAAGTTGGACTATACTTCAGTCTAGTCTCAATATGTCACTTTTCAAGAGATGCATCCCAAACATGTCAACATACCAATCACATCGTATTTGATCACAGGCAGCTGAATTTTGCAAGACAACTGAAGTCAACACAAGCTGTGCTTCAGTGTTTTACAATCCTGCTGCTGTCCATAACAGCTGAGATTTCTCCCCAGGGTCAAAGCACCATTGTTTTCAGTGCATGCAGGGTTCCATCTGGATAACTTGAAGGGGAAAGGACTGAAAGGATATTCACCCATTCCCCAAATTATATTTGAAGTTCCCAGTTACTATTATTTATGAAGCAGTCTCCAATGCTTTTTTTTTTTTTTTTTTTTTTTGTACAAAGTTTTCCTATGAAAAATTCATTTATACAGCACAGAATGTGTCTACAAATAATAGACACTCCAGCTCACCTGCCTCATTTCTACAGACGAGGCAAGCTCTACTTACAGCACCGTGGAGAAAATTAACAACACAGCATTATTGGTGCACATCACCCCTATGGCACAACGTGCTGGATAGCACCACTTGCCCAGTCATTCGTCTATAGCAGTGTCATAGAGGAGAGTTTCCCGTTGTGCTAGAGGACAAAGAGTGCACCTCTGGACCTCAATAGGTGTATTGGCTCAGCATATCTCCAGATGAATCCTCAGTGTCAAAAAGCAGCTGCCAAAATCACCATTATTTCACATTTGGTCATCAAGGTGTCCAGGATGAGATATTGGGCTGCTTCAAGGCGACCAAGGAATTTGCTTAGAGCAAAGCTGAATTTATGTGCAGGAAGGAAATGCTTACTTGACCACCTCCATCCTTTTGGGCTGCTGCTAAGCTGTTCTACTAAGTCTTCATTTTACATAGCATTGAAAAAGTCATGAAGTTCAACGTTGGCATTGTCGTCGCTTGTCCTCATAAAGGTGGCAAACTCAGAGGCATCAGAGCCAGAGGCAGTGAAGGCCATGTTGCCTTACGCTAAGGCAACCTCCATCGAGGACCAAAGGCAGCCTCGAGGTGCTCAGCAGGCGGCTCACACTCAGCTGCTTTCCCATGCAGAGCTCCTCCAGCCTGTGTTCCCAGCCCAGCGGGAAGCGCAGCACAAAGCGGGCAGCATTTGGGCACAGCGCTGCCAAGTCCATGGCAGAGCTTCTGCTGGCAGCCCAGGAGCAGGCCAGCAGGGCTTCTTGTCTGCAGGCAGCAGGGAAAGCTGCTCCCGAATTTTCCCTTTTTTTCCCCCTGGAATCCAGCCACGTGAGAGGTGAATGCTCTCTTCTTGCACTGCTTTTCCTTTTCTTTATTTTTTGAATACAGTGCAATGTATAATGCAATGCAGGCCAGAAGAGACAGCTGCCTCTTACGTGGTGCTTGGGTAGCTCAGTGAGGAAGTGCTGATGGAGACCAGCTGTGAGGTCCTCAGCTTGGAGTCACGTCCTGCCAGGAGGGGCCACGGCACACATGGCTTACTCTCAACAGCTCAAAAATTAAGAGCAGCTCAGTGGCAGCTTCTGGCCCTACACCAAATCTCTAAGAGGAGGAAATACTGCATTCATCACTGACACTTAGCAGAGGGCTTTTGATTAAGAAGCTTTGGACACAACAAAGAAGTCTCTCCATAGAGGAGCACCCCCAGAAGCACACGGTATGGATGTGCTGGGAGCCCGTCCTCCTGCTCTTGCAGCGGGCAGCTGGGGATTGCACCCAGATGACTTTTGCTCTGTGGCTTTAACAGTGGCTCAAAACGTCCCCAGTAATTCAGGTTTGAAGGAATGGCAATATGAATTGACATTTTGTTTTGCTTGTTGTACGGAAGTTGTATGGAAATAAAGTGACCCATCATAAATCAGCTTTAGATTGCAGGACAAAATATCAATTTGCCTTGGTGAAATCTATTCTCCTTAAAAAGTCAAGTCAGCTCACCGAGAGAGAGAAAAAAGGGCCAGAAGACAAATGCTGCAGGACTTCAACAATCCACAGGGAGTTTGTTTTTACACCGTGCTGGGAATGCTTGCCAGCACCTTGCCACTGCGTTGTTGCGGCCGCAAAGCCCACCAGCGACAAAAACACAAAATCTGAACAAAGCAGCACTGAAAGAAAGCTGTGGCCACGTCAGATTTTTTAAAACAAAGCACTCAAGCCTCTGAAATCTTACGAATGAACCATCAGCTGTGCGTGTTAATTGTGCAGGCAATGCAGAGTTAATCCGCAGATTGCTTGCTTGACATAAGCTTTTCCTTACAGGCAGATTAACTTGGACTGGATCAAATTGACTGAGAGCCCTCGGCCACCCTATCACTGCATAAAGACGTTGTTCATAGAAACATCTCCCAGTCTGGAGACCACCAAAGCATGGAAGAAACACAAGCTAGTAAGCTCTCTGCATAGGGCAAAGGTGGAAATCAGCATTGCTCTGCGCAATTCTGATTGTTCCGGTGTAAAAACATACACAGATCATCCCCAGGATTCCAATCTCCTCCTTTTTGAGAGATGCTTAAGGTTCAGTTCAAACCTGTGGCAAATAGAAACTGTTTGTGCTCATGTCCAGTCCCTGGGAAAACAGTGATGATTTTGTCATTGATGTCAGTTAGAGAACAATTACTGCAAGACTCAATGGGCTGGGTAAGCAACAGGTTCTTCAACCATTTTGAACATGGCCATTAACAGCTGTAATTTCTGCACTTTTGCCTGTGTTTTATGTCTATGTTTTTACTCATAAGTCTCTCCCCCTCTCTATCAAGCTCAACTGCATCTCTATTTCACTATTGCAGGAAAGGGCCACTTTCCACACAGCCATAGCTAATTAGCAGTGGATGAGCAATCAATTTTCCTTCCACACAGTAGTAAAGCAATGCATTCTCATGTCATTCTGTATTTCTGCTGGAGAAGCCTTACTAACACCACAGGTAGGACCACAGGGGTAGAGGAAGCTGAGTCAGGAGAGATTGATGGGGGCTTAAAGTGGGGTGGGAATTGCAGCACGTAACGTTGAACTAAAAACCAGTGCTCTGAAAACAGCTCAGAAGGGCTGATATTCAGATGGCCCTCTGACTTGTTTGCCCTCACCCGCTGTAGTGATTTCAGTGCCTTCGCTTGTTGTTGGTTCCATCCTGTACTGCATTCCTAGGGCTGGCAATGGCAAAGTGCAAACCCCAAGGATGCATATTCCAAAATGCAACCAAGTTAAGTAACCAGTTCACCAAAGGAAGCTTTTCCCCCCTTTTCCCATTTAATTCTCCAGTCTCCTGTATGCCTACCACTTTCGCATGTGTGATCTGGGTGTGGAATTATGCTGTGAATGGTTTCTCTGAATACATGTTCACTTCATGTTCAGTTGCAAACTGACTGCACTTGCGCCCAATTTTTGATTTGAACAAATTGATTGCACCTCAAGTTCGCCAGCTCACAAACCCATGCAGTAGGGAGCGAGCTCCTCTTGGCCTCCAACCACAGCTCTCCCGTATCTTCACCCAGATGGGTTTCTCCTTGCTCCATTCCGACAACTGGGGTGGCACTGGCATCATGATCACGTTCCAACGCTGAGTCGGTCGTGACCAGCCCCATGGACCAGCTCCAGCTGCACTGGATGCACCTGGCCAGGTGACTGCAGCCTTTCCCACTCCTACAGCCTCTTCCTGCAAACCTCACAGCTAAACACCAGCACAGCTCCCTGCTGGCCCAGCTGCCAAAAGGACGTGGGGGCTCACATATATCTTCAAATATCTTCAGCAAGTCCCGACATCATTTCTGCCACTGTTGTGTCCTGTATCAAACAGTATGCACGTTGAGTGTAAACATGAAAACACATGAAGCTCCCATCTACTCTGTTCCCCTAGGGATTACGTGTGAAATAGCAAATGGTTCGATCGTGTATCACAACAGAACCTGCACAGAGGATACTGCTTGCGTTACAAAAGCGACAGAACGCCATCAGCACAGGGCCTCATCAACACTAACTGCACAAAGAGACCGAGGAGAGAGGGCCCATGATATGCTGATGTTATTTGAGCTGCCTCTGGTTGCAGAGGAAACCCCGTTTCAATCAGTGCTACCTATGCTGTCCTGTGCAGGTGCCTGAAGTCACGAGCTGCAAAAGCATTCACAGATCTAAACGTGAACGTTAAGAACTCCGTTCAGGTAAGGTACAGTAATTCAAATTGTCATCATAAACTGTGCAGAAGTATTACTTCAGAATCAAACTTTACAGTGCGATCATTTAACATAGCTTCTCCTTGTCAAGAGAAACAACAATTAATTCAGTGGGACATTCAGCAGAGAACAAAGCCAAAGTTCCCATGCTGCTTTGCCGCATTTTGTCATCAATTTCAGTCAATCTCACACAGAAAGTGAACAAAAATGTATTTCCTTTCTTAACGCCCAAGTCTGCTTAGCACATTTATAAAAACTTCCTGAGATGCTTGGACACCATTGCAACAGCAATCGCATATGTATGTAAAAATATGTTTTGATACACAGTGCAAAAATCAATAAAATGATCTCAGAAAGTTCAGTTTATGAGAAGTGGGGTTTTTTTGCTGTACTTTTCCATTTCTCTGTTACAAATTGATGTTTAGCAAAGACAGCCAGGTTTCTGTCATACATACACCCTGAAAATATCCACTTTCTATGTGTACGTAAAATACAAAACACATGAATATCTGCAGAGAATTTACCTTAATATCATTGTCTAGCTGTCTTACACACCAGTATATCAGCCTAATCAGGGGCATGTGTAGTTTAGGACTCACAAACGGCATCCACTGCAGCTGCTCCGCAGCCATAGGCAGAAGCTGTAAAAACACACAAAGGCAAACACATGCAGAATGTCAGCTTAGCGTGTGAGCAGGCTACAAGTGACAGCAAGCCTCCAAAAACCAAACCCCAACAAACCAAACCAAAATCTCAAATTACTCCCGGAGTTTGTCAGATTGCACGTGCAAGCACTCACTGGTCAGGGCCTGTAGAGGTAAAGAATTACCTCCTTAGACAGATTTTAAGTTACACAGGTTTGCATGCAAAGCAGAATACGGCGTGTGAGCTCAACTATCAAGGCCAATACCAGTGCTACAAACCCTTCACAGAACGAAGGAAAGCAGTAAGAGCAGAACTCCAGAATACCGCATTGATTTCCAAGCCTTGTTATCCCCAGAGAGATGGAAGGAAGGGCTTTCAGGAGAGCATAGCATCATCTGTTATCAGTCATTAACTGAAACTCTGACATCCAACGTAGACATTAAAATATTTTGAACTAGGTGTGAGCATCTCTGTAGGAAAACAGGAATTCTGTACAGTGTTACACACAAAATACAAGATACATCACCAGCTGGCAAAAGCCTCTGGTAATAAAAGGCAGGCTGAAACTTGCAAGTTGAGACTGAACACAGCTCTCTTCCTTCAAAATGATGGCTCTGTTTTATAAGTGACAACTCAGCCATTCCATCTGACTGCTGGGATTCATACTGACTTAGTAACTGCCGTTCTGCTTTTGTTACTCTATCCGAGGTCTATACAAAACAGGCTGACCTTTTCTACTCTCACAATAAAATCAGTCAATATATACGTGACTCTGAAAACACATGAACCACAGCAAACTCAAGTCCCTTCACCTTCAAACACTTCTCCTGGATGCAGGTTCTTTCGCTAGACTGAGGTTTCTGAGCGCCCTTTCTTTCTTGTCTCTGGAGTTTGCTAAGGTGCTCGTCTGAGATCCAATCCATAAGAACAGTCAGGAGCCCAGAAACTTCAGAGTTCGGTGGTAGCTGTAACACATTCACATCATCAGCTATTTCAGCTTTCAGCTTGATGATCTTCTAAACCAAAACAGTAGCAGACGGACATGCCTGCCAGAGCACTTTAGTTCTGACAAATTATGCATCATTTAACGGAAAAGGAGACAAAGCTCAGGACAGAAGTTACCGGGAGTCTCGTGGAAAACATTATCTCTGAGGAAGCAGTAATCTGGAACAGCTGTGCCTGCTCTGTTGGGCCTTGTATCTAGGGCCTGAGAAGCCCCCGCTGGCTGCGGGAGAAATACGGGCAGCTCCTTGTTAAAAAGGAGTCTGCAGACAGCTCCACTTGGTACAGGTGACCACGCCATCACCTGCACGGACTTGTCTTTGTGTCAGGGGCCAGCAGGGAGTTCTCATGTGAACTTGTTTAGTTAGTAGAGATCTTCTCTTGCAAGCAAACTAGACAGCAGCTTGGATGACCACAAAGGAGGAGGATGAGCAGAATCTAATTTTGACAGATCAGAGAGAAGGTGAGAGGAAAACACAGCAAACAAATAAAAAGTAGATACATACACAACATAAAATTCAGAAGACAATTTTAGCAGCAAGTTTTACTCTTTCCATTTACTGCCTGCTTCCCCCTAATAAATCTATTCTTTCTGTAACCTAATACCTATTAGAATGAAAAAAAGTAGCAGCTACGTTTTCGTATTTCAACAGGTATGCAGAGAATGTTCCAATGCCAAAAGGCTTTTGAGTGAATTTTTCACCTTGCCCAGTTCTTACCTTATCCCCTTTTGATGCTGCCCTCACTTCTTCCTGCATGAAAGGTGTCGTCTGTTGTGCCACTTCATGGGTATCCTTATACATCTCTGCCATTATAAACTGATGTTTCCACTACAACAAAAAAGAGCCATGAATTCTATTTTACTTCTTACCTACGAAGGAAGCATGCACAGATAAGAAAAAACCTTACTTCCAGATAGCTGAAACGTCCTTATTTGTTCATTCAAGTACTTCTTCTGAACAATCTCATCATTTAACTGAAAGAATTCAAAAAGACCCCAATATCAGGGAATGGAAAACTCTTCTTTTTGTAAACAACACTCTGAAATCCTTCGACAGAGTTCCTGAGCAGCAAAGAGCTTAAACAAACACTTCTTCTTTTCATAAAGAAGTGACATAAAAGAACACGCTCCAAAAATGTCTAAAGATTCAGAAACAGAGAAGGTGAAGGTGATTTCACACATTCACACCATTCCTGTCTTGGACTAACCAAATCATCAGTTTTGCAAACATCCTGTTCAGACAATTAGCAGTGTTAACTCAGAAAGGTGGCAAGTTACTGATGGTAGGAAATAATTCCTCTTGCCTGTTTTCTCAAGGATTCATTTGCTTCTTTGAGGTCGTCCCGACATTTGGAGATCTCCCTCGGTGACGTTTCTAGCGCTTTCACTTCTGCATCCTTCTGCTGTAGAAATAGCACATTTCAAACATGATTAACCAGAGTACTCTAGAAACAACTACAAGCTAAGTGGCATTTCAGTATTAAAATAACTTCCAAAGAATTTCCATTTCCAAATTTCAAGTACTTTCAAGAGAGAAGCATAAAAGCTGGCAAACACATGGTGGCTTCAGATAGCAAACACCAAGCTAAATGGCACTTAAGGCAATAAGCATCCTTAAATTACTGCACCTCTTTTAGTTTATCCAGGCAGGCTTCTCGCTCCCTTAGAGCATCTTCTCTTTCCTGGAGCTGGAAAAATCAAGGGGAAAAAGTTGAAATGGCTCCAAAACCCATTCCATTTTCACTTAATTTCAATTTTGCCCTGCAGATGGGGTTTTGGTTTTATTTATGGTGTGACACTACAGCTGACTAATGTGATTGATATATCTTTGAAGTAGTATAATTCCATAAAATAGACTGTTTCTCTTTAAAATCTCTCTCTAAAATCTATTAATCCATACATTCACGGTAGGAGGAATTTTACTAGCCAAAGCCTTTTCTAGGTTTGGATACAGCTGTCACTCCTTTCTCTCCCTGAGCACTGTAAGATCTGTGCCTCACTTCCAGTGTTAGAAAAGACCTGAGGCGCAGTGAAAGGAGTCAAATAGTGTTTGCTGCATGTTTTATTCATCACTAAGTGAAAATAATCATGTCTTAGAGGTTTGAGAATAATTCTCTGAATTTAGTGACAAAACCTTTTGTAAGAACTTCATTCTTACTTTCATGTTTTGAATTGTAACTTCTGCCCGACTGTCATCTGGACCCTCATCTTCAGCACTGCTGCCAGAGCTCCAGGGAGATGCAGAAGGAACCTGCAGAGGCTGGCCTGTCTTTTTCTCCCCAGGAGTTGGTTGGTTTTCCAAAGTAGCAGTACTTCCACTTTCCAATTCAGTCTCGCCTGTAACACCTACCGCAAAGAACAAAAATTTGTGGAAAACAGATGATGAGGTAGCTTAATACGGCGACAATTTTTGGCACCTACATTGTAAATTATCCTAATGGTACCCAGAACATCTTAAAGTAAGATACTTTTCAGATAGCACCATTATTTAAGAGTGGCACGGGAACTGCACATTTGCAAGGCTTGGTTTCTATTGCTACCAAGGAACTCCCATGCAGTGGTGCACATTTCAGTCTTGCAGTTGTTTCTACTACTAGCTTCCTCTGACATTTACTTCTTTTTCTGATAGCTCAGTATATGCCAACTCTTCCTAGTACACAGAAACTCGTATCCTCAGAATCAGACCTCATCTGTTCTAGTACCTATCCAGATTCAGTTACAAAACACTGAAGTTTGAGGCACAGTCAAAATAACCATAAGCACCTAAGCAACCAAGATCAGTCTTCTGCGCTTGTATTTTTGACTAAAGAAAACATACAGCTGTATTTTAAAACAGTGTACTTTGGTTTTAAGCTATTGATTAACTGGTAAACTCATAATGTACGAAAACTATCCGCAGAAGTAGCAAACATTCATAGCTGTAGAGCATTCTTCCACCCCCAGCCCCCAAGCCTTTCCATGCATCTTGCAAAGCTCAGCTCTTCATATTCAGAAGAATGGCAGAAAGTCTCCAAGTAGGAAAACACTTTGACGCTCTTATTTAGAGGCTCTCTAAAACGTACATTTCTCATTCAGGTTGCACATAAGGCTAACATTTCAACTCACTGATGCTAAAACTGCTGAGTAGCTGCTTTTCTGACTCCAGCATGAGTGTTTCTAAAACTGTCTGTCTCAGGAAACTACTCCACTTAACTATCCTAGTTAACCTCAGAGCCTAACTGTCCTCTGGATTTAAAGCTGAAATGTGGGCATCACAGAAGCACTGTGTTTTCAGACACACCTTGCAACTTCCTTTTCCCTTTTTGATCACTGGAATACAGTCTTCCATTAAGTTTCTTAACAGCTGTTTGATAGTCTTCGTGGTCTTTGTCTTAAATATAGGAAACAAGTGGAAGTTCTCAGTGACGCTCCAAATCCAGAGAAGTCTAAGCCTGTTAAGCCCGTCAGACTTACAAGCCCAGCAAGCATACAAAAGTTCTGCATACCTATTGAGAGCTTTACACATCAGCAAGCAAGCTTCCCATTCCTACTTGCGTACAGGTGCTTGATTACACTACTGACAGCTTTTCAGCCGAGAGGTCTGGCATAGGTTTCGCATTTTCAGAAAAAAAGCATCTTGGTAATTTTACTAAGAGCACCACAAGACAGATTTGGAAGGGAGACACACGATCCTTGCCCAAAAGGAGGATGGCAGGAGTACCACTGCCCTATATCAGCATCTGTTGGTTCTGATGGTACGATACCCTTTCTCCACAAAAAAAGCAACACAAAAATCAACTTGGACTCTCCTTACCATCATCCTCTTCGGGTATGTATCCAGGCTTATTCTTATTACAGAAGAATGTTGAAGGCAGATTCAGAAAGCCAGCAAGAGCTTTCTGCTCTGAGGTAGGTGTTAGCTCGTCAGCAATTATAACATCATCAGATGGTGGATCGTCTGATGGCGCAGTTGTCATCTCTGCTTTGGACAGAAATTGAGCAAAACGTGAAGACTGAATTACTTCAGAACAATAGCAGCATTAACCCCACAATGCCCTTAGTACTGAGCTGAATTATTTCTTAGGTAGCTAGAAGCAGATTTGGAGTCTACACATTTTCTCTTTGTCCACAGAAAAAAAACAGTCCAAGTTACAGAATGCTGGGACAGACAAGTTACAGACCGTGCTGCAACGTCACAAGTTCCAATCTCCGTGCCCAATTACATCTCATACTATTGCCTTTGACATTCAAGGCTCAGATCAGGAACAAGCCTGCATCTTTATACTGTCACAAGGGTCAGTTATATCCTCACATCAAACAATACAGGATTACGGAGAAGAGCCATAGAGGTGTCGTCTACAGAGGTGGAGTAGCAAAATTCAGGCAGGACTGAGAAAAAAAAAGAAAAGCTGTCTGCAGCAACGTGTACTACTGACTAACTATGAGTGTTTGAAATCCCAGAAGACATTAAACAGCAACTTGTTTCAAATTACTCATGGGAAATCTGTGCTTTTTACTAACTAATCTCAACCTGTTACCAGGGTAGCTGCTACTGAAACTTTCACTGTTCAAGAAGTCATCTTTTAGTTCCATGCTCCCGAGACAACCCGAATACTGCTCAGTCTTTGAAATGCAACAGACAGATACATAATATAAATATCATATATATTAATATATTTACAAGGTATAGAATAATCCACTGAATGATGGATAGTAGCACACTAGGTTGACTTTGCAAGTTAGGAATCTTACAGGAACAACAGTTTTCATCACTTGTTTGTTTTGGACTCGGCATACAGAACAGCTATAGAAAAAGCAGTTCTCAAGTAATTCTGAGTGGGCTTTGGAGCATCTACTTGTTCAAGTTTAAAGGAAAATTGTTGAAGAGATGCTTTTGTATTAGCTTTGCTTGGATTCTGGCAGGCAACACGCTAGGAGGCAGCGGGTTCGTTTCTCACCATTCCAGTCCCACTGACCTTCCATTGTAGCAAAGCCAGATCCAAAATTCTCTTGTGCAGTATTACGGCTGGCTTTGAAACTTGCAGCACATTCAGTTAATGGGGGGCCACGTGTTTCCCACGGAGCTGGATTTGGGCTTTGGCACAAAACACAGTTCTTTGCAGTTGCTTTCTTTGGAATAGCAACAACTTACCTGTTAAGGGAGCTTCCTGAAGATTTTGTGCTCGCTGAGAACCATCAGAACCATCTGTTCCACGGCTTTTAGCAGGCCATCGATGAGATGATACACTCACACTGGAGTTATTATATTTAATTTCCTGAATGTCATTCTGTTAAAGACAGTGTTTCAATTAAGAGAACGTAGAGGTATTCCATAGGTATTTGAAGAAAACCTGAGGAATGATCCCTATGCTCTTGCTGTTTAAAAGCATGTTTAAGGTCTGACAAAAAAAATCAAGAGTTAACTGCTGGAATAATTCAAGATCTGCCCGTCCTGTGCAGAACGCTGAGACTGTTCTCCGAAGCTAGAAAAAGCCCAGAACCAAGAGGACGATAGCCAAGCTGATGAAAGCAGGACTCTTGCTTGTTCACACAGTCCTTAGAAAGGCTCCCTCTGCATCTCTGAGTCCCCAGTCAGAGTTTATAGGCAACAAGTTTTACTCTCGCACTCAATTTCAGCAGATGTTCAGAGCAGATGTTTTCATGAGTCGTGCACTAGTCTGGGGAAACAAGTAAGTTTTCACTTGCCTTAAAGCAAAGGCTGCAAATGGTTTCAATTTGAAACTGTAAGCGACACCACTGCATCTCTCCAAACAAGATGTTGAGCAAGAATTACTTTGTCAGCTACTGACAGATCTGAGGAGAACTCATCAATGATCTTCGTTAGGTAGTGCTTTCTTTTAAGAAGATAGGTTTTGTGTTCTCCTTGTTCTTCTGGCAAAACATCACCATTCACAATCTCCTCTGCCTTTCTTTGGCAAAGCTAAGCAACAGCATTTGGATTAATAAGAATCAGTTGGAATGCAAGTAACGAAAAAGCATTTGGGGTAATGCAGGTTAGGGACCAACCTCGGCAAGATTCCAGTATGAAATCACATTCTTGATAGCTTCAAATGCTAAGAAGGCATCATCAGTTTTGCCTTCAACCGCATCCAGCACTGCAAATGCTATTCGTGCCTCTTCTTCATAGGCTGCAACCTGAAAGACCTACAACCAAAGCCAAAGACAAGTCATACCTAACATATCACAGAATCACAGAATCACAGAATTGTAGGGGTTGGAAGGGACCTCCAGAGATCATCGAGTCCAACCCCCCTGCCAAAGCAGGCTCCCTACACCAGGTCGCACAGGTTGGCGTCCAGGCGGGTCTTGAATATCTCCAGAGAAGGAGACTCCACTACCTCCCTGGGCAGCCTGTTCCAGTGCTCCGTCACCCTCACCGTAAAGAAGTTCTCGCGCACATTGGTGCGGAACTTCCTGTGCTCCAGCTTCTGGCCATTTCCCCTTGTCCTGTCTCCGCACACTGCTGAAAAGAGTCCAGCCTCGCCACTTTGCCCCCCACACCTTAGATATTTATAGACCTGGATCAGGTCCCCTCTCAGTCTTCTCTTCTCAAGGCTGAACAGACCCAGTTCTCTTAGCCTTTCTTCATAGGGGAGATGTTCCAGGCCCTTCACCATCTTTGTGGCTCTCCGCTGGACTCTTTCCAAGAGATCCAAGAGATGCCTGAATACTTGGAACAGCTAGTGCATGCCAACATCCAGGAAGTAATCAGGTATTACTCATCTTCCTCTAAGACAAGAAAATACTTTTTCAACAAAGTTGGTGCTAAGGGAGTTCAGTGTCGTCCAAGCAGATACAGGTTCACATCTAAGAAAAGTTCTCAGAAAATATTTTTCCCCCTTCACCAGATACATTCTGATACTACCAAATCTCATCGTTAGCACAATGCAAAAAAAAAAAAAAAACAAACAACAACAACGAGTACATAACAAACAAACAAAAAAGCCCCAGTGTAAATGTAAGTGTCTTATTTGCAGCTGGGATGGAACTGTTTCCTTCAGCGTGTCTGGTATGATGCGATGTTTTGGTTCTAGGAGAAAAGCAATGTTGAGAACACACCGATGTTTGTAATTCCTGCTAAGCATGTTGTACAGAGCCAAGGCCATTCTCAGCTAAGGATCCAAGGAGTTGGGAGGGAACAGAATTAGAACAGCCGACTTAAACTGGCCAAAGGGGTGTTCCGTGCAGGATGACATCATCCCTAGCCATCTTCCAGGTTAAACCACAACCATAAGCTTGTATATCAACATATAACCCCCCCTCACTCTAGTCTTAGATCAATCAATCTGCACCTGAATATCCACATTATGGAAATGTTTGAAGAGAGGATCAGCTGGTTCAGGAATATTTTTGTTCTTCTTGATGGTTTCCAAACTAACCAGAATTTTCTTCCAGTAGTAGACACTTCTTCCAATGTATTCCTTCTGGTCACGGAAAAATTTCAGGCTAGCGCCCTGTGAAGAAAAGAAACAGAAGCTATCTCAACAAATTCAAAGCAAGTGTTACTAACACTTATTTGCCCTGGTGTAGTTGTTTTCTTGAAAAAATTCAAGAATTGTTCTCTGACACTTGTGGTAAATTTCAGGAGGTCTCTGCTTAGAGTTATCAAAAATGACATACAGGGAGAGTATAGCACTGCAGGTCAGTGCAATGTTAAGAGGTAGTGAGGGAGAGTGTACCTGATAGGTTGACCAGAGAAACTAATTTACCTAACAAAGTTAATGGCAGTTCTCAATAGTACCTTCTCATCTGATTTTGTTTACTTTGTGTGTTCAGTTGACACAAGGAGCGAAAAAACAGATTGTACATATTTAAAAATAATCTTAGCTTACTGTATTTTGCAGGCTTCTTGCCCAGTGTATAACTAAGGCAGGCTGAAGGCCATGCTTCTCCAGTGCTCGCAGAGCACTTAATCCATGCTGTACAAGAACCTTCAGTTTTGTCACTGATTCTGGCCTGAGGATCGGAAGAAACAGTTACTAATTATTACTAACATACTCAGTTAGTGTGTTCTCTTTTTCTTCTATTCACATGTCACTTGTTTGATGAAAATAACAAGCAGCTTTGGTTCTAACCTAGCTCTTGTTTGGAAATGCTAAGCGAGAAACACAAAGCCCATTTTTAGAAAGCTCTTAAGTGTCTCAAACCCCTCTTGCAACAAAACATTCACATCTGAAACAGTCCAACCAAGCAAACTAGATTTACACAATCTATGGGAATCAATTCAGAAGCTGTCTAAAGGCTTGTTTCAAATGTTTCCGAACTGAAGAATTCTTACGTTGTTTTTTTCTGCGTAAAGGCACGAACAGCATCCCACCAGGATCTTTGCTTCTCAGTATAGTACTCTTTGCTCAGCAGCAACGGTAAGAAAGGTGGCCAATGCTTTTCATTACGAGTATTAAACTTCTCCTGCAATTCTAAGTTGCTAGTGAATACCATCCCAAATAGAAACACCTGCTAAATAAATAAACAAAAGAAAATATTAGGTACCAAAAGAAAGAAAAGAAAGGAAAAGAAAGGAGAAGAAAAGAAATAAGAAAAGAGAAAATAGCATTTAAATGCATTTCAGATCTTGGAAAGTGTACTGACTTCAAGGTCCAACAGGCAAATGGATTCAGGAGCATCTGTCTCAAGTCTTGATGTTTCTTGGGGCAAGTGAAGAAGCTGCTTTAACACTTGCCGCACTGGGGGTAAGACTGACACAGAGTTCCACTGCAAACCAAGCCACACAAGGTGCTGGAGACTACCGTTGTGCATTCGAACAGCACCTGTGCAAAAACAAAGCAGCAGCAAGTTAGTATCTACGTCCTAGTGAGGAAGGCTAGCGTCTGATCAAAGCTGGGTTTCATTCCAAGAGAAGTAAGGAGCTCTGAAGATTTCTCCCATCCTAGGAGCTTCCTAGCAACCTCTTCCCACCTGTCTGCCTTTGTCTAACAAGCTGGAACTAAGCCTTTTGAAAAGCAGATGTAACACTCTTCAAGTGATTTCTCCGTCTGCTTTTATTACACAAATAACTTTCAAAGGAGCAATACCAACTTCACAGAAGCCCACAAGGTAAGCACATTGATACATCCGCTGTTTCCGTCATATTTCTCTTTAGCTCTATCTATAAAGAGAAAGGGCCATGGGCCTTATTGTTTTGTATCCTGCTAGGTCGTTTTAGATTTCATAATCTAAACACTTCTGAAAACTAAGAGCTAAGTAGAAGACTACTTCTAATCTTCTTTCACTCCATTTCAAAGCCAGACTTCATCATCAAGTCTCAGCAACTCATCCTAGAATTACTTCATTTTTATGCTTGGAATTCTTCAGAAGCAGGCGTGACAGTACCACCTCTCAGCAGCAAGCATCAAGTGAAGCTTCGTGCACATCACTCTCTTGCACTGAAGAAGGCTACGCTGAACGGCTGTTACAACCCCATCTCTTTTGTTGCAAAGGAAGGAGTTACAAAAGCTCCTCTGACACAGTCATGCTTCAGCTGAGTTGAAGAAAGTAACATGGCTTACCAATATCGTATTTAGTAAGTTCCTCTTGCACTGGTGCTCGTGTACTGACATGGCCCATCTCCTCTGTGCCAAGGAAAGAACTCTCTCGAGAAGCTCCCCTCCCAAAGAGGCTTTTAAACAACGTCAGTAAACCCCTTGTGTTGGCAAAAGATTCCACAGTCTTTTTCAAGAAATTGTCCTTGTCACGGCTTAAGCTCAGCAACATATGACCTAGAAAACAAGCATGGGATTTCACATAAAAGCACTGACCCCAACAGCGGGCTGCTCTTGCTACTTAAGGTTGGGAATCGAGCCGCTTAACTCTTCAAGTAACTATTCATAAGATTAAAAGAGATCTATGGAACTTTCTTAATGATTAGTTCTTATTACCAGACTGGCTTTTTTGATCACAAGCCGACATTTCCAGCTTGTCTAGTCCAGCAGGATCCCCTTTTGTTAGTTTTGACTTTGGTTTAGGAACCTGGAGAAGAAAGGAGAGGATTTGTCACAGCTTCTTCACAACAAAATGCAGATAGCTTAATTTAGTCCTGAACATAAGGGAACGTATTCTTATTTCTAGCACAAGAAAACTTTAGAAAAATACACTCATTCTGAAGGTACTCTGCAACATATCAATGAAGAAAACGCAAACTGAGTAATTTTAACTACTGCCAATAGCTGTAAGCACACACATGAGAAAGTAATGTTCTGAACACCAGCAGTAGCGCAGAGTGGAAAATTAATTTATTTCATAAGGCAAAGAATTAAGCCTGATTAAGCTCTGCTGACTGTCTGTGCAACAAGAATGTGGGAGCTACTCAGTTTGCTCCTCTCTCTTCCATGCCAATAAGCTTAATGGTGTGTTTTTCAAACAGAAAAGGGAACAGACTGTAGGAAATGCACCTATCAGCCTTTAAGAGTTGTTCTACTTCTGACAAGAGAAACAGCTGAGTATATACATATTTCCTCCACATCATTTGAAATCTGTTAGAGGCATATGGAAGAGTAAGACTTAGTGAGGAGGGAGCCTTTACGAACACTGATTGATCTTGGGAATACAGGCATTCCACACATGTACAGCAAGAGTGGTTAAGAGCTGCATTAACTACAGGCAGAAAGTGAAAAGTGACTTACGTTGAAACTTTTCAAATAACACAGTGCTGCCAGTTGACACGCATCGCTCCACTGCACCTCACTGTTCTGGGCCAGTTTGAGCAGAAACGTCCCAGCATGCATGCATAGCTGTCCTTTCATTTCCAGGACGGTGTGAGACAGCTCCTCAGCTTCTCTCACATACTGTTTCACAGAGTGAAGGAGACGATCAAAGCTAGAAGGCAGAAAAGACTCATTTTCAACAAAGTCCTGATAAAAGCCATCGCATGCTTTGGGTCAGTGTTATTTAACTGTGGACCAAGCAACTCGGTGATTCAACTGCTACTACCACCTCAGTTGTTTAAATCTGAGTTGCACAAGAAAGCAGGACAACAGCCTCAAGTTCCCAAAGCACTGACCTTCACTTATGGAAGTGAAATCAAGGGAAGTCAGTAGAAGTCAGTATGAAAGAAAACATAATGGGAAGAATGGAACACAGAATTTCACCAAGAAATGGGCTACAAACATTGTTTTGCACTACTCCAGCCGTGCCGCAGGTGATATACCTTGAAGTCAGTTGGCTTAGCTGGCCTGACCAGTTTTCCCTGAAGAAGAATGCTCTTACTGGGGGTGGCCTTCTGCTTCCCATTTATATCTACAATTCTTCATCATATCATATCATATGCGGGTTGTGTTAAGTTGACCAGGACAAAACTGGTCCACAAATGTCTGTGAAATCTGAATTAGATGCTGAAGTATAGAACAACGTTCTCTTACTGAAGAGACAGAAGGCAACCGACCAGGATATCACCAAGTCTTCTCCAAGGCTTGTAGCTTGGACAAATACATAGTTTGGGCTTCAAGCCTACTAAGAACCTTTCTTTGTGGTTAGTGCAGAGAAACTCCTCTCCTGTCCACAAACTGGTTACTCAGGGAAACTGATGCCTGCTAGATGTTCTCTGACTAAGAAAAAAATATTCCGTTCTGGATTTTTAAATACAAAAATGATACAACAATACCTTTCAAGTGCCTCTCTGCACTGACAGACATCTCCCAAAGCAAATTTCATTTTAATAAAGCTAGAATGAGCCAGTAGATGACCGCTTTTGATAGCTCTCCAATTCTTTGTATTAGATTCCAAGTCCTGGCCTGATTCAAGGTATTCCTAAAGAATAAAGTTCATCAGAGGATGAGGAACCACCATCTTTCTGTGAAGACAAGGACATTACTTCTCCAGGACACACTGCTACCTAACCCACTTTCACAGGTGAGGCATTAACGTATGCTTCAGCAGTAAAGTTCCAGGAACTCTTTGAACTCAGTTCTCTCCCTGATGGAGCTGCTATATCTAGCTTAGACTTGAAGTTAGAAAATAAACAAGGTTTAACTTTAGGAAGAAAATCCCCGTTAAACAACTGGCTTCAACAGACTTTCATTTGGAGGAGTTAAATCACTCGAGCAATAGCTGTCACTGGAACAAAACTGAGAGACTATGACCAGTTTTGAGGATATGGAAGATTATGACAGAATCAAAAGATGATTAAATACCTCAAGTGTCTTTACAACACAGGAACACCATTCCAAGCTCGTCTCCAGAGGTATTTTCTTCTCTGCCTCCTGAACATGGAGCACAGCATCTTGCAATTTATTGCGTGAGTGATACAGTGCAATAAGTCTGATGTTAAGAGAGACGTCATCAGGTCTTGCGTGGAATTCAGCTTAAGTCACATAAAAGAGCTCATTTCAGCCATCTTCAACTTTATATTCTTGTAACTTCTCCTATGAAACATGAAGGCAACATAATTAATTTTTTTTCCGCATCAATCTTTTCAACATCCACATTACCTGACAGTTTGCTCACCTCCACTACACAGACTACAGACTTGATGAAATTACTCCAACATCTTAGAAACGAGATAACAGGGGAAAAAACTTCAGAGTGTGCCTCTTGTAGATGCTAAGTTAAGACTGTCAGGCTGTTTGAGACAGAGACAGCACACCTTGTTACAGAATAGCTGCTCCAAATAGGACAACAGAAAACCAACAGAAGCCTCTAAGAACCTCTGTGTCCCTGCAGCTGTGCTACATAAAACTAAGTGCCAAAGTGACACTGCATAACTGAAAGCATTTACACAGTAGTTGAGAATGACGGCACTTCCTACATTCTGCATTTTTAAACTCAAAAAACTAAAAAGCAGCTTAGTCGCAACAGACACATCAAGTATTGCCTATCTAAACTCAACTTCTTGGATATTATTGCTGACACAGTTTCCCCACATTTTTGAACGCGTCAACCTTCAAACGCACAGGAAAGCCCAGAGCTGCAATTTTCATGCAACCTAAACAAAAACATCAGACAGCAAAGAAATTAACATGTAATAGATTTAAGATTCCTGATGCTAAACTAATTTAGCCAAGGAAATATGGTGAGAGATGACTAGATGACATGCCAGAAGCACCCAGTCAGATACGGAAAGTTTCTTCAAGGCACAGAGCAGAGATGAGAAGCTGGAATTTACCTGCAATCTGAGAGCAGAAGCATTCCCAGGGAGCAGCCTGGCAGCTTTCTCCACCCAGTATTTTGCTCTTCCATCACTGGTGTCTTTATTGCAGAATAGCTCCGCAATCCTTCTGTATTGGGTTCAGCTCCAGAGAACACTAGTTTTCCCCATGCACAAGTAAGACAAAAAAGGTTACTGGGAACCTGATCTTGCAATCCATATAGAACGAAAATGGGAAAAGAAAATAGGAAAGAAAATGATGGCCATTCAACAGACCCAAATATTCCAACTACAACTCTCAGTAAATACTTTCTGAATTCACTGTGAAAAGGCCACCGCTAGATTATAGCACTCAGATAACTGCTGGAATTCAGAAGAGACTGAGGAAGAATGCCAAAACCAGATCCTCTTCCTCTACGGCTGCTTACTGCTGTATGTAGGCAGCTGGACTATGACTTCTTGTCTAACTCAGTATGGAGACTTATGGAAAAAAAGAAGTACATCATCAAGGGCAAGAGCGCTTCACTCTGTTGGCAGCAGGACTTTCCAGCACACCCTCCCCCTGCCCAAAGCCTGAACAAAGGAACTTTGATCGAGACGTTCACATCTATGCGCTTGCCTAATCAGCACTTTATTTGCCCTGCACCTCTCTACCTCTGAAACAAAACCACAACCAGCAACAAACAAACAGTGCCACTGAAAAACACCCTCGGTCGAGTCTTCCAGTTGCAACTAGATTACCATCACCCCTGCGAGGCAATTCCACTGCAGGCACAGACCCTTAGCCCAAAGGGCAACGGTAAGACTATCACAGCAGCTACCAGAAGGATCCAGTCAGGACACAAAAGAAAGAATCAACTGGAAAAAAAAATAAATTAAAAACTGATGCCAATTCTACCAAAAAAAGAATCCTTTCTTAAGCACGTCATAGACAGATGTGGCAATAAAAAATGTACATCATACAATTTAATTTGTCCACAAACAACACATTTTCTCTCTGAGCTTAAGGAATGCACAGCACAGATGCATTTTAAAAGTCCATTTACAAAGGAAGAAAGCTGGACGTTACTGGGGGTCAGTGGAGCACTTACCTTGTAACACCCAACAGCTTTTTCTGTCTCGTCCTGAACTTCATAAATTTGTCCAAGAAACCCGTGTGCTCTGGCATCTCTTTCTTGGACACTGAGATAAGTAGAGATATATCTACAGAGCAAGAAAACCCAGAAAGATCAATACTCTCAATAATACAAGTCCCCCCACACCGTGTAGCTAAAGCTAAAGGGAATTTAAGCTGTCAAATGGAGAGCAGGGCTACATTTCTTTCTAGATACTTGACCTAGACCCTAATGTGAGAAACATTATTTTTACACGTACCAGTGCTACTTATTTGCCAGCAAGTACTGACGGTCATTAAAAAAGCAGCAGCTCACAGAACGAGATGCATCATATGATGAAATAAAAGCCACTTCAACTCCATGATTTCTTCGGTACCACATAACTAATGCAGTTGCTCTTTTAGAAGGATGTCGGTGGCACCCAATCCTTCCATTTACTGCTACCTTAAAAAATGGCATGATCGTGATCTTGATTTCTCTACTTCAACTAGCTTTTCTATTACACTTTCGAGAACAGATCAACCACGTGCATCAACACGTATTACCTTTTAGCAAGTTCATATTCTTTTATTTCAAAATACAGCTTAGCACAGATGAATCCTTTCAACGATTTCTGAATGGAAAAAGAAAACAAACACGACAGGCACATTTCAGACGTACACTACTTTTAAAGTAACTGAACAGGGAGAGCACTCTTTTCAGCAACGCATAACACTGCTAACAGTTAATTACCATTACTTCTTGTATTCAAGCCTCTGTTTCTGAAAGAGACGGGATTAAGAAAGGAATCTTGTTTCCAATAACGGGCAGAGGCTACTGAAGGAAAACTGAGGCTACTAGCGAAGCAAGTGACCGATCTTTATACTTGGTACATTTCACAAACACTTCTGACCAAAGAAATTAGGAGAATGGGTCCGCTACAGTTGAGC
The DNA here is from genome assembly GCA_037305975.1 of Chrysolophus pictus. Lineage (NCBI taxonomy): Eukaryota > Metazoa > Chordata > Aves > Galliformes > Phasianidae > Chrysolophus > Chrysolophus pictus. The sequence continues at coordinate 36,457,329 of CM074581.1, read as the reverse complement.
TTTTTGTTATTGCTGCTGTTGCAATGTAACAGTGTTGCAGGAGAAAACAAATCCTACAAACCAAGAGTGAAGATGTTAACCCAGCTCCTCCTGCTCGTGCTTCTGCCATCTTCCCCTCCTGCCGGCTCTGCCATCTGCTTTGCTTTTTGTACTTTCACTTTTGTTTCCTCCTTCTGCCCCTCCATAGATACCTTTGGAGACTTACGTTTCACCTTTCACTCACGCAGTGTTGTGAAGGGGCTGAAAACATCAGAAATAGACTACTGCATCCAAAAAGCAGATTCTACCTGCATGAAGGAGCTAGAGAACTAGTAAGTCACAAGCAAAAACTTCACGTCGGACGTATACTAAGTAACGTGAAACAAGTCTCTGCAGTCTAAATACGCCTGAATTTCATCTCCAACCCTCTTCCCACCCCCAAATAGGGGGGAGAAGTTATTCACACAAGTCTCCTGAGCTTCAGTCTGTATTCTGAAGTAAAACAAGGACACGCTGACATACGCCAGAGCATATCATGCTTGATGCATGATCATGCTTGACATCTCCTTGTAAACAGGGTTAAAAAGAAACTTCATCAGACACGTTGGCAGCCTTGAAAGGCCCTCCCTTCCAAAATCAACGCAACAAGAAAACCAGTAACTATTTCCACCACTGACTGTGCTAGACAGTGAGTTGTAAGCATCACTGCAAAGATGAAACCAAACCGCAGAACTTGGCCTCGAGCACAACAAGAAGAGAGGCAATGGTTTTTGTTGAGCCCAACAGGAATCTCAGAACGGTTAAAGAGCATCTCTGAATTTGGCAGCGGTACACTCCACACTGTGTAGTATAAACAGCACCCAAGTCAGCTCAACAAAGCCACAGGAGAACTTTGCTGCTGTTGGAAAAGCTCAAAATGAAGATGCACGCTGCCTCGCACAAAGACCCTGCTGCAGAACGGCAGCCCGCATGCATCCACGCTCTGCAACACACTGCTGAATCTGCTGCCTCTGCAATAGAACCCACTCACAGCAGCAGAGCAGCGCCTTTTGGGATTAAATAGCTCCCACTAACTGCATTGGTTGGCTCTCTATGATCTGTGCACCGTTTCCAGATCGCAGGGAATCATCTGGCTGCCAGGGACAGCAGCAAAACTCTACTGGCCCAGCTCTCCCTCTCTTTTTCCTGACCTTCCACAGCGCTGTCACACAGACAGGAATATCGACCACGCAGCACGTGAAAGAAAACCAGAAGTTAGGAACACCTGTCCCCTATTTGGGTCTTCAGTTCCACAAAACTGAGGGATCTGTACGGACTCACAGCACTGGGCTCCTCGTAAATCTGCCGAGGGCTCAGCAGTTGGAAGAGCGCACAGCCCTGGCAAACCATCTTCCCAACAAGTCAGCTCCGTGCCCTCCCACACAGCCGCTTCCCTCAGCTTCCACTCCCCCCGCCATCCGACCCTCAGGCCCGGCACCCGCGGGAGGAGCGAGGGGGCAGGACGGGCAGGGAGCAGCCCCCACCGTGACCCGGGGGAGGCCGCAGGAGCTCCGCTGGCGGTCCCGGCCGGGCCCACGGCACTCACCTCTCTAGGAGAAGAGTCGGCGGACCGCACAAAGGCAACGTACCGCTCCACCTCGGGCTTCGTGCGCCGCGCCATGGCACCGAGCCCGGCCCTCCGGCCAGCACTTGTCGTTGGTAGAGCGCTGGCCTCGCCACAGGAAAGAGGAAGCGGCGGGAAGCCAGCAGTCGCGCGTCGTGCACGTTCCTGCTCAGCACTCGGCCAAACACCTCTGCTGAGTGCTCCGTGGGTTCTGAGCGCTGCGCCGCGTGACGCCACAGTCAGGTGGGGAGCCTTGCTCACAAGGGAACTTGGCTGCAATGTCTGCTACCCGACTAAGCATGTTGCCGGGGGTCTGGGCGCTCAGTCTTGCCAAAGAGGCCCGTGCTACACCAAAACAGATGGCACAGCTCTTTCTGCTCCTCCTTGAACCCCGGACAGGGTTTTCAGGGAGAAAACCAAAACGAGAAAGAGGAAACCGGACGTTCCACCTGACTGCTGCCTACCCCAGATTATTCAAGGGCATCAAGGCTGGACGTGCTTGCAGTGGCTCTGCAGACCTCACCTCCGGGGTGGACACATCGCCGCATGAGTTCACAACTGCTGGGATGGGTTCTCCAGATCCTTCCTGCAACCGCGGCTCCCCAGCAACTGTGAATCTGGATGATGATAAAGGAGTAGGGCAACTGGTGATGCATCTTTCTTAATCACTATCACTACGCTACATGTCATTATATTATGACGCGGTAACGATTAGACCCACTGCACTGCTTATTTCCTTTTCTGCTAAGCTTATCTTTTCACTACAGGGCACTGCTTTCTCTTTGTATTGTTTTGAAACAGGCAATAAAATAAGCTTATGCCTTTCCTTGGTGTCTACGCCCTTCCTGTTGACCCAGTCAGTAGTCAAAAAAAAGGTAAAAAATAAAACGCAAGTGAAAGTAAGTTCGGGCAAGGGAAGTTAAGGAAACGGGGAAGGGGAGGGAAGAGGGACAGGGAGGGAACAGAGTGAAGGGGAGTGAAGGGAAAAAATAATAAAAATCTCTCTGGAGGAAGACCAACATCTTAAAAGCATGCCCAGAGGGATGCAAGGAAATTTGCAAATGAGATCAAAGTTCTCGAGTCCTTACCCTGGAGTTCTCTAAGGCCCCTATCCACCGTTAAAAGTCATCAACACGAAGTACTCCACAAACAAACAAACAACAAAGAAACAAACACACAAAAAACCATATCATGTATTTTGGGGTGGTGCCATTCAGAACGGCAGTTTGGGATTTTCCATATTGACTATTTACAAAAAAGGTAAGGTGAACTACATTGGAGTATCTCCCTTACATTTCAGACACTCAATGAGAAAGTCTGCACAACATGAGAATGAAAAGCAAAAGGGAAAGGGAAAGGGAAAGAGAAATGGAAAAAAAATCTTGCTCTTAGTGCCTAGAGAGGATGTTCCACCGTACACCTGCAGACTTTCTGGACAGCAGGTTTTATCTTGAAATGACTAATTTCCCTCTGCTGAACAGAAATGTCAGTTTGTTTCAGAAGAAGTTCTTCAGTTCTACAGAGTTCCCTGAAATCACTGATTGTAGCCCTCCTTTTACTTTGGGCATTTTACCTCAACCTTTATAGACATCACAGAAACCCAAAGCACAGCTGAACAGATTTCACGGTTGGGCTGTGGTTGGATTTGATGATCTGGAAGCTCTTTCCAACCTGAGCAATTCTATGTTCTGTGATCCCATATCCATTCCAAGTCCATCCCATATCCAGAGCCCATCCCATCCATATCCCATTTCCCAATATCCCATCCCATATCCATCCCATATCCATATCCCCACATCCCAATCCCAAATCTCACATTCCAATCCCACATTCAACATCCTACCCCACGTGCCAATCCCACATCCTATATCCCACATCCCAATTCCAAATCTCATTCCCAGTCCCTCCTCCCAAGCCCATTACCCACCTGTCCATCTCAATCCCTCATCCCAGTCGCGATCCCTCGTCCCCAATCCCAATTCCGATCCCAATCCCACCCCCGATGGCAATAGAGAGCACCTCGAGGCCCCCCCAACAGCCGCTCCGCCCCGCGCCCGGCCTCTCATTGGTCAGCGGCAGTTCCGGCCCGCCTCCGATCTCTGATTGGTCGGCGGCAGCGCCGCCGGCTCCGATTGGCCGAGGCGCAGAGCGCGGGAGCGGCCGTTGCTTCCGGCTCGGAGCTGGCCGGCTTTCCTTTCAGACGCCGACGGCTCCGCAGCCGCATCCGCAGCGCGCCGGAGCTGTCTGGGCAGCACCGAGACGGAACCGCGGCACGACGGGAGCGGTGCTGAGGAAAGCGGCGCCGGAGGTGTGCGGGAGAACGGCTCCGGGCCGGGGAGAGGAACCGTGCGCGGCCCCAGCCGCCCCGCCCTCCCCTCTGCCGTGGGATGCGGGGATTTGGGACGGCTGAAGGACTCGGGGCCCCAACCGCCGCCGCGCTGCTGCCCGCATCCGGCAGCACGACCCTAATCCCCCTCAAGCCCTCCAGCGCTGCTCCCGGTGCCCCCCGGGGATGAGGTGGGCTGTGGGTACGGGGACAGTGGGGGAGATACGGGGGGATGTGGGAGTTTAGGGGCTGTGGGGTAATATGGGGTATGGGGGAGTATAAGGTAATGTGGGGTGTAGGGGGATGTGGGGGGATATCGGGGGATGTGGGGTGTAGGTAGCTGTGAGGGAATGTTGGGGAATATGGGGTTGGGGGGGCTATCGGGTGCTTTAGGGGGCTTTAGGGGGGCTGTAGAGGGATATAGGGCTGCGTGGGTTATAGGAGGGTATGGGGCTATAGGGCTCTGGGGGGCCTTCGGGGGTGGATATAGGGGTATGTGGGGCTATAGGGTGCTTTATTGTGGCTACAGGGGAGATTTGGGGCTATAGAAAACTGTGGGGACTATAGAAGAGGTATAGGGGGATATGGGAGAAGAGGGGACTATGGGGGGGATATAAGGGGATATGGGGCTATAAGGCACTGGGGGGCTTTAGGGAGGGTTTTTGGGCTCTAGGGGGATACAGGGTGCTATGAGGCTATAGGGAGCTGGGGGACATGGGACTGTAGAGGGCTATTTGGGGAGCTACACAGTTCTACGGGGAGATCATAAGGGGCTCTGGATGGGCTCTAAAAGTGTTATAGGGGGATATGGGAGTATAGGGGGCTTTATTGTGGCTATAGGGAGAGATGGGGCTATAGGAAAATGGGGGGACTATAGATGGATTATAAGGGGATATGGGGGGATATAGAAGATTGGGGGGCTCTGGAGGGGGGGGGTATAGTTCCGATGTTGGGGGGCTATAGGGGGTTATTGGGGAAGTTATACAGTTCTGTGGGGAGTCTATAAGGGGTAGTGGGAAGGCTATAGGAGAGTTCTAGTGTGATATGGGAGTATAAGGGGCAGTGGATGGGCTTTAGGAGGATTATTGGGTGATATGTTGCTATAGGGGGTGCATGGGGGATATGGTTCTCTAAGGGGCTGTGTGGGGCCATAGGGTGATAGGGGGCTATAGGGTGGGCTATAAGGGTTGTGGGTCTAGAAGGCTCCTCCCTCCCTTTAAAGGGTTAATGGAACTCTAGGGGGTTGTGGTGGGCTGTGGGAGGGTCTATAGGATAATAGTGGGCTGGGGAGGGTCTATAGTGAGGGTTATTATGCTATAAGGGGTTGTGGGGGGGACGTAGAGGGGCTGGGAGGGGCAATGGGGGAATATAGGGAGATGTGGGCCTCTAGGAGGTGAATGGAAGACGTGGTTCCAGAAGTGACTGTGTGGGACCCTAGGGTGATGGAGGGCTATAGGGTGGGCTATAAGGGGATGTTGGGCTAGAAGGCTCCCCCGCCCTCCCTCTTCCCCCCTTCCCCCTGGCTTTAACCTATCCATAACAGTGTGGCTGAAATGCCAGTCATGAAACTTAAATCAGAATTGAAGTTGTATTGGAATAGAGTAGGATTGTTTTGTGGTCTTAAATCTGAAACATGTTTTCTCCTTGGGCTTCAGGTACAGAAATTGTTTAATAATGACTTTGGAGAAGGTTTCACTATCCAGTCTCCTGATCAGGAAGAAAGAAGAAGGTTTTTGGAGGACTTAATCATGAGAGGAGCTGCTGTTGATCCTCCACTCCAAGAAGCAAGCAGGTGAGGACATTGTGCATCTCAGCCTTTGCTCACTGCAAGGTACCAGCCATTCAGTCTGTGCTTTGCGGTGATTTTCCACCAGCACTTGTGCTTGTACGTGAGCACCAGGCATCCGCTAACACTGTCTGATAGCTTTAGGCTGGGCAGACACGGGAAGCGCTGCCTGCAGCAGCACCAGCTGAGCTCCGTGTGCCAGAGGAAGGAATGCAGCGTCTGGAGCAGCAGGAGGAGGAGACCCTGCATGACTCTGCGTGTTCTGCTGGGCCGTTCCTCACAGACTGCCACTGACAGACGTTTGGGGCACTGCAGAGCCTGTTGGTGCGGACGAGGTAAAGCAGTGTTGATCTGTAGTGCCATTTGATCTGTGTGCATGCAGGATTTCCCTGTGTTTGTATGTCTCAGTGTTTGTGGCCCTGGTTTTGTTCAAAGATGTCAGACCTCTGTGTTCCCCCTCCAGCTGGTTCTGAAGAGCCCTTCCATTTTTGAGAAGGCTGCGGGTTTAGTTCAGCATCTCCTGATGTGTCACACAGATTCAGGGCTTTCAAGAAGTAGCTTCTTTAAAGTGTTTAAGATGGTGAATTCTGCCAGACAGGGTGCTTGTCTAATCAAACCTTTTAACCCCAAGGTTTGTTCTGCAGGTCCCGATGATGGCACAGGCATTAAACAGCCTGGAGCTCGTTGCTGGGGAGAGGCTGCACATTGTGTTTTGAAGCGAGAGACAGCGTTGTGCAGGAATGGAAAGCTGGTAAGAGAAGAGGTGTGTGTTCTGAGAGCGAGGGCTGTATGGCTCATCTCTGTGTTCCAGCAGGAAATGCAAGGCAGAACTCTGTTCTGCTCTCTGTTCTTTCTTGCAAGGTTGCTGCCCCTCAAAGTGCACTGTGGATGGACAGCGCGATGACAGCCCAAGGATGGCAGCAGAAGATGCAGCACAGCCCTCTCCAGCAGCAAGGTGCACTGATTTGTCTAGCTAATTCTTGAAGTAGAAGGTGTGTTTAGCTTCCAAAGTCAGTGGCTTGATAGCCTTAGGATGGCTTTGGGGCTCTTCCTCTGTAACTCACGTCCTAAGGCAGTGAAGGTGTTCCCTTGGTCTGTACAAGTGGTTCCTGTACAAAGCCATGGTTGTCTGCCTGTAACAGATAGTGAAGGTGATTGTTTTGTGACTGCAATTATGGAGTCGGCATTTTAATGGCAGTTGCACCCCACTAACATGCAGCTCTTTCTGACACAGGCAGGAGATGGGCAGCGGTACTGCAGCTCCTCTCGCAGCTTTGCAGCTACATCAGGAAGCAGAAGACGTGGATTTAACAGAAGAACTCAGTTACTGGGATGTTCCCCTGTTCTTCCCCTACCTGTCCCCTTGCCACAGCCCGGATTCCTCTTGCATTCTCGTAGGTGTTCCTTCCATCCCCCAGGCTGCTCCTTGCTTCCCCCACGCTAACCCTTTACCTTCCCATAACAGCCCACCCACAATTCCCTTAGAGCCCCAATAGCTCCCTCAGTATTTCCCCAGCAAGACCCTGTAGGCACCCCACAACCCCCAGAGAACCCAGAGCGCCTTACTGACCTCCTCAGACCTGGTACTCCTCCCCCATTGCTGGCCAAAAACCTCACAAACCTCCATAGTCCCCAGCAGCACCCCATATCCCCCACTGGACTACCACTGAACCCCCTTATTTCCTCCCTCAGACCTCCCTTAACACCTCCAGGGCTCCTTACGGAACTCACAGAAAACCACACTCCCCTGACAGCACCCCTGTCACCAATACCAGGCCCCTCCTCTCCCCCTGCACCTGCAGGCTCTGTTGTCATATCCATCCCATGGCTGTATATCCCCCACACCCCGCCACAGAGCTCCATAACTCCTCAAGGAGCAACTCAGAACTGGTAAACCTCCCCCACAGCCAGCCTGGGACCTCACGGAGCCCCGTAGTTCCCAGCAGCACCCCTTATCCCTGCTCTGGGCTCCCCTAGATCCCCCCTATTTCCTCCTTCAGACCTCCCTAACCCCCTTGGGTCATCCCTTGGATCTCGCAGACCCCCACAGTCCCTTGCAGGACCCCCGTCACAAGTCTAGGACCCCAGTAGCCCACCTGGGGCCACTCCTCATCCCCCTTTTCCTTCCAGGTCCCATACAACCGTACGGTGCTGGGGCTGGGGTGACTGCTGTGGAGCTGAAGCAGGTGTAGGGCACAGATGTGGGTGAAAGTGTTGTGGGGGGCGTTGGGGATATGGAGGCACAGGAACATGGGAGGACATGGGGGGATGTGGGGATATGGGCCACAGGCTGCAGGAGCAGAGTACTGCGCAGGAGAAGGCGGCGTGTGAGGTAAAGGTGGGACTTGTGGCTGTGGGGATGTGGGGTGGCATGGGGACATAGGGGGTCTGGGGGCACGTGGGGAGGGGTTTGGGGTGAGAATGGGGGATGTGAGGCGGTGTTGGAGTGCATTTCTTGATTTCTTCCTGAGAGGGGGTTGGGGTTCCCTGTGACCCAGAGGTAGGGCCCTGATCCATAACCCCCCATAACCCCTTATCAGTTGGCGTGACCCCAAGGCTCCACATGACCTATAACCCTGTGAGCACCATAACCCCAGATGAGGCTGTGGACAGTGATGGGTCTGTTCTTGGGTCGTTCAGGGGGTACCGTAGGGTGGCTCTGGGGCCGCTGTAGATCAGCTGCCTGTAACGCCCCCTGACCCTCACCTTGCCCACGTCTTGCTGGGCAAGATGGGGGTCAAAAGGGCAATGGGGGGCTCTGGGAGAGGTTTCATGATCGGAGCAGATTCACCGCCAGCTCCATGTGGGGCTATGTCAGCCCTACTGAGCTGTGGGTGTGTCCCAAAGCTGCCCCACAGCAGCTCCAGAGCCATCCTAGAGCACCCCAGAACAGCCCCATCGCTGCCCACAGCCCGTGGCCAGCAGCAGTTCCACCACCAGCTGTGTGTTGGGTAAAGGCAGCTCTTTGGTGTGGCTCTGCCCCATAGCTGCCCCAAAGTGCCCCTTTGGGGTCCTCCCGTAGGTGTCCTTTAGCCGTCCCACAACTTTGCAGGGCTTCCCCACATCCCACCAGATCCCCCCAGTGCCCGCGGGGTGTGCGAGAAACGCTCTCATCACTGCCGTTCCATCAGGCACAGCTCTCGGTGCAGCAGCAAAGCTCGTCCGTTGTTGCTATGGCATTACTGCACTCTCCCTCCTCGTGGTGAGGGACAAAAGGCGCAGCTGCTGCGTGAGCTCCTTCTGCTCCTGTAGCTCTCCTCCCGTGGCAGTCCCTGCTTGCCTGTTCCCTCTTGGCTGGGGACTGCAGGCTCACAGTCTACGCCACGCATCCGCTCTGCTGTTTTTCCAGAGAGGTCTATGGCCAACCTGTTCCTTTTGGGTTATTGTGTGCTTTTCTATGCAGACAGGCAGGCAGGATTTCTTACAGCTGTTGCATTTGCTGTGTCTCAGGCTCCGTCCTGCAGCTGTGCCTTATCTCGTGTGCAGTCTTCACCTGACCCTGGTCAGAATGTCCTGGCCCTGCTGTGCTCTGCTCAGCATCTGTCTGCTGAGCAACAGCACTCTGTCACTCTGATCCTACCTTGTGCTATCCCTGCAGACGTTAGAATACTTTCTGTGCCACTCTCCAAACCGTAAGAGGTCAGATGATTTCCAGCAGCACACAGCTGCCACACACAGCCATGCTGACCACGGCAGGCTGCAGCTTCTTCTTGCAGAGTCCCGTAGCGGCGGGTGACCGCTACGGAAAAGGGGAATCCCACCACTGATGTTCTCCATCCTTCTTCTGCACCACCATGCAATCCTTCCTCCCCGTGCTGCGCTGCTGTCAGAGTTCTTTGTCCATTTCTCGGGGTCGTTGCAGCAACTGTTCCAAATTTCTTTACCACTGTCCCTACTGCTCCAACTGACCCAATCTGGGACGCCTTTTTGTAAGGAATTCTGTGTTCATTCTGCAGCTGACTTGGACTTCTTCTCCCACTGTCCCCATTAAGGAGTTGATCTGCTTCAGTCCATCCCAGCTCCATTCCTGGTTCAAGCATCCCTCCTTGCCATAGCCTGGCTCCAGTCCCTTCCCCAGTCGCAGTGGGATCGGTTTGTTCTGTTCCCGTCCACTTAGAGAAACAGAAGCTTCCTGCCCACCAAACCTTGCGACAGGCATTTCCCTACAGAAGCATTCACATCCTTCTGGCCCCTTCGGCCGGTTCCCAGCTCTCCAAACCGCGACGTAGGGCTGCAGCCCAGCCCACGTCTTCTTTGGGGCAGCTCTGGGGCAGCGCCACCCCGAGGCGGAGATGCCTTTTCCCCACACACAGCTGGTTCTATGGCCACATGGGGTGAGGACACGGGGTAGTGGGTCACGTGGGGGTCCTGCAGGGTCACAGAGTTGTGGGGTGACGTTGGGTCAGATGGAGTTCTGGGTCACAGTGATGGGGCCAGATGGGATGGTAGGGTTAGATGGGATGTCGTGGAGTTACGGGTCACATGGAGTTAGATGGTGGGGGTGAGGTGGGGGCAGAGATCCCAGAGTTCTGGGGCCACATGGCAGCGGGTCGCAGCGTGATGGGGGCAGGCAGGGTCAGGGAGTCACAGGGTGGTGTGGGGCTATGGTTCACACAGGGCCGTGGGTCATGTGTAGCCATGGGGTCACGCACATACAGGGTTATGTAGTCATTTTGGGTTATGGCTCATGTGGGGTAATGGCTCATGGCCCCACCTTTGGGCCACAGGGACCCCTAGTCCCCTCTCAGGAAGAAATAAATCCACTCCAACACTGCCCCACAACCCCCTTTTTACCTCAAACCACTCCTCACATCCCCACCTTCCTTCTGTGTCCCCCTATCCCAGTGTCCCACCTGCAGCGCACATCCTGCCTTCTCCTGGACAGCACTGTGCTCCTGCAGGCTCTGTTGTCATATCCATCCCATGGGCGTATATCCCCCACACCCTGCCACAGAGCCCCATAATTGCTCAAGGAGCTCCTCAGAACTGGTATACCTCCCCCACAGCCAGCCTGGGACCTCACGGAGCCCCGTTGTTCCCAGCAGCACCCCTTATCCCTGCTCTGGGCTCCCCTAGATCCCCCCTATTTCCTCCTTCAGACCTCCCTAACCCCCTTAGGTCATCCCTTGGATCTCGCAGACCCCCACAGTCCCTTGCAGGACCCCCGTCACAAGTCCAGGACCCCAATAGCCCACCTGGTGCTGCTGGATCCAGCATCCTCAGTGAGCTGTGCCACAGTGCAGCACCCTGAGCCCTTCTGCATTGCTGCAGAACGGGACACATGCAGATCCCAGGGCAGTGGACACTGCTCTGCATGTCACTGCCTGGCCCAGGAACTCCTCCCCTGTGCTGTCTGTGAAAGTCTTTTCTTTGCTCCTGGCATAACTTCCATCTCCAGAGCACATGAGGAGTGTCCCTCAGACTGTGGCTCCTCGTTAACCCCACAGCATCCAAACGAGGAATCCTGTAGTAACCCACATCTCAAGATGAGGCTACAGCTGTGCCCAGTGCCCTTATTAAAGAGAGGAGATTGAATTAGCATAACAGGACATCTTTCCTCCTGACATTTCCCACCGTCTGCATGTTGGCTGTGCCATGCAATCAGCATTTGGTCATAGAGCTGTGAGTGCAGGTATGTGTGCATACGGGGTGCGCAGAGCTGGTGTTGAACATCAGAGTGTGCACTGCACGTGGCTGTGTGCAAGGCTGGAGCTGCGCTCGTGTCTTCATGCATGTGGGCGTGCAATGGGGTGGGTTTGCACGTGTGTGCATGAACGTGGGTGTGTGCATCAAGGTCTTTGCACATGGCTGTGTGGTTCTGCTCACATTTGCATGCACATGGATGGAGCGTGCACACAGGGCTGTGTAAGGATGTGCTTGCAGGTGTGTGAATGCACAGATATGTGCACAGGGAAGTCTTTGCACGTCGGTGTGTGGTTCTGCACACATATGCGCACACAGAGCAAGGGAGCAGTGGAGGTTCCTGGGAACAGGAGATTCCTGGGAGAGGCAGAACTCACATGAGAGTGCTGGAGAGCACAGGGCTTGGAAGCACAGCTCCACAGCACTGCGCTCTGCACAACAGCCTGCAGGATGGCATGGAGCGCTGATAGAAGCAGGACAGAATCACAGAATCACACAGAATGGCCCAGGTTGAAATGGATCTCAAGGATCATCTCTGACACCTTCCCACCACAGGCAGGGCCTCCACCTCCACATTTAATACCAGACCAGGCTGCCCAGGGCCCCATCCAGCCTGGCCTTGAACAGCTGCAGGGATGGACAGGGCATCCACAGCCTCTCTGGGCAGCTGTTCCAGCACCTCACCACTCTCATAGTAAAGAACTTCCCCCTGACATCCAACCTCAATCTTCCCTGCCTCAACTTCAAACCATTTCCCCTTGTGCTGCTATCTACCCTTTCAAGGAGCTGACTCCCCTCCTGTTTCTAGGCTCCCTTTAGGTGCTGAAAGGCTGCAATGAGTTCACCCCACAGCCTTCTTTTCTCCAAACTGAATAAACCCAGCTCCCTCAGCCTGTCTTTGTAGGGGAGGTGCTCCAGCCCTCTGATTGTCTTTGAGGGTCTCCTCTGGACCCTCTCCAACAGCTCTCTGCCTTCCTTGTACTGAGGGCCCTAGACCTGGAGGCAGTACTCCAGATGGGGAGTATGCGCCGCCTCAGCTTCTACAGGTGGGTGTTTGGGGGGGGGCACCGAGGAGGGGACTGGGCTTAAAGGAACCAGGGGCCGCATGCAGCTCTGCTTTGGCCCCATGGGGCTTCTGTGTCGCTCAGAACCTCTGCCTGGTGGCAGGAGGTGCTGTGTTCCCCCCCAGTGGTTCAGACACAACCTCCCCAGTCCCTCTTTGTGACCCCAGGGTCGCACCCTCCTCTGTGGTCCCCCTCCCATCTGTGAGGTCTCCCTGAGACCCTTCTTGCAGCGAGGGGCCCAGAACTGAACGCAGCACTCGAGCTGCAGCCTCACCAGAGCTGAGTGCAGAGGGACAATCACTTCCCTGCACTGCTGGCAGCACCGTTTCTGATACAGGCCAGGATGCCGTTGGTCTTCTTGGCCACCTGGGCACACTGCTGGCTCGTGTTCAGCTGAGTGTCAACCAATAACCCCAGGTCCGTTTCCTCTACACTGACTTCCAACTGCTCTGCCCCACGCCCATAGCGGTGCCTGGGGTTGTTGTGGCCAAAGTGCATCTCCAGTTGACCAGGAAGGCTGACAGATGATGGAAAGCAGCTTGGCTTTTCACCTCCACCAGCTCCCCCAGCACTCTTGGATGAATCTCGTCTGGCCCCGCGGACTTGTGGCAGTCCAGGTGGAACAGTAGGACTCTGTTTCCTCCTGAATTGTGGGGGGTTTATTCCGCTCCTCATCTGTCATGGTTTTGTGATTTTTGGTTTTCGGTATTCCACATCATAACATCATGTGGGGCAGTGGGAGTTTAACTGTTAATGCTCCAGTTCTGGGTACCTGCCTGGAAGAGAAGAAGAACTACACTCCCCAGGGGACTTTGCGGTCACAGAGTCTCGAGATACAACTCCTGGCAAGGTCACCTGATGCGCTCTTCTTTTGCCTGCTCTTCGTCGGCTCTCTTCCCTTTTTTCTCCCGGCTGCTCAACTGGACTGCGCATCTCACCTCAGCCCTCCGTGTTGTGGTGAGGCCTACCCACCTTTCGGACATTCTCTCTCTCATTATATTTGATTTATTAGCCTCAATTTTAATTATATTGTATTATAGTGTGTTATCTTGCATTCCGATAATATATTTAGTAAATTAGTTTGTTTCTCCTCAGATCGTTGCCGCTGTTTTTAATTATTTTGGGGTCCCCTGTTCCCTTTTTCCGGAGGCGCGGATCTGCGGATCCCTCCGCCCCGCTAGTCACAGAACTGGGCCGAACCAGCCCGTAAACCGTTGACACCATCTGAGACTTCCAGGTCAGAGAGCAGAGAACCTAAGAGCTTTTTTTTCACCCTTTGCACTTCACATCTCTTGTGCACTGAAGTCTTCCCTTCCCTGAAGCTGCTCTCCCCATAAACTGTTGGCGGAGGTCTAAAGCCACCAGTCCTGCGGTTAGGATTTTGTGAAAGGGGCGCACCATTTGGTGTTGGGGTGCAGCTTTGTGTTAAAGAAGTGAGTTAAATCTTTGGGCCTTGGGTTCAGGCTTTTGCTAAAGGGGTGCAGCCTTTTGTTCTTGGGGTTATGCTGCTTGGCAGCCTTTGGCCTTGGGCGTCTGCTTTTAGTTTTCATTTCTCCTGTTTGCATCTCTATGCCTCTCCAGGACTCCGTAGCAGAGACACTTTTTCTTTGCTGCAGCCTTCATGGACAAACTCCACTGAGCACAAGAGATCTGTGCAGACGCAGCAGCAGACGTCTGTGTGCAGAGGGACACTGCTCATCCCATTTCTCCTCCTAGCTACGTCTCGTCCCACTCAGTGTGTCTTGAGGGGGTGAATCTCTGTCCATCTCCTGAGTCGCGCCTCCCCTGGTCACAGCAAAGGGTCACTACTACAATGGCTTTGCTGGCTGTGTGTGAGTGCTCTGCTTTTAAACGTTGTCTACAAAATAATGAAATGATGAGAGGTGCTGTGTCTTCCCTTGAGTGGCTGTTACGTAGCTTCAGGAGGCAGACTTTGGTGGTTTGCCTTTGTTTATGGGCACAAAACCAGGCTGGGTGGGACTTGGAGCACCCTGGTGTAGAGGGAGGTGTCCCTGCCTATTGCAGGGGGGTTGGAACTAGTTGATCTTAGGGGTCTCTTCCTACCCAAACCATTCTATGATTCTATGCTTTACAGACCCAATCAGGTGAGAAAGCTATCTTGTGCTTTATGGTACAGTGTGCTTGGCCAAAGGGTGCTTTGGCAGCAGAGATTTGCTGTCAGGAGGCATGAAAGCCTTCATGCAAATACTGCTGTGCGCCAGGCACAGAGACGTCAGCTCACAGCACATCACTGACTGGATGCCTGCACTGCAGCTGCTGTTTGTTAACCTGGAGGTGCATCTTGACAGAAGAAACACCTTCACCAAGAAAGTGCTGCAGCGTTGTGGAAAACCTCCTGCTTTTACTGACCTTAAGTCTCTTGTTCTTGTCTCTCCTTACAGTAAAGTGCACGCGAAATAAACCTGCGTGCGTTGTTGAAAGACTGTACAAATCCATGAAGATAAAGAGATTGTAGAGTAAGATTGCTTGCTTCTTTCTTGCATTTTCGTGCTCGAGTCAGCAGCATCATGGCAATCTTGAGATGGAAGCTGCAGCCAGTCAGGAAACTGGCTTTTCCAGGAAACATCAGGTTTTTCTGCACATCAGGGTAGTAGTCATACTCAGGAGCAAGCTGCTGCTAATGGATCGCTCCATTAATGCAAAAATGCTCTAATTAAGAGCAGCTCCTGCACAAGACTGGGCACTGAGACCTTTGTGTCTGTCGGTGATTCTGCAGCAGGTTCTGTGTTAGCTGCACGGGACCGCTTTGCTTTCTAGGGCTTGGGAACAGACAACAGCACTCTGATCAGAGTGATGGTGTCCTGCTCCAAAATTGATATGCTGGATATCAGAAGAGAATTCCTGACCATGTATGGGAAGTCTCTCTACTCCTTCATGAAGGTAAACTTGTCGATGTTAGACACAAAAAGTGGGATTTTCTGAGTGCCTTTAATAACTGATACCCCCTTGACACCTGTTGAGTATTTTTGAGTAGCTGAGATGAAGCAGACGTTGCAAAAACGTACTGAAAATGTTCCTGAATATTCCTAAATTGTCTAGGATATGACCACTGCAAAAAGAAATCTGTCTTAAGAAGAATTTTACTTTAGTAGAACCTAAAAATTATTCATACTCCTTTTTTTTCCTTTTCTCAGTAATTCAGTTTGCTCTGGCCTTCTCTCCTCCTCTCCTCTACTTTCTTTTTTTCTGCACACTTCTCCGTTTTCTCTGCACCACTCCTTCCTTTCTTCCTCCATCTGTCCTTCCCTCTTTTGCTGTTCCCTCTGTTCTCCCCACCCTCTCTTTTTTTTTCTCTTGTCCTTCTTAGATCTGTTCTTCTTACCTGTATCCTCTCTTCTGTTCTGCCCTCTTTCCTTTCCCCCCTTGTTCATCAATCACTCTACTGTTCTCCCCCCTTGCATGCTCCTCTCTTCCCTTTTTCCTTTGTTCCGCTCTATCTTTTCTCTCCTCTCCTTCTCTCCTCTCCTTTTTGTGGCAAGAGGACTCTGAGCTCCCTTGCTGGTGTGGCAAGAGAGGCGCAGACTCCCTTGCTGGTGCAGAAGGAAGGACGAAGGACCTTTATTGTAGGTGCTTACAACCTTTTATACCCGCACAACTACAGCTGGTTACATGTAGAAACCAGGCGCCTCGTGTGTGTTTACGTCTGGCTCAAGCTACTGTTAAGCTTGTTTACTCATTAGCAAGATAATGACTTTCTTTATCCCACATCTCCTCCTTCTCTATTAATAGAAAAAGAAGCATGGTTCAGAAACAATCCTAAAAGTAGCTAAACTAAAATTAATGCACTGAACAAACAATGCATTCTTTAGAGTACAAACAGCAGTCCATATTAACCAATCCCAACGATTCCAGTTCTTACGATTCCTTGGTGACGCAGTTGACAAAGCGTGTCTTGTCGGTGAGAGTCCAAACCACTGATGAAAGTGCTGTGATCACGTTACAGCAGGTGGTGAGGCGGATGGCCAGACCCCCCAGACTCACATGAGCACCCCCTGGACACCCCAGGACACCTCTGGGACATCTCCAGACTTCTGGATGACTCCAGAACCCCCTGGATGCCCCCAAACCTCTCTAGGATGTCTCCTGCAGATCCTTCTGCACAATTCCAAGGGGGGACAAGGTGGAGTTGTGGGGGAGGAGAAAGGGGTCAGTAGGGCTTCTGTGGGCTGAAAAGGGGGGTTGTGTGGAATCTAGGGGGAGGCAGCTGTTGTCTTAGCAGACAGCCACATCAATGGGGATTGGAGGCTTTTTCTGCCTTCCGGCTCCTGGCTGTTGCTCTGAGAGTGGAGGTTCTTGCCCTGAGAGAACCACCAGCAGAAAGGATCCCATGCGTGCCCTCTGAGCCCTTTCAGACAAAGCAGCTGGATTGGCATGGCCTGCAACCTTGGTTTGGAGTTAAGCCAGCAGGCTTTGCCCAAAGCAGAATGACCTGTGGGCACGGCGTCCAGCAGGTGGAAGTGACCAACAGCTGGGGACAGCAGCAGCTTGAGCAGCGCTCTTGAGGGAAATCCTCACTGGGAACAAAGGACCAAAAGAAGAGAGTAGCTTGTCCCTGTGTTCACATAGTAAGGTTTTCCTTTCTGATCTGTTACCTCTCAGCCGGTGCCTACAGCTGTGTGATGTGCTCTGCAGGAAGTGCTGATGTTTAGCATTTAACCTTGTCTTTCATATTGTTTTAAAGCTTAGAGGCAACCTTAATTTCTACAGTCCTGAGCTGTGTGCCACAAGAGCTCTCCAGCTTCTATCTGTGATGTGAGACTGTATTGCGTCTACTTTAAGTCAGGCTCTTCTTCTCTTTTCATTTTAAGGTGGGAAAATTAATTTCTGGGCCAGGAGAAGAGGAAATGCAACGATCTTCCCTGCACTGTTGAGTTTGCCTGAGTTGCCAAGCGCTCCTCATTTTTCTTGTGCCCTTCAATTCCAAGTCCGTATTTTCCCAAAAGCAAAAGAATTCAGAGGTAACCACCCACAGTTAAGTAAGTGATTTCAGTATTTATTTCTGACTGTGGCAATTACTTCGGTTCAGCAGTCACACTTAATTTACAGTGCCTGCTTTAATTCTCACAAAGGTTGCAGTTGCAGCTGACTTCCCAAGGCCGCAGTACGTGGTGATGGCACAGCCCTGGCCTTCTGCATTTGTGCCAATGCCGCATTTCCTTTCTCTGTTTTGCAGGTCAGCTGGCGCTAGAAGTGGACGGCATCCCGGTGCGAATGAAGGTCAGTGTAGGAGCAGCTGCTGATGGGAGGAAGGAAGTGCAGGCTAATGGACTCTGACGCATCTCCCATTACGGTACCAGAGGAGGCAGTAGTGATGCTGGGGGGCACTTGCAGAAGAGCACGAGGAACTCCTCAGGAGGAAGCCACAAACCCTGCAGAAAGCTGCAGGAGACTCAGAGCACGTGTGGATGCCCAGGAAAAAATGATGCAGGCCCAGTGTTTGAGCAGTGCCTGGCCATGGAGTGCTGCAGCCCAAGAGCAAAGCTATTCTGCCTTTGTCAAGATGGCTTTTCAAGGTGGACTTGTCTGTCGTCACAAAAACCAGAGGGCTGACTCATCCAAATGCTGCTGATTTCTTGGAAGCCCAAATCCTTCCAGCCTCCAATCTGGGGGCAGCCTGGGGGCAACATCTCCTGGGTGTGATCATGCAGTGCCTGAAGGAGAGGATGACGCAGGCTGGTTACACAAGAGTCATCTTAATTTCTCTGTTTTGTTACTTCAGATAACCCCACTGGGTGGCCCTGATGTTGCTTTCTTAAAATGTGGTACCAGCCCTGGTGACTTTGGGCCAGAGCCCAAAAGGCTGGAAGCAGTCCAGAAGCTTTAAGTCACAGACCCAGCTGGAAGGGCTGGCACCAGCCCAAGGGCCTAAAGCCACAGACACGGCCGGGGAGGCCAGCACTGGTCCTGAGACCGAAAGCCACAACCTGAGAGGCCAACATCGGCCCAGGGCCCAAAGCCCCAACCAGAGATGCCGGCACCAGCACTGGGTTTTGTTTTCTGCTGGTTCCTATGGGACTCCATTGACCACTCTGAGGCCGTACTGGTCTTTCCTGGTTTTTATTGGGCTGCACAGGAGTCATCTTCACTTCTCTGTTACTTTACTTCAAATAACCCCATTGGGTGACGCCGGTGTTGGTTTCCTAAAATTTGTATCTAGGAGGTGACCATTCCTTTGCCTATGATGAAAGCACAGAAGTGATGCAGGCACTCGCTGAGGTCACAGTTGTTGCCGTGTTGGGAGCGTTTGTGCCACAGCTGGTGAGCAGAGCTGGTGCTCTCGTGAGCGTGCTGCACGCGGAGTCTGAGCTCTGTGCTTTTCTTGAGAGAGATCACCCTGTGAGAGCCCATTGGAAGCACCACTGCAGTGTGTGTGAGCTGGGCACAGCTCAGGCTGAGCAGGCTGACCAGGTGAGCTGGGTTTGGTGCTGGGTGGTTGCCGGGAGGTATCTCAGCAGAAAAGCTGGGCTGTGGAGGATTTCCCAGATCAAACGGTGCCCTTCTGAATGGCTGTATCCAGAGGAAACATGTTCTTGTTGAGATTCCATCCCACGATTCGGTGAGGATGATTCTTCCCCTGGAAAATTGCTGCCGAGCCCCCACCTTCGTGTCAGACCTTTAAAAGGAAGCAGAGCGCAGACTTCATAGAGTGCAACTTGTGTCTCACTGCTCCATGCATTGCTTGGTGTGCCATACCCAGCAGGCATTTCAGCAAACCGCGCTGAAGTCACGGCAGAGAGCCAGGTGCTCAGCTGGGGACATGGACGGTCTGCACACTCGTGGGGGAAAGGGGACCTGGGGGCACTTGCTGACAGAAGCCATGGCAGTCAGACGCAAGCTGGAGCCAGCTGACCTGCACTGCACTCCAAGCATTGCCCTCCTCAAGAGACGACATTGCATGGCAGAAGAAATCTGGGAAAATGCTTCTTCCTCAAGACTTTTCACTTGTTGATACTTTCTGTAGGGTTCCTGTCCGAGATCCTTGGAGATCAAGGCAGTTGAAGAACGAGTGAAGCCAGCTCCTTCCAAGAGCGAGGGAGGTTCCTGTGGAGAGAACCCTCACACCCTGGGCTTCCTCTGACTTCAGCCATCATGTCTCAGCAAGGAGATGACCGTGGTTCCTATTCCTGCTCTGTCAGAGGGAAGGTATGCCTGGGTTTCCCTTGCCTGGTGTTTCTTCCTTTTTCTCATGTTTAAGGGAAGGGGTGGAGCAGGAGGAGCCCTCCTGGTCCTTTGTGGCCTCAAAAACCAGTTGGGTTCTGCGCTCACTGCTGACAGCCCGGGCTAATGACGTGGACATGGCTTAGGCTGTATTTTCCCTTAGTGATAAATAATCTCTCAGCACTCCGATAATCTCTCTCTGGCACGATCTGGAACCTCTCTGCAAACCTTGGCTGCCCGTCCCCACCGACGTTTCTTCCTTTCTCTCCTCAGAAGCAGCGCGGCGCGGTTCCCCGTGTTTGGGAGCAGCAGCCAGCAGGCTGCCGGAGATCCAACAGCGCCTTGCAGCGCACAGAGGGACGCAATGGGGACAGAGCGTCCTTACTGCCACGCAAAAGTGAGTTTCTTCAGTCCTCTGTCATGAAGGATGGAGGAATGAGTTCTGAGTATTGCTTCTGAGCGGGTGCAGTGCTGCAGGGGATGTCAAGTAAGCCACTGGGGAAGCGTTGGAGAGGCCGACAGCGGCAGTTGGTGTCAGCAGTGAGGCAGAAGTCTGCATATAAATGCTTAGAGTCGAGTGAATTCCTTTTAGAGCCAAAAAATGTGTCTCAACTTTTGCACCTGATAGTGTTTTGTTTGGTGATGCACCTCTGCTCTGCCGAACGTAGAGCTGTCGGGCAGACGGGGGTTCTTCTGCTGCCATCTGAGCAAGAATGAGACTTTTGTTTTTTTGCAGTTTTGGGGCTGGATTTGGGCTAACAGGACAATACATCTACAGGCGACTGGTTTCTGTTAAATCAGCAAATTGTATTTTGTTGTAGGGACGGAGCCTGCGCGTCTGTGGAATGGTGCTGGGCAAGGGGGGAAGCGGAAAGCCTCCGCAGGTAAGAAGCTCTTGTGAGCTGTGGTGTGGGTACCTCCACCTCTAAATAGGGCTGCATGCAGGGCTGTGTGTGATGGAGGAGAGAGGAAAGGACACTGCAGATCTGTGCTGACTGCAGAAATGGCACAGTGCAGGATCAGCAGAAAGGCAAATGGAAGAAACTATGCTTGAAGACCAGAAATTTGTGTCTGACTGTGCTAAAGTCTTCCTCCAAAGAGATGCTCTTCATGTCTGTCTTGTCTCCTTTCTGTCAGAAGCTGATGCCAGTGGCCTTCCTCTGAAGCGCAGCCTTGCAGAAAGGCAGGGGAGAGCTACAGACCATGACATGGCACCCAAGAGAGGTACAGACACACAACAGGCATCTGGGTTTGGTGCACTGTCTTTCTAACTAGGCTTTCTGTCTGCTCTTCCCGGGACTGTTCTCACTGCGTGTTGCTTGGGGTCTTAGTCCCTGGGATTTACAGTTACCTTTCCTGTGCTGATTTGAAATACAAACCCACAGTTCACCTAAGATCCTAAGATCTGTGACCGTGAACACTCCAGATGAGATGTCCCAGCGTTGTGGCCCATTTTGCAGACTGAAAGTAGTATTGGACTCTTGTTATGTCTTCTTGCTTCTCCTTTCTTGCCAGACATAGTTGCTGAGCCCAATGGAAAGATCTACACGAAAGCGGTGCAGGAAGTCCTTTCTGAGAGAGCTTGTCTCCAGGCTGGAGGGCTTCCTACAACAGCAGGTCCCAGCTCAGGGAGAAGACCTTCCCCTGCAGCGTGCCCCTGCTCTGTCTCCAAGTCCCTGGCTGGATGTAAACGCAAGGGCTTGGAAGAAGAGCAGCAAACAGCAGCACAGCTGCCTGCTAACAAAAGAGCGAGGGGTCAGAGTGGAGTCAGCGTGCCGGCTCCAGCAGCACAGCCTGGGCCTGCTGCAGCACGGAGCTCCAAGCTAAGAGGTAAGAAGGTGCTGTGGTACCCACCCTGTAGGGTAGGTGCTGCCCTTATCAAGCACACCGAAGTTGCATAGGGTTTGCTTTGCTTTCTCCTTCTCTGCAGAGGGGAAAAGAGTTGAAGCCTACAAAGTCCAAAGGCAGTGAGGTGCCACAGTATGTAACCCCGTCTCTTTCCATTAACTCTCCATGGTGGTCTTCTGCACCTTTCCACTGGAAATGTCATTCACTGAGAGGTTTCCATTTCCTTTGTCTTTTTTCTGCCATCTGTTTTTATGGTACCCATGTTCCTGCAGTTTTGCTGCTGACAAGATGAATTCAGTTTTATTTTTGCTTTACAGCAAGAAGACAACGAAAAGAGAGAAGAGTGGAATTGAAGAAGGCTTCTCTGAGAGCTGCTGCTGCACGTGCAGAGGTGAGTCCTTGGTGAGCACAGACACGGCTCTTGTTGTTCTCAGTGCCTCCGTCTGTCAGACGTGAAAGGTACTGCAGAATCCCAAGGAAGCAGTGTAATAGGAAAACACCCCGCTGTGTGTTTGAGGAAATCACGCTGTCAGTGAGAGCTGCCTAGGGGAGCTTAGATGCCTTCCTCCAGCTTTAGAAAGACACTTGTTAATGGTTGGAGGGTTTTGCTGGGATAAAGAAGCTTGCCATGTCAGGCACTGCAACCTTTGGAACCTCATTCCCCCAGCAGAGCATGAATCTTACCATAGGCAGCGTGTTATGGGATGTAATGTCAGTGACCTGAATGGCAGGAACGGGCTGTTCTGCATGGGGCCATTCTGGAAGCTTACTGATCAGACTTTCTTAAGGAGATCTCCCTAGATTGTTTCTGTCCTATCTCTAAACTTGCCTTGTTTCTTTCCAGTCCTCCGCAATGAACAGCCTTGTGGAGATGATGCAGAAGCTGCAGCTGAAGGACTGAGAGGAGGAGCGTCAGAAGGCAGCGGCTGCAGTGCGCGGCGTTACAGGGCAGCGTTCCGAGCGCCGCCCAGCTTGGCACTCCAGGTTTGCTTGTAGTCAATAAAAAGCAGTCACAATTAGGGATTGACAAAGAGCGCACGGCCTGATTTGTCCAGTGGCATTCCATGAGCTGATGCACGACTACTGGTCCAGAGTAGAAACTATGCAGCTTCGGACCACCAAGCTGCCATCCTGGCGCTGTTCTTCTTGGAGGCAGTGCTCCAAGTGCTCCTGCTGTTGCTGACTCCTGACGTTGCCCAGGGAGGACCTGCCCACTTCACTCTGCTCTACCTCCTGTTCCACACACACATGTGCAGCCCACCAGCCTTCCACCGGCCGTGCAAGCACACCATCCCATCTTGCACACTTCAGCCACATTGCCTTCCTCCTCCTCCCCCCACCAGTTCCCATTTCTGCTTCCCCTTCCTGTGCTGCCCCCCCCCTCCCTTCATTGCCTGCCATCCCTCACAGCCCTCCAGTTTGCACAAGGCTTTGCATCACTTCCTTTGTGCACAAGCCCCCCATTGCTATGCCCCTTGTTGCACCCCGCTTTTGCAGCACCATTTAGCGATTCCCCCCCCCATACTAAAAGTACAGTTAGCTCAGAAATCCAGATTGTTTTTAATTAGCGTTTTTAATTAAAACACAACCTTGCAGCCAATGCTGTGAATCACTGGACTGTGAGCTACTCCTGGCAGTGAATTCTCTCTCTGTACTGTTGGTTTTGTAGCAATTACTGTTACGTTTGCCTTGATATCCCTCTGGGTTCTCTGGATGCGTCCCTTTCTGAAACCTTACTTCTCATTGGGAAACCCCTCACAACCATTCCTCTTTGCTTTTGTGCATGGAACATCTGTATTTTATCCTCCTTTACATGAACTTCATTACAACCTTTGGGCTGTAATACCTCTGACAACAAAAACACAACTTGCATTTTAATGTGATGCTGCTTTGCTTTGTACCAAATCAGTGCTCCTTTGGTCTCTCATTTAGGACAGGGTGAAGGGGAGCAGCGTGAAGCTGTGTGCAGGAAAGCTGAGGGTGGGAGGGCACTACCAAACACAGCTGATGCGTCTCTCTGCAGTTTTGCCTTCCTGGGAGGAACCCAGAGCTTCCCGGTTTGTTTCTGCTCCTCTAGCATTTGTACTGCAGTGCGAGCATCAGGTTCTGCTGCCTTATTCTTCTTCTGGAAGATCCCCTGCAGCCACGGACATCCGATACAGGCACCTGTCCTTTTTTTTTTCTTTTTTTTTTAAATCAGGACACATTATTCCTGCTGTGTTTTCCATGCATTGCTTAACAAAGTCACCATCAGAAAATGGTTTTGATTTTCCTGCAGTCTGATTTGCTACCATGTAACTAGCTTCTATAACAGAGTCCATCTGATTTTTGAAATTATTTTGTTGAGGTTAGAGACATTCTAGTCTTTATAATTCCACTGTTTTGTCTTTATGAAGCATCTCTTGATATGCATCGAATTTGGCAGCCTGGAGAAGAGACTGGGGCCTCTGGGTATCTTGAGGAGGCTCCAAGAAAGAAGGGGAAAGAGTCTTTAGACGGGACATAAGGAAGAAGTCTGCTACAATAAGGGTGGCACTGGAACAGGGACACTGAGGGACCCTGGAGATCTCTGGAGCCCTGAGCACTGGGCGTCAGGGCCTGGGGATGGATGGGATGGAGGGCACTATCCCTATCTTGTTCCAGGGGGACCATTGCCACCCCCAGACCTTCCCTCATGCCTTGGACAGCTGTACAAGGAGGAGGGCCTCGAGGTGTCCTAGGGATGGCCCAAGGTCACTGTGCAGATGGGACAGGGGCTGTGGCTGCTGCCCCAAGGGGACCCACATCCAGTCCTTCTGCCCAAAATCCTGGGACACAAACCCTGCAGGGACAAGGCTTTTCCTTGGTCTGTGACAGTTCTTGACATTCTCTGCTGACCAGTGGAATCCTCTGAAGACCACTGAAGACCTTGATGATCTCTGGCACCCTCCAATGACCAATAAAGCCCTCAGCAAAGCCACGCTCTGTGTGTCTGTGTCCTTGTCCCCATGCTCAGCAGGGACCGCTCGTGTCAGTCCCTGCCTGGCAGAGGCCACCCCTAAGTGCTGGGAGGGGTCCCCAGCTCCATGCCCTGCACCTCACGTCCTGCGCCCGTGGGCCTCTGCATCCCCTCTGTGCTGCCTGCTCCAAAATCCTAAAGGACGGAGCTTCCTGTGCTGCCCAGCAGCCCCAGTACCCTCCCTTTGCTCTCTCCCAATTCCTCCTTCCAGTTCCTCCCAAGCCCTTCACCCTTTGTTCCATCTCCTCTACGGCCACCGTGTTCCCAGGTCACTCTCCTTTTACCCCCTTCCTTCCTCAGACAATTGCCCCTCACTTGGATCTGCTTCAGTCCTCCTCCTTCGGTCCCAGTTCCACTCCATCTTTACCCTCCATGGAGTCCCCAAATCCCCTCCCTTAGGCACCTCAAATCTCCTCTCTGATGACCGATGACACCCTCTGTTGATTAGCGAAGCCCTCTGACGGTCAGTGAAGATCTCTGATGATCAGTGGAGCCCTCTGACAGCCCACGAAGCCTTCTGATGACCGCTGACACTCTCTGATGGCAAACTGAGCCTCCGATGATCTGCTGCTTCACATGCAGGAAAGGGAAGTGAAGGGTGAGAAAGAAGATGTTGACATCATTTGGTAGGTAGCGTGCTTTGCTCATCATAGGATAAAGATTTGTCCACGTTAACCAAGCACAGAATTCAGAGAGAAGTGTGACTGCATCACACCTGTGTGTGCGTGCTGCCCGGTGCCTGGGACTGGCTGTCTGAGTCTAAGTCCTCCTCCAAGAGGCTCGGCTGCTCCTCAGCCATGCTGACGTGCTCCTCGTGGAGGTGCTGCTGTCCGGGCACTCGGACGACTCTGCTCGGGGTGAGCTGCACTGGAAAGACACTGGGTCACAATCCAGGCTGGTGACTGCGACGTCTGCTGGGCTCAGGCCAGCATCTTCAGCAGAGCCAGGAGAAACCAGGGCAGGAATGTGGATGAGCTCCTTACCCCCATCACTGTTGTCCTGTGGAAGGCTGTCATCAGAACTGCAGCAATTCATGCTTCCTGAGAGCTCGGCACTGAAGGAAGCACACAACGCACCACTACTGGGCCTGGGTCTGCTGGTTTGAAACCGCTTAGATTCACCTAGGAAAGAGCAGATACACAGGGGTGAGTGTCAAACTTCCACTGCCCAAGGAGGCAATGGCTTGGTGGTGTTTTTCAAGCAGGCTTCAAGCAGCATGCAAGATGCTCACCGTACGGAGTTAGCAATAGCTGTTAATTAAGTGTGCTCAAACTCTTTCTAAAGCTGCTATCAGGCCCAATTTAGTCTGAAACTAAGCTGTTTGCAAAAGCAAAACTAGTTCATGCGTGCTGTGTTTCTAAGTCTTTCTCAGAAATCATTTTCCTCCCGAGGCTGCCTTTTTCACCTGAGAAGAAAAAGGGGGAGATGGCAAGGAATGAAAGGTAGGGCGAGGGCAGCTGTACAAAATCCTCTGCAGGAAAACAAAGACCTGAAGAGCATTGCCCTGAGACTGCTGCCTGACACAGATGGATGAGCTGCTTCATTAAGTCCAGCTTTTACTGCGGAGGCGGCAGGCATCTCTGCTGTTGTTTGTCTGCAGCCAGGAATGTCACACTGCCTTTTTTTAAACACCCATTTACTCTTTCACGAAAGAACATCAACTTCTGATACTCGTTCTGCAAACTGGGGAAGAGTAACCCGCAGAATGCTGACTGCTGCAGAGGACAGGTTGGAAGACGGCTGCTCCGCACGCCCATCGTGCCACGGCAGCTCCTTGCCGGATGTGCCTGGGATAACTGGTTGGCTCCTGACAGCAGTCCCCTCACAGTGGGGAGGAAAGCAGCACTTGCACAGCTGGCTTTATGAGCACTAAACAAGCACGGCTAAAACGCTCAAGGGAGACTGTCTTAAAGCACAGTCACAGAAGGCGTTTTGTTATACTGAAGACTAAAGGCATCAGGGAGAAGATGGGATAAAACTCCCCGCTGGCCCACACTTCAGGATCTGTGGTATGTTCTTCTGCAAAAATGCACAGTTGCTGTTTCTAAATTTGGAAAGAGACAGTAAAACATACACGGAAAGGGTTGAGAAGTCAGAGTGTCCGTAGCTACAGAAAGATGTTGGATGCCTTCTTTCTGTGGGCATCTTTGTGGAAAAGTGACTTTGTGTAGCTTAAATGTCTGTCTTCTGACACAAAAGCAAAATGGAGCCAGAAATGTATTCTTACTTCCATAATAACAGCGTCAGAAGGAAACATTCTGAGACTTCTTGTAGGGGTGCCATATGCTGTCTCCCAAAAACTACTCGGGGGAGAGGCACGAGTGGGGTGTGCTCTGCAGCTCCAGGTCTTGAGTTAACACGAGACCCATTCAGGAAAGACAGGGATGAACTGAAGGTGTTATGCACAGGCTTGAACACTAGAAGGAGGTACAAGCACCCTGAAAGCATGAACTCTATGCTGCTGGAAAGCAGGTTTTTGAAAGCTGGCTTTGCATCCTTACCTGCCAGGGCTATGACTTCCATTTCTGAGGGCTCCTGGGACTGTGCTGCAATTTGCATTTGGGCACTCAGGATGGGTTTCCCAGGCTGACACAGACCTTAGAAACTCGGTCTCTTTCAAACCACTGAGGATGTTTCCATTCTTATAGCTCAGCCCTGAAGTCTTGCTGGTTAATTTCCTCTAAACTGTGCAAAGCAAGATGCAGTGCTGGTGAGCAAACGTTCCACAGCTGTACAGCGCAGCATCCAAGGGACAGCTTTTATTTAGCTTGCAGCTGTAACTGCTTCCTGAGGAACTGTACAGCCATAAAAAGCATTCCAAAGCACCTCTTCCTCTTACATTAACACATCATTGGCCTCATCTCACTGCCCTGTTTCATTTCTAGAGCCAACAGGTCTGTCCAGCAGCTCTGCTTAGAGGAGAACCAAAATTTGTTTCAGACACGTGTCCTGAAATCTGGAAAACCCGATGTTTCCAGGTGCAGGCAGTACAGGCAAGGATAGACGTCAGATGCTTTATACACCTCGTGGCTGCCTGCTGAACCAGGAAGGAACAGCACCGTTGTGTGGCTAAACTGAGCCCATCGGCCAAATGTCTGTTAGTTGAGTCCTCAGAGTCCAAAGTGAGCGGAAATTCGCTACAACACTTCAGGCACAATTAGGGTAACTTAGTTTCAGCAAGCTTTGCATTTCTAATAATGGAAAAAAAACCCACCCAAACAATTACGATAGGTGCTGCAAAAGAAACTCCTCTTCACCTTTCAGATGGAAAGTCAATGACTGTGTGCAATTTCTCCTGTAAAAGTGTGGGGCCTTCTCCCATTTCAATGTCTCTGCTGTCTGACACAATGGGAGAGCTGCTGTGGCCTCGTGTCCGTGCCTGTGCCTCCTGCAGGGTGAGCAGCTTTGTGGAAGGAGAAGACACCCACAGGGACTAAAGAACTGTGTCCTGTAAAGGAAAACCACAGGTAAGAGGGAGGATCAGCAAGCAGCAGCATGAACATCGCAGCTCTAGGGGAGGTGCTGTATTTTTCTAAGTCTTGGCCATCCCAGCCACTGGAAGATGATGTCAAAACAACCATTTTGTCAGAGGGATGTTTATGGCAAAGGACATACCATAATTGAGAGCAGCTGAATGTATGTAAGCAAGCAAACAAAACTCCCAACCACTGGGGACAGGTCAGTCAGAAACCTTCACTGCCACACTTGTATCAAGCTTCATCTGCATGCAAAATATTGTCATGATAGTGACAGTTTTCTTCTTATGAGGTCTGGGTTTGGGCACTCTGAGCATCCAGCAACAGGAAACGCTGCACACGACTGCAGCTGCTACAACCCAGCATGCAGGTGGACACAGAGAACTCAATCTGGCCGTGCCTTGCTCTCGGCCTGTTTGTTTTTGCAGACAGACATTTAAACTTCTACCAAAGTAGCTCACAGTGCCAGCTGCTAGGATCTCTGAAGACTCTCAGTGCAGGGCAGTGCAGGTGAGCACGAGGAGTCTGCTCTAAGAGCTGTCCCTGTTTGCCACTGCTTACAGACAACTATTTATACGGCCATTCTCATGCGATAAGAGGTGGGGGAGGGAAGTGTATCATCCCCTCACATCAACATCCTGGTTGGATCCATTCCTACTACTTATACCTTTAACATCTCAGCTCCTGGGAAATGTGTGCACAGCCTCATGTGTTTGTCAGCTGTACCTGAGTACCCAGGCTTTGGGACAAATGGTACACACACATCCAGCTGTCATCCAACTAGACTAACTTGGGATGGCTTAAAGCAGGCTGGGGAATGCTGTCCCCTCTTGAAGGCTGGTCCAGGTTGAGACGCTGTGCTCAGAGGGGCTGCCATGCCAGAGCAGTATTCCCAAGCTTAGCCAATTCTCTGTGACATTCCCTGACCCTTCTGCTTGTGGGGAAGCAGACGACTTGAATGCTTGAATCATTAAACAGCTAGACAAGGTGATATGCTCCATTCTACAGCCTGGATCACTGTTTGGCCCGGGTGCTTTGCATGTTGGTCTACCCCTGGCAGAGCTCAGCCTGCTGCAGGGTGTTCCTGTTCAGCCAAGCTAACCCCTGCACTCTGCTGACATAGAAACTGCCTTCCAGTAGGAAGGAACAAAAGCTGCACTTACAGCAACTGTGCTATCCAAAAGAGAGCAACGATTGTATAAAATGGGAAGCAGCAAATATTCTGGAAAAGCAGCTATCTATACTCCACCAGTGGCAATAACTGCAGTGACTGCAAATTTCATTGGAAGATTGGGGTATCAAAGCAGACGGAACAAACTTAGTGCAAATAGTGGAATAACAATTGCTTGTGCTCTTCACACTTACTCATCTAACATGCAGAGGAAACTTTCTTCCTGGTGCAACCGTGTTTCTTTCCACTAAAGCAGGAACACTCACGGTCTTAGCAGTTACTCAAGGAAAGCTGTAGCTTCCAGAGCTGGGCACAAACACGTTGCAGTTAATTCCTCATCCCAAAGCCACAAATCAGCAAAGCAGGCAGAGAACTAGGCAACAGCTGCAGAGCCTGTGCAGTCTTTGCCATGCAGCTGGACAGCCCTGCTGATTAACGTATAGAGACTGTGCAGAAGAAATAACCAGGAAAGCAGCTGTCAGAATATCTCACATTAGGAGCAAGACTTATGTTACTCAGTGTCAACATTAATGAACACCAAGAGCTTTCTTTAAGTCTGCTAATTGCTATTTATCTTCTAAGATGCTTGTAAGAACCAATAAATCATGCATAGTGTCATACTACAAGATAGCTCAAGTATGTAGAAGCATTGATGCAAGTGATTTTAGAAAGAAGAGGGAGTAGGGGGACAGATTTAAGTTATTCTGTACGGCTTGTCAATGTCAGGACCTACCAGCAGAAGCCAAACATTCAGACGTATGTTCTGGTAGGGCATCCTTGGCTTCCAAGAAAGATTCTGGTAGCCACATTTGCCATATTCTTATTAAGCCCAAAAGTCTGTTGTCTCCTCGACAGTAAAAGCATATTTCAAGTATCTTGAAGGAGACCTGGATTTGATCAAGGTGTCTGACCAAGATAAAACTAATGGAGAAAGACACTCACCTGCTCCATCTCCAATGGCTGGGCTGGATTTGGAGCAGAAGAGGACATCTGTGTGGTTCAAGATGAATTCCACAACGGCTGACTGCACCTGCACCTCCACGAAGGCAGCTCTTCTGCTGGTGCAGGCAGACTCACTCTGCAGTGATCTGAAGAAAAAACAGACACAGCAAAACTACCAACAGACAGAAGACTGGGAAGGCACCTCTGGCTGTGCAGAATGCGTTGATTTTGGAGGGGAGGCTCTATGAAAGCTGCAAGTGTTCATTTTGCAGTTTCTTTTCGACCCTATTTACAAGACATCAAGCAGGAGCCCACTGGTGCACGTCAGCGTGTCCCTGTTTTTGTTCTGAGTGATGCTGGCCCACACGTACCGACTTCCTTTGGAGCCCAGCACACCTTCTACGTCTCTGAAAATGATGCAGGGACATTTTCTTCAACGTTCCCTTTAGGATGCTTTGTTTACCAAGGCTTCAACAAGGTGTATGGAAAATGAAAAGTACAAAGTTCTAAAGGAGTGACCTGCACACGTCTGGGTGCTGGAGCTGCTGGCACCACGCAGAGCAGCAGCACAAGGGCTGTTTGCAGGGAGCTGATCCAACTTCTCCAGGCTGATGCCTGTGTGCCAGCAGTGACTGTGGGGCTTTCCTCAAAGAGAAAAACCCAGCGAGGCCACGGGCTGCTCCGCCTCCAGCACCACATCCCGGTAGGACGTCAGGATTTCTCACCTCATTGACTCAGAGCTTCGTGAGAGCAGCCCTGCAGAGAAGGACCTGGGGGTCTTGATAGATGAAAAACTGAACGTGAGCCACCAGTGTGCCCTTGCAGCTGGGAAAGCAAATGGGATCCCGGGCTCCATCAAGAGGGGTGGCCAGCAGGGACAGGGAGGGGATTGTCCCTCTCCACTCTGCCCTCGTGAGGCCCCATCTGCAGTACTGTGGCCAAGTCTGGAGCCCCCAGTACAAGAAAGACAGGGAGCTGTTGGAGAGGGTCCAGAGGAGGGCCATGAAGATGATCAGGGGGCTGGAGCACCTCCCCTATGAGGACAGGCTGAAGGAGCTGGGCTTGTTCAGCCTGGAGAAAAGAAGGCTGCAGGGTGACCTCACTGCAGCCTTTCAGTACCTAAAGGGAGCCTACAAACAGGAGGGGAATCAACTCTTTGAAAGGGTAGATAATGGTAGGGACAGGGGAAACGGTTTGAAGTTGAGGGAGGGAAGATTGAGGTTGCGTGTCAGGGGGAAGTTCTTTAAGAGAGAGCGGTGAGGTGCTGGAACAGCTGCCCAGAGAGGCTGTGGATGCCCCGTCCATCCCGGGAGGTGTTCAAGGCCAGACTGGCTGGGACCCTGGGCAGCCTGGGCTGGTATGAAATGGGGAGGTTGGTGGCCCTGCGTGTGGCAAGGGGTTGGAGATTCATGATCCTTGAGGTCCCTTCCAACCCTGGCCATTCTGTGATTCCCTTTCAACTGAAGTCGGTCGGGTCTGCCATACAGAACTCCAAAAGGACCCAAACGTTCTTCAGACCTGGATTTTACCCCGACGCCCGTTGCCTGGTACCAGCGTAAGCCATCTCCCTGCCGGCTCGCAGCCCCGCGCCGTTTATCAGCCGATCCCCAGCTGCCCACGTGCGCTCCGCAGGCTGCGTGCAATGCCCAGCTGACGCTCGGTGTGCCCGAGCTGCCGCAGCACTCGCAGCACGGAGCCCTTTGTCCAACGACGGCGCGGCGGTACCGAACCGAGCTACGATTCCGTGCAGCGGCACTTGTGAGTCTTCTCTCGCCCCGTCTGTCCCACGCGGAACGGCACCGACCGAGCCGAAGCAGCGCCTGCCGGCAGCGCGACGTGCCGCTGCCCGAGTTGAGGAATACACTTGCCGCCGCTTTGCCTTCGCTGCATTTTCCTTTATTACAGGAACACCGCACCCCTCAGCGCCGAGCGCTCACGACCTAACTGCACGTGCGCAACACACGAAGCATTTACCAATTACCGAATTCGAAGCGTTAGAACGCCGGAAGCTCCGCCCGGCCGCGTTCCCACAGCCAACGTGGCTCCTCGACGGCTTCACCCGCTCTTCAGCGCCTCCCCGCCGCTCGGGGCTCGCCGTGCCCTTTCTCAAAATGGCGGCCGCCAGCTTCACCCCGCGGCTGCCCTGCCCGGGTGACGGCCGGGTCGCGCGGTCACGTGGCGGGCGGCGGGCCGTGATGGCGGCGCGGTGCCGGGTGGCGCACCGGGTTTGTCCGCTCCTCCTGGCTGCGCCGTGCGGTCGGGTCTCGGTGGGGTCCGGGGCCTCCCGGGGTCGGTGCCGCTCACGTACGGGACGGCGCCGGAAGGCTGGGATCGGCGGCAGCGGGGTGAGCGGGGCCGGCGGATGCCCGCACGCTGTGGCGGTGAGCGATGCACAGAACTTTAGGGTGTCTTTCCAACGTCTGCTTCCTTCCCAGGTGGCACCGAGACCTCCCGTGTGCCTGCGGGAACGGCGAGAACGACTGCTGAGGCTGTGAGCGGTGGCTGATGAGAGAAGCTGAAGAGAGGAGCCTCGGAATTGAGCTGATGGGTGAATCCCAGCCTTGGGATTTGCGTGCTCTTTGTTCAGCAAACACGTCTGGCCCCCGACTGCTTTAACGGACCGATGTTTTTACGTGGCACCAGACAAGGTAGGGAATCTGTGGGACTTGGCGTGCTTGCATTGATGCTTCTCTCAGCCTTCTTCTCCTTCTTAAAAGTGAAATGTGCTTCTGAAGTTCCTTTGTTGTCACACGTGCTTTGCTTGTCTGATTTTCTCCAGAGAAGAGACCTTCATCCTGTGCCTGCTTCACTTCCTGACCTCTTGTGGTAGCTGTAGGCACGAAGCACTAACAGGAACACAGGACTAGATCCTTAGATGTTTGGGTTTTTTTATTATCTGAACCTGGTAAGTAAGGAAGCTGCAGTTGAGCTGCAGAAATTCATCTTCCTACTGGCTGGCAAATAGCTGATTTTATAAGTCAGAGATCCAGAATTCCTTCAGATTTCCAAGGGACGTTCCAACGGATACGATGCCCTTAAATTATTGGTATACAGCTCCAGGTTTTTATTACATGTTCTGATTTGCCTTTTCCATGAAGTAAGAGCTCTGTATTGTAACATCATAAAGTTAATCTGTCTGTATGTTTCTTAGGTCTCTCTCAGGCTGTTCGTCTTCAGTTACGAAGAATAGGTGTAAGGATTTTGTTATCTGGGGTATCTCTACAACTTCCTTCTGAGAATCCAGTCTAAAACGTGCTGCAGTCTTCTGAGATATTTGCTGTCTTCTGTACATTTTCTTGCCATACTGAAATCTGGAAGGAAGTTGTTGAGAAATTGTATGAATCGTCTTAAAACAGACTAGGAAGAAGACTTTGTTTCCAGTGAAACAATGACTAATCTAAAAACAGTCTTCTTAAAGAAAGGGAAGGCACCGCTATCTTAAGCAAAATAATTTCAAAGCTTATAGCTTTTCTATAACTCCGATTTGGATAAATGAAGAAAAATGCATTGTCTGAAATTCTCTCCTGAAGTGCACGTATTGTGCATTTATATAATGTGATAAATCTCAAGCCCTGACTTGAGCCCTTTTTGCTCGTCTGTGTACAGATGCTTGATTTCATGCCAGCCACAGTTTTCTATAAGACTCCATTATTAAACTGTATTTGCACGCTGTGGCTCTGAAGTTCAAGATCCTAGCAACAGATTGCATGGAAGACCAGATCAGAAGACCTGAACAATGGGGCCTTGTCAATGTCCTTGACTATTTCTTAAAACAAGTCCTGGCAGACAGAATCACAGAATCACAGAATTGCCAGGGTTGGAAGGGACCTCAAGGATCATGAATCTCCAACCCCCCTGCCACATGCAGGGCCACCAGTCATCCCACCTAATGCTAGACCAGGCTGCCCAGGGCCCCATCCAATCTGGCCTTGAACACCTCCAGGGATGGGGCATCCACAACCTCTCTGGGCAGCCTGTTCCAGTGCCTCACCACTCTCTCTGTAAAGAATTTCCCCCTGATGTCCAACCTAAATCTCCCTTCCCTCAACTTAAAACCATTTCCCCTTGTCCTGCTGTCACTCACCCTTTCAAAGAGTTGATTCCCCTCCTGTTTGTAGGCTCCCTTTAGGTACTGGAAGGCTGCAATGAGGTCACCCCGCAGCCTTCTTTTCTCCAGGCTGAACAAGCCCAGCTCCTTCAGCCTGTCCTCATAGGGGAGGTGCTCCAGCCCCCTGATCATCTTCATGGCCCTCCTCTGGACCCTCTCCAACAGCTCCCTGTCTTTCTTGTACTGGGGGCTCCAGACTTGGCCACAGTACTGCAGATGGGGCCTCACAAGAGCAGAGTAGAGGGGAACAATCACCTCCCTGTCCCTGCTGGCTACCCCTCTTTTGATGGAGCGCAGGATACCATTTGCCTTCCGAGCTGCAGGGGCACACTGCTGACTCATTAAGTTTTTCATCTATCAGGACCCCCGGGTCCTTCTCCCAAGGGCTGCTCTCAAGGACCGCTCCTCCCAGTCTGTATGGATGCCTGGGATTCCTCCGGCCCAAGCGCAAAACTCTGCACTTTGCCGTGTTGAACCTCATCAGGTTCACCCGGGCCCACCTTTCTAGCCTCTCGAGGTCCCTCTGAATGGCATCCCTTCCTTCAACCGTGTCAACTGCACCACTCAGCTTGGTGTCATCAGCAAACTTACTGAGGGTGCACTCGATTCCATCATCGATGTCATTGATAAAGATGTAGAAGAGCACCGGTCCCAAGACAGACCCCTGGGGGACGCCACTCGTTACCGGCCTCCACCTGGACATAGAGCCATTGATGACCACCCTCTGCCTGCGGCCTTTCAACCAGTTTCTTATCCATCTCGTGGTCCATCCATCAAATCCACATCCCTCCAATTTGGAGATAAGGATGTGGTGGGGGACCGTGTCAAAGGCCTTGCTCAAGTCCAGACGGCTGCTCAGAGCTGTGTTCTCTGCTTTATTGATGTGCAGAAAAAAGACTGGTGATGTTTCTTACTGGTGCTTAAAAAACAAACAATCCAAAGCCCATGGAAAGATCACCACCTCCAACCACAAAGCTGCCAGAGGAACTGTAGAGCATAACAACTTCTATAGCTACTGCTATTAGAGTATTCTGATCTGAAGTGCCTGCAAAGGTTAGTGCTTTTCATGGTTTTTTTTGTTTTTTTTTTTTGCTTTATTTTATCCTTGAGTAGACATTTGATACCTTTCACTTTGAGAAAATAGAACGAAGTATGTCCGTATTCTTATCCCACTTGAGATTGTTGTCTGTATAAGTCAGCAATTCTTTGTGCATGGGAAAAGGGAAATACTTCGTCATGCTGTCTTCTGAAAACATGGATTGGCAGTTACTGTGCCAGTAGTCTTGTGCTGTCTGTGCCGCAGTTCTGCAGAGAGGTGGCACAAATGGTGCCATGAAGGTGAAGGCAAATGCCTTAATTTTCATTCTGCTCGTTCCTGCATATGTAACAGCGTTCAGGAAAATGGCTGTCACGTCATCTGAGCAGTTCAGAACACCTGGGCAGCTCTTCCCGTTTCCATGTTACTTAAGACTTTCCTGAGGTCACATTCCTCTTTTCTGCTCACGCACACTAAAAAATCCCCAGCAAACAGCCCTGCCTCCTGTAGTTAATGATTCCTTAAGGAGAAGCCCTTCTGTACTTTCTCTTGCTGGTCTCTTTACTCTGTCTGCCACAGTACTGATGTTTTAAAATGTGTTTTAGTATAATTCTGTAATCTTCTTGTATGGGTAGAATTTGTTTTGGAAATGTGGTTACTTTGTGTTGGAAATAATTTTTGTATGTGAAATTAATTTGTTCGGACTAGAAATCACAGTTATTTTTACCAAGATGCAATTGTTTTCTTCTGGTTTCTGTTCTGTTTCATCTCAGCACATGCAGCGTAGTTTACTCAGCCAGGCTGGTTGTGCTTGTGAGTGGACGGACGGTTAGAAGGAGGTGGAAGCTCTGCAGCTCTGACAGATGCCTAGGAAACCTTACTGTCATAATCAAAGCTATGGTAATGTACATCAACAAAAGTAGAGTAAACAAAAGAAATGTTCAAAGAGCCAGCTTTGGTTTATGCCCTATCCTGTACAGTGGATATCCTCGTGGCTGTGTTACTGACACCTCCAGGAGTCTTTTTTTCTACCTAAACTTTGTGTATAGCTGTATGACAAACGAACCTTAATTTGATGATGAGATTTCCTGGAATTTCCTGAAAGAGGAAATTAAATCATGTTTTTTTAAAAAGCAGTATTAAAAATACACAGAGTTTGTATAATAGCAATCATCATTAAGACAGTGGAATAAATAGTTGCAGATTGATCCTGTGTTGCTTTTTATACTACGCGTACAGTATGTTTTTCAAATGAATATTGGCGTCTGATGGATTCCAGCAGTGTCTTTCCCTTCTGTTCCTTTCTTTTTCCAGACAATCACTCTCAATCTATCAGCTCCCCTGCCTCATTTCCAACCTTCACCTCAGTGAGCAGCTTTCTACCTCAGAGTCTTGTAAGCACGCCTTCAATACATTTGGTTGCTCTTGTGAAGTGAGTTGCACTGTTTCTTGTGTATGCACACAAATTATGACAAGATACTAAGAATTTGGAATTATTCACCTCCAGTGCTGGAGGTTCTATGCCTGCCTAAGTCTTAAACATCCTGCTTTTCTTTTTACCATAAGACACAATGTAATAACTGAATTTGTAGGATTGCTACCTCCCAGTCTATTCGTGTGTATTGAAGAAAAAATTTGCTGGCACCGAGATGCAATTTGGTTTATCCTTGGGGTTTATTGCAAGGCTGTGTGCTCTGACGTGCTGGTATGGTTTGAGTGTTGGAACTGGTTGTGACCTTTCTAGTTGGCATCAGTTCCTTCCCAGGGAATTAACTGCAGCTGACTACAGTGTAGGTTCTGTTGTTCCATCCCCACAAAAGATATTCTAAGAATCTGACTGTTTTTTTCTGTTTCTATTGTTAGTATTACTGCATTATTAGGATGATGGCTCACTGATGTCCATCGATTGCTCTGAAAGGAATGCCTCCTATTTATCTCCATAGAAATGACAACGGATACCTAGGGTGAGTTCTCAGCTACAAAGCTGTTTTTCAACATAGTCACCACCATTAGCTATTTTTTTTTTTCTCCAGTGTTGAGCGAGAGCCTGCGTGCTGTGCTTGTTTTAAAAAAAAAAAAAAAAATTGAAATAAATCTGTTTGGCTGTCTGGGTGGCTCGTCTCGCATTGCTGTTGCCACTGCTGAAACGCACCAGCCACCACTTCACTGCGCTCAGATCCACGTGTTGGTCTTCATAAATGTTCTGCAGGCATCGATGAATGTCAGTGGGTGCAGCTTTTTCAGCGTGGAGGAGTTCAGTGACACCCCTGTGCTCCACGTGCACTTCCATGTCAGATGCTGTGCTGTCATTCTGGCCCTCTGCTGCCGTCTGTCGCATGGCTACAAAATGTAAGTGAATGCTGGCAGGAAGTTCAACCTCTGCTGCCATTGCACCAACACCCACCTCTGATGTGGGCCAGCTTTATAAAACAGGAGGCATTACTTTTGGATCAGCCCTTGTGCAGTTATGAAAAATTAAGGTTTATGGTGGGTGGCTGAGTAAATTGGTGGCTGCTAATGAGATCAACAACTACAGGATAACAGTAGTTAGACACTGATAGTTTTCAAGTCAGTTTAAATGATGTGGCTGTGTTGGGTTACTTTTTTATTTCCTGTTATGTTTCACTGTAGTATTTCCTGAAAACTCTCAGGTGTGGCATTCTGAATCTGCAAACTCTAGTATTCTTGAGCAACTCCATCCTGTTAAGGTAAGTGGATTAGCTTTCATACTCCGTTGTAAAACTGCTGTTAAGAATTGGTATTGCAAGAAGTGCTGATAATGCAGATTGTTTTGTAGGTCTCAAACACTGCAGCTTTTTAGTAGATACGTGCTTTGAGAGTAATGATTGACGTGGTTCCAGTGTGATAATGCAGCACATGGATGTCCTTCTCCATCTTTGGGCCCACCTTACTGCCTTTTCAACCTGTGCACTGAATTGCAATGAAATGTCAGTATCGTATACCTCAGCACTGTGCTGAGCCTCACCTTACTCATACTCACCCTCTGGATGTTAGTCAGCTTTAGCAGTTGTGTTTCTGCTACAGAAGGACTTGCAGGACATCTGTAGTATTGATCTGGCCTGAAGGTGACAACCTTCCAACTTGCTGGTCTCTGCCCGTGTTCTTTGTCACGACACTGGGATGTGTGCTTGCTGGATGCGTTGATAAGAAACGTTTTTGAGAAGAGAACCTTGTACTTCCCAGAGAGTAAGAATGTGAGAATTTGGGAGACTCTTCACAAACCTGATTCAAGTGTGCTTTCCCAGACTTGGTACTGTTAAAGTAGCCCTTCTCAAAAACAGGGCATTGTGCCTGGTGTGACTTAAATCCCACCCACAAAGGGGTATTCCCTGCAGTCTCTCTGTGATCTCAGGTGCGTGTTTCCTCCATTGCTGGAGCTGCTGGACTTTCACGCCTTCACTGTATGTGTGAGGCTGTCTTTATTAGCTCTGTTTGTTCTACTAGCTGTAGACAAAGGTATTGGGAGGTAATGAGAAGATCTTTGAAAATAGCTTGGAGATATTAGCCACTGAGGCAAGAAGGTGAATTTTATTGCCTTAAATTAGACTTCAGAGGATGTCCTTGAACTCAGAAGCTTGGACTTTGTTGCAGCTTGTATTTACTGCTTGAACTTTCTTTCATTCCAGGTCTGGAGGGGGAGCTTTTCTTCACACCTCGACGTGTCTGAAATCTACACTTGAACTACACTCGAGACGGGCGGAAATGTAGCTGACCAGAGGCTCCAGCACCTCAGCCCTTTCCTTCAAATTACAAAGATGGCTTTAATACTCGTAAGTCAGAAATCTCTTACCAAAACTTAATTCTCATATAGACACAGCCTCACTGTGTAAAACCATGGCAGGTGTGGTCTTTGAGTCATCTGGTGTAGGGCACGTGAAGTAATCTGAATGTGTTTCAGTTTTTGTGTCTTTTTCCCTGTTTCTCTGATAATTTGTCTGTATTCCTGTATATGGCAGGGATTGCTGTCCTGGGTCCAGAGCTCTGTTCCCTCATGGGCTGTACTCGTTTTGCTGTCCCACCATTTGGGTTGCACGGGGTAGGCCATCCACGGCCAGTATTCACATCCTCCTGGGCCTCCACACACATAGCAGTTAGTAAGAAAGAGCAAAGTCATTTAATCTTGTCCTAAAGTTATAAATCTTTCATCCAACCCGAGCCCTGGTCACAGTGGCGATGTGTCATTACCAGTGTCATCACTGCACTCAGGTCACAAGCCCTGACAGCAGGCACTGGGGATAATTTAGTGTGAGGCCGTTCTTCACATCGGTCTTCGTATCCAGGCACATGGACGGTATCTTTTTCCAAATGGACCGTGGTGGTAGACGGGTAAATCCAATTGTGCAGGATCTGTAAAATAGAGTTATATACTACGTATATAGTTCTCCAGGAGCGCTGGTGATCTGAGGTGGATCTCCTTTTCTCACAATTGTTTTTAAAACTGGCAGTATCAATAAATGTGCTATTCTGTCGTGGGGTTGAGTAACTAAATCTTGTTCACCGTTGTTGAACAGAATTTGATTTACCCTTGATAATCTGCATCCATTACTCCTCTCGTGACATGACAGTTTTCTTCCTCCAAAACCCAAGGGAACCTTTTTCTTTCCCTGTTTTTGCCAGAAGCTCCAATTGGCACATGTCCCATTTACAGGCACGTTTAACTCCATTTCTCTCTTGTGCATGGGCCATAAGTCTGAAGCCCTTTGAAGAGCCTTTGTTGCTAATTCAGAGGCAACCTGCTGTTCGTTTCCCCGCTCCAACTCTTCCTTGTCTCTTTGTATATAAAAAGGATTTAAAATTTGTCCTAGATATGGAACGTGTTGTCTCCAAAAACCAAACAGCCCAATACACTGCTGTGCCTCATTGTTATTACAGGGTTCTGCAAAGTCTAAATGTTGTGTCGAGTTTTGGGTAGTATTCCCCAATGCCCAAAATGCCACTGAATTCCTGTAAGTTTCACTGTTTGAGACTGCCCTTGAATTTTAGTAGGATGAATTTCCCAGCCTTTCTGTTTCATCTGATCCACAACCGATTCCAGCATTTGTTGCACCTCTTCCTCACAGCTTCCCTGAGTCAGGCTGTCATCTACGTAATGGACTATTTGCATGTGAGGAGGCAGTTTGGTATCATGCAGATGTTCAGCCACTGTTCTGTGGCAAATGGTTGGACTGTGCAGCCATCCGTGAGGCAGTCTAGGGAAAGTATCTTGTCACCCCTGCCACGTGAAGGTGTTCCTCTGCAATCAGGATAGTGAAAAAGTTAGCATTAGCTAAATCAATTACAGCATACCCTGTTCTGGAATGGTTCTGAACTCTTTCTGTTAGAGCAACACTACCTGCTGCAGCCGCTGTGAGAGGCGGGGTGTGCTTGTTTAATTCCTTCCGTGACCCATCGCTTTTTGACAGGCCATATTGGGTTGTTCCAAGCTGTAGTAGTTGACTTAAAACTCCTGCATCCAATAAATCACTAATTGTCCTTGATATCTCTTCATGCCCCCCCAGGGTCCTA
The DNA here is from genome assembly GCA_037305975.1 of Chrysolophus pictus. Lineage (NCBI taxonomy): Eukaryota > Metazoa > Chordata > Aves > Galliformes > Phasianidae > Chrysolophus > Chrysolophus pictus. Next base: position 36,416,644 of record CM074581.1, on the reverse strand, counting down.
TATTGTTTCATTGTCATTACTTCAGTTGCAGCAGGAATCTGCCCAGCAGGCATTTTTACTCTTCCCACTAAAATTGTCGGAGCACTAATACAGTTCTTTATTCCAAATTGGTGCTGACCATTGGGAAGATTCAATGTTAGTCATTCTAGAATACCTTCCCTATGATGTATTCTGGGATGGGACAGTCATGACAGGATACAGTCGTTTTGGGAGGTTTCCTATTCTCACTTCTATTTGTGTTTGTACAGCTTCAGTTTGTTTCCCTCGCAACCCTATAATAATTACCAGTTGTCCTTCAAATTCCTTGGGCTTCCCATATATTAAGGAGGCCTGTGCTCCGGGGTCATTTAAGGCTCATACAGTTTGCGAGGACTGGTTTTTCCAAAATACTTGGAGCTCCATGTGGGGTCGTTGGTCCTGCACCCGTTGCATTGGAGCTTGACCATCATTTCATTCTTGTCTTTACGTGGAGCTGTTTCCCTAATCTCCTTCCAAGGATACAAAGTGGAATATGGTTCCCAACCCTTCTTCCCCAGAGCAGCCAATCCACTTGCGTTGGGCCCTCTGTGAGCAGCTGAGAGGTCCCATTGAGGCTCTCAAGGGAGTGCAGTAGGTGGAATTGTTCCTGGGTCTTTTGCTTTAGAATTCGGCACTTTCTTGCTAGGTTTCTTAACCCCTCTCTGTTTATGTATCCTCTGTAATTCTGGAATTGGAAAACCATCCATCTTATTGTGAGACATCCTGCCTTGTAATGAAGCTGTAAACAATTCTTTTCAAGAAATCCTGTTTTCACTGCCTTTCTGCTCTTCCCTCTTGTCCACTCTCCCCTGCCATCTCCTTCTTTCCCCTGCCCCATTAGCTCTGCTTCTCTTACCTGTATCCTTTCTTCTCTTCTGCCCTCTCTGTCCTCCCTTCTCATTCATCACGCTTCTGTTCTTCTGGCTTACAATTTCCAATCAATTTTGTGTTGGGCTGCCAGGGGGTTCTGTCAGCAGCCTGGAGCAGGGACAGCACATGGACAGGGAAGGGAAAGAAACGGGAGAGGGAGAGGGGTGGGATAGGGAAAAGTGTTGGGGTAGGGGCAGGACAAGTGATTTGTGGATTGGTATCTGTTTGGAAGAGATGGAACTCACCTCCCTAAAGGGAAGTGAGGGTATTTTCATCAGTAGGACGGCAGCTTTGTGAGGGAGGGTTTAAACTAAGGGTGGAGAGGGCTGCTGAGCAAATGGCGTGATGCTGTGGGAGGGACCAGAAAATCAGCCCTATCATTATGCGAGGACGCTGCCAGCACTTGCAGGTTCTCAAGGAAATGCCTGAAGGCACTGCTACGGAGAAATCTTCCAAAGCTCCAGAGGAGGTTCTGGTGGGTAGCAGGGGGAAGCTGCTTGGATTCGGACAGGTGGAGAGGCATTACTTTTGGAGTGACCTATGTATTTAACAGAGCCATACCAAAACATTTTATTCCCACGTATTCCTTTTTAAATTGTTCCTGAGAGTCCTCTCTCTTGATCTCTCGAGATTCTAATTATTAGTTGTTGTATCTTTGTTTTTTCCAGTCTTGAAATTGCGGTAACAACCTCTTCCCCTTTGTGTTTTGCAGTTACTCTGCTACTGTAAGCCCTGTTTCAGGAGGGATTATCTCCTCTGGCAAAGAAGATTAGAGTGGAATGTTGGTGTTAGAAGGAGAAGACCAGCTGCATCCTCACAGGCCCTGGATTTGAAGGTGGGCCAGCAGAGCAGAAGCCTGCTGGAGGTGCAGTCAGGCGCTGCGGCATCGGAGGGCAGTGAGTTCCCTGTTGCCACCCAGGATGCTTCCTGCTGCTTCTGCAAATGGCACCACATCTCTAGCACCAGGTGGTCCTTTCCCACCGGGGCTGGGACCAGAGGGCAGAGCTGGAGGTGATGGAGTTGGATGTCCCTATTGCTTACGCTCCAGGAAGCGCTGCAGATGCAAGTAGTACCACGTAGGTAGAGTAGAGGAGTTTAAAAAAGAAATGTTTGGAATGTTTTTGTGTTGTCCCGTCCTGTTTCTTCAGTCTGATGGTTACTCTTCTTATGCACAAGAGTGAGGTGCCTTCAGGGAGCCTTCATTTCCCCATCCCTGCCCTGTAGGTTTTGGTAAAGGTGCTGAACGCGAAGCAGACACTGTGTGAATCAAGCCTGGTGCACGGAATGACGGGAGCACGGGGCGTGCAGGTGTGCAGCTGGAGCTGCACGAAGTGCCTGATCCCTCTGCCTGCCTGTCCTCTGTGGGTGGGTGCCATGGTGGCACAGGGACAGGAGGCCTCTGAGCCTGTGCGCAGCATGTCTGCAACTGGGACTGCCCTTACACTTCCCAAGCTGAGCCGCACAAAATGCAAGCAAGGGTGGCTCCCAGAAGGGCTGCTCTGAAAGTAATGCCTTCTACTTTCTGACGTTGGCCCATGATGTCAGAAGTGGGTGTTGGTGGGATGGCAGTAGACGAAATAACATCTCAACGTGATGTGGCCTGTGTTTTTGCATGGGCAGCCTTCTACTTCCATGGGAAGGCTTTTCGTCATGGGAGAATGTGATTGAGTTGTTGAAATGCTAGGTATAATCTTGTTACTAGCACTAAGAACTCTTGCAAATAAAGTGCCTTTTCTGCTATGTTTTCTGTTTCGTTGCTCAGCTTTCATTAACAGCAGAGGTGCGATTGTTAGCTGATTGCAGCAGACATTTGAGCATTAGCAGTGAAAACATTCTTGGTCCTGGAACCGTACTGTGGAATTTAGCTGGTTATTAAGTGACGTACTTCAACTTGATGATGCTTAGTCTTCCTTGTGTAAAGAATAAAACCTAGTGTTCATCAATCCACGGTGATTAGTTTATTTTTTTGTGTGTGTATTATTCTATTTTCTGCTAGTTTTTCTTAGGATTTTCTTAGGAGTGTGGTGATTTGGAAGGAAGTGAAGAAGAGCTCATTACGTAATCCTGTTGGACGTTGTAACTGCCTCGCTTTCCTGTTGTATCTGTATAGCTTCCTGGCTTTATAGGCTGATATTTGCTACTTTTTCTCTGTTGCTAGGAAAAACTCTACTAGTTGGTAAATACTCTGCATTCCATGCGATCATTTAATTTTCATGCTGGCCCAGGTGATGTTACCAGCACAGTCTCCTACAGGCTTGGACTGTGACTCTCCACTGGCTGCCCAGCGCTGAGCGTTTGTAAACCAGGCACAAGTGGGACACTCAGCAGAAGGGTTGGTAAGGAGCGCTGTGCCAGAAGATGGTTCACTGCTTGTAGTGAAATCCAGAGAAGCTGGTTAAAAGATGTAACTACAGCAGCTCTTAGCAAGCACTTCCCTTCTCCTTTTTGCCTAATTCTGGAGAAGGCCCATGTGCACAGCTGCAGCCTGTCAGTACCTGCTTTGCTTCTATTCACTGCTGTGTGTGGGCCTCAGATTTTTTTACGTACCTGGCTGGACTGTGAGTCGCTAAGAAGGTGTGAGCGCAGGGTGAGGTTCCCAAGGGAGAGCTGGGATCATTTCCTACTGGAAGAGGTGGTCCCGCTCTGTCTCTGTCCTGTGGGCACGCTCCTGCCGGATACTTTGTCAGCCACATCAGCCTGTTGATACTGGAGAAAGCTCAGCAAATCCCAGTTGTTCTGCTTTTCTCTTAAGCAGGGACTGTAATCTGCCTACTGTAACTGGTATATGCCCCGATACTAATGTAAGAATGGGAGCAAGCTACTTTGATGGCCTGCTCTGTCCTGGAGAGAACCCACCTCATCAGAGGTAATGCTTTAAACAGGATGCATGGATTTGTGTGACATCAGTGTCACTTCTGGCTTGGTTCAACTGTAGACCTGGCAATGAAGTGTGTGTTGTGTGCATCAGACCTCCTGACCTCCTGGATGCCACGCCTGATCGCACGAGGAATGAGCGTGTGATCCGAGCCAGTCAGCACAGCTTCACCAGGGGAAGGTCATGTCTAACCAGTCTGGTGGCCTTCTATGATGGAGAGACGGCACTGAATGACAGAGGGGAGGCGATCAATGTCATTACCAGGACTTGAGCAAGGCGTTTGATGTGCTCCCCTACCACATCCTTGTCTCCAAATTGGAGAGATGTGGGTTTGATGGGTGGACCACCCAGTGGATAAGGAGTCGGTTGAAAGGCCGCAGACAAAGAGTGGTGATTAATGGTTCTGTGTCCAGGTGGAGGCTGGTAACGAGTAGCATCCCCCAGGGGTCTGTCTTGGGACCGGTGCTCTGTAACATCTTCATCAGTGACATCGGAAGTTCTTTACAGAGAGAGCGGTGAGGTGCTGGAACAGCTGCCCAGAGAGGCTATGGCTGCCCCGTCCATCCTGGGAGGTGTTCAGGGCCAGGCTGGATGGGGCTCTGGGCAGCCTGGTCTAGCATAAAATGGAGGAAGGTTGGCAGCCCTGCCTGCGGTGGGGGGGTTGGAGCTTGATGATCTTTGAGGTCCCTTCCTGTGTAAGCCATTCTATGGTTCTATGATTCACCTGATGCTCAGAACATCACCATCTCCTTCCCCACAGGCAGACAAGGCACAAAACAAGGCAACGGGGACATCGGCAGCAGCAGTGGTGATAGGGACCGTCAGTGAGGAGGAGAAGCTGGAGGAGCTGCAGCTCTTGGCTCGCTGCAACCACCCCAAATCCCCCAGCTGCTGGATGTGCTGCATGGGATGGGCACCTCTGGGTGGGCACCATCTGGATGTGCTCTGCAGCCTGGGAATTGCAAGCAGAGGGAAGAGGCATGGTGGTGACAGCACTATGGGGAAACCTGCTGTGCTGCAGTGTGTGCCCAGTGCCTCTGATCCTGCTGCTGGGCAGCGCTGGGTGCAGCCTGGCTCCGTCCTCTCTGCACCTCCCTGCGAGGACTGATGGCCGTGGCTGGGATCCTCCTGAGCCTCCTCTTCTGCAGGCTGAGCTGCTCTCCCAGAATTCCCACCCCAACCCTTTCCCAACCCTACAATCCCATGCAGTGCTGACTGAGGAGGAGAGGGGATTTGAGAGGGGAGGGATGGGGCCGGGGCTGGCAGCCATGGGATGCTGCCCTTTGTGTGGCCCCGTGCTGCCCTGGAGGTGGGCACGGGGCCTGGGGGGCTTTGGTGCTGCATGAACAACTGCAGGCAGAGGTGTAGCAAAGTGAACACAAAACATTTAATCATTTAACATACAAAGCAGTAAATGAATGACAATATTCCCAACCATTTCCCACCCTAACAATTGTTTCTGATCCCACCCCCTAAAATTCCCACCCTCTCAGCAATTTCCCACCCTCCAGCTCCCACCCCAAGCAATTTCTCACCCCCCCACTCCCTCCCACCAACAGTTTCCTCTCCCTCCAAAAAACTTCCCAGCCCCCCAAGTTCCCACCCCAATAGTTCCTTCCTCCCAATTCCAACAATTTTGCAGTCTAACATTATCAGAGTACGCTTTTTCAACCAGAATTGCCACCCCACAAAATTCCCTCCCCCTCCCAGCATACTCAGTGTGCAATGGGGAGTTACAGAGTTGAATATTGTTTTATGCCAACCATCTCCCACGCTTGCCATTTCTCAGCCCAATCATTTCCCACTCCCCAAATTCCCACCCAGCAATATCAGAGTACAGACATTTCATTTCCCACCCCAAAAAGATCCCACCACCCCAATAATTCCCACCCCAAATTCCCACCCCCAACCATTCCCCATCCCAATAATTCCCACCCCCAACCATTTCCCACCCAAATAATCCCCCCACCCAAATTCCCACCCCCCAACCATTTCCCACCCCAGTAATTCCCACCCGCAACCACTGCCCACCCCCAACCATTTCACCCCCCAAATTCCCACCCCCAACCATTCCCCTCCCCAATAATTCCCATCCCAACCATTTCCCACCCCCCAACCAACATTTCCCAGCCCAAAGCTTTGACAGTCCAACACTTTTGCAGTCCTCCCGCTCCACAGTCCCACATTGCCCCAGTCCAAGATGCTGTTTGTGGACAGCCCAGTTTTGGAGGGGTAGGGCTGGGGCCGGTGCTGGTGCCCCTGGAACGCTGCCGCTGCTCTCTGGGTGTCGTGGGAGCCGGTGAGGAGCCCAGGGCTACAGGGAGCCATATTCGTTGGCTACGGCCACGTCTCCTGCTACACCAAATGGGCCGGTTTTTTGGTATGCTCCCACTTGGGCCGCTGTCAGGGTGTGATGGGCACCAAGCCCTCCTGCTGGCCACTGCGCTGACACAGCCAGCTTTGCCTAGCGTTGGTATTTGTGGCCTGAAACACCCTGGCATGGCGGCAGCTTCCTCTTCCTGGCTGGGATGTTGCCAGCGTGCTGCTTGTGCCCCGTGCTCTCGCCTTTTGTGCTGGTGCAGGCAGGCGCTGGGCACCTGGCCGGCTCGGTGCTGTCCTCGTCGTGCTTGTCTGACACGCGGCAGGACATGCAGCCGGGTGGAAGTGTCAGGTGGGTGAGAACCACCCGGGGCTGCTTCTGCTCTGCCTCTTCCACGAGCTGTCCAGTTTGCACCAAAGGAGGCACGGGATGCTTGGCCGGCTCGGTGCTGTCCCTGTGGTGCTTGCTTGCCACGCGGCAGGACATGCAGCCAGGTGGAAGTGCCAGGCGGCTGAGAACCACCCGGGGCTGCTTCTGCTGTGCCTCTTCCATGAGATGTGCAGTGCGGGGCGAAGGAGGCGTGGGGGCAGCCAGGGAGCTCAGCAGGGGCAGGTCTGGAGGTGTGACGGGGGCCAGCAGCAAAGAACCGCAGGGCAGCAGCTCAGAGAGCTGCCCAGGGGATGCTGGCTGCCCCCAGAATGGGTCGCTGAGGGTCTTGGCGTCAGCCTGTGTCTCTTTGCCGAGCTCTCTGCTGCTCCTGGGGAAGTCAGGGAGCTCTGCGATGAAAGGAGAGGAGTCGAGACTGCTGGGGACATCCGGGCTCGGTGGCTCCGTGGCTGCGATCCACCTCCTCAGCTCTTCATTTTCACGGCTGTCCAGTTCCGGCAGCAGCTGGTCCCCAAGATTTTCCTCTGCCACCTTGTCAGCGTCTCTGGTCTCCTCCCTTTTGACAACAGGCAGGTCCTGGTTCTCCTGCGGGACCTCCAAAGTGCTCGGCGCTTCTAAAAAAGCAAGAACATCCCCCAAAATGATGATGGCAGCCTTGCCGCACCTACTCACTGCAGACACCCACCCACCAGCTCTACAGCCCCCAAACTCACCCTCGTTGATCCACGTGAGCAAATTGTCAATTTCCACATTGTCATCCAGAATGTCGGTGCTCGGAGTCCCTCCTGGGAAAGGAAGAAAATCCCCAGCGGGGCAATGCCAGCTTTTCCTCACCCACTCAGTGCAGACACCCTCTTGCCAGTTCTTCATTGCCCAGACTCACCATCGTTGATCCAGGTGAGCAGATCATCGACATCTGCGAAGTCATCCAGAGTATCTGAGTCTGCTGTTGCATCTGGAAAAAGGAAGAGAATCCCCAGCGGGCCATTGCCAGCTTTTCCTCACCCACTCAGTGCAGACACGCTCTTGCAGGTTCTTTGTCGCCCAGACTCACCATCGTTGATCCAGGTGAGCAGATCATTGACATCTGTGAAGTCATCTGGAGTATCTGCGCCGGTCGTTGCATCTGGAAAAAGGAAGAAAATCCCCAGCAGGGCATCGCCAGCTTTCCCGCAGCCCCGCAGAGTAGACAGCCTGCCTCCTGCCCTGCAGCCCCTGAACTCACCGCCGGATTCCAGCGTGGCAGCGCTGCAGGTGAGCGGAGCCGTGGCGGGATGGGGGCACGCGTCGGTGGGCGCAGGGTGCCCCCGGTCCTCTGAGAGCACCACGGTGTCTTGGAAGGGCTCCATCGGCGGCTCCCAGGTGTCGGGCAGGGTGCAGGGCACCCTGGGGAGCACCTGCTCCTGCAGGGAGGGTACCTGCAAAAGAAGTGTGGGGGGGCCGGCGTGGCCGGGGGACCGCGGCAGGCAGGTGCCTGCGGGCTGCGGGGGCTCCCTGTGGAGCACGGCCCCAGGCCACAGCCCCATGGGCTGCTGGGGCAGCAGCGTCCCTGCCAGCAGGGGACGTCCCCGCTGGTGGACAGGGGCGGTGGGGGGAGCCATACCTGGGTGCAGCCCCCCAGGTAGGAGCAGCAGCACCGGTAAGTGCAGCCCCGCAGTTGGGGTCAGGCCCACAGGTGGCAGCTGAGCCGGAGTTGGGGGCAGCCCCCCAGGTGGGAGCTGCGCTGCCTGTCCCCAGACACCTGGTACCCCAGGCCAGACAGAGGCCTGAGGTGCCAGGTAGGTGGCAGTGGGGACAGGGAGGGGTTGGGGTGGTACCGGCATCGGTCCGCGGACGGTGGGCTGCATCCAGGCGGGGTCCGGTGGCGGCACAATCACATCAATTAAAGTGGCGTCGGGTGTCAGAGGCACCGTCAGCGCTCGTTGAGGGAATCTCTCTGTGGGGAAATGCCAGAAGGGGCGCTGGGCTGAGATCTGGGGTGCTGGCATCTCCTGGAGGGCCCGAGTGTGAAGAGCAGGGGGAGCCTGCTGCCTTACCTGCCATGACAGCTGGAGAGTGGCAGTTAGGGGAGCCCCTCCCCCCACGGGGGTTCCGTGACCCTTGGGGTCAGCCCCTCTCCCAACGGCTTGCCATGGTTTGAGTTTTCGTACCCAAACATCTTTCCCATCCCAACCGTTTCCCATCCCGATGATCAGCTGCCATCCCGATGGGCATTTTGCAGCCCACTGCTCTTCCTTCCCAAGGGTCACCCATGCCAGTGGGGATTTGCCATCCCTGCAGTGAGTTCTCACCCCAGGGATGGCTTCCCCTCCCAAGAAGGATATCCTGTCCAAGTGATTTCCAGTCACCACCCAAAATCATCATTAACTCTTTGTCCAGCTTTTGATGCGTCCTGGGGCATTGCTATAAGAGACATCATTAAATCTGAGATGTCAGCAGACCTGCTAGATGCTTTGCTAGCCATGAGTGAGTGCTGTGCTTTTGCAGACTGTCTGCAAAGTAATGAAAAAATTCAAGCTGCTGCATCTTTCTTTGACTCGCTGTTTGCGCAGGTTTAGGAGGAACAGGTAGTTTGTCTTTGTTTATGTTTTATGGACGCAATCAGGCAAGAACTGTTTTTTCCATCTAGCTCTGTAGCTCTGCTTCCTCTTGATGCTCAGCTGTTCCTGTGTGTAACGCTCCTCACTCGGACCCTGCAGAGCCCAAAGGCCTCCTTGGCTGCTGTCGCTCACCTGGAGGTGGCAGGGTGCTGTGCCTGCTGTCTGTAGCTGCTTCCAGCTGTCATTTGCAAGACCCTGTAAGACCACCTGGTTGGAACTACAGTCAGCTAACGCTAATGTGATAGAAGCATGAAATTAGTCAGTTTAATTTGACAGGCTTTAATCTTGCTTAAACCTTGTTCTGCTGTGGAACACAGGTGGGATGAATTCATCCGTATGACAAAGGGTGGAGCCTGGATCCCCGACCTCATTGAAGGGCTGGCTCCTGCAGGGGGAGGGGTCTCTGCTTGGGGTTCTGCTCTTTTGTTGTGTCTTGTTTGCCCTGCTCCTCTGACAGGGGTAATTCTGTCTTTATTTGCTAGCTTGTGCCCTCCTTGGTTTTTTTTTGTTTGTTTGTTTTTTGTCCATGTGCAGTTTAGGACTGGTTTAAAGCAGCTGCATCTGCTATTGCCTTTGTCTGCAGTTACCCTTCTGGGCTACGGTTACAAGATACCCTTTTGGGTTAGATTTAAAGGTCAAGAGTTACCCTTTTGTTTGTTGGGGGGAGTGGTGAGTGGTGAAGTTATCCTCTGAGAAGATGACTGAGGAATGTTTCACTGTTGTGCTGAGGGACATGGTTTAGTGGGAGATGTTGGTGTTAGGTGGGTGGTTGGACTGGATGACCTTAGAGGTCATTTCTAATGTTGGTGCCTCTATTTCCCAAGGGTTATCACAACCCAGAAGCATACAGTGTTTATAGTTAAGTGCTGAGGGTGACTCTTTTGTGTTAAGGTTTAGGGTTTAAGGCCAGAGGCCAAGTAGTCACCTCTCTTATTTCTGTGTGCTGCTCACTGGGCGTTTGACAGTTGTGGGCGTTTGCCCACAAACTGAGTGGGTTTTTTTGGGGGGGGCTTTCTGATAGTTTTGTTGGTTTGGGTTTGGTTGGTGGTGGTTGCTATAGCTAATGGCAATTCCATTTGCTTAGTGCAACTGTGGGGAAGATGTAACTGTGAGCCAGTCACCAAAGAGTTGATCAGACTCCTTGACAGCCCCTATTGAAAGGTGAGGTGTCAGGCACTGGAATGGGCTGCCCAGGGAGGTGGTGGAGTCACCGACCCTGGAGGTGTTCAAGGAACGTTTGGATGTTGTGTTGAGGGATATGGTTTAGCGAGAACCATTGGTGATAGGTGGATGGTTGGACTGGATGATCTTATAGGTCTTTTCCAAGTGATTCTGTGATTCTGAGAAGGGCCCCATAAGTGAAAGTAAAAAGGCAAGAAGGCTTCACAGTGACTGAGAATAAGGGGGGTGAAGGGGAATAGTTAGAGACAGTTCACAGAAGCAAGAATGTAGAGCTTGTTAGAAAATAAGGGATGGCAGACACTGTGACTGGGATCGTGAGGGGGATGAAGGCCATAAAGATAAAGGTTTGCGAACAGCCCGAGGACATTTGGCAGAGAGGTGATTAGATGTCCACAGGGCAAGAAGAAACCGGTTTGGGGGATGCCCCCCCGAAAGGCCAGAAGTTGACAGCGAAAAAGGTCAGAAGCCTTCGCGAGGAAGACGACAAATCTTCATCCCACGACCCACTACGCACGCGCAAGGGGGAGGGTCTGCATGCTAATGAACTCTCGGGGGTGTAATGAATATGTATCTGAATTCCGGGAAAACTATTGGTTATGTGTTAGTTCAGCCTATATCTGTAGCACGATTTTTTCAGACGCTGTGCAAGTTAGGCGGATCTATCCCCTTGCACCCGGTGTCTGCGTGGCACTGAATAAACCGCACCTGCTTTGTAATCTTACCTGGGTTACAGAGTTTGATTTTGCACATTGCTATCACTGTGAAACCTTGGGAGTCTGGAGTGCAAAACAGAGAGAGAAAGGTATCTGTCTGCGTCTAAGGGTAAACAGGATGCTCCTTTTGTATGCATTGTTAATCTTATCACACTTAAGAAACCTTTCATCCTTTGTCGCTGTTGTTTGGGAGAAGCTAGGCCCAATTCTCTGATCTCTGCTGGAGTTTCATAAGCGAGCCCAGGATACGGGTAAGCGTCCTATCTATTCTCTTTGTGTTATTATAATCTGCTTTGCCTAACTCTCTTGTTTATTTCATAATTATAACATCTTAATATTCATTGATTATACGCTTGGTGAGCCAGGCAAGCCAAATATACTAAAACTTACATCATGTCCTTTCCTTGGAATTTCTGTAAATGGGTCAAGGGGGAGAACGTTACCCGCCCCTAGATAAAATGATTCCAGGGCAGATCCCAGGATTTGTGGGATCTCCCTATTATGAACTAGCAGGTATCATTGAAAAATGGGGTCCCCTACGTATTATGGGAAATATCTCCCCATATCGCATGGCAGATTACTTTCAGGGACGTAGCAAAGATATACTGATCATGAAAGAAGGACAATTAGCTGCCTCCACAGTGGCATGGCCACTGTTAAATGCTTTAAATCATGCTGAAATGAGGAATAATACTTGAGAGAATAAAAACCAACTTTCGAAAGACCATATTGAAAAGTTAGAGCAAGAACTCGGCATATTAACAGGGAAGAAACCAATTCTGCATCTTTCAATAGGTCAAGTTCATAACATTTCAATAAACAATGACCAGGCTCCTGAATCAACAGATCAGGAATCATTTCCTGAATCACTGATCAGGAAAATAAAAATCTAAATCAGATCTCAAATCTCCAATTTTGACAGATCCACTAGAAGTCTGTCCTGTTATAACTCAGAAAACAAAAGAAGTACAGGACAGACCAGCAGGGGTGCCGCCTGATCAGTGGCCCCCCGCCCAGACTCACTTGCATGTAACAGCCCGGCTGTACACAGCAATGGAATTGATGGATTTAGTACAGCGATTTTGGCAGAAGCCTTGAGAAAGTGTGCCAGCTTGGTTATTAAGACTGTGGGACTCTGGGGCAGAAAGTGTTTTGGTGAATGGCCCGGAAATAGCCAAGTTGGCCACCATGACCGTCCATCCTGCCCTCAGACAGAGGTTATATGCGGGTAATCAATATCTTGATGAAAACCATTCTGTAATAGAATGGTTGTTGGTGACCTGCCATATGGTATGGCCCAATAAATCTGATATACCTCTACATACAGGAATGTGGTCCTCCATGGAGGACCTTCAAAATTATATCCGCAAACTAGGTGTAAGGGAAGCAATTTATGAAGATGCGTTTGATGGCCCTGATATGGTCAAATTCTCAGCAGGGATGAGAGACTTAATTCTACAGCAAGCTCCCTCTCATCCGTGTGGTACTTTGGCCTCTATATTAAACCCCCTGGCGGCCTCAGAAGCGGTAGTCCAGCAGGCTGCCCAGTTAGTGGCCGACCTGGGAGAAACAGAACGCCTGCGGACAAGGCGCAACATTCGGACATTAGAAGAAGCCGAGGTCCTGCCGGTGACTAAAACCAAAATGTCGGCTATTCGAGCTCCTCAATTGGGACCCATAAGGGTCTCCCGAAAACAAATGTTTAATGATTTAATTCGGGCTGGGGTCCAATTTGCGAGTTTGACCGCCAGCCCAACCATGTCCTTCTCCAGCTTTGGAGACAACTAAAGGACAACCAAAAATTTCAGAACTACCCTAAAAAACCAAGTGTGAGGGCTATAGAGAGAATACCAACAAGGATATGGAACCTAGAAGATTTCATTGTTCCGCATAGGGGAAAAAAAAAAAAAGCCACCTCAGGTGTCTTGGGCGACGGTGCCTGAGCCACTGGAAGCAAAAGAATTGGCCATAGCACAATTCATGGTGTGACAAGGGATGCTAGTCCCTCTAGGGCCTCCGGAAAGAACCGAAGGCCCTATGCAGAATTAATGATTTATTGGTCCCCCCAAAATATTCAGAGTTATGGCATTAGTGGACACTGGAGCAGAAACATCAATTATCTATGGAGATCTGACCAAATTTGATGGAGACAGTGATGATTGGTGGTTTTGGGGGACAGACTATTCCTGTCACCCAAACATGGTTGAAACAGGGGACTGGGCGTCTCCCACCCTGGGACTATAAGGTGTCTATTGCCCATAAGGTGTCTATTGCCCCAGTCCAAGAATACATCCTGGGCATAGATATTCTATGGGGTCTGGCTCTCCAGACAACTGTGGGAGAGTTCAGGCTTCAACAGAGATGTATTAGTATCTGGGCGGTGCAGGCAATATCAAGAGGCCATGCGAATCATGGGCCTATTTGCCTGCCTAAACCATGCTGGATTACTAACGTGAGACAGTATAGACTCCTGAGTAGACAGGATGAAATATCGAAAACGGCGCAGGCACACAGCCCATATAATTCCCGTTTATGGCCAGTACAAAAGTCGGATGGCACGTGGAGAATGACAGTGGATTACAGAGAATTAAATAAGGTCACGCCGCCTACTCATGCGGCCGTACCCAATATTGCCTCCCTAATGGACACAGTAAGTAGGGAAATAAAAACCTATCATTGTGTCCTAGATTTAGCAAATGCGTTCTTCAGTATCCCAATTGCTGAGGAATCGCAAGATCGGTTTGCGTTTACATGGCGAGGCAGGCAGTGGGCCTTTCAGGTCCTGCCACAGGGGTACGTGCATTCACCAGAGTATTGTCACAATCTAGTGGCGTGTGACCTAGCTGCTTGGAACAAACCTGATGATGCTAACCTATATCATTATATCGATGATATCCTGCTGATATCCGTCTCGCTGGAGGCAGTAGGGCAGGCGGCAGGTTCATTAACTGCCTATTTACAACAGAGGGGATGGGCTATAAACCCCCAAAAGGTGCAAGGTCCGCGCTTGAAGGTCAGCAGCAGATGGAGGGGAATCGCCCTGGCCAGAAGGGACTCCAGCAGGGACTGTTTACCATGAAGGGGTGAAGCAGGAGCGGCTGGGCCTGCTGTGCAGATAGGCATAAAGATACCTCCCATGCCATGGCTCTTCTGCCCCCACATTGTTTGCGTCCTGCCAGTTTTGTCTTCAGACAGGGACCCAACCAACTCCGTACACACAGAGCAGGATTTTCCATCTATTGAACACCTTTGTCAATGACCTTGATGAGGGGACTGAGTGCACCTTCAGTGCGTTCGCAGATGACACCAGCTTGGGAGGGAGCGCTGATCTGCCGGAGGGAAAGGCGCTGCAGAGGGACCTGGATAGAGCGGATCGATTGTATGGTTGGGCTGTGGTTGGATTTGATGATCTTGAGGCTCTTTTCCAACCTGAGCGATTCTATGGTTTTATGATCCCATATCCATTCCAAGTCCATTCCATATCCAAAGTCCATCCCATACATATCCCAATTCCTGATATCCCATCCCATATCCATCCCATGTCCATATCCCCACAGCCCGCATCCCAATCCCTCAGTCAACAGCCCAATCCCACATCCTATATCCCACATCCCGATCCCAATTCCAAATCCCATTCCCAGTCCCTCCTCCCAAGCCCATCACCCACCTGTCAATCTCAATCCCTCATCCCAATCGCAATCCCAATCCCCGATCCCAATTCCGAACCCAATCCCACCTCCTACGGCAACACAGAGCACCCCGAGGCCCCCCCACTGCCGCTCCGCCCCCGGCCTCTCGTTGGTCAGCGACAGTTCCGGCCCGACTCCGGTCTCTGATTGGTCGGCGGCAGCGCCGCCGGCTCCGATTGGCCGAGGCGCAGAGCGCGGGAGCGGCCGTTGCTTCCGGCTCGGAGCTGGCCGGCTTTCCTCTCAGACGCCGACGGCCCCGCAGCCGCATCCGCAGCGCGCCGGAGCTGTCCGGGCAGCACCGAGGCGGAACCGCGGCACGACGGGAGCGGTGCTGAGGAAAGCGGCGCCGGAGGTGTGCGGGAGAACGGCTCCGGGCCGGGGAGAGGAACCATGCGCGGCCCCAGCCGTCCCGCCCTCCCCTCTGCCGTGGGATGCGGGGATTTGGGACGGCTGAAGGACTCGGGGCCCCAACCGCCGCCGCGCTGCTGCCCGCATCCGGCAGCACGACCCTAATCCCCCTCAAGCCCTCCAGCGCTGCTCCCGGTGCCCCCCGGGGCTGAGGTGGGCTGTGGGTACGGGGGGCGGTGGGGGAGATACGGGGGGATGTGGGAGTTGTGGGGGCTGCAGAGGGGCTGTGGGATAATATGGGGTATGGGGGGGTATAGGGTAATGTGGGGTATAGGGGGATGTGGGGCGATATCGGGGGATGTGGGGGTGTAAGTAGCTGTGAGGGAATGTTGGGGAATCTGGGGTTGGGGTGGCTATAAGGGGCTTTAGGGGGGCTGTAAAGGGATATAGGGCTGCGTGGGTTATAGGAGGGTATGGGGCTATAGGGCTCTGGGGGGCCTTCGGGGGTGGATATAGGGGTATGTGGGGCTATAGGGTGCTTTATTGTGGCTACAGGGGAGATTTGGGGCTATAGAGAGCTGTGGGGACTATAGAAGTGGTATGGGGGATATGGGAGAAGAGGGGACTATGGGGGAATATAGGGGAGATTTGGAGCTATAAGGCACTTGGGGGCATTACGGAGGGTTTTGGGGCTCTAGGGGGATATAGGGTGCTATGAGGCTATAGGGAGCTGGGGGGTTGTGGGACTGTAGAGAGCAATTCAGGGAGCTATACAGTTCTATGGGGAGATCATAAGGGGCTCTGGATGGGCTCTAAAAGTGTTATAGGGGGATATGGGAGTATAGGGGGCTTTATTGTGGCTATAGGGAGAGATGGGGCTATAGGAAAATGGGAGGACTATAGATGGATTATAAGGGGATATGGGGGGGGTATAGAAGATTGGGGGGCTCTGGAGGGGGGGATATAGTTCCGATATAGGGCTATGGGAAGCTATTGGGGGAGTTATACAGTTCTATGGGGAATCTATAAGGGGTAGTGGGAAGGCTATAGGAGAGGTGGGTGAAATGCTAGTCATGAAACTTAAATCAGCATTGAAGTTGTATTGGAATAGGATAGGATTGTTTTGTGGTCTTAAATCTGAAACATGTTTTCTCCTTGGGCTTCAGGTCCAGAAATTGTTTAATAATGACTTTGAAGAAAGTTTCACTATCCAGTCTCCTGACCAGGAAGAAAGAAGAAGGTTTTGGAGGACTTAATCACGAGAGGAGCTGCTGTTGAACCTCCACTTCCAAGAGGCAAGCAGGTGAGGACGTTGTGCATCTGAGCTTTTGCTCGCTGCAAGGTACCAGCCACTCCGTCTGTGCTTTGTGGTGATTTTCCACCAGCACTTGTGCTTGTACGTGAGCACCAGGCATCCGCTAACGCTGTCTGATAGCTTTAGGCTGGGCAGACACGGGAAGCACTGCCTGCAGCAGCACCAGCTGAGCTCTGTGTGCCAGAGGAAGGAATGCGGCGTCTGGAGGAGCAGGAGGAGGAGACCCTGCGTGACTCTGCGTGTTCTGCAGGGCCGTTCCTCACAGACTGCCACTGACAGACGCTTGGGGCACCGCAGAGCCTGTTGGTGTGGATGAGGTAAAGCGGTGTTGATCTGTAGTGCCATTTGATCTGCGTGCACGCAGGATTTCCCTGTGTTTGTATGTCTCAGTGTTTGTGGCCCTGGTTTTGTTCAAAGATGTCAGACCTCTGTGTTCCCCCTCCAGCTGGTTCTGAAGAGCCCTTCCATTTTTGAGAAGGCTGCGGATTTAGTTCAGCATCTCCTGATGTGTCACACAGATTCAGGGCTTTCAAGAAGTCGCTTAAGTGAAGTGTTTAAGATGGTGAATTCTGCCAGACAGAGTGCTTGTCTAATCAAACCTTTTAACCCCAAGGTTTGTTCTGCAGGTCCCGATGATGGCACAGGCATTAAACAGCCTGGAGCTCGTCGCTGGGGAGAGGCTGCGCATTGTGTTTTGAAGGGAGAGATAGAGGAAGGGTTTGAACAGCGTTGTGCAGGAATGGATAGCTGGTAAGAGAAGAGGTGTGTGTTCTGGGAGCGAGGGCTGTATGGCTCATCTCTGTGTTCCAACAGGAAATGCAAGGCAAAGCTCTCTGCTCTCTGTTCTTTCTTGCAAGGTTGCTGCCCTTCAGAGTGCGCTGTGGATGGGCAGCGCGATGACAGCCCAAGGATGGAGCAGGAGATGCAGCACAGCCCTCTCCAGCAGCAAGGTGCACTGATTTGTCTAGCTAATTCTTGAAGTAGAAGGTGTGTTTAGCTTCCAAAGTCAGTGGCTTGATAGCCTTAGGATGGCTTTGGGGCTCTTCCTCTGTAACTCACGTCCTAAGGCAGTGAAGGTGTTCCCTTGGTCTGTACAAGTGGTTCCTGTACAAAGCCATGGTTATCTGCCTGTAACAGATAGTGAAGGTGATGGTTTTGTGACTGCAATTATGGAGTCGGCATTTTAATGGCAGTTGCACCCCACTAACATGCAGCTCTTTCTGACCCAGGCAGGAGACGGGCAGCGGTACTGCAGCTCCTCTCGCAGCTTTGCAGCTACGTCAGGAAGCAGAAGACGTGGATTTAAAAGAAGAACTCAGTTACTGGGACGTTCCCCTGTTCTTCCCCTACCTGTCCCCTTGCCTCAGCCCGGATTCCTCTTGCATTCTCGTAGGTGTTCCTTCCATCCCCCAGGCTGCTCCTTGCTTCCCCCACTCTAACCCTTTACCTTCCCATAGCAGCCCACCCACAATTCCCTCAGAGCCCCAATAGCTCCCTCAGTATTTCCCCAGCAAGACCCTGTAGGCACCCCACAACCCCAGAGAATCCAGAGCGCCTTACTGACCTCCTCAGACCTGGTACTCCTTCCCCATTGCTGGCCAAAAAGCTCACAAACCTCCATAGTCCCCAGCAGCACCCCATATCCCCCACTGGACTACCACTGAACCCCCTTATTTCCTCCCTCAGACCTCCCTTAACACCTCCAGGGCTCCTTACGGAACTCACAGAAAACCACACTCCCTGACAGCACCCCTGTCACCAATACCAGGCCCCTCCTCTCCCCCTGCACCTGCAGGCTCTGTTGTCATATCCATCCCATGGCTGTATATCCCCCACACCCCGCCACAGAGCCCCATAACTCCTCAAGGAGCAACTCAGAACTGGTATACCTCCCCCACAGCCAGCCTGGGACCTCACGGAGCCCCGTTGTTCCCAGCAGCACCCCTTATCCCTGCTCTGGGCTCCCCTAGATCCCCCCTATTTCCTCCTTCGGACCTCCCTAACCCCCTTGGGTCATCCCTTGGATCTCGCAGACCCCCACAGTCCCTTGCAGAACCCCCGTCACAAGTCCAGGACCCCAGTAGCCCACCTGGTGCTGCTGGACCCAGCGTCCTCAGTGAGCTGTGCCACAGTGCAGCACCCCGAGCCCTTCTGCATTGCTGCAGAACGGGACACACGCAGATCCCAGGGCAGTGGACACTGCTCTGCATGTCACTGCCTGGCCCAGGAACTCCTCCCCTGTGCTGTCTGTGAAAGTCTTTTCTTTGCTCCTGGCATAACTTCCATCTCCGGAGCACATGAGGAGTGTCCCTCAGACTGTGGCTCCTGGTTAACCCCGCAGCATCCAAACGAGGAATTGTGTAGCAACCCACATCTCAAGATGAGGCTACAGCTGTGCCCAGTGCCCTTATTAAAGAGAGGAGATTGAATTAGCATAACAGGACATCTTTCCTCCTGACATTTCCCACCGTCTGCATGTTGGCTGTGCCATGCAATCGGCATTTGGTCATAGAGCTGTGAGTGCAGGTATGTGTGCATATGGGGTGCGCAGAGCTGGTGTTGAACATCAGAGTGTGCACAGCACGTGGCTGTGTGCAAGGCTGGAGCTGCGCTCGTGTCTTCATGCATGTGGGCGTGCAATGGGGTGGGTTTGCACGTGTGTGCATGAACGTGGGTGTGTGCATCAAGGTCTTTGCACATGGCTGTGTGGTTCTGCTCACATTTGCACGCACATGGATGGAGCGTGCACACAGGGCTGTGTAAGGATGTGCTTGCAGGTGTGTGAATGCACAGGTATGTGCACGGGGAAGTCTTTGCACGTCGGTGTGTGGTTCTGCACACATATGCGCACACAGAGCAAGGGAGCAGTGGAGGTTCCTGGGAACAGGAGATTCCTGGGAGAGGCGGAACTCACACGAGAGTGCTGGAGAGCACAGGGCTTGGAAGCACAGCTCCACAGCACTGCACTCTGCACAACAGCCTGCAGGATGGCATGGAGCGCTGATAGAAGCAGGACAGAATCACAGAATCACACAGAATGACCCAGGTTGAAATGGATCTCAAGGATCATCTCTGACACCTTCCCACCACAGGCAGGGCCTCCACCTCCAGATTTAATACCAGCTCAGGCTGCCCAGGGCCCCATCCAGCCTGGCCTTGAACAGCTGCAGGGATGGACAGGGCATCCACAGCCTCTCTGGGCAGCTGTTCCAGCACCTCACCACTCTCATAGTAAAGAACTTCCCCCTGACATACAACCTCAATCTTCCCTGCCTCAACTTCAAACCATTTCCCCTTGTGCTGCTATCTACCCTTTCAAGGAGCTGACTCCCCTCCTGTTTGTAGGCTCCCTTTAGGTGCTGAAAGGCTGCAATGAGTTCACCCCGCAGCCTTCTTTTCTCCGAACTGAACAAACCCAGCTCCCTCAGCCTGTCTTTGTAGGGGAGGTGCTCCAGCCCTCTGATGGTCTTTGAGGGTCTCCTCTGGACCCTCTCCAACAGCTCTCTGCCTTCCTTGTACTGAGGGCCCTAGACCTGGAGGCAGTACTCCAGATGGGGAGTATGCGCCGCCTGAGCTTCTACAGGTGGGTGTTTGGGGGGGGCACCGAGGAGGGGACTGGGCTTAAAGGAACCAGGGGCCGCATGCAGCTCTGCTTTGGCCCCATGGGGCTTCTGTGTCGCTCAGAACCTCTGCTTGGTGGCAGGAGGTGCTGTGTCCCCCCCCAGTGGTTCAGACACAACCTCCCCAGTCCCTCTTTGTGACCCCAGGGTCACACCCTCCTTTGTGGTCCCCCTCCCATCTGTGAGGTCTCCCTGAGCCCCTTCTTGCAGCGAGGGGCCCAGAACTGAACGCAGCACTCGAGCTGCAGCCTCACCAGAGCTGAGTGCAGAGGGACAATCACTTCCCTGCACTGCTGGCAGCACCGTTTCTGATACAGGCCAGGATGCCGTTGGTCTTCTTGGCCACCTGGGCACACTGCTGGCTCGTGTTCAGCTGAGTGTCAACCAATAACCCCAGGTCCGTTTCCTCTACACTGACTTCCAGCTGCTCTGCCCCACGCCCATAGCGGTGCCTGGGGTTGTTGTGGCCAAAGTGCATCTCCAGTTGACCAGGAAGGCTGACAGATGATGGAAAACAGCTTGGCTTTTCACCTCCACCAGCTCTCCCAGCACTCTTGGATGAATCTCATCTGGCCCCGCAGACTTGTGGCAGTCCAGGTGGAACAGTAGGACTCTGTTTCCTCCTGAACTGTGGGGGGTTTATTCTGCTCCCCATCCGAGACTTCCAGGTCAGAGAGCAGAGAACCTAAGAGCTTTTTTTTCACCCTTGGCACTTCACATCTCTTGTGCACTGCAGTCTTCCCTTCCCTGAAGCTGCTCTCCCCATAAATTGTTGGCAGGGGTCTAAAGCCACCAGTCCTGCGGTTAGGATTTTGTGAAAGGGGCGCACCATTTGGCGTTGGTGTGCAGCTTTGTGTTAAAGAAGTGAGTTAAATCTTTGGGCCTTGGGTTCAGGCTTTTGCTAAAGGGGTGCAGCCTTTTGTTCTTGGGGTTATGCTGCTTGGCAGCCTTTGGCCTTGGGCTTCTGCTTTTAGTTTTCATTTCTCCTGTTTTGCATCTCTATGCCTCTCCAGGACTCCCTAGCAGAGACACTTTTTTTTTGCTGCAGCCTTCATGGACAAACTCCACTGAGCACAAGAGATCTGTGCAGACGCAGCAGCAGACGTCTGTGTGCAGAGGGACACTGCTCATCCCATTTCTCCTCCTAGCTACGTCTCGTCCCACTCAGTGTGTCTTGAGGGGGTGAATCTCTGTCCATCTCCTGAGTCGCGCCTCCCCTGGTCACAGCAAAGGGTCACTACTGCAATGGAGTCACCCAAACTCAGAGGAATAATACACATCCATTTTTTGAGAGCTTTCTTAACAGCCAGCAACAACCAATTGGAGGTAACACTGGCCAATGGGCTAATTGCAATGAATAAGCGGTAGAGGTAAACAATTGTAGGCAATGGCTGCTACAAAGAGTCAAACAAGAGATGGCAAAGAGAAAAGGCAGAAAATGGGGAAAGAGGGACAGACAGACAGCAAAGCACTCGTAGATCCAGCCACGTCCCGGTGTCAGGTGCGGATCTTCAGTCTGATGGGTCATCGCAGGTGGTGCTGTTCAGCTGGCAATGACTCACGACGACAGTAGAAACTTACTGATAAGTCCAAAGCGGTGGCACTCGCCGCCTGCCCGCACTGCCCACAGCTGTGCCTGTGCGCCCCTGGGGGCAGGAGCACAGGAGAGGCCCCTTCCGTGGGGACAGAGCCCTCTCCCCACGCCCCACCGCGCAGCCCCGAGCTGGGAAGGGTTACTGAGCGGGGCGGTCAGATGGGCAGCAGCCCATCACAGACCACACGCAGGGTACTGCTTGTAAAGTACGCCAGGGAAGCGAACATTGCCCGGGGCAGCACTGGAGGCAGGAGCCGCTAGAAGAGCTCCTGGTCACAGTGCTGGGCGTACAGTACTGCAGAGCCCAGCACGACAATGAGTAGCAGCTGGAGGCAGACCAGGATGAGGCAGATCGTCCTGTGGGGCAAAAGGGAAAGAGGGCCGGGGATGAGGCGTCCCCACCCCACGGCACCACAGCCCCCACAGTGCCAAAGGGGCCGTTTGGGAGCCCCGCCAGCTGCAGTGGGGGTCCAGGCCATCAGCCCACTGCCGGGAGCCCGGCTGCTGGTGGCTGGGCACGGGGCAATGAGGGGACACTCACTGCATCCAGAAGGCGAGCCCTCGTCTCCTCGCCCGCTCCTTCTTCTCCTATAGGTGAACACGGGGCAGAGATGGTGGTCAGGCCCTGCTGCACAGCCGGGGCTCATGCATGACAGTGGGAGCCCGGCAGCTCAGCAGCACAGCCCCAGTGCTGCAGGGAGCCCTGTTCCCAGGGACACCCTTGTTGGACTTACTGGCATGATTTGCATTTCTCCTTTGCCTACTGGCAAGCATGCCCACTTCAGGGCACATCTCACCCTGCTGTCAGTCCCTGTAAGAAACACCATGGCAAATCCGTCTGCACTAAACACAGTCCTTCCTTCCAACGAGCAACAAAGAAACCATTCTGCCCTGGCTCCTGACCCTTGTCCCTGCCTCCACCTGCCTTCAGAGTACAGCCATCTTCGCTTGCAGAGGGAAAAGGAAAGCGAAAGGGAAAGGGAAAGGGACAATGGGGATCTT
This sequence comes from Chrysolophus pictus, assembly GCA_037305975.1. NCBI lineage: Eukaryota > Metazoa > Chordata > Aves > Galliformes > Phasianidae > Chrysolophus > Chrysolophus pictus. The sequence continues at coordinate 36,394,111 of CM074581.1, read as the reverse complement.
CCTTCCAAGACCCTTGGCTCTGACAGACTACGTTCCTTGGAGCTTTGGGATCTCGAGTCCTCATTTCCCAGTGTCACGCTCTCTTCTGGTGGCACACAGAGCACACCAAAGCCCAGGATTTGGCAGCATTTGAAAGGCACAGTCATCTTCTCTTGAGGAGGGTAAGGAACAGTGATAATTCAAACTGGCTTATCCTGGCAGTGTTTGTGGCCACTAAGAGAAATCTCTGCATTCCAAAAAACAGAGACTAAAAGCGGCAGACAGAGGAGTGCCTAACAAAGACGTAAAGACGATTTCAGCTGTGGTTGGTACTGATGGGTACAACCAACCACACAAGGCTGAGCACGCTCTCCTGTCTCTATTCCAATTCTAGAAATACCCAGCACAGCTCCGTGTTCTCTTGCTTTCATTTACTTCCATGAGCCATTTTAAAATGCATGTCGCTATAGGCTGGCTCAAGCTCTAGGGCCTAAAGCCACAGCCTGAGAGGCTTACACCAGCCCAGGGCTTAAAGCCACAGCCCGAGAGGCCAGCACCAGTCCAGGGCTTAAACCACAGCTTGAAAGGCAGAGAGGCTGGCATCGTCCCTGAGGCCTAAAGCCACAGCTGGAAAGGCTCGGACCAGCCACAACCCCAGTCCCGAAGCCACAACCCCAGCCCAAGAGGCCGGCGGACATCAGATCCAGTGTCAAAACATCCCACGCAGCGTTAGCTATGGTGAGGGGAATTGCCCTCTGTGCTAGGAAGTGGATCGAATGCCAAGAGCTGTGTCTGAGGAACAGCCACGATCAGGTCGAGAGCTTGTGGGTCAAATCAAGGATCGGTCCAGTAAAGGGCACCTCGTGGTTGGGGTCTGCTGCAGGCCACCTGAGCAGGAGGAGGCTGTTGACGAGACCTTCTTGCTTCAGCTGCAGGAGGTGTTGTGCTCACAGGCTCTTGTCCTGATGGGGGATTTCAGCCACCCAGATACCTGCTGGGAGAGCGGCACAGCGGGTGGCAGACAATCCAGAAGATTCCTGGAGTCTGTCAAGGATAACCTCCTGGTCCAGGAAATAGATGGACCAACCCGAGGTGAAGCCTTACCAGACCTGGTGCTCACCAATGCAGAGGAGAGTGTTAGAGAGGCCAAGACTGGAGGCAGCCCGGGCTGTGCTGACATGCCTTGGTAGAGTTTGTGATCTTGAAGAATGCAGGCCTGGCAAAAAGTGGAGCAGGACTCTCAACTTCAGGAGAGCAAAGTTCTGGCTGCATGGTTTCCTCTTGTGCTTTACTGTCACCTTCCTTTGTGCCCACCACTGATCTGCAATGGTAAGGAAGTAAGTAAGTAAGGCCTGAGTGGCCAAATGTTGGTCTGTGCAGTCCACGATGGTGCTGCACATGGCCTGGTGAGTATTTTGCAACCTGCCCCTGCGTCTTCCTGCCCACTCTGTAGCTGTGGAACTGACAACCTCGATCTTTCTCCCATCTCATTACCTGACCCAGCTCTGGTCTCTGATGGAAAAAGAGATCACAGCATTTAATGGGAGCTTCTCTTATCTGTTTGTGATTCTAGATGACTACAGCGGTTCTTTAAAGCCAGTGTTCTGGTCAGACACAGCTTTTGTTCCTGAGGTGGAACGCAGAGGTAAATCACTGCCAGGACAGAGCCTTTGGGGCTCCCTCTACCGTTCTCTTTTCCTCCCCTCTCCGTCTCCTTTCAGTTCTCTTCCCCTCCTGTCACCAGACAGTTCCACACACGGATTGCTGTGTATCAGCACGGTGCCACTGCAGGCACCCGGCACCTATGGGTGAGATGCTGCTGTGTGGAAGGGAGAGGAGGGTGCCGTGGAGCGATCCCTCGTTGTTCCCATCTGGAGATGGATATGGACGTGTTTGACACGAGCTGCTCTGTCCTGTTTGTTTACAGATGCGAGTGGAGATGAATGGGATGCAGAATCCCAGCCGGCTCCCCGGACGGAAGCTCGAGCAGATGGCATGGGTATGTCATGGCTTTTTACTTCCTTTGCGAGCTGCCACCTCACAGCCCTAATGTCAGCCAGGCACACCTGCAGGAGTGAGAGCACAGAGCTGCACGTGCGTGCCCTGTCCCTGCACCATCCCTGGTACCATCTGTTCCTCAGATGGCACTGTGCCGTCACGCAGTGACACAGACTGTGGTGTATGATGGAAAGCTCTCATGGTTCTTTGCTTGCAGAAGTGCCTCCAGAGCAGAGCTGCTTCCCGTGCTGGACCCCTGCTGGTATCCCAGGGGTGGGTAGTCTGTCTGGGTGGACTTCACCAAACAGAGTGCTACGTTCAGTAGCTGGCTCATCTGGTACATCCTGTTCAGGTCCTGTGGGACAGAGAGGGAAGTTGGTAAGACAGAGATATTTTCAGAGGTTTTCTCACATTCTACAGACAGTCACGATGGAGAATGCAGCTCCTGGTGGGTATATTTCTGTCTGTTTACCAGAGGGCTTGGGAAACCAACATTCTACACATGTGGAAAACACTGATGTCTTCTGAGAAGTAGTGCCCCCTGAAGACAACATCTTCCTGATGAGAGCAGATATTTACAGTCCCACCCTGCTTCCTTCTTTCTAAAGAGATCAACGGAGAGCCTGTGGATGAGCCTGTGTGTCAAGAGGGCAGCAGCTGCACGCTGCTCTTCTCCCATGAGGACACAGAGGACGTTCAAATGGCTGGTGCTCCAGGTAAAGGCCGTGCACAGAGCTCGGCCCCAGCAGCCTCCACATGTGTTAAGACATCCAGCCTAGGTGCCGCGGAGCCCCAGCACATCCTCCCCCTCAGACCAGAGAGCACCCCAGCTCCGCTGTCCCCAGCGCAGCCCCTGTGGCCCCCCAGCCCAGCCTACATCCCCCTGGCCATGCAGAAGAGATCAAGTCGCCCCAAGCCCCGCTGGGCACTGTGACCATCCCTGCTCCCATCCTCCAGCGGATGGCAGCCGTCCCCCTGGTGCAGGGTGCGGGGACCACGTCCCACACCTGGACAACCACTGCTGCTGCCAGCTGAGGCTTTCCAGATTGCTTGTGCAATAGTGAATAAAAGAGCTATTTCTTAACTCTGCTGGCTGTGTCACATTCTGCTTAATTCTCCCAGAATACATTTATGTTGGCTTCTCTTCAGAGCAAGAAATTTCCACGCTACACCTGCGCAGTGCACAAGTCATAGCGACCTCGTAGGTATTTGAGATCATGGAGCAGATCTTCCCAGATGATGTGTTAAGGCAGCTGAGAGATGAAGAAGTGATCCGGGACAGCCAGCATGGCTGCACCAAGGGCAGATCGTGCCTGATCCACCTGGTGCCTTCTGTGATGCAGTGTCGGCACTGATGGACAACAGGAGGGCAATTGATGTCATCTCCCTGGACTTGTGCAAGGCCCTTGCTGTGGTCCTGCACCACTTCCCTCTCTCTAAGTTGCAGTGCTTAACCACCCCCTCTCTGTATAGACGTTTTTCCTGATACCCAAGCTAAACTCTCCTGGCTCAACTTGAGGCCATTTCCCCTCGTCCTGTCAGCAGTGAGAAGAGACCAGCCCCCAGGACCCGACACTCAGCCCTGTTGAAACTCATACAGTTTGCCTCAGCCCACTGACCAATCTGTCCAGGTCCCTCTGCAGTGCCTTTCTCCCCTCCGGCAGATCAACACTCCCTCCCAACTTGGTGTCATCTGCAAACTTACTGAGGATGAACTCAATCCCCTCATGAAGATTATTGGTAAAGACGTTAAATACGAGTGGTCCCAGCACTGAGCCGTGGGGGACACCACTCGTGACTGGCCGCCAGCTGGGTTTAGCTCTGTTGACCACAACTCTTTGGGCCCGGCCATCCAGACAGTGTTTCACCCAGCAGAGCGTACGCCCATCCAAACCACGGGCAGCCAGCTTCTCCACGAGGATGCTGTGGGGGACAGCGTCAAAGGATTTACTGAAGTCCAGGTAGACCACGCTGACAGCCTCACCTTTATCCACTAAGCGGGTCACCTTGCCAGAGAATGACATCACGTTTGTCAAGCGGGATTTACCATTCGTATGATCTCAGGAGGCTTTAACCCAACTGCTGAAAGGATATGGAAAGGACACATGAGTATGTCATCCCTGTGTCACGGTGCATCATAAGCCCCGTGCATGTTCTACGTTTCTTACACCCTCCATCGTTGTTGTTGTGGGTCCTGCTGCCACCTTGAGGTACTGAGCCGAACTGCCACCGTCTGTGTGAAACAGGAGGAAAAAATACAATTCTGAACCCACAGCACCTCAAAGTCCCTTCGAGACACCCCGACCACAGCCCCCGCTGCCCCTTACAAACCTCAGGAGTGCCAGCAGCACCTCGTGCCTTAGGATGCCCGGTGCATTTCGCAAGGATGCGCTCATCTCCTGCATCGTGATCATTGGCAAAAATGTCCAACGGCGCTGACCAGAGCTGGGGGCTCAGCGCTGGCATGCAGGGAAACCTGCTGTGCTGCAGCGTGAGCCTCCGGTCCTGCTGCTGGGCACCGCCGGGCGCAGCCTGGCTCCGTCCTCTCTGCACCTCCCTGCGGGGACTGATGGCCGTGCCCGGGATCCCCCGAGCCTCCTCTTCTGCAGGCTGAGCCGCCCCAGCTCTCCCAGAATCCCACCCCAGCCATTTCCCACGCGGTGCTGAGGAGGGGAGGGGATGCGGGGGAAGGAAAGGCGCTGGTGGTTGCAGTCCTACGACACGGCCATTAGAGCTGCCCTGTCCTCACCCAGCGGTGGGCACCGGGATGGGGGGGGGTCTTTGGAGCTGCAGATACGACTGCACACAGAAGCGCTGAAAAACGAACGCTAAACATTTAATCGTTTAACATACAGAGCAGTAAACAGAGGAATGACCGCGTTCCCAACCAGCTCCCATCCTGACAATCATCCCCCCTCGCGGCTTCCCTCCTCGGGGCCAACTCGAAGCGGCTCCACGTCGGCTTCACGCAGCTCCAGGAGCTGCGCGCGGGGACAGACAGACGGACAGATGGAAAACGGCACCTGGGGACTGCAGCTGCGGGGCAGCAGCCGAAGGCTCTCGCTGACTCCGTGCCGGGCTCGAACGCGCCTCGATCCGCGCGATCGCTCCCCCTCTTTCGGGGCTGCCCGGCTCAGCCAGGAGCCGCTCCCGGACGCCGGCGGGTCCCGCCGCTCGCGGTCAGCCGCCGCTTCTCGCATGCCGGCGGCGCAACGACGGCGGACGGCTCGGTTCCGACGGGGGACGGACGGGGCCGGCGGCGGTGCCCCCGCGCCGCCTTCCCCCGACCGCCCGGTGTCCCCGAGGCACGGGGCGGGCGGCGGCGGGGACCCGGGGCGGCGGAGCACCACTTTCCCCGCACGGAGCCCCGCGGCCGCGGCCGCCATTGGCGGAGAGCCCGCGCTCGGCCCCGCCTCCTTCGCTCTCCCATTGGTCGGTCTGCCGGATGGGGCGGGCGCTCCGCGCGGGGTCCTTTCCGTCCGCGGTCGCGCCGTCATTGCGTCATCACCGCGCGCGTCCCGCGCGGCCCCGGCCCGGGCGCCGGCCCGACTGCCCGCGGCGCCGCTCCGCTTCCAGGGCTCCGGGACGGCCGGGCTCCGGCTGCGGCTGCGGGAGGAGGAGGGCGGGGACGTGGGGGACCGCAGCGAGCCCGCGCCCGCGCCGTCACGCCCCGCTCCGTGCGGGCCTTGCTGGAGAGCGGCGAGCGCGGGCTGGCGGCTGCCCGGGCTCAGGGGGAGTAGCGGGGCGTCCGGGCGGGCGGCGGGGCCCGGCGATGGCGGGTTTGGGTTATGGATGGTTTGGGTTATCCTGGCCTTGGGCAAAAGCAAGCCCACTCGTGGGACTGATTTTGTTCACAGCCCTGAGTTCATTTGGTGGGAAATGCAAACACAGAAACAGGGACGTTCAGTGTGTACCTGAAGGAGACCTGATGCTGGGAGACAACAGTCGGTAGTTTTAGGCATCTGGGCGCATATGTACGCATATCCGTATATGGTGTTAGTTATAGTTTATTGATTGTGTAGATATATATATCTGTGTTGTACAACTTGGGCGTGGTGTCACAATATGGAATCAGCAGTGAATGCTTGTCCATAAGTGTGGACATCATGCAATGAACTGATGGAATTGGGAAAGCTGCTAAGGGAGAATTAGAGTTCCCCAAACGCTCCAGTCCTTCCCACGTCGTTTCTAGGAGGAAGAGACAGAGTGATGTAGTGATGTGAGGACATTCCTTACTGCTCTGCATTGCCGAGCCTGCAGCACGATTAGGAGACCCTTCCTTCCCCATCTGTCTGATGTATTTCTCTCACGGACACTGTGTGTTCTCTTCCATGACACACAGCTCCCCAGCGGTGCTGATCTCTACATTCTTGGTCCCCTAGGGGTTCTGTGGTTTCACCCAGTTTCACTGGTCTTCCACAGGTGCATATACTTTTCCTCTCTTCTCCTGACTCTGGTGGCCTTTCGCTTGTATCATCAGCGTTTTCTGACTGCCTGGGAAAGTCAGTCTGAGAGGATTGCTGCGGGGGCTGATAGAATAAGGAAGGTGTTTCTGAGACCTTGGAATTGGGAAGACCGCTCAGATTTGGGTTTGACTTCCCGGAATCGTTTTCCATTTCTATGATAATTCTCGCAAAGGTCTGTTGTTTTTTTACTGGAGATGGGTCTTCCTTTCTTGTGCAAATGCAAGCCTCACATAGCATTGCACCTCTGCAACAAAAAGAAAGGGGTTTTAGACGAGACTCAAAATTTGTCATACAAAGGTCAAAGAAATTTCTCAACACAAATCCCAGCAGAGGGCTGTCCACAGCTCTCACTGCAAGTGCTTCCCACCACAGAGCAGCCAGCTAGCAAAGACTACTGGAGAAACAACTCACTCTTGTCTCTTCTTCAGCAGCTGTTTTGCCAGGTAACCCAAAGCTGCCAGAACAACCAGAGAGAACAGGACGGCAAGCACTGCAACTGCAGTGTGATTTTCTCCCCATTTCTGATCCACTCCCTCTGCTGTTCTCACACCACCAGCACCTGCAGAGCACGAGACAGTGCAACACACTCATGAGTTCTGCACTACTGATGGTATCACAGTGTCTTGGAGAAGTGCGAGTGACTATAGTATTCACTCCATTACTGTCCCTGATTCTCGCGTCTTACTAACAGAGGATGAGGGTGATCTCTTACAGTCTTCCTGAGCAAGAGCCCACGTGCAAGGGAGAGGCTGAGAAATCACTACCTCCAGCTGTGTCTCAGGGAATGAATAGGCGTGCATTGCACATGTTGTACCTCCAAGGACCCAGAGCGGGATTCTGCAAGGTAAGCTGACAACCATCCTCTGTGGCCAGCTCTGCCACTGCGGACAGAACAGCTCCTGTTATATGTTTGAATGCACCTCTTCAGCTTTGCATGGCAGTAAACACACATTGCACAGAAGCTCTCCCCAACAGTTGATAGTGTCTTCCTCTCAAGAAGGTAAACAGACAAAGACAACGTACCTCTGGGATACTCTTCAGGCTCAAAACCAAGATCCATCTGAGAACGTGGAACAGGAATCTTGGGTTCAACAGCTATAAGTAAACACAGAGGAGGAACATTTCCATTACAGATGATGTAATCTTCATAATCAACAGCTGCAGATGGGTCGGGCTGGCCTTCTAGATGCACCTGGCATCTCTCTGAGGAAACCTAGACACATCACTTACCCATGTGATTCCTCCAAGGCTCCAAATCAGGAACCCACTGAGAAGCTGCAGAGCCAGCACCCGAGGCCACCTCTGCAAACAAAGGCAGAAGATAACAGCTCCTGACATACATTGCAATTAATCTGTTCAGCCGTGAATGGCAGCAAACACTCTCACTCGCAGACACTTGTCTCCCTCTTCCACTCGCAAGTATGTGGCAAATGGGTACCAGGTGCCAAAAGGGGCACCATATTCGCACAAAACAAACCACGTTCAGGTTGGCTGGGGGAAAGGATCCCCGAGCAGCTCTAAACTCTGCCCCAAATGCTGCTGTCTTTGCCATCAGCACTTCAAGAGACACAAGGCTGGGGCTGCTGGCAAACACAGCTGTGCAGGGCAAAGAATCCCAGGGCACATCTCTCTGCTCTCCTGATGCCTACTCTGCCCTTCTCCACACCCCAGCATTAGCAAAGAAGAGTGTAAGACACATTCCACAGGAAGACAAGGCTGAAAGTACATGCTGACACTGTGAAATGAACCAAGACGGACCACTCACCCCCGGGGTAGCCTCGAAGCTGATGAAAACGGTGCAGCCCAGATACACGGCGTACAGGCAGATCTGTAAAGAAACAGAAGAAAGATTTCCTTTCCGTATTCATAGAATCATAGAATCATAGAATGGCCTGAGTTGAAAAGGACCACAATGATCATCTTGTTTCAACCCCCTTGCTATGGGCAGGGTCGCCAACCACCAGACCAGGCTGCCCAGAGCCACATCCAGCCTGGCCTTGCATGCCTCCAGGAATGGGGCATCCACAATCTCTCTGGGCTCCTGTTCCAGTGTGTCACCACCATCTAAGTGAAAAATTTCCTTGTAATATTTAACGTAAATCTCCCCTTTCTCAGTTTAAAACCATTCCCCCTCATCTTATCACTATCCACCTTTGTGAAAAGAAACAAAATATTGTGCCAGGCTTCCCGGGGAGGGGACTGCAGAGCCTGGCAAGGGATCATAGAATCACAAAATCATACAATCATAGAATTGCTCGGTTGGAAATGATGTTAAAGATCACCAAGTCCAACCACAACCTAACCATACTACCCTAACTCTAACAAACCACTGCTAAATCATGTGGTCCCTGAGCACCACATCCAAATGGATTTTAAACATATCCAGGGATGGTGACTCCACCACCTCCCTAGGAAGCCTATCCCAGTGCTTAACCACCCTTTCTGTAAAGAATCCCGATATCCAACCAAATTCTCCCCTGGCACAACTTGAGGCCATTTCCCCTCGTCCTGTCACCTGGTGAGTGAGAAGAGACCAACCCCGTTCTCACTGTGAGCGCCTTGCAGGTACTTGAAGAGAGCAATAAGGTCTCCCCTCAGCCTCCTCTTCCCCAGACTAAACAGTCCAATTTCCTTTAGTCACTCCTCTTAAGGCATACTTAATAAGGATTACTTCCCTAGTCCTGCTCACTACACCATTCCTGATACAAGCCAGAATGCTGTTGGGTTTCTTGGCCACCTGGGCACACTGCTGCCTCATATTCAGCCGACTGTCCATCAGTACACCAAGGTCCCTTTCCGTCAGGCAGCCTTCCAGCCACTCCTCCCCAAGCCTGTAGGGTCGTCTGGGATTGTGATCAAAATGCAGGACCTGACACTTGGTCCTACTGAAACTCATAGTTTGCCTTGGCCTATCGATCTAATGATCCATGTCCCTCTGTAGTGCCTGTCTACCCTCAGGCAGATCAACACTCCTCCCAACTTGGTGTCACCTGACGTTGAATAGGAGTGGGCCTAGTACCAAGCCTTGGGGGATACCGTTTGTGACCGGCCGCCAACTGGATTTAATTCCATTGACCACAACTCTTTGGGCCCGGCCATTCCAGCCAGTGTTTCACCCACTGGAGCGTACACCCATCCAAACCATGGGCAGCCAGCTTCTCCATGAGGATGTTGTGGGGGACAGTGTCAAAGGCCTTACTGAAGTCCAGGTAGACCAAATCAACAGCCTTACCTTCATCCACTAAGCGGGTCACCTTGTCATAAAATGAAATCAGCTTTGTCAGACAGGACCTACCATTCATAAACCCATGCTGACTGGGCCTGATCCTCTGGTTGACCTTTACTTGATCCATGATGGCTCCCAAGATTATCCATTCCATAACGTTCCCCGGCACCTATGTGAGACTAACCGGTCTGTAGCTACCAGGATCATCTTTCCAGCCTGTTTTGAAGATGGGCCTCACATTTGCCAGTCTCCAATCCACCGGGACATTCCCGGATAGCCAGGGCTGCCGAAGAATGATGGAGAGCGGCAACCACATCCGCCAACTCCCTCAGCAACCTAGGGTGCAATAAATCTGGCCCCATGGACTTGTGACCGTCCAGCTTTCAGAACAGGTCCAGAATTATCTCACCATGGATTATACCAGGCCTGTTCTGTTCCCCATCTCTACCTAACAGGACAATAGGCTGTGTGCCCAGGGACATAGTGTTCTGAGAGCCACATGTCGGTCCAGATTCTGCCAGATCCAGAGCAGAGGCCTATGCGAGCCATGGCCAGGGATCAAATGCATCTCCAAGGAAAAACAAAGCCCTTGTAACATTCCAGAACACCTTTCCCGGGATAGGCTGGATACAGAGGCTATTCTGCTCTGCTCCACACTCCAGCATTAGCAAAGAACAGTGTAAGACATGTTCCACAGGAAGACAAGGCTGAAAGTACATGCTGACACTGTGAAACGAACAAAGGCGGACCACTCACCCCCGGGGTAGCCTTGAAGCTGATGAAAACGGCGCAGCCCAGATACGCGGCGTACAGGCAGATCTGTAAAGAAACAGAAGAAAGATTTCCTTTCCACATTATGCCATGATTCTCAGTAAAGGGACTGCAGGGCCTGGCAGGGGATCATGCAGTGTTGTGAGAGCCACATGTAGGTCTAGATTCTGCCAGGTCCCAAGCAGAGGCCTGGGTGAGTCATGCACGGGAATCAGACACATCTCCAAGGAAAACCATACCCCTGGGATTCTTACCACGTTCCATATCAGCTTCCATGGGATATGGGATAGCTCTGTCCATGTCGCCAACACGTTCATCTGGAATGGAGAACAAAGCAGAAAAGCTGTGAAGACCTGTTGCCATGTGTTTCTTCATAAGGGGTCTACAGTGCCCGGAGCTGGAATCGGAGGAGCTCTCCCCTCTGGGACGTCCCTGCGTGCTCCAAGGTGGGACGTGTGCTGAACCTGGAGAGCCATCACCTCACAGGGAACAGAGCTGATGTAAGAGCCTGGTTGTTTCCCCGGAGGACCCACCATCCAAGGCTGCTTTCCAGGAAGCCTCAGGGGTTTGTTTCCCCAGTACACCCCTCAGTACCCAACCTACCTGGACTCAGTGCTCCCCATGGGACATACTGTCGTTGCCCATGACACGGAGCCACCAGGAAGAGAAGAAGGAAGAGCAAAAAGCAACAGCTGGGAGAACCTGTCTCCCGTAGTCGCCCCATGCTACCTCTTGTCCACAAGCAGCAAGCACCCTCTTTGCAGGCTTGAGGCACGAGTGGTACCTCCTGGTATGACATAACACGGGGTTCCTGAATGTCTTCACGGGGCCCATTATGACCTCACGAAGCACCTCTGATGATGCAAGAAAAATGTGCCTAACCTTCCTGAGTTATACAGAACTTCTTGTAGTCTTCAACGTCACCAGAGGAGGAGACCACAATCCCCCTGGGCAGCCTGTTCCTGTGCTCTGTCACCCTTACCCTGCAGAAGTTCTTATGCACATCTGTGCAGAACTTCCTATGCTTGAGTTTGAGGCCATTTCCCCTTTTCCTATTGCTACGCACCACTGAAAAGAGTCTGACCTCTTCCCTTTGCCTCCCATACCTTAGCTATTTATAGAAATTGATCAGATCCCCTCTCAGTTTTCTTTTCTCAAGGCTGAACAGACCCAGGTCACTCAGCCTTTCCTCATAAGAGCTGCTCCAGGTCCTTTAACCATCTTTGCGGCCCTCTGCTGAACTTCTTCCAGGAGATCCTCGTCTTTTTTGTACTGGCGAGTCTAGAATTGGACACAATACTTCGGAAACATGCTGCCGAATTTGACACGTATCAAGGAATGCTTCATAAAGACAAAATAGCAGAACTGAAAAAAGTGTCAGCTCAACAAAATATTTTGGGAAAACTTAAAACTCAGTCTCTGTTGTAAAAGCTCGTTACATGACAGGAAATCGGATTGCAAAAAAATCAAAACAGCTCACTGATGGTGAGTTTATTAAGCAGTATGCAGAAAGCATGACAGATACAGCAAGTCCTGATTAAAAGAACTGATTTCTCTAAAATCAGCTTGCCTCACCAGACTGCAGCCAGGCGGACTGAGTAAATAGGAAAATCTATCAAAAGAAATTTGGGGAGTAAAACTGCTAATTTCAAATTTTATGCTTTGGTGAGAGATGAGAGTCATGTTGCTCCAGATACGACTCAAATCGCCATCTTCATTGATGTATCGACAATGAACATATTGTCACTGAAGAAATGGCTTTTTTGGTGTCGTTAAAAGACGCAGTGAATTTCCTGGTGTTTATGAAACAGTAAAAAAGACATTAAAGTGATTTTCTTTAACCTTTGTCAACACAACATATCTGGTACAGCTAGTGATAATATTCTGGCATTGGTGAAAAAGGGGGACTTAGAAAATTAAGAGGTGCCATTGCCACCTGAACCTCCCATTTGATGAAATATCACTGCAGTGGACATCAAGAACATTTATGTGCAAAAGCTTCAAAAATGAATAGTGTCATGCAAATAATCATCAAAGCTAAGAATTTCTTAAGGTCCAAGGGACTAAATTATTGCCAGCTCCACGAGTTCCTTAAAAGTATGATGTAATCATTAATTGTTCTGAAGGAAGGTGGCTAAGTCGGGGTAAAATGCTAAAAAGACTTCATGATTTCCAACTAAAATCAAGTCCTTTATGAAATCAAAATGAAAATTTGTGCCAGATTATGAATATTAAAATTAGCCTACAGGCTTAGCATTTTTGGTGGACTTGACCACCAAGTCAAGTTTAATTAAATGAGTTGAAGATGCACGTTCATCCATGCTATGTTTCAGAAAATAGCAGCAATTGAAATGAAACTTAATTATGGCAAGCTCAACTTATGGCAAAGAATTCAACTTCAAGAAAAATCCGGCCACGTCTCTCATGAAGAGTAGCATTTCATCAAAAATCTCTGACAAACACCTGGAGAACTCACTAGGAATGGCAACCGCTGCCGCCAAATCAGACTGGTACTTCAGTTTCACAAAAACAAGGTCAAACATCCCACTAGTTTGTTATATATGCGCCTCTAGACAATTCCCATTTGCTCAGCATGGCCCAGGCAAGCTGTCACGGGTTATCCTTAGATATAAGTCCGTGACAGGGGGGCACAGGCCCCGGCAAGAGGAGAGGGAAAAAAAAAAGGTACGAACGGTTTGCCGCGAGCCGGCCGGCCCCGGGCCACGTGCGCTCCGGGAGAGGGGGAAGGGCACAGAGCTAGCTGAGAGTTTCAACAGAGAGAAAACACAGTGGCAGCGATCTGAGGACGAAGGGTAATTTACCGCGTCTAACTAAAGCAAACAAAACGAGAGAGACGAGAGGATCAAAAAATGAGAGCCAAACCACGACAGTGCGAGAGAAAGCGCGTGCTTTCTCCGCGGCGAGCTGAGACGGCTGAGCCGGGCCAGACGGAGAGAGACCGACGCTCCGGGTCCTGTCCGCAGCTCCACCACACTGCCTCTGCCCGCCTCTTCCCACCCCCTCCTTCCCTCCCCTCAGGACGCTCAAAGAGTCCGCGGCAGTAAGCGGAAGCAGAACGTTAACTTGTGAACTCCCACTGGTCCGCGTGGCGTTCTGATGTGCAGTACTGACAATAAGAAATCACGAAACCACAAGACGAGCCAAAAGGCTGGAGAGCCATTCTGTGATTCTTGACCTGCTGGTGGGACAGTGCTGATGATCTAACGCAGTCACCTCACACACACAGCAGGGGAGTTCCTCTGTTTCTTCCGGGCAAAAGAGAGATGGTATGAAAGAAATATCTGAACGGTACCAGTGGAGACTCAGACCGAAAGCATGTATGTCCATGCTGCAGTTCAGCTCTCAGGCTGTGGAGAATGCCTGGCCCTGTCACTGCTTCAGGAGGGCAGCAGGGATACTACCCGTGTGCAGTGTGAGCGGGTGGATGATCGGCTCAGCCTGGTTTGGAGGTAAAGGAAGAAGTAGAAAGGCTGAGGAGCATCTGGATTGTAAGAGGGAGATTGACTGATGGAGTCACACTCTGCCGTCCCTATGGGAAGGGCAGAGGGGAAATGCTCCTCAAGCGCTGGGGAATCATCTGCCCTCTCACAGTCAGAGGGGAGGGGGTGACCTCAGAGACAGCGAGGGGTTGAAACAAGTCCCTGTTTGGAGCAGCAAGCAGATCACCTTGCAGCCTATCCCACCCTCCAGGTGCCCTTACATAACAGGTATGAAGCTCTGGAGCTGGAGGCACGCAAGGATGTGGATTTCAGGGAGAGGTTGCCCAAAACCAGTCAGTCTGCTCCCCGTATCGCCAGAGCATCAGTCAGGAAAAAAAGAAGAGCTGACATTCTAGAGGCCTCGCTTCTGAGGGGAACCAAGGGCCCGATACGCCGCTCGGATCCGTCCCACAGGGAGGTGTGTTGCCTGCCTGGAGCCTGGGTGAGAAATGTTGCTAGGAACGTTATTTGGCCTGCCAAGCCCTCTGATTATTATCCATTACTGGCTTTCCACGCTGAAAATGAGGAGGCAGGTAGAAGAAGAAAATAGGTGATCAAAAGGGACTTTAGGGCTCTGGGAAGACTGCTGAAGGGATCAGGAACACAAGGTGTGTCTACTCTGTTCTCTCAGCTGGTGACGCAAAAGGAGGAGGGTGGACACAACGAATGAATGGCTTTGCGAACAGTGTCACACACAGGGCTTTGGGTACTATGGTTTGGGATGCAGCCTTGAGAAAGGCAGAATGCTGATGGTGGATGGGAGCAGACTGTTTGAAGGCCCACAAATATTCTCGGGAGCAAGCTAACTGGGCTGGTTAGCAGGGCTTAAAACTAGATATGGTGGGGGAAGGGGGTGTACTGGGTGACAGAGAAGCGCACGGGAATGCTGTCACCTTGGAGGGAGTGGGGGAAAATCCCAGACTTGTCCTGGAGGTACTGGGGAGGGCTCCTCTGAGAAGGCAATGAGGCCAGTAGTTAAGCTGAAGTGCCTCTATACCAGTGCTCCTGGTGGATGAGAAGCTGGATATGGGCCAGCAATGTGCTCTTGCAGCCCAGAAGGCCAACTGTGTTCTGGGCTGCATTAAAAAAGGGGTGGCCAGCAGGGAGAGAGAGGTGGTTGTCCGCCTCTACTCGGCTCTTGTGAGGCCCCATCTGGAGTACTGCATCCAGGCCTGGGGCCCCCAGCACAGGAAGGATGTGGAGCTCTCAGAGCGGATCCAGAAGAGGGCCACTAAGATGATCAGAAGGCTGGAGCTCCTCTCCTGTGAGGAAAGGTTGAGGGAACTGAGCTTGTTTAGCTTGGAGGCTCCGAAGAGATCTCGTGGTGTGTCCCTGTGGTACTTGAAGGGAGCAAATAAGCAGTAGGGCAAATGACTGCTTACGAGGGTGGATAGTGACAGGACAAGGGGGAATGGTTTTAAACTAAGACAGAGGAGATTTAGGTTAGATATTAGAAGGAAGTTTTTCACTTAGGCGGTGGTGACGCACTGGAACAGGTTGCCCAAGGAGGTCATGGATGCCCCATCCCTGGAGGCATTCAAAGTCGGGCTGGATGTGGCTCTGAGCAGCCTGGTCTAGCGGTTGGCGCCCTGCACATAGCAGGGAGGTTGGTAGGTCAACAGTTTGCTTATCTCATTACCTATGAGCCCACAAAACACAGCAACAGCCTCTGGATCTCCTTTTGATTAAGAAGCTTTGGACACAACAAAGAAGTCTCTCCATAGAGGAGCACCCCCAGAAGCACACGGTATGGATGTGCTGGGAGCCCGTCCTCCTGCTCTTGCAGCGGGCAGCTGGGGATTGCACCCGGATGGCTTTTGCTCTGTGGCTTTAACAGTGGCTCAAAATGTCCCCAGTAATTCAGGTTTGAAGGAATGGCAATATGAATTGACATTTTGTCTTGCTTGCTGTACGGAAGTTGTATGGAAATAAAGTGACCCATCATAAATCAGCTTTAGATTGCAGGACAAAATATCAATTTGCCTTGGTGAAATCTATTCTCCTTAAAAAGTCAAGTCAGCTCACCGAGAGAGAGAAAAAAGGGCCAGAAGACAAACGCTGCAGGACTTCAACAATCCACAGGGAGTTTGTTTTTACACCGTGCTGGGAATGCTTGCCAGCACCTTGCCACTGCGTTGTTGCGGCCGCAAAGACCACCAGCGACAAAAACACAAAATCTGAACAAAGCAGCACTGAAAGAAAGCTGTGGCCACGTCAGATTTTTAAAAACAAAGCACTCAAGCCTCTGAAATCTTACGAATGAACCATCAGCTGTGCGTGTTAATTGTGCAGGCAATGCAGAGTTAATCCGCAGATTGCTTGCTTGACATAAGCTTTTCCTTACAGGCAGATTAACTTGGACTGGATCAAATTGACTGAGAGCCCTCGGCCACCCTATCACTGCATAAAGACGTTGTTCATAGAAACATCTCCCAGTCTGGAGACCACCAAAGCATGGAAGAAACACAAGCTAGTAAGCTCTCTGCATAGGGCAAAGGTGGAAATCAGCATTGCTCTGCGCAATTCTGATTGTTCCGGTGTAAAAACATACACAGATCATCCCCAGGATTCCAATCTCCTCCTTTTTGAGAGATGCTTAAGGTTCAGTTCAAACCTGTAGCAAATAGAAACTGTTTGTGCTCATGTCCAGTCCCTGGGAAAACAGTGATGATTTTGTCATTGATGTCAGTTAGAGAACAATTACTGCAAGACTCAATGGGCTGGGTAAGCAACAGGTTCTTCAACCATTTTGAACATGGCCATTAACAGCTGTAATTTCTGCACTTTTGCCTGTGTTTTATGTCTATGTTTTTACTCATAAGTCTCTCCCCCTCTCTATCAAGCTCAACTGCATCTCTATTTCACTATTGCAGGAAAGGGCCACTTTCCACACAGCCATAGCTAATTAGCAGTGGATGAGCAATCAATTTTCCTTCCACACAGTAGTAAAGCAATGCATTCTCATGTCATTCTGTATTTCTGCTGGAGAAGCCTTACTGACACCACAGGTAGGACCACAGGGGTAGAGGAAGCTGAGTCAGGAGAGATTGATGGGGGCTTAAAGTGGGGTGGGAATTGCAGCACGTAATGTTGAACTAAAAACCAGTGCTCTGAAAACAGCTCAGAAGGGCTGATATTGAGATCGCCCTCTGACTTGTTTGCCCTCACCCGCTGTAGTGATTTCAGTGCCTTCGCTTGTTGTTAGTTATTTGGGACCCTGGGACAAGGGATCTCACATGAAGTCTCCAGCAGAGAAGCAGCCTGAAGAGCACTGCCTCATTTGCATCAGCTCTTGAGGAATTTCAGTTCCCCAGTTTCGAACCCTCCTTTTGAGGGGTCACATTTCCATACTTACATGCACACCTCCTGGAAGGATACGTAGACACTGCTGCCTCCATTGGGCTGTGATACACTTTCCCATTAGTTATCAGACCCCTGCAAATACAAAGTTTTCTTGCAAATGCATGTGGAGATGTCACTCTGAAAAGCTACTCTTTGTGCATTAAGCAACTCCTTTGTTCTTACTCTGGCAACCACCATGCACCGTAGCTTATTCTAGAACTAGAGCAAGTATGCTTGCTTGGCTGTTGCTCATTTCACCTATGGTATGGAATTTCTAGGCAATGGCATAATGTACAGACAGTACTTGCAGAGCCCAGAGAGACCTGCTTCGTGCTGGAGCCCAAAGGGAGGCTTTGCAGCACAGATCGCTCTCAGCTGGTTCCATCCTGTACTGCATTCCTAGGGCTGGCAATGGCAAAGTGCAAACCCCAAGGATGCATATTCCAAAATGCAACCAAGTTAAGTAACCAGTTCACCAAAGGAAGCTTTTCCCCCCTTTTCCCATTTAATTCTCCAGTCTCCTGTATACCTACCACTCTCGCATGTGTGATCTGGGTGTGGAATTATGCTGTGAATGGTTTCTCTGAATACATGTTCACTTCATGTTCAGTTGCAAACTGACTGCACTTGCGCCCAATTTTTGATTTGAACAAACTGATTGCACCTCAAGTTCGCCAGCTCACAAACCCATGCAGTAGGGAGCGAGCTCCTCTTGGCCTCCAACCACAGCTCTCCCGTATCTTCACCCAGATGGGTTTCTCCTTGCTCCATTCCGACAACTGGGGTGGCACTGGCATCATGATCACGTTCCAACGCTGAGTCGGTCGTGACCAGCCCCACGGACCAGCTCCAGCTGCACTGGATGCACCTGGCCAGGTGACTGCAGCCTTTCCCACTCCTACAGCCTCTTCCTGCAAACCTCACAGCTAAACACCAGCACAGCTCCCTGCTGGCCCAGCTGCCAAAAGGACGTGGGGGCTCAGGATCTGCCTTGCCCGTGGTACAAGAAGGGGTTTTGCGTGGGGTTGGCTCTTGTCATGCACAGATCCCACTAGGCTTCTCATCTGAAGGGAACTCTTATGAAGTAGAAGAACCACACATGAAGAAATACTGCACTTACAGTCCCACCTTTCCTCAGACATTGATACGCCTGTTTTGTGGTTGTTGCTGCTGTTACTGTTGTTTAATTAATATTATTGTTAACCTTATTTTTGTGGACTCACTTTCATTTGGTCTGCCCAGCTTAAGAATGGGAAGAAGGAAGAGGAAGGGAAAAAAGGGGGGGGTTGTTTCTGCGGTCACTTGTAGGGGCGTGACCTGATGTGTTTGTTGTGGAGCTGAAGAGCAGTCTGCTTCTGTCTCAGCTGTATATCGTGTCCTTTTCCATGTTGCTCACCCTGCTGGGTGCTTTAAAGTCTTGACGAGTTGCCACTCATTTATAATTTCAGAAAAATAGAAACATTTCAGAGGAGAGCCTTTTTTATATGTGCAGATATGGTATGGGGTTTCAGGGGCTGAAGTCCTTATTTGACAGAATGAACAATTATTTTGAAGTCAAAACTGCGTAGGGATTTAGGAGAATGAATCAAAGTCATCATTCCTTTCAAAATTACTTTCTGGGGTGAGCTTTCTACTTGGACGCAGTGTGTTTTGCTGCTCTAGTAAAAAAAAAACAAAGAAACTTAAGTCTTCACACTGCACTACATACAGCAGTTCGGTTTCATAAGTCTGAGGGCCTTCTGTGGTCAGGCTCTGCATTTTTGTTTTCTTAACTTACGAAGCACCTTTCTTGGAATTGTTGATTTGCCATTACTCCATGCCTAGGTGTTGACTTACTGGCTTCTCAGAGACCCTTGGGAGCCTTAATTATTGAGTTACACCCTACGGTTTAAAAAATGTGATTTACAAATAATGTTTAAACTTGCTTCTGGAACAGTAAATGGCCAAGGAGTGGGTGAGAGTCTGTAGTTTCCTCAAGAGGTTCTGCTGCTGTTGTAAAATAGTTTTATTTTAAAATGACAGAGTTGAAAATAACAAAAGTACTAGTAGCAAAGAGTTCATTAAACATAATTATAGATCTATACACACTTATATAAATACTTTCTCATTATATTATCACAGTGTTAACCTCTTGGCAACAGCCTAAAGTAATACTTGCTGCTGAGAAAGAACTAAGGGCCAGATCATTGGCCAGCATTAATCCTCTTAGCGCCACTGACTGAGATTTGCAAGGCCTGGAAGACAAAGGAGTTCCTGCTGAGATCCCAAAGCTGGAAACTCGGCTGCTTTGGACTATGAGCAAGAGTTTGTACCGTCGTTTTTAGTCGTCAGCTGAACAACACAACCTCTGACAACCCATCACTACTGAAGATCAGCACCTGACACCGCGATACCACTGATCGAGGAGCGGTGAACCGCTTTGCTTTGCTGGGGTTGTAACCTCCCTGCCTGCCTCTCTTTCTCCATTTTTTAACATGTTCTCTGTATCTTTTTAAAAAATTCTTTTACTCTTTGCAGCAGCTGTTGCCTCCAGCTGACCCTCCGGATCCCCTACAGCAGAAAGGAGCCCCAGATCTCTGATTCCTATCACTCCTATACCAACTGCAAACAAATCCCTTTTCACAGATCTATGATGAAATGCCGATTGCATGGCACAGCCAACATGCAGATGGTGGGAACTGCCAGAAGGAAAGATGCCCCGTTACGCTAATTCAATCTCCTCACTTTAATGAGGGCACTGGGGCACAGCTGCAGCCCTATCCTGAGATGTGGGTTGCTACAGGATTCCTCGTTTGGATGCTGCGGGGTTAACCAGGAGCCACAGTCTGAGGGACACTCCTCATGTGCTCTGGAGATGGAAGATGTGCCAGGAGCAAAGACAAGACTTTCACAGGCAGCACAGGGGTGGCGTCCGGGCGGTGACACGCAGAGCAGTGTCCACTGCTCTGGAATCTGCAGCACTGCAGAAGGGCTCAGGGTGCAGCGCTGTGGCACAGCTCACCGAGGACCTGGGTTCACACCAGAGCCATGGGTAGCTATGGGGGTCCTGGGACGGTGATGGGGGTCAAGTCAGGGACTGTGGGGTCTGTGAGATCCCAGGGGGGCCTGGATGGGGTTGGGGAGGTGCTAGGAAGGAAATATGGGGGTTCAGTGGGAGTGATGGGGGGGATACGGGGTGTTGTTGGGGACTATGGGGAACCTGTGAGATCCCAGGCTGACTGTGTGGGAGGTGTACTGTGTTTGAGACGGTCCTTGAGGGGCTATGGAGCTCTGTGGGGGCTGTAGGGGATATAGGTACATGGGGGGATATAGGGACACAGCCTGCAGGAGCAGAATGCTGCTCAGGAGAACGCCAGATGTGGGCTTCAGGTGGGACATGGGGGCACACGGACATGAGGTGGTATGGGGATGTAAGGGGAATGGGGGAGATCCAACACTTGGAAGGCACTTTTACAGTTCCAGCTGTAAATCCTGGAGGACTTGATGAGCTAGATGCACAGTGAAGGAGGCAATACTTCTCAGCATAGCAGGAACAGTTTGCAGTCGGCGCCATCAGAAATGGCCACGGCAACCTGCACACGCACCACGTTCTGTCAGCACAGGGACTGATCCCACTGAGACTGGGGAAGGGAGTGGAGCTTGGCTGCTGTGGTGCTGCGTGGCTTCCTGGGGATGGCAGCAAGTCCCACAGCAACGGGTCTTGCAGATGTCAGGGTAACCCCTGTGAGCTGAAGGAACACAAAGCCAGATGTGACCCAAAAAGCAGAATCCAAGTTTAAGGTAAATCTGGAATCAGCATTGGTCAAGACTGTGCAGCCTTTGGCACAGCCCAGCAGCCCTGGGGAACGCCACTTGCAGCTGGCTGAGGTGTTTCCTGATGGATTTAGCAGATGAGCCCACAGAGGTGTCTCAGATAGGTGGCTCCGCAGCATCTCCGCGAGCTGCAGTTGGTTTCTGTAGCGTTCGTGAAAGCTTTTGCTTTTTAGAAATACACCTTGTGTGAGCAGCAGCCAGTTCTGAGGTACCTCTGTTGGTACGGACACGGACCTGATCTGAGACAAGTGGGGGTCTGCTATAAAGCCCATCTCAGTATCACAGCAGAACCTCACACCTGTTTGAAGCCACCTGGGATGTGATCCAGGTGTTCTTGTGCTGCTCAGTGCTGATATCTTTCCTTTGATGGGTCCAGCTCCTTTGCTACAACCAGTGAGAAGATCACCAAACTCTCTGAGCCGGGTGGTGAGCCCGAGAAGATGATCTGGGTAGCTCAGCCGTATCTCTGACTCAGAGCATTTCTCCCCGCTTGTTTGTGTTGCCTGTTTCTGGCTTGATAATCTCCTGCTGTCGATGCGTTCACTTTCCACCGAGAATTTACAGGCGACTGATGGATGGCAGCTGTGGCCCATTGGGACTGGGGACTCCAATTCTGATTTTTTGGAGGGGTCTTATTAGGGTTGGGCAGTCCCATCGCAGTTGGGGGGCCCATTGGGCTGTAGGGCTCCCTGGGCTCCTGTTTTATTGTGGGGAGTCCTATAGGAATTGGGAGGGGCTGAGGGGTCCCACAGGTCCTGTCTTTTCTGGGGGGGCTTACTAGATTTAGGAGAGTGTGGGGAGTCCCATTGGGCTTGGGGATCTTGGGGGTCCTGTGGGGAAGTCCCTGGACTCTCACGACACAATAGAAACATAACAGCAAACCAATGTGGTTAAAAGCTATTAGTCTGCTTTACTGTTAAGCACTACTGTATTTATACAGTTATACATGCTAAGTATGGCTAGTGAGCTGTGTCTGCAGGGGCAGCATGAGCGCCACTCTGCTCTGCTCCCAGATTTGACAGAATGGAATTTAGCTTGGTCCAGATGGAAGAGTTAACTGGGTCTGTCATCTTCTGAAGATCTTCAATCAGTTCACGGAGTGAAAGCAATTCAAACATCTCCTTATTGCTCCTGAAAAAGATTTTGCATAAAACAGTTGGCATTTGATCACTGAAAATCAGCGAGTCACAGCAATACAGGAAAGACACCACAGAAAATGACTTATTGCATAAGGAAAAACTTGCATTACTTTGGGAGTTTTGTACAATTCTGTCTCCCAGCTGAATGTTCTCAAGGGACAGAGAGAAAAATCTTGGCGAAAATCATCAGTACTGTACTTTCACTTGACTAAGTGCTATTGAGACACCATACAATGAAAACCTAAGGAAAGGCTGTGAGGGGATTTCCCCAATGAAAAGTCCAAATTCAGAAATGGGAGGCGTTCAGAAAATCCAGAATGATACCAAGGCAAACGTAACAATGACATGCTACAAAGCCAGTGACAAAAAGAAAGAATTCACTTTCAGGAGTATTTCAAAGTCCAGTTAAAAAGATTCACGGCACTGGCTGTAAGATCGTCTTCATTAAAAGCAACAATTAAAAACAATCTGGATTTCTGGGCCAACTTTTCTTTTAGTTTTCTTCCAATGACAGCTGCGATTCAAACCAGGGTATTTCACAGGAAAATACAGCTTTCCCAGAGTTCAGATTTCTTCCTAAGAAAACCCAGCAAATCCCAGAGCTCTGGAAATAATGAACTCTAAGGGAAACAACAGCTGAGCTCAGATGCCTGCTTTGGGAAACAAAACAATCCCATTAGGTAACACACCCATGAAACCCAGCAGCACGCTTCCACTGACACAATAAAGATCTGTTTCAATCAACCCATCACCAATAAGCAATGGAAACCTCTGTTCTAAAGTTCAACAGTCCCCCAGAAGCCTGAACTGCCTCGTGGCTATAAATTGTGCTTTATCTGGAAAATGTCAGTTTCGTCCATCTCCACTGTCACATGCAAGAGTAAAAGTCCAGAGGTTTTTACCGAGTAAAATGTTTGTCACCGACAGGTAACTGCTAACAAAGAACATCCGACATTGTCTGCACTGGAGCAAGCAAACAGCAAAACAGAGGTTTTGAAGAAGAAGGAAGAGAAAGGTTCCCACGTATACTGATCTCTCCCATAACCAACAGAATAATGGCGAGAAGGGATTACCTTATAGCAGAGAGGTGTTGCAGTACACCCAGGAGCTTTTCCATGTTTGGAGTGTCTAGGCTGGAGTTATGAAACAAGGCAAAACAGTGATGGAAAAAGGACTGGTTACTGCAGGCTGCCAGGAAGGACTGTAAGGAACCTGCAGAAGAAAAGGGTGTTAAAATCACTCCTCAGAAATCGGGGCAGAACAAAGTAGACGGTAACTGATGGCTTCTGAGGGCTTCATATGCAACCATGAGAACAACGGAATAACTGGGTTGGTTCTGGGCACGTGGTGCACAACTCAGGTGGAACTCGGAATGGCGTGGCATTGGCTGCACCTCCAAAGGACCCAGTGCCATCCTCCTGACGCGGAGTACATCTCACCAAGCATTACACCATGCACTGAAGGCAACAGTATCTGTGGTTGGCACTGTCAGATGCACAAAGTGACCAACAGCAAATGCCTTCAGTGCAGAAGTGGCACTGTGTGAAGAGGCAGCAGCCCGGGCAGTCTGTGCCTGCAGGGTGCGTACCAAAAAGCCATCCTGAACACATTCCTGCCTGTCAGTAAGCCCTACAGATATGGTCAGCAACTAAAGAGCCAAATCAAAGTGACAGAAGGCATACTGTAGGTTTACAGTCCAGCTTGTGTCTAGCACTTCGAGGTGTTTTGTCAGAGCAGTCCAATGCTTTGGTCAGTTAGTGCTACAGAACAGAAGCAGACAGCAGCTTGTGTGTGGACAATTGATTCTACCAAAGAGAGAAGCACTGCAGAAAGCTTATCTCCAGCTGCTGAGAAATCAATTCCCAGTTCTACGTCCATTCAATTAAGCATTGCTCCTCCTTCCCCAAGGAGGATCCTGTATGAGAAGCAACATGGCAAAGCGTGACCCTCTCACAACATCACTCCATTATCCTTCCAGACCGAGGCACCTAGCATCTCAAACCAACTACTGCCAGATGTGCTGCGGGTGGAATTCTTCTTCCAAGTCATGCCAGATATGACCAATCCTGCTCAGGTTTCATGTTACAGTTGTCTGTTTCCTAATTACTTTGTTACCAAGCACAGCTATGAGGAATTTAAGGAAACGTTTTGTAGTGAGATAAGTGGCAGGCACCTCCTAACTCAATGCTAGGGCTGCTGACAGAGAGAAGGAGAGTTGCACAGTTGAGAAATGCACCTTGCAACTCCAATCACTTGTACATGACACAAATGAATGCTAGTGACAGATTAGAGTATTTATAGAGAAGAATCATGCTGCTTTGTGTTTAGCACTTCTGTTTACCTCGCTTGTTTTCATCAAAACTTTATATCCTTATTTAACATACAAATATATCCCAGCTTACCAGATTCTGTGGCCATCTGATGTAAGCCATCAAGAGCACCGGATAGCTGTTGCTTATTGGGTGTATTTAGATGATGTAACAAGACAGGCACGCACTGATAACTCAAAAATAAGGTCTTTCCTTCAGCAACCCTCAAGTCCCTACTAAGGGAATGAAATGCCTGCTCCAGGTAATTCACTGAAAGAGAGTAGAAAACAAGCAATACAATTTCTCCAGTCACAGTTCTCCTAAGCAATATGTGAATATTTATCCTCAGAATTACTTAAATATATACTAAAAAAAGTCAAATGGCTGAAATGATGATTAACATTTCAGCCTTTAAAGACTTGCTCTGCCTCATTTTCTTCCTTAAAAAACAGTTGGGAGTGGACAAAAAAAAAAAACAGCTACAACTTATACACCAAGGAAAACACAAAACCTTTCCAGTATCTTCCTTAAGAAAGAAAAAAAGTTGGAAACTGGATAGTTTCAGACCATGGAGGCCTCAACACCTATTGCGAAGCCTGTATCTATTCAATAGAGGGAAGCCTCCATTGAAGGAGCAAAGGGCTCATTCATCTGAATAAGAGCCCTGATTTCAGGACAGCAGCTAATGCCATTCCTCTCCATTCAAAGCTGTAGTTTAACTTTCACTGCATCTATTTCATGCAGCCGTCCATTAGTTCGGCAGTGCACTAAATGATGCAAAGAATTTAGATCAAGGGAAACAATCTAATCTTCTTAATTTCTTGATGTGAATTTTTTCACAGCATCTTGGAATAGCACTGATCACCTGTGCTGTACAAGTGAAGTACAAAGGAAGAAATTCCTTCAGTGGCAACAGTTTAATTACAGTGCCATCTGCTGGAGACAGACATCTTGAGGATATATGCTTTCTTAGAAGTACCCACGAACACCACACATCTTTTTGATCTATCTGGCCATGGATCTATAACAGCAGAAGTAGAACATTTATAGCTAACTATACCAGGAAAGAAATGCTTGGCACTGCAGCTGACCGGCCTTTCAAGGGACAGGTGAAAAATCCACCACCTTAAAGAGGACAGTGATATTTTAGCACCAGTTGAAATTCGCTACTTATTTCACTTGACAGAAGAGAAGTGCTGTATCACTACATGCAGTAAAGATCTTGGCTACAGCTGTAGCAATAGCTTGAAAGAATTACTGTCTCCTCTGTTCTCCTCTATCACGCCAGCCATCTCTCTGATTAAATAAGTTATATTAAAATGACCACATACATTACAACATGAAATGAATAATAGCAAGGTTCGTTTTTGTTTCAGTACATTTGGCTGTACAAGGAGGTATCATTCAAGTGAAAGTCCCTTCACTAGGAAAGCATCACGGACACTGTGGTATCATGGAACTGCTGGCCTTTGTCCAGGTACACACCTGGAAAAAACAACACTGGAAGAAAACAGGAAGGAAAATGAAGGGAACAAAAAATAATCATATAATCATAATTAAAATATTCAATAAAACCCAGAGCTTACCTTGTGTCTCCATCATAAGCACAACCATAGTTGAGAGAAATCTCACAGGCATAAATGGACTTGTAAAGAAGAGCGCTGATTTTGATTTGCTCTTTGCACAGTGGCTGGAAGAACTGTGCACATCTCCATTACTTCTTATGCCTGTGAAAATATCTTCAGCAAGTCCCGACATCATTTCTGCCACTGTTGTGTCCTGTATCAAACAGTATGCACGTTGAGTGTAAACATGAAAACACATGAAGCTCCCATCTACTCTGTTCCCCTAGGGATTACGTGTGAAATAGCAAATAGTTCGATCGTGTATCACAACAGAACCTGCACAGAGGATACTGCATGCGTTACAAAAGCGACAGAACGCCATCAGCACAGGGCCTCATCAACACTAACTGCACAAAGAGACTGAGGAGAGAGGGCCCATGATATGCTGATGTTATTTGAGCTGCCTCTGGTTGCAGAGGAAACCCCGTTTCAATCAGTGCTACCTATGCTGTCCTGTGCAGGTGCCTGAAGTCACAAGCTGCAAAAGCATTCACAGATCTAAACATGAACGTTAAGAACTCCATTCAGGTAAGGTACAGTAATTCAAATTGTCATCGTAATCTGTGCAGAAATATTACTTCAGAATCAAACTTTTTAGTGTGATCATTTAACATAGCTTCTCCTTGTCAAGAGAAACAACAAGGAGTTCAGAGGGACTTTCAACAGAGAACAAAGCCAAAGTCCCCATGCTGCTTTGCCGCAATTTGCCATCAATTTCAGCTGATCTCACACAGAAAGTGAACAAAAACATATTTCCTTTCCTAACTCCCAAGTCTGCTAAGCACATTTATAAAAACGTATTTCCTGAGATATTTAGACACTATTGCAAAAGCAATTGCAGATGTATGTGTATAATCAAAGAATATTAAGACGCTATAATTACGAAACAAACAAGAGAGTTAGGCAAAGCAGATTATAATAACAGAAAGAGAATAGATGGGACACTTACCCATACTCTGAAACTCACTTACAAAACTCCAGCAGAACAGACCTCCAGAAGAGATCCTTCCCCACTGGCAGTCAGCTCTTAAATGGGTCTAGGAGAGGTGAAGGCTCCACCCCTTCCGGCAGGTGAAGGCAACTCACCTGTGCTCCCGTGGCTGACTCCTTGCTCGCCCCAGGTGATCAATCAGAGGCTCAGGTTGTGATTCAGCAGTTCCCATACAGTATGTAAAAATATGTTTTGATACACAGTGCAAAAATCAATAAAATAATCTCAGAAAGTTCAGTTTATGAGAAGTGGGTTTTTTTGCCCAACTTTTCCATTTCTCTGTTACAAATTGATGGTTAGCAAAGACAGCCACGTTTCTATTATACATACACTCTGAAAATATCCACTTTCCATGTGTATTAAAAATACCCGAATATCTGCAGAGAATTTACCTTAATATCATTATCTAGCTGTCTTACACACCAGTATATCAGCCTAATCAGGGGCATGTGTAGTTTAGGATTCACAAACAGCATCCACTGCAGCTGCTCCGCAGCCATAGGCAGAAGCTGTAAAAACACACAAAGGCAAACTTACATGCACAATGTCAGCTTAGTGTGTGAGCAGGCTACAAGTGGCAGCAAGCCTCCAAAAACCAAACCCCAACAAACCAAACTAAAATCTCAAATTACTCC
This sequence comes from Chrysolophus pictus, assembly GCA_037305975.1. Classification (NCBI taxonomy): domain Eukaryota; kingdom Metazoa; phylum Chordata; class Aves; order Galliformes; family Phasianidae; genus Chrysolophus; species Chrysolophus pictus. Next base: position 36,366,317 of record CM074581.1, on the reverse strand, counting down.
CGGAGTTTGTCAGATTGCACGTGCAAGCACTCACTGGTCAGGGCCTGTAGAGGTAAAGAATTACCTCCTTAGACAGATTTTAAGTTACACAGGTTTGCATGCAAAGCAGAATACGGCGTGTGAGCTCAACTATCAAGGCCAATACCAGTGCTACAAACCCTTCACAGAACAAAGGAAAGCAGTAAGAGCAGAACTCCAGAATACCGCATTGATTTCCAAGCCTTGTTATCCCCAGAGAGATGGAAGGAAGGGCTTTTAGGAGAGCATAGCATCATCTGTTATCAGTCATTAACTGAAACTCTGACATCCAACGTAGACATTAAAATATTTTGAACTAGGTGTGAGCATCTCTGTAGGAAAACAGGAATTCTGTACAGTGTTACACACAAAATACAAGATAAATCACCAGCTGGCAAAAGCCAGCCACTGGTAATAAAAGGCAGGCTGAAACTTGCAAGTTGAGACTGAACACAACTCTTTTCCTTCAAAATGATGGCTCTGTTTTATAAGTGACAACTCAGCCATTCCATCTGACTGCTGGGATTCATACTGACTTAGTAACTGCCGTTCTGCTTTTGTTACTCTATCCGAGGTCTATACAAAACAGGCTGACCTTTTCTACTCTCACAATAAAATCAGTCGATATATATGTGAAGCTGAAAACACATGAACCAGAGCAAACCCAAGTCCCTTTACCTTCAAACACTTCTCCTGGATGCAGGTTCTTTCGCTAGACTGAGGTTTCTGAGCGCCCTTTCTTTCTTCTTGTCTCTGGAGTTTGCTAAGGTGCTCGTCTGAGATCCAATCCATAAGAACAGTCAGGAGCCCAGAAACTTCAGAGTTCGGTGGTAGCTGTAACACATTCACATCATCAGCTATTTCAGCTTTCAGCTTGATGATCTTCTAAACCAAAACAGTAGCAGACGGACATGCCTGCCAGAGCACGTTAGTTCTGACAAATTATGCATCATTTAAGGGAAAAGGAGACAAAGCTCAGGACAGAAGTTACCGGGAGTCTCGTGGAAAACATTATCTCTGAGGAAGCAGTAATCTGGAACAGGCCGTGCCTGCTCTGTTGGGCCTTGTATCTAGGGCCTGAGAAGCCCCCGCTGGCTGCGGGAGAAATATGGGCAGCTCCTTGTTAAAAAGGAGTCTGCAGACAGCTCCACTTGGTACAGGTGACCACGCCATCACCTGCACGGACTTGTCTTTGTGTCAGGGGCCAGCAGGGAGAATGTTCCAATGCCGAAAGGCTTTTGAGTGAATTTTTCACCTTGCCCAGTTCTTACCTTATCCCCTTTTGATGCTGCCCTCACTTCTTCCTGCATGAAAGGTGTCGTCTGTTGTGCCACTTCACGGGTATCCTTATACATCTCTGCCATTATAAACTGATGTTTCCACTACAACAAAAAAGAGCCATGAATTCTATTTTACTTCTTACCTACGAAGGAAGCATGCACAGATAAGAAAAAACCTTACTTCCAGATAGCTGAAACGTCCTTATTTGTTCATTCAAGTACTTCTTCTGAACAATCTCATCATTTAACTGAAAGAATTCAAAAAGACCCCAATATCAGGGAATGGAAAACTCTTCTTTTTGTAAACAACACTCTGAAATCCTTCAACAGAGTTCCTGAGCAGCAAAGAGCTTAAACAAACACTTCTTCTTTTCATAAAGAAGTGACATAAAAGAACACGCTCCAAAAATGTCTAAAGATTCAGAAACAGAGAAGGTGAAGGTGATTTCACACATTCACACCATTCCTGTCTTGGACTAACCAAATCATCAGTTTTGCAAACATCCTGTTCAGACAATTAGCAGTGTTAACTCAGAAAGGTGGCAAGTTACTGATGGTAGGAAATAATTCCTCTTGCCTGTTTTCTCAAGGATTCCTTTGCTTCTTTGAGGTCGTCCTGACATTTGGAGATCTCCCTCGGTGACGTTTCTAGCGCTTTCACTTCTGCATCCTTCTGCTGTAGAAATAGCACATTTCAAACATGATTAACCAGAGTACTCTAGAAACAACTACAAGCTAAGTGGCATTTCAGTATTAAAATAACTTCCAAAGAATTTCCATTTCCAAATTTCAAGTACTTTAAAGAGAGAAGCATAAAAGCTGGCAAACACATGGTGGCTTCAGATAGCAAACACCAAGCTAAATGGCACTTAAGGCAATAAGCATCCTTAAATTACCTCACCTCTTTTAGTTTATCCAGGCAGGCTTCTCGCTCCCTTAGAGCATCTTCTCTTTCCTGGAGCTGGAAAAATCAAGGGGAAAAAGTTGAAATGGCTCCAAAACCCATTCCATTTTCACTTAATTTCAATTTTGCCCTGCAGATGGGGTTTTGGTTTTATTTATGGTGTGACACTACAGCTGACTAATGTGATTGATATATCTTTGAAGTAGTATAATTCCATAAAATAGACTGTTTCTCTTTAAAATCTCTCTCTAAAATCTATTAATCCATACATTCACGGTAGGAGGAATTTTACTAGCCAAAGCCTTTTCTAGGTTTGGATACAGCTGTCACTCCTTTCTCTCCCTGAGCACTGTAAGATCTGTGCCTCACTTCCAGTGTTAGAAAAGACCTGAGGCGCAGTGAAAGGAGTCAAATAGTGTTTGCTGCATGTTTTATTCATCACTAAGTGAAAATAATCATGTCTTAGAGGTTTGAGAATAATTCTCTGAATTTAGTGACAAAACCTTTTGTAAGAACTTCATTCTTACTTTCATGTTTTGAATTGTAACTTCTGCCCGACTGTCATCTGGACCCTCATCTTCAGCACTGCTGCCAGAGCTCCAGGGAGATGCAGAAGGAACCTGCAGAGGCTGGCCTGTCTTTTTCTCCCCAGGAGTTGGTTGGTTTTCCAAAGTAGCAGTACTTCCACTTTCCAATTCAGTCTCGCCTGTGACGCCTACCGCAAAGAACAAAAATTTGTGGAAAACAGATGATGAGGTAGCTTAATACGGCGACAATTTTTGGCACCTACATTGTAAATTATCCCAATGGTACCCAGAACATCTTAAAGTAAGATACTTTTCAGATAGCACCATTATTTAAGAGTGGCACGGGAACTGCACATTTGCAAGGCTTGGTTTCTATTGCTACCAAGGAACTCCCATGCAGTGGTGAACATTTCAGTCTTGCAGTTGTTTCTACTACTAGCTTCCTCTGACATTTACTTCTTTTTCTGATAGCTCAATATATGCCAACTCTTCCTAGTACACAGAAACTCGTATCCTCAGAATCAGACCTCATCTGTTCTAGTACCTATCCAGATTCAGTTACAAAACACTGAAGTTTGAGGCACAGTCAAAATAACCATAAGCACCTAAGCAACCAAGATCAGTCTTCTGCGCTTGTATTTTTGACTAAAGAAAACATACAGCTGTATTTTAAAACAGTGTACTTTGGTTTTAAGCTATTGATTAACTGGTAAACTCATAATGTACGAAAACTATCCGCAGAAGTAGCAAACATTCATAGCTGTAGAGCATTCTTCCACCCCCAGCCCCCAAGCCTTTCCATGCATCTTGCAAAGCTCAGCTCTTCATATTCAGAAGAATGGCAGAAAGTCTCCAAGTAGGAAAACACTTTGACGCTCTTATTTAGAGGCTCTCTAAAACGTACATTTCTCATTCAGGTTGCACATAAGGCTAACATTTCAACTCACTGATGCTAAAACTGCTGAGTAGCTGCTTTTCTGACTCCAGCATGAGTGTTTCTAAAACTGTCCGTCTCAGGAAACTACTCCACTTAATTATCCTAGTTAACCTCAGAGCCTAACTGTCCTCTGGATTTAAAGCTGAAATGTGGGCATCACAGAAGCACTGTGTTTTCAGACACATCCTGCAATTTCCTTTTCCCTTTTTGATCACTGGAATACAGTCTTCCATTAAGTTTCTTAACAGCTGTTTGATAGTCTTCGTGGTCTTTGTCTTAAATATAGGAAACAAGTGGAAGTTCTCAGTGACGCTCCAAATCCAGAGAAGTCTAAGCCTGTTAAGCCCGTCAGACTTACAAGCCCAGCAAGCATACAAAAGTTCTGCATACCTATTGAGAGCTTTACACATCAGCAAGCAAGCTTCCCATTCCTACTTGCGTACAGGTGCTTGATTACACTACTGACAGCTTTTCAGCCGAGAGGTCTGGCATAGGTTTCGCATTTTCAGAAAAAAAGCATCTTGGTAATTTTCTTAAGAGCACCACAAGACAGATTTGGAAGGGAGACACACGATCCTTGCCCAAAAGGAGGATGGCAGGAGTACCACTGCCCTATATCAGCATCTGTTGGTTCTGATGGTACGATACCCTTTCTCCACAAAAAAAGCAACACAAAAATCAACTTGGACTCTCCTTACCATCATCCTCTTCGGGTATGTATCCAGGCTTATTCTTATTACAGAAGAATGTTGAAGGCAGATTCAGAAAGCCAGCAAGAGCTTTCTGCTCTGAGGTAGGTGTTAGCTCGTCAGCAATTATAACATCATCAGATGGTGGATCGTCTGACAGCGCAGTTGTCATCTCTGCTTTGGACAGAAATTGAGCAAAACGTGAAGACTGAATTACTTCAGAACAATAGCAGCATTAACCCCACAATGCCCTTAGTACTGAGCTGAATTATTTCTTAGGTAGTTAGAAGCAGATTTGGAGTCTACACATTTTCTCTTTGTCCACAGAAAAAAAACAGTCCAAGTTACAGAATGCTGGGACAGACAAGTTACAGACCGTGCTGCAACGTCACAAGTTCCAATCTCCGTGCCCAATTACATCTCATACTATTGCCTTTGACATTCAAGGCTCAGATCAGGAACAAGCCTGCATCTTTATACTGTCACAAGGGTCAGTTATATCCTCACATCAAACAATACAGGATTACGGAGAAGAGCCATAGAGGTGTCGTCTACAGAGGTGGAGTAGCAAAATTCAGGCAGGACTGAGAAAAAAAAAGAAAAGCTGTCTGCAGCAACGTGTACTACTGACTAACTATGAGTGTTTGAAATCCCAGAAGACATTAAACAGCAACGTGTTTCAAATTACTCATGGGAAATCTGTGCTTTTTACTAACTAATCTCAACCTGTTACCAGGGTAGCTGCTACTGAAACTTTCACTGTTCAAGAAGTCATCTTTTAGTTCCATGCTCCCGAGACAACCAGAATACTGCTCAGTCTTTGAAATGCAACAGACAGATACATAATATAAATATCATATATATTAATATACTTACAAGGTATAGAATAATCCACTGAATGATGGATAGTAGCACACTAGGTTGACTTTGCAAGTTAGGATTCTTACAGGAACAACAGTTTTCATCACTTGTTTGTTTTGGACTCGGCATACAGAACAGCTATAGAAAAAGCAGTTCTCAAGTAATTCTGAGTGGGCTTTGGAGCATCTACTTGTTCAAGTTTAAAGGAAAATTGTTGAAGAGATGCTTTTGTATTAGCTTTGCTTGGATTCTGGCAGGCAACACGCTAGGAGGCAGCGGGTTCGTTTCTCACCATTCCAGTCCCACTGACCTTCCATTGTAGCAAAGCCAGATCCAAAATTCTCTTGTGCAGTATTACGGCTGGCTTTGAAACTTGCAGCACATTCAGTTAATGGGGGGCCACGTGTTTCCCACGGAGCTGGATTTGGGCTTTGGCACAAAACACAGTTCTTTGCAGTTGCTTTCTTTGGAATAGCAACAACTTACCTGTTAAGGGAGCTTCCTGAAGATTTTGTGCTCGCTGAGAACCATCAGAACCATCTGTTCCACGGCTTTTAGCAGGCCATCGATGAGATGATACACTCACACTGGAGTTATTACATTTAAACTCCTGAATGTCATTCTGGTAAAGACAGCGTTTCAATTAAGAGAACGTAGAGGTATTCCATAGGTATTTGAAGAAAACCTGAGGAACGATCCCTATGCTCTTGCTGTTTAAAAGCATGTTTAAGGTCTGACAAAAAAAATCAAGAGTTAACTGCTGGAATAATTCAAGATCTGCCCGTCCTGTGCAGAACGCTGAGACTGTTCTCCGAAGCTAGAAAAAGCCCAGAACCAAGAGGACGATAGCCAAGCTGATGAAAGCAGGACTCTTGCTTGTTCACACAGTCCTTAGAAAGGCTCCCTCTGCATCTCTGAGTCCCCAGTCAGAGTTTATAGGCAACAAGTTTTACTCTCACACTCAATTTCAGCAGACGTTCAGAGCAGATGTTTTCATGAGTTGTGCACTAGTCCAGTAAGAATGTCTGTCCAATGTTGGATCACCAAGTACCTACCGTAACAAAAAGATCAACTGTTCTGCATTGAATATAGTGACAAAGTGGTTTACCTTTAAAGCCTCCACTTGCTGACAGAGCATCTGAAGTAAAGACTGGGCATCTTCTGCCCACTGAGGGAGAGTTTTAGGAGAAAACTGGAAAAAAAAAAGAATGTACTGAACGTTGAGTTGTTATTCAAACATAATGCTTCCCTGAAATCATATGGCTCATGTACCTTGTAGCTGTCAGTTGGTGAGAACAATAACTTCTTAGGAAATGGAATGGAATGTTTTACTCCTGAACCTGCAGCTTGAGAGATCTTTCTGGAGGAAAGATCCCCCTCTTGCTTCTCTTCAAGTTCTCCAAGCTCCTGGATCACTGCATTCAGCATTTCTGTTACAGTTTCAATAGACACTGGCAGCTAGAAAATTAATTGAAATGCAAGTCATGATTGCAATCCTTCCTCAGAGCAAGAGGCTACATTCTGAACTCTGGTAGAACAGCTCACAAGGCTTTCATTACAAAAAGACAGAAATGTTGTTAGGTTTTGTTCCTTGCTTTTTTTTTTTTCCTTCCCAGCAAAGCCCAACCTCTGTTAAAATTAATGTAAGAGGACAATTCACACAAGCCTTAATTCTACTTGGAAACTATCAACCACACTAAGAAGATAGTGGGAAAAAGCTATTTGTTTACATAAAAATTGTCATTTGCAGGAGTCAAAACATTGCAAGTTCTCGTGTTGTTAGAGAAGTTTCCCAGAATATATCAACCCACTGGAGTTAGGCAAGTTATTTGTCTGGGGGAACAAGTAAGTTTTCACTTGCCTTAAAGCAAAGGGCTGCAAATGGTTTCAATTTGAAACTGTAAGCGACACCACTGCATCTCTCCAAACAAGATGTGGAACAAGAATTACTTACTTTGTCAGCTACTGACAGATCTGAGGAGAACTCATCAATGATCTTCGTTAGGTAGTGCTTTCTTTTAAGAAGATAGGTTTTGTGTTCTCCTTGTTCTTCTGGCAAAACATCACCATTCACAATCTCCTCTGCCTTTCTTTGGCAAAGCTAAGCAACAGCATTTGGATTAATAAGAATCAGTTGGAATGCAAGTAACGAAAAAGCATCTGGGGTAATGCAGGTTAGGGACCAACCTCGGCAAGATTCCAGTATGAAATCACATTCTTGATAGCTTCAAATGCTAGGAAGGCATCATCAGTTTTGCCTTCAACCGCATCCAGCACTGCAAATGCTATTCGTGCCTCTTCTTCATAGGCTGTAACCTGAAAGACCTACAACCAAAGCCAAAGACAAGTCATACCTAACATATGCCTGAATACTTGGAACAGCTAGTGCATGCCAACATCCAGGAAGTAATCAAGTAGGAGTAGGTTAAAGACATTACTCATCTTCCTCCTGAAAATACTTTTTCAACAAAGTTGGTGCTAAGGGAGTTCAGTGTCGTCCATGCAGATACAGGTTCACATCTAAGAAAAGTTCTCAGAAAATATTTTTCCCCCTTCACCAGATACATTCTGATACTACCAAATCTCATCGTTAGCACAATGCAAAAAAGAAAAAAAAAACCCACCAACAACGAGTACATAACAAACAAAAAAGCCCCAATGTAAATGTAAGTGTCTTATTTTCAGCTGGGATGGAACTGTTTTCTTCAGCGTGTCTGGTATGATGCGATGTTTTGGTTCTAGGAGAAAAGCAATGTTGAGAACACACCGATGTTTGTAATTCCTGCTAAGCATGTTGTACAGAGCCAAGGCCATTCTCAGCTAAGGATCCAAGGAGTCGGGAGGGAACAGAATTAGGACAGCCGACTTAAACTGGCCAAAGGGGTGTTCCGTGCAGGATGACATCATCCCTAGCCATCTTCCAGGTTAAACCACAACCATAAGCTTGTATATCAACATATAACCCCCCCTCACTCTAGTCTTAGATCAATCAATCTGCACCTGAATATCCACATTATGGAAATGTTTGAAGAGAGGATCAGCTGGTTCAGGAATATTTTTGTTCTTCTTGATGGTTTCCAAACTAACCAGAATTTTCTTCCAGTAGTAGACACTTCTTCCAATGTATTCCTTCTGGTCACGGAAAAATTTCAGGCTAGCGCCCTGTGAAGAAAAGAAACAGAAGCTATCTCAGCAAATTCAAAGCAAGTGTTACTAACACTTATTTGCCCTGGTGTAGTTGTTTTCTTGAAAAAATTCAAGGATTATTCTCTGACACTTGTGGTAAATTTCAGGAGGTCTCTGCTTAGAGTTATCAAAAATGACATACAGGGAGAGTATAGCACTGCAGGTCAGTGCAATGTTAAGAGGTAGTGAGGGAGAGTGTACCTGATAGGTTGACCAGAGAAACTAATTTACCTAACAAAGTTAATGGCAGTTCTCAATAGTACCTTCTCATCTGATTTTGTTTACTTTGTGTGTTCAGTTGACACAAGGAGCGAAAAAACAGATTGTACATATTTAAAAATAATCTTAGCTTACTGTATTTTGCAGGCTTCTTGCCCAGTGTATAACTAAGGCAGGCTGAAGGCCATGCTTCTCCAGCGCTCGCAGAGCACTTAATGCATGCTGTACAAGAACCTTCAGTTTTGTCACTGATTCTGGCCTGAGGATCAGAAGAAACAGTTACTAATTATTACTAACATACTCAGTTAGCGTTTTCTCTTTTTCTTCTATTCACATGTCACTTGTTTGATGAAAATAACACGCAGCTTTGGTTCTAACCTAGCTCTTGTTTGGAAATGCTAAGCGAGAAACACAAAGCCCATTTTTAGAAAGCTCTTAAGTGTCTCAAACCCCTCTTGCAACAAAACATTCACATCTGAAACAGTCCAACCATGCAAACTAGATTTACACAATCTATGGGAATCAATTCAGAAGCTGTCTAAAGGCTTGTTTCAAATGTTTCCAAACTGAAGAATTCTTACGTTGTTTTTTTCTGCGTAAAGGCACGAACAGCATCCCACCAGGATCTTTGCTTCTCAGTATAGTACTCTTTGCTCAGCAGCAACGGTAAGAAAGGTGGCCGATGCTTTTCATTACGAGTATTAAACTTCTCCTGCAATTCTAAGTTGCTAGTGAATACCATCCCAAATAGAAACACCTGTTAAATAAATAAACAAAAGAAAATATTAGGTACCAAAAGAAAGAAAAGAAAGGAAAAGAAAGGAGAAGAAATAAGAAAAGAGAAAGTAGCATTGAAATGCATTTCAGATCTTGGAAAGTGTACTGACTTCAAGGTCCAACAGGCAAATGGATTCAGGAGCATCTGTCTCAAGTCTTGATGTTTCTTGGGGCAAGTGAAGAAGCTGTTTTAACATTTGCCGCACTGGGGGTAAGACTGACACAGAGTTCCACTGCAAACCAAGTCACACAAGGTGCTGGAGACTACCGTTGTGCATTCGAACAGCACCTGTGCAAAAACAAAGCAGCAGCAAGTTAGTATCTACGTCCTAGTGAGGAAGGCTAGCGTCTGATCAAAGCTGGGTTTCATTCCAAGAGAAGTAAGGAGCTCTGGAGATTTCTCCCATCCTAGGAGCTTCTTAGCAACCTCTTCCCACCTGTCTGCCTTTGTCTAACAAGCTGGAACTAAGCCTTTTGAAAAGCAGATGTAACACTCTTCAAGTGATTTCTCCGTCTGCTTCTATTGCACAAATAACTTTTAAAGGAGCAATACCAACTTCACAGAAGCCCACAAGGTAAGCATTCTTGTGATACTGATACATTCACTGTTTCTGTCAAAGTGAAAAATGGAGAGAACATCTCCAAGGAAGCACATAACAATTTTAAATCTTAACCTCTCCTTTTCGAGGGATCAGGTTAAGCTGATTTTTTCAAAGTTCTTCTAGGTCTGTAAAGCTGAAGAGATCTACCATCTTCAGCAAAGAAAACAAACTGAATGCTTAATTTCTGTTTTGAATTCAGTTTTGTTTTTTATTTTTATTTTTGTGAATATGCTTGCACTGATTCTGAACTTATTTTTCCAACAGGGAAACCCTTTACCCCGTGTATAATAAGCACAAGCCTTTGAGTGCTGTTGTTTTGAGTTTTTTTGTTAGTTCATTTTTAAATACACAATACAAAATAATACAAACCTCTTAGGAGAGGCTGTAGTACTTTAAAGTTTATTTCTTCATAGCAACACGTATTTCTCTTTAGCTGTATCTATCAAGAAAAAGATATTGTTTTGTATCCTGCTAGGTTGTCTTAGATTTCATAATCTAAACACTTCTGAAAACTAAGAGCTAAGTAGAAGACTACTTCTAATCTTCTTTCACTCCATTTCAAAGCCAGACTTCATCATCAAGTCTCAGCAACTCATCCTAGAATTACTTCATTTTTATGCTTGGAATTCTTCAGAAGCAGGCGTGACAGTACCACCTCTCAGCAACAAGCATCAAGTGAAGCTTCGTGCACATCACTCTCTTGCACTGAAGAAGGCTACGCTGAACGGCTGTTACAGCCCCATCTCTTTTGTTGCAAAGGAAGGAGTTACAAAAGCTCCTCTGACACAGTCATGCTTCAGCTGAGTTGAAGAAAGTAACACGGCTTACCAATATCGTATTTAGTAAGTTCCTCTTGCATTGGTGCTCGTGTACTGACATGGCACATCTCCTCTGTGCCAAGGAAAGAACTCTCTCGAGAAGCTCCCCTCACAAAGAGGCTTTTAAACAACGTCAGTAAACCCCTTGTGTTGGCAAAAGATTCCACAGTCTTTTTCAAGAAATTGTCCTTGTCACGGCTTAAGCTCAGCAACATATGACCTAGAAAACAAGCATGGGATTTCACATAAAAGCACTGACCCCAACAGCGGGCTGCTCTTGCTCCTTAGGGTTGGGAATCGAGCCGCTTAACTCTTCAAGTAACTATTCATAAGATTAAAAGAGATCTATGGAACTTTCTTAATGATTAGTTCTTATTACCAGACTGGCTTTTTTGACCACAAGCCGACATTTCCAGCTTGTCTTGTCCAGCAGGATCCCCTTTTGTTAGTTTTGACTTTGGTTTAGGAACCTGGAGAAGAAAGGAGAGGATTTGTCACAGCTTCTTCACAACAAAATGCAGATCGCTTAATTTAGTCCTGAACATTAGGGAACGTATTCTTATTTCTAGCACAAGAAAACTTTAGAAAAATACACTCATTCTGAAGGTACTCTGCAACATATCAATGAAGAAAACGCAAACTGAGTAACTTTAACTACTGCCAATAGCTGTAAGCACACACATGAGAAAGTAATGTTCTGAACACCAGCAGTAGCGCAGAGTGGAAAATTAATTTATTTCATAAGGCAAAGAATTAAGCCTGATTAAGCTCTGCTGACTGTCTGTGCAACAAGAATGTGGGAGCGACTCAGTTTGCTCCTCTCTCTTCCATGCCAATAAGCTTAATGGTGTGTTTTCAGCTGTCTTACAGAAAAGGGAACAGACTGTAGGAAATGCACTCATCAGCCTTTAAGAGTTGTTCTACTTCTGACAAGAGAAACAGCTGAGTATATACATATTTCCTCCACATCATTTGAAATCTTTTAAAGACACGCGGAAGAGTAAGACTTAGTGAGGAGGGAGCCTTTACGAACACTGATTGATCTTGGGAATACAGGCATTCCACATATGGTTCTGTGATCCCATATCCATTCCAAGTCCATCCCATATCCAGAGCCCATCCCATCCATATCCCATTTCCCAATATCCCATCCCATATCCATCCCATATCCATATCCCCACATCCCAATCCCAAATCTCACATTCCAATCCCACATTCAACATCCTACCCCACGTGCCAATCCCACATCCTATATCCCACATCCCAATTCCAAATCTCATTCCCAGTCCCTCCTCCCAAGCCCATCACCCACCTGTCCATCTCAATCCCTCATCCCAGCCTCGATCCCTCGTCCCCAAACCCAATTCCGATCCCAATCCCACCCCCAATGGGGATAGAGAGCACCCCGAGCCCCCCCAACAGCCACTCCGCCCCGCGCCCGGCCTCTCATTGGTCAGCGACAGTTCCGGCCCGCCTCCGGTCTCTGATTGGTCTACGGCCGCGCCGCCGGTTCCGATTGGCCGAGGCGCAGAGCGCGGGAGCGGCCGTTGCTTCCGGCCTGGAGCTGACCGGCTTTCCTCTCAGACGCCGACGGCCCCGCAGCCGCATCCGCAGCGCGCCGGAGCTGTCCGGGCAGCACCGAGACGGAACCGCGGCACGACGGGAGCGGTGCTGAGGAAAGCGGCGCCGGAGGTGTGCGGGAGAACGGCTCCGGGCCGGGGAGAGGAACCGTGCGCGGCCCCAGCCGCCCCGCCCTCCCCTCTGCCGTGGGATGCGGGGATTTGGGACGGCTGAAGGACTCGGGGCCCCAACCGCCGCCGCGCTGCTGCCCGCATCCGGCAGCACGACCCTAATCCCCCTCAAGCCCTCCAGCGCTGCTCCCGGTGCCCCCCGGGGCTGAGGTGGGCTGTGGGTACGGGGACGGTGGGGCAGATACGGGGGGATGTGGGAGTTTAGGGGCTGTGGGGGCTGCAGAGGGGCTGTGGGGTAATATGGGGTATGGGGGGGTATAGGGTTATGTGGGGTGTAGGGGGATGTGGGGGGATATCGGAGGATGTGGGGTGTAGGTAGCTGTGAGGGGAATGTTGGGGAATATGGGGTTGGGGGGGCTATCGGGTGCTATAGGGGGCTTTAGGGGGGCTGTAGAGGGATATATAGGGCTGTGTGGGTTATAGGAGGGTATGGGGCTATAGGGCTCTGGGGGGCCTTCGGGGGTGGATATAGGGGTATGTGGGGCTGTAGGGTGCTTTATTGTGGCTACAGGGGAGATTTGGGGCTATAGAAAGCTGTGGGGACTATAGAAGAGGTATAGGGGGATATGGGAGAAGAGGGGACTATGGGGGGGATATAAGGGGATATGGGGCTATAAGGCACTGGGGGGCTTTAGGGAGGGTTTTTGGGCTCTAGGGGGATACAGGGTGCTATGAGGCTATAGGGAGCTGGGGGGACATGGGACTGTAGAGGGCTATTTGGGGAGCTACACAGTTCTACGGGGAGATCATAAGGGGCTCTGGATGGGCTCTAAAAGTGTTATAGGGGGATATGGGAGTATAGGGGGCTTTATTGTGGCTATAGGGAGAGATGGAGCTATAGGAAAATGGGGGGACTATAGATAGATTATAAGGGGATATGGGGGGATATAGAAGATTGGGGGGCTCTGGAGGGGGGGGTATAGTTCCGATGTTGGGGGGGCTATAGGGGGTTATTGGGGAAGTTATACAGTTCTGTGGGGAGTCTATAAGGGATAGTGGGAAGGCTTTAGGAGAGTTCTAGTGTGATATGGGAGTATAAGGGGCAGTGGATGGGCTTTAGGAGGATTATAGGGTGATATGTTGCTATAGGGGGTGCATGGGGGATATGGTTCTCTAAGGGGCTGTGTGGGGCCATAGGGTGATAGGGGGTATAGGGTGGGCTATAAGGGTTGTGGGTCTAGAAGGCTCCCCCCTCCCTTTAAAGGGTTAATGGAACTCTAGGGGGTTGTGGTGGGCTGTGGGAGGGTCTATAGGATAATAGTGGGCTGGGGAGAGTCTATAGTGAGGGTTCTTATGCTATAAGGGGTTGTGCGGGGGACGTAGAGGGGCTGAGAGGGGCAATGGGGGAATATAGGGAGATGTGGGCCTATAGGAGGTGAATGGAAGACGTGGTTCCAGAAGTGACTGTGTGGGACCCTAGGGTGATGGAGGGCTATAAGGGGATGTTGGGCTAGAAGGCTCCCCCGCCCTCCCTCTCCCCCCCTTCTCCCTGGCTTTAACCTATCCATAACAGTGTGGCTGAAATGCCAGTCATGAAACTTAAATCAGAATTGAAGTTGTATTGGAATAGAGTAGGATTGTTTTGTGGTCTTAAATCTGAAACATGTTTTCTCCTTGGGCTTCAGGTACAGAAATTGTTTAATAATGACTTTGAAGAAGGTTTCGCTATCCAGTCTCCTGTTCAAGAAGGTTTTTGGAGGACTTAATTATGAGTAGAGTTTCTGCTGAACGTCCACTTCCAACAAGCAAGCAGTGAGGTGCATCTCAGCCTTTGCTCACTGCAAGGTACCAGCCATTCAGTCTGTGCTTTGCGGTGATTTTCCATCAGCACTTCTGCTTGTATGTGAGCTATGTTGGGGATATAGGGGGATATGGGACAGAGGGAGCTGTGGTGGGGATATAGGGGACTGTGAGAGGCTATGGAGGGGCTATAGAGCTGATCTTGGGCTGTGTGGAGCCATAAGGTGATAGGGGGCTATAGGGTGGGCTATAAGGGGATGTTGGGCTAGAAGGCTCCCCTGCCCTCCCTCTCCCCCCCTTCTCCCTGGCTTTAACCTATCCATAACAGGGTGGCTGAAATGCCAGTCATGAAACTTAAATCAGAATTGAAGTTGTTTTGGAATAGAGTAGGATTGTTTTGTGGTCTTAAATCTGAAACATGTTTTCTCCTTGGGCTTCAGGTACAGAAATTGTTTAATAATGACTTTGGAGAAGGTTTCACTATCCAGTCTCCTGATCAGGAAGAAAGAAGGTTTTTGGAGGACTTAATCATGAGAGGAGCTGCTGTTGATCCTCCACTCCAAGAAGCAAGCAGGTGAGGACATTGTGCATCTCAGCCTTTGCTCACTGCAAGGTACCAGCCACTCCGTCTGTGCTTTGCGGTGATTTTCCACCAGCACTTGTGCTTGTACGTGAGCACCAGGCATCCGCTAACGCTGTCTGATAGCTTTAGGCTGAGCAGGCACGGGAAGCACTGCCTGCAGCAGCACCAGCTGAGCTCCGTGTGCCAGAGGAAGGAATGCGGCATCTGGAAGAGCAGGAGGAGGAGACCCTGCGTGACTCTGCGTGTTCTGCAGGGCCGTTCCTCACAGACTGCCACTGACAGACGTTTGGGGCACTGCAGAGCCTGTTGGTGTGGATGAGGTAAAGCGGTGTTGATCTGTAGTGCCATTTGATCTGTGTGCATGCAGGATTTCCCTGTGTTTGTATGTCTCAGTGTTTGTGGCCCTGGTTTTGTTCAAAGATGTCAGACCTCTGTGTTCCCCCTCCAGCTGGTTCTGAAGAGCCCTTCCATTTTTGAGAAGGCTGCGGGTTTAGTTCAGCATCTCCTGATGTGTCACACAGATTCAGGGCTTTCAAGAAGTCGCTTCTTTAAAGTGTTTAAGATGGTGAATTCTGCCAGACAGAGTGCTTGTCTAATCAAACCTTTTAACCCCAAGGTTTGTTCTGCAGGTCCCGATGATGGCACAGGCATTAAACAGCCTGGAGCTCGTTGCTGGGGAGAGGCTGCGCATTGTGTTTTGAAGGGAGAGATAGAGGAAGGGTTTGAACAGCGTTGTGCAGGAATGGAAAGCTGGTAAGAGAAGAGGTGTGTGTTCTGAGAGCGAGGGCTGTATGGCTCATCTCTGTGTTCCAGCAGGAAATGCAAGGCAGAACTCTGTTCTGCTCTCTGTTCTTTCTTGCAAGGTTGCTGCCCCTCAAAGTGCACTGTGGATGGACAGCGCGATGACAGCCCAAGGATGGCAGCAGAAGATGCAGCACAGCCCTCTCCAGCAGCAAGGTGCACTGATTTGTCTAGCTAATTCTTGAAGTAGAAGGTGTGTTTAGCTTCCAAAGTCAGTGGCTTGATAGCCTTAGGATGGCTTTGGGGCTCTTCCTCTGTAACTCACGTCCTAAGGCAGTGAAGGTGTTCCCTTGGTCTGTACAAGTGGTTCCTGTACAAAGCCATGGTTGTCTGCCTGTAACAGATAGTGAAGGTGATGGTTTTGTGACTGCAATTATGAAGTCAGCATTTTAATGGCAGTTGCACCCCACTAACATGCAGCTCTTTCTGACACAGGCAGGAGATGGGCAGCAGGACTGCAGCTCCTCTGGCAGCTTTGCAGCTACGTCAGGAAGCAGAAGACGTGGATTTAACAGAAGAACTCAGTTACTGGGATGTTCCCCTGTTCTTCCCCTACCTGTCCCCTTGCCTCAGCCCGGATTCCTCTTGCATTCTCGTAGGTGTTCCTTCCATCCCCCAGGCTGCTCCTTGCTTTCCCCCAAGGTAACCCTTTACCTTCCCATAACTGCCCACCCATAATTCCCTCAGAGCCCCAATAGCTCCCTCAGTATTTCCCCAGCAAGACCCTGTAGGCACCCCACAACCCCCAGAGAACCCAAAGCCCCTTACTGACCTCCTCAGACCTGGTACTCCTCCCCCATTGCTGGCCAAAAACCTCACAAACTTCCATAGTCCCCAGCAGCACCCCATATCCCCCACTAGACTACCACTGAACCCCCTTATTTCCTCCCTCAGACCTCCCTTAACACCTCCAGGGCTCCATACTGAACTCACGGAAAACCACACTCCCTGACAGCACCCCTGTCACCAATACCAGGCTCCTCCTCTCACCCTGCACCTGCAGGCTCTGTTGTCATATCCATCCCATGGCTGTATATCCCCCACACCCCGCCACAGAGCCCCGTAACTCCTCAAGGAGCTCCTCAGAACTGGTATACCTCCCCCACAGCCAGCCTGGGACCTCACAGAGCCCCATAGTTCCCAGCAGCACCCCTTATCCCTGCTCTGGGCTCCCCTAGATCCCCCCTATTTCCTCCTTCGGACCTCCCTAACCCCCTTGGGTCATCCCTTGGATCTCGCAGACCCCCACAGTCCCTGGCAGGACCCCCGTCACAAGTCCAGGACCCCAGTAGCCCACCTGGGGCCGCTCCTCACCCCCCTTTTCCTTCCAGGTCCCATACAACCGTACGCTGCTGGGGCTGGGGTGACTGTTGCGGAGCTGAAGCAGGTGTAGGGCACAGATGTGGGTGAAAGTGATGTGGGGGGCGTTGGGGATATGGAGGCACAGGAACATGGGAGGACATGGGGGGATGTGGGGATATGGGCCACAGGCTGCAGGAGCGGAGTGCTGTGCAGGAGAAGACAGCGTGTGAGGTAAAGGTGGGACTTGTGGCTGTGGGGACGTGGGGTGGCATGGGGACATAGAGGGTCTGGGGGCACGTGGGGAGGGGTTTGGGGTGAGAATGGGGGATGTGGGGCGGTGTTGGAGTGCATTTCTTGATTTCTTCCTGAGAGGGGGTTGGGGTTCCCTGTGACCCAAAGGTAGAGCCCTGATCCATAACCCCCCATAACCCCTTATCAGTTGGCGTGACCCCAAGGCTCCACATGACCTATAACCCTGTGAGCACCATAACCCCAGATGAGGCTGTGGACAGTGATGGGTCTGTTCTTGGGTCGTTCAGGGGGTACCGTAGGGTGGCTCTGGGGCCGCTGTAGATCAGCTGCCTGTAACGTCCCCTGACCCTCACCTTGCCCACGTCTTGCTGGGCAAGATGGGGGTCAAAAGGGCAATGGGGGGCTCTGGGAGAGGTTTCATGATCGGAGCAGATTCACCGCCAGCTCCGTGTGGGGCTATGTCAGCCCCATAGCAGCCCCAGAGCCATCCTAGAGCACCCCAGAACAGCCCCATTGCTGCCCACAGCCCGTGGCCAGCAGCAGTTCCACCACCAGCTGTGTGTTGGGTAAAGGCAGCTCCTTGGTGTGGCTCTGCCCCATAGCTGCCCCAAAGTGCCCTTTTGGGGTCCTCCCGTAGGTGTCCTTTAGCCGTCCCACAACTTTGCAGGGCTTCCCCACATCCCAGCAGATCCCCCCAGTGCCCGCGGGGTGTGCGAGAAACGCTCTCATCACTGCCGTTCCATCAGGCACAGCTCTCGGTGCAGCAGCAAAGCTCGTCCGTTGTTGCTATGGCGTTACTGCACTCTCCCTCCTCGTGGTGAGGGACAAAAGGCGCAGCTGCTGCGTGAGCTCCTTCTGCTCCTGTAGCTCTCCTCCCGTGGCAGTCCCTGCTTGCCTGTTCCCTCTTGGCTGGGGACTGCAGGCTCACAGTCTACGCCACGCATCCGCTCTGCTGTTTTTCCAGAGAGGTCTATGGCCAACCTGTTCCTTTTGGGTTATTGTGTGCTTTTCTATGCAGACAGACAGGCAGGATTTCTTACAGCTGTTGCATTTGCTGTGTCTCAGGCTCCGTCCTGCAGCTGTGCCTTATCTCGTGTACAGTCTTCACCTGACCCTGGTCAGGATGTCCTGGCCCTGCTGTGCTCTGCTCAGCATCTGTCTGCTGAGCAACAGCACTCTGTCACTCTGATCCTACCTTGTGCTATCGCTGCAGACGTTAGAATACTTTCTGTGCCACTCTCCAAACCGTAAGAGGTCAGATGATTTCCAGCAGCACACAGCTGCCACACACAGCCATGCTGACCACAGCAGGCTGCAGCTTCTTGCAAAGTCCCGTAGCGGCGGGTGACCGCTACGGAAAAGGGGAATCCCACCGCTGATGTTCTCCATCCTTCTTCTGCACCACCATGCAATCCTTCCTCCCCATGCTGCGCTGCTGTCAGAGTTCTTTGTCCATTTCTCGGGGTCGTTGCAGCAACTGTTCCAAATTTCTTTACCACTGTCCCTACTGCTCCAACTGACCCAATCTGGGACGCCTTTTTGTAAGGAATTCTGTGTTCATTCTGCAGCTGACTTGGACTACTTCTCCCACTGTCCCCATTAAGGAGTTGATCTGCTTCAGTCCATCCCAGCTCCATTCCTGGTTCAAGCATCCCTCCTTGCCATAGCCTGGCTCCAGTCCCTTCCCCAGTCGCAGTGGGATCGGTTTGTTCTGTTCCCGTCCACTGAGAGAAACAGAAGCTTCCTGCCCACCAAACCTTGCGACAGGCATTTCCCTACAGAAGCATTCACATCCTTCTTCTGGCCCCTTCGGCCGGTTCCCAGCTCTCCAAACCGAGACGTAGGGCTGCAGCCCAGCCCACGTCTTCTTTGGGGCAGCTCTGGGGCAGCGCCACCCCGAGGCGGACATGCCTTTTCCCCACACACAGCTGGTTCTGTGGCCACATGGGGTGAGGACACGGGGTAGTGGGTCATGTGGGGGTCCTGCAGGGTCACAGAGTTGTGGGGTGACGTTGGGTCAGATGGGGTTCTGGGTCACAGTGATGGGGCCAGATGGGATGATAGGGTTAGATGGGATGTCATGGAGTTACGGGTCACATGGAGTTAGATGGTGGGGGTGAGGTGGGGGCAGGGATCCCAGAGTTCTGGGGCCACATGGCAGCGGGTCGCAGCGTGATGGGGGCAGGCAGGGTCAGGGAGTTACAGGGTGGTGTGGGGCTATGGTTCACACAGGGCCGTGGGTCATGTGTAGCCATGGGGTCACGCACATACAGGGTTATGTAGTCATTTTGGGTTATGGCTCATGTGGGGTAATGGCTCATGGCCCCACCTTTGGGCCACAGGGACCCCTAGTCCCCTCTCAGGAAGAAATAAATCCACTCCAACACTGCCCCACAACCCCCTTTTTACCTCAAAGCACTCCTCACATCCCCACCTTCCTTCTGTGTCCCCCTATCCCAGTGTCCCACCTGCAGCACACATCCTGCCTTCTCCTGGACAGCACTGTGCTCCTGCAGGCTCTGTTGCCATATCCATCCCATGGCTGTATATCCCCCACACCCCGCCACAGAGCCCCATAACTCCTCAAGGAGCTCCTCAGAACTGGTATACCTCCCCCACAGCCAGCCTGGGACCTCACAGAGCCCCATAGTTCCCAGCAGCACCCCTTATCCCTGCTCTGGGCTTCCCTAGATCCCCCCTATTTCCTCCTTCAGACCTCCCTAACCCGCTTGGGTCATCCCTTGGATCTCGCAGACCCCCACAGTCCCTTGCAGGAGCCCCGTCAGTATTCCAGGACCCCAATAGCCCACCTGGTGCTGCTGGACCCAGCGTCCTCAGTGAACTGTGCCACAGTGCAGCACCCTGAGCCCTTCTGCATTGCTGCAGAACGGGACACACGCAGATCCCAGGGCAGTGGACACTGCTCTGCATGTCACTGCCTGGCCCAGGAACTCCTCCCCTGTGCTGTCTGTGAAAGTCTTTTCTTTGCTCCCTGCATAACTTCCATCTCCAGAGCACATGAGGAGTG
Source organism: Chrysolophus pictus (assembly GCA_037305975.1). Taxonomy (NCBI): domain Eukaryota; kingdom Metazoa; phylum Chordata; class Aves; order Galliformes; family Phasianidae; genus Chrysolophus; species Chrysolophus pictus. Next base: position 36,346,042 of record CM074581.1, on the reverse strand, counting down.
TCCCTCAGACTGTGGGTCCTGGTTAACCCCGCAGCGTCCAAACGAGGAATTGTGTAGCAACCCACATCTCAAGATGAGGCTACAGCTGTACCCCAGAGCCCTTATTAAAGAGAGGAGGTTGAATTAGCATAACAGGACATCTTTCCTCCTGACATTTCCCACCGTCTGCATGTTGGCTGTGCCATGCAATCGGCATTTGGTCATAGAGCTGTGAGTGCAGGTATGTGTGCATATGGGGTGCGCAGAGCTGGTGTTGAACATCAGAGTGTGCACAGCACGTGGCTGTGTGCAAGGCTGGAGCTGCGCTCTGCGCTCGTGTCTTCATGCATGTGGGCGTGCAATGGGGTGGGTTTGCACGTGTGTGCATGAACGTGGGTGTGTGCATCAAGGTCTTTGCACATGGCTGTGTGGTTCTGCTCACATTTGCACGCACATGGATGGAGCGTGCACACAGGGCTGTGTAAGGATGTGCTTGCAGGTGTGTGAATGCACAGGTATGTGCACGGGGAAGTCTTTGCACGTCGGTGTGTGGTTCTGCACACATATGCGCACACAGAGCAAGGGAGCAGTGGAGGTTCCTGGGAACAGGAGATTCCTGGGAGAGGCAGAACTCACATGAGAGTGCTGGAGAGCACAGGGCTTGGAAGCACAGCTCCACAGCACTGCGCTCTGCACAACAGCCTGCAGGATGGCATGGAGCGCTGATAGAAGCAGGACAGAATCACAGAATCACACAGAATGACCCAGGTTGAAATGGATCTCAAGGATCATCTCTGACACCTTCCCACCACAGGCAGGGCCTCCACCTCCAGATTTAATACCAGCTCAGGCTGCCCAGGGCCCCATCCAGCCTGGCCTTGAACAGCTGCAGGGATGGACAGGGCATCCACAGCCTCTCTGGGCAGCTGTTCCAGCACCTCACCACTCTCATAGTAAAGAACTTCCCCCTGACATCCAACCTCAATCTTCCCTGCCTCAACTTCAAACCATTTCCCCTTGTGCTGCTATCTACCCTTTCAAGGAGCTGACTCCCCTCCTGTTTGTAGGCTCCCTTTAGGTGCTGAAAGGCTGCAATGAGTTCACCCCGCAGCCTTCTTTTCTCCAAACTGAATAAATCCAGCTCCCTCAGCCTGTCTTTGTAGGGGAGGTGCTCCAGCCCTCTGATTGTCTTTGAGGGTCTCCTCTGGACCCTCTCCAACAGCTCTCTGCCTTCCTTGTACTGAGGGCCCTAGACCTGGAGGCAGTACTCCAGATGGGGAGTATGCGCCGCCTGAGCTTCTACAGGTGGGTGTTTGGGGGGGGCACCGAGGAGGGGACTGGGCTTAAAGGAACCAGGGGCTGCATGCAGCTCTGCTTTGACCCCATGGGGTTTCTGTGTCGCTCAGAACCTCTGCTTGGTGGCAGGAGGTGCTGTGTTCCCCCCCAGTGGTTCAGACACAACCTCCCCAGTCCCTCTTTGTGACCCCAGGGTCGCACCCTCCTCTGTGGTCCCCCTCCCATCTGTGAGGGGTCCCTGAGCCCCTTCTTGCAGTGAGGGGCCCAGAACTGAACGCAGCACTCGAGCTGCAGCCTCACCAGAGCTGAGTGCAGAGGGACAATCACTTCCCTGCACTGCTGGCAGCACCATTTCTGATACAGGCCAGGATGCCGTTGGTCTTCTTGGCCACCTGGGCACACTGCTGGCTCGTGTTCAGCTGCGTGTCAACCAATAACCCCAGGTCCGTTTCCTCTACGCTGACTTCCAGCTGCTCTGCCCCACGCCCACAGCAGTGCCTGGGGTTGTTGTGGCCAAAGTGCATCTCCAGTTGACCAGGAAGGCTGACAGATGATGGAAAGCAGCTTGGCTTTTCACCTCCACCAGCTCTCCCAGCACTCTTGGATGAATCTCGTCTGGCCCCGCGGACTTGTGGCAGTCCAGGTGGAACAGTAGGACTCTGTTTCCTCCTGAACTGTGGGGGGTTTATTCCGCTACCCATCTGTCATGGTTTTGTGATTTTTGGTTTTCGGTATTCCACATCATAACATCATGTGGGGCAGTGGGAGTTTAACTGTTAATGCTCCAGTTCTGGGTACCTGCCTGGAAGAGAAGAAGAACTACACTCCCCAGGGGACTTTGCGGTCACAGAGTCTCGAGATACAACTCCTGGCAAGGTCACCTGATGCGCTCTTCTTTTGCCTGCTCTTCGTCGGCTCTCTTCCCTTTTTTCTCCCGGCTGCTCAACTGGACTGCGCATCTCACCTCAGCCCTCCGTGTTGTGGTGAGGCCTACCCACCTTTCGGACATTCTCTCTCTCATTATATTTGATTTATTAGCTTCAATTTTAATTATATTGTATTATAGTGTGTTATCTTGCATTCCGATAATATATTTAGTAAATTAGTTTGTTTCTCCTCAGATCGTTGCCGCTGTTTTTAATTATTTTGGGGTCCCCTGTTCCCTTTTTCCGGAGGCACGGATCTGCAGATCCCTCCGCCCCGCTAGTCACGGAACTGGGCCGAACCAGCCCGTAAACCGTTGACACCATTTGAGACTTCCAGGTCAGAGAGCAGAGAACCTAAGAGCTTTTTTTTTCACCCTTTGCACTTCACATCTCTTGTGCACTGCAGTCTTCCCTTCCCTGAAGCTGTTCTCCCCATAAACTGTTGGCAGGGGTCTAAAGCCACCAGTCCTGCGGTTAGGATTTTGTGAAAGGGGCGCACCATTTGGCATTGGGGTGCAGCTTTGTGTTAAAGAAGTGAGTTAAATCTTTGGGCCTTGGGTTCAGGCTTTTGCTAAAGGGGTGCAGCCTTTTGTTCTTGGGGTTATGCTGCTTGGCAGCCTTTGGCCTTGGGCTTCTGCTTTTAGCTTTCATTTCTGCTGTTTTGCATCTCTATGCCTCTCCAGGACTCCGTAGCAGAGACACTTTTTCTTTGCTGCAGCCTTCATGGACAAACTCCACTGAGCACAAGAGATCTGTGCAGACGCAGCAGCAGACGTCTGTGCGCAGAGGGACACTGCTCATCCCATTTCTCCTCCTAGCTACGTCTCGTCCCACTCAGTGTGTCTTGAGGGGGTGAATCTCTGTCCATCTCCTGAGTCGCGCCTCCCCTGGTCACAGCAAAGGGTCACTACTACAATGGCTTCGCTGGCTGTGTGTGAGTGCTCTGCTTTTAAACGTTGTCTACAAAATAATGAAATGATGAGAGGTGCTGTGTCTTCCCTTGAGTGGCTGTTACGTAGCTTTAGGAGGCAGACTTTGGTGGTTTGCCTTTGTTTATGGGCACAAAGCCAGGCTGGGTGGGACTTGGAGCACCCTGGTGTAGAGGGAGGTGTCCCTGCCTATTGCAGGGGGGTTGGAACTAGTTGATCTTAGGGGTCTCTTCCTACCCAAACCATTCTATGATTCTGTGCTTTACAGACCCAATCAGGTGAGAAAGCGTTGTGCTTTATGGTACAGTGTGCTTGGCCAAAGGGTGCTTTGGCAGCAGAGGTTTGCTGTCAGGAGTCATGAAAGCCTTCATGCAAATACTGCTGTGCGCCAGGCACAGAGACGTCAGCTCACAGCACATCACTGACTGGATGCCTGCACTGCAGCTGCTGTTTGTTAACCTGGAGGTGCATCTTGACAGAAGAAACACCTTCACCAAGAAAGTGCTGCAGCACTGTGGAAAACTTCCTGCTTTTACTGACCTTAAGTCTCTTGTTCTTGTCTCTCCTTACAGTAAAGTGCACGCGAAATAAACCTGCGTGCGTTGTTGAAAGACTGTATAAATCCATGAAGATAAAGAGATTGTGGAGTAAGATTGCTTGCTTCTCTCTTGCATTTTCGTGCTCGAGTCAGCAGCATCATGGCAATCTTGAGATGGAAACTGCAGCCAGTCAGGAAACTGGCTTTTCCAGGAAACATCAGGTTTTTCTGCACATCAGGGTAATAGTCATACTCAGGAGCAAGCTGCTGCTAATGGATCGCTCCATTAATGCAAAAATGCTCTAATTAAGAGCAGCTCCTGCACAAGACTGGGCACTGAGACCTTTGTGTCTGTGGGTGATTCTCCAGCAGGTTCTGTGTTAGCTGCACGGGGCTGCTTTCCTTTCTAGGGCTTGGGAACAGACGACAGCACTCTGATCAGAGTGACGGTGTCCTGCTCCAAAATTGATATGCTGGATATCAGAAGAGAATTCCTGACCATGTATGGGAAGTCTCTCTACTCCTTCATGAAGGTAAACTTGTCAATGTTGGACACAAAAAGTGGGATTTTCTGAGTGCCTTTAATAACTGATACCCCCTTGACACCTGTTGAGTATTTTTGAGTAGCTGAGATGAAGCAGACATTGCAAAAACGTACTGAAAATGTTCCTGAATATTCCTAAATTGTCTAGGATATGACCACTGCAAAAAGAAATCTGTCTTAAGAAGAATTTTACTTTAGTAGAACTTAAAAATTATTCATACTCCTTTTTTTTTCTTTTCTCAGTAATTCAGTTTGCTCTGGCCTTCTCTCCTCCTCTCCTCTACTTTCTTTTTTCTGCACACTTCTCCCTGTTTTCTCTGCACCACTCCTTCCTTTCTTCCTCCATCTGTCCTTCCCTCTTTTGCTGTTCCCTCTGTTCTCCCCACCCTCTCTTTTTTTTTTCTCTTGTCCTTCTTAGATCTGTTCTTCTTACCTGTATCCTCTCTTCTGTTCTGCCCTCTTTCCTTTCCCCCCTTGTTCATCAATCACTCTACTGTTCTCCCCCCTTGCATGCTCCTCTCTTCCCTTTTTCCTTTGTTCCGCTCTATCTTTTCTCTCCTCTCCTTCTCTCCTCTCCTTTTTGTGGCAAGAGGACTCTGAGCTCCCTTGCTGGTGTGGCAAGAGAGGCGCAGACTCCCTCGCTGGTGCAGAAGGAAGGACGAAGGACCTTTATTGTAGGTGCTTACCACCTTTTATACCCGCACAACTACAGCTGGTTACATGTAGAAACCAGGCGCCTCGTGTGTGTTTACGTCTGGCTCAAGCTACTGTTAAGCTTTTTTACTCATTAGCAAGATAATGACTTCCTTTATCCCACATCTCCCCCTTCTCTATTAATAGAAAAAGAAGCATGGTTCAGAAACAATCCTAAAAGTAGCTAAACTAAAATTAATACACTGAACAAACAATGCATTCTTTAGAGTACAAACAGCAGTCCATATTAACCAATCCCAACGATTCCAGTTCTTACGATTCCTTGGTGACGCAGTTGACAAAGTGTGTCTTGTCGGTGAGAGTCCAAACCACTGATGAAAGTGCTGTGATCACGTTACAGCAGGTGGTGAGGCGGATGGCCAGACCCCCCAGACTCACATGAGCACCCCCTGGACACCCCAGGACACCTCTGGGACATCTCCAGACTTCTGGATGACTCCAGAACCCCCTGGATGCCCCCAAACCTCTCTAGGATGTCTCCTGCAGATCCTTCTGCACAATTCCAAGGGGGGACAAGGTGGAGTTGTGGGGGAGGAGAAAGGGGTCAGTAGGGCTTCTGTGGGCTGAAAAGGGGGGTTGTGTGGAATCTAGGGGGAGGCAGCTGTTGTCTTAGCAGACAGCCACATCCACGGGGATTGGAGGCTTTTTCTGCCTTCCGGCTCCTGGCTGTTGCTCTGAGAGTGGAGGTTCTTGCCCTGAGAGAACCACCAGCAGAAAGGATCCCATGCGTGCCCTCTGAGCCCTTTCAGACAAAGCAGCTGGATTGGCGTGGCCTGCAACCTTGGTTTGGAGTTAAGCCAGCAGGCTTTGCCCAAAGCAGAGTGACCTGTGGGCACGGCGTCCAGCAGGTGGAAGTGACCAACAGCTGGGGACAGCAGCAGCTTGAGCAGCGCTCTTGAGGGAAATCCTCACTGGGAACAAAGGCCCAGAAGAAGAGAGTAGCTTGTCCCTGTGTACACATAGTAAGGTTTTCCTTTCTGATCTGTTACCTCTCAGCCGGTGCCTACAGCTGTGTGATGTACTCTGCAGGAAGTGCTGATGTTTTGCATTTAACCTTGTCTTTCATCTTCTTTTAAAGCTTAGAGGCAACCTTAATTTCTACAGTCCTGAGCTGTGTGCCACAAGAGCTCTCCAGCTTCTATCTGTGATGTGAGACTGTATTGCGTCTACTTTAAGTCAGGCTCTTCTTCTCTTTTCATTTTAAGGTGGGAAAATTAATTTCTGGGCCAGGAGAAGAGGAAATGCAACGATCTTCCCTGCACTGTTGAGTTTGCCTGAGTTCCCAAGCGCTCCTCATTTTTCTTGTGCCCTTCAATTCCAAGTCCGTATTTTCCCAAAAGCAAAAGAATTCAGAGGTAACCACCCACAGTTAAGTAAGTGATTTCAGTATTTATTTCTGACTGTGGCAATTACTTCAGTTCAGAAGTCACACTTAATTTACAGTGCCTGCTTTAATTCTCACAAAGGTTGCAGTTGCAGCTGACTTCCCAAGGCCGCAGTACGTGGTGATGGCACAGCCCTGGCCTTCTGCATTTGTGCCAATGCCGCATTTCCTTTCTCTGTTTTGCAGGTCAGCTGGCGCTAGAAGTGGATGGTATCCCAGTGTGAATGAAGGTCAGTGTAGGAGCAGCTGCTGATGGGAGGAAGGAAGTGCAGGCTAATGGACTCTGACGCATCTCCCATTACGGTACCAGAGGAGGCAGTAGTGATGCTGGGGGGCACTTGCAGAAGAGCATGAGGAACTCCTCAGGAGGAAGCCACAAACCCTGCAGAAAGCTGCAGGAGACTCAGAGCACGTGTGGATGCCCAGGAAAAAATGATGCAGGCCCAGTGTTTGAGCAGTGCCTGGCCATGGAGTGCTGCAGCACAAGAGCAAAGCTATTCTGCCTTTGTCAAGATGGCTTTTCAAGGTGGACTTGTCTGTCGTCACAAAAACCAGAGGGCTGACTCATCCAAATGCTGCTGATTTCATGGAAGCCCAAATCCTTCCAGCCTCCAATCTGGGGGCAGCCTGGGGGCAACATCTCCTGGGTGTGATCATGCAGTGCCTGAAGGAGAGGATGACGCAGGCTGGTTACACAAGAGTCATCTTAATTTCTCTGTTTTGTTACTTCAGATAACCCCATTGGGTGGCCGTGATGTTGCTTTCTTAAAATGTGGTACCAGCCCTGGTGACTTTGGGCCAGAGCCCAAAAGGCTGGAAGCAGTCCAGAAGCTTTAAGTCACAGACCCAGCTGGAAGGGCTGGCACCAGCCCAAGGGCCTAAAGCCACAGACACGGCCGGGAAGGCCAGCACTGGTCCTGAGACCGAAAGCCACAACCTGAGAGGCCAACATTGGCCCAGGGCCCAAAGCCCCAACCAGAGATGCCGGCACCAGCACTGGGTTTTGTTTTCTGCTGGTTCCTATGGGACTCCATTGACCACTCTGAGGCCGTACTGGTCTTTCCTGGTTTTTATTGGGCTGCACAGGAGTCATCTTCACTTCTCTGTTACTTTACTTCAAATAACCCCATTGGGTGACGCCGGTGTTGGTTTCCTAAAATTTGTATCTAGGAGGTGACCACTCCCTTTGCCTATGATGAAAGCACAGAAGTGATGCAGGCACTCGCTGAGGTCACAGTTGTTGCCAGTGTGGGAGCGTTTGTGCCACAGCTGGTGAGCAGAGCTGGTGCTCTCGTGAGCGTGCTGCACGCGGAGTCTGAGCTCTGTGCTTTTCTTGAGAGAGATCACCCTGTGAGAGCCCATTGGAAGCACCACTGCAGTGTGTGTGAGCTGGGCACAGCTCAGGCTGAGCAGGCTGACCAGGTGAGCTGGGTTTGGTGCTGGGTGGTTGCCGGGAGGTATCTCAGCAGAAAAGCTGGGCTGTGGAGGATTTCCCAGATCAAACGGTGCCCTTCTGAATGGCTGTATCCAGAGGAAACATGTTCTTGTTGAGATTCCATCCCACGATTCGGTGAGGATGATTCTTCCCCTGGAAAATTGCTGCCGAGCCCCCACCTTCGTGTCAGACCTTTAAAAGGAAGCAGAGCGCAGACTTCATAGAGTGCAACTTGTGTCTCACTGCTCCATGCATTGCTTGGTGTGCCATACCCAGCAGGTGTTTCAGCAAACGGCGCTGAAGTCACGGCAGAGAGCCAGGTGCTCAGCTGGGGACATGGACGGTCTGCACACTTGTGGGGAAAAGGGGACCTGGGGGCACTTGCTGACAGAAGCCATGGCAGTCAGACGCAAGCTGGAGCCAGCTGAACTGCACTGCATTCCAAGCATTGCCCTCCTCAAGAGACGACATTGCATGGCAGAAGAAATCAGGGAAAATGCTTCTTCCTCAAGACTTTTCACTTGTTGATACTTTCTGTAGGGTTCCTGTCCGAGATCCTTGGAGATCAAGGCAGTTGAAGAACGAGTGAAGCCAGCTCCTTCCAAGAGCGAGGGAGGTTCCTGTGGAGAGAACCCTTACACCCTGGGCTTCCTCTGACTTCAGCCATCATGTCTCAGCAAGGAGATGACCGTGGTTCCTATTCCTGCTCTGTCAGAGGGAAGGTATGCCTGGGTTTCCCTTGCCTGGTGTTTCTTCCTTTTTCTCATGTTTAAGGGAAGGGGTGGAGCAGGAGGAGCCCTCCTGGTCCTTTGTGGCCTCAAAAACCAGTTGGGTTCTGCGCTCACTGCTGACAGCCCGGGCTAATGACGTGGACATGGCTTAGGCTGTATTTTCCCTTAGTGATAAATAATCTCTCAGCACTCCGATAATCTCTCTCTGGCACGATCTGGAACCTCTCTGCAAACCTTGGCTGCCCGTCCCCACCGATGTTTCTTCCTTTCTCTCCTCAGAAGCAGCGTGGCGCGGTTCCCCGTGTTTGGGAGCAGCAGCCAGCAGGCTGCCGGAGATCCAACAGCGCCTTGCAGCGCACAGAGGGACGCAATGGGGACAGAGCGTCCTTACTGCCACGCAAAAGTGAGTTTCTTCAGTCCTCTGTCATGAAGGATGGAGGAATGAGTTCTGAGTATTGCTTCTGAGCGGGTGCAGTGCTGCAGGGGATGTCAAATAAGCCACTGGGGAAGCGTTGGAGAGGCCGACAGTGGCAGTTGGTGGCAGCAGTGAGGCAGAAGTCTGCATATAAAAGCTTAGAGTCGAGTGAATTCCTTTTAGAGCCAAAAAATGAGTCTTAGCTTTTGCACCTGATAGTGTTTTGTTTGGTGATGCACCTCTGCTCTGCCGAACGTAGAGCTGTCAGGCAGACGGGGGTTCTTCTGCTGCCATCTGAGCAAGAATGAGACTTTTGTTTTTTTGCAGTTTTGGGGCTGGATTTGGGCTAACAGGACAATACATCTACAGGCGACTGGTTTCTGTTAAATCAGCAAATTGTATTTTGTTGTAGGGACGGAGCCTGTGCGTCTGTGGAATGGTGCTGGGCAAGGGGGGAAACGGAAAGCCTCCGCAGGTAAGAAGCTCTTGTGAGCTGTGGTGTGGGTACCTCCACCTCTAAATAGGGCTGCATGCAGGGCTGTGTGTGATGGAGGAGAGAGGAAAGGACACTGCAGATCTGTGCTGACTGCAGAAATGGCACAGTGCAGGATCAGCAGAAAGGCAAAAATGGAAGAAACTATGCTTGAAGACCAGAAATTTGTGTCTGATTGTGCTAAAGTCTTCCTCCAAAGAGATGCTCTTCATGTCTTTCTTGTCTCCTTTCTGTCAGAAGCTGATGCCAGTGGCCTTCCTCTTGAAGCGCAGCCTTGCAGAAAGGCAGGGGAGAGCTACAGACCATGACATGGCACCCAAGAGAGGTACAGACACACAACAGGCATCTGGGTTTGGCGCACTGTCTTTCTAACTAGGCTTTCTGTCTGCTCTTCCTGGGACTGTTCTCACTGCGTGTTCCTTGGGGTCTTAGTCCCTGGGATTTACAGTTACCTTTCCTGTGCTGATTTGAAATACAAACCCACAGTTCACCTAAGATCCTAAGATCCGTGACCGTGAACACTCCAGATGAGATGTCCCAGCGTTGTGGCCCATTTTGCAGACTGAAAGTAGTATTGGACTCTTGTGGCCCATTTTGCAGACTGAAAGTAGTATTGGACTCTTGTTATGTCTTCTTGCTTCTCCTTTCTTGCCAGACATAGGTGCTGAGCCCAATGGAAAGATCTACACGAAAGCGGTGCAGGAAGTCCTTTCTGAGAGAGCTTGTCTCCAGGCTGGAGGGCTTCCTACAACAGCAGGTCCCAGCTCAGGGAGAAGACCTTCCCCTGCAGCGTGCCCCTGCTCTGTCTCCAAGTCCCTGGCTGGATGTAAACGCAAGGGCTTGGAAGAAGAGCAGCAAACAGCAGCGCAGTTGCCTGCTAACAAAAGAGCGAGGGGTCAGAGCGGAGTCAGCGTGCCGGCTCCAGCAGCACAGCCTGGGCCTGCTGCAGCACGGAGCTCCAAGCTGAGAGGTAAGAAGGTGCTGTGGTACCCGCCCTGTAGGGTAGGTGCTGCCCTTATCAAGCACACTGAAGTTGCATAGGGTTTGCTTTGCTTTCTCCTTCTCTGCAGAGGGGAAAAGAGTTGAAGCCAACAAAGTCCAAAGGCAGTGAGGTGCCACAGTATGTAACCCCGTCTCTTTCCATTAACTCTCCATGGTGGTCTTCTGCACCTTTCCACTGGAAATGTCATTCACTGAGAGGCTTCCATTTCCTTTGTCTTTTTTCTGCCATCTGTTTTTATGGTACCCATGTTTCTGCAGTTTTGCTGCTGACAAAATGAATTCAGTTTTATTTTTGCTTTACAGCAAGAAGACAACGAAAAGAGAGAAGAGTGGAATTGAAGAAGGCTTCTCTGAGAGCTGCCGCTGCACGTGCAGAGGTGAGTCCTTGGTGAGCACAGACACGGCTCTTGTTGTTCTCAGTGCCTCCGTCTGTCAGACGTGAAAGATACTGCAGAATCCCAAGGAAGCAATGTAATAGAAAAACACCTCACTGTGTGTTTGAGGGAATCACACTGTCAGTGAGAGCTGCCTAGGGGAGATTAGATGCCTTCCTCCAGCTTCAGAAAGACACTTGTTAATGGTTGGAGGGTTTTGCTGGGATAAAGAAGCTTGCCATGTCAGGCACTGCATCCTTTGGAACCTCGTTCCCCCAGCAGAGCATGAATCTTACCATAGGCAGCGTGTTATGGGAAGAAATGTCAGTGACCTGAATGGCAGGAACGGGCTGTTCTGCATGGGGCCATTCTGGAAGCTTACTGATCAGACTTTCTTAAGGAGATCTCCCTAGATTGTTTCTGTCCTATCTCTAAACTTGCCTTGTTTCTTTCCAGTCCTCCGCAATGAACAGCCTTGTGGAGATGATGCAGAAGCTGCAGCTGAAGGACTGAGAGGAGGAGCGTCAGAAGGCAGCGGCTGCAGTGCGCGGCGTTACAGGGCAGCGTTCCGAGTGCCGCCCAGCTTGGCACTCCACGTTTGCTTGTAGTCAATAAAAAACTGTCACAATTAGGGATTGACAAAGAGCGCATGGCCTGATTTGTCCAGTGGCATTCCATGAGCTGATGCACGACTACTGGTCCAGAGTAGAAACTATGCAGCTTCGGACCACCAAGCTGCCATCTTGGTGCTGTTCTTCTTGGAGGCAGTGCTCCAAGTGCTCCTGCTGTTGCTGACTCCTGACGTTGCCCAGGGAGGACCTGCCCACTTCACTCTGCTCTACCTCCTGTTCCACACACACATGTGCAGCCCACCAGCCTTCCACCGGCCGTGCAAGCACACCATCCCATCTTGCACACTTCAGCCACATTGCCTTCCTCCTCCTCCCCCCACCAGTTCCCATTTCTGCTTCCCCTTCCTGTGCTGCCCCCCCCCTCCCTTCATTGCCTGCCATCCCTTGCAGCCCTCCAGTTTGCACAAGGCTTTGCATCACTTCCTTTGTGCACAAGCCCCCCATTGCTATGCCCCTTGTTGCACCCCGCTTTTGCAGCACCATTTAGCGATTCCCCCCCCCATACTAAAAGTACAGTTAGCTCAGAAATCCAGATTGTTTTTAATTAGTGTTTTTAATTAAAACACAACCTTGCAGCCAATGCTGTGAATCACTGGACTGTGAGCTACTCCTGGCAGTGAATTCTCTCTCTGTACTGTTGGTTTTGTAGCAATTACTGTTACGTTTGCCTTGATATCCCTCTGGGTTCTCTGGATGCGTCCCTTTCTGAAACCTTACTTCTCATTGGGAACCCCCTCACAACCATTCCTCTTTGCTTTTGTGCATGGAACATCTGTATTTTATCCTCCTTTACATGAACTTCATTACAACCTTTGGGCTGTAATACCTCTGACAACAAAAACACAACTTGCATTTTAATGTGATGCTGCTGTGCTTTGTACCAAATCAGTGCTCCTTTGGTCTCTCATTTAGGACAGGGTGAAGGGGAGCAGCGTGAAGGAATCCGAAAAGAACGACCAAAATTCAACAAAAATAGGGAAAAAAAAAAAAAGGAAAGCTGAGGGTGGGAGGGCACTACCAAACACAGCTGATGCATCTCTGTGCAGTTTTGCCTTCCTGGGAGGAACCCAGAGCTTCCCGGTTTGTTTCTGCTCCTCTAGCATTTGTACTGCAGTGCAAGCATCAGGTTCTGCTGCCTTATTCTTCTTCTGGAAGATCCCCTGCAGCCACGGACATCTGATACAGGCACCTGTCCTTTTTTTTTTCTTTTTTTTTTAAATCAGGACACATTATTCCTGCTGTGTTTTCCATGCATTGCTTAACAAAGTCACCATCAGAAAATGGTTTTGATTTTCCTGCAGTCTGATTTGCTACCATATAACTAGCTTCTATAACAGAGTCCATCTGATTTTTGAAATTATTTTGTTGAGGTTAAAGACATTCTAGTCTTTATAATTCCACTGTTTTGTCTTTATGAAGCATCTCTTGATATGCATCGAATTTGGCAGCCTGGAGAAGAGACTGGGGCCTCTGGGTATCTTGAGGGGGCTCCAAGAAAGAAGGGGAAAGAGTCTTTAGACTGGACATAAGGAAGAAGTCTGTTACAATAAGGGTGGCACTGGAACAGGGACACTGAGGGACCCTGGAGATCCCTGGAGCCCTGAGCACTGGGCATCAGGGCCTGGGGATGAATGGGATGGAGGGCACTATCCCTATCTTGTTCCAGGGGGACCATTGCCACCCCCAGACCTTCCCTCATGCCTTGGACAGCTATACAAGGAGGAGGGTCTCGAGGTGTCCTAGGGATGGCCCAAGGTCACTGTGCAGATGGGACAGGGGCTGTGGCTGCTGCCCCAAGGGGACCCACATCCAGCCCTTCTGCCCAAAATCCTGGGGCACAAACCCTGCAGGGACAAGGCTTTTCCTTGGTTTGTGACAGCTCTTGACATTCTCTGCTGACCAGTGGAATCCTCTGAAGACCAGTGAAGACCTTGATGATCTCTGGCACCCTCCAATGACCAATAAAGCCCTCAGCAAAGCCACGCTCTGTGTGTCTGTGTCCTTGTCCCCATGCTCAGCAGGGACCGCTCGTGTCAGTCCCTGCCTGGCAGAGGCCACCCCTAAGTGCTGGGAGGGGTCCCCAGCTCCGTGCCCTGCACCTCATGTCCTGCGCCCGTGGGCCTCTGCATCCCCTCTGTGCTGCCTGCTCCAAAATCCTAAAGGACGGAGCTTCCTGTGCTGCCCAGCAGCCCCAGTACCCTCCCTTTGCTCTCTCCCAATTCCTCCTTCCAGTTCCTCCCAAGCCCTTCACCCTTTGTTCCATCTCCTCTACGGCCACCGTGTTCCCAGGTCACTCTCCTTTTACCCCCTTCCTTCCTCAGACAATTGCCCCTCACTTGGATCTGCTTCAGTCCTCCTCCTTCGGTCCCAGTTCCGCTCCATCTTTACCCTCCACGGAGTCCCCAAATCCCCTCCCTTAGGCACCTCAAATCTCCTCTCTGATGACCGATGACACCCTCTGTTGATTAGCGAAGCCCTCTGACGGTCAGTGAAGATCTCTGATGATCAGTGGAGCCCTCTGACAGCCAACAAAGCCTTCTGATGACCGCTGACACTCTCTGATGGCAAACTGAGCCTCCGGTGATCTGCTGCTTCACATGCAGGAAAGGGAAGTGAAGGGTGAGAAAGAAGATGTTGACATCATTTGGTAGGTAGCGTGCTTTGCTCATCATAGGATAAAGATTTGTCCACGTTAACCAAGCACAGAATTCAGAGAGAAGTGTGACTGCATCACACCTGTGTGTGCGTGCTGCCCGGTGCCTGGGACTGGCTGTCTGAGTGTAAGTCCTCCTCCAAGAGGCTCGGCTGCTCCTCAGCCATGCTGATCTGCTCCTCGTGGAGGTGCTGCTGTCCGGGCACTCGGACGACTCTGCTCGGGGTGAGCTGCACTGGAAAGACACTGGGTCACAATCCAGGCTGGTGACTGCGACGTCTGCTGGGCTCAGGCCAGCATCTTCAGCAGAGCCAGGAGAAACCAGGGCAGGAATGTGGATGAGCTCCTTACCCCCATCACTGTTGTCCTGTGGAAGGCTGTCATCAGAACTGCAGCGATTCATGCTTCCTGAGAGCTCGGCACTGAAGGAAGCACACAATGCACCACTACTGGGCCTGGGTCTGCTGGTTCGAAACCGCTTAGATTCACCTAGGAAAGAGCAGATACACAGGGGTGAGTGTCAAACTTCCACTGCCCAAGGAGGCAATGGCTTGGTGGTGTTTTTCAAGCAGGCTTCAAGCAGCATGCAAGATGCTCACCGTATGGAGTTAGCAATAGCTGTTAATTAAGTGTGCTCAAACTCTTTGTAAAGCTGCTATCAGGCCCAATTTAGTCTGAAACTAAGCTGTTTGCAAAAGCAAAGCTAGTTCATGCGTGCTGTGGTTCTAAGTCTTTCTCAGAAATCATTTTCCTCCCGAGGCTGCCTTTTTCACCTGAGAAGAAAAAGGGGGAGATGGCAAGGAATGAAAGGCAGGGCGAGGGCAGCTGTACAAAATCCTCTGCAGGAAAACAAAGACCTGAAGAGCATTGCCCTGAGACTGCTGCCTGACACAGATGGATGAGCTGCTTCATTAAGTCCAGCTTTTACTGCGGAGGCGGCAGGCATCTCTGCTGTTGTTTGTCTGCAGCCAGGAATGTCACACTGCCTTTTTTTAAACACCCATTTACTCTTTCACAAAAGAGTATCAACTTCTGATACTCGTTCTGCAAACTGGGGAAGAGTAACCTGCAGAATGCTGAGTGCTGCAGAGGACAGGTTGGAAGACGGCTGCTCCGCACGCCCATCGTGCCACGGCAGCTCCTTGCCGGATGTGCCTGGGATAACTGGTTGGCTCCTGACAGCAGTCCCCTCACAGTGGGGAGGAAAGCAGCACTTGCACAGCTGGCTTTATGAGCACTAAACAAGCACGGCTAAAATGCTCAAGGGAGACTGTCTTAAAGCACAGTCACAGAAGGCGTTTTGTTATACTGAAGACTAAATCAGGGAGAAGATGGGATAAAACTCCCCGCTGGCCCACACTTCGGGATCTGTGGTATGTTCTTCTGCAAAAATGCACAGTTGCTGTTTCTAAATTTGGAAAGAGACAGTAAAACATACACGGAAAGGGTTGAGAAGTCAGAGTGTCCGCAGCTACAGAAAGATGTTGGATGCCTTCTTTCTGTGGGCATCTTTGTGGAAAAATGACTTTGTGTAGCTTAAATGTCTGTCTTCTGACACAAAAGCAAAATGGAGCCAGGAATGTATTCTTACTTCCATAATAACAGCGTCAGAAGGAAACATTCTGAGACTTCTTGTAGGGGTGCCATATGCTGTCTCCCAAAAACTACTCGGGGGAGAGGCACGAGTGGGGTGTGCTCTGCAGCTCCAGGTCTTGAGTTAACACGAGACCCATTCAGGAAAGACAGGGATGAACTGAAGGTGTTATGCACAGGCTTGAACACTAGAAGGAGGTACAAGCACCCTGAAAGCATGAACTCTATGCTGCTGGAAAGCAGGTATTTGAAAGCTGGCTTTGCATCCTTACCTGCCAGGGCTATGACTTCCATTTCTGAGGGCTCCTGGGACTGTGCTGCAATTTGCATTTGGGCACTCAGGATGGGTTTCCCAGGCTGACACAGACCTTAGAAACTCGGTCCCTTTCAAACAGCTGAGGATGTTTCCATTCTTATAGCTCAGTCTTGCTGGTTAATTTCCTCTAAACTGTGCAAAGCAAGATGCAGTGCAGGTGAGCAAACGCTCCACAGCTGTACAGTGCAGCATCCAAGGGACAGCTTTTATTTAGCTTGCAGCTGTAACTGCTTCCTGAGGAACTGTACAGCCATAAAAGGCATTCCAAAGCACCTTTTCCTCTTACATTAACACATCATTGGCCTCATCTCACTGCCCTGTTTCATTTCTAGAGCCAACAGGTCTGTCCAGCAGCTCTGCTTAGAGGAGAACCAAAATTTGTTTCAGACACGTGTCCTGAAATCTGGAAAACCCAATGTTTCCAGGTGCAGGCAGTACAGGCAAGGATAGACGTCAGATGCTTTATACACCTCGTGGCTGCCTGCCGAACCAGGAAGGAACAGCACCGTTGTGTGGCTAAACTGAGCCCATCGGCCAAATGTCTGTTAGTTGAGTCCTCAGAGTCCAAACTGAGCGGAAATTCGCTACAACACTTCAGGCACAATTAGGGTAACTTAGTTTCAGCAAGCTTTGCATTTCTAATAATGGAAAAAAAACCCACCCAAACAATTACGATAGGTGCTGCAAAAGAAACTCCTCTTCAACTTTCAGATGGAAAGTCAATGACTGCGTGCAATTTCTCCTGTAAAAGCGTGGGGCCTTCTCCCACTTCAATGTCTCTGCTGTCTGACATAACGGGAGAGCTGCTGTGGCCTCGTGTCCGTGCCTGTGCCTCCTGCAGGGTGAGCAGCTTTGTGGAAGGAGAAGACACCCACAGGGACTAAAGAACTGTGTCCTGTAAAGGAAAACCACAGGTAAGAGGGAGGATCAGCAAGCAGCAGCACAGCCATCGCAGTTCTGGGGAGGTGCTGTATTTTTCTAAGTCTTGGCCATCCCAGCCACTGGAAGATGATGTCAAAACAACCATTTTGTCAGAGGGATGTTTATGGCAAAGGACATACCATAATTGAGAGCAGCTGAATGTATGTAAGCAAGCAAACAAAACTCCCAACCACTGGGGACAGGTCAGTCAGAAACCTTCACTGCCACACTTGTATCAAGCTTCATCTGCATGCAAAATATTGTCATGATAGTGACAGTTTTCTTCTTATGAGGTCTGGGTTTGGGCACTCTGAGCATCCAGCAACAGGAAATGACTGCAGCTGCTACAACCCAGCGTGTAGGTGGACACAGAGAACTGAATCTGGCTGTGTCTTGCTCTCGGCCTGTTTGTTTTTGCAGACACACATTTAAACTTCTACCAAAGTAGCTGATGGTGCCAGCTGCTAGGATCTCTGAAGACTCTCAGTGCAGGGCAGTGCAGGTGAGCACGAGGAGTCTGCTCTAAGAGCTGTCCCTGTTTGCCACTGCTTACAGAGCAAGTATTCATATGGCCATTCTCATGTGATAAGAGGTGTGGGAGGGAAGTGTATCATCCCCTCACATCAACATCCTGGTTGGATCCATTCCTACTACTTATCCCTTTAACATCTCAGCTCCTGGGAAATGTGTGCACAGCCTCATGTGTTTGTCAGCTGTACGTGAGCAGCCAGGCTTTGGGCCAAATGGTACACACACATCCAGCTGTCATCCAACTAGACTAACTTGGGATGGCTTAAAGCAGGCTGGGGAATGCTGTCCTCTTTTGAAGGCTGGTCCAGGTTGAGATGCTGTGCTCAGAGGGGCTGCCTTGCCAGAGCAGTATTCCTAAGCCTAGCTGATTCTCTGTGACATTCCCTGACCCTTCTGCTTGTGGGGAAGCAGACGACTTGAATGCTTGAATCATTAAACAGCTAGACAAGGTGATATGCTCCATTCTACAGCCTGGATCACTGTTTGGCCCGGGTGCTTTGCATGTTGGTCTACCCCTGGCAGAGCTCAGCCTGCTGCAGGGTGTTCCTGTTCAGCCAAGCTAACCCCTGCATCCTGCTGACATAGAAACTGCCTTCCAGTAGGGAGGAACAAAAGCTGCACTTACAGCAACTGTGCTATCCAAAAGAGAACAACGATTGTATAAAATGGGAAGCAGCAAATATTCTGGAAAAGCAGCTATCTATACTCCACCAGTGGCAATAACTGCAGTGACTGCAAATTTCATTGGAAGATTGGGGTATCAAAGCAGACGGAACAAACTTAGTGCAAATAGTGGAATAACAATTGCTTGTGCTCTTCACACTTACTCATCTAACATGCAGAGGAAACTTTCTTCCTGGTGCAACCGTGTTTCTTTCCACTAAAGCAGGAACACTCACGGTCTTAGCAGTTACTCAAGGAAAGCTGTAGCTTCCAGAGCTGGGCACAAACACGTTGCAATTAATTTCTCATCCCAAAGCCACAAATCAGCAAAGCAGGCAGAGAACTAGGCAACAGCTGCAGGGCCTGTGCAGTCTTTGCCATGCAGCTGGACAGCCCTGCTGATTAACGTATAGAGACTGTGCAGAAGAAATAACCAGGAAAGCAGCTGTCAGAATATCTCACATTAAGAGCAAGACTTCTGTTTCTCAGTGTCAACATTAATGAACACCAAGAGCTTTCTTTAAGTCTGCTAATTGCTATTTATCTTCTAAGATGCTTGTAAGGACCAATAAATCATGCATAGTGTCATACTACAAGATAGCTCAAGTATGTAGAAGCATTGATGCAAGTGATTTTAGAAAGAAGAGGGAGTAGGGGGACAGATTTAAATCATTCTGTATGGCTTGTCAATGTCAGGACCTACCAGCAGAAGCCAAACATTCAGACGTATGTTCTGGTAGGGCATCCTTGGCTTCCAAGAAAGATTCTGGTAGCCACATTTGCCATATTCTTATTAAGCCCAAAAGTCTGTTGTCTCCTCGACAGTAAAAGCATATTTCAAGTATCTTGGAGGAGACCTGGATTTGATCAAGGTGTCTGACCAAGATAAAACTAATGGAGAAAGACACTCACCTGCTCCATCTCCAATGGCTGGGCTGGATTTGGAGCGGAAGAGGACATCTGTGTGGTTCAAGATGAATTCCACAACGGCTGACTGCACCTGCACCTCCACGAAGGCAGCTCTTCTGCTGGTGCAGGCAGACTCACTCTGCAGTGATCTGAAGAAAAAACAAACAAAGTAAAACTACCAACAGACAGAAGACTGGGAAGGCACCTCTGGCTGTGCAGAATGCGTTGATTTTGGAGGGGAGGGTCTATGAAAGCTGCAAGTGTTCATTTTGCAGGTTTTTTTCGACCCTATTTACAAGACATCAAGCAGGAGCCCACTGGTGCACGTCAGCGTGTCCCTGTTTTTGTTCTGAGTGATGCTGGCCCACACGTACCGACTTCCTTTGGAGCCCAGCACACCTTCTACGTCTCTGAAAATGATGCAGGGACATTTTCTTCAACGTTCCCTTTAGGATGCTTTGTTTACCAAGGCTTCAACAAAGTGTATGGGAAATGAAAAGTACAAAGTTCTAAAGGAGTGACCTGCACACGTCTGGGTGCTGGAGCTGTTGGCACCACGCAGAGCAGCAGCACAAGGGCTGTTTGCAGGGAGCTGATCCAACTTCTCCAGGCTGATGCCTGTGTGCCAGCAGTGACTGTGGGGCTTTCCTCAAAGAGAAAAACCCAGCGAGGCCACGGGCTGCTCTGCCTGCAGCATCACATCCTGGTAGGACGTCAGGATTTCTCACCTCATTGACTCAGAGCTTCGTGAGAGCAGCCCTGCAGAGAAGGACCTGGGGGTCTTGATAGATGAAAAACTGAACGTGAGCCACCAGTGTGCCCTTGCAGCTGGGAAAGCAAATGGGATCCCGGGCTCCGTCAGAAGAGGGGTGGCCAGCAGGGACAGGGAGGGGATTGTCCCTCTCCACTCTGCCCTCGTGGGGCCCCATCTGCAGTACTGTGGCCAAGTCTGGAGCCCCCAGTACAAGAAAGACAGGGAGCTGTTGGAGAGGGTCCAAAGGAGGGCCATGAAGATGATCAGGGGGCTGGAGCACCTCCCCTATGAGGACAGGCTGAAGGAGCTGGGCTTGTTCAGCCTGGAAAAAAGAAGGCTGCGGGGTGA
The DNA here is from genome assembly GCA_037305975.1 of Chrysolophus pictus. Classification (NCBI taxonomy): domain Eukaryota; kingdom Metazoa; phylum Chordata; class Aves; order Galliformes; family Phasianidae; genus Chrysolophus; species Chrysolophus pictus. The sequence continues at coordinate 36,325,962 of CM074581.1, read as the reverse complement.
CCTCACTGCAGCCTTTCAGTACCTAAAGGGAGCCTACAAACAGGAGGGGAATCAACTCTTTGAAAGGGTAGATAATGGTAGGGACAGGGGAAATGGTTTGAAGTTGAGGGAGGGAAGATTGAGGTTGCGTGTCAGGGGGAAGTTCTTTAAGAGAGAGCGGTGAGGTGCTGGAACAGCTGCCCAGAGAGGCTGTGGATGCCCCGTCCATCCCGGGAGGTGTTCAAGGCCAGACTGGCTGGGACCCTGGGCAGCCTGGGCTGGTATGAAATGGGGAGGTTGGTGGCCCTGCGTGTGGCAAGGGGTTGGAGATTCGTGATCCTTGAGGTCCCTTCCAACCCTGGCCATTCTGTGATTCCCTTTCAACTGAAGTCGGTCGGGTCTGCCATACAGAACTCCAAAAGGACCCAAACGTTCTTCAGACCTTGATTTTACCCCGACGCCCGTTGCCTGGTACCAGCGTAAGCCATCTCCCTGCCGGCTCGCAGCCCCGCGCCGTTTATCAGCCGATCCCCAGCTGCCCACGTGCGCTCCGCAGGCTGCGTGCAATGCCCAGCTGACGCTCGGTGTGCCCGAGCTGCCGCAGCACTCGCAGCACGGAGCCCTTTGTCCAACGACGGCGCGGCGGTACCGAACCGAGCTACGATTCCGTGCAGCGGCACTTGTGAGTCTTCTCTCGCCCCGTCTGTCCCACGCGGAACGGCACCAACCGAGCCGAAGCAGCGCCTGCCGGCAGCGCGACGTGCCGCTGCCCGAGTTGAGAAATACACTTGCCGCCACTTTGCCTTCACTGCATTTTCCTTTATTACAGGAGCACCGCACCCCTCAGCGCCGAGCACTCACGACCTAACTGCACGTGCGCAACACGCGCAAACGAAGCATTTACCAATTACCGAATTCGAAGCGTTAGAACGCCGGAAGCTCTGCCCGGCCGCGTTCCCACAGCCAACGTGGCTCCTCGACGGCTTCACCCGCTCTTCAGCGCCTCCCCGCCGCTCGGGGCTCGCCGTACCCTTTCTCAAAATGGCAGCCGCCAGCTTCACCCCGCGGCCGCCCTGCCCGGGTGACGGCTGGGTCGCGCGGTCACGTGGCGGGCGGCGGGCCGTGATGGCGGCGCGGTGCCGGGTGGCGCACCGGGTTTGTCCGCTCCTCCTGGCTGCGCCTTGTGGTCGGGTCTCGGTGGGGTCCGGGGCCTCCCGGGGTCGGTGCCGCTCACGTACGGGACGGCGCCGGAAGGCTGGGATCGGCGGCAGCGGGGTGAGCGGGGCCGGCGGATGCCCGCACGCTGTGGCGGTGAGCGATGCACAGAACTTTAGGATGTCTTTCCAACGTCTGCTTCCTTCCCAGGTGGCACCGAGACCTCCCGTGTGCCTGTGGGAATGGCGAGAGCGACTGCTGAGGCTGTGAGCAGTGGCTGATGAGAGAAGCTGAAGAGAGGAGCCTTGGAATTGAGCTGATGGGTGAATCCCAGCCTTGGGATTTGTGTGCTCTTTGTTCGAACAAACAAGTCTGGCCCTCGATTGCTTTAACGGACCGATGTTTTTACGTGGCACCAGACAAGGTAGGGAATCATAGAATCATAGAATCACAAGGTTGGAAACGACCTATAAGATCATCTAGTCCAACCGTCTTCACACTACCACTGCTACCACCAGCTACTAAACCAGATCTCGCAGCTCCTCGTCCAGACGCCTCTTGATCACTGCAGAGATGGCGACTCCACCACCTCCCTTGGCAGGGCGTTCCAGTGCCTGATCACTCTCTGAGAGAAAAAGTTCTTCCTTAAGTCTAACCTAAAATCTGTGGGACTTGGCGTGTTTGCATTGATGCTTCTCTCAGCCTGTTTTTGCTTTTCTGCAGCAGCATAACAGCCTAGGCAGGGACTTGCCAACGATCTTCTCGTGTCAGATGGCGTCAGGGCTTAGGCTTGATCACAGTGGTGAATACAAATGATTTGTCGTGAGGCTGCATTTCTGACTTCTCACTGTCTGCAGCGAAGCTTCTCAAGTTGTGGCTCCTGACCCTCTGAGAAAGCCTGCCCTTTCTGTTGCAGTGTGGGAAGGTACATTCAGTGTCTATCCCTTCTGGAGTGTTTCCCTTGCTGTTGCTGACTGTTTCAGGCAGTGTCACTCTTGCACTCTGGTAAGGCGTTGAAGCTTGAGAAATGGACCTTGGAGGGGATGGGATGGGAGGTGTGTGTCCGACATGAGTTTTTGCCTTGCTGTGCTTTTACAGTAGCATATAATACATTCTGCATATGAAGTATTTAAGTAATGTCTTGTTTCTGTGTTGCTATTGACATTCTGTATGACCACATCTTGATGAGAAATTGCGGATAAAAGCATCGTCTACCAAGCTGTAGAGCCATTGTTAATAGCGTATAATGTGTAGCAAGGCTAAGGGTTGTAGAGAGCTCTCCAGCACGAGTGTTCTTTTCAGTAAGGCTGCAGGCAGTGGGCCGGAGGATGAGAGAAAGAAGCACCTGCCTTGAATGTTCATAGAGAATTTTTCCCTGGAGGGCTGGCACAACCAGTTGGAACAATTTCCTTCGGCAAACTAAAACCATGGAGTTCAGTAATGGTTGCGGAAGATTTATTTATGTGTATGAGATTTTACATCGTATATCAACACATTCTCACTTCTCAAAATGGCTTTTTTACTTTTTGCTTTATAGGTATGGAATGAAAGGGCATTTGGTAGCAAGTGGATCAAGGTATGTCTGTTCTCCTTCTTAAAAGTGAAATGTGCTTCTGAAGTTCCTTTGTTGTCACACGTGCTTTGTTGTTTGATTTTCTCCAGAGAAGAGACCTTCATCCTGTGCCTGCTTCACTTCCTGACCTCTTGTGGTAGCTGTAGGCACAAAGCACTAACAGGAACACAGGACTAGATCCTTAGATGTTTGGTTTTTTTATTATCTGAACCTGGTAAGTAAGGAAGCTGCAGTTGAGCTGCAGAAATTCATCTTCTTACTGGCTGGCAAATAGCTGATTTTATAAGTCAGAGATCCAGAATTCCTTCAGATTTCCAAGGGACGTTCCAACGGATACGATGCCCTTAAATATACAGCTCCAGGTTTTTATTACACGTTCTGATTTGCCTATTCCATAAAGTAAGAGCTCTGTATTGTAACATAATAAAGTTAATCTGTCTGTATGTTTCTCAGGTCTCAGATTGTTCGTCTTCAGTTACGAAGAATAGGTCTAAGGATTTTGTTATCTGGGGTATCTATACAACTTCTTTCTGAGAATCCAGTCTAAAACGTGCTGCAGTCTTCTGAGATATTTACTGTCTTCTGTACATTTTCTTGCCATACTGAAATCTGGAAGGAAGTTGTTGAGAAATCGTATGAATCATCTTAAAATAGACTAGGAAGAAGACTTGTTTTAAGAAGTTTCCAGTGAAACAATGACTAATCTAAAAAAAAGTCTTCTTCAAGAAAGGGAAGGCACCACTGTCTTAAGCAAAATAATTTCAAAGCTTATAGCTTTTATGTAACTCTGTTTTGGATAAATGAAGAAAAATGCATTGTCTGAAATAATTGAAACAGAGCACAGCAGAAAGGACTTGTGTGCCTGTAAAAGGAAATTTGAGTTGGCTGTCTTGTCTCCTGCAAATTTAAAGGTTTAACAAACTTGCTACATGACTTCCTGGCTCTCATATGCTTTAGTATCTTATTTGGAGCTTGGTCCTATTCCTGCTGTTTTCTTCCTTTTACAAGCCCCATTGGTTTAGCATTATGGCAGCCCGATCTTGTATTCAGAAATTATTGTAGAACAGATCCAAATCTGTAAAGGCTTTTATTGTAGAACAGATCCAAATCTGTGTTGCTTTTATGTTGGCTTTTGTATGGTAAATCAGTTCTTCCTGATGGAAGGAGGCTTACCTTTCTGTTCAACTCATTTCCTCTGAGCTTGAGTTCTCTACATTACCGTTGCCTTTCATTGAACTTAGGCAGAATTTTAATTTGAGGAAGCTACTGAGTTTAACTTTTTTTTTTTAATGAACATCCTTTTAGAAGAATTCAGGATCTCTCCTGAAGTTCATGTATTGTGCATTTATATAATGTGATAAATCTCAAGTCCTGACTTGAGCCCTTTTTGATCGCCGAGGATCGCTGCTTCGGAGCTGTTTCAGCCAGAGCCACAGCGGCTGATCGCGGAGTACACGTGGGTCTCGATCGGTTCCCTCTTCCGGGGGTTCCCGAGAAGCCCGGCAGCTCTCGCGAGAGCGGCTGACGCAGCGGGGGCGTTGCCTGGGTAAGGGGGTGAGGGCAGGGCCAGCACTACCAGCAGCAGGGCAGGGCTGATCGGTCACGCCCCATTAAGGCTATTCTAATTGCGCTAATTAGTCTTCTGGTTCCCCATGGCTCCACCCCGGCGGAAGGCTATTGCCTCTAAAAATAATGTGGGGACCCAGACAGAGGCCCCCTGCACATGTAAAAGAAAGACTGCCAAGAAGAATGCGGAGACCCAGACTGAGGTCCTAAGACAACATGCTAGTGTGCAGGTCACTGGCTGTGATGAGTGCCGGAGCCTGGCCTTTGCAGTGCCAGGTGATGGAGGCAGCACTTGTGTAAGATGTGACCAGCTAAAGGACTTACTCTGCCTTGTGGTCAACCTGAAAGAGGAGGTGGAGAGGCTGAGGACCATAAAGGAATGTGAGAGGGAGATTGATTGGTGGTGCCAGTCCCTATCAGCCCCGAGATCTTGGCACACAGCTGAGGCTCCGTGTGGAGCGTGTCACCCCCTGCTGCCTTGCAAACAGGTGGTAGAGGGGAACCGGCAGGTAGACTGTGTTCCTGCTGCAGTGCAAGGCAACTTGAGAGCAGAGCAAGGCAATTTAAGGGAGAAGGAGGAGTGGAAAAGGATACTGGCTCGGCGGAGTGGGCGTCCTCCATCCCAACCATCCTTGGCTCCCCAGGTGCCTCTGCAAAATAGGTTTGAGGCCCTGGATCTCGAGGGAGAGGTGAGTGAGGGGGTGGAGGGAGGTCCACCCGTGAGGTTGCCTCGGGCGAAGCGGTCGACCCCACGCCTTAAGACTGCCTCCACCTGGAAGGACAGAAGGGTGGTTGTCATAGGTGACTCCCTGCTGAGAGGAACGGAAGGCCCTATATGTCGGCCTGACCCTACCCGTAGGGAGGTGTGCTGCCTCCCTGGGGCACGGGTCAGGGATATTGCTAGGAAACTTCCTGGTCTGATTCGCCCTTCTGATTATTACCCATTATTGATAGTTCAGGCTGGCAGTGACAAAGTCGCTGAGAGAAGCCTGAGGTCTATCAAGGAAGACTTCAGGGGACTGGGGCGGGTGGTTGAAGGAACGGGGGTGCAGGTGGTTTTTTCTTCTATACCTTCAGTGGCAGGGAAGGATACCGAGAGGATCCAAAAAACCCACCTCATAAATAAATGGCTAAGAAGTTGGTGCAAGCACAGGAACTTTGGTTTTTTTGACCACGGGGCAATTTACTCTGCACCTGGCATGGTGGCTGCAAATGGAAGTAGCCTGTCTCCAAGGGGTAAGAGGATCCTAGCCCAGGAACTGGCAGGGCTCATTGAAAGGTGTTTAAACTAGGTATGAAGGGGGAAGGGGACAGAATGAGGGCCACTGGGGTTGAGTGGGTAGTTTGTGGCTCAAAACGGAGTTTGATGGGTGAAAAGGGTGGAGTTCAAAGGGATGGAGAGGGGCAGGGGGGTGCTGCTTCCCTAAAGTGTCTGTACACTAATGCGCGCAGCATGGGAAATAAACAGGAAGAGCTGGAGATCTGTGTGCGGTCGCAAGGCCATGATCTCATTGCGATCACGGAAACGTGGTGGGACAGCTCGCATGACTGGAATGTTGTCATGGAGGGCTATGTGCTTTTTAGGAAAGATCGGCTGGTGAGGCGGGGTGGTGGAGTAGCTCTTTATGTGAGAGAGCAGCTAGAGTGTATTGAACTCCACCTGGGGGAGGGTGATGCAGCAGTGGAGAGCTTGTGGGTGAGAATCAAGGGGCGGGCTGGTATGGGTGACACTGTTGTGGGTGTGTACTACAGGCCCCCTGATCAGGAGGAGGAGGTTGACGAGACCTTTCATAAGCAACTGGAAGTAGCATCACAATCCCAGGCGCTGGTGCTTATGGGGGACTTCAATTATCCAGATATTTGCTGGAAAAGTAACGTGGCCAGGCACGCGCGGTCCAGACGGTTCCTGCAATGTGTCGAAGACAACTTTCTGATGCAGGTGGTGGAGGAACCGACGAGGGGAGGGGTGTTACTGGACCTTATTCTCACAAATAAGGATGGGTTTGTTAAGGAAGTAAAAGTTGGAGGTAGCTTGGGTTGTAGTGACCACGAGATGGTGGAGTTCAAGATTTGAATGGAAGAAGCAAAGCAAAAAGTAGGATTGCTACCCTGGACTTTAGGAGAGCCAGCTTTGATCTCTTCCGGGACCTACTTGGAGCTATCCCGTGGGCTAGGGTGTTAGAAGGTAAGGGGGCCTGTGAGAGCTGGACGACATTTAAACAGCTCTTCTTCCAAGCTCAGGATCGGTGCGTCCCTGTGAGCAAGAAATCGGGAAAAGGTGGCAGGAGACCTGTGTGGATGAGCAAGGAGCTCATGCGCAAACTCAAAGGGAAAAAGAAGGTCCATGAAATGTGGAAAAAGGGTCTGACCGCTCGGGAAGAATATAGAAATGTTGTCAGGGCCTGCAGGGATGCGACGAGGAAGGCTAAAGCCCATCTGGAATTGAATCTAGCAAAGGTGGTAAAGGATAATAAAAAAGGCTTTTTTAAGTATGTTAACAGTAAAAGGAAGACTAGGGAGAATGTAGGTCCCCTACTAAGTGAGGGAGGTGTTCTGGTAACGGGGGATGCTGAGAAGGCGGAGATACTGAACGCCTTCTTTGCTTCTGTCTTCAGTGAAAAAGTTCCCCCTCGGGAATCCCAGACCCTAGCAGTTAGTGAGAAGGTCTGGGGAATGGAAGACTTCCCTTTAGTCAGGGAAGAGGCGGTTCGAGAGCGCCTAGGCAACACCAATGTTCATAAATCCATGGGACCCGATGGGGTGCATCCACGGGTGCTGAGGGAGCTGGCAGAGGTGATTGCTGAACCGCTCTCTGTCATCTTTGAGAGGTCTTGGAGAATGGGGGAGGTGCCTGAAGACTGGAGGATAGCCAGTGTCACTCCGGTCTTCAAAAAGGGCAAGAAGGAAGATCCAGGTAATTACAGGCCAGTCAGCCTCACCTCTGTCCCTGGAAAGGTAATGGAACAGATTGTGCTGGATGCCATCACCAGACAACTGGAAGAAAAGGAGGTTATCAGGATTAATCAGCATGGGTTCACTAGGGGGAGGTCGTGCTTGACCAACCTGGTAGCCTTCTATGATGTTGTCTCTGGCTGGGTGGATGGGGAGAGAGCAGTGGATGTAGTCTACCTTGATTTCAGCAAGGCGTTTGACACTGTCTCCCACGACATCCTTATAACAAAGCTGAGGAAGTGCGGGATAGATGAGTGGACAGTGAGGTGGGTTGAGAACTGGCTGACTGGCAGAGCGCAGAGGGTTGTTGTTGGCGATGCAGAGTCTGGTTGGAGGCCTGTAACCAGCGGTGTTCCCCAGGGGTCGGTGCTGGGTCCGGTCTTGTTCAACATCTTCATCAATGACCTTGATGAGGGGGTAGTGGCCACCCTCAGCAAGTTTGCTGATGATACGAAGTTGGGGGGATTGGCTGACACACCCGATGGCTGTGCTGCCATTCAGCGAGACCTGGACAGGCTGGAGAGCTGGGCAGTAAGAAACCAGATGAGGTTTAACAAAAGCAAGTGTAGAGTCTTGCATCTGGGGAGGAATAATTACATGCACCAGTACAGGCTGGGGGATGACCTGCTGGAGAGGAGCTCTGCAGAGAGGGACCTGGGTGTCCTGGTGGACGACAGGTTGGCCATGAGCCAGCAGTTTGTCCTTGTGGCCAAAAAGGCCAATGGCATTCTGGGGTGCATTAAAAAGAGCGTGGCCAGCAGGTCGAGGGAGGTGATTCTCCCCCTCTACTCTGCCCTGGTAAGGCCTCATCTGGAGTACTGTGTCCAGTTCTGGGCTCCCCAGTACAAAAAAGACAGGGATCTCTTGGAAAGAGTCCAACGGAGAGCCACAAAGATGGTGAAGGGCCTGGAACATCTCCCCTATGAAGAAAGGCTAAGAGAACTGGGTCTGTTCAGCCTTGAGAAGAGAAGACTGAGAGGGGACCTGATCCAGGACTATAAATATCTAAGGTGTGGGGGGCAAAGTGGCGAGGCCAGATTCTTTTCAGCAGTGTGCGGAGACAGGACAAGGGGAAACGGCCAGAAGCTGGAGCACAGGAAGTTCCGCACCAATGTGCGCAAGAACTTCTTTACGGTGAGGGTGACGGAGCACTGGAACAGGCTGCCCAGGGAGGTTGTGGAGTCTCCTTCTCTGGAGATATTCAAGACTCGCCTGGACACCTACCTGTGTGACCTGGTGTAGGGAGCCTGCTTTGGCAGGGGGGTTGGACTCGATGATCTCTGGAGGTCCCTTCCAACCCCTACGATTCTGTGATTCTGTGATTCTGTGATCTGTGTACAGATGCATGATTTCATGCCAGCCACAGTCTTCTATAAGACTCCATTATTAAATTGTATATGCATGCTGTGGCTGTGAAGTTCAAGGTCCTAGCAACAGATTGCATTGAAGACCAGATCAGAAGACCTGAACAATGGGGCCTTGTCAATGTCCTTGATTACTTCTTAAAACAAGTCCTGACAGATGGCTGCTCAGAGCTGTGTTCTCTGCTTTACTGATGTGCAGAAAAAAGAAAAAACTGGTGATGTTTCTTACTGGTGCCTAAAAAACAAACAATCCAAAGCCCAGGGAAAGATCACCACCTCCAACCACAAAGCTGCCAGAGGAACTGTAGAGCATAATGACTTCTATAGCTACTGCTATTAGAATATTTTGATCTGAAGTGCCTGCAAAAGTTAGTGTGCTTTCCATGTTTTTTTTTTTTTTTGCTTTATTTTATCCTTGAGTAGACATTTGATACCTTTCAGTTTGAGAAAACAGAATGAAGTACATCCGTATTCTTATCCCACTTGAGATTGTTGTCTGTATAAGTCAGCAATTCTTTGTGCATGGGAAAAGGGAAATACTTCGTCATGCCATCTTCTGAAAACATGGATTGGCAGTTACTGTGCCAGTAGTCTTGTGCTGTCTGTGCCGCAGTTCTGCAGAGAGGTGGCACATGTGGTGCCATGAAGGTGAAGTCAAATGCCTTAATTTTCATTCTGCTCGTTCCTGCATATGTAACAGCATTCAAGGAAATGGCTGTCACCTCATCCGAGCAGTTCAGAACACCTGGGCAGCTCTTCCCGTTTCCATGTTACTTAAGACTTTCCTGAGGTCACATTCCTCTTTTCTGCTCACGCACACTAAAAATCCCCAGCAAAGAGCCCTGCCTCCTGTAGTTAATGATTCCTTAAGGAGAAGCCCTTCTTTCTCTTGCTGGTCTCTTTACTCTGTCTGCCACAGAGCTGATGTTTTAAAATGTGTTTTAGTATAATTCTGTAATCATCTTTTATGGGTAGAATTTGTTTTGGAAATTTGGTTACTTTATTTTGGAAATAATTTTTGTATGTGAAATTAATTTGTTCAGGCTAGAAATCACAGTTATTTTTACTAAGATGCAATTATTTTCTTCTGGTTTCTGTTCTGTTTCATCTCAGCACACACAGTGTAGTTTACTCAGCCAGGCTGGTTGTGCTTGTGAGTGGACAGACGCTTAGAAGGAAGCTCTGCAGCTCTGATAGATGGCCTAGGAAACCTTACTGTCATAATCAAAGCTATGATAATGTACATCAACAAAAGTAGAGTAAACAAAAGAAATGTTCAAAGAGCCAGCTTTGGTTTATGCCCTATCCTGTGTACAGTGGATATCCTCGTGGCTGTGTTACCGACACCTCCAGGAGTCTTTTTTTCTACCTAAACTTTGTATATAGCTGTATGACAAATGAACCTTAATTTGATGATGAGGATTTCCTGGAATTTCCTGAAGGAGGAAATTAAATCATGTTTTTTTTAAAAGCAGTATTAAAAATACACAGAGTTTGTATAATAGCAATCATCATTAAGACAGTGGAATAAATAGTTGCAGATTGATCCTGTGTTGCTTTTTATACTACACGTACAGTATGTTTTTCAAATGAATATTGGCATCTGATAGATTCCAGCAGTGTCTTTCCCTTCTGCTCCTTTCTTTTTCCAGACAATCACTCTCAATCTATCAGCTCCCCTGCTTCATTTCTAACCTTCACCTCAGTGAGCAGCTTTCTACCTCAGAGTCTTGTAAGCACGCCTTCAATACATTTGGTTGCTCTTGTGAAGTGAGTTGCACTGTTTCTTGTGTATGCACACAAATTATGACAAGATACTAAGAATTTGGAATTATTCACCTTCAGTGCTGGAGGTTCTATGCCTGCCTAAGTCTTAAACATCCTGCTTTTCTTTTTACCATAAGACACAATGTTATAACTGAATTTGTAGGATTGCTACCTCCCAGTCTAGTCATGCATATTGAAGAAAAAATTTGCTGGCACCGAGATGCAATTTGGTTTATCCTTGGGGTTTATTCCAAGGCTGCTCTGACGTGCCGGTATGGTTTGAGTGTTGGAAGTGGTCGTGACCTTTCTAGTTGGCATCAGTTCATTCCCAGGGAATTAACTGCTGCTGACTACAGTGTAGGTTCTGTTGTTCCATCCCCACAAAAGATAATCTGACTTTTTTTCTGTTTCTATTATTAGTATTACTGCATTATTAGGATGATGGCTCATTGCTGTCTGTCGATTGCTCTGAAGGGATGCCTCCTATTTATTTCCATAGAAATGACAACAGATACATAGGGTGAGATCTCTGCTACAAAGCTGTTTTTCAACATAGTCACCACCATTAGCTATCCTTTTTTTTTTCCTTTTTTTTCTTTTTTTCCCAGTGTTGAGTGAGAGCCTGCATGCTGTGCTTGTTTTAAAAAAATAAAACAATAATTGAAATAAATCTGTTTGGCTGTCTGGGTGGCTCGTCTTGCATTGCTGTTGCCACTGCTGAAACGCACCACCCACCGCTTCACTGTGCTCATATCCACGTGTTGGTCTTCATAAATGTGCAGGCATCGATGAATGTCAGTGGGTGCAGCTTTTTCAGCGTGGAGGAGTTCAGTGACACCCCTGTGCTCCATGTGCACTTCCATGTCAGATGCTGTGCTGTCATTCTGGCCCTCTGCTGCCGTCTGTCGCGTGGCTACAAAATGTAACTGAATGCTGGCGGGAAGGTTCAACCTCTGCTGCCATCCCACCAACATCCACCTCTGATGTTGTGGGCCAGCTTTATAAAACAGGAGGCATTACTTTTGGATCAGCCCTTGTGCAGTTATGAAAAATTAAGGTTTATGGTGGGTGGCTGAGTAAATTGGTGGCTGCTAATGAGATCAACAACTACAGGATAACAGTAGTTAGACACTGATAGTTTTAAAGTCAGTTTAAATGATGTGGCTGTGTTGGGTTATTTTTTTATTTCATGTTATGTTTCATTGTAGTATTTCCTGAAAACTCTTCAGGTGTGGCATTCTGAATCTGCAAACTCTAGTATTCTTGAGCAACTCCATCCTGTAAAGGTAAATGGATTAGCTTTCATTTTACTCCATTGTAAAACTGCTGTTAAGAATTGGTATTGCAAGAAGTGCTGATTAGTCTGGTAATGCAGATTGTTTTGTAGGTCTCAAACACTGCAGCTTTTTAGTAGATACGTGCTTTGAGAGTAATGATTAACGTGGTTCCAGTGTGATAATGCAGCACGTGGATGTCCTTCTCCATCTTTGGGCCCACCTTACTGCCTTTTCAACCTGTGCACTGAATTGCAATGAAATGTCAGTATCGTATACCTCAGCACTGTGCTGAGCCTCACCTTACTCATACTCACCCACTGGATGTTAGTCAGCTTTAGAAACACAATTGTGTTTCTGCTACAGAAGGACTTGCAGGATATCTGTAGTATTGATCTGGCCTGAAGGTGACAACCTTCTAACTTGCTGGTCTCTGCCTGTGTTCTTTGTCATAACATCGGGATGTGTGTGCTTGTTGGATGCATTGATAAGAAATGTTTTTGAGAAGAGAACCTTGTACTTCCCAGAGAGTAAGAATGTGAGGATTTGGGAGATTCTTCACAAACCTGATTCAAGTATGCTTTCCCAGACTTGGTACTGTTAAAGTAGCTCTTCTCAAAAAAAGGGCATTGTGCCTGGTGTGACTTAAATCCTACCCACAAAGGAGTATTCCCTGCAGTCTCTCTGATCTCAGGTGCGTGTTTCTCCCATTGCTGGAAAGGCTGGGCTTTCATGCCTTAACTGTATGTGGAAGGCTCTCTTTATTAGCTCTGTTTGACTGCAGTTTCAGAATCATAGAATCATAGAATCGCAAGGTTGGAAAGGATCTGCAAGATCATCTAGTCCAACCGTCCTCCCATCACCATTGCTACCACAAGCCCTAAACCAGATCTCGTAGCTCCTCATCCAGATGCCTCTTGAACACTGCAGGGACGGCGACTCCACCACCTCCCTGTGCAGCCATTCCAGTGCCTGACCGCTCTCTGAGAGAAGAAGTTCTTCCTCATGTCTAACCTAAACCTCCTCTGGTACAACTTGCAGCCATTTCCTCGGGTCCTGTTTGTTGCCTGGGAGAAGAGGTCAAACCCCTCCTCATCACAGCCTCTCTTCAGGAAGTTGTACAGTGCAATGAGGTCTCTTCTGAGCCGCCTCTTCTCCAGACTAAACAATCCCAGCTCCCTCAGCCGCTCCTCATAGGACTTGTGCTCCAGACCCCTCACCAGTTTCGCTGCCCTTCTCTGGACACACTCCAGGACCTCAATGTCTTTCTTGCAGTCAGGGGCCCAAAACTGAACACAGCACTTGAGGTGCAGCCTCACCAGAGCTGAGTACAGGGGGATGATTCCCTCCCTGCTGCTGCTGTCCACACTATTTCTAATGCAGGCCAGGATGCCATTGTCCCTCTTGGCCACCTGGGCACACTGTCGGCTCATTTTCAGCCAAGCATCAACCAACACCCCAGGTCCCTTTCCTCCTTGCAGTCATCCAGCCACTCAGCCCCAAGCCTATAGCACCGCATGGGGTTGTTGTGGCCAAAGTGCAGGACCCAGCACTAGCTGTATACTAGCTGTATACAGACTTATTGGGAGGTAATAAAAAGATCTTTGAAAATAGCTTGGAGATATTAACCACTGAAGCAAGAAGATGATTTTTTTTTGCCTTAAATTAGACTTCAGAGGATGTCCTTGAACTCAAAAGCTTGGACTTGGCTGTAGCTTGATATTTACAGCTTGAACTTTTTTTAATTCTAGGTCTGGAGGGGGAGCTTTTCTTCACACCTTGTTGTGGATGAAATCTGTACTTTAACACTCAAGACAGGCAGAAATGTAGCTGACCAGAGCCTCCACCACCTCAGCCCTTTCCTTCAAATTACAAAGATGACTCTAATATTTGTAAGTCAGAAATCTCTCATCAAAACTTACTTTTCATATAGATACAATCTCATTGTGGGAAGACCAGCGTGGTATTTGAATCATCTGGTGTAGGACACATGAAATAACCTGAATTTATCCCTGTTTCTCTGATAATTTGTTTGTATTCCTGTAAATGCCAGGAATCGCTGTCCTGGGTCCAGAGCTCTGTTCCCTCATGAACTGTATGTGTTGCTGACCCACCATTTTGGGTGCATGGGGTAGGCCAGTCTTCATGTCCTCCTGAGCCTACACACACATAATAGTAAGAAACAGCAAACTTCTTTAACCTTGTCCTAAAGTTATAAATCTGTTTGTCCAACCTGTGCCCTGGTCACAGTGGCATCATGACATTAGCAATGTCATCTCTGCACTCAGATCACAAGCCCTGACAGCAGGCACTGGAGATAATTTAGTGTGAGGCTGTTCTTCACATTGGTCTTCATATCCAGGCACATGGATGGTATCTTTTTCCAAATGGACCGTGGTGATAGACGGGTAAATTCAATTGTGCAGGATCTGTAAAATAAAATTATATACCCTATAATTATTCTTGCAAATTACACTTAGTTGCAGGGACGTATTCCCATTTTTTCTTGCCCAGGTTTCATAACTATAATAGTAGTATTGTTCCCTGTAGCTGTTATTTCATCTGGTTCAAGAGGGCCCTTTGGCTTCATACTTTAGCTCCACTGTTAATACTGGTGGATCCAAACCCTTGGTCTCCAGAAATGGTGGTGATCTCAGGTGGATCCCCTTTTCTCACAATTGTTTTTGAAACTGGCAATATCAGTAATTGTGCTGTTCTGTCATGGGGTTGAATAATTAAATCTTGTTCACCATTGTTTAGCAGAATTGGATTTATCCTTATCTGAATTCATTACTCCTCTCATGACGTGACAGTTTTCTTCCCCAGAAAACCAAGGGAATCCTTTTCTTTCCCTGTTTTTGCCAGAAGATCCAATTGGCACATGTCCCTTTTACAGATATGTTCAACTCCATTTCTCCCTTTTGCATGGGCCATAAGTCTGAAGCCCTTTGAAGAGCTTCCGTTGCTAATTCAGAGGCAAGTAGCTGTTCATTTCTCCTCTCCAACTCTTCCTTGTCACTTTATATATAAATGAGTTTAAAATTTGTCCTAGATATGACCGTGCTGTCTCCCAAAACCAAACAATCCAATAAACCTTTGTGCCTCGTTCTTATTACGAGTACTGCAAAATCTAGAATTTTGTGTCAAGTTTTGGGTAGTATTTCCCAGTGCCCAAAATGCCAGTGAATATATAAGTTTCGCTGTTTGAGACTGCCCTTGAATTTTAGTAGGATGAATTTCCCAGCCTTTCTGTTTCATGTGGTCCACGACCAATTCCAGCATTTGTTCCAGCTCTTCCTCACAGCTTCCCTGAGTCAGGATGTCATCTATGTAATGAACTATTTGCATGTGAGGAGGCAGTTTGGTATCATGCAGATATTCAGCCACTGTTCTGTGGCAAATGGTTGGACTGTGCAGCTATCTGTGTGGCAGTCTACAGAAAGTATCTTGTCACCCCTGCCACGTTCCTCTGCAATTGGGATAGTGAAAAATGTATTGGCTAAATCAATTACAGCATACCCGGTTCTGGAATGTTTCTGAACTTCTTCTATTAAAGCAATGGTTACCTGCTGCAGCCGCTGTGAGAGGCGGGGTGTGCTTATTTAATTTCCTCCATGACCCATTGCTTTTTGACAGGCCATATTGGGCTGTTCCAAGCTGTAGTAGTTGACCTAAAACCCCAGCATCCAATAAATCATTAATTGTCCTTGATATCTCTTCATGTCCCCTCCAGGGTCCTATATTGTTTCATTGTCACTACTTCAGTTGCAGCAGGAATCTGCCCAGCAGGCATTTCTACTTTTCCCACTAAAATTGTCGGAGCACTAATACAATTCTTTATTCCAAATTGGTGCTGACCATTGGGAAGATTCAAGGTGAGTCCTTGTGGAATACCTATCCCTATGATGTATTCTGGGACAGGGACAATCACGACAGGATACAATCATTTCAGGAGGTTTCCTATTTTCATTTCTATTTGTATTTTCACAGCTTCCATTTGTTTCCTCCCAACCCTATTAGTGATTGTCCTTCACGTTTCTTGAGGTTTCCATATATTAAGAGGCCTCTGCTCCGGGGTCACTTGAGGATCTTACAGTTTGTGAGGACCAGTTTTTTAAAAACATTTGAAGCTCTACGTGGGGTCATTGGTCCTGTACCCGTTGCACTGGAGATCGACCATCATTTCATTCTTGTTTGTTGCGTGGAGCTGTTTCTCTCATCTCTTTCCAAGGATAAAATTGGAATATGGTTCCCAATCCTTCTCCCCCAGAACAGCTGACCCATTCGCATTGGGCGCTCTGCAAATAGTTAAGAGGTCCCATTGAGGCTCCTGAGGGAGTGCAGTAGGTGGAATTGTTCCTGGGTCTTTTGCTTTAGAATTTGGCACTTTCCTGCTAGGGTTTATTTAACCCTCTGTGTTTATATATCCTCTGTAATTCAGGAATTAGAAAACTATCAATCTTAGCATGAGACATCCTTAATAAAGCTGTCTCTTAATAAAGCTGTAAACAACTATTTTCAAGAAATCCTATTTTCACTGTCACCTTTTTTAAAGCTAAGAATGCTTTAGCCAAATCTGTACAGGCTTTCTTGTTTCCTTGCAAGCTGTCCCTTTGTCCTGGCATTTACCAGTAAAACCTGTGTCCAAGTTTGCTTAATTTGGTAGACTGTAGGAGGGAAGGGAAGGGAAAATGAACCTTGTCATTACAGAAAGAGAATGCAGGCTTACTTCAGCTTTTGCAAGGTGATTCACCCATGCCCCCAGAAATCATGTAAAATCCAGTCATGTTTAGATATATATATCAAATATATATATATATATATATATATATGATGTATATATCAAATAATAGAATTATTTAGGTTGGAAACGACCTCTAAGATCACCAAGTCCAAGCCCAACCCACCCCCACCATGCCCACTGACCTTGTCCCTCAGTGCCATGTCTCCACGGTCCTCGTAAACCTTCAACTTGACAACTTGTTCTCTGTGAGTGTGTAGCACAAACAGCCTTGCTGTGCTTTGTTTGTATGTTCCCTATAGATCTGGAGGTGGGGAAGCTGCCCCAGTGACTGCAGAAGGAAGTCTAGCTGCGCTGTGCCTGGGTACTGGTCAGCATCATAGTCTTGCTCTGTTTACTTGACTGGTGGAAGTGTAAATTGCTGAGGTTTGTATGTCAAGCACTTATTCTGGACAGTGTGCTGTCACTGGAACGCTACCTATGAAGGAATGACTTGTCCATAATGCGCATCTCATCAGCACTGCCTGATGCCTTATACTGGGCTGCCTTGTTTTGGAGTCATGTGCCAAATCAAGCCGGCACTGCCTGGTGGGTCTCCTGGGTAACACGTGGTTAGAAACCCTGGTTTTGGTGCCTTTGTGTGATGCGAGATTCCCTTCTGAAATACAATTTTCTCCTAAGTCCTACACTCCTGTCTGCTAAGCTGTGTGTTCTTATCGCTACAGAACATGGTTCTTGTTTGCTTTTGCAGGTGTTTGTAACTGTTGGTAACTGTAAACAGTTGGTTTCTAACGCTCTGGAGGCATCACAGACTGCCTGCTTGTCTCCATAGTGCTCAGGGGCTTTTCTGAGCTGCATGCCCTGCACTGCAGCCCTGTGGCACAGCCTCACATCTGGTGACTGACTGAAGCTGGAGACTCCTGGCAGCAGAGGATGCTCCTGCCCCACAGAAGGGCTCAAGGCTCCAATGCAGCTCCAGTGCCGTCAGTGCTGGGCAGGAAGCAGAGGTGCACCCAACCTTATTCCTTGCGCGGATCACTGTGTGAGGCCACCAGGAAAGATGGGCACAGGCGATGCTGCTGGGGGACATGTGAACGGCATCAAAAGTGACTGCAGAGCTCTCGGGCTAGTAGTCAGGGGCACAGGGGCCTTGGTGCTGCTGTGGGACAGGTGTGAAGAGGAGGGCACTGCTGATACGTGCCAGTCATTGGCTGCAGGACTGGTGCTGGTAGCAGGGCCTTAGGTTCTGTGGCTGGGGGACCTATTTGCGGATTGGTGTCTGCTTGGAAGAGGTGGGACCCACCTCCCTAAGGGATGTGAGGATATTTTCATCAGTAGGACGGCAGCTTCATGAGGGAGGCTTTAAACTATGAATGGGGAGGGTTGCTGAGTGAAGGGATGGCATGATGCTGTGGGAGGAACCAGAAAATCAGCATTATGATTAAGCGAGGACACTGCCAGCAGGTTCACAAGGAAATGTCTGAAGGCATATGGAGAAATCCCCCAAAGCTCCAGAGGAGGTTCTGGTGGGTAATTGTGAGGCTGCTTGGATTCACACAGATGGAGAGAGGAATAGATGAACAAGAGGGATCAACACAGGAAAGAACTTTTGGAGGGATGGATGGAAGAGTGGATTGAAGGATCATCATGTGAAAGAATGGATGGAAATACAGGTGGATGGAAGGATCAACCGAGGAAATGATTTCTGCCCCAAAGACCAGTGTCCTCAGGCCCTGTCCCCTCCATGGGGACCAGTGGGGGTGGCCCTGGAAGTACAGAACCTGCATCCCATTGGCTCGAGCCACTTCCTTGGCTGCTTCAAAACTTGGAAACTTTGGAGGAAGCTCAGCTCCATGGTTCCAGCATGGAGAGTGCCCCTGTATCTCCTGTCCATTTGGGTTGGGGTTGTGGGGTCTATGGTGCAGGGTAGAGCTTAGGTATGGTGGTTCATTGCTCCCTTTTAGTGGGATGTGGGGTGAGATGGGTTCTTGCCACATGGGTCCCCTTCTTACAGGTGTGAATGGGTTCCTTGGAATAGAATGGATCCCATTGCCCACCTATGAGGGTTTATGGGGGTACAGTGGGGCAGGGTGGGGTCCCTAACCCTGCAGCTGGATGCTCTGTTTAAGGTGAGAAGGAAGACAATGAGGTAAAGCAGGGCAGAGGGAGGACCCCCTGCTTGCCCCTCTCCTTCACTGCTATGTTAGTGGGGTAACAGCAGTTCTCAGAGCAACTATCCAAACCATCCTAGTCTCCTCTCTGAGTTGTGAAGGTGGTGCTTTATGGCCTTTTTCTCTCCAGGGTGGTTGGTGCTGCAACGTGGTGAGTTCCATTGGGCCAAAATTACTGATTTTGTGCTGAAATTCAACTCTTCTTTCCCAACTGTATTCTCAAGGGATCCTCCTTCCCCACCCTCTCCTTCCTCTAGACTTGTATCTTCAGCCTCCAAATCCATCCACCCTTTTGCAGCAACCTTCCTTTATCCCTCCCAATACAAATCTGTCATTTCCAACCCCCAAATCCATCACCCTTCCCTTTTACCCCTTGCTTTTCATCTCCAGTCCCAAATCTAGCATTTCTAACCCCCAAATCCATCTAAGCTTTCCCTTGTTTTCCATCCCCAACCCCATAATCTGGTATTTCCAGCCCTCAAATCCATGTACCCTTTTACCTCTTGCCTTACGTATCTGACCCCAAATCAGGCATTTCCAACTTAATCCACTTAAAATTCTGCTTTCCACCTCCAAGCGATGATCTGTAAGTAACCTGCTTTTTTAGGGTTATAAACTGGGGCTTGGGAGTTAAGGGATCCTGGCACCTAAAAAGGACTGGGGACCTGAAGGACCCTGCCCTCCATGTCCCCTTCTCCCCGCAGCACCCAACTGCCCTACCAGCACCTGCTGCACTCTGTATCCTGGATTTCACCTATGGGTTCTCGAAGGGCTGTGTGTCCCCAAGTGGTCCCCACTGCGGTGACAAGTGCTGGGCAGTGCCAGCCGTGGTCACCTCAGGGCTGTGCCAGGCTGTGAGTTTCGATAGGATGGCCATGGCTGTCAGGGTCAACTGCATCTGTGTGGTGGCACGGAGCTGCAACACAGGCAGAGTCCACCATACCTTCAAGGTGACTCTCTGACACCCAGGGCAGGCTCAGCAATCGCAGTGTTGCTGTCACTGTGCACCGGCATCGCTTTGTGCTGCACTCTGGGAAATACGTGGTGGTGAGGATGAGGAGGTGGTGTGGGAATGGGGAATGTGGAGATGGAAGGGTGGGGAGTTGGAAGTGGTAGTAGAAAGGGTTGCATAGGGTGGGATAGAGAACATGGAAAGAGATAAGGATGGAGAACAGAGCTGAAACAGAGGCTAAAGAAGAGGGATGGAGAATATGGAAGAGAGGGATGGCAAAGGACAGAAGTGATGGGATGGATGGATAGTGGGAGAGATGGAGAACAAGGAAGGGATGTGCACCAGGTCACATCCTTGGCCCAGAAGACTGACACCATCCTCCCACTCTCAGACTTCAGCCTCAACCAGTGCTCTTTAACATCTTTATCAGCAACAGCGATGATGGAATTAAGAGCACCCTCAGCAAGTTTGCTGATGACACCAAGCTGAGTGGTGTGGTTGACACAGTGTGTATAGTCAACAAATGGTGTGGTTAGGCTGGTATCTACAGACTGTATAGCTAGAAAGATCATGGTGGAAAGGGATAATCAAAAATAAATGAAAATGCTCACCCACACCCTGGGCTCACAGAAAAACTCCAAAGGGAGCAATCTCCAGGAAGAGATCTTTCCTCAGTGAGTGTCAACCTTTAAAGGGGGTCACACTGCTGAATTGCCTTCACCTGTGCTCCCATAGCTGACTCAGTCCTTGCCTCAGCTGATTCATCAGAGGTTCAGGCCATGATTCAGCAGTTCCCATACACAGTGGAAGGAAGGAAAGCCAATCAGAGGGACCTCAGTAGACTTTAAAGGCAGGCCCAGGTGAATCTAAGGTTCAGGTTCAACACAGCAAAGTACAAGTTTTTTGCACTTGGGCCTGAGGAATCCCTGGCATATATACAGGCTGGAAGGAGCAGTTCTTCAGAGCAGCCCTGCAGAGAAGGACCTGGGGGTTCTGATGAATGAAAAGCTTAACATGAGCCAGTAGCGTGCTCTTGCAGCTCAGAAAGCAGATGGTATTCTGGGCTCCATCAAAAGAGGAGTGGCCAGGAGGGACAGGGAGGGGATTGTCCCTCTCTACTCTGCTCTTGTGAGGCCCCATCTGGAGTAATGTGTCCAGGTCTGGAGCCCCTAGTACAAGAAATATAGAGAGCTATTGGAAAGAGTCCAGAAGAGGGTCACAAAGATGATCACAGGGCTGGAACATCTCCACTACGAAGACAGGCTGAGGGAGCTGGGCTTGTTCAGCCTGGAGAAGAAAAGGCTGCAGGGGTGACCTCATTGCAGTCTTCCAGGACCTAAAGAGAGTCTATAAACAGAAGGGGAGTCAACTCTTTGAAAGGGTAGATAACAGCAGGACAAGGACAAATGGTTTTAAGTTGAGGGAGGGAAGATTGAGGTTGGATGTCAGGGGGAAGTTCTTTACTATGAGAGTGGTGAGGTGCTGGAACAGCTGCCTAGAGAGGCTATGAATGCCCCGTCCATCCCTGGAGGTGTTCAAGACCAGATTGGATGGGCAGCCTGGGCTGGTATTAAATGCAGAAGTAGGTGGCCCTGCGTGTGGCAGGGGGGTTGAAGATTAATGATTCTTGAGGTCCCTTCCAACCCAAGCCACTCTACGATTCTGTGACTGGGAAAGGCGCTACAACAGAGGTGTGATGATGGAAGGACTGGCACATTAGAGAGATACTATAAAGGAAGGGAAGAAGATTGCTCACCCATATCAGAAGATTCCAGATTCACAGGAAAAAGCATCACCAAGGAGGGATCTCCAGAAAGAGATCCTTCCCCAGCTGCAGTCAGCCCTTACATGAGGTCTAAGAGAGATGCAGCCAGGCTCCAACCCTTCCCGTCACACAGCTGAATTGCCTTCATCTGTGCTCCCAGGGCTGAGCAGGTCTTTCCACAGGTGCTCAATCAGTGGTTCAGGCTGGGACTCAACAGATCCCATGCATATGTGAAAGATTTTAGATTTTTTTTTTCTAGGAAGATTGAAAAAGCAAAAAAGCTCTCTGCCCTTGCTCCTGCCCTTTGTTCCTGCCTCCACCTGCCCTCAGTGTGCAGCCAGGAGAGGAGGGGCACTCAGGAGCACAATGGGAGCCCTTCGTATCTCCTCAGCTCCTGACCTTCCAGCACTGCAGAGACATTTCATATCTCAGTGACAGTCTGCAGCCCCCACAGCCCCCCCGACCCGGCCCCAAAGGCCTGCTGCCTCTCTCTCCCCTCACCCACACAGATGGGCCCGCTGGGCACCGGCACTGCTGTCCCAACAGTGGATTTGTCACCCGGCCCGCAATAAGTCTGTCAGCACCATGTATTTATTTCGAGAGTGCTGGCCTGGGCGCTCAGTGGTTTGCATAGGAGGAAGAAATGTTTCCCGAGGAGCGGCGCACACTGACGTGTGGAATCAGACTCTGTAACCACAAAGTAGTTATAGAAACAGGTATGCCTAATCAGGGCTGCGCATACGCCGGGTGCAAGGGGGAGAGCTGCTCCTAACTCGCACAGCGTCAGGAAAAAGCGTGCTACAGATACAGGCCGAACTAATACATAACCAGGTGTTTCCAGGAATTGGGATACATCTTCATTACGTTCCCAGAACCCATTAGCATGCGGCCCCCCCCCCTCGCGCGTGCAGTGAGTAGTTAGGGTCTCCTCCTGGTGGTCGCGGGATGAAGAATCCTCATCTTCCTCGTGAAGGCTCCTAGTCTTTCTCCCTGTTAACTTTTGACCCTGCGGGAGGGCCAGCCCCCCCAGCCCAGTTCCAGCTTGCCCTGTGGACATCGAATCACCTCCCTGCCAGGCGTCATCAGGCTGTTCTCAAACCCTTCTCTTTACGGCCTTCCTCCCCTCGTTATCCCAGACCCAGTGTCTGCCATCCCTTATTTTTCTAACATTCTTGCTTCTATAAAGTATCTCTAACTCCCCCCCCCCTCCCCATCCTTAGTCCCTGTGAAGCCTTTTCCTCACTTTTTTACTACGGGGCCTTTCTCACCCTTCACCGCCGGCCCGCACAGCCACACCGGACAACCGCGCACCAGGCACGGGCTGTGGCCCCGCATGGCCTCCGGCACGCCCTGCCCCCCGCCTCTCCTATTGGCCAGCCCTAGCCGCTCGGTCATCTCATTGGCTGCCACTGCCACCTGTTATATGCACGCCCTGCCCCCCGACCGTTCTTCTGGGAGAGCGCCGTCCGCCCCTTCGTCTCTGCGGAGCCAATTGGCTGCCCTGGTTGTCACTTGAAGCTCGGGAGGAGGGACGATTGGACGAACGGGGCCACGCGGGGTGCCCGCTCCACGCGTGCGCGGTCCGAGCGAGGGCGAGTCCGGGTACCGGGTGCGCAGAGGCGTGACGTCACCCGAGGCGACGCGTAGTGGCCGGGGTGAGCGTCACGTGAGTCGGGGAGCCGGCGGTACGGGGCTGAGGAGATGCGGGTCCTCGCGGGGCTGGGCGGTGGGTCTGGCGTGTTACTGGGGCATGGGGGGTCATGTAGGGCTGGAAGGGAATCCGAGGCGTCCTCCTGGAGCTGTGGGTGCCGGGACATGTTCTGGGGGCCCTGTGGGGCTGGGAAGGGGGCGGGGAAGCGGGGCTCTCACGAGGCCCGGGGGGGCACGGGCCTGCTGTGGGGGGTATTGCCTTGGGACTCGGGAGAAGGGGCCGGCGGTCTCCGTGCCCGATGGGGCCGTTCTTCTCCCATTTGTTCCCCTCTCGCAGATCGTGGCAGTGCGGCCCGAGTGCCGCTGCCAGGAGTGTCCCGGGGGGCCCCTCGCTGCTGCAGCAGCGGCTGAGGGCGGGCGAGGGGCGGCTGCGGGGCGCGATGGCTGAGGCACTGGGACGCAGTTTTGGTGGGGCTGCGCGGCTGCTGGAAGGCCTGGGGGGGCCCTGGGCCAAGCCCAACCCACCGTACCTGGTGCGTCGTGAGCTGCGCGCTGTGGCTGCCACCGTAGCCACCATCACCGCCTGCTGCCTGCTGCCCGACATCCGCGGGGAGCTGTGAGAGTGGGAACACCGGTGGGGCAGTGCTGGCAGCCGTGGGGAGCTCCTGGTGTCGTTGTTGCAGAGTCGCTGTCTCTAACCTCCAGCGCTGCGTCCAATGGACTGCGTTTCCAGTGCTGTGTCCCCTTGAGCTGATGCTGCCATCAGCAGCGCTGCCACTGATCACTTGGTGTCTCAGCAGTGTCACCTTGGCCTCACAGTGATTTTGTCACCAAATGGAAGCTCTTAACAATTGCTTGGTCCGGAATTCTGTGGCTTTGCCCTGTAGGGGATCTGAGGTTTGTGGCACCAAGTAAAGCCCTCTGGGGACACAGCTGCAGCAAGGACACAACTTTCACTAGGCAGGTGGCAGTGTGTTCACCCGTGGCACTGTTGTGCCAGTGGTCTGAGGAAAGTCCCTTTTGTTGGCCCTCGTGTCCCCAGGCTGTGGTTGTGTCCTGCTGTACAAATGTCTCCAGCACCTGGCCACTGTCCCCAAGCTGTGGCTATATCCTGTTACCTTAAGTGCCTCTTGGCCATATCCACTGCTACCTCTGTGCCCCTCTGAGAACTCTAGCTGGGGACAGGGAGAAGCACATGTGATACTCCCACCACAGAGCCACATGGGTCTATCGCACTGCATCCTGCCTGGGCTACCACCCCCTATGGGGCACCAGGGATACACCCTGGGTGCTGGTGGGCTTGTGGCACCAAGATGCTCTGTGTTGCATTTATTTACGTTCTCCCTTACTTCATATGTAACAGATAATACCTTTTTCCCCCTTTCATCCCTTGCTGGCTCCTGATGGTCCCTTGTTTCTCAATTATAATGGGCTCTCAGTGTCATGAGCCTATTCATGTAAGAATTTGGGAGTGGCGTTCACTCCATGACTCTTACAATAGTTAGTGTCCCTAGTTGCTACCAGGCAGACTTCACCGATTTATAACAGATAGATACAGCTACAATATACACTCCTAAGGGGGAAGCAGGAATGTATTTATTGGTGAACACAGATATGCTGTAGTAGATATAACAAGAGTGGAGATGGCTGGATACACTTGGTTATTTTCCACATAGAGGACAGGGTTACACACACACCTACAGGATCCTCCTGCTGTGTCATGAGGATCATGAGCAAACCCCATTGCTGTCTGAACTCTTCAAACCACAGAGGTAAGGTTTCTCAGCACAGCTGGATCCACTCCTAGTCCCAGATGCGTTCAGGAGTTTGTGTCTAAGGGATCCTATGTGCACAATCAAAGATATAACCTTAGTGAAGCTGACAAAGCTCAAACCAAACTATTAGTCACTTACTGAGCATCCGCAAGGTGTCTTGACATCAAGGTGGAAAGGATCTCTGTGCAGGTGGGACCTCAGGAGGCATCCTTGCTCAAGGGGAGAGCTTGTCCTGCCGCCTGCTGCTGTGCAGGAGAGCTTAAGAGGTGCTTGTGCTGCTCTCTATTTTGGTGGTAAAATGATTGACTCATTGCTGTACTTTGTTTTTAGGCACATGCTCAATTGGCCCTCAGCTGTTGAGCCAGAGGTCTGCTGTGAGTTCTTTCAGCCTCCCAGTGTGAGACAGTTTTGTGATCATTAATCTGATTTAGCCAAGAGTGTTGCTCACTGTCTTCCTGTGCCAAGCTGAGGGAGGAAGGAAGAAAGAAAGGGAGAGGAGGGAGCGCACCATCACATTGGCTTTGCTGGGAAGGAAGCCTGGTAAGAGCAGTGCTGCTGGTCTGAGTCCCAGCTGGCTTTTACCCCTAGGCAATGCCCTGCAGGTGGGCTGGTGAGGGTGGGAGTTGGGCAGGGATTGCTGCATTCCCTCACACCTCTCCTGCCTATTGTTTCTCTTGTCCCAGCAGGCTCCAGTTTAACATCTGCCTGCAACAGAGCAGCAACTGGCCATAGCATGTCCATCTCAGGCAGGGGCTTGGGGAAGCACCCAGGAGAGGGCAAGGAGCAAGAGACGGGAGTGCAGGGTGAGAGTGAGGTGTCCTCAGCCAGCATTTGTGTCCTGGGAAATGACTGAGAAGCCGCTGGGATGGGAGTTTCTCTCCTCTCCAAGCTGCTTCCCTGGGCCTTGGCTGCGCCCAGCAAGGAGCACTTGCAGGAGCCCATGCCCTTTGCAGAGGTGGCCGTGTATTTCAGCAGGGAGGAGTGGGCGCTGCTGGACCCTGCGCAGTGAGTGCTGTACTGGGATGTGATGCTGGAGACGTACCAGTGCTGGCCTCGCTGGGTGAGGGCTTTGCTGCTCCTTCTTGCTAGGGCAGCTCTGGCTGTGCAGAATGAGCCTCTGCAAGCAGGGTGTAGAATAAATGCAGTGCAGTTACTTATTGACCAAGGCAACAGCAACAGAAGAAACACAGAGAAGCACGAGTTGCAGAATTAGTGTGCTCAGTCCCTTGAGAAAAGCCCCAGAGTCACTGCTGACACACAGGCATCAGCCTGGAGGAGTTGGATCAGCTCCCTGCAAACAGGCCTTGTGCTGCTGCTCTGCATGGTGCCACCAGCTCCAGCACCCAGACATCACACAGATCACTCCCTTAGAATTCTATACTTTTCTGTTCATTACCCGTAAACCTTGTTGAAGCGTTGGTAAACAAAGTATCCTAAAGGGAATGTTGAAAAAAATGTCCCTGCATCATTTTCAGAGACGTAGAAGGCGCACTGAGCTCCAAAGAAGTCGGTATGTGTTGGGCCAGTGTCATTCAGAATTGAAACAGGGACACGCTGACATGCACCAGAATGGGCTCATGCTTGACATCTTGTAAACAGTGTTGAAAAGAAATCTCAAAATAAACACACACAACCTTTGTAGACCCTCCCCTCCAAAATCAACACATTTTGCACAGCCAGAGATGCCTTCCCAGTCTGTTGGCAGTTTTACTTCAACTGTTTTTTCTTCAGATTACAGCAGAGTGAGTCTGCCTGGATCAGCGGAAGAGCTCCTCTTCGTGGAGGTGCAGGTGCAGTTGGCTGTTGTGGAATTCATCTTGAGCCACACAGATGTCCTCTTCTGCTCCAAATCCAGCCCAGCCATTGGAGATAGAGCGAGTGAGTGTCTTCCTCCATTAGCTTTACCTTGATCAAATCCAGATCTCCACCAAGATACTTGATGTATGCTTCTACTATTGAGTAGACAACAGACTTCTGGGCTGATGTAAGAATATGGGAAATGTGGCTACCAGTATCTTTCTGGGAAGCCAGGGATGCTCTATGAGAACATACAGCTGAAAGTTTGGCTACTGCTGTTAGGTCCTCACACTGTCAAGCTGTACGGAGTAACTTAAATCTTTCCCCCTACTTTCTCTTTTCTTTCTAAAATCACTTTCTTCAATGCTTCTGTGTGCTTTCCCACTTGAGCTGTCTTGTAGCACGACACAATGCATGATCTGTTGATCCTTACAAGCATCTTTAGAAGACAAATAGCAATCAGCAGATTTAAAGAAAGCTCTTGGTATTCATTAGCATTGATGCTGAGAAACAGAAGTCTTGCTCTTAATGTGAGATATTCTGACAGCTGCTTTCCTGGTTGTTTCTTCTGCACAGTCTCCATCGGTTAATCAGCAGGACTGTCCAGCTGCATGGCAAAGACTGCACGGGCCCTGCAGCAGTTGCCCAGTTCTCTGCCTGCACTGCAGAGTTGTGGCTTTAGGATGAGCCACAGCTTAGGTGCTAAGAGTGAGGAAATAAATGCAGTGTGTTTGTGCCCAGCCCTGGAACATACAGCTTTCCTTGAGTAACTGCTAAGACCAGAAGTGCACATGGTCCAGGAAAGAAACAGAGTTGCTCCAGGAAGAAAGTTTCCTCTGCATGTTAGATGAGTAAGTGTGAAGAGCACAAGCAATTATTATGCCAAAGCAGTGCTAAGTTTCCATCTGCTTTGATACCCTGACCTTCCAATGAAATTTGCAGTCACTGCAGTTATTGCCTCTGGTGGAGTATAGATAGCTGCTTTTCCAGAATATTTGCTGCTTCCTGTTTTATACGAGTGTTGCTCTTTGGATAGCACAGTTGCTGTAAGTGCAGCTTTTGTTCCTACTGGAAGGCAGTTTTTATGCCAGCAGGATGCAGGGGTTAGCTTGGCTGAACAGGAACGGCCCACAGCAGGCTGAGCTCTGCCAGGGGAAGATCGACATGCAAAGCACCCAGGCCAAACAGTGATCCAGGCTGTAGAATGGAGTATATCACCTTGGCTAGTTGTTTAGTGATTCAGACGTTCACATTGCTTCCCCACAAGCAGAAGGGTCAGGGAATGTCACAGAGAATCAGCTAAGCTTGCGAATACTGCTCTGGCAAGGCAGCCCCTCTGAGCACAGCATCTCAACCTGGACCAGCTTTCAAGAGGGGACAGCATTCCCCAGCCTGCTTTAAGCCATCCTAAGTTAGTCTAGTTGGATGTCTGTATACTGTTTGTCCCAAAGCCTGGCTGCTCACGTACAGCTGACAAACACATGAGGCTGTGCACACATTTCCCAGCAGCTGTGATGTTAAAGGGATAAGTAGTAGGAATGGATCCAACCAGGATGTTGATGTGAGGGGATGATACACTTCCCTCCCACACCTCTTATCACATGAGAATGGCCATATGAATACTTGCTCTGTAAGCAGTGGCAAACAGGGACAGCTCTTAGAGCAGACTCCTCGTGCTCACCTGCACTACTCTGCAATGAGAGGCTTCAGAGATCCTAGCAGCTGGCACTGTGAGCTACTTTGGTAGAAGTTTAAATGTGTGTCTGCAAAAACTGCTGTAAGCAGGCCGAGAGCAAGACACAGCCAGATTCAGTTCTCTGTGTCCACCTGCACACTGGGTTGTAGCAGCTGCAGTCGTGTGCAGCGTTTCCTGTTGCTGGATGCTCAGAGTGCCCAAACCCAGACCTCATAAGAAGAAAACTGTCACTATCATGACAATATTTTGCATGCAGATGAAGCTTGATACAAGTGTGGCAGTGATGGTTTCTGACTGGCCTGTCCTCAGTTTTTAGGAGTTTTGTCTGCTTGCTTACATACATTCAGCTGCTCTCAATTATGGTATGTCCTTTGCCGTAAACATACCTGTGACAAAGCGGTTGCTTTGACATCATCTTCCAGTGGCTGGGATAGCCAAGACTTAGAAAAATACAGCACCTCCCCCAGAACTGCGATGGCTGTGCTGCTGCTTGCTGATCCTCCCTGTGTGGTTAAGGACTCTGTTCTTAATTGTGGCCCAAGTCCCTGTGGGTTTCTTCTCCTTCCACAAAGCTGCTCACCCTGCAGGAGGCACAGGCATGGACACGAGGCCACAGCAGCTCTCCTGTTGTGTCAGACAGCAGAGACATTAAAGTGGAAGAAGGCCCTTCAGCTTTACAGGAGAAATTCCACATAGTCATTGACTTTCCATCCAAAAGATGAAGAGGAGTTTCTTTTGCAGCACCTATCATAATTGTTTGGGTGGGTTTTTTTCCATTGTTACTAATGCAGAACTTGCTGAAACTAAGTTACTTTAACCACGCATGAAGTGTTACAGCAAACTTCCACTCTGGACTCCGAGGACTCAACTAACTTATAACTGCCTGATGGGCTCAGTTTAGCCACACAGTGGCACCGTTCTTTTCCTGTTAGGCAGGTCACGAGGTGTATAAAGCCATCTGATGTCTATGCTTGCCAGTGCTACCTGCACCTGGAAACATCAGGGTTTTCCAGATTTCAGGACCACGTGCCTGAAATAAATTCTGGTTCTCCTCTAAGCAGAGTGTTGGACTGACTTGCTGTTTGCCAAGACTAGGAAGAGGCAGGGCTGCTGCAGCCCCAGCCCCACCTGACAGGGGTCTCCGTAGGGACATGATGCTGGCTTTGTTCCAGGCACTGCAGTGCTCTGTGACCAAAAATTACCACCAGGAGCTGTTCTACCGACTGTGCCCACACCTTGCTGGCATATGTGGCTGAGAAGCCCCTGCACGTGGCCAGCCAGGAGCTGCTGTCCTTCTGACCACCTCACTCAGTAGCTGCTTTCTGCTTGGGTGCACATGCGGGAAGCTATTACTCAACAAATAATATAAATATAAGAAATAAACACTAAACAGGGCTTATTGTCACAAGGTAGCCAGACAAGAGGAGTGAGAAAATGCATAAGCATTGGGCATGTAAGTTGTGTCTGTTTCCTTGGAGGCAGAAACATTCATGCTCTCCTAGTTTACTTGGGTGCAGTTTTACTTAAGATCCTCTCAAGTCCTTCTGAGCTTGTTTGAGCCTTGAAGGGCATGCACAGTCAAGCCATGAGTATTTCTTTACTCGGAGAGCTGCCGCATTTCAGTGGGAAGGTTACCGCTGCCCCCCTTCAGCTGAGAGAGCCCAGAGCTTTGTATTTGGGCCATGGAATTCCCTGGCCCATTGCCAGACCCTACAGGTCACTCAGGGAAAAGGACGCCCCACATGTGCTGGAAGCTCTCCTCACCTGTGTTTGATCACACTTGTGCCTGCAGGCCCTGCTGATTCATCAGCAGAAGAGAACCATGTCTACGAGCCTGAAGGGGATGCTGGAGGTAAGTCACCAGGCTTCATTTCCTTGGTATTGGATCATATTTGGCTGGGATAGTTCAGCAAGGGTTCCGCTTTTTACCGGCCAGCGGGTTCTTCGCCTTGAGAAGCGTGGATGGTCGTTGTTTCTTGGGTGCTCCGTGCTGTCAGCGTTGTGTTGCCTTCGTCCCTGTATCTCTGAGGTCTCCCAGCAAGAAAATTTCAAGGGTCTGAATGTTCTTCCATGAGGTCCCTGAGCATTGTTTCCCACGGCCTGGAGAAAGTATTTGGAAAGCTGTGGAATACCAGCCAGCAAGTCACCTGGCTGCTCTGCAGGTTTGCAACTTTCCCCCATCGTTAGCTGAGCTCCTTCCTTCACTGCAGCTCACTAAGGAAGAGAGAGATGGGCACATGCAATTGGGAACGTTTGTCCTTGCTTACAGCTGTGTCTCCAGGCAGCTTACCAAAGCCTAGATTTAATCCAGTTCATGCAGTTGAGTTTAGAGCTGGGGTGAGCTCCAGGAGGGCGTTCCTCTGGGCAGTTCCACACGGGGTTAGTTATGTATGATGGTGGTGCCTCTGCAGGCACCCAGGAACTGTTTTCGAGGTGTGGAAGGGAGAGAATAGTGTCGTGGAGAAATCCCTGGCTTTAATTGCATCTTGTGTCATTCTGCCTGGAAGGGTGTTTAATGGAAGTTGCTCTGTCCTGCGTTTGTTTGCAGATGTGACTGGAGCAGGTGATCCAGGATCTGCCTGAGCTCTGGGACCAAAACTGGTGGATGGCATGGGTAAGTCATGACTTTGTAATTCCTGCAAGAGCTTTCATTGCCCATTTCAGTGCCATTTCGTGGCACGATTCCCCCTAATGCTCTCCTCTTCAGTGATGCTGTAGTGTATGAGTGAAACTTTTTGTGGGTCTTTGGTTGCAGAAGTGCTCCCGTGGATGTCTTTGCCCGGTCATTCGTTTCCTCCCGTGCTGGAGCCCAACTGGAATCCCAGCGGTGAGTAGTTTGTCTTTACTGACTCCGCTGACTCACCGCTGGTCTCCAAAACTTCGTGCACATGATATTTGACTTCATACATTCTGTACAAGTCTGGAAAGAGGAAAGGATGAACCCAAACAAGGAAGAAACTCCCAGGCTCATCCCATCTCCTAAAGGAACTGCTGAAGAAAATGGAGAAGGCAGCACATGGTAGGTATACTTCAGTCTGTTCACCATGAGACATGGGAAGCTGAGGTCTGACGTTCATGTGTGGACAAGCTGTAGCCTGCACAGCAGGAAGGGATCGCGCAGAGCCGTGCTGCAGTGGTGTTCCATGTAACGCCTTGCAGACACCCAAGTATTTGACAGCCTGTACAACCTCATCACCGACTACTGGCAGACGCCACTGAGGTACAACGGACTTGAGATAAGGCTGACAGAGCCGTGCCTGGGTCCAACACTCACAACAACACAGACTGGGTGCTGCGGAACGGCACCAGAGCGACGAGCCCAGCTCCAGTGCCATCTACTTCAGGGCAGGAGGGAAGATCCAGCACTTGACCAAGTGCACATTGTTCAAGTTCATCACCCACAATAAAAGTGTTTTTTCGTTCTGCAGTAACAATGGAGTCCGTGTCTAATTGCCACAGTTAAACCTACCTCTTATTTGTCTTCCTCAACCTGTATGAGGACCTTTGGACAGGATTTCAAAAGGACATAGAGGGACTTTACCAGTATTCCATGGTTGTAGGCGGCACCACCTCGTCATCCTTAGGAAAATCTGGAGCTCCTCAGCTGTTTGAGGTTCCAGAGTCTGGCTGTTTCCTTTCTTGCTGTTTGCTCGGGATCCCGCAGCGATTCCTTAGCGCAAATGGGTTACTTGTGGCTGTGCCACTTGGGCTTTCTGTGGAGAAACTCGATAGCCATTACGTCTGAGAAAGTTTAGTAAGCTAATTGTCCACATTATGCATTACCTCCTTTGTTTTGGTAGCTATCAGGTCATGCATGTCTTTGAATTTGAATACGAACTTTAATCCGAACAGCTGAGCTCCCTGCTTTATTCTGAATCCTTTTGGTACTGCATTCTTGGCCCTACCTGGGGATTCTACTGTCGACAGCCAGGATAAACTTCATCCCTTACTTCGTCTGTGTTCTGGTCCCAGCAGGGGTAATGATTAATGCTAAACTAAGTGCCTTTATTAACTGCTCTTTTTTACCTCAATTCCAGTTTTCCTTTAAACTTTATTTCAGTTTGCAGTTGTTTTAGTAAATCATGCCCTAGTGAAGGTTTTGATGAATTTGGCATGTACAAAAAATTGTGTGTGCCTACCTGTTTACCTAGACTAGATTGTAAACATTGAACAAAGTAGACCCCCAAAGTAAACTTTTGCCAGTGGTTTCCCTTCTGGTTACAAATTCATCACTTACTGGAGTAAGAACACCAAATTTTGCTTCAGCGTTTACTACAAATTCCACACCTTGCTGTAATTCCTTCCTTAGCTTAATTTTCTCCACCCGTAACTCTTATTGCATCTGTTACCAAATCCAGCGCCGCTTTTCGCACCAACTGCTTTTCTGTTGAGTGAGGGCAGAACCCTCCCGGACCCTGCCGGCCCCCCTCTCAGCTCTTCCTGAGGAGAGCTCTGGGTCCTGGAGCCCTGCTCTCAGCTCCTTCGTCCTAAGGCTTCCCGTGCTAACGCCGGGATATCAAGTTTCCTAGAGCTCTGCAGATCACGTCTCTTCTTGCTTGCAATGTTTTGTTTTTGTCCCCATTCGCAACTAACGCTTTGTTTACGTTCTGATTACAAGCGGGCGGAGGAGCAGTGCAGGGGATGCGTTCTCTTGCCGGCACTT
Source organism: Chrysolophus pictus (assembly GCA_037305975.1). Lineage (NCBI taxonomy): Eukaryota > Metazoa > Chordata > Aves > Galliformes > Phasianidae > Chrysolophus > Chrysolophus pictus. Next base: position 36,293,122 of record CM074581.1, on the reverse strand, counting down.
ACCTGCTTTGGCTAGAGCAGATCACAAACTTCAATATTTTAACCCACTGTTCTTCTTTAAACTTTTTGCTGTTTTTTGTTTCTGTTGTTGTTTTGTTTTTCACAGTTCCACTATTTGTACCCTCAGTTACGCTTCCACGTACATTAATAATTCCACTTCCATACAGCATTAACATTTACACTTTCATATACCATTTACATTTACACTTTCATATGCCATAACATTTAGCAATCACAAAGAGAGTGACAATAACCAGTACAGTTTATTCTAAAGATTCTTCCTCTCCTCCAAGTTACCAGTGGGAATGAGCCTTCCCATTCACCCGATTTCAGCTTCTTTACTAGTATCATAGTTTTTCCATTAATATTCGCTCCTTCCTAATTCACTGAAACGAAATGAGGGCTATTGCTTGTCCTCTGTATTCACATCCTTGGTTTAAAAAGTTCAATCCATGTGTAGTTTCAGCAAGTCTTCCAGCTGGAAGTGCCTTCTGCATTGCCTCTGTTTTGCTTAAGTAGCATAATTTTAAGGATGCTATGGGTATGCTCAACTATGGCTGATCTTGTAATACTGTAATACTGTAATACTTTCTGGGATATATGTCCCAGGCCATTATCTGTACGGATTGTAGGGCTGTTTTTCATGCCCTGAGGTAACACCATCCAATGATACTGCTGGGCTGGTGCTGATGTTTTACAGAGAGGGCGAAAAAGCAAAGTTAGGAGCATCGCGGGGGTCCAGAGAGACGGTGAAAAAACAGTCTTTTAAGTCAGGCGTTAGAAGTCCTGAAACGTCGAACTTCTGCGTGGGGGTCCCCGTTGATGGAAACCCTGCAGCACCCCTTTTCATGGGCGCAGCTGGCACTGGCTGTGCCTGAGAATAAATCAGTTGAGCAATACAAGCGCCTGCCAGTACTTTGCATGGGGGCACGGGTGTGACCGTGCGTCCCAAGTCCTGCAGGACACTATGCAATAACGCTTCCCAACATGGCTCTTGGTCTGGGGCTATGATAACAGGGAAAACTTTCAACCTGTTTTCCGGCTTTCCTAGCCTCCCTTCCAGCAATTGCACGTGGATCAGGAGGGGACAAATCCGTCTCTTCCTGCCGCCGGGATCCTCGGGGGCGAGGCAGTAAAAATCCCATCTGATGGTGGTGGCCGGGAAGCCGGTGGCATTGCGGGCTGATCCGTAGAGCAACCAGCAGCTCCCCTGCCCTCAGGCAGACTGGGGGTGTCAGATTGCGATCTTCAGCGTCTCTTTAGCGTTTCAAAGACCTTTCTCCAAGTCTGAAGCTACCCGAACACTGTCTTATCACCCTTAGTAGCAGCATCCCATAGCTTCACCGCGACCCGGTCCCCTACTTCGGGATCGTAAATTGTCTGATCTGTGATCAGACTGTGATCAGGGGTCACTCTTGGTAGCCCATGCAAGCATCTGCTGTAAAATGGCAGCGGGCACCGTCTTGTCCCATTTTTTACGAATAATTTGAAAAGTAACCAGGACATTCTTTTGTTCTGAGCTCATCTTATTCCCCACGGTAACGCAGTGGCCTACCTTTGTCCGGAGAAAGGCAATCAGAGCTGTCGGGGACAATGAATCCTCAGATGTGACGCTTCTCTCGGCGCACCCACGCTTCTCTCAGCGTCTGCCATGCTTCTCTCAGCATCTTCTGCGCCCTTTCTCAGCACCTGCCACGCTTTTCTCAGCGTGCTCCGGACCGCTCAGTCTTCAAGTCAGGCCCAGCTTCAGGTCCCTGTTCGGGCGCCAATTGTCGGCGCTCAGTCAAGTTAGAGATCTCTCACAGTTTCTTGTAGCATCAGAATCGTTCTCTGAATAGTTCTGCTTTGTTGTGTTCAACATACATCTTATATACCATTCACTTACAAGCCAGGAATTCCTGTCCCTCTAATCAGTCGATTGGCCCCGCTTCTCCCAAACCACAGTGATAAAGGATGAAAGGTTTCTTAAGTGTGATAAGGTTAACAGTGCATACAAATAGAACCTCCTGTTTACCCTTAGAGGCAAACAGATAACATAACAATGCATACAAACAGAACCTCCTGTTTACCCTTAGACACAAACAGATACCATTTGCTCTCGGTCTTACACTCCAGACTCCCAAGGTTTCGCAGTGATAGGGTCTATCAAGGAGTCTGATAAACTCTTTGCTGACTTGCTCAAGTTACATCTTCCCCCACATCTCCCCCTTCTTTATTAATAAAAAAGGCGTGGTTCATAGCATCCTGTATCATTTTTTGTATACACTGCAACAAGCGTGAAACACAACTTAAAACACAGTAAAAAAGCAGTGAGACAAACCAATCCTAATTTTAACAAATTCTGTATCCATCCTGCAAAAACCCTTAAAGAGACCCCTGAATATATTCCAGTCATCTGGGACCTGTTCCTTCATCCAGAGCAAAGTAGGACTACACACGGGACTGCTTCTTTCAGCGTAGCACTTCTTGCAGCGTGAAGTTTCTATGCAGCATGAGTTTCCTTTCAGCACTCTCGGTCCACCTCAGTCCTTGTACGGACTCAGATATGAACAATCCAAATAGTTTATTACAGGTTCTCACCAAACTGATATACGTTCACAAGTTTCTTTTTTTAGTGTTCTATCCTACTTTATAATTCCCCCCCCCCCCCTTGTTTTTTAATTAACAAACTGTTAATGAAAACTGTTAGGATTTCGCTGTTTTCCTGTGATGTCTTGTGGTGTCATGAAAACGTAAGGTCCTAACAGCCATAAAACTTCCTGTATTTAAGTACCAGAGCTTGAACTGAAATAAGTTTTTTTTCATGCGTACTTCTGCTTATGTTACCTTAGGGACTTCAACCCATATGGGTCAGATGCTTGCAATACCCAGGACTATAAAGCCATCTTTTGTAAGCCCGTTTCTATAGCAGTGCACCTGATTTCCATTAAAACAGTTCATAGTTAGATGTCTAGGTGACCTGCAGAACAGGGACTTTCACTCATTTATGCTTTCCATGTAAATCTTGTAAAATTCTTGTTCTGTGGGAGACAGATCATTCTGTGCCATAGGACAAGATCTTTTTTTTTTTTTTTTCTTCTGTGAAATATAGCTGTAAAGAAAAAAGAAAGACAAGCATATAGAAAATACACGAATCTCAGAGGCAGAGACTTGGAGTGGAATTTTATTCTAGAAGATCATCTCTTTCCTAAAGAAATGCACTGAGCAGCTGTAGTGCACAGTACCCTGTGTGCACCTGCCCCTTCCCAAAGGTAATGTGTTTCAGAAAAGTTAAGATCCTCCACCTGCTGAACTGCAGGTACTACAGAATCCATTTGCTGATATAAAAATGAAGTGCTGTGGCATTACGCAAAAAAAAAAAAAAAAAAAAAAAAAAAAAGGCAGAAAAGAGAAATAAGAGAAATGTTAGCCCTCCTGGGAGCCCTGCAAAGCAACCACCACCAAATGTTCTGTGTCTCCTATCCTGAAAGCAAGCGGGAATGAGGACAGGAGGTGCCTGTACTCTCTTTTCCGAAGGGCACAAGTTGTTGCAGAGGTGAGAGTATGCCCCGTGGTCATGGGGTGCATGGGTTGACTCAGTGAAAGGAGCGCGGGAACCTTCTGTGTTCAGATCCTTGAAATCTGCACAGAGTCTGCTCCCTCAGCCACAGTGGATATCATTTTTCTTGACTAGCCCCACTGCCCACCATTTTTCTTGGCTGATAACACCTGTGCCTCTAAGATCTCAGCCAGAAGCATGCAGGAGGATGCAAAATGCCTCAGGGTAGGCTTTTACTTTGTTATTCTTTCACAATTTCAATGTGGAACGTTGCATTCCATTACTAGATTATACCTACCTAGTGGTTTGAATCTTAGATTTGGTTTTGCATTAGTTTTTTTTTTTTTCAAATTAAAATGTGAATGGCATTTTCAAGGACTAAAACAACAATATGGACAAAATACCACTTCACAGTTTTTCACAACAGATGGAAAGCTGGACTGGGAATTTAATTTTAAATTGCATCCAGAAATGAATGAAAGCTGAATAGCTTTCTCATTCATATTTTCTTTGTGCCTGTTGTGGGAAACATGTATTTCTTATTTTCTTGCATTACTTATTAGTTGGACAGCTATACTAGTTTTAGGCTGTTTGAGGTGACTTGTCTGAGGGTTGAAGTACTCATGTTCATGATTCCTAGGAATCTATGATGACAAAGGACTTTATAAACATAAGGTATTCTACATCCCAGCAAATGCCTGTTGACATTTATGGTGACTGTGGGCGTGTCAGAAGGATCTCTCAGCTGGATCTTGAAGTGTTAGAGAAGATGCAAAACACAACTCACAGACTGTCACAGGCAACAACCCAACTGAGTGCCACATTCTTTTGTTCCAGACTCTGTCTCGTGGCACTTGGACCTTGACATTGCCTTTTGTAACCTCTCCTGGTTAGTCTGGGATCCTTCCTAATAATTGCATCACGATTAAATTAACAGGTGAAGATTGGGTTGTGGACATTAAATTAGAAATCCACCAGAGTAAACGAAACCCCCCAAATTACTCACTCATGAGACAAAGGACTGTGAACATATTTTGTGGACTGATGGCAAAAATCAGTTCTTCAGTTTTAAATATAATGCACACTGTCTTCCAACAACAACAAAAGAAAGAACATAAAAGCTTAGCAAACTTGCCTGTGCTACACAGGAAGGAAGCAGGAAGAAAATCAGAAGAATTATTTCTGAATACATGCTTGGAAGGGATGCAGACACAAGTGAAGTACAAGAGGTATTTACAGAGAAATGTCTCCACATGAAGAAGGGAATTACAGTCAGGTCCGCAGGCAAAATGACAGGAACAACATATAAATGGCACCTGACATAGTAATGCTTTAAAGATACCATGTCTTTGAAAAATAAGTGAGTAATGACTTCATTCAAGGCTGGATTCCTACATTTATTGATGAATATGTTTAATTTTGGTGGGCTAATTCATATGCTGACCAAATATACACATTTTTTTGGGGGGGGGGGGGGGGGGGGGTGAGAGGGTGGAACTGAGGCATGTAAGTTTGCAAACCAAAGTACTAATAAAAACATGTATCTGATTTCCAGGTATTAAGTCTACAAACTGCATTGAATGTTCAAAAGAAGGCAACTGGTGTAATTGTATCAGATGAAAAGTAGTGGAGAAAAAAAGCAAAACCAACATCATTATGAAGATTAAACCAAGCAGTCCACTTCTGGAAATGTTATGAGATGCCTACAAAAAAGGTTTTCTGGTTTTTATAGACAATCTATCCAAGGTAGGGACTGCAAAGGGTGGTGTGCATTCATGGTTTTAAAACCAAAATTTATGTGCGAAAGAACTTCATAATAATAAAAAGAGAAACCCTCCTCATTTTCCTGAGAACATAAAGCTACATGATTTTATATATCCTCTGCTTAGGAAAAAGATTTTTGTAACATAGGCAACGACATAAATTTTATTCAGCTCTTGTTTCGCAGGGAATAAACTTGGTGTGAAGGATCATTATTATCACAAAAAAAAAAAAAAAAAAACAAAACCTGTTTAAACAGACTCATGTAAGGATGCAAATTTTGCACAGAGAGAAGCAAAAATATGCCGTGCAGCTGGTTAGAGCACATCATCATGCAAACAATTTAAGCGGACTCAATTATGAGTATGTCCTTTGCCATAAACATACCTGTGACAAAATAGTTGTTTTGACATCATCCTCCAGTGGCTAGGATAGCCAAGTCTTAGAAAAGTACAACATCTCCCCCAGAGCTGCGATGGCCATGCTGCTGCTTGCTGATCTTCCCTCTTATCTGTGGTTTTCCTTTACAGGACGCTGTTCTTAATTGTGGCCCAAGTCCCTGTGGGTGTCTTCTCCTCCCACAAAGCTGCTCACCCTGGAGGAGGCACAGGCATGGACACGAGGCCACAGCAGCTCTCCTGTTGTGTCAGACAGCAGAGACTTTGAAGTGGAAGAAGGCCCTTCAGCTTTACAGGGGAAATTCCACACAGTCATTGACATTGCTTTATTCTGAATCCTTTTGGTGCTGCATCTGCATTCTTGGCCCTACCTGGGGATTCTACTACCCACAGCCCAGGATAAACTTCATCCTTCTCATCATTCTGCATTCCCTCTGTTTTGCTTATGTAGCATAGTTTTAAGGATGCTATGGGTATGCTCAACTATGGCTTATCTTGTAACACTATAATACTGTAATACACAGCTTGCACGGCTACAAAAAGCAATGTCATCACTAGAAGAACCACAGAGTGGAAGAGAAGGGAAAAAAAGCAAAACCAAAGACCAGCTGTTGATACCCACATGGGCCTGGCAGCCCACAGGCCAAGCAGGCTAACGTCAATCTCATTCACAGGGAGCAGTGCAAAAAGAATTCCCAGAATCGCCACTTTGCACCACTTCACAGTGAGAGCAATAGGAATAATACTCACTAGCTGTAGACCCAGTGACAAGTATGTCTCTAACTAAAACACTCAGTATCTGCTTTTTTTGTAGCTCACCTGCTCAGTGCTGCAAGCAAAGCTCTGGGTCATCTCGATGTTGGTGCAAAAAGCACTTCTTGTTTTGCAGGGTCATAGCTTTATCTGAGAATGGAATTGTTTTCCTCCCACTTCAGAAGAGGGCAAGAAAAGTTGGTCAGGTTCCAAACAGGAAGTCGGTGTCTAATGGCGTCAATGCTTTAAATATACAAGTTCCAAGAAACACATTTTTCCTAATTATTTGAATGCTTTGTAAAAGGCAGTTGCTAACAACAGCACAGAAGAGCAGAAGTTCTATTGTTTTAGCCAAAAATCTCAAATACCCCAGCTTCCCTTGTCTTTGGCACACAAAGGCAATTGCCCAAGGACGAAGCTAAGTTTCTGTTATCGCAATTATTGCTGGAATAGCAAAACACAATTACCAACCAGCTCCAGGAAGCAGAGTAAAGGAATCAAACCAGTTTGGATAATCAGTACAAGGGAGGGAATTAAAGTACAGTACAGCATCCCTTCATGTCTCAGGTAGCCTGCATTAACTCAATTTAAGAGAAATAATTATAGGAGTTTAAGAAACCTTAGTCACAGTAGTACAGAATCCTGCCTGTAAAATCACTAGCAAAGGTGAAAATGCGATTGGGAAATAGAGCTGAGGCAGAAACTATCACAAACAAACTAACAAAAGCAGCTCCACCTGATGTCTGAGCAGCATAAGCATTTTGTTCACATTTACCTTCCAAGGGGAAATCCAGCTCCTGTAATCCACTGAATGATGGTCAAAAAGGCATCATTACAGCAGCTCTGCTCTAGAGTTATTTTTCCATTCCAGCAGTCACAGTATTACTGGTGGTAATAGCAGTGCTCTCCATAAAACAGATGTTGTGTCATGACCTCTTTACTTTTGCAGGCTGAATTCTGTGCCAGCAGTGAATTTTCAAGACAAAACCACGTACATTTCAGCTGCAGTATTTCTCCACATAATTCACAGCTGCAGGAGGGCAAAAGAAGCCCACACAACCACTCAGAACCCTTCACAACTTCTTCAAGTTTCCAGGAAACTAGTTGTAGATGGCATCATTCAACTCAGGTGACATTTGCTTTTGGAAGAGTGCATTTGCTCAACACATCCTGGCTTTGATCAGGTCTTTTTCAGAATCCACTTCAGCAATAAACGTGTAAAACTCACAAACTCAAATTGATGTCAATATTAGGGAAATATTTTTACATCAACTACTTGTTTTTGATTTGCTGTATGCAGATTTGCTGCAAGATCTTCCCCATCTTGAACACATACACACATTTAAGCCCAGAATCAGGCAGCAGAAGGCAGTGGAACATATCTGTATCTTGTTCCTAATTGCTGTATAGATGGACTTTGCTCAAATAATCATAGAACACTTTGGCTGGAAGGGACCTGGAAGGATTGCCTGTTTCAGGTCCCACGGTCCATACAGCCCCTCACTCCAGCTCATAAGCTCCCTTTAAGTACTGCAAGACCACACAAGGCATCCCCGGTGCCTTCTCTTCTCCAGGCTGAACAACCTCAGCTCTCTCAGCCTGTCTTCATAGAATTGGTGCTTCAGCTCTCTGAGCATCTTTGTGGCCTCCTCTGTACCCACTCCAACAGCTCTGCATCCTTGTGCTGGGGGCCCCAGGCCTAGATGCAGGACTGAAAATGGGGTCCAAGAGAAACAGAGCATTTTTCCTTTTGTTAAACGTTATCACGGTCCCTTTGTCTGATCTTGACTTTGTACAAGCTGTCCTAGTCACTGTGCATCCCATCACAGAACTAACAACAAAAACACCACAGCACACACTTTTGCAGACTCCCAGCAGGAGCAGGAGGCGATCGTCCCCCTGTACGCAGCTCTGGTGAGGCTGCACCAAGCACTGCATTCAGATTTGGGCACCTCACTACAAGAAAGACATTGAGGCTCTGGAGTGTGTCCAGAGAAGGGCAACGAGGCCAGTGAGGGGTCTGGAGCACAGGCCTTAAGAGGAGCAGCTGAAGGAACTGGGATTGCCAGTCCGGAGAAGAGAAGGCTAAGCAGAGACCTCATCACTCTCTACAGCTCCCTGAAAGGAGGTTGAGGTGAGCTGGGGGTTGGCCTCTTCTCCCATGCAACTAGAGAGAGGATGAGAGCGAATGGCCTCACGTTGCACTGGGGGAGATTCAGGTTGGATATTAGAAAAAATTTCTTCTCTGGAAGAAAATTTCTTCTCTGGTCAGACACTGGATATCAGGGGGAAGTTCTTTGCAGAGAGAGCAGTGAGGTGCTGGAACAGGCTGCCCAGAAAGGTTGTGGATACCTCGTCCCTGGAGGTGTTCAAGACCAGACTGGATGGAGCCCTGGGCAGCCTGGTCTAGTATTAAATGTGGAGGTTGGCGGCCCTGCATGTGGCAGGGGGGTTGGAGATTCATGATCCTTGAGTCCCTTCCAACCCTGGCCATTCCGTGATTCTGTGGATGACCTCGGAGGTCTTTTCCAACTTCGGTGATACTATGAAATTATTTCAAAGACAAATTAGCAATCTACTCCCAGAAGGCATTTAGCAGAACCCCTGCGTACAGAGGTCCATTAGTAAATATTTATGTACCCAGCAGCAAAAACTGGGTGTCACCACCACTTACAGCTTGCTCTGTAGCAAGAAATATTTGCTTAGCTTGTGATGCTCTCACATATCTGTACTCGTTTGGCATACATGCTTATGTTCATCTGGGTGATGCTTCTCTGGCAGTCATCACACTCTGCATAACCTGCAGAAACACAAGAACTTGTAATGACAGCACATGGCACAGAAATTGATTAAAGTTCTGATATTTGCAAACATTTTTTCCTGTTGATGGTCAGATGATTTACCGATAACTGAAATCAAAACATGCCTTATTAATTGCAGTGCCAAACATTAACAATAGTTGGATGTCCTGGCCTGCTCAAAGGGGATGTGAATCACTCCAACTTACGTTTCTATTTGTTTACTCTTCAGGGCTGTAAAACTCATGTAACTCTTCCTTCACAAAGCTTGTTGGCCATAAAGGGTTGTCTCCAGCTAATATTTCATGATCCATATGCAATCGCTCTTGCCTATCATTTCTAGTAATAAAGAAACTTTATGTTACCATTGAAGAAAAATAGAGCATTACTATCTGTACGATTCTAATTGATGAAGCTGACCATTGAACAAACCTCTCACCTTTGTAAGGCAGTAACTGCACTCAGACTGCAAACTTCTCACCTTTGTTTGTTTTAGGCTAACATGCTAGTTCTCTTGAATGACACTGTTGTGAACTGGTTATGCCTGTTCTCTGGCTGCTTGATACCCACTCGCTCCACATTACACCCCTCCAACAAAAAAGCAAGCATTATATTTAATACAAATAAATAAGTATTAAATCTATGGCAGGATTTTAATACAGCAGATAAAGAACAAAATTTATGCCATCGTGACGTGATTTTTGGTAGCCAGAAGTCTGTGTTCTGACCTCTGTTATATGGTGCACTGAAAGTGCCCAATGGCTCAATGTCCAGAAGGAGACCAGTGGTGTCCCCCAGGGGCCTGTACCAGAACCAATATTTTTTCATATCTTCATCCATCAGATCAACAGTGAGATTGAGCACACCCTCAGCAAGTTTGCAGATGACAGCAAGCTGTGCTGTGTGGTCAACACGCCCAAGGAACAGGATGCCATCCAGAGGGACCCAGACAGGCCGAGCAGTGAGCCCAGGAGAACCACGAGAGGCTGAAAAAAAGCCAAGTGCAAGGTCTTGCACCTGAGTCACAGTAACCCTCACTGTCGATACAAATTCCAGCCTTAGATCTAATGCTCCCCTAACAGACTACAGATGCTTTGCCAGTTTTGCTCAGTGCATCTTCAGCCATAAAAGCTCCCTGCTCCCACACCAGAATATCTTCTGGATAAACTACATCCTTAAGCCTTCCTCTGGATGGGATAAAGTCATTCCCTCTTTTCCCCCACGAGGTGAGCAGTCCCAGTGGAGTCCTAACTACCTGGCCCAGCTGTAAATCAGAGGCGGAGAGCTTCAAACTCCATTTTAAGCTTATACCTGTCAAAGGCCTGTAGGAGCTTTCCTTGAAGTAATCATAGATATAATGGATGCTGTGAGCAATGCAAATACCCATATTAAAGCAGTTGGCAAGGATAAAGCCAACACTTCCATGCCAGCAGGTCAAGAAATAAGAGATGCACAGGAACATCAACTGGACAAAGCTAGCGTAACAAAGTTGCATCTAGGAAAAAGAAACAATAGAGACAACATATACAATTGCACTATTTAGTTACTAAATGCATTTTCAAAAGGTAAAAATCCATTAGCTTTCTAAAATGCAGCAGTGACAACTACTCTCATCACAGATGGCAAGGTTGAGAACAAAGCTAAGAAAAGAAATCACCACAAGAATGAAAACTTTGTTGAGCAAACTAAACCAAGAACTACATTAAGCGAAGGAAATTCTATCCTACTGTTCATCTGTGTATTCATCTCAGAAAACACAATAACAATAACTAGCAATATCAAAGACTGAGGATTTTTTCCCTACTTTGTTAGGTATTAAAGAAAAATAATGCTCAATAAGATGACACTTGGTTCTTGCTCCAAACGGTGGCTTTGAAGAGAATTCATACTTGAAAAGGGGGATGAAAGCAGCCCTTGCACGTCTAAAAAAAATTTCTTTCTTTCTGTCAAAAGCAAATCTCATTTAATTGATGACCTAAAAAAAAAAAAAAAAAAAGCCTAAATAATTTGGAATGGCTTTATAATAGACATCTGCTACAGAAGTGAAACAAGTCCGATGGCAGCCATCAGACTGCAGTGCCAATACACCAGAACAGAGAACCAAGAAAACATCCAGGCTGGGAGAGATCTCAGGAAGTCATCCAGTCCAATGCTCTCCTGAAGGCAGATAAACCACTGAACTTGACTCGCGGAATCAAACTGTATAACCCAGAGTTAGGTTATAAAGCAGGTATGTTTTATTCAGCATTTGGCGCCAAGCTGGGTGCAAGGGGGATAGCTCCTCCAAACTTGCACACCGTAAGGAAGAAGCTTGGTACAGATACAGACCGAACGAATACACAATCAGTGGAATTCGCATACATATTCATTACATTCCTGACTTATCAACATACGGTCCCGCCATGAGCAGTGGGGGTCTCCTTTGCATGGGAGAAGACACATTGTCTCTGACAGAAGTAATCCCATCCTGACCCATTCCTTGCGTAATGTTGCAAAGAGTTTCCAGATGTCCTTTTCTTATCTGACCACACATCCTGCTTACCTACATTCCTAAACAAGAGTTAATCCTTATCTTGTCCTTACCTTACTCAATTCCCCCCTTTTTCTTGAACCTAGCAAATTCTTTTGCTAAATTGCTCCATTCAGGAAAAGGGAAGTTTTGAAATAACTCCCACTTTCCACTCTCTGCCTTAGCTTGTGCTTTTTCCATTCCTCATAACTATCCCCAGAAGTTTTACATATCCATAATGCACATCTCATCGCAACACACATAAAAATGAGCAAGATGATTATAATAATACAAGCCACAAAGAGTTGCTTTAGCCACGCAAAGTTAGGTAACCAGCTGGTAAGTTTTTCCCACAGTTCTGTGTATCACACAAACCCCTCCCTCTTTGGCTGTTAAGAGATCCAATGCCATTCTACTAAGCATTGAAATCTCAACTTGTAATGCTTTGATTGCATCAGCGGTTGCGTTCTCTATTATCTCTAGAGTAGCCGAAATATTAACAATTGCTTTCTCCAGCTCACTTACTCCAAGAGATGGGATGAGCCATCTCACAAAGCTGTGGAAACCAGTAGATTTTTCCACCAAAGGATTTAGTACTCTTCTCACCCGTCTTCAGGGTGCTCTCAAGAGTCCCCGTGGTATTTCCTCATGCACCGTGGTCTGAGGTGCCAAGTATCCTGCAGTGCATGTTCCAATCCAATTTGGAGGCAGTGCTTTTCGTGCCTGCCCATCCCCACATAACCACCAGTATCCATAATTTTTACTTGTTCTAGGATCACACCCTATGCCCTGCTTCCACCTTGTAGTTTCACTGAGTCCTGATACTGTTCCCAAATTCCCATATTCCCAACTACATCCTATACCTGTTAAATTTCGCCACCCAACTTCCACACTAATTTCACTATCATTTTCCCTATCCACAAAGTTAGATTTAGAGGAATTAATAATCAACAGATCAAACTTGGAGCCCTTTTGTAATTTACCCTCTATTCCATACTTACATTCCCCATGTTCCACCCAATTTGGAATTGTCCAATTAAGCGCTACTACCCCATAGACTGGCACCCCCCCCCTGCTCTGGGGAGGGCTGTACATATCCAACAATTTTTTAGGTTAAAATTTTGGGCCACTGCCAGAGTAGCTATTACCTTCCCAGGCTAAAGCAGATCTTGTAAGGTTAATTAGAACGCATAGTTTATACATTTTTCTTAATTGTTAGTCGGAGGGGTCCTTTCCCCCTCACAGTCCACTGTGGTTGGACCGTCTTCTTCAGGTGCTTCCTCGGGCATGCCATGCCTTGTTCTCTGGTTTGAAGGATCTTCTTGCAACGTGTATGACAAAATATACATATGTACACCTATATACAGAGCCCACATACCAAAAAATTACTGATATAAGTATACTTTGCAATGATCTTTTCCACAAGAGATATATAAGCATTTACATCAAATGCTGCACTTTAATCAAATTAACATTTCTAATAATTATAAGAGCCCGTATTGCTGTCTTTGGATTCACAATTTTAAGGGTCCAGCTGACTTCAGTTCTCATTGTATTTGAGGGATCAAGCCGTCAAGGCCTTGGGCTCTAGTTCCTAGAACCAGTTTCTCTATTTCCTGAAGCTGTTCTTGTAGACTTACCATATGCTCAGTATTTCACTCCCTACCTAGGTAGAGATCCTGTTTGTACAACATAAGGCCTTTTGTACAGTATTTTGAAAGACTTAACCCCTCTTTGGCTCTAGGTTTCCTAAGGAGAGCCAAAGGCAACAACTGTGGCCAGGATAGTCCAGCTTCCTGGGCCGGTTTTACAACCTGTGATTTAATTCCAATATATTCCCAATGCTTACTGACCTATTGGACAGTCTCTGCAAAAAAGTGAGTTCCCTGGTTGAAGGGTATTGTTGCAGGACATCCAAACCTTGGAATAATCTCCTGCAGCAATACCTTGGTTATTTCTTTGGCTTTATTGGTCCTGCAAGGGAATGCTTTCGGCCACCCTGAAAGGGTATTTGTTAGAACTAGCATATACCGAAACCCTCCTTTTTCCTGGCAGTTCTCAAAAAAATCAATTTACAATTGTTGTCCTAAAAGATTCCCTTTCCCAACAAGCCCCACTTGTACCCTGTTCCTGGTACTAGGATTGTACAGTTAGTTTCTGATGTCTGTACCCCCATATGTTTTATTATGTTCCCTTAGAACCCTTAGAATATCTATAAAATAATAAAGGGCACAACAATGTGTCCATCTGGGTGTGCACCCACCTGTCAGCTTGCTCTCTTCCCTTTTAAATCAATAAATTCCTATCCTCTCTACAGTACCTTATAGGTTCTGATTAAGGTTCAAATATTTTAAGTTTACCGCCTGGAATTAAAGCCAGTTCACCAATTTCTTTTCCTTCAGCTGCCTGTTCTGCCACCTGGTCCACCATCATATTTCCAGTTTCCTGTACAGTGTCACTCTGCTGATGTTCTTTGCAATGTATAATTGCCATGCTGTTCTTTGGTAGACTTACATCATGCCGAATTTGTTTTCCATGTGTGTAAAACCTCGCTCTTTCCAGATGGTACCATGAGTGGGTACCACCCAAAAGCATATTTAGTTCTTGTCAAGGCAGTTATTTCAGCCTTCTGAGCAGAAGTCCCCACAGGTAATGGTTTTGCTTCAGTTACCTTGTCAGTAGCAGTTGCTGCATGTCCTGCCTTACAGTTTCCTTGCTCACAAAGCTGCTTCCGTCGATGAATCCAGGAATCCTCAGCGTCGTCCAACGGTTCCTCCTGTAGGTCTGACCAACTGGCATAGACAGCCTCATGCAGTACACACTGCTGGCTTGGAGGTAGCTCTGCTTTGGTGTTCTGGGTGTTCAGGAAACTGCTTCCTTCTCTTTGATCAGTTCTGCTTTCTGTTGAGAAACTTGATAGAAATTCAGCAAACTCAGTCCACTGTACACAGTCCTCCTTTGTTACTGCAGTATTATTTTTTTTTTTTTCTTCCCTTACTGGAGTTTTCCTATTCAAAGGCAAATAATTTTAGACTTTCTTTGGCAAAGCCAGGCAGAAAAAGGTGTACTTCAAATCCAGAACGGTAAACCCCACCTACTTATTCCTTAACTTGGTTGATAAAGATATACACCATGGGTTGTATATATTCAACATTTCTATTAATTGCCCTCAAATCTTGTGTCAAACTATAACTCTTGCCATCCAATTTTTCATTTGCAAGATCGGGGTGTTCTATTCGGATTTCTATCCAATTAATAATCCAAAAATCATCAAGTTATTTATTATTTCTTTTATCCTCCTACAATCTTGTATCCTCAAAGGGCACTGCTTTACCCTGGTTGGGCTGGCTCCCGTCTTTAACTTAACTTTTATTGGGCTGCATTTTTGGTTCTGCCAGGCATTCCTGATGCCTGCAATCCTGTGTATACCTGATTTAGGATTTACCTAACTTCTGGGGGTACAACATTGCTTTTCCCAGTTTGTGTTAAAGCCAGACTTAAAATTTTCCATCAATTGGTCTTGCTTGACACTTAGCTCCGATTTTCTCTACTGAATTTAATCTCTTTACCTCTTTATTCTGCTTGCCTAGCTGTAATTTAACCAGTGGATCTTCTAGGGTAAACTTCCCAAATTTCCATCCTTCATTTTTGCAACCAGAGGCGGTTCCCTCTTTCTCAGCAATTCACACATTACTTTCATTGCAGTGGGGCGGAGCCCTCCCTAGGCTCTTCCAGTCCCCCCCCCCCCGCTCTCTGAGTGGATCCCTGGGTCCTTACTATCTCTGTTTCTCAATCAGTTTTTGTTTGTTTTTCCTTCATATCGCTCACCTCTACATCCCTGTCACACCCTGCTCATCCTTACCTTCCTCAGCCTGTGTCCTTCCCAAACTTTTCACTTTCCAAATTCTCATCATTACATAAACTACTAACATCATATTTCAGTTTCACCTCCTCCTCTCCAGAGGCTTCCAGTGCTAACACTGGGATTTCGGGTTTCCTAGACCTCTACAGAGGCTATTCTCACTTCCTCCTTCACAAGTAACAGCAGTCTCCGTCCCCGGCTCTCTCTCTCACACCAAGTACTGCTCACGGGGGAATGGTGTGGGGGTTGCTCTCACACCAGCAAAGATTAACTCACTTTCTCTTTAACCCTTTTTCCTTTGTTCCTCTATTAGTACCCTCAGTTACACTTGCAGTTACACTCAATTCTATACCACTAACAATTACACTTTCTTATACCATCAAAACAGTCTAATTCCCTTCAAAATGCACAAATCTAACCATACAGTTCTTCAGTTTCCATAAACACCCTTAATACCATATAACTTTCCCTTAACAGTCTGTTTCATTTGGTTATAAACACCTCACCACAGAAACAGCACTGATTGACCCACCTCCCTCACACATCTCCTTGCAAACAGAACACAATATTACATAAATGAGTTGACATTCATTCCCCAATTGGAGCAGGCATCTCTCTGTGAATCCGTCATCCCCATTCATACACTAGAGGATCTTGTGGTGCCCCCATCCCACATTCTCTTTGCCATTCAGGATGATTCCTGAGAGTAAAGAACACATCAGCATATGCTGCCTCATCCCATTTACCTTCCCGTCTTAAAATAGCATCAGTTGCAGAATGGTGTTGTAGTTCAACATCCCGTTTAGGGACCACTTTTCCCCACCATCCAATTTATACATTAACCACCATTGATTACAATATTTTATCAGAGTTTTCTTACTTAGAGTGCCCCCAGGTCCCCCTGCAATATCTCGCCAATGTGCCAGAATACATCCGAGGGGTGTTCTTTTAGGTATTTCCCTGTGACCCCCCCATGATGTTGTCTCACTGGTTTGCTATTGCCCTAAGGTTTCCACAAGTAACTCTCAATACTCTAAAATTTCCCCACGCTAGTCCATGATGCTCAGTCCACCACTCACAGTGGCACTCCGGACACAAATGACGCCACCAACCCCAATATATTTCTTCACACACTAGACAACATATAATATAAATGGGGCAACACCCGTTCTCCGGGTGGAACGCACACCTTTCCTCAGGCCCCTCTTCCCAATTTATAAAGTATAAATTCCCATCACCATTCCAATCCATAAAAGAAAACCCATATGGACGGACAAACAACAGAAAAAGACAACTTTCGCTTCGTCCGTCTCCAGCCGTTTCCCTCGCGGGAGCACGGAACCGCGGATCGGGGACTCCGCTCTCGCTCCGTAGCTCAGCTACGTCTCACTCACACCACATTCACACAGTGCCGGCTTCATCAAATATTTTGATGGTATTGATTCAGATACACAGTACCGAACATTTACAGCAGATGGTAATAACAAGTATACAAGCTATAGCTCCGTTATTACAACCAGATAACCATTTGACAGGATACCCACTATATCCTGTCCCCTTACCCCGCGTATGACTTACAAGGTCCGTTTGTGGGCGCTCCCCCAAGGAGCTGCTCGACAGACCCTACCGACCCCAGCTGGCAACCTACCAAACCTGTGAGCTCACTAACTCAGGGGCGGCACAAAGGCCATCCACCCTGTGTAGGACGTCTCCTTACGACTTACGGGTTCCCCTCCTTTCCTAAACGTACCTGGTCTGCCGATAGATGGTCCTTGTCTACTCCCGCAGTGATCGGATGAGGTAGGGGAGTCCTTCCGAGCAATCTCGGGGCGCACCAAAGGCGTCCCCCCTCTCAGCCGGTCCTGCAGCCAAACAGAGATGGTCCCATCTGAGGTGCCAAATTGACTCATGGAATCAAACCGTATAACCCAGAGTTAGGTTGTAAAGCAGGTATGTTTTATTCAGCATTTGGTGCCAAGCTGGGTGCAAGGGGGATAGCTCCTCCAAACTTGCACACCATAAGGAAGAAGCTTGGTACAGATATAGGCCAAACGAATACACAATCAGTGATTCATTACATTCCTGACTTATCACCATGAGTCTCCTTTGATGGTGAGAAGACCCATTGTCTCTGACAGGATCCTGACCCATTCCTTGTGTAATCTTGCAAAAGTTTCCAGATGTCCTCTTCTTATCTGACCACACATCCTGCTTATCTGCATTCCTAAACAAGAGTTAATCCTTATCTTGTCCTCTCCTTACTCAAAGAAGATGCACTTCTGAAGAGCTGTTTGTACACACACATCAAGTCCACCAGTGACAGCTTTTCCTGAAACACATTATCTGAACAATCCCCTGCTTTCTGATTTAGTTTTATCCTGTGCAATCCACCCAAGGTAATCTTATGCGCCATTAATTGTTGATGAGGGTAACATGAAACTGATGAGCCCCAACCAGCACCAAACCTACTCGAGTCAGCAGGCAGAGGTGAAACAGAGAGCACTTCACTGCAATGCATTTGCTATCACGTAGTCCTGCATGGCCACAAGCAAGCATGCTGGTACACATGACACAAGTCATGAAAAGCCAATTGCTTTATCCTTCCTTCCTTGTAAACCTCCTAATATCTTTAACACTACTGGTAAGCAACATTCCAGCCTCGGCAATCATCCCTACAGACAACTTTGGGAGCTACAGTGCTGCCACAGCTGGAATATTCGAGGTGTAAGCATCTACAGGGGGACAAAGGAATTAAATTATTTTGCCAGAATAAGGCCAGGTGACAACATAGCAGAATGCAGTTCAAAACGCACACTAGGACTCGGGACGTAAAGCTTCTTTTAACCTGAGCTGATTTTTCTCAGACAGAAAGCTGACTGAGCCAAGAACTCAGCATAGAGCTGAGAAACAAAAACTGCAGCTCAAACTTTTTACCTGTTCCAGAACTGAGCATCGAACCTCCATAAATATCCAGAGCCAGCTGAGAAAAGGCAGATCCAAAAACAGCAGTGGTAAGGCCAATCAGAAGTACCAGCTTCAACAGCATCTGCAGCCATAGCAACATCATCCTGGGGAGAAAACAAAAACAAGACAACAACACCCAGCAGTCAACTACATGAACCAGAATCAGCACAGCTGTTGTTTTCACCAAGAAAAACTATTCCATGGGGAAAACATCCACTGGCACCATGCAAGGCAGCATCAAAATTATTCTTTGCTATTGAAACACCTACACACATAGTCCTAGCTTCCAACATGCATTCTTATTCTCATCTGTGTTACATGTAGAACTCTAAACAAAGATCAGCCATTAACAGCTCTGTTTCAGGATTTAAGGAAAGGGGTAAACAGCAGCTGCACCTGTTAACAGCATGCAAATAGCACAGAAAAGCACAGCATTTGCCCAAAACCACAGCCTGAAGCACCCGAAGGGTCACATCTTCACTGCTACCTTGGACTACAAGTTTTGCCACAGCAGAAGGAACAACTTGGAAGTTCTGTACATCGTAGGATGCAGCTGCCCACACACCCTGTAAGGAGTCAAACGTCTTGCCAGGTGCACTGGATATGCACACACAAACGCACCGCGTGTGCTCTGTATCAAACACACACACAGGTACACCTCTGTCAGACTGCCATTAACATGACGCACGACATTTGTCTGACTGTGACCTTCCTATCTGATCAAGAATTTCTTAACTAGAGCACACAGAAACCTCTCCTTCGTGTAACCATCATTACTCCACAAACAACCCCAAAGCTCAGCTAAAATACAGCTCTCTTCCTCTGAAAAGGGCAACCTCTAAAGCACTCAATGCTTACCAGCCAGTTTTATTTTCAAGTCAGTCAAATATTGTCAAGTGGCATTTAGTTGCTGGAAACAGCATGCTTTTGGGATTGAATCTACAGTAACTGCTTCAGCACAGCTGCAAATACGTGGTGCACAAGCCTTTACATCACACTGTTTGGAGGAAAGGATTTTACCTTTGATTTGCGGAATCAAACTCTCTCACCCACGTAAGGTTATAAGAGCAGGTAAGTCTTTATTTCAGCACTGAGCCACACGCTGGGTGCAAGGGGGATCACTCCTAGCTTGTACATCAGAGAATAGGATCCCAATACATTTATAAGCCAATCCATACATATTCAGAAGTGTTACCCAAGACCCATTAACATATTCATTACTTTTCCGGGAATTCATTTACATACTGTCCCCCTCCCCAGTGCATGCACAGTAGCTTCTATTGGATGAAGGCTCGACGTCTTCCTCCCCCTCTGGTGGTCATTCCGAGATGAAGTCAGACGTCTTCCTCGCCATGTCCTTCCGACCTTTGTCCCAGTTTTGAGCTCTTCTCCTGCTCTGCAAACCTCAGCAATTTCCAATTCTGCCTATCTTTCCTCCCCCTTGCTTTCTTAGGGGCCCTTTCCTGCTGACTGGAGAAGGCTCCCTTTTGAGAATGTGTCTGGGCTAGCAAAAGGTTAAGCAATAAGTTCCCCTTGAGCTAGCAAGAGGTTAAATTAAGCCATGCTGTTTGCGAATTTCTTTTGAGTTAGCAAAACCAGGCAATGTTACAGACCCCTCACATCCTGTATTCTTCAGCTTATTATCTCATCCTGCTTGTTACATTCTTGGCTTCCTTTACAGCCGGGCTATGTTTACCCTTCATCCCCTAACTCACCTTCAGTTACCAGACAATGCAGTATTACACTATTGCACCCCTAACTCCTACTTTGCTTGCTTTTTACCTGTTTGCTTTTTGGTCCAGACCCCTTCGGCATGGTCTCCACTTCGAATTTCTTCCCATTTCAACAGTCTTTATGCTCGAACATTTAAACACACACGCCAGTCACATTCCTGATACAATTCACCTCTAACAGAAGGCAAGCATTTCATGTGGAACTAATACTAACAAGCATACCTGCTTCTGATCTTTACATTCTTCCCTCTTTGCAATACTTGAGCAAACAAGACACAAAAACTTTCTTCAATAGGCAAAAAGATGAACCTGGCCACCAGCGAACCCAGATTGTTCACGATATCATACACACCTTTACAAACAAAAGACGCTGATAAGATGTCTCTTTTTTTCTGGCACAAGTTTAGGACTAACAGCAGCACAAATTCCTATTTCACATTTCTGATGAACAAAGAGAAAAACAGTGGAACTTAATGCAACATTAGAGCAAATCTAGCAACAGCCCCAAACACCCCCAGAAAGTCCCTTCACTTCTTACTACAGAGGAAGATAAAAGATCCAGATAAAAGAGATTCTGTAACATCTGCAGAGCGCAAGCATTTTTGCACTTGTGTCTTACAAAAACACCCTTCCAGTAGGAGGCAGCTTATTTGTTCCCCAGGGGGAAGACCAGCAGTGGATGAATCCTCTGGCAGCAAGAGCATAAAGTCTATGTTTATGAGAGACCGTTCCACTGCCAGCAAATAACATAAATTCAAAAGAGCCAAGAAACTTCTAACAGCAGGCCAGCAATTACAGCCTGTTTTCCTTCCCAGGTAAGACCTGTGGTGCTGCCAGTGCTCTCACCTGGACTGCTGCTGCCGTGCATCACTCTGTAATGACACAGTGCTTTCGTGGAACACGTGCAGTTGGAGATGTAATGCTACAAACAACAGTGTTCCTGCTGTAACAGCTAACACAGATTCCACAGGAAGAATACGGGACCAAACAAACGAAGAGAAGTATATGCATCACATACTATAACTTCTACTTCCAATTTTTTGAAACAGAAATAAGATATGCAGCAAAACACACACAATTGTAAAGTTTTGATCCAAAGGAAAATATTATTTAAATGCACGACCCTCAAGTAAGTTGCTCTGGTTTTGGTTGTTGGTTTTTTGGTGTGGGTTTTTTTTTAAATACCCGTTAATTCATCATTCTCTGAAATGCACCTCAAAGTCCCAATGCCACTGAAATCCTTCCACGTTTTTCATGTTATATTCAAATGGTTTCTAACATTTTCAGTATTTTCAGAAATAGACAAAAAGGAGCAACTACAAAAATTCTGTCGCTGTCCCACAACATCACCACATTCACCCGGATCACCAGAATTGATCACATTCAGAAAAGTCATCGCATATCGCTCAACTGGCAGTTCAAAATACAGAAGTCAGGACAAACCCCTACATCTTCCCCAGCACGTGCTCAGGCACTGCTAACAGGAAGCATTCGAGAGACACGTCTAACAGGACAGTACAGTTCTGATGCTCCATAAACCTTCAGTAACTGCATCTGGGCTGGCAGCACCTGCTGATGCCACTCTCTGAATACCATCCCCTCTCAGCCTTCCCAGGCTCCATGTCCATTTGGTGACCAGCATTCACTTGCCTTTCCCCAACATGCACACATCCAGCCTCACCCTCTGTCAAAATCTGCTTCAGGAAGGATTCTTTGAAGAAGCTTCAAGTCAGCTGCGCTTCCTTCCAGTTAAGGAAAAATCACTCAAAGTCACTCTCATCTGGCCGACTTTCTCCCTTGCAGAAAATTACTGTTGCTGCAGACAGACAAAGGAACTGTGTCAGCTTTCTACAGAATAAATCACTCATAGTAACGAGAGAGGGAGGAAAAATTGTTTAGTAGACCAATATAACTCTCACCCTCACAGTAAAATAAATCTTCCAGTGCTCTTCAAAGCATTCCTGCAAGTCTCACAAGCCAGAACTGCCTTTCTATTCTCAATCTCTTCCTCAGAATGCCTTCTTTCTCACTGTGCCTTTTCATTTCCTTCTTTGCCCCATTTCCTTTTCAGAGGACATCAGAGATCTGTAGTATCTGTATCGTGCACCACCACGTTTTGTTTGAGGAAAATTGAAGTACCAGAACCATAAGATGGCTGTGAATTCTCTCCTGCCTTCTACCTGCTACCAGCCCTTTAACACTGTAAGCGTTCCACTTCCAATTAATGGGTGGTGCAAAGCTACTGAAAGACAAGACAGCCAACGAGGCCTAGAAACAGAGAGCTCCGGGTTCATCGTGGTTTGCTGTCAAGGATTTGAACGCACCACCTGTAAACAGAATTTTATGCAACCATGTTTCCTAACTAGCCTTACTTAATAACCTCAAAATCACTCATTTAACTCCATCACCTCCAAATAGCCTGCAGAAGTTCTCTCATTAAAGACTTCAGAATGAACTCTGTGACCCACCTTATCTTCCATCAAGTTAGGTAACAGAGCTTTCATTCCTGTAATTGGAAAGCACTTCTTGGTTGCTTCCAAGAACTTTGCAAAATAAACCGCAAAGCACATTACCAGAACACTGGCATGTAAAAGCTGAAATGACAGGGAAGGAAAGAATTAAAAAATAAAATAAAATAGTAAAACAAAACCAACTTAGAAATGTAGAATCACGTGCTAGTTTTGCCAATTCAGTGAGAACTGAAGGCAGCAAGTAGTTCTTACTCCTGTCAAATTTTAATCAGGCTGAAGGCATTACTGTAACTCCCCTCCCCCCACACAGAACGTTGTTGATTTAAATTTCTTTTAATCAGCAGATCAGCATCACAGTCCTTTGCCAACTTGTTCTCACCTTCTATTCAGTACTTTTAGAAAGATTACGTTGAGTCCAACTTAAAAACAACTATTTGATCAAAAAACAGTTGACACTTCAGAAACACACAAAAAAGCACATACAGCATCACAACCTTATTTGCAAAACTTGCCTTTCTGTGTACAACAGAGGTGCTCTCCTGTACCTCCATTAAACTGACTGGCGTCATAATGCCAAATCAGTAACAACTATCACCAAAATTCTTAACATTTAAATCCCACCCGTAAAGGAACATTCTCTCACCTCCCCCGTAGTATTAGCAGGCTAAACGTCAAAGGCAGTAGCAAGTAACTCTTTAGAACAAGAATTTATGTTGAGAAAAAATACAGGAAACTTACCTGAGCCAAGGAAAAAATGTAAAAGCTGATAAAGGATGACTAGAATAACCGTCAGAATGCATTTTGACACTACTGAAAGGCTTTCAGCAATTACCTTCAAGAAAGAGAAAATAGAGAACGTTCCTTTTTGCCAACTTAACCACCTACAGGAACACAAAGCATTTCAGTTCCACACACACAACCCACAGAGGAATACAAGGCATTCAAAGTCAACGTGACCACCGCAGTTCTCCTGCTGCATTGGCCACCTTAGACTGCAGTCTCTCTGCACATCCTCACATCTGATGGTGCACAATTCCCCCAGCGCACTGCCCCAGCCCCAGCCCCTTGTGTGGGACACACATGGGAATACATTTTGCTTGACACAGTTGTGATCCCTGCTGTTGCACTTCACAACCTCGTACTGACAGTGGAAAGCAGAACTGTGGAAGCCATCTGTGCTTTCCTCTGATTAACATTCATGATTATGTATTTAATGATCATTAAGGCAATAACTTCTAAATTAAGTTCCTTTCTTAAACAGGAGCAAATTGAGTATTACAAATATGTTACAACAAAATCATGCAGCATTAAGCAGTCCATAATTCTATTCATTTTTTAAAATACTCCTGAACTCTGTGAACGTACACAGAGCCCGTTCAGGAATCTGTTCTTTACATCATTATCATTTTTTTTCAACAAGAAAAGCTTTCTCTCTCTCACACACACCCCTGTGCACATAGCTTCCTTGCTAACCTTAAGTCTTACAAAGAAGTGAGCCTGGGCTAAAACCCAGAACAGCTCTCCTAGAAGCTCAACAACTGCAGAAAGGCCAAATGCCACAACAGCGGCCCGATAATGAGGAACCACACACAGAACTTCTAGGAAGTGCAGCCAGATGAAGGCCAAGAAAACAGTCTGGAGAAGAGGAGGCTCAGGGGAGACCTTATTGCTCTCTATAACTACCTGAAGGGAAGTTGTAGCGAGCTGGGGGTCAGCCTCTTCTCTCGTGTAACTGGTGATAGGACTAGGGGGAATGGTTTCAAGCTGCACCAGGGAAGATTCAGGCTGGATACTAGGAAATACTACTTCTCTGAAAGAGTGGTCAGGCACTGGAATGGGCTGCCCAGGGAGGTGGTGGAGTCACCGACCCTGGAGGTGTTCAAGGAACGTTTGGATTTTGTGTTGAGGGATATAGTTTAGCGAGAACCATGGGTGATAGGTGGATGGTTGGACTGGATGATCTTATAGGTCTTTTCCAACCTTAGTGATTCTGTGATTCTGTGATTCTGTAACAGACCAAAAAAACACCAAAAAGGACTCTAAAAGGCAACGTAACGGCAGTCAGATTTTCTCCAGCAGAAAAAAGAACAGAAAGAACAGGAGAAAATCTGATTAAAATTTCACATGCTGGTATACTTTCCTTATTTTTGAAGAGATCTGATGAATTCATTTCTATTGCAACTCCAAGCTTTGGTGTAAAACCTGTAACTACAAGTTGCCACGTGCAGCCACAAGCTTTGATGCCAAGTGCTGTGCCGACCTTCCAGCAATGACAGCGCAGTCAGCAGAAGAAAACACGCCCGCAGCCCAGCCGTGCTGGCTGCCAGCAGTGCTGCAGCGCGATGCCCCTTCCAGCAGCGGCCGCTGCCAGCAAAGCCGAGCAAGGCACGCGGTGCAGACACGCACTGCCTTCTGCTGATGCTGCTTCAGGACCTGCAGCCTCGGCCGGAGCGCGGCAGGTTTCACAGCACTGCAGCAGGGCGAATCTGACCCCCCGCTCTCAGATCCCTGAGCTGCTTGACGTTCAACTCGCAGCACGTGCTTCACATCGCTCAGACAACACGGTTTGCATTTTAAATCGCGCTGTTCTAGGAGGAAAATTGGAAACGGAAACGTCTTCCTCACGCGAGCCCTCGGACAAGAACGAGCAGTTAAAGAACAGCCGAGGAGCTCTCACGTCAGCCACAGCACGTTGATGGTCGCAGCCCAGCTCCGCTCCGCGCCGCCGCTCAAGCGGGCCCTGCGGAGCGCCTCCCTGGCCGGGAAGACGGCCGTGGAATAGAGCAGAGTCATCCCGGAGGAGACGGGAGGGGAAGCGCACAAGCGGTCCCTCGCTCCCCGCCTCTGCAGGCGCTCGTCGTTAACCCGTCCTGCCACGTGAGGCCGCCCGACGCGCGGAACTGAATGCGACCACGCGAGGCGGCTCATCGCTGGCTCCCGCAGCCAGAAGGCCGAACGGCAATCGCCTCACGCCGACGACGCCGAGGAGCTCCCTGGAGAGGCAGCGCAGCGTCAGGGCGTTCAGCCCGAAGGCGGCCACCCGGAACAGCACCTGAGCAGGAAGCAGGGCGGGAAGCGCCACCGGGGGGCTGGACCGACTCCCATGGGCGCCGCCGAGGAGGGCGAGAAGCGGGAGGAGACGGGGGAGCTGGGGCGGCCCGCATCTGCAGCTGGGCGCTGGAGGAGCTAGGCGGGCGGCCTGGCGCGGCCATGGGCACCCGGGGGCACCGGGCGGCACGGCGCCGTCGGGCCGCAACGCCGTCAGACAGTGACGCCGTCAGGCAGGGCGGGGCGGGGATGCTCACTATGCCCACCCCGCCCCACCTGCTGCGGAGGCCGTCGCTCTGCTTCGCTCGGCGCTTCTACGGCCGCTCCGCCCTTGTGTCCGACAGCGGCTGCTGGAAGCGCGTTTGGAGGAAAAGCAAACGGTGCAGCCGGCAGACGTGATTCCAGTCCCTCATGATGGAGCGCGAGCGGCAGTGCTGGTCGGTCTGGGGGTAGAGAAT
This sequence comes from Chrysolophus pictus, assembly GCA_037305975.1. Lineage (NCBI taxonomy): Eukaryota > Metazoa > Chordata > Aves > Galliformes > Phasianidae > Chrysolophus > Chrysolophus pictus. The sequence goes on along the minus strand of CM074581.1, from coordinate 36,266,830 downwards.
GATACAAGCAGACTTTATTCACAGTGGCAGTATCTCCTGCAGAGATAGTGTGACATCTTTTATGCCCTATTACCCGTTGCTGATCTTTTCCTCATCTGGTTTCTCATTGCCTGAGTGCTTCAGGTTCACACATCTTCCCAATGCTCAACTAAACACACGGAAACCACCTACACATAAATTGTTGCTAGCTAAACATGTACTGCTAATTATTTAACTTCCGACATGTGCACATTCAGCACTTGGCCATTATTTCTGGACATCTCGTTCTCGGATAGGGATAAGTTTGGAAGAAGGACAGAGGGGAGTATCCTGATGCCCGCCTGCTGCATCCCAGCCTGCCCACTGTCACGGAATTAACTAGATCAGTTTATGCCCATGACAGGGGGCAGTAGCCCCTGCCCTCCCCACCCCCCGCCTGGCCCCATGAAGGGAGGAAGGGGGAAAAAGAAGAAAAACAGCGGCAACAATCTATGGAGGTAAACTTATTTTACTAACTATGATATCAGAATGCAAAATAATACAATATAATACAACCTAATTAAAATTGAGACTAATAAATAAAATATGAGAGAGAGTTCCCGAGACCGAGTCAAACCTGAAAAAAGCTTGGAACGGCCAGGAAAGCACCCTCCAGCACCCACTGCCAGGCAGTAAGAGACTGCCTCCCCCGGAAGGGTCAGATCCCATGACTTCCGTAATGTATAGGGATAGGTGCGTAGAAATGAGAGCATTAACACCTTAATTCCAGTACATGATGTTTTGATGTGGAATATTGAAAATCAAAAAAACCAACCCATGACACCCACAGAGTGAGACAATCCGGCCTTGTGTGGAGGCCCTGGCTGCCTTGATGGTTGTTAAGTCTGTTTTTCTTTTGCTGAGGGTCTCTTGTCTAAACAGAACAGCCTTACAACGCGCTTTCTAGTCCACAGTACTATAGCCATACTATTCACAGCATTTAAAAACTATTTCTTGGTTGCAAAACTGCAATAATCACATAATTCAGCAACTGTATTTCTAAAATATGCTTCTAAAATATCTGGTGTTTCTACTTTTTCATATCAGCTATTTCTCAGGACAAGTTACAAAATACAAACACATTGTGCTCTACTTCTTCAGCTCAGTTCCCCCTTTTCAATATCTAATGCAGAAACAACATTCCATTCCCACAATTCCCCCAGTTTGTCCCTCTTTTCTTTATGCATGGTTGATTTCTGCAATTCTTTTCTATGGTACAGTTTCATAGACATCTTCCTCTTCTTCCCTTTCTTCATTCCCCATCTCCTCTAAAATCATTATTTTATCCAAATATGGTGGTGGCTCCACTGGTGTTTGCTCCAATAGTGCTGTCTCGATCAATTGCTGTCCCAGTCCCCTCACACAGCAAGTGATGGCCATCAGAGTTCCTGCTACTACAAGCAAAGAAGTAAATATGGACACAATCATTCCTTTCCGTTTACCAAACCAAGACTCCAGCCATCCAGGGATAGAAGTATTTATTCCTGAATTCTCTGCCAATTCATCGGCAAGGGTGGTAAGCCCTTGCAATGCCTTAGTTCTTGTGCCATGTGGATCTGTGTTATTGGCCTTGCCTTGAAAGTCTCCAGGCATGGGGCATCCACCACAACAGCAGGCAGCCTGTTCCAGTGCCTCACCACGTTCACTGTAGCAGATTTTTTTCCTTATGTCTAACCTAAATCTACCCTCCCTGAGTTTCCCCAGGGAAGTGGTTGAATCACCATCCCTGGATGTGTTCAAAAGCCATGTGTTGCTCAGGGACATGATTTAGCAGAGGGTTGTTAGTTAGGGTAGTCTGGTTAGGTCATGGTTGGACTCGATGATCTTTAAGGTCTTTTCCAACCTGAGTGATTCTATGATTCTATGACTCTATGACAATAACGGAGCAACCGTGGGTACACGCTGGGCTGGGATCCATGTCTTTGAGACAGATGGGACCTATCTGCAGTCATCAGGCCAGGTGCCAGGCAAACCACCCCATGGGCAAAGAAATCAAAATTATTGTGATTGCAGCAGCCTCTCAGCCACTTATTTATGAGATGGGCTTTCCTGCTCCTTTCAATATCCCTTCCAATCCCCTGCCACTGAAGGGATAGTGGAAAATACAAGCTGTACACCCACTCCCTCTACTAAGCACCCTGGGCCCCTGAAGTCCTTTTTGGTAGTCCTCAGGCTTCTGTCAGCAACTCCATCACTGCCAGCCTGAACTGTCACTAATGGATAACAATCAGAGGGGCGAACCAGACAAGGAAGTTTCCTAGAAATAACCCTGACCTGGGCGCCAGGGAGGCAGCACACCTCCCTGCTGTCCTTCTTGGCTGAGGCAGTCTCGAGCTGTGGAGTCAGCTGCCTCACCCTAGGAAACCTCATGGGTGGGCCTCCCACTGCATCCTCACGCACTTCTCCCTCAAGTCCCAGAGCCTCAAACCCATTACATAGGGGCACTGATGGAACCGAGGTAGGTCAGGATGGGGGTTGCCGTGATGCCCAGCTGGGACGGACCTGCTTCCACTCCTCCTCTTCCCTTAGTGCATACCAAACCCATGTGTCATTTCTGTATTCCACAAGACACCACTCAGGGAAGGCACAGGGATTGCCAGAGCAGCAGTGCATCAGCAAGTCAAGGGGATGCAGGGAGCAGCACCTGGCTAAGTGGGGGATGCCAAAGCATTACCTTGGAAGCCTCGGGAACCAAGAGCAACGAGGGCTTGCAGCCATCTGTCCCCAGGGTAGGACTTACCTTCACACAGCACAGCAGGGCAGGCTGTGAGCACTGCTGGGCACAGATCCCAAGGAGAATGCAACCACTTCAGGAAGCAGTGCCGGACATTCTCATGGGATCTTTTCTCCCCTGAGTTCTTACTTCCATCTCTCACTCTTGCATAACAGAGCTTGCAATGAAGATGTTGCTGCCCATCCTTGTGATGGAGTGCACTGATGTGGGACCACATGAAAACAAAGTGCTTTGATATCCAAAACACCTTGGGATGAGTAAAAAAGCTCAGCAGCTACTTGTGCCAGATGTAAATACTCACGGATCCAAGGGACTGTTGCAGGAGTATAAAAGGCTGTGAGCATGTACAATAAAGGTCTCTGTCCTGCACAAGCAATGGAGCCCATGCTTAAGTTGCCACAAACTGTCCCAGTTCTGTGCCCTCTCAGCTCCTGGTGCCCCCTCAGCCCCTCCCCAGCAGGACACCACGACGAGCTGAGAAGCTGAAACGCCTGCAGCTCAGTGCAGCATTGCTCAGCAACAGCTAGAGACACTGCCGTGTTATCAGCACTCTTTGTTTTTCTCCTAAAGCCAAAAGAGAGCACCAGATGCCAAAAAGGAAAACTCAAATCTGTCCCAGTGGAAACGGTGACACAGTTTAATTTTACTGGGGGGGATGCGGGGCTGAAGGGCTCTGAGAAGGACTCCCAGACCCCAGCGCTGCAGCTGGGGCAAATGCACACAGTGAAGTTGAGGGCTCCTTCCAGAACAAAACTGCCCCAATGGCTGCGGGGCTGTGGGCAAACCCAGGGCAAGAGGGGGGTTTCTGGGTGGAGCTGGGCAGAATGGGGTGACATCACTGCCATCTTACAGTGGTACTCGTCCCCCTGAAAGCAGAGCTGGAACAGCAGGCGCATTTGCCGCTGTTCCCTCTTGTGCTTCAAGATAGAACAGAGACATTCAAGCCAACCCCGAGAGCCATGGCCAGAGAGACCTAGGGCATCCTGCACCCCCGTGGCCCAGCAGGGGCCCTATGAGGTGTGTGAGGTGCAGCCCCTGCAAGGGCCATTGGGCTCAGCTGAGGATCCTTCTGCCTCTGTCGTGTCACCGCAGGAGGAGGATCCCCTGAGCTGCATCCGCACCTGCTGCACGTGCAGCCCCCAGGTAGCTGCACTCTGTGCTTCCCTGGCTGCCCCTGCCCAGCCGTGCCCTGAGGGTGCCGGGGTCCCCTGATGCCAGCACCTGTAACTCCTCTCCCTGTCTCAGGCACAGGCACAGAAGCTGAGTTTTCTGGCCTGCATCCGCACCGCCTGCACAGCCGCCGTCAAGGATAGCAAGGCTCATGAGCACCTGTGTGCCTGCACATTGGAGGTGGTACAGTGCATTGAGGTAAGGGGAGCACCGGGAGCTGGGATGGGGTGCCTGGGCTCCGCACACCAAGCAGGGCCGCAGTGTCCCATCCCATCCTGCTGTGCCCACAGGTGCTGCTGCAGGAGGAGCCCATTGAGTGCCTGGATGTGGAGCTGTGGCAGCAGGCCATGAGCGCCATCGCCACCATGAGTGTTCACCCCAGCCCAGCTTTGGCCAACATGGTGGCACTGGTCCCGGCTGGGGGCCCTGAGCAGAGCATCACACCTCTGCCCTCTCTCCCCTTGCAGCAGAGCACGGCTGCTTCCCAAGAAGGAGAAGAACGGTCTCCTGAACACCTCCATCAGCACTGTCCTCCATCTCCCTCGCCACACGGACTGGGACGCTGCATCCTGCATGGAGGTGAGCACGGGCTGGGCCCTGGGAACACTTCCTGGGCACCACCACCTGGGATGCCCCTCTGCTGCCAGCAGGACGCAGCAGGGATGGCTGCCCTGACCCCTGTCCTTCTTGCAGATCATGGAAGCCCTGCACCGCCTGCTGCAGGGGCTGGTGGGCAGCACCAGCACCACTGTCCACGTGGAGCTACAGAATATCTTGGAGGTCTGGCTGTGGCAAGGCTGGGATTTGCGGGGACGGTTCAAGGTTGTGAAGGGGGGATCCACACAAGGTCCCCCCAGGGCCTGCTACAGGCAGAGGATGCTGGCCCGAGGCCGGCCCTTGTGGGGTCAGAGGGATGGGTGGGGAGCAGCAGGAGGGCGGCAGGGCTGCAGTAGGACAGGGACGCAAACACCCACCCCCCCTGCAGCTGGGGAGCGAGCGGAAGGACGAGTGCCTCGTCCTGGGGGCACACCGGCAGCTTTTCTCTCCACAGCTCCTGCTGCCCTTCACCATGTGCCAGCTGGCGGCCGTGGAGGAGAGGGCCGCGGCGTGCATTGGCAGGCTGCTCGCCTTCACCAACACCTGCTCCTTGCCAGAGGTAGGGCGCCCTAGTGTGCACAGCTCTGGGGACCATGTCCTGGCTCCCCAGCCAGAGCCCACCTGTCTCACCTGTCTCCAGGCTTGCACAGAGCCTGGGCTGGACCCTGCTGACTCACTCAGCCGTGTGCCTCTGCTGCCTCTCTCCCCAGCTGTGCTCCTGCTTCATGGGAACCACCATCTTCCAGCACAAGTGCCAGGAGAACCAATGCTTCCCTGTGCTGGGGAAGCTGGCCGGACACCTCATCCTGTGCTGCACCTCCATGGATGAGAGGACCAGAGGTGAGGCGATGAAGGCTGTCTGTCATCTTTTCATCTTCATCACCCCCCCAAGTGAGAGGAGTTGCGTTGGGCTAGGTCCCTCAGACCTCCAGGTGCCCAGGCCCCTCACTCACATTGTGTGCGCTCCTCTCCAGGATTGTTGCTGGAGCAGAAGGAGCCCAAGGTGCCACAGCTCTGGAAGAGCCAGCTAGCTTTGCTCCACCAGGAGGCGTCCCGTGAGAACAGAGCCACTAATATCTTCCAGGTACAAAGAGCAAACCCTGAGCCCACAGGAGAACCCAGGCCTGCAGTGTCAGAAAGCGCTTTCCCCGAGCAGCCCTGGTGCCCGTAGGGCCCTCACACTCCATATCCTTGGCGTCACCCAGCCCAGTCCCTGCTCCCAGCTCTCCTGAGGCCCCAGCATGGCTGAGCAGCCATGCAAGAGATGAGTCATTCCTCCTCTCCTTCTTCCCACAGGTCCTTCTGAAGTACTCCTGTACCCCGAAACAGTGAATGTCTTACTCATGACCATTGAGAGTATGACAGCACCGAGCCTCCACAGCACCGATCTGGCTGCCCACATGATAGATGTGCTCGCAGCAGAGGCTTGCTTCCCTCCACAGCAGGTGGGAACCTGCTACTGCCACAGCTCCAGCCCTCGGGGCTCTGCTCCATCCCTGGCACTGGCACCACACTTGGCCGATAGGCAGCAGCGGGGATGGCAGCAGGGCCCTGCTCCGGTGCCATCCCATTCTCACTTGTGTCCCCCTCCAGGTGTGAAAGATCATGAAGACCATCTACAACAGCCTGCCTTCCACCAAAGACAAGGCAGCTCTCAAAAGCCTGGGCAGGGCCCTGCTCATGCTGACCAGCAAATTCCCGAAGGAGATGGTTAGCAGCCTGCTGGTCTGCTCCCCCACCTGCACCAGGTACGGGGCCCACAGCCCTCAGGGCTCCTCTCCCTTCCCTTCTCAACCCCACGGCTGTCAGCCATGCGAGGGCAGCCATGACGACAGCCCTGGGGAATCTGCAGGGTCACTGTCACCATGTGGAAGGAAATGCTCTCAGAGCCCCCAGCCATGGAGAAGGCGCTGCAGAAGCTGCTCCGAGTGCTGATAAACCACTCTCAGCAGCACTCATCACCATTCATCAAGGACTGGCCACGTGTCCTTGCCCTGGCCGTGAGTTCCTCACTCACCCAGCTGAGCCTGAGCCCCCGCTCCCCTCCCCTGTCCACCCCCAAGCCTTCTCCCTGCCCTGACATCTGACCTGCCTGGAGCTCTCGGGGTCTCCCTTCCCCTCCCTTCCTCCATCCCTACAGTTGTAGAGATGGGATAGAAACCTGGGGGACGGGGCAAGAATCGTATCCGGGTGCTTTCTGCAGGCAGCAAGGACCCTACCTGAAATACTCCAGCTGCCTCTGGTCCTGAAGGAGGCCCAGACCATCTTCCCAAAGCTCTTCCTGGCCCTCCTCCTGCAAGCGTCCTTCACCACCAAGCTGACACAGCAGGAGGTGGAGATCTTTTGGGAGGAGCACCAGCAGCACCAGCTCACTCCCATCAGGTGCCACATCCCCGTCCCCCCGCTGCACCCAGGGACCCGGTGCTGGGGCTCCCGATGTGACTTGCACCCTTCTCCACCTGCAGGTCCACGGTGCAGGCCTTGAAGGTGCTGCTCTGCAGCATGGGCCTCCAGAGGCAGATGGAGGCCATCCAAGAGCAGGGTGGCTGGGACGCGCTCCTCAGCACCGTCACCCACCTCCAGGGCATGCAGGTGGTGGCTAGAACTCCTTCCTTGGGGTGCCAGGGGGTCCCCAGTTCTTGGATAAAGTGCTGCCACAGTCTGTGGCCCCTGCGGCATTGGCAAGAGGGCTACACAGCCACAGCTGTGTCCCCCTGGCTCGGGGTTCATGGTACCTTCTTATCCTGCCAGGGCCATGAGGGAACTGCCCGGTGCTCTGCGTGACCCCATCTTCCACCAGCTGGTTGAGCTGCTCAGCAACAGCTTCTACTCCTGGGAGATGGTGGCCATGGTCTTCCTCATTGAGGTGAGCAACAGCTGCAGAAGCAGCCAACTTGAGGCTGCAAGGCCGTTGCTGGCACGAGCCCTGCTGCCTCCCTTGGGGCCAGGCTTGACTGTGCCCTGCTGTCTTTCCCCAAGCAGATTGTTGGATCTAGCACTAAGAGCCGCATGTATTGCAGATGCTGGAGTGCGTGGACCTCACCACAGAGCTGCACCACATCCTGAAACTCTTCACCACCTATCTGCAGAGCCAGAGCGTGGGCATGCAGCAGCTGGTGCTCAGGGGCATCCTGCAGCTCAGCAAGAGGCAGGACACGGTGAGCAGGAGCGGCCAGGAATGCCACAGGTGCTGCAGGTTGGGCTGGGCCTGCCTGCCCCAGGGCTGTAGCAGGACCACCTACAGCTCAGCTCCTCTCCAGGCAGTGAGGAGCTGGTGCTCTCTGCCTATCCCATCACTGCCTGCTATCCTTGGGGCTGGCACTGGAGCCGTTTTGACCTCACTGTGCTTGCATCTGTACCTAGAGGAAGGCGTGTTTTTCCCGCAGACAAAGCCAATGATCATCTTCCTGCTGTGCATCATGGAGCAGCTGCAGGATGCAGACAGCGACATCCGTGCCATAGCCCTACCAATACTCAGCATGCTGCTGCAGCTCCTGGTTGGGGCTAAGATCACCCTCATGGCTCTGGAGCTGTCCGGCAAGCTCCCAGCACTCTTTAATGACGTAAGGGTGGAAGGGAGCCCAGAACACAAAGGATGTGGGTTTGAGCCCAGCGTGCCCATTCCTGCTGCCTTGTGACAGCACACCAGGGGACTTCCTGACTGGTCTGCAGTTCCAGGCGCTGCGTGCCCCTGGGCAGACTTTCTGCAGGGCAGAGCTTGCACACTTTAGAGCAGTTCTGGGGCCACCCTCAAGATATCAACTCTTTGAAAGGGTAGATAACAGGACAAGGGGAAATGGTTTTAAGTTGAGGGAAGGAAGATTTAGGTTGGATGTCAGGGGGAAGTTCTTTGCAGAGAGAGAGGTGAGGTGCTGCAACAGGCTGCCCAGAGAGGGTGTGGATACCCCATCCCTGGAGGTGTTCAAGACCAGACTGGATGGAGCCCTGGGCAGCCTGGTCTACTATTAGATGTGGAAGTTGGTGGCCCTGCATGTGGCAGGGGGATTGGAGATTCATGATCCTTGAGGTCCCTTCCAACCTTGGCCATTCTGTCATTCTGTGATCTGCCTGCAGCCTCTCAGCTCAGAGATTCTGCCCCCACTTCATTGATGGTGATGGCCCTGCTTGCCATGGAGGTGGAGCTGCTGACATTGACATCCTTCCTTTCTCCCTTCCTACTCTGCAGGCATCCAGCACTGTGTGACAGCTCTCCATCGACCTCTTTTTGGAAATGCTGAGCTTTGTGGAGGGCCAAGGGAAGAGGAAGATGCAGAAGGAGGTGTGCAGGAACCTGGTCCTGCTGTATCTGCAGCTGCACGATGAGAAAAACAGCGTGGCCAAGGTGGGGATTGCATTCATTTGGGGGAGGGCCATGCTCCTCCTGTGGTGCCCCCCGAACACCAAGAACATTGCAGCCCATGGCAGCATCAGCCCCTGCTGCTGCATCCTCCCTGTGGAGGAGCTCCGGGGGACACGGGCTTTGCTGCTGCTTGGGCTGCGGTGCCATCTCATCTGTTTGGCAGGCCTCCCAGAAAGCCCTCCTTGGTGCTGCACGGTTCCTGCGTTGGAGGTGGCTGGAGCACCTGGTGCAGACAGCACAGTTCTGGCAGATCGGTGAGTGCCTGGTGTGCACATTCCCACATCCCAGGACAGGGTCGGGACCACCCTGCGCTGACCCTGCACTCTTCCCTCTCCAGCTGGCCAAGAGGAGGAGGAAGAATGCAGCACAGGACTACCTGGGCCAGAGCCTGCTCTACCTACAGAGCCCGCAGGAGCCCCTGCGCTGGGAAGCTGTGAGGTTCATCGGTGAGCCACAAGACTGAGCTTCCCCTGTCCCAGGCCCTCTGCACTGCATCCAGGGAGCAGCTGGGGTCGCTGACGGGGCGTGTGTTCCTAGGGCTCTTAGGGGAGATTGTGAGGGATCAGCAGCAGGCCAAGAGAGAGTGCATCTACCAAGGTGAGCCAGGCAGTGGGATGTTGGGGCAGCCGGCGGGCGACATGCCTGTCCCCTGCTCCCTCCTGCCGGAGGGAAGAGCTGGGCGCCCTGCGGGTACACGGCTGTCAATGAGCCTATGTTCCTCTGTTATCTCTGGCCTTCAGGGAGCGCAGAGAGACCCCAGTCCATCTGTCTCCTCGCTGGCCCTTCAGACACTGAAGATCCTGCAGGAAATGAGGCCATGTCCACCACGAGGAGACTTGGGGCAGCTCTTCTTCAGGCTCTGCAGTGCACGGAGGAGGTTGCGCTCTTCCTGGGCAGACAGCTGAGCGCCCTGGAAAGCTCCCGTCATCTCCTCCTGCCCGCTGCTCAGCTCTGCAAATTAATCTGACTTGATGAGAATCTCTGTATTTGCAGAAGCTCAGATCATCAGCAGCACAGGCATACTTGTTCCTGCAAGAGGTGAAAGGATTATTCTAAAATATCCTTTTCACATGAAGGTGGATGAAATAATCGAAAGAAGAACTGATCACAGAAGTCTCCTAATTAACCCCTTTTTCACCAACCCATCTGTTATCATCCAGCCTGGTCAATTCAGTATAGCAAACTGCCTCATTCCTTTTAGCACAAATTATGAGGTGTATGAAGATTTAACAGAAAACAGAAAACCAACCTTCCTTGCAGAACAGTTCCTGCTTGCTTAGCAAGCGTATTAGCCACATAGGCCGTTCCGTAGCTCGTTTGCTCCATCTTTTGGTAGAAGAAAGGACTGCAACTCTGTGGTCCAATTTACTTGAGGTTCACTCATCGAAGAGCAGTTTCCACACCTAAGCGCAATAGCTTTTCAGGTTAGAGTCTGCTCCTCATTTTAAGAGCTCAGCAATAAGACAAAACAAAGAAAGAAAGAAGACTGCCCAGAGAAAACACAAAAGGGAATGGGATAAGACAGCATTTGCAGACAAGGCAAACGACCAGGGGAAAAATCACATTTCACCCCTGGAACCTCAAGGTCAAGACTCCACAATCCTGCACTCAATTCTCATTCTCCAGCCCTCGCAAGTGGACCAAGGAGAATTCCTCTAGTTCTGCCATAGCCTCCAACATTCCGTTTGCCGGTTTGAGCCATGGAAGTGTTTTCAGCCCTCTAATATCGCTGCTTTCCACTCACGAACCCTAACAGTTCAGAACATTTCTTTCCCTAGGTCTGGGAACGTGTTCAGCTATTTTCATCAGGTTGCAGACCCCTCTGCCTTAAAACAAGGCAAAACACCCCAAGGCAGCAGTGTGCTTTTTCCTCCTTTGCTTTTGCAGCTTGGCATCCGTTCTTGCCTTCCCACTCACATTTTAGGAGATGGCTGCAGAAGAGCTGTATTTCTCAATGTCAGTGGAAACAGAAAATATGGTCTCTATAGCGCACAGCATCACCCGCTCAGACAAGCACCTGCAACTGTCCAAACCACACTGTGTGCAGGCAGCAGGGTTTAATGCACAAGAAGGTGTTTAAAACAGGATGAGCAAGAGCATCCACTACTGGAAGGAGCAGAGGGATGGCAAGAGCACAGCTGGAATGAGCACAAAGCCCAACAAGCAAACGCTGACTGACAAGTTACTTCTTCACAGCTTCCTAACCACTCTCTTTCCTGCCTTATTCCCTCTGTGTTCATTCTCAGAAAAGATGACCTGCTGTTCTGACACTACAGAACAACATCCTGATAGCTGCTTCACAGCAATGTCAGCAACTCCTCCATTTTCATTTCAGTACGGCAGTATCATTAGAGATCCTGGATGTGGTCCGGTTTAACTGAGACATACTTCTTCATCTAAGGACCAACTGCCTGTGTGCCGGTCAGAAATACATCAGTTACCTATCAGGCAGTGGAGCAAAAAGCACTTCACAAGCGCTTGTTACTAGGAAGGAAAGACAGACTGCATTATATTCAAGGTCCAGAACTATGCCTTTACAAAGACAGACCTGCACTGTGGTATGTTTTACCTGCTGAACGTGAAAGGGTAGGCATGTAGCCAAAGAAGCAGCGTATGCACTGATAAAACAAACTTCCAGAAGAATCATGGAAACGAGACCAGGAAACAAGGCAAACTTCACAAAGATAGAAATGGGAAATTTCACCTTCTCTTCCAAGAAGAGGATCTTTTGTCCTAGGAATACCCCTTCTCTTACAACTGCCAAAATCTTCTCTTACAGTCTCCCCAAAATCCTCCATGACAATCCCAAATGGGACACTTGCAACCAAGAAGAGGACACTTGCTCCCAGAAAGACCACTTTTCTCCCCAAGACAGGAGGTTTTCTCCCCATTGGATGACATTTTCTTTAAGAAAGACCTGTTTTCTTCCCTCAAGAGGACATTTTCTTCCCCACAGAGGACATTTTCTTCCAGAAATACTGGTACTCTCAGAAATACCTCCATTTCCTCCCAACTATACTACATGACACGCCTCATGATGACACTGACTCCCAGATTTTTGGCGTTTTCTAACAGAAATACCACTTCTCTCCCAAATAGATGGCCTTTTCCCTCTCAAGAATCAGTTTCTCACAAATACCTAGCATTTTGTCCCAGAAACACCAGCTTTCTCACAGATACATGACCTTTTCCCCCCCACAGCAGACATTTTCTCCCAGAAATGTGGCATATGATCACGGATATACTACTTCTATCCCAAATATGGGACATTTTCCTTCAGAAATACCACTTTGCTCACAAAGACGCCACATTGTCATCCAGGAACACTATTCTAGTCCCCTAAACATTCTCTCTTCCACCAAAAAACAAGGGCATTTTCTCCCAGATAGGCCACTTTTCTCCAAACTATGGGACCATTATCCTGGAAATACCATTTTTTTCCTACAAATACAGCATTTTCTCCCAGAAAGACCAGCTTTCTCGCATAGATATGATCTTTTCCACTCAAAAGAAGACATTTTCTTCAAGAAACACGGTTTTCTCACAGACGTATGAACATTTCCTCCCAAAAGAAGACACTTTATCCCAGAAATTCCTCTTAGAAATGCCTCCCATTTCATCCCAAGGGTACTACTTGACCCTCCTCAAGATCACACTTACTCCCATCAAGATGGCATTTGATCACAGAAATACCAGGGCAGCTTCGGCCCCCAAAATAGGACACTTTCTCTCCAAAACAAGACATTTTCTCCCAGAAATACCAGGACTCTTCAAAATACCTCGTTTCATCTCAAGCATACTACTTTACACTCTTCCAGATCACACTGCCAGAAAAATGCCCTTTTCTCCCTCATAGACCAGGTTTCTCCCGGAGATGGGATACATTCCCCCAGAAATACCTGCTTATTCTTCAAAATACGGTCTTCTTCAAAAAATACCACCTTTCTCACAAACATATGTCATTTTCCAACCAAGTATGCTACTATCTCCCCGAAACAGCACTTTGCTGAGAAATACCTGACACTTTCTCTCAAAAATATTGCTTGACACTCCTCCAGAAGACACTTTCTCCCAAATTTACCATGTTTTCTCCCTCAAGACACCACGTGGCACATCAAAAAGACCACAGTTGCTCTCCAATACAAGACATTCTTTCCCACCCTTTCCCACTTTTCTCCCTCAACTATCTCCTTTGCTCCCAGAAATACCACTTTTCCCGTGGAAATTTCTCCTTCTCTTCCAAGAAGAGGATATTTGCTCCCAGAAATACCCCTTCTCTGACAACTGCCTCACACTTTCTCCCAAAAATCTTCCATGACAAGACCAAATGGGACACTTGCAACCAAGAGGACTTTCTCCCAGAAATACCACTTCTCTTAGAAATACCTCACATCTCATCCCAAGAATACTACTTGACGCTGCTGAAGATCACACTTACTCCCATCAAGATGGCATTTTCTCCCAGAAATACCAGCTTCTGCCTCCAAAATAGGACATTTTCTCTCCAAAACAAGACATTTTCTCCCAGAAATACTTTTTCAAAATTTCTCACGCTTCATCTCAAGAATAGTACTTTGCTCTCCTCCAGATCACGCTTACTCCCGTCAAACCTGCCTTTCCTCTCAGATAGACCAGTTTCCTCCCAATTATATGACATTTCTTCCACAAAGACCAGTGTTCTCCCAGAAAGGGGACATATTCCCCCAGAAATTCCTGCTTATTTTTTAAAATAGAGCATTTTTTTCCTAAATACCAGCTTTCTCACAAACACATGTCAGTTTCCAACCAAGTATGCTAGTATCTCTCTCAAAGAGCATTTTTCTGAGAAACACCTTACTCTTTCCATTAAATATACTCCCCTGAAAATGTGGTATTTTCTCTCAGAAATATCGCATTGCAATTGGAAATATGATTTCTTTTTCAGGAATATGAGATTTTCTCCCAATAATGGTATGTTTCATACAAATCCTTCAAGTTTGATGAATAGAGTAGAAGGGAAAACCACCTCTAATAAGGCAGCTAGAAGTTCGAGGAGTGACACACGTTGTGCTCTCAGGGAGATTGTTACAGAAAGCCGAGTGCCATTGTTTCTGTACAGCGGAGAAAAAAGCCCCTGCTTGCAGGTAATGCGGTAGCCTGATGTCGCACATTCTTGGCACCTGAGAAAAACGAGATTGCTGCTGAAGGCAGAAAGCGGCACTCGCGGTGAACCGCTGCAGATAGTTTGAGTCGCTGGAAACTGCTGCATGGTCGCCTTGTGTACAGGCAGAATCCTCCACGCTGTGCTACGTAGGCAGTGCTTATATCTTTCTTTCGACTGACAGTTGGCATTCGTAAGGAATACGACCTTACAATCCAAAATACCAAATTACTCAGAAATATCACATTGTCATCGAGAAATACCAGTCTCATTCAACGAATTTGAGCTTTTCACCAAGAAAAGGGACATTTCACATCACAAATACCAGCATTCTCCAAAAAAAGAGATATTTTAGAAAGGAATATCACTTTTTATTCTAATATATGAAAATTTTCACTGGAAATAACAATTTTCCGAAGCCTTTTGAAAGGAAAAGATCATAAATTTGTGAAAAACGTGGAATGTCTGAAAGAAAACACCACACATAGGGGAAAAAATATATTATCTGTGAGAAAAATGACCAACATTTCAGCTAAAAATGGTAGATCTGAGGGAAATTGTCAGTTTTTTTATTTTTTCAGAGAAATAAGACAGCGTATCTAGAGAAAACTTGAGCATTTGAATGAAACATTCCAATTAGGGGAAAATATCATATTCCAGAAAAAGAAATCATATTACCTACTGCAATACAGTATTTCTGAAAGAAAACGCCACATTTTTATGGGAAAATTACTAAAAGAAAAAGAAAGATATTTCTCGGAAAACTGCTGTTTCGGGGAGATAGTAGCATCCTTGGTTGGAAAATGACAGGTGTTTGTGAGAAAGCTGGTATTTTGGGAAAAAAGGCCGTATTTGGAAGAAGAAGCAGGAATTTCAGGGGGAATGTACGCCATCTTTGGGAGGAAAGGGGTCTTTGTGGGAGAAAATGTTGTGTATTTGGGTGAAACCTGGTGTGCCTGGGAGAAAAGGCCATTTAGATGGGAGTAAGTGTGATCCTGAGGAGCGTCAAGTAATATTCTTGGGATGAAAGGGGAGGTATTTCTAAGAGCAGTGGTATTTCTGGGAGAAAATGTCTTGTTTTGGGAGAAAATGTTGTCTTTTGTGGGGCAGAAGCTGGTATTTCTGTGACAAAATGCCATCTTGATGGGAGTAAGTGTGATCATGAGGAGCGTAAAGCAGCACTTGTGTTAGAAAATGGGAGGTATTTCTTGGAGTAGTGGTATTTCTGGGAGAAAATGAGCTGTCTTGGGGATAAAAATGGTGTATGTGTGATGAAATGCCTCATTTCTGGAAGAAAGTGTCCTCTCGAGGACTGTGATGTTGTATATAAAGGTGGAAATGGGAACTATTCTGAAGAGTCCTGGTATTTCTGGGAGAAAATGTGTGATGTGGGGGGGAGAAGGTCATGTACCTGTGAGAAAGCTGTTGTTTCTGGGAGCAAATGCCAGGTATTTGTGAGCAAAGGGATGCTTGAGAGGGAAAAGGCCATCTCTTTGGGATCCAAGTGGTATTTCTGTTAGAAAATGCGCCAAATCTGGGAGTAAGTGTCATCAGGAGGCGTGTCATGGAGTAGATGTGGGAGGAAATGGAGGTATTTCTAAGAGTAGCGGTATTTCTGGGAGCAAATGTGGTCTTTGGGGAAGAAAATGTCGTCCTGAGGGAAGAAAACAGGCCTTTCTTCCCGAAAATGTCATCCAATGGGGAGAAAACCTCCTCCCTTGGGGAGAAAAGTGGTCTTTGTGGGAGCAAGTGTCCTCTTCTTGGTTGCAAGTGTCCCATTTGGTCTTGTCATGGAGGCTTTTTGGGAGCAAGCGTGTGTCAGTGGTAAGAGAAGGGGTATTTGTGGGAGCAAATATCCTCTTCTTGGAAGAGAAGGTGAAATTTCCCAATGGAAAAGTGGTATTTCTGGGAGCAAAGGAGATAGTTGAGGGAGAGAAGTGGGAAAGGGTGGGAAAGAATGTCTTGTATCGGAGAGCAACTGTGGTCTCTTTGGTGTGCCAAGTGGTGTGTTGGGGAGAACACGTGGTTAATAGGGGAGAATATGTTCTCTGGAGGAGTGTCAAGTAGTGTTTTGGAGAGCAAATGTCAGGTATTTCTCAGCAAAGTGCTGTTTCGGGGAGATAGTAGCATCCTTGGTTGGAAAATGACAGTGAGAAAGCTGGTATTTTGGGAAAAAGGCTGTATTTTGAAGAATAAGCAGGACTTTCAGGGGGAACGTTTGCCATCTTTGGGAGAAAACGGGTCTTTGTGGGAGAAAATGTTGTGTATTTGGGAGAAACCTGGTCTGCCTGGGAGGAAAGGCCATTTAGATGGGAGTAAGTGTGATCTTGAGGAGTGTCAAGTAGTATTCTTGGGATGAAACGGGAGGTATTTCTAAGAGCAGTGGTATTTCTGGGAGAAAAAGTCTTGTTTTGGGAGAAAATGTTGTCTTTTGGGGGGCAGAAGCTGGTATTTCTGTGACAAAACGCCATCTTGCTGGGAGTAAGTGTGATGTTGGGGAGCGTCAAGCAGCATTTGTGTTAGAAAATGGGAGCTCTTTCTTGGAGTAGTGGTATTTCTGGGAGAAAATGAGCTGTCTTGGGGATAAAAATGGTGTAAGTGTGATAAAATGTCTCATTTGTGGGAGAAACTGTCCTCTCGAGGACTGTGATGTTGTATATAAGGGAGGAAATGGGAAGTATTCCGAAGAGTCCTGGTATTTCTGGGAGAAAATGCCCCGAATCTGGAAGTAAGTGTCATCAGGAGGCGTGTCATGGAGTAGATGTGGGAGGAAATGGAGGTATTTCTAAGAGTAGCGGCATTTCTGGGAGCAAATGTGGTCTTTGGGGAAGAAAATGTCGTCCTGAGGGAAGAAAACAGGCCTTTCTTCCCGAAAATGTCATCCAATGGGGAGAAAACCTCCTCCCTTGGGGAGAAAAGTGGTCTTTGTGGGAGCAAGTGTCCTCTTCTTGGTTGCAAGTGTCCCATTTGGTCTTGTCATGGAGGCTTTTTGGGAGCAAGCGTGTGTCAGTGGTAAGAGAAGGGGTATTTGTGGGAGCAAATATCCTCTTCTTGGAAGAGAAGGTGAAATTTCCCAATGGAAAAGTGGTCTTTCTGGGAGCAAAGGAGATAGTTGAGGGAGAGAAGTGGGAAAGGGTGGGAAAGAATGTCTTGTATCGGAGAGCAACTGTGGTCTCTTTGGTGTGCCAAGTGGTGTGTTGGGGAGAAAACGTGGTAAATAGGGGTGCAAATGTCCCCTGGAGGAGTGTCAAGTAGTATTCTGGAGAGGAAATGTCAGGTATTTCTCAGCAAAGTGCTGTTTCGGGGAGATAGTAGCATCCTTGGTTGTAAAATGACAGGTGTTTGTGAGAAAGCTGGTATTTTGGGAAAAAAGGCCGTATTTGGAAGAAGAAGCAGGAATTTCTGGGGAAATATATCCCATCGTTGGGAGAAAACGGGTGTTGGTGGGAGAATATGTCATGTACTTGGGAGGATACTGGTCTATGTGGGAGAAAAGGCCATTTAGATGGGAGTAAGTGTGATCTTGAGGAGTGTAAAGTATGGAATGAAAGGGGAGGTATTTCTAAGAGAAGTGGTATTTCTGGGGGAAAATGTCTAGTTTTGGGGAGAAAATGTCCTCTTTTGGGGAGCAGAAGCTGGTATTTCTGTGACAAATTGCCATCTTGATGGGAGAAAATGTCGTCAAATGGGGAGAAAGCTGGTATTTCTGGGCAAGTATATCGTATGCTTGGGAAAAAGCGGATATTTCTGGGAGAGAATGTCCTCTTTTTGGTAGAAATTTTCCTGTGTTTTGGAGAAAGGCGGTGCTTCTGGGAGAAAATCTCATGTGCTTGGGAAACAGCTGGTATTTTTGGGAAAAAATGTCGTCTTTTTACAGAAAATTTCATCTTGAGGATTATAATGTCGTATTGTTTGGAGAAAGCATGAGGCATTTCTAAGAAAAGTGGTATTCCCAGGAGACAGGATCATCGTTCTGGGGGAGTGGGGATGAGGTGGTATATTTGTGAAAAAGCTGGTATTTCTAGAAGAAAACATCCTCTATTTACGAGACAACTGGGCTTTGTGGCAGAAAATGTCACCCCTTTGGGAGATGAAACGGCCATCTGATAGTTAGGAGTGGGTGGAAAAGTTCATATCTATGCGAGAAAGCTGGTATTTTTGGGAGATAATGTCCTTGCTTTTTGGTGGAAGGGACTTTTATGGGACTAGAATAGTGATCCTGGATGACAATGTGACGTCTTTGTGAGCAAGGTGATACTTCTGAGGGAAAATGTCCCAGATTTGGGATAAAAAGAGTATATCTGTGATCAAATGCCATATTTCTGGGAGAAAATGTCTGATGTGGGGGGGAGAAGGTCATGTATCTGTGAGAAAGCTGGTGTTTCTGGGAGAAAATGCCAGGTATTTGTGAGGAAACAGATGCTTGAGAGGGAAAAGGCCATCTCTTTAGGATCCAAGTGGTATTTCTGGGAGAAAATGCGCCAAATCTGGGAGTAAGTGTCATCAGGAGGCGTGTCATGGAGTAGACGTGGGAGGAAATGGAGGTATTTCTAAGAGTAGCGGTATTTCTGGGAGCAAATGTGGTCTTTGGGGAAGAAAATGTCGTCCTGAGGGAGGAAAACAGGCCTTTCTTCCCGAAAATGTCATCCAATGGGGAGAAAACCTCCTGTCTTGGGGAGAAAAGTGGTCTTTGTGGGAGCAAGTGTCCTCTGCTTGGTTGCAAGTGTCCCATTTGGTCTTGTCATGGAGGCTTTTTGGGAGCAAGCGTGTGTCAGTTGTCAGAGAAGGGGTATTTGTGGGAGCAAATATCCTCTTTTTGGAAGAGGAGAAATTTCCACGGGAAAAGTGGTCTTTCTGGGAGCAAAGGAGATAGTTGAGGGAGAGAAGTGGGAAAGGGTGGGAAATAATGTCTTGTTTCGGAGAGAAAATGTCCTACTTTGAGGAGCAGAAGCTGGTATTTCAGTGACAAAATGCCATCTTGATGGGAGAAAGTGTGATCTTCAGGAGGGTAAAGCAGCTTTTCTTAGAAATTTTTCTTAGAAAATGGGAGCTATTTCTTGGAGTAGTGGTATTTCTGGGAGAAAATGAGCTCTACTGGATATAAAATGGTCTATCTGTGATAAAATGGCACATTTTGGGGAGAAACTGTCCTCTTGAGGAGTGTAATGTTGTATATTAGGGAGGAAATGGGAAATATTGCAAAGAGTCCAGGTATTTCTGGGAGAAAATGTCCTCTTTTTGGAGAAAATGTCATCTTGAGGATTGTATATGAAGAAAGCTTCATATTTAAGAGACAACTGGTATTTCTGGTAGAAACACATTTGGGAGATGAAACGGCTGTCTGATTGTTAGGAGTGTGAAGTAGTGTAATTGGGAGGAAATGTGAAGTATTTCTAAGAAAGCTGGTATTTCTGGGAGAAAAGATGGTATTTGCGGGGGAAAATGTCCTCTCTTTGCGGGAATGCTGGTATGTCTGGAAGGAAATCTGTTTTTGGAGGAAACAGCAATAGGAAGGGTAGAAAAGTGGTCTTTCTGGTGGAAAATGTCCTCTCTTTTGGGAGAAGGCTGGTCTTTCTGGGCAAAAATAGGGTATTTCTGGAGGGAAATGTGGTCTTTCGAGTTGCAATGTGGTATTTCTGGGAGAAAATGCAATCGACAGGAGAGAAAAGTGGTACTTTGGGAGAATCTCTCCTATGTTTGGCTGCAAATGTCACCTGGAACAGTTGAAAGTAGTATGTTTTGGAGAAAATGTCAGTTCTTCTGAAGAAAAGTGGTATTTCAGGGAGACTCTCCCATCTTTAGTTGGAAAAGAACCCATCTTGCAGAGAATGCGAGTATTTCTGGGAGAGAAGAGCATCTAGTTTTGAAAAGCAGGGAGTAGTGAGAGGAAAGGTGCTAGTGTTTGGGGTGAAAACAACATCTGGAGGGGATGAGCGTGGTGTTTCTGGCAGAAAAGTTGCTGTCTTTCTGGGAGAAAAGTGGTCTTTCTGGGAGAAAATGTCATCTCTTAGGCAGAAAGCTGGTCTTTCTGTGGTCCAGTGCCATATTCTTGATGGAAAGTATCATCGTGTGGAGTGTGAAGTAGTACTTGTGGGATGAAATGCCATCTCTGTGGGAGAATGGTGGTATTTTGTGGAGATAATGTCATCGTTTTGGAAGAAAGCTGGTTTTTCTGTCAGAAAATGTGATAGTTTGGGCTGAAAATGACATGTTTGGTATTGGAGTGTTGTATCTTTTGGAGAAAAAGGAAACTGATATTTCCGGGAGAAAATATCATGTATTTGGAAGAAATGTTCATGTATCTTTGACAAAGCTGGCATTTCTGGGAGAAAATGTCATCTATTTTTTTGTATTTCTGGGAGAATACATCGTATTTTTGGAACAAATGGTCATATTTCGGATTGAGAAGTGATCTTTCTGGAAGAAAATATCATGCATTTGGGGAGAGCGCCGCTATTTCGGGGATATGACGTCATTTTTTCGGCACTAGTGACACGAGGGAAGAGGCCGAAGCCCAGCTCACTACAACCTCCCTTCCGAGAGTTAGAGAGAAGAAGAAAGTGTTTCTGAGCCTCCTCTTCTCCAGACTGAACAATCCCAGCTCCTTAAGCCGCTCCTCGTAAGGTCTGTGCTCCAGACCCCTCACCAGTTTTGGCACCCTTCTTTGAACCCGCTCCATACCGTTCATACCGGTGATGTCTTTGTAAAAGGGCTCCTTGTTCCTTTTAAGCCCAGCGGCCAGGCTGAGTTCAAGCTGGGCCTTTCGGATTTTCCCTCCACACATCCCAGCAACTTCTCTTTCGGAGTCACCCGTCCCTTCTTCCACTGGATGTAGATTCTCTTCTTCTCCCGCAGCCTCAAGAATCGCTCCCTGTTCATCCAACCCCGCAGGTCTTCTTCCCTCCCCGCCAGCTCATTTTGCTGCTCAGGGGGACAGCCAGCTCCTGCGCCTGTAAGACTTCCTTCCTGAAGAGCCACCAGCCGTCTTGGACCCCTTTACTCTCTCAGAGGGAAACCCAGGGGATTCCCCTACTAGCCTTCGGAATAATCCCAAGTCCCTTCCAGAACACTGACGTGTCCTGCCACAAGACCCACCTCCCACACCTACTGCTGCAGCCATGGGCAGTGTGGGCTGCGCTCACACTCTGACTGCCCTCCCTGTTCTCGGTGGGCAGTAGCACCCTCTTCTCGTCTCTTCTCACCTCTTCTCACCAGGCCCCTTAGCTGGGCTGCTTTTAGCCTGGCAGAAAAGGCTCAAGGTTCATCTCACAGATAAGAGGGAGCAGTGCTGACTCCAACCTGCTGCCTCAGCAGTCCTCCCACAAGCTGCCAGCTGCTGCCAGCACCAGCACTGGCATAGAGCTTTTCCTGGCTTCAAAAAAGCACTACCAAGACCATTTGGGTCGGTCTTTTTACTTTAGGTCCCTTACCCAGTGCGGTCTTACTTAGACAAATAAAGCATTTTTTCCCCAAATACAAGACACCTCGCAAATAGACAACATTTTTCAAAACAGAATGCTATTATGCCCTAGAAATACCAGTTTCCTTACAAATACCGCACAATTTCTACCATAAATAAAAACTTACACACCTCAATATTAGACATACTCCCATCAAGATGGTATATGATCCCAGAAATACCAGATTCTGCCCCCAAAATAGGACATTTTCTCTCCAAAACAAGACATTTTCTCCCAGAAAGACCACTTTTCTCCCCAAGACAGGAGATCTTCTCCCAACTGGATGTCGTTTTGGGGAAGAAAGGCCTGTTTTCTTCCCTCAGGAGGACACTGTCTTCCCCAAAGACGACATTTGCTCCCAGAAATACCGCTACTCTTAGAAATACCTCCATTTCCTCCCAAATCTACTCCATGACACGCCCCCTGATGAAACTGACTCCCAGATTTGGGGCATTATCTCCCAGAAATGCCAGGACTCTTCGGAATACATTTTCACCTTTATATTCAACATCACAGTCCTCGAGAGGACAGTTTCTATCAGAAATGAGGCATTTCATCACACATACACCATTTTTATCCCCAAGACAGCTCATTTTCTCCCAGAAATACCACTACTCCAAGAAAGAGCTCCCATTTTCTAACACAAATGCTGCTTGACACTCCCCAACATCACACTTACTCCCAGCAAGATGGCATTTTGTCACAGAAATACCAGCTTCTGCCCCCCAAAATACGACATTTTCTCCCAAAACAAGACATTTTCTCCCAGAAATACCACTGCTCTTAGAAATACCTCCCCTTTCATCCCAAGAATACTACTTGACGCTCCTCAAGATCACACTTACTCCCATCTAATGGCCTTTTCTCCCAGGCAGACCAGGTTTCACCCAAATACACCACATTTTCTCCCACAAAGACCCGTTTCCTCCCAAAGATGGGATAAGTTCTCCCAGAAATACCAGCTTCTTCTTCCAAATACGGCCTTTTTTCCCAAAATACCAGCTTTCTCACAAACACCTGTCATTTTCCAACCAAGGATGCTACTATCTCCCCGAAACAACACTTTCCTGAGAAATACCTGACATTTTTGCTCCAAAAGACTACTTGACACTCCTCCAGAGGACGTTGTATCCCCTATTTACCATGTTTTCTCCCCAGGAGTTCACTTGGCACACCAAAAAGACCACAGTCGCTCTCCAATACAAGACATTCTTTCCCACCCTTTCCCACTTCTCTCCCTCAACTATCTCCTTTGCTCCCAGAAATACCACTTTTCCCGTGGACATTTCTCCTTCTCTTTCAAAAAGAGGATATTTGCTCCCACAAATACCCCTTCTCTGACAACTGACACACGCTTTCTCCCAAAAAGCCTCCGTGACAAGACCAAATGGGACACTTGCAACCAAGCAGAGGACACTTGCTCCCACAAAGACCACTTTTCTCCCCAAGGGAGGAGGTTTTCTCCCCATTGGATGACATTTTCGGGAAGAAAGGCCTGTTTTCTTCCCTCAGGAGGACACTGTCTTCCCCAAAGACGACATTTGCTCCCAGAAATACCGCTACTCTTAGAAATACCTCCATTTCCTCCCAAATCTACTCCATGACACGCCCCCTGATGAAACTGACTCCCAGATTTGGGGCATTATCTCCCAGAAATGCCAGGACTCTTCGGAATACATTTTCACCTTTATATACAACATCACAGTCCTCGAGAGGACAGTTTCTATCAGAAATGAGGCATTTCATCACACATACACCATTTTTATCCCCAAGACAGCTCATTTTCTCCCAGAAATACCACTACTCCAAGAAAGAGCTCCCATTTTCTAACACAAATGCTGCTTGACACTCCCCAACATCACACTTACTCCCAGCAAGATGGCATTTTGTCACAGAAATACCAGCTTCTGCCCCCCAAAATACGACATTTTCTCCCAAAACAAGACATTTTCTCCCAGAAATACCACTGCTCTTAGAAATACCTCCCCTTTCATCCCAAGAATACTACTTGACGCTCCTCAAGATCACACTTACTCCCATCTAATGGCCTTTTCTCCCAGGCAGACCAGGTTTCACCCAAATACACCACATTTTCTCCCACAAAGACCCGTTTCCTCCCAAAGATGGGATAAGTTCTCCCAGAAATACCAGCTTCTTCTTCCAAATACGGCCTTTTTTCCCAAAATACCAGCTTTCTCACAAACACCTGTCATTTTACAACCAAGGATGCTACTATCTCCCCGAAACAGCACTTTGCTGAGAAATACCTGACATTTGCTCTCCAAAAGACTACTTGACACTCCTCCAGAGGACATTGTATCCCCTATTTACCATGTTTTCTCCCCAAGAGAACACTTGGCACACCAAAAAGACACCGTTGCTCTCCGATACAAGACATTCTTTCCCACCCTTTCCCACTTCTCTCCCTCAGCTATGTCATTTTCTCCCAGAAACGCCTCTTTTCCCTTGAAAATTTCACCTTCTCTTCCAAAAAGAGGATTTTTTCTCCCAGAAATACCTCTTCTCTTACAACTGCCACACGCTTTCTCCCAAAAAGCCTCCATGACAAGACCAAAAGGGACACATGCAACCAAGAAGAGGACACTTTCTCCCAGAAAGTCCACTTTTCTCCCCAAGACAGGAGGTTTTCTCCCCATTGGATGACATTTTCTGTAAGAAAGACCAGTTTTCTTCTCTGAAGAGGACATTTCCTTCCCAAAGGCGACATTTGATCCCAGAAATACCACTACTCTTAGAAATACATCCATTTCCTCCCAAATCGACTCCATGACACGCCTCCTGATGACACTTACTCCCAGATTTGGCGCATTTTCTCCCAGAAATACCAGCTTCTGCACCCCAAAAGACAACATTTTCTCCCAAAACAAGACATTTTCTCCCAGAAATACCACTGCTCTTAGAAATACCTCCCCTTTCATCCCAAGAATACTACATGACGCTCCTCAAGATCACACTTACTCCCATCTAAATGGCCTTTTCTCCCAGATAGACCCGGTTTCTCCCAAATACACAACATTTTCTCCCACAAAGATCAGCTTTGTCTCAACGATGGCATACATTCCCCCAGAAAGTCCTGCGTTTTCTTCAAAATACGGCCTTTTTTTCCCAAAATACCAGCTTTCTCACAAACACCTGTCATTTTCCAACCAAGGATGCTACTATCTCCCCGAAACAACACTTTCCTGAGAAATACCTGACATTTTTGCTCCAAAAGACTACTTGACACTCCTCCAGAGGACGTTGTATCCCCTATTTACCATGTTTTCTCCCCAGGAGTTCACTTGGCACACCAAAAAGACCACAGTCGCTCTCCAATACAAGACATTCTTTCCCACCCTTTCCCACTTCTCTCCCTCAACTATCTCCTTTGCTCCCAGAAATACCACTTTTCCCGTGGACATTTCTCCTTCTCTTTCAAAAAGAGGATATTTGCTCCCACAAATACCCCTTCTCTGACAACTGACACACGCTTTCTCCCAAAAAGCCTCCGTGACAAGACCAAATGGGACACTTGCAACCAAGCAGAGGACACTTGCTCCCACAAAGACCACTTTTCTCCCCAAGACAGGAGGTTTTCTCCCCATTGGATGACATTTTCGGGAAGAAAGGCCTGTTTTCTTCCCTCAGGAGGACACTGTCTTCCCCAAAGACGACATTTGCTCCCAGAAATACCGCTACTCTTAGAAATACCTCCATTTCCTCCCAAATCTACTCCATGACACGCCCCCTGATGAAACTGACTCCCAGATTTGGGGCATTATCTCCCAGAAATGCCAGGACTCTTCGGAATACATTTTCACCTTTATATACAACATCACAGTCCTCGAGAGGACAGTTTCTATCAGAAATGAGGCATTTCATCACACATACACCATTTTTATCCCCAAGACAGCTCATTTTCTCCCAGAAATACCACTACTCCAAGAAAGAGCTCCCATTTTCTAACACAAAGCTGCTTGACACTCCCCAACATCACACTTACTCCCAGCAAGATGGCATTTTGTCACAGAAATACCAGCTTCTGCCCCCCAAAATACGACATTTTCTCCCAAAACAAGACATTTTCTCCCAGAAATACCACTGCTCTTAGAAATACCTCCCCTTTCATCCCAAGAATACTACTTGACGCTCCTCAAGATCACACTTACTCCCATCTAATGGCCTTTTCTCCCAGGCACACCAGGTTTCACCCAAATACACCACATTTTCTCCCACAAAGACCCGTTTCCTCCCAAAGATGGGATAAGTTCTCCCAGAAATACCAGCTTCTTCTTCCAAATACGGCCTTTTTTCCCAAAATACCAGCTTTCTCACAAACACCTGTCATTTTACAACCAAGGATGCTACTATCTCCCCGAAACAGCACTTTGCTGAGAAATACCTGACATTTGCTCTCCAAAAGACTACTTGACACTCCTCCAGAGGACATTGTATCCCCTATTTACCATGTTTTCTCCCCAAGAGAACACTTGGCACACCAAAAAGACACCGTTGCTCTCCGATACAAGACATTCTTTCCCACCCTTTCCCACTTCTCTCCCTCAGCTATGTCATTTTCTCCCAGAAACGCCTCTTTTCCCTTGAAAATTTCACCTTCTCTTCCAAAAAGAGGATTTTTTCTCCCAGAAATACCTCTTCTCTTACAACTGCCACACGCTTTCTCCCAAAAAGCCTCCATGACAAGACCAAAAGGGACACATGCAACCAAGAAGAGGACACTTTCTCCCAGAAAGTCCACTTTTCTCCCCAAGACAGGAGGTTTTCTCCCCATTGGATGACATTTTCTGTAAGAAAGACCAGTTTTCTTCTCTGAAGAGGACATTTCCTTCCCAAAGGCGACATTTGATCCCAGAAATACCACTACTCTTAGAAATACATCCATTTCCTCCCAAATCGACTCCATGACACGCCTCCTGATGACACTTACTCCCAGATTTGGCGCATTTTCTCCCAGAAATACCAGCTTCTGCACCCCAAAAGACAACATTTTCTCCCAAAACAAGACATTTTCTCCCAGAAATACCACTGCTCTTAGAAATACCTCCCCTTTCATCCCAAGAATACTACATGACGCTCCTCAAGATCACACTTACTCCCATCTAAATGGCCTTTTCTCCCAGATAGACCCGGTTTCTCCCAAATACACAACATTTTCTCCCACAAAGATCAGCTTTGTCCCAACGATGGCATACATTCCCCCAGAAAGTCCTGCGTTTTCTTCAAAATACGGCCTTTTTTTCCCAAAATACCAGCTTTCTCACAAACACCTGTCATTTTCCAATCAAGGATGCTACTATCTCCCCGAAACAACACTTTCCTGAGAAATACCTGACATTTTTGCTCCAAAAGACTACTTGACACTCCTCCAGAGGACATTGTATCCCCTATTTACCATGTTTTCTCCCCAGGAGTTCACTTGGCACACCAAAAAGACCACAGTCGCTCTCCAATACAAGACATTCTTTCCCACCCTTTCCCACTTCTCTCCCTCAACTATCTCCTTTGCTCCCAGAAATACCACTTTTCCCGTGGAAATTTCTCCTTCTCTTTCAAAAAGAGGATATTTGCTCCCACAAATACCCCTTCTCTGACAACTGGCACACGCTTTCTCCCAAAAAGCCTCCGTGACAAGACCAAATGGGACACTTGCAACCAAGAAGAGGACACTTGCTCCCACAAAGACCACTTTTCTCCCCAAGACAGGAGGTTTTCTCCCCATTGGATGACATTTTCGGGAAGAAAGGCCTGTTTTCTTCCCTCAGGAGGACACTGTCTTCCCCAAAGACGACATTTGCTCCCAGAAATACCGCTACTCTTAGAAATACCTCCATTTCCTCCCAAATCTACTCCATGACACGCCCCCTGATGAAACTGACTCCCAGATTTGGGGCATTATCTCCCAGAAATGCCAGGACTCTTCGGAATACATTTTCACCTTTATATTCAACATCACAGTCCTCGAGAGGACAGTTTCTATCAGAAATGAGGCATTTCATCACACATACACCATTTTTATCCCCAAGACAGCTCATTTTCTCCCAGAAATACCACTACTCCAAGAAAGAGCTCCCATTTTCTAACACAAATGCTGCTTGACACTCCCCAACATCACACTTACTCCCAGCAAGATGGCATTTTGTCACAGAAATACCAGCTTCTGCCCCCCAAAATACGACATTTTCTCCCAAAACAAGACATTTTCTCCCAGAAATACCACTGCTCTTAGAAATACCTCCCCTTTCATCCCAAGAATACTACTTGACGCTCCTCAAGATCACACTTACTCCCATCTAATGGCCTTTTCTCCCAGGCAGACCAGGTTTCACCCAAATACACCACATTTTCTCCCACAAAGACCCGTTTCCTCCCAAAGATGGGATAAGTTCTCCCAGAAATACCAGCTTCTTCTTCCAAATACGGCCTTTTTTCCCAAAATACCAGCTTTCTCACAAACACCTGTCATTTTACAACCAAGGATGCTACTATCTCCCCGAAACAACACTTTCCTGAGAAATACCTGACATTTGCTCTCCAAAAGACTACTTGACACTCCTCCAGAGGACATTGTATCCCCTATTTACCATGTTTTCTCCCCAAGAGAACACTTGGCACACCAAAAAGACACCGTTGCTCTCCGATACAAGACATTCTTTCCCACCCTTTCCCACTTCTCTCCCTCAGCTATGTCATTTTCTCCCAGAAACGCCTCTTTTCCCTTGAAAATTTCACCTTCTCTTCCAAAAAGAGGATTTTTTCTCCCAGAAATACCTCTTCTCTTACAACTGCCACACGCTTTCTCCCAAAAAGCCTCCATGACAAGACCAAAAGGGACACATGCAACCAAGAAGAGGACACTTTCTCCCAGAAAGTCCACTTTTCTCCCCAAGACAGGAGGTTTTCTCCCCATTGGATGACATTTTCTGTAAGAAAGACCAGTTTTCTTCTCTGAAGAGGACATTTCCTTCCCAAAGGCGACATTTGATCCCAGAAATACCACTACTCTTAGAAATACATCCATTTCCTCCCAAATCGACTCCATGACACGCCTCCTGATGACACTTACTCCCAGATTTGGCGCATTTTCTCCCAGAAATACCAGCTTCTGCACCCCAAAAGACAACATTTTCTCCCAAAACAAGACATTTTCTCCCAGAAATACCACTGCTCTTAGAAATACCTCCCCTTTCATCCCAAGAATACTACATGACGCTCCTCAAGATCACACTTACTCCCATCTAAATGGCCTTTTCTCCCAGATAGACCCGGTTTCTCCCAAATACACAACATTTTCTCCCACAAAGATCAGCTTTGTCCCAACGATGGCATACATTCCCCCAGAAAGTCCTGCGTTTTCTTCAAAATACGGCCTTTTTTTCCCAAAATACCAGCTTTCTCACAAACACCTGTCATTTTCCAATCAAGGATGCTACTATCTCCCCGAAACAACACTTTCCTGAGAAATACCTGACATTTTTGCTCCAAAAGACTACTTGACACTCCTCCAGAGGACATTGTATCCCCTATTTACCATGTTTTCTCCCCAGGAGTTCACTTGGCACACCAAAAAGACCACAGTCGCTCTCCAATACAAGACATTCTTTCCCACCCTTTCCCACTTCTCTCCCTCAACTATCTCCTTTGCTCCCAGAAATACCACTTTTCCCGTGGAAATTTCTCCTTCTCTTTCAAAAAGAGGATATTTGCTCCCACAAATACCCCTTCTCTGACAACTGGCACACGCTTTCTCCCAAAAAGCCTCCGTGACAAGACCAAATGGGACACTTGCAACCAAGAAGAGGACACTTGCTCCCACAAAGACCACTTTTCTCCCCAAGACAGGAGGTTTTCTCCCCATTGGATGACATTTTCGGGAAGAAAGGCCTGTTTTCTTCCCTCAGGAGGACACTGTCTTCCCCAAAGACCACATTTGCTCCCAGAAATACCGCTACTCTTAGAAATACCTCCATTTCCTCCCAAATCTACTCCATGACACGCCCCCTGATGAAACTGACTCCCAGATTTGGGGCATTATCTCCCAGAAATGCCAGGACTCTTCGGAATACATTTTCACCTTTATATTCAACATCACAGTCCTCGAGAGGACAGTTTCTATCAGAAATGAGGCATTTCATCACACATACACCATTTTTATCCCCAAGACAGCTCATTTTCTCCCAGAAATACCACTACTCCAAGAAAGAGCTCCCATTTTCTAACACAAATGCTGCTTGACACTCCCCAACATCACACTTACTCCCAGCAAGATGGCATTTTGTCACAGAAATACCAGCTTCTGCCCCCCAAAATACGACATTTTCTCCCAAAACAAGACATTTTCTCCCAGAAATACCACTGCTCTTAGAAATACCTCCCCTTTCATCCCAAGAATACTACTTGACGCTCCTCAAGATCACACTTACTCCCATCTAATGGCCTTTTCTCCCAGGCAGACCAGGTTTCACCCAAATACACCACATTTTCTCCCACAAAGACCCGTTTCCTCCCAAAGATGGGATAAGTTCTCCCAGAAATACCAGCTTCTTCTTCCAAATACGGCCTTTTTTCCCAAAATACCAGCTTTCTCACAAACACCTGTCATTTTACAACCAAGGATGCTACTATCTCCCCGAAACAGCACTTTGCTGAGAAATACCTGACATTTGCTCTCCAAAAGACTACTTGACACTCCTCCAGAGGACATTGTATCCCCTATTTACCATGTTTTCTCCCCAAGAGAACACTTGGCACACCAAAAAGACACCGTTGCTCTCCGATACAAGACATTCTTTCCCACCCTTTCCCACTTCTCTCCCTCAGCTATGTCATTTTCTCCCAGAAACGCCTCTTTTCCCTTGAAAATTTCACCTTCTCTTCCAAAAAGAGGATTTTTTCTCCCAGAAATACCTCTTCTCTTACAACTGCCACACGCTTTCTCCCAAAAAGCCTCCATGACAAGACCAAAAGGGACACATGCAACCAAGAAGAGGACACTTTCTCCCAGAAAGTCCACTTTTCTCCCCAAGACAGGAGGTTTTCTCCCCATTGGATGACATTTTCTGTAAGAAAGACCAGTTTTCTTCTCTGAAGAGGACATTTCCTTCCCAAAGGCGACATTTGATCCCAGAAATACCACTACTCTTAGAAATACATCCATTTCCTCCCAAATCGACTCCATGACACGCCTCCTGATGACACTTACTCCCAGATTTGGCGCATTTTCTCCCAGAAATACCAGCTTCTGCACCCCAAAAGACAACATTTTCTCCCAAAACAAGACATTTTCTCCCAGAAATACCACTGCTCTTAGAAATACCTCCCCTTTCATCCCAAGAATACTACATGACGCTCCTCAAGATCACACTTACTCCCATCTAAATGGCCTTTTCTCCCAGATAGACCCGGTTTCTCCCAAATACACAACATTTTCTCCCACAAAGATCAGCTTTGTCTCAACGATGGCATACATTCCCCCAGAAAGTCCTGCGTTTTCTTCAAAATACGGCCTTTTTTTCCCAAAATACCAGCTTTCTCACAAACACCTGTCATTTTCCAACCAAGGATGCTACTATCTCCCCGAAACAACACTTTCCTGAGAAATACCTGACATTTTTGCTCCAAAAGACTACTTGACACTCCTCCAGAGGACATTGTATCCCCTATTTACCATGTTTTCTCCCCAGGAGTTCACTTGGCACACCAAAAAGACCACAGTCGCTCTCCAATACAAGACATTCTTTCCCACCCTTTCCCACTTCTCTCCCTCAACTATCTCCTTTGCTCCCAGAAATACCACTTTTCCCGTGGAAATTTCTCCTTCTCTTTCAAAAAGAGGATATTTGCTCCCACAAATACCCCTTCTCTGACAACTGGCACACGCTTTCTCCCAAAAAGCCTCCGTGACAAGACCAAATGGGACACTTGCAACCAAGAAGAGGACACTTGCTCCCACAAAGACCACTTTTCTCCCCAAGACAGGAGGTTTTCTCCCCATTGGATGACATTTTCGGGAAGAAAGGCCTGTTTTCTTCCCTCAGGAGGACACTGTCTTCCCCAAAGACGACATTTGCTCCCAGAAATGCGGCTACTCTTAGAAATACCTCCATTTCCTCCCAAATCGACTCTATGACACGCCTCCTGATGACACTTACTCCCAGATTTCGGGCATTTTCTAACAGAAATACCACTTGGATCCCAAAGAGATGGCCTTTTCCCTCTCAAGCATCCCTTTTCTCACAAATACCTGGCATTTTCTCCCAGAAACAACAGCTTTCTCACAGGTACGTGACCTTCTCTCCCCCACATCACACATTTTCTTCGAGAAGTACCAGGACTCTTCGGAATACTTCCCATTTCCTCCCTTATATACAACATTACACTCCTCAAGAGGACACTTTCTCCCAGAAATGTGGCATTTTGTCACAGATAAACCATTTTTATCCCCAAGACAGCTCATTTTCTCCCAGAAATACCACTACTCCAAGAAAGAGCTCCCATTTTCTAACACAAATGCTGCGTTATGCTCCTCAAGATCACACTTACTCCCATCAAGATGGCATTTTGTCACAGAAATACCAGCTTCTGCCCCCCAAAATAGGACATTTTCCCTCCAAAACAAGACATTTTCTCCCAGAAAGACCACTTTTCTCCCCAAGAGAGATGATCTTCTCCCAATTGGATGTCATTTTGGGGAAGAAAGGCCTGTTTTCTTCCCTCAGAACGGCATTTTCTTCCCCAAAGACCACATTTGCTCCCAGAAATACCGCTACTCTTAGAAATACCTCCATTTCCTCCCAAATTGACTCCATGACACGCCTCCTGATGACACTAACTCCCAGATTTGGCGCATTTTCTCCCAGAAATACCACTTGGATCCCAAAGAGATGGCCTTTTCCCTCTCAAGCATCTGTTTCCTCACAAATACCTGGCATTTTCTCCCAGAAACACCAGCTTTCTCACAGATACATGACTTTCTCCCCCCCACAGCAGACATTTTCTCCCAGAAATATGGCATTTGATCTCAGATATACTCTTTTTATCCCAAATCTGGGACATTTTCCCTTAGAAATATCACCTTTCTCACAAAGACGTCACATTGTCATCCAGGAACACTATTCTAGACCCCTAAACATCATCTCTTCCACCAAAAAACAAGGAAATTTTCTCCCAGATAGACGACATTTCTCCTAAATATGTGAGCCATTATCCCGGAAATACAAATGTTTTTCCTACAAATACAGCATTTTGACGCAGAAATACCAGCTTTCTTGCACAGATATGACCTTTTCCCCCCAAAAGAAGACATTTCCTCTCAGAAATACCACTTTTCCATTGGGAAATTTCACCTTCTCTTCCAAGAAGAGGATATTTGCTCCCAGAAGTACCCCTTCTCTGACAACTGACACACGCTTTCTCCCAAAAAGCCTCCATGACAAGACCAAATGGGACACTTGCAACCAAGCAGAGGACACTTGCTCCCACAAAGACCACTTTTCTCCCCAAGGGAGGAGGTTTTCTCCCCATTGGATGACATTTTTCTGTAAGAAAGACGTGTTTTCTTCTCTGAAGGGGTCATTTTCTTCCCCAAAGACGACATTTGCTCCCAGAAATGCCGCTACTCTTAGAAATATCTCCATTTCCTCCCACATCTACTCCATGACACGCCTCCTGATGACACTTACTCCCAGATTTGGGGCATTTTCTCCCAGAAATACCAGGATGTGGAGATACTGACTGAGACGTGGTTGCAAGGCAAGGGCCATGATATGATCAAGTTGGTGAAACAGTGCCTTGAAAGTGTAACAGAAACAGGATGGCATGAGGCTGGGAGTTTGTAGATCTAAAGAAGCAGAATCTGCAGAGCTAGCCGTGAAGGTCGATTCTCACAATTGAGGAATTTCCAATCATGAGCTTCGCTTTTGCAATATGTATGAGCTAATTATCTCATGTATAAATAGTTATATTGTACGTAATATAGTTTGAGACCTGTTGATCGTGATAGCATCAGACTTGTCTCCCGTGGTCTTTTCTCCATCAAATGGTGACCCCGACGTGATAAGGAAATTCGGGTCCCTAAGCAGCGGGGACGACGAAAGCACTCCGAGTACGTAGAGGTGCCGCGCCTCAGGACACTCTGTGAGACCTGACCGATATTCTTCGGACACCACGCTACGAGAGAGGGACTACGTTGGGTTCGGGTCCCGCAGCTAGACGGATGGCGAAAGAGTATAAGCTTTTCGAAGAACTCCGTGCCCCGAGCGACCACAGCGGTGGGACTCGGCCGATACGTGCTGCCGAAGCTTGGAGGTCTGCAACGGTACTGACGTGAGTATGGACAGGCAAGCAGCATATGAATTATTTACCGTCTTCTTAAGGAAGCGGCAGTTTAAGCGAATAGATTTAGATAAGGATCTCCCTGTGTTGTTAAGTCATGCAGTTTCTTGTGGGTTTTTTACGAACTCCCATTCAGTACATACTTTGGAAGAGTGGAGACGTTATGGGGATAAATTGTGGGAGTTAGTTTTGGAGGAAGATAAGTCAGCAAAAAAAATGAGTAAATTATGGAAACCTGTACATAATGAATTGTTGATGTCCCAGGCCGAGAAAAGGGCGGCACAGGGTGCTCAAGCGGCGCAGCAGCAAAACCTTGATTATGAGCTCACCCATTACACCCCCCCCTCCTCCTTCCTCTACGGTGCTAACTATACCGCCACCCGTATCTGAGCCCTCAGCGCCCCCATGCGAGTCCCAGGACACTAGCAGCTCTGCATCTGCCGCAGGGGAGGAACCTCAGTGTACCCCCCCCTCAGGTCTCTGTGCAGGCGCCGCGGAACTCCAAACCTGTCCCGGGGGCCGAGTCGGACCTCGCAGAGGCTATAGTTCGGGGAAGGCGGGAGATGTGGTCCATGTTAGCCAAACAGGGAATGGAGGAGGGCGATGCCGACCTCTTACAGGTGGCAATGGAGCAGCTGGCGTTCCCGGTGGTATATACGCCCTCACCACAAGGGGGGATGAACGCTACAATCCATAATTTGGATTGGAAAATGCTCTCTCAGTTGCGCGCCACAGTGGGGTCTTATGGGGTGACTAGTGAGCCAGTTAAGCAAATGCTAG
Source organism: Chrysolophus pictus (assembly GCA_037305975.1). Classification (NCBI taxonomy): domain Eukaryota; kingdom Metazoa; phylum Chordata; class Aves; order Galliformes; family Phasianidae; genus Chrysolophus; species Chrysolophus pictus. Next base: position 36,232,220 of record CM074581.1, on the reverse strand, counting down.
ACTACATCTTTAGTGCAAATACTCTCCTGCCTGCAGATATTAAGGTGGTAGCTAGGCTAATATACACCCCCCATCAGCTACTCTTGTTTAACGCCCATTGGCACCATGAGGCTACAATATCTGCCACAGTGCAAAGGGGTCCTTGGGATCCGCTAGCAGGGGTTACAGTTGATCATCTAATGGGTCTAGGTCAATGGGTACGGACGGAGGCACAGGCACTTGCTGGCCCTGATATTTGTCGGGAAAGTATGGATACAGCCATGAATAAGATAAAAGCCCCTGGAGGCACGCCTATGTATATGGGCATAAAGCAAGGACGGGATGAGCCGTTAGGTGACTTTGTGGACAAGATTATGGAGGCCATAAAAAGGGCTAATGTGCCTGAGCACATGCAGGGAGCTTTGCTTAAACAATGTGTATTGCAGAATGGTAATTCTTCAACCCGATCCCTTGTCGGCGCTATGCCTGGGGATTGGATGCTTCCGGACCTGTTAGAGAAGGCTGCTTCTATCCCGACGGGATCGCAAGCCCTGTTAGTCAATGCTTTGCAGTCATTAGGGGAAGGGCTGAGAGAACAGGCAAGGGTTTTTCAGAATCAGTCACAATCAGCACACTCACAGGTGTTAGCAGCCCTTGCGCCCCTCCAAGTGGCAGCCATGGCAATCCCTCGCTCCTCCAATAATTCCCGCCTGAAGTGCTTTCGCTGTGGAAGAACGGGACACGTTCGCCGTGAGTGCCAAGCGACTGGGATTTGGTGTGGCAAATGTCAGTTCAACACGCATAACGCCACAGCCTGCCGTCAGAAGTTGGGAAACGGGAGGAGCAGCGCGAACAGCGGCCGCACCCGGACACAAATGGCCGCTGCAGCATCAACAACTCCCACCAACAGCAACTTCAACCAGCCACCAGAGGGAGCCTCGGCTTGGACCTGGCAGCCTCAGTAGATGTCACTATCCTGACAAGCCAGCCCCATCGAGTGCCCACTGGGGTATTTGGTCCTATCGTCATCCAGGGCCGAGAAACAGGAGGACTTTTATTAGGAAGGTCATCTGCAAGCATAATGGGGTTATTCGTATTACCTGGGGTGATTGATGCTGATTTCCAAGGAGAAATTGTGATAATGGTATATACTCTATACCCTCCGATAAAGATACAGAAAGGTCAACGATTGGCTCAACTTATCCCGCTACCACAGTTATCAAAAGGACTAACACCGGTGAGCTGTCTGCCAAGGGACCAAAGAAGCTTCGGTTCTACTGGAGGATTGACCCTTCTCACCATCAATCTTGCATCTCGTCCCAGAAAGTTGTGTAAAATATCCTACAAGGATCATGACATTACTTTGATGGGACTGCTAGACACAGGTGCGGATACGTCGATCATCACTCCCGGAGAGTGGCCACCTAACTGGCCACTTCAATCTTCAACGACTACTGTAACTGGGGTCGGGGGAATGACATTGGCTAACCGAACCCCCATCCTTACAGTAGAAATAGATGGCAGAAGAGCCACAGCAGTGTTCTCTATTGCACCGCTCCCGCCCACGGTTCCCTGTCTGATTGGCAGGGACATATTGGCCCAGCTCGGCCTTGTTCTTACCAATGAGCACCCTTTAGTGTGACGGCCATTGCTTGGACTTTCCCGCTACCTCTTACACGGACCACTGAGAATCCGATTGTGGTGAAGCAATGGCCGCTAAAGCGGGAAAGTCTTCAACAAGCACACCAGTTGTTCCAGTACAGGAAAAGTTCAACCAGGGGCATCCGAAATTATCTACCAGCCCTTGGAATACTCTGATTTTTGTAATCAAAAAGAAATCTGGCAAATATCGCCTACTTCATGATTTACGCGCCGTTAATGAGCAGATGGAGCCTATGGGAGCACTTCAACCGGGACTGCCCAATCCTTCTATGATCCCAGAGGATTGGCCCATTTTGATCATTGATCTGAAGGACTGCTTCTTCACTATTGCCTTACATCCTCGGGATACAAAACGCTTTGCGTTTACCTTGCCAGCGATTAATAAAGGTGAGCCCGATAAGAGGTTCGAATGGACGGTGCTGCCTCAAGGAATGCGCAACTCCCCTACTCTTTGTCAATTATATGTTGATGCCGCCCTTCAGCCAATACAAGAACAAATGCCCAACACTATTGTGTATCATTACATGGACGATATCCTTTTTTCCCAGAGCTACCCTTTCACAGATGCACAGTTAGAAGTAATTCGGAAAACTCTTGCGAGTTTCTCCTTGGTGATTGCTCCAGAAAAGGTGCAGCGCACCACACCCTGGAACTACCTTGGATGGAAGATTACTGATAAGCAGGTGATGCCGCAGAAGCTGTCTCTCAATATGAACATCACCACGCTGAATGATGCGCAGAGACTCTTGGGGGACCTACAGTGGTTAAAGCCAGTTGTAGGTATCCCCAATACGCTTTTAGAGCCGTTGCTACCCCTGTTAAAGGGTACGGACCCTTGCACTCCTGTATCGCTGTCAAAGGATCAGCGTACGGCTCTACAAACTATTACAGACCGTATCCTAAACGGCTTCGTCTCCTGGCTTGACCCTGCCTGCCCGTTGTCTCTCACAATTTGGAACAGCAAGGATCACCTTTTGGGCACAGTTACTCAATTTGAACAGAAAAGGGGGGAGAGGGTGCTGGAATGGATGGCACCACCGTTGCAGAAACGAAAAACCATAACCACAAAAATTGAAAATTTGGCATCCTTAATTCAAAGAGGACGCTTACGGATTCTGGAGATCAGTGGCTCGGAGCCCACACGGATTCATCTGCCCATGGAAAAGGCAACATTAGATTGGTATCTACTAAATTCTCCTAAGCTAGCAGAATCGCAGCTGGCCTCCGGCGCTCACGTAGAAACGGGACCATTGATTCCGCGAGCCCTATGATGGATTGGTGAATGGGACTGGATCACGATGCCCTTGCGAAGGGACAGGCCCATCCCCGGAGCTGTGACAGCCTTTACGGATGCTGGGAGGAAAATACGTAGAGCAGCGATTGCCTGGCAGGAGAAAGGAACCTGGCGACAGTATATAGTACAAGCCGTGCCTGCGGACAGCCTACAAACCCTTGAACTTGCAGCAGCTGTATGGGCACTATCCAACTTGAGCAAGCCCCTGAATATAGTATCGGATTCTCTTTATGTAGTAGGGGTCGTAGCTAGGATAGAAGATGCAGTAATTAAAGAAGTCCAGAACAAGCGATTATATGAACTATTTTTACAGTTAAAAAGGGCTCTCAAAGCTTGATCGGAGCCATACTCGATTTTTCATATTAGAAGTCATAAGCTGAGTACAGGTCTAGGAGAGGGTAATCAGAGAGCGGATCGTCTGGTGTCTCTTGCAGTGCCATTGTCGCAATTTGTCATGGCCAAGGAAGCTCATGCGATCTATCATCAAAATGCAAGAGGCTTACAGAAACATTTTCAAATTACCCCTACAGATGCCTCAGCCATTGTTAGAAGTTGCCCTGTGTGCTCAAATCATAATGGCGGGGTGGGTCTAGGGGTTGGAGTCAATCCCAGGGGGTTAACAATTAACGAGCTCTGGCAAATGGACGTCACACACATACCAAGTTTCGGTCGTGTAAGATATGTCCATGTTACAATTGACATGTATAGTCACTTTATTTGGGCTACAGCGCAGTCAGGGGAAAAGGGGCTCCATGTAATCCGACATTTGACAGCATGTTTTGCAGTGATGGGAGTATGTAAGAAATTGAAAACGGACAATGGCCCCGCGTATGTAAGTCAGCGGGTTCAGAGGTTTTTGAAACAATGGGGTGTCGCACATCTGACCGGGATTCCCCACAATCCACAGGGTCAAGCAATAGTCGAGCGTGCTAATGGTACCTTGAAACGTTATGTGGAAAAGTTCAAAGAGATTAGTGATATTCAGGAGCGGCTCTCCAAAACATTGTTTGTATTGAATCACCTATGCATTTTTGGATCTTCGGAGAGCCCCGCTGCAGTAGTGCATAGGATTTCAAACACTGCTGCTGGTAATGAGGAACAGAAACCAGAGTTGTGGGTCAATTACAGAAGCTTAAAGACTGGCATATGGCAGGGTCCAGCTAAGGTTCTTTATTTAGGCAGAGGTTATCTCTGTGTTTCTACGCCTACAGGCCTGGAGTGGATCTCTGCACGTTGGACTAAACCAGCCACAGCACCACAAGCTGGAGGACGTCAGGAACGTACCACTGCATTGGGAACTGCTGGTCCGGCCGCACCGGGAATTCCTGCACCACATCCTTGGCCCAAGATTGGTGAACATTCGGACGCCTGAGCAAGGAATAAGACTATTTGAAGCTCTTGCAGGGTATCATAATCTGGGTCCGAAACAACATCATTGCTGGGGCTGTGGTGCGGCCTGGGGTTGTTGGACATGGGTTTTGTTACATTGCGGGGGCTGTAACAGAATCAGCTGGGTACATCAGACACAGTTACGAGCTTTATGGTGTAGTGGTTGTGAAGCGCGTTGGCAAAGAGACACCGCTGCGCGAGCTTTAGAGCACTATACGGGGGAGCCCCTATTCTCTGCAATAAGAATTTTTGAAAGTGCGGAGCAGCAGGTCCTCACCTACTTCCGCTGGGAGCTCACCCACCTGGTTGCAAGGGCCCAGGCCCTTTATCAGTCATACATTATTAAGACGCAGTGCGGTCAGCCTACACAGCACCCTATGGCAGCAGTTAAAAATGCAGGCCGTGGTCGTGCTGCTGGGCGTTGCAACGCAACTCGTACATACAATCTGGGTACCCCCACAACCTAAGCAGAACATTTGGGTTACAATAGCTAACAAGACAGGGCAGGAAGCCTTCTGCCTAGCACTCTCGTCCCCTGGTAACCCTTTCTCCACCTGTCTGGTAGGTCTACCCGTGGATGACCCCCCATACCCGAATGCAACTTCCAGCTTCAGGCTATTAAAACAATCAATTCAATCATATGCAGATACCTGGGATCAGGTGGTGCCCTATTTTCCAACTGCTAATCTAGAGCCCCAGGAACTAGAGATACTGGGCACAGTGAAAGCTGACTGGTGTGTCTACTTTAATTGGACGAGTGCATATCGTGCCAGTCCAGGAAAATCAGGTGCCAACTACTCATACCCAACAATTGCTAATGCCAGCCATCCTGTATACCAAAATGCAACAGCATGGTGTAATTATACGAGCCCAAATAGATCTCTATCATCCATGGAATATTTCTTATTTGTGGGGACAGAGCTTGGTCCGGAATTCCTTCGAAGTTAGTGGGAGGACCATGTACTCTAGGTTGTCTAACCTTACTAACTCCAAATACCTCTATGATCCTACAGTTACATAGAGAACACCATAGACTAAGGCGAGCAATTCATGCATTCACACCAGAATGTAAAGACAACGTGGACTTTTGGTCTGTATCAGAACGGGTTTTTGCCTCTTTCCTTGCCCCCGGTGTTGCCGCTGCAAAGGCCCTAGCAGATCTGAATAAGCTAGGATGCTGGTTGGCTAAACAAACAAATGCAACATCACGAGCATTGTCAGACCTATTAGTGGACGTTGACTCAATCCGTCATGCTACCCTTCAAAATCGAGCGGCCATAGACTTTCTATTGCTAGCACAAGGGCATGGATGTGAAGAGTTTGATGTTATGTGCTGCAGGAATCTCTCCGACCATTCCCGTTCCATTCACGCACAGCTACAAATCATGCAGACCCTGACAACCCACCTTCAAGAGCATACAGGGTTCGGGCTTGATGACTGGCTGAAGGGGTGGGGTCTGGGACTGTGGCTAACATCCCTGCTGCGATACTTAATAACTATTGGGCTTGTAATATTAGTACTACTGCTTGTTTTACCGCGCTTTTTTCGCTGCCTGCAAAAGGCACTTGCAAATCTTGTTGAAGCAAAATGGAGTGCCTCTTTTCTGGTCCAAAAAGAAAACGGGGGAAGTGTGGAGAGACTGACTGAGACATGGTTGCAAGACAAGGGCCATGATATGATCAAGTTGGTGAAACAGTAACAATCAATATGTAATTCAGGGCAAGGACGCTGTGCCTTTGCCTTGAAAGTGTAACAGAAACTGGATGGCATGAGGCTGGGAGTTTGTAGATCTAAAGAAGCAGAATCCGCAGAGCTAGCCGTGAAGGTCGATTCTCACAGTTGAGAATTTCCAATCATGAGCTTCGCTTTTGCAATATGTATGAGCTAATTATCTCATGCATAAATAGTTATATTGTACGTAATATAGTTTGAGACCTGTTGATCATGATAGCATGAGACTTGTCTCCCGTGGTCTTTTCTCCAACACCAGGACTCTTCAGAAGACTTTCCATTTCCTCCCGAATATACAACATTACACTCCTCAAGAGGACTGTTTCTCCCAGAAATGTGGCATTTTAACACACAAACTCCATTTTTATCTCCAATACAGCTCATTTTCTCACAGAAATACCACTACTCTAAGACATAGATCCCATTATCTACCAAAAATGCTGCTTCACGCTCCTCAAGATCACACTTACTCCCATCAAGATGGCATTTTGTTACAGAAATACCAGCTTCTGCCCCCCAAAATACGACATTTTCCCCCAGAAATACCAGTTCTCGTAGAAATACCTCCCGTTTCATCCCAAGAATTCTACTTGACGCTTCTCAAGATCCCACTTACTCCCATCTAAATGGCCTTTTCTCCCAGGCAGACCAGTTTTCACCCAAATACACAACATTTTCTCCCATGCAGACCAGGTTTCCCCAGAGATGGCATACATTCCCCCAAGAATTCCTCCTTCTTCTTCAAAATACGGCTTTTTCCAAAATACTAAAAACCCAAAAAATCAGAAGGATCGTGAGGCCCCGCTTTCACGGTCTGTATTCATACTGAAAATCAAGATCAAGCGAGCTTTTGCCCTTCTGCTCCAGTTTCTTTCTCACAAACTCCTGTCATTTTACAACCAAGGATGCTACTATCTCCCCGAAATAGCACTTTGCTGAGAAATACCTGACATTTGCTCTCCAAAAGACTACTTGACACTCCTCCAGAGGACATTGTATCACCTATTTACCACGTTTTCTCCCCAACACACCACTTGGCACACCAAAGAGACCACAGTTGCTCTCCGATACAAGACATTCTTTCCCACCCTTTCCCACTTCTCTCCCTCAACTATCTCCTTTGCTCCCAGAAATACCACTTTTCCATTGGGAAATTTCACCTTCTCTTCCAAGAAGAGGATATTTGCTCCCACAAATACCCCTTCTCTTACCACTGACACACACTTTCTCCCAAAAAGCCTAGATGACAAGACCAAATGGGACACTTGCAACCAAGAAGAGGACACTTGCTCCCACAAAGACCACTTTTCTCCCCAAGGGAGGAGGTTTTCTCCCCATTGGATGACATTTTCGGGAAGAAAGGCCTGTTTTCTTCCCTCAGGACGACATTTTCTTCCCCAAAGACCACATTTGCTCCCAGAAATGCCGCTACTCTTAGAAATACCTCCATCTCCTCCCACATCTACTCCATGACACGCCTCCTGATGACACTTACTCCCAGATTTTTTGGCATTTTCTAACAGAAATACCACTTGGATCCCAAAGAGATGGCCTTTTCCCTCTCAAGCATCCCTTTGCTCACAAATACCTGGCATTTGCTCCCAGAAACAACAGCTTTCTCACAGGTACATGACCTTCTCCCCCCCACATCACACATTTTCTCCCAGAAATACCAGGACTCTTCAGAATAGTTCCCATTTCCTCCCCAATAGACAACACTACACTCCTCAAGAGGACAGTTTCTTCCAGAAATGTGCAATTTTATCATACATACACCATTTTTATCCCCAAGACAGCTCATTTTCTCCCAGAAATACCACTACTCCAAGAAACAGCTCCCATTTTCGAACACAAATGCTGCTTGACACTCCACAACATCACACTTACTCCCAGCAAGATGGCATTTTGTCACAGAAATACCACCTTCTGTCCCCAAAATACGACATTTTCTCCCAAAACAAGACATTTTCTCCCAGAAATACCACTGCTCTTAGAAATACCTCCCCTTTCATCCCAAGAATACTACTTGACGCTCCTCAGGATCACACTTACTCCCATCTAAATGGCCTTTTCTCCCAGGCACACCAGGTTTCACCCAAATACACCACATTTTCTCCCACAAAGACCCGTTTCCTCCCAAAGATGGCGTACATTCCCCAGAAATTCCTGCTTCTTCTTCCAAATACGGCCTTTTTTCCCAAAATACCAGCTTTCTCACAAACACCTGTCATTTTACAACCAAGGATGCTACTATCTCCCCGAAACAGCACTTTGCTGAGAAATACCTGACATTTGCTCTCCAAAACACTACTTGACACTCCTCCAGAGGACATTTGCACCCCTATTTACCACGTGTTCTCCCCAACACACCACTTGGCACACCAAAGCGACCACAGTTGCTCTCCGATACAAGACATTCTTTCCCACCCTTTCCCACTTCTCTCCCTCAACTATCTCCTTTGCTCCCAGAAATACCACTTTTCCATTGGGAAATTTCACCTTCTCTTCCAAAAAGAGGATATTTGCTCCCAGAAGTACCTCTTCTCTTACCACTGCCACACGCTTTCTCCCAAAAAGCCTCCATGACAAAACCCAATGGGACACTTGCAACCAAGAAGAGGACACTTGCTGCCACAAAGACCACTTTTCTCCCCAAGGGAGGAGGTTTTCTCCCCATTGGATGACATTTTCGGGAAGAAAGGCCTGTTTTCTTCCCTCAGGACGACATTTTCTTCCCCAAAGACCACATTTCCTCCCAGAAATGCCGCTACTCTTAGAAATACCTCCATTTCCTCCCACGTCTACTCCATGACACGCCTCCTGATGACACTTACACCCAGATTTGGGGTATTTCCTCCCAGAAATACCTGGACTCATACGAATATTTCCCATTTCCTCCCGAATAGACAACATTACACTCCTCAAGAGGACAGTTTCTTCCAGAAATGGGGCATTTTTTCCCACATAAACCATTTTTTCTCCCCAATACTGCTAATTTTCTCCCAGAAATAGCACTACTTCAAGAAATAGCTCCCATTTTCTAACACAAATGCTGCTTTACACTCCCCAAGATCAAATTAACTCCCATCACGCTGGCGTTTTGTCACAGAAATACCAGCTTCTGCCCCTCAAATAGGACACTTTCTCCCCAAACAAGACATTTTCTCCCAGAAATACCACTGCTCTTAGAAATACCTCCCGTTTCATCCCAAGAATACTACTTGATGCTCCTCAGGATCACACTTACTCCCATCTAAATGGCCTTTTCTCCCAGGCAGTCCAGGTTTCTCCCAAATACACAACATTTTCTCCCACAAAGACCCGTTTCCTCCCAAAGATGGCATACATTCACCCAGAAATTACTACTTATTCCTCAAAATATGAACTTCTTCCCAAAATACCAGCTTTCTCACAAACACCTGTCATTCTACAACCAAGGATGCTACTATCTCCCCGAAACAGCACTTTGCTGAGAAATACCTGACATTTGCTCTCCAAAATACTACTTGACACTCCTCCAGAGGACATTTGCACCCCTATTTACCACGTGTTCTCCCCAACACACCACTTGGCACACCAAAGACACCACAGTTGCTCTCCGATACAAGACATTCTTTCCCACCCTTTCCCACTTCTCTCCCTCAACTATCTCCTTTGCTCCCAGAAATACCACTTTTCCATTGGGAAATTTCACCTTCTCTTCCAAGAAGAGGATATTTGCTCCCACAAATACCCCTTCTCTGACCACTGACACACGCTTGCTCCCAAAAAGCCTCCATGACAAGACCAAATGGGACACTTGCAACCAAGAAGAGGACACTTGCTCCCACAAAGACCACTTTTCTCCCCAAGACAGGAGGTTTTCTCCCCATTGGATGACATTTTCGGGAAGAAAGGCCTGTTTTCTTCCCTCAGGACGACATTTTCTTCCCCAAAGACCACATTTGCTCCCAGAAATACCGCTACTCTTAGAAATACCTCCATTTCCTCCCACGTCTACTCCATGACACGCCTCCTGATGACACTTACTCCCAGATTTGGCGCATTTTCTAACAGAAATACCACTTGGATCCCAAAGAGATGGCCTTTTCCCTCTCAAGCATCCCTTTGCTCACAAATACCTGGCATTTGCTCCCAGAAACAACAGCTTTCTCACAGGTACATGACCTTCTCCCCCCCACATCACACATTTTCTCCCAGAAATACCAGGACTCATACGAATACTTCCCATTTCCTCCCCAATAGACAACAGTACACTCCTCAAGAGGACACTTTCTTCCAGATATGTGGCATTTCATCACACATACACCATTTTTGTCCCCAATACAACTCATTTTGTCACAGAAATACCAGCTTCTGCCCCACAAAAGACAACATTTTCCCCCCAAACAAGACATTTTCTCCCAGAAATACCACTGCTCTTAGAAATACCTCCCCTTTCATCCCAAGAATACTACTTGACGCTCCTCAAGATCACACTTACTCCCATCTAAATGACCTTTTCTCCCAGGCAGTCCAGGTTTCTCCCAAATACATGACATTTTCTCCCACAAAGACCCATTTTCTCCCAAAGATGGCATACATTCACCCAGAAATTCCTCCTTCTTCTTCAAAATACGGCCTTTTTTCCCAAAATACCAGCTTTCTCACAAACACCTGTCATTTTCCAACCAAGGATGCTACTATCTCCCCAAAACAGCACTTTGATTAGAAATTCCTTTCTTTTTCTATTTGTAATTTTCCCATAAAATTGTGACATTTTCTTCAGAAATACTGTATTGCATTAGGAAATATGATTTCTTTCTCTGGAATATGATATTTTCTCCCCTAATTGGAATGTTTCATTCAAATGCTCAAGTTTTCTCTAGATACGCTGCCTTATTTCTCTGAAAAAATAAAAAAACTGACAATTTCCCTCAGATATACCATTTTTAGGTGAAATATTTGTCATTTTTCTCAAAGATAATATATTTTTCCCCTAGGTGTGGCGTTTTCTTTCAGACATTCCACGTTTTTCACAAATTTATGATCCTTTCCTTTCAAAAGGCTTCGGAAAATTGTTATTTCCAGTGAAAATTTTCATATATTAGAATAGAAAGTGATATTCATTTGGAAAATATCTTTTTTTTGGAGAATGCTGGTATTTGTGATGTTAAATGTCCGTTTTCTTGGTGAAAAGCTCAAATTCGTTGAATGAGACTGGTGTTTCTCGAGGACAATGTGATATTTCTGAGTAATTTGGTATTTTGGAGTGTAAAGTCGTATTCCTTACGAATGCCAACTGTCAGTCGGAAGAAAGATATAAGCACTGCCTATGTAGCACAGCGTGGAGGATTCTGCCTGTACACAAGGCGACCACATAGCAGTTTCCAGCGACTCAAACTCTCCGCAGCAGTTGACCGCGAGTTCCACTTTCTGCCTTCAGCAGCAATCTCGTTTTTCTTGGGTGCCGAGAATGTGCGACTTCAGGCTACCGCATTGCCTGTAAGTAGGGGCTTTTTTCTCTGCTGTACAGAAAGAATGGCACCCGACTTTCTGTAACGTTCTCCCTGAGAGCACAGCGTGTGTTGCTCCTCAAACTTCTAGCTGCCTTATTAGAGAGGGTTTTCCCTTCTACTCTATTTGTCACAGAATGCTGACGTGTAGCAGCAACGAAAAACCACTCAAAAGATAGGAATAATGGGAAAGACATAAGAATGAGAGAGAAGCGTAGTGCGGAATGCATGGACACATGGAGAAGTCAGAGCCGCTGCTTTGTGATGTGCGCCGAAGTAGCCGCTTGTCGGAGAAAAGCATCCGGCTGAAGTCGCTTTTCTCGGCATTCCAGAGAAATTGCTATGCCGAGAACGTGCGAATTCTGCCTAACGCTATTCCTCCGAATTGTTTTTTTTTTTTTTTTTTCCGCAGGCAAGAATCGATCGCTCTCGACTTTCTATAACGTTCTGCGTGAGAGCACCACATCTGCTGGCTCCCGAATATTCAGTTGCCTTATTAGAAAGTGCTCTCCATTTTCTCTTTTTCATCCCAGAATGCAAGAAATGTCTTAGTAGAGAAGCTTTTCCCATTTTCCCATTTTCGTCACAGGCTTCAGAATTGTAGACACGGAGAACCACCCAAAAACCAGGACGTATATTTAAGAAAACCTGTATTTCTGGTAGAAAATGTCATCTCTTTGGGAGAATCATGGTTTTTCTTGGATAAATGAAATCTCCTTCTGTGGGGAGAAAATGTCATGTATTTGGGGGAAATGGGACACTTCTAGTGGAAAATGTCATCGATTTGGCGAAAGGCTGTATTTCCGGGCGATCATGTCATTGGATTGGAGAAATGTGGTATTTCTGGGAGATAATGTCCTAATTTGGGGAGAAGATGCCGTTCAGTGAGGGAGAAGCATGCATTTCTGAGAGAAAATCTCCCAGTTTTGGGTGAAAATGTCATCTTGAGGATTATAATAACGGACTTCATGGAGAAAGTATGAGGTATTTTTAAGAAAGCTGGTATTCCCTGGAAACAGTCTCCTCTTTTGATTGAGGGAGGGAGAGATGATGTATTGGTGACAAAGTTAATATTTCAGGAAGGAAACGTCCCACATTGAAGAGAGAACTGGTATTTCTGGAAGGAAATGTCACAAACATGGGAGAAAAATGGTATCGCTGTCATTATATGTCGTGTATTTGGGACAAAAATGCAACTTGTGTGATAAAAAGCCGTATGATAGGGCATAAATAAGTGCCATCCAGCCTAATTGGGAGGAAATGGGAAGTATTTCAAAGAAAGCTGGCATTTCAGGGAGAAAAGATGGCATTTCCGGGGGAAAATGTCCTGTATTTCAGGGAATGCTAGTATGTCTGGAAGGAAATCTATTTTCGGATTAAACTGTGATAAGAAGTCTAGAAAATTGTGATGGTAAGTATCATCCTGTGGAGGGTGAAGAAGTACTTGTGGTAGCAAATGTCATCTGTTTGGGAGAATGGTGATATCTGTGGGAGAAAAGATGGTATTTTTGCTGGAAAAAGTCACCTTTGGCATTGTCATATAGTATTTTGTGGATGAATCGCGAAGCATATCTAAGAAAAGCTGTATTTATGGTAGAAAACGTTATCTATTAGGGGAGAAAGCTGGTTCTTCAGGGAGCAAGTCTCCTTCCTTGGGGAGGAAACATCCTCTTCCGGATGGCCAAGTAGGACTTGTGGGAGGAAAAGCCATGTATTGGGGAGAAGGGTGGTATTTCTGGGAGGAAATGCCTTAGGTCTGGTAGAAAATGTATTCAATAGGATTAAAATATGACAGTAGAGGTGGAATATATAATGTGTTTGGACAAAAAGCAGAATTTCTGGGAGCTAATATCATTGGATTGGAGAGAGCTGGTATTTCTGGGAGCTAATGTGTTCTTTTTGAAAGCAAATGCCATTCTCTGGGTGAAAAACGGGCATTTCAGATAGAAAATGTCATCGAATGTGGAAAAAGCTGGAACTTCAGGGAGCAAATGACATAGAAGAGGGAGAGAAGTGGGAAACGGTGGGAAAGAACGCTCTCAGCAAAGTGCCGTTTCGGGGAGATAGTACCATCCTTGGTTGGAAAATGACAGGTGTTTGTGAGACAGCTGGTATTCCAAGGGGAAAAAAGGCCGTATTTTGAAGAAAAAGCAGGAATGTCTGGGGAACGTAAGCCATCTTTGGGAGAAAACGGGTCTTTGTGGGAGAAAATGTGGTGTATTTGGGTGAAACCTGGTGTGCCTGGGAGAAAAGGCCATTTAGATGGGAGTAAGTGTGATCCTGAGGAGCATCAAGTAGTATTCTTGGGATGAAAGGGGAGGTATTTCTAAGAGCAGTGGTATTTCTGGGAGAAAATGTCTTGTTTGGGGAGAAAATGTTGTCTTTTGTGGGGCAGAAGCTGGTATTTCTGTGACAAAACGCCATCTTGCTGGGAGTAAGTGTGATGTTGGGGAGTGTCAAGCAGCATTTGTGTTAGAAAATGGGAGCTGTTTCTTGGAGTAGTGGTATTTCTGGGAGAAAATGAGCTGTCTTGGGGCTAAAAATGGTGTATGTGTGATGAAATGCCCCATTTCTGGAAGAAAGTGTCCTCTTGAGGAGTGTAGTGTTGTCTATTGGAGAGGAAATGGGAACTATTTGTATGAGTCTGGTGTTTCTGGGAGAAAATGTGTGATGTGGGGGGGAGAAGGTCATGTACCTGTGAGAAAGCTGTTGTTTCTGGGAGCAAATGCCAGGTATTTGTGAGCAAAGGGATGCTTGAGAGGGAAAAGGCCATCTCTTTGGGATCCAAGTGGTATTTCTGTTAGAAAATGCGCCAAATCTGGGAGTAAGTGTCTTCAGGAGGCGTGTCATGGAGTAGATGTGGGAGGAAATGGAGGTATTTCTAAGAGTAGCGGCATTTCTGGGAGCAAATGTGGTCTTTGGGGAAGAAAATGTCGTCCTGAGGGAAGAAAACAGGCCTTTCTTCCCGAAAATGTCATCCAATGGGGAGAAAACCTCCTGTCTTGGGGAGAAAAGTGGTCTTTGTGGGAGCAAGTGTCCTCTTCTTGGTTGCAAGTGTCCCATTTGGTCTTGTCATGGAGGCTTTTTGGGAGCATGCGTGTGTCAATGGTCAGAGAAGGGGTATTTGTGGGAGCAAATATCCTCTTCTTGGAAGAGAAGGTGAAATTTCCCAATGGAAAAGTGGTATTTCTGGGAGCAAAGGAGATAGTTGAGGGAGAGAAGTGGGAAAGGGTGGGAAAGAATGTCTTGTATCGGAGAGCAACTGTGGTGTCTTTGGTGTGCCAAGTGGTGTGTTGGGGAGAACACGTGGTAAACAGGGGTGCAAATGTCCCCTGGAGGAGTGTCAAGTAGTATTCTGGAGAGCAAATGTCAGGTATTTCTCAGCAAAGTGCTGTTTCGGGGAGATAGTAGCATCCTTGGTTGTAAAATGACAGGTGTTTGTGAGAAAGCTGGTATTTTGGGAAAAAAGGCCGTATTTGGAAGAAGCAGCAGGACTTTCAGGGGGAATGTACGCCATCTTTGGGAGGAAACGGGTCTTTGTGGGAGAAAATGTGGTGTATTTGGGTGAAACCTGGTGTGCCTGGGAGAAAAGGCCATTTAGATGGGAGTAAGTGTGATCCTGAGGAGCGTCAAGTAGTATTCTTGGGATGAAAGGGGAGGTATTTCTAAGAGCAGTGGTATTTCTGGGAGAAAATGTCTTGTTTTGGGAGAAAATGTTGTCTTTTGTGGGGCAGAAGCTGGTATTTCTGTGACAAAACGCCATCTTGCTGGGAGTAAGTGTGATGTTGGGGAGTGTCAAGCAGCATTTGTGTTAGAAACTGGGAGCTGTTTCTTGGAGTAGTGGTATTTCTGGGAGAAAATGAGCTGTCTTGGGGCTAAAAATGGTGTATGTGTGATGAAATGCCCCATTTCTGGAAGAAAGTGTCCTCTTGAGGAGTGTAGTGTTGTCTATTGGGGAGGAAATGGGAACTATTTGTATGAGTCTCGTGTTTCTGGGAGAAAATGTGTGATGTGGGGGGGAGAAGGTCATGTACCTGTGAGAAAGCTGTTGTTTCTGGGAGCAAATGCCAGGTATTTGTGAGCAAAGGGATGCTTGAGAGGGAAAAGGCCATCTCTTTGGGATCCAAGTGGTATTTCTGTTAGAAAATGCGCCAAATCTGGGAGGAAGTGTCATCAGGAGGCGTGTCATGGAGTAGATGTGGGAGGAGATGGAGGTATTTCTAAGAGTAGCGGTATTTCTGGGAGCAAATGTGGTCTTTGGGGAAGAAAATGTCGTCCTGAGGGAAGAAAACAGGCCTTTCTTCCCGAAAATGTCATCCAATGGGGAGAAAACCTCCTCCCTTGGGGAGAAAAGTGGTCTTTGTGGGAGCAAGTGTCCTCTTCTTGGTTGCAAGTGTCCCATTTGGTCTTGTCATGGAGGCTTTTTGGGAGCAAGCGTGTGTCAGTGGTCAGAGAAGGGGTATTTGTGGGAGCAAATATCCTCTTCTTGGAAGAGGAGGTGAAATTTCCCAATGGAAAAGTGGTATTTCTGGGAGCAAAGGAGATAGTTGAGGGAGAGAAGTGGGAAAGGGTGGGAAAGAATGTCTTGTATCGGAGAGCAACTGTGGTCTCTTTGGTGTGCCAAGTGGTGTGTTGGGGAGAACACGTGGTAAACAGGGGTGCAAATGTCCCCTGGAGGAGTGTCAAGTAGTATTCTGGAGAGCAAATGTCAGGTATTTCTCAGCAAAGTGCTGTTTCGGGGAGATAGTAGCATCCTTGGTTGTAAAATGACAGGTGTTTGTGAGAAAGCTGGTATTTTGGGAAAAAAGGCCGTATTTGGAAGAAGCAGCAGGACTTTCAGGGGGAATGTACGCCATCTTTGGGAGGAAACGGGTCTTTGTGGGAGAAAATGTGGTGTATTTGGGTGAAACCTGGTGTGCCTGGGAGAAAAGGCCATTTAGATGGGAGTAAGTGTGATCCTGAGGAGCGTCAAGTAGTATTCTTGGGATGAAAGGGGAGGTATTTCTAAGAGCAGTGGTATTTCTGGGAGAAAATGTCTTGTTTTGGGAGAAAATGTTGTCTTTTGTGGGGCAGAAGCTGGTATTTCTGTGACAAAACGCCATCTTGCTGGGAGTAAGTGTGATGTTGGGGAGTGTCAAGCAGCATTTGTGTTAGAAACTGGGAGCTGTTTCTTGGAGTAGTGGTATTTCTGGGAGAAAATGAGCTGTCTTGGGGCTAAAAATGGTGTATGTGTGATGAAATGCCCCATTTCTGGAAGAAAGTGTCCTCTTGAGGAGTGTAGTGTTGTCTATTGGGGAGGAAATGGGAACTATTTGTATGAGTCTGGTGTTTCTGGGAGAAAATGTGTGATGTGGGGGGGAGAAGGTCATGTACCTGTGAGAAAGCTGTTGTTTCTGGGAGCAAATGCCAGGTATTTGTGAGCAAAGGGATGCTTGAGAGGGAAAAGGCCATCTCTTTGGGATCCAAGTGGTATTTCTGTTAGAAAATGCGCCAAATCTGGGAGGAAGTGTCATCAGGAGGCGTGTCATGGAGTAGATGTGGGAGGAGATGGAGGTATTTCTAAGAGTAGCGGTATTTCTGGGAGCAAATGTGGTCTTTGGGGAAGAAAATGTCGTCCTGAGGGAAGAAAACAGGCCTTTCTTCCCGAAAATGTCA
The DNA here is from genome assembly GCA_037305975.1 of Chrysolophus pictus. Taxonomy (NCBI): domain Eukaryota; kingdom Metazoa; phylum Chordata; class Aves; order Galliformes; family Phasianidae; genus Chrysolophus; species Chrysolophus pictus. Next base: position 36,215,014 of record CM074581.1, on the reverse strand, counting down.
TCCAATGGGGAGAAAACCTCCTCCCTTGGGGAGAAAAGTGGTCTTTGTGGGAGCAAGTGTCCTCTTCTTGGTTGCAAGTGTCCCATTTGGTCTTGTCATGGAGGCTTTTTGGGAGCAAGCGTGTGTCAGTTGTCAGAGAAGGGGTATTTGTGGGAGCAAATATCCTCTTCTTGGAAGAGAAGGTGAAATTTCCCAATGGAAAAGTGGTATTTCTGGGAGCAAAGGAGATAGTTGAGGGAGAGAAGTGGGAAAGGGTGGGAAAGAATGTCTTGTATCGGAGAGCAACTGTGGTCTCTTTGGTGTGCCAAGTGGTGTGTTGGGGAGAAAACGTGGTAAATAGGGGATACAATGTCCTCTGGAGGAGTGTCAAGTAGTATTCTGGAGAGCAAATGTCAGGTATTTCTCAGCAAAGTGCTGTTTCGGGGAGATAGTAGCATCCTTGGTTGTAAAATGACAGGTGTTTGTGAGAAAGCTGGTATTTTGGGAAAAAAGGCCGTATTTGGAAGAAGAAGCAGGACTTTCAGGGGGAATGTACGCCATCTTTGGGAGGAAACGGGACTTTGTAGGAGAAAATGTTGTGTATTTGGGTGAAACCTGGTGTGCCTGGAGAAAAGGCCATTTAGATGGGAGTAAGTGTGATCCTGAGGAGCGTCAAGTAGTATTCTTGGGATGAAAGGGGAGGTATTTCTAAGAGCAGTGGTATTTCTGGGAGAAAATGTCTTGTTTTGGGAGAAAATGTTGTCTTTTGGGGGGCAGAAGCTGGTATTTCTGTGACAAAACGCCATCTTGCTGGGAGTAAGTGTGATGTTGGGAATGTCAAGCAGCATTTGTGTTAGAAACTGGGAGCTGTTTCTTGGAGTAGTGGTATTTCTGGGAGAAAATGAGCTGTCTTGGGGCTAAAAATGGTGTATGTGTGATGAAATGCCCCATTTCTGGAAGAAAGTGTCCTCTTGAGGAGTGTAGTGTTGTCTATTGGGGAGGAAATGGGAAATATTTGTATGAGTCTGGTGTTTCTGGGAGAAAATGTGTGATGTGGGGGGGAGAAGGTCATGTACCTGTGAGAAAGCTGTTGTTTCTGGGAGCAAATGCCAGGTATTTGTGAGCAAAGGGATGCTTGAGAGGGAAAAGGCCATCTCTTTGGGATCCAAGTGGTATTTCTGTTAGAAAATGCGCCAAATCTGGGAGGAAGTGTCTTCAGGAGGCGTGTCATGGAGTAGATGTGGGAGGAAATTGAGGTATTTCTAAGAGTAGCGGCATTTCTGGGAGGAAATGTGGTCTTTGGGGAAGAAAATGTCGTCCTGAGGGAAGAAAACAGGCCTTTCTTCCCGAAAATGTCATCCAATGGGGAGAAAACCTCCTCCCTTGGGGAGAAAAGTGGTCTTTGTGGGAGCAAGTGTCCTCTTCTTGGTTGCAAGTGTCCCATTTGGTCTTGTCATGGAGGCTTTTTGGGAGCAAGCGTGTGTCAGTGGTAAGAGAAGGGGTATTTGTGGGAGCAAATATCCTCTTCTTGGAAGAGAAGGTGAAATTTCCCAATGGAAAAGTGGTATTTCTGGGAGCAAAGGAGATAGTTGAGGGAGAGAAGTGGGAAAGGGTGGGAAAGAATGTCTTGTATCGGAGAGCAACTGTGGTCTCTTTGGTGTGCCAAGTGGTGTGTTGGGGAGAAAACGTGGTAAATAGGGGTGCAAATGTCCCCTGGAGGAGTGTCAAGTAGTATTCTGGAGAGCAAATGTCAGGTATTTCTCAGCAAAGTGCTGTTTCGGGGAGATAGTAGCATCCTTGGTTGTAAAATGACAGGTGTTTGTGAGAAAGCTGGTATTTTGGGGAAAAAGGCCGTATTTGGAAGAAGAAGCAGGAATTTCTGGGGAATGTACGCCATCTTTGGGAGGAAACGGGTCTTTGAGGGAGAAAATGTGGTGTATTTGGGTGAAACCTGGTGTGCCTGGAGAAAAGGCCATTTAGATGGGAGTAAGTGTGATCCTGAGGAGCGTCAAGTAGTATTCTTGGGATGAAAGGGGAGGTATTTCTAAGAGCAGTGGTATTTCTGGGAGAAAATGTCTTGTTTGGGGAGAAAATGTTGTCTTTTGTGGGGCAGAAGCTGGTATTTCTGTGACAAAACGCCATCTTGCTGGGAGTAAGTGTGATGTTGGGGAGTGTCAAGCAGCATTTGTGTTAGAAAATGGGAGCTGTTTCTTGGAGTAGTGGTATTTCTGGGAGAAAATGAGCTGTCTTGGGGCTAAAAATGGTGTATGTGTGATGAAATGCCCCATTTCTGGAAGAAAGTGTCCTCTTGAGGAGTGTAGTGTTGTCTATTGGGGAGGAAATGGGAACTATTTGTATGAGTCTGGTGTTTCTGGGAGAAAATGTGTGATGTGGGGGGGAGAAGGTCATGTACCTGTGAGAAAGCTGTTGTTTCTGGGAGCAAATGCCAGGTATTTGTGAGCAAAGGGATGCTTGAGAGGGAAAAGGCCATCTCTTTGGGATCCAAGTGGTATTTCTGTTAGAAAATGCGCCAAATCTGGGAGGAAGTGTCTTCAGGAGGCGTGTCATGGAGTAGATGTGGGAGGAAATGGAGGTATTTCTAAGAGTAGCGGCATTTCTGGGAGCAAATGTGGTCTTTGGGGAAGAAAATGTCGTCCTGAGGGAAGAAAACAGGCCTTTCTTCCCGAAAATGTCATCCAATGGGGAGAAAACCTCCTCCCTTGGGGAGAAAAGTGGTCTTTGTGGGAGCAAGTGTCCTCTTCTTGGTTGCAAGTGTCCCATTTGGTCTTGTCATGGAGGCTTTTTGGGAGCAAGCGTGTGTCAGTGGTAAGAGAAGGGGTATTTGTGGGAGCAAATATCCTCTTCTTGGAAGAGAAGGTGAAATTTCCCAATGGAAAAGTGGTATTTCTGGGAGCAAAGGAGATAGTTGAGGGAGAGAAGTGGGAAAGGGTGGGAAAGAATGTCTTGTATCGGAGAGCAACTGTGGTGTCTTTGGTGTGCCAAGTGGTGTGTTGGGGAGAAAACGTTGTAAATAGGGGTGCAAATGTCCCCTGGAGGAGTGTCAAGTAGTATTCTGGAGAGCAAATGTCAAGTATTTCTCAGCAAAGTGCTGTTTCGGGGAGATAGTAGCATCCTTGGTTGTAAAATGACAGGTGTTTGTGAGAAAGCTGGTATTTTGGGGAAAAAGGCCGTATTTGGAAGAAGAAGCAGGAATGTCTGGGGAACGTAAGCCATCTTTGGGAGAAAACGGGTCTTTGTGGGAGAAAATGTGGTGTATTTGGGTGAAACCTGGTGTGCCTGGAGAAAAGGCCATTTAGATGGGAGTAAGTGTGATCCTGAGGAGCGTCAAGTAGTATTCTTGGGATGAAAGGGGAGGTATTTCTAAGAGCAGTGGTATTTCTGGGAGAAAATGTCTTGTTTTGGGAGAAAATGTTGTCTTTTGTGGGGCAGAAGCTGGTATTTCTGTGACAAAACGCCATCTTGCTGGGAGTAAGTGTGATGTTGGGGAGTGTCAAGCAGCATTTGTGTTAGAAAATGGGAGCTGTTTCTTGGAGTAGTGGTATTTCTGGGAGAAAATGAGCTGTCTTGGGGCTAAAAATGGTGTATGTGTGATGAAATGCCCCATTTCTGGAAGAAAGTGTCCTCTTGAGGAGTGTAGTGTTGTCTATTGGGGAGGAAATGGGAACTATTTGTATGAGTCTGGTGTTTCTGGGAGAAAATGTGTGATGTGGGGGGGAGAAGGTCATGTACCTGTGAGAAAGCTGTTGTTTCTGGGAGCAAATGCCAGGTATTTGTGAGCAAAGGGATGCTTGAGAGGGAAAAGGCCATCTCTTTGGGATCCAAGTGGTATTTCTGTTAGAAAATGCGCCAAATCTGGGAGGAAGTGTCTTCAGGAGGCGTGTCATGGAGTAGATGTGGGAGGAAATTGAGGTATTTCTAAGAGTAGCGGTATTTCTGGGAGCAAATGTGGTCTTTGGGGAAGAAAATGTCCTCCTGAGGGAAGAAAACAGGCCTTTCTTCCCGAAAATGTCATCCAATGGGGAGAAAACCTCCTCCCTTGGGGAGAAAAGTGGTCTTTGTGGGAGCAAGTGTCCTCTTCTTGGTTGCAAGTGTCCCATTTGGTCTTGTCATGGAGGCTTTTTGGGAGCAAGCGTGTGTCAGTGGTCAGAGAAGGGGTATTTGTGGGAGCAAATATCCTCTTCTTGGAAGAGAAGGTGAAATTTCCCAATGGAAAAGTGGTATTTCTGGGAGCAAAGGAGATAGTTGAGGGAGAGAAGTGGGAAAGGGTGGGAAAGAATGTCTTGTATCGGAGAGCAACTGTGGTCGCTTTGGTGTGCCAAGTGGTGTGTTGGGGAGAAAACGTGGTAAATAGGGGAGCAAATGTCCCCTGGAGGAGTGTCAAGTAGTATTCTGGAGAGCAAATGTCAGGTATTTCTCAGCAAAGTGCTGTTTCGGGGAGATAGTAGCATCCTTGGTTGTAAAATGACAGGTGTTTGTGAGAAAGCTGGTATTTTGGGAAAAAAGGCCGTATTTTGAAGAAGCAGCAGGACTTTCAGGGGGAATGTACGCCATCTTTGGGAGGAAACGAGACTTTGTGGGAGAAAATGTTGTGTATTTGGGTGAAACCTGGTGTGCCTGGAGAAAAGGCCATTTAGATGGGAGTAAGTGTGATCCTGAGGAGCGTCAAGTAGTATTCTTGGGATGAAAGGGGAGGTATTTCTAAGAGCAGTGGTATTTCTGGGAGAAAATGTCTTGTTTTGGGAGAAAATGTTGTCTTTTGTGGGGCAGAAGCTGGTATTTCTGTGACAAAACGCCATCTTGCTGGGAGTAAGTGTGATGTTGTGGAGTGTCAAGCAGCATTTGTGTTCGAAAATGGGAGCTGTTTCTTGGAGTAGTGGTATTTCTGGGAGAAAATGAGCTGTCTTGGGGCTAAAAATGGTGTATGTGTGATGAAATGCCCCATTTCTGGAAGAAAGTGTCCTCTTGAGGAGTGTAGTGTTGTCTATTGGGGAGGAAATGGGAACTATTCTGAAGAGTCCTGGTATTTCTGGGAGAAAATGTGTGATGTGGGGGGGAGAAGGTCATGTACCTGTGAGAAAGCTGTTGTTTCTGGGAGCAAATGCCAGGTATTTGTGAGAAAAGGGATGCTTGAGAGGGAAAAGGCCATCTCTTTGGGATCCAAGTGGTATTTCTGTTAGAAAATGCCAAAAAATCTGGGAGTAAGTGTCTTCAGGAGGCGTGTCATGGAGTAGATGTGGGAGGAAATTGAGGTATTTCTAAGAGTAGCAGCATTTCTGGGAGCAAATGTGGTCTTTGGGGAAGAAAATGTCGTCCTGAGGGAAGAAAACAGGCCTTTCTTCCCGAAAATGTCATCCAATGGGGAGAAAACCTCCTCCCTTGGGGAGAAAAGTGGTCTTTGTGGGAGCAAGTGTCCTCTTCTTGGTTGCAAGTGTCCCATTTGGTCTTGTCATGGAGGCTTTTTGGGAGCAAACGTGTGTCAGTGGTAAGAGAAGGGGTATTTGTGGGAGCAAATATCCTCTTCTTGGAAGAGGAGGTGAAATTTCCCAATGGAAAAGTGGTATTTCTGGGAGCAAAGGAGATAGTTGAGGGAGAGAAGTGGGAAAGGGTGGGAAAGAATGTCTTGTATCGGAGAGCAACTGTGGTCTCTTTGGTGTGCCAAGTGGTGTGTTGGGGAGAACACGTGGTAAATAGGGGAGCAAATGTCCCCTGGAGGAGTGTCAAGTAGTATTCTGGAGAGCAAATGTCAGGTATTTCTCAGCAAAGTGCTGTTTCGGGGAGATAGTAGCATCCTTGGTTGTAAAATGACAGGTGTTTGTGAGAAAGCTGGTATTTTGGGAAAAAAGGCCGTATTTGGAAGAAGCAGCAGGACTTTCAGGGGGAATGTACGCCATCTTTGGGAGGAAACGGGTCTTTGTGGGAGAAAATGTGGTGTATTTGGGTGAAACCTGGTGTGCCTGGGAGAAAAGGCCATTTAGATGGGAGTAAGTGTGATCCTGAGGAGCGTCAAGTAGTATTCTTGGGATGAAAGGGGAGGTATTTCTAAGAGCAGTGGTATTTCTGGGAGAAAATGTCTTGTTTTGGGAGAAAATGTTGTCTTTTGTGGGGCAGAAGCTGGTATTTCTGTGACAAAACGCCATCTTGCTGGGAGTAAGTGTGATGTTGTGGAGTGTCAAGCAGCATTTGTGTTCGAAACTGGGAGCTGTTTCTTGGAGTAGTGGTATTTCTGGGAGAAAATGAGCTGTCTTGGGGCTAAAAATGGTGTATGTGTGATGAAATGCCCCATTTCTGGAAGAAAGTGTCCTCTTGAGGAGTGTAGTGTTGTCTATTGGGGAGGAAATGGGAACTATTCTGAAGAGTCCTGGTATTTCTGGGAGAAAATGTGTGATGTGGGGGGGAGAAGGTCATGTACCTGTGAGAAAGCTGTTGTTTCTGGGAGCAAATGCCAGGTATTTGTGAGCAAAGGGATGCTTGAGAGGGAAAAGGCCATCTCTTTGGGATCCAAGTGGTATTTCTGTTAGAAAATGCCAAAAAATCTGGGAGTAAGTGTCATCAGGAGGCGTGTCATGGAGTAGATGTGGGAGGAAATGGAGGTATTTCTAAGAGTAGCGGTATTTCTGGGAGCAAATGTGGTCTTTGGGGAAGAAAATGTCGTCCTGAGGGAAGAAAACAGGCCTTTCTTCCCGAAAATGTCATCCAATGGGGAGAAAACCTCCTGTCTTGGGGAGAAAAGTGGTCTTTGTGGGAGCAAGTGTCCTCTTCTTGGTTGCAAGTGTCCCATTTGGTCTTGTCATGGAGGCTTTTTGGGAGCAAGCGTGTGTCAGTGGTAAGAGAAGGGGTATTTGTGGGAGCAAATATCCTCTTCTTGGAAGAGAAGGTGAAATTTCCCAATGGAAAAGTGGTCTTTCTGGGAGCAAAGGAGATAGTTGAGGGAGAGAAGTGGGAAAGGGTGGGAAAGAATGTCTTGTATCGGAGAGCAACTGTGGTGTCTTTGGTGTGCCAAGTGGTGTGTTGGGGAGAAAACGTTGTAAATTGGGGAGCAAATGTCCCCTGGAGGAGTGTCAAGTAGTATTCTGGAGAGCAAATGTCAGGTATTTCTCAGCAAAGTGCTGTTTCGGGGAGATAGTAGCATCCTTGGTTGTAAAATGACAGGTGTTTGTGAGAAAGCTGGTATTTTGGGAAAAAAGGCCGTATTTGGAAGAAGCAGCAGGACTTTCAGGGGGAATGTACGCCATCTTTGGGAGGAAACGGGACTTTGTGGGAGAAAATGTGATGTATTTGGGTGAAACCTGGTGTGCCTGGGAGAAAAGGCCATTTAGATGGGAGTAAGTGTGATCCTGAGGAGCGTCAAGTAGTATTCTTGGGATGAAAGGGGAGGTATTTCTAAGAGCAGTGGTATTTCTGGGAGAAAATGTCTTGTTTGGGGAGGAAATGTTGTCTTTTGTGGGGCAGAAGCTGGTATTTCTGTGACAAAACGCCATCTTGCTGGGAGTAAGTGTGATGTTGGGGAGTGTCAAGCAGCATTTGTGTTCGAAAATGGGAGCTCTTTCTTGGAGTAGTGGTATTTCTGGGAGAAAATGAGCTGTCTTGGGGCTAAAAATGGTGTATGTGTGATGAAATGCCCCATTTCTGGAAGAAAGTGTCCTCTTGAGGAGTGTAGTGTTGTCTATTGGGGAGGAAATGGGAACTATTCTGAAGAGTCCTGGTATTTCTGGGAGAAAATGTGTGATGTGGGGGGGAGAAGGTCATGTACCTGTGAGAAAGCTGTTGTTTCTGGGAGCAAATGCCAGGTATTTGTGAGAAAAGGGATGCTTGAGAGGGAAAAGGCCATCTCTTTGGGATCCAAGTGGTATTTCTGTTAGAAAATGCCAAAAAATCTGGGAGTAAGTGTCTTCAGGAGGCGTGTCATGGAGTAGATGTGGGAGGAAATGGAGGTATTTCTAAGAGTAGCAGCATTTCTGGGAGGAAATGTGGTCTTTGGGGAAGAAAATGTCGTCCTGAGGGAAGAAAACAGGCCTTTCTTCCCGAAAATGTCATCCAATGGGGAGAAAACCTCCTCCCTTGGGGAGAAAAGTGGTCTTTGTGGGAGCAAGTGTCCTCTTCTTGGTTGCAAGTGTCCCATTTGGTCTTGTCATGGAGGCTTTTTGGGAGCAAACGTGTGTCAGTGGTAAGAGAAGGGGTATTTGTGGGAGCAAATATCCTCTTCTTGGAAGAGGAGGTGAAATTTCCCAATGGAAAAGTGGTATTTCTGGGAGCAAAGGAGATAGTTGAGGGAGAGAAGTGGGAAAGGGTGGGAAAGAATGTCTTGTATCGGAGAGCAACTGTGGTCTCTTTGGTGTGCCAAGTGGTGTGTTGGGGAGAACACGTGGTAAATAGGGGAGCAAATGTCCCCTGGAGGAGTGTCAAGTAGTATTCTGGAGAGCAAATGTCAGGTATTTCTCAGCAAAGTGCTGTTTCGGGGAGATAGTAGCATCCTTGGTTGTAAAATGACAGGTGTTTGTGAGAAAGCTGGTATTTTGGGAAAAAAGGCCGTATTTGGAAGAAGCAGCAGGACTTTCAGGGGGAATGTACGCCATCTTTGGGAGGAAACGGGTCTTTGTGGGAGAAAATGTGGTGTATTTGGGTGAAACCTGGTGTGCCTGGGAGAAAAGGCCATTTAGATGGGAGTAAGTGTGATCCTGAGGAGCGTCAAGTAGTATTCTTGGGATGAAAGGGGAGGTATTTCTAAGAGCAGTGGTATTTCTGGGAGAAAATGTCTTGTTTTGGGAGAAAATGTTGTCTTTTGGGGGGCAGAAGCTGGTATTTCTGTGACAAAACGCCATCTTGCTGGGAGTAAGTGTGATGTTGTGGAGTGTCAAGCAGCATTTGTGTTCGAAACTGGGAGCTGTTTCTTGGAGTAGTGGTATTTCTGGGAGAAAATGAGCTGTCTTGGGGCTAAAAATGGTGTATGTGTGATGAAATGCCCCATTTCTGGAAGAAAGTGTCCTCTTGAGGAGTGTAGTGTTGTCTATTGGGGAGGAAATGGGAACTATTCTGAAGAGTCCTGGTATTTCTGGGAGAAAATGTGTGATGTGGGGGGGAGAAGGTCATGTACCTGTGAGAAAGCTGTTGTTTCTGGGAGCAAATGCCAGGTATTTGTGAGCAAAGGGATGCTTGAGAGGGAAAAGGCCATCTCTTTGGGATCCAAGTGGTATTTCTGTTAGAAAATGCCAAAAAATCTGGGAGTAAGTGTCATCAGGAGGCGTGTCATGGAGTAGATGTGGGAGGAAATGGAGGTATTTCTAAGAGTAGCGGTATTTCTGGGAGCAAATGTGGTCTTTGGGGAAGAAAATGTCGTCCTGAGGGAAGAAAACAGGCCTTTCTTCCCGAAAATGTCATCCAATGGGGAGAAAACCTCCTCCCTTGGGGAGAAAAGTGGTCTTTGTGGGAGCAAGTGTCCTCTTCTTGGTTGCAAGTGTCCCATTTGGTCTTGTCATGGAGGCTTTTTGGGAGCAAGCGTGTGTCAGTGGTAAGAGAAGGGGTATTTGTGGGAGCAAATATCCTCTTCTTGGAAGAGAAGGTGAAATTTCCCAATGGAAAAGTGGTATTTCTGGGAGCAAAGGAGATAGTTGAGGGAGAGAAGTGGGAAAGGGTGGGAAAGAATGTCTTGTATCGGAGAGCAACTGTGGTCTCTTTGGTGTGCCAAGTGGTGTGTTGGGGAGAACACGTGGTAAATAGGGGAGCAAATGTCCCCTGGAGGAGTGTCAAGTAGTATTCTGGAGAGCAAATGTCAGGTATTTCTCAGCAAAGTGCTGTTTCGGGGAGATAGTAGCATCCTTGGTTGTAAAATGACAGGTGTTTGTGAGAAAGCTGGTATTTTGGGAAAAAAGGCCGTATTTGGAAGAAGCAGCAGGACTTTCAGGGGGAATGTACGCCATCTTTGGGAGGAAACGGGTCTTTGTGGGAGAAAATGTGGTGTATTTGGGTGAAACCTGGTGTGCCTGGGAGAAAAGGCCATTTAGATGGGAGTAAGTGTGATCCTGAGGAGCGTCAAGTAGTATTCTTGGGATGAAAGGGGAGGTATTTCTAAGAGCAGTGGTATTTCTGGGAGAAAATGTCTTGTTTTGGGAGAAAATGTTGTCTTTTGGGGGGCAGAAGCTGGTATTTCTGTGACAAAACGCCATCTTGCTGGGAGTAAGTGTGATGTTGTGGAGTGTCAAGCAGCATTTGTGTTCGAAACTGGGAGCTGTTTCTTGGAGTAGTGGTATTTCTGGGAGAAAATGAGCTGTCTTGGGGCTAAAAATGGTGTATGTGTGATGAAATGCCCCATTTCTGGAAGAAAGTGTCCTCTTGAGGAGTGTAGTGTTGTCTATTGGGGAGGAAATGGGAACTATTCTGAAGAGTCCTGGTATTTCTGGGAGAAAATGTGTGATGTGGGGGGGAGAAGGTCATGTACCTGTGAGAAAGCTGTTGTTTCTGGGAGCAAATGCCAGGTATTTGTGAGCAAAGGGATGCTTGAGAGGGAAAAGGCCATCTCTTTGGGATCCAAGTGGTATTTCTGTTAGAAAATGCCAAAAAATCTGGGAGTAAGTGTCATCAGGAGGCGTGTCATGGAGTAGATGTGGGAGGAAATGGAGGTATTTCTAAGAGTAGCGGTATTTCTGGGAGCAAATGTGGTCTTTGGGGAAGAAAATGTCGTCCTGAGGGAAGAAAACAGGCCTTTCTTCCCGAAAATGTCATCCAATGGGGAGAAAACCTCCTCCCTTGGGGAGAAAAGTGGTCTTTGTGGGAGCAAGTGTCCTCTTCTTGGTTGCAAGTGTCCCATTTGGTCTTGTCATGGAGGCTTTTTGGGAGCAAGCGTGTGTCAGTGGTAAGAGAAGGGGTATTTGTGGGAGCAAATATCCTCTTCTTGGAAGAGAAGGTGAAATTTCCCAATGGAAAAGTGGTATTTCTGGGAGCAAAGGAGATAGTTGAGGGAGAGAAGTGGGAAAGGGTGGGAAAGAATGTCTTGTATCGGAGAGCAACTGTGGTCTCTTTGGTGTGCCAAGTGGTGTGTTGGGGAGAAAACGTTGTAAATAGGGGAGCAAATGTCCCCTGGAGGAGTGTCAAGTAGTATTCTGGAGAGCAAATGTCAGGTATTTCTCAGCAAAGTGCTGTTTCGGGGAGATAGTAGCATCCTTGGTTGTAAAATGACAGGTGTTTGTGAGAAAGCTGGTATTTTGGGAAAAAAGGCCTTATTTGGAAGAAGCAGCAGGACTTTCAGGGGGAATGTACGCCATCTTTGGGAGGAAACGGGACTTTGTGGGAGAAAATGTGATGTATTTGGGTGAAACCTGGTGTGCCTGGGAGAAAAGGCCATTTAGATGGGAGTAAGTGTGATCCTGAGGAGCGTCAAGTAGTATTCTTGGGATGAAAGGGGAGGTATTTCTAAGAGCAGTGGTATTTCTGGGAGAAAATGTCTTGTTTTGGGAGAAAATGTTGTCTTTTGTGGGGCAGAAGCTGGTATTTCTGTGACAAAACGCCATCTTGCTGGGAGTAAGTGTGATGTTGGGGAGTGTCAAGCAGCATTTGTGTTAGAAAATGGGAGCTGTTTCTTGGAGTAGTGGTATTTCTGGGAGAAAATGAGCTGTCTTGGGGCTAAAAATGGTGTATGTGTGATGAAATGCCCCATTTCTGGAAGAAAGTGTCCTCTTGAGGAGTGTAGTGTTGTCTATTGGGGAGGAAATGGGAACTATTCTGAAGAGTCCTGGTATTTCTGGGAGAAAATGTGTGATGTGGGGGGGAGAAGGTCATGTACCTGTGAGAAAGCTGTTGTTTCTGGGAGCAAATGCCAGGTATTTGTGAGAAAAGGGATGCTTGAGAGGGAAAAGGCCATCTCTTTGGGATCCAAGTGGTATTTCTGTTAGAAAATGCCAAAAAATCTGGGAGTAAGTGTCTTCAGGAGGCGTGTCATGGAGTAGATGTGGGAGGAAATGGAGGTATTTCTAAGAGTAGCGGCATTTCTGGGAGCAAATGTGGTCTTTGGGGAAGAAAATGTCGTCCTGAGGGAAGAAAACAGGCCTTTCTTCCCGAAAATGTCATCCAATGGGGAGAAAACCTCCTGTCTTGGGGAGAAAAGTGGTCTTTGTGGGAGCAAGTGTCCTCTTCTTGGTTGCAAGTGTCCCATTTGGTCTTGTCATGGAGGCTTTTTGGGAGCAAGCGTGTGTCAGTGGTAAGAGAAGGGGTATTTGTGGGAGCAAATATCCTCTTCTTGGAAGAGAAGGTGAAATTTCCCAATGGAAAAGTGGTCTTTCTGGGAGCAAAGGAGATAGTTGAGGGAGAGAAGTGGGAAAGGGTGGGAAAGAATGTCTTGTATCGGAGAGCAACTGTGGTCTCTTTGGTGTGCCAAGTGGTGTGTTGGGGAGAAAACGTTGTAAATTGGGGAGCAAATGTCCCCTGGAGGAGTGTCAAGTAGTATTCTGGAGAGCAAATGTCAGGTATTTCTCAGCAAAGTGCTGTTTCGGGGAGATAGTAGCATCCTTGGTTGTAAAATGACAGGTGTTTGTGAGAAAGCTGGTATTTTGGGAAAAAAGGCCGTATTTGGAAGAAGCAGCAGGAATTTCAGGGGGAATGTACGCCATCTTTGGGAGGGAACGGGACTTTGTGGGAGAAAATGTGATGTATTTGGGTGAAACCTGGTGTGCCTGGGAGAAAAGGCCATTTAGATGGGAGTAAGTGTGATCCTGAGGAGCGTCAAGTAGTATTCTTGGGATGAAAGGGGAGGTATTTCTAAGAGCAGTGGTATTTCTGGGAGAAAATGTCTTGTTTTGGGAGAAAATGTTGTCTTTTGGGGGGCAGAAGCTGGTATTTCTGTGACAAAACGCCATCTTGCTGGGAGTAAGTGTGATGTGGAGCGTGAAGCAGCATTTGTGTTCGAAACTGGGAGCTCTTTCTTGGAGTAGTGGTATTTCTGGGAGAAAATGAGCTGTCTTGGGGCTAAAAATGGTGTATGTGTGATGAAATGCCCCATTTCTGGAAGAAAGTGTCCTCTTGAGGAGTGTAGTGTTGTCTATTGGGGAGGAAATGGGAACTATTCTGAAGAGTCCTGGTATTTCTGGGAGAAAATGTGTGATGTGGGGGGGAGAAGGTCATGTACCTGTGAGAAAGCTGTTGTTTCTGGGAGCAAATGCCAGGTATTTGTGAGCAAAGGGATGCTTGAGAGGGAAAAGGCCATCTCTTTGGGATCCAAGTGGTATTTCTGTTAGAAAATGCGCCAAATCTGGGAGTAAGTGTCTTCAGGAGGCGTGTCATGGAGTAGATGTGGGAGGAAATGGAGGTATTTCTAAGAGTAGCGGCATTTCTGGGAGCAAATGTGGTCTTTGGGGAAGAAAATGTCGTCCTGAGGGAAGAAAACAGGCCTTTCTTCCCGAAAATGTCATCCAATGGGGAGAAAACCTCCTGTCTTGGGGAGAAAAGTGGTCTTTGTGGGAGCAAGTGTCCTCTTCTTGGTTGCAAGTGTCCCATTTGGTCTTGTCATGGAGGCTTTTTGGGAGCAAGCGTGTGTCAGTGGTAAGAGAAGGGGTATTTGTGGGAGCAAATATCCTCTTCTTGGAAGAGAAGGTGAAATTTCCCAATGGAAAAGTGGTCTTTCTGGGAGCAAAGGAGATAGTTGAGGGAGAGAAGTGGGAAAGGGTGGGAAAGAATGTCTTGTATCGGAGAGCAACTGTGGTCTCTTTGGTGTGCCAAGTGGTGTGTTGGGGAGAAAACGTTGTAAATAGGGGAGCAAATGTCCCCTGGAGGAGTGTCAAGTAGTATTCTGGAGAGCAAATGTCAGGTATTTCTCAGCAAAGTGCTGTTTCGGGGAGATAGTAGCATCCTTGGTTGTAAAATGACAGGTGTTTGTGAGAAAGCTGGTATTTTGGGAAAAAAGGCCGTATTTTGAAGAAGCAGCAGGACTTTCAGGGGGAATGTACGCCATCTTTGGGAGGAAACGGGTCTTTGTGGGAGAAAATGTGGTGTATTTGGGTGAAACCTGGTGTGCCTGGAGAAAAGGCCATTTAGATGGGAGTAAGTGTGATCCTGAGGAGCGTCAAGTAGTATTCTTGGGATGAAAGGGGAGGTATTTCTAAGAGCAGTGGTATTTCTGGGAGAAAATGTCTTGTTTGGGGAGAAAATGTTGTCTTTTGTGGGGCAGAAGCTGGTATTTCTGTGACAAAACGCCATCTTGCTGGGAGTAAGTGTGATGTTGGGGAGTGTCAAGCAGCATTTGTGTTAGAAACTGGGAGCTGTTTCTTGGAGTAGTGGTATTTCTGGGAGAAAATGAGCTGTCTTGGGGCTAAAAATGGTGTATGTGTGATGAAATGCCCCATTTCTGGAAGAAAGTGTCCTCTTGAGGAGTGTAGTGTTGTCTATTGGGGAGGAAATGGGAACTATTCTGAAGAGTCCTGGTATTTCTGGGAGAAAATGTGTGATGTGGGGGGGAGAAGGTCATGTACCTGTGAGAAAGCTGTTGTTTCTGGGAGCAAATGCCAGGTATTTGTGAGCAAAGGGATGCTTGAGAGGGAAAAGGCCATCTCTTTGGGATCCAAGTGGTATTTCTGTTAGAAAATGCCAAAAAATCTGGGAGTAAGTGTCATCAGGAGGCGTGTCATGGAGTAGATGTGGGAGGAAATGGAGGTATTTCTAAGAGTAGCGGTATTTCTGGGAGCAAATGTGGTCTTTGGGGAAGAAAATGTCGTCCTGAGGGAAGAAAACAGGCCTTTCTTCCCGAAAATGTCATCCAATGGGGAGAAAACCTCCTGTCTTGGGGAGAAAAGTGGTCTTTGTGGGAGCAAGTGTCCTCTTCTTGGTTGCAAGTGTCCCATTTGGTCTTGTCATGGAGGCTTTTTGGGAGCAAGCGTGTGTCAGTGGTAAGAGAAGGGGTATTTGTGGGAGCAAATATCCTCTTCTTGGAAGAGAAGGTGAAATTTCCCAATGGAAAAGTGGTCTTTCTGGGAGCAAAGGAGATAGTTGAGGGAGAGAAGTGGGAAAGGGTGGGAAAGAATGTCTTGTATCGGAGAGCAACTGTGGTCGCTTTGGTGTGCCAAGTGGTGTGTTGGGGAGAAAACGTTGTAAATTGGGGAGCAAATGTCCCCTGGAGGAGTGTCAAGTAGTATTCTGGAGAGCAAATGTCAGGTATTTCTCAGCAAAGTGCTGTTTCGGGGAGATAGTAGCATCCTTGGTTGTAAAATGACAGGTGTTTGTGAGAAAGCTGGTATTTTGGGAAAAAAGGCCGTATTTGGAAGAAGCAGCAGGAATTTCTGGGGAATGTACGCCATCTTTGGGAGGGAACGGGACTTTGTGGGAGAAAATGTGATGTATTTGGGTGAAACCTGGTGTGCCTGGGAGAAAAGGCCATTTAGATGGGAGTAAGTGTGATCCTGAGGAGCGTCAAGTAGTATTCTTGGGATGAAAGGGGAGGTATTTCTAAGAGCAGTGGTATTTCTGGGAGAAAATGTCTTGTTTTGGGAGAAAATGTTGTCTTTTGGGGGGCAGAAGCTGGTATTTCTGTGACAAAACGCCATCTTGCTGGGAGTAAGTGTGATGTGGAGCGTGAAGCAGCATTTGTGTTCGAAACTGGGAGCTCTTTCTTGGAGTAGTGGTATTTCTGGGAGAAAATGAGCTGTCTTGGGGCTAAAAATGGTATATGTGTGATGAAATGCCCCATTTCTGGAAGAAAGTGTCCTCTTGAGGAGTGTAGTGTTGTCTATTGGGGAGGAAATGGGAACTATTCTGAAGAGTCCTGGTATTTCTGGGAGAAAATGTGTGATGTGGGGGGGAGAAGGTCATGTACCTGTGAGAAAGCTGTTGTTTCTGGGAGCAAATGCCAGGTATTTGTGAGAAAAGGGATGCTTGAGAGGGAAAAGGCCATCTCTTTGGGATCCAAGTGGTATTTCTGTTAGAAAATGCGCCAAATCTGGGAGTAAGTGTCATCAGGAGGCGTGTCATGGAGTAGATGTGGGAGGAAATGGAGGTATTTCTAAGAGTAGCGGCATTTCTGGGAGCAAATGTGGTCTTTGGGGAAGAAAATGTCGTCCTGAGGGAAGAAAACAGGCCTTTCTTCCCGAAAATGTCATCCAATGGGGAGAAAACCTCCTGTCTTGGGGAGAAAAGTGGTCTTTGTGGGAGCAAGGGTCCTCTTCTTGGTTGCAAGTGTCCCATTTGGTCTTGTCACGGAGGCTTTTTGGGAGCAAGCGTGTGTCAGTGGTAAGAGAAGGGGTATTTGTGGGAGCAAATATCCTCTTCTTGGAAGAGAAGGTGAAATTTCCCAATGGAAAAGTGGTCTTTCTGGGAGCAAAGGAGATAGTTGAGGGAGAGAAGTGGGAAAGGGTGGGAAAAAATGTCTTGTATCGGAGAGCAACTGTGGTCTCTTTGGTGTGCCAAGTGGTGTGTTGGGGAGAAAACGTTGTAAATAGGGGAGCAAATGTCCCCTGGAGGAGTGTCAAGTAGTATTCTGGAGAGCAAATGTCAGGTATTTCTCAGCAAAGTGCTGTTTCGGGGAGATAGTAGCATCCTTGGTTGTAAAATGACAGGTGTTTGTGAGAAAGCTGGTATTTTGGGAAAAAAGGCCGTATTTTGAAGAAGCAGCAGGAATTTCAGGGGGAATGTACGCCATCTTTGGGAGGAAACGGGTCTTTGTGGGAGAAAATGTGGTGTATTTGGGTGAAACCTGGTGTGCCTGGGAGAAAAGGCCATTTAGATGGGAGTAAGTGTGATCCTGAGGAGCATCAAGTAGTATTCTTGGGATGAAAGGGGAGGTATTTCTAAGAGCAGTGGTATTTCTGGGAGAAAATGTCTTGTTTTGGGAGAAAATGTTGTCTTTTGTGGGGCAGAAGCTGGTATTTCTGTGACAAAACGCCATCTTGCTGGGAGTAAGTGTGATGTTGGGGAGTGTCAAGCAGCATTTGTGTTCGAAACTGGGAACTGTTTCTTGGAGTAGTGGTATTTCTGGGAGAAAATGAGCTGTCTTGGGGCTAAAAATGGTGTATGTGTGATGAAATGCCCCATTTCTGGAAGAAAGTGTCCTCTTGAGGAGTGTAGTGTTGTCTATTGGGGAGGAAATGGGAACTATTCTGAAGAGTCCTGGTATTTCTGGGAGAAAATGTGTGATGTGGGGGGGAGAAGGTCATGTACCTGTGAGAAAGCTGTTGTTTCTGGGAGCAAATGCCAGGTATTTGTGAGCAAAGGGATGCTTGAGAGGGAAAAGGCC
Organism: Chrysolophus pictus; assembly: GCA_037305975.1. NCBI lineage: Eukaryota > Metazoa > Chordata > Aves > Galliformes > Phasianidae > Chrysolophus > Chrysolophus pictus. The sequence continues at coordinate 36,197,811 of CM074581.1, read as the reverse complement.
ATCTCTTTGGGATCCAAGTGGTATTTCTGTTAGAAAATGCCAAAAAATCTGGGAGTAAGTGTCATCAGGAGGCGTGTCATGGAGTAGATGTGGGAGGAAATGGAGGTATTTCTAAGAGTAGCGGTATTTCTGGGAGCAAATGTGGTCTTTGGGGAAGAAAATGTCATCCTGAGGGAAGAAAACAGGCCTTTCTTCCCGAAAATGTCATCCAATGGGGAGAAAACCTCCTGTCTTGGGGAGAAAAGTGGTCTTTGTGGGAGCAAGTGTCCTCTTCTTGGTTGCAAGTGTCCCATTTGGTCTTGTCATGGAGGCTTTTTGGGAGCAAGCGTGTGTCAGTGGTAAGAGAAGGGGTATTTGTGGGAGCAAATATCCTCTTCTTGGAAGAGAAGGTGAAATTTCCCAATGGAAAAGTGGTATTTCTGGGAGCAAAGGAGATAGTTGAGGGAGAGAAGTGGGAAAGGGTGGGAAAGAATGTCTTGTATCGGAGAGCAACTGTGGTCTCTTTGGTGTGCCAAGTGGTGTGTTGGGGAGAAAACGTTGTAAATTGGGGAGCAAATGTCCCCTGGAGGAGTGTCAAGTAGTATTCTGGAGAGCAAATGTCAGGTATTTCTCAGCAAAGTGCTGTTTCGGGGAGATAGTAGCATCCTTGGTTGTAAAATGACAGGTGTTTGTGAGAAAGCTGGTATTTTGGGAAAAAAGGCCGTATTTGGAAGAAGCAGCAGGAATTTCAGGGGGAATGTACGCCATCTTTGGGAGGGAACGGGACTTTGTGGGAGAAAATGTGATGTATTTGGGTGAAACCTGGTGTGCCTGGGAGAAAAGGCCATTTAGATGGGAGTAAGTGTGATCCTGAGGAGCGTCAAGTAGTATTCTTGGGATGAAAGGGGAGGTATTTCTAAGAGCAGTGGTATTTCTGGGAGAAAATGTCTTGTTTTGGGAGAAAATGTTGTCTTTTGGGGGGCAGAAGCTGGTATTTCTGTGACAAAACGTCATCTTGCTGGGAGTAAGTGTGATGTGGAGCGTGAAGCAGCATTTGTGTTCGAAACTGGGAGCTGTTTCTTGGAGTAGTGGTATTTCTGGGAGAAAATGAGCTGTCTTGGGGCTAAAAATGGTGTATGTGTGATGAAATGCCCCATTTCTGGAAGAAAGTGTCCTCTTGAGGAGTGTAGTGTTGTCTATTGGGGAGGAAATGGGAACTATTCTGAAGAGTCCTGGTATTTCTGGGAGAAAATGTGTGATGTGGGGGGGAGAAGGTCATGTACCTGTGAGAAAGCTGTTGTTTCTGGGAGCAAATGCCAGGTATTTGTGAGCAAAGGGATGCTTGAGAGGGAAAAGGCCATCTCTTTGGGATCCAAGTGGTATTTCTGTTAGAAAATGCGCCAAATCTGGGAGTAAGTGTCTTCAGGAGGCGTGTCATGGAGTAGATGTGGGAGGAAATGGAGGTATTTCTAAGAGTAGCGGCATTTCTGGGAGCAAATGTGGTCTTTGGGGAAGAAAATGTCGTCCTGAGGGAAGAAAACAGGCCTTTCTTCCCGAAAATGTCATCCAATGGGGAGAAAACCTCCTGTCTTGGGGAGAAAAGTGGTCTTTGTGGGAGCAAGTGTCCTCTTCTTGGTTGCAAGTGTCCCATTTGGTCTTGTCATGGAGGCTTTTTGGGAGCAAGCGTGTGTCAGTGGTAAGAGAAGGGGTATTTGTGGGAGCAAATATCCTCTTCTTGGAAGAGAAGGTGAAATTTCCCAATGGAAAAGTGGTATTTCTGGGAGCAAAGGAGATAGTTGAGGGAGAGAAGTGGGAAAGGGTGGGAAAAAATGTCTTGTATCGGAGAGCAACTGTGGTCTCTTTGGTGTGCCAAGTGGTGTGTTGGGGAGAAAACGTTGTAAATAGGGGAGCAAATGTCCCCTGGAGGAGTGTCAAGTAGTATTCTGGAGAGCAAATGTCAGGTATTTCTCAGCAAAGTGCTGTTTCGGGGAGATAGTAGCATCCTTGGTTGTAAAATGACAGGTGTTTGTGAGAAAGCTGGTATTTTGGGAAAAAAGGCCGTATTTGGAAGAAGCAGCAGGACTTTCAGGGGGAATGTACGCCATCTTTGGGAGAAAACGGGTCTTTGTGGGAGAAAATGTGGTGTATTTGGGTGAAACCTGGTGTGCCTGGGAGAAAAGGCCATTTAGATGGGAGTAAGTGTGATCCTGAGGAGCATCAAGTAGTATTCTTGGGATGAAAGGGGAGGTATTTCTAAGAGCAGTGGTATTTCTGGGAGAAAATGTCTTGTTTTGGGAGAAAATGTTGTCTTTTGTGGGGCAGAAGCTGGTATTTCTGTGACAAAACGCCATCTTGCTGGGAGTAAGTGTGATGTTGGGGAGTGTCAAGCAGCATTTGTGTTAGAAACTGGGAGCTGTTTCTTGGAGTAGTGGTATTTCTGGGAGAAAATGAGCTGTCTTGGGGCTAAAAATGGTGTATGTGTGATGAAATGCCCCATTTCTGGAAGAAAGTGTCCTCTTGAGGAGTGTAGTGTTGTCTATTGGGGAGGAAATGGGAACTATTCTGAAGAGTCCTGGTATTTCTGGGAGAAAATGTGTGATGTGGGGGGGAGAAGGTCATGTACCTGTGAGAAAGCTGTTGTTTCTGGGAGCAAATGCCAGGTATTTGTGAGCAAAGGGATGCTTGAGAGGGAAAAGGCCATCTCTTTGGGATCCAAGTGGTATTTCTGTTAGAAAATGCCAAAAAATCTGGGAGTAAGTGTCATCAGGAGGCGTGTCATGGAGTAGATGTGGGAGGAAATGGAGGTATTTCTAAGAGTAGCGGTATTTCTGGGAGCAAATGTGGTCTTTGGGGAAGAAAATGTCGTCCTGAGGGAAGAAAACAGGCCTTTCTTCCCGAAAATGTCATCCAATGGGGAGAAAACCTCCTCCCTTGGGGAGAAAAGTGGTCTTTGTGGGAGCAAGTGTCCTCTTCTTGGTTGCAAGTGTCCCATTTGGTCTTGTCATGGAGGCTTTTTGGGAGCAAGCGTGTGTCAGTGGTAAGAGAAGGGGTATTTGTGGGAGCAAATATCCTCTTCTTGGAAGAGAAGGTGAAATTTCCCAATGGAAAAGTGGTATTTCTGGGAGCAAAGGAGATAGTTGAGGGAGAGAAGTGGGAAAGGGTGGGAAAGAATGTCTTGTATCGGAGAGCAACTGTGGTCTCTTTGGTGTGCCAAGTGGTGTGTTGGGGAGAAAACGTTGTAAATTGGGGAGCAAATGTCCCCTGGAGGAGTGTCAAGTAGTATTCTGGAGAGCAAATGTCAGGTATTTCTCAGCAAAGTGCTGTTTCGGGGAGATAGTAGCATCCTTGGTTGTAAAATGACAGGTGTTTGTGAGAAAGCTGGTATTTTGGGGAAAAAGGCCGTATTTGGAAGAAGCAGCAGGAATTTCAGGGGGAATGTACGCCATCTTTGGGAGGGAACGGGACTTTGTGGGAGAAAATGTGATGTATTTGGGTGAAACCTGGTGTGCCTGGGAGAAAAGGCCATTTAGATGGGAGTAAGTGTGATCCTGAGGAGCGTCAAGTAGTATTCTTGGGATGAAAGGGGAGGTATTTCTAAGAGCAGTGGTATTTCTGGGAGAAAATGTCTTGTTTTGGGAGAAAATGTTGTCTTTTGGGGGGCAGAAGCTGGTATTTCTGTGACAAAACGTCATCTTGCTGGGAGTAAGTGTGATGTGGAGCGTGAAGCAGCATTTGTGTTCGAAACTGGGAGCTGTTTCTTGGAGTAGTGGTATTTCTGGGAGAAAATGAGCTGTCTTGGGGCTAAAAATGGTGTATGTGTGATGAAATGCCCCATTTCTGGAAGAAAGTGTCCTCTTGAGGAGTGTAGTGTTGTCTATTGGGGAGGAAATGGGAACTATTCTGAAGAGTCCTGGTATTTCTGGGAGAAAATGTGTGATGTGGGGGGGAGAAGGTCATGTACCTGTGAGAAAGCTGTTGTTTCTGGGAGCAAATGCCAGGTATTTGTGAGCAAAGGGATGCTTGAGAGGGAAAAGGCCATCTCTTTGGGATCCAAGTGGTATTTCTGTTAGAAAATGCGCCAAATCTGGGAGTAAGTGTCTTCAGGAGGCGTGTCATGGAGTAGATGTGGGAGGAAATGGAGGTATTTCTAAGAGTAGCGGCATTTCTGGGAGCAAATGTGGTCTTTGGGGAAGAAAATGTCGTCCTGAGGGAAGAAAACAGGCCTTTCTTCCCGAAAATGTCATCCAATGGGGAGAAAACCTCCTCCCTTGGGGAGAAAAGTGGTCTTTGTGGGAGCAAGTGTCCTCTTCTTGGTTGCAAGTGTCCCATTTGGTCTTGTCATGGAGGCTTTTTGGGAGCAAGCGTGTGTCAGTGGTAAGAGAAGGGGTATTTGTGGGAGCAAATATCCTCTTCTTGGAAGAGAAGGTGAAATTTCCCAATGGAAAAGTGGTCTTTCTGGGAGCAAAGGAGATAGTTGAGGGAGAGAAGTGGGAAAGGGTGGGAAAAAATGTCTTGTATCGGAGAGCAACTGTGGTCTCTTTGGTGTGCCAAGTGGTGTGTTGGGGAGAAAACGTTGTAAATTGGGGAGCAAATGTCCCCTGGAGGAGTGTCAAGTAGTATTCTGGAGAGCAAATGTCAGGTATTTCTCAGCAAAGTGCTGTTTCGGGGAGATAGTAGCATCCTTGGTTGTAAAATGACAGGTGTTTGTGAGAAAGCTGGTATTTTGGGAAAAAAGGCCGTATTTGGAAGAAGCAGCAGGAATTTCAGGGGGAATGTACGCCATCTTTGGGAGGGAACGGGACTTTGTGGGAGAAAATGTGATGTATTTGGGTGAAACCTGGTGTGCCTGGGAGAAAAGGCCATTTAGATGGGAGTAAGTGTGATCCTGAGGAGCGTCAAGTAGTATTCTTGGGATGAAAGGGGAGGTATTTCTAAGAGCAGTGGTATTTCTGGGAGAAAATGTCTTGTTTTGGGAGAAAATGTTGTCTTTTGGGGGGCAGAAGCTGGTATTTCTGTGACAAAACGTCATCTTGCTGGGAGTAAGTGTGATGTGGAGCGTGAAGCAGCATTTGTGTTCGAAACTGGGAGCTGTTTCTTGGAGTAGTGGTATTTCTGGGAGAAAATGAGCTGTCTTGGGGCTAAAAATGGTGTATGTGTGATGAAATGCCCCATTTCTGGAAGAAAGTGTCCTCTTGAGGAGTGTAGTGTTGTCTATTGGGGAGGAAATGGGAACTATTCTGAAGAGTCCTGGTATTTCTGGGAGAAAATGTGTGATGTGGGGGGGAGAAGGTCATGTACCTGTGAGAAAGCTGTTGTTTCTGGGAGCAAATGCCAGGTATTTGTGAGCAAAGGGATGCTTGAGAGGGAAAAGGCCATCTCTTTGGGATCCAAGTGGTATTTCTGTTAGAAAATGCGCCAAATCTGGGAGTAAGTGTCTTCAGGAGGCGTGTCATGGAGTAGATGTGGGAGGAAATGGAGGTATTTCTAAGAGTAGCGGCATTTCTGGGAGCAAATGTGGTCTTTGGGGAAGAAAATGTCGTCCTGAGGGAAGAAAACAGGCCTTTCTTCCCGAAAATGTCATCCAATGGGGAGAAAACCTCCTCCCTTGGGGAGAAAAGTGGTCTTTGTGGCAGCAAGTGTCCTCTTCTTGGTTGCAAGTGTCCCATTTGGTCTTGTCATGGAGGCTTTTTGGGAGCAAGCGTGTGTCAGTGGTAAGAGAAGGGGTATTTGTGGGAGCAAATATCCTCTTCTTGGAAGAGAAGGTGAAATTTCCCAATGGAAAAGTGGTCTTTCTGGGAGCAAAGGAGATAGTTGAGGGAGAGAAGTGGGAAAGGGTGGGAAAGAATGTCTTGTATCGGAGAGCAACTGTGGTCTCTTTGGTGTGCCAAGTGGTGTGTTGGGGAGAAAACGTTGTAAATTGGGGAGCAAATGTCCCCTGGAGGAGTGTCAAGTAGTATTCTGGAGAGCAAATGTCAGGTATTTCTCAGCAAAGTGCTGTTTCGGGGAGATAGTAGCATCCTTGGTTGTAAAATGACAGGTGTTTGTGAGAAAGCTGGTATTTTGGGAAAAAAGGCCGTATTTGGAAGAAGCAGCAGGAATTTCAGGGGGAATGTACGCCATCTTTGGGAGGGAACGGGACTTTGTGGGAGAAAATGTGATGTATTTGGGTGAAACCTGGTGTGCCTGGGAGAAAAGGCCATTTAGATGGGAGTAAGTGTGATCCTGAGGAGCGTCAAGTAGTATTCTTGGGATGAAAGGGGAGGTATTTCTAAGAGCAGTGGTATTTCTGGGAGAAAATGTCTTGTTTTGGGAGAAAATGTTGTCTTTTGGGGGGCAGAAGCTGGTATTTCTGTGACAAAACGTCATCTTGCTGGGAGTAAGTGTGATGTGGAGCGTGAAGCAGCATTTGTGTTCGAAACTGGGAGCTGTTTCTTGGAGTAGTGGTATTTCTGGGAGAAAATGAGCTGTCTTGGGGCTAAAAATGGTGTATGTGTGATGAAATGCCCCATTTCTGGAAGAAAGTGTCCTCTTGAGGAGTGTAGTGTTGTCTATTGGGGAGGAAATGGGAACTATTCTGAAGAGTCCTGGTATTTCTGGGAGAAAATGTGTGATGTGGGGGGGAGAAGGTCATGTACCTGTGAGAAAGCTGTTGTTTCTGGGAGCAAATGCCAGGTATTTGTGAGCAAAGGGATGCTTGAGAGGGAAAAGGCCATCTCTTTGGGATCCAAGTGGTATTTCTGTTAGAAAATGCGCCAAATCTGGGAGTAAGTGTCTTCAGGAGGCGTGTCATGGAGTAGATGTGGGAGGAAATGGAGGTATTTCTAAGAGTAGCGGCATTTCTGGGAGCAAATGTGGTCTTTGGGGAAGAAAATGTCGTCCTGAGGGAAGAAAACAGGCCTTTCTTCCCGAAAATGTCATCCAATGGGGAGAAAACCTCCTGTCTTGGGGAGAAAAGTGGTCTTTGTGGGAGCAAGTGTCCTCTTCTTGGTTGCAAGTGTCCCATTTGGTCTTGTCATGGAGGCTTTTTGGGAGCAAGCGTGTGTCAGTGGTAAGAGAAGGGGTATTTGTGGGAGCAAATATCCTCTTCTTGGAAGAGAAGGTGAAATTTCCCAATGGAAAAGTGGTCTTTCTGGGAGCAAAGGAGATAGTTGAGGGAGAGAAGTGGGAAAGGGTGGGAAAGAATGTCTTGTATCGGAGAGCAACTGTGGTCTCTTTGGTGTGCCAAGTGGTGTGTTGGGGAGAAAACGTGGTAAATAGGGGTGCAAATGTCCCCTGGAGGAGTGTCAAGTAGTATTCTGGAGAGCAAATGTCAGGTATTTCTCAGCAAAGTGCTGTTTCGGGGAGATAGTAGCATCCTTGGTTGTAAAATGACAGGTGTTTGTGAGAAAGCTGGTATTTTGGGAAAAAAGGCCGTATTTGGAAGAAGCAGCAGGACTTTCAGGGGGAATGTACGCCATCTTTGGGAGAAAACGGGTCTTTGTGGGAGAAAATGTGGTGTATTTGGGTGAAACCTGGTGTGCCTGGAGAAAAGGCCATTTAGATGGGAGTAAGTGTGATCCTGAGGAGCGTCATGTAGTATTCTTGGGATGAAAGGGGAGGTATTTCTAAGAGCAGTGGTATTTCTGGGAGAAAATGTCTTGTTTTGGGAGAAAATGTTGTCTTTTGGGGGGCAGAAGCTGGTATTTCTGTGACAAAACGCCATCTTGCTGGGAGTAAGTGTGATGTGGAGCGTGAAGCAGCATTTGTGTTAGAAACTGGGAGCTGTTTCTTGGAGTAGTGGTATTTCTGGGAGAAAATGAGCTGTCTTGGGGCTAAAAATGGTGTATGTGTGATGAAATGCCCCATTTCTGGAAGAAAGTGTCCTCTTGAGGAGTGTAGTGTTGTCTATTGGGGAGGAAATGGGAACTATTCTGAAGAGTCCTGGTATTTCTGGGAGAAAATGTGTGATGTGGGGGGGAGAAGGTCATGTACCTGTGAGAAAGCTGTTGTTTCTGGGAGCAAATGCCAGGTATTTGTGAGCAAAGGGATGCTTGAGAGGGAAAAGGCCATCTCTTTGGGATCCAAGTGGTATTTCTGTTAGAAAATGCGCCAAATCTGGGAGTAAGTGTCTTCAGGAGGCGTGTCATGGAGTAGATGTGGGAGGAAATGGAGGTATTTCTAAGAGTAGCGGCATTTCTGGGAGCAAATGTGGTCTTTGGGGAAGAAAATGTCGTCCTGAGGGAAGAAAACAGGCCTTTCTTCCCGAAAATGTCATCCAATGGGGAGAAAACCTCCTCCCTTGGGGAGAAAAGTGGTCTTTGTGGGAGCAAGTGTCCTCTTCTTGGTTGCAAGTGTCCCATTTGGTCTTGTCATGGAGGCTTTTTGGGAGCAAGCGTGTGTCAGTGGTAAGAGAAGGGGTATTTGTGGGAGCAAATATCCTCTTCTTGGAAGAGAAGGTGAAATTTCCCAATGGAAAAGTGGTCTTTCTGGGAGCAAAGGAGATAGTTGAGGGAGAGAAGTGGGAAAGGGTGGGAAAAAATGTCTTGTATCGGAGAGCAACTGTGGTCTCTTTGGTGTGCCAAGTGGTGTGTTGGGGAGAAAACGTTGTAAATTGGGGAGCAAATGTCCCCTGGAGGAGTGTCAAGTAGTATTCTGGAGAGCAAATGTCAGGTATTTCTCAGCAAAGTGCTGTTTCGGGGAGATAGTAGCATCCTTGGTTGTAAAATGACAGGTGTTTGTGAGAAAGCTGGTATTTTGGGAAAAAAGGCCGTATTTGGAAGAAGCAGCAGGAATTTCAGGGGGAATGTACGCCATCTTTGGGAGGGAACGGGACTTTGTGGGAGAAAATGTGATGTATTTGGGTGAAACCTGGTGTGCCTGGGAGAAAAGGCCATTTAGATGGGAGTAAGTGTGATCCTGAGGAGCGTCAAGTAGTATTCTTGGGATGAAAGGGGAGGTATTTCTAAGAGCAGTGGTATTTCTGGGAGAAAATGTCTTGTTTTGGGAGAAAATGTTGTCTTTTGGGGGGCAGAAGCTGGTATTTCTGTGACAAAACGCCATCTTGCTGGGAGTAAGTGTGATGTTGGGGAGTGTCAAGCAGCATTTGTGTTCGAAACTGGGAGCTCTTTCTTGGAGTAGTGGTATTTCTGGGAGAAAATGAGCTGTCTTGGGGCTAAAAATGGTGTATGTGTGATGAAATGCCCCATTTCTGGAAGAAAGTGTCCTCTTGAGGAGTGTAGTGTTGTCTATTGGGGAGGAAATGGGAAGTATTCGTATGAGTCCTGGTATTTCTGGGAGAAAATGTGTGATGTGGGGGGGAGAAGGTCATGTACCTGTGAGAAAGCTGTTGTTTCTGGGAGCAAATGCCAGGTATTTGTGAGCAAAGGGATGCTTGAGAGGGAAAAGGCCATCTCTTTGGGATCCAAGTGGTATTTCTGTTAGAAAATGCGCCAAATCTGGGAGTAAGTGTCATCAGGAGGCGTGTCATGGAGTAGATGTGGGAGGAAATGGAGGTATTTCTAAGAGTAGCGGTATTTCTGGGAGCAAATGTGGTCTTTGGGGAAGAAAATGTCGTCCTGAGGGAAGAAAACAGGCCTTTCTTCCCGAAAATGTCATCCAATGGGGAGAAAACCTCCTGTCTTGGGGAGAAAAGTGGTCTTTGTGGGAGCAAGTGTCCTCTTCTTGGTTGCAAGTGTCCCATTTGGTCTTGTCATGGAGGCTTTTTGGGAGCAAGCGTGAGTCAATGGTAAGAGAAGGGGTATTTGTGGGAGCAAATATCCTCTTCTTGGAAGAGAAGGTGAAATTTCCCAATGGAAAAGTGGTATTTCTGGGAGCAAAGGAGATAGTTGAGGGAGAGAAGTGGGAAAGGGTGGGAAAGAATGTCTTGTATCGGAGAGCAACTGTGGTCTCTTTGGTGTGCCAAGTGGTGTGTTGGGGAGAAAACGTGGTAAATAGGGGTGCAAATGTCCCCTGGAGGAGTGTCAAGTAGTATTCTGGAGAGCAAATGTCAGGTATTTCTCAGCAAAGTGCTGTTTCGGGGAGATAGTAGCATCCTTGGTTGTAAAATGACAGGTGTTTGTGAGAAAGCTGGTATTTTGGGAAAAAAGGCCGTATTTGGAAGAAGCAGCAGGAATTTCAGGGGGAATGTACGCCATCTTTGGGAGAAAACGGGTCTTTGTGGGAGAAAATGTGGTGTATTTGGGTGAAACCTGGTGTGCCTGGGAGAAAAGGCCATTTAGATGGGAGTAAGTGTGATCCTGAGGAGCGTCAAGTAGTATTCTTGGGATGAAAGGGGAGGTATTTCTAAGAGCAGTGGTATTTCTGGGAGAAAATGTCTTGTTTGGGGAGAAAATGTTGTCTTTTGTGGGGCAGAAGCTGGTATTTCTGTGACAAAACGCCATCTTGCTGGGAGTAAGTGTGATGTTGGGAGTGTCAAGCAGCATTTGTGTTAGAAAATGGGAGCTGTTTCTTGGAGTAGTGGTATTTCTGGGAGAAAATGAGCTGTCTTGGGGCTAAAAATGGTGTATGTGTGATGAAATGCCCCATTTCTGGAAGAAAGTGTCCTCTTGCGGAGTGTAGTGTTGTCTATTGGGGAGGAAATGGGAACTATTCTGAAGAGTCCTAGTATTTCTGGGAGAAAATGTGTGATGTGGGGGGGAGAAGGTCATGTACCTGTGAGAAAGCTGTTGTTTCTGGGAGCAAATGCCAGGTATTTGTGAGCAAAGGGATGCTTGAGAGGGAAAAGGCCATCTCTTTGGGATCCAAGTGGTATTTCTGTTAGAAAATGCGCCAAATCTGGGAGGAAGTGTCATCAGGAGGCGTGTCATGGAGTAGATGTGGGAGGAAATGGAGGTATTTCTAAGAGTAGCGGTATTTCTGAGAGCAAATGTGGTCTTTGGGGAAGAAAATGTCGTCCTGAGGGAAGAAAACAGGCCTTTCTTCCCGAAAATGTCATCCAATGGGGAGAAAACCTCCTGTCTTGGGGAGAAAAGTGGTCTTTGTGGGAGCAAGTGTCCTCTTCTTGGTTGCAAGTGTCCCATTTGGTCTTGTCATGGAGGCTTTTTGGGAGCAAGCGTGTGTCAGTTGTAAGAGAAGGGGTATTTGTGGGAGCAAATATCCTCTTCTTGGAAGAGAAGGTGAAATTTCCCAATGGAAAAGTGGTCTTTCTGGGAGCAAAGGAGATAGTTGAGGGAGAGAAGTGGGAAAGGGTGGGAAAGAATGTCGTGTATCGGAGAGCAACTGTGGTCTCTTTGGTGTGCCAAGTGGTGTGTTGGGGAGAAAACGTGGTAAATAGGGGTGCAAATGTCCCCTGGAGGAGTGTCAAGTAGTATTCTGGAGAGCAAATGTCAGGTATTTCTCAGCAAAGTGCTGTTTCGGGGAGATAGTAGCATCCTTGGTTGTAAAATGACAGGTGTTTGTGAGAAAGCTGGTATTTTGGGGAAAAAGGCCGTATTTGGAAGAAGAAGCAGGAATTTCTGGGGAATGTACGCCATCTTTGGGAGGAAACGGGACTTTGTGGGAGAAAATGTGGTGTATTTGGGTGAAACCTGGTGTGCCTGGGAGAAAAGGCCATTTAGATGGGAGTAAGTGTGATCCTGAGGAGCGTCAAGTAGTATTCTTGGGATGAAAGGGGAGGTATTTCTAAGAGCAGTGGTATTTCTGGGAGAAAATGTCTTGTTTTGGGAGAAAATGTTGTCTTTTGTGGGGCAGAAGCTGGTATTTCTGTGACAAAACGCCATCTTGCTGGGAGTAAGTGTGATGTTGGGGAGTGTCAAGCAGCATTTGTGTTAGAAACTGGGAGCTGTTTCTTGGAGTAGTGGTATTTCTGGGAGAAAATGAGCTGTCTTGGGGCTAAAAATGGTGTATGTGTGATGAAATGCCCCATTTCTGGAAGAAAGTGTCCTCTTGTGGAGTGTAGTGTTGTCTATTGGGGAGGAAATGGGAACTATTCTGAAGAGTCCTGGTATTTCTGGGAGAAAATGTGTGATGTGGGGGGGAGAAGGTCATGTACCTGTGAGAAAGCTGTTGTTTCTGGGAGCAAATGCCAGGTATTTGTGAGCAAAGGGATGCTTGAGAGGGAAAAGGCCATCTCTTTGGGATCCAAGTGGTATTTCTGTTAGAAAATGCGCCAAATCTGGGAGGAAGTGTCATCAGGAGGCGTGTCATGGAGTAGATGTGGGAGGAAATGGAGGTATTTCTAAGAGTAGCGGTATTTCTGGGAGCAAATGTGGTCTTTGGGGAAGAAAATGTCGTCCTGAGGGAAGAAAACAGGCCTTTCTTCCCGAAAATGTCATCCAATGGGGAGAAAACCTCCTGTCTTGGGGAGAAAAGTGGTCTTTGTGGGAGCAAGTGTCCTCTTCTTGGTTGCAAGTGTCCCATTTGGTCTTGTCATGGAGGCTTTTTGGGAGCAAGCGTGTGTCAGTGGTAAGAGAAGGGGTATTTGTGGGAGCAAATATCCTCTTCTTGGAAGAGAAGGTGAAATTTCCCAATGGAAAAGTGGTCTTTCTGGGAGCAAAGGAGATAGTTGAGGGAGAGAAGTGGGAAAGGGTGGGAAAGAATGTCTTGTATCGGAGAGCAACTGTGGTCTCTTTGGTGTGCCAAGTGGTGTGTTGGGGAGAACACGTGGTAAATAGGGGAGCAAATGTCCTCTGGAGGAGTGTCAAGTAGTATTTTGGAGAGCAAATGTCAGGTATTTCTCAGCAAAGTGCTGTTTCGGGGAGATAGTAGCATCCTTGGTTGTAAAATGACAGGTGTTTGTGAGAAAGCTGGTATTTTGGGAAAAAAGGCCGTATTTGGAAGAAGCAGCAGGAATTTCAGGGGGAATGTACGCCATCTTTGGGAGAAAACGGGTCTTTGTGGGAGAAAATGTGGTGTATTTGGGTGAAACCTGGTGTGCCTGGGAGAAAAGGCCATTTAGATGGGAGTAAGTGTGATCCTGAGGAGCGTCAAGTAGTATTCTTGGGATGAAAGGGGAGGTATTTCTAAGAGCAGTGGTATTTCTGGGAGAAAATGTCTTGTTTTGGGAGAAAATGTTGTCTTTTGTGGGGCAGAAGCTGGTATTTCTGTGACAAAACGCCATCTTGCTGGGAGTAAGTGTGATGTTGGGGAGTGTCAAGCAGCATTTGTGTTAGAAACTGGGAGCTGTTGCTTGGAGTAGTGGTATTTCTGGGAGAAAATGAGCTGTCTTGGGGCTAAAAATGGTGTATGTGTGATGAAATGCCCCATTTCTGGAAGAAAGTGTCCTCTTGAGGAGTGTAGTGTTGTCTATTGGGGAGGAAATGGGAACTATTCTGAAGAGTCCTGGTATTTCTGGGAGAAAATGTGTGATGTGGGGGGGAGAAGGTCATGTACCTGTGAGAAAGCTGTTGTTTCTGGGAGCAAATGCCAGGTATTTGTGAGAAAAGGGATGCTTGAGAGGGAAAAGGCCATCTCTTTGGGATCCAAGTGGTATTTCTGTTAGAAAATGCGCCAAATCTGGGAGTAAGTGTCATCAGGAGGCGTGTCATGGAGTAGATGTGGGAGGAAATGGAGGTATTTCTAAGAGTAGCGGCATTTCTGGGAGCAAATGTGGTCTTTGGGGAAGAAAATGTCGTCCTGAGGGAAGAAAACAGGCCTTTCTTCCCGAAAATGTCATCCAATGGGGAGAAAACCTCCTGTCTTGGGGAGAAAAGTGGTCTTTGTGGGAGCAAGTGTCCTCTTCTTGGTTGCAAGTGTCCCATTTGGTCTTGTCATGGAGGCTTTTTGGGAGCAAGCGTGTGTCAGTGGTAAGAGAAGGGGTATTTGTGGGAGCAAATATCCTCTTCTTGGAAGAGAAGGTGAAATTTCCCAATGGAAAAGTGGTCTTTCTGGGAGCAAAGGAGATAGTTGAGGGAGAGAAGTGGGAAAGGGTGGGAAAGAATGTCTTGTATCGGAGAGCAACTGTGGTCTCTTTGGTGTGCCAAGTGGTGTGTTGGGGAGAAAACGTGGTAAATAGGGGAGCAAATGTCCTCTGGAGGACTGTCAAGTAGTATTCTGGAGAGCAAATGTCAGGTATTTCTCAGCAAAGTGCTGTTTCGGGGAGATAGTAGCATCCTTGGTTGTAAAATGACAGGTGTTTGTGAGAAAGCTGGTATTTTGGGAAAAAAGGCCGTCTTTGGAAGAAGCAGCAGGAATTTCTGGGGAATGTACGCCATCTTTGGGAGAAAACGGGTCTTTGTGGGAGAAAATGTGGTGTATTTGGGTGAAACCTGGTGTGCCTGGGAGAAAAGGCCATTTAGATGGGAGTAAGTGTGATCCTGAGGAGCATCAAGTAGTATTCTTGGGATGAAAGGGGAGGTATTCCTAAGAGCAGTGGTATTTCTGGGAGAAAATGTCTTGTTTTGGGAGAAAATGTTGTCTTTTGTGGGGCAGAAGCTGGTATTTCTGTGACAAAACGCCATCTTGCTGGGAGTAAGTGTGATGTTGGGGAGTGTCAAGCAGCATTTGTGTTAGAAACTGGGAGCTGTTTCTTGGAGTAGTGGTATTTCTGGGAGAAAATGAGCTGTCTTGGGGCTAAAAATGGTGTATGTGTGATGAAATGCCCCATTTCTGGAAGAAAGTGTCCTCTTGAGGAGTGTAGTGTTGTCTATTGGGGAGGAAATGGGAACTATTCTGAAGAGTCCTGGTATTTCTGGGAGAAAATGTGTGATGTGGGGGGGAGAATGTCATGTACCTGTGAGAAAGCTGTTGTTTCTGGGAGCAAATGCCAGGTATTTGTGAGCAAAGGGATGCTTGAGAGGGAAAAGGCCATCTCTTTGGGATCCAAGTGGTATTTCTGTTAGAAAATGCGCCAAATCTGGGAGTAAGTGTCATCAGGAGGCGTGTCATGGAGTAGATGTGGGAGGAAATGGAGGTATTTCTAAGAGTAGCGGCATTTCTGGGAGCAAATGTGGTCTTTGGGGAAGAAAATGTCGTCCTGAGGGAAGAAAACAGGCCTTTCTTCCCGAAAATGTCATCCAATGGGGAGAAAACCTCCTCCCTTGGGGAGAAAAGTGGTCTTTGTGGGAGCAAGTGTCCTCTTCTTGGTTGCAAGTGTCCCATTTGGTCTTGTCATGGAGGCTTTTTGGGAGCAAGCGTGTGTCAGTGGTAAGAGAAGGGGTATTTGTGGGAGCAAATATCCTCTTCTTGGAAGAGAAGGTGAAATTTCCCAATGGAAAAGTGGTATTTCTGGGAGCAAAGGAGATAGTTGAGGGAGAGAAGTGGGAAAGGGTGGGAAAGAATGTCTTGTATCGGAGAGCAACTGTGGTCGCTTTGGTGTGCCAAGTGGTGTGTTGGGGAGAACACGTGGTAAATAGGGGTGCAAATGTCCCCTGGAGGAGTGTCAAGTAGTATTCTGGAGAGCAAATGTCAGGTATTTCTCAGCAAAGTGCTGTTTCGGGGAGATAGTAGCATCCTTGTTTGTAAAATGACAGGTGTTTGTGAGAAAGCTGGTATTTTGGGAAAAAAGGCCGTATTTGGAAGAAGCAGCAGGACTTTCAGGGGGAATGTACGCCATCTTTGGGAGGAAAGGGGTCTTTGTGGGAGAAAATGTGATGTATTTGGGTGAAACCTGGTGTGCCTGGAGAAAAGGCCATTTAGATGGGAGTAAGTGTGATCCTGAGGAGCGTCATGTAGTATTCTTGGGATGAAAGGGGAGGTATTTCTAAGAGCAGTGGTATTTCTGGGAGAAAATGTCTTGTTTTGGGAGAAAATGTTGTCTTTTGTGGGGCAGAAGCTGGTATTTCTGTGACAAAACGTCATCTTGCTGGGAGTAAGTGTGATGTTGGGGAGCGTAAAGCAGCATTTGTGTTAGAAACTGGGAGCTGTTTCTTGGAGTAGTGGTATTTCTGGGAGAAAATGAGCTGTCTTGGGGCTAAAAATGGTGTATGTGTGATGAAATGCCCCATTTCTGGAAGAAAGTGTCCTCTTGAGGAGTGTAGTGTTGTATACTGGGGAGGAAATGGGAAGTATTTGTATGAGTCCTGGTATTTCTGGGAGAAAATGTGTGATGTGGGGGGGAGAAGGTCATGTACCTGTGAGAAAGCTGTTGTTTCTGGGAGCAAATGCCAGGTATTTGTGAGCAAAGGGATGCTTGAGAGGGAAAAGGCCATCTCTTTGGGATCCAAGTGGTATTTCTGTTAGAAAATGCGCCAAATCTGGGAGGAAGTGTCATCAGGAGGCGTGTCATGGAGTAGATGTGGGAGGAAATGGAGGTATTTCTAAGAGTAGCGGTATTTCTGGGAGCAAATGTGGTCTTTGGGGAAGAAAATGTCGTCCTGAGGGAAGAAAACAGGCCTTTCTTCCCGAAAATGTCATCCAATGGGGAGAAAACCTCCTCCCTTGGGGAGAAAAGTGGTCTTTGTGGGAGCAAGTGTCCTCTTCTTGGTTACAAGTGTCCCATTTGGTCTTGTCATGGAGGCTTTTTGGGAGAAAGCGTGTGTCAATGGTAAGAGAAGGGGTATTTGTGGGAGCAAATATCCTCTTCTTGGAAGAGAAGGTGAAATTTCCCAATGGAAAAGTGGTCTTTCTGGGAGCAAAGGAGATAGTTGAGGGAGAGAAGTGGGAAAGGGTGGGAAAGAATGTCTTGTATCGGAGAGCAACTGTGGTCTCTTTGGTGTGCCAAGTGGTGTGTTGGGGAGAAAACGTGGTAAATAGGGGTGCAAATGTCCCCTGGAGGAGTGTCAAGTAGTATTCTGGAGAGCAAATGTCAGGTATTTCTCAGCAAAGTGCTGTTTCGGGGAGATAGTAGCATCCTTGGTTGTAAAATGACAGGTGTTTGTGAGAAAGCTGGTATTTTGGGAAAAAAGGCCGTATTTGGAAGAAGCAGCAGGAATTTCAGGGGGAATGTACGCCATCTTTGGGAGGAAACGGGTCTTTGTGGGAGAAAATGTTGTGTATTTGGGTGAAACCTGGTGTGCCTGGGAGAAAAGGCCATTTAGATGGGAGTAAGTGTGATCCTGAGGAGCATCAAGTAGTATTCTTGGGATGAAAGGGGAGGTATTCCTAAGAGCAGTGGTATTTCTGGGAGAAAATGTCTTGTTTGGGGAGAAAATGTTGTCTTTTGGGGGGCAGAAGCTGGTATTTCTGTGACAAAACGTCATCTTGCTGGGAGTAAGTGTGATGTTGGGGAGTGTCAAGCAGCATTTGTGTTAGAAACTGGGAGCTGTTTCTTGGAGTAGTGGTATTTCTGGGAGAAAATGAGCTGTCTTGGGGCTAAAAATGGTGTATGTGTGATGAAATGCCCCATTTCTGGAAGAAAGTGTCCTCTTGAGGAGTGTAGTGTTGTATACTGGGGTGGAAATGGGAACTATTCTGAAGAGTCCTGGTATTTCTGGGAGAAAATGTGTGATGTGGGGGGGAGAATGTCAGGTACCTGTGAGAAAGCTGTTGTTTCTGGGAGCAAATGCCAGGTATTTGTGAGCAAAGGGATGCTTGAGAGGGAAAAGGCCATCTCTTTGGGATCCAAGTGGTATTTCTGTTAGAAAATGCCAAAAAATCTGGGAGTAAGTGTCATCAGGAGGCGTGTCATGGAGTAGATGTGGGAGGAAATGGAGGTATTTCTAAGAGTAGCGGCATTTCTGGGAGCAAATGTGGTCTTTGGGGAAGAAAATGTCGTCCTGAGGGAAGAAAACAGGCCTTTCTTCCCGAAAATGTCATCCAATGGGGAGAAAACCTCCTGTCTTGGGGAGAAAAGTGGTCTTTGTGGGAGCAAGTGTCCTCTTCTTGGTTGCAAGTGTCCCATTTGGTCTTGTCATGGAGGCTTTTTGGGAGCAAGCGTGTGTCAGTGGTAGGAGAAGGGGTATTTGTGGGAGCAAATATCCTCTTCTTGGAAGAGAAGGTGAAATTTCCCAATGGAAAAGTGGTCTTTCTGGGAGCAAAGGAGATAGTTGAGGGAGAGAAGTGGGAAAGGGTGGGAAAGAATGTCTTGTATCGGAGAGCAACTGTGGTCTCTTTGGTGTGCCAAGTGGTGTGTTGGGGAGAAAACGTGGTAAATAGGGGAGCAAATGTCCTCTGGAGGAGTGTCAAGTAGTATTCTGGAGAGCAAATGTCAGGTATTTCTCAGCAAAGTGCTGTTTCGGGGAGATAGTAGCATCCTTGGTTGTAAAATGACAGGTGTTTGTGAGAAAGCTGGTATTTTGGGAAAAAAGGCCGTATTTGGAAGAAGCAGCAGGACTTTCAGGGGGAATGTACGCCATCTTTGGGAGGAAACGGGTCTTTGTGGGAGAAAATGTTGTGTATTTGGGTGAAACCTGGTGTGCCTGGGAGAAAAGGCCATTTAGATGGGAGTAAGTGTGATCCTGAGGAGCATCAAGTAGTATTCTTGGGATGAAAGGGGAGGTATTCCTAAGAGCAGTGGTATTTCTGGGAGAAAATGTCTTGTTTGGGGAGAAAATGTTGTCTTTTGTGGGGCAGAAGCTGGTATTTCTGTGACAAAACGCCATCTTGCTGGGAGTAAGTGTGATGTTGGGAGTGTCAAGCAGCATTTGTGTTAGAAAATGGGAGCTCTTTCTTGGAGTAGTGGTATTTCTGGGAGAAAATGAGCTGTCTTGGGGATAAAAATGGTGTATGTGTGATGAAATGCCCCATTTCTGGAAGAAAGTGTCCTCTTGAGGAGTGTAGTGTTGTCTATTGGGGAGGAAATGGGAACTATTCTGAAGAGTCCTGGTATTTCTGGGAGAAAATGTGTGATGTGGGGGGGAGAAGGTCATGTACCTGTGAGAAAGCTGTTGTTTCTGGGAGCAAATGCCAGGTATTTGTGAGAAAAGGGATGCTTGAGAGGGAAAAGGCCATCTCTTTGGGATCCAAGTGGTATTTCTGTTAGAAAATGCGCCAAATCTGGGAGGAAGTGTCATCAGGAGGCGTGTCATGGAGTAGATGTGGGAGGAAATGGAGGTATTTCTAAGAGTAGCGGTATTTCTGGGAGCAAATGTGGTCTTTGGGGAAGAAAATGTCGTCCTGAGGGAAGAAAACAGGCCTTTCTTCCCGAAAATGTCATCCAATGGGGAGAAAACCTCCTCCCTTGGGGAGAAAAGTGGTCTTTGTGGGAGCAAGTGTCCTCTTCTTGGTTACAAGTGTCCCATTTGGTCTTGTCATGGAGGCTTTTTGGGAGCAAGCGTGTGTCAGTGGTAAGAGAAGGGGTATTTGTGGGAGCAAATATCCTCTTCTTGGAAGAGAAGGTGAAATTTCCCAATGGAAAAGTGGTCTTTCTGGGAGCAAAGGAGATAGTTGAGGGAGAGAAGTGGGAAAGGGTGGGAAAGAATGTCTTGTATCGGAGAGCAACTGTGGTCTCTTTGGTGTGCCAAGTGGTGTGTTGGGGAGAACACGTGGTAAATAGGGGAGCAAATGTCCTCTGGAGGAGTGTCAAGTAGTATTCTGGAGAGCAAATGTCAGGTATTTCTCAGCAAAGTGTTGTTTCGGGGTGATAGTAGCATCCTTGGTTGTAAAATGACAGGTGTTTGTGAGAAAGCTGGTATTTTGGGAAAAAAGGCCGTATTTTGAAGAAGCAGCAGGAATTTCAGGGGGAATGTACGCCATCTTTGGGAGAAAACGGGTCTTTGTGGGAGAAAATGTGGTGTATTTGGGTGAAACCTGGTGTGCCTGGGAGAAAAGGCCATTTAGATGGGAGTAAGTGTGATCCTGAGGAGCATCAAGTAGTATTCTTGGGATGAAAGGGGAGGTATTCCTAAGAGCAGTGGTATTTCTGGGAGAAAATGTCTTGTTTGGGGAGAAAATGTTGTCTTTTGTGGGGCAGAAGCTGGTATTTCTGTGACAAAACGCCATCTTGCTGGGAGTAAGTGTGATGTTGGGAGTGTCAAGCAGCATTTGTGTTAGAAACTGGGAGCTCTTTCTTGGAGTAGTGGTATTTCTGGGAGAAAATGAGCTGTCTTGGGGCTAAAAATGGTGTATGTGTGATGAAATGCCCCATTTCTGGAAGAAAGTGTCCTCTTGAGGAGTGTAGTGTTGTCTATTGGGGAGGAAATGGGAACTATTCTGAAGAGTCCTGGTATTTCTGGGAGAAAATGTGTGATGTGGGGGGGAGAAGGTCATGTACCTGTGAGAAAGCTGTTGTTTCTGGGAGCAAATGCCAGGTATTTGTGAGCAAAGGGATGCTTGAGAGGGAAAAGGCCATCTCTTTGGGATCCAAGTGGTATTTCTGTTAGAAAATGCGCCAAATCTGGGAGTAAGTGTCATCAGGAGGCGTGTCATGGAGTAGATGTGGGAGGAAATGGAGGTATTTCTAAGAGTAGCGGTATTTCTGGGAGCAAATGTGGTCTTTGGGGAAGAAAATGTCGTCCTGAGGGAAGAAAACAGGCCTTTCTTCCCGAAAATGTCATCCAATGGGGAGAAAACCTCCTGTCTTGGGGAGAAAAGTGGTCTTTGTGGGAGCAAGTGTCCTCTTCTTGGTTGCAAGTGTCCCATTTGGTCTTGTCATGGAGGCTTTTTGGGAGCAAGCGTGTGTCAGTGGTAAGAGAAGGGGTATTTGTGGGAGCAAATATCCTCTTCTTGGAAGAGAAGGTGAAATTTCCCAATGGAAAAGTGGTCTTTCTGGGAGCAAAGGAGATAGTTGAGGGAGAGAAGTGGGAAAGGGTGGGAAAGAATGTCTTGTATCGGAGAGCAACTGTGGTCTCTTTGGTGTGCCAAGTGGTGTGTTGGGGAGAAAACGTGGTAAATAGGGGTGCAAATGTCCCCTGGAGGAGTGTCAAGTAGTATTCTGGAGAGCAAATGTCAGGTATTTCTCAGCAAAGTGCTGTTTCGGGGAGATAGTAGCATCCTTGGTTGTAAAATGACAGGTGTTTGTGAGAAAGCTGGTATTTTGGGAAAAAAGGCCGTATTTGGAAGAAGCAGCAGGAATTTCAGGGGGAATGTACGCCATCTTTGGGAGGAAAGGGGTCTTTGTGGGAGAAAATGTGGCGTATTTGGGTGAAACCTGGTGTGCCTGGAGAAAAGGCCATTTAGATGGGAGTAAGTGTGATCCTGAGGAGCGTCATGTAGTATTCTTGGGATGAAAGGGGAGGTATTTCTAAGAGCAGTGGTATTTCTGGGAGAAAATGTCTTGTTTTGGGAGAAAATGTTGTCTTTTGTGGGGCAGAAGCTGGTATTTCTGTGACAAAACGTCATCTTGCTGGGAGTAAGTGTGATGTTGGGGAGCGTAAAGCAGCATTTGTGTTAGAAAATGGGAGCTGTTTCTTGGAGTAGTGGTATTTCTGGGAGAAAATGAGCTGTCTTGGGGCTAAAAATGGTGTATGTGTGATGAAATGCCCCATTTCTGGAAGAAAGTGTCCTCTTGAGGAGTGTAGTGTTGTATACTGGGGAGGAAATGGGAAGTATTCGTATGAGTCCTGGTACTTCTGGGAGAAAATGTGTGATGTGGGGGGGAGAAGGTCATGTACCTGTGAGAAAGCTGTTGTTTCTGGGAGCAAATGCCAGGTATTTGTGAGCAAAGGGATGCTTGAGAGGGAAAAGGCCATCTCTTTGGGATCCAAGTGGTATTTCTGTTAGAAAATGCCAAAAAATCTGGGAGTAAGTGTCTTCAGGAGGCGTGTCATGGAGTAGATGTGGGAGGAAATGGAGGTATTTCTAAGAGTAGCGGCATTTCTGGGAGCAAATGTGGTCTTTGGGGAAGAAAATGTCGTCCTGAGGGAAGAAAACAGGCCTTTCTTCCCGAAAATGTCATCCAATGGGGAGAAAACCTCCTCCCTTGGGGAGAAAAGTGGTCTTTGTGGGAGCAAGTGTCCTCTTCTTGGTTGCAAGTGTCCCATTTGGTCTTGTCATGGAGGCTTTTTGGGAGCAAGCGTGTGTCAGTGGTAAGAGAAGGGGTATTTGTGGGAGCAAATATCCTCTTCTTGGAAGAGAAGGTGAAATTTCCCAATGGAAAAGTGGTCTTTCTGGGAGCAAAGGAGATAGTTGAGGGAGAGAAGTGGGAAAGGGTGGGAAAGAATGTCTTGTATCGGAGAGCAACTGTGGTCTCTTTGGTGTGCCAAGTGGTGTGTTGGGGAGAAAACGTGGTAAATAGGGGTGCAAATGTCCCCTGGAGGAGTGTCAAGTAGTATTCTGGAGAGCAAATGTCAGGTATTTCTCAGCAAAGTGCTGTTTCGGGGAGATAGTAGCATCCTTGGTTGTAAAATGACAGGTGTTTGTGAGAAAGCTGGTATTTTGGGAAAAAAGGCCGTATTTTGAAGAAGCAGCAGGAATTTCAGGGGGAATGTACGCCATCTTTGGGAGGAAAGGGGTCTTTGTGGGAGAAAATGTGGCGTATTTGGGTGAAACCTGGTGTGCCTGGAGAAAAGGCCATTTAGATGGGAGTAAGTGTGATCCTGAGGAGCGTCATGTAGTATTCTTGGGATGAAAGGGGAGGTATTTCTAAGAGCAGTGGTATTTCTGGGAGAAAATGTCTTGTTTTGGGAGAAAATGTTGTCTTTTGGGGGGCAGAAGCTGGTATTTCTGTGACAAAACGTCATCTTGCTGGGAGTAAGTGTGATGTTGGGGAGCGTAAAGCAGCATTTGTGTTAGAAAATGGGAGCTGTTTCTTGGAGTAGTGGTATTTCTGGGAGAAAATGAGCTGTCTTGGGGCTAAAAATGGTGTATGTGTGATGAAATGCCCCATTTCTGGAAGAAAGTGTCCTCTTGAGGAGTGTAGTGTTGTATACTGGGGAGGAAATGGGAAGTATTTGTATGAGTCCTGGTATTTCTGGGAGAAAATGTGTGATGTGGGGGGGAGAAGGTCATGTACCTGTGAGAAAGCTGTTGTTTCTGGGAGCAAATGCCAGGTATTTGTGAGCAAAGGGATGCTTGAGAGGGAAAAGGCCATCTCTTTGGGATCCAAGTGGTATTTCTGTTAGAAAATGCCAAAAAATCTGGGAGTAAGTGTCTTCAGGAGGCGTGTCATGGAGTAGATGTGGGAGGAAATGGAGGTATTTCTAAGAGTAGCGGCATTTCTGGGAGCAAATGTGGTCTTTGGGGAAGAAAATGTCGTCCTGAGGGAAGAAAACAGGCCTTTCTTCCCGAAAATGTCATCCAATGGGGAGAAAACCTCCTCCCTTGGGGAGAAAAGTGGTCTTTGTGGGAGCAAGTGTCCTCTTCTTGGTTGCAAGTGTCCCATTTGGTCTTGTCATGGAGGCTTTTTGGGAGCAAGCGTGTGTCAGTGGTAAGAGAAGGGGTATTTGTGGGAGCAAATATCCTCTTCTTGGAAGAGAAGGTGAAATTTCCCAATGGAAAAGTGGTCTTTCTGGGAGCAAAGGAGATAGTTGAGGGAGAGAAGTGGGAAAGGGTGGGAAAGAATGTCTTGTATCGGAGAGCAACTGTGGTCTCTTTGGTGTGCCAAGTGGTGTGTTGGGGAGAACACGTGGTAAATAGGGGAGCAAATGTCCTCTGGAGGAGTGTCAAGTAGTATTCTGGAGAGCAAATGTCAGGTATTTCTCAGCAAAGTGCTGTTTCGGGGAGATAGTAGCATCCTTGGTTGTAAAATGACAGGTGTTTGTGAGAAAGCTGGTATTTTGGGAAAAAAGGCCGTATTTTGAAGAAGCAGCAGGAATTTCAGGGGGAATGTACGCCATCTTTGGGAGGAAACGGGTCTTTGTGGGAGAAAATGTGGCGTATTTGGGTGAAACCTGGTGTGCCTGGGAGAAAAGGCCATTTAGATGGGAGTAAGTGTGATCCTGAGGAGCATCAAGTAGTATTCTTGGGATGAAAGGGGAGGTATTCCTAAGAGCAGTGGTATTTCTGGGAGAAAATGTCTTGTTTGGGGAGAAAATGTTGTCTTTTGGGGGGCAGAAGCTGGTATTTCTGTGACAAAACGTCATCTTGCTGGGAGTAAGTGTGATGTTGGGGAGTGTCAAGCAGCATTTGTGTTAGAAACTGGGAGCTCTTTCTTGGAGTAGTGGTATTTCTGGGAGAAAATGAGCTGTCTTGGGGCTAAAAATGGTGTATGTGTGATGAAATGCCCCATTTCTGGAAGAAAGTGTCCTCTTGAGGAGTGTAGTGTTGTCTATTGGGGAGGAAATGGGAACTATTCTGAAGAGTCCTGGTATTTCTGGGAGAAAATGTGTGATGTGGGGGGGAGAAGGTCATGTACCTGTGAGAAAGCTGTTGTTTCTGGGAGCAAATGCCAGGTATTTGTGAGCAAAGGGATGCTTGAGAGGGAAAAGGCCATCTCTTTGGGATCCAAGTGGTATTTCTGTTAGAAAATGCGCCAAATCTGAGAGTAAGTGTCATCAGGAGGCGTGTCATGGAGTAGATGTGGGAGGAAATGGAGGTATTTCTAAGAGTAGCGGCATTTCTGGGAGCAAATGTGGTCTTTGGGGAAGAAAATGTCGTCCTGAGGGAAGAAAACAGGCCTTTCTTCCCGAAAATGTCATCCAATGGGGAGAAAACCTCCTCCCTTGGGGAGAAAAGTGGTCTTTGTGGGAGCAAGTGTCCTCTTCTTGGTTGCAAGTGTCCCATTTGGTCTTGTCATGGAGGCTTTTTGGGAGCAAGCGTGTGTCAGTGGTAAGAGAAGGGGTATTTGTGGGAGCAAATATCCTCTTCTTGGAAGAGCAGGTGAAATTTCCCAATGGAAAAGTGGTCTTTCTGGGAGCAAAGGAGATAGTTGAGGGAGAGAAGTGGGAAAGGGTGGGAAAGAATGTCTTGTATCGGAGAGCAACTGTGGTCTCTTTGGTGTGCCAAGTGGTGTGCTGGGGAGAAAACGTGGTAAATAGGGGTGCAAATGTCCCCTGGAGGAGTGTCAAGTAGTATTCTGGAGAGCAAATGTCAGGTATTTCTCAGCAAAGTGCTGTTTTGGGGAGATAGTAGCATCCTTGGTTGTAAAATGACAGGTGTTTGTGAGAAAGCTGGTATTTTGGGAAAAAAGGCCGTATTTGGAAGAAGCAGCAGGAATTTCAGGGGGAATGTACGCCATCTTTGGGAGGAAAGGGGTCCTTGTAGGAGAAAATGTGGCGTATTTGGGTGAAACCTGGTGTGCCTGGAGAAAAGGCCATTTAGATGGGAGTAAGTGTGATCCTGAGGAGCGTCATGTAGTATTCTTGGGATGAAAGGGGAGGTATTTCTAAGAGCAGTGGTATTTCTGGGAGAAAATGTCTTGTTTTGGGAGAAAATGTTGTCTTTTGTGGGGCAGAAGCTGGTATTTCTGTGACAAAACGTCATCTTGCTGGGAGTAAGTGTGATGTTGGGGAGCGTAAAGCAGCATTTGTGTTAGAAACTGGGAGCTGTTTCTTGGAGTAGTGGTATTTCTGGGAGAAAATGAGCTGTCTTGGGGCTAAAAATGGTGTATGTGTGATGAAATGCCCCATTTCTGGAAGAAAGTGTCCTCTTGTGGAGTGTAGTGTTGTATACTGGGGAGGAAATGGGAAGTATTTGTATGAGTCCTGGTATTTCTGGGAGAAAATGTGTGATGTGGGGGGGAGAAGGTCATGTACCTGTGAGAAAGCTGTTGTTTCTGGGAGCAAATGCCAGGTATTTGTGAGCAAAGGGATGCTTGAGAGGGAAAAGGCCATCTCTTTGGGATCCAAGTGGTATTTCTGTTAGAAAATGCCAAAAAATCTGGGAGTAAGTGTCTTCAGGAGGCGTGTCATGGAGTAGATGTGGGAGGAAATGGAGGTATTTCTAAGAGTAGCGGCATTTCTGGGAGCAAATGTGGTCTTTGGGGATGAAAATGTCGTCCTGAGGGAAGAAAACAGGCCTTTCTTCCCGAAAATGTCATCCAATGGGGAGAAAACCTCCTCCCTTGGGGAGAAAAGTGGTCTTTGTGGGAGCAAGTGTCCTCTTCTTGGTTGCAAGTGTCCCATTTGGTCTTGTCATGGAGGCTTTTTGGGAGCAAGCGTGTGTCAGTGGTAAGAGAAGGGGTATTTGTGGGAGCAAATATCCTCTTCTTGGAAGAGAAGGTGAAATTTCCCAATGGAAAAGTGGTCTTTCTGGGAGCAAAGGAGATAGTTGAGGGAGAGAAGTGGGAAAGGGTGGGAAAGAATGTCTTGTATCGGAGAGCAACTGTGGTCTCTTTGGTGTGCCAAGTGGTGTGTTGGGGAGAACACGTTGTAAATAGGGGAGCAAATGTCCTCTGGAGGAGTGTCAAGTAGTATTCTGGAGAGCAAATGTCAGGTATTTCTCAGCAAAGTGCTGTTTCGGGGAGATAGTAGCATCCTTGGTTGTAAAATGACAGGTGTTTGTGAGAAAGCTGGTATTTTGGGAAAAAAGGCCGTATTTGGAAGAAGCAGCAGGAATTTCAGGGGGAATGTACGCCATCTTTGGGAGGAAACGGGTCTTTGTGGGAGAAAATGTTGTGTATTTGGGTGAAACCTGGTGTGCCTGGGAGAAAAGGCCATTTAGATGGGAGTAAGTGTGATCCTGAGGAGCATCAAGTAGTATTCTTGGGATGAAAGGGGAGGTATTCCTAAGAGCAGTGGTATTTCTGGGAGAAAATGTCTTGTTTTGGGAGAAAATGTTGTCTTTTGTGGGGCAGAAGCTGGCATTTCTGTGACAAAACGTCATCTTGCTGGGAGTAAGTGTGATGTTGGGGAGTGTCAAGCAGCATTTGTGTTAGAAACTGGGAGCTCTTTCTTGGAGTAGTGGTATTTCTGGGAGAAAATGAGCTGTCTTGGGGCTAAAAATGGTGTATGTGTGATGAAATGCCCCATTTCTGGAAGAAAGTGTCCTCTTGAGGAGTGTAGTGTTGTCTATTGGAGAGGAAATGGGAACTATTTGTATGAGTCTGGTGTTTCTGGGAGAAAATGTGTGATGTGGGGGGGAGAAGGTCATGTACCTGTGAGAAAGCTGTTGTTTCTGGGAGCAAATGCCAGGTATTTGTGAGCAAAGGGATGCTTGAGAGGGAAAAGGCCATCTCTTTGGGATCCAAGTGGTATTTCTGTTAGAAAATGCGCCAAATCTGGGAGTAAGTGTCTTCAGGAGGCGTGTCATGGAGTAGATGTGGGAGGAAATGGAGGTATTTCTAAGAGTAGCGGCATTTCTGGGAGCAAATGTGGTCTTTGGGGAAGAAAATGTCGTCCTGAGGGAAGAAAACAGGCCTTTCTTCCCGAAAATGTCATCCAATGGGGAGAAAACCTCCTCCCTTGGGGAGAAAAGTGGTCTTTGTGGGAGCAAGTGTCCTCTTCTTGGTTGCAAGTGTCCCATTTGGTCTTGTCATGGAGGCTTTTTGGGAGCAAGCGTGTGTCAGTGGTAAGAGAAGGGGTATTTGTGGGAGCAAATATCCTCTTCTTGGAAGAGAAGGTGAAATTTCCCAATGGAAAAGTGGTCTTTCTGGGAGCAAAGGAGATAGTTGAGGGAGAGAAGTGGGAAAGGGTGGGAAAGAATGTCTTGTATCGGAGAGCAACTGTGGTCTCTTTGGTGTGCCAAGTGGTGTGCTGGGGAGAAAACGTGGTAAATAGGGGTGCAAATGTCCCCTGGAGGAGTGTCAAGTAGTATTCTGGAGAGCAAATGTCAGGTATTTCTCAGCAAAGTGCTGTTTCGGGGAGATAGTAGCATCCTTGGTTGTAAAATGACAGGTGTTTGTGAGAAAGCTGGTATTTTGGGAAAAAAGGCCGTATTTGGAAGAAGCAGCAGGAATTTCAGGGGGAATGTACGCCATCTTTGGGAGGAAAGGGGTCTTTGTGGGAGAAAATATGGCGTATTTGGGTGAAACCTGGTGTGCCTGGAGAAAAGGCCATTTAGATGGGAGTAAGTGTGATCCTGAGGAGCGTCATGTAGTATTCTTGGGATGAAAGGGGAGGTATTTCTAAGAGCAGTGGTATTTCTGGGAGAAAATGTCTTGTTTTGGGAGAAAATGTTGTCTTTTGTGGGGCAGAAGCTGGTATTTCTGTGACAAAACGTCATCTTGCTGGGAGTAAGTGTGATGTTGGGGAGCGTAAAGCAGCATTTGTGTTAGAAACTGGGAGCTGTTTCTTGGAGTAGTGGTATTTCTGGGAGAAAATGAGCTGTCTTGGGGCTAAAAATGGTGTATGTGTGATGAAATGCCCCATTTCTGGAAGAAAGTGTCCTCTTGTGGAGTGTAGTGTTGTATACTGGGGAGGAAATGGGAAGTATTTGTATGAGTCCTGGTATTTCTGGGAGAAAATGTGTGATGTGGGGGGGAGAAGGTCATGTACCTGTGAGAAAGCTGTTGTTTCTGGGAGCAAATGCCAGGTATTTGTGAGCAAAGGGATGCTTGAGAGGGAAAAGGCCATCTCTTTGGGATCCAAGTGGTATTTCTGTTAGAAAATGCCAAAAAATCTGGGAGTAAGTGTCTTCAGGAGGCGTGTCATGGAGTAGATGTGGGAGGAAATGGAGGTATTTCTAAGAGTAGCGGCATTTCTGGGAGCAAATGTGGTCTTTGGGGAAGAAAATGTCGTCCTGAGGGAAGAAAACAGGCCTTTCTTCCCGAAAATGTCATCCAATGGGGAGAAAACCTCCTGTCTTGGGGAGAAAAGTGGTCTTTGTGGGAGCAAGTGTCCTCTTCTTGGTTGCAAGTGTCCCATTTGGTCTTGTCATGGAGGCTTTTTGGGAGCAAGCGTGTGTCAGTGGTAAGAGAAGGGGTATTTGTGGGAGCAAATATCCTCTTCTTGGAAGAGAAGGTGAAATTTCCCAATGGAAAAGTGGTCTTTCTGGGAGCAAAGGAGATAGTTGAGGGAGAGAAGTGGGAAAGGGTGGGAAAGAATGTCTTGTATCGGAGAGCAACTGTGGTCTCTTTGGTGTGCCAAGTGGTGTGTTGGGGAGAACACGTTGTAAATAGGGGAGCAAATGTCCTCTGGAGGAGTGTCAAGTAGTATTCTGGAGAGCAAATGTCAGGTATTTCTCAGCAAAGTGCTGTTTCGGGGAGATAGTAGCATCCTTGGTTGTAAAATGACAGGTGTTTGTGAGAAAGCTGGTATTTTGGGAAAAAAGGCCGTATTTTGAAGAAGCAGCAGGAATTTCAGGGGGAATGTACGCCATGTTTAGGAGGAAACGGGTCTTTGTGGGAGAAAATGTTGTGTATTTGGGTGAAACCTGGTGTGCCTGGGAGAAAAGGCCATTTAGATGGGAGTAAGTGTGATCCTGAGGAGCATCAAGTAGTATTCTTGGGATGAAAGGGGAGGTATTCCTAAGAGCAGTGGTATTTCTGGGAGAAAATGTCTTGTTTGGGGAGAAAATGTTGTCTTTTGTGGGGCAGAAGCTGGTATTTCTGTGACAAAACGTCATCTTGCTGGGAGTAAGTGTGATGTTGGGGAGTGTCAAGCAGCATTTGTGTTAGAAACTGGGAGCTGTTTCTTGGAGTAGTGGTATTTCTGGAAGAAAATGAGCTGTCTTGGGGCTAAAAATGGTGTATGTGTGATGAAATGCCCCATTTCTGGAAGAAAGTGTCCTCTTGAGGAGTGTAGTGTTGTATACTGGGGAGGAAATGGGAAGTATTTGTATGAGTCCTGGTATTTCTGGGAGAAAATGTGTGATGTGGGGGGGAGAAGGTCATGTACCTGTGAGAAAGCTGTTGTTTCTGGGAGCAAATGCCAGGTATTTGTGAGCAAAGGGATGCTTGAGAGGGAAAAGGCCATCTCTTTGGGATCCAAGTGGTATTTCTGTTAGAAAATGCCAAAAAATCTGGGAGTAAGTGTCTTCAGGAGGCGTGTCATGGAGTAGATGTGGGAGGAAATGGAGGTATTTCTAAGAGTAGCGGCATTTCTGGGAGCAAATGTGGTCTTTGGGGAAGAAAATGTCGTCCTGAGGGAAGAAAACAGGCCTTTCTTCCCGAAAATGTCATCCAATGGGGAGAAAACCTCCTGTCTTGGGGAGAAAAGTGGTCTTTGTGGCAGCAAGTGTCCTCTTCTTGGTTGCAAGTGTCCCATTTGGTCTTGTCATGGAGGCTTTTTGGGAGCAAGCGTGTGTCAGTGGTAAGAGAAGGGGTATTTGTGGGAGCAAATATCCTCTTCTTGGAAGAGAAGGTGAAATTTCCCAATGGAAAAGTGGTCTTTCTGGGAGCAAAGGAGATAGTTGAGGGAGAGAAGTGGGAAAGGGTGGGAAAGAATGTCTTGTATCGGAGAGCAACTGTGGTCTCTTTGGTGTGCCAAGTGGTGTGTTGGGGAGAAAACGTGGTAAATAGGGGTGCAAATGTCCCCTGGAGGAGTGTCAAGTAGTATTCTGGAGAGCAAATTTCAGGTATTTCTCAGCAAAGTGCTGTTTCGGGGAGATAGTAGCATCCTTGGTTGTAAAATGACAGGTGTTTGTGAGAAAGCTGGTATTTTGGGAAAAAAGGCCGTATTTGGAAGAAGCAGCAGGAATTTCAGGGGGAATGTACGCCATCTTTGGGAGGAAAGGGGTCTTTGTGGGAGAAAATGTGGCGTATTTGGGTGAAACCTGGTGTGCCTGGAGAAAAGGCCATTTAGATGGGAGTAAGTGTGATCCTGAGGAGCGTCATGTAGTATTCTTGGGATGAAAGGGGAGGTATTTCTAAGAGCAGTGGTATTTCTGGGAGAAAATGTCTTGTTTTGGGAGAAAATGTTGTCTTTTGGGGGGCAGAAGCTGGTATTTCTGTGACAAAACGTCATCTTGCTGGGAGTAAGTGTGATGTTGGGGAGCGTAAAGCAGCATTTGTGTTAGAAAATGGGAGCTGTTTCTTGGAGTAGTGGTATTTCTGGGAGAAAATGAGCTGTCTTGGGGCTAAAAATGGTGTATGTGTGATGAAATGCCCCATTTCTGGAAGAAAGTGTCCTCTTGAGGAGTGTAGTGTTGTATACTGGGGAGGAAATGGGAAGTATTTGTATGAGTCCTGGTATTTCTGGGAGAAAATGTGTGATGTGGGGGGGAGAAGGTCATGTACCTGTGAGAAAGCTGTTGTTTCTGGGAGCAAATGCCAGGTATTTGTGAGCAAAGGGATGCTTGAGAGGGAAAAGGCCATCTCTTTGGGATCCAAGTGGTATTTCTGTTAGAAAATGCGCCAAATCTGGGAGTAAGTGTCTTCAGGAGGCGTGTCATGGAGTAGATGTGGGAGGAAATGGAGGTATTTCTAAGAGTAGCGGCATTTCTGGGAGCAAATGTGGTCTTTGGGGAAGAAAATGTCGTCCTGAGGGAAGAAAACAGGCCTTTCTTCCCGACAATGTCATCCAATGGGGAGAAAACCTCCTGTCTTGGGGAGAAAAGTGGTCTTTGTGGGAGCAAGTGTCCTCTTCTTGGTTGCAAGTGTCCCATTTGGTCTTGTCATGGAGGCTTTTTGGGAGCAAGCGTGTGTCAGTGGTAAGAGAAGGGGTATTTGTGGGAGCAAATATCCTCTTCTTGGAAGAGAAGGTGAAATTTCCCAATGGAAAAGTGGTCTTTCTGGGAGCAAAGGAGATAGTTGAGGGAGAGAAGTGGGAAAGGGTGGGAAAGAATGTCTTGTATCGGAGAGCAACTGTGGTCTCTTTGGTGTGCCAAGTGGTGTGTTGGGGAGAACACGTGGTAAATAGGGGTGCAAATGTCCCCTGGAGGAGTGTCAAGTAGTATTCTGGAGAGCAAATGTCAGGTATTTCTCAGCAAAGTGCTGTTTCGGGGAGATAGTAGCATCCTTGGTTGTAAAATGACAGGTGTTTGTGAGAAAGCTGGTATTTTGGGAAAAAAGGCCGTATTTGGAAGAAGCAGCAGGAATTTCAGGGGGAATGTACGCCATCTTTGGGAGGAAAGGGGTCTTTGTGGGAGAAAATGTGGCGTATTTGGGTGAAACCTGGTGTGCCTGGAGAAAAGGCCATTTAGATGGGAGTAAGTGTGATCCTGAGGAGCGTCATGTAGTATTCTTGGGATGAAAGGGGAGGTATTTCTAAGAGCAGTGGTATTTCTGGGAGAAAATGTCTTGTTTTGGGAGAAAATGTTGTCTTTTGTGGGGCAGAAGCTGGTATTTCTGTGACAAAACGTCATCTTGCTGGGAGTAAGTGTGATGTTGGGGAGCGTAAAGCAGCATTTGTGTTAGAAACTGGGAGCTGTTTCTTGGAGTAGTGGTATTTCTGGGAGAAAATGAGCTGTCTTGGGGCTAAAAATGGTGTATGTGTGATGAAATGCCCCATTTCTGGAAGAAAGTGTCCTCTTGAGGAGTGTAGTGTTGTATACTGGGGAGGAAATGGGAAGTATTTGTATGAGTCCTGGTATTTCTGGGAGAAAATGTGTGATGTGGGGGGGAGAAGGTCATGTACCTGTGAGAAAGCTGTTGTTTCTGGGAGCAAATGCCAGGTATTTGTGAGCAAAGGGATGCTTGAGAGGGAAAAGGCCATCTCTTTGGGATCCAAGTGGTATTTCTGTTAGAAAATGCCAAAAAATCTGGGAGTAAGTGTCTTCAGGAGGCGTGTCATGGAGTAGATGTGGGAGGAAATGGAGGTATTTCTAAGAGTAGCGGCATTTCTGGGAGCAAATGTGGTCTTTGGGGAAGAAAATGTCGTCCTGAGGGAAGAAAACAGGCCTTTCTTCCCGAAAATGTCATCCAATGGGGAGAAAACCTCCTGTCTTGGGGAGAAAAGTGGTCTTTGTGGGAGCAAGTGTCCTCTTCTTGGTTGCAAGTGTCCCATTTGGTCTTGTCATGGAGGCTTTTTGGGAGCAAGCGTGTGTCAGTGGTAAGAGAAGGGGTATTTGTGGGAGCAAATATCCTCTTCTTGGAAGAGAAGGTGAAATTTCCCAATGGAAAAGTGGTCTTTCTGGGAGCAAAGGAGATAGTTGAGGGAGAGAAGTGGGAAAGGGTGGGAAAGAATGTCTTGTATCGGAGAGCAACTGTGGTCTCTTTGGTGTGCCAAGTGGTGTGTTGGGGAGAACACGTGGTAAATAGGGGTGCAAATGTCCCCTGGAGGAGTGTCAAGTAGTATTCTGGAGAGCAAATGTCAGGTATTTCTCAGCAAAGTGCTGTTTCGGGGAGATAGTAGCATCCTTGGTTGTAAAATGACAGGTGTTTGTGAGAAAGCTGGTATTTTGGGAAAAAAGGCCGTATTTGGAAGAAGCAGCAGGAATTTCAGGGGGAATGTACGCCATCTTTGGGAGGAAAGGGGTCTTTGTGGGAGAAAATGTGGCGTATTTGGGTGAAACCTGGTGTGCCTGGAGAAAAGGCCATTTAGATGGGAGTAAGTGTGATCCTGAGGAGCGTCATGTAGTATTCTTGGGATGAAAGGGGAGGTATTCCTAAGAGCAGTGGTATTTCTGGGAGAAAATGTCTTGTTTTGGGAGAAAATGTTGTCTTTTGTGGGGCAGAAGCTGGTATTTCTGTGACAAAACGTCATCTTGCTGGGAGTAAGTGTGATGTTGGGGAGTGTCAAGCAGCATTTGTGTTAGAAACTGGGAGCTGTTTCTTGGAGTAGTGGTATTTCTGGGAGAAAATGAGCTGTCTTGGGGCTAAAAATGGTGTATGTGTGATGAAATGCCCCATTTCTGGAAGAAAGTGTCCTCTTGAGGAGTGTAGTGTTGTCTATTGGGGAGGAAATGGGAACTATTCTGAAGAGTCCTGGTATTTCTGGGAGAAAATGTGTGATGTGGGGGGGAGAAGGTCATGTACCTGTGAGAAAGCTGTTGTTTCTGGGAGCAAATGCCAGGTATTTGTGAGCAAAGGGATGCTTGAGAGGGAAAAGGCCATCTCTTTGGGATCCAAGTGGTATTTCTGTTAGAAAATGCCAAAAAATCTGGGAGTAAGTGTCATCAGGAGGCGTGTCATGGAGTAGATGTGGGAGGAAATGGAGGTATTTCTAAGAGTAGCGGCATTTCTGGGAGCAAATGTGGTCTTTGGGGAAGAAAATGTCGTCCTGAGGGAAGAAAACAGGCCTTTCTTCCCGAAAATTTCATCCAATGGGGAGAAAACCTCCTGTCTTGGGGAGAAAAGTGGTCTTTGTGGGAGCAAGTGTCCTCTTCTTGGTTGCAAGTGTCCCATTTGGTCTTGTCATGGAGGCTTTTTGGGAGCAAGCGTGTGTCAGTGGTAAGAGAAGGGGTATTTGTGGGAGCAAATATCCTCTTCTTGGAAGAGAAGGTGAAATTTCCCAATGGAAAAGTGGTCTTTCTGGGAGCAAAGGAGATAGTTGAGGGAGAGAAGTGGGAAAGGGTGGGAAAGAATGTCTTGTATCGGAGAGCAACTGTGGTCTCTTTGGTGTGCCAAGTGGTGTGTTGGGGAGAAAACGTGGTAAATAGGGGTGCAAATGTCCCCTGGAGGAGTGTCAAGTAGTATTCTGGAGAGCAAATGTCAGGTATTTCTCAGCAAAGTGCTGTTTCGGGGAGATAGTAGCATCCTTGGTTGTAAAATGACAGGTGTTTGTGAGAAAGCTGGTATTTTGGGAAAAAAGGCCGTATTTGGAAGAAGCAGCAGGAATTTCAGGGGGAATGTACGCCATCTTTGGGAGGAAAGGGGTCTTTGTGGGAGAAAAATGTGGCGTATTTGGGTGAAACCTGGTGTGCCTGGGAGAAAAGGCCATTTAGATGGGAGTAAGTGTGATCCTGAGGAGCGTCATGTAGTATTCTTGGGATGAAAGGGGAGGTATTTCTAAGAGCAGTGGTATTTCTGGGAGAAAATGTCTTGTTTTGGGAGAAAATGTTGTCTTTTGTGGGGCAGAAGCTGGTATTTCTGTGACAAAACGTCATCTTGCTGGGAGTAAGTGTGATGTTGGGGAGCGTAAAGCAGCATTTGTGTTAGAAAATGGGAGCTGTTTCTTGGAGTAGTGGTATTTCTGGGAGAAAATGAGCTGTCTTGGGGCTAAAAATGGTGTATGTGTGATGAAATGCCCCATTTCTGGAAGAAAGTGTCCTCTTGAGGAGTGTAGTGTTGTATACTGGGGAGGAAATGGGAAGTATTTGTATGAGTCCTGGTATTTCTGGGAGAAAATGTGTGATGTGGGGGGGAGAAGGTCATGTACCTGTGAGAAAGCTGTTGTTTCTGGGAGCAAATGCCAGGTATTTGTGAGCAAAGGGATGCTTGAGAGGGAAAAGGCCATCTCTTTGGGATCCAAGTGGTATTTCTGTTAGAAAATGCGCCAAATCTGGGAGTAAGTGTCTTCAGGAGGCGTGTCATGGAGTAGATGTGGGAGGAAATGGAGGTATTTCTAAGAGTAGCGGCATTTCTGGGAGCAAATGTGGTCTTTGGGGAAGAAAATGTCGTCCTGAGGGAAGAAAACAGGCCTTTCTTCCCGAAAATGTCATCCAATGGGGAGAAAACCTCCTGTCTTGGGGAGAAAAGTGGTCTTTGTGGGAGCAAGTGTCCTCTTCTTGGTTGCAAGTGTCCCATTTGGTCTTGTCATGGAGGCTTTTTGGGAGCAAGCGTGTGTCAGTGGTAAGAGAAGGGGTATTTGTGGGAGCAAATATCCTCTTCTTGGAAGAGAAGGTGAAATTTCCCAATGGAAAAGTGGTCTTTCTGGGAGCAAAGGAGATAGTTGAGGGAGAGAAGTGGGAAAGGGTGGGAAAGAATGTCTTGTATCGGAGAGCAACTGTGGTCTCTTTGGTGTGCCAAGTGGTGTGTTGGGGAGAAAACGTGGTAAATAGGGGTGCAAATGTCCCCTGGAGGAGTGTCAAGTAGTATTCTGGAGAGCAAATGTCAGGTATTTCTCAGCAAAGTGCTGTTTCGGGGAGATAGTAGCATCCTTGGTTGTAAAATGACAGGTGTTTGTGAGAAAGCTGGTATTTTGGGAAAAAAGGCCGTATTTGGAAGAAGCAGCAGGAATTTCAGGGGGAATGTACGCCATCTTTGGGAGGAAAGGGGTCTTTGTGGGAGAAAATGTGGCGTATTTGGGTGAAACCTGGTGTGCCTGGAGAAAAGGCCATTTAGATGGGAGTAAGTGTGATCCTGAGGAGCGTCATGTAGTATTCTTGGGATGAAAGGGGAGGTATTTCTAAGAGCAGTGGTATTTCTGGGAGAAAATGTCTTGTTTTGGGAGAAAATGTTGTCTTTTGTGGGGCAGAAGCTGGTATTTCTGTGACAAAACGTCATCTTGCTGGGAGTAAGTGTGATGTTGGGGAGCGTAAAGCAGCATTTGTGTTAGAAAATGGGAGCTGTTTCTTGGAGTAGTGGTATTTCTGGGAGAAAATGAGCTGTCTTGGGGCTAAAAATGGTGTATGTGTGATGAAATGCCCCATTTCTGGAAGAAAGTGTCCTCTTGAGGAGTGTAGTGTTGTATACTGGGGAGGAAATGGGAAGTATTTGTATGAGTCCTGGTATTTCTGGGAGAAAATGTGTGATGTGGGGGGGAGAAGGTCATGTACCTGTGAGAAAGCTGTTGTTTCTGGGAGCAAATGCCAGGTATTTGTGAGCAAAGGGATGCTTGAGAGGGAAAAGGCCATCTCTTTGGGATCCAAGTGGTATTTCTGTTAGAAAATGCCAAAAAATCTGGGAGTAAGTGTCTTCAGGAGGCGTGTCATGGAGTAGATGTGGGAGGAAATGGAGGTATTTCTAAGAGTAGCGGCATTTCTGGGAGCAAATGTGGTCTTTGGGGAAGAAAATGTCGTCCTGAGGGAAGAAAACAGGCCTTTCTTCCCGAAAATGTCATCCAATGGGGAGAAAACCTCCTGTCTTGGGGAGAAAAGTGGTCTTTGTGGGAGCAAGTGTCCTCTTCTTGGTTGCAAGTGTCCCATTTGGTCTTGTCATGGAGGCTTTTTGGGAGCAAGCGTGTGTCAGTTGTCAGAGAAGGGGTATTTGTGGGAGCAAATATCCTCTTCTTGGAAGAGAAGGTGAAATTTCCCAATGGAAAAGTGGTCTTTCTGGGAGCAAAGGAGATAGTTGAGGGAGAGAAGTGGGAAAGGGTGGGAAAGAATGTCTTGTATCGGAGAGCAACTGTGGTCTCTTTGGTGTGCCAAGTGGTGTGTTGGGGAGAACACGTGGTAAATAGGGGTGCAAATGTCCCCTGGAGGAGTGTCAAGTAGTATTCTGGAGAGCAAATGTCAGGTATTTCTCAGCAAAGTGCTGTTTCGGGGAGATAGTAGCATCCTTGGTTGTAAAATGACAGGTGTTTGTGAGAAAGCTGGTATTTTGGGAAAAAAGGCCGTATTTGGAAGAAGCAGCAGGAATTTCAGGGGGAATGTACGCCATCTTTGGGAGGAAAGGGGTCTTTGTGGGAGAAAATGTGGCGTATTTGGGTGAAACCTGGTGTGCCTGGAGAAAAGGCCATTTAGATGGGAGTAAGTGTGATCCTGAGGAGCGTCATGTAGTATTCTTGGGATGAAAGGGGAGGTATTTCTAAGAGCAGTGGTATTTCTGGGAGAAAATGTCTTGTTTTGGGAGAAAATGTTGTCTTTTGTGGGGCAGAAGCTGGTATTTCTGTGACAAAACGTCATCTTGCTGGGAGTAAGTGTGATGTTGGGGAGTGTCAAGCAGCATTTGTGTTAGAAACTGGGAGCTGTTGCTTGGAGTAGTGGTATTTCTGGGAGAAAATGAGCTGTCTTGGGGCTAAAAATGGTGTATGTGTGATGAAATGCCCCATTTCTGGAAGAAAGTGTCCTCTTGAGGAGTGTAGTGTTGTCTATTGGGGAGGAAATGGGAACTATTCTGAAGAGTCCTGGTATTTCTGGGAGAAAATGTGTGATGTGGGGGGGAGAATGTCATGTACCTGTGAGAAAGCTGTTGTTTCTGGGAGCAAATGCCAGGTATTTGTGAGCAAAGGGATGCTTGAGAGGGAAAAGGCCATCTCTTTGGGATCCAAGTGGTATTTCTGTTAGAAAATGCCAAAAAATCTGGGAGTAAGTGTCATCAGGAGGCGTGTCATGGAGTAGATGTGGGAGGAAATTGAGGTATTTCTAAGAGTAGCGGCATTTCTGGGAGCAAATGTGGTCTTTGGGGAAGAAAATGTCGTCCTGAGGGAAGAAAACAGGCCTTTCTTCCCGAAAATGTCATCCAATGGGGAGAAAACCTCCTGTCTTGGGGAGAAAAGTGGTCTTTGTGGGAGCAAGTGTCCTCTTCTTGGTTGCAAGTGTCCCATTTGGTCTTGTCATGGAGGCTTTTTGGGAGCAAGCGTGTGTCAGTTGTCAGAGAAGGGGTATTTGTGGGAGCAAATATCCTCTTCTTGGAAGAGAAGGTGAAATTTCCCAATGGAAAAGTGGTCTTTCTGGGAGCAAAGGAGATAGTTGAGGGAGAGAAGTGGGAAAGGGTGGGAAAGAATGTCTTGTATCGGAGAGCAACTGTGGTCTCTTTGGTGTGCCAAGTGGTGTGTTGGGGAGAAAACGTGGTAAATAGGGGTGCAAATGTCCCCTGGAGGAGTGTCAAGTAGTATTCTGGAGAGCAAATGTCAGGTATTTCTCAGCAAAGTGCTGTTTCGGGGAGATAGTAGCATCCTTGGTTGTAAAATGACAGGTGTTTGTGAGAAAGCTGGTATTTTGGGAAAAAAGGCCGTATTTGGAAGAAGCAGCAGGAATTTCAGGGGGAATGTACGCCATCTTTGGGAGGAAAGGGGTCTTTGTGGGAGAAAATGTGGCGTATTTGGGTGAAACCTGGTGTGCCTGGGAGAAAAGGCCATTTAGATGGGAGTAAGTGTGATCCTGAGGAGCGTCATGTAGTATTCTTGGGATGAAAGGGGAGGTATTTCTAAGAGCAGTGGTATTTCTGGGAGAAAATGTCTTGTTTTGGGAGAAAATGTTGTCTTTTGTGGGGCAGAAGCTGGTATTTCTGTGACAAAACGTCATCTTGCTGGGAGTAAGTGTGATGTTGGGGAGCGTAAAGCAGCATTTGTGTTAGAAACTGGGAGCTGTTTCTTGGAGTAGTGGTATTTCTGGGAGAAAATGAGCTGTCTTGGGGCTAAAAATGGTGTATGTGTGATGAAATGCCCCATTTCTGGAAGAAAGTGTCCTCTTGAGGAGTGTAGTGTTGTATACTGGGGAGGAAATGGGAAGTATTTGTATGAGTCCTGGTATTTCTGGGAGAAAATGTGTGATGTGGGGGGGAGAAGGTCATGTACCTGTGAGAAAGCTGTTGTTTCTGGGAGCAAATGCCAGGTATTTGTGAGCAAAGGGATGCTTGAGAGGGAAAAGGCCATCTCTTTGGGATTCAAGTGGTATTTCTGTTAGAAAATGCCAAAAAATCTGGGAGTAAGTGTCTTCAGGAGGCGTGTCATGGAGTAGATGTGGGAGGAAATGGAGGTATTTCTAAGAGTAGGGGCATTTCTGGGAGCAAATGTGGTCTTTGGGGAAGAAAATGTCGTCCTGAGGGAAGAAAACAGGCCTTTCTTCCCGAAAATGTCATCCAATGGGGAGAAAACCTCCTGTCTTGGGGAGAAAAGTGGTCTTTGTGGGAGCAAGTGTCCTCTTCTTGGTTGCAAGTGTCCCATTTGGTCTTGTCATGGAGGCTTTTTGGGAGCAAGCGTGTGTCAGTGGTAAGAGAAGGGGTATTTGTGGGAGCAAATATCCTCTTCTTGGAAGAGAAGGTGAAATTTCCCAATGGAAAAGTGGTCTTTCTGGGAGCAAAGGAGATAGTTGAGGGAGAGAAGTGGGAAAGGGTGGGAAAGAATGTCTTGTATCGGAGAGCAACTGTGGTCTCTTTGGTGTGCCAAGTGGTGTGTTGGGGAGAAAACGTGGTAAATAGGGGTGCAAATGTCCCCTGGAGGAGTGTCAAGTAGTATTCTGGAGAGCAAATGTCAGGTATTTCTCAGCAAAGTGCTGTTTCGGGAGATAGTAGCATCCTTGGTTGTAAAATGACAGGTGTTTGTGAGAAAGCTGGTATTTTGGGAAAAAAGGCCGTATTTGGAAGAAGCAGCAGGAATTTCAGGGGGAATGTACGCCATCTTTGGGAGGAAAGGGGTCTTTGTGGGAGAAAATGTGGCGTATTTGGGTGAAACCTGGTGTGCCTGGAGAAAAGGCCATTTAGATGGGAGTAAGTGTGATCCTGAGGAGCGTCATGTAGTATTCTTGGGATGAAAGGGGAGGTATTCCTAAGAGCAGTGGTATTTCTGGGAGAAAATGTCTTGTTTTGGGAGAAAATGTTGTCTTTTGTGGGGCAGAAGCTGGTATTTCTGTGACAAAACGTCATCTTGCTGGGAGTAAGTGTGATGTTGGGGAGTGTCAAGCAGCATTTGTGTTAGAAACTGGGAGCTGTTTCTTGGAGTAGTGGTATTTCTGGGAGAAAATGAGCTGTCTTGGGGCTAAAAATGGTGTATGTGTGATGAAATGCCCCATTTCTGGAAGAAAGTGTCCTCTTGAGGAGTGTAGTGTTGTCTATTGGGGAGGAAATGGGAACTATTCTGAAGAGTCCTGGTATTTCTGGGAGAAAATGTGTGATGTGGGGGGGAGAATGTCATGTACCTGTGAGAAAGCTGTTGTTTCTGGGAGCAAATGCCAGGTATTTGTGAGCAAAGGGATGCTTGAGAGGGAAAAGGCCATCTCTTTGGGATCCAAGTGGTATTTCTGTTAGAAAATGCCAAAAAATCTGGGAGTAAGTGTCATCAGGAGG
Organism: Chrysolophus pictus; assembly: GCA_037305975.1. Taxonomy (NCBI): domain Eukaryota; kingdom Metazoa; phylum Chordata; class Aves; order Galliformes; family Phasianidae; genus Chrysolophus; species Chrysolophus pictus. The sequence goes on along the minus strand of CM074581.1, from coordinate 36,157,559 downwards.
CGTGTCATGGAGTAGATGTGGGAGGAAATTGAGGTATTTCTAAGAGTAGCGGCATTTCTGGGAGCAAATGTGGTCTTTGGGGAAGAAAATGTCGTCCTGAGGGAAGAAAACAGGCCTTTCTTCCCGAAAATGTCATCCAATGGGGAGAAAACCTCCTGTCTTGGGGAGAAAAGTGGTCTTTGTGGGAGCAAGTGTCCTCTTCTTGGTTGCAAGTGTCCCATTTGGTCTTGTCATGGAGGCTTTTTGGGAGCAAGCGTGTGTCAGTTGTCAGAGAAGGGGTATTTGTGGGAGCAAATATCCTCTTCTTGGAAGAGAAGGTGAAATTTCCCAATGGAAAAGTGGTCTTTCTGGGAGCAAAGGAGATAGTTGAGGGAGAGAAGTGGGAAAGGGTGGGAAAGAATGTCTTGTATCGGAGAGCAACTGTGGTCTCTTTGGTGTGCCAAGTGGTGTGTTGGGGAGAAAACGTGGTAAATAGGGGTGCAAATGTCCCCTGGAGGAGTGTCAAGTAGTATTCTGGAGAGCAAATGTCAGGTATTTCTCAGCAAAGTGCTGTTTCGGGGAGATAGTAGCATCCTTGGTTGTAAAATGACAGGTGTTTGTGAGAAAGCTGGTATTTTGGGAAAAAAGGCCGTATTTGGAAGAAGCAGCAGGAATTTCAGGGGGAATGTACGCCATCTTTGGGAGGAAAGGGGTCTTTGTGGGAGAAAATGTGGCGTATTTGGGTGAAACCTGGTGTGCCTGGGAGAAAAGGCCATTTAGATGGGAGTAAGTGTGATCCTGAGGAGCGTCATGTAGTATTCTTGGGATGAAAGGGGAGGTATTTCTAAGAGCAGTGGTATTTCTGGGAGAAAATGTCTTGTTTGGGGAGAAAATGTTGTCTTTTGTGGGGCAGAAGCTGGTATTTCTGTGACAAAACGTCATCTTGCTGGGAGTAAGTGTGATGTTGGGGAGCGTAAAGCAGCATTTGTGTTAGAAAATGGGAGCTGTTTCTTGGAGTAGTGGTATTTCTGGGAGAAAATGAGCTGTCTTGGGGCTAAAAATGGTGTATGTGTGATGAAATGCCCCATTTCTGGAAGAAAGTGTCCTCTTGAGGAGTGTAGTGTTGTATACTGGGGAGGAAATGGGAAGTATTTGTATGAGTCCTGGTATTTCTGGGAGAAAATGTGTGATGTGGGGGGGAGAAGGTCATGTACCTGTGAGAAAGCTGTTGTTTCTGGGAGCAAATGCCAGGTATTTGTGAGCAAAGGGATGCTTGAGAGGGAAAAGGCCATCTCTTTGGGATTCAAGTGGTATTTCTGTTAGAAAATGCCAAAAAATCTGGGAGTAAGTGTCTTCAGGAGGCGTGTCATGGAGTAGATGTGGGAGGAAATGGAGGTATTTCTAAGAGTAGCGGCATTTCTGGGAGCAAATGTGGTCTTTGGGGAAGAAAATGTCGTCCTGAGGGAAGAAAACAGGCCTTTCTTCCCGAAAATGTCATCCAATGGGGAGAAAACCTCCTGTCTTGGGGAGAAAAGTGGTCTTTGTGGGAGCAAGTGTCCTCTTCTTGGTTGCAAGTGTCCCATTTGGTCTTGTCATGGAGGCTTTTTGGGAGCAAGCGTGTGTCAGTGGTAAGAGAAGGGGTATTTGTGGGAGCAAATATCCTCTTCTTGGAAGAGAAGGTGAAATTTCCCAATGGAAAAGTGGTCTTTCTGGGAGCAAAGGAGATAGTTGAGGGAGAGAAGTGGGAAAGGGTGGGAAAGAATGTCTTGTATCGGAGAGCAACTGTGGTCTCTTTGGTGTGCCAAGTGGTGTGTTGGGGAGAAAACGTGGTAAATAGGGGTGCAAATGTCCCCTGGAGGAGTGTCAAGTAGTATTCTGGAGAGCAAATGTCAGGTATTTCTCAGCAAAGTGCTGTTTCGGGGAGATAGTAGCATCCTTGGTTGTAAAATGACAGGTGTTTGTGAGAAAGCTGGTATTTTGGGAAAAAAGGCCGTATTTGGAAGAAGCAGCAGGAATTTCAGGGGGAATGTACGCCATCTTTGGGAGGAAAGGGGTCTTTGTGGGAGAAAATGTGGCGTATTTGGGTGAAACCTGGTGTGCCTGGAGAAAAGGCCATTTAGATGGGAGTAAGTGTGATCCTGAGGAGCGTCATGTAGTATTCTTGGGATGAAAGGGGAGGTATTCCTAAGAGCAGTGGTATTTCTGGGAGAAAATGTCTTGTTTTGGGAGAAAATGTTGTCTTTTGTGGGGCAGAAGCTGGTATTTCTGTGACAAAACGTCATCTTGCTGGGAGTAAGTGTGATGTTGGGGAGCGTAAAGCAGCATTTGTGTTAGAAACTGGGAGCTGTTTCTTGGAGTAGTGGTATTTCTGGGAGAAAATGAGCTGTCTTGGGGCTAAAAATGGTGTATGTGTGATGAAATGCCCCATTTCTGGAAGAAAGTGTCCTCTTGAGGAGTGTAGTGTTGTATACTGGGGAGGAAATGGGAACTATTCTGAAGAGTCCTGGTATTTCTGGGAGAAAATGTGTGATGTGGGGGGGAGAAGGTCATGTACCTGTGAGAAAGCTGTTGTTTCTGGGAGCAAATGCCAGGTATTTGTGAGAAAAGGGATGCTTGAGAGGGAAAAGGCCATCTCTTTGGGATTCAAGTGGTATTTCTGTTAGAAAATGCCAAAAAATCTGGGAGTAAGTGTCTTCAGGAGGCGTGTCATGGAGTAGATGTGGGAGGAAATGGAGGTATTTCTAAGAGTAGCGGCATTTCTGGGAGCAAATGTGGTCTTTGGGGAAGAAAATGTCGTCCTGAGGGAAGAAAACAGGCCTTTCTTCCCGAAAATGTCATCCAATGGGGAGAAAACCTCCTGTCTTGGGGAGAAAAGTGGTCTTTGTGGGAGCAAGTGTCCTCTTCTTGGTTGCAAGTGTCCCATTTGGTCTTGTCATGGAGGCTTTTTGGGAGCAAGCGTGTGTCAGTGGTAAGAGAAGGGGTATTTGTGGGAGCAAATATCCTCTTCTTGGAAGAGAAGGTGAAATTTCCCAATGGAAAAGTGGTCTTTCTGGGAGCAAAGGAGATAGTTGAGGGAGAGAAGTGGGAAAGGGTGGGAAAGAATGTCTTGTATCGGAGAGCAACTGTGGTCTCTTTGGTGTGCCAAGTGGTGTGTTGGGGAGAACACGTGGTAAATAGGGGAGCAAATGTCCTCTGGAGGAGTGTCAAGTAGTATTCTGGAGAGCAAATGTCAGGTATTTCTCAGCAAAGTGCTGTTTTGGGGAGATAGTAGCATCCTTGGTTGTAAAATGACAGGTGTTTGTGAGAAAGCTGGTATTTTGGGAAAAAAGGCCGTATTTGGAAGAAGCAGCAGGAATTTCAGGGGGAATGTACGCCATCTTTGGGAGGAAAGGGGTCTTTGTGGGAGAAAATGTTGTGTATTTGGGTGAAACCTGGTGTGCCTGGGAGAAAAGGCCATTTAGATGGGAGTAAGTGTGATCCTGAGGAGCGTCATGTAGTATTCTTGGGATGAAAGGGGAGGTATTTCTAAGAGCAGTGGTATTTCTGGGAGAAAATGTCTTGTTTTGGGAGAAAATGTTGTCTTTTGTGGGGCAGAAGCTGGTATTTCTGTGACAAAACGCCATCTTGCTGGGAGTAAGTGTGATGTTGGGGAGCGTAAAGCAGCATTTGTGTTAGAAACTGGGAGCTGTTTCTTGGAGTAGTGGTATTTCTGGGAGAAAATGAGCTGTCTTGGGGCTAAAAATGGTGTATGTGTGATGAAATGCCCCATTTCTGGAAGAAAGTGTCCTCTTGAGGAGTGTAGTGTTGTATACTGGGGAGGAAATGGGAAGTATTTGTATGAGTCCTGGTATTTCTGGGAGAAAATGTGTGATGTGGGGGGGAGAAGGTCATGTACCTGTGAGAAAGCTGTTGTTTCTGGGAGCAAATGCCAGGTATTTGTGAGCAAAGGGATGCTTGAGAGGGAAAAGGCCATCTCTTTGGGATCCAAGTGGTATTTCTGTTAGAAAATGCCAAAAAATCTGGGAGTAAGTGTCTTCAGGAGGCGTGTCATGGAGTAGATGTGGGAGGAAATGGAGGTATTTCTAAGAGTAGCGGCATTTCTGGGAGCAAATGTGGTCTTTGGGGAAGAAAATGTCGTCCTGAGGGAAGAAAACAGGCCTTTCTTCCCGAAAATGTCATCCAATGGGGAGAAAACCTCCTGTCTTGGGGAGAAAAGTGGTCTTTGTGGGAGCAAGTGTCCTCTTCTTGGTTGCAAGTGTCCCATTTGGTCTTGTCATGGAGGCTTTTTGGGAGCAAGCGTGTGTCAGTGGTAAGAGAAGGGGTATTTGTGGGAGCAAATATCCTCTTCTTGGAAGAGAAGGTGAAATTTCCCAATGGAAAAGTGGTCTTTCTGGGAGCAAAGGAGATAGTTGAGGGAGAGAAGTGGGAAAGGGTGGGAAAGAATGTCTTGTATCGGAGAGCAACTGTGGTCTCTTTGGTGTGCCAAGTGGTGTGTTGGGGAGAACACGTGGTAAATAGGGGAGCAAATGTCCTCTGGAGGAGTGTCAAGTAGTATTCTGGAGAGCAAATGTCAGGTATTTCTCAGCAAAGTGCTGTTTCGGGGAGATAGTAGCATCCTTGGTTGTAAAATGACAGGTGTTTGTGAGAAAGCTGGTATTTTGGGAAAAAAGGCCGTATTTGGAAGAAGCAGCAGGAATTTCAGGGGGAATGTACGCCATGTTTGGGAGGAAAGGGGTCTTTGTGGGAGAAAATGTTGTGTATTTGGGTGAAACCTGGTGTGCCTGGGAGAAAAGGCCATTTAGATGGGAGTAAGTGTGATCCTGAGGAGCGTCATGTAGTATTCTTGGGATGAAAGGGGAGGTATTTCTAAGAGCAGTGGTATTTCTGGGAGAAAATGTCTTGTTTTGGGAGAAAATGTTGTCTTTTGTGGGGCAGAAGCTGGTATTTCTGTGACAAAACGCCATCTTGCTGGGAGTAAGTGTGATGTTGGGGAGCGTAAAGCAGCATTTGTGTTAGAAACTGGGAGCTGTTTCTTGGAGTAGTGGTATTTCTGGGAGAAAATGAGCTGTCTTGGGGCTAAAAATGGTGTATGTGTGATGAAATGCCCCATTTCTGGAAGAAAGTGTCCTCTTGAGGAGTGTAGTGTTGTATACTGGGGAGGAAATGGGAAGTATTTGTATGAGTCCTGGTATTTCTGGGAGAAAATGTGTGATGTGGGGGGGAGAAGGTCATGTACCTGTGAGAAAGCTGTTGTTTCTGGGAGCAAATGCCAGGTATTTGTGAGCAAAGGGATGCTTGAGAGGGAAAAGGCCATCTCTTTGGGATCCAAGTGGTATTTCTGTTAGAAAATGCCAAAAAATCTGGGAGTAAGTGTCTTCAGGAGGCGTGTCATGGAGTAGATGTGGGAGGAAATGGAGGTATTTCTAAGAGTAGCGGCATTTCTGGGAGCAAATGTGGTCTTTGGGGAAGAAAATGTCGTCCTGAGGGAAGAAAACAGGCCTTTCTTCCCGAAAATGTCATCCAATGGGGAGAAAACCTCCTCCCTTGGGGAGAAAAGTGGTCTTTGTGGGAGCAAGTGCCCTCTTCTTGGTTGCAAGTGTCCCATTTGGTCTTGTCATGGAGGCTTTTTGGGAGCAAGCGTGTGTCAGTGGTAAGAGAAGGGGTATTTGTGGGAGCAAATATCCTCTTCTTGGAAGAGAAGGTGAAATTTCCCAATGGAAAAGTGGTCTTTCTGGGAGCAAAGGAGATAGTTGAGGGAGAGAAGTGGGAAAGGGTGGGAAAGAATGTCTTGTATCGGAGAGCAACTGTGGTCTCTTTGGTGTGCCAAGTGGTGTGTTGGGGAGAACACGTGGTAAATAGGGGAGCAAATGTCCTCTGGAGGAGTGTCAAGTAGTATTCTGGAGAGCAAATGTCAGGTATTTCTCAGCAAAGTGCTGTTTCGGGGAGATAGTAGCATCCTTGGTTGTAAAATGACAGGTGTTTGTGAGAAAGCTGGTATTTTGGGAAAAAAGGCCGTATTTGGAAGAAGCAGCAGGAATTTCAGGGGGAATGTACGCCATGTTTGGGAGGAAAGGGGTCTTTGTGGGAGAAAATGTTGTGTATTTGGGTGAAACCTGGTGTGCCTGGGAGAAAAGGCCATTTAGATGGGAGTAAGTGTGATCCTGAGGAGCATCAAGTAGTATTCTTGGGATGAAAGGGGAGGTATTCCTAAGAGCAGTGGTATTTCTGGGAGAAAATGTCTTGTTTTGGGAGAAAATGTTGTCTTTTGTGGGGCAGAAGCTGGTATTTCTGTGACAAAACGTCATCTTGCTGGGAGTAAGTGTGATGTTGGGGAGTGTCAAGCAGCATTTGTGTTAGAAACTGGGAGCTGTTTCTTGGAGTAGTGGTATTTCTGGGAGAAAATGAGCTGTCTTGGGGCTAAAAATGGTGTATGTGTGATGAAATGCCCCATTTCTGGAAGAAAGTGTCCTCTTGAGGAGTGTAGTGTTGTCTATTGGGGAGGAAATGGGAACTATTCTGAAGAGTCCTGGTATTTCTGGGAGAAAATGTGTGATGTGGGGGGGAGAATGTCATGTACCTGTGAGAAAGCTGTTGTTTCTGGGAGCAAATGCCAGGTATTTGTGAGCAAAGGGATGCTTGAGAGGGAAAAGGCCATCTCTTTGGGATCCAAGTGGTATTTCTGTTAGAAAATGCGCCAAATCTGGGAGTAAGTGTCATCAGGAGGCGTGTCATGGAGTAGATGTGGGAGGAAATGGAGGTATTTCTAAGAGTAGCGGCATTTCTGGGAGCAAATGTGGTCTTTGGGGAAGAAAATGTCGTCCTGAGGGAAGAAAACAGGCCTTTCTTCCCGAAAATGTCATCCAATGGGGAGAAAACCTCCTCCCTTGGGGAGAAAAGTGGTCTTTGTGGGAGCAAGTGTCCTCTTCTTGGTTGCAAGTGTCCCATTTGGTCTTGTCATGGAGGCTTTTTGGGAGCAAGCGTGTGTCAGTGGTAAGAGAAGGGGTATTTGTGGGAGCAAATATCCTCTTCTTGGAAGAGAAGGTGAAATTTCCCAATGGAAAAGTGGTCTTTCTGGGAGCAAAGGAGATAGTTGAGGGAGAGAAGTGGGAAAGGGTGGGAAAGAATGTCTTGTATCGGAGAGCAACTGTGGTCTCTTTGGTGTGCCAAGTGGTGTGTTGGGGAGAAAACGTGGTAAATAGGGGTGCAAATGTCCCCTGGAGGAGTGTCAAGTAGTATTCTGGAGAGCAAATGTCAGGTATTTCTCAGCAAAGTGCTGTTTTGGGGAGATAGTAGCATCCTTGGTTGTAAAATGACAGGTGTTTGTGAGAAAGCTGGTATTTTGGGAAAAAAGGCCGTATTTGGAAGAAGCAGCAGGAATTTCAGGGGGAATGTACGCCATGTTTGGGAGGAAAGGGGTCTTTGTGGGAGAAAATGTGGCGTATTTGGGTGAAACCTGGTGTGCCTGGGAGAAAAGGCCATTTAGATGGGAGTAAGTGTGATCCTGAGGAGCGTCATGTAGTATTCTTGGGATGAAAGGGGAGGTATTTCTAAGAGCAGTGGTATTTCTGGGAGAAAATGTCTTGTTTTGGGAGAAAATGTTGTCTTTTGTGGGGCAGAAGCTGGTATTTCTGTGACAAAACGCCATCTTGCTGGGAGTAAGTGTGATGTTGGGGAGCGTAAAGCAGCATTTGTGTTAGAAACTGGGAGCTGTTTCTTGGAGTAGTGGTATTTCTGGGAGAAAATGAGCTGTCTTGGGGCTAAAAATGGTGTATGTGTGATGAAATGCCCCATTTCTGGAAGAAAGTGTCCTCTTGAGGAGTGTAGTGTTGTCTATTGGGGAGGAAATGGGAACTATTCTGGAGAGTCCTGGTATTTCTGGGAGAAAATGTGTGATGTGGGGGGGAGAAGGTCATGTACCTGTGAGAAAGCTGTTGTTTCTGGGAGCAAATGCCAGGTATTTGTGAGCAAAGGGATGCTTGAGAGGGAAAAGGCCATCTCTTTGGGATCCAAGTGGTATTTCTGTTAGAAAATGCGCCAAATCTGGGAGTAAGTGTCTTCAGGAGGCGTGTCATGGAGTAGATGTGGGAGGAAATGGAGGTATTTCTAAGAGTAGCGGCATTTCTGGGAGCAAATGTGGTCTTTGGGGAAGAAAATGTCGTCCTGAGGGAAGAAAACAGGCCTTTCTTCCCGAAAATGTCATCCAATGGGAGAAAAACCTCCTCCCATGGAGAGAAAAGTGGTCTTTGTGGGAGCAAGTGTCCTCTTCTTGGTTGCAAGTGTCCCATTTGGTCTTGTCATGGAGGCTTTTTGGGAGCAAGCGTGTGTCAGTTGTCAGAGAAGGGGTATTTGTGGGAGCAAATATCCTCTTCTTGGAAGAGAAGGTGAAATTTCCCAATGGAAAAGTGGTCTTTCTGGGAGCAAAGGAGATAGTTGAGGGAGAGAAGTGGGAAAGGGTGGGAAAGAATGTCTTGTATCGGAGAGCAACTGTGGTCGCTTTGGTGTGCCAAGTGGTGTGTTGGGAGAAAACGTGGTAAATAGGGGTGCAAATGTCCCCTGGAGGAGTGTCAAGTAGTATTCTGGAGAGCAAATGTCAGGTATTTCTCAGCAAAGTGCTGTTTTGGGGAGATAGTAGCATCCTTGGTTGTAAAATGACAGGTGTTTGTGAGAAAGCTGGTATTTTGGGAAAAAAGGCCGTATTTGGAAGAAGCAGGAATTTCAGGGGGACTGTACGCCATCTTTGGGAGGAAAGGGGTCTTTGTGGGAGAAAATGTGGCGTATTTGGGTGAAACCTGGTGTGCCTGGAGAAAAGGCCATTTAGATGGGAGTAAGTGTGATCCTGAGGAGCGTCATGTAGTATTCTTGGGATGAAAGGGGAGGTATTTCTAAGAGCAGTGGTATTTCTGGGAGAAAATGTCTTGTTTGGGGAGAAAATGTTGTCTTTTGTGGGGCAGAAGCTGGTATTTCTGTGACAAAACGCCATCTCGCTGGGAGTAAGTGTGATGTTGTGGAGCGTTAAAGCAGCATTTGTGTTAGAAACTGGGAGCTGTTTCTTGGAGTAGTGGTATTTCTGGGAGAAAATGAGCTGTCTTGGGGCTAAAAATGGTGTATGTGTGATGAAATGCCCCATTTCTGGAAGAAAGTGTCCTCTTGAGGAGTGTAGTGTTGTCTATTGGGGAGGAAATGGGAACTATTCTGAAGAGTCCCTGGTATTTCTGGGAGAAAATGTGTGATGTGGGGGGGAGAAGGTCATGTACCTGTGAGAAAGCTGTTGTTTCTGGGAGCAAATGCCAGGTATTTGTGAGAAAAGGGATGCTTGAGAGGGAAAAGGCCATCTCTTTGGGATCCAAGTGGTATTTCTGTTAGAAAATGCCAAAAAATCTGGGAGTAAGTGTCTTCAGGAGGCGTGTCATGGAGTAGATGTGGGAGGAAATGGAGGTATTTCTAAGAGTAGCGGCATTTCTGGGAGCAAATGTGGTCTTTGGGGAAGAAAATGTCGTCCTGAGGGAAGAAAACAGGCCTTTCTTCCCGAAAATGTCATCCAATGGGGAGAAAACCTCCTGTCTTGGGGAGAAAAGTGGTCTTTGTGGGAGCAAGTGTCCTCTTCTTGGTTGCAAGTGTCCCATTTGGTCTTGTCATGGAGGCTTTTTGGGAGCAAGCGTGTGTCAGTGGTAAGAGAAGGGGTATTTGTGGGAGCAAATATCCTCTTCTTGGAAGAGAAGGTGAAATTTCCCAATGGAAAAGTGGTCTTTCTGGGAGCAAAGGAGATAGTTGAGGGAGAGAAGTGGGAAAGGGTGGGAAAGAATGTCTTGTATCGGAGAGCAACTGAGGTCTCTTTGGTGTGCCAAGTGGTGTGTTGGGGAGAACACGTGGTAAATAGGGGAGCAAATGTCCTCTGGAGGAGTGTCAAGTAGTATTCTGGAGAGCAAATGTCAGGTATTTCTCAGCAAAGTGCTGTTTCGGGGAGATAGTAGCATCCTTGGTTGTAAAATGACAGGTGTTTGTGAGAAAGCTGGTATTTTGGGAAAAAAGGCCGTATTTGGAAGAAGAAGCAGGAATTTCTGGGGAATGTACGCCATGTTTGGGAGGAAACGGGTCTTTGTGGGAGAAAATGTTGTGTATTTGGGTGAAACCTGGTGTGCCTGGGAGAAAAGGCCATTTAGATGGGAGTAAGTGTGATCCTGAGGAGCATCAAGTAGTATTCTTGGGATGAAAGGGGAGGTATTCCTAAGAGCAGTGGTATTTCTGGGAGAAAATGTCTTGTTTTGGGAGAAAATGTTGTCTTTTGTGGGGCAGAAGCTGGTATTTCTGTGACAAAACGCCATCTCGCTGGGAGTAAGTGTGATGTTGTGGAGCGTAAAGCAGCATTTGTGTTAGAAACTGGGAGCTGTTTCTTGGAGTAGTGGTATTTCTGGGAGAAAATGAGCTGTCTTGGGGCTAAAAATGGTGTATGTGTGATGAAATGCCCCATTTCTGGAAGAAAGTGTCCTCTTGAGGAGTGTAGTGTTGTCTATTGGGGAGGAAATGGGAACTATTCTGAAGAGTCCTGGTATTTCTGGGAGAAAATGTGTGATGTGGGGGGGAGAAGGGCAGGTACCTGTGAGAAAGCTGTTGTTTCTGGGAGAAAATGTCAGGTATTTGTGAGAAAAGGGATGCTTGAGAGGGAAAAGGCCATCTCTTTGGGATCCAAGTGGTATTTCTGTTAGAAAATGCGCCAAATCTGGGAGTAAGTGTCATCAGGAGGCGTGTCATGGAGTAGATGTGGGAGGAAATGGAGGTATTTCTAAGAGTAGCGGTATTTCTGGGAGCAAATGTGGTCTTTGGGGAAGAAAATGTCGTCCTGAGGGAAGAAAACAGGCCTTTCTTCCCGAAAATGTCATCCAATGGGGAGAAAACCTCCTGTCTTGGGGAGAAAAGTGGTCTTTGTGGGAGCAAGTGTCCTCTTCTTGGTTGCAAGTGTCCCATTTGGTCTTGTCATGGAGGCTTTTTGGGAGCAAGCGTGTGTCAGTGGTAAGAGAAGGGGTATTTGTGGGAGCAAATATCCTCTTCTTGGAAGAGAAGGTGAAATTTCCCAATGGAAAAGTGGTCTTTCTGGGAGCAAAGGAGATAGTTGAGGGAGAGAAGTGGGAAAGGGTGGGAAAGAATGTCTTGTATCGGAGAGCAACTGTGGTCTCTTTGGTGTGCCAAGTGGTGTGTTGGGGAGAACACGTGGTAAATAGGGGAGCAAATGTCCTCTGGAGGAGTGTCAAGTAGTATTCTGGAGAGCAAATGTCAGGTATTTCTCAGCAAAGTGCTGTTTTGGGGAGATAGTAGCATCCTTGGTTGTAAAATGACATGTGTTTGTGAGAAAGCTGGTATTTTGGGAAAAAAGGCCGTATTTTGAAGAAGCAGCAGGAATTTCAGGGGGACTGTACGCCATCTTTGGGAGGAAAGGGGTCTTTGTGGGAGAAAATGTTGTGTATTTGGGTGAAACCTGGTGTGCCTGGGAGAAAAGGCCATTTAGATGGGAGTAAGTGTGATCCTGAGGAGCGTCATGTAGTATTCTTGGGATGAAAGGGGAGGTATTTCTAAGAGCAGTGGTATTTCTGGGAGAAAATGTCTTGTTTTGGGAGAAAATGTTGTCTTTTGTGGGGCAGAAGCTGGTATTTCTGTGACAAAACGTCATCTTGCTGGGAGTAAGTGTGATGTTGGGGAGCGTAAAGCAGCATTTGTGTTAGAAACTGGGAGCTGTTTCTTGGAGTAGTGGTATTTCTGGGAGAAAATGAGCTGTCTTGGGGCTAAAAATGGTGTATGTGTGATGAAATGCCCCATTTCTGGAAGAAAGTGTCCTCTTGAGGAGTGTAGTGTTGTCTATTGGGGAGGAAATGGGAACTATTCTGGAGAGTCCTGGTATTTCTGGGAGAAAATGTGTGATGTGGGGGGGAGAAGGTCATGTACCTGTGAGAAAGCTGTTGTTTCTGGGAGCAAATGCCAGGTATTTGTGAGCAAAGGGATGCTTGAGAGGGAAAAGGCCATCTCTTTGGGATCCAAGTGGTATTTCTGTTAGAAAATGCGCCAAATCTGGGAGTAAGTGTCTTCAGGAGGCGTTGTCATGGAGTAGATGTGGGAGGAAATGGAGGTATTTCTAAGAGTAGCCGCATTTCTGGGAGCAAATGTGGTCTTTGGGGAAGAAAATGTCATCCTGAGGGAAGAAAACAGGCCTTTCTTCCCGAAAATGTCATCCAATGGGGAGAAAACCTCCTGTCTTGGGGAGAAAAGTGGTCTTTGTGGGAGCAAGTGTCCTCTTCTTGGTTGCAAGTGTCCCATTTGGTCTTGTCATGGAGGCTTTTTGGGAGAAAGCGTGTGTCAGTGGTAAGAGAAGGGGTATTTGTGGGAGCAAATATCCTCTTCTTGGAAGAGAAGGTGAAATTTCCCAATGGAAAAGTGGTCTTTCTGGGAGCAAAGGAGATAGTTGAGGGAGAGAAGTGGGAAAGGGTGGGAAAGAATGTCTTGTATCGGAGAGCAACTGTGGTCGCTTTGGTGTGCCAAGTGGTGTGTTGGGGAGAAAACGTGGTAAATAGGGGTGCAAATGTCCCCTGGAGGAGTGTCAAGTAGTATTCTGGAGAGCAAATGTCAGGTATTTCTCAGCAAAGTGCTGTTTCGGGGAGATAGTAGCATCCTTGGTTGTAAAATGACAGGTGTTTGTGAGAAAGCTGGTATTTTGGGAAAAAAGGCCGTATTTGGAAGAAGCAGCAGGAATTTCAGGGGGAATGTACGCCATCTTTGGGAGGAAAGGGGTCTTTGTGGGAGAAAATGTGGCGTATTTGGGTGAAACCTGGTGTGCCTGGAGAAAAGGCCATTTAGATGGGAGTAAGTGTGATCCTGAGGAGCGTCATGTAGTATTCTTGGGATGAAAGGGGAGGTATTTCTAAGAGCAGTGGTATTTCTGGGAGAAAATGTCTTGTTTTGGGAGAAAATGTTGTCTTTTGGGGGGCAGAAGCTGGTATTTCTGTGACAAAACGCCATCTCGCTGGGAGTAAGTGTGATGTTGTGGAGCGTAAAGCAGCATTTGTGTTAGAAACTGGGAGCTCTTTCTTGGAGTAGTGGTATTTCTGGGAGAAAATGAGCTGTCTTGGGGCTAAAAATGGTGTATGTGTGATGAAATGCCCCATTTCTGGAAGAAAGTGTCCTCTTGAGGAGTGTAGTGTTGTCTATTGGGGAGGAAATGGGAACTATTCTGAAGAGTCCTGGTATTTCTGGGAGAAAATGTGTGATGTGGGGGGGAGAAGGTCATGTACCTGTGAGAAAGCTGTTGTTTCTGGGAGCAAATGCCAGGTATTTGTGAGAAAAGGGATGCTTGAGAGGGAAAAGGCCATCTCTTTGGGATCCAAGTGGTATTTCTGTTAGAAAATGCCAAAAAATCTGGGAGTAAGTGTCTTCAGGAGGCGTGTCATGGAGTAGATGTGGGAGGAAATGGAGGTATTTCTAAGAGTAGGGGCATTTCTGGGAGCAAATGTGGTCTTTGGGGAAGAAAATGTCGTCCTGAGGGAAGAAAACAGGCCTTTCTTCCCGAAAATGTCATCCAATGGGGAGAAAACCTCCTGTCTTGGGGAGAAAAGTGGTCTTTGTGGGAGCAAGTGTCCTCTTCTTGGTTGCAAGTGTCCCATTTGGTCTTGTCATGGAGGCTTTTTGGGAGCAAGCGTGTGTCAGTTGTCAGAGAAGGGGTATTTGTGGGAGCAAATATCCTCTTCTTGGAAGAGAAGGTGAAATTTCCCAATGGAAAAGTGGTCTTTCTGGGAGCAAAGGAGATAGTTGAGGGAGAGAAGTGGGAAAGGGTGGGAAAGAAAGTCTTGTATTGGAGAGCAACTGTGGTCTCATTGGTGTGCCAAGTGGTGTGTTGGGGAGAACACGTGGTAAATAGGGGTGCAAATGTCCCCTGGAGGAGTGTCAAGTAGTATTCTGGAGAGCAAATGTCAGGTATTTCTCAGCAAAGTGCTGTTTTGGGGAGATAGTAGCATCCTTGGTTGTAAAATGACAGGTGTTTGTGAGAAAGCTGGAATTGTGGGGGAAAAAAGGCCATATTTGGAAGAAGAAGCAGGAATTTCTGGGGAATGTACGCCATCTTTGGGAGGAAACGGGTCTTTGTGGGAGAAAATGTGGTGTATTTGGGTGAAACCTGGTGTGCCTGGGAGAAAAGGCCATTTAGATGGGAGTAAGTGTGATCCTGAGGAGCGTCAAGTAATATTCTTGGGATGAAAGGGGAGGTATTTCTAAGAGCAGTGGTATTTCTGGGAGAAAATGTCTTGTTTTGGGAGAAAATGTTGTCTTTTGGGGGGCAGAAGCTGGTATTTCTGTGACAAAACGCCATCTTGCTGGGAGTAAGTGTGATGTTGGGAGTGTCAAGCAGCATTTGTGTTAGAAACTGGGAGCTCTTTCTTGGAGTAGTGGTATTTCTGGGAGAAAATGAGCTGTCTTGGGGCTAAAAATGGTGTGTGTGTGATGAAATGCCCCATTTCTGGAAGAAAGTGTCCTCTTGAGGAGTGTAGTGTTGTCTATTGGGGAGGAAATGGGAACTATTCTGAAGAGTCCTGGTATTTCTGGGAGAAAATGTGTGATGTGGGGGGGAGAAGGTCATGTACCTGTGAGAAAGCTGTTGTTTCTGGGAGCAAATGCCAGGTATTTGTGAGAAAAGGGATGCTTGAGAGGGAAAAGGCCATCTCTTTGGGATCCAAGTGGTATTTCTGTTAGAAAATGCCAAAAAATCTGGGAGTAAGTGTCATCAGGAGGCGTGTCATGGAGTAGATGTGGGAGGAAATGGAGGTATTTCTAAGAGTAGCGGTATTTCTGGGAGCAAATGTGGTCTTTGGGGAAGAAAATGTCGTCCTGAGGGAAGAAAACAGGCCTTTCTTCCCGAAAATGTCATCCAATGGGGAGAAAACCTCCTGTCTTGGGGAGAAAAGTGGTCTTTGTGGGAGCAAGTGTCCTCTTCTTGGTTGCAAGTGTCCCATTTGGTCTTGTCATGGAGGCTTTTTGGGAGAAAGTGTGTGTCAGTGGTAAGAGATGGGGTATTTGTGGGAGCAAATATCCTCTTCTTGGAAGAGAAGGTGAAATTTCCCAATGGAAAAGTGGTCTTTCTGGGAGCAAAGGAGATAGTTGAGGGAGAGAAGTGGGAAAGGGTGGGAAAGAATGTCTTGTATCGGAGAGCAACTGTGGTCTCTTTGGTGTGCCAAGTGGTGTGTTGGGGAGAACACGTGGTAAATAGGGGTGCAAATGTCCCCTGGAGGAGTGTCAAGTAGTATTCTGGAGAGCAAATGTCAGGTATTTCTCAGCAAAGTGCTGTTTCGGGGAGATAGTAGCATCCTTGGTTGTAAAATGACAGGTGTTTGTGAGAAAGCTGGTATTTTGGGAAAAAAGGCCATAGTTTGAAGAAGCAGCAGGAATTTCTGGGGACTGTACGCCATGTTTGGGAGGAAAGGGGTCTTTGTGGGAGAAAATGTTGTGTATTTGGGTGAAACCTGGTGTGCCTGGGAGAAAAGGCCATTTAGATGGGAGTAAGTGTGATCCTGAGGAGCGTCAAGTAGTATTCTTGGGATGAAAGGGGAGGTATTTCTAAGAGCAGTGGTATTTCTGGGAGAAAATGTCTTGTTTTGGGAGAAAATGTTGTCTTTTGTGGGGCAGAAGCTGGTATTTCTGTGACAAAACGCCATCTTGCTGGGAGTAAGTGTGATGTTGTGAAGAGTCAAGCAGCATTTGTGTTAGAAACTGGGAGCTGTTTCTTGGAGTAGTGGTATTTCTGGGAGAAAATGAGCTGTCTTGGGGCTAAAAATGGTGTATGTGTGATGAAATGCCCCATTTCTGGAAGAAAGTGTCCTCTTGAGGAGTGTAGTGTTGTCTATTGGGGAGGAAATGGGAACTATTCTGAAGAGTCCTGGTATTTCTGGGAGAAAATGTGTGATGTGGGGGGGAGAAGGTCATGTACCTGTGAGAAAGCTGTTGTTTCTGGGAGCAAATGCCAGGTATTTGTGAGCAAAGGGATGCTTGAGAGGGAAAAGGCCATCTCTTTGGGATCCAAGTGGTATTTCTGTTAGAAAATGCGCCAAATCTGGGAGAAAGTGTCTTCAGGAGGCGTGTCATGGAGTAGATGTGGGAGGAAATGGAGGTATTTCTAAGAGTAGCGGCATTTCTGGGAGCAAATGTGGTCTTTGGGGAAGAAAATGTCATCCTGAGGGAAGAAAACAGGCCTTTCTTCCCGAAAATGTCATCCAATGGGGAGAAAACCTCCTCCCATGGAGAGAAAAGTGGTCTTTGTGGGAGCAAGTGTCCTCTTCTTGGTTGCAAGTGTCCCATTTGGTCTTGTCATGGAGGCTTTTTGGGAGCAAGCGTGTGTCAGTTGTCAGAGAAGGGGTATTTGTGGGAGCAAATATCCTCTTCTTGGAAGAGAAGGTGAAATTTCCCAATGGAAAAGTGGTCTTTCTGGGAGCAAAGGAGATAGTTGAGGGAGAGAAGTGGGAAAGGGTGGGAAAGAATGTCTTGTATCGGAGAGCAACTGTGGTCGCTTTGGTGTGCCAAGTGGTGTGTTGGGGAGAAAACGTGGTAAATAGGGGTGCAAATGTCCCCTGGAGGAGTGTCAAGTAGTATTCTGGAGAGCAAATGTCAGGTATTTCTCAGCAAAGTGCTGTTTCGGGGAGATAGTAGCATCCTTGGTTGTAAAATGACAGGTGTTTGTGAGAAAGCTGGTATTTTGGGAAAAAAGGCCGTCTTTGGAAGAAGCAGGAATTTCTGGGGGAATGTACGCCATCTTTGGGAGGAAAGGGGTCTTTGTGGGAGAAAATGTGGCGTATTTGGGTGAAACCTGGTGTGCCTGGAGAAAAGGCCATTTAGATGGGAGTAAGTGTGATCCTGAGGAGCGTCATGTAGTATTCTTGGGATGAAAGGGGAGGTATTTCTAAGAGCAGTGGTATTTCTGGGAGAAAATGTCTTGTTTGGGGAGAAAATGTTGTCTTTTGTGGGGCAGAGGCTGGTATTTCTGTGACAAAACGCCATCTCGCTGGGAATAAGTGTGATGTTGTGGAGCGTAAAGCAGCATTTGTGTTAGAAACTGGGAGCTGTTTCTTGGAGTAGTGGTATTTCTGGGAGAAAATGAGCTGTCTTGGGGCTAAAAATGGTGTATGTGTGATGAAATGCCCCATTTCTGGAAGAAAGTGTCCTCTTGAGGAGTGTAGTGTTGTCTATTGGGGAGGAAATGGGAACTATTCTGAAGAGTCCTGGTATTTCTGGGAGAAAATGTGTGATGTGGGGGGGGAGAAGGGCAGGTACCTGTGAGAAAGCTGTTGTTTCTGGGAGAAAATGTCAGGTATTTGTGAGAAAAGGGATGCTTGAGAGGGAAAAGGCCATCTCTTTGGGATCCAAGTGGTATTTCTGTTAGAAAATGCCAAAAAATCTGGGAGTAAGTGTCTTCAGGAGGCGTGTCATGGAGTAGATGTGGGAGGAAATGGAGGTATTTCTAAGAGTAGCGGCATTTCTGGGAGCAAATGTGGTCTTTGGGGAAGAAAATGTCGTCCTGAGGGAAGAAAACAGGCCTTTCTTCCCGAAAATGTCATCCAATGGGGAGAAAACCTCCTGTCTTGGGGAGAAAAGTGGTCTTTGTGGGAGCAAGTGTCCTCTTCTTGGTTGCAAGTGTCCCATTTGGTCTTGTCATGGAGGCTTTTTGGGAGCAAGCGTGTGTCAGTGGTAAGAGAAGGGGTATTTGTGGGAGCAAATATCCTCTTCTTGGAAGAGAAGGTGAAATTTCCCAATGGAAAAGTGGTCTTTCTGGGAGCAAAGGAGATAGTTGAGGGAGAGAAGTGGGAAAGGGTGGGAAAGAAAGTCTTGTATTGGAGAGCAACTGTGGTCTCTTTGGTGTGCCAAGTGGTGTGTTGGGGAGAACACGTGGTAAATAGGGGTGCAAATGTCCCCTGGAGGAGTGTCAAGTAGTATTCTGGAGAGCAAATGTCAGGTATTTCTCAGCAAAGTGCTGTTTTGGGGAGATAGTAGCATCCTTGGTTGTAAAATGACAGGTGTTTGTGAGAAAGCTGGAATTGTGGGGGAAAAAAGGCCATATTTGGAAGAAGCAGCAGGAATTTCAGGGGGAATGTACGCCATCTTTGGGAGGAAAGGGGTCTTTGTGGGAGAAAATGTGGCGTATTTGGGTGAAACCTGGTGTGCCTGGAGAAAAGGCCATTTAGATGGGAGTAAGTGTGATCCTGAGGAGCGTCATGTAGTATTCTTGGGATGAAAGGGGAGGTATTTCTAAGAGCAGTGGTATTTCTGGGAGAAAATGTCTTGTTTGGGGAGAAAATGTTGTCTTTTGTGGGGCAGAGGCTGGTATTTCTGTGACAAAACGCCATCTCGCTGGGAATAAGTGTGATGTTGTGGAGCGTAAAGCAGCATTTGTGTTAGAAACTGGGAGCTGTTTCTTGGAGTAGTGGTATTTCTGGGAGAAAATGAGCTGTCTTGGGGCTAAAAATGGTGTATGTGTGATGAAATGCCCCATTTCTGGAAGAAAGTGTCCTCTTGAGGAGTGTAGTGTTGTCTATTGGGGAGGAAATGGGAACTATTCTGAAGAGTCCTGGTATTTCTGGGAGAAAATGTGTGATGTGGGGGGGAGAAGGGCAGGTACCTGTGAGAAAGCTGTTGTTTCTGGGAGAAAATGTCAGGTATTTGTGAGAAAAGGGATGCTTGAGAGGGAAAAGGCCATCTCTTTGGGATCCAAGTGGTATTTCTGTTAGAAAATGCCAAAAAATCTGGGAGTAAGTGTCTTCAGGAGGCGTGTCATGGAGTAGATGTGGGAGGAAATGGAGGTATTTCTAAGAGTAGCGGCATTTCTGGGAGCAAATGTGGTCTTTGGGGAAGAAAATGTCGTCCTGAGGGAAGAAAACAGGCCTTTCTTCCCGAAAATGTCATCCAATGGGGAGAAAACCTCCTGTCTTGGGGAGAAAAGTGGTCTTTGTGGGAGCAAGTGTCCTCTTCTTGGTTGCAAGTGTCCCATTTGGTCTTGTCATGGAGGCTTTTTGGGAGCAAGCGTGTGTCAGTGGTAAGAGAAGGGGTATTTGTGGGAGCAAATATCCTCTTCTTGGAAGAGAAGGTGAAATTTCCCAATGGAAAAGTGGTCTTTCTGGGAGCAAAGGAGATAGTTGAGGGAGAGAAGTGGGAAAGGGTGGGAAAGAAAGTCTTGTATTGGAGAGCAACTGTGGTCTCTTTGGTGTGCCAAGTGGTGTGTTGGGGAGAACACGTGGTAAATAGGGGTGCAAATGTCCCCTGGAGGAGTGTCAAGTAGTATTCTGGAGAGCAAATGTCAGGTATTTCTCAGCAAAGTGCTGTTTTGGGGAGATAGTAGCATCCTTGGTTGTAAAATGACAGGTGTTTGTGAGAAAGCTGGAATTGTGGGGGAAAAAAGGCCATATTTGGAAGAAGCAGCAGGAATTTCAGGGGGAATGTACGCCATCTTTGGGAGGAAAGGGGTCTTTGTGGGAGAAAATGTGGCGTATTTGGGTGAAACCTGGTGTGCCTGGAGAAAAGGCCATTTAGATGGGAGTAAGTGTGATCCTGAGGAGCGTCATGTAGTATTCTTGGGATGAAAGGGGAGGTATTTCTAAGAGCAGTGGTATTTCTGGGAGAAAATGTCTTGTTTTGGGAGAAAATGTTGTCTTTTGTGGGGCAGAAGCTGGTATTTCTGTAACAAAACGCCACCTTGCTGGGAGTAAGTGTGATGTTGTGGAGCGTAAAGCAGCATTTGTGTTAGAAACTGGGAGCTGTTTCTTGGAGTAGTGGTATTTCTGGGAGAAAATGAGCTGTCTTGGGGCTAAAAATGGTGTATGTGTGATGAAATGCCCCATTTCTGGAAGAAAGTGTCCTCTTGAGGAGTGTAGTGTTGTATACTGGGGAGGAAATGGGAAGTATTTGTATGAGTCCTGGTATTTCTGGGAGAAAATGTGTGATGTGGGGGGGAGAAGGTCATGTACCTGTGAGAAAGCTGTTGTTTCTGGGAGCAAATGCCAGGTATTTGTGAGCAAAGGGATGCTTGAGAGGGAAAAGGCCATCTCTTTGGGATCCAAGTGGTATTTCTGTTAGAAAATGCGCCAAATCTGGGAGTAAGTGTCATCAGGAGGCGTGTCATGGAGTAGATGTGGGAGGAAATGGAGGTATTTCTAAGAGTAGCGGCATTTCTGGGAGCAAATGTGGTCTTTGGGGAAGAAAATGTCGTCCTGAGGGAAGAAAACAGGCCTTTCTTCCCGACAATGTCATCCAATGGGGAGAAAACCTCCTGTCTTGGGGAGAAAAGTGGTCTTTGTGGGAGCAAGTGTCCTCTTCTTGGTTGCAAGTGTCCCATTTGGTCTTGTCATGGAGGCTTTTTGGGAGCAAGCGTGTGTCAGTGGTAAGAGAAGGGGTATTTGTGGGAGCAAATATCCTCTTCTTGGAAGAGAAGGTGAAATTTCCCAATGGAAAAGTGGTCTTTCTGGGAGCAAAGGAGATAGTTGAGGGAGAGAAGTGGGAAAGGGTGGGAAAGAATGTCTTGTATCGGAGAGCAACTGAGGTCTCTTTGGTGTGCCAAGTGGTGTGTTGGGGAGAACACGTGGTAAATAGGGGTGCAAATGTCCCCTGGAGGAGTGTCAAGTAGTATTCTGGAGAGCAAATGTCAGGTATTTCTCAGCAAAGTGCTGTTTCGGGGAGATAGTAGCATCCTTGGTTGTAAAATGACAGGTGTTTGTGAGAAAGCTGGTATTTTGGGAAAAAAGGCCATAGTTTGAAGAAGCAGCAGGAATTTCTGGGGACTGTACGCCATGTTTGGGAGGAAAGGGGTCTTTGTGGGAGAAAATGTTGTGTATTTGGGTGAAACCTGGTGTGCCTGGGAGAAAAGGCCATTTAGATGGGAGTAAGTGTGATCCTGAGGAGCGTCAAGTAGTATTCTTGGGATGAAAGGGGAGGTATTTCTAAGAGCAGTGGTATTTCTGGGAGAAAATGTCTTGTTTTGGGAGAAAATGTTGTCTTTTGTGGGGCAGAAGCTGGTATTTCTGTGACAAAACGCCATCTTGCTGGGAGTAAGTGTGATGTTGTGAAGAGTCAAGCAGCATTTGTGTTAGAAACTGGGAGCTGTTTCTTGAGTAGTGTATTTCTGGGAGAAAATGAGCTGTCTTGGGCTAAAAATGGTGTATGTGTGATGAAATGCCCCATTTCTGGAAGAAAGTGTCCTCTTGAGGAGTGTAGTGTTGTCTATTGGGGAGGAAATGGGAACTATTCTGAAGAGTCCTGGTATTTCTGGGAGAAAATGTGTGATGTGGGGGGGAGAAGGTCATGTACCTGTGAGAAAGCTGTTGTTTCTGGAGCAAATGCCAGGTATTTGTGAGCAAAGGGATGCTTGAGAGGGAAAAGGCCATCTCTTTGGGATCCAAGTGGTATTTCTGTTAGAAAATGCGCCAAATCTGGGAGAAAGTGTCTTCAGGAGGCGTGTCATGGAGTAGATGTGGGAGGAAATGGAGGTATTTCTAAGAGTAGCGGCATTTCTGGGAGCAAATGTGGTCTTTGGGGAAGAAAATGTCATCCTGAGGGAAGAAAACAGGCCTTTCTTCCCGAAAATGTCATCCAATGGGGAGAAAACCTCCTCCCATGGAGAGAAAAGTGGTCTTTGTGGGAGCAAGTGTCCTCTTCTTGGTTGCAAGTGTCCCATTTGGTCTTGTCATGGAGGCTTTTTGGGAGCAAGCGTGTGTCAGTTGTCAGAGAAGGGGTATTTGTGGGAGCAAATATCCTCTTCTTGGAAGAGAAGGTGAAATTTCCCAATGGAAAAGTGGTCTTTCTGGGAGCAAAGGAGATAGTTGAGGGAGAGAAGTGGGAAAGGGTGGGAAAGAATGTCTTGTATCGGAGAGCAACTGTGGTCGCTTTGGTGTGCCAAGTGGTGTGTTGGGGAGAAAACGTGGTAAATAGGGGTGCAAATGTCCCCTGGAGGAGTGTCAAGTAGTATTCTGGAGAGCAAATGTCAGGTATTTCTCAGCAAAGTGCTGTTTCGGGGAGATAGTAGCATCCTTGGTTGTAAAATGACAGGTGTTTGTGAGAAAGCTGGTATTTTGGGAAAAAAGGCCGTCTTTGGAAGAAGCAGGAATTTCTGGGGGAATGTACGCCATCTTTGGGAGGAAAGGGGTCTTTGTGGGAGAAAATGTGGCGTATTTGGGTGAAACCTGGTGTGCCTGGAGAAAAGGCCATTTAGATGGGAGTAAGTGTGATCCTGAGGAGCGTCATGTAGTATTCTTGGGATGAAAGGGGAGGTATTTCTAAGAGCAGTGGTATTTCTGGGAGAAAATGTCTTGTTTGGGGAGAAAATGTTGTCTTTTGTGGGGCAGAGGCTGGTATTTCTGTGACAAAACGCCATCTCGCTGGGAATAAGTGTGATGTTGTGGAGCGTAAAGCAGCATTTGTGTTAGAAACTGGGAGCTGTTTCTTGGAGTAGTGGTATTTCTGGGAGAAAATGAGCTGTCTTGGGGCTAAAAATGGTGTATGTGTGATGAAATGCCCCATTTCTGGAAGAAAGTGTCCTCTTGAGGAGTGTAGTGTTGTCTATTGGGGAGGAAATGGGAACTATTCTGAAGAGTCCTGGTATTTCTGGGAGAAAATGTGTGATGTGGGGGGGAGAAGGGCAGGTACCTGTGAGAAAGCTGTTGTTTCTGGGAGAAAATGTCAGGTATTTGTGAGAAAAGGGATGCTTGAGAGGGAAAAGGCCATCTCTTTGGGATCCAAGTGGTATTTCTGTTAGAAAATGCCAAAAAATCTGGGAGTAAGTGTCTTCAGGAGGCGTGTCATGGAGTAGATGTGGGAGGAAATGGAGGTATTTCTAAGAGTAGCGGCATTTCTGGGAGCAAATGTGGTCTTTGGGGAAGAAAATGTCGTCCTGAGGGAAGAAAACAGGCCTTTCTTCCCGAAAATGTCATCCAATGGGGAGAAAACCTCCTGTCTTGGGGAGAAAAGTGGTCTTTGTGGGAGCAAGTGTCCTCTTCTTGGTTGCAAGTGTCCCATTTGGTCTTGTCATGGAGGCTTTTTGGGAGCAAGCGTGTGTCAGTGGTAAGAGAAGGGGTATTTGTGGGAGCAAATATCCTCTTCTTGGAAGAGAAGGTGAAATTTCCCAATGGAAAAGTGGTCTTTCTGGGAGCAAAGGAGATAGTTGAGGGAGAGAAGTGGGAAAGGGTGGGAAAGAAAGTCTTGTATTGGAGAGCAACTGTGGTCTCTTTGGTGTGCCAAGTGGTGTGTTGGGGAGAACACGTGGTAAATAGGGGTGCAAATGTCCCCTGGAGGAGTGTCAAGTAGTATTCTGGAGAGCAAATGTCAGGTATTTCTCAGCAAAGTGCTGTTTTGGGGAGATAGTAGCATCCTTGGTTGTAAAATGACAGGTGTTTGTGAGAAAGCTGGAATTGTGGGGGAAAAAAGGCCATATTTGGAAGAAGCAGCAGGAATTTCAGGGGGAATGTACGCCATCTTTGGGAGGAAAGGGGTCTTTGTGGGAGAAAATGTGGCGTATTTGGGTGAAACCTGGTGTGCCTGGAGAAAAGGCCATTTAGATGGGAGTAAGTGTGATCCTGAGGAGCGTCATGTAGTATTCTTGGGATGAAAGGGGAGGTATTTCTAAGAGCAGTGGTATTTCTGGGAGAAAATGTCTTGTTTGGGGAGAAAATGTTGTCTTTTGTGGGGCAGAGGCTGGTATTTCTGTGACAAAACGCCATCTCGCTGGGAATAAGTGTGATGTTGTGGAGCGTAAAGCAGCATTTGTGTTAGAAACTGGGAGCTGTTTCTTGGAGTAGTGGTATTTCTGGGAGAAAATGAGCTGTCTTGGGGCTAAAAATGGTGTATGTGTGATGAAATGCCCCATTTCTGGAAGAAAGTGTCCTCTTGAGGAGTGTAGTGTTGTCTATTGGGGAGGAAATGGGAACTATTCTGAAGAGTCCTGGTATTTCTGGGAGAAAATGTGTGATGTGGGGGGGAGAAGGGCAGGTACCTGTGAGAAAGCTGTTGTTTCTGGGAGAAAATGTCAGGTATTTGTGAGAAAAGGGATGCTTGAGAGGGAAAAGGCCATCTCTTTGGGATCCAAGTGGTATTTCTGTTAGAAAATGCCAAAAAATCTGGGAGTAAGTGTCTTCAGGAGGCGTGTCATGGAGTAGATGTGGGAGGAAATGGAGGTATTTCTAAGAGTAGCGGCATTTCTGGGAGCAAATGTGGTCTTTGGGGAAGAAAATGTCGTCCTGAGGGAAGAAAACAGGCCTTTCTTCCCGAAAATGTCATCCAATGGGGAGAAAACCTCCTGTCTTGGGGAGAAAAGTGGTCTTTGTGGGAGCAAGTGTCCTCTTCTTGGTTGCAAGTGTCCCATTTGGTCTTGTCATGGAGGCTTTTTGGGAGCAAGCGTGTGTCAGTGGTAAGAGAAGGGGTATTTGTGGGAGCAAATATCCTCTTCTTGGAAGAGAAGGTGAAATTTCCCAATGGAAAAGTGGTCTTTCTGGGAGCAAAGGAGATAGTTGAGGGAGAGAAGTGGGAAAGGGTGGGAAAGAAAGTCTTGTATTGGAGAGCAACTGTGGTCTCTTTGGTGTGCCAAGTGGTGTGTTGGGGAGAACACGTGGTAAATAGGGGTGCAAATGTCCCCTGGAGGAGTGTCAAGTAGTATTCTGGAGAGCAAATGTCAGGTATTTCTCAGCAAAGTGCTGTTTTGGGGAGATAGTAGCATCCTTGGTTGTAAAATGACAGGTGTTTGTGAGAAAGCTGGAATTGTGGGGGAAAAAAGGCCATATTTGGAAGAAGCAGCAGGAATTTCAGGGGGAATGTACGCCATCTTTGGGAGGAAAGGGGTCTTTGTGGGAGAAAATGTGGCGTATTTGGGTGAAACCTGGTGTGCCTGGAGAAAAGGCCATTTAGATGGGAGTAAGTGTGATCCTGAGGAGCGTCATGTAGTATTCTTGGGATGAAAGGGGAGGTATTTCTAAGAGCAGTGGTATTTCTGGGAGAAAATGTCTTGTTTTGGGAGAAAATGTTGTCTTTTGTGGGGCAGAAGCTGGTATTTCTGTAACAAAACGCCACCTTGCTGGGAGTAAGTGTGATGTTGTGGAGCGTAAAGCAGCATTTGTGTTAGAAACTGGGAGCTGTTTCTTGGAGTAGTGGTATTTCTGGGAGAAAATGAGCTGTCTTGGGGCTAAAAATGGTGTATGTGTGATGAAATGCCCCATTTCTGGAAGAAAGTGTCCTCTTGAGGAGTGTAGTGTTGTATACTGGGGAGGAAATGGGAAGTATTTGTATGAGTCCTGGTATTTCTGGGAGAAAATGTGTGATGTGGGGGGGAGAAGGTCATGTACCTGTGAGAAAGCTGTTGTTTCTGGGAGCAAATGCCAGGTATTTGTGAGCAAAGGGATGCTTGAGAGGGAAAAGGCCATCTCTTTGGGATCCAAGTGGTATTTCTGTTAGAAAATGCGCCAAATCTGGGAGTAAGTGTCATCAGGAGGCGTGTCATGGAGTAGATGTGGGAGGAAATGGAGGTATTTCTAAGAGTAGCGGCATTTCTGGGAGCAAATGTGGTCTTTGGGGAAGAAAATGTCGTCCTGAGGGAAGAAAACAGGCCTTTCTTCCCGACAATGTCATCCAATGGGGAGAAAACCTCCTGTCTTGGGGAGAAAAGTGGTCTTTGTGGGAGCAAGTGTCCTCTTCTTGGTTGCAAGTGTCCCATTTGGTCTTGTCATGGAGGCTTTTTGGGAGCAAGCGTGTGTCAGTGGTAAGAGAAGGGGTATTTGTGGGAGCAAATATCCTCTTCTTGGAAGAGAAGGTGAAATTTCCCAATGGAAAAGTGGTCTTTCTGGGAGCAAAGGAGATAGTTGAGGGAGAGAAGTGGGAAAGGGTGGGAAAGAATGTCTTGTATCGGAGAGCAACTGAGGTCTCTTTGGTGTGCCAAGTGGTGTGTTGGGGAGAACACGTGGTAAATAGGGGAGCAAATGTCCCCTGGAGGAGTGTCAAGTAGTATTCTGGAGAGCAAATGTCAGGTATTTCTCAGCAAAGTGCTGTTTCGGGGAGATAGTAGCATCCTTGGTTGTAAAATGACAGGTGTTTGTGAGAAAGCTGGTATTTTGGGAAAAAAGGCCGTATTTGGAAGAAGAAGCAGGAATTTCTGGGGAATGTACGCCATGTTTGGGAGGAAACGGGTCTTTGTGGGAGAAAATGTTGTGTATTTGGGTGAAACCTGGTGTGCCTGGGAGAAAAGGCCATTTAGATGGGAGTAAGTGTGATCCTGAGGAGCATCAAGTAGTATTCTTGGGATGAAAGGGGAGGTATTCCTAAGAGCAGTGGTATTTCTGGGAGAAAATGTCTTGTTTTGGGAGAAAATGTTGTCTTTTGTGGGGCAGAAGCTGGTATTTCTGTGACAAAACGCCATCTTGCTGGGAGTAAGTGTGATGTTGGGAGTGTCAAGCAGCATTTGTGTTAGAAACTGGGAGCTCTTTCTTGGAGTAGTGGTATTTCTGGGAGAAAATGAGCTGTCTTGGGGCTAAAAATGGTGTGTGTGTGATGAAATGCCCCATTTCTGGAAGAAAGTGTCCTCTTGAGGAGTGTAGTGTTGTCTATTGGGGAGGAAATGGGAACTATTCTGAAGAGTCCTGGTATTTCTGGGAGAAAATGTGTGATGTGGGGGGGAGAAGGTCATGTACCTGTGAGAAAGCTGTTGTTTCTGGGAGCAAATGCCAGGTATTTGTGAGAAAAGGGATGCTTGAGAGGGAAAAGGCCATCTCTTTGGGATCCAAGTGGTATTTCTGTTAGAAAATGCGCCAAATCTGGGAGTAAGTGTCATCAGGAGGCGTGTCATGGAGTAGATGTGGGAGGAAATGGAGGTATTTCTAAGAGTAGCGGTATTTCTGGGAGCAAATGTGGTCTTTGGGGAAGAAAATGTCGTCCTGAGGGAAGAAAACAGGCCTTTCTTCCCGAAAATGTCATCCAATGGGGAGAAAACCTCCTCCCTTGGGGAGAAAAGTGGTCTTTGTGGGAGCAAGTGTCCTCTTCTTGGTTGCAAGTGTCCCATTTGGTCTTGTCATGGAGGCTTTTTGGGAGAAAGTGTGTGTCAGTGGTAAGAGAAGGGGTATTTGTGGGAGCAAATATCCTCTTCTTGGAAGAGAAGGTGAAATTTCCCAATGGAAAAGTGGTCTTTCTGGGAGCAAAGGAGATAGTTGAGGGAGAGAAGTGGGAAAGGGTGGGAAAGAATGTCTTGTATCGGAGAGCAACTGTGGTCTCTTTGGTGTGCCAAGTGGTGTGTTGGGGAGAACACGTGGTAAATAGGGGAGCAAATGTCCTCTGGAGGAGTGTCAAGTAGTATTCTGGAGAGCAAATGTCAGGTATTTCTCAGCAAAGTGCTGTTTTGGGGAGATAGTAGCATCCTTGGTTGTAAAATGACAGGTGTTTGTGAGAAAGCTGGTATTTTGGGAAAAAAGGCCGTATTTTGAAGAAGCAGCAGGAATTTCAGGGGGAATGTACGCCATCTTTGGGAGGAAAGGGGTCTTTGTGGGAGAAAATGTTGTGTATTTGGGTGAAACCTGGTGTGCCTGGGAGAAAAGGCCATTTAGATGGGAGTAAGTGTGATCCTGAGGAGCGTCAAGTAGTATTCTTGGGATGAAAGGGGAGGTATTTCTAAGAGCAGTGGTATTTCTGGGAGAAAATGTCTTGTTTTGGGAGAAAATTTTGTCTTTTGGGGGGCAGAAGCTGGTATTTCTGTGACAAAACGTCATCTTGCTGGGAGTAAGTGTGATGTTGTGGAGAGTCAAGCAGCATTTGTGTTAGAAACTGGGAGCTGTTTCTTGGAGTAGTGGTATTTCTGGGAGAAAATGAGCTGTCTTGGGGCTAAAAATGGTGTATGTGTGATGAAATGCCCCATTTCTGGAAGAAAGTGTCCTCTTGAGGAGTGTAGTGTTGTCTATTGGGGAGGAAATGGGAACTATTCTGGAGAGTCCTGGTATTTCTGGGAGAAAATGTGTGATGTGGGGGGGAGAAGGTCATGTACCTGTGAGAAAGCTGTTGTTTCTGGGAGCAAATGCCAGGTATTTGTGAGCAAAGGGATGCTTGAGAGGGAAAAGGCCATCTCTTTGGGATCCAAGTGGTATTTCTGTTAGAAAATGCGCCAAATCTGGGAGTAAGTGTCTTCAGGAGGCGTGTCATGGAGTAGATGTGGGAGGAAATGGAGGTATTTCTAAGAGTAGCGGCATTTCTGGGAGCAAATGTGGTCTTTGGGGAAGAAAATGTCGTCCTGAGGGAAGAAAACAGGCCTTTCTTCCCGAAAATGTCATCCAATGGGGAGAAAACCTCCTGTCTTGGGGAGAAAAGTGGTCTTTGTGGGAGCAAGTGTCCTCTTCTTGGTTGCAAGTGTCCCATTTGGTCTTGTCATGGAGGCTTTTTGGGAGCAAGCGTGTGTCAGTGGTAAGAGAAGGGGTATTTGTGGGAGCAAATATCCTCTTCTTGGAAGAGAAGGTGAAATTTCCCAATGGAAAAGTGGTCTTTCTGGGAGCAAAGGAGATAGTTGAGGGAGAGAAGTGGGAAAGGGTGGGAAAGAATGTCTTGTATCGGAGAGCAACTGTGGTCGCTTTGGTGTGCCAAGTGGTGTGTTGGGGAGAAAACGTGGTAAATAGGGGTGCAAATGTCCCCTGGAGGAGTGTCAAGTAGTATTCTGGAGAGCAAATGTCAGGTATTTCTCAGCAAAGTGCTGTTTCGGGGAGATAGTAGCATCCTTGGTTGTAAAATGACAGGTGTTTGTGAGAAAGCTGGTATTTTGGGAAAAAAGGCCGTATTTTGAAGAAGCAGCAGGAATTTCAGGGGGAATGTATGCCATCTTTGGGAGGAAAGGGGTCTTTGTGGGAGAAAATGTGGCGTATTTGGGTGAAACCTGGTGTGCCTGGAGAAAAGGCCATTTAGATGGGAGTAAGTGTGATCCTGAGGAGCGTCATGTAGTATTCTTGGGATGAAAGGGGAGGTATTTCTAAGAGCAGTGGTATTTCTGGGAGAAAATGTCTTGTTTTGGGAGAAAATGTTGTCTTTTGTGGGGCAGAAGCTGGTATTTCTGTGACAAAACGCCATCTCGCTGGGAGTAAGTGTGATGTTGTGGAGCGTAAAGCAGCATTTGTGTTAGAAACTGGGAGCTCTTTCTTGGAGTAGTGGTATTTCTGGGAGAAAATGAGCTGTCTTGGGGCTAAAAATGGTGTATGTGTGATGAAATGCCCCATTTCTGGAAGAAAGTGTCCTCTTGAGGAGTGTAGTGTTGTCTATTGGGGAGGAAATGGGAACTATTCTGAAGAGTCCTGGTATTTCTGGGAGAAAATGTGTGATGTGGGGGGGAGAAGGTCATGTACCTGTGAGAAAGCTGTTGTTTCTGGGAGCAAATGCCAGGTATTTGTGAGCAAAGGGATGCTTGAGAGGGAAAAGGCCATCTCTTTGGGATCCAAGTGGTATTTCTGTTAGAAAATGCGCCAAATCTGGGAGTAAGTGTCTTCAGGAGGCGTGTCATGGAGTAGATGTGGGAGGAAATGGAGGTATTTCTAAGAGTAGCGGCATTTCTGGGAGCAAATGTGGTCTTTGGGGAAGAAAATGTCGTCCTGAGGGAAGAAAACAGGCCTTTCTTCCCGAAAATGTCATCCAATGGGGAGAAAACCTCCTCCCTTGGGGAGAAAAGTGGTCTTTGTGGGAGCAAGTGTCCTCTTCTTGGTTGCAAGTGTCCCATTTGGTCTTGTCATGGAGGCTTTTTGGGAGCAAGCGTGTGTCAGTGGTAAGAGAAGGGGTATTTGTGGGAGCAAATATCCTCTTCTTGGAAGAGAAGGTGAAATTTCCCAATGGAAAAGTGGTCTTTCTGGGAGCAAAGGAGATAGTTGAGGGAGAGAAGTGGGAAAGGGTGGGAAAGAAAGTCTTGTATTGGAGAGCAACTGTGGTCTCTTTGGTGTGCCAAGTGGTGTGTTGGGGAGAACACGTGGTAAATAGGGGTGCAAATGTCCCCTGGAGGAGTGTCAAGTAGTATTCTGGAGAGCAAATGTCAGGTATTTCTCAGCAAAGTGCTGTTTCGGGGAGATAGTAGCATCCTTGGTTGTAAAATGACAGGTGTTTGTGAGAAAGCTGGAATTGTGGGGGAAAAAAGGCCATATTTGGAAGAAGAAGCAGGAATTTCTGGGGGAATGTACGCCATCTTTGGGAGGAAACGGGTCTTTGTGGGAGAAAATGTGGTGTATTTGGGTGAAACCTGGTGTGCCTGGGAGAAAAGGCCATTTAGATGGGAGTAAGTGTGATCCTGAGGAGCGTCAAGTAATATTCTTGGGATGAAAGGGGAGGTATTTCTAAGAGCAGTGGTATTTCTGGGAGAAAATGTCTTGTTTTGGGAGAAAATGTTGTCTTTTGGGGGGCAGAAGCTGGTATTTCTGTGACAAAACGTCATCTTGCTGGGAGTAAGTGTGATGTTGGGGAGTGTCAAGCAGCATTTGTGTTAGAAACTGGGAGCTGTTTCTTGGAGTAGTGGTATTTCTGGGAGAAAATGAGCTGTCTTGGGGATAAAAATGGTGTATGTGTGATGAAATGCCCCATTTCTGGAAGAAAGTGTCCTCTTGAGGAGTGTAGTGTTGTCTATTGGGGAGGAAATGGGAACTATTCTGAAGAGTCCTGGTATTTCTGGGAGAAAATGTGTGATGTGGGGGGGAGAAGGTCAGGTACCTGTGAGAAAGCTGTTGTTTCTGGGAGCAAATGCCAGGTATTTGTGAGAAAAGGGATGCTTGAGAGGGAAAAGGCCATCTCTTTGGGATCCAAGTGGTATTTCTGTTAGAAAATGCGCCAAATCTGGGAGTAAGTGTCATCAGGAGGCGTGTCATGGAGTAGATGTGGGAGGAAATGGAGGTATTTCTAAGAGTAGCGGTATTTCTGGGAGCAAATGTGGTCTTTGGGGAAGAAAATGTCATCCTGAGGGAAGAAAACAGGCCTTTCTTCCCGAAAATGTCATCCAATGGGGAGAAAACCTCCTGTCTTGGGGAGAAAAGTGGTCTTTGTGGGAGCAAGTGTCCTCTTCTTGGTTGCAAGTGTCCCATTTGGTCTTGTCATGGAGGCTTTTTGGGAGCAAGCGTGTGTCAGTTGTCAGAGAAGGGGTATTTGTGGGAGCAAATATCCTCTTCTTGGAAGAGAAGGTGAAATTTCCCAATGGAAAAGTGGTCTTTCTGGGAGCAAAGGAGATAGTTGAGGGAGAGAAGTGGGAAAGGGTGGGAAAGAATGTCTTGTATCGGAGAGCAACTGTGGTCTCTTTGGTG
This sequence comes from Chrysolophus pictus, assembly GCA_037305975.1. Taxonomy (NCBI): domain Eukaryota; kingdom Metazoa; phylum Chordata; class Aves; order Galliformes; family Phasianidae; genus Chrysolophus; species Chrysolophus pictus. Next base: position 36,126,306 of record CM074581.1, on the reverse strand, counting down.
TGCCAAGTGGTGTGTTGGGGAGAACACGTGGTAAATAGGGGTGCAAATGTCCCCTGGAGGAGTGTCAAGTAGTATTCTGGAGAGCAAATGTCAGGTATTTCTCAGCAAAGTGCTGTTTTGGGGAGATAGTAGCATCCTTGGTTGTAAAATGACAGGTGTTTGTGAGAAAGCTGGTATTTTGGGAAAAAAGGCCGTATTTGGAAGAAGCAGCAGGAATTTTAGGGGGAATGTACGCCATCTTTGGGAGAAAACGGGTCTTTGTGGGAGAAAATGTGGTGTATTTGGGTGAAACCTGGTGTGCCTGGGAGAAAAGGCCATTTAGATGGGAGTAAGTGTGATCCTGAGGAGCGTCAAGTAGTATTCTTGGGATGAAAGGGGAGGTATTTCTAAGAGCAGTGGTATTTCTGGGAGAAAATGTCTTGTTTTGGGAGAAAATGTTGTCTTTTGGGGGGCAGAAGCTGGTATTTCTGTGACAAAACGCCATCTTGCTGGGAGTAAGTGTGATGTTGGGGAGCGTAAAGCAGCATTTGTGTTAGAAACTGGGAGCTGTTTCTTGGAGTAGTGGTATTTCTGGGAGAAAATGAGCTGTCTTGGGGCTAAAAATGGTGTATGTGTGATGAAATGCCCCATTTCTGGAAGAAAGTGTCCTCTTGAGGAGTGTAGTGTTGTCTATTGGGGAGGAAATGGGAACTATTCTGGAGAGTCCTGGTATTTCTGGGAGAAAATGTGTGATGTGGGGGGGAGAAGGTCATGTACCTGTGAGAAAGCTGTTGTTTCTGGGAGCAAATGCCAGGTATTTGTGAGCAAAGGGATGCTTGAGAGGGAAAAGGCCATCTCTTTGGGATCCAAGTGGTATTTCTGTTAGAAAATGCCAAAAAATCTGGGAGTAAGTGTCTTCAGGAGGCGTGTCATGGAGTAGATGTGGGAGGAAATGGAGGTATTTCTAAGAGTAGCGGCATTTCTGGGAGCAAATGTGGTCTTTGGGGAAGAAAATGTCATCCTGAGGGAAGAAAACAGGCCTTTCTTCCCGAAAATGTCATCCAATGGGGAGAAAACCTCCTGTCTTGGGGAGAAAAGTGGTCTATGTGGGAGCAAGTGTCCTCTTCTTGGTTGCAAGTGTCCCATTTGGTCTTGTCATGGAGGCTTTTTGGGAGCAAGCGTGTGTCAGTTGTCAGAGAAGGGGTATTTGTGGGAGCAAATATCCTCTTCTTGGAAGAGAAGGTGAAATTTCCCAATGGAAAAGTGGTCTTTCTGGGAGCAAAGGAGATAGTTGAGGGAGAGAAGTGGGAAAGGGTGGGAAAGAAAGTCTTGTATTGGAGAGCAACTGTGGTCTCTTTGGTGTGCCAAGTGGTGTGTTGGGGAGAACACGTGGTAAATAGGGGTGCAAATGTCCCCTGGAGGAGTGTCAAGTAGTATTCTGGAGAGCAAATGTCAGGTATTTCTCAGCAAAGTGCTGTTTCGGGGAGATAGTAGCATCCTTGGTTGTAAAATGACAGGTGTTTGTGAGAAAGCTGGAATTGTGGGGGAAAAAAGGCCATATTTGGAAGAAGCAGCAGGAATTTCAGGGGGACTGTACGCCATCTTTGGGAGGAAAGGGGTCTTTGTGGGAGAAAATGTGGCGTATTTGGGTGAAACCTGGTGTGCCTGGAGAAAAGGCCATTTAGATGGGAGTAAGTGTGATCCTGAGGAGTGTCATGTAGTATTCTTGGGATGAAAGGGGAGGTATTTCTAAGAGCAGTGGTATTTCTGGGAGAAAATGTCTTGTTTTGGGAGAAAATGTTGTCTTTTGTGGGGCAGAAGCTGGTATTTCTGTAACAAAACGCCACCTTGCTGGGAGTAAGTGTGATGTTGGGGAGCGTAAAGCAGCATTTGTGTTAGAAACTGGGAGCTGTTTCTTGGAGTAGTGGTATTTCTGGGAGAAAATGAGCTGTCTTGGGGCTAAAAATGGTGTATGTGTGATGAAATGCCCCATTTCTGGAAGAAAGTGTCCTCTTGAGGAGTGTAGTGTTGTATACTGGGGAGGAAATGGGAAGTATTTGTATGAGTCCTGGTATTTCTGGGAGAAAATGTGTGATGTGGGGGGGAGAAGGTCATGTACCTGTGAGAAAGCTGTTGTTTCTGGGAGCAAATGCCAGGTATTTGTGAGCAAAGGGATGCTTGAGAGGGAAAAGGCCATCTCTTTGGGATCCAAGTGGTATTTCTGTTAGAAAATGCGCCAAATCTGGGAGTAAGTGTCTTCAGGAGGCGTGTCATGGAGTAGATGTGGGAGGAAATGGAGGTATTTCTAAGAGTAGCGGCATTTCTGGGAGCAAATGTGGTCTTTGGGGAAGAAAATGTCGTCCTGAGGGAAGAAAACAGGCCTTTCTTCCCGAAAATGTCATCCAATGGGGAGAAAACCTCCTCCCTTGGGGAGAAAAGTGGTCTTTGTGGGAGCAAGTGTCCTCTTCTTGGTTGCAAGTGTCCCATTTGGTCTTGTCATGGAGGCTTTTTGGGAGCAAGCGTGTGTCAGTGGTAAGAGAAGGGGTATTTGTGGGAGCAAATATCCTCTTCTTGGAAGAGAAGGTGAAATTTCCCAATGGAAAAGTGGTCTTTCTGGGAGCAAAGGAGATAGTTGAGGGAGAGAAGTGGGAAAGGGTGGGAAAGAATGTCTTGTATCGGAGAGCAACTGAGGTCTCTTTGGTGTGCCAAGTGGTGTGTTGGGGAGAACACGTGGTAAATAGGGGAGCAAATGTCCCCTGGAGGAGTGTCAAGTAGTATTCTGGAGAGCAAATGTCAGGTATTTCTCAGCAAAGTGCTGTTTCGGGGAGATAGTAGCATCCTTGGTTGTAAAATGACAGGTGTTTGTGAGAAAGCTGGTATTTTGGGAAAAAAGGCCGTATTTGGAAGAAGAAGCAGGAATTTCTGGGGAATGTACGCCATGTTTGGGAGGAAACGGGTCTTTGTGGGAGAAAATGTTGTGTATTTGGGTGAAACCTGGTGTGCCTGGGAGAAAAGGCCATTTAGATGGGAGTAAGTGTGATCCTGAGGAGCATCAAGTAGTATTCTTGGGATGAAAGGGGAGGTATTCCTAAGAGCAGTGGTATTTCTGGGAGAAAATGTCTTGTTTTGGGAGAAAATGTTGTCTTTTGTGGGGCAGAAGCTGGTATTTCTGTGACAAAACGCCATCTTGCTGGGAGTAAGTGTGATGTTGGGAGTGTCAAGCAGCATTTGTGTTAGAAACTGGGAGCTCTTTCTTGGAGTAGTGGTATTTCTGGGAGAAAATGAGCTGTCTTGGGGCTAAAAATGGTGTGTGTGTGATGAAATGCCCCATTTCTGGAAGAAAGTGTCCTCTTGAGGAGTGTAGTGTTGTCTATTGGGGAGGAAATGGGAACTATTCTGAAGAGTCCTGGTATTTCTGGGAGAAAATGTGTGATGTGGGGGGGAGAAGGTCATGTACCTGTGAGAAAGCTGTTGTTTCTGGGAGCAAATGCCAGGTATTTGTGAGAAAAGGGATGCTTGAGAGGGAAAAGGCCATCTCTTTGGGATCCAAGTGGTATTTCTGTTAGAAAATGCCAAAAAATCTGGGAGTAAGTGTCATCAGGAGGCGTGTCATGGAGTAGATGTGGGAGGAAATGGAGGTATTTCTAAGAGTAGCGGTATTTCTGGGAGCAAATGTGGTCTTTGGGGAAGAAAATGTCGTCCTGAGGGAAGAAAACAGGCCTTTCTTCCCGAAAATGTCATCCAATGGGGAGAAAACCTCCTCCCTTGGGGAGAAAAGTGGTCTTTGTGGGAGCAAGTGTCCTCTTCTTGGTTGCAAGTGTCCCATTTGGTCTTGTCATGGAGGCTTTTTGGGAGCAAGCGTGTGTCAGTGGTAAGAGAAGGGGTATTTGTGGGAGCAAATATCCTCTTCTTGGAAGAGAAGGTGAAATTTCCCAATGGAAAAGTGGTCTTTCTGGGAGCAAAGGAGATAGTTGAGGGAGAGAAGTGGGAAAGGGTGGGAAAGAATGTCTTGTATCGGAGAGCAACTGTGGTCGCTTTGGTGTGCCAAGTGGTGTGTTGGGGAGAAAACGTGGTAAATAGGGGTGCAAATGTCCCCTGGAGGAGTGTCAAGTAGTATTCTGGAGAGCAAATGTCAGGTATTTCTCAGCAAAGTGCTGTTTTGGGGAGATAGTAGCATCCTTGGTTGTAAAATGACAGGTGTTTGTGAGAAAGCTGGTATTTTGGGAAAAAAGGCCGTATTTGGAAGAAGCAGCAGGAATTTCAGGGGGAATGTACGCCATCTTTGGGAGAAAACGGGTCTTTGTGGGAGAAAATGTGGTGTATTTGGGTGAAACCTGGTGTGCCTGGGAGAAAAGGCCATTTAGATGGGAGTAAGTGTGATCCTGAGGAGCGTCAAGTAGTATTCTTGGGATGAAAGGGGAGGTATTTCTAAGAGCAGTGGTATTTCTGGGAGAAAATGTCTTGTTTTGGGAGAAAATGTTGTCTTTTGTGGGGCAGAAGCTGGTATTTCTGTGACAAAACGCCATCTCGCTGGGAGTAAGTGTGATGTTGGGGAGCGTAAAGCAGCATTTGTGTTAGAAACTGGGAGCTGTTTCTTGGAGTAGTGGTATTTCTGGGAGAAAATGAGCTGTCTTGGGGCTAAAAATGGTGTATGTGTGATGAAATGCCCCATTTCTGGAAGAAAGTGTCCTCTTGAGGAGTGTAGTGTTGTCTATTGGGGAGGAAATGGGAACTATTCTGGAGAGTCCTGGTATTTCTGGGAGAAAATGTGTGATGTGGGGGGGAGAAGGTCATGTACCTGTGAGAAAGCTGTTGTTTCTGGGAGCAAATGCCAGGTATTTGTGAGCAAAGGGATGCTTGAGAGGGAAAAGGCCATCTCTTTGGGATCCAAGTGGTATTTCTGTTAGAAAATGCGCCAAATCTGGGAGTAAGTGTCTTCAGGAGGCGTGTCATGGAGTAGATGTGGGAGGAAATGGAGGTATTTCTAAGAGTAGCGGCATTTCTGGGAGCAAATGTGGTCTTTGGGGAAGAAAATGTCATCCTGAGGGAAGAAAACAGGCCTTTCTTCCCGAAAATGTCATCCAATGGGGAGAAAACCTCCTCCCTTGGGGAGAAAAGTGGTCTTTGTGGGAGCAAGTGTCCTCTTCTTGGTTGCAAGTGTCCCATTTGGTCTTGTCATGGAGGCTTTTTGGGAGCAAGCGTGTGTCAGTTGTCAGAGAAGGGGTATTTGTGGGAGCAAATATCCTCTTCTTGGAAGAGAAGGTGAAATTTCCCAATGGAAAAGTGGTCTTTCTGGGAGCAAAGGAGATAGTTGAGGGAGAGAAGTGGGAAAGGGTGGGAAAGAAAGTCTTGTATTGGAGAGCAACTGTGGTCTCTTTGGTGTGCCAAGTGGTGTGTTGGGGAGAACACGTGGTAAATAGGGGTGCAAATGTCCCCTGGAGGAGTGTCAAGTAGTATTCTGGAGAGCAAATGTCAGGTATTTCTCAGCAAAGTGCTGTTTTGGGGAGATAGTAGCATCCTTGGTTGTAAAATGACAGGTGTTTGTGAGAAAGCTGGAATTGTGGGGGAAAAAAGGCCATATTTGGAAGAAGCAGCAGGAATTTCAGGGGGACTGTACGCCATCTTTGGGAGGAAAGGGGTCTTTGTGGGAGAAAATGTGGCGTATTTGGGTGAAACCTGGTGTGCCTGGAGAAAAGGCCATTTAGATGGGAGTAAGTGTGATCCTGAGGAGCGTCATGTAGTATTCTTGGGATGAAAGGGGAGGTATTTCTAAGAGCAGTGGTATTTCTAGGAGAAAATGTCTTGTTTTGGGAGAAAATGTTGTCTTTTGTGGGGCAGAAGCTGGTATTTCTGTAACAAAACGCCACCTTGCTGGGAGTAAGTGTGATGTTGGGGAGCGTAAAGCAGCATTTGTGTTAGAAAATGGGAGCTGTTTCTTGGAGTAGTGGTATTTCTGGGAGAAAATGAGCTGTCTTGGGGCTAAAAATGGTGTATGTGTGATGAAATGCCCCATTTCTGGAAGAAAGTGTCCTCTTGAGGAGTGTAGTGTTGTATACTGGGGAGGAAATGGGAACTATTCTGAAGAGTCCTGGTATTTCTGGGAGAAAATGTGTGATGTGGGGGGGAGAAGGTCATGTACCTGTGAGAAAGCTGTTGTTTCTGGGAGCAAATGCCAGGTATTTGTGAGAAAAGGGATGCTTGAGAGGGAAAAGGCCATCTCTTTGGGATCCAAGTGGTATTTCTGTTAGAAAATGCCAAAAAATCTGGGAGTAAGTGTCTTCAGGAGGCGTGTCATGGAGTAGATGTGGGAGGAAATGGAGGTATTTCTAAGAGTAGCGGCATTTCTGGGAGCAAATGTGGTCTTTGGGGAAGAAAATGTCGTCCTGAGGGAAGAAAACAGGCCTTTCTTCCCGAAAATGTCATCCAATGGGGAGAAAACCTCCTCCCTTGGGGAGAAAAGTGGTCTTTGTGGGAGCAAGTGTCCTCTTCTTGGTTGCAAGTGTCCCATTTGGTCTTGTCATGGAGGCTTTTTGGGAGCAAGCGTGTGTCAGTTGTCAGAGAAGGGGTATTTGTGGGAGCAAATATCCTCTTCTTGGAAGAGAAGGTGAAATTTCCCAATGGAAAAGTGGTCTTTCTGGGAGCAAAGGAGATAGTTGAGGGAGAGAAGTGGGAAAGGGTGGGAAAGAATGTCTTGTATCGGAGAGCAACTGAGGTCTCTTTGGTGTGCCAAGTGGTGTGTTGGGGAGAACACGTGGTAAATAGGGGAGCAAATGTCCTCTGGAGGAGTGTCAAGTAGTATTCTGGAGAGCAAATGTCAGGTATTTCTCAGCAAAGTGCTGTTTCGGGGAGATAGTAGCATCCTTGGTTGTAAAATGACAGGTGTTTGTGAGAAAGCTGGTATTTTGGGGAAAAAGGCCGTATTTGGAAGAAGAAGCAGGAATTTCTGGGGAATGTACGCCATGTTTGGGAGGAAACGGGTCTATGTGGGAGAAAATGTTGTGTATTTGGGTGAAACCTGGTGTGCCTGGAGAAAAGGCCATTTAGATGGGAGTAAGTGTGATCCTGAGGAGCATCAAGTAGTATTCTTGGGATGAAAGGGGAGGTATTCCTAAGAGCAGTGGTATTTCTGGGAGAAAATGTCTTGTTTTGGGAGAAAATGTTGTCTTTTGTGGGGCAGAAGCTGGTATTTCTGTGACAAAACGCCATCTTGCTGGGAGTAAGTGTGATGTTGGGAGTGTCAAGCAGCATTTGTGTTAGAAACTGGGAGCTCTTTCTTGGAGTAGTGGTATTTCTGGGAGAAAATGAGCTGTCTTGGGGCTAAAAATGGTGTGTGTGTGATGAAATGCCCCATTTCTGGAAGAAAGTGTCCTCTTGAGGAGTGTAGTGTTGTCTATTGGGGAGGAAATGGGAACTATTCTGAAGAGTCCTGGTATTTCTGGGAGAAAATGTGTGATGTGGGGGGGAGAAGGTCATGTACCTGTGAGAAAGCTGTTGTTTCTGGGAGCAAATGCCAGGTATTTGTGAGAAAAGGGATGCTTGAGAGGGAAAAGGCCATCTCTTTGGGATCCAAGTGGTATTTCTGTTAGAAAATGCGCCAAATCTGGGAGTAAGTGTCATCAGGAGGCGTGTCATGGAGTAGATGTGGGAGGAAATGGAGGTATTTCTAAGAGTAGCGGTATTTCTGGGAGCAAATGTGGTCTTTGGGGAAGAAAATGTCGTCCTGAGGGAAGAAAACAGGCCTTTCTTCCCGAAAATGTCATCCAATGGGGAGAAAACCTCCTGTCTTGGGGAGAAAAGTGGTCTTTGTGGGAGCAAGTGTCCTCTTCTTGGTTGCAAGTGTCCCATTTGGTCTTGTCATGGAGGCTTTTTGGGAGAAAGTGTGTGTCAGTGGTAAGAGAAGGGGTATTTGTGGGAGCAAATATCCTCTTCTTGGAAGAGAAGGTGAAATTTCCCAATGGAAAAGTGGTCTTTCTGGGAGCAAAGGAGATAGTTGAGGGAGAGAAGTGGGAAAGGGTGGGAAAGAATGTCTTGTATCGGAGAGCAACTGTGGTCTCTTTGGTGTGCCAAGTGGTGTGTTGGGGAGAACACGTGGTAAATAGGGGAGCAAATGTCCTCCGGAGGAGTGTCAAGTAGTATTCTGGAGAGCAAATGTCAGGTATTTCTCAGCAAAGTGCTGTTTTGGGGAGATAGTAGCATCCTTGGTTGTAAAATGACAGGTGTTTGTGAGAAAGCTGGTATTTTGGGAAAAAAGGCCGTATTTGGAAGAAGCAGCAGGACTTTCAGGGGGACTGTACGCCATCTTTGGGAGGAAAGGGGTCTTTGTGGGAGAAAATGTGGCGTATTTGGGTGAAACCTGGTGTGCCTGGAGAAAAGGCCATTTAGATGGGAGTAAGTGTGATCCTGAGGAGCGTCATGTAGTATTCTTGGGATGAAAGGGGAGGTATTTCTAAGAGCAGTGGTATTTCTGGGAGAAAATGTCTTGTTTTGGGAGAAAATGTTGTCTTTTGTGGGGCAGAAGCTGGTATTTCTGTGACAAAACGCCATCTTGCTGGGAGTAAGTGTGATGTTGTGGAGCGTAAAGCAGCATTTGTGTTAGAAACTGGGAGCTCTTTCTTGGAGTAGTGGTATTTCTGGGAGAAAATGAGCTGTCTTGGGGCTAAAAATGGTGTATGTGTGATGAAATGCCCCATTTCTGGAAGAAAGTGTCCTCTTGAGGAGTGTAGTGTTGTCTATTGGGGAGGAAATGGGAACTATTCTGAAGAGTCCTGGTATTTCTGGGAGAAAATGTGTGATGTGGGGGGGAGAAGGTCATGTACCTGTGAGAAAGCTGTTGTTTCTGGGAGCAAATGCCAGGTATTTGTGAGCAAAGGGATGCTTGAGAGGGAAAAGGCCATCTCTTTGGGATCCAAGTGGTATTTCTGTTAGAAAATGCCAAAAAATCTGGGAGTAAGTGTCTTCAGGAGGCGTGTCATGGAGTAGATGTGGGAGGAAATGGAGGTATTTCTAAGAGTAGCGGCATTTCTGGGAGCAAATGTGGTCTTTGGGGAAGAAAATGTCGTCCTGAGGGAAGAAAACAGGCCTTTCTTCCCGAAAATGTCATCCAATGGGGAGAAAACCTCCTGTCTTGGGGAGAAAAGTGGTCTTTGTGGGAGCAAGTGTCCTCTTCTTGGTTGCAAGTGTCCCATTTGGTCTTGTCATGGAGGCTTTTTGGGAGCAAGCGTGTGTCAGTTGTCAGAGAAGGGGTATTTGTGGGAGCAAATATCCTCTTCTTGGAAGAGAAGGTGAAATTTCCCAATGGAAAAGTGGTCTTTCTGGGAGCAAAGGAGATAGTTGAGGGAGAGAAGTGGGAAAGGGTGGGAAAGAATGTCTTGTATCGGAGAGCAACTGTGGTCTCTTTGGTGTGCCAAGTGGTGTGTTGGGGAGAAAACGTGGTAAATAGGGGTGCAAATGTCCCCTGGAGGAGTGTCAAGTAGTATTCTGGAGAGCAAATGTCAGGTATTTCTCAGCAAAGTGCTGTTTCGGGGAGATAGTAGCATCCTTGGTTGTAAAATGACAGGTGTTTGTGAGAAAGCTGGAATTGTGGGGGAAAAAAGGCCATAGTTTGAAGAAGCAGCAGGAATTTCAGGGGGAATGTACGCCATCTTTGGGAGGAAAGGGGTCTTTGTGGGAGAAAATGTGGTGTATTTGGGTGAAACCTGGTGTGCCTGGAGAAAAGGCCATTTAGATGGGAGTAATGGTGATCCTGAGGAGCGTCAAGTAATATTCTTGGGATGAAAGGGGAGGTATTTCTAAGAGCAGTGGTATTTCTGGGAGAAAATGTCTTGTTTTGGGAGAAAATGTTGTCTTTTGGGGGGCAGAAGCTGGTATTTCTGTGACAAAACGCCATCTTGCTGGGAGTAAGTGTGATGCTGTGGAGCGTAAAGCAGCATTTGTGTTATAAAATGGGAGCTCTTTCTTGGAGTAGTGGTATTTCTGGGAGAAAATGAGCTGTCTTGGGGATAAAAATGGTGTATGTGTGATGAAATGCCCCATTTCTGGAAGAAAGTGTCCTCTTGAGGAGTGTAGTGTTGTCTATTGGGGAGGAAATGGGAACTATTCTGAAGAGTCCTGGTATTTCTGGGAGAAAATGTGTGATGTGGGGGGGAGAAGGTCATGTACCTGTGAGAAAGCTGTTGTTTCTGGGAGCAAATGCCAGGTATTTGTGAGAAAAGGGATGCTTGAGAGGGAAAAGGCCATCTCTTTGGGATCCAAGTGGTATTTCTGTTAGAAAATGCCAAAAAATCTGGGAGTAAGTGTCTTCAGGAGGCGTGTCATGGAGTAGATGTGGGAGGAAATGGAGGTATTTCTAAGAGTAGGGGCATTTCTGGGAGCAAATGTGGTCTTTGGGGAAGAAAATGTCGTCCTGAGGGAAGAAAACAGGCCTTTCTTCCCGAAAATGTCATCCAATGGGGAGAAAACCTCCTCCCATGGAGAGAAAAGTGGTCTTTGTGGGAGCAAGTGTCCTCTTCTTGGTTGCAAGTGTCCCATTTGGTCTTGTCATGGAGGCTTTTTGGGAGCAAGCGTGTGTCAGTTGTCAGAGAAGGGGTATTTGTGGGAGCAAATATCCTCTTCTTGGAAGAGAAGGTGAAATTTCCCAATGGAAAAGTGGTCTTTCTGGGAGCAAAGGAGATAGTTGAGGGAGAGAAGTGGGAAAGGGTGGGAAAGAATGTCTTGTATCGGAGAGCAACTGTGGTCTCTTTGGTGTGCCAAGTGGTGTGTTGGGGAGAAAACGTGGTAAATAGGGGTGCAAATGTCCCCTGGAGGAGTGTCAAGTAGTATTCTGGAGAGCAAATGTCAGGTATTTCTCAGCAAAGTGCTGTTTCGGGGAGATAGTAGCATCCTTGGTTGTAAAATGACAGGTGTTTGTGAGAAAGCTGGTATTTTGGGAAAAAAGGCCATAGTTTGAAGAAGCAGCAGGAATTTCTGGGGACTGTACGCCATGTTTGGGAGGAAAGGGGTCTTTGTGGGAGAAAATGTGGCGTATTTGGGTGAAACCTGGTGTGCCTGGAGAAAAGGCCATTTAGATGGGAGTAAGTGTGACCCTTTTGGAGCGTCAATTAATATTCTTGGGATGAAAGGGGAGGTATTTCTAAGAGCAGTGGTATTTCTGGGAGAAAATGTCTTGTTTTGGGAGAAAATTTTGTCTTTTGGGGGGCAGAAGCTGGTATTTCTGTGACAAAACGCCATCTTGCTGGGAGTAAGTGTGATGCTGTGGAGCGTAAAGCAGCATTTGTGTTATAAAATGGGAGCTGTTTCTTGGAGTAGTGGTATTTCTGGGAGAAAATGAGCTGTCTTGGGGCTAAAAATGGTGTATGTGTGATGAAATGCCCCATTTCTGGAAGAAAGTGTCCTCTTGAGGAGTGTAGTGTTGTCTATTGGGGAGGAAATGGGAACTATTCTGAAGAGTCCTGGTATTTCTGGGAGAAAATGTGTGATGTGGGGGGGAGAAGGTCATGTACCTGTGAGAAAGCTGTTGTTTCTGGGAGCAAATGCCAGGTATTTGTGAGAAAAGGGATGCTTGAGAGGGAAAAGGCCATCTCTTTGGGATCCAAGTGGTATTTCTGTTAGAAAATGCCAAAAAATCTGGGAGTAAGTGTCTTCAGGAGGCGTGTCATGGAGTAGATGTGGGAGGAAATGGAGGTATTTCTAAGAGTAGGGGCATTTCTGGGAGCAAATGTGGTCTTTGGGGAAGAAAATGTCGTCCTGAGGGAAGAAAACAGGCCTTTCTTCCCGAAAATGTCATCCAATGGGGAGAAAACCTCCTCCCTTGGGGAGAAAAGTGGTCTTTGTGGGAGCAAGTGTCCTCTTCTTGGTTGCAAGTGTCCCATTTGGTCTTGTCATGGAGGCTTTTTGGGAGAAAGCGTGTGTCAGTTGTCAGAGAAGGGGTATTTGTGGGAGCAAATATCCTCTTTTTGGAAGAGAAGGTGAAATTTCCCAATGGAAAAGTGGTCTTTCTGGGAGCAAAGGAGATAGTTGAGGGAGAGAAGTGGGAAAGGGTGGGAAAGAATGTCTTGTATCGGAGAGCAACTGTGGTCTCTTTGGTGTGCCAAGTGGTGTGTTGGGGAGAAAACGTGGTAAATAGGGGTGCAAATGTCCCCTGGAGGAGTGTCAAGTAGTATTCTGGAGAGCAAATGTCAGGTATTTCTCAGCAAAGTGCTGTTTCGGGGAGATAGTAGCATCCTTGGTTGTAAAATGACAGGTGTTTGTGAGAAAGCTGGTATTTTGGGAAAAAAGGCCGTATTTGGAAGAAGAAGCAGGAATTTCTGGGGAATGTACGCCATCTTTGGGAGGAAACGGGTCTTTGTGGGAGAGAATGTGGCGTATTTGGGTGAAACCTGGTGTGCCTGGAGAAAAGGCCATTTAGATGGGAGTAAGTGTGATCCTGAGGAGCGTCAAGTAGTATTCTTGGGATGAAAGGGGAGGTATTTCTAAGAGCAGTGGTATTTCTGGGAGAAAATGTCTTGTTTTGGGAGAAAATGTTGTCTTTTGTGGGGCAGAAGCTGGTATTTCTGTGACAAAACGCCATCTTGCTGGGAGTAAGTGTGATGTTGGGGAGTGTCAAGCAGCATTTGTGTTAGAAAATGGGAGCTCTTTCTTGGAGTAGTGGTATTTCTGGGAGAAAATGAGCTGTCTTGGGGATAAAAATGGTGTATGTGTGATGAAATGCCCCATTTCTGGAAGAAAGTGTCCTCTTGAGGAGTGTAGTGTTGTCTATTGGGGAGGAAATGGGAACTATTCTGAAGAGTCCTGGTATTTCTGGGAGAAAATGTGTGATGTGGGGGGGAGAAGGTCATGTACCTGTGAGAAAGCTGTTGTTTCTGGGAGCAAATGCCAGGTATTTGTGAGAAAAGGGATGCTTGAGAGGGAAAAGGCCATCTCTTTGGGATCCAAGTGGTATTTCTGTTAGAAAATGCGCCAAATCTGGGAGTAAGTGTCATCAGGAGGCGTGTCATGGAGTAGATGTGGGAGGAAATGGAGGTATTTCTAAGAGTAGCGGTATTTCTGGGAGCAAATGTGGTCTTTGGGGAAGAAAATGTCGTCCTGAGGGAAGAAAACAGGCCTTTCTTCCCGAAAATGTCATCCAATGGGGAGAAAACCTCCTCCCTTGGGGAGAAAAGTGGTCTTTGTGGGAGCAAGTGTCCTCTTCTTGGTTGCAAGTGTCCCATTTGGTCTTGTCATGGAGGCTTTTTGGGAGCAAGCGTGTGTCAGTTGTCAGAGAAGGGGTATTTGTGGGAGCAAATATCCTCTTCTTGGAAGAGAAGGTGAAATTTCCCAATGGAAAAGTGGTCTTTCTGGGAGCAAAGGAGATAGTTGAGGGAGAGAAGTGGGAAAGGGTGGGAAAGAATGTCTTGTATCGGAGAGCAACTGTGGTCTCTTTGGTGTGCCAAGTGGTGTGTTGGGGAGAAAACGTGGTAAATAGGGGTGCAAATGTCCCCTGGAGGAGTGTCAAGTAGTATTCTGGAGAGCAAATGTCAGGTATTTCTCAGCAAAGTGCTGTTTTGGGGAGATAGTAGCATCCTTGGTTGTAAAATGACAGGTGTTTGTGAGAAAGCTGGTATTTTGGGAAAAAAGGCCGTATTTGGAAGAAGCAGCAGGAATTTCAGGGGGAATGTACGCCATCTTTGGGAGAAAACGGGTCTTTGTGGGAGAAAATGTGGTGTATTTGGGTGAAACCTGGTGTGCCTGGGAGAAAAGGCCATTTAGATGGGAGTAAGTGTGATCCTGAGGAGCGTCAAGTAGTATTCTTGGGATGAAAGGGGAGGTATTTCTAAGAGCAGTGGTATTTCTGGGAGAAAATGTCTTGTTTTGGGAGAAAATGTTGTCTTTTGGGGGGCAGAAGCTGGTATTTCTGTGACAAAACGCCATCTTGCTGGGAGTAAGTGTGATGTTGGGGAGTGTCACGCAGCATTTGTGTTAGAAACTGGGAGCTGTTTCTTGGAGTAGTGGTATTTCTGGGAGAAAATGAGCTGTCTTGGGGCTAAAAATGGTGTATGTGTGATGAAATGCCCCATTTCTGGAAGAAAGTGTCCTCTTGAGGAGTGTAGTGTTGTCTATTGGGGAGGAAATGGGAACTATTCTGAAGAGTCCTGGTATTTCTGGGAGAAAATGTGTGATGTGGGGGGGAGAAGGTCAGGTACCTGTGAGAAAGCTGTTGTTTCTGGGAGCAAATGCCAGGTATTTGTGAGAAAAGGGATGCTTGAGAGGGAAAAGGCCATCTCTTTGGGATCCAAGTGGTATTTCTGTTAGAAAATGCCAAAAAATCTGGGAGTAAGTGTCATCAGGAGGCGTGTCATGGAGTAGATGTGGGAGGAAATGGAGGTATTTCTAAGAGTAGCGGCATTTCTGGGAGCAAATGTGGTCTTTGGGGAAGAAAATGTCGTCCTGAGGGAAGAAAACAGGCCTTTCTTCCCGAAAATGTCATCCAATGGGGAGAAAACCTCCTGTCTTGGGGAGAAAAGTGGTCTTTGTGGGAGCAAGTGTCCTCTTCTTGGTTGCAAGTGTCCCATTTGGTCTTGTCATGGAGGCTTTTTGGGAGCAAGCGTGTGTCAGTGGTAAGAGAAGGGGTATTTGTGGGAGCAAATATCCTCTTCTTGGAAGAGAAGGTGAAATTTCCCAATGGAAAAGTGGTCTTTCTGGGAGCAAAGGAGATAGTTGAGGGAGAGAAGTGGGAAAGGGTGGGAAAGAATGTCTTGTATCGGAGAGCAACTGTGGTCTCTTTGGTGTGCCAAGTGGTGTGTTGGGGAGAAAACGTGGTAAATAGGGGTGCAAATGTCCCCTGGAGGAGTGTCAAGTAGTATTCTGGAGAGCAAATGTCAGGTATTTCTCAGCAAAGTGCTGTTTTGGGGAGATAGTAGCATCCTTGGTTGTAAAATGACAGGTGTTTGTGAGAAAGCTGGTATTTTGGGGAAAAAGGCCGTATTTGGAAGAAGAAGCAGGAATTTCTGGGGAATGTACGCCATCTTTGGGAGGAAACGGGTCTTTGTGGGAGAGAATGTGGCGTATTTGGGTGAAACCTGGTGTGCCTGGAGAAAAGGCCATTTAGATGGGAGTAAGTGTGATCCTGAGGAGCGTCAAGTAGTATTCTTGGGATGAAAGGGGAGGTATTTCTAAGAGCAGTGGTATTTCTGGGAGAAAATGTCTTGTTTTGGGAGAAAATGTTGTCTTTTGTGGGGCAGAAGCTGGTATTTCTGTGACAAAACGCCATCTTGCTGGGAGTAAGTGTGATGCTGTGGAGCGTAAAGCAGCATTTGTGTTAGAAAATGGGAGCTGTTTCTTGGAGTAGTGGTATTTCTGGGAGAAAATGAGCTGTCTTGGGGCTAAAAATGGTGTATGTGTGATGAAATGCCCCATTTCTGGAAGAAAGTGTCCTCTTGAGGAGTGTAGTGTTGTCTATTGGGGAGGAAATGGGAACTATTCTGAAGAGTCCTGGTATTTCTGGGAGAAAATGTGTGATGTGGGGGGGAGAAGGTCATGTACCTGTGAGAAAGCTGTTGTTTCTGGGAGCAAATGCCAGGTATTTGTGAGAAAAGGGATGCTTGAGAGGGAAAAGGCCATCTCTTTGGGATCCAAGTGGTATTTCTGTTAGAAAATGCCAAAAAATCTGGGAGTAAGTGTCTTCAGGAGGCGTGTCATGGAGTAGATGTGGGAGGAAATGGAGGTATTTCTAAGAGTAGCGGCATTTCTGGGAGCAAATGTGGTCTTTGGGGAAGAAAATGTCGTCCTGAGGGAAGAAAACAGGCCTTTCTTCCCGAAAATGTCATCCAATGGGGAGAAAACCTCCTGTCTTGGGGAGAAAAGTGGTCTTTGTGGGAGCAAGTGTCCTCTTCTTGGTTGCAAGTGTCCCATTTGGTCTTGTCATGGAGGCTTTTTGGGAGCAAGCGTGTGTCAGTGGTAAGAGAAGGGGTATTTGTGGGAGCAAATATCCTCTTCTTGGAAGAGAAGGTGAAATTTCCCAATGGAAAAGTGGTCTTTCTGGGAGCAAAGGAGATAGTTGAGGGAGAGAAGTGGGAAAGGGTGGGAAAGAATGTCTTGTATCGGAGAGCAACTGTGGTCTCTTTGGTGTGCCAAGTGGTGTGTTGGGGAGAAAACGTGGTAAATAGGGGTGCAAATGTCCCCTGGAGGAGTGTCAAGTAGTATTCTGGAGAGCAAATGTCAGGTATTTCTCAGCAAAGTGCTGTTTTGGGGAGATAGTAGCATCCTTGGTTGTAAAATGACAGGTGTTTGTGAGAAAGCTGGTATTTTGGGGAAAAAGGCCGTATTTGGAAGAAGAAGCAGGAATTTCTGGGGAATGTACGCCATCTTTGGGAGGAAACGGGTCTTTGTGGGAGAAAATGTTGTGTATTTGGGTGAAACCTGGTGTGCCTGGAGAAAAGGCCATTTAGATGGGAGTAAGTGTGATCCTGAGGAGCGTCAAGTAGTATTCTTGGGATGAAAGGGGAGGTATTTCTAAGAGCAGTGGTATTTCTGGGAGAAAATGTCTTGTTTGGGGAGAAAATGTTGTCTTTTGGGGGGCAGAAGCTGGTATTTCTGTGACAAAACGCCATCTTGCTGGGAGTAAGTGTGATGTTGGGGAGTGTCAAGCAGCATTTGTGTTAGAAAATGGGAGCTCTTTCTTGGAGTAGTGGTATTTCTGGGAGAAAATGAGCTGTCTTGGGGATAAAAATGGTGTATGTGTGATGAAATGCCCCATTTCTGGAAGAAAGTGTCCTCTTGAGGAGTGTAGTGTTGTCTATTGGGGAGGAAATGGGAACTATTTGTATGAGTCTGGAGTTTCTGGGAGAAAATGTGTGATGTGTGGGGGAGAAGGGCAGGTACCTGTGAGAAAGCTGTTGTTTCTGGGAGCAAATGCCAGGTATTTGTGAGCAAAGGGATGCTTGAGAGGGAAAAGGCCATCTCTTTGGGATCCAAGTGGTATTTCTGTTAGAAAATGCCAAAAAATCTGGGAGTAAGTGTCTTCAGGAGGCGTGTCATGGAGTAGATGTGGGAGGAAATGGAGGTATTTCTAAGAGTAGCGGTATTTCTGGGAGCAAATGTGGTCTTTGGGGAAGAAAATGTCGTCCTGAGGGAAGAAAACAGGCCTTTCTTCCCGAAAATGTCATCCAATGGGGAGAAAACCTCCTCCCTTGGGGAGAAAAGTGGTCTTTGTGGGAGCAAGTGTCCTCTTCTTGGTTGCAAGTGTCCCATTTGGTCTTGTCATGGAGGCTTTTTGGGAGCAAGCGTGTGTCAGTTGTCAGAGAAGGGGTATTTGTGGGAGCAAATATCCTCTTCTTGGAAGAGAAGGTGAAATTTCCCAATGGAAAAGTGGTCTTTCTGGGAGCAAAGGAGATAGTTGAGGGAGAGAAGTGGGAAAGGGTGGGAAAGAATGTCTTGTATCGGAGAGCAACTGTGGTCGCTTTGGTGTGCCAAGTGGTGTGTTGGGGAGAAAACGTGGTAAATAGGGGTGCAAATGTCCCCTGGAGGAGTGTCAAGTAGTATTCTGGAGAGCAAATGTCAGGTATTTCTCAGCAAAGTGCTGTTTTGGGGAGATAGTAGCATCCTTGGTTGTAAAATGACAGGTGTTTGTGAGAAAGCTGGTATTTTGGGAAAAAAGGCCGTATTTGGAAGAAGCAGCAGGAATTTCAGGGGGAATGTACGCTATCTTTGGGAGAAAACGGGTCTTTGTGGGAGAAAATGTGGTGTATTTGGGTGAAACCTGGTGTGCCTGGGAGAAAAGGCCATTTAGATGGGAGTAAGTGTGATCCTGAGGAGCGTCAAGTAGTATTCTTGGGATGAAAGGGGAGGTATTTCTAAGAGCAGTGGTATTTCTGGGAGAAAATGTCTTGTTTTGGGAGAAAATTTTGTCTTTTGGGGGGCAGAAGCTGGTATTTCTGTGACAAAACGCCATCTTGCTGGGAGTAAGTGTGATGTTGGGGAGTGTCAAGCAGCATTTGTGTTAGAAAATGGGAGCTGTTTCTTGGAGTAGTGGTATTTCTGGGAGAAAATGAGCTGTCTTGGGGCTAAAAATGGTGTATGTGTGATGAAATGCCCCATTTCTGGAAGAAAGTGTCCTCTTGAGGAGTGTAGTGTTGTCTATTGGGGAGGAAATGGGAACTATTCTGAAGAGTCCTGGTATTTCTGGGAGAAAATGTGTGATGTGGGGGGGAGAAGGTCAGGTACCTGTGAGAAAGCTGTTGTTTCTGGGAGCAAATGCCAGGCATTTGTGAGAAAAGGGATGCTTGAGAGGGAAAAGGCCATCTCTTTGGGATCCAAGTGGTATTTCTGTTAGAAAATGCCAAAAAATCTGGGAGTAAGTGTCATCAGGAGGCGTGTCATGGAGTAGATGTGGGAGGAAATGGAGGTATTTCTAAGAGTAGCGGCATTTCTGGGAGCAAATGTGGTCTTTGGGGAAGAAAATGTCGTCCTGAGGGAAGAAAACAGGCCTTTCTTCCCGAAAATGTCATCCAATGGGGAGAAAACCTCCTGTCTTGGGGAGAAAAGTGGTCTTTGTGGGAGCAAGTGTCCTCTTCTTGGTTGCAAGTGTCCCATTTGGTCTTGTCATGGAGGCTTTTTGGGAGAAAGCGTGTGTCAGTTGTCAGAGAAGGGGTATTTGTGGGAGCAAATATCCTCTTCTTGGAAGAGAAGGTGAAATTTCCCAATGGAAAAGTGGTCTTTCTGGGAGCAAAGGAGATAGTTGAGGGAGAGAAGTGGGAAAGGGTGGGAAAGAATGTCTTGTATCGGAGAGCAACTGTGGTCTCTTTGGTGTGCCAAGTGGTGTGTTGGGGAGAAAACGTGGTAAATAGGGGTGCAAATGTCCCCTGGAGGAGTGTCAAGTAGTATTCTGGAGAGCAAATGTCAGGTATTTCTCAGCAAAGTGCTGTTTTGGGGAGATAGTAGCATCCTTGGTTGTAAAATGACAGGTGTTTGTGAGAAAGCTGGTATTTTGGGGAAAAAGGCCGTATTTGGAAGAAGAAGCAGGAATTTCTGGGGAATGTACGCCATCTTTGGGAGGAAACGGGTCTTTGTGGGAGAGAATGTGGCGTATTTGGGTGAAACCTGGTGTGCCTGGAGAAAAGGCCATTTAGATGGGAGTAAGTGTGATCCTGAGGAGCGTCAAGTAGTATTCTTGGGATGAAAGGGGAGGTATTTCTAAGAGCAGTGGTATTTCTGGGAGAAAATGTCTTGTTTTGGGAGAAAATGTTGTCTTTTGGGGGGCAGAAGCTGGTATTTCTGTGACAAAACGCCATCTTGCTGGGAGTAAGTGTGATGCTGTGGAGCGTAAAGCAGCATTTGTGTTAGAAAATGGGAGCTCTTTCTTGGAGTAGTGGTATTTCTGGGAGAAAATGAGCTGTCTTGGGGCTAAAAATGGTGTATGTGTGATGAAATGCCCCATTTCTGGAAGAAAGTGTCCTCTTGAGGAGTGTAGTGTTGTCTATTGGGGAGGAAATGGGAACTATTCTGAAGAGTCCTGGTATTTCTGGGAGAAAATGTGTGATGTGGGGGGGAGAAGGTCAGGTACCTGTGAGAAAGCTGTTGTTTCTGGGAGCAAATGCCAGGTATTTGTGAGAAAAGGGATGCTTGAGAGGGAAAAGGCCATCTCTTTGGGATCCAAGTGGTATTTCTGTTAGAAAATGCGCCAAATCTGGGAGTAAGTGTCTTCAGGAGGCGTGTCATGGAGTAGATGTGGGAGGAAATGGAGGTATTTCTAAGAGTAGCGGCATTTCTGGGAGCAAATGTGGTCTTTGGGGAAGAAAATGTCGTCCTGAGGGAAGAAAACAGGCCTTTCTTCCCGAAAATGTCATCCAATGGGGAGAAAACCTCCTGTCTTGGGGAGAAAAGTGGTCTTTGTGGGAGCAAGTGTCCTCTTCTTGGTTGCAAGTGTCCCATTTGGTCTTGTCATGGAGGCTTTTTGGGAGCAAGCGTGTGTCAGTGGTAAGAGAAGGGGTATTTGTGGGAGCAAATATCCTCTTCTTGGAAGAGAAGGTGAAATTTCCCAATGGAAAAGTGGTCTTTCTGGGAGCAAAGGAGATAGTTGAGGGAGAGAAGTGGGAAAGGGTGGGAAAGAATGTCTTGTATCGGAGAGCAACTGTGGTCTCTTTGGTGTGCCAAGTGGTGTGTTGGGGAGAAAACGTGGTAAATAGGGGTGCAAATGTCCCCTGGAGGAGTGTCAAGTAGTATTCTGGAGAGCAAATGTCAGGTATTTCTCAGCAAAGTGCTGTTTCGGGGAGATAGTAGCATCCTTGGTTGGAAAATGACAGGTGTTTGTGAGAAAGCTGGTATTTTGGGAAAAAAGGCCGTATTTGGAAGAAGCAGCAGGAATTTCAGGGGGAATGTACGCCATCTTTGGGAGAAAACGGGTCTTTGTGGGAGAAAATGTGGTGTATTTGGGTGAAACCTGGTGTGCCTGGGAGAAAAGGCCATTTAGATGGGAGTAAGTGTGATCCTGAGGAGCGTCAAGTAGTATTCTTGGGATGAAAGGGGAGGTATTTCTAAGAGCAGTGGTATTTCTGGGAGAAAATGTCTTGTTTTGGGAGAAAATGTTGTCTTTTGTGGGGCAGAAGCTGGTATTTCTGTGACAAAACGCCATCTTGCTGGGAGTAAGTGTGATGTTGGGGAGTGTCAAGCAGCATTTGTGTTAGAAAATGGGAGCTGTTTCTTGGAGTAGTGGTATTTCTGGGAGAAAATGAGCTGTCTTGGGGCTAAAAATGGTGTATGTGTGATGAAATGCCCCATTTCTGGAAGAAAGTGTCCTCTTGAGGAGTGTAGTGTTGTCTATTGGGGAGGAAATGGGAACTATTTGCATGAGTCTGGAGTTTCTGGGAGAAAATGTGTGATGTGGGGGGGAGAAGGGCAGGTACCTGTGAGAAAGCTGTTGTTTCTGGGAGCAAATGCCAGGTATTTGTGAGAAAAGGGATGCTTGAGAGGGAAAAGGCCATCTCTTTGGGATCCAAGTGGTATTTCTGTTAGAAAATGCCAAAAAATCTGGGAGTAAGTGTCTTCAGGAGGCGTGTCATGGAGTAGATGTGGGAGGAAATGGAGGTATTTCTAAGAGTAGCGGTATTTCTGGGAGCAAATGTGGTCTTTGGGGAAGAAAATGTCGTCCTGAGGGAAGAAAACAGGCCTTTCTTCCCGAAAATGTCATCCAATGGGGAGAAAACCTCCTCCCTTGGGGAGAAAAGTGGTCTTTGTGGGAGCAAGTGTCCTCTTCTTGGTTGCAAGTGTCCCATTTGGTCTTGTCATGGAGGCTTTTTGGGAGCAAGCGTGTGTCAGTTGTCAGAGAAGGGGTATTTGTGGGAGCAAATATCCTCTTCTTGGAAGAGAAGGTGAAATTTCCCAATGGAAAAGTGGTCTTTCTGGGAGCAAAGGAGATAGTTGAGGGAGAGAAGTGGGAAAGGGTGGGAAAGAATGTCTTGTATCGGAGAGCAACTGTGGTCTCTTTGGTGTGCCAAGTGGTGTGTTGGGGAGAAAACGTGGTAAATAGGGGTGCAAATGTCCCCTGGAGGAGTGTCAAGTAGTATTCTGGAGAGCAAATGTCAGGTATTTCTCAGCAAAGTGCTGTTTTGGGGAGATAGTAGCATCCTTGGTTGGAAAATGACAGGTGTTTGTGAGAAAGCTGGTATTTTGGGAAAAAAGGCCGTATTTGGAAGAAGCAGCAGGAATTTCAGGGGGAATGTACGCCATCTTTGGGAGAAAACGGGTCTTTGTGGGAGAAAATGTGGTGTATTTGGGTGAAACCTGGTGTGCCTGGGAGAAAAGGCCATTTAGATGGGAGTAAGTGTGATCCTGAGGAGCGTCAAGTAGTATTCTTGGGATGAAAGGGGAGGTATTTCTAAGAGCAGTGGTATTTCTGGGAGAAAATGTCTTGTTTTGGGAGAAAATGTTGTCTTTTGGGGGGCAGAAGCTGGTATTTCTGTGACAAAACGCCATCTTGCTGGGAGTAAGTGTGATGTTGGGGAGTGTCACGCAGCATTTGTGTTAGAAACTGGGAGCTGTTTCTTGGAGTAGTGGTATTTCTGGGAGAAAATGAGCTGTCTTGGGGCTAAAAATGGTGTATGTGTGATGAAATGCCCCATTTCTGGAAGAAAGTGTCCTCTTGAGGAGTGTAGTGTTGTCTATTGGGGAGGAAATGGGAACTATTCTGAAGAGTCCTGGTATTTCTGGGAGAAAATGTGTGATGTGGGGGGGAGAAGGTCAGGTACCTGTGAGAAAGCTGTTGTTTCTGGGAGCAAATGCCAGGCATTTGTGAGAAAAGTGATGCTTGAGAGGAAAAAGGCCATCTCTTTGGGATCCAAGTGGTATTTCTGTTAGAAAATGCCAAAAAATCTGGGAGTAAGTGTCATCAGGAGGCGTGTCATGGAGTAGATGTGGGAGGAAATGGAGGTATTTCTAAGAGTAGCGGCATTTCTGGGAGCAAATGTGGTCTTTGGGGAAGAAAATGTCGTCCTGAGGGAAGAAAACAGGCCTTTCTTCCCGAAAATGTCATCCAATGGGGAGAAAACCTCCTCCCTTGGGGAGAAAAGTGGTCTTTGTGGGAGCAAGTGTCCTCTTCTTGGTTGCAAGTGTCCCATTTGGTCTTGTCATGGAGGCTTTTTGGGAGAAAGCGTGTGTCAGTTGTCAGAGAAGGGGTATTTGTGGGAGCAAATATCCTCTTCTTGGAAGAGAAGGTGAAATTTCCCAATGGAAAAGTGGTCTTTCTGGGAGCAAAGGAGATAGTTGAGGGAGAGAAGTGGGAAAGGGTGGGAAAGAATGTCTTGTATCGGAGAGCAACTGTGGTCTCTTTGGTGTGCCAAGTGGTGTGTTGGGGAGAAAACGTGGTAAATAGGGGTGCAAATGTCCCCTGGAGGAGTGTCAAGTAGTATTCTGGAGAGCAAATGTCAGGTATTTCTCAGCAAAGTGCTGTTTTGGGGAGATAGTAGCATCCTTGGTTGTAAAATGACAGGTGTTTGTGAGAAAGCTGGTATTTTGGGGAAAAAGGCCGTATTTGGAAGAAGAAGCAGGAATTTCTGGGGAATGTACGCCATCTTTGGGAGGAAACGGGTCTTTGTGGGAGAGAATGTGGCGTATTTGGGTGAAACCTGGTGTGCCTGGAGAAAAGGCCATTTAGATGGGAGTAAGTGTGATCCTGAGGAGCGTCAAGTAGTATTCTTGGGATGAAAGGGGAGGTATTTCTAAGAGCAGTGGTATTTCTGGGAGAAAATGTCTTGTTTTGGGAGAAAATGTTGTCTTTTGGGGGGCAGAAGCTGGTATTTCTGTGACAAAACGCCATCTTGCTGGGAGTAAGTGTGATGCTGTGGAGCGTAAAGCAGCATTTGTGTTAGAAAATGGGAGCTGTTTCTTGGAGTAGTGGTATTTCTGGGAGAAAATGAGCTGTCTTGGGGCTAAAAATGGTGTATGTGTGATGAAATGCCCCATTTCTGGAAGAAAGTGTCCTCTTGAGGAGTGTAGTGTTGTCTATTGGGGAGGAAATGGGAACTATTTGCATGAGTCTGGAGTTTCTGGGAGAAAATGTGTGATGTGGGGGGGAGAAGGGCAGGTACCTGTGAGAAAGCTGTTGTTTCTGGGAGCAAATGCCAGGTATTTGTGAGAAAAGGGATGCTTGAGAGGGAAAAGGCCATCTCTTTGGGATCCAAGTGGTATTTCTGTTAGAAAATGCCAAAAAATCTGGGAGTAAGTGTCTTCAGGAGGCGTGTCATGGAGTAGATGTGGGAGGAAATGGAGGTATTTCTAAGAGTAGCGGTATTTCTGGGAGCAAATGTGGTCTTTGGGGAAGAAAATGTCGTCCTGAGGGAAGAAAACAGGCCTTTCTTCCCGAAAATGTCATCCAATGGGGAGAAAACCTCCTCCCTTGGGGAGAAAAGTGGTCTTTGTGGGAGCAAGTGTCCTCTTCTTGGTTGCAAGTGTCCCATTTGGTCTTGTCATGGAGGCTTTTTGGGAGCAAGCGTGTGTCAGTTGTCAGAGAAGGGGTATTTGTGGGAGCAAATATCCTCTTCTTGGAAGAGAAGGTGAAATTTCCCAATGGAAAAGTGGTCTTTCTGGGAGCAAAGGAGATAGTTGAGGGAGAGAAGTGGGAAAGGGTGGGAAAGAATGTCTTGTATCGGAGAGCAACTGTGGTCTCTTTGGTGTGCCAAGTGGTGTGTTGGGGAGAAAACGTGGTAAATAGGGGTGCAAATGTCCCCTGGAGGAGTGTCAAGTAGTATTCTGGAGAGCAAATGTCAGGTATTTCTCAGCAAAGTGCTGTTTTGGGGAGATAGTAGCATCCTTGGTTGGAAAATGACAGGTGTTTGTGAGAAAGCTGGTATTTTGGGAAAAAAGGCCGTATTTGGAAGAAGCAGCAGGAATTTCAGGGGGAATGTACGCCATCTTTGGGAGAAAACGGGTCTTTGTGGGAGAAAATGTGGTGTATTTGGGTGAAACCTGGTGTGCCTGGGAGAAAAGGCCATTTAGATGGGAGTAAGTGTGATCCTGAGGAGCGTCAAGTAGTATTCTTGGGATGAAAGGGGAGGTATTTCTAAGAGCAGTGGTATTTCTGGGAGAAAATGTCTTGTTTTGGGAGAAAATGTTGTCTTTTGGGGGGCAGAAGCTGGTATTTCTGTGACAAAACGCCATCTTGCTGGGAGTAAGTGTGATGTTGGGGAGTGTCACGCAGCATTTGTGTTAGAAACTGGGAGCTGTTTCTTGGAGTAGTGGTATTTCTGGGAGAAAATGAGCTGTCTTGGGGCTAAAAATGGTGTATGTGTGATGAAATGCCCCATTTCTGGAAGAAAGTGTCCTCTTGAGGAGTGTAGTGTTGTCTATTGGGGAGGAAATGGGAACTATTCTGAAGAGTCCTGGTATTTCTGGGAGAAAATGTGTGATGTGGGGGGGAGAAGGTCAGGTACCTGTGAGAAAGCTGTTGTTTCTGGGAGCAAATGCCAGGCATTTGTGAGAAAAGTGATGCTTGAGAGGAAAAAGGCCATCTCTTTGGGATCCAAGTGGTATTTCTGTTAGAAAATGCCAAAAAATCTGGGAGGAAGTGTCTTCAGGAGGCGTGTCATGGAGTAGATGTGGGAGGAAATGGAGGTATTTCTAAGAGTAGCGGCATTTCTGGGAGCAAATGTGGTCTTTGGGGAAGAAAATGTCGTCCTGAGGGAAGAAAACAGGCCTTTCTTCCCGAAAATGTCATCCAATGGGGAGAAAACCTCCTCCCTTGGGGAGAAAAGTGGTCTTTGTGGGAGCAAGTGTCCTCTTCTTGGTTGCAAGTGTCCCATTTGGTCTTGTCATGGAGGCTTTTTGGGAGAAAGCGTGTGTCAGTGGTAAGAGAAGGGGTATTTGTGGGAGCAAATATCCTCTTCTTGGAAGAGAAGGTGAAATTTCCCAATGGAAAAGTGGTCTTTCTGGGAGCAAAGGAGATAGTTGAGGGAGAGAAGTGGGAAAGGGTGGGAAAGAATGTCTTGTATCGGAGAGCAACTGTGGTCTCTTTGGTGTGCCAAGTGGTGTGTTGGGGAGAAAACGTGGTAAATAGGGGTGCAAATGTCCCCTGGAGGAGTGTCAAGTAGTATTCTGGAGAGCAAATGTCAGGTATTTCTCAGCAAAGTGCTGTTTTGGGGAGATAGTAGCATCCTTGGTTGTAAAATGACAGGTGTTTGTGAGAAAGCTGGTATTTTGGGGAAAAAGGCCGTATTTGGAAGAAGAAGCAGGAATTTCTGGGGAATGTACGCCATCTTTGGGAGGAAACGGGTCTTTGTGGGAGAGAATGTGGCGTATTTGGGTGAAACCTGGTGTGCCTGGAGAAAAGGCCATTTAGATGGGAGTAAGTGTGATCCTGAGGAGCGTCAAGTAGTATTCTTGGGATGAAAGGGGAGGTATTTCTAAGAGCAGTGGTATTTCTGGGAGAAAATGTCTTGTTTTGGGAGAAAATGTTGTCTTTTGGGGGGCAGAAGCTGGTATTTCTGTGACAAAACGCCATCTTGCTGGGAGTAAGTGTGATGCTGTGGAGCGTAAAGCAGCATTTGTGTTAGAAAATGGGAGCTCTTTCTTGGAGTAGTGGTATTTCTGGGAGAAAATGAGCTGTCTTGGGGCTAAAAATGGTGTATGTGTGATGAAATGCCCCATTTCTGGAAGAAAGTGTCCTCTTGAGGAGTGTAGTGTTGTCTATTGGGGAGGAAATGGGAACTATTCTGAAGAGTCCTGGTATTTCTGGGAGAAAATGTGTGATGTGGGGGGGAGAAGGTCATGTACCTGTGAGAAAGCTGTTGTTTCTGGGAGCAAATGCCAGGTATTTGTGAGCAAAGGGATGCTTGAGAGGGAAAAGGCCATCTCTTTGGGATCCAAGTGGTATTTCTGTTAGAAAATGCCAAAAAATCTGGGAGGAAGTGTCTTCAGGAGGCGTGTCATGGAGTAGATGTGGGAGGAAATGGAGGTATTTCTAAGAGTAGCGGCATTTCTGGGAGCAAATGTGGTCTTTGGGGAAGAAAATGTCGTCCTGAGGGAAGAAAACAGGCCTTTCTTCCCGAAAATGTCATCCAATGGGGAGAAAACCTCCTCCCTTGGGGAGAAAAGTGGTCTTTGTGGGAGCAAGTGTCCTCTTCTTGGTTGCAAGTGTCCCATTTGGTCTTGTCATGGAGGCTTTTTGGGAGAAAGCGTGTGTCAGTGGTAAGAGAAGGGGTATTTGTGGGAGCAAATATCCTCTTCTTGGAAGAGAAGGTGAAATTTCCCAATGGAAAAGTGGTCTTTCTGGGAGCAAAGGAGATAGTTGAGGGAGAGAAGTGGGAAAGGGTGGGAAAGAATGTCTTGTATCGGAGAGCAACTGTGGTCTCTTTGGTGTGCCAAGTGGTGTGTTGGGGAGAAAACGTGGTAAATAGGGGTGCAAATGTCCCCTGGAGGAGTGTCAAGTAGTATTCTGGAGAGCAAATGTCAGGTATTTCTCAGCAAAGTGCTGTTTTGGGGAGATAGTAGCATCCTTGGTTGTAAAATGACAGGTGTTTGTGAGAAAGCTGGTATTTTGGGGAAAAAGGCCGTATTTGGAAGAAGAAGCAGGAATTTCTGGGGAATGTACGCCATCTTTGGGAGGAAACGGGTCTTTGTGGGAGAAAATGTGGCGTATTTGGGTGAAACCTGGTGTGCCTGGAGAAAAGGCCATTTAGATGGGAGTAAGTGTGATCCTGAGGAGCGTCAAGTAGTATTCTTGGGATGAAAGGGGAGGTATTTCTAAGAGCAGTGGTATTTCTGGGAGAAAATGTCTTGTTTTGGGAGAAAATGTTGTCTTTTGGGGGGCAGAAGCTGGTATTTCTGTGACAAAACGCCATCTTGCTGGGAGTAAGTGTGATGCTGTGGAGCGTAAAGCAGCATTTGTGTTAGAAAATGGGAGCTCTTTCTTGGAGTAGTGGTATTTCTGGGAGAAAATGAGCTGTCTTGGGGCTAAAAATGGTGTATGTGTGATGAAATGCCCCATTTCTGGAAGAAAGTGTCCTCTTGAGGAGTGTAGTGTTGTCTATTGGGGAGGAAATGGGAACTATTCTGAAGAGTCCTGGTATTTCTGGGAGAAAATGTGTGATGTGGGGGGGAGAAGGTCATGTACCTGTGAGAAAGCTGTTGTTTCTGGGAGCAAATGCCAGGTATTTGTGAGCAAAGGGATGCTTGAGAGGGAAAAGGCCATCTCTTTGGGATCCAAGTGGTATTTCTGTTAGAAAATGCCAAAAAATCTGGGAGGAAGTGTCTTCAGGAGGCGTGTCATGGAGTAGATGTGGGAGGAAATGGAGGTATTTCTAAGAGTAGCGGCATTTCTGGGAGCAAATGTGGTCTTTGGGGAAGAAAATGTCGTCCTGAGGGAAGAAAACAGGCCTTTCTTCCCGAAAATGTCATCCAATGGGGAGAAAACCTCCTCCCTTGGGGAGAAAAGTGGTCTTTGTGGGAGCAAGTGTCCTCTTCTTGGTTGCAAGTGTCCCATTTGGTCTTGTCATGGAGGCTTTTTGGGAGAAAGCGTGTGTCAGTGGTAAGAGAAGGGGTATTTGTGGGAGCAAATATCCTCTTCTTGGAAGAGAAGGTGAAATTTCCCAATGGAAAAGTGGTCTTTCTGGGAGCAAAGGAGATAGTTGAGGGAGAGAAGTGGGAAAGGGTGGGAAAGAATGTCTTGTATCGGAGAGCAACTGTGGTCTCTTTGGTGTGCCAAGTGGTGTGTTGGGGAGAAAACGTGGTAAATAGGGGTGCAAATGTCCCCTGGAGGAGTGTCAAGTAGTATTCTGGAGAGCAAATGTCAGGTATTTCTCAGCAAAGTGCTGTTTTGGGGAGATAGTAGCATCCTTGGTTGTAAAATGACAGGTGTTTGTGAGAAAGCTGGTATTTTGGGGAAAAAGGCCGTATTTGGAAGAAGAAGCAGGAATTTCTGGGGAATGTACGCCATCTTTGGGAGGAAACGGGTCTTTGTGGGAGAAAATGTTGTGTATTTGGGTGAAACCTGGTGTGCCTGGGAGAAAAGGCCATTTAGATGGGAGTAAGTGTGATCCTGAGGAGCGTCAAGTAGTATTCTTGGGATGAAAGGGGAGGTATTTCTAAGAGCAGTGGTATTTCTGGGAGAAAATGTCTTGTTTGGGGAGAAAATGTTGTCTTTTGTGGGGCAGAAGCTGGTATTTCTGTGACAAAACGCCATCTTGCTGGGAGTAAGTGTGATGTTGGGGAGTGTCAAGCAGCATTTGTGTTAGAAAATGGAGCTGTTTCTTGGAGTAGTGGTATTTCTGGGAGAAAATGAGCTGTCTTGGGGCTAAAAATGGTGTATGTGTGATGAAATGCCCCATTTCTGGAAGAAAGTGTCCTCTTGAGGAGTGTAGTGTTGTCTATTGGGGAGGAAATGGGAACTATTTGCATGAGTCTGGAGTTTCTGGGAGAAAATGTGTGATGTGGGGGGGAGAAGGGCAGGTACCTGTGAGAAAGCTGTTGTTTCTGGGAGCAAATGCCAGGTATTTGTGAGAAAAGGGATGCTTGAGAGGGGAAAAGGCCATCTCTTTGGGATCCAAGTGGTATTTCTGTTAGAAAATGCCAAAAAATCTGGGAGTAAGTGTCTTCAGGAGGCGTGTCATGGAGTAGATGTGGGAGGAAATGGAGGTATTTCTAAGAGTAGCGGTATTTCTGGGAGCAAATGTGGTCTTTGGGGAAGAAAATGTCGTCCTGAGGGAAGAAAACAGGCCTTTCTTCCCGAAAATGTCATCCAATGGGGAGAAAACCTCCTCCCTTGGGGAGAAAAGTGGTCTTTGTGGGAGCAAGTGTCCTCTTCTTGGTTGCAAGTGTCCCATTTGGTCTTGTCATGGAGGCTTTTTGGGAGCAAGCGTGTGTCAGTTGTCAGAGAAGGGGTATTTGTGGGAGCAAATATCCTCTTCTTGGAAGAGAAGGTGAAATTTCCCAATGGAAAAGTGGTCTTTCTGGGAGCAAAGGAGATAGTTGAGGGAGAGAAGTGGAAAGGGTGGGAAAGAATGTCTTGTATCGGAGAGCAACTGTGGTCGCTTTGGTGTGCCAAGTGGTGTGTTGGGGAGAAAACGTGGTAAATAGGGGTGCAAATGTCCCCTGGAGGAGTGTCAAGTAGTATTCTGGAGAGCAAATGTCAGGTATTTCTCAGCAAAGTGCTGTTTCGGGGAGATAGTAGCATCCTTGGTTGTAAAATGACAGGTGTTTGTGAGAAAGCTGGTATTTTGGGAAAAAAGGCCGTATTTGGAAGAAGCAGCAGGAATTTCAGGGGGAATGTACGCTATCTTTGGGAGAAAACGGGTCTTTGTGGGGAGAAAATGTGGTGTATTTGGGTGAAACCTGGTGTGCCTGGGAGGAAAAGGCCATTTAGATGGGAGTAAGTGTGATCCTGAGGAGCGTCAAGTAGTATTCTTGGGATGAAAGGGGAGGTATTTCTAAGAGCAGTGGTATTTCTGGGCGAAAATGTCTTGTTTTGGGAGAAAATGTTGTCTTTTGTGGGGCAGAAGCTGGTATTTCTGTGACAAAACGCCATCTTGCTGGGAGTAAGTGTGATGTTGGGGAGTGTCAAGCAGCATTTGTGTTAGAAACTGGGAGCTGTTTCTTGGAGTAGTGGTATTTCTGGGAGAAAATGAGCTGTCTTGGGGCTAAAAATGGTGTATGTGTGATGAAATGCCCCATTTCTGGAAGAAAGTGTCCTCTTGAGGAGTGTAGTGTTGTCTATTGGGGAGGAAATGGGAACTATTCTGAAGAGTCCTGGTATTTCTGGGAGAAAATGTGTGATGTGGGGGGGAGAAGGTCAGGTACCTGTGAGAAAGCTGTTGTTTCTGGGAGCAAATGCCAGGCATTTGTGAGAAAAGGGATGCTTGAGAGGGAAAAGGCCATCTCTTTGGGATCCAAGTGGTATTTCTGTTAGAAAATGCGCCAAATCTGGGAGTAAGTGTCATCAGGAGGCGTGTCATGGAGTAGATGTGGGAGGAAATGGAGGTATTTCTAAGAGTAGCGGCATTTCTGGGAGCAAATGTGGTCTTTGGGGAAGAAAAATGTCGTCCTGAGGGAAGAAAACAGGCCTTTCTTCCCGAAAATGTCATCCAATGGGGAGAAAACCTCCTGTCTTGGGGAGAAAAGTGGTCTTTGTGGAGCAAGTGTCCTCTTCTTGGTTGCAAGTGTCCCATTTGGTCTTGTCATGGAGGCTTTTTGGGAGCAAGCGTGTGTCAGTTGTCAGAGAAGGGGTATTTGTGGGAGCAAATATCCTCTTCTTGGAAGAGAAGGTGAAATTTCCCAATGGAAAAGTGGTCTTTCTGGGAGCAAAGGAGATAGTTGAGGGAGAGAAGTGGGAAAGGGTGGGAAAGAATGTCTTGTATCGGAGAGCAACTGTGGTCTCTTTGGTGTGCCAAGTGGTGTGTTGGGGAGAACACGTGGTAAATAGGGGTGCAAATGTCCCCTGGAGGAGTGTCAAGTAGTATTCTGGAGAGCAAATGTCAGGTATTTCTCAGCAAAGTGCTGTTTTGGGGAGATAGTAGCATCCTTGGTTGTAAAATGACAGGTGTTTGTGAGAAAGCTGGTATTTTGGGGAAAAAGGCCGTATTTGGAAGAAGAAGCAGGAATTTCTGGGGAATGTACGCCATCTTTGGGAGGAAACGGGTCTTTGTGGGAGAGAATGTGGCGTATTTGGGTGAAACCTGGTGTGCCTGGAGAAAAGGCCATTTAGATGGGAGTAAGTGTGATCCTGAGGAGCGTCAAGTAGTATTCTTGGGATGAAAGGGGAGGTATTTCTAAGAGCAGTGGTATTTCTGGGAGAAAATGTCTTGTTTTGGAGAAAATGTTGTCTTTTGTGGGGCAGAAGCTGGTATTTCTGTGACAAAACGCCATCTTGCTGGGAGTAAGTGTGATGCTGTGGAGCGTTAAAGCAGCATTTGTGTTAGAAAATGGGAGCTCTTTCTTGGAGTAGTGGTATTTCTGGGAGAAAATGAGCTGTCTTGGGGATAAAAATGGTGTATGTGTGATGAAATGCCCCATTTCTGGAAGAAAGTGTCCTCTTGAGGAGTGTAGTGTTGTCTATTGGGGAGGAAATGGGAACTATTCTGAAGAGTCCTGGTATTTCTGGGAGAAAATGTGTGATGTGGGGGGGAGAAGGTCATGTACCTGTGAGAAAGCTGTTGTTTCTGGGAGCAAATGCCAGGTATTTGTGAGCAAAGGGATGCTTGAGAGGGAAAAGGCCATCTCTTTGGGATCCAAGTGGTATTTCTGTTAGAAAATGCCAAAAAATCTGGGAGGAAGTGTCTTCAGGAGGCGTTGTCATGGAGTAGATGTGGGAGGAAATGGAGGTATTTCTAAGAGTAGCGGCATTTCTGGGAGCAAATGTGGTCTTTGGGGAAGAAAATGTCGTCCTGAGGGAAGAAAACAGGCCTTTCTTCCCGAAAATGTCATCCAATGGGGAGAAAAACCTCCTCCCTTGGGGAGAAAAGTGGTCTATGTGGGAGCAAGTGTCCTCTTCTTGGTTGCAAGTGTCCCATTTGGTCTTGTCATGGAGGCTTTTTGGAGCAAGCGTGTGTCAGTGGTAAGAGAAGGGGTATTTGTGGGAGCAAATATCCTCTTCTTGGAAGAGAAGGTGAAATTTCCCAATGGAAAAGTGGTCTTTCTGGGAGCAAAGGAGATAGTTGAGGGAGAGAAGTGGGAAAGGGTGGGAAAGAATGTCTTGTATCGGAGAGCAACTGTGGTCTCTTTGGTGTGCCAAGTGGTGTGTTGGGGAGAAAACGTGGTAAATAGGGGTGCAAATGTCCCCTGGAGGAGTGTCAAGTAGTATTCTGGAGAGCAAATGTCAGGTATTTCTCAGCAAAGTGCTGTTTTGGGGAGATAGTAGCATCCTTGGTTGTAAAATGACAGGTGTTTGTGAGAAAGCTGGTATTTTGGGGAAAAAGGCCGTATTTGGAAGAAGAAGCAGAAATTTCTGGGGAATGTACGCCATCTTTGGGAGGAAACGGGTCTTTGTGGGAGAGAATGTGGCGTATTTGGGTGAAACCTGGTGTGCCTGGAGAAAAGGCCATTTAGATGGGAGTAAGTGTGATCCTGAGGAGCGTCAAGTAGTATTCTTGGGATGAAAGGGGAGGTATTTCTAAGAGCATTGGTATTTCTGGGAGAAAATGTCTTGTTTTGGGAGAAAATGTTGTCTTTTGTGGGGCAGAAGCTGGTATTTCTGTGACAAAACGCCATCTTGCTGGGAGTCAGTGTGATGCTGTGGAGCGTAAAGCAGCATTTGTGTTAGAAACTGGGAGCTGTTTCTTGGAGTAGTGGTATTTCTGGGAGAAAATGAGCTGTCTTGGGGATAAAAATGGTGTATGTGTGATGAAATGCCCCATTTCTGGAAGAAAGTGTCCTCTTGAGGAGTGTAGTGTTGTCTATTGGGGAGGAAATGGGAACTATTCTGAAGAGTCCTGGTATTTCTGGGAGAAAATGTGTGATGTGGGGGGGAGAAGGTCAGGTACCTGTGAGAAAGCTGTTGTTTCTGGGAGCAAATGCCAGGTATTTGTGAGCAAAGGGATGCTTGAGAGGGAAAAGGCCATCTCTTTGGGATCCAAGTGGTATTTCTGTTAGAAAATGCCAAAAAATCTGGGAGTAAGTGTCATCAGGAGGCGTGTCATGGAGTAGATGTGGGAGGAAATGGAGGTATTTCTAAGAGTAGCGGCATTTCTGGGAGCAAATGTGGTCTTTGGGGAAGAAAATGTCGTCCTGAGGGAAGAAAACAGGCCTTTCTTCCCGAAAATGTCATCCAATGGGGAGAAAACCTCCTGTCTTGGGGAGAAAAGTGGTCTCTGTGGGAGCAAGTGTCCTCTTCTTGGTTGCAAGTGTCCCATTTGGTCTTGTCATGGAGGCTTTTTGGGAGAAAGCGTGTGTCAGTGGTAAGAGAAGGGGTATTTGTGGGAGCAAATATCCTCTTCTTGGAAGAGAAGGTGAAATTTCCCAATGGAAAAGTGGTCTTTCTGGGAGCAAAGGAGATAGTTGAGGGAGAGAAGTGGGAAAGGGTGGGAAAGAATGTCTTGTATCGGAGAGCAACTGTGGTCTCTTTGGTGTGCCAAGTGGTGTGTTGGGGAGAAAACGTGGTAAATAGGGGTGCAAATGTCCCCTGGAGGAGTGTCAAGTAGTATTCTGGAGAGCAAATGTCAGGTATTTCTCAGCAAAGTGCTGTTTCGGGGAGATAGTAGCATCCTTGGTTGTAAAATGACAGGTGTTTGTGAGAAAGCTGGTATTTTGGGGAAAAAGGCCGTATTTGGAAGAAGAAGCAGGAATTTCTGGGGAATGTACGCCATGTTTGGGAGGAAACGGGTCTTTGTGGGAGAAAATGTTGTGTATTTGGGTGAAACCTGGTGTGCCTGGAGAAAAGGCCATTTAGATGGGAGTAAGTGTGATCCTGAGGAGCGTCAAGTAGTATTCTTGGGATGAAAGGGGAGGTATTTCTAAGAGCAGTGGTATTTCTGGGAGAAAATGTCTTGTTTTGGGAGAAAATGTTGTCTTTTGTGGGGCAGAAGCTGGTATTTCTGTGACAAAACGCCACCTTGCTGGGAGTAAGTGTGATGTTGGGGAGTGTCAAGCAGCATTTGTGTTAGAAACTGGGAGCTGTTTCTTGGAGTAGTGGTATTTCTGGGAGAAAATGAGCTGTCTTGGGGCTAAAAATGGTGTATGTGTGATGAAATGCCCCATTTCTGGAAGAAAGTGTCCTCTTGAGGAGTGTAGTGTTGTCTATTGGGGAGGAAATGGGAACTATTCTGAAGAGTCCTGGTATTTCTGGGAGAAAATGTGTGATGTGGGGGGGAGAAGGTCATGTACCTGTGAGAAAGCTGTTGTTTCTGGGAGCAAATGCCAGGTATTTGTGAGAAAAGGGATGCTTGAGAGGGAAAAGGCCATCTCTTTGGGATCCAAGTGGTATTTCTGTTAGAAAATTCCAAAAAATCTGGGAGTAAGTGTCATCAGGAGGCGTGTCATGGAGTAGATGTGGGAGGAAATGGAGGTATTTCTAAGAGTAGCGGCATTTCTGGGAGCAAATGTGGTCTTTGGGGAAGAAAATGTCGTCCTGAGGGAAGAAAACAGGCCTTTCTTCCCGAAAATGTCATCCAATGGGGAGAAAACCTCCTGTCTTGGGGAGAAAAGTGGTCTTTGTGGGAGCAAGTGTCCTCTTCTTGGTTGCAAGTGTCCCATTTGGTCTTGTCATGGAGGCTTTTTGGGAGCAAGCGTGTGTCAGTGGTAAGAGAAGGGGTATTTGTGGGAGCAAATATCCTCTTCTTGGAAGAGAAGGTGAAATTTCCCAATGGAAAAGTGGTCTTTCTGGGAGCAAAGGAGATAGTTGAGGGAGAGAAGTGGGAAAGGGTGGGAAAGAATGTCTTGTATCGGAGAGCAACTGTGGTCTCTTTGGTGTGCCAAGTGGTGTGTTGGGGAGAAAACGTGGTAAATAGGGGTGCAAATGTCCCCTGGAGGAGTGTCAAGTAGTATTCTGGAGAGCAAATGTCAGGTATTTCTCAGCAAAGTGCTGTTTCGGGGAGATAGTAGCATCCTTGGTTGTAAAATGACAGGTGTTTGTGAGAAAGCTGGTATTTTGGGAAAAATGGCCGTATTTGGAAGAAGAAGCAGGAATTTCTGGGGAATGTACGCCATGTTTGGGAGGAAACGGGTCTTTGTGGGAGAAAATGTTGTGTATTTGGGTGAAACCTGGTGTGCCTGGAGAAAAGGCCATTTAGATGGGAGTAAGTGTGATCCTGAGGAGCGTCAAGTAGTATTCTTGGGATGAAAGGGGAGGTATTTCTAAGAGCAGTGGTATTTCTGGGAGAAAATGTCTTGTTTTGGGAGAAAATGTTGTCTTTTGTGGGGCAGAAGCTGGTATTTCTGTGACAAAACGCCATCTTGCTGGGAGTAAGTGTGATGTTGTGGAGCGTAAAGCAGCATTTGTGTTAGAAAATGGGAGCTGTTTCTTGGAGTAGTGGTATTTCTGGGAGAAAATGAGCTGTCTTGGGGCTAAAAATGGTGTATGTGTGATGAAATGCCCCATTTCTGGAAGAAAGTGTCCTCTTGAGGAGTGTAGTGTTGTCTATTGGGGAAGAAATGGGAACTATTCTGAAGAGTCCTGGTATTTCTGGGAGAAAATGTGTGATGTGGGGGGGAGAAGGTCATGTACCTGTGAGAAAGCTGTTGTTTCTGGGAGCAAATGCCAGGTATTTGTGAGAAAAGGGATGCTTGAGAGGGAAAAGGCCATCTCTTTGGGATCCAAGTGGTATTTCTGTTAGAAAATGCGCCAAATCTGGGAGGAAGTGTCATCAGGAGGCGTGTCATGGAGTAGATGTGGGAGGAAATGGAGGTATTTCTAAGAGTAGCGGCATTTCTGGGAGCAAATGTGGTCTTTGGGGAAGAAAATGTCGTCCTGAGGGAAGAAAACAGGCCTTTCTTCCCGAAAATGTCATCCAATGGGGAGAAAACCTCCTCCCTTGGGGAGAAAAGTGGTCTTTGTGGGAGCAAGTGTCCTCTTCTTGGTTGCAAGTGTCCCATTTGGTCTTGTCATGGAGGCTTTTTGGGAGCAAGCGTGTGTCAGTGGTAAGAGAAGGGGTATTTGTGGGAGCAAATATCCTCTTCTTGGAAGAGAAGGTGAAATTTCCCAATGGAAAAGTGGTCTTTCTGGGAGCAAAGGAGATAGTTGAGGGAGAGAAGTGGGAAAGGGTGGGAAAGAATGTCTTGTATCGGAGAGCAACTGTGGTCTCTTTGGTGTGCCAAGTGGTGTGTTGGGGAGAAAACGTGGTAAATAGGGGTGCAAATGTCCCCTGGAGGAGTGTCAAGTAGTATTCTGGAGAGCAAATGTCAGGTATTTCTCAGCAAAGTGCTGTTTCGGGGAGATAGTAGCATCCTTGGTTGTAAAATGACAGGTGTTTGTGAGAAAGCTGGTATTTTGGGAAAAAAGGCCGTATTTGGAAGAAGAAGCAGGAATTTCTGGGGAATGTACGCCATCTTTGGGAGGAAACGGGTCTTTGAGGGAGAAAATGTGGTGTATTTGGGTGAAACCTGGTGTGCCTGGAGAAAAGGCCATTTAGATGGGAGTAAGTGTGATCCTGAGGAGCGTCAAGTAGTATTCTTGGGATGAAAGGGGAGGTATTTCTAAGAGCAGTGGTATTTCTGGGAGAAAATGTCTTGTTTTGGGAGAAAATGTTGTCTTTTGGGGGGCAGAAGCTGGTATTTCTGTGACAAAACGCCATCTTGCTGGGAGTAAGTGTGATGTTGGGGAGTGTCAAGCAGCATTTGTGTTAGAAACTGGGAGCTGTTTCTTGGAGTAGTGGTATTTCTGGGAGAAAATGAGCTGTCTTGGGGATAAAAATGGTGTATGTGTGATGAAATGCCCCATTTCTGGAAGAAAGTGTCCTCTTGAGGAGTGTAGTGTTGTCTATTGGGGAGGAAATGGGAACTATTTGTATGAGTCTGGAGTTTCTGGGAGAAAATGTGTGATGTGGGGGGGAGAAGGTAAGATACCTGTGAGAAAGCTGTTGTTTCTGGGAGCAAATGCCAGGTATTTGTGAGCAAAGGGATGCTTGAGAGGGAAAAGGCCATCTCTTTGGGATCCAAGTGGTATTTCTGTTAGAAAATGCGCCAAATCTGGGAGTAAGTGTCTTCAGGAGGCGTGTCATGGAGTAGATGTGGGAGGAAATGGAGGTATTTCTAAGAGTAGCGGCATTTCTGGGAGCAAATGTGGTCTTTGGGGAAGAAAATGTCGTCCTGAGGGAAGAAAACAGGCCTTTCTTCCCGAAAATGTCATCCAATGGGGAGAAAACCTCCTCCCTTGGGGAGAAAAGTGGTCTATGTGGGAGCAAGTGTCCTCTTCTTGGTTGCAAGTGTCCCATTTGGTCTTGTCATGGAGGCTTTTTGGGAGCAAGCGTGTGTCAGTGGTAAGAGAAGGGGTATTTGTGGGAGCAAATATCCTCTTCTTGGAAGAGAAGGTGAAATTTCCCAATGGAAAAGTGGTCTTTCTGGGAGCAAAGGAGATAGTTGAGGGAGAGAAGTGGGAAAGGGTGGGAAAGAATGTCTTGTATCGGAGAGCAACTGTGGTCGCTTTGGTGTGCCAAGTGGTGTGTTGGGGAGAACACGTGGTAAATAGGGGTGCAAATGTCCACTGGAGGAGTGTCAAGTAGTATTCTGGAGAGCAAATGTCAGGTATTTCTCAGCAAAGTGCTGTTTCGGGGAGATAGTAGCATCCTTGGTTGTAAAATGACAGGTGTTTGTGAGAAAGCTGGTATTGTGGGGGAAAAAAGGCCATATTTTGGAGAGGAAGCAGGACTTTCAGGGGGAATGTACGCCATGTTTGGGAGGAAAGGGGTCTTTGTGGGAGAAAATGTGGTGTATTTGGGTGAAACCTGGTGTGCCTGGGAGAAAAGGCCATTTAGATGGGAGTAAGTGTGATCCTGAGGAGCGTCAAGTAATATTCTTGGGATGAAAGGGGAGGTATTTCTAAGAGCAGTGGTATTTCTGGGAGAAAATGTCTTGTTTTGGGAGAAAATGTTGTCTTTTGTGGGGCAGAAGCTGGTATTTCTGTGACAAAACGCCATCTTGCTGGGAGTAAGTGTGATGTTGTGGAGTGTCAAGCAGCATTTGTGTTCGAAACTGGGAGCTCTTTCTTGGAGTAGTGGTATTTCTGGGAGAAAATGAGCTGTCTTGGGGCTAAAAATGGTGTATGTGTGATGAAATGCCCCATTTCTGGAAGAAAGTGTCCTCTTGAGGAGTGTAGTGTTGTCTATTGGGGAGGAAATGGGAACTATTTGTATGAGTCTGGTGTTTCTGGGAGAAAATGTGTGATGTGGGGGGGAGAAGGTCATGTACCTGTGAGAAAGCTGTTGTTTCTGGGAGCAAATGCCAGGTATTTGTGAGCAAAGGGATGCTTGAGAGGGAAAAGGCCATCTCTTTGGGATCCAAGTGGTATTTCTGTTAGAAAATGCCAAAAAATCTGGGAGTAAGTGTCATCAGGAGGCGTGTCATGGAGTAGATGTGGGAGGAAATGGAGGTATTTCTAAGAGTAGCGGTATTTCTGGGAGCAAATGTGGTCTTTGGGGAAGAAAATGTCGTCCTGAGGGAAGAAAACAGGCCTTTCTTCCCGAAAATGTCATCCAATGGGGAGAAAACCTCCTGTCTTGGGGAGAAAAGTGGTCTTTGTGGGAGCAAGTGTCCTCTTCTTGGTTGCAAGTGTCCCATTTGGTCTTGTCATGGAGGCTTTTTGGGAGCAAGCGTGTGTCAGTGGTAAGAGAAGGGGTATTTGTGGGAGCAAATATCCTCTTCTTGGAAGAGAAGGTGAAATTTCCCAATGGAAAAGTGGTCTTTCTGGGAGCAAAGGAGATAGTTGAGGGAGAGAAGTGGGAAAGGGTGGGAAAGAATGTCTTGTATCGGAGAGCAACTGTGGTCTCTTTGGTGTGCCAAGTGGTGTGTTGGGGAGAACACGTGGTAAATAGGGGTGCAAATGTCCCCTGGAGGAGTGTCAAGTAGTATTCTGGAGAGCAAATGTCAGGTATTTCTCAGCAAAGTGCTGTTTCGGGGAGATAGTAGCATCCTTGGTTGTAAAATGACAGGTGTTTGTGAGAAAGCTGGTATTTTGGGAAAAAAGGCCGTATTTGGAAGAAGCAGCAGGACTTTCAGGGGGAATGTACGCCATCTTTGGGAGAAAACGGGTCTTTGTGGGAGAAAATGTGGTGTATTTGGGTGAAACCTGGTGTGCCTGGGAGAAAAGGCCATTTAGATGGGAGTAAGTGTGATCCTGAGGAGCGTCAAGTAGTATTCTTGGGATGAAAGGGGAGGTATTTCTAAGAGCAGTGGTATTTCTGGGAGAAAATGTCTTGTTTTGGGAGAAAATGTTGTCTTTTGGGGGGCAGAAGCTGGTATTTCTGTGACAAAACGCCATCTTGCTGGGAGTAAGTGTGATGTTGGGGAGTGTCAAGCAGCATTTGTGTTAGAAAATGGGAGCTCTTTCTTGGAGTAGTGGTATTTCTGGGAGAAAATGAGCTGTCTTGGGGATAAAAATGGTGTATGTGTGATGAAATGCCCCATTTCTGGAAGAAAGTGTCCTCTTGAGGAGTGTAGTGTTGTCTATTGGGGAGGAAATGGGAACTATTTGTATGAGTCTGGAGTTTCTGGGAGAAAATGTGTGATGTGGGGGGGAGAAGGTAAGATACCTGTGAGAAAGCTGTTGTTTCTGGGAGCAAATGCCAGGTATTTGTGAGCAAAGGGATGCTTGAGAGGGAAAAGGCCATCTCTTTGGGATCCAAGTGGTATTTCTGTTAGAAAATGCCAAAAAATCTGGGAGGAAGTGTCTTCAGGAGGCGTGTCATGGAGTAGATGTGGGAGGAAATGGAGGTATTTCTAAGAGTAGCGGCATTTCTGGGAGCAAATGTGGTCTTTGGGGAAGAAAATGTCGTCCTGAGGGAAGAAAACAGGCCTTTCTTCCCGAAAATGTCATCCAATGGGGAGAAAACCTCCTCCCTTGGGGAGAAAAGTGGTCTATGTGGGAGCAAGTGTCCTCTTCTTGGTTGCAAGTGTCCCATTTGGTCTTGTCATGGAGGCTTTTTGGGAGCAAGCGTGTGTCAGTGGTAAGAGAAGGGGTATTTGTGGGAGCAAATATCCTCTTCTTGGAAGAGAAGGTGAAATTTCCCAATGGAAAAGTGGTCTTTCTGGGAGCAAAGGAGATAGTTGAGGGAGAGAAGTGGGAAAGGGTGGGAAAGAATGTCTTGTATCGGAGAGCAACTGTGGTCGCTTTGGTGTGCCAAGTGGTGTGTTGGGGAGAAAACGTGGTAAATAGGGGTGCAAATGTCCTCTGGAGGAGTGTCAAGTAGTATTCTGGAGAGCAAATGTCAGGTATTTCTCAGCAAAGTGCTGTTTCGGGGAGATAGTAGCATCCTTGGTTGGAAAATGACAGGTGTTTGTGAGAAAGCTGGTATTGTGGGGGAAAAAAGGCCATATTTTGGAGAGGAAGCAGGACTTTCAGGGGGAATGTACGCCATGTTTGGGAGGAAAGGGGTCTTTGTGGGAGAAAATGTGGTGTATTTGGGTGAAACCTGGTGTGCCTGGGAGAAAAGGCCATTTAGATGGGAGTAAGTGTGATCCTGAGGAGCGTCAAGTAATATTCTTGGGATGAAAGGGGAGGTATTTCTAAGAGCAGTGGTATTTCTGGGAGAAAATGTCTTGTTTTGGGAGAAAATGTTGTCTTTTGGGGGGCAGAAGCTGGTATTTCTGTGACAAAACGCCATCTTGCTGGGAGTAAGTGTGATGTTGTGGAGTGTCAAGCAGCATTTGTGTTCGAAACTGGGAGCTGTTTCTTGGAGTAGTGGTATTTCTGGGAGAAAATGAGCTGTCTTGGGGCTAAAAATGGTGTATGTGTGATGAAATGCCCCATTTCTGGAAGAAAGTGTCCTCTTGAGGAGTGTAGTGTTGTCTATTGGGGAGGAAATGGGAACTATTCTGAAGAGTCCTGGTATTTCTGGGAGAAAATGTGTGATGTGGGGGGGAGAAGGTCATGTACCTGTGAGAAAGCTGTTGTTTCTGGGAGCAAATGCCAGGTATTTGTGAGCAAAGGGATGCTTGAGAGGGAAAAGGCCATCTCTTTGGGATCCAAGTGGTATTTCTGTTAGAAAATGCGCCAAATCTGGGAGTAAGTGTCATCAGGAGGCGTGTCATGGAGTAGATGTGGGAGGAAATGGAGGTATTTCTAAGAGTAGCGGTATTTCTGGGAGCAAATGTGGTCTTTGGGGAAGAAAATGTCGTCCTGAGGGAAGAAAACAGGCCTTTCTTCCCGAAAATGTCATCCAATGGGGAGAAAACCTCCTCCCTTGGGGAGAAAAGTGGTCTTTCTGGGAGCAAGTGTCCTCTTCTTGGTTGCAAGTGTCCCATTTGGTCTTGTCATGGAGGCTTTTTGGGAGAAAGCGTGTGTCAGTGGTCAGAGAAGGGGTATTTGTGGGAGCAAATATCCTCTTCTTGGAAGGTAAGATGAAATTTCCCAATGGAAAAGTGGTCTTTCTGGGAGCAAAGGAGATAGTTGAGGGAGAGAAGTGGGAAAGGGTGGGAAAGAATGTCTTGTATCGGAGAGCAACTGTGGTCTCTTTGGTGTGCCAAGTGGTGTGTTGGGGAGAACACGTTGTAAATAGGGGTGCAAATGTCCCCTGGAGGAGTGTCAAGTAGTATTCTGGAGAGCAAATGTCAGGTATTTCTCAGCAAAGTGCTGTTTCGGGGAGATAGTAGCATCCTTGGTTGTAAAATGACAGGTGTTTGTGAGAAAGCTGGTATTTTGGGAAAAAGGCCGTATTTGGAAGAAGCAGCAGGACTTTCAGGGGGAATGTACGCCATCTTTGGGAGGAAACGGGTCTTTGAGGGAGAAAATGTGGTGTATTTGGGTGAAACCTGGTGTGCCTGGGAGAAAAGGCCATTTAGATGGGAGTAAGTGTGATCCTGAGGAGCGTCAAGTAATATTCTTGGGATGAAAGGGGAGGTATTTCTAAGAGCAGTGGTATTTCTGGGAGAAAATGTCTTGTTTTGGGAGAAAATGTTGTCTTTTGTGGGGCAGAAGCTGGTATTTCTGTGACAAAACGCCACCTTGCTGGGAGTAAGTGTGATCTTGGGGAGCGTAAAGCAGCATTTGTGTTAGAAACTGGGAGCTGTTTCTTGGAGTAGTGGTATTTCTGGGAGAAAATGAGCTGTCTTGGGGCTAAAAATGGTGTATGTGTGATGAAATGCCCCATTTCTGGAAGAAAGTGTCCTCTTGAGGAGTGTAGTGTTGTATACTGGGGAGGAAATGGGAACTATTCTGAAGAGTCCTGGTATTTCTGGGAGAAAATGTGTGATGTGGGGGGGAGAAGGTCATGTACCTGTGAGAAAGCTGTTGTTTCTGGGAGCAAATGCCAGGTATTTGTGAGAAAAGGGATGCTTGAGAGGGAAAAGGCCATCTCTTTGGGATCCAAGTGGTATTTCTGTTAGAAAATGCCAAAAAATCTGGGAGTAAGTGTCATCAGGAGGCGTGTCATGGAGTAGATGTGGGAGGAAATGGAGGTATTTCTAAGAGTAGCGGTATTTCTGGGAGCAAATGTGGTCTTTGGGGAAGAAAATGTCGTCCTGAGGGAAGAAAACAGGCCTTTCTTCCCGAAAATGTCATCCAATGGGGAGAAAACCTCCTCCCTTGGGGAGAAAAGTGGTCTTTGTGGGAGCAAGTGTCCTCTTCTTGGTTGCAAGTGTCCCATTTGGTCTTGTCATGGAGGTCTCTTGGGAGAAAGCATGTGTCTGTTGTCAGAGAAGGGGTATTTGTGGGAGCAAATATCCTCTTCTTGGAAGAGAAGGTGAAATTTCCCAATGGAAAAGTGGTATTTCTGGGAGCAAAGGAGATAGTTGAGGGAGAGAAGTGGGAAAGGGTGGGAAAGAATGTCTTGTATCGGAGAGCAACTGTGGTCTCTTTGGTGTGCCAAGTGGTGTGTTGGGGAGAACGCGTGGTAAATAGGGGTGCAAATGTCCACTGGAGGAGTGTCAAGTAGTATTCTGGAGAGCAAATGTCAGGTATTTCTCAGCAAAGTGCTGTTTCGGGGAGATAGTAGCATCCTTGGTTGTAAAATGACAGGTGTTTGTGAGAAAGCTGGTATTTTGGGAAAAAAGGCCGTATTTGGAAGAAGCAGCAGGACTTTCAGGGGGAATGTACGCCATCTTTGGGAGGAAACGGGACTTTGTGGGATAAAATGTTGTGTATTTGGGTGAAACCTGGTGTGCCTGGGAGAAAAGGCCATTTAGATGGGAGTAAGTGTGATCTTGAGGAGCGTCAAGTAGTATTCTTGGGATGAAAGGGGAGGTATTTCTAAGAGCAGTGGTATTTCTGGGAGAAAATGTCTTGTTTTGGGAGAAAATGTTGTCTTTTGGGGGGCAGAAGCTGGTATTTCTGTGACAAAACGC
The DNA here is from genome assembly GCA_037305975.1 of Chrysolophus pictus. NCBI lineage: Eukaryota > Metazoa > Chordata > Aves > Galliformes > Phasianidae > Chrysolophus > Chrysolophus pictus. The sequence continues at coordinate 36,082,953 of CM074581.1, read as the reverse complement.
CACCTTGCTGGGAGTAAGTGTGATGTTGGGGAGCGTAAAGCAGCATTTGTGTTAGAAAATGGGAGCTGTTTCTTGGAGTAGTGGTATTTCTGGGAGAAAATGAGCTGTCTTGGGGCTAAAAATGGTGTATGTGTGATGAAATGCCCCATTTCTGGAAGAAAGTGTCCTCTTGAGGAGTGTAGTGTTGTCTATTGGGGAGGAAATGGGAACTATTCTGAAGAGTCCTGGTATTTCTGGGAGAAAATGTGTGATGTGGGGGGGAGAAGGTCATGTACCTGTGAGAAAGCTGGTGTTTCTGGGAGAAAATGCCAGGTATTTGTGAGAAAAGGGATGCTTGAGAGGGAAAAGGCCATCTCTTTGGGATCCAAGTGGTATTTCTGTTAGAAAATGCACCAAATCTGGGAGTAAGTGTCATCAGGAGGCGTGTCATGGAGTAGATGTGGGAGGAAATGGAGGTATTTCTAAGAGTAGCGGTATTTCTGGGAGCAAATGTGGTCTTTGGGGAAGAAAATGTCGTCCTGAGGGAAGAAAACAGGCCTTTCTTCCCGAAAATGTCATCCAATGGGGAGAAAACCTCCTCCCTTGGGGAGAAAAGTGGTCTTTGTGGGAGCAAGTGTCCTCTTCTTGGTTGCAAGTGTCCCATTTGGTCTTGTCATGGAGGCTTTTTGGGAGCAAGCGTGTGTCAGTGGTAAGAGAAGGGGTATTTGTGGGAGCAAATATCCTCTTCTTGGAAGAGAAGGTGAAATTTCCCAATGGAAAAGTGGTCTTTCTGGGAGCAAAGGAGATAGTTGAGGGAGAGAAGTGGGAAAGGGTGGGAAAGAATGTCTTGTATCGGAGAGCAACTGTGGTCTCTTTGGTGTGCCAAGTGGTGTGTTGGGGAGAAAACGTGGTAAATAGGGGTGCAAATGTCCCCTGGAGGAGTGTCAAGTAGTATTCTGGAGAGCAAATGTCAGGTATTTCTCAGCAAAGTGCTGTTTCGGGGAGATAGTAGCATCCTTGGTTGGAAAATGACAGGTGTTTGTGAGAAAGCTGGTATTGTGGGGGAAAAAAGGCCATATTTTGGAGAGGAAGCAGGACTTTCAGGGGGAATGTACGCCATGTTTGGGAGGAAAGGGGTCTTTGTGGGAGAAAATGTGGTGTATTTGGGTGAAACCTGGTGTGCCTGGGAGAAAAGGCCATTTAGATGGGAGTAAGTGTGATCCTGAGGAGCGTCAAGTAATATTCTTGGGATGAAAGGGGAGGTATTTCTAAGAGCAGTGGTATTTCTGGGAGAAAATGTCTTGTTTTGGGAGAAAATGTTGTCTTTTGGGGGGCAGAAGCTGGTATTTCTGTGACAAAACGCCATCTTGCTGGGAGTAAGTGTGATGTTGGGGAGTGTCAAGCAGCATTTGTGTTAGAAACTGGGAGCTCTTTCTTGGAGTAGTGGTATTTCTGGGAGAAAATGAGCTGTCTTGGGGCTAAAAATGGTGTATGTGTGATGAAATACCCCATTTCTGGAAGAAAGTGTCCTCTTGAGGAGTGTAGTGTTGTCTATTGGGGAGGAAATGGGAACTATTTGTATGAGTCTGGTGTTTCTGGGAGAAAATGTGTGATGTGGGGGGGAGAAGGTCATGTACCTGTGAGAAAGCTGTTGTTTCTGGGAGCAAATGCCAGGTATTTGTGAGAAAAGGGATGCTTGAGAGGGAAAAGGCCATCTCTTTGGGATCCAAGTGGTATTTCTGTTAGAAAATGCCAAAAAATCTGGGAGTAAGTGTCATCAGGAGGCGTGTCATGGAGTAGATGTGGGAGGAAATGGAGGTATTTCTAAGAGTAGCGGTATTTCTGGGAGCAAATGTGGTCTTTGGGGAAGAAAATGTCGTCCTGAGGGAAGAAAACAGGCCTTTCTTCCCGAAAATGTCATCCAATGGGGAGAAAACCTCCTCCCTTGGGGAGAAAAGTGGTCTTTGTGGGAGCAAGTGTCCTCTTCTTGGTTGCAAGTGTCCCATTTGGTCTTGTCATGGAGGCTTTTTGGGAGAAAGCGTGTGTCAGTGGTCAGAGAAGGGGTATTTGTGGGAGCAAATATCCTCTTCTTGGAAGGTAAGATGAAATTTCCCAATGGAAAAGTGGTCTTTCTGGGAGCAAAGGAGATAGTTGAGGGAGAGAAGTGGGAAAGGGTGGGAAAGAATGTCTTGTATCGGAGAGCAACTGTGGTCTCTTTGGTGTGCCAAGTGGTGTGTTGGGGAGAACGCGTGGTAAATAGGGGTGCAAATGTCCACTGGAGGAGTGTCAAGTAGTATTCTGGAGAGCAAATGTCAGGTATTTCTCAGCAAAGTGCTGTTTCGGGGAGATAGTAGCATCCTTGGTTGTAAAATGACAGGTGTTTGTGAGAAAGCTGGTATTTTGGGAAAAAAGGCCGTATTTGGAAGAAGCAGCAGGACTTTCAGGGGGAATGTACGCCATCTTTGGGAGGAAACGGGACTTTGTGGGATAAAATGTTGTGTATTTGGGTGAAACCTGGTGTGCCTGGGAGAAAAGGCCATTTAGATGGGAGTAAGTGTGATCTTGAGGAGCGTCAAGTAGTATTCTTGGGATGAAAGGGGAGGTATTTCTAAGAGCAGTGGTATTTCTGGGAGAAAATGTCTTGTTTTGGAGAGAAAATGTTGTCTTTTGGGGGGCAGAAGCTGGTATTTCTGTGACAAAACGCCACCTTGCTGGGAGTAAGTGTGATCTTGGGGAGCGTAAAGCAGCATTTGTGTTAGAAAATGGGAGCTGTTTCTTGGAGTAGTGGTATTTCTGGGAGAAAATGAGCTGTCTTGGGGCTAAAAATGGTGTATGTGTGATGAAATGCCCCATTTCTGGAAGAAAGTGTCCTCTTGAGGAGTGTAGTGTTGTCTATTGGGGAGGAAATGGGAACTATTCTGAAGAGTCCTGGTATTTCTGGGAGAAAATGTGTGATGTGGGGGGGAGAAGGTCATGTACCTGTGAGAAAGCTGTTGTTTCTGGGAGCAAATGCCAGGTATTTGTGAGCAAAGGGATGCTTGAGAGGGAAAAGGCCATCTCTTTGGGATCCAAGTGGTATTTCTGTTAGAAAATGCCAAAAAATCTGGGAGTAAGTGTCATCAGGAGGCGTGTCATGGAGTAGATGTGGGAGGAAATGGAGGTATTTCTAAGAGTAGCGGTATTTCTGGGAGCAAATGTGGTCTTTGGGGAAGAAAATGTCGTCCTGAGGGAAGAAAACAGGCCTTTCTTCCCGAAAATGTCATCCAATGGGGAGAAAACCTCCTCCCTTGGGGAGAAAAGTGGTCTTTGTGGGAGCAAGTGTCCTCTTCTTGGTTGCAAGTGTCCCATTTGGTCTTGTCATGGAGGCTTTTTGGGAGCAAGCGTGTGTCAGTGGTAAGAGAAGGGGTATTTGTGGGAGCAAATATCCTCTTCTTGGAAGAGAAGGTGAAATTTTCCAATGGAAAAGTGGTCTTTCTGGGAGCAAAGGAGATAGTTGAGGGAGAGAAGTGGGAAAGGGTGGGAAAGAATGTCTTGTATCGGAGAGCAACTGTGGTCTCTTTGGTGTGCCAAGTGGTGTGCTGGGGAGAAAACGTGGTAAATAGGGGAGCAAATGTCCCCTGGAGGAGTGTCAAGTAGTATTCTGGAGAGCAAATGTCAGGTATTTCTCAGCAAAGTGCTGTTTTGGGGAGATAGTAGCATCCTTGGTTGTAAAATGACAGGTGTTTGTGAGAAAGCTGGTATTTTGGGAAAAAAGGCCGTATTTGGAAGAAGCAGCAGGACTTTCAGGGGGAATGTACGCCATCTTTGGGAGGAAACGGGACTTTGTGGGAGAAAGTGTTGTGTATTTGGGTGAAACCTGGTGTGCCTGGGAGAAAAGGCCATTTAGATGGGAGTAAGTGTGATCTTGAGGAGCGTCAAGTAGTATTCTTGGGATGAAAGGGGAGGTATTTCTAAGAGCAGTGGTATTTCTGGGAGAAAATGTCTTGTTTTGGGAGAAAATTTTGTCTTTTGGGGGGCAGAAGCTGGTATTTCTGTGACAAAACGCCACCTTGCTGGGAGTAAGTGTGATGTTGGGGAGCGTAAAGCAGCATTTGTGTTAGAAAATGGGAGCTGTTTCTTGGAGTAGTGGTATTTCTGGGAGAAAATGAGCTGTCTTGGGGCTAAAAATGGTGTATGTGTGATGAAATGCCCCATTTCTGGAAGAAAGTGTCCTCTTGAGGAGTGTAGTGTTGTCTATTGGGGAGGAAATGGGAACTATTCTGAAGAGTCCTGGTATTTCTGGGAGAAAATGTGTGATGTGGGGGGGAGAAGGTCATGTACCTGTGAGAAAGCTGTTGTTTCTGGGAGCAAATGCCAGGTATTTGTGAGCAAAGGGATGCTTGAGAGGGAAAAGGCCATCTCTTTGGGATCCAAGTGGTATTTCTGTTAGAAAATGCCAAAAAATCTGGGAGTAAGTGTCATCAGGAGGCGTGTCATGGAGTAGATGTGGGAGGAAATGGAGGTATTTCTAAGAGTAGCGGTATTTCTGGGAGCAAATGTGGTCTTTGGGGAAGAAAATGTCGTCCTGAGGGAAGAAAACAGGCCTTTCTTCCCGAAAATGTCATCCAATGGGGAGAAAACCTCCTCCCTTGGGGAGAAAAGTGGTCTTTGTGGGAGCAAGTGTCCTCTTCTTGGTTGCAAGTGTCCCATTTGGTCTTGTCATGGAGGCTTTTTGGGAGCAAGCGTGTGTCAGTGGTAAGAGAAGGGGTATTTGTGGGAGCAAATATCCTCTTCTTGGAAGAGAAGGTGAAATTTTCCAATGGAAAAGTGGTCTTTCTGGGAGCAAAGGAGATAGTTGAGGGAGAGAAGTGGGAAAGGGTGGGAAAGAATGTCTTGTATCGGAGAGCAACTGTGGTCTCTTTGGTGTGCCAAGTGGTGTGCTGGGGAGAAAACGTGGTAAATAGGGGAGCAAATGTCCCCTGGAGGAGTGTCAAGTAGTATTCTGGAGAGCAAATGTCAGGTATTTCTCAGCAAAGTGCTGTTTTGGGGAGATAGTAGCATCCTTGGTTGTAAAATGACAGGTGTTTGTGAGAAAGCTGGTATTTTGGGAAAAAAGGCCGTATTTGGAAGAAGCAGCAGGACTTTCAGGGGGAATGTACGCCATCTTTGGGAGGAAACGGGACTTTGTGGGAGAAAGTGTTGTGTATTTGGGTGAAACCTGGTGTGCCTGGGAGAAAAGGCCATTTAGATGGGAGTAAGTGTGATCTTGAGGAGCGTCAAGTAGTATTCTTGGGATGAAAGGGGAGGTATTTCTAAGAGCAGTGGTATTTCTGGGAGAAAATGTCTTGTTTTGGGAGAAAATTTTGTCTTTTGGGGGGCAGAAGCTGGTATTTCTGTGACAAAACGCCACCTTGCTGGGAGTAAGTGTGATGTTGGGGAGCGTAAAGCAGCATTTGTGTTAGAAAATGGGAGCTGTTTCTTGGAGTAGTGGTATTTCTGGGAGAAAATGAGCTGTCTTGGGGCTAAAAATGGTGTATGTGTGATGAAATGCCCCATTTCTGGAAGAAAGTGTCCTCTTGAGGAGTGTAGTGTTGTCTATTGGGGAGGAAATGGGAACTATTCTGAAGAGTCCTGGTATTTCTGGGAGAAAATGTGTGATGTGGGGGGGAGAAGGTCATGTACCTGTGAGAAAGCTGTTGTTTCTGGGAGCAAATGCCAGGTATTTGTGAGCAAAGGGATGCTTGAGAGGGAAAAGGCCATCTCTTTGGGATCCAAGTGGTATTTCTGTTAGAAAATGCGCCAAATCTGGGAGTAAGTGTCATCAGGAGGCGTGTCATGGAGTAGATGTGGGAGGAAATGGAGGTATTTCTAAGAGTAGCGGTATTTCTGGGAGCAAATGTGGTCTTTGGGGAAGAAAATGTCGTCCTGAGGGAAGAAAACAGGCCTTTCTTCCCGAAAATGTCATCCAATGGGGAGAAAACCTCCTCCCTTGGGGAGAAAAGTGGTCTTTGTGGGAGCAAGTGTCCTCTTCTTGGTTGCAAGTGTCCCATTTGGTCTTGTCATGGAGGCTTTTTGGGAGAAAGCGTGTGTCAGTTGTCAGAGAAGGGGTATTTGTGGGAGCAAATATCCTCTTCCTGGAAGAGAAGGTGAAATTTCCCAATGGAAAAGTGGTCTTTCTGGGAGCAAAGGAGATAGTTGAGGGAGAGAAGTGGGAAAGGGTGGGAAAGAATGTCTTGTATCGGAGAGCAACTGTGGTCTCTTTGGTGTGCCAAGTGGTGTGTTGGGGAGAACGCGTGGTAAATAGGGGTGCAAATGTCCCCTGGAGGAGTGTCAAGTAGTATTCTGGAGAGCAAATGTCAGGTATTTCTCAGCAAAGTGCTGTTTCGGGGAGATAGTAGCATCCTTGGTTGTAAAATGACAGGTGTTTGTGAGAAAGCTGGTATTTTTGGAAAAAAGGCCGTATTTGGAAGAAGCAGCAGGACTTTCAGGGGGAATGTACGCCATCTTTGGGAGGAAACGGGACTTTGTGGGTGAAAGTGTTGTGTATTTGGGTGAAACCTGGTGTGCCTGGGAGAAAAGGCCATTTAGATGGGAGTAAGTGTGATCTTGAGGAGCGTCAAGTAGTATTCTTGGGATGAAAGGGGAGGTATTTCTAAGAGCAGTGGTATTTCTGGGAGAAAATGTCTTGTTTTGGGAGAAAATGTTGTCTTTTGGGGGGCAGAAGCTGGTATTTCTGTGACAAAACGCCACCTTGCTGGGAGTAAGTGTGATGTTGGGGAGCGTAAAGCAGCATTTGTGTTAGAAAATGGGAGCTGTTTCTTGGAGTAGTGGTATTTCTGGGAGAAAATGAGCTGTCTTGGGGCTAAAAATGGTGTATGTGTGATGAAATGCCCCATTTCTGGAAGAAAGTGTCCTCTTGAGGAGTGTAGTGTTGTCTATTGGGGAGGAAATGGGAACTATTCTGAAGAGTCCTGGTATTTCTGGGAGAAAATGTGTGATGTGGGGGGGAGAAGGTCATGTACCTGTGAGAAAGCTGTTGTTTCTGGGAGCAAATGCCAGGTATTTGTGAGAAAAGGGATGCTTGAGAGGGAAAAGGCCATCTCTTTGGGATCCAAGTGGTATTTCTGTTAGAAAATGCCAAAAAATCTGGGAGTAAGTGTCATCAGGAGGCGTGTCATGGAGTAGATGTGGGAGGAAATGGAGGTATTTCTAAGAGTAGCGGTATTTCTGGGAGCAAATGTGGTCTTTGGGGAAGAAAATGTCGTCCTGAGGGAAGAAAACAGGCCTTTCTTCCCGAAAATGTCATCCAATGGGGAGAAAACCTCCTGTCTTGGGGAGAAAAGTGGTCTTTGTGGGAGCAAGTGTCCTCTTCTTGGTTGCAAGTGTCCCATTTGGTCTTGTCATGGAGGTCTCTTGGGAGAAAGCGTGTGTCTGTTGTCAGAGAAGGGGTATTTGTGGGAGCAAATATCCTCTTCCTGGAAGAGAAGGTGAAATTTCCCAATGGAAAAGTGGTCTTTCTGGGAGCAAAGGAGATAGTTGAGGGAGAGAAGTGGGAAAGGGTGGGAAAGAATGTCTTGTATCGGAGAGCAACTGTGGTCTCTTTGGTGTGCCAAGTGGTGTGTTGGGGAGAACGCGTGGTAAATAGGGGTGCAAATGTCCCCTGGAGGAGTGTCAAGTAGTATTCTGGAGAGCAAATGTCAGGTATTTCTCAGCAAAGTGCTGTTTCGGGGAGATAGTAGCATCCTTGGTTGTAAAATGACAGGTGTTTGTGAGAAAGCTGGTATTTTGGGAAAAAAGGCCGTATTTGGAAGAAGCAGCAGGAATTTCAGGGGGAATGTACGCCATCTTTGGGAGGAAACGGGACTTTGTGGGATAAAATGTTGTGTATTTGGGTGAAACCTGGTGTGCCTGGGAGAAAAGGCCATTTAGATGGGAGTAAGTGTGATCTTGAGGAGCGTCAAGTAGTATTCTTGGGATGAAAGGGGAGGTATTTCTAAGAGCAGTGGTATTTCTGGGAGAAAATGTCTTGTTTTGGGAGAAAATTTTGTCTTTTGTGGGGCAGAAGCTGGTATTTCTGTGACAAAACGCCACCTTGCTGGGAGTAAGTGTGATGTTGGGGAGCGTAAAGCAGCATTTGTGTTAGAAAATGGGAGCTGTTTCTTGGAGTAGTGGTATTTCTGGGAGAAAATGAGCTGTCTTGGGGCTAAAAATGGTGTATGTGTGATGAAATGCCCCATTTCTGGAAGAAAGTGTCCTCTTGAGGAGTGTAGTGTTGTCTATTGGGGAGGAAATGGGAACTATTCTGAAGAGTCCTGGTATTTCTGGGAGAAAATGTGTGATGTGGGGGGGAGAAGGTCATGTACCTGTGAGAAAGCTGTTGTTTCTGGGAGCAAATGCCAGGTATTTGTGAGCAAAGGGATGCTTGAGAGGGAAAAGGCCATCTCTTTGGGATCCAAGTGGTATTTCTGTTAGAAAATGCGCCAAATCTGGGAGTAAGTGTCATCAGGAGGCGTGTCATGGAGTAGATGTGGGAGGAAATGGAGGTATTTCTAAGAGTAGCGGTATTTCTGGGAGCAAATGTGGTCTTTGGGGAAGAAAATGTCGTCCTGAGGGAAGAAAACAGGCCTTTCTTCCCGAAAATGTCATCCAATGGGGAGAAAACCTCCTGTCTTGGGGAGAAAAGTGGTCTTTGTGGGAGCAAGTGTCCTCTTCTTGGTTGCAAGTGTCCCATTTGGTCTTGTCACGGAGGCTTTTTGGGAGAAAGCATGTGGTAGTTGTCAGAGAAGGGGTATTTGTGGGAGCAAATATCCTCTTCCTGGAAGAGAAGGTGAAATTTCCCAATGGAAAAGTGGTCTTTCTGGGAGCAAAGGAGATAGTTGAGGGAGAGAAGTGGGAAAGGGTGGGAAAGAATGTCTTGTATCGGAGAGCAACTGTGGTCTCTTTGGTGTGCCAAGTGGTGTGCTATGGAGAAAACGTGGTAAATAGGGGAGCAAATGTCCTCTGGAGGAGTGTCAAGTAGTATTCTGGAGAGCAAATGTCAGGTATTTCTCAGCAAAGTGCTGTTTCGGGGAGATAGTAGCATCCTTGGTTGTAAAATGACAGGTGTTTGTGAGAAAGCTGGTATTTTGGGAAAAAAGGCCGTATTTTGAAGAAGCAGCAGGACTTTCAGGGGGAATGTACGCCATCTTTGGGAGGAAAGGGGTCTTTGTGGGAGAAAATGTGGTGTATTTGGGTGAAACCTGGTGTGCCTGGGAGAAAAGGCCATTTAGATGGGAGTAAGTGTGACCCTGAGGAGCGTCAATTAATATTCTTGGGATGAAAGGAGAGGTATTTCTAAGAGCAGTGGTATTTCTGGGAGAAAATGTCTTGTTTTGGGAGAAAATGTTGTCTTTTGTGGGGCAGAAGCTGGTATTTCTGTGACAAAACGCCACCTTGCTGGGAGTAAGTGTGATGTTGGGGAGCGTAAAGCAGCATTTGTGTTCGAAACTGGGAGCTGTTTCTTGGAGTAGTGGTATTTCTGGGAGAAAATGAGCTGTCTTGGGGCTAAAAATGGTGTATGTGTGATGAAATGCCCCATTTCTGGAAGAAAGTGTCCTCTTGAGGAGTGTAGTGTTGTCTATTGGGGAGGAAATGGGAACTATTCTGAAGAGTCCTGGTATTTCTGGGAGAAAATGTGTGATGTGGGGGGGAGAAGGTCATGTACCTGTGAGAAAGCTGTTGTTTCTGGGAGCAAATGCCAGGTATTTGTGAGCAAAGGGATGCTTGAGAGGGAAAAGGCCATCTCTTTGGGATCCAAGTGGTATTTCTGTTAGAAAATGCGCCAAATCTGGGAGTAAGTGTCATCAGGAGGCGTGTCATGGAGTAGATGTGGGAGGAAATGGAGGTATTTCTAAGAGTAGCGGTATTTCTGGGAGCAAATGTGGTCTTTGGGGAAGAAAATGTCGTCCTGAGGGAAGAAAACAGGCCTTTCTTCCCGAAAATGTCATCCAATGGGGAGAAAACCTCCTCCCTTGGGGAGAAAAGTGGTCTTTGTGGGAGCAAGTGTCCTCTTCTTGGTTGCAAGTGTCCCATTTGGTCTTGTCATGGAGGCTTTTTGGGAGAAAGCATGTGGTAGTTGTCAGAGAAGGGGTATTTGTGGGAGCAAATATCCTCTTCTTGGAAGAGAAGGTGAAATTTCCCAATGGAAAAGTGGTCTTTCTGGGAGCAAAGGAGATAGTTGAGGGAGAGAAGTGGGAAAGGGTGGGAAAGAATGTCTTGTATCGGAGAGCAACTGTGGTCTCTTTGGTGTGCCAAGTGGTGTGTTGGGGAGAACGCGTGGTAAATAGGGGTGCAAATGTCCCCTGGAGGAGTGTCAAGTAGTATTCTGGAGAGCAAATGTCAGGTATTTCTCAGCAAAGTGCTGTTTTGGGGAGATAGTAGCATCCTTGGTTGTAAAATGACAGGTGTTTGTGAGAAAGCTGGTATTTTGGGAAAAAAAGGCCGTATTTGGAAGAAGCAGCAGGACTTTCAGGGGGAATGTACGCCATCTTTGGGAGGAAACGGGACTTTGTGGGAGAAAATGTGGTGTATTTGGGTGAAACCTGGTGTGCCTGGGAGAAAAGGCCATTTAGATGGGAGTAAGTGTGATCCTGAGGAGCGTCAATTAATATTCTTGGGATGAAAGGGGAGGTATTTCTAAGAGCAGTGGTATTTCTGGGAGAAAATGTCTTGTTTTGGGAGAAAATGTTGTCTTTTGTGGGGCAGAAGCTGGTATTTCTGTGACAAAACGCCACCTTGCTGGGAGTAAGTGTGATGTTGGGGAGCGTAAAGCAGCATTTGTGTTAGAAAATGGGAGCTCTTTCTTGGAGTAGTGGTATTTCTGGGAGAAAATGAGCTGTCTTGGGGCTAAAAATGGTGTATGTGTGATGAAATGCCCCATTTCTGGAAGAAAGTGTCCTCTTGAGGAGTGTAGTGTTGTCTATTGGGGAGGAAATGGGAACTATTCTGAAGAGTCCTGGTATTTCTGGGAGAAAATGTGTGATGTGGGGGGGAGAAGGTCATGTACCTGTGAGAAAGCTGTTGTTTCTGGGAGCAAATGCCAGGTATTTGTGAGCAAAGGGATGCTTGAGAGGGAAAAGGCCATCTCTTTGGGATCCAAGTGGTATTTCTGTTAGAAAATGCGCCAAATCTGGGAGTAAGTGTCATCAGGAGGCGTGTCATGGAGTAGATGTGGGAGGAAATGGAGGTATTTCTAAGAGTAGCGGTATTTCTGGGAGCAAATGTGGTCTTTGGGGAAGAAAATGTCGTCCTGAGGGAAGAAAACAGGCCTTTCTTCCCGAAAATGTCATCCAATGGGGAGAAAACCTCCTGTCTTGGGGAGAAAAGTGGTCTTTGTGGGAGCAAGTGTCCTCTTCTTGGTTGCAAGTGTCCCATTTGGTCTTGTCATGGAGGTCTCTTGGGAGAAAGCGTGTGTCTGTTGTCAGAGAAGGGGTATTTGTGGGAGCAAATATCCTCTTCCTGGAAGAGAAGGTGAAATTTCCCAATGGAAAAGTGGTATTTCTGGGAGCAAAGGAGATAGTTGAGGGAGAGAAGTGGGAAAGGGTGGGAAAGAATGTCTTGTATCGGAGAGCAACTGTGGTCTCTTTGGTGTGCCAAGTGGTGTGTTGGGGAGAACGCGTGGTAAATAGGGGTGCAAATGTCCCCTGGAGGAGTGTCAAGTAGTATTCTGGAGAGCAAATGTCAGGTATTTCTCAGCAAAGTGCTGTTTCGGGGAGATAGTAGCATCCTTGGTTGTAAAATGACAGGTGTTTGTGAGAAAGCTGGTATTTTGGGAAAAAAGGCCGTATTTTGAAGAAGCAGCAGGACTTTCAGGGGGAATGTACGCCATGTTTGGGAGGAAACGGGACTTTGTGGGATAAAATGTTGTGTATTTGGGTGAAACCTGGTGTGCCTGGGAGAAAAGGCCATTTAGATGGGAGTAAGTGTGATCTTGAGGAGCGTCAAGTAGTATTCTTGGGATGAAAGGGGAGGTATTTCTAAGAGCAGTGGTATTTCTGGGAGAAAATGTCTTGTTTTGGGAGAAAATGTTGTCTTTTGGGGGGCAGAAGCTGGTATTTCTGTGACAAAACGCCATCTTGCTGGGAGTAAGTGTGATGTTGGGGAGTGTCAAGCAGCATTTGTGTTAGAAACTGGGAGCTGTTTCTTGGAGTAGTGGTATTTCTGGGAGAAAATGAGCTGTCTTGGGGATAAAAATGGTGTATGTGTGATGAAATGCCCCATTTCTGGAAGAAAGTGTCCTCTTGAGGAGTGTAGTGTTGTCTATTGGGGAGGAAATGGGAACTATTTGTATGAGTCTGGAGTTTCTGGGAGAAAATGTGTGATGTGGGGGGGAGAAGGTCATGTACCTGTGAGAAAGCTGTTGTTTCTGGGAGCAAATGCCAGGTATTTGTGAGCAAAGGGATGCTTGAGAGGGAAAAGGCCATCTCTTTGGGATCCAAGTGGTATTTCTGTTAGAAAATGCGCCAAATCTGGGAGTAAGTGTCTTCAGGAGGCGTGTCATGGAGTAGATGTGGGAGGAAATGGAGGTATTTCTAAGAGTAGCGGCATTTCTGGGAGCAAATGTGGTCTTTGGGGAAGAAAATGTCGTCCTGAGGGAAGAAAACAGGCCTTTCTTCCCGAAAATGTCATCCAATGGGGAGAAAACCTCCTGTCTTGGGGAGAAAAGTGGTCTTTGTGGGAGCAAGTGTCCTCTTCTTGGTTGCAAGTGTCCCATTTGGTCTTGTCATGGAGGCTTTTTGGGAGCATGCGTGTGTCAATGGTCAGAGAAGGGGTATTTGTGGGAGCAAATATCCTCTTCTTGGAAGAGAAGGTGAAATTTCCCAATGGAAAAGTGGTATTTCTGGGAGCAAAGGAGATAGTTGAGGGAGAGAAGTGGGAAAGGGTGGGAAAGAATGTCTTGTATCGGAGAGCAACTGTGGTGTCTTTGGTGTGCCAAGTGGTGTGTTGGGGAGAACACGTGGTAAACAGGGGTGCAAATGTCCCCTGGAGGAGTGTCAAGTAGTATTCTGGAGAGCAAATGTCAGGTATTTCTCAGCAAAGTGCTGTTTCGGGGAGATAGTAGCATCCTTGGTTGTAAAATGACAGGTGTTTGTGAGAAAGCTGGTATTTTGGGAAAAAAGGCCGTATTTGGAAGAAGCAGCAGGACTTTCAGGGGGAATGTACGCCATCTTTGGGAGGAAACGGGTCTTTGTGGGAGAAAATGTGGTGTATTTGGGTGAAACCTGGTGTGCCTGGGAGAAAAGGCCATTTAGATGGGAGTAAGTGTGATCCTGAGGAGCGTCAAGTAGTATTCTTGGGATGAAAGGGGAGGTATTTCTAAGAGCAGTGGTATTTCTGGGAGAAAATGTCTTGTTTTGGAGAGAAAATGTTGTCTTTTGTGGGGCAGAAGCTGGTATTTCTGTGACAAAACGCCATCTTGCTGGGAGTAAGTGTGATGTTGGGGAGTGTCAAGCAGCATTTGTGTTAGAAACTGGGAGCTGTTTCTTGGAGTAGTGGTATTTCTGGGAGAAAATGAGCTGTCTTGGGGCTAAAAATGGTGTATGTGTGATGAAATGCCCCATTTCTGGAAGAAAGTGTCCTCTTGAGGAGTGTAGTGTTGTCTATTGGGGAGGAAATGGGAACTATTTGTATGAGTCTCGTGTTTCTGGGAGAAAATGTGTGATGTGGGGGGGAGAAGGTCATGTACCTGTGAGAAAGCTGTTGTTTCTGGGAGCAAATGCCAGGTATTTGTGAGCAAAGGGATGCTTGAGAGGGAAAAGGCCATCTCTTTGGGATCCAAGTGGTATTTCTGTTAGAAAATGCGCCAAATCTGGGAGGAAGTGTCATCAGGAGGCGTGTCATGGAGTAGATGTGGGAGGAGATGGAGGTATTTCTAAGAGTAGCGGTATTTCTGGGAGCAAATGTGGTCTTTGGGGAAGAAAATGTCGTCCTGAGGGAAGAAAACAGGCCTTTCTTCCCGAAAATGTCATCCAATGGGGAGAAAACCTCCTCCCTTGGGGAGAAAAGTGGTCTTTGTGGGAGCAAGTGTCCTCTTCTTGGTTGCAAGTGTCCCATTTGGTCTTGTCATGGAGGCTTTTTGGGAGCAAGCGTGTGTCAGTGGTCAGAGAAGGGGTATTTGTGGGAGCAAATATCCTCTTCTTGGAAGAGGAGGTGAAATTTCCCAATGGAAAAGTGGTATTTCTGGGAGCAAAGGAGATAGTTGAGGGAGAGAAGTGGGAAAGGGTGGGAAAGAATGTCTTGTATCGGAGAGCAACTGTGGTCTCTTTGGTGTGCCAAGTGGTGTGTTGGGGAGAACACGTGGTAAACAGGGGTGCAAATGTCCCCTGGAGGAGTGTCAAGTAGTATTCTGGAGAGCAAATGTCAGGTATTTCTCAGCAAAGTGCTGTTTCGGGGAGATAGTAGCATCCTTGGTTGTAAAATGACAGGTGTTTGTGAGAAAGCTGGTATTTTGGGAAAAAAGGCCGTATTTGGAAGAAGCAGCAGGACTTTCAGGGGGAATGTACGCCATCTTTGGGAGGAAACGGGTCTTTGTGGGAGAAAATGTGGTGTATTTGGGTGAAACCTGGTGTGCCTGGGAGAAAAGGCCATTTAGATGGGAGTAAGTGTGATCCTGAGGAGCGTCAAGTAGTATTCTTGGGATGAAAGGGGAGGTATTTCTAAGAGCAGTGGTATTTCTGGGAGAAAATGTCTTGTTTTGGGAGAAAATGTTGTCTTTTGTGGGGCAGAAGCTGGTATTTCTGTGACAAAACGCCATCTTGCTGGGAGTAAGTGTGATGTTGGGGAGTGTCAAGCAGCATTTGTGTTAGAAACTGGGAGCTGTTTCTTGGAGTAGTGGTATTTCTGGGAGAAAATGAGCTGTCTTGGGGCTAAAAATGGTGTATGTGTGATGAAATGCCCCATTTCTGGAAGAAAGTGTCCTCTTGAGGAGTGTAGTGTTGTCTATTGGGGAGGAAATGGGAACTATTTGTATGAGTCTGGTGTTTCTGGGAGAAAATGTGTGATGTGGGGGGGAGAAGGTCATGTACCTGTGAGAAAGCTGTTGTTTCTGGGAGCAAATGCCAGGTATTTGTGAGCAAAGGGATGCTTGAGAGGGAAAAGGCCATCTCTTTGGGATCCAAGTGGTATTTCTGTTAGAAAATGCGCCAAATCTGGGAGGAAGTGTCATCAGGAGGCGTGTCATGGAGTAGATGTGGGAGGAGATGGAGGTATTTCTAAGAGTAGCGGTATTTCTGGGAGCAAATGTGGTCTTTGGGGAAGAAAATGTCGTCCTGAGGGAAGAAAACAGGCCTTTCTTCCCGAAAATGTCATCCAATGGGGAGAAAACCTCCTCCCTTGGGGAGAAAAGTGGTCTTTGTGGGAGCAAGTGTCCTCTTCTTGGTTGCAAGTGTCCCATTTGGTCTTGTCATGGAGGCTTTTTGGGAGCAAGCGTGTGTCAGTTGTCAGAGAAGGGGTATTTGTGGGAGCAAATATCCTCTTCTTGGAAGAGAAGGTGAAATTTCCCAATGGAAAAGTGGTATTTCTGGGAGCAAAGGAGATAGTTGAGGGAGAGAAGTGGGAAAGGGTGGGAAAGAATGTCTTGTATCGGAGAGCAACTGTGGTCGCTTTGGTGTGCCAAGTGGTGTGTTGGGGAGAAAACGTGGTAAATAGGGGTGCAAATGTCCTCTGGAGGAGTGTCAAGTAGTATTCTGGAGAGCAAATGTCAGGTATTTCTCAGCAAAGTGCTGTTTCGGGGAGATAGTAGCATCCTTGGTTGGAAAATGACAGGTGTTTGTGAGAAAGCTGGTATTGTGGGGGAAAAAAGGCCATATTTTGGAGAGGAAGCAGGACTTTCAGGGGGAATGTACGCCATGTTTGGGAGGAAAGGGGTCTTTGTGGGAGAAAATGTGGTGTATTTGGGTGAAACCTGGTGTGCCTGGGAGAAAAGGCCATTTAGATGGGAGTAAGTGTGATCCTGAGGAGCGTCAAGTAATATTCTTGGGATGAAAGGGGAGGTATTTCTAAGAGCAGTGGTATTTCTGGGAGAAAATGTCTTGTTTTGGGAGAAAATGTTGTCTTTTGGGGGGCAGAAGCTGGTATTTCTGTGACAAAACGCCATCTTGCTGGGAGTAAGTGTGATGTTGTGGAGTGTCAAGCAGCATTTGTGTTCGAAACTGGGAGCTGTTTCTTGGAGTAGTGGTATTTCTGGGAGAAAATGAGCTGTCTTGGGGCTAAAAATGGTGTATGTGTGATGAAATGCCCCATTTCTGGAAGAAAGTGTCCTCTTGAGGAGTGTAGTGTTGTCTATTGGGGAGGAAATGGGAACTATTCTGAAGAGTCCTGGTATTTCTGGGAGAAAATGTGTGATGTGGGGGGGAGAAGGTCATGTACCTGTGAGAAAGCTGTTGTTTCTGGGAGCAAATGCCAGGTATTTGTGAGCAAAGGGATGCTTGAGAGGGAAAAGGCCATCTCTTTGGGATCCAAGTGGTATTTCTGTTAGAAAATGCCAAAAAATCTGGGAGTAAGTGTCATCAGGAGGCGTGTCATGGAGTAGATGTGGGAGGAAATGGAGGTATTTCTAAGAGTAGCGGTATTTCTGGGAGCAAATGTGGTCTTTGGGGAAGAAAATGTCGTCCTGAGGGAAGAAAACAGGCCTTTCTTCCCGAAAATGTCATCCAATGGGGAGAAAACCTCCTCCCTTGGGGAGAAAAGTGGTCTTTCTGGGAGCAAGTGTCCTCTTCTTGGTTGCAAGTGTCCCATTTGGTCTTGTCATGGAGGCTTTTTGGGAGAAAGCGTGTGTCAGTGGTCAGAGAAGGGGTATTTGTGGGAGCAAATATCCTCTTCTTGGAAGGTAAGATGAAATTTCCCAATGGAAAAGTGGTCTTTCTGGGAGCAAAGGAGATAGTTGAGGGAGAGAAGTGGGAAAGGGTGGGAAAGAATGTCTTGTATCGGAGAGCAACTGTGGTCTCTTTGGTGTGCCAAGTGGTGTGTTGGGGAGAACACGTTGTAAATAGGGGTGCAAATGTCCCCTGGAGGAGTGTCAAGTAGTATTCTGGAGAGCAAATGTCAGGTATTTCTCAGCAAAGTGCTGTTTCGGGGAGATAGTAGCATCCTTGGTTGTAAAATGACAGGTGTTTGTGAGAAAGCTGGTATTTTGGGAAAAAGGCCGTATTTGGAAGAAGCAGCAGGACTTTCAGGGGGAATGTACGCCATCTTTGGGAGGAAACGGGTCTTTGAGGGAGAAAATGTGGTGTATTTGGGTGAAACCTGGTGTGCCTGGGAGAAAAGGCCATTTAGATGGGAGTAAGTGTGATCCTGAGGAGCGTCAAGTAATATTCTTGGGATGAAAGGGGAGGTATTTCTAAGAGCAGTGGTATTTCTGGGAGAAAATGTCTTGTTTTGGGAGAAAATGTTGTCTTTTGTGGGGCAGAAGCTGGTATTTCTGTGACAAAACGCCACCTTGCTGGGAGTAAGTGTGATCTTGGGGAGCGTAAAGCAGCATTTGTGTTAGAAACTGGGAGCTGTTTCTTGGAGTAGTGGTATTTCTGGGAGAAAATGAGCTGTCTTGGGGCTAAAAATGGTGTATGTGTGATGAAATGCCCCATTTCTGGAAGAAAGTGTCCTCTTGAGGAGTGTAGTGTTGTATACTGGGGAGGAAATGGGAACTATTCTGAAGAGTCCTGGTATTTCTGGGAGAAAATGTGTGATGTGGGGGGGAGAAGGTCATGTACCTGTGAGAAAGCTGTTGTTTCTGGGAGCAAATGCCAGGTATTTGTGAGCAAAGGGATGCTTGAGAGGGAAAAGGCCATCTCTTTGGGATCCAAGTGGTATTTCTGTTAGAAAATGCCAAAAAATCTGGGAGTAAGTGTCATCAGGAGGCGTGTCATGGAGTAGATGTGGGAGGAAATGGAGGTATTTCTAAGAGTAGCGGTATTTCTGGGAGCAAATGTGGTCTTTGGGGAAGAAAATGTCGTCCTGAGGGAAGAAAACAGGCCTTTCTTCCCGAAAATGTCATCCAATGGGGAGAAAACCTCCTCCCTTGGGGAGAAAAGTGGTCTTTGTGGGAGCAAGTGTCCTCTTCTTGGTTGCAAGTGTCCCATTTGGTCTTGTCATGGAGGCTTTTTGGGAGAAAGCGTGTGTCAGTGGTCAGAGAAGGGGTATTTGTGGGAGCAAATATCCTCTTCTTGGAAGGTAAGATGAAATTTCCCAATGGAAAAGTGGTCTTTCTGGGAGCAAAGGAGATAGTTGAGGGAGAGAAGTGGGAAAGGGTGGGAAAGAATGTCTTGTATCGGAGAGCAACTGTGGTCGCTTTGGTGTGCCAAGTGGTGTGTTGGGGAGAACGCGTGGTAAATAGGGGTGCAAATGTCCACTGGAGGAGTGTCAAGTAGTATTCTGGAGAGCAAATGTCAGGTATTTCTCAGCAAAGTGCTGTTTCGGGGAGATAGTAGCATCCTTGGTTGTAAAATGACAGGTGTTTGTGAGAAAGCTGGTATTTTGGGAAAAAAGGCCGTATTTGGAAGAAGCAGCAGGACTTTCAGGGGGAATGTACGCCATCTTTGGGAGGAAACGGGACTTTGTGGGATAAAATGTTGTGTATTTGGGTGAAACCTGGTGTGCCTGGGAGAAAAGGCCATTTAGATGGGAGTAAGTGTGATCTTGAGGAGCGTCAAGTAGTATTCTTGGGATGAAAGGGGAGGTATTTCTAAGAGCAGTGGTATTTCTGGGAGAAAATGTCTTGTTTTGGAGAGAAAATGTTGTCTTTTGGGGGGCAGAAGCTGGTATTTCTGTGACAAAACGCCACCTTGCTGGGAGTAAGTGTGATCTTGGGGAGCGTAAAGCAGCATTTGTGTTAGAAAATGGGAGCTGTTTCTTGGAGTAGTGGTATTTCTGGGAGAAAATGAGCTGTCTTGGGGCTAAAAATGGTGTATGTGTGATGAAATGCCCCATTTCTGGAAGAAAGTGTCCTCTTGAGGAGTGTAGTGTTGTCTATTGGGGAGGAAATGGGAACTATTCTGAAGAGTCCTGGTATTTCTGGGAGAAAATGTGTGATGTGGGGGGGAGAAGGTCATGTACCTGTGAGAAAGCTGTTGTTTCTGGGAGCAAATGCCAGGTATTTGTGAGCAAAGGGATGCTTGAGAGGGAAAAGGCCATCTCTTTGGGATCCAAGTGGTATTTCTGTTAGAAAATGCGCCAAATCTGGGAGTAAGTGTCATCAGGAGGCGTGTCATGGAGTAGATGTGGGAGGAAATGGAGGTATTTCTAAGAGTAGCGGTATTTCTGGGAGCAAATGTGGTCTTTGGGGAAGAAAATGTCGTCCTGAGGGAAGAAAACAGGCCTTTCTTCCCGAAAATGTCATCCAATGGGGAGAAAACCTCCTCCCTTGGGGAGAAAAGTGGTCTTTGTGGGAGCAAGTGTCCTCTTCTTGGTTGCAAGTGTCCCATTTGGTCTTGTCATGGAGGCTTTTTGGGAGCAAGCGTGTGTCAGTGGTAAGAGAAGGGGTATTTGTGGGAGCAAATATCCTCTTCTTGGAAGAGAAGGTGAAATTTTCCAATGGAAAAGTGGTCTTTCTGGGAGCAAAGGAGATAGTTGAGGGAGAGAAGTGGGAAAGGGTGGGAAAGAATGTCTTGTATCGGAGAGCAACTGTGGTCTCTTTGGTGTGCCAAGTGGTGTGCTGGGGAGAAAACGTGGTAAATAGGGGTGCAAATGTCCCCTGGAGGAGTGTCAAGTAGTATTCTGGAGAGCAAATGTCAGGTATTTCTCAGCAAAGTGCTGTTTCGGGGAGATAGTAGCATCCTTGGTTGGAAAATGACAGGTGTTTGTGAGAAAGCTGGTATTGTGGGGGAAAAAAGGCCATATTTTGGAGAGGAAGCAGGACTTTCAGGGGGAATGTACGCCATGTTTGGGAGGAAAGGGGTCTTTGTGGGAGAAAATGTGGTGTATTTGGGTGAAACCTGGTGTGCCTGGGAGAAAAGGCCATTTAGATGGGAGTAAGTGTGATCCTGAGGAGCGTCAAGTAATATTCTTGGGATGAAAGGGGAGGTATTTCTAAGAGCAGTGGTATTTCTGGGAGAAAATGTCTTGTTTTGGGAGAAAATGTTGTCTTTTGGGGGGCAGAAGCTGGTATTTCTGTGACAAAACGCCATCTTGCTGGGAGTAAGTGTGATGTTGGGGAGTGTCAAGCAGCATTTGTGTTAGAAACTGGGAGCTGTTTCTTGGAGTAGTGGTATTTCTGGGAGAAAATGAGCTGTCTTGGGGCTAAAAATGGTGTATGTGTGATGAAATACCCCATTTCTGGAAGAAAGTGTCCTCTTGAGGAGTGTAGTGTTGTCTATTGGGGAGGAAATGGGAACTATTTGTATGAGTCTGGTGTTTCTGGGAGAAAATGTGTGATGTGGGGGGGAGAAGGTCATGTACCTGTGAGAAAGCTGTTGTTTCTGGGAGCAAATGCCAGGTATTTGTGAGAAAAGGGATGCTTGAGAGGGAAAAGGCCATCTCTTTGGGATCCAAGTGGTATTTCTGTTAGAAAATGCCAAAAAATCTGGGAGTAAGTGTCATCAGGAGGCGTGTCATGGAGTAGATGTGGGAGGAAATGGAGGTATTTCTAAGAGTAGCGGTATTTCTGGGAGCAAATGTGGTCTTTGGGGAAGAAAATGTCGTCCTGAGGGAAGAAAACAGGCCTTTCTTCCCGAAAATGTCATCCAATGGGGAGAAAACCTCCTGTCTTGGGGAGAAAAGTGGTCTTTGTGGGAGCAAGTGTCCTCTTCTTGGTTGCAAGTGTCCCATTTGGTCTTGTCATGGAGGCTTTTTGGGAGAAAGCGTGTGTCAGTGGTCAGAGAAGGGGTATTTGTGGGAGCAAATATCCTCTTCTTGGAAGGTAAGATGAAATTTCCCAATGGAAAAGTGGTCTTTCTGGGAGCAAAGGAGATAGTTGAGGGAGAGAAGTGGGAAAGGGTGGGAAAGAATGTCTTGTATCGGAGAGCAACTGTGGTCGCTTTGGTGTGCCAAGTGGTGTGTTGGGGAGAACGCGTGGTAAATAGGGGTGCAAATGTCCACTGGAGGAGTGTCAAGTAGTATTCTGGAGAGCAAATGTCAGGTATTTCTCAGCAAAGTGCTGTTTCGGGGAGATAGTAGCATCCTTGGTTGTAAAATGACAGGTGTTTGTGAGAAAGCTGGTATTTTGGGAAAAAAGGCCGTATTTGGAAGAAGCAGCAGGACTTTCAGGGGGAATGTACGCCATCTTTGGGAGGAAACGGGACTTTGTGGGTGAAAGTGTTGTGTATTTGGGTGAAACCTGGTGTGCCTGGGAGAAAAGGCCATTTAGATGGGAGTAAGTGTGATCTTGAGGAGCGTCAAGTAGTATTCTTGGGATGAAAGGGGAGGTATTTCTAAGAGCAGTGGTATTTCTGGGAGAAAATGTCTTGTTTTGGAGAGAAAATGTTGTCTTTTGGGGGGCAGAAGCTGGTATTTCTGTGACAAAACGCCACCTTGCTGGGAGTAAGTGTGATCTTGGGGAGCGTAAAGCAGCATTTGTGTTAGAAAATGGGAGCTGTTTCTTGGAGTAGTGGTATTTCTGGGAGAAAATGAGCTGTCTTGGGGCTAAAAATGGTGTATGTGTGATGAAATGCCCCATTTCTGGAAGAAAGTGTCCTCTTGAGGAGTGTAGTGTTGTCTATTGGGGAGGAAATGGGAACTATTCTGAAGAGTCCTGGTATTTCTGGGAGAAAATGTGTGATGTGGGGGGGAGAAGGTCATGTACCTGTGAGAAAGCTGTTGTTTCTGGGAGCAAATGCCAGGTATTTGTGAGCAAAGGGATGCTTGAGAGGGAAAAGGCCATCTCTTTGGGATCCAAGTGGTATTTCTGTTAGAAAATGCGCCAAATCTGGGAGTAAGTGTCATCAGGAGGCGTGTCATGGAGTAGATGTGGGAGGAAATGGAGGTATTTCTAAGAGTAGCGGTATTTCTGGGAGCAAATGTGGTCTTTGGGGAAGAAAATGTCGTCCTGAGGGAAGAAAACAGGCCTTTCTTCCCGAAAATGTCATCCAATGGGGAGAAAACCTCCTCCCTTGGGGAGAAAAGTGGTCTTTGTGGGAGCAAGTGTCCTCTTCTTGGTTGCAAGTGTCCCATTTGGTCTTGTCATGGAGGCTTTTTGGGAGCAAGCGTGTGTCAGTGGTAAGAGAAGGGGTATTTGTGGGAGCAAATATCCTCTTCTTGGAAGAGAAGGTGAAATTTTCCAATGGAAAAGTGGTCTTTCTGGGAGCAAAGGAGATAGTTGAGGGAGAGAAGTGGGAAAGGGTGGGAAAGAATGTCTTGTATCGGAGAGCAACTGTGGTCTCTTTGGTGTGCCAAGTGGTGTGCTGGGGAGAAAACGTGGTAAATAGGGGAGCAAATGTCCCCTGGAGGAGTGTCAAGTAGTATTCTGGAGAGCAAATGTCAGGTATTTCTCAGCAAAGTGCTGTTTTGGGGAGATAGTAGCATCCTTGGTTGTAAAATGACAGGTGTTTGTGAGAAAGCTGGTATTTTGGGAAAAAAGGCCGTATTTGGAAGAAGCAGCAGGACTTTCAGGGGGAATGTACGCCATCTTTGGGAGGAAACGGGACTTTGTGGGAGAAAGTGTTGTGTATTTGGGTGAAACCTGGTGTGCCTGGGAGAAAAGGCCATTTAGATGGGAGTAAGTGTGATCTTGAGGAGCGTCAAGTAGTATTCTTGGGATGAAAGGGGAGGTATTTCTAAGAGCAGTGGTATTTCTGGGAGAAAATGTCTTGTTTTGGGAGAAAATTTTGTCTTTTGGGGGGCAGAAGCTGGTATTTCTGTGACAAAACGCCACCTTGCTGGGAGTAAGTGTGATGTTGGGGAGCGTAAAGCAGCATTTGTGTTAGAAAATGGGAGCTGTTTCTTGGAGTAGTGGTATTTCTGGGAGAAAATGAGCTGTCTTGGGGCTAAAAATGGTGTATGTGTGATGAAATGCCCCATTTCTGGAAGAAAGTGTCCTCTTGAGGAGTGTAGTGTTGTCTATTGGGGAGGAAATGGGAACTATTCTGAAGAGTCCTGGTATTTCTGGGAGAAAATGTGTGATGTGGGGGGGAGAAGGTCATGTACCTGTGAGAAAGCTGTTGTTTCTGGGAGCAAATGCCAGGTATTTGTGAGCAAAGGGATGCTTGAGAGGGAAAAGGCCATCTCTTTGGGATCCAAGTGGTATTTCTGTTAGAAAATGCGCCAAATCTGGGAGTAAGTGTCATCAGGAGGCGTGTCATGGAGTAGATGTGGGAGGAAATGGAGGTATTTCTAAGAGTAGCGGTATTTCTGGGAGCAAATGTGGTCTTTGGGGAAGAAAATGTCGTCCTGAGGGAAGAAAACAGGCCTTTCTTCCCGAAAATGTCATCCAATGGGGAGAAAACCTCCTCCCTTGGGGAGAAAAGTGGTCTTTGTGGGAGCAAGTGTCCTCTTCTTGGTTGCAAGTGTCCCATTTGGTCTTGTCATGGAGGCTTTTTGGGAGAAAGCGTGTGTCAGTTGTCAGAGAAGGGGTATTTGTGGGAGCAAATATCCTCTTCCTGGAAGAGAAGGTGAAATTTCCCAATGGAAAAGTGGTCTTTCTGGGAGCAAAGGAGATAGTTGAGGGAGAGAAGTGGGAAAGGGTGGGAAAGAATGTCTTGTATCGGAGAGCAACTGTGGTCTCTTTGGTGTGCCAAGTGGTGTGTTGGGGAGAACGCGTGGTAAATAGGGGTGCAAATGTCCCCTGGAGGAGTGTCAAGTAGTATTCTGGAGAGCAAATGTCAGGTATTTCTCAGCAAAGTGCTGTTTCGGGGAGATAGTAGCATCCTTGGTTGTAAAATGACAGGTGTTTGTGAGAAAGCTGGTATTTTGGGAAAAAAGGCCGTATTTGGAAGAAGCAGCAGGACTTTCAGGGGGAATGTACGCCATCTTTGGGAGGAAACGGGACTTTGTGGGTGAAAGTGTTGTGTATTTGGGTGAAACCTGGTGTGCCTGGGAGAAAAGGCCATTTAGATGGGAGTAAGTGTGATCTTGAGGAGCGTCAAGTAGTATTCTTGGGATGAAAGGGGAGGTATTTCTAAGAGCAGTGGTATTTCTGGGAGAAAATGTCTTGTTTTGGGAGAAAATGTTGTCTTTTGGGGGGCAGAAGCTGGTATTTCTGTGACAAAACGCCACCTTGCTGGGAGTAAGTGTGATGTTGGGGAGCGTAAAGCAGCATTTGTGTTAGAAAATGGGAGCTGTTTCTTGGAGTAGTGGTATTTCTGGGAGAAAATGAGCTGTCTTGGGGCTAAAAATGGTGTATGTGTGATGAAATGCCCCATTTCTGGAAGAAAGTGTCCTCTTGAGGAGTGTAGTGTTGTCTATTGGGGAGGAAATGGGAACTATTCTGAAGAGTCCTGGTATTTCTGGGAGAAAATGTGTGATGTGGGGGGGAGAAGGTCATGTACCTGTGAGAAAGCTGTTGTTTCTGGGAGCAAATGCCAGGTATTTGTGAGAAAAGGGATGCTTGAGAGGGAAAAGGCCATCTCTTTGGGATCCAAGTGGTATTTCTGTTAGAAAATGCCAAAAAATCTGGGAGTAAGTGTCATCAGGAGGCGTGTCATGGAGTAGATGTGGGAGGAAATGGAGGTATTTCTAAGAGTAGCGGTATTTCTGGGAGCAAATGTGGTCTTTGGGGAAGAAAATGTCGTCCTGAGGGAAGAAAACAGGCCTTTCTTCCCGAAAATGTCATCCAATGGGGAGAAAACCTCCTCCCTTGGGGAGAAAAGTGGTCTTTGTGGGAGCAAGTGTCCTCTTCTTGGTTGCAAGTGTCCCATTTGGTCTTGTCATGGAGGTCTCTTGGGAGAAAGCGTGTGTCTGTTGTCAGAGAAGGGGTATTTGTGGGAGCAAATATCCTCTTCCTGGAAGAGAAGGTGAAATTTCCCAATGGAAAAGTGGTCTTTCTGGGAGCAAAGGAGATAGTTGAGGGAGAGAAGTGGGAAAGGGTGGGAAAGAATGTCTTGTATCGGAGAGCAACTGTGGTCTCTTTGGTGTGCCAAGTGGTGTGTTGGGGAGAACGCGTGGTAAATAGGGGTGCAAATGTCCCCTGGAGGAGTGTCAAGTAGTATTCTGGAGAGCAAATGTCAGGTATTTCTCAGCAAAGTGCTGTTTCGGGGAGATAGTAGCATCCTTGGTTGTAAAATGACAGGTGTTTGTGAGAAAGCTGGTATTTTGGGAAAAAAGGCCGTATTTGGAAGAAGCAGCAGGAATTTCAGGGGGAATGTACGCCATCTTTGGGAGGAAACGGGACTTTGTGGGATAAAATGTTGTGTATTTGGGTGAAACCTGGTGTGCCTGGGAGAAAAGGCCATTTAGATGGGAGTAAGTGTGATCTTGAGGAGCGTCAAGTAGTATTCTTGGGATGAAAGGGGAGGTATTTCTAAGAGCAGTGGTATTTCTGGGAGAAAATGTCTTGTTTTGGGAGAAAATGTTGTCTTTTGTGGGGCAGAAGCTGGTATTTCTGTGACAAAACGCCACCTTGCTGGGAGTAAGTGTGATGTTGGGGAGCGTAAAGCAGCATTTGTGTTAGAAAATGGGAGCTGTTTCTTGGAGTAGTGGTATTTCTGGGAGAAAATGAGCTGTCTTGGGGCTAAGAATGGTGTATGTGTGATGAAATGCCCCATTTCTGGAAGAAAGTGTCCTCTTGAGGAGTGTAGTGTTGTCTATTGGGGAGGAAATGGGAACTATTCTGAAGAGTCCTGGTATTTCTGGGAGAAAATGTGTGATGTGGGGGGGAGAAGGTCATGTACCTGTGAGAAAGCTGTTGTTTCTGGGAGCAAATGCCAGGTATTTGTGAGCAAAGGGATGCTTGAGAGGGAAAAGGCCATCTCTTTGGGATCCAAGTGGTATTTCTGTTAGAAAATGCGCCAAATCTGGGAGTAAGTGTCATCAGGAGGCGTGTCATGGAGTAGATGTGGGAGGAAATGGAGGTATTTCTAAGAGTAGCGGTATTTCTGGGAGCAAATGTGGTCTTTGGGGAAGAAAATGTCGTCCTGAGGGAAGAAAACAGGCCTTTCTTCCCGAAAATGTCATCCAATGGGGAGAAAACCTCCTGTCTTGGGGAGAAAAGTGGTCTTTGTGGGAGCAAGTGTCCTCTTCTTGGTTGCAAGTGTCCCATTTGGTCTTGTCACGGAGGCTTTTTGGGAGAAAGCATGTGGTAGTTGTCAGAGAAGGGGTATTTGTGGGAGCAAATATCCTCTTCCTGGAAGAGAAGGTGAAATTTCCCAATGGAAAAGTGGTCTTTCTGGGAGCAAAGGAGATAGTTGAGGGAGAGAAGTGGGAAAGGGTGGGAAAGAATGTCTTGTATCGGAGAGCAACTGTGGTCTCTTTGGTGTGCCAAGTGGTGTGCTATGGAGAAAACGTGGTAAATAGGGGAGCAAATGTCCTCTGGAGGAGTGTCAAGTAGTATTCTGGAGAGCAAATGTCAGGTATTTCTCAGCAAAGTGCTGTTTCGGGGAGATAGTAGCATCCTTGGTTGTAAAATGACAGGTGTTTGTGAGAAAGCTGGTATTTTGGGAAAAAAGGCCGTATTTGGAAGAAGCAGCAGGACTTTCAGGGGGAATGTACGCCATCTTTGGGAGGAAAGGGGTCTTTGTGGGAGAAAATGTGGTGTATTTGGGTGAAACCTGGTGTGCCTGGGAGAAAAGGCCATTTAGATGGGAGTAAGTGTGACCCTGAGGAGCGTCAATTAATATTCTTGGGATGAAAGGGGAGGTATTTCTAAGAGCAGTGGTATTTCTGGGAGAAAATGTCTTGTTTTGGGAGAAAATGTTGTCTTTTGTGGGGCAGAAGCTGGTATTTCTGTGACAAAACGCCACCTTGCTGGGAGTAAGTGTGATGTTGGGGAGCGTAAAGCAGCATTTGTGTTAGAAAATGGGAGCTGTTTCTTGGAGTAGTGGTATTTCTGGGAGAAAATGAGCTGTCTTGGGGCTAAAAATGGTGTATGTGTGATGAAATGCCCCATTTCTGGAAGAAAGTGTCCTCTTGAGGAGTGTAGTGTTGTCTATTGGGGAGGAAATGGGAACTATTCTGAAGAGTCCTGGTATTTCTGGGAGAAAATGTGTGATGTGGGGGGGAGAAGGTCATGTACCTGTGAGAAAGCTGTTGTTTCTGGGAGCAAATGCCAGGTATTTGTGAGCAAAGGGATGCTTGAGAGGGAAAAGGCCATCTCTTTGGGATCCAAGTGGTATTTCTGTTAGAAAATGCGCCAAATCTGGGAGTAAGTGTCATCAGGAGGCGTGTCATGGAGTAGATGTGGGAGGAAATGGAGGTATTTCTAAGAGTAGCGGTATTTCTGGGAGCAAATGTGGTCTTTGGGGAAGAAAATGTCGTCCTGAGGGAAGAAAACAGGCCTTTCTTCCCGAAAATGTCATCCAATGGGGAGAAAACCTCCTCCCTTGGGGAGAAAAGTGGTCTTTGTGGGAGCAAGTGTCCTCTTCTTGGTTGCAAGTGTCCCATTTGGTCTTGTCATGGAGGCTTTTTGGGAGAAAGCATGTGGTAGTTGTCAGAGAAGGGGTATTTGTGGGAGCAAATATCCTCTTCTTGGAAGAGAAGGTGAAATTTCCCAATGGAAAAGTGGTCTTTCTGGGAGCAAAGGAGATAGTTGAGGGAGAGAAGTGGGAAAGGGTGGGAAAGAATGTCTTGTATCGGAGAGCAACTGTGGTCTCTTTGGTGTGCCAAGTGGTGTGTTGGGGAGAACGCGTGGTAAATAGGGGTGCAAATGTCCCCTGGAGGAGTGTCAAGTAGTATTCTGGAGAGCAAATGTCAGGTATTTCTCAGCAAAGTGCTGTTTTGGGGAGATAGTAGCATCCTTGGTTGTAAAATGACAGGTGTTTGTGAGAAAGCTGGTATTTTGGGAAAAAAAGGCCGTATTTGGAAGAAGCAGCAGGACTTTCAGGGGGAATGTACGCCATCTTTGGGAGGAAACGGGACTTTGTGGGAGAAAATGTGGTGTATTTGGGTGAAACCTGGTGTGCCTGGGAGAAAAGGCCATTTAGATGGGAGTAAGTGTGATCCTGAGGAGCGTCAATTAATATTCTTGGGATGAAAGGGGAGGTATTTCTAAGAGCAGTGGTATTTCTGGGAGAAAATGTCTTGTTTTGGGAGAAAATGTTGTCTTTTGGGGGGCAGAAGCTGGTATTTCTGTGACAAAACGCCACCTTGCTGGGAGTAAGTGTGATGTTGGGGAGCGTAAAGCAGCATTTGTGTTAGAAAATGGGAGCTCTTTCTTGGAGTAGTGGTATTTCTGGGAGAAAATGAGCTGTCTTGGGGATAAAAATGGTGTATGTGTGATGAAATGCCCCATTTCTGGAAGAAAGTGTCCTCTTGAGGAGTGTAGTGTTGTCTATTGGGGAGGAAATGGGAACTATTCTGAAGAGTCCTGGTATTTCTGGGAGAAAATGTGTGATGTGGGGGGGAGAAGGTCATGTACCTGTGAGAAAGCTGTTGTTTCTGGGAGCAAATGCCAGGTATTTGTGAGAAAAGGGATGCTTGAGAGGGAAAAGGCCATCTCTTTGGGATCCAAGTGGTATTTCTGTTAGAAAATGCGCCAAATCTGGGAGTAAGTGTCATCAGGAGGCGTGTCATGGAGTAGATGTGGGAGGAAATGGAGGTATTTCTAAGAGTAGCGGTATTTCTGGGAGCAAATGTGGTCTTTGGGGAAGAAAATGTCGTCCTGAGGGAAGAAAACAGGCCTTTCTTCCCGAAAATGTCATCCAATGGGGAGAAAACCTCCTCCCTTGGGGAGAAAAGTGGTCTTTGTGGGAGCAAGTGTCCTCTTCTTGGTTGCAAGTGTCCCATTTGGTCTTGTCATGGAGGTCTCTTGGGAGAAAGCGTGTGTCTGTTGTCAGAGAAGGGGTATTTGTGGGAGCAAATATCCTCTTCCTGGAAGAGAAGGTGAAATTTCCCAATGGAAAAGTGGTATTTCTGGGAGCAAAGGAGATAGTTGAGGGAGAGAAGTGGGAAAGGGTGGGAAAGAATGTCTTGTATCGGAGAGCAACTGTGGTCTCTTTGGTGTGCCAAGTGGTGTGTTGGGGAGAACGCGTGGTAAATAGGGGTGCAAATGTCCCCTGGAGGAGTGTCAAGTAGTATTCTGGAGAGCAAATGTCAGGTATTTCTCAGCAAAGTGCTGTTTCGGGGAGATAGTAGCATCCTTGGTTGTAAAATGACAGGTGTTTGTGAGAAAGCTGGTATTTTGG
Source organism: Chrysolophus pictus (assembly GCA_037305975.1). Classification (NCBI taxonomy): domain Eukaryota; kingdom Metazoa; phylum Chordata; class Aves; order Galliformes; family Phasianidae; genus Chrysolophus; species Chrysolophus pictus. Next base: position 36,053,758 of record CM074581.1, on the reverse strand, counting down.
GAAAAAAGGCCGTATTTTGAAGAAGCAGCAGGACTTTCAGGGGGAATGTACGCCATGTTTGGGAGGAAACGGGACTTTGTGGGATAAAATGTTGTGTATTTGGGTGAAACCTGGTGTGCCTGGGAGAAAAGGCCATTTAGATGGGAGTAAGTGTGATCTTGAGGATCGTCAAGTAGTATTCTTGGGATGAAAGGGGAGGTATTTCTAAGAGCAGTGGTATTTCTGGGAGAAAATGTCTTGTTTTGGGAGAAAATGTTGTCTTTTGGGGGGCAGAAGCTGGTATTTCTGTGACAAAACGCCACCTTGCTGGGAGTAAGTGTGATGTTGGGGAGCGTAAAGCAGCATTTGTGTTAGAAAATGGGAGCTGTTTCTTGGAGTAGTGGTATTTCTGGGAGAAAATGAGCTGTCTTGGGGCTAAAAATGGTGTATGTGTGATGAAATGCCCCATTTCTGGAAGAAAGTGTCCTCTTGAGGAGTGTAGTGTTGTCTATTGGGGAGGAAATGGGAACTATTCTGAAGAGTCCTGGTATTTCTGGGAGAAAATGTGTGATGTGGGGGGGAGAAGGTCATGTACCTGTGAGAAAGCTGTTGTTTCTGGGAGCAAATGCCAGGTATTTGTGAGAAAAGGGATGCTTGAGAGGGAAAAGGCCATCTCTTTGGGATCCAAGTGGTATTTCTGTTAGAAAATGCGCCAAATCTGGGAGTAAGTGTCATCAGGAGGCGTGTCATGGAGTAGATGTGGGAGGAAATGGAGGTATTTCTAAGAGTAGCGGTATTTCTGGGAGCAAATGTGGTCTTTGGGGAAGAAAATGTCGTCCTGAGGGAAGAAAACAGGCCTTTCTTCCCGAAAATGTCATCCAATGGGGAGAAAACCTCCAGTCTTGGGGAGAAAAGTGGTCTTTGTGGGAGCAAGTGTCCTCTTCTTGGTTGCAAGTGTCCCATTTGGTCTTGTCACGGAGGCTTTTTGGGAGAAAGCATGTGGTAGTTGTCAGAGAAGGGGTATTTGTGGGAGCAAATATCCTCTTCCTGGAAGAGAAGGTGAAATTTCCCAATGGAAAAGTGGTCTTTCTGGGAGCAAAGGAGATAGTTGAGGGAGAGAAGTGGGAAAGGGTGGGAAAGAATGTCTTGTATCGGAGAGCAACTGTGGTCTCTTTGGTGTGCCAAGTGGTGTGTTGGGGAGAAAACGTGGTAAATAGGGGTGCAAATGTCCCCTGGAGGAGTGTCAAGTAGTATTCTGGAGAGCAAATGTCAGGTATTTCTCAGCAAAGTGCTGTTTCGGGGAGATAGTAGCATCCTTGGTTGTAAAATGACAGGTGTTTGTGAGAAAGCTGGTATTTTGGGAAAAAAGGCCGTATTTTGAAGAAGCAGCAGGACTTTCAGGGGGAATGTACGCCATCTTTGGGAGGAAAGGGGTCTTTGTGGGAGAAAATGTGGTGTATTTGGGTGAAACCTGGTGTGCCTGGGAGAAAAGGCCATTTAGATGGGAGTAAGTGTGACCCTGAGGAGCGTCAATTAATATTCTTGGGATGAAAGGGGAGGTATTTCTAAGAGCAGTGGTATTTCTGGGAGAAAATGTCTTGTTTTGGGAGAAAATGTTGTCTTTTGTGGGGCAGAAGCTGGTATTTCTGTGACAAAACGCCACCTTGCTGGGAGTAAGTGTGATGTTGGGGAGCGTAAAGCAGCATTTGTGTTAGAAAATGGGAGCTGTTTCTTGGAGTAGTGGTATTTCTGGGAGAAAATGAGCTGTCTTGGGGCTAAAAATGGTGTATGTGTGATGAAATGCCCCATTTCTGGAAGAAAGTGTCCTCTTGAGGAGTGTAGTGTTGTCTATTGGGGAGGAAATGGGAACTATTTCTATGAGTCCTGGTATTTCTGGGAGAAAATGTGTGATGTGGGGGGGAGAAGGTCATGTACCTGTGAGAAAGCTGGTGTTTCTGTGAGCAAATGCCAGGCATTTGTGAGAAAAGGGATGCTTGAGAGGGAAAAGGCCATCTCTTTGGGATCCAAGTGGTATTTCTGTTAGAAAATGCGCCAAATCTGGGAGTAAGTGTCTTCAGGAGGCGTGTCATGGAGTAGATGTGGGAGGAAATGGAGGTATTTCTAAGAGTAGCGGTATTTCTGGGAGCAAATGTGGTCTTTGGGGAAGAAAATGTCGTCCTGAGGGAAGAAAACAGGCCTTTCTTCCCGAAAATGTCATCCAATGGGGAGAAAACCTCCTCCCTTGGGGAGAAAAGTGGTCTTTGTGGGAGCAAGTGTCCTCTTCTTGGTTGCAAGTGTCCCATTTGGTCTTGTCATGGAGGTCTCTTGGGAGAAAGCATGTGGTAGTTGTCAGAGAAGGGGTATTTGTGGGAGCAAATATCCTCTTCTTGGAAGAGAAGGTGAAATTTCCCAATGGAAAAGTGGTCTTTCTGGGAGCAAAGGAGATAGTTGAGGGAGAGAAGTGGGAAAGGGTGGGAAAGAATGTCTTGTATCGGAGAGCAACTGTGGTCTCTTTGGTGTGCCAAGTGGTGTGTTGGGGAGAACACGTGGTAAATAGGGGTGCAAATGTCCCCTGGAGGAGTGTCAAGTAGTATTCTGGAGAGCAAATGTCAGGTATTACTCAGCAAAGTGCTGTTTCGGGGAGATAGTAGCATCCTTGGTTGTAAAATGACAGGTGTTTGTGAGAAAGCTGGTATTTTGGGAAAAAAGGCCGTATTTGGAAGAAGAAGCAGGAATTTCTGGGGAATGTACGCCATCTTTGGGAGGAAACGGGTCTTTGTGGGAGAAAATGTGGTGTATTTGGGTGAAACCTGGTGTGCCTGGAGAAAAGGCCATTTAGATGGGAGTAAGTGTGATCCTGAGGAGCGTCAAGTAGTATTCTTGGGATGAAAGGGGAGGTATTTCTAAGAGCAGTGGTATTTCTGGGAGAAAATGTCTTGTTTTGGGAGAAAATGTTGTCTTTTGTGGGGCAGAAGCTGGTATTTCTGTGACAAAACGCCACCTTGCTGGGAGTAAGTGTGATCTTGGGGAGTGTCAAGCAGCATTTGTGTTAGAAAATGGGAGCTCTTTCTTGGAGTAGTGGTATTTCTGGGAGAAAATGAGCTGTCTTGGGGCTAAAAATGGTGTATGTGTGATGAAATGCCCCATTTCTGGAAGAAAGTGTCCTCTTGAGGAGTGTAGTGTTGTCTATTGGGGAGGAAATGGGAACTATTCTGAAGAGTCCTGGTATTTCTGGGAGAAAACGTGTGGTGTGGGGGGGAGAAGGTCATGTACCTGTGAGAAAGCTGTTGTTTCTGGGAGCAAATGCCAGGTATTTGTGAGCAAAGGGATGCTTGAGAGGGAAAAGGCCATCTCTTTGGGATCCAAGTGGTATTTCTGTTAGAAAATGCGCCAAATCTGGGAGGAAGTGTCATCAGGAGGCGTGTCATGGAGTAGATGTGGGAGGAAATGGAGGTATTTCTAAGAGTAGCGGTATTTCTGGGAGCAAATGTGGTCTTTGGGGAAGAAAATGTCGTCCTGAGGGAAGAAAACAGGCCTTTCTTCCCGAAAATGTCATCCAATGGGGAGAAAACCTCCTGTCTTGGGGAGAAAAGTGGTCTTTGTGGGAGCAAGTGTCCTCTTCTTGGTTGCAAGTGTCCCATTTGGTCTTGTCACGGAGGCTTTTTGGGAGAAAGCATGTGGTAGTTGTCAGAGAAGGGGTATTTGTGGGAGCAAATATCCTCTTCTTGGAAGAGAAGGTGAAATTTCCCAATGGAAAAGTGGTCTTTCTGGGAGCAAAGGAGATAGTTGAGGGAGAGAAGTGGGAAAGGGTGGGAAAGAATGTCTTGTATCGGAGAGCAACTGTGGTCTCTTTGGTGTGCCAAGTGGTGTGTTGGGGAGAAAACGTGGTAAATAGGGGTGCAAATGTCCCCTGGAGGAGTGTCAAGTAGTATTCTGGAGAGCAAATGTCAGGTATTTCTCAGCAAAGTGCTGTTTCGGGGAGATAGTAGCATCCTTGGTTGTAAAATGACAGGTGTTTGTGAGAAAGCTGGTATTTTGGGAAAAAAGGCCGTATTTGGAAGAAGCAGCAGGACTTTCAGGGGGAATGTACGCCATCTTTGGGAGGAAAGGGGTCTTTGTGGGAGAAAATGTGGTGTATTTGGGTGAAACCTGGTGTGCCTGGGAGAAAAGGCCATTTAGATGGGAGTAAGTGTGATCCTGAGGAGCGTCAAGTAATATTCTTGGGATGAAAGGGGAGGTATTTCTAAGAGCAGTGGTATTTCTGGGAGAAAATGTCTTGTTTTGGGAGAAAATGTTGTCTTTTGGGGGGCAGAAGCTGGTATTTCTGTGACAAAACGCCACCTTGCTGGGAGTAAGTGTGATGTTGGGGAGCGTAAAGCAGCATTTGTGTTAGAAAATGGGAGCTGTTTCTTGGAGTAGTGGTATTTCTGGGTGAAAATGAGCTGTCTTGGGGATAAAAATGGTGTATGTGTGATGAAATGCCCCATTTCTGGAAGAAAGTGTCCTCTTGAGGAGTGTAGTGTTGTCTATTGGGGAGGAAATGGGAACTATTTCTATGAGTCCTGGTATTTCTGGGAGAAAATGTGTGATGTGGGGGGGAGAAGGTCATGTACCTGTGAGAAAGCTGTTGTTTCTGGGAGCAAATGCCAGGTATTTGTGAGAAAAGGGATGCTTGAGAGTGAAAAGGCCATCTCTTTGGGATCCAAGTGGTATTTCTGTTAGAAAATGCGCCAAATCTGGGAGGAAGTGTCATCAGGAGGCGTGTCATGGAGTAGATGTGGGAGGAAATGGAGGTATTTCTAAGAGTAGCGGTATTTCTGGGAGCAAATGTGGTCTTTGGGGAAGAAAATGTCGTCCTGAGGGAAGAAAACAGGCCTTTCTTCCCGAAAATGTCATCCAATGGGGAGAAAACCTCCTGTCTTGGGGAGAAAAGTGGTCTTTGTGGGAGCAAGTGTCCTCTTCTTGGTTGCAAGTGTCCCATTTGGTCTTGTCATGGAGGCTTTTTGGGAGAAAGCATGTGGTAGTTGTCAGAGAAGGGGTATTTGTGGGAGCAAATATCCTCTTCTTGGAAGAGAAGGTGAAATTTCCCAATGGAAAAGTGGTATTTCTGGGAGCAAAGGAGATAGTTGAGGGAGAGAAGTGGGAAAGGGTGGGAAAGAATGTCTTGTATCGGAGAGCAACTGTGGTAGCTTTGGTGTGCCAAGTGGTGTGTTGGGGAGAAAACGTGGTAAATAGGGGTGCAAATGTCCCCTGGAGGAGTGTCAAGTAGTATTCTGGAGAGCAAATGTCAGGTATTTCTCAGCAAAGTGCTGTTTTGGGGAGATAGTAGCATCCTTGGTTGTAAAATGACAGGTGTTTGTGAGAAAGCTGGTATTTTGGGAAAAAAGGCCGTATTTGGAAGAAGAAGCAGGAATTTCAGGGGGAATGTACGCCATCTTTGGGAGGAAACGGGTCTTTGTGGGAGAAAATGTGGTGTATTTGGGTGAAACCTGGTGTGCCTGGGAGAAAAGGCCATTTAGATGGGAGTAAGTGTGATCCTGAGGAGCGTCAAGTAGTATTCTTGGGATGAAAGGGGAGGTATTTCTAAGAGCAGTGGTATTTCTGGGAGAAAATGTCTTGTTTGGGGAGAAAATGTTGTCTTTTGTGGGGCAGAAGCTGGTATTTCTGTGACAAAACGCCACCTTGCTGGGAGTAAGTGTGATGTTGGGGAGCGTAAAGCAGCATTTGTGTTAGAAAATGGGAGCTGTTTCTTGGAGTAGTGGTATTTCTGGGAGAAAATGAGCTGTCTTGGGGCTAAAAATGGTGTATGTGTGATGAAATGCCCCATTTCTGGAAGAAAGTGTCCTCTTGAGGAGTGTAGTGTTGTCTATTGGGGAGGAAATGGGAACTATTCTGAAGAGTCCTGGTATTTCTGGGAGAAAATGTGTGATGTGGGGGGGAGAAGGTCATGTACCTGTGAGAAAGCTGTTGTTTCTGGGAGCAAATGCCAGGTATTTGTGAGCAAAGGGATGCTTGAGAGGGAAAAGGCCATCTCTTTGGGATCCAAGTGGTATTTCTGTTAGAAAATGCGCCAAATCTGGGAGTAAGTGTCATCAGGAGGCGTGTCATGGAGTAGATGTGGGAGGAAATGGAGGTATTTCTAAGAGTAGCGGTATTTCTGGGAGCAAATGTGGTCTTTGGGGAAGAAAATGTCATCCTGAGGGAAGAAAACAGGCCTTTCTTCCCGAAAATGTCATCCAATGGGGAGAAAACCTCCTGTCTTGGGGAGAAAAGTGGTCTTTGTGGGAGCAAGTGCCCTCTTCTTGGTTGCAAGTGTCCCATTTGGTCTTGTCATGGAGGCTTTTTGGGAGCAAGCGTGTGTCTGTTGTCAGAGAAGGGGTATTTGTGGGAGCAAATATCCTCTTCCTGGAAGAGAAGGTGAAATTTCCTAATGGAAAAGTGGTCTTTCTGGGAGCAAAGGAGATAGTTGAGGGAGAGAAGTGGGAAAGGGTGGGAAAGAATGTCTTGTATCGGAGAGCAACTGTGGTCTCTTTGGTGTGCCAAGTGGTGTGTTGGGGAGAAAACGTGGTAAATAGGGGTGCAAATGTCCCCTGGAGGAGTGTCAAGTAGTATTCTGGAGAGCAAATGTCAGGTATTTCTCAGCAAAGTGCTGTTTTGGGGAGATAGTAGCATCCTTGGTTGTAAAATGACAGGTGTTTGTGAGAAAGCTGGTATTTTGGGGAAAAAGGCCGTATTTGGAAGAAGCAGCAGGACTTTCAGGGGGAATGTACGCCATGTTTGGGAGGAAACGGGACTTTGTGGGAGAAAGTGTTGTGTATTTGGGTGAAACCTGGTGTGCCTGGGAGAAAGGCCATTTAGATGGGAGTAAGTGTGATCCTGAGGAGCGTCAAGTAATATTCTTGGGATGAAAGGGGAGGTATTTCTAAGAGCAGTGGTATTTCTGGGAGAAAATGTCTTGTTTTGGAGAAAATGTGTCTTTTGGGGGGCAGAAGCTGGGTATTTCTGTGACTAAAACGCCACCTTGCTGGGAGTAAGTGTGATGTTGGGGATCGTAAAGCAGCATTTGGTGTTAGAAAATGGGAGCTCTTTCTTGGAGTAGTGGTATTTCTGGGAGGAAATGAGCTGTCTTGGGGCTAAAAATGGTGTATGTGTGATGAAATGCCCATTTCTGGAAGAAAGTGTCCTCTTGAGGAGTGTAGTGTTGTCTATTGGGGAGGAAATGGGACCTATTCTGAAGAGTCCTGGTATTTCTGGGAGGAAAATGTGTGATGTGGGGGGAGAAGGTCAGGTACCTGTGAGAAAGCTGGTGTTTCTGTGAGCAAATGCCAGGCATTTGTGAGGAAAAGGGATGCTTGAGAGGGAAAAGGCCATCTCTTTGGGATCCAAGTGGTATTTCTGTTAGAAATGCGCCAAATCTGGAGTAAGTGTCTTCAGGAGGCGTGTCATGGAGTAGATGTGGGAGGAAATGGAGGTATTTCTAAGAGTAGCGGTTATTTCTGGGAGCAAATGTGGTCTTTGGGGAAGAAAATGTCGTCCTGAGGGAAGAAAACAGGCCTTTCTTCCCGAATAATGTCATCCAATGGGGAGGAAAACCTCCTCCCTTGGGGAGAAAAGTGGTCTTTGTGGGAGCAAGTGTCCTCTTCTTGGTTGCAAGTGTCCCATTTGGTCTTGTCATGAGGTCTCTTGGGAGAAAGCATGTGGTAGTTGTCAGAGAAGGGTATTAGTGGGAGCAAATATCCTCTTCTTGGAAGAGAAGGTGAAATTTCCCAATGGAAAAGTGGTCTTTCTGGGAGCAAAGGAGATAGTTGAGGGAGAGAAGTGGGAAAGGGTGGGAAAGAATGTCTTGTATCGGAGAGCAACTGTGGTCTCTTTGGTGTGCCAAGTGGTGTGTTGGGGAGAACACGTGGTAAATAGGGGTGCAAATGTCCCCTGGAGGAGTGTCAAGTAGTATTCTGGAGAGCAAATGTCAGGTATTACTCAGCAAAGTGCTGTTTCGGGGGAGATAGTAGCATCCTTGGTTGATTAAAATGACAGGTGTTTGTGAGAAAGCTGGTATTTTGGGAAAAAAGGCCGTATTTGGAAGAAGAAGCAGGAATTTCTGGGAATGTACGCCATCTTTGGGAGGAAACGGGTCTTTGTGGGAGAAAATGTGGTGTATTTGGGTGAAACCTGGTGTGCCTGGAGAAAAGGCCATTTAGATGGAGTAAGTGTGATCCTGAGGGAGCGTCAAGTAGTATTCTTGGATGAAAGGGGAGGTATTTCTAAGAGCAGTGGTATTTCTGGGAGAAAATGTCTTGTTTTGGGAGAAAATGTTGTCTTTTGTGGGGCATGAAGCTGGTATTTCCTGTGACAAAACGCCACCTTGCTGGGAGTAAGTGTGATCTTGGGGAGTGTCAAGCAGCATTTGTGTTAGAAAATGGGAGCTCTTTCTTGGAGTAGTGGTATTTCTGGGAGAAAATGAGCTGTCTTGGGGCTAAAAATGGTGTATGTGTGATGAAATGCCCCATTTCTGGAAGAAAGTGTCCTCTTGAGGAGTGTAGGTGTTGTCTATTGGGGAGGAAATGGGAACTATTCTGAAGAGTCCTGGTATTTCTGGGAGAAAACGAGTGGTGTGGGGGGAGAAGGTCATGTACCTGTGAGAAAGCTGTGTTTCTGGAGCAAATGCCAGGTATTTGTGAGCAAAGGGATGCTTGAGAGGGGAAAAGGCCATCTCTTTGGGATCCAAGTGGTATTTCTGTTAGAAAATGCGCCAAATCTGGGAGGAGAGTGTCATCAGGAGGCGTGTCATGGAGTAGATGTGGGAGGAGATGGAGGTATTTCTAAGAGTAATTCTGAGAGCAAATGTGGTCTTTGGGGAAGAAAATGTCGTCCCTGAGGGAAGAAAACAGGCCTTTCTTCCCGAAAATGTCATCCAATGGGGAGAAAACCTCCTCCCTTGGGGAGAAAAGTGTCTTTGTGGGAGCAAGTGTCCCTCTTCTTGGTTGCAAGTGTCCCATTTGGTCTTGTCATGAGGCTTTTTTGGGAGCAAGCGTGTGTCAGTGGTAAGAGAAGGGGTATTTGTGGAGCAAATATCCTCTTCTTGGAAGAGAAGGTGAAATTTCCCAATGGAAAAGTGGTCTTTCTGGGAGCAAAGGAGATAGTTGAGGGAGAGAAGTGGGAAAGGGGTGGGAAAGAATGTCTTGTATCGGAGAGCAACTGTGGTCTCTTTGGTGTGCCAAGTGGTGTGTTGGGGAGAAAACGTGGTAAATAGGGGTGCAAATGTCCCCTGGAGGAGTGTCAAGTAGTATTCTGGAGAGCAAATGTCAGGTATTTCTCAGCAAAGTGCTGTTTTGGGGAGATAGTAGCATCCTTGGTTGTAAAATGACAGGTGTTTGTGAGAAAGCTGGTATTTTGGGAAAAAAGGCCGTATTTGGAAGAAGAAGCAGGACTTTCAGGGGGAATGTACGCCATCTTTGGGAGGAAACGGGTCTTTGTGGGAGAAAATGTGGTGTATTTGGGTGAAACCTGGTGTGCCTGGGAGAAAAGGCCATTTAGATGGGAGTAAGTGTGATCTTGAGGAGCGTCAAGTAGTATTCTTGGGATGAAAGGGGAGGTATTTCTAAGAGCAGTGGTATTTCTGGGAGAAAATGTCTTGTTTTGGGAGAAAATGTTGTCTTTTGGGGGGCAGAAGCTGGTATTTCTGTGACAAAACGCCACCTTGCTGGGAGTAAGTGTGATGCTGTGGAGCGTAAAGCAGCATTTGTGTTAGAAAATGGGAGCTCTTTCTTGGAGTAGTGGTATTTCTGGGAGAAAATGAGCTGTCTTGGGGCTAAAAATGGTGTATGTGTGATGAAATGCCCCATTTCTGGAAGAAAGTGTCCTCTTGAGGAGTGTAGTGTTGTCTATTGGGGAGGAAATGGGAACTATTCTGAAGAGTCCTGGTATTTCTGGGAGAAAATGTGTGATGTGGGGGGGAGAAGGTCATGTACCTGTGAGAAAGCTGTTGTTTCTGGGAGCAAATGCCAGGTATTTGTGAGCAAAGGGATGCTTGAGAGGGAAAAGGCCATCTCTTTGGGATCCAAGTGGTATTTCTGTTAGAAAATGCGCCAAATCTGGGAGGAAGTGTCATCAGGAGGCGTGTCATGGAGTAGATGTGGGAGGAAATGGAGGTATTTCTAAGAGTAGCGGTATTTCTGGGAGCAAATGTGGTCTTTGGGGAAGAAAATGTCGTCCTGAGGGAAGAAAACAGGCCTTTCTTCCCGAAAATGTCATCCAATGGGGAGAAAACCTCCTGTCTTGGGGAGAAAAGTGGTCTTTGTGGGAGCAAGTGTCCTCTTCTTGGTTGCAAGTGTCCCATTTGGTCTTGTCATGGAGGCTTTTTGGGAGCAAGCGTGTGTCTGTTGTCAGAGAAGGGGTATTTGTGGGAGCAAATATCCTCTTCTTGGAAGAGAAGGTGAAATTTCCCAATGGAAAAGTGGTCTTTCTGGGAGCAAAGGAGATAGTTGAGGGAGAGAAGTGGGAAAGGGTGGGAAAGAATGTCTTGTATCGGAGAGCAACTGTGGTCTCTTTGGTGTGCCAAGTGGTGTGTTGGGGAGAACACGTGGTAAATAGGGGTGCAAATGTCCCCTGGAGGAGTGTCAAGTAGTATTCTGGAGAGCAAATGTCAGGTATTTCTCAGCAAAGTGCTGTTTCGGGGAGATAGTAGCATCCTTGGTTGTAAAATGACAGGTGTTTGTGAGAAAGCTGGTATTTTGGGAAAAAAGGCCGTATTTGGAAGAAGAAGCAGGAATTTCTGGGGAATGTACGCCATCTTTGGGAGGAAACGGGTCTTTGTGGGAGAAAATGTGGTGTATTTGGGTGAAACCTGGTGTGCCTGGAGAAAAGGCCATTTAGATGGGAGTAAGTGTGATCCTGAGGAGCGTCAAGTAGTATTCTTGGGATGAAAGGGGAGGTATTTCTAAGAGCAGTGGTATTTCTGGGAGAAAATGTCTTGTTTTGGGAGAAAATGTGCTGTTTTGGGGGGCAGAAGCTGGTATTTCTGTGACAAAACGCCACCTTGCTGGGAGTAAGTGTGATGTTGGGGAGCGTAAAGCAGCATTTGTGTTAGAAAATGGGAGCTCTTTCTTGGAGTAGTGGTATTTCTGGGAGAAAATGAGCTGTCTTGGGGCTAAAAATGGTGTATGTGTGATGAAATGCCCCATTTCTGGAAGAAAGTGTCCTCTTGAGGAGTGTAGTGTTGTCTATTGGGGAGGAAATGGGAACTATTCTGAAGAGTCCTGGTATTTCTGGGAGAAAATGTGTGATGTGGGGGGGAGAAGGTCATGTATCTGTGAGAAAGCTGTTGTTTCTGGGAGCAAATGCCAGGTATTTGTGAGCAAAGGGATGCTTGAGAGGGAAAAGGCCATCTCTTTGGGATCCAAGTGGTATTTCTGTTAGAAAATGCCAAAAAATCTGGGAGGAAGTGTCATCAGGAGGCGTGTCATGGAGTAGATGTGGGAGGAGATGGAGGTATTTCTAAGAGTAATTCTGAGAGCAAATGTGGTCTTTGGGGAAGAAAATGTCGTCCTGAGGGAAGAAAACAGGCCTTTCTTCCCGAAAATGTCATCCAATGGGGAGAAAACCTCCTCCCTTGGGGAGAAAAGTGGTCTTTGTGGGAGCAAGTGTCCTCTTCTTGGTTGCAAGTGTCCCATTTGGTCTTGTCATGGAGGCTTTTTGGGAGCAAGCGTGTGTCTGTTGTCAGAGAAGGGGTATTTGTGGGAGCAAATATCCTCTTCCTGGAAGAGAAGGTGAAATTTCCCAATGGAAAAGTGGTCTTTCTGGGAGCAAAGGAGATAGTTGAGGGAGAGAAGTGGGAAAGGGTGGGAAAGAATGTCTTGTATCGGAGAGCAACTGTGGTCTCTTTGGTGTGCCAAGTGGTGTGTTGGGGAGAAAACGTGGTAAATAGGGGTGCAAATGTCCCCTGGAGGAGTGTCAAGTAGTATTCTGGAGAGCAAATGTCAGGTATTTCTCAGCAAAGTGCTGTTTCGGGGAGATAGTAGCATCCTTGGTTGTAAAATGACAGGTGTTTGTGAGAAAGCTGGTATTTTGGGAAAAAAGGCCGTATTTGGAAGAAGCAGCAGGACTTTCAGGGGGAATGTACGCCATCTTTGGGAGGAAACGGGACTTTGTGGGAGAAAGTGTTGTGTATTTGGGTGAAACCTGGTGTGCCTGGGAGAAAAGGCCATTTAGATGGGAGTAAGTGTGATCCTGAGGAGCGTCAAGTAATATTCTTGGGATGAAAGGGGAGGTATTTCTAAGAGCAGTGGTATTTCTGGGAGAAAATGTCTTGTTTTGGGAGAAAATGTTGTCTTTTGTGGGGCAGAAGCTGGTATTTCTGTGACAAAACGCCACCTTGCTGGGAGTAAGTGTGATGTTGGGGAGCGTAAAGCAGCATTTGTGTTAGAAAATGGGAGCTGTTTCTTGGAGTAGTGGTATTTCTGGGAGAAAATGAGCTGTCTTGGGGATAAAAATGGTGTATGTGTGATGAAATGCCCCATTTCTGGAAGAAAGTGTCCTCTTGAGGAGTGTAGTGTTGTCTATTGGGGAGGAAATGGGAACTATTTCTATGAGTCCTGGTATTTCTGGGAGAAAATGTGTGATGTGGGGGGAGAAGGTCATGTACCTGTGAGAAAGCTGTTGTTTCTGGGAGCAAATGCCAGGTATTTGTGAGCAAAGGGATGCTTGAGAGTGAAAAGGCCATCTCTTTGGGATCCAAGTGGTATTTCTGTTAGAAAATGCGCCAAATCTGGGAGGAAGTGTCATCAGGAGGCGTGTCATGGAGTAGATGTGGGAGGAAATGGAGGTATTTCTAAGAGTAGCGGCATTTCTGGGAGCAAATGTGGTCTTTGGGGAAGAAAATGTCGTCCTGAGGGAAGAAAACAGGCCTTTCTTCCCGAAAATGTCATCCAATGGGGAGAAAACCTCCTGTCTTGGGGAGAAAAGTGGTCTTTGTGGGAGCAAGTGTCCTCTTCTTGGTTGCAAGTGTCCCATTTGGTCTTGTCATGGAGGCTTTTTGGGAGAAAGCATGTGGTAGTTGTCAGAGAAGGGGTATTTGTGGGAGCAAATATCCTCTTCTTGGAAGAGAAGGTGAAATTTCCCAATGGAAAAGTGGTCTTTCTGGGAGCAAAGGAGATAGTTGAGGGAGAGAAGTGGGAAAGGGTGGGAAAGAATGTCTTGTATCGGAGAGCAACTGTGGTAGCTTTGGTGTGCCAAGTGGTGTGTTGGGGAGAAAACGTGGTAAATAGGGGTGCAAATGTCCCCTGGAGGAGTGTCAAGTAGTATTCTGGAGAGCAAATGTCAGGTATTTCTCAGCAAAGTGCTGTTTTGGGGAGATAGTAGCATCCTTGGTTGTAAAATGACAGGTGTTTGTGAGAAAGCTGGTATTTTGGGAAAAAAGGCCGTATTTGGAAGAAGAAGCAGGAATTTCAGGGGGAATGTACGCCATCTTTGGGAGGAAACGGGTCTTTGTGGGAGAAAATGTGGTGTATTTGGGTGAAACCTGGTGTGCCTGGGAGAAAAGGCCATTTAGATGGGAGTAAGTGTGATCTTGAGGAGCGTCAAGTAGTATTCTTGGGATGAAAGGGGAGGTATTTCTAAGAGCAGTGGTATTTCTGGGAGAAAATGTCTTGTTTGGGGAGAAAATGTTGTCTTTTGTGGGGCAGAAGCTGGTATTTCTGTGACAAAACGCCACCTTGCTGGGAGTAAGTGTGATGTTGGGGAGCGTAAAGCAGCATTTGTGTTAGAAAATGGGAGCTGTTTCTTGGAGTAGTGGTATTTCTGGGAGAAAATGAGCTGTCTTGGGGCTAAAAATGGTGTATGTGTGATGAAATGCCCCATTTCTGGAAGAAAGTGTCCTCTTGAGGAGTGTAGTGTTGTCTATTGGGGAGGAAATGGGAACTATTCTGAAGAGTCCTGGTATTTCTGGGAGAAAATGTGTGATGTGGGGGGGAGAAGGTCATGTACCTGTGAGAAAGCTGTTGTTTCTGGGAGCAAATGCCAGGTATTTGTGAGCAAAGGGATGCTTGAGAGGGAAAAGGCCATCTCTTTGGGATCCAAGTGGTATTTCTGTTAGAAAATGCGCCAAATCTGGGAGTAAGTGTCATCAGGAGGCGTGTCATGGAGTAGATGTGGGAGGAAATGGAGGTATTTCTAAGAGTAGCGGTATTTCTGGGAGCAAATGTGGTCTTTGGGGAAGAAAATGTCATCCTGAGGGAAGAAAACAGGCCTTTCTTCCCGAAAATGTCATCCAATGGGGAGAAAACCTCCTGTCTTGGGGAGAAAAGTGGTCTTTGTGGGAGCAAGTGCCCTCTTCTTGGTTGCAAGTGTCCCATTTGGTCTTGTCATGGAGGCTTTTTGGGAGCAAGCGTGTGTCTGTTGTCAGAGAAGGGGTATTTGTGGGAGCAAATATCCTCTTCCTGGAAGAGAAGGTGAAATTTCCTAATGGAAAAGTGGTCTTTCTGGGAGCAAAGGAGATAGTTGAGGGAGAGAAGTGGGAAAGGGTGGGAAAGAATGTCTTGTATCGGAGAGCAACTGTGGTCTCTTTGGTGTGCCAAGTGGTGTGTTGGGGAGAAAACGTGGTAAATAGGGGTGCAAATGTCCCCTGGAGGAGTGTCAAGTAGTATTCTGGAGAGCAAATGTCAGGTATTTCTCAGCAAAGTGCTGTTTTGGGGAGATAGTAGCATCCTTGGTTGTAAAATGACAGGTGTTTGTGAGAAAGCTGGTATTTTGGGGAAAAAGGCCGTATTTGGAAGAAGCAGCAGGACTTTCAGGGGGAATGTACGCCATGTTTGGGAGGAAACGGGACTTTGTGGGAGAAAGTGTTGTGTATTTGGGTGAAACCTGGTGTGCCTGGGAGAAAAGGCCATTTAGATGGGAGTAAGTGTGATCCTGAGGAGCGTCAAGTAATATTCTTGGGATGAAAGGGGAGGTATTTCTAAGAGCAGTGGTATTTCTGGGAGAAAATGTCTTGTTTTGGGAGAAAATGTTGTCTTTTGGGGGGCAGAAGCTGGTATTTCTGTGACAAAACGCCACCTTGCTGGGAGTAAGTGTGATCTTGGGGAGCGTAAAGCAGCATTTGTGTTAGAAAATGGGAGCTGTTTCTTGGAGTAGTGGTATTTCTGGGAGAAAATGAGCTGTCTTGGGGCTAAAAATGGTGTATGTGTGATGAAATGCCCCATTTCTGGAAGAAAGTGTCCTCTTGAGGAGTGTAGTGTTGTCTATTGGGGAGGAAATGGGAACTATTCTGAAGAGTCCTGGTATTTCTGGGAGAAAATGTGTGATGTGGGGGGGAGAAGGTCATGTACCTGTGAGAAAGCTGTTGTTTCTGGGAGCAAATGCCAGGTATTTGTGAGCAAAGGGATGCTTGAGAGGGAAAAGGCCATCTCTTTGGGATCCAAGTGGTATTTCTGTTAGAAAATGCGCCAAATCTGGGAGTAAGTGTCATCAGGAGGCGTGTCATGGAGTAGATGTGGGAGGAAATGGAGGTATTTCTAAGAGTAGCGGTATTTCTGGGAGCAAATGTGGTCTTTGGGGAAGAAAATGTCATCCTGAGGGAAGAAAACAGGCCTTTCTTCCCGAAAATGTCATCCAATGGGGAGAAAACCTCCTGTCTTGGGGAGAAAAGTGGTCTTTGTGGGAGCAAGTGCCCTCTTCTTGGTTGCAAGTGTCCCATTTGGTCTTGTCATGGAGGCTTTTTGGGAGCAAGCGTGTGTCTGTTGTCAGAGAAGGGGTATTTGTGGGAGCAAATATCCTCTTCCTGGAAGAGAAGGTGAAATTTCCTAATGGAAAAGTGGTCTTTCTGGGAGCAAAGGAGATAGTTGAGGGAGAGAAGTGGGAAAGGGTGGGAAAGAATGTCTTGTATCGGAGAGCAACTGTGGTCTCTTTGGTGTGCCAAGTGGTGTGTTGGGGAGAAAACGTGGTAAATAGGGGTGCAAATGTCCCCTGGAGGAGTGTCAAGTAGTATTCTGGAGAGCAAATGTCAGGTATTTCTCAGCAAAGTGCTGTTTTGGGGAGATAGTAGCATCCTTGGTTGTAAAATGACAGGTGTTTGTGAGAAAGCTGGTATTTTGGGGAAAAAGGCCGTATTTGGAAGAAGCAGCAGGACTTTCAGGGGGAATGTACGCCATGTTTGGGAGGAAACGGGACTTTGTGGGAGAAAGTGTTGTGTATTTGGGTGAAACCTGGTGTGCCTGGGAGAAAAGGCCATTTAGATGGGAGTAAGTGTGATCCTGAGGAGCGTCAAGTAATATTCTTGGGATGAAAGGGGAGGTATTTCTAAGAGCAGTGGTATTTCTGGGAGAAAATGTCTTGTTTTGGGAGAAAATGTTGTCTTTTGGGGGGCAGAAGCTGGTATTTCTGTGACAAAACGCCACCTTGCTGGGAGTAAGTGTGATCTTGGGGAGCGTAAAGCAGCATTTGTGTTAGAAAATGGGAGCTGTTTCTTGGAGTAGTGGTATTTCTGGGAGAAAATGAGCTGTCTTGGGGCTAAAAATGGTGTATGTGTGATGAAATGCCCCATTTCTGGAAGAAAGTGTCCTCTTGAGGAGTGTAGTGTTGTCTATTGGGGAGGAAATGGGAACTATTCTGAAGAGTCCTGGTATTTCTCGGAGAAAATGTGTGATGTGGGGGGGAGAAGGTCATGTACCTGTGAGAAAGCTGTTGTTTCTGTGAGCAAATGCCAGGCATTTGTGAGAAAAGGGATGCTTGAGAGGGAAAAGGCCATCTCTTTGGGATCCAAGTGGTATTTCTGTTAGAAAATGCGCCAAATCTGGGAGTAAGTGTCTTCAGGAGGCGTGTCATGGAGTAGATGTGGGAGGAAATGGAGGTATTTCTAAGAGTAGCGGTATTTCTGGGAGCAAATGTGGTCTTTGGGGAAGAAAATGTCGTCCTGAGGGAAGAAAACAGGCCTTTCTTCCCGAAAATGTCATCCAATGGGGAGAAAACCTCCTCCCTTGGGGAGAAAAGTGGTCTTTGTGGGAGCAAGTGTCCTCTTCTTGGTTGCAAGTGTCCCATTTGGTCTTGTCATGGAGGTCTCTTGGGAGAAAGCATGTGGTAGTTGTCAGAGAAGGGGTATTTGTGGGAGCAAATATCCTCTTCTTGGAAGAGAAGGTGAAATTTCCCAATGGAAAAGTGGTCTTTCTGGGAGCAAAGGAGATAGTTGAGGGAGAGAAGTGGGAAAGGGTGGGAAAGAATGTCTTGTATCGGAGAGCAACTGTGGTCTCTTTGGTGTGCCAAGTGGTGTGTTGGGGAGAACACGTGGTAAATAGGGGTGCAAATGTCCCCTGGAGGAGTGTCAAGTAGTATTCTGGAGAGCAAATGTCAGGTATTACTCAGCAAAGTGCTGTTTCGGGGAGATAGTAGCATCCTTGGTTGTAAAATGACAGGTGTTTGTGAGAAAGCTGGTATTTTGGGAAAAAAGGCCGTATTTGGAAGAAGAAGCAGGAATTTCTGGGGAATGTACGCCATCTTTGGGAGGAAACGGGTCTTTGTGGGAGAAAATGTGGTGTATTTGGGTGAAACCTGGTGTGCCTGGAGAAAAGGCCATTTAGATGGGAGTAAGTGTGATCCTGAGGAGCGTCAAGTAGTATTCTTGGGATGAAAGGGGAGGTATTTCTAAGAGCAGTGGTATTTCTGGGAGAAAATGTCTTGTTTTGGGAGAAAATGTTGTCTTTTGTGGGGCAGAAGCTGGTATTTCTGTGACAAAACGCCACCTTGCTGGGAGTAAGTGTGATCTTGGGGAGTGTCAAGCAGCATTTGTGTTAGAAAATGGGAGCTCTTTCTTGGAGTAGTGGTATTTCTGGGAGAAAATGAGCTGTCTTGGGGATAAAAATGGTGTATGTGTGATGAAATGCCCCATTTCTGGAAGAAAGTGTCCTCTTGAGGAGTGTAGTGTTGTCTATTGGGGAGGAAATGGGAACTATTCTGAAGAGTCCTGGTATTTCTGGGAGAAAACGTGTGGTGTGGGGGGGAGAAGGTCATGTACCTGTGAGAAAGCTGTTGTTTCTGGGAGCAAATGCCAGGTATTTGTGAGCAAAGGGATGCTTGAGAGGGAAAAGGCCATCTCTTTGGGATCCAAGTGGTATTTCTGTTAGAAAATGCGCCAAATCTGGGAGGAAGTGTCATCAGGAGGCGTGTCATGGAGTAGATGTGGGAGGAGATGGAGGTATTTCTAAGAGTAATTCTGGGAGCAAATGTGGTCTTTGGGGAAGAAAATGTCGTCCTGAGGGAAGAAAACAGGCCTTTCTTCCCGAAAATGTCATCCAATGGGGAGAAAACCTCCTCCCTTGGGGAGAAAAGTGGTCTTTGTGGGAGCAAGTGTCCTCTTCTTGGTTGCAAGTGTCCCATTTGGTCTTGTCATGGAGGCTTTTTGGGAGCAAGCGTGTGTCAGTGGCAAGAGAAGGGGTATTTGTGGGAGCAAATATCCTCTTCTTGGAAGAGAAGGTGAAATTTCCCAATGGAAAAGTGGTCTTTCTGGGAGCAAAGGAGATAGTTGAGGGAGAGAAGTGGGAAAGGGTGGGAAAGAATGTCTTGTATCGGAGAGCAACTGTGGTCTCTTTGGTGTGCCAAGTGGTGTGTTGGGGAGAAAACGTGGTAAATAGGGGTGCAAATGTCCCCTGGAGGAGTGTCAAGTAGTATTCTGGAGAGCAAATGTCAGGTATTTCTCAGCAAAGTGCTGTTTCGGGGAGATAGTAGCATCCTTGGTTGTAAAATGACAGGTGTTTGTGAGAAAGCTGGTATTTTGGGAAAAAAGGCCGTATTTGGAAGAAGAAGCAGGACTTTCAGGGGGAATGTACGCCATCTTTGGGAGGAAACGGGTCTTTGTGGGAGAAAATGTGGTGTATTTGGGTGAAACCTGGTGTGCCTGGGAGAAAAGGCCATTTAGATGGGAGTAAGTGTGATCCTGAGGAGCGTCAAGTAATATTCTTGGGATGAAAGGGGAGGTATTTCTAAGAGCAGTGGTATTTCTGGGAGAAAATGTCTTGTTTTGGGAGAAAATGTTGTCTTTTGGGGGGCAGAAGCTGGTATTTCTGTGACAAAACGCCATCTTGCTGGGAGTAAGTGTGATGCTGTGGAGCGTAAAGCAGCATTTGTGTTAGAAAATGGGAGCTCTTTCTTGGAGTAGTGGTATTTCTGGGAGAAAATGAGCTGTCTTGGGGCTAAAAATGGTGTATGTGTGATGAAATGCCCCATTTCTGGAAGAAAGTGTCCTCTTGAGGAGTGTAGTGTTGTCTATTGGGGAGGAAATGGGAACTATTCTGAAGAGTCCTGGTATTTCTGGGAGAAAATGTGTGATGTGGGGGGGAGAAGGTCATGTACCTGTGAGAAAGCTGTTGTTTCTGGGAGCAAATGCCAGGTATTTGTGAGCAAAGGGATGCTTGAGAGGGAAAAGGCCATCTCTTTGGGATCCAAGTGGTATTTCTGTTAGAAAATGCCAAAAAATCTGGGAGGAAGTGTCTTCAGGAGGCGTGTCATGGAGTAGATGTGGGAGGAAATGGAGGTATTTCTAAGAGTAGCGGCATTTCTGGGAGCAAATGTGGTCTTTGGGGAAGAAAATGTCGTCCTGAGGGAAGAAAACAGGCCTTTCTTCCCGAAAATGTCATCCAATGGGGAGAAAACCTCCTGTCTTGGGGAGAAAAGTGGTCTTTGTGGGAGCAAGTGTCCTCTTCTTGGTTGCAAGTGTCCCATTTGGTCTTGTCATGGAGGCTTTTTGGGAGCAAGCGTGTGTCTGTTGTCAGAGAAGGGGTATTTGTGGGAGCAAATATCCTCTTCTTGGAAGAGAAGGTGAAATTTCCCAATGGAAAAGTGGTCTTTCTGGGAGCAAAGGAGATAGTTGAGGGAGAGAAGTGGGAAAGGGTGGGAAAGAATGTCTTGTATCGGAGAGCAACTGTGGTCTCTTTGGTGTGCCAAGTGGTGTGTTGGGGAGAACACGTGGTAAATAGGGGTGCAAATGTCCCCTGGAGGAGTGTCAAGTAGTATTCTGGAGAGCAAATGTCAGGTATTTCTCAGCAAAGTGCTGTTTCGGGGAGATAGTAGCATCCTTGGTTGTAAAATGACAGGTGTTTGTGAGAAAGCTGGTATTTTGGGAAAAAAGGCCGTATTTGGAAGAAGAAGCAGGAATTTCTGGGGAATGTACGCCATCTTTGGGAGGAAACGGGTCTTTGTGGGAGAAAATGTGGTGTATTTGGGTGAAACCTGGTGTGCCTGGAGAAAAGGCCATTTAGATGGGAGTAAGTGTGATCCTGAGGAGCGTCAAGTAGTATTCTTGGGATGAAAGGGGAGGTATTTCTAAGAGCAGTGGTATTTCTGGGAGAAAATGTCTTGTTTTGGGAGAAAATGTTGTCTTTTGTGGGGCAGAAGCTGGTATTTCTGTGACAAAACGCCACCTTGCTGGGAGTAAGTGTGATCTTGGGGAGCGTAAAGCAGCATTTGTGTTAGAAAATGGGAGCTCTTTCTTGGAGTAGTGGTATTTCTGGGAGAAAATGAGCTGTCTTGGGGATAAAAATGGTGTATGTGTGATGAAATGCCCCATTTCTGGAAGAAAGTGTCCTCTTGAGGAGTGTAGTGTTGTCTATTGGGGAGGAAATGGGAACTATTCTGAAGAGTCCTGGTATTTCTGGGAGAAAATGTGTGATGTGGGGGGGAGAAGGTCATGTACCTGTGAGAAAGCTGTTGTTTCTGGGAGCAAATGCCAGGTATTTGTGAGCAAAGGGATGCTTGAGAGGGAAAAGGCCATCTCTTTGGGATCCAAGTGGTATTTCTGTTAGAAAATGCCAAAAAATCTGGGAGGAAGTGTCATCAGGAGGCGTGTCATGGAGTAGATGTGGGAGGAGATGGAGGTATTTCTAAGAGTAATTCTGAGAGCAAATGTGGTCTTTGGGGAAGAAAATGTCGTCCTGAGGGAAGAAAACAGGCCTTTCTTCCCGAAAATGTCATCCAATGGGGAGAAAACCTCCTCCCTTGGGGAGAAAAGTGGTCTTTGTGGGAGCAAGTGTCCTCTTCTTGGTTGCAAGTGTCCCATTTGGTCTTGTCATGGAGGCTTTTTGGGAGCAAGCGTGTGTCAGTGGTAAGAGAAGGGGTATTTGTGGGAGCAAATATCCTCTTCTTGGAAGAGAAGGTGAAATTTCCCAATGGAAAAGTGGTCTTTCTGGGAGCAAAGGAGATAGTTGAGGGAGAGAAGTGGGAAAGGGTGGGAAAGAATGTCTTGTATCGGAGAGCAACTGTGGTCTCTTTGGTGTGCCAAGTGGTGTGTTGGGGA
Source organism: Chrysolophus pictus (assembly GCA_037305975.1). Lineage (NCBI taxonomy): Eukaryota > Metazoa > Chordata > Aves > Galliformes > Phasianidae > Chrysolophus > Chrysolophus pictus. Next base: position 36,032,508 of record CM074581.1, on the reverse strand, counting down.
GAAAACGTGGTAAATAGGGGTGCAAATGTCCCCTGGAGGAGTGTCAAGTAGTATTCTGGAGAGCAAATGTCAGGTATTTCTCAGCAAAGTGCTGTTTCGGGGAGATAGTAGCATCCTTGGTTGTAAAATGACAGGTGTTTGTGAGAAAGCTGGTATTTTGGGAAAAAAGGCCGTATTTGGAAGAAGAAGCAGGACTTTCAGGGGGAATGTACGCCATCTTTGGGAGGAAACGGGTCTTTGTGGGAGAAAATGTGGTGTATTTGGGTGAAACCTGGTGTGCCTGGGAGAAAAGGCCATTTAGATGGGAGTAAGTGTGATCTTGAGGAGCGTCAAGTAGTATTCTTGGGATGAAAGGGGAGGTATTTCTAAGAGCAGTGGTATTTCTGGGAGAAAATGTCTTGTTTTGGGAGAAAATGTTGTCTTTTGTGGGGCAGAAGCTGGTATTTCTGTGACAAAACGCCACCTTGCTGGGAGTAAGTGTGATGTTGGGGAGCGTAAAGCAGCATTTGTGTTAGAAAATGGGAGCTGTTTCTTGGAGTAGTGGTATTTCTGGGAGAAAATGAGCTGTCTTGGGGCTAAAAATGGTGTATGTGTGATGAAATGCCCCATTTCTGGAAGAAAGTGTCCTCTTGAGGAGTGTAGTGTTGTCTATTGGGGAGGAAATGGGAACTATTTGCATGAGTCTGGAGTTTCTGGGAGAAAATGTGTGATGTGGGGGGGAGAAGGTCATGTACCTGTGAGAAAGCTGTTGTTTCTGGGAGCAAATGCCAGGTATTTGTGAGAAAAGGGATGCTTGAGAGGGAAAAGGCCATCTCTTTGGGATCCAAGTGGTATTTCTGTTAGAAAATGCGCCAAATCTGGGAGGAAGTGTCATCAGGAGGCGTGTCATGGAGTAGATGTGGGAGGAAATGGAGGTATTTCTAAGAGTAGCGGTATTTCTGGGAGCAAATGTGGTCTTTGGGGAAGAAAATGTCGTCCTGAGGGAAGAAAACAGGCCTTTCTTCCCGAAAATGTCATCCAATGGGGAGAAAACCTCCTCCCTTGGGGAGAAAAGTGGTCTTTGTGGGAGCAAGTGTCCTCTTCTTGGTTGCAAGTGTCCCATTTGGTCTTGTCATGGAGGCTTTTTGGGAGCAAGCGTGTGTCTGTTGTCAGAGAAGGGGTATTTGTGGGAGCAAATATCCTCTTCCTGGAAGAGAAGGTGAAATTTCCCAATGGAAAAGTGGTCTTTCTGGGAGCAAAGGAGATAGTTGAGGGAGAGAAGTGGGAAAGGGTGGGAAAGAATGTCTTGTATCGGAGAGCAACTGTGGTCTCTTTGGTGTGCCAAGTGGTGTGTTGGGGAGAAAACGTGGTAAATAGGGGTGCAAATGTCCCCTGGAGGAGTGTCAAGTAGTATTCTGGAGAGCAAATGTCAGGTATTTCTCAGCAAAGTGCTGTTTCGGGGAGATAGTAGCATCCTTGGTTGTAAAATGACAGGTGTTTGTGAGAAAGCTGGTATTTTGGGAAAAAAGGCCGTATTTGGAAGAAGCAGCAGGACTTTCAGGGGGAATGTACGCCATCTTTGGGAGGAAACGGGACTTTGTGGGAGAAAGTGTTGTGTATTTGGGTGAAACCTGGTGTGCCTGGGAGAAAAGGCCATTTAGATGGGAGTAAGTGTGATCCTGAGGAGCGTCAAGTAATATTCTTGGGATGAAAGGGGAGGTATTTCTAAGAGCAGTGGTATTTCTGGGAGAAAATGTCTTGTTTTGGGAGAAAATGTTGTCTTTTGTGGGGCAGAAGCTGGTATTTCTGTGACAAAACGCCACCTTGCTGGGAGTAAGTGTGATGTTGGGGAGCGTAAAGCAGCATTTGTGTTAGAAAATGGGAGCTGTTTCTTGGAGTAGTGGTATTTCTGGGAGAAAATGAGCTGTCTTGGGGCTAAAAATGGTGTATGTGTGATGAAATGCCCCATTTCTGGAAGAAAGTGTCCTCTTGAGGAGTGTAGTGTTGTCTATTGGGGAGGAAATGGGAACTATTCTGAAGAGTCCTGGTATTTCTGGGAGAAAATGTGTGATGTGGGGGGGAGAAGGTCATGTACCTGTGAGAAAGCTGGTGTTTCTGTGAGCAAATGCCAGGCATTTGTGAGAAAAGGGATGCTTGAGAGGGAAAAGGCCATCTCTTTGGGATCCAAGTGGTATTTCTGTTAGAAAATGCGCCAAATCTGGGAGGAAGTGTCTTCAGGAGGCGTGTCATGGAGTAGATGTGGGAGGAAATGGAGGTATTTCTAAGAGTAGCGGTATTTCTGGGAGCAAATGTGGTCTTTGGGGAAGAAAATGTCGTCCTGAGGGAAGAAAACAGGCCTTTCTTCCCGAAAATGTCATCCAATGGGGAGAAAACCTCCTCCCTTGGGGAGAAAAGTGGTCTTTGTGGGAGCAAGTGTCCTCTTCTTGGTTGCAAGTGTCCCATTTGGTCTTGTCATGGAGGTCTCTTGGGAGAAAGCATGTGGTAGTTGTCAGAGAAGGGGTATTTGTGGGAGCAAATATCCTCTTCTTGGAAGAGAAGGTGAAATTTCCCAATGGAAAAGTGGTCTTTCTGGGAGCAAAGGAGATAGTTGAGGGAGAGAAGTGGGAAAGGGTGGGAAAGAATGTCTTGTATCGGAGAGCAACTGTGGTCGCTTTGGTGTGCCAAGTGGTGTGTTGGGGAGAACACGTGGTAAATAGGAGTGCAAATGTCCCCTGGAGGAGTGTCAAGTAGTATTCTGGAGAGCAAATGTCAGGTATTACTCAGCAAAGTGCTGTTTCGGGGAGATAGTAGCATCCTTGGTTGTAAAATGACAGGTGTTTGTGAGAAAGCTGGTATTTTGGGAAAAAAGGCCGTATTTGGAAGAAGAAGCAGGAATTTCTGGGGAATGTACGCCATCTTTGGGAGGAAACGGGTCTTTGAGGGAGAAAATGTGGTGTATTTGGGTGAAACCTGGTGTGCCTGGAGAAAAGGCCATTTAGATGGGAGTAAGTGTGATCCTGAGGAGCGTCAAGTAGTATTCTTGGGATGAAAGGGGAGGTATTTCTAAGAGCAGTGGTATTTCTGGGAGAAAATGTCTTGTTTTGGGAGAAAATGTTGTCTTTTGTGGGGCAGAAGCTGGTATTTCTGTGACAAAACGCCACCTTGCTGGGAGTAAGTGTGATGTTGGGGAGTGTCAAGCAGCATTTGTGTTAGAAAATGGGAGCTGTTTCTTGGAGTAGTGGTATTTCTGGGAGAAAATGAGCTGTCTTGGGGCTAAAAATGGTGTATGTGTGATGAAATGCCCCATTTCTGGAAGAAAGTGTCCTCTTGAGGAGTGTAGTGTTGTCTATTGGGGAGGAAATGGGAACTATTCTGAAGAGTCCTGGTATTTCTGGGAGAAAATGTGTGGTGTGGGGGGGAGAAGGTCATGTACCTGTGAGAAAGCTGTTGTTTCTGGGAGCAAATGCCAGGTATTTGTGAGCAAAGGGATGCTTGAGAGGGAAAAGGCCATCTCTTTGGGATCCAAGTGGTATTTCTGTTAGAAAATGCGCCAAATCTGGGAGGAAGTGTCATCAGGAGGCGTGTCATGGAGTAGATGTGGGAGGAGATGGAGGTATTTCTAAGAGTAATTCTGGGAGCAAATGTGGTCTTTGGGGAAGAAAATGTCATCCTGAGGGAAGAAAACAGGCCTTTCTTCCCGAAAATGTCATCCAATGGGGAGAAAACCTCCTCCCTTGGGGAGAAAAGTGGTCTTTGTGGGAGCAAGTGTCCTCTTCTTGGTTGCAAGTGTCCCATTTGGTCTTGTCATGGAGGCTTTTTGGGAGCAAGCGTGTGTCAGTGGTCAGAGAAGGGGTATTTGTGGGAGCAAATATCCTCTTCTTGGAAGAGAAGGTGAAATTTCCCAATGGAAAAGTGGTATTTCTGGGAGCAAAGGAGATAGTTGAGGGAGAGAAGTGGGAAAGGGTGGGAAAGAATGTCTTGTATCGGAGAGCAACTGTGGTCGCTTTGGTGTGCCAAGTGGTGTGTTGGGGAGAAAACGTGGTAAATAGGGGTGCAAATGTCCCCTGGAGGAGTGTCAAGTAGTATTCTGGAGAGCAAATGTCAGGTATTTCTCAGCAAAGTGCTGTTTTGGGGAGATAGTAGCATCCTTGGTTGTAAAATGACAGGTGTTTGTGAGAAAGCTGGTATTTTGGGAAAAAAGGCCGTATTTGGAAGAAGCAGCAGGAATTTCTGGGGAATGTACGCCATCTTTGGGAGGAAACGGGTCTTTGAGGGAGAAAATGTGGTGTATTTGGGTGAAACCTGGTGTGCCTGGGAGAAAAGGCCATTTAGATGGGAGTAAGTGTGATCCTGAGGAGCGTCAAGTAATATTCTTGGGATGAAAGGGGAGGTATTTCTAAGAGCAGTGGTATTTCTGGGAGAAAATGTCTTGTTTTGGGAGAAAATGTTGTCTTTTGTGGGGCAGAAGCTGGTATTTCTGTGACAAAACGCCACCTTGCTGGGAGTAAGTGTGATGTTGGGGAGGGTCAAGCAGCATTTGTGTTAGAAAATGGGAGCTCTTTCTTGGAGTAGTGGTATTTCTGGGAGAAAATGAGCTGTCTTGGGGCTAAAAATGGTGTATGTGTGATGAAATGCCCCATTTCTGGAAGAAAGTGTCCTCTTGAGGAGTGTAGTGTTGTCTATTGGGGAGGAAATGGGAACTATTCTGAAGAGTCCTGGTATTTCTGGGAGAAAATGTGTGATGTGGGGGGGAGAAGGTCATGTACCTGTGAGAAAGCTGGTGTTTCTGTGAGCAAATGCCAGGTATTTGTGAGAAAAGGGATGCTTGAGAGGGAAAAGGCCATCTCTTTGGGATCCAAGTGGTATTTCTGTTAGAAAATGCGCCAAATCTGGGAGTAAGTGTCTTCAGGAGGCGTGTCATGGAGTAGATGTGGGAGGAAATGGAGGTATTTCTAAGAGTAGCGGTATTTCTGGGAGCAAATGTGGTCTTTGGGGAAGAAAATGTCGTCCTGAGGGAAGAAAACAGGCCTTTCTTCCCGAAAATGTCATCCAATGGGGAGAAAACCTCCTGTCTTGGGGAGAAAAGTGGTCTTTGTGGGAGCAAGTGTCCTCTTCTTGGTTGCAAGTGTCCCATTTGGTCTTGTCATGGAGGTCTCTTGGGAGAAAGCATGTGGTAGTTGTCAGAGAAGGGGTATTTGTGGGATCAAATATCCTCTTCTTGGAAGAGAAGGAGAAATTTCCCAATGGAAAAGTGGTCTTTCTGGGAGCAAAGGAGATAGTTGAGGGAGAGAAGTGGGAAAGGGTGGGAAAGAATGTCTTGTATCGGAGAGCAACTGTGGTCGCTTTGGTGTGCCAAGTGGTGTGTTGGGGAGAACACGTGGTAAATAGGGGTGCAAATGTCCCCTGGAGGAGTGTCAAGTAGTATTCTGGAGAGCAAATGTCAGGTATTTCTCAGCAAAGTGCTGTTTTGGGGAGATAGTAGCATCCTTGGTTGTAAAATGACAGGTGTTTGTGAGAAAGCTGGTATTTTGGGAAAAAAGGCCGTATTTGGAAGAAGAAGCAGGAATTTCTGGGGAATGTACGCCATCTTTGGGAGGAAACGGGTCTTTGAGGGAGAAAATGTGGTGTATTTGGGTGAAACCTGGTGTGCCTGGGAGAAAAGGCCATTTAGATGGGAGTAAGTGTGATCTTGAGGAGCGTCAAGTAGTATTCTTGGGATGAAAGGGGAGGTATTTCTAAGAGCAGTGGTATTTCTGGGAGAAAATGTCTTGTTTTGGGAGAAAATGTTGTCTTTTGTGGGGCAGAAGCTGGTATTTCTGTGACAAAACGCCACCTTGCTGGGAGTAAGTGTGATCTTGGGGAGGGTCAAGCAGCATTTGTGTTAGAAAATGGGAGCTGTTTCTTGGAGTAGTGGTATTTCTGGGAGAAAATGAGCTGTCTTGGGGCTAAAAATGGTGTATGTGTGATGAAATGCCCCATTTCTGGAAGAAAGTGTCCTCTTGAGGAGTGTAGTGTTGTCTATTGGGGAGGAAATGGGAACTATTCTGAAGAGTCCTGGTATTTCTGGGAGAAAATGTGTGGTGTGGGGGGGGAGAAGGTCATGTACCTGTGAGAAAGCTGTTGTTTCTGGGAGCAAATGCCAGGTATTTGTGAGCAAAGGGATGCTTGAGAGGGAAAAGACCATCTCTTTGGGATCCAAGTGGTATTTCTGTTAGAAAATGCGCCAAATCTGGGAGTAAGTGTCTTCAGGAGGCGTGTCATGGAGTAGATGTGGGAGGAAATGGAGGTATTTCTAAGAGTAATTCTGGGAGCAAATGTGGTCTTTGGGGAAGAAAATGTCGTCCTGAGGGAAGAAAACAGGCCTTTCTTCCCGAAAATGTCATCCAATGGGGAGAAAACCTCCTCCCTTGGGGAGAAAAGTGGTCTTTGTGGGAGCAAGTGTCCTCTTCTTGGTTGCAAGTGTCCCATTTGGTCTTGTCATGGAGGTCTCTTGGGAGAAAGCATGTGGTAGTTGTCAGAGAAGGGGTATTTGTGGGAGCAAATATCCTCTTCTTGGAAGAGAAGGTGAAATTTCCCAATGGAAAAGTGGTCTTTCTGGGAGCAAAGGAGATAGTTGAGGGAGAGAAGTGGGAAAGGGTGGGAAAGAATGTCTTGTATCGGAGAGCAACTGTGGTCGCTTTGGTGTGCCAAGTGGTGTGTTGGGGAGAACACGTGGTAAATAGGGGTGCAAATGTCCCCTGGAGGAGTGTCAAGTAGTATTCTGGAGAGCAAATGTCAGGTATTACTCAGCAAAGTGCTGTTTCGGGGAGATAGTAGCATCCTTGGTTGTAAAATGACAGGTGTTTGTGAGAAAGCTGATATTTTGGGAAAAAAGGCCGTATTTGGAAGAAGAAGCAGGACTTTCAGGGGGAATGTACGCCATCTTTGGGAGGAAACGGGTCTTTGAGGGAGAAAATGTTGTGTATTTGGGTGAAACCTGGTGTGCCTGGGAGAAAAGGCCATTTAGATGGGAGTAAGTGTGATCCTGAGGAGCGTCAAGTAATATTCTTGGGATGAAAGGGGAGGTATTTCTAAGAGCAGTGGTATTTCTGGGAGAAAATGTCTTGTTTTGGGAGAAAATGTTGTCTTTTGGGGGGCAGAAGCTGGTATTTCTGTGACAAAACGCCACCTTGCTGGGAGTAAGTGTGATGTTGGGGAGCGTAAAGCAGCATTTGTGTTAGAAAATGGGAGCTGTTTCTTGGAGTAGTGGTATTTCTGGGAGAAAATGAGCTGTCTTGGGGCTAAAAATGGTGTATGTGTGATGAAATGCCCCATTTCTGGAAGAAAGTGTCCTCTTGAGGAGTGTAGTGTTGTCTATTGGGGAGGAAATGGGAACTATTCTGAAGAGTCCTGGTATTTCTGGGAGAAAATGTGTGATGTGGGGGGGAGAAGGTCATGTACCTGTGAGAAAGCTGGTGTTTCTGTGAGCAAATGCCAGGTATTTGTGAGCAAAGGGATGCTTGAGAGGGAAAAGGCCATCTCTTTGGGATCCAAGTGGTATTTCTGTTAGAAAATGCGCCAAATCTGGGAGTAAGTGTCTTCAGGAGGCGTGTCATGGAGTAGATGTGGGAGGAAATGGAGGTATTTCTAAGAGTAGCGGTATTTCTGGGAGCAAATGTGGTCTTTGGGGAAGAAAATGTCGTCCTGAGGGAAGAAAACAGGCCTTTCTTCCCGAAAATGTCATCCAATGGGGAGAAAACCTCCTGTCTTGGGGAGAAAAGTGGTCTTTGTGGGAGCAAGTGTCCTCTTCTTGGTTGCAAGTGTCCCATTTGGTCTTGTCATGGAGGTCTCTTGGGAGAAAGCGTGTGGTAGTTGTCAGAGAAGGGGTATTTGTGGGAGCAAATATCCTCTTCTTGGAAGAGAAGGAGAAATTTCCCAATGGAAAAGTGGTCTTTCTGGGAGCAAAGGAGATAGTTGAGGGAGAGAAGTGGGAAAGGGTGGGAAAGAATGTCTTGTATCGGAGAGCAACTGTGGTCGCTTTGGTGTGCCAAGTGGTGTGTTGGGGAGAACACGTGGTAAATAGGGGTGCAAATGTCCCCTGGAGGAGTGTCAAGTAGTATTCTGGAGAGCAAATGTCAGGTATTTCTCAGCAAAGTGCTGTTTTGGGGAGATAGTAGCATCCTTGGTTGTAAAATGACAGGTGTTTGTGAGAAAGCTGGTATTTTGGGAAAAAAGGCCGTATTTGGAAGAAGAAGCAGGAATTTCTGGGGAATGTACGCCATCTTTGGGAGGAAACGGGTCTTTGAGGGAGAAAATGTGGTGTATTTGGGTGAAACCTGGTGTGCCTGGGAGAAAAGGCCATTTAGATGGGAGTAAGTGTGATCTTGAGGAGCGTCAAGTAGTATTCTTGGGATGAAAGGGGAGGTATTTCTAAGAGCAGTGGTATTTCTGGGAGAAAATGTCTTGTTTTGGGAGAAAATGTTGTCTTTTGTGGGGCAGAAGCTGGTATTTCTGTGACAAAACGCCACCTTGCTGGGAGTAAGTGTGATGTTGGGGAGGGTCAAGCAGCATTTGTGTTAGAAAATGGGAGCTGTTTCTTGGAGTAGTGGTATTTCTGGGAGAAAATGAGCTGTCTTGGGGCTAAAAATGGTGTATGTGTGATGAAATGCCCCATTTCTGGAAGAAAGTGTCCTCTTGAGGAGTGTAGTGTTGTCTATTGGGGAGGAAATGGGAACTATTCTGAAGAGTCCTGGTATTTCTGGGAGAAAATGTGTGGTGTGGGGGGGAGAAGGTCATGTACCTGTGAGAAAGCTGTTGTTTCTGGGAGCAAATGCCAGGTATTTGTGAGCAAAGGGATGCTTGAGAGGGAAAAGACCATCTCTTTGGGATCCAAGTGGTATTTCTGTTAGAAAATGCGCCAAATCTGGGAGTAAGTGTCTTCAGGAGGCGTGTCATGGAGTAGATGTGGGAGGAAATGGAGGTATTTCTAAGAGTAATTCTGGGAGCAAATGTGGTCTTTGGGGAAGAAAATGTCGTCCTGAGGGAAGAAAACAGGCCTTTCTTCCCGAAAATGTCATCCAATGGGGAGAAAACCTCCTGTCTTGGGGAGAAAAGTGGTCTTTGTGGGAGCAAGTGTCCTCTTCTTGGTTGCAAGTGTCCCATTTGGTCTTGTCATGGAGGCTTTTTGGGAGCAAGCGTGTGTCAGTGGTAAGAGAAGGGGTATTTGTGGGAGCAAATATCCTCTTCTTGGAAGAGAAGGTGAAATTTCCCAATGGAAAAGTGGTCTTTCTGGGAGCAAAGGAGATAGTTGAGGGAGAGAAGTGGGAAAGGGTGGGAAAGAATGTCTTGTATCGGAGAGCAACTGTGGTCTCTTTGGTGTGCCAAGTGGTGTGTTGGGGAGAAAACGTGGTAAATAGGGGTGCAAATGTCCCCTGGAGGAGTGTCAAGTAGTATTCTGGAGAGCAAATGTCAGGTATTTCTCAGCAAAGTGCTGTTTCGGGGAGATAGTAGCATCCTTGGTTGTAAAATGACAGGTGTTTGTGAGAAAGCTGGTATTGTGGGGAAAAAGGCCGTATTTGGAAGAAGAAGCAGGACTTTCAGGGGGAATGTACGCCATCTTTGGGAGGAAACGGGTCTTTGTGGGAGAAAATGTGGTGTATTTGGGTGAAACCTGGTGTGCCTGGGAGAAAAGGCCATTTAGATGGGAGTAAGTGTGATCCTGAGGAGCGTCAAGTAATATTCTTGGGATGAAAGGGGAGGTATTTCTAAGAGCAGTGGTATTTCTGGGAGAAAATGTCTTGTTTTGGGAGAAAATGTTGTCTTTTGGGGGGCAGAAGCTGGTATTTCTGTGACAAAAAGCCACCTTGCTGGGAGTAAGTGTGATCTTGGGGAGCGTAAAGCAGCATTTGTGTTAGAAAATGGGAGCTGTTTCTTGGAGTAGTGGTATTTCTGGGAGAAAATGAGCTGTCTTGGGGCTAAAAATGGTGTATGTGTGATGAAATGCCCCATTTCTGGAAGAAAGTGTCCTCTTGAGGAGTGTAGTGTTGTCTATTGGGGAGGAAATGGGAACTATTCTGAAGAGTCCTGGTATTTCTGGGAGAAAATGTGTGATGTGGGGGGGAGAAGGTCATGTACCTGTGAGAAAGCTGTTGTTTCTGGGAGCAAATGCCAGGTATTTGTGAGCAAAGGGATGCTTGAGAGGGAAAAGGCCATCTCTTTGGGATCCAAGTGGTATTTCTGTTAGAAAATGCGCCAAATCTGGGAGTAAGTGTCATCAGGAGGCGTGTCATGGAGTAGATGTGGGAGGAAATGGAGGTATTTCTAAGAGTAGCGGCATTTCTGGGAGCAAATGTGGTCTTTGGGGAAGAAAATGTCGTCCTGAGGGAAGAAAACAGGCCTTTCTTCCCGAAAATGTCATCCAATGGGGAGAAAACCTCCTCCCTTGGGGAGAAAAGTGGTCTTTGTGGGAGCAAGTGTCCTCTTCTTGGTTGCAAGTGTCCCATTTGGTCTTGTCATGGAGGTCTCTTGGGAGAAAGCATGTGGTAGTTGTCAGAGAAGGGGTATTTGTGGGAGCAAATATCCTCTTCTTGGAAGAGAAGGTGAAATTTCCCAATGGAAAAGTGGTCTTTCTGGGAGCAAAGGAGATAGTTGAGGGAGAGAAGTGGGAAAGGGTGGGAAAGAATGTCTTGTATCGGAGAGCAACTGTGGTCGCTTTGGTGTGCCAAGTGGTGTGTTGGGGAGAACACGTGGTAAATAGGGGTGCAAATGTCCCCTGGAGGAGTGTCAAGTAGTATTCTGGAGAGCAAATGTCAGGTATTACTCAGCAAAGTGCTGTTTCGGGGAGATAGTAGCATCCTTGGTTGTAAAATGACAGGTGTTTGTGAGAAAGCTGATATTTTGGGAAAAAAGGCCGTATTTGGAAGAAGAAGCAGGACTTTCAGGGGGAATGTACGCCATCTTTGGGAGGAAACGGGTCTTTGAGGGAGAAAATGTTGTGTATTTGGGTGAAACCTGGTGTGCCTGGGAGAAAAGGCCATTTAGATGGGAGTAAGTGTGATCCTGAGGAGCGTCAAGTAATATTCTTGGGATGAAAGGGGAGGTATTTCTAAGAGCAGTGGTATTTCTGGGAGAAAATGTCTTGTTTTGGGAGAAAATGTTGTATTTTGGGGGGCAGAAGCTGGTATTTCTGTGACAAAACGCCACCTTGCTGGGAGTAAGTGTGATCTTGGGGAGGGTCAAGCAGCATTTGTGTTAGAAAATGGGAGCTGTTTCTTGGAGTAGTGGTATTTCTGGGAGAAAATGAGCTGTCTTGGGGATAAAAATGGTGTATGTGTGATGAAATGCCCCATTTCTGGAAGAAAGTGTCCTCTTGAGGAGTGTAGTGTTGTCTATTGGGGAGGAAATGGGAACTATTCTGAAGAGTCCTGGTATTTCTGGGAGAAAATGTGTGGTGTGGGGGGGAGAAGGTCATGTACCTGTGAGAAAGCTGTTGTTTCTGGGAGCAAATGCCAGGTATTTGTGAGAAAAGGGATGCTTGAGAGGGAAAAGGCCATCTCTTTGGGATCCAAGTGGTATTTCTGTTAGAAAATGCACCAAATCTGGAGTAAGTGTCTTCAGGAGGCGTGTCATGGAGTAGATGTGGGAGGAAATGGAGGTATTTCTAAGAGTAGCGGTATTTCTGGGAGCAAATGTGGTCTTTGGGGAAGAAAATGTCGTCCTGAGGGAAGAAAACAGGCCTTTCTTCCCGAAAATGTCATCCAATGGGGAGAAAACCTCCTCCCTTGGGGAGAAAAGTGGTCTTTGTGGGAGCAAGTGTCCTCTTCTTGGTTGCAAGTGTCCCATTTGGTCTTGTCATGGAGGTCTCTTGGGAGAAAGCATGTGGTAGTTGTCAGAGAAGGGGTATTTGTGGGAGCAAATATCCTCTTCTTGGAAGAGAAGGTGAAATTTCCCAATGGAAAAGTGGTCTTTCTGGGAGCAAAGGAGATAGTTGAGGGAGAGAAGTGGGAAAGGGTGGGAAAGAATGTCTTGTATCGGAGAGCAACTGTGGTCTCTTTGGTGTGCCAAGTGGTGTGTTGGGGAGAAAACGTGGTAAATAGGGGTGCAAATGTCCCCTGGAGGAGTGTCAAGTAGTATTCTGGAGAGCAAATGTCAGGTATTTCTCAGCAAAGTGCTGTTTCGGGGAGATAGTAGCATCCTTGGTTGTAAAATGACAGGTGTTTGTGAGAAAGCTGGTATTGTGGGGAAAAAGGCCGTATTTGGAAGAAGAAGCAGGACTTTCAGGGGGAATGTACGCCATCTTTGGGAGGAAACGGGTCTTTGTGGGAGAAAATGTGGTGTATTTGGGTGAAACCTGGTGTGCCTGGGAGAAAAGGCCATTTAGATGGGAGTAAGTGTGATCCTGAGGAGCGTCAAGTAATATTCTTGGGATGAAAGGGGAGGTATTTCTAAGAGCAGTGGTATTTCTGGGAGAAAATGTCTTGTTTTGGGAGAAAATGTTGTCTTTTGGGGGGCAGAAGCTGGTATTTCTGTGACAAAAAGCCACCTTGCTGGGAGTAAGTGTGATCTTGGGGAGCGTAAAGCAGCATTTGTGTTAGAAAATGGGAGCTGTTTCTTGGAGTAGTGGTATTTCTGGGAGAAAATGAGCTGTCTTGGGGCTAAAAATGGTGTATGTGTGATGAAATGCCCCATTTCTGGAAGAAAGTGTCCTCTTGAGGAGTGTAGTGTTGTCTATTGGGGAGGAAATGGGAACTATTCTGAAGAGTCCTGGTATTTCTGGGAGAAAATGTGTGATGTGGGGGGGAGAAGGTCATGTACCTGTGAGAAAGCTGTTGTTTCTGGGAGCAAATGCCAGGTATTTGTGAGAAAAGGGATGCTTGAGAGGGAAAAGGCCATCTCTTTGGGATCCAAGTGGTATTTCTGTTAGAAAATGCGCCAAATCTGGGAGTAAGTGTCATCAGGAGGCGTGTCATGGAGTAGATGTGGGAGGAAATGGAGGTATTTCTAAGAGTAGCGGCATTTCTGGGAGCAAATGTGGTCTTTGGGGAAGAAAATGTCGTCCTGAGGGAAGAAAACAGGCCTTTCTTCCCGAAAATGTCATCCAATGGGGAGAAAACCTCCTCCCTTGGGGAGAAAAGTGGTCTTTGTGGGAGCAAGTGTCCTCTTCTTGGTTGCAAGTGTCCCATTTGGTCTTGTCATGGAGGTCTCTTGGGAGAAAGCATGTGGTAGTTGTCAGAGAAGGGGTATTTGTGGGAGCAAATATCCTCTTCTTGGAAGAGAAGGTGAAATTTCCCAATGGAAAAGTGGTCTTTCTGGGAGCAAAGGAGATAGTTGAGGGAGAGAAGTGGGAAAGGGTGGGAAAGAATGTCTTGTATCGGAGAGCAACTGTGGTCGCTTTGGTGTGCCAAGTGGTGTGTTGGGGAGAACACGTGGTAAATAGGGGTGCAAATGTCCCCTGGAGGAGTGTCAAGTAGTATTCTGGAGAGCAAATGTCAGGTATTACTCAGCAAAGTGCTGTTTCGGGGAGATAGTAGCATCCTTGGTTGTAAAATGACAGGTGTTTGTGAGAAAGCTGATATTTTGGGAAAAAAGGCCGTATTTGGAAGAAGAAGCAGGACTTTCAGGGGGAATGTACGCCATCTTTGGGAGGAAACGGGTCTTTGAGGGAGAAAATGTTGTGTATTTGGGTGAAACCTGGTGTGCCTGGGAGAAAAGGCCATTTAGATGGGAGTAAGTGTGATCCTGAGGAGCGTCAAGTAATATTCTTGGGATGAAAGGGGAGGTATTTCTAAGAGCAGTGGTATTTCTGGGAGAAAATGTCTTGTTTTGGGAGAAAATGTTGTATTTTGGGGGGCAGAAGCTGGTATTTCTGTGACAAAACGCCACCTTGCTGGGAGTAAGTGTGATCTTGGGGAGGGTCAAGCAGCATTTGTGTTAGAAAATGGGAGCTGTTTCTTGGAGTAGTGGTATTTCTGGGAGAAAATGAGCTGTCTTGGGGATAAAAATGGTGTATGTGTGATGAAATGCCCCATTTCTGGAAGAAAGTGTCCTCTTGAGGAGTGTAGTGTTGTCTATTGGGGAGGAAATGGGAACTATTCTGAAGAGTCCTGGTATTTCTGGGAGAAAATGTGTGGTGTGGGGGGGAGAAGGTCATGTACCTGTGAGAAAGCTGTTGTTTCTGGGAGCAAATGCCAGGTATTTGTGAGAAAAGGGATGCTTGAGAGGGAAAAGGCCATCTCTTTGGGATCCAAGTGGTATTTCTGTTAGAAAATGCACCAAATCTGGAGTAAGTGTCTTCAGGAGGCGTGTCATGGAGTAGATGTGGGAGGAAATGGAGGTATTTCTAAGAGTAGCGGTATTTCTGGGAGCAAATGTGGTCTTTGGGGAAGAAAATGTCGTCCTGAGGGAAGAAAACAGGCCTTTCTTCCCGAAAATGTCATCCAATGGGGAGAAAACCTCCTCCCTTGGGGAGAAAAGTGGTCTTTGTGGGAGCAAGTGTCCTCTTCTTGGTTGCAAGTGTCCCATTTGGTCTTGTCATGGAGGTCTCTTGGGAGAAAGCATGTGGTAGTTGTCAGAGAAGGGGTATTTGTGGGAGCAAATATCCTCTTCTTGGAAGAGAAGGTGAAATTTCCCAATGGAAAAGTGGTCTTTCTGGGAGCAAAGGAGATAGTTGAGGGAGAGAAGTGGGAAAGGGTGGGAAAGAATGTCTTGTATCGGAGAGCAACTGTGGTCGCTTTGGTGTGCCAAGTGGTGTGTTGGGGAGAACACGTGGTAAATAGGGGTGCAAATGTCCCCTGGAGGAGTGTCAAGTAGTATTCTGGAGAGCAAATGTCAGGTATTACTCAGCAAAGTGCTGTTTCGGGGAGATAGTAGCATCCTTGGTTGTAAAATGACAGGTGTTTGTGAGAAAGCTGGTATTTTGGGAAAAAAGGCCATAGTTTGAAGAAGCAGCAGGAATTTCTGGGGAATGTACGCCATCTTTGGGAGGAAACGGGTCTTTGAGGGAGAAAATGTGGTGTATTTGGGTGAAACCTGGTGTGCCTGGGAGAAAAGGCCATTTAGATGGGAGTAAGTGTGATCCTGAGGAGCGTCAAGTAATATTCTTGGGATGAAAGGGGAGGTATTTCTAAGAGCAGTGGTATTTCTGGGAGAAAATGTCTTGTTTTGGGAGAAAATGTTGTCTTTTGGGGGGCAGAAGCTGGTATTTCTGTGACAAAACGCCACCTTGCTGGGAGTAAGTGTGATGTTGGGGAGCGTAAAGCAGCATTTGTGTTAGAAAATGGGAGCTGTTTCTTGGAGTAGTGGTATTTCTGGGAGAAAATGAGCTGTCTTGGGGCTAAAAATGGTGTATGTGTGATGAAATGCCCCATTTCTGGAAGAAAGTGTCCTCTTGAGGAGTGTAGTGTTGTCTATTGGGGAGGAAATGGGAACTATTCTGAAGAGTCCTGGTATTTCTGGGAGAAAATGTGTGATGTGGGGGGGAGAAGGTCATGTACCTGTGAGAAAGCTGGTGTTTCTGTGAGCAAATGCCAGGTATTTGTGAGAAAAGGGATGCTTGAGAGGGAAAAGGCCATCTCTTTGGGATCCAAGTGGTATTTCTGTTAGAAAATGCGCCAAATCTGGGAGTAAGTGTCATCAGGAGGCGTGTCATGGAGTAGATGTGGGAGGAAATGGAGGTATTTCTAAGAGTAGCGGTATTTCTGGGAGCAAATGTGGTCTTTGGGGAAGAAAATGTCGTCCTGAGGGAAGAAAACAGGCCTTTCTTCCCGAAAATGTCATCCAATGGGGAGAAAACCTCCTCCCTTGGGGAGAAAAGTGGTCTTTGTGGGAGCAAGTGTCCTCTTCTTGGTTGCAAGTGTCCCATTTGGTCTTGTCATGGAGGTCTCTTGGGAGAAAGCATGTGGTAGTTGTCAGAGAAGGGGTATTTGTGGGAGCAAATATCCTCTTCTTGGAAGAGAAGGTGAAATTTCCCAATGGAAAAGTGGTCTTTCTGGGAGCAAAGGAGATAGTTGAGGGAGAGAAGTGGGAAAGGGTGGGAAAGAATGTCTTGTATCGGAGAGCAACTGTGGTCTCTTTGGTGTGCCAAGTGGTGTGTTGGGGAGAAAACGTGGTAAATAGGGGTGCAAATGTCCCCTGGAGGAGTGTCAAGTAGTATTCTGGAGAGCAAATGTCAGGTATTTCTCAGCAAAGTGCTGTTTTGGAGAGATAGTAGCATCCTTGGTTGTAAAATGACAGGTGTTTGTGAGAAAGCTGGTATTTTGGGAAAAAAGGCCATATTTGGAAGAAGAAGCAGGACTTAAAGGGGGAATGTACGCCATCTTTGGGAGGAAACGGGTCTTTGAGGGAGAAAATGTTGTGTATTTGGGTGAAACCTGGTGTGCCTGGGAGAAAAGGCCATTTAGATGGGAGTAAGTGTGATCCTGAGGAGCGTCAAGTAATATTCTTGGGATGAAAGGGGAGGTATTTCTAAGAGCAGTGGTATTTCTGGGAGAAAATGTCTTGTTTTGGGAGAAAATGTTGTCTTTTGGGGGGCAGAAGCTGGTATTTCTGTGACAAAACGCCACCTTGCTGGGAGTAAGTGTGATGTTGGGGAGCGTAAAGCAGCATTTGTGTTAGAAAATGGGAGCTGTTTCTTGGAGTAGTGGTATTTCTGGGAGAAAATGAGCTGTCTTGGGGCTAAAAATGGTGTATGTGTGATGAAATGCCCCATTTCTGGAAGAAAGTGTCCTCTTGAGGAGTGTAGTGTTGTCTATTGGGGAGGAAATGGGAACTATTCTGAAGAGTCCTGGTATTTCTGGGAGAAAATGTGTGATGTGGGGGGGAGAAGGTCATGTACCTGTGAGAAAGCTGTTGTTTCTGGGAGCAAATGCCAGGTATTTGTGAGAAAAGGGATGCTTGAGAGGGAAAAGGCCATCTCTTTGGGATCCAAGTGGTATTTCTGTTAGAAAATGCGCCAAATCTGGGAGTAAGTGTCTTCAGGAGGCGTGTCATGGAGTAGATGTGGGAGGAAATGGAGGTATTTCTAAGAGTAGCGGTATTTCTGGGAGCAAATGTGGTCTTTGGGGAAGAAAATGTCGTCCTGAGGGAAGAAAACAGGCCTTTCTTCCCGAAAATGTCATCCAATGGGGAGAAAACCTCCTCCCTTGGGGAGAAAAGTGGTCTTTGTGGGAGCAAGTGTCCTCTTCTTGGTTGCAAGTGTCCCATTTGGTCTTGTCATGGAGGTCTCTTGGGAGAAAGCATGTGGTAGTTGTCAGAGAAGGGGTATTTGTGGGAGCAAATATCCTCTTCCTGGAAGAGAAGGTGAAATTTCCCAATGGAAAAGTGGTCTTTTAGGGAGCAAAGGAGATAGTTGAGGGAGAGAAGTGGGAAAGGGTGGGAAAGAATGTCTTGTATCGGAGAGCAACTGTGGTCTCTTTGGTGTGCCAAGTGGTGTGTTGGGGAGAAAACGTGGTAAATAGGGGTGCAAATGTCCCCTGGAGGAGTGTCAAGTAGTATTCTGGAGAGCAAATGTCAGGTATTTCTCAGCAAAGTGCTGTTTTGGGGAGATAGTAGCATCCTTGGTTGTAAAATGACAGGTGTTTGTGAGAAAGCAGGTATTTTGGGAAAAAAGGCCATATTTGGAAGAAGAAGCAGGACTTTCAGGGGGAATGTACGCCATCTTTGGGAGGAAACGGGTCTTTGAGGGAGAAAATGTTGTGTATTTGGGTGAAACCTGGTGTGCCTGGGAGAAAAGGCCATTTAGATGGGAGTAAGTGTGATCCTGAGGAGCGTCAAGTAATATTCTTGGGATGAAAGGGGAGGTATTTCTAAGAGCAGTGGTATTTCTGGGAGAAAATGTCTTGTTTTGGGAGAAAATGTTGTCTTTTGGGGGGCAGAAGCTGGTATTTCTTTGACAAAACGCCACCTTGCTGGGAGTAAGTGTGATGTTGGGGAGCGTAAAGCAGCATTTGTGTTAGAAAATGGGAGCTCTTTCTTGGAGTAGTGGTATTTCTGGGAGAAAATGAGCTGTCTTGGGGCTAAAAATGGTGTATGTGTGATGAAATGCCCCATTTCTGGAAGAAAGTGTCCTCTTGAGGAGTGTAGTGTTGTCTATTGGGGAGGAAATGGGAACTATTCTGAAGAGTCCTGGTATTTCTGGGAGAAAATGTGTGATGTGGGGGGGAGAAGGTCATGTACCTGTGAGAAAGCTGTTGTTTCTGGGAGCAAATGCCAGGTATTTGTGAGCAAAGGGATGCTTGAGAGGGAAAAGGCCATCTCTTTGGGATCCAAGTGGTATTTCTGTTAGAAAATGCGCCAAATCTGGGAGTAAGTGTCATCAGGAGGCGTGTCATGGAGTAGATGTGGGAGGAAATGGAGGTATTTCTAAGAGTAGCGGTATTTCTGGGAGCAAATGTGGTCTTTGGGGAAGAAAATGTCGTCCTGAGGGAAGAAAACAGGCCTTTCTTCCCGAAAATGTCATCCAATGGGGAGAAAACCTCCTGTCTTGGGGAGAAAAGTGGTCTTTGTGGGAGCAAGTGTCCTCTTCTTGGTTGCAAGTGTCCCATTTGGTCTTGTCATGGAGGCTTTTTGGGAGCAAGCGTGTGTCTGTTGTCAGAGAAGGGGTATTTGTGGGAACAAATATCCTCTTCTTGGAAGAGAAGGTGAAATTTCCCAATGGAAAAGTGGTATTTCTGGGAGCAAAGGAGATAGTCGAGGGAGAGAAGTGGGAAAGGGTGGGAAAGAATGTCTTGTATTGGAGAGCAACTGTGGTCGCTTTGGTGTGCCAAGTGGTGTGTTGGGGAGAACACGTGGTAAATAGGGGTGCAAATGTCCCCTGGAGGAGTGTCAAGTAGTATTCTGGAGAGCAAATGTCAGGTATTACTCAGCAAAGTGCTGTTTCGGGGAGATAGTAGCATCCTTGGTTGTAAAATGACAGGTGTTTGTGAGAAAGCTGGTATTTTGGGAAAAAAGGCCGTATTTGGAAGAAGAAGCAGGACTTTCAGGGGGAATGTACGCCATCTTTGGGAGGAAACGGGTCTTTGTGGGAGAAAATGTTGTGTATTTGGGTGAAACCTGGTGTGCCTGGGAGAAAAGGCCATTTAGATGGGAGTAAGTGTGATCCTGAGGAGCGTCAAGTAATATTCTTGGGATGAAAGGGGAGGTATTTCTAAGAGCAGTGGTATTTCTGGGAGAAAATGTCTTGTTTTGGGAGAAAATGTTGTCTTTTGGGGGGCAGAAGCTGGTATTTCTGTGACAAAACGCCACCTTGCTGGGAGTAAGTGTGATGTTGTGGAGGGTCAAGCAGCATTTGTGTTAGAAAATGGGAGCTGTTTCTTGGAGTAGTGGT
Source organism: Chrysolophus pictus (assembly GCA_037305975.1). Classification (NCBI taxonomy): domain Eukaryota; kingdom Metazoa; phylum Chordata; class Aves; order Galliformes; family Phasianidae; genus Chrysolophus; species Chrysolophus pictus. Next base: position 36,013,229 of record CM074581.1, on the reverse strand, counting down.
ATTTCTGGGAGAAAATGAGCTGTCTTGGGGCTAAAAATGGTGTATGTGTGATGAAATGCCCCATTTCTGGAAGAAAGTGTCCTCTTGAGGAGTGTAGTGTTGTCTATTGGGGAGGAAATGGGAACTATTCTGAAGAGTCCTGGTATTTCTGGGAGAAAATGTGTGATGTGGGGGGGAGAAGGTCATGTACCTGTGAGAAAGCTGGTGTTTCTGGGAGCAAATGCCAGGTATTTGTGAGCAAAGGGATGCTTGAGAGGGAAAAGGCCATCTCTTTGGGATCCAAGTGGTATTTCTGTTAGAAAATGCGCCAAATCTGGGAGTAAGTGTCTTCAGGAGGCGTGTCATGGAGTAGATGTGGGAGGAAATGGAGGTATTTCTAAGAGTAGCGGTATTTCTGGGAGCAAATGTGGTCTTTGGGGAAGAAAATGTCGTCCTGAGGGAAGAAAACAGGCCTTTCTTCCCGAAAATGTCATCCAATGGGGAGAAAACCTCCTGTCTTGGGGAGAAAAGTGGTCTTTGTGGGAGCAAGTGTCCTCTTCTTGGTTGCAAGTGTCCCATTTGGTCTTGTCATGGAGGTCTCTTGGGAGAAAGCATGTGGTAGTTGTCAGAGAAGGGGTATTTGTGGGAGCAAATATCCTCTTCTTGGAAGAGAAGGTGAAATTTCCCAATGGAAAAGTGGTCTTTCTGGGAGCAAAGGAGATAGTCGAGGGAGAGAAGTGGGAAAGGGTAGGAAAGAATGTCTTGTATCGGAGAGCAACTGTGGTCGCTTTGGTGTGCCAAGTGGTGTGTTGGGGAGAACACGTGGTAAATAGGGGTGCAAATGTCCCCTGGAGGAGTGTCAAGTAGTATTCTGGAGAGCAAATGTCAGGTATTACTCAGCAAAGTGCTGTTTCGGGGAGATAGTAGCATCCTTGGTTGTAAAATGACAGGTGTTTTTGAGAAAGCTGGTATTTTGGGAAAAAAGGCCGTATTTGGAAGAAGAAGCAGGACTTTCAGGGGGAATGTACGCCATCTTTGGGAGGAAACGGGTCTTTGTGGGAGAAAATGTTGTGTATTTGGGTGAAACCTGGTGTGCCTGGGAGAAAAGGCCATTTAGATGGGAGTAAGTGTGATCCTGAGGAGCGTCAAGTAATATTCTTGGGATGAAAGGGGAGGTATTTCTAAGAGCAGTGGTATTTCTGGGAGAAAATGTCTTGTTTTGGGAGAAAATGTTGTCTTTTGGGGGGCAGAAGCTGGTATTTCTGTGACAAAACGCCACCTTGCTGGGAGTAAGTGTGATGTTGGGGAGCGTAAAGCAGCATTTGTGTTAGAAAATGGGAGCTGTTTCTTGGAGTAGTGGTATTTCTGGGAGAAAATGAGCTGTCTTGGGGATAAAAATGGTGTATGTGTGATGAAATGCCCCATTTCTGGAAGAAAGTGTCCTCTTGAGGAGTGTAGTGTTGTCTATTGGGGAGGAAATGGGAACTATTCTGAAGAGTCCTGGTATTTCTGGGAGAAAATGTGTGATGTGGGGGGGAGAAGGTCATGTACCTGTGAGAAAGCTGGTGTTTCTGGGAGCAAATGCCAGGTATTTGTGAGCAAAGGGATGCTTGAGAGGGAAAAGGCCATCTCTTTGGGATCCAAGTGGTATTTCTGTTAGAAAATGCGCCAAATCTGGGAGGAAGTGTCATCAGGAGGCGTGTCATGGAGTAGATGTGGGAGGAAATGGAGGTATTTCTAAGAGTAGCGGTATTTCTGGGAGCAAATGTGGTCTTTGGGGAAGAAAATGTCGTCCTGAGGGAAGAAAACAGGCCTTTCTTCCCGAAAATGTCATCCAATGGGGAGAAAACCTCCTCCCTTGGGGAGAAAAGTGGTCTTTGTGGGAGCAAGTGTCCTCTTCTTGGTTGCAAGTGTCCCATTTGGTCTTGTCATGGAGGCTTTTTGGGAGCAAGCCTGTGTCAATTGTCAGAGAAGGGGTATTTGTGGGAGCAAATATCCTCTTCCTGGAAGAGAAGGTGAAATTTCCTAATGGAAAAGTGGTCTTTCTGGGAGCAAAGGAGATAGTTGAGGGAGAGAAGTGGGAAAGGGTGGGAAAGAATGTCTTGTATCGGAGAGCAACTGTGGTCTCTTTGGTGTGCCAAGTGGTGTGTTGGGGAGAAAAGGTGGTAAATAGGGGTGCAAATGTCCCCTGGAGGAGTGTCAAGTAGTATTCTGGAGAGCAAATGTCAGGTATTTCTCAGCAAAGTGCTGTTTTGGGGAGATAGTAGCATCCTTGGTTGTAAAATGACAGGTGTTTGTGAGAAAGCTGGTATTTTGGGAAAAAAGGCCGTATTTGGAAGAAGCAGCAGGACTTTCAGGGGGAATGTACGCCATCTTTGGGAGGAAACGGGTCTTTGTGGGAGAAAATGTTGTGTATTTGGGTGAAACCTGGTGTGCCTGGGAGAAAAGGCCATTTAGATGGGAGTAAGTGTGATCCTGAGGAGCGTCAAGTAATATTCTTGGGATGAAAGGGGAGGTATTTCTAAGAGCAGTGGTATTTCTGGGAGAAAATGTCTTGTTTTGGGAGAAAATGTTGTCTTTTGGGGGGCAGAAGCTGGTATTTCTGTGACAAAACGCCACCTTGCTGGGAGTAAGTGTGATCTTGGGGAGGGTCAAGCAGCATTTGTGTTAGAAAATGGGAGCTGTTTCTTGGAGTAGTGGTATTTCTGGGAGAAAATGAGCTGTCTTGGGGCTAAAAATGGTGTATGTGTGATGAAATGCCCCATTTCTGGAAGAAAGTGTCCTCTTGAGGAGTGTAGTGTTGTCTATTGGGGAGGAAATGGGAACTATTCTGAAGAGTCCTGGTATTTCTGGGAGAAAATGTGTGATGTGGGGGGGAGAAGGTCATGTACCTGTGAGAAAGCTGTTGTTTCTGGGAGCAAATGCCAGGTATTTGTGAGCAAAGGGATGCTTGAGAGGGAAAAGGCCATCTCTTTGGGATCCAAGTGGTATTTCTGTTAGAAAATGCGCCAAATCTGGGAGGAAGTGTCTTCAGGAGGCGTGTCATGGAGTAGATGTGGGAGGAAATGGAGGTATTTCTAAGAGTAGCGGTATTTCTGGGAGCAAATGTGGTCTTTGGGGAAGAAAATGTCGTCCTGAGGGAAGAAAACAGGCCTTTCTTCCCGAAAATGTCATCCAATGGGGAGAAAACCTCCTCCCTTGGGGAGAAAAGTGGTCTTTGTGGGAGCAAGTGTCCTCTTCTTGGTTGCAAGTGTCCCATTTGGTCTTGTCATGGAGGCTTTTTGGGAGCAAGCGTGTGTCTGTTGTCAGAGAAGGGGTATTTGTGGGAGCAAATATCCTCTTCCTGGAAGAGAAGGTGAAATTTCCTAATGGAAAAGTGGTCTTTCTGGGAGCAAAGGAGATAGTTGAGGGAGAGAAGTGGGAAAGGGTGGGAAAGAATGTCTTGTATCGGAGAGCAACTGTGGTCTCTTTGGTGTGCCAAGTGGTGTGTTGGGGAGAAAAGGTGGTAAATAGGGGTGCAAATGTCCCCTGGAGGAGTGTCAAGTAGTATTCTGGAGAGCAAATGTCAGGTATTTCTCAGCAAAGTGCTGTTTTGGGGAGATAGTAGCATCCTTGGTTGTAAAATGACAGGTGTTTGTGAGAAAGCTGGTATTTTGGGAAAAAAGGCCGTATTTGGAAGAAGCAGCAGGACTTTCAGGGGGAATGTACGCCATCTTTGGGAGGAAACGGGTCTTTGTGGGAGAAAATGTTGTGTATTTGGGTGAAACCTGGTGTGCCTGGGAGAAAAGGCCATTTAGATGGGAGTAAGTGTGATCCTGAGGAGCGTCAAGTAATATTCTTGGGATGAAAGGGGAGGTATTTCTAAGAGCAGTGGTATTTCTGGGAGAAAATGTCTTGTTTTGGGAGAAAATGTTGTCTTTTGGGGGGCAGAAGCTGGTATTTCTGTGACAAAACGCCACCTTGCTGGGAGTAAGTGTGATGTTGGGGAGCGTAAAGCAGCATTTGTGTTAGAAAATGGGAGCTGTTTCTTGGAGTAGTGGTATTTCTGGGAGAAAATGAGCTGTCTTGGGGATAAAAATGGTGTATGTGTGATGAAATGCCCCATTTCTGGAAGAAAGTGTCCTCTTGAGGAGTGTAATGTTGTCTATTGGGGAGGAAATGGGAACTATTCTGAAGAGTCCTGGTATTTCTGGGAGAAAATGTGTGATGTGGGGGGGAGAAGGTCAGGTACCTGTGAGAAAGCTGGTGTTTCTGGGAGCAAATGCCAGGTATTTGTGAGAAAAGGGATGCTTGAGAGGGAAAAGGCCATCTCTTTGGGATCCAAGTGGTATTTCTGTTAGAAAATGCGCCAAATCTGGGAGTAAGTGTCATCAGGAGGCGTGTCATGGAGTAGATGTGGGAGGAAATGGAGGTATTTCTAAGAGTAGCGGTATTTCTGGGAGCAAATGTGGTCTTTGGGGAAGAAAATGTCGTCCTGAGGGAAGAAAACAGGCCTTTCTTCCCGAAAATGTCATCCAATGGGGAGAAAACCTCCTGTCTTGGGGAGAAATGTGGTCTTTGTGAGAGCAAGTGTCCTCTTCTTGGTTGCAAGTGTCCCATTTGGTCTTGTCACGGAGGCTTTTTGGGAGCAAGCTTGTGTCAGTTGTAAGAGAAGGGGTATTTGTGGGAGCAAATATCCTCTTCCTGGAAGAGAAGGTGAAATTTCCCAATGGAAAAGTGGTCTTTCTGGGAGCAAAGAAGATAGTTGAGGGAGAGAAGTGGGAAAGGGTGGGAAAGAATGTCTTGTATCGGAGAGCAACTGTGGTCTCTTTGGTGTGCCAAGTGGTGTGTTGGGGAGAAAACGTGGTAAATAGGGGTGCAAATGTCCCCTGGAGGAGTGTCAAGTAGTATTCTGGAGAGCAAATGTCAGGTATTTCTCAGCAAAGTGCTGTTTTGGGGAAATAGTAGCATCCTTGGTTGTAAAATGACAGGTGTTTGTGAGAAAGCTGGTATTTTGGGAAAAAAGGCCGTATTTGGAAGAAGAAGCAGGACTTTCAGGGGGAATGTACGCCATCTTTGGGAGGAAACGGGACTTTGTGGGAGAAAGTGTTGTGTATTTGGGTGAAACCTGGTGTGCCTGGGAGAAAAGGCCATTTAGATGGGAGTAAGTGTGATCCTGAGGAGCGTCAAGTAGTATTCCTGGGATGAAACGTGTGGTATTTCTAAGAGCAGTGGTATTTCTGGGAGAAAATGTCTTGTTTTGGGAGAAAATGTGCTGTTTTGGGGGGCAGAAGCTGGTATTTCTGTGACAAAATGCCATCTTGCTGGGAGTAAGTGTGATGTTGTGGAGTGTCAAGCAGCATTTGTGTTAGAAAATGGGAGCTGTTTCTTGGAGTAGTGGTATTTCTGGGAGAAAATGAGCTGTCTTGGGGATAAAAATGGTGTATGTGTGATGAAATGCCCCATTTCTGGAAGAAAGTGTCCTCTTGAGGAGTGTAGTGTTGTCTATTGGGGAGGAAATGGGAACTATTCTGAAGAGTCCTGGTATTTCTGGGAGAAAATGTGTGATGTGGGGGGGAGAAGGTCAGGTACCTGTGAGAAAGCTGGTGTTTCTGGGAGCAAATGCCAGGTATTTGTGAGAAAAGGGATGCTTGAGAGGGAAAAGGCCATCTCTTTGGGATCCAAGTGGTATTTCTGTTAGAAAATGCGCCAAATCTGGGAGTAAGTGTCATCAGGAGGCGTGTCATGGAGTAGATGTGGGAGGAAATGGAGGTATTTCTAAGAGTAGCGGTATTTCTGGGAGCAAATGTGGTCTTTGGGGAAGAAAATGTCGTCCTGAGGGAAGAAAACAGGCCTTTCTTCCCGAAAATGTCATCCAATGGGGAGAAAACCTCCTGTCTTGGGGAGAAAAGTGGTCTTTGTGGGAGCAAGTGTCCTCTTCTTGGTTGCAAGTGTCCCATTTGGTCTTGTCATGGAGGCTTTTTGGGAGCAAGCGTGTGTCAGTGGTAAGAGAAGGGGTATTTGTGGGAGCAAATATCCTCTTCCTGGAAGAGAAGGTGAAATTTCCTAATGGAAAAGTGGTCTTTCTGGGAGCAAAGGAGATAGTGGAGGGAGAGAAGTGGGAAAGGGTGGGAAAGAATGTCTTGTATCGGAGAGCAACTGTGGTCTCTTTGGTGTGCCAAGTGGTGTGTTGGGGAGAAAAGGTGGTAAATAGGGGTGCAAATGTCCCCTGGAGGAGTGTCAAGTAGTATTCTGGAGAGCAAATGTCAGGTATTTCTCAGCAAAGTGCTGTTTCGGGGAGATAGTAGCATCCTTGGTTGGAAAATGACAGGTGTTTGTGAGAAAGCTGGTATTTTGGGAAAAAAGGCCGTATTTGGAAGAAGCAGCAGGACTTTCAGGGGGAATGTACGCCATCTTTGGGAGAAAACGGGTCTTTGTGGGAGAAAATGTGGTGTATTTGGGTGAAACCTGGTCTGCCTGGGAGAATATGCCATTTTGATGGGAGTGTGTGTGATCTTGAGGAGTGTAAGGTATTATTCTTGGGATGAAAGTGGAGGTATTTCTAAGAGCAGTGGTATTTCTGGGAGAAAATATCTTGTTTTGGAGAGAAAATGTTGTCTTTTGTGGGGCAGAAGCTGGTATTTCTGTGACAAAATGCCATCTTGATGGGAGTACGTCTGATATTGAGGCGTGTAAATTTGTATTTTTGTTAGAAATTGTGAGGTATTTATATGGAAACTGGTATTTCTGGGACATAATAGCATTCTGTTTTGGAAATTTTGTCTATTTGGGAGGTGTCTGGTATTTGGGGAAAAAATGCTGTGTTTTTAGAAGTAAGACCGTACTGCGTAAGGGAGCTAAAGGAAAAAGGCCGACCAAAATGCTCTTGGTAGGGTTTTTTTGAAGCCAGGAAAAGCTCTATGCCAGTGCTGGTGCTGGCAGCAGCTGGCAGCTTGTGGGAGGACTGCTGAGGCAGCAGGTTGGAGTCAGCACTGCTCCCTCTTATCTGTGAGATGAACCTTGAGCCTTTTCTGCCAGGCTAAAAGCAGCCCAGCTAAGGGGCCTGGTGAGAAGAGGTGAGAAGAGACGAGAAGAGGGTGCTACTGCCCACCGAGAACAGGGAGGGCAGTCAGAGTGTGAGCGCAGCCCACACTGCCCATGGCTGCAGCAGTAGGTGTGGGAGGTGGGTCTTGTGGCAGGACACGTCAGTGTTCTGGAAGGGACTTGGGATTATTCCGAAGGCTAGTAGGGGAATCCCCTGGGTTTCCCTCTGAGAGAGTAAAGGGGTCCAAGACGGCTGGTGGCTCTTCAGGAAGGAAGTCTTACAGGCGCAGGAGCTGGCTGTCCCCCTGAGCAGCAAAATGAGCCGGCGGGGAGGGAAGAAGACCTGCGGGGTTGGATGAACAGGGAGCGATTCTTGAGGCTGCGGGAGAAGAAGAGAATCTACGTCCAGTGGAAGAAGGGACGGGTGACTCCGAAAGAGAAGTTGCTGGGATGTGTGGAGGGAAAATCCGAAAGGCCCAGCTTGAACTCAGCCTGGCCGCTGGGCTTAAAAGGAACAAGGAGCCCTTTTACAAAGACATCACCGGTATGAACGGTATGGAGCGGGTTCAAAGAAGGGTGCCAAAACTGGTGAGGGGTCTGGAGCACAGGCCTTACGAGGAGCGGCTGAAGGAGCTGGGATTGTTCAGTCTGGAGAAGAGGAGGCTCAGAAACACTTTCTTCTTCTCTCTAACTCCCGGAAGGGAGGTTGTAGTGAGCTGGGCTTCGGCCTCTTCCCTCGTGTCACTAGTGCCGAAAAAATGACGTCATATCCCCGAAATAGCGGCGCTCTCCCAAATGCATGATATTTTCTTCCAGAAAGATCACTTCTCAATCCGAAATATGACCATTTGTTCCAAAAATACGATGTATTCTCCCAGAAATACAAAAAAATAGATGACATTTTCTCCCAGAAATGCCAGCTTTGTCAAAGATACATGAACATTTCTTCCAAATACATGATATTTTCTTCCGGAAATATCAGTTTCCTTTTTCTCCAAAAGATACAACACTCCAATACCAAACATGTCATTTTCAGCCCAAACTATCACATTTTCTGACAGAAAAACCAGCTTTCTTCCAAAACGATGACATTATCTCCACAAAATACCACCATTCTCCCACAGAGATGGCATTTCATCCCACAAGTACTACTTCACACTCCACACGATGATACTTTCCATCAAGAATATGGCACTGGACCACAGAAAGACCAGCTTTCTGCCTAAGAGATGACATTTTCTCCCAGAAAGACCACTTTTCTCCCAGAAAGACAGCAACTTTTCTGCCAGAAACACCACGCTCATCCCCTCCAGATGTTGTTTTCACCCCAAACACTAGCACCTTTCCTCTCACTACTCCCTGCTTTTCAAAACTAGATGCTCTTCTCTCCCAGAAATACTCGCATTCTCTGCAAGATGGGTCCTTTTCCAACTAAAGATGGGAGAGTCTCCCTGAAATACCACTTTTCTTCAGAAGATCTGACATTTTCTCCAAAACATACTACTTTCAACTGTTCCAGGTGACATTTGCAGCCAAACATAGGGGAGATTCTCCCCAAAGTACCACTTCTCTCTCACGTCAATTGCATTTTCTCCCAGAAATACCACATTGCAACTCGAAAGACCACATTTCCCTCCAGAAATACCCTATTTTTGCCCAGAAAGACCAGCCTTCTCCCAAAAGAGAGGACTTTTTCCACCAGAAAGACCACTTTTCTACCCTTCCTATTGCTGTTTCCTCCAAAAACAGATTTCCTTCCAGACATACCAGCATTCCCGCAAAGAGAGGACATTTTCCCCCGCAAATACCATCTTTTCTCCCAGAAATACCAGCTTTCTTAGAAATACTTCACATTTCCTCCCAATTACACTACTTCACACTCCTAACAATCAGACGGCTGTTTCATCTCCCAAATGTGTTTCTGCCAGAAAAACCAGTTGTCTCTTAAATATATGAAGCTTTCTTCATATACAATCCTCAAGATGACATTTTCTCCAAAAAGAGGACATTTTCTCCCAGAAATACCTGGACTCTTCGGAATATTTCCCATTTCCTCCCTAATATACAACATTACACTCCTCAAGAGGACAGTTTCTCCCCAAAATGTGCCATTTTATCACAGATAGACCATTTTATATCCAGTAGAGCTCATTTTCTCCCAGAAATACCACTACTCCAAGAAACAGCTCCCATTTTCTAAGAAAAATTTACAAGAAAAGCTGCTTGACACTCCCCAAAATCACACTTACTCCCATCAAGATGGCATTTTGTCACAGAAATACCAGCTTCTGCCCCCCAAAAGACAACATTTTCTCCCAAAACAAGACATTTTCTCCCAGAAATACCACTGCTCTTAGAAATACCTCCCCTTTCATCCCAAGAATATTACTTGACGCTCCTCAGGATCACACTTACTCCCATCTAAATGGCCTTTTCTCCCAGGCACACCAGGTTTCACCCAAATACACAACATTTTCTCCCACCAACACCCGTTTTCTCCAAAAGATGGGAGGAAATAACCTAGAAATACCAGCTTCTTCTTCCAAATACGGCCTTTTTCCCCACAATACCAGCTTTCTCACAAACACCTGTCATTTTACAACCAAGGATGCTACTATCTCCCCAAAACAGCACTTTGCTGAGAAATACCTGACATTTGCTCTCCAGAATACTACTTGACACTCCTCCAGGGGACATTTGCTCCCCTATTTACCATATGTTTTCTCCCCAACACACCACTTGGCACACCAAAGCGACCACAGTTGCTCTCCGATACAAGACATTCTTTCCCACCCTTTCCCACTTCTCTCCCTCAACTATCTCCTTTGCTCCCAGAAAGACCACTTTTCCATTGGGAAATTTCTCCTTCTCTTCCAAGAAGAGGATATTTGCTCCCAGAAATACCCCTTCTCTGACAATTGACACAGGCTTGCTCCCAAAAAGCCTCCATGACAAGACCAAATGGGACACTTGCAACCAAGAAGAGGACACTTGCTCCCACAAAGACCACTTTTCTCCCCAAGACAGGAGGTTTTCTCCCCATTGGATGACATTTTCGGGAAGAAAGGCCTGTTTTCTTCCCTCAGGACGACATTTTCTTCCCCAAAGACCACATTTGCTCCCAGAAATGCCACTACTCTTAGAAATACCTGTATCTCCTTCCAAATCAACTTCATGACATGCCTCCTGATGACACTTACTTCCAGATTTGGGACATTTTCTAACAGAAATACCACTTCTCTTAGAAATACCTCCCCTTTCATCCCAAGAATACTACTCGACGCTCCTCAGGATCACACTTACTCCCATCTAAATGGCCTTTTCTCCCAGGCACACCAGGTTTCACCCAAATACACCACATTTTCTCCCACAAAGACCTTTTTTCTCCCAAAGATGGCTTACATTCCCCCAGAAATTCCTGCTTCTTCTTCAAACTACGGCCTTTTTCCCAAAATACCAGCTTTCTCACAAACACCTGCCATTTTTCAACCAAGGATGCCTCTACCTCCCCGAAACAGCACTTTGCTGTGAAATTTTTTTCCTTTTTCTTTTTGTAATTTTCCCCTAAAAATGTGGCATTTTCTTTCAGAAATTCTGTATTGCAGTTGGATATGTGATTTCTTTCTCTGGAATATGGTATTTTCTCCCCTAATTGGAATGTTTCATTCAAATGCTCAAGTTTTCTCCAGATACGCTGTGTTATTTCTCCGAAAATATAAAGCAACTGACAATTTCCCTCCGATATACCATTTTTAGGTGAAATATCTGTCATTTTTCTCAAAGATTATATATTTTTCCCCTAGGTGTGGCGTTTTCTTTCAGACATTCCACGTTTTTCACAAATTTATGATCCTTTCCTTTCAAAAGAGTTCGGAAAATTGTTATTTCCTGAGAAAATTTTCATATATTAGCGAAAAAAGTGATATTCCTTTGGAAAATATCTTTTTTTGGAGAATGCTGGTATTTGTGATATGAAATGTCCCTTTTCGTGGTTAAAAGCTCCTATTCGTTGAATGAGACTGGTATTTCTCGGGGACAATGTGATATTTCTGAGTAATTTGGTATTTTGGATTGTAAGGTCGTAGTCCTTACGAATGCCAACTGTCAGTCGAAAGAAGGATATAAGCACTGCCTACGTAGCACAGCGTGGAGAATTCTGCCTGTACACAAGGCGACCATGCAGCAGTTTCCAGCGACTCAAACTCTCCGCAGCTGTTGACCGCGGGTGCCGCTTTGTGGCTTCAGCAGCAATCTCGTCTTTCTCGGGTGCCGAGAATGTGCGACATCAGGCTATCGCATTGCCTGCAAGCAGGGGCTTTTTTCTCCGCAGTACAGAAAGAATGGCACCCGACTCTCTGTAACGTTCTCCCTGAGAGCACAACGTGTGTCGCTCCTCGAACTTCTAGCTGCCTTATTAGAGTGGGTTTTCCCTTCTATTCTATTCGTCACAGAATTCTCACGTGTAGCAGCAACGAGAAAATACTCAAAAGATAGGAAAAAAGGTTAAGTCAGAATAGTGAGAGAGAAGCGTAGTGCAGAATGCATGGACACATGGAGAAGTCAGAGCCGCTCCTTTACGATGTGCGTAGAAGGAGCCGCTCGTCGGAAAAAAGCTCCCGTCTGAAGTCGCTCTTTCTCGGCATCCGAGAGAAACGAGACCGCTGCTGAAGCCTGAAAGCGTCTTTCGGGGAGAACAGCAAATTACCGGCCAGCAACTGCAAACTCTCCGGAGCGGTACACCGCGAGTGCCGCTTTCGCCGCACGAGAGCGAAGCAGCCGAATTGCGATGCCGAGAACGAGCGAATTCAGCGTACTGCATTGCCTGAAAACAGGGTTTTTTCTTCGCAGGAAAGAATCCACAATTCCCGACTATCTAGAGCGTCCTCTGTGAAAGCACAACGTCTGTCACTCCTGGTACTTCCAGCTGCCTTATCAGAGGGACTTTTCTCTTTTACTGCATTCGTCACAGAATGCTGAAGTTGTAGCTTCGGAGAAAAACACAAAAACGAAATGTTGTGAGGAATAAAGGGATAAGAATGAGAGAGAATCGTAGTGCATTCAGCATGGACACATGGAGAAGTCAGAACCGCTCCTTGGCGATGTGCGCAGAAGAAGCCGCTCGTCGGAAAAAAGCATCGGGCTGAAGTCGCTCTTTCTCGGCATGCGAGTGAAACGAGACCGCTGCTGAAGCCTGAAAGCGGCATTCGGGGAGAACGGCGCTTTCTCGGCCAGCAACTGCAAACTCTCCGGAGCGGTTCAGCGCGAGTGCCGCTTTCGCCCCACGAGAGCGAAGTAGCCGAATTGCGATGCCGAGAACGAGCGAATTCAGCGTACTGCACTGCATGAAAACAGGGGCTTTTTTCTCCGCAGGAAAAAAAGCACAGCTCACGACTTTTTGTAACGTCCTCCCTGAAAGCACCACGTGTGCCGCTCCTCGAACTTCTAGCTGCCTTATTAGAGGGGCTATTCGCTTCAACTCTACTCGTCAGAGAATGCTGAAGTGTAGCATCGGAGAAAAACACGAAAACGAAATGTCGCTAGGAATACAGGGAAAGACATTACAATGAGAGAGAAGCGTCGTGCATTCTGCATGGACACAAGGAGAAGTCAGAACCGCTCCTTGGCGATGTGCGCAGAAGAAGCCGCTCGTCGGAAAAAAGCATCGGGCTGAAGTCGCTCTTTCTCGGCATCCGAGAGAAACGAGACCGCTGCTGAAGCCTGAAAGCGGCATTCGGGGAGAACGGCGCTTTCTCGGCCAGCAACTGCAAACTCTCCGGAGCGGTACATCGCGAGTGCCGCTTTCGCCCCACGAGAGCGAAGTAGCCGAATTGCGATGCCGAGAACGTGCGAATTCAGCGTACTGCATTGCATGAAAACAGGGGCTTTTTTCTCCGCAGGAAAGAAACCACAGCTCAAGACTTTTTGTAACGTCCTCCCTGAAAGCACCACGTGTGTCGCACATCGAACTTCTAGCTGATTTGTTATACTGTATTTTTACTTCCACCATAATCGCCACAGAATGCAAAAGAGTAGCAGCAACGAAAAACCACTCAAAAGATAGGAAAAAAGGTTAAGTCAGAATAGTGAGAGAGAAGCGTAGTGCAGAATGAATGGACACAAGGAGAAGTCAGAACCGCTCCTTTGCGATGTGCGCAGAAGAAGCCGCTCGTCGGAAAAAAGCATCCGGCTGAAGTCGCTCTTTCTCGGCATCCGTGAGAAACGAGACCACTGCTGAAGCCTGAAAGCGGCATTCGGGGAGAACCGCGATGTACCGGCCAGCAACTGCAAACTCTCCGGAGCGGTACATCGCGAGTGCCGCTTTCGCCCCACGAGAGCGAAGTAGCCGAATTGCGATGCCGAGAACGTGCGAATTCAGCGTACTGCATTGTATGAAAACAGGGGCTTTTTTCTCGGCAGGAAAGAATCCACAGCTCACGACTTTCTGAAACGTCCTTCCTGAAAGCACCACGTGTGCCGCTCCTCGAACTTCTAGCTGCCTTATCAGAGGGGCTTTTCTCTTTTACTGCCTTCGTCACAGAATGCTGAAGTTGTAGCTTCGGAGAAAAACACAAAAACGAAATGTTGTGTGGAATAAAGGGATAAGAATGACAGAGAATCGTAGTGCATTCAGCATGGACACATGGAGAAATCAGAACCGCTCCTTTGCGATGTGCGCAGAAGAAGCCGCTCGTCGGAAAAAAGCATCGGGCTGAAGTCGCTCTTTCTCGGCATGCGAGTGAAACGAGACCGCTGCTGAAGCCTGAAAGCGGCATTCGGGGAGAACCGCGATTTACCGGCCAGCAACTGCAAACTCTCCGGAGCGGTACACCGCGAGTGCCGCTTTCGCCGCACGAGAGCGAAGTAGCCGAATTGCGATGCCGAGAACGAGCGAATTCAGCGTACTGCATTGCCTGAAATCAGGGTTTTTTCTTCGCAGGAAAGAATCCACAATTCCCGACTTTCTAGAGCGTCCTCTGTGAAAGCACAACGTCTGTCACTCCTGGTACTTCCAGCTGCCTTATCAGAGGGACTTTTTTCTTTTACTGCCTTCGTCAAAGAATGCTGAAGTTGTAGCTTCGGAGAAAAACACAAAAACGAAATGTTGTGAGGAATAAAGGGATAAGAATGACAGAGAATCGTAGTGCATTCAGCATGGACACATGGAGAAATCAGAACCGCTCCTTGGCGATGTGCGCAGAAGAAGCCGCTCGTCGGAGAAAAGCATCCGGCTGAAGTCGCTCTTTCTCGGCATCCGAGAGAAACGAGACCGCTGCTGAAGCCTGAAAGCGTCTTTCGGGGAGAACCGCGATTTACCGGCCAGCAACTGCAAACTCTCCGGAGCGGTACATCGCGAGTGCCGCTTTCGAACCACGAGAGCGAAGTAGCGGTATTCCTATGCCCACAAGGTGCGATTCCAGCGTACTGCATTGCCTGAAAACAGGGGCTTTTTTCTCCGCAGGAAAGAATCCACAACTCTCGACTTTTTGTAACGTCCTCCCTGAAAGGACAAAGTGTGTCGCACATCGAACTTCTAGCTGATTTGTTATACTGTATTTCTTCTTCCACCATAATCGCCAAGAATGCAAAAGAGTAGCAGCAACGAAAAACCACTCAAAAGATAGGAAAAAAGGTTAAGTCAGAATAGTGAGAGAAAGCGTCGTGCATTCCGCATGGACACAAGGAGAAGTCAGAACCGCTCCTTGGCGATGTGCGCAGAAGAAGCCGCTCGTCGGAAAAAAGCATCGGGCTGAAGTCGCTCTTTCTCGGCATCCGAAAGAAACGAGACCACTGCTGAAGCCTGAAAGCGGCATTCGGGGAGAACGGCGCTTTCTCGGCCAGCAACTGCAAACTCTCCGGAGCGGTACATCGCGAGTGCCGCTTTCGAACCACGAGAGCGAAGTAGCCGAATTGCGATGCCGAGAACGAGCGAATTCAGCGTACTGCATTGCATGAAAACAGGGGCTTTTTTCTCGGCAGGAAAAAAAGCACAGCTCACGACTTTTTGTATCGTCCTCCCTGAAAGCACCACGTGTGCCGCTCCTCCTCGAACTTCTAGCTGCCTTATTAGAGGGGCTATTCGCTTCTACTCTACTCGTCAGAGAATGCTGAAGTGTAGCATCGGAGAAAAACACGAAAACGAAATGTCGCTAGGAATACAGGGAAAGACATTACAATGAGAGAGAAGCGTCGTGCATTCTGCATGGACACAAGGAGAAGTCAGAACCGCTCCTTGGCGATGTGCGCAGAAGAAGGCGCTCGTCGGAAAAAAGCATCCGGCTGAAGTCGCTCTTTCTCGGCATCCGAGAGAAACGAGACCGCTGCTGAAGCCTGAAAGCGGCATTCGGGGAGAACCGCGATTTACCGGCCAGCAACTGCAAACTCTCCGGAGCGGTACATCGCGAGTGCCGCTTTCGCCCCACGAGAGCGAAGCAGCCGAATTGCGATGCCGAGAACGAGCGAATTCAGCGTACTGCATTGCCTGAAAACAGGGTTTTTTCTTCGCAGGAAAGAATCCACAATTCCCGACTATCTAGAGCGTCCTCTGTGAAAGCACAACGTCTGTCACTCCTGGTACTTCCAGCTGCCTTATCAGAGGGACTTTTCTCTTTTACTGCATTCGTCACAGAATGCTGAAGTTGTAGCTTCGGAGAAAAACACAAAAACGAAATGTTGTGAGGAATAAAGGGATAAGAATGACAGAGAATCGTAGTGCATTCAGCATGGACACATGGAGAAGTCAGAACCGCTCCTTTGCGATGTGCGCAGAAGAAGCCGCTCGTCGGAAAAAAGCATCGGGCTGAAGTCGCTCTTTCTCGGCATCCGAGAGAAACGAGACCGCTGCTGAAGCCTGAAAGCGGCATTCGGGGAGAACGGCGCTTTCTCGGCCAGCAACTGCAAACTCTCCGGAGCGGTACATCGCGAGTGCCGCTTTCGCCCCACGAGAGCGAAGTAGCCGAATTGCGATGCCGAGAACGTGCGAATTCAGCGTACTGCATTGCATGAAAACAGGGGCTTTTTTCTCCGCAGGAAAGAAACCACAGCTCAAGACTTTTTGTAACGTCCTCCCTGAAAGCACCACGTGTGTCGCACATCGAACTTCTAGCTGATTTGTTATACTGTATTTTTACTTCCACCATAATCGCCACAGAATGCAAAAGAGTAGCAGCAACGAAAAACCACTCAAAAGATAGGAAAAAAGGTTAAGTCAGAATAGTGAGAGAGAAGCGTAGTGCAGAATGAATGGACACAAGGAGAAGTCAGAACCGCTCCTTTGCGATGTGCGCAGAAGAAGCCGCTCGTGGGAAAAAAGCATCCGGCTGAAGTCGCTCTTTCTCGGCATCCGTGAGAAACGAGACCACTGCTGAAGCCTGAAAGCGGCATTCGGGGAGAACCGCGATGTACCGGCCAGCAACTGCAAACTCTCCGGAGCGGTACATCGCGAGTGCCGCTTTCGCCCCACGAGAGCGAAGTAGCCGAATTGCGATGCCGAGAACGTGCGAATTCAGCGTACTGCATTGTATGAAAACAGGGGCTTTTTTCTCGGCAGGAAAGAAACCACAGCTCACGACTTTCTGAAACGTCCTTCCTGAAAGCACCACGTGTGCCGCTCCTCGAACTTCTAGCTGCCTTATTAGAGGGGCTATTCGCTTCAACTCAACTCGTCAGAGAATGCTGAAGTGTAGCATCGGAGAAAAACACGAAAACGAAATGTCGCTAGGAATAAAGGGAAAGACATTACAATGAGAGAGAAGCGTAGTGCATTCTGCATGGACACAAGGAGAAGTCAGAACAGCTCCTTGGCGATGTGCGCAGAAGAAGGCGCTCGTCGGAGAAAAGCATCCGGCTGAAGTCGCTCTTTCTCGGCATCCGAGAGAAACGAGACCGCTGCTGAAGCCTGAAAGCGTCTTTCGGGGAGAACCGCGATTTACCGGCCAGCAACTGCAAACTCTCCGGAGCGGTTCAGCGCGAGTGCCGCTTTCGCCGCACGAGAGCGAAGCAGCCGAATTGCGATGCCGAGAACGAGCGAATTCAGCGTACTGCATTGCCTGAAAACAGGGTTTTTTCTTCACAGGAAAGAATCCACAATTCCCGACTTTCTAGAGCGTCCTCTGTGAAAGCACAACGTCTGTCACTCCTGGTACTTCCAGCTGCCTTATCAGAGGGACTTTTCTCTTTTACTGCCTTCGTCACAGAATGCTGAAGTTGTAGCTTCGGAGAAAAACACAAAAACGAAATGTTGTGAGGAATAAAGGGATAAGAATGACAGAGAATCGTAGTGCATTCAGCATGGACACATGGAGAAATCAGAACCGCTCCTTTGCGATGTGCGCAGAAGAAGCCGCTCGTCGGAAAAAAGCATCGGGCTGAAGTCGCTCTTTCTCGGCATGCGAGTGAAACGAGACCGCTGCTGAAGCCTGAAAGCGGCATTCGGGGAGAACCGCGATTTACCGGCCAGCAACTGCAAACTCTCCGGAGCGGTACACCGCGAGTGCCGCTTTCGCCGCACGAGAGCGAAGCAGCCGAATTGCGATGCCGAGAACGAGCGAATTCAGCGTACTGCATTGCCTGAAATCAGGGTTTTTTCTTCGCAGGAAAGAATCCACAATTCCCGACTTTCTAGAGCGTCCTCTGTGAAAGCACAACGTCTGTCACTCCTGGTACTTCCAGCTGCCTTATCAGAGGGACTTTTTTCTTTTACTGCCTTCGTCAAAGAATGCTGAAGTTGTAGCTTCGGAGAAAAACACAAAAACGAAATGTTGTGAGGAATAAAGGGATAAGAATGACAGAGAATCGTAGTGCATTCAGCATGGACACATGGAGAAATCAGAACCGCTCCTTGGCGATGTGCGCAGAAGAAGCCGCTCGTCGGAAAAAAGCATCGGGCTGAAGTCGCTCTTTCTCGGCATCCGAGAGAAACGAGACCGCTGCTGAAGCCTGAAAGCGGCATTCGGGGAGAACCGCGATTTACCGGCCAGCAACTGCAAACTCTCCGGAGCGGTACATCGCGAGTGCCGCTTTCGAACCACGAGAGCGAAGTAGCGGTATTCCTATGCCCACAAGGTGCGATTCCAGCGTACTGCATTGCCTGAAAACAGGGGGTCTTTTCTCCGCAGGAAAGAATCCACAACTCTCGACTTTTTGTAACGTCCTCCCTGAAAGCACCACGTGTGTCGCACATCGAACTTCTAGCTGATTTGTTATACTGTATTTTTTCTTCCACCATAATCGCCAAGAATGCAAAAGAGTAGCAGCAACGAAAAACCACTCAAAAGATAGGAAAAAAGGTTAAGTCAGAATAGTGAGAGAAAGCGTCGTGCATTCCGCATGGACACAAGGAGAAGTCAGAACCGCTCCTTGGCGATGTGCGCAGAAGAAGCCGCTCGTCGGAAAAAAGCATCGGGCTGAAGTCGCTCTTTCTCGGCATCCGAAAGAAACGAGACCACTGCTGAAGCCTGAAAGCGGCATTCGGGGAGAACGGCGCTTTCTCGGCCAGCAACTGCAAACTCTCCGGAGCGGTACATCGCGAGTGCCGCTTTCGAACCACGAGAGCGAAGTAGCCGAATTGCGATGCCGAGAACGAGCGAATTCAGCGTACTGCATTGCATGAAAACAGGGGCTTTTTTCTCCGCAGGAAAAAAAGCACAGCTCACGACTTTTTGTAACGTCCTCCCTGAAAGCACCACGTGTGCCGCTCCTCGAACTTCTAGCTGCCTTATTAGAGGGGCTATTCGCTTCAACTCTACTCGTCAGAGAATGCTGAAGTGTAGCATCGGAGAAAAACACGAAAACGAAATGTCGCTAGGAATACAGGGAAAGACATTACAATGAGAGAGAAGCGTCGTGCATTCTGCATGGACACAAGGAGAAGTCAGAACCGCTCCTTGGCGATGTGCGCAGAAGAAGCCGCTCGTCGGAAAAAAGCATCGGGCTGAAGTCGCTCTTTCTCGGCATCCGAGAGAAACGAGACCGCTGCTGAAGCCTGAAAGCGGCATTCGGGGAGAACGGCGCTTTCTCGGCCAGCAACTGCAAACTCTCCGGAGCGGTACATCGCGAGTGCCGCTTTCGCCCCACGAGAGCGAAGTAGCCGAATTGCGATGCCGAGAACGAGCGAATTCAGCGTACTGCATTGCATGAAAACAGGGGCTTTTTTCTCCGCAGGAAAGAAACCACAGCTCAAGACTTTTTGTAACGTCCTCCCTGAAAGCACCACGTGTGTCGCACATCGAACTTCTAGCTGATTTGTTATACTGTATTTTTACTTCCACCATAATCGCCACAGAATGCAAAAGAGTAGCAGCAACGAAAAACCACTCAAAAGATAGGAAAAAAGGTTAAGTCAGAATAGTGAGAGAGAAGCGTAGTGCAGAATGAATGGACACAAGGAGAAGTCAGAACCGCTCCTTTGCGATGTGCGCAGAAGAAGCCGCTCGTCGGAAAAAAGCATCCGGCTGAAGTCGCTCTTTCTCGGCATCCGTGAGAAACGAGACCACTGCTGAAGCCTGAAAGCGGCATTCGGGGAGAACCGCGATGTACCGGCCAGCAACTGCAAACTCTCCGGAGCGGTACATCGCGAGTGCCGCTTTCGCCCCACGAGAGCGAAGTAGCCGAATTGCGATGCCGAGAACGTGCGAATTCAGCGTACTGCATTGTATGAAAACAGGGGCTTTTTTCTCGGCAGGAAAGAAACCACAGCTCACGACTTTCTGAAACGTCCTTCCTGAAAGCACCACGTGTGCCGCTCCTCGAACTTCTAGCTGCCTTATTAGAGGGGCTATTCGCTTCTACTCTACTCGTCAGAGAATGCTGAAGTGTAGCATCGGAGAAAAACACGAAAACGAAATGTCGCTAGGAATAAAGGGAAAGACATTACAATGAGAGAGAAGCGTAGTGCATTCTGCATGGACACAAGGAGAAGTCAGAACAGCTCCTTGGCGATGTGCGCAGAAGAAGCCGCTCGTCGGAAAAAAGCTCCCGTCTGAAGTCTCTCTTTCTCGGCATCCGAGAGAAACGAGACCGCTGCTGAAGCCTGAAAGCGTCTTTCGGGGAGAACCGCGATTTACCGGCCAGCAACTGCAAACTCTCCGGTGCGGTTCAGCGCGAGTGCCGCTTTCGCCGCACGAGAGCGAAGCAGCCGAATTGCGATGCCGAGAACGAGCGAATTCAGCGTACTGCATTGCCTGAAAACAGGGTTTTTTCTTCGCAGGAAAGAATCCACAATTCCCGACTTTCTAGAGCGTCCTCTGTGAAAGCACAACGTCTGTCACTCCTGGTACTTCCAGCTGCCTTATCAGAGGGACTTTTCTCTTTTACTGCCTTCGTCACAGAATGCTGAAGTTGTAGCTTCGGAGAAAAACACAAAAACGAAATGTTGTGAGGAATAAAGGGATAAGAATGAGAGAGAATCGTAGTGCATTCAGCATGGACACATGGAGAAATCAGAACCGCTCCTTGGCGATGTGCGCAGAAGAAGCCGCTCGTCGGAAAAAAGCATCGGGCTGAAGTCGCTCTTTCTCGGCATCCGAAAGAAACGAGACCACTGCTGAAGCCTGAAAGCGGCATTCGGGGAGAACGGCGCTTTCTCGGCCAGCAACTGCAAACTCTCCGGAGCGGTACATCGCGAGTGCCGCTTTCGAACCACGAGAGCGAAGTAGCCGAATTGCGATGCCGAGAACGAGCGAATTCAGCGTACTGCATTGCATGAAAACAGGGGCTTTTTTCTCCGCAGGAAAAAAAGCACAGCTCACGACTTTTTGTATCGTCCTCCCTGAAAGCACCACGTGTGCCGCTCCTCCTCGAACTTCTAGCTGCCTTATTAGAGGGGCTATTCGCTTCTACTCTACTCGTCAGAGAATGCTGAAGTGTAGCATCGGAGAAAAACACGAAAACGAAATGTCGCTAGGAATACAGGGAAAGACATTACAATGAGAGAGAAGCGTCGTGCATTCTGCATGGACACAAGGAGAAGTCAGAACCGCTCCTTGGCGATGTGCGCAGAAGAAGGCGCTCGTCGGAAAAAAGCATCCGGCTGAAGTCGCTCTTTCTCGGCATCCGAGAGAAACGAGACCGCTGCTGAAGCCTGAAAGCGGCATTCGGGGAGAACCGCGATTTACCGGCCAGCAACTGCAAACTCTCCGGAGCGGTACACCGCGAGTGCCGCTTTCGCCCCACGAGAGCGAAGCAGCCGAATTGCGATGCCGAGAACGAGCGAATTCAGCGTACTGCATTGCCTGAAAACAGGGTTTTTTCTTCGCAGGAAAGAATCCACAATTCCCGACTATCTAGAGCGTCCTCTGTGAAAGCACAACGTCTGTCACTCCTGGTACTTCCAGCTGCCTTATCAGAGGGACTTTTCTCTTTTACTGCATTCGTCACAGAATGCTGAAGTTGTAGCTTCGGAGAAAAACACAAAAACGAAATGTTGTGAGGAATAAAGGG
Organism: Chrysolophus pictus; assembly: GCA_037305975.1. Taxonomy (NCBI): domain Eukaryota; kingdom Metazoa; phylum Chordata; class Aves; order Galliformes; family Phasianidae; genus Chrysolophus; species Chrysolophus pictus. Next base: position 35,991,791 of record CM074581.1, on the reverse strand, counting down.
ATAAGAATGACAGAGAATCGTAGTGCATTCAGGATGGACAAATGGAGAAGTCAGAACCGCTCCTTTGCGATGTGCGCAGAAGAAGGCGCTCGTCGGAAAAAAGCATCGGGCTGAAGTCGCTCTTTCTCGGCATCCGAGAGAAACGAGACCGCTGCTGAAGCCTGAAAGCGGCATTCGGGGAGAACGGCGCTTTCTCGGCCAGCAACTGCAAACTCTCCGGAGCGGTACATCGCGAGTGCCGCTTTCGCCCCACGAGAGCGAAGTAGCCGAATTGCGATGCCGAGAACGAGCGAATTCAGCGTACTGCATTGCATGAAAACAGGGGCTTTTTTCTCCGCAGGAAAAAAAGCACAGCTCACGACTTTTTGTAACGTCCTCCCTGAAAGCACCACGTGTGCCGCTCCTCGAACTTCTAGCTGCCTTATTAGAGGGGCTATTCGCTTCAACTCTACTCGTCAGAGAATGCTGAAGTGTAGCATCGGAGAAAAACACGAAAACGAAATGTCGCTAGGAATAAAGGGAAAGACATTACAATGAGAGAGAAGCGTCGTGCATTCTGCATGGACACAAGGAGAAGTCAGAACAGCTCCTTGGCGATGTGCGCAGAAGAAGGCGCTCGTCGGAAAAAAGCATCCGGCTGAAGTCGCTCTTTCTCGGCATCCGAGAGAAACGAGACCGCTGCTGAAGCCTGAAAGCGGCATTCGGGGAGAACGGCGCTTTCTCGGCCAGCAACTGCAAACTCTCCGGAGCGGTACATCGCGAGTGCCGCTTTCGCCCCACGAGAGCGAAGTAGCCGAATTGCGATGCCGAGAACGTGCGAATTCAGCGTACTGCATTGCATGAAAACAGGGGCTTTTTTCTCCGCAGGAAAGAAACCACAGCTCAAGACTTTTTGTAACGTCCTCCCTGAAAGCACCACGTGTGTCGCACATCGAACTTCTAGCTGATTTGTTATACTGTATTTTTACTTCCACCATAATCGCCACAGAATGCAAAAGAGTAGCAGCAACGAAAAACCACTCAAAAGATAGGAAAAAAGGTTAAGTCAGAATAGTGAGAGAGAAGCGTAGTGCAGAATGAATGGACACAAGGAGAAGTCAGAACCGCTCCTTTGCGATGTGCGCAGAAGAAGCCGCTCGTCGGAAAAAAGCATCGGGCTGAAGTCGCTCTTTCTCGGCATGCGAGTGAAACGAGACCGCTGCTGAAGCCTGAAAGCGGCATTCGGGGAGAACCGCGATTTACCGGCCAGCAACTGCAAACTCTCCGGAGCGGTACACCGCGAGTGCCGCTTTCGCCGCACGAGAGCGAAGCAGCCGAATTGCGATGCCGAGAACGAGCGAATTCAGCGTACTGCATTGCCTGAAATCAGGGTTTTTTCTTCGCAGGAAAGAATCCACAATTCCCGACTTTCTAGAGCGTCCTCTGTGAAAGCACAACGTCTGTCACTCCTGGTACTTCCAGCTGCCTTATCAGAGGGACTTTTTTCTTTTACTGCCTTCGTCAAAGAATGCTGAAGTTGTAGCTTCGGAGAAAAACACAAAAACGAAATGTTGTGAGGAATAAAGGGATAAGAATGAGAGAGAATCGTAGTGCATTCAGCATGGACACATGGAGAAATCAGAACCGCTCCTTGGCGATGTGCGCAGAAGAAGCCGCTCGTCGGAAAAAAGCATCGGGCTGAAGTCGCTCTTTCTCGGCATCCGAGAGAAACGAGACCGCTGCTGAAGGCTGAAAGCGGCATTCGGGGAGAACCGCGATTTACCGGCCAGCAACTGCAAACTCTCCGGAGCGGTACATCGCGAGTGCCGCTTTCGAACCACGAGAGCGAAGTAGCGGTATTCCTATGCCCACAAGGTGCGATTCCAGCGTACTGCATTGCCTGAAAACAGGGGGTCTTTTCTCCGCAGGAAAGAATCCACAACTCTCGACTTTTTGTAACGTCCTCCCTGAAAGCACCACGTGTGTCGCACATCGAACTTCTAGCTGATTTGTTATACTGTATTTTTTCTTCCACCATAATCGCCAAGAATGCAAAAGAGTAGCAGCAACGAAAAACCACTCAAAAGATAGGAAAAAAGGTTAAGTCAGAATAGTGAGAGAAAGCGTCGTGCATTCCGCATGGACAGAAGGAGAAGTCAGAACCGCTCCTTGGCGATGTGCGCAGAAGAAGCCGCTCGTCGGAAAAAAGCATCGGGCTGAAGTCGCTCTTTCTCGGCATCCGAAAGAAACGAGACCACTGCTGAAGCCTGAAAGCGGCATTCGGGGAGAACGGCGCTTTCTCGGCCAGCAACTGCAAACTCTCCGGAGCGGTACATCGCGAGTGCCGCTTTCGAACCACGAGAGCGAAGTAGCCGAATTGCGATGCCGAGAACGAGCGAATTCAGCGTACTGCATTGCATGAAAACAGGGGCTTTTTTCTCCGCAGGAAAAAAAGCACAGCTCACGACTTTTTGTATCGTCCTCCCTGAAAGCACCACGTGTGCCGCTCCTCCTCGAACTTCTAGCTGCCTTATTAGAGGGGCTATTCGCTTCTACTCTACTCGTCAGAGAATGCTGAAGTGTAGCATCGGAGAAAAACACGAAAACGAAATGTCGCTAGGAATACAGGGAAAGACATTACAATGAGAGAGAAGCGTCGTGCATTCTGCATGGACACAAGGAGAAGTCAGAACCGCTCCTTGGCGATGTGCGCAGAAGAAGGCGCTCGTCGGAAAAAAGCATCCGGCTGAAGTCGCTCTTTCTCGGCATCCGAGAGAAACGAGACCGCTGCTGAAGCCTGAAAGCGGCATTCGGGGAGAACCGCGATTTACCGGCCAGCAACTGCAAACTCTCCGGAGCGGTACACCGCGAGTGCCGCTTTCGCCCCACGAGAGCGAAGCAGCCGAATTGCGATGCCGAGAACGAGCGAATTCAGCGTACTGCATTGCCTGAAAACAGGGTTTTTTCTTCGCAGGAAAGAATCCACAATTCCCGACTATCTAGAGCGTCCTCTGTGAAAGCACAACGTCTGTCACTCCTGGTACTTCCAGCTGCCTTATCAGAGGGACTTTTCTCTTTTACTGCATTCGTCACAGAATGCTGAAGTTGTAGCTTCGGAGAAAAACACAAAAACGAAATGTTGTGAGGAATAAAGGGATAAGAATGACAGAGAATCGTAGTGCATTCAGGATGGACAAATGGAGAAGTCAGAACCGCTCCTTTGCGATGTGCGCAGAAGAAGGCGCTCGTCGGAAAAAAGCATCGGGCTGAAGTCGCTCTTTCTCGGCATCCGAGAGAAACGAGACCGCTGCTGAAGCCTGAAAGCGGCATTCGGGGAGAACGGCGCTTTCTCGGCCAGCAACTGCAAACTCTCCGGAGCGGTACATCGCGAGTGCCGCTTTCGCCCCACGAGAGCGAAGTAGCCGAATTGCGATGCCGAGAACGAGCGAATTCAGCGTACTGCATTGCATGAAAACAGGGGCTTTTTTCTCCGCAGGAAAAAAAGCACAGCTCACGACTTTTTGTAACGTCCTCCCTGAAAGCACCACGTGTGCCGCTCCTCGAACTTCTAGCTGCCTTATTAGAGGGGCTATTCGCTTCAACTCTACTCGTCAGAGAATGCTGAAGTGTAGCATCGGAGAAAAACACGAAAACGAAATGTCGCTAGGAATAAAGGGAAAGACATTACAATGAGAGAGAAGCGTCGTGCATTCTGCATGGACACAAGGAGAAGTCAGAACCGCTCCTTGGCGATGTGCGCAGAAGAAGCCGCTCGTCGGAAAAAAGCATCGGGCTGAAGTCGCTCTTTCTCGGCATCCGAGAGAAACGAGACCGCTGCTGAAGGCTGAAAGCGGCATTCGGGGAGAACGGCGCTTTCTCGGCCAGCAACTGCAAACTCTCCGGAGCGGTTCAGCAGGAGTGCCGCTTTCGCCCCACGAGAGCGAAGTAGCCGAATTGCGATGCCGAGAACGTGCGAATTCAGCGTACTGCATTGCATGAAAACAGGGGCTTTTTTCTCCGCAGGAAAGAAACCACAGCTCAAGACTTTTTGTAACGTCCTCCCTGAAAGCACCACGTGTGTCGCACATCGAACTTCTAGCTGATTTGTTATACTGTATTTTTACTTCCACCATAATCGCCACAGAATGCAAAAGAGTAGCAGCAACGAAAAACCACTCAAAAGATAGGAAAAAAGGTTAAGTCAGAATAGTGAGAGAGAAGCGTAGTGCAGAATGAATGGACACAAGGAGAAGTCAGAACCGCTCCTTTGCGATGTGCGCAGAAGAAGCCGCTCGTCGGAAAAAAGCATCCGGCTGAAGTCGCTCTTTCTCGGCATCCGTGAGAAACGAGACCACTGCTGAAGCCTGAAAGCGGCATTCGGGGAGAACCGCGATGTACCGGCCAGCAACTGCAAACTCTCCGGAGCGGTACATCGCGAGTGCCGCTTTCGCCCCACGAGAGCGAAATCGCGGAATTGCGATGCCGAGAACGTGCGAATTCAGCGTACTGCATTGTATGAAAACAGGGGCTTTTTTCTCGGCAGGAAAGAAACCACAGCTCACGACTTTCTGAAACGTCCTTCCTGAAAGCACCACGTGTGCCGCTCCTCGAACTTCTAGCTGCCTTCTTAGAGGGGCTATTCGCTTCTACTCAACTCGTCAGAGAATGCTGAAGTGTAGCATCGGAGAAAAACACGAAAACGAAATGTCGCTAGGAATAAAGGGAAAGACATTACAATGAGAGAGAAGCGTAGTGCATTCTGCATGGACACAAGGAGAAGTCAGAACAGCTCCTTGGCGATGTGCGCAGAAGAAGGCGCTCGTCGGAGAAAAGCATCCGGCTGAAGTCGCTCTTTCTCGGCATCCGAGAGAAACGAGACCGCTGCTGAAGCCTGAAAGCGTCTTTCGGGGAGAACCGCGATTTACCGGCCAGCAACTGCAAACTCTCCGGAGCGGTTCAGCGCGAGTGCCGCTTTCGCCGCACGAGAGCGAAGCAGCCGAATTGCGATGCCGAGAACGAGCGAATTCAGCGTACTGCATTGCCTGAAAACAGGGTTTTTTCTTCGCAGGAAAGAATCCACAATTCCCGACTTTCTAGAGCGTCCTCTGTGAAAGCACAACGTCTGTCACTCCTGGTACTTCCAGCTGCCTTATCAGAGGGACTTTTCTCTTTTACTGCCTTCGTCACAGAATGCTGAAGTTGTAGCTTCGGAGAAAAACACAAAAACGAAATGTTGTGAGGAATAAAGGGATAAGAATGAGAGAGAATCGTAGTGCATTCAGCATGGACACATGGAGAAGTCAGAACCGCTCCTTGGCGATGTGCGCAGAAGAAGCCGCTCGTCGGAAAAAAGCATCGGGCTGAAGTCGCTCTTTCTCGGCATGCGAGTGAAACGAGACCGCTGCTGAAGCCTGAAATTGGCATTCGGGGAGAACCGCGATTTACCGGCCAGCAACTGCAAACTCTCCGGAGCGGTACACCGCGAGTGCCGCTTTCGCCGCACGAGAGCGAAGCAGCCGAATTGCGATGCCGAGAACGAGCGAATTCAGCGTACTGCATTGCCTGAAATCAGGGTTTTTTCTTCGCAGGAAAGAATCCACAATTCCCGACTTTCTAGAGCGTCCTCTGTGAAAGCACAACGTCTGTCACTCCTGGTACTTCCAGCTGCCTTATCAGAGGGACTTTTTTCTTTTACTGCCTTCGTCAAAGAATGCTGAAGTTGTAGCTTCGGAGAAAAACACAAAAACGAAATGTTGTGAGGAATAAAGGGATAAGAATGACAGAGAATCGTAGTGCATTCAGCATGGACACATGGAGAAATCAGAACCGCTCCTTGGCGATGTGCGCAGAAGAAGCCGCTCGTCGGAAAAAAGCATCGGGCTGAAGTCGCTCTTTCTCGGCATCCGAGAGAAACGAGACCGCTGCTGAAGCCTGAAAGCGGCATTCGGGGAGAACCGCGATTTACCGGCCAGCAACTGCAAACTCTCCGGAGCGGTACATCGCGAGTGCCGCTTTCGAACCACGAGAGCGAAGTAGCGGTATTCCTATGCCCACAAGGTGCGATTCCAGCGTACTGCATTGCCTGAAAACAGGGGGTCTTTTCTCCGCAGGAAAGAATCCACAACTCTCGACTTTTTGTAACGTCCTCCCTGAAAGCACCACGTGTGTCGCACATCGAACTTCTAGCTGATTTGTTATACTGTATTTTTTCTTCCACCATAATCGCCAAGAATGCAAAAGAGTAGCAGCAACGAAAAACCACTCAAAAGATAGGAAAAAAGGTTAAGTCAGAATAGTGAGAGAAAGCGTCGTGCATTCCGCATGGACACAAGGAGAAGTCAGAACCGCTCCTTGGCGATGTGCGCAGAAGAAGCCGCTCGTCGGAAAAAAGCATCGGGCTGAAGTCGCTCTTTCTCGGCATCCGAAAGAAACGAGACCACTGCTGAAGCCTGAAAGCGGCATTCGGGGAGAACGGCGCTTTCTCGGCCAGCAACTGCAAACTCTCCGGAGCGGTACATCGCGAGTGCCGCTTTCGAACCACGAGAGCGAAGTAGCCGAATTGCGATGCCGAGAACGAGCGAATTCAGCGTACTGCATTGCATGAAAACAGGGGCTTTTTTCTCCGCAGGAAAAAAAGCACAGCTCACGACTTTTTGTAACGTCCTCCCTGAAAGCACCACGTGTGCCGCTCCTCGAACTTCTAGCTGCCTTATTAGAGGGGCTATTCGCTTCAACTCTACTCGTCAGAGAATGCTGAAGTGTAGCATCGGAGAAAAACACGAAAACGAAATGTCGCTAGGAATACAGGGAAAGACATTACAATGAGAGAGAAGCGTCGTGCATTCTGCATGGACACAAGGAGAAGTCAGAACCGCTCCTTGGCGATGTGCGCAGAAGAAGCCGCTCGTCGGAAAAAAGCATCGGGCTGAAGTCGCTCTTTCTCGGCATCCGAGAGAAACGAGACCGCTGCTGAAGCCTGAAAGCGGCATTCGGGGAGAACGGCGCTTTCTCGGCCAGCAACTGCAAACTCTCCGGAGCGGTACATCGCGAGTGCCGCTTTCGCCCCACGAGAGCGAAGTAGCCGAATTGCGATGCCGAGAACGAGCGAATTCAGCGTACTGCATTGCATGAAAACAGGGGCTTTTTTCTCCGCAGGAAAGAAACCACAGCTCAAGACTTTTTGTAACGTCCTCCCTGAAAGCACCACGTGTGTCGCACATCGAACTTCTAGCTGATTTGTTATACTGTATTTTTACTTCCACCATAATCGCCACAGAATGCAAAAGAGTAGCAGCAACGAAAAACCACTCAAAAGATAGGAAAAAAGGTTAAGTCAGAATAGTGAGAGAGAAGCGTAGTGCAGAATGAATGGACACAAGGAGAAGTCAGAACCGCTCCTTTGCGATGTGCGCAGAAGAAGCCGCTCGTCGGAAAAAAGCATCCGGCTGAAGTCGCTCTTTCTCGGCATCCGTGAGAAACGAGACCACTGCTGAAGCCTGAAAGCGGCATTCGGGGAGAACCGCGATGTACCGGCCAGCAACTGCAAACTCTCCGGAGCGGTACATCGCGAGTGCCGCTTTCGCCCCACGAGAGCGAAGTAGCCGAATTGCGATGCCGAGAACGTGCGAATTCAGCGTACTGCATTGTATGAAAACAGGGGCTTTTTTCTCGGCAGGAAAGAAACCACAGCTCACGACTTTCTGAAACGTCCTTCCTGAAAGCACCACGTGTGCCGCTCCTCGAACTTCTAGCTGCCTTATTAGAGGGGCTATTCGCTTCTACTCTACTCGTCAGAGAATGCTGAAGTGTAGCATCGGAGAAAAACACGAAAACGAAATGTCGCTAGGAATAAAGGGAAAGACATTACAATGAGAGAGAAGCGTAGTGCATTCTGCATGGACACAAGGAGAAGTCAGAACAGCTCCTTGGCGATGTGCGCAGAAGAAGGCGCTCGTCGGAGAAAAGCATCCGGCTGAAGTCGCTCTTTCTCGGCATCCGAGAGAAACGAGACCGCTGCTGAAGCCTGAAAGCGTCTTTCGGGGAGAACCGCGATTTACCGGCCAGCAACTGCAAACTCTCCGGTGCGGTTCAGCGCGAGTGCCGCTTTCGCCGCACGAGAGCGAAGCAGCCGAATTGCGATGCCGAGAACGAGCGAATTCAGCGTACTGCATTGCCTGAAAACAGGGTTTTTTCTTCGCAGGAAAGAATCCACAATTCCCGACTTTCTAGAGCGTCCTCTGTGAAAGCACAACGTCTGTCACTCCTGGTACTTCCAGCTGCCTTATCAGAGGGACTTTTCTCTTTTACTGCCTTCGTCACAGAATGCTGAAGTTGTAGCTTCGGAGAAAAACACAAAAACGAAATGTTGTGAGGAATAAAGGGATAAGAATGACAGAGAATCGTAGTGCATTCAGCATGGACACATGGAGAAATCAGAACCGCTCCTTTGCGATGTGCGCAGAAGAAGCCGCTCGTCGGAAAAAAGCATCGGGCTGAAGTCGCTCTTTCTCGGCATGCGAGTGAAACGAGACCGCTGCTGAAGCCTGAAAGCGGCATTCGGGGAGAACCGCGATTTACCGGCCAGCAACTGCAAACTCTCCGGAGCGGTACACCGCGAGTGCCGCTTTCGCCGCACGAGAGCGAAGCAGCCGAATTGCGATGCCGAGAACGAGCGAATTCAGCGTACTGCATTGCCTGAAATCAGGGTTTTTTCTTCGCAGGAAAGAATCCACAATTCCCGACTTTCTAGAGCGTCCTCTGTGAAAGCACAACGTCTGTCACTCCTGGTACTTCCAGCTGCCTTATCAGAGGGACTTTTTTCTTTTACTGCCTTCGTCAAAGAATGCTGAAGTTGTAGCTTCGGAGAAAAACACAAAAACGAAATGTTGTGAGGAATAAAGGGATAAGAATGACAGAGAATCGTAGTGCATTCAGCATGGACACATGGAGAAATCAGAACCGCTCCTTGGCGATGTGCGCAGAAGAAGCCGCTCGTCGGAAAAAAGCATCGGGCTGAAGTCGCTCTTTCTCGGCATCCGAGAGAAACGAGACCGCTGCTGAAGCCTGAAAGCGTCTTTCGGGGAGAACCGCGATTTACCGGCCAGCAACTGCAAACTCTCCGGAGCGGTACATCGCGAGTGCCGCTTTCGAACCACGAGAGCGAAGTAGCGGTATTCCTATGCCCACAAGGTGCGATTCCAGCGTACTGCATTGCCTGAAAACAGGGGGTCTTTTCTCCGCAGGAAAGAATCCACAACTCTCGACTTTTTGTAACGTCCTCCCTGAAAGCACCACGTGTGTCGCACATCGAACTTCTAGCTGATTTGTTATACTGTATTTTTTCTTCCACCATAATCGCCAAGAATGCAAAAAAGTAGCAGCAACGAAAAACCACTCAAAAGATAGGAAAAAAGGTTAAGTCAGAATAGTGAGAGAAAGCGTCGTGCATTCCGCATGGACACAAGGAGAAGTCAGAACCGCTCCTTGGCGATGTGCGCAGAAGAAGCCGCTCGTCGGAAAAAAGCATCGGGCTGAAGTCGCTCTTTCTCGGCATCCGAAAGAAACGAGACCACTGCTGAAGCCTGAAAGCGGCATTCGGGGAGAACGGCGCTTTCTCGGCCAGCAACTGCAAACTCTCCGGAGCGGTACATCGCGAGTGCCGCTTTCGAACCACGAGAGCGAAGTAGCCGAATTGCGATGCCGAGAACGAGCGAATTCAGCGTACTGCATTGCATGAAAACAGGGGCTTTTTTCTCCGCAGGAAAAAAAGCACAGCTCACGACTTTTTGTATCGTCCTCCCTGAAAGCACCACGTGTGCCGCTCCTCCTCGAACTTCTAGCTGCCTTATTAGAGGGGCTATTCGCTTCTACTCTACTCGTCAGAGAATGCTGAAGTGTAGCATCGGAGAAAAACACGAAAACGAAATGTCGCTAGGAATACAGGGAAAGACATTACAATGAGAGAGAAGCGTCGTGCATTCTGCATGGACACAAGGAGAAGTCAGAACCGCTCCTTGGCGATGTGCGCAGAAGAAGGCGCTCGTCGGAAAAAAGCATCCGGCTGAAGTCGCTCTTTCTCGGCATCCGAGAGAAACGAGACCGCTGCTGAAGCCTGAAAGCGGCATTCGGGGAGAACCGCGATTTACCGGCCAGCAACTGCAAACTCTCCGGAGCGGTACACCGCGAGTGCCGCTTTCGCCCCACGAGAGCGAAGCAGCCGAATTGCGATGCCGAGAACGAGCGAATTCAGCGTACTGCATTGCCTGAAAACAGGGTTTTTTCTTCGCAGGAAAGAATCCACAATTCCCGACTATCTAGAGCGTCCTCTGTGAAAGCACAACGTCTGTCACTCCTGGTACTTCCAGCTGCCTTATCAGAGGGACTTTTCTCTTTTACTGCCTTCGTCACAGAATGCTGAAGTTGTAGCTTCGGAGAAAAACACAAAAACGAAATGTTGTGAGGAATAAAGGGATAAGAATGACAGAGAATCGTAGTGCATTCAGCATGGACACATGGAGAAATCAGAACCGCTCCTTGGCGATGTGCGCAGAAGAAGCCGCTCGTCGGAGAAAAGCATCCGGCTGAAGTCGCTCTTTCTCGGCATCCGAGAGAAACGAGACCGCTGCTGAAGCCTGAAAGCGTCTTTCGGGGAGAACCGCGATTTACCGGCCAGCAACTGCAAACTCTCCGGAGCGGTACATCGCGAGTGCCGCTTTCGAACCACGAGAGCGAAGTAGCGGTATTCCTATGCCCACAAGGTGCGATTCCAGCGTACTGCATTGCCTGAAAACAGGGGCTTTTTTCTCCGCAGGAAAGAATCCACAACTCTCGACTTTTTGTAACGTCCTCCCTGAAAGGACAAAGTGTGTCGCACATCGAACTTCTAGCTGATTTGTTATACTGTATTTCTTCTTCCACCATAATCGCCAAGAATGCAAAAGAGTAGCAGCAACGAAAAACCACTCAAAAGATAGGAAAAAAGGTTAAGTCAGAATAGTGAGAGAAAGCGTCGTGCATTCCGCATGGACACAAGGAGAAGTCAGAACCGCTCCTTGGCGATGTGCGCAGAAGAAGCCGCTCGTCGGAAAAAAGCATCGGGCTGAAGTCGCTCTTTCTCGGCATCCGAAAGAAACGAGACCACTGCTGAAGCCTGAAAGCGGCATTCGGGGAGAACGGCGCTTTCTCGGCCAGCAACTGCAAACTCTCCGGAGCGGTACATCGCGAGTGCCGCTTTCGAACCACGAGAGCGAAGTAGCCGAATTGCGATGCCGAGAACGAGCGAATTCAGCGTACTGCATTGCATGAAAACAGGGGCTTTTTTCTCGGCAGGAAAAAAAGCACAGCTCACGACTTTTTGTATCGTCCTCCCTGAAAGCACCACGTGTGCCGCTCCTCCTCGAACTTCTAGCTGCCTTATTAGAGGGGCTATTCGCTTCTACTCTACTCGTCAGAGAATGCTGAAGTGTAGCATCGGAGAAAAACACGAAAACGAAATGTCGCTAGGAATACAGGGAAAGACATTACAATGAGAGAGAAGCGTCGTGCATTCTGCATGGACACAAGGAGAAGTCAGAACCGCTCCTTGGCGATGTGCGCAGAAGAAGGCGCTCGTCGGAAAAAAGCATCCGGCTGAAGTCGCTCTTTCTCGGCATCCGAGAGAAACGAGACCGCTGCTGAAGCCTGAAAGCGGCATTCGGGGAGAACCGCGATTTACCGGCCAGCAACTGCAAACTCTCCGGAGCGGTACATCGCGAGTGCCGCTTTCGCCCCACGAGAGCGAAGCAGCCGAATTGCGATGCCGAGAACGAGCGAATTCAGCGTACTGCATTGCCTGAAAACAGGGTTTTTTCTTCGCAGGAAAGAATCCACAATTCCCGACTATCTAGAGCGTCCTCTGTGAAAGCACAACGTCTGTCACTCCTGGTACTTCCAGCTGCCTTATCAGAGGGACTTTTCTCTTTTACTGCATTCGTCACAGAATGCTGAAGTTGTAGCTTCGGAGAAAAACACAAAAACGAAATGTTGTGAGGAATAAAGGGATAAGAATGACAGAGAATCGTAGTGCATTCAGCATGGACACATGGAGAAGTCAGAACCGCTCCTTTGCGATGTGCGCAGAAGAAGCCGCTCGTCGGAAAAAAGCATCGGGCTGAAGTCGCTCTTTCTCGGCATCCGAGAGAAACGAGACCGCTGCTGAAGCCTGAAAGCGGCATTCGGGGAGAACGGCGCTTTCTCGGCCAGCAACTGCAAACTCTCCGGAGCGGTACATCGCGAGTGCCGCTTTCGCCCCACGAGAGCGAAGTAGCCGAATTGCGATGCCGAGAACGTGCGAATTCAGCGTACTGCATTGCATGAAAACAGGGGCTTTTTTCTCCGCAGGAAAGAAACCACAGCTCAAGACTTTTTGTAACGTCCTCCCTGAAAGCACCACGTGTGTCGCACATCGAACTTCTAGCTGATTTGTTATACTGTATTTTTACTTCCACCATAATCGCCACAGAATGCAAAAGAGTAGCAGCAACGAAAAACCACTCAAAAGATAGGAAAAAAGGTTAAGTCAGAATAGTGAGAGAGAAGCGTAGTGCAGAATGAATGGACACAAGGAGAAGTCAGAACCGCTCCTTTGCGATGTGCGCAGAAGAAGCCGCTCGTGGGAAAAAAGCATCCGGCTGAAGTCGCTCTTTCTCGGCATCCGTGAGAAACGAGACCACTGCTGAAGCCTGAAAGCGGCATTCGGGGAGAACCGCGATGTACCGGCCAGCAACTGCAAACTCTCCGGAGCGGTACATCGCGAGTGCCGCTTTCGCCCCACGAGAGCGAAGTAGCCGAATTGCGATGCCGAGAACGTGCGAATTCAGCGTACTGCATTGTATGAAAACAGGGGCTTTTTTCTCGGCAGGAAAGAAACCACAGCTCACGACTTTCTGAAACGTCCTTCCTGAAAGCACCACGTGTGCCGCTCCTCGAACTTCTAGCTGCCTTATTAGAGGGGCTATTCGCTTCAACTCAACTCGTCAGAGAATGCTGAAGTGTAGCATCGGAGAAAAACACGAAAACGAAATGTCGCTAGGAATAAAGGGAAAGACATTACAATGAGAGAGAAGCGTAGTGCATTCTGCATGGACACAAGGAGAAGTCAGAACAGCTCCTTGGCGATGTGCGCAGAAGAAGGCGCTCGTCGGAGAAAAGCATCCGGCTGAAGTCGCTCTTTCTCGGCATCCGAGAGAAACGAGACCGCTGCTGAAGCCTGAAAGCGTCTTTCGGGGAGAACCGCGATTTACCGGCCAGCAACTGCAAACTCTCCGGAGCGGTTCAGCGCGAGTGCCGCTTTCGCCGCACGAGAGCGAAGCAGCCGAATTGCGATGCCGAGAACGAGCGAATTCAGCGTACTGCATTGCCTGAAAACAGGGTTTTTTCTTCACAGGAAAGAATCCACAATTCCCGACTTTCTAGAGCGTCCTCTGTGAAAGCACAACGTCTGTCACTCCTGGTACTTCCAGCTGCCTTATCAGAGGGACTTTTCTCTTTTACTGCCTTCGTCACAGAATGCTGAAGTTGTAGCTTCGGAGAAAAACACAAAAACGAAATGTTGTGAGGAATAAAGGGATAAGAATGACAGAGAATCGTAGTGCATTCAGCATGGACACATGGAGAAATCAGAACCGCTCCTTTGCGATGTGCGCAGAAGAAGCCGCTCGTCGGAAAAAAGCATCGGGCTGAAGTCGCTCTTTCTCGGCATGCGAGTGAAACGAGACCGCTGCTGAAGCCTGAAAGCGGCATTCGGGGAGAACCGCGATTTACCGGCCAGCAACTGCAAACTCTCCGGAGCGGTACACCGCGAGTGCCGCTTTCGCCGCACGAGAGCGAAGCAGCCGAATTGCGATGCCGAGAACGAGCGAATTCAGCGTACTGCATTGCCTGAAATCAGGGTTTTTTCTTCGCAGGAAAGAATCCACAATTCCCGACTTTCTAGAGCGTCCTCTGTGAAAGCACAACGTCTGTCACTCCTGGTACTTCCAGCTGCCTTATCAGAGGGACTTTTTTCTTTTACTGCCTTCGTCAAAGAATGCTGAAGTTGTAGCTTCGGAGAAAAACACAAAAACGAAATGTTGTGAGGAATAAAGGGATAAGAATGACAGAGAATCGTAGTGCATTCAGCATGGACACATGGAGAAATCAGAACCGCTCCTTGGCGATGTGCGCAGAAGAAGCCGCTCGTCGGAAAAAAGCATCGGGCTGAAGTCGCTCTTTCTCGGCATCCGAGAGAAACGAGACCGCTGCTGAAGCCTGAAAGCGGCATTCGGGGAGAACCGCGATTTACCGGCCAGCAACTGCAAACTCTCCGGAGCGGTACATCGCGAGTGCCGCTTTCGAACCACGAGAGCGAAGTAGCGGTATTCCTATGCCCACAAGGTGCGATTCCAGCGTACTGCATTGCCTGAAAACAGGGGCTTTTTTCTCCGCAGGAAAGAATCCACAACTCTCGACTTTTTGTAACGTCCTCCCTGAAAGGACAAAGTGTGTCGCACATCGAACTTCTAGCTGATTTGTTATACTGTATTTCTTCTTCCACCATAATCGCCAAGAATGCAAAAGAGTAGCAGCAACGAAAAACCACTCAAAAGATAGGAAAAAAGGTTAAGTCAGAATAGTGAGAGAAAGCGTCGTGCATTCCGCATGGACACAAGGAGAAGTCAGAACCGCTCCTTGGCGATGTGCGCAGAAGAAGCCGCTCGTCGGAAAAAAGCATCGGGCTGAAGTCGCTCTTTCTCGGCATCCGAAAGAAACGAGACCACTGCTGAAGCCTGAAAGCGGCATTCGGGGAGAACGGCGCTTTCTCGGCCAGCAACTGCAAACTCTCCGGAGCGGTACATCGCGAGTGCCGCTTTCGAACCACGAGAGCGAAGTAGCCGAATTGCGATGCCGAGAACGAGCGAATTCAGCGTACTGCATTGCATGAAAACAGGGGCTTTTTTCTCGGCAGGAAAAAAAGCACAGCTCACGACTTTTTGTATCGTCCTCCCTGAAAGCACCACGTGTGCCGCTCCTCCTCGAACTTCTAGCTGCCTTATTAGAGGGGCTATTCGCTTCTACTCTACTCGTCAGAGAATGCTGAAGTGTAGCATCGGAGAAAAACACGAAAACGAAATGTCGCTAGGAATACAGGGAAAGACATTACAATGAGAGAGAAGCGTCGTGCATTCTGCATGGACACAAGGAGAAGTCAGAACCGCTCCTTGGCGATGTGCGCAGAAGAAGGCGCTCGTCGGAAAAAAGCATCCGGCTGAAGTCGCTCTTTCTCGGCATCCGAGAGAAACGAGACCGCTGCTGAAGCCTGAAAGCGGCATTCGGGGAGAACCGCGATTTACCGGCCAGCAACTGCAAACTCTCCGGAGCGGTACATCGCGAGTGCCGCTTTCGCCCCACGAGAGCGAAGCAGCCGAATTGCGATGCCGAGAACGAGCGAATTCAGCGTACTGCATTGCCTGAAAACAGGGTTTTTTCTTCGCAGGAAAGAATCCACAATTCCCGACTATCTAGAGCGTCCTCTGTGAAAGCACAACGTCTGTCACTCCTGGTACTTCCAGCTGCCTTATCAGAGGGACTTTTCTCTTTTACTGCATTCGTCACAGAATGCTGAAGTTGTAGCTTCGGAGAAAAACACAAAAACGAAATGTTGTGAGGAATAAAGGGATAAGAATGACAGAGAATCGTAGTGCATTCAGCATGGACACATGGAGAAGTCAGAACCGCTCCTTTGCGATGTGCGCAGAAGAAGCCGCTCGTCGGAAAAAAGCATCGGGCTGAAGTCGCTCTTTCTCGGCATCCGAGAGAAACGAGACCGCTGCTGAAGCCTGAAAGCGGCATTCGGGGAGAACGGCGCTTTCTCGGCCAGCAACTGCAAACTCTCCGGAGCGGTACATCGCGAGTGCCGCTTTCGCCCCACGAGAGCGAAGTAGCCGAATTGCGATGCCGAGAACGTGCGAATTCAGCGTACTGCATTGCATGAAAACAGGGGCTTTTTTCTCCGCAGGAAAGAAACCACAGCTCAAGACTTTTTGTAACGTCCTCCCTGAAAGCACCACGTGTGTCGCACATCGAACTTCTAGCTGATTTGTTATACTGTATTTTTACTTCCACCATAATCGCCACAGAATGCAAAAGAGTAGCAGCAACGAAAAACCACTCAAAAGATAGGAAAAAAGGTTAAGTCAGAATAGTGAGAGAGAAGCGTAGTGCAGAATGAATGGACACAAGGAGAAGTCAGAACCGCTCCTTTGCGATGTGCGCAGAAGAAGCCGCTCGTGGGAAAAAAGCATCCGGCTGAAGTCGCTCTTTCTCGGCATCCGTGAGAAACGAGACCACTGCTGAAGCCTGAAAGCGGCATTCGGGGAGAACCGCGATGTACCGGCCAGCAACTGCAAACTCTCCGGAGCGGTACATCGCGAGTGCCGCTTTCGCCCCACGAGAGCGAAGTAGCCGAATTGCGATGCCGAGAACGTGCGAATTCAGCGTACTGCATTGTATGAAAACAGGGGCTTTTTTCTCGGCAGGAAAGAAACCACAGCTCACGACTTTCTGAAACGTCCTTCCTGAAAGCACCACGTGTGCCGCTCCTCGAACTTCTAGCTGCCTTATTAGAGGGGCTATTCGCTTCAACTCAACTCGTCAGAGAATGCTGAAGTGTAGCATCGGAGAAAAACACGAAAACGAAATGTCGCTAGGAATAAAGGGAAAGACATTACAATGAGAGAGAAGCGTAGTGCATTCTGCATGGACACAAGGAGAAGTCAGAACAGCTCCTTGGCGATGTGCGCAGAAGAAGGCGCTCGTCGGAGAAAAGCATCCGGCTGAAGTCGCTCTTTCTCGGCATCCGAGAGAAACGAGACCGCTGCTGAAGCCTGAAAGCGTCTTTCGGGGAGAACCGCGATTTACCGGCCAGCAACTGCAAACTCTCCGGAGCGGTTCAGCGCGAGTGCCGCTTTCGCCGCACGAGAGCGAAGCAGCCGAATTGCGATGCCGAGAACGAGCGAATTCAGCGTACTGCATTGCCTGAAAACAGGGTTTTTTCTTCACAGGAAAGAATCCACAATTCCCGACTTTCTAGAGCGTCCTCTGTGAAAGCACAACGTCTGTCACTCCTGGTACTTCCAGCTGCCTTATCAGAGGGACTTTTCTCTTTTACTGCCTTCGTCACAGAATGCTGAAGTTGTAGCTTCGGAGAAAAACACAAAAACGAAATGTTGTGAGGAATAAAGGGATAAGAATGACAGAGAATCGTAGTGCATTCAGCATGGACACATGGAGAAATCAGAACCGCTCCTTTGCGATGTGCGCAGAAGAAGCCGCTCGTCGGAAAAAAGCATCGGGCTGAAGTCGCTCTTTCTCGGCATGCGAGTGAAACGAGACCGCTGCTGAAGCCTGAAAGCGGCATTCGGGGAGAACCGCGATTTACCGGCCAGCAACTGCAAACTCTCCGGAGCGGTACACCGCGAGTGCCGCTTTCGCCGCACGAGAGCGAAGCAGCCGAATTGCGATGCCGAGAACGAGCGAATTCAGCGTACTGCATTGCCTGAAATCAGGGTTTTTTCTTCGCAGGAAAGAATCCACAATTCCCGACTTTCTAGAGCGTCCTCTGTGAAAGCACAACGTCTGTCACTCCTGGTACTTCCAGCTGCCTTATCAGAGGGACTTTTTTCTTTTACTGCCTTCGTCAAAGAATGCTGAAGTTGTAGCTTCGGAGAAAAACACAAAAACGAAATGTTGTGAGGAATAAAGGGATAAGAATGACAGAGAATCGTAGTGCATTCAGCATGGACACATGGAGAAATCAGAACCGCTCCTTGGCGATGTGCGCAGAAGAAGCCGCTCGTCGGAAAAAAGCATCGGGCTGAAGTCGCTCTTTCTCGGCATCCGAGAGAAACGAGACCGCTGCTGAAGCCTGAAAGCGGCATTCGGGGAGAACCGCGATTTACCGGCCAGCAACTGCAAACTCTCCGGAGCGGTACATCGCGAGTGCCGCTTTCGAACCACGAGAGCGAAGTAGCGGTATTCCTATGCCCACAAGGTGCGATTCCAGCGTACTGCATTGCCTGAAAACAGGGGGTCTTTTCTCCGCAGGAAAGAATCCACAACTCTCGACTTTTTGTAACGTCCTCCCTGAAAGCACCACGTGTGTCGCACATCGAACTTCTAGCTGATTTGTTATACTGTATTTTTTCTTCCACCATAATCGCCAAGAATGCAAAAGAGTAGCAGCAACGAAAAACCACTCAAAAGATAGGAAAAAAGGTTAAGTCAGAATAGTGAGAGAAAGCGTCGTGCATTCCGCATGGACACAAGGAGAAGTCAGAACCGCTCCTTGGCGATGTGCGCAGAAGAAGCCGCTCGTCGGAAAAAAGCATCGGGCTGAAGTCGCTCTTTCTCGGCATCCGAAAGAAACGAGACCACTGCTGAAGCCTGAAAGCGGCATTCGGGGAGAACGGCGCTTTCTCGGCCAGCAACTGCAAACTCTCCGGAGCGGTACATCGCGAGTGCCGCTTTCGAACCACGAGAGCGAAGTAGCCGAATTGCGATGCCGAGAACGAGCGAATTCAGCGTACTGCATTGCATGAAAACAGGGGCTTTTTTCTCCGCAGGAAAAAAAGCACAGCTCACGACTTTTTGTAACGTCCTCCCTGAAAGCACCACGTGTGCCGCTCCTCGAACTTCTAGCTGCCTTATTAGAGGGGCTATTCGCTTCAACTCTACTCGTCAGAGAATGCTGAAGTGTAGCATCGGAGAAAAACACGAAAACGAAATGTCGCTAGGAATACAGGGAAAGACATTACAATGAGAGAGAAGCGTCGTGCATTCTGCATGGACACAAGGAGAAGTCAGAACCGCTCCTTGGCGATGTGCGCAGAAGAAGCCGCTCGTCGGAAAAAAGCATCGGGCTGAAGTCGCTCTTTCTCGGCATCCGAGAGAAACGAGACCGCTGCTGAAGCCTGAAAGCGGCATTCGGGGAGAACGGCGCTTTCTCGGCCAGCAACTGCAAACTCTCCGGAGCGGTACATCGCGAGTGCCGCTTTCGCCCCACGAGAGCGAAGTAGCCGAATTGCGATGCCGAGAACGAGCGAATTCAGCGTACTGCATTGCATGAAAACAGGGGCTTTTTTCTCCGCAGGAAAGAAACCACAGCTCAAGACTTTTTGTAACGTCCTCCCTGAAAGCACCACGTGTGTCGCACATCGAACTTCTAGCTGATTTGTTATACTGTATTTTTACTTCCACCATAATCGCCACAGAATGCAAAAGAGTAGCAGCAACGAAAAACCACTCAAAAGATAGGAAAAAAGGTTAAGTCAGAATAGTGAGAGAGAAGCGTAGTGCAGAATGAATGGACACAAGGAGAAGTCAGAACCGCTCCTTTGCGATGTGCGCAGAAGAAGCCGCTCGTCGGAAAAAAGCATCCGGCTGAAGTCGCTCTTTCTCGGCATCCGTGAGAAACGAGACCACTGCTGAAGCCTGAAAGCGGCATTCGGGGAGAACCGCGATGTACCGGCCAGCAACTGCAAACTCTCCGGAGCGGTACATCGCGAGTGCCGCTTTCGCCCCACGAGAGCGAAGTAGCCGAATTGCGATGCCGAGAACGTGCGAATTCAGCGTACTGCATTGTATGAAAACAGGGGCTTTTTTCTCGGCAGGAAAGAAACCACAGCTCACGACTTTCTGAAACGTCCTTCCTGAAAGCACCACGTGTGCCGCTCCTCGAACTTCTAGCTGCCTTATTAGAGGGGCTATTCGCTTCTACTCTACTCGTCAGAGAATGCTGAAGTGTAGCATCGGAGAAAAACACGAAAACGAAATGTCGCTAGGAATAAAGGGAAAGACATTACAATGAGAGAGAAGCGTAGTGCATTCTGCATGGACACAAGGAGAAGTCAGAACAGCTCCTTGGCGATGTGCGCAGAAGAAGCCGCTCGTCGGAAAAAAGCTCCCGTCTGAAGTCTCTCTTTCTCGGCATCCGAGAGAAACGAGACCGCTGCTGAAGCCTGAAAGCGTCTTTCGGGGAGAACCGCGATTTACCGGCCAGCAACTGCAAACTCTCCGGTGCGGTTCAGCGCGAGTGCCGCTTTCGCCGCACGAGAGCGAAGCAGCCGAATTGCGATGCCGAGAACGAGCGAATTCAGCGTACTGCATTGCCTGAAAACAGGGTTTTTTCTTCGCAGGAAAGAATCCACAATTCCCGACTTTCTAGAGCGTCCTCTGTGAAAGCACAACGTCTGTCACTCCTGGTACTTCCAGCTGCCTTATCAGAGGGACTTTTCTCTTTTACTGCCTTCGTCACAGAATGCTGAAGTTGTAGCTTCGGAGAAAAACACAAAAACGAAATGTTGTGAGGAATAAAGGGATAAGAATGAGAGAGAATCGTAGTGCATTCAGCATGGACACATGGAGAAATCAGAACCGCTCCTTGGCGATGTGCGCAGAAGAAGCCGCTCGTCGGAAAAAAGCATCGGGCTGAAGTCGCTCTTTCTCGGCATCCGAAAGAAACGAGACCACTGCTGAAGCCTGAAAGCGGCATTCGGGGAGAACGGCGCTTTCTCGGCCAGCAACTGCAAACTCTCCGGAGCGGTACATCGCGAGTGCCGCTTTCGAACCACGAGAGCGAAGTAGCCGAATTGCGATGCCGAGAACGAGCGAATTCAGCGTACTGCATTGCATGAAAACAGGGGCTTTTTTCTCCGCAGGAAAAAAAGCACAGCTCACGACTTTTTGTATCGTCCTCCCTGAAAGCACCACGTGTGCCGCTCCTCCTCGAACTTCTAGCTGCCTTATTAGAGGGGCTATTCGCTTCTACTCTACTCGTCAGAGAATGCTGAAGTGTAGCATCGGAGAAAAACACGAAAACGAAATGTCGCTAGGAATACAGGGAAAGACATTACAATGAGAGAGAAGCGTCGTGCATTCTGCATGGACACAAGGAGAAGTCAGAACCGCTCCTTGGCGATGTGCGCAGAAGAAGGCGCTCGTCGGAAAAAAGCATCCGGCTGAAGTCGCTCTTTCTCGGCATCCGAGAGAAACGAGACCGCTGCTGAAGCCTGAAAGCGGCATTCGGGGAGAACCGCGATTTACCGGCCAGCAACTGCAAACTCTCCGGAGCGGTACACCGCGAGTGCCGCTTTCGCCCCACGAGAGCGAAGCAGCCGAATTGCGATGCCGAGAACGAGCGAATTCAGCGTACTGCATTGCCTGAAAACAGGGTTTTTTCTTCGCAGGAAAGAATCCACAATTCCCGACTATCTAGAGCGTCCTCTGTGAAAGCACAACGTCTGTCACTCCTGGTACTTCCAGCTGCCTTATCAGAGGGACTTTTCTCTTTTACTGCATTCGTCACAGAATGCTGAAGTTGTAGCTTCGGAGAAAAACACAAAAACGAAATGTTGTGAGGAATAAAGGGATAAGAATGACAGAGAATCGTAGTGCATTCAGGATGGACAAATGGAGAAGTCAGAACCGCTCCTTTGCGATGTGCGCAGAAGAAGGCGCTCGTCGGAAAAAAGCATCGGGCTGAAGTCGCTCTTTCTCGGCATCCGAGAGAAACGAGACCGCTGCTGAAGCCTGAAAGCGGCATTCGGGGAGAACGGCGCTTTCTCGGCCAGCAACTGCAAACTCTCCGGAGCGGTACATCGCGAGTGCCGCTTTCGCCCCACGAGAGCGAAGTAGCCGAATTGCGATGCCGAGAACGAGCGAATTCAGCGTACTGCATTGCATGAAAACAGGGGCTTTTTTCTCCGCAGGAAAAAAAGCACAGCTCACGACTTTTTGTAACGTCCTCCCTGAAAGCACCACGTGTGCCGCTCCTCGAACTTCTAGCTGCCTTATTAGAGGGGCTATTCGCTTCAACTCTACTCGTCAGAGAATGCTGAAGTGTAGCATCGGAGAAAAACACGAAAACGAAATGTCGCTAGGAATAAAGGGAAAGACATTACAATGAGAGAGAAGCGTCGTGCATTCTGCATGGACACAAGGAGAAGTCAGAACAGCTCCTTGGCGATGTGCGCAGAAGAAGGCGCTCGTCGGAAAAAAGCATCCGGCTGAAGTCGCTCTTTCTCGGCATCCGAGAGAAACGAGACCGCTGCTGAAGCCTGAAAGCGGCATTCGGGGAGAACGGCGCTTTCTCGGCCAGCAACTGCAAACTCTCCGGAGCGGTACATCGCGAGTGCCGCTTTCGCCCCACGAGAGCGAAGTAGCCGAATTGCGATGCCGAGAACGTGCGAATTCAGCGTACTGCATTGCATGAAAACAGGGGCTTTTTTCTCCGCAGGAAAGAAACCACAGCTCAAGACTTTTTGTAACGTCCTCCCTGAAAGCACCACGTGTGTCGCACATCGAACTTCTAGCTGATTTGTTATACTGTATTTTTACTTCCACCATAATCGCCACAGAATGCAAAAGAGTAGCAGCAACGAAAAACCACTCAAAAGATAGGAAAAAAGGTTAAGTCAGAATAGTGAGAGAGAAGCGTAGTGCAGAATGAATGGACACAAGGAGAAGTCAGAACCGCTCCTTTGCGATGTGCGCAGAAGAAGCCGCTCGTCGGAAAAAAGCATCGGGCTGAAGTCGCTCTTTCTCGGCATGCGAGTGAAACGAGACCGCTGCTGAAGCCTGAAAGCGGCATTCGGGGAGAACCGCGATTTACCGGCCAGCAACTGCAAACTCTCCGGAGCGGTACACCGCGAGTGCCGCTTTCGCCGCACGAGAGCGAAGCAGCCGAATTGCGATGCCGAGAACGAGCGAATTCAGCGTACTGCATTGCCTGAAATCAGGGTTTTTTCTTCGCAGGAAAGAATCCACAATTCCCGACTTTCTAGAGCGTCCTCTGTGAAAGCACAACGTCTGTCACTCCTGGTACTTCCAGCTGCCTTATCAGAGGGACTTTTTTCTTTTACTGCCTTCGTCAAAGAATGCTGAAGTTGTAGCTTCGGAGAAAAACACAAAAACGAAATGTTGTGAGGAATAAAGGGATAAGAATGAGAGAGAATCGTAGTGCATTCAGCATGGACACATGGAGAAATCAGAACCGCTCCTTGGCGATGTGCGCAGAAGAAGCCGCTCGTCGGAAAAAAGCATCGGGCTGAAGTCGCTCTTTCTCGGCATCCGAGAGAAACGAGACCGCTGCTGAAGGCTGAAAGCGGCATTCGGGGAGAACCGCGATTTACCGGCCAGCAACTGCAAACTCTCCGGAGCGGTACATCGCGAGTGCCGCTTTCGAACCACGAGAGCGAAGTAGCGGTATTCCTATGCCCACAAGGTGCGATTCCAGCGTACTGCATTGCCTGAAAACAGGGGGTCTTTTCTCCGCAGGAAAGAATCCACAACTCTCGACTTTTTGTAACGTCCTCCCTGAAAGCACCACGTGTGTCGCACATCGAACTTCTAGCTGATTTGTTATACTGTATTTTTTCTTCCACCATAATCGCCAAGAATGCAAAAGAGTAGCAGCAACGAAAAACCACTCAAAAGATAGGAAAAAAGGTTAAGTCAGAATAGTGAGAGAAAGCGTCGTGCATTCCGCATGGACAGAAGGAGAAGTCAGAACCGCTCCTTGGCGATGTGCGCAGAAGAAGCCGCTCGTCGGAAAAAAGCATCGGGCTGAAGTCGCTCTTTCTCGGCATCCGAAAGAAACGAGACCACTGCTGAAGCCTGAAAGCGGCATTCGGGGAGAACGGCGCTTTCTCGGCCAGCAACTGCAAACTCTCCGGAGCGGTACATCGCGAGTGCCGCTTTCGAACCACGAGAGCGAAGTAGCCGAATTGCGATGCCGAGAACGAGCGAATTCAGCGTACTGCATTGCATGAAAACAGGGGCTTTTTTCTCCGCAGGAAAAAAAGCACAGCTCACGACTTTTTGTATCGTCCTCCCTGAAAGCACCACGTGTGCCGCTCCTCCTCGAACTTCTAGCTGCCTTATTAGAGGGGCTATTCGCTTCTACTCTACTCGTCAGAGAATGCTGAAGTGTAGCATCGGAGAAAAACACGAAAACGAAATGTCGCTAGGAATACAGGGAAAGACATTACAATGAGAGAGAAGCGTCGTGCATTCTGCATGGACACAAGGAGAAGTCAGAACCGCTCCTTGGCGATGTGCGCAGAAGAAGGCGCTCGTCGGAAAAAAGCATCCGGCTGAAGTCGCTCTTTCTCGGCATCCGAGAGAAACGAGACCGCTGCTGAAGCCTGAAAGCGGCATTCGGGGAGAACCGCGATTTACCGGCCAGCAACTGCAAACTCTCCGGAGCGGTACACCGCGAGTGCCGCTTTCGCCCCACGAGAGCGAAGCAGCCGAATTGCGATGCCGAGAACGAGCGAATTCAGCGTACTGCATTGCCTGAAAACAGGGTTTTTTCTTCGCAGGAAAGAATCCACAATTCCCGACTATCTAGAGCGTCCTCTGTGAAAGCACAACGTCTGTCACTCCTGGTACTTCCAGCTGCCTTATCAGAGGGACTTTTCTCTTTTACTGCATTCGTCACAGAATGCTGAAGTTGTAGCTTCGGAGAAAAACACAAAAACGAAATGTTGTGAGGAATAAAGGGATAAGAATGACAGAGAATCGTAGTGCATTCAGGATGGACAAATGGAGAAGTCAGAACCGCTCCTTTGCGATGTGCGCAGAAGAAGG
This sequence comes from Chrysolophus pictus, assembly GCA_037305975.1. Taxonomy (NCBI): domain Eukaryota; kingdom Metazoa; phylum Chordata; class Aves; order Galliformes; family Phasianidae; genus Chrysolophus; species Chrysolophus pictus. The sequence continues at coordinate 35,967,149 of CM074581.1, read as the reverse complement.
CGCTCGTCGGAAAAAAGCATCGGGCTGAAGTCGCTCTTTCTCGGCATCCGAGAGAAACGAGACCGCTGCTGAAGCCTGAAAGCGGCATTCGGGGAGAACGGCGCTTTCTCGGCCAGCAACTGCAAACTCTCCGGAGCGGTACATCGCGAGTGCCGCTTTCGCCCCACGAGAGCGAAGTAGCCGAATTGCGATGCCGAGAACGAGCGAATTCAGCGTACTGCATTGCATGAAAACAGGGGCTTTTTTCTCCGCAGGAAAAAAAGCACAGCTCACGACTTTTTGTAACGTCCTCCCTGAAAGCACCACGTGTGCCGCTCCTCGAACTTCTAGCTGCCTTATTAGAGGGGCTATTCGCTTCAACTCTACTCGTCAGAGAATGCTGAAGTGTAGCATCGGAGAAAAACACGAAAACGAAATGTCGCTAGGAATAAAGGGAAAGACATTACAATGAGAGAGAAGCGTCGTGCATTCTGCATGGACACAAGGAGAAGTCAGAACCGCTCCTTGGCGATGTGCGCAGAAGAAGCCGCTCGTCGGAAAAAAGCATCGGGCTGAAGTCGCTCTTTCTCGGCATCCGAGAGAAACGAGACCGCTGCTGAAGGCTGAAAGCGGCATTCGGGGAGAACGGCGCTTTCTCGGCCAGCAACTGCAAACTCTCCGGAGCGGTTCAGCAGGAGTGCCGCTTTCGCCCCACGAGAGCGAAGTAGCCGAATTGCGATGCCGAGAACGTGCGAATTCAGCGTACTGCATTGCATGAAAACAGGGGCTTTTTTCTCCGCAGGAAAGAAACCACAGCTCAAGACTTTTTGTAACGTCCTCCCTGAAAGCACCACGTGTGTCGCACATCGAACTTCTAGCTGATTTGTTATACTGTATTTTTACTTCCACCATAATCGCCACAGAATGCAAAAGAGTAGCAGCAACGAAAAACCACTCAAAAGATAGGAAAAAAGGTTAAGTCAGAATAGTGAGAGAGAAGCGTAGTGCAGAATGAATGGACACAAGGAGAAGTCAGAACCGCTCCTTTGCGATGTGCGCAGAAGAAGCCGCTCGTCGGAAAAAAGCATCCGGCTGAAGTCGCTCTTTCTCGGCATCCGTGAGAAACGAGACCACTGCTGAAGCCTGAAAGCGGCATTCGGGGAGAACCGCGATGTACCGGCCAGCAACTGCAAACTCTCCGGAGCGGTACATCGCGAGTGCCGCTTTCGCCCCACGAGAGCGAAATCGCGGAATTGCGATGCCGAGAACGTGCGAATTCAGCGTACTGCATTGTATGAAAACAGGGGCTTTTTTCTCGGCAGGAAAGAAACCACAGCTCACGACTTTCTGAAACGTCCTTCCTGAAAGCACCACGTGTGCCGCTCCTCGAACTTCTAGCTGCCTTCTTAGAGGGGCTATTCGCTTCTACTCAACTCGTCAGAGAATGCTGAAGTGTAGCATCGGAGAAAAACACGAAAACGAAATGTCGCTAGGAATAAAGGGAAAGACATTACAATGAGAGAGAAGCGTAGTGCATTCTGCATGGACACAAGGAGAAGTCAGAACAGCTCCTTGGCGATGTGCGCAGAAGAAGGCGCTCGTCGGAGAAAAGCATCCGGCTGAAGTCGCTCTTTCTCGGCATCCGAGAGAAACGAGACCGCTGCTGAAGCCTGAAAGCGTCTTTCGGGGAGAACCGCGATTTACCGGCCAGCAACTGCAAACTCTCCGGAGCGGTTCAGCGCGAGTGCCGCTTTCGCCGCACGAGAGCGAAGCAGCCGAATTGCGATGCCGAGAACGAGCGAATTCAGCGTACTGCATTGCCTGAAAACAGGGTTTTTTCTTCGCAGGAAAGAATCCACAATTCCCGACTTTCTAGAGCGTCCTCTGTGAAAGCACAACGTCTGTCACTCCTGGTACTTCCAGCTGCCTTATCAGAGGGACTTTTCTCTTTTACTGCCTTCGTCACAGAATGCTGAAGTTGTATCTTCGGAGAAAAACACAAAAACGAAATGTTGTGAGGAATAAAGGGATAAGAATGAGAGAGAATCGTAGTGCATTCAGCATGGACACATGGAGAAGTCAGAACCGCTCCTTGGCGATGTGCGCAGAAGAAGCCGCTCGTCGGAAAAAAGCATCGGGCTGAAGTCGCTCTTTCTCGGCATGCGAGTGAAACGAGACCGCTGCTGAAGCCTGAAATTGGCATTCGGGGAGAACCGCGATTTACCGGCCAGCAACTGCAAACTCTCCGGAGCGGTACACCGCGAGTGCCGCTTTCGCCGCACGAGAGCGAAGCAGCCGAATTGCGATGCCGAGAACGAGCGAATTCAGCGTACTGCATTGCCTGAAATCAGGGTTTTTTCTTCGCAGGAAAGAATCCACAATTCCCGACTTTCTAGAGCGTCCTCTGTGAAAGCACAACGTCTGTCACTCCTGGTACTTCCAGCTGCCTTATCAGAGGGACTTTTTTCTTTTACTGCCTTCGTCAAAGAATGCTGAAGTTGTAGCTTCGGAGAAAAACACAAAAACGAAATGTTGTGAGGAATAAAGGGATAAGAATGACAGAGAATCGTAGTGCATTCAGCATGGACACATGGAGAAATCAGAACCGCTCCTTGGCGATGTGCGCAGAAGAAGCCGCTCGTCGGAAAAAAGCATCGGGCTGAAGTCGCTCTTTCTCGGCATCCGAGAGAAACGAGACCGCTGCTGAAGCCTGAAAGCGGCATTCGGGGAGAACCGCGATTTACCGGCCAGCAACTGCAAACTCTCCGGAGCGGTACATCGCGAGTGCCGCTTTCGAACCACGAGAGCGAAGTAGCGGTATTCCTATGCCCACAAGGTGCGATTCCAGCGTACTGCATTGCCTGAAAACAGGGGGTCTTTTCTCCGCAGGAAAGAATCCACAACTCTCGACTTTTTGTAACGTCCTCCCTGAAAGCACCACGTGTGTCGCACATCGAACTTCTAGCTGATTTGTTATACTGTATTTTTTCTTCCACCATAATCGCCAAGAATGCAAAAGAGTAGCAGCAACGAAAAACCACTCAAAAGATAGGAAAAAAGGTTAAGTCAGAATAGTGAGAGAAAGCGTCGTGCATTCCGCATGGACACAAGGAGAAGTCAGAACCGCTCCTTGGCGATGTGCGCAGAAGAAGCCGCTCGTCGGAAAAAAGCATCGGGCTGAAGTCGCTCTTTCTCGGCATCCGAAAGAAACGAGACCACTGCTGAAGCCTGAAAGCGGCATTCGGGGAGAACGGCGCTTTCTCGGCCAGCAACTGCAAACTCTCCGGAGCGGTACATCGCGAGTGCCGCTTTCGAACCACGAGAGCGAAGTAGCCGAATTGCGATGCCGAGAACGAGCGAATTCAGCGTACTGCATTGCATGAAAACAGGGGCTTTTTTCTCCGCAGGAAAAAAAGCACAGCTCACGACTTTTTGTAACGTCCTCCCTGAAAGCACCACGTGTGCCGCTCCTCGAACTTCTAGCTGCCTTATTAGAGGGGCTATTCGCTTCAACTCTACTCGTCAGAGAATGCTGAAGTGTAGCATCGGAGAAAAACACGAAAACGAAATGTCGCTAGGAATACAGGGAAAGACATTACAATGAGAGAGAAGCGTCGTGCATTCTGCATGGACACAAGGAGAAGTCAGAACCGCTCCTTGGCGATGTGCGCAGAAGAAGCCGCTCGTCGGAAAAAAGCATCGGGCTGAAGTCGCTCTTTCTCGGCATCCGAGAGAAACGAGACCGCTGCTGAAGCCTGAAAGCGGCATTCGGGGAGAACGGCGCTTTCTCGGCCAGCAACTGCAAACTCTCCGGAGCGGTACATCGCGAGTGCCGCTTTCGCCCCACGAGAGCGAAGTAGCCGAATTGCGATGCCGAGAACGAGCGAATTCAGCGTACTGCATTGCATGAAAACAGGGGCTTTTTTCTCCGCAGGAAAGAAACCACAGCTCAAGACTTTTTGTAACGTCCTCCCTGAAAGCACCACGTGTGTCGCACATCGAACTTCTAGCTGATTTGTTATACTGTATTTTTACTTCCACCATAATCGCCACAGAATGCAAAAGAGTAGCAGCAACGAAAAACCACTCAAAAGATAGGAAAAAAGGTTAAGTCAGAATAGTGAGAGAGAAGCGTAGTGCAGAATGAATGGACACAAGGAGAAGTCAGAACCGCTCCTTTGCGATGTGCGCAGAAGAAGCCGCTCGTCGGAAAAAAGCATCCGGCTGAAGTCGCTCTTTCTCGGCATCCGTGAGAAACGAGACCACTGCTGAAGCCTGAAAGCGGCATTCGGGGAGAACCGCGATGTACCGGCCAGCAACTGCAAACTCTCCGGAGCGGTACATCGCGAGTGCCGCTTTCGCCCCACGAGAGCGAAGTAGCCGAATTGCGATGCCGAGAACGTGCGAATTCAGCGTACTGCATTGTATGAAAACAGGGGCTTTTTTCTCGGCAGGAAAGAAACCACAGCTCACGACTTTCTGAAACGTCCTTCCTGAAAGCACCACGTGTGCCGCTCCTCGAACTTCTAGCTGCCTTATTAGAGGGGCTATTCGCTTCTACTCTACTCGTCAGAGAATGCTGAAGTGTAGCATCGGAGAAAAACACGAAAACGAAATGTCGCTAGGAATAAAGGGAAAGACATTACAATGAGAGAGAAGCGTAGTGCATTCTGCATGGACACAAGGAGAAGTCAGAACAGCTCCTTGGCGATGTGCGCAGAAGAAGGCGCTCGTCGGAGAAAAGCATCCGGCTGAAGTCGCTCTTTCTCGGCATCCGAGAGAAACGAGACCGCTGCTGAAGCCTGAAAGCGTCTTTCGGGGAGAACCGCGATTTACCGGCCAGCAACTGCAAACTCTCCGGTGCGGTTCAGCGCGAGTGCCGCTTTCGCCGCACGAGAGCGAAGCAGCCGAATTGCGATGCCGAGAACGAGCGAATTCAGCGTACTGCATTGCCTGAAAACAGGGTTTTTTCTTCGCAGGAAAGAATCCACAATTCCCGACTTTCTAGAGCGTCCTCTGTGAAAGCACAACGTCTGTCACTCCTGGTACTTCCAGCTGCCTTATCAGAGGGACTTTTCTCTTTTACTGCCTTCGTCACAGAATGCTGAAGTTGTAGCTTCGGAGAAAAACACAAAAACGAAATGTTGTGAGGAATAAAGGGATAAGAATGACAGAGAATCGTAGTGCATTCAGCATGGACACATGGAGAAATCAGAACCGCTCCTTTGCGATGTGCGCAGAAGAAGCCGCTCGTCGGAAAAAAGCATCGGGCTGAAGTCGCTCTTTCTCGGCATGCGAGTGAAACGAGACCGCTGCTGAAGCCTGAAAGCGGCATTCGGGGAGAACCGCGATTTACCGGCCAGCAACTGCAAACTCTCCGGAGCGGTACACCGCGAGTGCCGCTTTCGCCGCACGAGAGCGAAGCAGCCGAATTGCGATGCCGAGAACGAGCGAATTCAGCGTACTGCATTGCCTGAAATCAGGGTTTTTTCTTCGCAGGAAAGAATCCACAATTCCCGACTTTCTAGAGCGTCCTCTGTGAAAGCACAACGTCTGTCACTCCTGGTACTTCCAGCTGCCTTATCAGAGGGACTTTTTTCTTTTACTGCCTTCGTCAAAGAATGCTGAAGTTGTAGCTTCGGAGAAAAACACAAAAACGAAATGTTGTGAGGAATAAAGGGATAAGAATGACAGAGAATCGTAGTGCATTCAGCATGGACACATGGAGAAATCAGAACCGCTCCTTGGCGATGTGCGCAGAAGAAGCCGCTCGTCGGAAAAAAGCATCGGGCTGAAGTCGCTCTTTCTCGGCATCCGAGAGAAACGAGACCGCTGCTGAAGCCTGAAAGCGTCTTTCGGGGAGAACCGCGATTTACCGGCCAGCAACTGCAAACTCTCCGGAGCGGTACATCGCGAGTGCCGCTTTCGAACCACGAGAGCGAAGTAGCGGTATTCCTATGCCCACAAGGTGCGATTCCAGCGTACTGCATTGCCTGAAAACAGGGGGTCTTTTCTCCGCAGGAAAGAATCCACAACTCTCGACTTTTTGTAACGTCCTCCCTGAAAGCACCACGTGTGTCGCACATCGAACTTCTAGCTGATTTGTTATACTGTATTTTTTCTTCCACCATAATCGCCAAGAATGCAAAAAAGTAGCAGCAACGAAAAACCACTCAAAAGATAGGAAAAAAGGTTAAGTCAGAATAGTGAGAGAAAGCGTCGTGCATTCCGCATGGACACAAGGAGAAGTCAGAACCGCTCCTTGGCGATGTGCGCAGAAGAAGCCGCTCGTCGGAAAAAAGCATCGGGCTGAAGTCGCTCTTTCTCGGCATCCGAAAGAAACGAGACCACTGCTGAAGCCTGAAAGCGGCATTCGGGGAGAACGGCGCTTTCTCGGCCAGCAACTGCAAACTCTCCGGAGCGGTACATCGCGAGTGCCGCTTTCGAACCACGAGAGCGAAGTAGCCGAATTGCGATGCCGAGAACGAGCGAATTCAGCGTACTGCATTGCATGAAAACAGGGGCTTTTTTCTCCGCAGGAAAAAAAGCACAGCTCACGACTTTTTGTATCGTCCTCCCTGAAAGCACCACGTGTGCCGCTCCTCCTCGAACTTCTAGCTGCCTTATTAGAGGGGCTATTCGCTTCTACTCTACTCGTCAGAGAATGCTGAAGTGTAGCATCGGAGAAAAACACGAAAACGAAATGTCGCTAGGAATACAGGGAAAGACATTACAATGAGAGAGAAGCGTCGTGCATTCTGCATGGACACAAGGAGAAGTCAGAACCGCTCCTTGGCGATGTGCGCAGAAGAAGGCGCTCGTCGGAAAAAAGCATCCGGCTGAAGTCGCTCTTTCTCGGCATCCGAGAGAAACGAGACCGCTGCTGAAGCCTGAAAGCGGCATTCGGGGAGAACCGCGATTTACCGGCCAGCAACTGCAAACTCTCCGGAGCGGTACACCGCGAGTGCCGCTTTCGCCCCACGAGAGCGAAGCAGCCGAATTGCGATGCCGAGAACGAGCGAATTCAGCGTACTGCATTGCCTGAAAACAGGGTTTTTTCTTCGCAGGAAAGAATCCACAATTCCCGACTATCTAGAGCGTCCTCTGTGAAAGCACAACGTCTGTCACTCCTGGTACTTCCAGCTGCCTTATCAGAGGGACTTTTCTCTTTTACTGCCTTCGTCACAGAATGCTGAAGTTGTAGCTTCGGAGAAAAACACAAAAACGAAATGTTGTGAGGAATAAAGGGATAAGAATGACAGAGAATCGTAGTGCATTCAGGATGGACAAATGGAGAAGTCAGAACCGCTCCTTTGCGATGTGCGCAGAAGAAGGCGCTCGTCGGAAAAAAGCATCGGGCTGAAGTCGCTCTTTCTCGGCATCCGAGAGAAACGAGACCGCTGCTGAAGCCTGAAAGCGGCATTCGGGGAGAACGGCGCTTTCTCGGCCAGCAACTGCAAACTCTCCGGAGCGGTACATCGCGAGTGCCGCTTTCGCCCCACGAGAGCGAAGTAGCCGAATTGCGATGCCGAGAACGAGCGAATTCAGCGTACTGCATTGCATGAAAACAGGGGCTTTTTTCTCCGCAGGAAAAAAAGCACAGCTCACGACTTTTTGTAACGTCCTCCCTGAAAGCACCACGTGTGCCGCTCCTCGAACTTCTAGCTGCCTTATTAGAGGGGCTATTCGCTTCAACTCTACTCGTCAGAGAATGCTGAAGTGTAGCATCGGAGAAAAACACGAAAACGAAATGTCGCTAGGAATAAAGGGAAAGACATTACAATGAGAGAGAAGCGTCGTGCATTCTGCATGGACACAAGGAGAAGTCAGAACAGCTCCTTGGCGATGTGCGCAGAAGAAGGCGCTCGTCGGAAAAAAGCATCCGGCTGAAGTCGCTCTTTCTCGGCATCCGAGAGAAACGAGACCGCTGCTGAAGCCTGAAAGCGGCATTCGGGGAGAACGGCGCTTTCTCGGCCAGCAACTGCAAACTCTCCGGAGCGGTACATCGCGAGTGCCGCTTTCGCCCCACGAGAGCGAAGTAGCCGAATTGCGATGCCGAGAACGTGCGAATTCAGCGTACTGCATTGCATGAAAACAGGGGCTTTTTTCTCCGCAGGAAAGAAACCACAGCTCAAGACTTTTTGTAACGTCCTCCCTGAAAGCACCACGTGTGTCGCACATCGAACTTCTAGCTGATTTGTTATACTGTATTTTTACTTCCACCATAATCGCCACAGAATGCAAAAGAGTAGCAGCAACGAAAAACCACTCAAAAGATAGGAAAAAAGGTTAAGTCAGAATAGTGAGAGAGAAGCGTAGTGCAGAATGAATGGACACAAGGAGAAGTCAGAACCGCTCCTTTGCGATGTGCGCAGAAGAAGCCGCTCGTCGGAAAAAAGCATCGGGCTGAAGTCGCTCTTTCTCGGCATGCGAGTGAAACGAGACCGCTGCTGAAGCCTGAAAGCGGCATTCGGGGAGAACCGCGATTTACCGGCCAGCAACTGCAAACTCTCCGGAGCGGTACACCGCGAGTGCCGCTTTCGCCGCACGAGAGCGAAGCAGCCGAATTGCGATGCCGAGAACGAGCGAATTCAGCGTACTGCATTGCCTGAAATCAGGGTTTTTTCTTCGCAGGAAAGAATCCACAATTCCCGACTTTCTAGAGCGTCCTCTGTGAAAGCACAACGTCTGTCACTCCTGGTACTTCCAGCTGCCTTATCAGAGGGACTTTTTTCTTTTACTGCCTTCGTCAAAGAATGCTGAAGTTGTAGCTTCGGAGAAAAACACAAAAACGAAATGTTGTGAGGAATAAAGGGATAAGAATGAGAGAGAATCGTAGTGCATTCAGCATGGACACATGGAGAAATCAGAACCGCTCCTTGGCGATGTGCGCAGAAGAAGCCGCTCGTCGGAAAAAAGCATCGGGCTGAAGTCGCTCTTTCTCGGCATCCGAGAGAAACGAGACCGCTGCTGAAGGCTGAAAGCGGCATTCGGGGAGAACCGCGATTTACCGGCCAGCAACTGCAAACTCTCCGGAGCGGTACATCGCGAGTGCCGCTTTCGAACCACGAGAGCGAAGTAGCGGTATTCCTATGCCCACAAGGTGCGATTCCAGCGTACTGCATTGCCTGAAAACAGGGGGTCTTTTCTCCGCAGGAAAGAATCCACAACTCTCGACTTTTTGTAACGTCCTCCCTGAAAGCACCACGTGTGTCGCACATCGAACTTCTAGCTGATTTGTTATACTGTATTTTTTCTTCCACCATAATCGCCAAGAATGCAAAAGAGTAGCAGCAACGAAAAACCACTCAAAAGATAGGAAAAAAGGTTAAGTCAGAATAGTGAGAGAAAGCGTCGTGCATTCCGCATGGACACAAGGAGAAGTCAGAACCGCTCCTTGGCGATGTGCGCAGAAGAAGCCGCTCGTCGGAAAAAAGCATCGGGCTGAAGTCGCTCTTTCTCGGCATCCGAAAGAAACGAGACCACTGCTGAAGCCTGAAAGCGGCATTCGGGGAGAACGGCGCTTTCTCGGCCAGCAACTGCAAACTCTCCGGAGCGGTACATCGCGAGTGCCGCTTTCGAACCACGAGAGCGAAGTAGCCGAATTGCGATGCCGAGAACGAGCGAATTCAGCGTACTGCATTGCATGAAAACAGGGGCTTTTTTCTCCGCAGGAAAAAAAGCACAGCTCACGACTTTTTGTATCGTCCTCCCTGAAAGCACCACGTGTGCCGCTCCTCCTCGAACTTCTAGCTGCCTTATTAGAGGGGCTATTCGCTTCTACTCTACTCGTCAGAGAATGCTGAAGTGTAGCATCGGAGAAAAACACGAAAACGAAATGTCGCTAGGAATACAGGGAAAGACATTACAATGAGAGAGAAGCGTCGTGCATTCTGCATGGACACAAGGAGAAGTCAGAACCGCTCCTTGGCGATGTGCGCAGAAGAAGGCGCTCGTCGGAAAAAAGCATCCGGCTGAAGTCGCTCTTTCTCGGCATCCGAGAGAAACGAGACCGCTGCTGAAGCCTGAAAGCGGCATTCGGGGAGAACCGCGATTTACCGGCCAGCAACTGCAAACTCTCCGGAGCGGTACACCGCGAGTGCCGCTTTCGCCCCACGAGAGCGAAGCAGCCGAATTGCGATGCCGAGAACGAGCGAATTCAGCGTACTGCATTGCCTGAAAACAGGGTTTTTTCTTCGCAGGAAAGAATCCACAATTCCCGACTATCTAGAGCGTCCTCTGTGAAAGCACAACGTCTGTCACTCCTGGTACTTCCAGCTGCCTTATCAGAGGGACTTTTCTCTTTTACTGCATTCGTCACAGAATGCTGAAGTTGTAGCTTCGGAGAAAAACACAAAAACGAAATGTTGTGAGGAATAAAGGGATAAGAATGACAGAGAATCGTAGTGCATTCAGGATGGACAAATGGAGAAGTCAGAACCGCTCCTTTGCGATGTGCGCAGAAGAAGGCGCTCGTCGGAAAAAAGCATCGGGCTGAAGTCGCTCTTTCTCGGCATCCGAGAGAAACGAGACCGCTGCTGAAGCCTGAAAGCGGCATTCGGGGAGAACGGCGCTTTCTCGGCCAGCAACTGCAAACTCTCCGGAGCGGTACATCGCGAGTGCCGCTTTCGCCCCACGAGAGCGAAGTAGCCGAATTGCGATGCCGAGAACGAGCGAATTCAGCGTACTGCATTGCATGAAAACAGGGGCTTTTTTCTCCGCAGGAAAAAAAGCACAGCTCACGACTTTTTGTAACGTCCTCCCTGAAAGCACCACGTGTGCCGCTCCTCGAACTTCTAGCTGCCTTATTAGAGGGGCTATTCGCTTCAACTCTACTCGTCAGAGAATGCTGAAGTGTAGCATCGGAGAAAAACACGAAAACGAAATGTCGCTAGGAATAAAGGGAAAGACATTACAATGAGAGAGAAGCGTCGTGCATTCTGCATGGACACAAGGAGAAGTCAGAACAGCTCCTTGGCGATGTGCGCAGAAGAAGGCGCTCGTCGGAAAAAAGCATCCGGCTGAAGTCGCTCTTTCTCGGCATCCGAGAGAAACGAGACCGCTGCTGAAGCCTGAAAGCGGCATTCGGGGAGAACGGCGCTTTCTCGGCCAGCAACTGCAAACTCTCCGGAGCGGTACATCGCGAGTGCCGCTTTCGCCCCACGAGAGCGAAGTAGCCGAATTGCGATGCCGAGAACGTGCGAATTCAGCGTACTGCATTGCATGAAAACAGGGGCTTTTTTCTCCGCAGGAAAGAAACCACAGCTCAAGACTTTTTGTAACGTCCTCCCTGAAAGCACCACGTGTGTCGCACATCGAACTTCTAGCTGATTTGTTATACTGTATTTTTACTTCCACCATAATCGCCACAGAATGCAAAAGAGTAGCAGCAACGAAAAACCACTCAAAAGATAGGAAAAAAGGTTAAGTCAGAATAGTGAGAGAGAAGCGTAGTGCAGAATGAATGGACACAAGGAGAAGTCAGAACCGCTCCTTTGCGATGTGCGCAGAAGAAGCCGCTCGTCGGAAAAAAGCATCGGGCTGAAGTCGCTCTTTCTCGGCATGCGAGTGAAACGAGACCGCTGCTGAAGCCTGAAAGCGGCATTCGGGGAGAACCGCGATTTACCGGCCAGCAACTGCAAACTCTCCGGAGCGGTACACCGCGAGTGCCGCTTTCGCCGCACGAGAGCGAAGCAGCCGAATTGCGATGCCGAGAACGAGCGAATTCAGCGTACTGCATTGCCTGAAATCAGGGTTTTTTCTTCGCAGGAAAGAATCCACAATTCCCGACTTTCTAGAGCGTCCTCTGTGAAAGCACAACGTCTGTCACTCCTGGTACTTCCAGCTGCCTTATCAGAGGGACTTTTTTCTTTTACTGCCTTCGTCAAAGAATGCTGAAGTTGTAGCTTCGGAGAAAAACACAAAAACGAAATGTTGTGAGGAATAAAGGGATAAGAATGAGAGAGAATCGTAGTGCATTCAGCATGGACACATGGAGAAATCAGAACCGCTCCTTGGCGATGTGCGCAGAAGAAGCCGCTCGTCGGAAAAAAGCATCGGGCTGAAGTCGCTCTTTCTCGGCATCCGAGAGAAACGAGACCGCTGCTGAAGGCTGAAAGCGGCATTCGGGGAGAACCGCGATTTACCGGCCAGCAACTGCAAACTCTCCGGAGCGGTACATCGCGAGTGCCGCTTTCGAACCACGAGAGCGAAGTAGCGGTATTCCTATGCCCACAAGGTGCGATTCCAGCGTACTGCATTGCCTGAAAACAGGGGGTCTTTTCTCCGCAGGAAAGAATCCACAACTCTCGACTTTTTGTAACGTCCTCCCTGAAAGCACCACGTGTGTCGCACATCGAACTTCTAGCTGATTTGTTATACTGTATTTTTTCTTCCACCATAATCGCCAAGAATGCAAAAGAGTAGCAGCAACGAAAAACCACTCAAAAGATAGGAAAAAAGGTTAAGTCAGAATAGTGAGAGAAAGCGTCGTGCATTCCGCATGGACACAAGGAGAAGTCAGAACCGCTCCTTGGCGATGTGCGCAGAAGAAGCCGCTCGTGGGAAAAAAGCATCCGGCTGAAGTCGCTCTTTCTCGGCATCCGAAAGAAACGAGACCACTGCTGAAGCCTGAAAGCGGCATTCGGGGAGAACGGCGCTTTCTCGGCCAGCAACTGCAAACTCTCCGGAGCGGTACATCGCGAGTGCCGCTTTCGAACCACGAGAGCGAAGTAGCCGAATTGCGATGCCGAGAACGAGCGAATTCAGCGTACTGCATTGCATGAAAACAGGGGCTTTTTTCTCCGCAGGAAAAAAAGCACAGCTCACGACTTTTTGTATCGTCCTCCCTGAAAGCACCACGTGTGCCGCTCCTCCTCGAACTTCTAGCTGCCTTATTAGAGGGGCTATTCGCTTCTACTCTACTCGTCAGAGAATGCTGAAGTGTAGCATCGGAGAAAAACACGAAAACGAAATGTCGCTAGGAATAAAGGGAAAGACATTACAATGAGAGAGAAGCGTCGTGCATTCTGCATGGACACAAGGAGAAGTCAGAACCGCTCCTTGGCGATGTGCGCAGAAGAAGGCGCTCGTCGGAAAAAAGCATCCGGCTGAAGTCGCTCTTTCTCGGCATCCGAGAGAAACGAGACCACTGCTGAAGCCTGAAAGCAGCATTCGGGGAGAACCGCGATTTACCGGCCAGCAACTGCAAACTCTCCGGAGCGGTACACCGCGAGTGCCGCTTTCGCCGCACGAGAGCGAAGCAGCCGAATTGCGATGCCGAGAACGAGCGAATTCAGCGTACTGCATTGCCTGAAAACAGGGTTTTTTCTTCGCAGGAAAGAATCCACAATTCCCGACTATCTAGAGCGTCCTCTGTGAAAGCACAACGTCTGTCACTCCTGGTACTTCCAGCTGCCTTATCAGAGGGACTTTTCTCTTTTACTGCATTCGTCACAGAATGCTGAAGTTGTAGCTTCGGAGAAAAACACAAAAACGAAATGTTGTGAGGAATAAAGGGATAAGAATGAGAGAGAATCGTAGTGCATTCAGCATGGACACATGGAGAAGTCAGAACCGCTCCTTGGCGATGTGCGCAGAAGAAGCCGCTCGTCGGAAAAAAGCATCCGGCTGAAGTCGCTCTTTCTCGGCATGCGAGTGAAACGAGACCGCTGCTGAAGGCTGAAAGCGGCATTCGGGGAGAACGGCGCTTTCTCGGCCAGCAACTGCAAACTCTCCGGAGCGGTTCATCGCGAGTGCCGCTTTCGCCCCACGAGAGCGAAGTAGCCGAATTGCGATGCCGAGAACGAGCGAATTCAGCGTACTGCATTGCCTGAAATCAGGGGCTTTTTTCTCCGCAGGAAAAAAAGCACAGCTCACGACTTTTTGTAACGTCCTCCCTGAAAGCACCACGTGTGCCGCTCCTCGAACTTCTAGCTGCCTTATTAGAGGGGCTATTCGCTTCAACTCTACTCGTCAGAGAATGCTGAAGTGTAGCATCGGAGAAAAACACGAAAACGAAATGTCGCTAGGAATACAGGGAAAGACATTACAATGAGAGAGAAGCGTCGTGCATTCTGCATGGACACAAGGAGAAGTCAGAACCGCTCCTTGGCGATGTGCGCAGAAGAAGGCGCTCGTCGGAAAAAAGCATCCGGCTGAAGTCGCTCTTTCTCGGCATCCGAGAGAAACGAGACCGCTGCTGAAGGCTGAAAGCGTCTTTCGGGGAGAACCGCGTTTTACCGGCCAGCAACTGCAAACTCTCTGTAGCGGTTCAGCGTGTGCCGCTTTCGTCCCACGAGAGCGAAGCAGCCGAATTGCGATGCCGAGAACGAGCGAATTCAGGGTACTGCATTGCCAGAAAACAGGGTTTTTTCTCCGCAGGAAAGAATCCACAATTCCCGACTATCTAGAGCGTCCTCTGTGAAAGCACAACGTCTGTCACTCCTGGTACTTCCATCTGCCTTATCAGAGGGACTTTTCTCTTTTACTGCATTCGACACAGAATGCTGAAGTTGTAGCTTCGGAGAAAAACACGAAAACGAAATGTTGTGAGGAATAAAGGGATAAGAATGACAGAGAATCGTAGTGCATTCTGCATGGACACATGGAGAAATCAGAACCGCTCCTTTGCGATGTGCGCAGAAGAAGCCGCTCGTCGGAAAAAAGCATCCGGCTGAAGTCGCTCTTTCTCGGCATGCGAGTGAAACGAGACCGCTGCTGAAGGCTGAAAGCGACTTTCCGGGCGAAGCGCGAATAAGCGGCCAGCAACTGCAAACTCTCCGTAGCTGGTCACCGCGAGTGCCGCTTTCGCCCCACGGGAGCGAAATAGCGAAATTGCGATGCCGAGAACGTGCGAATTCAGCCTACCGCTTTTCCTCCGATCAGGGAGCTTTTGTCCGCAGGCAAGAATCGATCGATCTCGACTTTCTATAACGTTCTTCAGAATTGTAGAAACGGAGAACCACCCCAAAACCGGGACGTATATTTAAGAAAAACCTGTTTCTGGTAGAAAATGTCATCTCTTTGGGAGAATCATGGTTTATCATGAATAAATGAAATCTCCTTCTGTGGGGAGAAAATGTCATGTATTTGGGGGAAATGGAACATTTCTAGTGGAAAATGTCATCGATTTGGCGATAGGCTGTATTTCCGGGCGATTGGAGAAATGTGGTATTTCTGGGAGATAATGTCCTAATTTGGGGAGAAGATGCCGTTCAGTGGGGGAGAAGCATGCATTTCTGAGAGAAAATCTCCCAGTTTTGGGTGAAAGTGTCATCTTGAGGATTATAATAACAAACTTCTTGGAGAAAGTATGAGGTATTTTTAAGAAAATTCCCTGGAAACAGTCTCCTCTTTTGATTGAGGGAGGGAGAGATAATGCATTGGTGACAAAGCTAATATTTCAGGAAGGAAACGTCCCACATTGAAGAGAGAACTGGTATTTCTGGCAGGAAATGTCACGAACATGGGAGAAAAATGGTATCGCTGTCATTATATGTCGTGTATTTGGGACAAAAATGCAACTTGTGTGATAAAAAGCCGTACGATTGGGCATAACTAAGTGCCATCCAGCCTAATTGGGAGGAAATGGGAAGTATTTCTAAGAAAGCTGGCATTTCTGGGGGAAAAGATGGTATTTCCGGGGGAAAACGTCCTGTATTTCGGGGAATGCTGGTATGTCTGGAAGGAAATCTAATTTGGGAGGAAACTGTGATATGGAGTCTAGAAAATTGTGATGGTAAGTACCATCCTGTGGAGGGTGAAGAATTATTTGTGGTAGCAAATGTCATCTGTTTGGGAGAATGGTGGTATCTGTGGGAGAAAAGATGGTATTTTTGTTGGAAAAAGTCACCTTTGGCATTGTCGTATAGTATTTTGTGGATGAATCGCAAAGCATATCTATGAAAAGTGAATTTCTGGTAGAAAACGTTATCTGTTAGGGGAGAAAGCTGGATTTTTCAGGGAGCAAGTCACCTTCTTTGGGGAGGAAATGCCCTCTTTAAGATGGCGAAGTAGGACTTGTGGGAGGAAAAGCCAGGTATTTGGGAGGAAGGAGGTATTTCCGGAAGGAAATGCCAAAAGTCAGGAAAAAAATAAATTCCTTAGGATTAAAATAAGACAGTAGTGGTGGAATATATCATGTGTTTGGGCAAAAAACAGTATTCCTGGGAGCTAATCTCATTGGACTGGAGAAAGCTGGTAATGAGTTCTTTTCGGGAGCAAATGCCATCGTCTGGGTGAGAAAAGGGCATATAAAATACAAAATGTCACCGAATTTGAAAAAAACTGGGAGAATGACATAGATGAGGGAGAAAAGTGGGACAGTGTGGGAAAAAAAGTCTTGTATTGGAGAGTGACTGCGGTCTTTTTGGTGTGCCAAGTGGTGTGTTGGGGAGAAAACGTGGTAAAAATGAGAGGTGTTTGTGAGAAAGCTGGTATTTTGGGAAAAAAGGCCGTATTTGGAAGAAGAAGCTGGTATTTCTGGGAGAACGTATCCCATCTTTGGGAGGAAAGGGGTCTTTGTGGGAGAAAATGTGGTGTATTTGGGTGAAACCTGGTCTGCCTGGGAGAAAAGGCTATTTAGATGGGAGTAAGTGTGATCTTGAGGAGCGTCAAGTAGTATTCTTGGGATGAAACGGGAGGTATTTCTAAGAGCAGTGGTATTTCTGGGAGAAAATGTCTTGTTTTGGGAGAAAATGTGCTGTTTTGGGGGGCAGAAGCTGGTATTTCTGTGTCAAAATGCCATCTTGATTGGAGTAAGTGTGATCTGGGGGAGTGTAAAGCAGCATTTGTGTTAGAAAATGGGAGCTGTTTCTTGGAGTAGTGGTATTTCTGGGAGAAAATGAGCTGTCTTGGGGATAAAGATGGTGTATGTGTGATGAAATGCCACATTTCTGGAAGAAAGTGTCCTCTTGAGGAGTGTAATGTTGTCTATTGGGGAGGAAATGGGAACTATTCGTATGAGTCCTGGTATTTCTGGGAGAAAATGTCTGATGTGGGGGGGAGAAGGTCCTGTACCTGTGAGAAAGCTGGTGTTTCTGGGAGCAAATGCCAGGTACTTGTGAGAAAAGGGATGCTTGAGAGGGAAAAGGCCATCTCTTTGGGATCCAAGTGGTATTTCTGTTAGAAAATGCACTAAATCTGGGAGTAAGTGTCATCAGGAGGCGTGTCATGGAGTAGATTTGGGAGGAAAAGGAGGTATTCCTAAGAGTAGCGGCATTTCTGGGAGCAAATGAGGTCTTTGGGGAAGAAAATGTCGTCCTGAGGGAAGAAAACAGGCCTTTCTTCCCGAAAATGTCATCCAATTGGGAGAAAATCTCCTCTCTTGAGGAGAAAAGTTGTCTTTGTGGGAGCAAGTGTCCTCTTCTTGGTTGCAAGTGTCCCATTTGGTCTTGTCACGGAGGCTTTTTGGGAGCAAGCGTGTGTCAGTTGTCAGAGAAGGGGTATTTGTGGGAGCAAATATCCTCTTCCTGGAAGAGAAGGTGAAATTTCCTAATAAAAAAGTGGTATTTCTGGGAGCAAAGGAGATAGTTGAGGGAGAGAAGTGGGAAAGGGTGGGAAAGAATGTCTTGTATCGGAGAGCAACTGCGGTCTCTTTGGTGTGCCAAGTGGTGTGTTGGGGAGAAAACGTGGTAAATAGGGGAGACAATGTCCTCTGGAGGAGTGTCAAGTAGTCTTTTGGAGAGCAAATGTCAGGTATTTCTCAGCAAAGTGCTGTTTCGGGGAGATAGTAGCATCCTTGGTTGGAAAATGACAGGTGTTTGTGAGAAAGCTGGTATTTTGGGAAAAAGGCCGTATTTGGAAGAAGAAGCAGGACTTTCAGGGGGAATGTACGCCATCTTTGGGAGAAAACGGGTCTTTGTGGGAGAAAATGTGGTGTATTTGGGTGAAACCTGGTGTGCCTGGGAGAAAAGGCCATTTAGATGGGAGTAAGTGTGATCCTGAGGAGCGTCACGTAGTATTCTTGGGATGAAAGGGGAGGTATTTCTAAGAGCAGTGGTATTTCTGGGAGAAAATGTCTTGTTTTGGGAGAAAATGTTGTCTTTTGGGGGGCAGAAACTGATATTTCTGTGACAAAACGCCATCTTGCTGGGAGTAAGTGTGATGTTGTGGAGTGTCAAGCAGCATTTGTGTTAGAAAATGGGAGCTGTTTCTTGGAGTAGTGGTATTTCTGGGAGAAAATGAGCTGTCTTGGGGCTAAAAATGGTGTATGTGTGATGAAATGCCCCATTTCTGGAAGAAAGTGTCCTCTTGAGGAGTGTAGTGTTGTCTATTGGGGAGGAAATGGGAAGTATTCGTATGAGTCCTGGTATTTCTGGGAGAAAATGTCTGATGTGGGGGGGAGAAGGTCATGTACCTGTGAGAAAGCTGGTGTTTCTGGGAGAAAATGCCAGGTATTTGTGAGAAAAGGGATGCTTGAGAGGGAAAAGGCCATCTCTTTGGGATCCAAGTGGTATTTCTGTTAGAAAATGCCCCAAATCTGGGAGGAAGTGTCATCAGGAGGCGTGTCATGGAGTAGATTTGGGAGGAAAAGGAGGTATTTCTAAGAGTAGCGGCATTTCTGGGAGCAAATGTGGTCTTTGGGGAAGAAAATGTCGTCCTGAGGGAAGAAAACAGGCCTTTCTTCCCGAAAATGTCATCCAATGGGGAGAAAACCTCCTCCCTTGGGGAGAAAAGTGGTCTTTGTGGCAGCAAGTGTCCTCTTCTTGGTTGCAAGTGTCCCATTTGGTCTTGTCATGGAGGCTTTTTGGGAGCAAGCGTGTGTCAGTTGTCAGAGAAGGGGTACTTCTGGGAGCAAATATCCTCTTCTTGGAAGAGAAGGAGAAATTTCCCAATGGAAAAGTGGTCTTTCTGGGAGCAAAGGAGATAGTTGAGGGAGAGAAGTGGGAAAGGGTGGGAAAGAATGTCTTGTATCGGAGAGCAACTGTGGTCGCTTTGGTGTGCCAAGTGGTGTGTTGGGGAGAAAACGTGGTAAATAGGGGAGACAATGTCCTCTGGAGGAGTGTCAAGTAGTCTTTTGGAGAGCAAATGTCAGGTATTTCTCAGCAAAGTGCTGTTTCGGGGAGATAGTAGCATCCTTGGTTGTAAAATGACAGGTGTTTGTGAGAAAGCTGGTATTGTGGGGAAAAAGGCCGTATTTTGAAGAAGAAGCAGGAATTTCAGGGGGAATGTATCCCATCTTTGGGAGGAAACGGGTCTTTGAGGGAGAAAATGTTGTGTATTTGGGTGAAACCTGGTGTGCCTGGGAGAAAAGGCCATTTAGATGGGAGTAAGTGTGATCTTGAGGAGCGTCACGTAGTATTCTTGGGATGAAAGGGGAGGTATTTCTAAGAGCAGTGGTATTTCTGGGAGAAAATGTCTTGTTTTGGGAGAAAATGTTGTCTTTTGTGGGGCAGAAGCTGGTATTTCTGTGTCAAAATGCCATCTTGCTGGGAGTAAGTGTGATGTTGGGGAGTGTCAAGCAGCATTTGTGTTAGAAAATGGGAGCTGTTTCTTGGAGTAGTGGTATTTCTGGGAGAAAATGAGCTGTCTTGGGGCTAAAAATGGTGTATGTGTGATGAAATGCCCCATTTCTGGAAGAAAGTGTCCTCTTGAGGAGTGTAGTGTTGTCTATTGGGGAGGAAATGGGAACTATTCTGAAGAGTCCTGGTATTTCTGGGAGAAAATGTGTGATGTGGGGGGGAGAAGGTCATGTACCTGTGAGAAAGCTGGTGTTTCTGGGAGAAAATGCCAGGTATTTGTGAGCAAAGGGATGCTTGAGAGGGAAAAGACCATCTCTTTGGGATCCAAGTGGTATTTCTGTTAGAAAATGCACTAAATCTGGGAGGAAGTGTCATCAGGAGGCGTGTCATGGAGTAGATGTGGGAGGAGATGGAGGTATTTCTAAGAGTAATTCTGGGAGCAAATGTGGTTTTTGGGGAAGAAAATGTCGTCCTGAGGGAAGAAAACAGGCCTTTCTTCCCGAAAATGTCATCCAATGGGGAGAAAACCTCCTCCCTTGGGGAGAAAAGTGGTCTTTGTGGGAGCAAGTGTCCTCTTCTTGGTTGCAAGTGTCCCATTTGGTCTTGTCATGGAGGCTTTTTGGGAGCAAGCGTGTGTCAGTTGTCAGAGAAGGGGTATTTGTGGGAGCAAATATCCTCTTCTTGGAAGAGCAGGTGAAATTTCCACGGGAAAAGTGGTCTTTCTGGGAGCAAAGGAGATAGTTGAGGGAGAAAAGTGGGACAGTGTGGGAAAATACGTCTTGTATCGGAGAGCGACTGCGGTCTTTTTGGTGTGCCAAGTGGTGTGTTGGGGAGAAAACGTGGTAAATAGGGGAGCAAATGTCCTCTGGAGGAGTGTCAAGTAGTATTCTGGAGAGCAAATGTCAGGTATTTCTCAGGAAAGTGCTGTTTCGGGGAGATAGTAGCATCCTTGGTTGGAAAATGACAGGTGTTTGTGAGAAAGCTGGTATTTTGGGAAAAAGGCCGTATTTGGAAGAAGAAGCAGGACTTTCAGGGGGAATGTACGCCATCTTTGGGAGAAAACGGGTCTTTGTGGGAGAAAATGTGGTGTATTTGGGTGAAACCTGGTGTGCCTGGGAGAAAAGGCCATTTAGATGGGAGTAAGTGTGATCCTGAGGAGCGTCACGTAGTATTCTTGGGATGAAAGGGGAGGTATTTCTAAGAGCAGTGGTATTTCTGGGAGAAAATGTCTTGTTTTGGGAGAAAATGTTGTCTTTTGGGGGGCAGAAACTGATATTTCTGTGACAAAACGCCATCTTGCTGGGAGTAAGTGTGATGTTGTGGAGTGTCAAGCAGCATTTGTGTTAGAAAATGGGAGCTGTTTCTTGGAGTAGTGGTATTTCTGGGAGAAAATGAGCTGTCTTGGGGCTAAAAATGGTGTATGTGTGATGAAATGCCCCATTTCTGGAAGAAAGTGTCCTCTTGAGGAGTGTAGTGTTGTCTATTGGGGAGGAAATGGGAAGTATTCGTATGAGTCCTGGTATTTCTGGGAGAAAATGTCTGATGTGGGGGGGAGAAGGTCATGTACCTGTGAGAAAGCTGGTGTTTCTGGGAGAAAATGCCAGGTATTTGTGAGAAAAGGGATGCTTGAGAGGGAAAAGGCCATCTCTTTGGGATCCAAGTGGTATTTCTGTTAGAAAATGCCCCAAATCTGGGAGGAAGTGTCATCAGGAGGCGTGTCATGGAGTAGATTTGGGAGGAAAAGGAGGTATTTCTAAGAGTAGCGGCATTTCTGGGAGCAAATGTGGTCTTTGGGGAAGAAAATGTCGTCCTGAGGGAAGAAAACAGGCCTTTCTTCCCGAAAATGTCATCCAATGGGGAGAAAACCTCCTCCCTTGGGGAGAAAAGTGGTCTTTGTGGGAGCAAGTGTCCTCTTCTTGGTTGCAAGTGTCCCATTTGGTCTTGTCACGGAGGCTTTTTGGGAGCAAGCGTGTGTCAGTTGTCAGAGAAGGGGTACTTCTGGGAGCAAATATCCTCTTCTTGGAAGAGAAGGAGAAATTTCCCAATGGAAAAGTGGTCTTTCTGGGAGCAAAGGAGATAGTTGAGGGAGAGAAGTGGGAAAGGGTGGGAAAGAATGTCTTGTATCGGAGAGCAACTGTGGTCGCTTTGGTGTGCCAAGTGGTGTGTTGGGGAGAACACGTGGTAAATAGGGGAGACAATGTCCTCTGGAGGAGTGTCAAGTAGTCTTTTGGAGAGCAAATGTCAGGTATTTCTCAGCAAAGTGCTGTTTCGGGGAGATAGTAGCATCCTTGGTTGTAAAATGACAGGTGTTTGTGAGAAAGCTGGTATTGTGGGGAAAAAGGCCGTATTTTGAAGAAGAAGCAGGAATTTCAGGGGGAATGTATCCCATCTTTGGGAGGAAACGGGTCTTTGAGGGAGAAAATGTTGTGTATTTGGGTGAAACCTGGTGTGCCTGGGAGAAAAGGCCATTTAGATGGGAGTAAGTGTGATCCTGAGGAGCGTCACGTAGTATTCTTGGGATGAAAGGGGAGGTATTTCTAAGAGCAGTGGTATTTCTGGGAGAAAATGTCTTGTTTTGGGAGAAAATGTGCTGTTTTGGGGGGCAGAAGCTGGTATTTCTGTGTCAAAATGCCATCTTGCTGGGAGTAAGTGTGATGTTGGGGAGTGTCAAGCAGCATTTGTGTTAGAAAATGGGAGCTGTTTCTTGGAGTAGTGGTATTTCTGGGAGAAAATGAGCTGTCTTGGGGCTAAAAATGGTGTATGTGTGATGAAATGCCCCATTTCTGGAAGAAAGTGTCCTCTTGAGGAGTGTAGTGTTGTCTATTGGGGAGGAAATGGGAAGTATTCGTATGAGTCCTGGTATTTCTGGGAGAAAATGTGTGATGTGGGGGGGAGAAGGTCATGTACCTGTGAGAAAGCTGGTGTTTCTGGGAGAAAATGCCAGGTATTTGTGAGAAAAGGGATGCTTGAGAGGGAAAAGGCCATCTCTTTGGGATCCAAGTGGTATTTCTGTTAGAAAATGCACCAAATCTGGGAGGAAGTGTCATCAGGAGGCGTGTCATGGAGTAGATGTGGGAGGAAATGGAGGTATTTCTAAGAGTAATTCTGGGAGCAAATGTGGTCTTTGGGGAAGAAAATGTCGTCCTGAGGGAAGAAAACAGGCCTTTCTTCCCGAAAATGTCATCCAATGGGGAGAAAACCTCCTGTCTTGGGGAGAAAAGTGGTCTTTCTGGGAGCAAGTGTCCTCTTCTTGGTTGCAAGTGTCCCATTTGGTCTTGTCATGGAGGCTTTTTGGGAGCAAGCGTGTGTCAGTTGTAAGAGAAGGGGTATTTGTGGGAGCAAATATCCTCTTCTTGGAAGAGCAGGTGAAATTTCCACGGGAAAAGTGGTCTTTCTGGGAGCAAAGGAGATAGTTGAGGGAGAAAAGTGGGACAGTGTGGGAAAAAACGTCTTGTATTGGAGAGCAACTGCGGTCTTTTTGGTGTGCCAAGTGGTGTGTTGGGGAGAAAACGTGGTAAATAGGGGAGCAAATGTCCTCTGGAGGAGTGTCAAGTAGTATTCTGGAGAGCAAATGTCAGGTATTTCTCAGCAAAGTGCTGTTTCGGGGAGATAGTAGCATCCTTGGTTGGAAAATGACAGGTGTTTGTGAGAAAGCTGGTATTTTGGGAAAAAAGGCCGTATTTTCAAGAAGAAGCAGGAATTTCTGGGGGAATGTTTCACATCTTTGGGAGGAAACGGGTCTTCGAGGGAGAAAATGTGGTGTATTTGGGTGAAACCTGGTGTGCCTGGGAGAAAAGGCCATTTAGATGGGAGTAAGTGTGATCCTGAGGAGCGTCACGTAGTATTCTTGGGATGAAAGGGGAGGTATTTCTAAGAGCAGTGGTATTTCTGGGAGAAAATGTCTTGTTTTGGGAGAAAATGTTGTCTTTTGGGGGGCAGAAGCTGGTATTTCTGTGACAAAATGCCATCTTGATGGGAGTAAGTGTGATGTTGTGGAGAGTCAAGCAGCATTTGTGTTAGAAACTGGGAGCTGTTTCTTGGAGTAGTGGTATTTCTGGGAGAAAATGAGCTGTCTTGGGGCTAAAAATGGTGTATGTGTGATGAAATGCCCCATTTCTGGAAGAAAGTGTCCTCTTGAGGAGTGTAGTGTTGTCTATTGGGGAGGAAATGGGAAGTATTCGTATGAGTCCTGGTATTTCTGGGAGAAAATGTGTGATGTGGGGGGGAGAAGGTCATGTACCTGTGAGAAAGCTGGTGTTTCTGGGAGAAAATGCCAGGTATTTGTGAGCAAAGGGATGCTTGAGAGGGAAAAGACCATCTCTTTGGGATCCAAGTGGTATTTCTGCTAGAAAATGCACCAAATCTGGGAGGAAGTGTCATCAGGAGGCGTGTCATGGAGTAGATGTGGGAGGAGATGGAGGTATTTCTAAGAGTAATTCTGGGAGCAAATGTGGTCTTTGGGGAAGAAAATGTCGTCCTGAGGGAAGAAAACAGGCCTTTCTTCCCGAAAATGTCATCCAATGGGGAGAAAACCTCCTCCCTTGGGGAGAAAAGTGGTCTTTGTGGGAGCAAGTGTCCTCTTCTTGGTTGCAAGTGTCCCATTTGGTCTTGTCATGGAGGCTTTTTGGGAGCAAGCGTGTGTCAGTGGTCAGAGAAGGGGTATTTGTGGGAGGAAATATCCTCTTCTTGGAAGAGAAGGAGAAATTTCCCAATGGAAAAGTGGTCTTTCTGGGAGCAAAGGAGATAGTTGAGGGAGAGAAGTGGGAAAGGGTGGGAAAGAATGTCTTGTATCGGAGAGCAACTGTGGTCGCTTTGGTGTGCCAAGTGGTGTGTTGGGGAGAAAACGTGGTAAATAGGGGTGCAAATGTCCCCTGGAGGAGCGTCAAGCAGTCTTTTGGAGAGCAAATGTCAGGTATTTCTCAGCAAAGTGCTGTTTTGGGGAGATAGTAGCATCCTTGGTTGTAAAATGACAGGTGTTTGTGAGAAAGCTGGTATTGTGGGGAAAAAGGCCGTATTTTGAAGAAGAAGCAGGAATTTCAGGGGGAATGTATCCCATCTTTGGGAGGAAACGGGTCTTTGAGGGAGAAAATGTTGTGTATTTGGGTGAAACCTGGTGTGCCTGGAGAAAAGGCCATTTAGATGGGAGTAAGTGTGATCTTGAGGAGTGTAAGGTATTATTCTTGGGATGAAAGTGGAGGTATTTCTAAGAGCAGTGGTATTTCTGGGAGAAAATGTCTTGTTTTGGAGAGAAAATGTTGTCTTTTGGGGGGCAGAAGCTGGTATTTCTGTGACAAAATGCCATCTTGATGGGAGTACGTCTGATATTGAGGCGTGTAAATTTGTATTTTTGTTAGAAATTGTGAGGTATTTATATGGAAACTGGTATTTCTGGGACATAATAGCATTCTGTTTTGGAAATTTTGTCTATTTGGGAGGTGTCTGGTATTTGGGGAAAAAATGCTGTGTTTTTAGAAGTAAGACCGTACTGCGTAAGGGAGCTAAAGGAAAAAGGCCGACCAAAATGCTCTTGGTAGGGTTTTTTTGAAGCCAGGAAAAGCTCTATGCCAGTGCTGGTGCTGGCAGCAGCTGGCAGCTTGTGGGAGGACTGCTGAGGCAGCAGGTTGGAGTCAGCACTGCTCCCTCTTATCTGTGAGATGAACCTTGAGCCTTTTCTGCCAGGCTAAAAGCAGCCCAGCTAAGGGGCCTGGTGAGAAGAGGTGAGAAGAGACAAGAAGAGGGTGCTACTGCCCACCGAGAACAGGGAGGGCAGTCAGAGTGTGAGCGCAGCCCACACTGCCCATGGCTGCAGCAGTAGGTGTGGGAGGTGGGTCTTGTGGCAGGACACGTCAGTGTTCTGGAAGGGACTTGGGATTATTCCGAAGGCTAGTAGGGGAATCCCCTGGGTTTCCCTCTGAGAGAGTAAAGGGGTCCAAGACGGCTGGTGGCTCTTCAGGAAGGAAGTCTTACAGGCGCAGGAGCTGGCTGTCCCCCTGAGCAGCAAAATGAGCCGGCGGGGAGGGAAGAAGACCTGCGGGGTTGGATGAACAGGGAGCGATTCTTGAGGCTGCGGGAGAAGAAGAGAATCTACGTCCAGTGGAAGAAGGGACGGGTGACTCCGAAAGAGAAGTTGCTGGGATGTGTGGAGGGAAAATCCGAAAGGCCCAGCTTGAACTCAGCCTGGCCGCTGGGCTTAAAAGGAACAAGGAGCCCTTTTACAAAGACATCACCGGTATGAACGGTATGGAGCGGGTTCAAAGAAGGGTGCCAAAACTGGTGAGGGGTCTGGAGCACAGGCCTTACGAGGAGCGGCTGAAGGAGCTGGGGTTGTTCAGTCTGGAGAAGAGGAGGCTCAGAAACACTTTCTTCTTCTCTCTAACTCCCGGAAGGGAGGTTGTAGTGAGCTGGGCTTCGGCCTCTTCCCTCGTGTCACTAGTGCCGAAAAAATGACGTCATATCCCCGAAATAGCGGCGCTCTCCCAAATGCATGATATTTTCTTCCAGAAAGATCACTTCTCAATCCGAAATATGACCATTTGTTCCAAAAATACGATGTATTCTCCCAGAAATACAAAAAAATAGATGACATTTTCTCCCAGAAATGCCAGCTTTGTCAAAGATACATGAACATTTCTTCCAAATACATGATATTTTCTCCCGGAAATATCAGTTTCCTTTTTCTCCAAAAGATACAACACTCCAATACCAAACATGTCATTTTCAGCCCAAACTATCACATTTTCTGACAGAAAAACCAGCTTTCTTCCAAAACGATGACATTATCTCCACAAAATACCACCATTCTCCCACAGAGATGGCATTTCATCCCACAAGTACTACTTCACACTCCACACGATGATACTTTCCATCAAGAATATGGCACTGGACCACAGAAAGACCAGCTTTCTGCCTAAGAGATGACATTTTCTCCCAGAAAGACCACTTTTCTCCCAGAAAGACAGCAACTTTTCTGCCAGAAACACCACGCTCATCCCCTCCAGATGTTGTTTTCACCCCAAACACTAGCACCTTTCCTCTCACTACTCCCTGCTTTTCAAAACTAGATGCTCTTCTCTCCCAGAAATACTCGCATTCTCTGCAAGATGGGTCCTTTTCCAACTAAAGATGGGAGAGTCTCCCTGAAATACCACTTTTCTTCAGAAGATCTGACATTTTCTCCAAAACATACTACTTTCAACTGTTCCAGGTGACATTTGCAGCCAAACATAGGGGAGATTCTCCCCAAAGTACCACTTCTCTCTCACGTCAATTGCATTTTCTCCCAGAAATACCACATTGCAACTCGAAAGACCACATTTCCCTCCAGAAATACCCTATTTTTGCCCAGAAAGACCAGCCTTCTCCCAAAAGAGAGGACTTTTTCCACCAGAAAGACCACTTTTCTACCCTTCCTATTGCTGTTTCCTCCAAAAACAGATTTCCTTCCAGACATACCAGCATTCCCGCAAAGAGAGGACATTTTCCCCCGCAAATACCATCTTTTCTCCCAGAAATACCAGCTTTCTTAGAAATACTTCACATTTCCTCCCAATTACACTACTTCACACTCCTAACAATCAGACGGCTGTTTCATCTCCCAAATGTGTTTCTGCCAGAAAAACCAGTTGTCTCTTAAATATATGAAGCTTTCTTCATATACAATCCTCAAGATGACATTTTCTCCAAAAAGAGGACATTTTCTCCCAGAAATACCTGGACTCTTCGGAATATTTCCCATTTCCTCCCGAATATACAACATTACAATCCTCAAGAGGACAGTTTCTTCCCAAAATGTGCCATTTTATCACAGATAGACAATTTATATCCAGCAGAGCTCATTTTCTCCCAGAAATACCACTACTCCAAGAAACAGCTCCCAGTTTCTAAGAAAAATTTCCAAGACAAGCTGCTTTACACTACCCAAGATCACACTTACTCCCACCAAGATGGCATTTTGTCACAGAAATACCAGCTTCTGCCCCCCAAAATACGACATTTTCTCCCAAAACAAGACATTTTCTCCCAGAAATAACGCTTCTCTTAGAAATACCTCCCCTTTCATCCCAAGAATACTACTTGACGCTCCTCGAGATCACACTTACTCCCATCTCAATGGCCTTTTCTCCCAGGCACACCAGGTTTCACCCAAATACACGACATTTTCTCCCACAAAGACCCGTTTCCTCCCAAAGATGGCTTACATTCCCCCAGAAATTCCTGCTTCTTCTTCAAACTAGGGCCTTTTTCCCAAAATACCAGCTTTCTCACAAACACCTGCCATTTTTCAACCAAGGATGCCACTACCTCCCCGAAACAGCACTTTGCTGTGAAATTTTTTTCTTTTTCTTTTTGTAATTTTCCCCTAAAAATGTGGCATTTTCTTTCAGAAATACTGTATTGCAGTTGGATATGTGATTTCTTTCTCTGGAATATGGTATTTTCTCCCCTAATTGGAATGTTTCATTCAAATGCTCAAGTTTTCTCCAGATACGCTGTGTTATTTCTCCGAAAATATAAAGCAACTGACAATTTCCCTCCGATATACCATTTTTAGGTGAAATATCTGTCATTTTTTCTCAAAGATTATATATTTTTCCCCTAGGTGTGGCGTTTTCTTTCAGACATTCCACGTTTTTCACAAATTTATGATCCTTTCCTTTCAAAAGAGTTCGGAAAATTGTTATTTCCTGAGAAAATTTTCATATATTAGCGAAAAAAGTGATATTCCTTTGGAAAATATCTTTTTTTGGAGAATGCTGGTATTTGTGATATGAAATGTCCCTTTTCGTGGTTAAAAGCTCCTATTCGTTGAATGAGACTGGTATTTCTCGGGGACAATGTGATATTTCTGAGTAATTTGGTATTTTGGATTGTAAGGTCGTATTCCTTACGAATGCCAACTGTCAGTCGAAAGAAAGATATAAGCACTGCCTACGTAGCACAGCGTGGAGAATTCTGCCTGTACACAAGGCGACCATGCAGCAGTTTCCAGCGACTCAAACTCTCCGCAGCTGTTGACCGCGGGTGCCGCTTTGTGGCTTCAGCAGCAATCTCGTCTTTCTCGGGTGCCGAGAATGTGCGACATCAGGCTATCGCATTGCCTGCAAGCAGGGGCTTTTTTCTCCGCAGTACAGAAAGAATGGCACCCGACTCTCTGTAACGTTCTCCCTGAGAGCACAACGTGTGTCGCTCCTCGAACTTCTAGCTGCCTTATTAGAGTGGGTTTTCCCTTCTATTCTATTCGTCACAGAATTCTCACGTGTAGCAGCAACGAGAAACCACTCAAAAGATAGGAATAACGGGAAAGACAGAAGAATGAGAGAGAAGCGTAGTGCAGAATGCATGGACACATGGAGAAGTCAGAGCCGCTCCTTTACGATGTGCGTAGAAGGAGCCGCTCGTCGGAAAAAAGCTTCCGGCTGAAGTCTCTCTTTCTCGGCATCCGAGAGAAACGAGACCGCTGCTGAAGCCTGAAAGCGTCTTTCGGGGAGAACCGCGTTTTACCGGCCAGCAACTGCAAACTCTCCGGAGCGGTTCAGCGCGTGCCGCTTTCGACGCAAGAGAGCGTAATAGCGGTATTCCTATGCCAAGAATGTTCGAATTCAGCATACTGCATTGCCTGAAATCAGGGTATTTTCTTCGCAGGAAAGAATCCACAATTCCCGACTTTCTGTAACTTCCTCTCTGAAATCACAACGTCTGTCACTCCTGGAACTTCCAGCTGCCTTATCAGAGGGACTTTTCGCTTTTACTGCCTTCGTCACAGAATGCTGAAGTTGTAGCTTCGGAGAAAAACACGAAAACGAAATGTCGATAGGAATAAAGGGATAAGAATGAGAGAGAATCGTAGTGCATTCTGCATGGACACATGGAGAAATCAGAACCGCTCCTTTACGATGTGCGCAGAAGAAGCCGCTCGTCGGATAAAAGCTTCCGGCTGAAGTCGCTCTTTCTCGGCATCCGAGAGAAACGAGACCGCTGCTGAAGCCTGAAAGCGTCTTTCGGGGAGAACCGCGTTTTACCGGCCAGCAACTGCAAACTCTCCGGAGCGGTTCAGCAGGAGTGCCGCTTTCGCCCCACGAGAGCGAAGTAGCCGAATTGCGATGCCGAGAACGTGCGAATTCAGCGTACTGCATTGCCAGAAGACAGGGGGTATTTTCTCCACAGGAAAGAATCTGCAATTCCCGACTTTCTAGAGCGTCCTCTGTGAAAGCACAACGTCTGTCACTCCGGGAACTTCTAGCTGCCTTATCAGAGGGACTTTTCTCTTTTACTGCGTTCGACACAGAATGCTGAAGTTGTAGCATCGGAGAAAAACACAAAAACGAAATGTTGTTAGGAATAAAGGGATAAGAATGAGAGAGAATCGTAGTGCATTCTGCATGGACACATGGAGAAATCAGAACCGCTCCTTTGCGATGTGCGCAGAAGAAGCCGCTCGTCGCAGAAAAGCATCGGGCTGAAGTCGCTCTTTCTCGGCATGCGAGTGAAACGAGACCGCTGCTGAAGGCTGAAAGCGACTTTCCTGGCGAAGCGCGAATAAGCGGCCAGCAACTGCAAACTCTCCGTAGCTGTTCACCGCGAGTGCCGCTTTCGCCCCACGAGAGCGAAGTAGCCGAATTGCGGTGCCGAGAACGTGCGAATTCAGCGTACTGCATTGCCTGAAAACAGGGGGTCTTTTCTCCGCAGGAAAGAATCCACAACTCTCGACTTTTTGTAACGTCCTCCCTGAAAGGACAAAGTGTGTCGCACATCGAACTTCTAGCTGATTTGTTATACTGTATTTTTTCTTCCACCATAATCGCCAAGAATGCAAAAGAGTAGCAGCAACGAAAAACCACTCAAAAGATAGGAAAAAAGGTTAAGTCAGAATAGTGAGAGAAAGCGTCGTGCATTCTGCATGGACACAAGGAGAAGTCAGAAGCGCTCCTTGGCGATGTGCGCAGAAGAAGGCGCTCGTCGGAAAAAAGCATCCGCTCCTCGAACTTCTAGCTGCCTTATTAGAGGGGCTATTCGCTTCTACTCTACTCGTCAGAGAATGCTGAAGTGTAGCATCGGAGAAAAACACGAAAACGAAATGTCGCTAGGAATAAAGGGAAAGACATTACAATGAGAGAGAAGCGTCGTGCATTCTGCATGGACACAAGGAGAAGTCAGAACCGCTCCTTGGCGATGTGCGCAGAAGAAGGCGCTCGTCGGAAAAAAGCATCGGGCTGAAGTCGCTCTTTCTCGGCATCCGAGAGAAACGAGACCGCTGCTGAAGGCTGAAAGCGGCATTCGGGGAGAACGGCGCTTTCTCGGCCAGCAACTGCAAACTCTCCGTAGCTGTTCAGCGCGAGTGCCGCTTTCGCCCCACGAGAGCGAAATAGCCGAATTGCGATGCCGATAACGTGCGAATTCAGCGTACTGCATTGCCAGAAAACAGGGTTTTTTCTTCGCAGGAAAGAATCCACAATTCCCGACTATCTAGAGCGTCCTCTGTGAAAGCACAACGTCTGTCACTCCGGGTACTTCCAGCTGCCTTATCAGAGGGACTTTTCTCTTTTACTGCCTTCGTCACAGAATGCTGAAGTTGTAGCTTCGGAGAAAAACACAAAAACGAAATGTTGTGAGGAATAAAGGGATAAGAATGAGAGAGAATCGTAGTGCATTCTGCATGGACACATGGAGAAATCAGAACCGCTCCTTTGCGATGTGCGCAGAAGAAGCCGCTCGTCGGAAAAAAGCATCCGGCTGAAGTCGCTCTTTCTCGGCATGCGAGTGAAACGAGACCGCTGCTGAAGGCTGAAAGCGACTTTCCGGGCGAAGCGCGAATTAGCGGCCAGCAACTGCAAACTCTCCGTAGCGGTTAACAGAGAGTGGCGCTGTGGACCCACGAGAGCGAAATAGCGAAATTGCGATGCCGAGAACGTGCGAATTCAGCCCACCGCTTTTCCTCCGATCAGGGAGTTTTTTGTCCGCAGGCAAGAATCGATCGATCTCGACTTTCTATAACGTTCTTCAGAATTGTAGAAACGGAGAACCACCCCAAAACCGGGACGTATATTTAAGAAAAACCTGTTTCTGGTAGAAAATGTCATCTCTTTGGGAGAATCATGGTTTATCATGAATAAATGAAATCTCCTTCTGTGGGGAGAAAATGTCATGTATTTGGGGGAAATGGAGCATTTCTAGTGGAAAATGTCATCGATTTGGCGATAGGCTGTATTTCCGGGCGATTGGAGAAATGTGGTATTTCTGGGAGATAATGTCCTAATTTGGGGAGAAGATGCCGTTCAGTGGGGGAGAAGCATGCATTTCTGAGAGAAAATCTCCCAGTTTTGGGTGAAAATGTCATCTTGAGGATTATAATAACGGACTTCATGGAGAAAGTATGAGGTATTTTTAAGAAAATTCCCTGGAAACAGTCTCCTCTTTTGATTGAGGGAGGGAGAGATAATGCATTGGTGACAAAGCTAATATTTCAGGAAGGAAACGTCCCACATTGAAGAGAGAACTGGTATTTCTGGCAGGAAATGTCACGAACATGGGAGAAAAATGGTATCGCTGTCATTATATGTCGTGTATTTGGGACAAAAATGCAACTTGTGTGATAAAAAGCCGTACGATTGGGCATAACTAAGTGCCATCCAGCCTAATTGGGAGGAAATGGGAAGTATTTCTAAGAAAGCTGGCATTTCTGGGGGAAAAGATGGTATTTCCGGGGGAAAACGTCCTGTATTTCGGGGAATGCTGGTATGTCTGGAAGGAAATCTAATTTGGGAGGAAACTGTGATATGGAGTCTAGAAAATTGTGATGGTAAGTATCATCCTGTGGTGGGTGAAGAAGTACTTGTGGTAGAAAATGTCATCTGTTTGGGAGAATGATGGTATCTGTGGGAGAAAAGATGGTATTTTTGCTGGAAGAAGTCACCGTTGGCATAGTCATATAGTATTTTGTAGATGAATCGCGAAGCATATCTATGAAAAGTGAATTTCTGGTAGAAAACGTTATCTGTTAGGGGAGAAAGCTGGATTTTTCAGGGAGCAAGTCACCTTCTTTGGGGAGGAAATGCCCTCTTTCGGATGGCCAAGTAGGACTTGTGGGAGGAAAAGCCAGGTATTTGGGAGGAAGGTGGTATTTCCGGAAGGAAATACCAAAAGTCAGGAAAAAAATAGATTCCTTAGGATTAAAATAAGACAGTAGTGGTGGAATATATCATGTGTTTGGGCAAAAAAACAGTATTCCTGGGAGCTAATCTCATTGGACTGGAGAAAGCTGGTAATGAGTTCTTTTTGGGAGAAAATGCCATCGTCTGGGTGAGAAAAGGGCATATAAAATACAAAACGTCACCGAATTTGAAAACTGGAACTTCAGAGATGAGAATGACATAGATGAGGGAGAAAAGTGGGAAAGTGTGGGAAAGAATGTCTTGTATCGGAGAGCAACTGTGGTCTCTTTGGTGTGCCAAGTGGTCTCTTGGGGAGAAGACGTGGTAAATAGGGGAGACAATGTCCTCTGGAGGAGTGTCAAGTAGTCTTTTGGAGAGCAAATGTCAGGTATTTCTCAGCAAAGTGCTGTTTCGGGGAGATAGTAGCATCCTTGGTTGTAAAATGACAGGTGTTTGTGAGAAAGCTGGTATTTTGGGAAAAAGGCCGTATTTGGAAGAAGAAGCAGGACTTTCAGGGGGAATGTACGCCATCTTTGGGAGAAAACGGGTCTTTGTGGGAGAAAATGTGGTGTATTTGGGTGAAACCTGGTGTGCCTGGGAGAAAAGGCCATTTAGATGGGAGTAAGTGTGATCCTGAGGAGCGTCACGTAGTATTCTTGGGATGAAAGGGGAGGTATTTCTAAGAGCAGTGGTATTTCTGGGAGAATATGTCTTGTTTTGGGAGAAAATGTGCTGTTTTGGGGGGCAGAAACTGATATTTCTGTGACAAAACGCCATCTTGCTGGGAGTAAGTGTGATGTTGTGGAGTGTCAAGCAGCATTTGTGTTAGAAAATGGGAGCTGTTTCTTGGAGTAGTGGTATTTCTGGGAGAAAATGAGCTGTCTTGGGGATAAAAATGGTGTATGTGTGATGAAATGCCCCATTTCTGGAAGAAAGTGTCCTCTTGAGGAGTGTAGTGTTGTTTATTGGGGAGGAAATGGGAACTATTCTGAAGAGTCCTGGTATTTCTGGGAGAAAATGTGTGATGTGGGGGGGAGAAGGTCATGTACCTGTGAGAAAGCTGTTGTTTCTGGAAGCAAATGCCAGGTATTTGTGAGAAAAGGGATGCTTGAGAGGGAAAAGGCCATCTCTTTGGGATCCAAGTGGTATTTCTGTTAGAAAATGCCCCCAATCTGGGAGTAAGTGTCATCAGGAGGCGTGTCGTGGAGTAGATGTGGGAGGAAATGGAGGTATTTCTAAGAGTAATTCTGGGAGCAAATGTGGTCTTTGGGGAAGAAAATGTCGTCCTGAGGGAAGAAAACAGGCCTTTCTTCCCGAAAATGTCATCCAATGGGGAGAAAACCTCCTGTCTTGGGGAGAAAAGTGGTCTTTGTGGGAGCAAGTGTCCTCTTCTTGGTTGCAAGTGTCCCATTTGGTCTTGTCATGGAGGCTTTTTGGGAGCAAGCGTGTGTCAGTTGTAAGAGAAGGGGTATTTGTGGGAGCAAATATCCTCTTCTTGGAAGAGAAGGTGAAATTTCCCAATGGAAAAGTGGTCTTTTAGGGAGCAAAGGAGATAGTTGAGGGAGAGAAGTGGGAAAGGGTGGGAAAGAATGTCTTGTATCGGAGAGCAACTGTGGTCTCTTTGGTGTGCCAAGTGGTGTGTTGGGGAGAAAACGTGGTAAATAGGGGAGACAATGTCCTCTGGAGGAGTGTCAAGTAGTCTTTTGGAGAGCAAATGTCAGGTATTTCTCAGCAAAGTGCTGTTTCGGGGAGATAGTAGCATCCTTGGTTGGAAAATGACAGGTGTTTGTGAGAAAGCTGGTATTGTGGGGAAAAAGGCTGGTTTTTGAAGAAGAAGCAGGAATTTCAGGGGGAATGTACGCCATCTTTGGGAGAAAAAAGGTCTTTGTGGGAGAAAATGTGGTGTATTTGGGTGAAACCTGGTGTGCCTGGGAGAAAAGGCCATTTAGATGGGAGTAAGTGTGATCCTGAGGAGCGTCAAGTAGTATTCTTGGGATGAAAGGGGAGGTATTTCTAAGAGCAGTGGTACTTCTGAGAGAAAATGTTTTGTTTTGGGAGAAAATGTCGTATTTTGGGGGGCAGAAGCTGGTATTTCTGTGACAAAACGCCATCTTGCTGGGAGTAAGTGTGATGTTGGGGAGAGTCAAGCAGCATTTGTGTTAGAAAATGGGAGCTGTTTCTTGGAGTAGTGGTATTTCTGGGAGAAAATGAGCTGTCTTGGGGATAAAGATGGTGTATGTGTGATGAAATGCCCCATTTCTGGAAGAAAGTGTCCTCTTGAGGAGTGTAGTGCTGTATATTGGGGAGGAAATGGGAACTATTCTGAAGAGTCCTGGTATTTCTGGGAGAAAATGTGTGATGTGGGGGGGAGAAGGTCATGTACCTGTGAGAAAGCTGGTGTTTCTGGGAGAAAATGCCAGGTATTTGTGAGAAAAGGGATGCTTGAGAGGGAAAAGGCCATCTCTTTGGGATCCAAGTGGTATTTCTGTTAGAAAATGCCCCCAATCTGGGAGGAAGTGTCATCAGGAGGCGTGTCATGGAGTTGATTTGTGAGGAAAAGGAGGTATTTCTAAGAGTAGCAGTATTTCTGGGAGCAAATGAGATAGTTGAGGGAGTGAAGTGGGAAAGGGTGGGAAAGAATGTCTTGTATCGGAGAGCAACTGTGGTCTCTTTGGTGTGCCAAGTGGTGTCTTGGGGGGAAAACATATGGTAAATAGGGGAGACAATGTCCTCTGGAGGAGTGTCAAGTAGTCTTTTGGAGAGCAAATGTCAGGTATTTCTCAGCAAAGTGCTGTTTCGGGGAGATAGTAGCATCCTTGGTTGGAAAATGTCAGGTGTTTGTGAGAAAGCTGGTATTTTGGGAAAAAGGCCGTATTTGGAAGAAGAAGCAGGAATTTCTGGGGGAATGTATGCCATCTTCGGATGAAAACGGGTCTTTGTGGGAGAACATGTGGTGTATTTGGGTGAAACCTGGTCTGCCTGGGAGAATAGGCCATTTAGATGGGAGTAAGTGTGATCTTGAGGAGTGTAAGGTATTATTCTTGGGATGAAAGTGGAGGTATTTCTAAGAGCAGTGGTATTTCTGGGAGAAAATGTCTTGTTTTGGAGAGAAAATGTTGTCTTTTGGGGGGCAGAAGCTGGTATTTCTGTGACAAAATGCCATCTTGATGGGAGTACGTCTGATATTGAGGCGTGTAAATTTGTATTTTTGTTAGAAATTGTGAGGTATTTATATGGAAACTGGTATTTCTGGGACATAATAGCATTCTGTTTTGGAAATTTTGTCTATTTGGGAGGTGTCTGGTATTTGGGGAAAAAATGCTGTGTTTTTAGAAGTAAGACCGTACTGCGTAAGGGAGCTAAAGGAAAAAGGCCGACCAAAATGCTCTTGGTAGGGTTTTTTTGAAGCCAGGAAAAGCTCTATGCCAGTGCTGGTGCTGGCAGCAGCTGGCAGCTTGTGGGAGGACTGCTGAGGCAGCAGGTTGGAGTCAGCACTGCTCCCTCTTATCTGTGAGATGAACCTTGAGCCAGGCTAAAAGCAGCCCAGCTAAGGGGCCTGGTGAGAAGAGGTGAGAAGAGACAAGAAGAGGGTGCTACTGCCCACCGAGAACAGGGAGGGCAGTCAGAGTGTGAGCGCAGCCCACACTGCCCATGGCTGCAGCAGTAGGTGTGGGAGGTGGGTCTTGTGGCAGGACACGTCAGTGTTCTGGAAGGGACTTGGGATTATTCCGAAGGCTAGTAGGGGAATCCCCTGGGTTTCCCTCTGAGAGAGTAAAGGGGTCCAAGACGGCTGGTGGCTCTTCAGGAAGGAAGTCTTACAGGCGCAGGAGCTGGCTGTCCCCCTGAGCAGCAAAATGAGCCGGCGGGGAGGGAAGAAGACCTGCGGGGTTGGATGAACAGGGAGCGATTCTTGAGGCTGCGGGAGAAGAAGAGAATCTACGTCCAGTGGAAGAAGGGACGGGTGACTCCGAAAGAGAAGTTGCTGGGATGTGTGGAGGGAAAATCCGAAAGGCCCAGCTTGAACTCAGCCTGGCCGCTGGGCTTAAAAGGAACAAGGAGCCCTTTTACAAAGACATCACCGGTATGAACGGTATGGAGCGGGTTCAAAGAAGGGTGCCAAAACTGGTGAGGGGTCTGGAGCACAGGCCTTACGAGGAGCGGCTGAAGGAGCTGGGATTGTTCAGTCTGGAGAAGAGGAGGCTCAGAAACACTTTCTTCTTCTCTCTAACTCCCGGAAGGGAGGTTGTAGTGAGCTGGGCTTCGGCCTCTTCCCTCGTGTCACTAGTGCCGAAAAAATGACGTCATATCCCCGAAATAGCGGCGCTCTCCCAAATGCATGATATTTTCTTCCAGAAAGATCACTTCTCAATCCGAAATATGACCATTTGTTCCAAAAATACGATGTATTCTCCCAGAAATACAAAAAAATAGATGACATTTTCTCCCAGAAATGCCAGCTTTGTCAAAGATACATGAACATTTCTTCCAAATACATGATATTTTCTCCCGGAAATATCAGTTTCCTTTTTCTCCAAAAGATACAACACTCCAATACCAAACATGTCATTTTCAGCCCAAACTATCACATTTTCTGACAGAAAAACCAGCTTTCTTCCAAAACGATGACATTATCTCCACAAAATACCTCCATTCTCCCACAGAGATGGCATTTCATCCCACAAGTACTACTTCACACTCCACACGATGATACTTTCCATCAAGAATATGGCACTGGACCACAGAAAGACCAGCTTTCTGCCTAAGAGATGACATTTTCTCCCAGAAAGACCACTTTTCTCCCAGAAAGACAGCAACTTTTCTGCCAGAAACACCACGCTCATCCCCTCCAGATGTTGTTTTCACCCCAAACACTAGCACCTTTCCTCTCACTACTCCCTGCTTTTCAAAACTAGATGCTCTTCTCTCCCAGAAATACTCGCATTCTCTGCAAGATGGGTCCTTTTCCAACTAAAGATGGGAGAGTCTCCCTGAAATACCACTTTTCTTCAGAAGATCTGACATTTTCTCCAAAACATACTACTTTCAACTGTTCCAGGTGACATTTGCAGCCAAACATAGGGGAGATTCTCCCCAAAGTACCACTTCTCTCTCACGTCAATTGCATTTTCTCCCAGAAATACCACATTGCAACTCGAAAGACCACATTTCCCTCCAGAAATACCCTATTTTTGCCCAGAAAGACCAGCCTTCTCCCAAAAGAGAGGACTTTTTCCACCAGAAAGACCACTTTTCTACCCTTCCTATTGCTGTTTCCTCCAAAAACAGATTTCCTTCCAGACATACCAGCATTCCCGCAAAGAGAGGACATTTTCCCCCGCAAATACCATCTTTTCTCCCAGAAATACCAGCTTTCTTAGAAATACTTCACATTTCCTCCCAATTACACTACTTCACACTCCTAACAATCAGACGGCTGTTTCATCTCCCAAATGTGTTTCTGCCAGAAAAACCAGTTGTCTCTTAAATATATGAAGCTTTCTTCATATACAATCCTCAAGATGACATTTTCTCCAAAAAGAGGACATTTTCTCCCAGAAATACCTGGACTCTTCGGAATATTTCCCATTTCCTCCCGAATATACAACATTACAATCCTCAAGAGGACAGTTTCTTCCCAAAATGTGCCATTTTATCACAGATAGACAATTTATATCCAGCAGAGCTCATTTTCTCCCAGAAATACCACTACTCCAAGAAACAGCTCCCATTTTCTAAGAAAAATTTCCAAGAAAAGCTGCTTTACACTACCCAAGATCACACTTACTCCCACCAAGATGGCATTTTGTCACAGAAATACCAGCTTCTGCCCCCCAAAATACGACATTTTCTCCCAAAACAAGACATTTTCTCCCAGAAATACCACTGCTCTTAGAAATACCTCCCCTTTCATCCCAAGAATACTACTTGACGCTCCTCAAGATCACACTTACTCCCATCTACATGGCCTTTTCTCCCAGGCACACCAGGTTTCTCCCAAATACACAACATTTTCTCCCACAAAGACCCGTTTCCTCCCAAAGATGGGATACGTTCTCCCAGAAATTCCTGCTTCTTCTTCAAACTAGGGCCTTTTTCCCAAAATACCAGCTTTCTCACAAACACCTGCCATTTTTCAACCAAGGATGCCACTACCTCCCCGAAACAGCACTTTGCTGTGAAATTTTTTTCTTTTTCTTTTTGTAATTTTCCCCTAAAAATGTGGCATTTTCTTTCAGAAATACTGTATTGCAGTTGGATATGTGATTTCTTTCTCTGGAATATGGTATTTTCTCCCCTAATTGGAATGTTTCATTCAAATGCTCAAGTTTTCTCCAGATACGCTGTGTTATTTCTCCGAAAATATAAAGCAACTGACAATTTCCCTCCGATATACCATTTTTAGGTGAAATATCTGTCATTTTTCTCAAAGATTATATATTTTTCCCCTAGGTGTGGCGTTTTCTTTCAGACATTCCACGTTTTTCACAAATTTATGATCCTTTCCTTTCAAAAGAGTTCGGAAAATTGTTATTTCCTGAGAAAATTTTCATATATTAGCGAAAAAAGTGATATTCCTTTGGAAAATATCTTTTTTTGGAGAATGCTGGTATTTGTGATATGAAATGTCCCTTTTCGTGGTTAAAAGCTCCTATTCGTTGAATGAGACTGGTATTTCTCGGGGACAATGTGATATTTCTGAGTAATTTGGTATTTTGGATTGTAAGGTCGTATTCCTTACGAATGCCAACTGTCAGTCGAAAGAAAGATATAAGCACTGCCTACGTAGCACAGCGTGGAGAATTCTGCCTGTACACAAGGCGACCATGCAGCAGTTTCCAGCGACTCAAACTCTCCGCAGCTGTTGACCGCGGGTGCCGCTTTGTGGCTTCAGCAGCAATCTCGTCTTTCTCGGGTGCCGAGAATGTGCGACATCAGGCTATCGCATTGCCTGCAAGCAGGGGCTTTTTTCTCCGCAGTACAGAAAGAATGGCACCCGACTCTCTGTAACGTTCTCCCTGAGAGCACAACGTGTGTCGCTCCTCGAACTTCTAGCTGCCTTATTAGAGTGGGTTTTCCCTTCTATTCTATTCGTCACAGAATTCTCACGTGTAGCAGCAACGAGAAACCACTCAAAAGATAGGAATAACGGGAAAGACAGAAGAATGAGAGAGAAGCGTAGTGCAGAATGCATGGACACATGGAGAAGTCAGAGCCGCTCCTTTACGATGTGCGTAGAAGGAGCCGCTCGTCGGAGAAAAGCTTCCGGCTGAAGTCTCTCTTTCTCGGCATCCGAGAGAAACGAGACCGCTGCTGAAGCCTGAAAGCGTCTTTCGGGGAGAACAGCAAATTACCGGCCAGCAACTGCAAACTCTCCGGAGCGGTTCAGCGCGTGCCGCTTTCGCCCCACGAGAGCGAAATAGCCGAATTGCGATGCCGAGAACGTGCGAATTCAGCGTACTGCATTGCATGAGAACAGGGGCTTTTTTCTCCGCAGGAAAGAAACCACAGCTCACGACTTCCTGAAACGTCCTTCCTGAAAGCACAATTTGTGCCGCTCCTCGAACTTCTAGCTGCCTTATTAGAGGGGCTATTCGCTTCTACTCTACTCGTCAGAGAATGCTGAAGTGTAGCATCGGAGAAAAACACGAAAACGAAATGTCGCTAGGAATAAAGGGAAAGACATTACAATGAGAGAGAAGCGTAGTGCATTCTGCATGGACACAAGGAGAAGTCAGAACAGCTCCTTGGCGATGTGCGCAGAAGAAGCCGCTCGTCGGAAAAAAGCTCCCGTCTGAAGTCTCTCTTTCTCGGCATCCGAGAGAAACGAGACCGCTGCTGAAGCCTGAAAGCGGCATTCGGGGAGAACGGCGCTTTCTCGGCCAGCAACTGCAAACTCTCCGGAGCGGTTCAGCGCGAGTGCCGCTTTCGCCCCACGAGAGCGAAATAGCCGAATTGCGATGCCGAGAACGTGCGAATTCAGCGTACTGCATTGCCAGAAAACAGGGTTTTTTCTTCGCAGGAAAGAATCCACAATTCCCGACTATCTAGAGCGTCCTCTGTGAAAGCACAACGTCTGTCACTCCGGGTACTTCCAGCTGCCTTATCAGAGGGACTTTTCTCTTTTACTGCCTTCGTCACAGAATGCTGAAGTTGTAGCTTCGGAGAAAAACACAAAAACGAAATGTTGTGAGGAATAAAGGGATAAGAATGAGAGAGAATCGTAGTGCATTCTGCATGGACACATGGAGAAATCAGAACCGCTCCTTTGCGATGTGCGCAGAAGAAGCCGCTCGTCGGAAAAAAGCATCCGGCTGAAGTCGCTCTTTCTCGGCATGCGAGTGAAACGAGACCGCTGCTGAAGGCTGAAAGCGACTTTCCGGGCGAAGCGCGAATTAGCGGCCAGCAACTGCAAACTCTCCGTAGCGGTTAACAGAGAGTGGCGCTGTGGACCCACGAGAGCGAAATAGCGAAATTGCGATGCCGAGAACGTGCGAATTCAGCCCACCGCTTTTCCTCCGATCAGGGAGTTTTTTGTCCGCAGGCAAGAATCGATCGATCTCGACTTTCTATAACGTTCTTCAGAACTGTAGAAACGGAGAACCACCCCAAAACCGGGACGTATATTTAAGAAAAACCTGTTTCTGGTAGAAAATGTCATCTCTTTGGGAGAATCATGGTTTATCATGAATAAATGAAATCTCCTTCTGTGGGGAGAAAATGTCATGTATTTGGGGGAAATGGAGCATTTCTAGTGGAAAATGTCATCGATTTGGCGATAGGCTGTATTTCCGGGCGATTGGAGAAATGTGGTATTTCTGGGAGATAATGTCCTAATTTGGGGAGAAGATGCCGTTCAGTGGGGGAGAAGCATGCATTTCTGAGAGAAAATCTCCCAGTTTTGGGTGAAAATGTCATCTTGAGGATTATAATAACGGACTTCATGGAGAAAGTATGAGGTATTTTTAAGAAAATTCCCTGGAAACAGTCTCCTCTTTTGATTGAGGGAGGGAGAGATAATGCATTGGTGACAAAGCTAATATTTCAGGAAGGAAACGTCCCACATTGAAGAGAGAACTGGTATTTCTGGCAGGAAATGTCACGAACATGGGAGAAAAATGGTATCGCTGTCATTATATGTCGTCTATTTGGGACAAAAATGCAACTTGTGTGATAAAAAGCCGTACGATTGGGCATAACTAAGTGCCATCCAGCCTAATTGGGAGGAAATGGGAAGTATTTCTAAGAAAGCTGGCATTTCTGGGGGAAAAGATGGTATTTCCGGGGGAAAACGTCCTGTATTTCGGGGAATGCTGGTATGTCTGGAAGGAAATCTATTTTTGGATTAAACTGTGATATGGAGTCTAGAAAATTGTGATGGTAAGTATCATCCTGTGGTGGGTGAAGAAGTACTTGTGGTAGAAAATGTCATCTGTTTGGGAGAATGATGGTATCTGTGGGAGAAAAGATGGTATTTTTGCTGGAAGAAGTCACCGTTGGCATAGTCATATAGTATTTTGTAGATGAATCGCGAAGCATATCTATGAAAAGTGAATTTCTGGTAGAAAACGTTATCTGTTAGGGGAGAAAGCTGGATTTTTCAGGGAGCAAGTCACCTTCTTTGGGGAGGAAATGCCCTCTTTCGGATGGCCAAGTAGGACTTGTGGGAGGAAAAGCCAGGTATTTGGGAGGAAGGTGGTATTTCCGGAAGGAAATACCAAAAGTCAGGAAAAAAATAGATTCCTTAGGATTAAAATAAGACAGTAGTGGTGGAATATATCATGTGTTTGGGCAAAAAAACAGTATTCCTGGGAGCTAATCTCATTGGACTGGAGAAAGCTGGTAATGAGTTCTTTTTGGGAGAAAATGCCATCGTCTGGGTGAGAAAAGGGCATATAAAATACAAAACGTCACCGAATTTGAAAACTGGAACTTCAGAGATGAGAATGACATAGATGAGGGAGAAAAGTGGGAAAGTGTGGGAAAGAATGTCTTGTATCGGAGAGCAACTGTGGTCTCTTTGGTGTGCCAAGTGGTCTCTTGGGGAGAAGACGTGGTAAATAGGGGAGACAATGTCCTCTGGAGGAGTGTCAAGTAGTATTCTGGAGAGCAAATGTCAGGTATTTCTCAGCAAAGTGCTGTTTCGGGGAGATAGTAGCATCCTTGGTTGGAAAATGACAGGTGCGAAATCTGGTATTTTGGGAAAAACAGCCGTATTTTGAAGAAAATCAGGAATTTCTGGGGAGACGTACGCCATCTTTGGGAGGAAACGGGCCTTTCTGGGAGAAAATGTGGTGTATTTGGGTGAAACCTGGTGTGCCTGGGGAAAAAGTCCATCTTGATGGGAGTAAGTGTGATCTTGAGGAGTTTAAAGCAGCATTTTTGTTTGAAAATGGGAGCTCTTTCTTAGAGTAGTGGTATTTGTCGGAGAAAATGATCTGTCTTGGGGATAAAGATGGTGTATGTGTGATGAAATGCCCCATTTCTGGAAGAAAGTGTCCTCTTGAGGAGTGTAGTGTTGTCTATTGGGGAGGAAATGGGAACTATTCTGAAGAGTCCTGGTATTTCTGGGAGAAAATGTGTGATGTGGGGGGGAGAAGGTCAGGTACCTGTGAGAAAGCTGTTGTTTCTGGGAGCAAATGCCAGGTATTTGTGAGAAAAGGGATGCTTGAGAGGGAAAAGGCCATCTCTTTGGGATCCAAGTGGTATTTCAGTTAGAAAATGCCCCCAATCTGGGAGTAAGTGTCATCAGGAGGCGTGTCGTGGAGTAGATTTGTGAGGAAATGGAGGTATTTCCAGGAGTAGCGGTATTTCTGGGAGCAAATGTGGTCTTTGGGGAAGAAAATGTCGTCCTGAGGGAAGAAAACAGGCCTTTCTTCCCGAAAATGTCATCCAATGGGGAGAAAACCTCCTGTCTTGGGGAGGAAAGTGGTCTTTGTGGGAGCAAGTGTCCTCTTCTTGGTTGCAAGTGTCCCATTTGGTCTTGTCATGGAGGTCTCTTGGGAGAAAGCATGTGGTAGTTGTCAGAGAAGGGGTATTTCTGGGAGAAAATGTCTTGTTTTGGGTAGAAAATGTCCTATTTTGGGGGGCAGAAGCTGGTATTTCTGTGACAAAATGCCATCTTGATGGGAGTAAGTGTGATGTTGGGGAGTGTCAAGCAGCATTTTTGTTCGAAAATGGGAGCTATTTCCTGGAGTAGTAGTATTTCTGGGAGGAAATGAGCTGTCTTGGGGCTAAAAATGGTGTATGTGTGATGAAATGCCCCATTTCTGGAAGAAAGTGTCCTCTTGAGGAGTGTAATGTTGTATATTTGGGAGGAAATGGGAAATATTCCGAAGAGTCCTGGTATTTCTGTTAGAAAATGCCCCCAATCTGGGAGTAAGTGTCATCAGGAGGCGTGTCATGGAGAAGATTTGGGAGGAAAAGGAGGTATTCCTAAGAGTAGCGGTATTTCTGGGAGCAAATGTGGTCTTTGGGGAAGAAAATGTCGTCCTGAGGGAAGAAAACAGGCCTTTCTTCCCGAAAATGTCATCCAATGGGGAGAAAACCTCCTGTCTTGGGGAGGAAAGTGGTCTTTGTGGGAGCAAGTGTCCTCTTCTTGGTTGCAAGTGTCCCATTTGGTCTTGTCATGGAGGTCTCTTGGGAGAAAGCATGTGGTAGTTGTCAGAGAAGGGGTATTTGTGGGAGCAAATATCCTCTTTTTGGTAGAGAAGGTGAAATTTCCCAATGGAAAAGTGGTATTTCTGGGAGCAAAGGAGATAGTTGAGGGAGAGAAGTGGGAAAGGGTGGGAAAGAATGTCTTGTATCGGAGAGCAACTGTGGTCGCTTTGGTGTGCCAAGTGGTGTCTTGGGTAGAAAACATATTGTAAATAGGGGAGACAATGTCCTCTGGAGGAGTGTCAAGTAGTCTTTTGGAGAGCAAATGTCGGGTATTACTCAGCAAAGTGCTGTTTTGGGGAGATAGTAGCATCCTTGGTTGTAAAATGACAGGTGTTTGTGAGAAAGCTGGTATTTTGGGAAAAAGGCCGTAT
Organism: Chrysolophus pictus; assembly: GCA_037305975.1. NCBI lineage: Eukaryota > Metazoa > Chordata > Aves > Galliformes > Phasianidae > Chrysolophus > Chrysolophus pictus. The sequence continues at coordinate 35,922,530 of CM074581.1, read as the reverse complement.
TTGGAAGAAGAAGCAGGACTTTCAGGGGGAATGTACGCCATCTTTGGGAGAAAACGGGTCTTTGTGGGAGAAAATGTGGTGTATTTGGGTGAAACCTGGTGTGCCTGGGAGAAAAGGCCATTTAGATGGGAGTAAGTGTGATCCTGAGGAGCGTCACGTAGTATTCTTGGGATGAAAGGGGAGGTATTTCTAAGAGCAGTGGTATTTCTGGGAGAATATGTCTTGTTTTGGGAGAAAATGTGCTGTTTTGGGGGGCAGAAACTGATATTTCTGTGACAAAACGCCATCTTGCTGGGAGTAAGTGTGATGTTGTGGAGTGTCAAGCAGCATTTGTGTTAGAAAATGGGAGCTGTTTCTTGGAGTAGTGGTATTTCTGGGAGAAAATGAGCTGTCTTGGGGATAAAAATGGTGTATGTGTGATGAAATGCCCCATTTCTGGAAGAAAGTGTCCTCTTGAGGAGTGTAGTGTTGTTTATTGGGGAGGAAATGGGAACTATTCTGAAGAGTCCTGGTATTTCTGGGAGAAAATGTGTGATGTGGGGGGGAGAAGGTCATGTACCTGTGAGAAAGCTGTTGTTTCTGGGAGCAAATGCCAGGTATTTGTGAGAAAAGGGATGCTTGAGAGGGAAAAGACCATCTCTTTGGGATCCAAGTGGTATTTCTGTTAGAAAACGCCCAAAATCTGGGAGTAAGTGTCATCAGGAGGCGTGTCATGGAGTAGATGTGGGAGGAAATGGAGGTATTTCTAAGAGTAATTCTGGGAGCAAATGTGGTCTTTGGGGAAGAAAATGTCGTCCTGAGGGAAGAAAACAGGCCTTTCTTCCCGAAAATGTCATCCAATGGGGAGAAAACCTCCTCCCTTGGGGAGAAAAGTGGTCTTTGTGGCAGCAAGTGTCCTCTTCTTGGTTGCAAGTGTCCCATTTGGTCTTGTCATGGAGGCTTTTTGGGTGCAAGCGTGTGTCAGTTGTCAGAGAAGGGGTACTTCTGGGAGCAAATATCCTCTTCTTGGAAGAGAAGGAGAAATTTCCCAATGGAAAAGTGGTCTTTCTGGGAGCAAAGGAGATAGTTGAGGGAGAGAAGTGGGAAAGGGTGGGAAAGAATGTCTTGTATCGGAGAGCAACTGTGGTCGCTTTGGTGTGCCAAGTGGTGTCTTGGGGAGAACACGTGGTAAATAGGGGAGACAATGTCCTCTGGAGGAGTGTCAAGTAGTATTCTGGAGAGCAAATGTCAGGTATTTCTCAGCAAAGTGCTGTTTCGGGGAGATAGTAGCATCCTTGGTTGGAAAATGACAGGTGTTTGTGAGAAAGCTGGTATTGTGGGGAAAAAGGCCGTATTTTGAAGAAGAAGCAGGAATTTCAGGGGGAATGTAGCCCATCTTTGGGAGGAAACGGGTCTTTGAGGGAGAAAATGTTGTGTATTTGGGTGAAACCTGGTGTGCCTGGGAGAAAAGGCCATTTAGATGGGAGTAAGTGTGATCTTGAGGAGCGTCACGTAGTATTCTTGGGATGAAAGGGGAGGTATTTCTAAGAGCAGTGGTATTTCTGGGAGAAAATGTCTTGTTTTGGGAGAAAATGTTGTCTTTTGGGGGGCAGAAGCTGGTATTTCTGTGACAAAACGCCATCTTGCTGGGAGTAAGTGTGATGTTGTGGAGAGTCAAGCAGCATTTGTGTTAGAAACTGGGAGCTGTTTCTTGGAGTAGTGGTATTTCTGGGAGAAAATGAGCTGTCTTGGGGCTAAAAATGGTGTATGTGTGATGAAATGCCCCATTTCTGGAAGAAAGTGTCCTCTTGAGGAGTGTAGTGTTGTCTATTGGGGAGGAAATGGGAAGTATTCGTATGAGTCCTGGTATTTCTGGGAGAAAATGTGTGATGTGGGGGGGAGAAGGTCATGTACCTGTGAGAAAGCTGGAGTTTCTGGGAGAAAATGCCAGGTATTTGTGAGAAAAGGGATGCTTGAGAGGGAAAAGACCATCTCTTTGGGATCCAAGTGGTATTTCTGTTAGAAAATGCCCGAAATCTGGGAGTAAGTGTCATCAGGAGGCGTGTCATGGAGTAGATGTGGGAGGAGATGGAGGTATTTCTAAGAGTAATTCTGGGAGCAAATGTGGTCTTTGGGGAAGAAAATGTCGTCCTGAGGGAAGAAAACAGGCCTTTCTTCCCGAAAATGCCATCCAATGGGGAGAAAACCTCCTGTCTTGGGGAGAAAAGTGGTCTTTCTGGGAGCAAGTGTCCTCTTCTTGGTTGCAAGTGTCCCATTTGGTCTTGTCATGGAGGTCTTTTTGGGAGCAAGCGTGTGTCAGTTGTAAGAGAAGGGGTATTTGTGGGAGCAAATATCCTCTTCTTGGAAGAGAAGGTGAAATTTCCCAATGGAAAAGTGGTCTTTTAGGGAGCAAAGGAGATAGTTGAGGGAGAGAAGTGGGAAAGGGTGGGAAAGAATGTCTTGTATCGGAGAGCAACTGTGGTCGCTTTGGTGTGCCAAGTGGTGTGTTGGGGAGAAAACGTGGTAAATAGCGGAGACAATGTCCTCTGGAGGAGTGTCAAGTAGTATTCTGGAGAGCAAATGTCAGGTATTTCTCAGCAAAGTGCTGTTTCGGGGAGATAGTAGCATCCTTGGTTGTAAAATGACAGGTGTTTGTGAGAAAGCTGGTATTGTGGGGAAAAAGGCCGTATTTTGAAGAAGAAGCAGGAATTTCAGGGGGAATGTAGCCCATCTTTGGGAGGAAACGGGTCTTTGAGGGAGAAAATGTTGTGTATTTGGGTGAAACCTGGTGTGCCTGGGAGAAAAGGCCATTTAGATGGGAGTAAGTGTGATCTTGAGGAGCGTCACGTAGTATTCTTGGGATGAAAGGGGAGGTATTTCTAAGAGCAGTGGTATTTCTGGGAGAAAATGTCTTGTTTTGGGAGAAAATGTTGTCTTTTGGGGGGCAGAAGCTGGTATTTCTGTGACAAAATGCCATCTTGCTGGGAGTAAGTGTGATGTTGTGGAGAGTCAAGCAGCATTTGTGTTAGAAACTGGGAGCTGTTTCTTGGAGTAGTGGTATTTCTGGGAGAAAATGAGCTGTCTTGGGGCTAAAAATGGTGTATGTGTGATGAAATGCCCCATTTCTGGAAGAAAGTGTCCTCTTGAGGAGTGTAGTGTTGTCTATTGGGGAGGAAATGGGAAGTATTCGTATGAGTCCTGGTATTTCTGGGAGAAAATGTGTGATGTGGGGGGGAGAAGGTCATGTACCTGTGAGAAAGCTGGAGTTTCTGGGAGAAAATGCCAGGTATTTGTGAGAAAAGGGATGCTTGAGAGGGAAAAGACCATCTCTTTGGGATCCAAGTGGTATTTCTGTTAGAAAATGCCCGAAATCTGGGAGTAAGTGTCATCAGGAGGCGTGTCATGGAGTAGATGTGGGAGGAGATGGAGGTATTTCTAAGAGTAATTCTGGGAGCAAATGTGGTCTTTGGGGAAGAAAATGTCGTCCTGAGGGAAGAAAACAGGCCTTTCTTCCCGAAAATGCCATCCAATGGGGAGAAAACCTCCTGTCTTGGGGAGAAAAGTGGTCTTTCTGGGAGCAAGTGTCCTCTTCTTGGTTGCAAGTGTCCCATTTGGTCTTGTCATGGAGGTCTTTTTGGGAGCAAGCGTGTGTCAGTTGTAAGAGAAGGGGTATTTGTGGGAGCAAATATCCTCTTCTTGGAAGAGAAGGTGAAATTTCCCAATGGAAAAGTGGTCTTTTAGGGAGCAAAGGAGATAGTTGAGGGAGAGAAGTGGGAAAGGGTGGGAAAGAATGTCTTGTATCGGAGAGCAACTGTGGTCGCTTTGGTGTGCCAAGTGGTGTGTTGGGGAGAAAACGTGGTAAATAGCGGAGACAATGTCCTCTGGAGGAGTGTCAAGTAGTATTCTGGAGAGCAAATGTCAGGTATTTCTCAGCAAAGTGCTGTTTCGGGGAGATAGTAGCATCCTTGGTTGGAAAATGACAGGTGTTTGTGAGAAAGCTGGTATTGTGGGGAAAAAGGCTGGTTTTTGAAGAAGAAGCAGGAATTTCAGGGGGAATGTACGCCATCTTTGGGAGAAAAAAGGTCTTTGTGGGAGAAAATGTGGTGTATTTGGGTGAAACCTGGTGTGCCTGGGAGAAAAGGCCATTTAGATGGGAGTAAGTGTGATCCTGAGGAGCGTCAAGTAGTATTCTTGGGATGAAAGGGGAGGTATTTCTAAGAGCAGTGGTACTTCTGAGAGAAAATGTTTTGTTTTGGGAGAAAATGTCGTATTTTGGGGGGCAGAAGCTGGTATTTCTGTGACAAAACGCCACCTTGCTGGGAGTAAGTGTGATGTTGGGGAGAGTCAAGCAGCATTTGTGTTAGAAAATGGGAGCTGTTTCTTGGAGTAGTGGTATTTCTGGGAGAAAATGAGCTGTCTTGGGGATAAAGATGGTGTATGTGTGATGAAATGCCCCATTTCTGGAAGAAAGTGTCCTCTTGAGGAGTGTAGTGCTGTATATTGGGGAGGAAATGGGAACTATTCTGAAGAGTCCTGGTATTTCTGGGAGAAAATGTGTGATGTGGGGGGGAGAATGTCAGATACCTGTGAGAAAGCTGGAGTTTCTGGGAGAAAATGCCAGGTATTTGTGAGAAAAGGGATGCTTGAGAGGGAAAAGGCCATCTCTTTGGGATCCAAGTGGTATTTCTGTTAGAAAATGCCCCCAATCTGGGAGGAAGTGTCATCAGGAGGCGTGTCATGGAGTAGATGTGGGAGGAAAAGGAGGTATTTCTAAGAGTAGCAGTATTTCTGGGAGCAAATGAGATAGTTGAGGGAGTGAAGTGGGAAAGGGTGGGAAAGAATGTCTTGTATCGGAGAGCAACTGTGGTCTCTTTGGTGTGCCAAGTGGTGTCTTGGGGGGAAAACATATGGTAAATAGGGGAGACAATGTCCTCTGGAGGAGTGTCAAGTAGTCTTTTGGAGAGCAAATGTCAGGTATTTCTCAGCAAAGTGCTGTTTTGGGGAGATAGTAGCATCCTTGGTTGGAAAATGTCAGGTGTTTGTGAGAAAGCTGGTATTTTGGGAAAAAGGCCGTATTTGGAAGAAGAAGCAGGAATTTCTGGGGGAATGTATGCCATCTTCGGATGAAAACGGGTCTTTGTGGGAGAACATGTGGTGTATTTGGGTGAAACCTGGTCTGCCTGGGAGAATAGGCCATTTAGATGGGAGTAAGTGTGATCTTGAGGAGTGTAAGGTATTATTCTTGGGATGAAAGTGGAGGTATTTCTAAGAGCAGTGGTATTTCTGGGAGAAAATGTCTTGTTTTGGAGAGAAAATGTTGTCTTTTGGGGGGCAGAAGCTGGTATTTCTGTGACAAAATGCCATCTTGATGGGAGTACGTCTGATATTGAGGCGTGTAAATTTGTATTTTTGTTAGAAATTGTGAGGTATATATATGGAAACTGGTATTTCTGGGACATAATAGCATTCTGTTTTGGAAATTTTGTCTATTTGGGAGGTGTCTGGTATTTGGGGAAAAAATGCTGTGTTTTTAGAAGTAAGACCGTACTGCGTAAGGGAGCTAAAGGAAAAAGGCCGACCAAAATGCTCTTGGTAGGGTTTTTTTGAAGCCAGGAAAAGCTCTATGCCAGTGCTGGTGCTGGCAGCAGCTGGCAGCTTGTGGGAGGACTGCTGAGGCAGCAGGTTGGAGTCAGCACTGCTCCCTCTTATCTGTGAGATGAACCTTGAGCCAGGCTAAAAGCAGCCCAGCTAAGGGGCCTGGTGAGAAGAGGTGAGAAGAGACAAGAAGAGGGTGCTACTGCCCACCGAGAACAGGGAGGGCAGTCAGAGTGTGAGCGCAGCCCACACTGCCCATGGCTGCAGCAGTAGGTGTGGGAGGTGGGTCTTGTGGCAGGACACGTCAGTGTTCTGGAAGGGACTTGGGATTATTCCGAAGGCTAGTAGGGGAATCCCCTGGGTTTCCCTCTGAGAGAGTAAAGGGGTCCAAGACGGCTGGTGGCTCTTCAGGAAGGAAGTCTTACAGGCGCAGGAGCTGGCTGTCCCCCTGAGCAGCAAAATGAGCCGGCGGGGAGGGAAGAAGACCTGCGGGGTTGGATGAACAGGGAGCGATTCTTGAGGCTGCGGGAGAAGAAGAGAATCTACGTCCAGTGGAAGAAGGGACGGGTGACTCCGAAAGAGAAGTTGCTGGGATGTGTGGAGGGAAAATCCGAAAGGCCCAGCTTGAACTCAGCCTGGCCGCTGGGCTTAAAAGGAACAAGGAGCCCTTTTACAAAGACATCACCGGTATGAACGGTATGGAGCGGGTTCAAAGAAGGGTGCCAAAACTGGTGAGGGGTCTGGAGCACAGGCCTTACGAGGAGCGGCTGAAGGAGCTGGGATTGTTCAGTCTGGAGAAGAGGAGGCTCAGAAACACTTTCTTCTTCTCTCTAACTCCCGGAAGGGAGGTTGTAGTGAGCTGGGCTTCGGCCTCTTCCCTCGTGTCACTAGTGCCGAAAAAATGACGTCATATCCCCGAAATAGCGGCGCTCTCCCAAATGCATGATATTTTCTTCCAGAAAGATCACTTCTCAATCCGAAATATGACCATTTGTTCCAAAAATACGATGTATTCTCCCAGAAATACAAAAAAATAGATGACATTTTCTCCCAGAAATGCCAGCTTTGTCAAAGATACATGAACATTTCTTCCAAATACATGATATTTTCTCCCGGAAATATCAGTTTCCTTTTTCTCCAAAAGATACAACACTCCAATACCAAACATGTCATTTTCAGCCCAAACTATCACATTTTCTGACAGAAAAACCAGCTTTCTTCCAAAACGATGACATTATCTCCACAAAATACCACCATTCTCCCACAGAGATGGCATTTCATCCCACAAGTACTACTTCACACTCCACACGATGATACTTTCCATCAAGAATATGGCACTGGACCACAGAAAGACCAGCTTTCTGCCTAAGAGATGACATTTTCTCCCAGAAAGACCACTTTTCTCCCAGAAAGACAGCAACTTTTCTGCCAGAAACACCACGCTCATCCCCTCCAGATGTTGTTTTCACCCCAAACACTAGCACCTTTCCTCTCACTACTCCCTGCTTTTCAAAACTAGATGCTCTTCTCTCCCAGAAATACTCGCATTCTCTGCAAGATGGGTCCTTTTCCAACTAAAGATGGGAGAGTCTCCCTGAAATACCACTTTTCTTCAGAAGATCTGACATTTTCTCCAAAACATACTACTTTCAACTGTTCCAGGTGACATTTGCAGCCAAACATAGGGGAGATTCTCCCCAAAGTACCACTTCTCTCTCACGTCAATTGCATTTTCTCCCAGAAATACCACATTGCAACTCGAAAGACCACATTTCCCTCCAGAAATACCCTATTTTTGCCCAGAAAGACCAGCCTTCTCCCAAAAGAGAGGACTTTTTCCACCAGAAAGACCACTTTTCTACCCTTCCTATTGCTGTTTCCTCCAAAAACAGATTTCCTTCCAGACATACCAGCATTCCCGCAAAGAGAGGACATTTTCCCCCGCAAATACCATCTTTTCTCCCAGAAATACCAGCTTTCTTAGAAATACTTCACATTTCCTCCCAATTACACTACTTCACACTCCTAACAATCAGACGGCTGTTTCATCTCCCAAATGTGTTTCTGCCAGAAAAACCAGTTGTCTCTTAAATATATGAAGCTTTCTTCATATACAATCCTCAAGATGACATTTTCTCCAAAAAGAGGACATTTTCTCCCAGAAATACCTGGACTCTTCGGAATATTTCCCATTTCCTCCCGAATATACAACATTACAATCCTCAAGAGGACAGTTTCTTCCCAAAATGTGCCATTTTATCACAGATAGACAATTTATATCCAGCAGAGCTCATTTTCTCCCAGAAATACCACTACTCCAAGAAACAGCTCCCAGTTTCTAAGAAAAATTTCCAAGACAAGCTGCTTTACACTACCCAAGATCACACTTACTCCCACCAAGATGGCATTTTGTCACAGAAATACCAGCTTCTGCCCCCCAAAATACGACATTTTCTCCCAAAACAAGACATTTTCTCCCAGAAATACCACTGCTCTTAGAAATACCTCCCCTTTCATCCCAAGAATACTACTTGACGCTCCTCAAGATCACACTTACTCCCATCTACATGGCCTTTTCTCCCAGGCACACCAGGTTTCTCCCAAATACACAACATTTTCTCCCACAAAGACCCGTTTCCTCCCAAAGATGGGATACGTTCTCCCAGAAATTCCTGCTTCTTCTTCAAACTAGGGCCTTTTTCCCAAAATACCAGCTTTCTCACAAACACCTGCCATTTTTCAACCAAGGATGCCACTACCTCCCCGAAACAGCACTTTGCTGTGAAATTTTTTTCTTTTTCTTTTTGTAATTTTCCCCTAAAAATGTGGCATTTTCTTTCAGAAATACTGTATTGCAGTTGGATATGTGATTTCTTTCTCTGGAATATGGTATTTTCTCCCCTAATTGGAATGTTTCATTCAAATGCTCAAGTTTTCTCCAGATACGCTGTGTTATTTCTCCGAAAATATAAAGCAACTGACAATTTCCCTCCGATATACCATTTTTAGGTGAAATATCTGTCATTTTTCTCAAAGATTATATATTTTTCCCCTAGGTGTGGCGTTTTCTTTCAGACATTCCACGTTTTTCACAAATTTATGATCCTTTCCTTTCAAAAGAGTTCGGAAAATTGTTATTTCCTGAGAAAATTTTCATATATTAGCGAAAAAAGTGATATTCCTTTGGAAAATATCTTTTTTTGGAGAATGCTGGTATTTGTGATATGAAATGTCCCTTTTCGTGGTTAAAAGCTCCTATTCGTTGAATGAGACTGGTATTTCTCGGGGACAATGTGATATTTCTGAGTAATTTGGTATTTTGGATTGTAAGGTCGTATTCCTTACGAATGCCAACTGTCAGTCGAAAGAAAGATATAAGCACTGCCTACGTAGCACAGCGTGGAGAATTCTGCCTGTACACAAGGCGACCATGCAGCAGTTTCCAGCGACTCAAACTCTCCGCAGCTGTTGACCGCGGGTGCCGCTTTGTGGCTTCAGCAGCAATCTCGTCTTTCTCGGGTGCCGAGAATGTGCGACATCAGGCTATCGCATTGCCTGCAAGCAGGGGCTTTTTTCTCCGCAGTACAGAAAGAATGGCACCCGACTCTCTGTAACGTTCTCCCTGAGAGCACAACGTGTGTCGCTCCTCGAACTTCTAGCTGCCTTATTAGAGTGGGTTTTCCCTTCTATTCTATTCGTCACAGAATTCTCACGTGTAGCAGCAACGAGAAACCACTCAAAAGATAGGAATAACGGGAAAGACAGAAGAATGAGAGAGAAGCGTAGTGCAGAATGCATGGACACATGGAGAAGTCAGAGCCGCTCCTTTACGATGTGCGTAGAAGGAGCCGCTCGTCGGAGAAAAGCTTCCGGCTGAAGTCTCTCTTTCTCGGCATCCGAGAGAAACGAGACCGCTGCTGAAGCCTGAAAGCGTCTTTCGGGGAGAACCGCGTTTTACCGGCCAGCAACTGCAAACTCTCCGGAGCGGTTCAGCGCGTGCCGCTTTCGCCCCACGAGAGCGAAGTAGCCGAATTGCGATGCCGAGAACGTGCGAATTCAGCGTACTGCATTGCCAGAAAACAGGGTTTTTTCTTCGCAGGAAAGAATCCGCAATTCCCGACTTTCTAGAGCGTCCTCTGTGAAAGCACAACGTCTGTCACTCCCGGAACTTCTAGCTGCCTTATCAGAGGGACTTTTCTCTTTTACTGCATTCGTCACAGAATGCTGAAGTTGTAGCTTCGGAGAAAAACACAAAAACGAAATGTTGTTAGGAATAAAGGGATAAGAATGAGAGAGAATCGTAGTGCATTCTGCATGGACACATGGAGAAATCAGAACCGCTCCTTTGCGATGTGCGCAGAAGAAGCTGCTCGTCGGAGAAAAGCATCCGGCTGAAGTCGCTCTTTCTCGGCATGCGAGTGAAACGAGACCGCTGCTGAAGGCTGAAAGCGACTTTCCTGGCGAAGCGCGAATAAGCAGCCAGCAACTGCAAACTCTCCGTAGCTGTTCACCGCGAGTGCCGCTTTCGCCCCACGAGAGCGAAGTAGCCGAATTGCGATGCCGAGAACGTGCGAATTCAGCGTACTGCATTGCATGAGAACAGGGGCTTTTTTCTCCGCAGGAAAGAAACCACAGCTCACGACTTCCTGAAACGTCCTTCCTGAAAGCACAATTTGTGCCGCTCCTCGAACTTCTAGCTGCCTTATTAGAGGGGCTATTCGCTTCTACTCTACTCGTCAGAGAATGCTGAAGTGTAGCATCGGAGAAAAACACGAAAACGAAATGTCGCTAGGAATAAAGGGAAAGACATTACAATGAGAGAGAAGCGTAGTGCATTCTGCATGGACACAAGGAGAAGTCAGAACAGCTCCTTGGCGATGTGCGCAGAAGAAGCCGCTCGTCGGAAAAAAGCTCCCGTCTGAAGTCTCTCTTTCTCGGCATCCGAGAGAAACGAGACCGCTGCTGAAGCCTGAAAGCGGCATTCGGGGAGAACGGCGCTTTCTCGGCCAGCAACTGCAAACTCTCCGGAGCGGTTCAGCGCGAGTGCCGCTTTCGCCCCACGAGAGCGAAATAGCCGAATTGCGATGCCGAGAACGTGCGAATTCAGCGTACTGCATTGCCAGAAAACAGGGTTTTTTCTTCGCAGGAAAGAATCCACAATTCCCGACTATCTAGAGCGTCCTCTGTGAAAGCACAACGTCTGTCACTCCGGGTACTTCCAGCTGCCTTATCAGAGGGACTTTTCTCTTTTACTGCCTTCGTCACAGAATGCTGAAGTTGTAGCTTCGGAGAAAAACACAAAAACGAAATGTTGTGAGGAATAAAGGGATAAGAATGAGAGAGAATCGTAGTGCATTCTGCATGGACACATGGAGAAATCAGAACCGCTCCTTTGCGATGTGCGCAGAAGAAGCCGCTCGTCGGAAAAAAGCATCCGGCTGAAGTCGCTCTTTCTCGGCATGCGAGTGAAACGAGACCGCTGCTGAAGGCTGAAAGCGACTTTCCGGGCGAAGCGCGAATTAGCGGCCAGCAACTGCAAACTCTCCGTAGCGGTTAACAGAGAGTGGCGCTGTGGACCCACGAGAGCGAAATAGCGAAATTGCGATGCCGAGAACGTGCGAATTCAGCCCACCGCTTTTCCTCCGATCAGGGAGTTTTTTGTCCGCAGGCAAGAATCGATCGATCTCGACTTTCTATAACGTTCTTCAGAATTGTAGAAACGGAGAACCACCCCAAAACCGGGACGTATATTTAAGAAAAACCTGTTTCTGGTAGAAAATGTCATCTCTTTGGGAGAATCATGGTTTATCATGAATAAATGAAATCTCCTTCTGTGGGGAGAAAATGTCATGTATTTGGGGGAAATGGAGCATTTCTAGTGGAAAATGTCATCGATTTGGCGATAGGCTGTATTTCCGGGCGATTGGAGAAATGTGGTATTTCTGGGAGATAATGTCCTAATTTGGGGAGAAGATGCCGTTCAGTGGGGGAGAAGCATGCATTTCTGAGAGAAAATCTCCCAGTTTTGGGTGAAAATGTCATCTTGAGGATTATAATAACGGACTTCATGGAGAAAGTATGAGGTATTTTTAAGAAAATTCCCTGGAAACAGTCTCCTCTTTTGATTGAGGGAGGGAGAGATAATGCATTGGTGACAAAGCTAATATTTCAGGAAGGAAACGTCCCACATTGAAGAGAGAACTGGTATTTCTGGCAGGAAATGTCACGAACATGGGAGAAAAATGGTATCGCTGTCATTATATGTCGTGTATTTGGGACAAAAATGCAACTTGTGTGATAAAAAGCCGTACGATTGGGCATAACTAAGTGCCATCCAGCCTAATTGGGAGGAAATGGGAAGTATTTCTAAGAAAGCTGGCATTTGTGGGGGAAAAGATGGTATTTCCGGGGGAAAACGTCCTGTATTTCGGGGAATGCTGGTATGTCTGGAAGGAAATCTATTTTTGGATTAAACTGTGATATGGAGTCTAGAAAATTGTGATGGTAAGTATCATCCTGTGGTGGGTGAAGAAGTACTTGTGGTAGAAAATGTCATCTGTTTGGGAGAATGATGGTATCTGTGGGAGAAAAGATGGTATTTTTGCTGGAAGAAGTCACCGTTGGCATAGTCATATAGTATTTTGTAGATGAATCGCGAAGCATATCTATGAAAAGTGAATTTCTGGTAGAAAACGTTATCTGTTAGGGGAGAAAGCTGGATTTTTCAGGGAGCAAGTCACCTTCTTTGGGGAGGAAATGCCCTCTTTCGGATGGCCAAGTAGGACTTGTGGGAGGAAAAGCCAGGTATTTGGGAGGAAGGTGGTATTTCCGGAAGGAAATACCAAAAGTCAGGAAAAAAATAGATTCCTTAGGATTAAAATAAGACAGTAGTGGTGGAATATATCATGTGTTTGGGCAAAAAAACAGTATTCCTGGGAGCTAATCTCATTGGACTGGAGAAAGCTGGTAATGAGTTCTTTTTGGGAGAAAATGCCATCGTCTGGGTGAGAAAAGGGCATATAAAATACAAAACGTCACCGAATTTGAAAACTGGAACTTCAGAGATGAGAATGACATAGATGAGGGAGAAAAGTGGGAAAGTGTGGGAAAGAATGTCTTGTATCGGAGAGCAACTGCAGTCTCATTGGTGTGCCAAGAGGTCTCTTGGGGAGAAGACGTGGTAAATAGGGGAGACAATGTCCTCTGGAGGAGTGTCAAGTAGTCTTTTGGAGAGCAAATGTCAGGTATTTCTCAGCAAAGTGCTGTTTCGGGGAGATAGTAGCATCCTTGGTTGGAAAATGACAGGTGCGAAATCTGGTATTTTGGGAAAAACAGCCGTATTTTGAAGAAAATCAGGAATTTCTGGGGAGACGTATGCCATCTTTGGGAGGAAACGGGCCTTTCTGGGAGAAAATGTGGTGTATTTGGGTGAAACCTGGTGTGCCTGGGGAAAAAGTCCATCTTGATGGGAGTAAGTGTGATCTTGAGGAGTTTAAAGCAGCATTTTTGTTTGAAAATGGGAGCTCTTTCTTAGAGTAGTGGTATTTGTCGGAGAAAATGATCTGTCTTGGGGATAAAGATGGTGTATGTGTGATGAAATGCCCCATTTCTGGAAGAAAGTGTCCTCTTGAGGAGTGTAGTGTTGTCTATTGGGGAGGAAATGGGAACTATTCTGAAGAGTCCTGGTATTTCTGGGAGAAAATGTGTGATGTGGGGGGGAGAAGGTCAGGTACCTGTGAGAAAGCTGTTGTTTCTGGGAGCAAATGCCAGGTATTTGTGAGAAAAGGGATGCTTGAGAGGGAAAAGGCCATCTCTTTGGGATCCAAGTGGTATTTCAGTTAGAAAATGCCCTCAATCTGGGAGTAAGTGTCATCAGGAGGCGTGTCGTGGAGTAGATTTGTGAGGAAATGGAGGTATTTCCAGGAGTAGCGGTATTTCTGGGAGCAAATGTGGTCTTTGGGGAAGAAAATGTCGTCCTGAGGGAAGAAAACAGGCCTTTCTTCCCGAAAATGTCATCCAATGGGGAGAAAACCTCCTGTCTTGGGGAGGAAAGTGGTCTTTGTGGGAGCAAGTGTCCTCTTCTTGGTTGCAAGTGTCCCATTTGGTCTTGTCATGGAGGTCTCTTGGGAGAAAGCATGTGGTAGTTGTCAGAGAAGGGGTATTTCTGGGAGAAAATGTCTTGTTTTGGGTAGAAAATGTCCTATTTTGGGGGGCAGAAGCTGGTATTTCTGTGACAAAATGCCATCTTGATGGGAGTAAGTGTGATGTTGGGGAGTGTCAAGCAGCATTTTTGTTCGAAAATGGGAGCTATTTCCTGGAGTAGTAGTATTTCTGGGAGGAAATGAGCTGTCTTGGGGCTAAAAATGGTGTATGTGTGATGAAATGCCCCATTTCTGGAAGAAAGTGTCCTCTTGAGGAGTGTAATGTTGTATATTTGGGAGGAAATGGGAAATATTCCGAAGAGTCCTGGTATTTCTGTTAGAAAATGCCCCCAATCTGGGAGTAAGTGTCATCAGGAGGCGTGTCATGGAGAAGATTTGGGAGGAAAAGGAGGTATTCCTAAGAGTAGCGGTATTTCTGGGAGCAAATGTGGTCTTTGGGGAAGAAAATGTCGTCCTGAGGGAAGAAAACAGGCCTTTCTTCCCGAAAATGTCATCCAATGGGGAGAAAACCTCCTGTCTTGGGGAGGAAAGTGGTCTTTGTGGGAGCAAGTGTCCTCTTCTTGGTTGCAAGTGTCCCATTTGGTCTTGTCATGGAGGTCTCTTGGGAGAAAGCATGTGGTAGTTGTCAGAGAAGGGGTATTTGTGGGAGCAAATATCCTCTTTTTGGTAGAGAAGGTGAAATTTCCCAATGGAAAAGTGGTCTTTCTGGGAGCAAAGGAGATAGTTGAGGGAGAGAAGTGGGAAAGGGTGGGAAAGAATGTCTTGTATCGGAGAGCAACTGTGGTCTCTTTGGTGTGCCAAGTGGTGTGTTGGGGAGAAAACGTGGTAAATAGGGGAGACAATGTCCTCTGGAGGAGTGTCAAGTAGTCTTTTGGAGAGCAAATGTCAGGTATTTCTCAGCAAAGTGCTGTTTTGGGGAGATAGTAGCATCCTTGGTTGTAAAATGACAGGTGTTTGTGAGAAAGCTGGTATTTTGGGAAAAAGGCCGTATTTGGAAGAAGAAGCAGGACTTTCAGGGGGAATGTACGCCATCTGTGGGAGAAAACGGGTCTTTGTGGGAGAAAATGTGGTGTATTTGGGTGAAACCTGGTGTGCCTGGGAGAAAAGGCCATTTAGATGGGAGTAAGTGTGATCCTGAGGAGCGTCACGTAGTATTCTTGGGATGAAAGGGGAGGTATTTCTAAGAGCAGTGGTATTTCTGGGAGAATATGTCTTGTTTTGGGAGAAAATGTGCTGTTTTGGGGGGCAGAAACTGATATTTCTGTGACAAAACGCCATCTTGATGGGAGTAAGTGTGATGTTGTGGAGTGTCAAGCAGCATTTGTGTTAGAAAATGGGAGCTGTTTCTTGGAGTAGTGGTATTTCTGGGAGAAAATGAGCTGTCTTGGGGCTAAAAATGGTGTATGTGTGATGAAATGCCCCATTTCTGGAAGAAAGTGTCCTCTTGAGGAGTGTAGTGTTGTTTATTGGGGAGGAAATGGGAACTATTCTGAAGAGTCCTGGTATTTCTGGGAGAAAATGTGTGATGTGGGGGGGAGAAGGTCATGTACCTGTGAGAAAGCTGGTGTTTCTGGGAGAAAATGCCAGGTATTTGTGAGAAAAGGGATGCTTGAGAGGGAAAAGGCCATCTCTTTGGGATCCAAGTGGTATTTCTGTTAGAAAACGCCCAAAATCTGGGAGTAAGTGTCATCAGGAGGCGTGTCATGGAGTAGATGTGGGAGGAGATGGAGGTATTTCTAAGAGTAATTCTGGGAGCAAATGTGGTTTTTGGGGAAGAAAATGTCGTCCTGAGGGAAGAAAACAGGCCTTTCTTCCCGAAAATGTCATCCAATGGGGAGAAAACCTCCTCCCTTGGGGAGAAAAGTGGTCTTTGTGGCAGCAAGTGTCCTCTTCTTGGTTGCAAGTGTCCCATTTGGTCTTGTCATGGAGGCTTTTTGGGAGCAAGCGTGTGTCAGTTGTCAGAGAAGGGGTACTTCTGGGAGCAAATATCCTCTTCTTGGAAGAGAAGGAGAAATTTCCCAATGGAAAAGTGGTCTTTCTGGGAGCAAAGGAGATAGTTGAGGGAGAGAAGTGGGAAAGGGTGGGAAAGAATGTCTTGTATCGGAGAGCAACTGTGGTCGCTTTGGTGTGCCAAGTGGTGTGTTGGGGAGAACACGTGGTAAATAGGGGAGCAAATGTCCTCTGGAGGAGTGTCAAGTAGTATTCTGGAGAGCAAATGTCAGGTATTTCTCAGCAAAGTGCTGTTTCGGGGAGATAGTAGCATCCTTGGTTGGAAAATGACAGGTGTTTGTGAGAAAGCTGGTATTGTGGGGAAAAAGGCCGTATTTTGAAGAAGAAGCAGGACTTTCAGGGGGAATGTAGCCCATCTTTGGGAGGAAACGGGTCTTTGAGGGAGAAAATGTTGTGTATTTGGGTGAAACCTGGTGTGCCTGGGAGAAAAGGCCATTTAGATGGGAGTAAGTGTGATCTTGAGGAGCGTCACGTAGTATTCTTGGGATGAAAGGGGAGGTATTTCTAAGAGCAGTGGTATTTCTGGGAGAAAATGTCTTGTTTTGGGAGAAAATGTTGTCTTTTGGGGGGCAGAAGCTGGTATTTCTGTGTCAAAATGCCATCTTGCTGGGAGTAAGTGTGATGTTGTGGAGAGTCAAGCAGCATTTGTGTTAGAAAATGGGAGCTGTTTCTTGGAGTAGTGGTATTTCTGGGAGAAAATGAGCTGTCTTGGGGCTAAAAATGGTGTATGTGTGATGAAATGCCACATTTCTGGAAGAAAGTGTCCTCTTGAGGAGTGTAGTGTTGTCTATTGGGGAGGAAATGGGAACTATTCTGAAGAGTCCTGGTATTTCTGGGAGAAAATGTGTGATGTGAGGGGGAGAAGGTCATGTACCTGTGAGAAAGCTGGTGTTTCTGGGAGAAAATGCCAGGTATTTGTGAGAAAAGGGATGCTTGAGAGGGAAAAGACCATCTCTTTGGGATCCAAGTGGTATTTCTGTTAGAAAATGCACCAAATCTGGGAGTAAGTGTCATCAGGAGGCGTGTCATGGAGTAGATGTGGGAGGAGATGGAGGTATTTCTAAGAGTAATTCTGGGAGCAAATGTGGTCTTTGGGGAAGAAAATGTCGTCCTGAGGGAAGAAAACAGGCCTTTCTTCCCGAAAATGTCATCCAATGGGGAGAAAACCTCCTGTCTTGGGGAGAAAAGTGGTCTTTGTGGGAGCAAGTGTCCTCTTCTTGGTTGCAAGTGTCCCATTTGGTCTTGTCATGGAGGCTTTTTGGGAGCAAGCGTGTGTCAGTTGTCAGAGAAGGGGTATTTGTGGGAGCAAATATCCTCTTCTTGGAAGAGAAGGAGAAATTTCCCAATGGAAAAGTGGTCTTTCTGGGAGCAAAGGAGATAGTTGAGGGAGAGAAGTGGGAAAGGGTGGGAAAGAATGTCTTGTATCGGAGAGCAACTGTGGTCTCTTTGGTGTGCCAAGTGGTGTGTTGGGGAGAACACGTGGTAAATAGGGGAGCAAATGTCCTCTGGAGGAGTGTCAAGTAGTATTCTGGAGAGCAAATGTCAGGTATTTCTCAGCAAAGTGCTGTTTCGGGGAGATAGTAGCATCCTTGGTTGTAAAATGACAGGTGTTTGTGAGAAAGCTGGTATTGTGGGGAAAAAGGCTGGTTTTTGAAGAAGAAGCAGGAATTTCAGGGGGAATGTACGCCATCTTTGGGAGAAAAAAGGTCTTTGTGGGAGAAAATGTGGTGTATTTGGGTGAAACCTGGTGTGCCTGGGAGAAAAGGCCATTTAGATGGGAGTAAGTGTGATCCTGAGGAGCGTCAAGTAGTATTCTTGGGATGAAAGGGGAGGTATTTCTAAGAGCAGTGGTACTTCTGAGAGAAAATGTTTTGTTTTGGGAGAAAATGTCGTATTTTGGGGGGCAGAAGCTGGTATTTCTGTGACAAAACGCCACCTTGCTGGGAGTAAGTGTGATGTTGGGGAGAGTCAAGCAGCATTTGTGTTAGAAAATGGGAGCTGTTTCTTGGAGTAGTGGTATTTCTGGGAGAAAATGAGCTGTCTTGGGGATAAAGATGGTGTATGTGTGATGAAATGCCCCATTTCTGGAAGAAAGTGTCCTCTTGAGGAGTGTAGTGCTGTATATTGGGGAGGAAATGGGAACTATTCTGAAGAGTCCTGGTATTTCTGGGAGAAAATGTGTGATGTGGGGGGGAGAATGTCAGATACCTGTGAGAAAGCTGGAGTTTCTGGGAGAAAATGCCAGGTATTTGTGAGAAAAGGGATGCTTGAGAGGGAAAAGGCCATCTCTTTGGGATCCAAGTGGTATTTCTGTTAGAAAATGCCCCCAATCTGGGAGGAAGTGTCATCAGGAGGCGTGTCATGGAGTTGATTTGTGAGGAAAAGGAGGTATTTCTAAGAGTAGCAGTATTTCTGGGAGCAAATGAGATAGTTGAGGGAGTGAAGTGGGAAGGGGTGGGAAAGAATGTCTTGTATCGGAGAGCAACTGTGGTCTCTTTGGTGTGCCAAGTGGTGTCTTGGGGGGAAAACATATGGTAAATAGGGGAGACAATGTCCTCTGGAGGAGTGTCAAGTAGTCTTTTGGAGAGCAAATGTCAGGTATTTCTCAGCAAAGTGCTGTTTCGGGGAGATAGTAGCATCCTTGGTTGGAAAATGTCAGGTGTTTGTGAGAAAGCTGGTATTTTGGGAAAAAGGCCGTATTTGGAAGAAGAAGCAGGAATTTCTGGGGGAATGTATGCCATCTTCGGATGAAAACGGGTCTTTGTGGGAGAACATGTGGTGTATTTGGGTGAAACCTGGTCTGCCTGGGAGAATAGGCCATTTAGATGGGAGTAAGTGTGATCTTGAGGAGTGTAAGGTATTATTCTTGGGATGAAAGTGGAGGTATTTCTAAGAGCAGTGGTATTTCTGGGAGAAAATGTCTTGTTTTGGAGAGAAAATGTTGTCTTTTGGGGGGCAGAAGCTGGTATTTCTGTGACAAAATGCCATCTTGATGGGAGTACGTCTGATATTGAGGCGTGTAAATTTGTATTTTTGTTAGAAATTGTGAGGTATTTATATGGAAACTGGTATTTCTGGGACATAATAGCATTCTGTTTTGGAAATTTTGTCTATTTGGGAGGTGTCTGGTATTTGGGGAAAAAATGCTGTGTTTTTAGAAGTAAGACCGTACTGCGTAAGGGAGCTAAAGGAAAAAGGCCGACCAAAATGCTCTTGGTAGGGTTTTTTTGAAGCCAGGAAAAGCTCTATGCCAGTGCTGGTGCTGGCAGCAGCTGGCAGCTTGTGGGAGGACTGCTGAGGCAGCAGGTTGGAGTCAGCACTGCTCCCTCTTATCTGTGAGATGAACCTTGAGCCTTTTCTGCCAGGCTAAAAGCAGCCCAGCTAAGGGGCCTGGTGAGAAGAGGTGAGAAGAGACAAGAAGAGGGTGCTACTGCCCACCGAGAACAGGGAGGGCAGTCAGAGTGTGAGCGCAGCCCACACTGCCCATGGCTGCAGCAGTAGGTGTGGGAGGTGGGTCTTGTGGCAGGACACGTCAGTGTTCTGGAAGGGACTTGGGATTATTCCGAAGGCTAGTAGGGGAATCCCCTGGGTTTCCCTCTGAGAGAGTAAAGGGGTCCAAGACGGCTGGTGGCTCTTCAGGAAGGAAGTCTTACAGGCGCAGGAGCTGGCTGTCCCCCTGAGCAGCAAAATGAGCCGGCGGGGAGGGAAGAAGACCTGCGGGGTTGGATGAACAGGGAGCGATTCTTGAGGCTGCGGGAGAAGAAGAGAATCTACGTCCAGTGGAAGAAGGGACGGGTGACTCCGAAAGAGAAGTTGCTGGGATGTGTGGAGGGAAAATCCGAAAGGCCCAGCTTGAACTCAGCCTGGCCGCTGGGCTTAAAAGGAACAAGGAGCCCTTTTACAAAGACATCACCGGTATGAACGGTATGGAGCGGGTTCAAAGAAGGGTGCCAAAACTGGTGAGGGGTCTGGAGCACAGGCCTTACGAGGAGCGGCTGAAGGAGCTGGGATTGTTCAGTCTGGAGAAGAGGAGGCTCAGAAACACTTTCTTCTTCTCTCTAACTCCCGGAAGGGAGGTTGTAGTGAGCTGGGCTTCGGCCTCTTCCCTCGTGTCACTAGTGCCGAAAAAATGACGTCATATCCCCGAAATAGCGGCGCTCTCCCAAATGCATGATATTTTCTTCCAGAAAGATCACTTCTCAATCCGAAATATGACCATTTGTTCCAAAAATACGATGTATTCTCCCAGAAATACAAAAAAATAGATGACATTTTCTCCCAGAAATGCCAGCTTTGTCAAAGATACATGAACATTTCTTCCAAATACATGATATTTTCTCCCGGAAATATCAGTTTCCTTTTTCTCCAAAAGATACAACACTCCAATACCAAACATGTCATTTTCAGCCCAAACTATCACATTTTCTGACAGAAAAACCAGCTTTCTTCCAAAACGATGACATTATCTCCACAAAATACCACCATTCTCCCACAGAGATGGCATTTCATCCCACAAGTACTACTTCACACTCCACACGATGATACTTTCCATCAAGAATATGGCACTGGACCACAGAAAGACCAGCTTTCTGCCTAAGAGATGACATTTTCTCCCAGAAAGACCACTTTTCTCCCAGAAAGACAGCAACTTTTCTGCCAGAAACACCACGCTCATCCCCTCCAGATGTTGTTTTCACCCCAAACACTAGCACCTTTCCTCTCACTACTCCCTGCTTTTCAAAACTAGATGCTCTTCTCTCCCAGAAATACTCGCATTCTCTGCAAGATGGGTCCTTTTCCAACTAAAGATGGGAGAGTCTCCCTGAAATACCACTTTTCTTCAGAAGATCTGACATTTTCTCCAAAACATACTACTTTCAACTGTTCCAGGTGACATTTGCAGCCAAACATAGGGGAGATTCTCCCCAAAGTACCACTTCTCTCTCACGTCAATTGCATTTTCTCCCAGAAATACCACATTGCAACTCGAAAGACCACATTTCCCTCCAGAAATACCCTATTTTTGCCCAGAAAGACCAGCCTTCTCCCAAAAGAGAGGACTTTTTCCACCAGAAAGACCACTTTTCTACCCTTCCTATTGCTGTTTCCTCCAAAAACAGATTTCCTTCCAGACATACCAGCATTCCCGCAAAGAGAGGACATTTTCCCCCGCAAATACCATCTTTTCTCCCAGAAATACCAGCTTTCTTAGAAATACTTCACATTTCCTCCCAATTACACTACTTCACACTCCTAACAATCAGACGGCTGTTTCATCTCCCAAATGTGTTTCTGCCAGAAAAACCAGTTGTCTCTTAAATATATGAAGCTTTCTTCATATACAATCCTCAAGATGACATTTTCTCCAAAAAGAGGACATTTTCTCCCAGAAATACCTGGACTCTTCGGAATATTTCCCATTTCCTCCCGAATATACAACATTACAATCCTCAAGAGGACAGTTTCTTCCCAAAATGTGCCATTTTATCACAGATAGACAATTTATATCCAGCAGAGCTCATTTTCTCCCAGAAATACCACTACTCCAAGAAACAGCTCCCAGTTTCTAAGAAAAATTTCCAAGACAAGCTGCTTTACACTACCCAAGATCACACTTACTCCCACCAAGATGGCATTTTGTCACAGAAATACCAGCTTCTGCCCCCCAAAATACGACATTTTCTCCCAAAACAAGACATTTTCTCCCAGAAATACCACTGCTCTTAGAAATACCTCCCCTTTCATCCCAAGAATACTACTTGACGCTCCTCAAGATCACACTTACTCCCATCTACATGGCCTTTTCTCCCAGGCACACCAGGTTTCTCCCAAATACACAATATTTTCTCCCACAAAGACCCGTTTCCTCCCAAAGATGGGATACGTTCTCCCAGAAATTCCTGCTTCTTCTTCAAACTAGGGCCTTTTTCCCAAAATACCAGCTTTCTCACAAACACCTGCCATTTTTCAACCAAGGATGCCACTACCTCCCCGAAACAGCACTTTGCTGTGAAATTTTTTTCTTTTTCTTTTTGTAATTTTCCCCTAAAAATGTGGCATTTTCTTTCAGAAATACTGTATTGCAGTTGGATATGTGATTTCTTTCTCTGGAATATGGTATTTTCTCCCCTAATTGGAATGTTTCATTCAAATGCTCAAGTTTTCTCCAGATACGCTGTGTTATTTCTCCGAAAATATAAAGCAACTGACAATTTCCCTCCGATATACCATTTTTAGGTGAAATATCTGTCATTTTTCTCAAAGATTATATATTTTTCCCCTAGGTGTGGCGTTTTCTTTCAGACATTCCACGTTTTTCACAAATTTATGATCCTTTCCTTTCAAAAGAGTTCGGAAAATTGTTATTTCCTGAGAAAATTTTCATATATTAGCGAAAAAAGTGATATTCCTTTGGAAAATATCTTTTTTTGGAGAATGCTGGTATTTGTGATATGAAATGTCCCTTTTCGTGGTTAAAAGCTCCTATTCGTTGAATGAGACTGGTATTTCTCGGGGACAATGTGATATTTCTGAGTAATTTGGTATTTTGGATTGTAAGGTCGTATTCCTTACGAATGCCAACTGTCAGTCGAAAGAAGGATATAAGCACTGCCTACGTAGCACAGCGTGGAGAATTCTGCCTGTACACAAGGCGACCATGCAGCAGTTTCCAGCGACTCAAACTCTCCGCAGCTGTTGACCGCGGGTGCCGCTTTGTGGCTTCAGCAGCAATCTCGTCTTTCTCGGGTGCCGAGAATGTGCGACATCAGGCTATCGCATTGCCTGCAAGCAGGGGCTTTTTTCTCCGCAGTACAGAAAGAATGGCACCCGACTCTCTGTAACGTTCTCCCTGAGAGCACAACGTGTGTCGCTCCTCGAACTTCTAGCTGCCTTATTAGAGTGGGTTTTCCCTTCTATTCTATTCGTCACAGAATTCTCACGTGTAGCAGCAACGAGAAACCACTCAAAAGATAGGAATAACGGGAAAGACAGAAGAATGAGAGAGAAGCGTAGTGCAGAATGCATGGACACATGGAGAAGTCAGAGCCGCTCCTTTACGATGTGCGTAGAAGGAGCCGCTCGTCGGAGAAAAGCTTCCGGCTGAAGTCTCTCTTTCTCGGCATCCGAGAGAAACGAGACCGCTGCTGAAGCCTGAAAGCGTCTTTCGGGGAGAACCGCGTTTTACCGGCCAGCAACTGCAAACTCTCCGGAGCGGTTCAGCGCGTGCCGCTTTCGCCCCACGAGAGCGAAGTAGCCGAATTGCGATGCCGAGAACGTGCGAATTCAGCGTACTGCATTGCCAGAAAACAGGGTTTTTTCTTCGCAGGAAAGAATCCGCAATTCCCGACTTTCTAGAGCGTCCTCTGTGAAAGCACAACGTCTGTCACTCCCGGAACTTCTAGCTGCCTTATCAGAGGGACTTTTCTCTTTTACTGCATTCGTCACAGAATGCTGAAGTTGTAGCTTCGGAGAAAAACACAAAAACGAAATGTTGTGAGGAATAAAGGGATAAGAATGAGAGAGAATCGTAGTGCATTCTGCATGGACACATGGAGAAATCAGAACCGCTCCTTTGCGATGTGCGCAGAAGAAGCCGCTCGTCGGATAAAAGCATCCGGCTGAAGTCGCTCTTTCTCGGCATGCGAGTGAAACGAGACCGCTGCTGAAGGCTGAAAGCGACTTTCCTGGCGAAGCGCGAATAAGCGGCCAGCAACTGTAAACTCTCCGTAGCTGTTCACCGCGAGTGCCGCTTTCGCCCCACGAGAGCGAAGTAGCCGAATTGCGATGCCGAGAACGTGCGAATTCAGCGTACTGCATTGCATGAGAACAGGGGCTTTTTTCTCCGCAGGAAAGAAACCACAGCTCACGACTTCCTGAAACGTCCTTCCTGAAAGCACAATTTGTGCCGCTCCTCGAACTTCTAGCTGCCTTATTAGAGGGGCTATTCGCTTCTACTCTACTCGTCAGAGAATGCTGAAGTGTAGCATCGGAGAAAAACACGAAAACGAAATGTCGCTAGGAATAAAGGGAAAGACATTACAATGAGAGAGAAGCGTAGTGCATTCTGCATGGACACAAGGAGAAGTCAGAACAGCTCCTTGGCGATGTGCGCAGAAGAAGCCGCTCGTCGGAAAAAAGCTCCCGTCTGAAGTCTCTCTTTCTCGGCATCCGAGAGAAACGAGACCGCTGCTGAAGCCTGAAAGCGGCATTCGGGGAGAACGGCGCTTTCTCGGCCAGCAACTGCAAACTCTCCGGAGCGGTTCAGCGCGAGTGCCGCTTTCGCCCCACGAGAGCGAAATAGCCGAATTGCGATGCCGAGAACGTGCGAATTCAGCGTACTGTATTGCCAGAAAACAGGGTTTTTTCTTCGCAGGAAAGAATCCACAATTCCCGACTATCTAGAGCGTCCTCTGTGAAAGCACAACGTCTGTCACTCCGGGTACTTCCAGCTGCCTTATCAGAGGGACTTTTCTCTTTTACTGCCTTCGTCACAGAATGCTGAAGTTGTAGCTTCGGAGAAAAACACGAAAACGAAATGTTGTTAGGAATAAAGGGATAAGAATGAGAGAGAATCGTAGTGCATTCTGCATGGACACAAGGAGAAATCAGAACCGCTCCTTTGCGATGTGCGCAGAAGAAGCCGCTCGTCGGATAAAAGCATCCGGCTGAAGTCGCTCTTTCTCGGCATGCGAGTGAAACGAGACCGCTGCTGAAGGCTGAAAGCGACTTTCCGGGCGAAGCGCGAATTAGCGGCCAGCAACTGCAAACTCTCCGTAGCGGTTAACAGAGAGTGGCGCTGTGGACCCACGAGAGCGAAATAGCGAAATTGCGATGCCGAGAACGTGCGAATTCAGCCCACCGCTTTTCCTCCGATCAGGGAGTTTTTTGTCCGCAGGCAAGAATCGATCGATCTCGACTTTCTATAACGTTCTTCAGAATTGTAGAAACGGAGAACCACCCCAAAACCGGGACGTATATTTAAGAAAAACCTGTTTCTGGTAGAAAATGTCATCTCTTTGGGAGAATCATGGTTTATCATGAATAAATGAAATCTCCTTCTGTGGGGAGAAAATGTCATGTATTTGGGGGAAATGGAGCATTTCTAGTGGAAAATGTCATCGATTTGGCGATAGGCTGTATTTCCGGGCGATTGGAGAAATGTGGTATTTCTGGGAGATAATGTCCTAATTTGGGGAGAAGATGCCGTTCAGTGGGGGAGAAGCATGCATTTCTGAGAGAAAATCTCCCAGTTTTGGGTGAAAATGTCATCTTGAGGATTATAATAACGGACTTCATGGAGAAAGTATGAGGTATTTTTAAGAAAATTCCCTGGAAACAGTCTCCTCTTTTGATTGAGGGAGGGAGAGATAATGCATTGGTGACAAAGCTAATATTTCAGGAAGGAAACGTCCCACATTGAAGAGAGAACTGGTATTTCTGGCAGGAAATGTCACGAACATGGGAGAAAAATGGTATCGCTGTCATTATATGTCGTCTATTTGGGACAAAAATGCAACTTGTGTGATAAAAAGCCGTACGATCGGGCATAACTAAGTGCCATCTAGCCTAATTGGGAGGAAATGGGAAGTATTTCTAAGAAAGCTGGCATTTCTGGGGGAAAAGATGGTATTTCCGGGGGAAAACGTCCTGTATTTCGGGGAATGCTGGTATGTCTGGAAGGAAATCTATTTTTGGATTAAACTGTGATATGGAGTCTAGAAAATTGTGATGGTAAGTATCATCCTGTGGTGGGTGAAGAAGTACTTGTGGTAGAAAATGTCATCTGTTTGGGAGAATGATGGTATCTGTGGGAGAAAAGATGGTATTTTTGCTGGAAGAAGTCACCGTTGGCATAGTCATATAGTATTTTGTAGATGAATCGCGAAGCATATCTATGAAAAGTGAATTTCTGGTAGAAAACGTTATCTGTTAGGGGAGAAAGCTGGATTTTTCAGGGAGCAAGTCACCTTCTTTGGGGAGGAAATGCCCTCTTTCGGATGGCCAAGTAGGACTTGTGGGAGGAAAAGCCAGGTATTTGGGAGGAAGGTGGTATTTCCGGAAGGAAATACCAAAAGTCAGGAAAAAAATAGATTCCTTAGGATTAAAATAAGACAGTAGTGGTGGAATATATCATGTGTTTGGGCAAAAAAACAGTATTCCTGGGAGCTAATCTCATTGGACTGGAGAAAGCTGGTAATGAGTTCTTTTTGGGAGAAAATGCCATCGTCTGGGTGAGAAAAGGGCATATAAAATACAAAACGTCACCGAATTTGAAAACTGGAACTTCAGAGATGAGAATGACATAGATGAGGGAGAAAAGTGGGAAAGTGTGGGAAAGAATGTCTTGTATCGGAGAGCAACTGTGGTCTCTTTGGTGTGCCAAGTGGTCTCTTGGGGAGAAGACGTGGTAAATAGGGGAGACAATGTCCTCTGGAGGAGTGTCAAGTAGTCTTTTGGAGAGCAAATGTCAGGTATTTCTCAGCAAAGTGCTGTTTCGGGGAGATAGTAGCATCCTTGGTTGGAAAATGACAGGTGCGAAATCTGGTATTTTGGGAAAAACAGCCGTATTTTGAAGAAAATCAGGAATTTCTGGGGGGACGTACGCCATCTTTGGGAGGAAACGGGCCTTTCTGGGAGAAAATGTGGTGTATTTGGGTGAAACCTGGTGTGCCTGGGGAAAAAGTCCATCTTGATGGGAGTAAGTGTGATCTTGAGGAGTTTAAAGCAGCATTTTTGTTTGAAAATGGGAGCTCTTTCTTAGAGTAGTGGTATTTCTGGGAGAAAATGATCTGTCTTGGAGATAAAGATGGTGTATGTGTGATGAAATGCCCCATTTCTGGAAGAAAGTGTCCTCTTGAGGAGTGTAGTGTTGTCTATTGGGGAGGAAATGGGAACTATTCTGAAGAGTCCTGGTATTTCTGGGAGAAAATGTGTGATGTGGGGGGGAGAAGGTCAGGTACCTGTGAGAAAGCTGTTGTTTCTGGGAGCAAATGCCAGGTATTTGTGAGAAAAGGGATGCTTGAGAGGGAAAAGGCCATCTCTTTGGGATCCAAGTGGTATTTCAGTTAGAAAATGCCCCCAATCTGGGAGTAAGTGTCATCAGGAGGCGTGTCGTGGAGTAGATTTGTGAGGAAATGGAGGTATTTCCAGGAGTAGCGGTATTTCTGGGAGCAAATGTGGTCTTTGGGGAAGAAAATGTCGTCCTGAGGGAAGAAAACAGGCCTTTCTTCCCGAAAATGTCATCCAATGGGGAGAAAACCTCCTCCCTTGGGGAGAAAAGTGGTCTTTGTGGGAGCAAGTGTCCTCTTCTTGGTTGCAAGTGTCCCATTTGGTCTTGTCATGGAGGTCTCTTGGGAGAAAGCATGTGGTAGTTGTCAGAGAAGGGGTATTTCTGGGAGAAAATATCCTCTTTTTGGTAGAGAAGGTGAAATTTCCCAATGGAAAAGTGGTCTTTCTGGGAGCAAAGGAGATAGTTGAGGGAGAGAGGTGGGAAAGGGTGGGAAAGAATGTCTTGTATCGGAGAGCAACTGTGGTCGCTTTGGTGTGCCAAGTGGTGTCTTGGGTAGAAAACATATTGTAAATAGGGGAGACAATGTCCTCTGGAGGAGTGTCAAGTAGTCTTTTGGAGAGCAAATGTCAGGTATTTCTCAGCAAAGTGCTGTTTTGGGGAGATAGTAGCATCCTTGGTTGTAAAATGTCAGGTGTTTGTGAGAAAGCTGGTATTGTGGGAAAAAGGCCGTATTTGGAAGAAGAAGCAGGACTTTCAGGGGGAATGTACGCCATCTTTGGGAGAAAACGGTTCTTTGTGGGAGAAAATGTGGTGTATTTGGGTGAAACCTGGTGTGCCTGGGAGAAAAGGCCATTTAGATGGGAGTAAGTGTGATCCTGAGGAGCGTCACGTAGTATTCTTGGGATGAAAGGGGAGGTATTTCTAAGAGCAGTGGTATTTCTGGGAGAAAATGTCTTGTTTGGGGAGAAAATGTGCTGTTTTGGGGGGCAGAAACTGATATTTCTGTGACAAAACGCCATCTTGCTGGGAGTAAGTGTGATGTTGTGGAGTGTCAAGCAGCATTTGTGTTAGAAAATGGGAGCTGTTTCTTGGAGTAGTGGTATTTCTGGGAGAAAATGAGCTGTCTTGGGGCTAAAAATGGTGTATGTGTGATGAAATGCCCCATTTCTGGAAGAAAGTGTCCTCTTGAGGAGTGTAGTGTTGTTTATTGGGGAGGAAATGGGAACTATTCTGAAGAGTCCTGGTATTTCTGGGAGAAAATGTGTGATGTGGGGGGGAGAAGGTCATGTACCTGTGAGAAAGCTGGTGTTTCTGGGAGCAAATGCCAGGTATTTGTGAGAAAAGGGATGCTTGAGAGGGAAAAGACCATCTCTTTGGGATCCAAGTGGTATTTCTGTTAGAAAATGCCCCAAATCTGGGAGGAAGTGTCATCAGGAGGCGTGTCATGGAGTAGATGTGGGAGGAGATGGAGGTATTTCTAAGAGTAATTCTGGGAGCAAATGTGGTCTTTGGGGAAGAAAATGTCGTCCTGAGGGAAGAAAACAGGCCTTTCTTCCCGAAAATGTCATCCAATGGGGAGAAAACCTCCTGTCTTGGGGAGAAAAGTGGTCTTTGTGGGAGCAAGTGTCCTCTTCTTGGTTGCAAGTGTCCCATTTGGTCTTGTCATGGAGGCTTTTTGGGAGCAAGCGTGTGTCAGTTGTCAGAGAAGGGGTATTTGTGGGAGCAAATATCCTCTTCTTGGAAGAGAAGGAGAAATTTCCCAATGGAAAAGTGGTCTTTCTGGGAGCAAAGGAGATAGTTGAGGGAGAGAAGTGGGAAAGGGTGGGAAAGAATGTCTTGTATCGGAGAGCAACTGTGGTCTCTTTGGTGTGCCAAGTGGTGTGTTGGGGAGAACACGTGGTAAATAGGGGAGCAAATGTCCTCTGGAGGAGTGTCAAGTAGTATTCTGGAGAGCAAATGTCAGGTATTTCTCAGCAAAGTGCTGTTTCGGGGAGATAGTAGCATCCTTGGTTGTAAAATGACAGGTGTTTGTGAGAAAGCTGGTATTGTGGGGAAAAAGGCCGTATTTTGAAGAAGAAGCAGGAATTTCAGGGGGAATGTATCCCATCTTTGGGAGGAAACGGGTCTTTGAGGGAGAAAATGTTGTGTATTTGGGTGAAACCTGGTGTGCCTGGGAGAAAAGGCCATTTAGATGGGAGTAAGTGTGATCTTGAGGAGCGTCACGTAGTATTCTTGGGATGAAAGGGGAGGTATTTCTAAGAGCAGTGGTATTTCTGGGAGAAAATGTCTTGTTTGGGGAGAAAATGTGCTGTTTTGGGGGGCAGAAGCTGGTATTTCTGTGTCAAAATGCCATCTTGATGGGAGTAAGTGTGATGTTGTGGAGAGTCAAGCAGCATTTGTGTTAGAAACTGGGAGCTGTTTCTTGGAGTAGTGGTATTTCTGGGAGAAAATGAGCTGTCTTGGGGCTAAAAATGGTGTATGTGTGATGAAATGCCCCATTTCTGGAAGAAAGTGTCCTCTTGAGGAGTGTAGTGTTGTCTATTGGGGAGGAAATGGGAACTATTCTGAAGAGTCCTGGTATTTCTGGGAGAAAATGTGTGATGTGGGGGGGAGAAGGTCAAGTACCTGTGAGAAAGCTGGTGTTTCTGGGAGAAAATGCCAGGTATTTGTGAGAAAAGGGATGCTTGAGAGGGAAAAGACCATCTCTTTGGGATCCAAGTGGTATTTCTGCTAGAAAATGCACCAAATCTGGGAGGAAGTGTCATCAGGAGGCGTGTCATGGAGTAGATGTGGGAGGAGATGGAGGTATTTCTAAGAGTAATTCTGGGAGCAAATGTGGTCTTTGGGGAAGAAAATGTCGTCCTGAGGGAAGAAAACAGGCCTTTCTTCCCGAAAATGTCATCCAATGGGGAGAAAACCTCCTGTCTTGGGGAGGAAAGTGGTCTTTGTGGGAGCAAGTGTCCTCTTCTTGGTTGCAAGTGTCCCATTTGGTCTTGTCATGGAGGCTTTTTGGGAGCAAGCGTGTGTCAGTTGTAAGAGAAGGGGTACTTCTGGGAGCAAATATCCTCTTCTTGGAAGAGAAGGAGAAATTTCCCAATGGAAAAGTGGTATTTCTGGGAGCAAAGGAGATAGTTGAGGGAGAGAAGTGGGAAAGGGTGGGAAAGAATGTCTTGTATCGGAGAGCAACTGTGGTCTCTTTGGTGTGCCAAGTGGTGTGTTGGGGAGAAAACGTGGTAAATAGGGGAGCAAATGTCCTCTGGAGGAGTGTCAAGTAGTCTTTTGGAGAGCAAATGTCAGGTATTTCTCAGCAAAGTGCTGTTTCGGGGAGATAGTAGCATCCTTGGTTGGAAAATGACAGGTGTTTGTGAGAAAGCTGGTATTGTGGGGAAAAAGGCTGGTTTTTGAAGAAGAAGCAGGAATTTCAGGGGGAATGTACGCCATCTTTGGGAGAAAAAAGGTCTTTGTGGGAGAAAATGTGGTGTATTTGGGTGAAACCTGGTGTGCCTGGGAGAAAAGGCCATTTAGATGGGAGCAAGTGTGATCCTGAGGAGCGTCAAGTAGTATTCTTGGGATGAAAGGGGAGGTATTTCTAAGAGCAGTGGTACTTCTGAGAGAAAATGTTTTGTTTTGGGAGAAAATGTCGTATTTTTGGGGGCAGAAGCTGGTATTTCTGTGACAAAACGCCATCTTGCTGGGAGTAAGTGTGATGTTGTGGAGAGTCAAGCAGCATTTGTGTTAGAAACTGGGAGCTGTTTCTTGGAGTAGTGGTATTTCTGGGAGAAAATGAGCTGTCTTGGGGATAAAGATGGTGTATGTGTGATGAAATGCCACATTTCTGGAAGAAAGTGTCCTCTTGAGGAGTGTAGTGCAGTATATTGGGGAGGAAATGGGAAATATTCTGAAGAGTCCTGGTATTTCTGGGAGAAAATGTGTGATGTGGGGGGGAGAAGGTCAGATACCTGTGAGAAAGATGGAGTTTCTGGGAGCAAATGCCAGGTATTTGTGAGAAAAGGGATGCTTGAGAGGGAAAAGGCCATCTCTTTGGGATCCAAGTGGTATTTCTGTTAGAAAATGCCCCCAATCTGGGAGGAAGTGTCATCAGGAGGCGTGTCATGGAGTTGATTTGTGAGGAAAAGGAGGTATTTCTAAGAGTAGCAGTATTTCTGGGAGCAAATGAGATAGTTGAGGGAGTGAAGTGGGAAAGGGTGGGAAAGAATGTCTTGTATCGGAGAGCAACTGTGGTCGCTTTGGTGTGCCAAGTGGTGTCTTGGGGGGGAAACATACGGTAAATAGGGGAGACAATGTCCTCTGGAGGAGTGTCAAGTAGTCTTTTGGAGAGCAAATGTCAGGTATTTCTCAGCAAAGTGCTGTTTCGGGGAGATAGTAGCATCCTTGGTTGTAAAATGTCAGGTGTTTGTGAGAAAGCTGGTATTGTGGGAAAAAGGCCGTATTTGGAAGAAGAAGCAGGAATTTCTGGGGGAATGTATGCCATCTTCGGATGAAAACGGGTCTTTGTGGGAGAACATGTCGTGTATTTGGTTGAAACCTGGTCTGCCTGGGAGAATAGGCCATTTTGATGGGAGTGAGTGTGATCTTGAGGAGTGTAAGGTATTATTCTTGGGATGAAAGTGGAGGTATTTCTAAGAGCAGTGGTATTTCTGGGAGAAAATGTCTTGTTTTGGAGAGAAAATGTTGTCTTTTGGGGGGCAGAAGCTGGTATTTCTGTGACAAAATGCCATCTTGATGGGAGTACGTCTGATATTGAGGCGTGTAAATTTGTATTTTTGTTAGAAATTGTGAGGTATTTATATGGAAACTGGTATTTCTGGGACATAATAGCATTCTGTTTTGGAAATTTTGTCTATTTGGGAGGTGTCTGGTATTTGGGGAAAAAATGCTGTGTTTTTAGAAGTAAGACCGTACTGCGTAAGGGAGCTAAAGGAAAAAGGCCGACCAAAATGCTCTTGGTAGGGTTTTTTTGAAGCCAGGAAAAGCTCTATGCCAGTGCTGGTGCTGGCAGCAGCTGGCAGCTTGTGGGAGGACTGCTGAGGCAGCAGGTTGGAGTCAGCACTGCTCCCTCTTATCTGTGAGATGAACCTTGAGCCTTTTCTGCCAGGCTAAAAGCAGCCCAGCTAAGGGGCCTGGTGAGAAGAGGTGAGAAGAGACAAGAAGAGGGTGCTACTGCCCACCGAGAACAGGGAGGGCAGTCAGAGTGTGAGCGCAGCCCACACTGCCCATGGCTGCAGCAGTAGGTGTGGGAGGTGGGTCTTGTGGCAGGACACGTCAGTGTTCTGGAAGGGACTTGGGATTATTCCGAAGGCTAGTAGGGGAATCCCCTGGGTTTCCCTCTGAGAGAGTAAAGGGGTCCAAGACGGCTGGTGGCTCTTCAGGAAGGAAGTCTTACAGGCGCAGGAGCTGGCTGTCCCCCTGAGCAGCAAAATGAGCCGGCGGGGAGGGAAGAAGACCTGCGGGGTTGGATGAACAGGGAGCGATTCTTGAGGCTGCGGGAGAAGAAGAGAATCTACGTCCAGTGGAAGAAGGGACGGGTGACTCCGAAAGAGAAGTTGCTGGGATGTGTGGAGGGAAAATCCGAAAGGCCCAGCTTGAACTCAGCCTGGCCGCTGGGCTTAAAAGGAACAAGGAGCCCTTTTACAAAGACATCACCGGTATGAACGGTATGGAGCGGGTTCAAAGAAGGGTGCCAAAACTGGTGAGGGGTCTGGAGCACAGGCCTTACGAGGAGCGGCTGAAGGAGCTGGGATTGTTCAGTCTGGAGAAGAGGAGGCTCAGAAACACTTTCTTCTTCTCTCTAACTCTCGGAAGGGAGGTTGTAGTGAGCTGGGCTTCGGCCTCTTCCCTCGTGTCACTAGTGCCGAAAAAATGACGTCATATCCCCGAAATAGCGGCGCTCTCCCAAATGCATGATATTTTCTTCCAGAAAGATCACTTCTCAATCCGAAATATGACCATTTGTTCCAAAAATACGATGTATTCTCCCAGAAATACAAAAAAATAGATGACATTTTCTCCCAGAAATGCCAGCTTTGTCAAAGATACATGAACATTTCTTCCAAATACATGATATTTTCTCCCGGAAATATCAGTTTCCTTTTTCTCCAAAAGATACAACACTCCAATACCAAACATGTCATTTTCAGCCCAAACTATCACATTTTCTGACAGAAAAACCAGCTTTCTTCCAAAACGATGACATTATCTCCACAAAATACCACCATTCTCCCACAGAGATGGCATTTCATCCCACAAGTACTACTTCACACTCCACACGATGATACTTTCCATCAAGAATATGGCACTGGACCACAGAAAGACCAGCTTTCTGCCTAAGAGATGACATTTTCTCCCAGAAAGACCACTTTTCTCCCAGAAAGACAGCAACTTTTCTGCCAGAAACACCACGCTCATCCCCTCCAGATGTTGTTTTCACCCCAAACACTAGCACCTTTCCTCTCACTACTCCCTGCTTTTCAAAACTAGATGCTCTTCTCTCCCAGAAATACTCGCATTCTCTGCAAGATGGGTCCTTTTCCAACTAAAGATGGGAGAGTCTCCCTGAAATACCACTTTTCTTCAGAAGATCTGACATTTTCTCCAAAACATACTACTTTCAACTGTTCCAGGTGACATTTGCAGCCAAACATAGGGGAGATTCTCCCCAAAGTACCACTTCTCTCTCACGTCAATTGCATTTTCTCCCAGAAATACCACATTGCAACTCGAAAGACCACATTTCCCTCCAGAAATACCCTATTTTTGCCCAGAAAGACCAGCCTTCTCCCGAAAGAGAGGACTTTTTCCACCAGAAAGACCACTTTTCAACCCTTCCTATTGCTGTTTCCTCCAAAAACAGATTTCCTTCCAGACATACCAGCATTCCCGCAAAGAGAGGACATTTTCCCCCGCAAATACCATCTTTTCTCCCAGAAATACCAGCTTTCTTAGAAATACTTCACATTTCCTCCCAATTACACTACTTCACACTCCTAACAATCAGACGGCTGTTTCATCTCCCAAATGTGTTTCTGCCAGAAAAACCAGTTGTCTCTTAAATATATGAAGCTTTCTTCATATACAATCCTCAAGATGACATTTTCTCCAAAAAGAGGACATTTTCTCCCAGAAATACCTGGACTCTTCGGAATATTTCCCATTTCCTCCCGAATATACAACATTACAATCCTCAAGAGGACAGTTTCTTCCCAAAATGTGCCATTTTATCACAGATAGACCATTTTATATCCAGCAGAGCTCATTTTCTCCCAGAAATACCACTACTCCAAGAAACAGCTCCCAGTTTCTAAGAAAAATTTCCAAGAAAAGCTGCTTTACACTACCCAAGATCACACTTACTCCCACCAAGATGGCATTTTGTCACAGAAATACCAGCTTCTGCCCCCCAAAATACGACATTTTCTCTCCAAAACAAGACATTTTCTCCCAGAAATAACGCTTCTCTTAGAAATACCTCCCCTTTCATCCCAAGAATACTACTTGACGCTCCTCAGGATCACACTTACTCCCATCTAAATGGCCTTTTCTCCCAGGCACACCAGGTTTCTCCCAAATACACAACATTTTCTCCCACAAAGACCCGTTTCCTCCCAAAGATGGGATACGTTCTCCCAGAAATTCCTGCTTCTTCTTCAAAATACGGCCTTTTTTCCCCACAGTACCAGCTTTCTCACAAACACCTGTCATTTTACAACCAAGGATGCTACTATCTCCCCAAAACAGCACTTTGCTGAGAAATACCTGACATTTGCTCTCCAAAAGACTACTTGACACTCCTCCAGAGGACATTGTCTCCCCTATTTACCACGTGTTCTCCCCAACACACCACTTGGCACACCAAAGAGACCACAGTTGCTCTCCGATACAAGACATTCTTTCCCACCCTTTCCCACTTCTCTCCCTCAACTATCTCCTTTGCTCCCAGAAATACCACTTTTCCATTGGGAAATTTCACCTTCTCTTCCAAGAAGAGGATATTTGCTCCCACAAATACCCCTTCTCTTACAACTGACACACGCTTGCTCCCAAAAAGCCTCCATGACAAGACCAAATGGGACACTAGAAACCAAGAAGAGGACACTTGCTCCCACAAAGACCACTTTTCTCCCCAAGACAGGAGGTTTTCTCCCCATTGGATGACATTTTCGGGAAGAAAGGCCTGTTTTCTTCCCTCAGGACGACATTTTCTTCCCCAAAGACCACATTTGCTCCCAGAAATACCTCTACTCTTAGAAATACCTCCTTTTCCTCCCAAATCAACTTCATGACACGCCTCCTGATGACACTTACTCCCAGATTGGGGACATTTTCTAACAGAAATGCCACTTCTCTTAGAAATACCTCCCCTTTCATCCCAAGAATACTACTTGACGCTCCTCAGGATCACACTTACTCCCATCTCAATGGCCTTTTCTCCCAGGCACACCAGGTTTCACCCAAATACACAACATTTTCTCCCACAAAGACCTTTTTTCTCCCAAAGATGGCTTACATTCCCCCAGAAATTCCTGCTTCTTCTTCAAACTACGGCCTTTTTCCCCACAATACCAGCTTTCTCACAAACACCTGCCATTTTCCAACCAAGGATGCCACTACCTCCCCGAAACAGCACTTTGCTGTGAAATTTTTTTCTTTTTCTTTTTGTAATTTTCCCCTAAAAATGTGGCATTTTCTTTCAGAAATACTGTATTGCAGTTGGATATGTGATTTCTTTCTCTGGAATATGGTATTTTCTCCCCTAATTGGAATGTTTCATTCAAATGCTCAAGTTTTCTCCAGATACGCTGTGTTATTTCTCCGAAAATATAAAGCAACTGACAATTTCCCTCCGATATACCATTTTTAGGTGAAATATCTGTCATTTTTCTCAAAGATTATATATTTTTCCCCTAGGTGTGGCGTTTTCTTTCAGACATTCCACGTTTTTCACAAATTTATGATCCTTTCCTTTCAAAAGAGTTCGGAAAATTGTTATTTCCTGAGAAAATTTTCATATATTAGCGAAAAAAGTGATATTCCTTTGGAAAATATCTTTTTTTGGAGAATGCTGGTATTTGTGATATGAAATGTCCCTTTTCGTGGTTAAAAGCTCCTATTCGTTGAATGAGACTGGTATTTCTCGGGGACAATGTGATATTTCTGAGTAATTTGGTATTTTGGATTGTAAGGTCGTATTCCTTACGAATGCCAACTGTCAGTCGAAAGAAAGATATAAGCACTGCCTACGTAGCACAGCGTGGAGAATTCTGCCTGTACACAAGGCGACCATGCAGCAGTTTCCAGCGACTCAAACTCTCCGCAGCTGTTGACCGCGGGTGCCGCTTTGTGGCTTCAGCAGCAATCTCGTCTTTCTCGGGTGCCGAGAATGTGCGACATCAGGCTATCGCATTGCCTGCAAGCAGGGGCTTTTTTCTCCGCAGTACAGAAAGAATGGCACCCGACTCTCTGTAACGTTCTCCCTGAGAGCACAACGTGTGTCGCTCCTCGAACTTCTAGCTGCCTTATTAGAGTGGGTTTTCCCTTCTATTCTATTCGTCACAGAATTCTCACGTGTAGCAGCAACGAGAAACCACTCAAAAGATAGGAATAACGGGAAAGACAGAAGAATGAGAGAGAAGCGTAGTGCAGAATGCATGGACACATGGAGAAGTCAGAGCCGCTCCTTTACGATGTGCGTAGAAGGAGCCGCTCGTCGGAGAAAAGCTTCCGGCTGAAGTCTCTCTTTCTCGGCATCCGAGAGAAACGAGACCGCTGCTGAAGCCTGAAAGCGTCTTTCGGGGAGAACAGCAAATTACCGGCCAGCAACTGCAAACTCTCCGGAGCGGTTCAGCGCGTGCCGCTATCGACCCAAGAGAGCGTAATAGCGGTATTCCTATGCCAAGAATGTTCGAATTCAGCATACTGCATTGCCTGAAATCAGGGTTTTTTCTTCGCAGGAAAGAATCCACAATTCCCGACTTTCTGTAACTTCCTCTCTGAAATCACAACGTCTGTCACTCCTGGAACTTCTAGCTGCCTTATCAGAGGGACTTTTCGCTTTTACTGCCTTCGTCACAAAATGCTGAAGTTGTAGCATCGGAGAAAAACACGAAAACGAAATGTTGTTAGGAATAAAGGGATAAGAATGAGAGAGAATCGTAGTGCATTCTGCATGGACACATGGAGAAATCAGAACAGCTCCTTTGCGATGTGCGCAGAAGAAGCCGCTCGTCGGAAAAAAGCTTCCGGCTGAAGTCGCTCTTTCTCGGCATGCGAGTGAAACGAGACCGCTGCTGAAGCCTGAAAGCGTCTTTCGGGGAGAACCGCAAATTACCGGCCAGCAACTGCAAACTCTCCGGAGCGGTTCAGCGCGTGCCGCTTTCGTCCCACGAGAGCGAAATAGCCGAATTGCGATGCCGAGAACGAGCGAATTCAGGGTACTGCATTGCCTGAAAACAGGGTTTTTTCTCCGCACGAAGGAATCCACAATTCCCGACAATCTAGAGCGTCGTCTGTGAAAGCACAACGTCTGTCACTCCTGGTACTTCCAGCTGCCTTATCAGAGGGACTTTTCTCTTTTACTGCATTCGTCACAGAATGCTGAAGTTGTAGCTTCGGAGAAAAACACGAAAACGAAATGTTGTGAGGAATAAAGGGATAAGAATGACAGAGAATCGTAGTGCATTCTGCATGGACACATGGAGAAATCAGAACCGCTCCTTTGCGATGTGCGCAGAAGAAGCCGCTCGTCGGAGAAAAGCATCCGGCTGAAGTCGCTCTTTCTCGGCATGCGAGTGAAACGAGACCGCTGCTGAAGGCTGAAAGCGACTTTCCTGGCGAAGCGCGAATAAGCGGCCAGCAACTGCAAACTCTCCGTAGCTGTTCACCGCGAGTGCCGCTTTCGCCCCACGAGAGCGAAATAGCGAAATTGCGATGCCGAGAACGTGCGAATTCAGCCTACCGCTTTTCCTCCGATCAGGGAGTTTTTTGTCCGCAGGCAAGAATCGATCGATCTCGACTTTCTATAACGTTCTTCAGAATTGTAGAAACGGAGAACCACCCCAAAACCGGGACGTATATTTAAGAAAAACCTGTTTCTGGTAGAAAATGTCATCTCTTTGGGAGAATCATGGTTTATCATGAATAAATGAAATCTCCTTCTGTGGGGAGAAAATGTCATGTATTTGGGGGAAATGGAACATTTCTAGTGGAAAATGTCATCGATTTGGCGATAGGCTGTATTTCCGGGCGATTGGAGAAATGTGGTATTTCTGGGAGATAATGTCCTAATTTGGGGAGAAGATGCCGTTCAGTGGGGGAGAAGCATGCATTTCTGAGAGAAAATCTCCCAGTTTTGGGTGAAAGTGTCATCTGGAGGATTATAATAACGAACTTCTTGGAGAAAGTATGAGGTATTTTTAAGAAAATTCCCTGGAAACAGTCTCCTCTTTTGATTGAGGGAGGGAGAGATAATGCATTGGTGACAAAGCTAATATTTCAGGAAGGAAACGTCCCACATTGAAGAGAGAACTGGTATTTCTTACAGGAAATGTCACGAACATGGGAGAAAAATGGTATCGCTGTCATTATATGTCGTGTATTTGGGACAAAAATGCAACTTGTGTGATAAAAAGCCGTACGATTGGGCATAACTAAGTGCCATCCAGCCTAATTGGGAGGAAATGGGAAGTATTTCTAAGAAAGCTGGCATTTGTGGGAGAAAAGATGGTATTTCCGGGGGAAAACGTCCTGTATTTCGGGGAATGCTGGTATGTCTGGAAGGAAATCTAATTTGGGAGGAAACTGTGATATGGAGTCTAGAAAATTGTGATGGTAAGTACCATCCTGTGGAGGGTGAAGAATTATTTGTGGTAGCAAATGTCATCTGTTTGGGAGAATGGTGGTATCTGTGGGAGAAAAGATGGTATTTTTGTTGGAAAAAGTCACCTTTGGCATTGTCGTATAGTATTTTGTGGATGAATCGCAAAGCATATCTATGAAAAGTGAATTTCTGGTAGAAAACGTTATCTGTTAGGGGAGAAAGCTGGATTTTTCAGGGAGCAAGTCACCTTCTTTGGGGAGGAAATGCCCTCTTTAAGATGGCGAAGTAGGACTTGTGGGAGGAAAAGCCAGGTATTTGGGAGGAAGGAGGTATTTCCGGAAGGAAATGCCAAAAGTCAGGAAAAAAATAAATTCCTTAGGATTAAAATAAGACAGTAGTGGTGGAATATATCATGTGTTTGGGCAAAAAACAGTATTCCTGGGAGCTAATCTCATTGGACTGGAGAAAGCTGGTAATGAGTTCTTTTCGGGAGCAAATGCCATCGTCTGGGTGAGAAAAGGGCATATAAAATACAAAATGTCACCGAATTTGAAAAAAACCGGGAGAATGACATAGATGAGGGAGAAAAGTGGGACAGTGTGGGAAAAAACGTCTTGTATTGGAGAGTGACTGCGGTCTTTTTGGTGTGCCAAGTGGTGTGTTGGGGAGAAAACGTGGTAAAAATGAGAGGTGTTTGTGAGAAAGCTGGTATTTTGGGAAAAAAGGCCGTATTTGGAAGAAGAAGCTGGTATTTCTGGGAGAACGTATCCCATCTTTGGGAGGAAAGGGGTCTTTGTGGGAGAAAATGTGGTGTATTTGGGTGAAACCTGGTCTGCCTGGGAGAAAAGGCTATTTAGATGGGAGTAAGTGTGATCTTGAGGAGCGTCAAGTAGTATTCTTGGGATGAAACGTGAGGTATTTCTAAGAGCAGTGGTATTTCTGGGAGAAAATGTCTTGTTTTGGGAGAAAATGTGCTGTTTTGGGGGGCAGAAGCTGGTATTTCTGTGTCAAAATGCCATCTTGATTGGAGTAAGTGTGATCTGGGGGAGTGTAAAGCAGCATTTGTGTTAGAAACTGGGAGCTGTTTCTTGGAGTAGTGGTACTTCTGGGAGAAAATGAGCTGTCTTGGGGATAAAGATGGTGTATGTGTGATGAAATGCCACATTTCTGGAAGAAAGTGTCCTCTTGAGGAGTGTAGTGTTGTCTATTGGGGAGGAAATGGGAACTATTCGTATGAGTCCTGGTATTTCTGGGAGAAAATGTCTGATGTGGGGGGGAGAAGGTCCTGTACCTGTGAGAAAGCTGGTGTTTCTGGGAGCAAATGCCAGGTACTTGTGAGAAAAGGGATGCTTGAGAGGGAAAAGGCCATCTCTTTGGGATCCAAGTGGTATTTCTGTTAGAAAATGCCCGAAATCTGGGAGTAAGTGTCATCAGGAGGCGTGTCATGGAGTAGATTTGGGAGGAAAAGGAGGTATTTCTAAGAGTAGCGGCATTTCTGGGAGCAAATGTGGTCTTTGGGGAAGAAAATGTCGTCCTGAGGGAAGAAAACAGGCCTTTCTTCCCGAAAATGTCATCCAATGGGGAGAAAACCTCCTGTCTTGGGGAGAAAAGTGGTCTTTGTGGGAGCAAGTGTCCTCTTCTTGGTTGCAAGTGTCCCATTTGGTCTTGTCATGGAGGCTTTTTGGGAGCAAGCGTGTGTCAGTGGTAAGAGAAGGGGTATTTGTGGGAGCAAATATCCTCTTCTTGGAAGAGAAGGTGAAATTTCCACGGGAAAAGTGGTCTTTCTGGGAGCAAAGGAGATAGTTGAGGGAGAGAAGTGGGACAGTGTGGGAAAAAACGTCTTGTATTGGAGAGCGACTGCGGTCTTTTTGGTGTGCCAAGTGGTGTGTTGGGGAGAAAACGTGGTAAATAGGGGAGACAATGTCCTCTGGAGGAGTGTCAAGTAGTCTTTTGGAGAGCAAATGTCAGGTATTTCTCAGCAAAGTGCTGTTTCGGGGAGATAGTAGCATCCTTGGTTGGAAAATGACAGGTGTTTGTGAGAAAGCTGGTATTTTGGGAAAAAAGGCCGTATTTGGAAGAAGAAGCTGGTATTTCTGGGAGAACGTATCCCATCTTTGGGAGGAAAGGGGTCTTTGTGGGAGAAAATGTGGTGTATTTGGGTGAAACCTGGTGTGCCTGGGAGAAAAGGCCATTTAGATGGGAGTAAGTGTGATCTTGAGGAGCGTCAAGTAGTATTCTTGGGATGAAAGGGGAGGTATTTCTAAGAGCAGTGGTATTTCTGGGAGAAAATGTCTTGTTTTGGAGAGAAAATGTCGTATTTTGGGGGGCAGAAGCTGGTATTTCTGTGACAAAATGCCATCTTGCTGGGAGTAAGTGTGATCTTGGGGAGTGTCAAGCAGCATTTGTGTTAGAAACTGGGAGCTGTTTCTTGGAGTAGTGGTATTTCTGGGAGAAAATGAGCTGTCTTGGGGATAAAGATGGTGTATGTGTGATGAAATGCCACATTTCTGGAAGAAAGTGTCCTCTTGAGGAGTGTAGTGCTGTATATTGGGGAGGAAATGGGAAATATTCTGAAGAGTCCTGGTATTTCTGGGAGAAAATGTGTGATGTGGGGGGGAGAAGGTCAGATACCTGTGAGAAAGCTGGTGTTTCTGGGAGCAAATGCCAGGTATTTGTGAGAAAAGGGATGCTTGAGAGGGAAAAGGCCATCTCTTTGGGATCCAAGTGGTATTTCTGTTAGAAAATGCCCCCAATCTGGGAGTAAGTGTCATCAGGAGGCGTGTCATGGAGTAGATTTGGGAGGAAAAGGAGGTATTTCTAAGAGTAGCGTTATTTCTGGGAGCAAATGAGATAGTTGAGGGAGTGAAGTGGGAAAGGGTGGGAAAGAATGTCTTGTATCGGAGAGCAACTGTGGTCGCTTTGGTGTGCCAAGTGGTGTGTTGGGGGGAAAACATATGGTAAATAGGCGAGACAATGTCCTCTGGAGGAGTGTCAAGTAGTCTTTTGGAGAGCAAATGTCAGGTATTTCTCAGCAAAGTGCTGTTTCGGGGAGATAGTAGCATCCTTGGTTGTAAAATGACAGGTGTTTGTGAGAAAGCTGGTATTTTGGGAAAAAGGCCGTATTTGGAAGAAGAAGCAGGAATTTCTGGGGGAATGTATGCCATCTTCGGATGAAAACGGGTTTTTGTTGGAGAACATGTCGTGTATTTGGGTGAAACCTGGTCTGCCTGGGAGAATAGGCCATTTTGATGGGAGTGAGTGTGATCTTGAGGAGTGTAAGGTATTATTCTTGGGATGAAAGTGGAGGTATTTCTAAGAGCAGTGGTATTTCTGGGAGAAAATGTCTTGTTTTGGAGAGAAAATGTTGTCTTTTGGGGGGCAGAAGCTGGTATTTCTGTGACAAAATGCCATCTTGATGGGAGTACGTCTGATATTGAGGCGTGTAAATTTGTATTTTTGTTAGAAATTGTGAGGTATTTATATGGAAACTGGTATTTCTGGGACATAATAGCATTCTGTTTTGGAAATTTTGTCTATTTGGGAGGTGTCTGGTATTTGGGGAAAAAATGCTGTGTTTTTAGAAGTAAGACCGTACTGCGTAAGGGAGCTAAAGGAAAAAGGCCGACCAAAATGCTCTTGGTAGGGTTTTTTTGAAGCCAGGAAAAGCTCTATGCCAGTGCTGGTGCTGGCAGCAGCTGGCAGCTTGTGGGAGGACTGCTGAGGCAGCAGGTTGGAGTCAGCACTGCTCCCTCTTATCTGTGAGATGAACCTTGAGCCTTTTCTGCCAGGCTAAAAGCAGCCCAGCTAAGGGGCCTGGTGAGAAGAGGTGAGAAGAGACAAGAAGAGGGTGCTACTGCCCACCGAGAACAGGGAGGGCAGTCAGAGTGTGAGCGCAGCCCACACTGCCCATGGCTGCAGCAGTAGGTGTGGGAGGTGGGTCTTGTGGCAGGACACGTCAGTGTTCTGGAAGGGACTTGGGATTATTCCGAAGGCTAGTAGGGGAATCCCCTGGGTTTCCCTCTGAGAGAGTAAAGGGGTCCAAGACGGCTGGTGGCTCTTCAGGAAGGAAGTCTTACAGGCGCAGGAGCTGGCTGTCCCCCTGAGCAGCAAAATGAGCCGGCGGGGAGGGAAGAAGACCTGCGGGGTTGGATGAACAGGGAGCGATTCTTGAGGCTGCGGGAGAAGAAGAGAATCTACGTCCAGTGGAAGAAGGGACGGGTGACTCCGAAAGAGAAGTTGCTGGGATGTGTGGAGGGAAAATCCGAAAGGCCCAGCTTGAACTCAGCCTGGCCGCTGGGCTTAAAAGGAACAAGGAGCCCTTTTACAAAGACATCACCGGTATGAACGGTATGGAGCGGGTTCAAAGAAGGGTGCCAAAACTGGTGAGGGGTCTGGAGCACAGGCCTTACGAGGAGCGGCTGAAGGAGCTGGGATTGTTCAGTCTGGAGAAGAGGAGGCTCAGAAACACTTTCTTCTTCTCTCTAACTCTCGGAAGGGAGGTTGTAGTGAGCTGGGCTTCGGCCTCTTCCCTCGTGTCACTAGTGCCGAAAAAATGACGTCATATCCCCGAAATAGCGGCGCTCTCCCAAATGCATGATATTTTCTTCCAGAAAGATCACTTCTCAATCCGAAATATGACCATTTGTTCCAAAAATACAATGTATTCTCCCAGAAATACAAAAAATAGATGACATTTTCTCCCAGAAATGCCAGCTTTGTCAAAGATACATGAACATTTCTTCCAAATACATGATATTTTCTCCCGGAAATATCAGTTTCCTTTTTCTCCAAAAGATACAACACTCCAATACCAAACATGTCATTTTCAGCCCAAACTATCACATTTTCTGACAGAAAAACCAGCTTTCTTCCAAAACGATGACATTATCTCCACAAAATACCACCATTCTCCCACAGAGATGGCATTTCATCCCACAAGTACTACTTCACACTCCACACGATGATACTTTCCATCAAGAATATGGCACTGGACCACAGAAAGACCAGCTTTCTGCCTAAGAGATGACATTTTCTCCCAGAAAGACCACTTTTCTCCCAGAAAGACAGCAACTTTTCTGCCAGAAACACCACGCTCATCCCCTCCAGATGTTGTTTTCACCCCAAACACTAGCACCTTTCCTCTCACTACTCCCTGCTTTTCAAAACTAGATGCTCTTCTCTCCCAGAAATACTCGCATTCTCTGCAAGATGGGTCCTTTTCCAACTAAAGATGGGAGAGTCTCCCTGAAATACCACTTTTCTTCAGAAGATCTGACATTTTCTCCAAAACATACTACTTTCAACTGTTCCAGGTGACATTTGCAGCCAAACATAGGGGAGATTCTCCCCAAAGTACCACTTCTCTCTCACGTCAATTGCATTTTCTCCCAGAAATACCACATTGCAACTCGAAAGACCACATTTCCCTCCAGAAATACCCTATTTTTGCCCAGAAAGACCAGCCTTCTCCCAAAAGAGAGGACTTTTTCCACCAGAAAGACCACTTTTCTACCCTTCCTATTGCTGTTTCCTCCAAAAACAGATTTCCTTCCAGACATACCAGCATTCCCGCAAAGAGAGGACATTTTCCCCCGCAAATACCATCTTTTCTCCCAGAAATACCAGCTTTCTTAGAAATACTTCACATTTCCTCCCAATTACACTACTTCACACTCCTAACAATCAGACGGCTGTTTCATCTCCCAAATGTGTTTCTGCCAGAAAAACCAGTTGTCTCTTAAATATATGAAGCTTTCTTCATATACAATCCTCAAGATGACATTTTCTCCAAAAAGAGGACATTTTCTCCCAGAAATACCT
Organism: Chrysolophus pictus; assembly: GCA_037305975.1. Classification (NCBI taxonomy): domain Eukaryota; kingdom Metazoa; phylum Chordata; class Aves; order Galliformes; family Phasianidae; genus Chrysolophus; species Chrysolophus pictus. The sequence goes on along the minus strand of CM074581.1, from coordinate 35,878,120 downwards.
GGACTCTTCAGAATATTTCCCATTTCCTCCCGAATATACAACATTACAATCCTCAAGAGGACAGTTTCTCCCCAAAATGTGCCATTTTATCACAGATAGACCATTTTATATCCAGCAGAGCTCATTTTCTCCCAGAAATACCACTACTCCAAGAAACAGCTCCCAGTTTCTAAGAAAAATTTCCAAGAAAAGCTGCTTTACACTACCCAAGATCACACTTACTCCCACCAAGATGGCATTTTGTCACAGAAATACCAGCTTCTGCCCCCCAAAATACGACATTTTCTCTCCAAAACAAGACATTTTCTCCCAGAAATACCACTGCTCTTAGAAATACCTCCCCTTTCATCCCAAGAATACTACTTGACGCTCCTCGAGATCACACTTACTCCCATCTAAATGGCCTTTTCTCCCAGGCACACCAGGTTTCTCCCAAATACACAACATTTTCTCCCACAAAGACCCCTTTCCTCCCAAAGATGGGATACGTTCTCCCAGAAATTCCTGCTTCTTCTTCAAAATACGGCCTTTTTCCCCACAATACCAGCTTTCTCACAAACACCTGTCATTTTCCAACCAAGGATGCTACTATCTCCCCGAAACAGCACTTTGCTGAGAAATACCTGACATTTGCTCTCCAAAAGACTACTTGACACTCCTCCAGAGGACATTGTCTCCCCTATTTACCACGTGTTCTCCCCAACACACCACTTGGCACACCAAAGAGACCACAGTTGCTCTCCGATACAAGACATTCTTTCCCACCCTTTCCCACTTCTCTCCCTCAACTATCTCCTTTGCTCCCAGAAAGACCACTTTTCCATTGGAAAATTTCACCTTCTCTTCCAAGAAGAGGATATTTGCTCCCACAAATACCCCTTCTCTTACCACTGACACACGCTTGCTCCCAAAAAGCCTCCATGACAAGACCAAATGGGACACTTGCAACCAAGAAGAGGACACTTGCTCCCAGAAAGACCACTTTTCTCCCCAAGACAGGAGATTATCTCCCCATTGGATGACATTTTCGGGAAGAAAGGCCTGTTTTCTTCCCTCAGGACGACATTTTCTTCCCCAAAGACCACATTTGCTCCCAGAAATGCCGCTACTCTTAGAAATACCTCCTTTTCCTCCCAAATCTACTCCATGACACGTCTCCTGATGACACTTACTCCCAGATTGGGGGCATTTTCTAACAGAAATACCACTTGGATCCCAAAGAGATGGCCTTTTCCCTCTCAAGCATCCCTTTTCTCACAAATACCTGGCATTTGCTCCCAGAAACACCAGCTTACTCCCAAGTACTTGACCTTCTCCCCCCCACATCACACATTTTCTCCCAGAAATACCAGGACTCATACGAATAGTTCCCATTTCCTCCCCAATAGACAACACTACTCCCATTTTCTAACACAAATGCTGCTTGACACTCCACAACATCACACTTACTCCAATCAAGATGGCATTTTGTCTCAGAAATACCAGCTTCTGCCCCCCAAAATACGACATTTTCTCCCAAAACAAGACATTTTCTCCCAGAAATACCACTGCTCTTAGAAATACCTCCCCTTTCATCCCAAGAATACTACTTGACGCTCCTCAGGATCACACATACTCCCATCTAAATGGCCTTTTCTCCCAGGCACACCAGGTTTCACCCAAATACATGACATTTTCTCCCACAAAGACCTTTTTTCTCCCAAGGATGGCTTACATTCCCCCAGAAATTCCTGCTTCTTCTTCAAACTACGGCCTTTTTCCCCACAATACCAGCTTTCTCACAAACACCTGCCATTTTCCAACCAAGGATGCCACTACCTCCCCGAAACAGCACTTTGCTGTGAAATTTTTTTCTTTTTCTTTTTGTAATTTTCCCCTAAAAATGTGGCATTTTCTTTCAGAAATACTGTATTGCAGTTGGATATGTGATTTCTTTCTCTGGAATATGGTATTTTCTCCCCTAATTGGAATGTTTCATTCAAATGCTCAAGTTTTCTCCAGATACGCTGTGTTATTTCTCCGAAAATATAAAGCAACTGACAATTTCCCTCCGATATACCATTTTTAGGTGAAATATCTGTCATTTTTCTCAAAGATTATATATTTTTCCCCTAGGTGTGGCGTTTTCTTTCAGACATTCCACGTTTTTCACAAATTTATGATCCTTTCCTTTCAAAAGAGTTCGGAAAATTGTTATTTCCTGAGAAAATTTTCATATATTAGCGAAAAAAGTGATATTCCTTTGGAAAATGTCTTTTTTTGGAGAATGCTGGTATTTGTGATATGAAATGTCCCTTTTCGTGGTTAAAAGCTCCTATTCGTTGAATGAGACTGGTATTTCTCGGGGACAATGTGATATTTCTGAGTAATTTGGTATTTTGGATTGTAAGGTCGTATTCCTTACGAATGCCAACTGTCAGTCGAAAGAAGGATATAAGCACTGCCTACGTAGCACAGCGTGGAGAATTCTGCCTGTACACAAGGCGACCATGCAGCAGTTTCCAGCGACTCAAACTCTCCGCAGCTGTTGACCGCGGGTGCCGCTTTGTGGCTTCAGCAGCAATCTCGTCTTTCTCGGGTGCCGAGAATGTGCGACATCAGGCTATCGCATTGCCTGCAAGCAGGGGCTTTTTTCTCCGCAGTACAGAAAGAATGGCACCCGACTTTCTGTAACGTTCTCCCTGAGAGCACAACGTGTGTCGCTCCTCGAACTTCTAGCTGCCTTATTAGAGTGGGTTTTCCCTTCTATTCTATTCGTCACAGAATTCTCACGTGTAGCAGCAACGAGAAACCACTCAAAAGATAGGAATAACGGGAAAGACAGAAGAATGAGAGAGAAGCGTAGTGCAGAATGCATGGACACATGGAGAAGTCAGAGCCGCTCCTTTACGATGTGCGTAGAAGGAGCCGCTCGTCGGAAAAAAGCTTCCGGCTGAAGTCTCTCTTTCTCGGCATCCGAGAGAAACGAGACCGCTGCTGAAGCCTGAAAGCGTCTTTCGGGGAGAACCGCAAATTACCGGCCAGCAACTGCAAACTCTCCGGAGCGGTTCAGCGCGTGCCGCTTTCGACCCAAGAGAGCGTAATAGCGGTATTCCTATGCCAAGAATGTTCGAATTCAGCATACTGCATTGCCTGAAATCAGGGTTTTTTCTTCGCAGGAAAGAATCCACAATTCCCGACTTTCTGTAACTTCCTCTCTGAAATCACAACGTCTGTCACTCCTGGAACTTCTAGCTGCCTTATCAGAGGGACTTTTCGCTTTTACTGCCTTCGTCACAGAATGCTGAAGTTGTAGCATAGGAGAAAAACACGAAAACGAAATGTTGTGAGGAATAAAGGGATAAGAATGAGAGAGAATCGTAGTGCATTCTGCATGGACACATGGAGAAATCAGAACCGCTCCTTGGCGATGTGCGCAGAAGAAGCCGCTCGTCGGAAAAAAGCTTCCGGCTGAAGTCGCTCTTTCTCGGCATCCGAGTGAAACGAGACCGCTGCTGAAGCCTGAAAGCGTCTTTCGGGGAGAACCGCGTTTTACCGGCCAGCAACTGCAAACTCTCCGGAGCGGTTCAGCAGGAGTGCCGCTTTCGCCCCACGAGAGCGAAATAGCCGAATTACGATGCCGAGAACGTGCGAATTCAGCGTACTGCATTGCCAGAAAACAGGGTTTTTTCTTCGCAGGAAAGAATCCTCAATTCCCGACTTTCTAGAGCGTCCTCTGTGAAAGCACAACGTCTGTCACTCCCGGAACTTCTAGCTGCCTTATCAGAGGGACTTTTCTCTTTTACTGCATTCGACACAGAATGCTGAAGTTGTAGCATCGGAGAAAAACACAAAAACGAAATGTTGTGAGGAATAAAGGGATAAGAATGAGAGAGAATCGTAGTGCATTCTGCATGGACACATGGAGAAATCAGAACCGCTCCTTTGCGATGTGCGCAGAAGAAGCTGCTCGTCGGAAAAAAGCATCCGGCTGAAGTCGCTCTTTCTCGGCATCCGAGAGAAACGAGACCGCTGCTGAAGCCTGAAAGCGTCTTTCGGGGAGAACCGCGTTTTACCGGCCAGCAACTGCAAACTCTCCGTAGCTGTTCACCGCGAGTGCCGCTTTCGCCCCACGAGAGCGAAGTAGTCGAATTGCGATGCCGAGAACGTGCGAATTCAGCGTACTGCATTGCATGAGAACAGGGGGTATTTTCTCCGCCGGAAAGAATCCACAACTCTCGACTTTTTGTAACGTCCTCCCTGAAAGGACAATGTGTGTCGCACATCGAACTTCTAGCTGATTTGTTATACTGTATTTTTACTTCCACCATAATCGCCACAGAATGTAAAAGTGTAGCAGCAACGAAAAACCACTCAAAAGATAGGAAAAAAGGTTAAGTCAGAATAGGGAGAGAGAAGCGTCGTGCATTCTGCATGGACACAAGGAGAAGTCAGAACCGCTCCTTGGCGATGTGCGCAGAAGAAGGCGCTCGTCGGAAAAAAGCATCCGGCTGAAGTCGCTCTTTCTCGGCATCCGAGAGAAACGAGACAGCTGCTGAAGGCTGAATGCGGCATTCGGGTTGAACGGCGCTTTCTCGGCCAGCAACTGCAAACTCTCCGTAGCTGTTCACCGCGAGTGCCGCTTTCGAACCACGAGAGCGAAGTAGCCGAATTGCGATGCCGAGAACGTGCGAATTCAGCGTACTGCATTGCATGAGAACAGGGGCTTTTTTCTCCGCAGGAAAGAAACCACAGCTCACGACTTCCTGAAACGTCCTTCCTGAAAGCACAATTTGTGCCGCTCCTCGAACTTCTAGCTGCCTTATTAGAGGGGCTATTCGCTTCAACTCTACTCGTCAGAGAATGCTGAAGTGTAGCATCGGAGAAAAACAGGAAAACGAAATGTCGCTAGGAATTAAGGGAAAGACATTACAATGAGAGAGAAGCGTCGTGCATTCTGCATGGACACAAGGAGAAGTCAGAACCGCTCCTTGGCGATGTGCGCAGAAGAAGGCGCTCGTCGGAAAAAAGCATCCGGCTGAAGTCGCTCTTTCTCGTCATCCGAGAGAAACGAGACAGCTGCTGAAGGCTGAATGCGGCATTCGGGGAGAACGGCGCTTTCTCGGCCAGCAACTGCAAACTCTCCGTAGCTGTTCACCGCGAGTGCCGCTTTCGAACCACGAGAGCGAAGTAGCCGAATTGCGATGCCGAGAACGTGCGAATTCAGCGTACTGCATTGCATGAGAACAGGGGCTTTTTTCTCCGCAGGAAAGAAACCACAGCTCACGACTTCCTGAAACGTCCTTCCGGAAAGCACAACGTGTGCCGCTCCTCGAACTTCTAGCTGCCTTATTAGAGGGGCTATTCGCTTCTACTCTACTCGTCAGAGAATGCTGAAGTGTAGCATCGGAGAAAAACAGGAAAACGAAATGTCGCTAGGAATAAAGGGAAAGACATTACAATGAGAGAGAAGCGTCGTGCATTCTGCATGGACACAAGGAGAAGTCAGAACAGCTCCTTGGCGATGTGCGCAGAAGAAGGCGCTCGTCGGAAAAAAGCTCCCGTCTGAAGTCGCTCTTTCTCGGCATCCGAGAGAAACGAGACCGCTGCTGAAGGCTGAAAGCGTCTTTCGGGGAGAACCGCAAATTACCGGCCAGCAACTGCAAACTCTCTGTAGCGGTTCAGCGTGTGCCGCTTTCGTCCCACGAGAGCGAAGCAGCCGAATTGCGATGCCGAGAACGAGCGAATTCAGGGTACTGCATTGCCTGAAAACAGGGTTTTTTCTCCGCAGGAAAGAATCCACAATTCCCGACTATCTAGAGCGTCCTCTGTGAAAGCACAACGTCTGTCACTCCTGGTACTTCCATCTGCCTTATCAGAGGGACTTTTCTCTTTTACTGCATTCGACACAGAATGCTGAAGTTGTAGCTTCGGAGAAAAACACGAAAACGAAATGTTGTTAGGAATAAAGGGATAAGAATGAGAGAGAATCGTAGTGCATTCTGCATGGACACATGGAGAAATCAGAACCGCTCCTTTGCGATGTGCGCAGAAGAAGCCGCTCGTCGGAGAAAAGCATCCGGCTGAAGTCGCTCTTTCTCGGCATGCGAGTGAAACGAGACCGCTGCTGAAGGCTGAAAGCGACTTTCCGGGCGAAGCGCGAATAAGCGGCCAGCAACTGCAAACTCTCCGTAGCTGGTCACCGCGAGTGCCGCTTTCGCCCCACGGGAGCGAAATAGCGAAATTGCGATGCCGAGAACGTGCGAATTCAGCCTACCGCTTTTCCTCCGATCAGGGAGCTTTTGTCCGCAGGCAAGAATCGATCGATCTCGACTTTCTATAACGTTCTTCAGAATTGTAGAAACGGAGAACCACCCCAAAACCGGGACGTATATTTAAGAAAAACCTGTTTCTGGTAGAAAATGTCATCTCTTTGGGAGAATCATGGTTTATCATGAATAAATGAAATCTCCTTCTGTGGGGAGAAAATGTCATGTATTTGGGGGAAATGGAACATTTCTAGTGGAAAATGTCATCGATTTGGCGATAGGCTGTATTTCCGGGCGATTGGAGAAATGTGGTATTTCTGGGAGATAATGTCCTAATTTGGGGAGAAGATGCCGTTCAGTGGGGGAGAAGCATGCATTTCTGAGAGAAAATCTCCCAGTTTTGGGTGAAAGTGTCATCTTGAGGATTATAATAACAAACTTCTTGGAGAAAGTATGAGGTATTTTTAAGAAAATTCCCTGGAAACAGTCTCCTCTTTTGATTGAGGGAGGGAGAGATAATGCATTGGTGACAAAGCTAATATTTCAGGAAGGAAACGTCCCACATTGAAGAGAGAACTGGTATTTCTTACAGGAAATGTCACGAACATGGGAGAAAAATGGTATCGCTGTCATTATATGTCGTGTATTTGGGACAAAAATGCAACTTGTGTGATAAAAAGCCGTACGATTGGGCATAACTAAGTGCCATCCAGCCTAATTGGGAGGAAATGGGAAGTATTTCTAAGAAAGCTGGCATTTGTGGGAGAAAAGATGGTATTTCCGGGGGAAAACGTCCTGTATTTCGGGGAATGCTGGTATGTCTGGAAGGAAATCTAATTTGGGAGGAAACTGTGATATGGAGTCTAGAAAATTGTGATGGTAAGTACCATCCTGTGGAGGGTGAAGAATTATTTGTGGTAGCAAATGTCATCTGTTTGGGAGAATGGTGGTATCTGTGGGAGAAAAGATGGTATTTTTGTTGGAAAAAGTCACCTTTGGCATTGTCGTATAGTATTTTGTGGATGAATCGCAAAGCATATCTATGAAAAGTGAATTTCTGGTAGAAAACGTTATCTGTTAGGGGAGAAAGCTGGATTTTTCAGGGAGCAAGTCACCTTCTTTGGGGAGGAAATGCCCTCTTTAAGATGGCGAAGTAGGACTTGTGGGAGGAAAAGCCAGGTATTTGGGAGGAAGGAGGTATTTCCGGAAGGAAATGCCAAAAGTCAGGAAAAAAATAAATTCCTTAGGATTAAAATAAGACAGTAGTGGTGGAATATATCATGTGTTTGGGCAAAAAACAGTATTCCTGGGAGCTAATCTCATTGGACTGGAGAAAGCTGGTAATGAGTTCTTTTCGGGAGCAAATGCCATCGTCTGGGTGAGAAAAGGGCATATAAAATACAAAATGTCACCGAATTTGAAAAAAACTGGGAGAATGACATAGATGAGGGAGAAAAGTGGGACAGTGTGGGAAAAAACGTCTTGTATTGGAGAGTGACTGCGGTCTTTTTGGTGTGCCAAGTGGTGTGTTGGGGAGAAAACGTGGTAAAAATGACAGGTGTTTGTGAGAAAGCTGGTATTTTGGGAAAAAAGGCCGTATTTGGAAGAAGAAGCTGGTATTTCTGGGAGAACGTATCCCATCTTTGGGAGGAAAGGGGTCTTTGTGGGAGAAAATGTGGTGTATTTGGGTGAAACCTGGTGTGCCTGGGAGAAAAGGCTATTTAGATGGGAGTAAGTGTGATCTTGAGGAGCGTCAAGTAGTATTCTTGGGATGAAACGGGAGGTATTTCTAAGAGCAGTGGTATTTCTGGGAGAAAATGTCTTGTTTTGGGAGAAAATGTGCTGTTTTGGGGGGCAGAAGCTGGTATTTCTGTGTCAAAATGCCATCTTGATTGGAGTAAGTGTGATCTGGGGGAGTGTAAAGCAGCATTTGTGTTAGAAAATGGGTGCTCTTTCTTGGAGTAGTGGTACTTCTGGGAGAAAATGAGCTGTCTTGGGGATAAAGATGGTGTATGTGTGATGAAATGCCACATTTCTGGAAGAAAGTGTCCTCTTGAGGAGTGTAATGTTGCCTATTGGGGAGGAAATGGGAAGTATTCGTATGAGTCCTGGTATTTCTGGGAGAAAATGTCTGATGTGGGGGGGAGAAGGTCCTGTACCTGTGAGAAAGCTGGTGTTTCTGGGAGAAAATGCCAGGTACTTGTGAGAAAAGGGATGCTTGAGAGGGAAAAGGCCATCTCTTTGGGATCCAAGTGGTATTTCTGTTAGAAAATGCCCCCAATCTGGGAGTAAGTGTCATCAGGAGGCGTGTCATGGAGTAGATTTGGGAGGAAAAGGAGGTATTTCTAAGAGTAGCGGCATTTCTGGGAGCAAATGTGGTTTTTGGGGAAGAAAATGTCGTCCTGAGGGAAGAAAACAGGCCTTTCTTCCCGAAAATGTCATCCAATGGGGAGAAAACCTCCTGTCTTGGGGAGAAAAGTGGTCTTTGTGGGAGCAAGTGTCCTCTTCTTGGTTGCAAGTGTCCCATTTGGTCTTGTCATGGAGGCTTTTTGGGAGCAAGCGTGTGTCAGTTGTAAGAGAAGGGGTATTTGTGGGAGCAAATATCCTCTTCTTGGAAGAGAAGGAGAAATTTCTCAATGGAAAAGTGGTCTTTCTGGGAGCAAAGGAGATAGTTGAGGGAGAAAAGTGGGACAGTGTGGGAAAAAACGTCTTGTATTGGAGAGCGACTGCGGTCTTTTTGATGTGCCAAGTGGTGTGTTGGGGAGAAAACGTGGTAAATAGGGGAGACAATGTCCTCTGGAGGAGTGTCAAGTAGTCTTTTGGAGAGCAAATGTCAGGTATTTCTCAGCAAAGTGCTGTTTCGGGGAGATAGTAGCATCCTTGGTTGGAAAATGACAGGTGTTTGTGAGAAAGCTGGTATTTTGGGAAAAAAGGCCGTATTTGGAAGAAGAAGCTGGTATTTCTGGGAGAACGTATCCCATCTTTGGGAGGAAAGGGGTCTTTGTGGGAGAAAATGTGGTGTATTTGGGTGAAACCTGGTGTGCCTGGGAGAAAAGGCTATTTAGATGGGAGTAAGTGTGATCTTGAGGAGCGTCAAGTAGTATTCTTGGGATGAAACGGGAGGTATTTCTAAGAGCAGTGGTATTTCTGGGAGAAAATGTCTTGTTTTGGAGAGAAAATGTCGTATTTTGGGGGGCAGAAGCTGGTATTTCTGTGACAAAATGCCATCTTGCTGGGAGTAAGTGTGATCTTGGGGAGTGTCAAGCAGCATTTGTGTTAGAAACTGGGAGCTGTTTCTTGGAGTAGTGGTATTTCTGGGAGAAAATGAGCTGTCTTGGGGATAAAGATGGTGTATGTGTGATGAAATGCCACATTTCTGGAAGAAAGTGTCCTCTTGAGGAGTGTAGTGCTGTATATTGGGGAGGAAATGGGAAATATTCTGAAGAGTCCTGGTATTTCTGGGAGAAAATGTGTGATGTGGGGGGGAGAAGGTCAGATACCTGTGAGAAAGCTGGTGTTTCTGGGAGCAAATGCCAGGTATTTGTGAGAAAAGGGATGCTTGAGAGGGAAAAGGCCATCTCTTTGGGATCCAAGTGGTATTTCTGTTAGAAAATGCCCCCAATCTGGGAGTAAGTGTCATCAGGAGGCGTGTCATGGAGTAGATTTGGGAGGAAAAGGAGGTATTTCTAAGAGTAGCGTTATTTCTGGGAGCAAATGAGATAGTTGAGGGAGAGAAGTGGGAAAGGGTGGGAAAGAATGTCTTGTATCGGAGAGCAACTGTGGTCGCTTTGGTGTGCCAAGTGGTGTGTTGGGGGGAAAACATATGGTAAATAGGCGAGACAATGTCCTCTGGAGGAGTGTCAAGTAGTCTTTTGGAGAGCAAATGTCAGGTATTTCTCAGCAAAGTGCTGTTTCGGGGAGATAGTAGCATCCTTGGTTGTAAAATGACAGGTGTTTGTGAGAAAGCTGGTATTTTGGGAAAAAGGCCGTATTTGGAAGAAGAAGCAGGAATTTCTGGGGGAATGTATGCCATCTTCGGATGAAAACGGGTTTTTGTTGGAGAACATGTCGTGTATTTGGGTGAAACCTGGTCTGCCTGGGAGAATAGGCCATTTTGATGGGAGTGAGTGTGATCTTGAGGAGTGTAAGGTATTATTCTTGGGATGAAAGGGGAGGTATTTCTAAGAGCAGTGGTATTTCTGGGAGAAAATGTCTTGTTTTGGAGAGAAAATGTTGTCTTTTGGGGGGCAGAAGCTGGTATTTCTGTGACAAAATGCCATCTTGATGGGAGTACGTCTGATATTGAGGCGTGTAAATTTGTATTTTTGTTAGAAATTGTGAGGTATTTATATGGAAACTGGTATTTCTGGGACATAATAGCATTCTGTTTTGGAAATTTTGTCTATTTGGGAGGTGTCTGGTATTTGGGGAAAAAATGCTGTGTTTTTAGAAGTAAGACCGTACTGCGTAAGGGAGCTAAAGGAAAAAGGCCGACCAAAATGCTCTTGGTAGGGTTTTTTTGAAGCCAGGAAAAGCTCTATGCCAGTGCTGGTGCTGGCAGCAGCTGGCAGCTTGTGGGAGGACTGCTGAGGCAGCAGGTTGGAGTCAGCACTGCTCCCTCTTATCTGTGAGATGAACCTTGAGCCTTTTCTGCCAGGCTAAAAGCAGCCCAGCTAAGGGGCCTGGTGAGAAGAGGTGAGAAGAGACAAGAAGAGGGTGCTACTGCCCACCGAGAACAGGGAGGGCAGTCAGAGTGTGAGCGCAGCCCACACTGCCCATGGCTGCAGCAGTAGGTGTGGGAGGTGGGTCTTGTGGCAGGACACGTCAGTGTTCTGGAAGGGACTTGGGATTATTCCGAAGGCTAGTAGGGGAATCCCCTGGGTTTCCCTCTGAGAGAGTAAAGGGGTCCAAGACGGCTGGTGGCTCTTCAGGAAGGAAGTCTTACAGGCGCAGGAGCTGGCTGTCCCCCTGAGCAGCAAAATGAGCCGGCGGGGAGGGAAGAAGACCTGCGGGGTTGGATGAACAGGGAGCGATTCTTGAGGCTGCGGGAGAAGAAGAGAATCTACGTCCAGTGGAAGAAGGGACGGGTGACTCCGAAAGAGAAGTTGCTGGGATGTGTGGAGGGAAAATCCGAAAGGCCCAGCTTGAACTCAGCCTGGCCGCTGGGCTTAAAAGGAACAAGGAGCCCTTTTACAAAGACATCACCGGTATGAACGGTATGGAGCGGGTTCAAAGAAGGGTGCCAAAACTGGTGAGGGGTCTGGAGCACAGGCCTTACGAGGAGCGGCTGAAGGAGCTGGGATTGTTCAGTCTGGAGAAGAGGAGGCTCAGAAACACTTTCTTCTTCTCTCTAACTCTCGGAAGGGAGGTTGTAGTGAGCTGGGCTTCGGCCTCTTCCCTCGTGTCACTAGTGCCGAAAAAATGACGTCATATCCCCGAAATAGCGGTGCTCTCCCAAATGCATGATATTTTCTTCCAGAAAGATCACTTCTCAATCCGAAATATGACCATTTGTTCCAAAAATACGATGTATTCTCCCAGAAATACAAAAAATAGATGACATTTTCTCCCAGAAATGCCAGCTTTGTCAAAGATACATGAACATTTCTTCCAAATACATGATATTTTCTCCCGGAAATATCAGTTTCCTTTTTCTCCAAAAGATACAACACTCCAATACCAAACATGTCATTTTCAGCCCAAACTATCACATTTTCTGACAGAAAAACCAGCTTTCTTCCAAAACGATGACATTATCTCCACAAAATACCACCATTCTCCCACAGAGATGGCATTTCATCCCACAAGTACTACTTCACACTCCACACGATGATACTTTCCATCAAGAATATGGCACTGGACCACAGAAAGACCAGCTTTCTGCCTAAGAGATGACATTTTCTCCCAGAAAGACCACTTTTCTCCCAGAAAGACAGCAACTTTTCTGCCAGAAACACCACGCTCATCCCCTCCAGATGTTGTTTTCACCCCAAACACTAGCACCTTTCCTCTCACTACTCCCTGCTTTTCAAAACTAGATGCTCTTCTCTCCCAGAAATACTCACATTCTCTGCAAGATGGGTCCTTTTCCAACTAAAGATGGGAGAGTCTCCCTGAAATACCACTTTTCTTCAGAAGATCTGACATTTTCTCCAAAACATACTACTTTCAACTGTTCCAGGTGACATTTGCAGCCAAACATAGGGGAGATTCTCCCAAAGTACCACTTCTCTCTCACGTCAATTGCATTTTCTCCCAGAAATACCACATTGCAACTCGAAAGACCACATTTCCCTCCAGAAATACCCTATTTTTGCCCAGAAAGACCAGCCTTCTCCCAAAAGAGAGGACTTTTTCCACCAGAAAGACCACTTTTCTACCCTTCCTATTGCTGTTTCCTCCAAAAACAGATTTCCTTCCAGACATACCAGCATTCCCGCAAAGAGAGGACATTTTCCCCCGCAAATACCATCTTTTCTCCCAGAAATACCAGCTTTCTTAGAAATACTTCACATTTCCTCCCAATTACACTACTTCACACTCCTAACAATCAGACGGCTGTTTCATCTCCCAAATGTGTTTCTGCCAGAAAAACCAGTTGTCTCTTAAATATATGAAGCTTTCTTCATATACAATCCTCAAGATGACATTTTCTCCAAAAAGAGGACATTTTCTCCCAGAAATACCTGGACTCTTCAGAATATTTCCCATTTCCTCCCGAATATACAACATTACAATCCTCAAGAGGACAGTTTCTCCCCAAAATGTGCCATTTTATCACAGATAGACCATTTTATATCCAGCAGAGCTCATTTTCTCCCAGAAATACCACTACTCCAAGAAACAGCTCCCATTTTCTAAGAAAAATTTCCAAGAAAAGCTGCTTCACACTACCCAAGATCACACTTACTCCCACCAAGATGGCATTTTGTCACAGAAATACCAGCTTCTGCCCCCCAAAATACGACATTTTCTCTCCAAAACAAGACATTTTCTCCCAGAAATACCACTGCTCTTAGAAATACCTCCCCTTTCATCCCAAGAATACTACTTGACGCTCCTCAAGATCACACTTACTCCCATCTAAATAGCCTTTTCTCCCAGGCACACCAGGTTTCACCCAAATACACCACATTTTCTCCCACAAAGACCCCTTTCCTCCCAAAGATGGGATACGTTCTCCCAGAAATACCAGCTTCTTCTTCCAAATACGGCCTTTTTTCCCAAAATACCAGCTTTCTCACAAACACCTGTCATTTTCCAACCAAGGATGCTACTATCTCCCCGAAACAGCACTTTGCTGAGAAATACCCGACATTTTTGCTCCAAAAGACTACTTGACACTCCTCCAGAGGACATTGTCTCCCCTATTTACCACGTTTTCTCCCCAACACACCACTTGGCACACCAAAGCGACCACAGTTGCTCTCCGATACAAGACATTCTTTCCCACCCTTTCCCACTTCTCTCCCTCAACTATCTCCTTTGCTCCCAGAAAGACCACTTTTCCATTGGGAAATTTCACCTTCTCTTCCAAGAAGAGGATATTTGCTCCCACAAATACCCCTTCTCTTACAACTGACACACGCTTGCTCCCAAAAAGCCTCCATGACAAGACCAAATGGGACACTTGCAACCAAGAAGAGGACACTTGCTCCCACAAAGACCACTTTTCTCCCCAAGACAGGAGGTTTTCTCCCCATTGGATGACATTTTCGGGAAGAAAGGCCTGTTTTCTTCCCTCAGGACGACATTTTCTTCCCCAAAGACCACATTTGCTCCCAGAAATACCGCTACTCTTAGAAATACCTCCTTTTCCTCCCAAATCTACTCCATGACACGCCTCCTGATGACACTTACTCCCAGATTGGGGGCATTTTCTAACAGAAATACCACTTGGATCCCAAAGAGATGGCCTTTTCCCTCTCAAGCATCCCTTTTCTCACAAATACCTGGCATTTGCTCCCAGAAACACCAGCTTACTCCCAAGTACTTGACCTTCTCCCCCCCACATCAGACATTTTCTCCCAGAAATACCAGGACTCTTCAGAATATTTCCCATTTCCTCCCCAATAGACAACACTACTCCCATTTTCTAACACAAATGCTGCTTGACACTCCACAACATCACACTTACTCCCAGCAAGATGGCATTTTGACACAGAAATACCTGCTTCTGCCCCCCAAAATACGACATTTTCTCCCAAAACAAGACATTTTCTCCCAGAAATACCACTGCTCTTAGAAATACCTCCCCTTTCATCCCAAGAATACTACTTGATGCTCCTCAGGATCACACTTACTCCCATCTAAATGGCCTTTTCTCCCAGGCACACCAGGTTTCACCCAAATACACGACATTTTCTCCCACAAAGACCTTTTTTCTCCCAAGGATGGCTTACATTCCCCCAGAAATTCCTGCTTCTTCTTCAAACTACGGCCTTTTTCCCCACAATACCAGCTTTCTCACAAACACCTGCCATTTTCCAACCAAGGATGCCACTACCTCCCCGAAACAGCACTTTGCTGTGAAATTTTTTTCTTTTTCTTTTTGTAATTTTCCCCTAAAAATGTGGCATTTTCTTTCAGAAATACTGTATTGCAGTTGGATATGTGATTTCTTTCTCTGGAATATGGTATTTTCTCCCCTAATTGGAATGTTTCATTCAAATGCTCAAGTTTTCTCCAGATACGCTGTGTTATTTCTCCGAAAATATAAAACAACTGACAATTTCCCTCCGATATACCATTTTTAGGTGAAATATCTGTCATTTTTCTCAAAGATTATATATTTTTCCCCTAGGTGTGGCGTTTTCTTTCAGACATTCCACGTTTTTCACAAATTTATGATCCTTTCCTTTCAAAAGAGTTCGGAAAATTGTTATTTCCTGAGAAAATTTTCATATATTAGCGAAAAAAGTGATATTCCTTTGGAAAATATCTTTTTTTGGAGAATGCTGGTATTTGTGATATGAAATGTCCCTTTTCGTGGTTAAAAGCTCCTATTCGTTGAATGAGACTGGTATTTCTCGGGGACAATGTGATATTTCTGAGTAATTTGGTATTTTGGATTGTAAGGTCGTATTCCTTACGAATGCCAACTGTCAGTCGAAAGAAGGATATAAGCACTGCCTACGTAGCACAGCGTGGAGAATTCTGCCTGTACACAAGGCGACCATGCAGCAGTTTCCAGCGACTCAAACTCTCCGCAGCTGTTGACCGCGGGTGCCGCTTTGTGGCTTCAGCAGCAATCTCGTCTTTCTCGGGTGCCGAGAATGTGCGACATCAGGCTATCGCATTGCCTGCAAGCAGGGGCTTTTTTCTCCGCAGTACAGAAAGAATGGCACCCGACTTTCTGTAACGTTCTCCCTGAGAGCACAACGTGTGTCGCTCCTCGAACTTCTAGCTGCCTTATTAGAGTGGGTTTTCCCTTCTATTCTATTCGTCACAGAATTCTCACGTGTAGCAGCAACGAGAAACCACTCAAAAGATAGGAATAACGGGAAAGACAGAAGAATGAGAGAGAAGCGTAGTGCAGAATGCATGGACACATGGAGAAGTCAGAGCCGCTCCTTTACGATGTGCGTAGAAGGAGCCGCTCGTCGGAAAAAAGCATCCGGCTGAAGTCTCTCTTTCTCGGCATCCGAGAGAAACGAGACCGCTGCTGAAGCCTGAAAGCGTCTTTCGGGGAGAACCGCGTTTTACCGGCCAGCAACTGCAAACTCTCCGGAGCGGTTCAGCGCGTGCCGCTTTCGACCCAAGAGAGCGTAATAGCGGTATTCCTATGCCAAGAATGTTCGAATTCAGCGTACTGCATTGCCTGAAATCAGGGTTTTTTCTTCGCAGGAAAGAATCCACAATTCCCGACTTTCTGTAACTTCCTCTCTGAAATCACAACGTCTGTCACTCCTGGAACTTCTAGCTGCCTTATCAGAGGGACTTTTCGCTTTTACTGCCTTCGTCACAGAATGCTGAAGTTGTAGCATCGGAGAAAAACACGAAAACGAAATGTTGTTAGGAATAAAGGGATAAGAATGAGAGAGAATCGTAGTGCATTCTGCATGGACACATGGAGAAATCAGAACCGCTCCTTTGCGATGTGCGCAGAAGAAGCTGCTCGTCGGAGAAAAGCTTCCGGCTGAAGTCGCTCTTTCTCGGCATGCGAGTGAAACGAGACCGCTGCTGAAGGCTGAAAGCGTCTTTCGGGGAGAACCGCGTTTTACCGGCCAGCAACTGCAAACTCTCCGGAGCGGTTCAGCAGGAGTGCCGCTTTCGCCCCACGAGAGCGAAGTAGCCGAATTGCGATGCCGAGAACGTGCGAATTCAGCGTACTGCATTGCCAGAAAACAGGGTTTTTTCTTCGCAGGAAAGAATCCACAATTCCCGACTTTCTAGAGCGTCCTCTGTGAAAGCACAACGTCTGTCACTCCCGGAACTTCTAGCTGCCTTATCAGAGGGACTTTTCTCTTTTACTGCATTCGACACAGAATGCTGAAGTTGTAGCTTCGGAGAAAAACACAAAAACGAAATGTTGTGAGGAATAAAGGGATAAGAATGAGAGAGAATCGTAGTGCATTCTGCATGGACACATGGAGAAATCAGAACCGCTCCTTTGCGATGTGCGCAGAAGAAGCTGCTCGTCGGAAAAAAGCATCCGGCTGAAGTCGCTCTTTCTCGGCATCCGAGAGAAACGAGACCGCTGCTGAAGGCTAAAAGCGACTTTCCGGGCGAAGCGCGAATAAGCGGCCAGCAACTGCAAACTCTCCGTAGCTGGTCACCGCGAGTGCCGCTTTCGCCCCACGAGAGCGAAGTAGTCGAATTGCGATGGCGAGAACGTGCGAATTCAGCGTACTGCATTGCATGAGAACAGGGGGTATTTTCTCCGCAGGAAAGAATCCACAACTCTCGACTTTTTGTAACGTCCTCCCTGAAAGGACAAAGTGTGTCGCACATCGAACTTCTAGCTGATTTGTTATACTGTATTTTTACTTCCACCATAATCGCCACAGAATGTAAAAGTGTAGCAGCAACGAAAAACCACTCAAAAGATAGGAAAAAAGGTTAAGTCAGAATAGTGAGAGAGAAGCGTCGTGCATTCTGCATGGACACAAGGAGAAGTCAGAAGCGCTCCTTGGCGATGTGCGCAGAAGAAGGCGCTCGTCGGAAAAAAGCATCCGGCTGAAGTCGCTCTTTCTCGGCATCCGAGAGAAACGAGACCGCTGCTGAAGGCTGAATGCGGCATTCGGGTTGAACGGCGCTTTCTCGGCCAGCAACTGCAAACTCTCCGGAGCGGTTCAGCAGGAGTGCCGCTTTCGCCCCACGAGAGCGAAGTAGCCGAATTGCGATGCCGAGAACGTGCGAATTCAGCGTACTGCATTGCATGAGAACAGGGGCTTTTTTCTCCGCAGGAAAGAAACCACAGCTCACGACTTCCTGAAACGTCCTTCCTGAAAGCACAACGTGTGCCGCTCCTCGAACTTCTAGCTGCCTTATTAGAGGGGCTATTCGCTTCTACTCTACTCGTCAGAGAATGCTGAAGTATAGCATCGGAGAAAAACAGGAAAACGAAATGTCGCTAGGAATAAAGGGAAAGACATTACAATGAGAGAGAAGCGTCGTGCATTCTGCATGGACACAAGGAGAAGTCAGAACAGCTCCTTGGCGATGTGCGCAGAAGAAGGCGCTCGTCGGAAAAAAGCATCCGGCTGAAGTCGCTCTTTCTCGGCATCCGAGAGAAACGAGACCGCTGCTGAAGGCTGAAAGCGGCATTCGGGGAGAACCGCAAATTACCGGCCAGCAACTGCAAACTCTCCGGAGCGGTTCAGCGCGTGCCGCTTTCGTCCCACGAGAGCGAAGCAGCCGAATTGCGATGCCGAGAACGAGCGAATTCAGCGTACTGCATTGCCAGAAAACAGGGTTTTTTCTCCGCAGGAAAGAATCCACAATTCCCGACTATCTAGAGCGTCCTCTGTGAAAGCACAACGTCTGTCACTCCGGGAACTTCTAGCTGCCTTATCAGAGGGACTTTTCTCTTTTACTGCATTCGACACAGAATGCTGAAGTTGTAGCTTCGGAGAAAAACACGAAAACGAAATGTTGTTAGGAATAAAGGGATAAGAATGAGAGAGAATCGTAGTGCATTCTGCATGGACACATGGAGAAATCAGAACCGCTCCTTGGCGATGTGCGCAGAAGAAGCCGCTCGTCGGAGAAAAGCATCCGGCTGAAGTCGCTCTTTCTCGGCATGCGAGTGAAACGAGACCGCTGCTGAAGGCTGAAAGCGACTTTCCGGGCGAAGCGCGAATAAGCGGCCAGCAACTGCAAACTCTCCGTAGCTGTTCAGCGCGAGTGCCGCTTTCGCCCCACGAGAGCGAAATAGCGAAATTGCGATGCCGAGAACGTGCGAATTCAGCCTACCGCTTTTCCTCCGATCAGGGAGTTTTTTGTCCGCAGGCAAGAATCGATCGATCTCGACTTTCTATAACGTTCTTCAGAATTGTAGAAACGGAGAACCACCCCAAAACCGGGACGTATATTTAAGAAAAACCTGTTTCTGGTAGAAAATGTCATCTCTTTGGGAGAATCATGGTTTATCATGAATAAATGAAATCTCCTTCTGTGGGGAGAAAATGTCATGTATTTGGGGGAAATGGAACATTTCTAGTGGAAAATGTCATCGATTTGGCGATAGGCTGTATTTCCGGGCGATTGGAGAAATGTGGTATTTCTGGGAGATAATGTCCTAATTTGGGGAGAAGATGCCGTTCAGTGGGGGAGAAGCATGCATTTCTGAGAGAAAATCTCCCAGTTTTGGGTGAAAGTGTCATCTTGAGGATTATAATAACAAACTTCTTGGAGAAAGTATGAGGTATTTTTAAGAAAATTCCCTGGAAACAGTCTCCTCTTTTGATTGAGGGAGGGAGAGATAATGCATTGGTGACAAAGCTAATATTTCAGGAAGGAAACGTCCCACATTGAAGAGAGAACTGGTATTTCTTACAGGAAATGTCACGAACATGGGAGAAAAATGGTATCGCTGTCATTATATGTCGTGTATTTGGGACAAAAATGCAACTTGTGTGATAAAAAGCCGTACGATTGGGCATAACTAAGTGCCATCCAGCCTAATTGGGAGGAAATGGGAAGTATTTCTAAGAAAGCTGGCATTTGTGGGAGAAAAGATGGTATTTCCGGGGGAAAACGTCCTGTATTTCGGGGAATGCTGGTATGTCTGGAAGGAAATCTAATTTGGGAGGAAACTGTGATATGGAGTCTAGAAAATTGTGATGGTAAGTACCATCCTGTGGAGGGTGAAGAATTATTTGTGGTAGCAAATGTCATCTGTTTGGGAGAATGGTGGTATCTGTGGGAGAAAAGATGGTATTTTTGTTGGAAAAAGTCACCTTTGGCATTGTCGTATAGTATTTTGTGGATGAATCGCAAAGCATATCTATGAAAAGTGAATTTCTGGTAGAAAACGTTATCTGTTAGGGGAGAAAGCTGGATTTTTCAGGGAGCAAGTCACCTTCTTTGGGGAGGAAATGCCCTCTTTAAGATGGCGAAGTAGGACTTGTGGGAGGAAAAGCCAGGTATTTGGGAGGAAGGAGGTATTTCCGGAAGGAAATGCCAAAAGTCAGGAAAAAAATAAATTCCTTAGGATTAAAATAAGACAGTAGTGGTGGAATATATCATGTGTTTGGGCAAAAAACAGTATTCCTGGGAGCTAATCTCATTGGACTGGAGAAAGCTGGTAATGAGTTCTTTTCGGGAGCAAATGCCATCGTCTGGGTGAGAAAAGGGCATATAAAATACAAAATGTCACCGAATTTGAAAAAAACTGGGAGAATGACATAGATGAGGGAGAAAAGTGGGACAGTGTGGGAAAAAACGTCTTGTATTGGAGAGTGACTGCGGTCTTTTTGGTGTGCCAAGTGGTGTGTTGGGGAGAAAACGTGGTAAAAATGACAGGTGTTTGTGAGAAAGCTGGTATTTTGGGAAAAAAGGCCGTATTTGGAAGAAGAAGCTGGTATTTCTGGGAGAACGTATCCCATCTTTGGGAGGAAAGGGGTCTTTGTGGGAGAAAATGTGGTGTATTTGGGTGAAACCTGGTGTGCCTGGGAGAAAAGGCCATTTAGATGGGAGTAAGTGTGATCTTGAGGAGCGTCAAGTAGTATTCTTGGGATGAAACGGGAGGTATTTCTAAGAGCAGTGGTATTTCTGGGAGAAAATGTCTTGTTTTGGAGAGAAAATGTTGTCTTTTGGGGGGCAGAAGCTGGTATTTCTGTGACAAAATGCCATCTTGCTGGGAGTAAGTGTGATCTTGGGGAGTGTCAAGCAGCATTTGTGTTAGAAACTGGGAGCTGTTTCTTGGAGTAGTGGTACTTCTGGGAGAAAATGAGCTTTCTTGGGGATAAAGATGGTGTATGTGTGATGAAATGCCACATTTCTGGAAGAAAGTGTCTTCTTGAGGAGTGTAATGTTGTCTATTGGGGAGGAAATGGGAAATATTCTGAAGAGTCCTGGTATTTCTGGGAGAAAATGTGTGATGTGGGGGGGAGAAGGTCAGATACCTGTGAGAAAGCTGGTGTTTCTGGGAGCAAATGCCAGGTATTTGTGAGAAAAGGGATGCTTGAGAGGGAAAAGGCCATCTCTTTGGGATCCAAGTGGTATTTCTGTTAGAAAATGCCCCCAATCTGGGAGTAAGTGTCATCAGGAGGCGTGTCATGGAGTAGATTTGGGAGGAAAAGGAGGTATTTCTAAGAGTAGCGTTATTTCTGGGAGCAAATGAGATAGTTGAGGGAGTGAAGTGGGAAAGGGTGGGAAAGAATGTCTTGTATCGGAGAGCAACTGTGGTCGCTTTGGTGTGCCAAGTGGTGTGTTGGGGGGAAAGCATATGGTAAATAGGCGAGACAATGTCCTCTGGAGGAGTGTCAAGTAGTCTTTTGGAGAGCAAATGTCAGGTATTTCTCAGCAAAGTGCTGTTTCGGGGAGATAGTAGCATCCTTGGTTGTAAAATGACAGGTGTTTGTGAGAAAGCTGGTATTTTGGGAAAAAGGCCGTATTTGGAAGAAGAAGCAGGAATTTCTGGGGGAATGTATGCCATCTTCGGATGAAAACGGGTTTTTGTTGGAGAACATGTCGTGTATTTGGGTGAAACCTGGTCTGCCTGGGAGAATAGGCCATTTTGATGGGAGTGAGTGTGATCTTGAGGAGTGTAAGGTATTATTCTTGGGATGAAAGGGGAGGTATTTCTAAGAGCAGTGGTATTTCTGGGAGAAAATGTCTTGTTTTGGAGAGAAAATGTTGTCTTTTGGGGGGCAGAAGCTGGTATTTCTGTGACAAAATGCCATCTTGATGGGAGTACGTCTGATATTGAGGCGTGTAAATTTGTATTTTTGTTAGAAATTGTGAGGTATTTATATGGAAACTGGTATTTCTGGGACATAATAGCATTCTGTTTTGGAAATTTTGTCTATTTGGGAGGTGTCTGGTATTTGGGGAAAAAATGCTGTGTTTTTAGAAGTAAGACCGTACTGCGTAAGGGAGCTAAAGGAAAAAGGCCGACCAAAATGCTCTTGGTAGGGTTTTTTTGAAGCCAGGAAAAGCTCTATGCCAGTGCTGGTGCTGGCAGCAGCTGGCAGCTTGTGGGAGGACTGCTGAGGCAGCAGGTTGGAGTCAGCACTGCTCCCTCTTATCTGTGAGATGAACCTTGAGCCAGGCTAAAAGCAGCCCAGCTAAGGGGCCTGGTGAGAAGAGGTGAGAAGAGACAAGAAGAGGGTGCTACTGCCCACCGAGAACAGGGAGGGCAGTCAGAGTGTGAGCGCAGCCCACACTGCCCATGGCTGCAGCAGTAGGTGTGGGAGGTGGGTCTTGTGGCAGGACACGTCAGTGTTCTGGAAGGGACTTGGGATTATTCCGAAGGCTAGTAGGGGAATCCCCTGGGTTTCCCTCTGAGAGAGTAAAGGGGTCCAAGACGGCTGGTGGCTCTTCAGGAAGGAAGTCTTACAGGCGCAGGAGCTGGCTGTCCCCCTGAGCAGCAAAATGAGCCGGCGGGGAGGGAAGAAGACCTGCGGGGTTGGATGAACAGGGAGCGATTCTTGAGGCTGCGGGAGAAGAAGAGAATCTACGTCCAGTGGAAGAAGGGACGGGTGACTCCGAAAGAGAAGTTGCTGGGATGTGCAGTGGGAAAATCCGAAAGGCCCAGCTTGAACTCAGCCTGGCCGCTGGGCTTAAAAGGAACAAGGAGCCCTTTTACAAAGACATCACCGGTATGAACGGTATGGAGCGGGTTCAAAGAAGGGTGCCAAAACTGGTGAGGGGTCTGGAGCACAGGCCTTACGAGGAGCGGCTGAAGGAGCTGGGATTGTTCAGTCTGGAGAAGAGGAGGCTCAGAAACACTTTCTTCTTCTCTCTAACTCCCGGAAGGGAGGTTGTAGTGAGCTGGGCTTCGGCCTCTTCCCTCGTGTCACTAGTGCCGAAAAAATGACGTCATATCCCCGAAATAGCGGTGCTCTCCCAAATGCATGATATTTTCTTCCAGAAAGATCACTTCTCAATCCGAAATATGACCATTTGTTCCAAAAATACGATGTATTCTCCCAGAAATACAAAAAATAGATGACATTTTCTCCCAGAAATGCCAGCTTTGTCAAAGATACATGAACATTTCTTCCAAATACATGATATTTTCTCCCGGAAATATCAGTTTCCTTTTTCTCCAAAAGATACAACACTCCAATACCAAACATGTCATTTTCAGCCCAAACTATCACATTTTCTGACAGAAAAACCAGCTTTCTTCCAAAACGATGACATTATCTCCACAAAATACCACCATTCTCCCACAGAGATGGCATTTCATCCCACAAGTACTACTTCACACTCCACACGATGATACTTTCCATCAAGAATATGGCACTGGACCACAGAAAGACCAGCTTTCTGCCTAAGAGATGACATTTTCTCCCAGAAAGACCACTTTTCTCCCAGAAAGACAGCAACTTTTCTGCCAGAAACACCACGCTCATCCCCTCCAGATGTTGTTTTCACCCCAAACACTAGCACCTTTCCTCTCACTACTCCCTGCTTTTCAAAACTAGATGCTCTTCTCTCCCAGAAATACTCGCATTCTCTGCAAGATGGGTCCTTTTCCAACTAAAGATGGGAGAGTCTCCCTGAAATACCACTTTTCTTCAGAAGATCTGACATTTTCTCCAAAACATACTACTTTCAACTGTTCCAGGTGACATTTGCAGCCAAACATAGGGGAGATTCTCCCCAAAGTACCACTTCTCTCTCACGTCAATTGCATTTTCTCCCAGAAATACCACATTGCAACTCGAAAGACCACATTTCCCTCCAGAAATACCCTATTTTTGCCCAGAAAGACCAGCCTTCTCCCAAAAGAGAGGACTTTTTCCACCAGAAAGACCACTTTTCTACCCTTCCTATTGCTGTTTCCTCCAAAAACAGATTTCCTTCCAGACATACCAGCATTCCCGCAAAGAGAGGACATTTTCCCCCGCAAATACCATCTTTTCTCCCAGAAATACCAGCTTTCTTAGAAATACTTCACATTTCCTCCCAATTACACTACTTCACACTCCTAACAATCAGACGGCTGTTTCATCTCCCAAATGTGTTTCTGCCAGAAAAACCAGTTGTCTCTTAAATATATGAAGCTTTCTTCATATACAATCCTCAAGATGACATTTTCTCCAAAAAGAGGACATTTTCTCCCAGAAATACCTGGACTCTTCAGAATATTTCCCATTTCCTCCCGAATATACAACATTACAATCCTCAAGAGGACAGTTTCTCCCCAAAATGTGCCATTTTATCACAGATAGACCATTTTATATCCAGCAGAGCTCATTTTCTCCCAGAAATACCACTACTCCAAGAAACAGCTCCCAGTTTCTAAGAAAAATTTCCAAGAAAAGCTGCTTCACACTACCCAAGATCACACTTACTCCCACCAAGATGGCATTTTGTCACAGAAATACCAGCTTCTGCCCCCCAAAATACGACATTTTCTCTCCAAAACAAGACATTTTCTCCCAGAAATACCACTGCTCTTAGAAATACCTCCCCTTTCATCCCAAGAATACTACTTGACGCTCCTCGAGATCACACTTACTCCCATCTAAATAGCCTTTTCTCCCAGGCACACCAGGTTTCACCCAAATACACCACATTTTCTCCCACAAAGACCCCTTTCCTCCCAAAGATGGGATACGTTCTCCCAGAAATACCAGCTTCTTCTTCCAAATACGGCCTTTTTCCCAAAATACCAGCTTTCTCACAAACACCTGTCATTTTCCAACCAAGGATGCTACTATCTCCCCGAAACAGCACTTTGCTGAGAAATACCTGACATTTGCTCTCCAAAAGACTACTTGACACTCCTCCAGAGGACATTGTCTCCCCTATTTACCATATGTTTTCCCCCCAACACACCACTTGGCACACCAAAGCGACCACAGTTGCTCTCCGATACAAGACATTCTTTCCCACCCTTTCCCACTTCACTCCCTCAACTATCTCATTTGCTCCCAGAAATAACGCTACTCTTAGAAATACCTCCTTTTCCTCCCAAATCTACTCCATGACACGCCTCCTGATGACACTTACTCCCAGACTGGGGGCATTTTCGAACAGAAATACCACTTGGATCCCAAAGAGATGGCCTTTTCCCTCTCAAGCATCCCTTTTCTCACAAGTACCTGGCATTTTCTCCCAGAAACACCAGCTTTCTCACAGGTACCTGACCTTCTCCCCCCCACATCAGACATTTTCTCCCAGAAATACCAGGACTCATACGAATAGTTCCCATTTCCTCCCCAATAGACAACATTACACTCCTCAAGAAGACACTTTCTTCCAGAAATGTGGCATTTCATCACACATACACCATCTTTATCCCCAAGACAGCTCATTTTCTCCCAGAAATACCACTACTCCAAGAAACAGCTCCCAGTTTCTAACACAAATGCTGCTTTACACTCCCCCAGATCACACTTACTCCCATCAAGATGGCATTTTGACACAGAAATACCAGCTTCTGCCCCCCAAAACAGCACATTTTCTCCCAAAACAAGACATTTTCTCCCAGAAATACCACTGCTCTTAGAAATACCTCCCGTTTCATCCCAAGAATACTACTTGACGCTCCTCAAGATCACACTTACTCCCATCTAAATGGCCTTTTCTCCCAGGCACACCAGGTTTCACCCAAATACACCACATTTTCTCCCACAAAGACCCCTTTCCTCCCAAAGATGGGATACGTTCTCCCAGAAATACCAGCTTCTTCTTCCAAATACGGCCTTTTTTCCAAAATACCAGCTTTCTCACAAACACCTGTCATTTTCCAACCAAGGATGCTACTATCTCCCCGAAACAGCACTTTGCTGAGAAATACCTGACATTTGCTCTCCAAAAGACTACTTGACACTCCTCCAGAGGACATTGTCTCCCCTATTTACCACGTTTTCTCCCCAACACACCACTTGGCACACCAAAAAGACCGCAGTCGCTCTCCAATACAAGACGTTTTTTCCCACACTGTCCCACTTTTCTCCCTCAACTATCTCCTTTGCTCCCAGAAAGACCACTTTTCCCGTGGAAATTTCACCTGCTCTTCCAAGAAGAGGATATTTGCTCCCACAAATACCCCTTCTCTTACAACTGACACACGCTTGCTCCCAAAAAGCCTCCATGACAAGACCAAATGGGACACTTGCAACCAAGAAGAGGACACTTGCTCCCACAAAGACCACTTTTCTCCCCAAGACAGGAGGTTTTCTCCCCATTGGATGACATTTTCGGGAAGAAAGGCCTGTTTTCTTCCCTCAGGACGACATTTTCTTCCCCAAAGACCACATTTGCTCCCAGAAATGCCGCTACTCTTAGAAATACCTCCTTTTCCTCCCAAATCTACTCCATGACACGCCTCCTGATGACACTTACTCCCAGACTGGGGGCATTTTCTAACAGAAATACCACTTGGATCCCAAAGAGATGGCCTTTTCCCTCTCAAGCATCCCTTTTCTCACAAGTACCTGGCATTTTCTCCCAGAAACACCAGCTTTCTCACAGGTACCTGACCTTCTCCCCCCCACATCAGACATTTTCTCCCAGAAATACCAGGACTCATACGAATAGTTCCCATTTCCTCCCCAATAGACAACATTACACTCCTCAAGAAGACACTTTCTTCCAGAAATGTGGCATTTCATCACACATACACCATCTTTATCCCCAAGACAGATCATTTTCTCCCAGAAATACCACTACTCCAAGAAACAGCTCCCAGTTTCTAACACAAATGCTGCTTTACACTCCCCCAGATCACACTTACTCCCATCAAGATGGCATTTTGACACAGAAATACCAGCTTCTGCCCCCCAAAACAGCACATTTTCTCCCAAAACAAGACATTTTCTCCCAGAAATACCACTGCTCTTAGAAATACCTCCCGTTTCATCCCAAGAATACTACTTGACGCTCCTCAAGATCACACTTACTCCCATCTAAATGGCCTTTTCTCCCAGGCACACCAGGTTTCACCCAAATACACCACATTTTCTCCCACAAAGACCCCTTTCCTCCCAAAGATGGGATACGTTCTCCCAGAAATACCAGCTTCTTCTTCCAAATACGGCCTTTTTTCCAAAATACCAGCTTTCTCACAAACACCTGTCATTTTCCAACCAAGGATGCTACTATCTCCCCGAAACAGCACTTTGCTGAGAAATACCTGACATTTGCTCTCCAAAAGACTACTTGACACTCCTCCAGAGGACATTGTCTCCCCTATTTACCACGTTTTCTCCCCAACACACCACTTGGCACACCAAAAAGACCGCAGTCGCTCTCCAATACAAGACGTTTTTTCCCACACTGTCCCACTTTTCTCCCTCAACTATCTCCTTTGCTCCCAGAAAGACCACTTTTCCCGTGGAAATTTCACCTGCTCTTCCAAGAAGAGGATATTTGCTCCCACAAATACCCCTTCTCTTACAACTGACACACGCTTGCTCCCAAAAAGCCTCCATGACAAGACCAAATGGGACACTTGCAACCAAGAAGAGGACACTTGCTCCCACAAAGACCACTTTTCTCCCCAAGACAGGAGGTTTTCTCCCCATTGGATGACATTTTCGGGAAGAAAGGCCTGTTTTCTTCCCTCAGGACGACATTTTCTTCCCCAAAGACCACATTTGCTCCCAGAAATGCCGCTACTCTTAGAAATACCTCCTTTTCCTCCCAAATCTACTCCATGACACGCCTCCTGATGACACTTACTCCCAGACTGGGGGCATTTTCTAACAGAAATACCACTTGGATCCCAAAGAGATGGCCTTTTCCCTCTCAAGCATCCCTTTTCTCACAAGTACCTGGCATTTTCTCCCAGAAACACCAGCTTTCTCACAGGTACCTGACCTTCTCCCCCCCACATCAGACATTTTCTCCCAGAAATACCAGGACTCATACGAATAGTTCCCATTTCCTCCCCAATAGACAACATTACACTCCTCAAGAGGACACTTTCTTCCAGAAATGGGGCATTTCATCACACATACACCATCTTTATCCCCAAGACAGCTCATTTTCTCCCAGAAATACCACTACTCCAAGAAACAGCTCCCAGTTTCTAACACAAATGCTGCTTTACACTCCCCCAGATCACACTTACTCCCATCAAGATGGCATTTTGACACAGAAATACCAGCTTCTGCCCCCCAAAACAGCACATTTTCTCCCAAAACAAGACATTTTCTCCCAGAAATACCACTGCTCTTAGAAATACCTCCCGTTTCATCCCAAGAATACTACTTGACGCTCCTCAAGATCACACTTACTCCCATCTAAATGGCCTTTTCTCCCAGGCACACCAGGTTTCACCCAAATACACCACATTTTCTCCCACAAAGACCCCTTTCCTCCCAAAGATGGGATACGTTCTCCCAGAAATACCAGCTTCTTCTTCCAAATACGGCCTTTTTTCCCAAAATACCAGCTTTCTCACAAACACCTGTCATTTTTACCACGTTTTCTCCCCAACACACCACTTGGCACACCAAAAAGACCGCAGTCACTCTCCAATACAAGACGTTTTTTCCCACACTGTCCCACTTTTCTCCCTCATCTATGTCATTCTCCCAGTTTTTTTCAAATTCGGTGACATTTTGTATTTTATATGCCCTTTTCTCACCCAGACGATGGCATTTGCTCCCGAAAAGAACTCATTACCAGCTTTCTCCAGTCCAATGAGATTAGCTCCCAGGAATACTGTTTTTTGCCCAAACACATGATATATTCCACCACTACTGTCTTATTTTAATCCTAAGGAATTTATTTTTTTCCTGACTTTTGGCATTTCCTTCCGGAAATACCTCCTTCCTCCCAAATACCTGGCTTTTCCTCCCACAAGTCCTACTTCGCCATCTTAAAGAGGGCATTTCCTCCCCAAAGAAGGTGACTTGCTCCCTGAAAAATCCAGCTTTCTCCCCTAACAGATAACGTTTTCTACCAGAAATTCACTTTTCATAGATATGCTTTGCGATTCATCCACAAAATACTATACGACAATGCCAAAGGTGACTTTTTCCAACAAAAATACCATCTTTTCTCCCACAGATACCACCATTCTCCCAAACAGATGACATTTGCTACCACAAATAATTCTTCACCCTCCACAGGATGGTACTTACCATCACAATTTTCTAGACTCCATATCACAGTTTCCTCCCAAATTAGATTTCCTTCCAGACATACCAGCATTCCCCGAAATACAGGACATTTTCCCCCGGAAATACCATCTTTTCTCCCACAAATGCCAGCTTTCTTAGAAATACTTCCCATTTCCTCCCAATTAGGCTGTATGGCACTTAGTTATGCCCAATCGTACGGCTTTTTATCACACAAGTTGCATTTTTGTCCCAAATACACGACATATAATGACAGCGATACCATTTTTCTCCCATGTTCGTGACATTTCCTGTAAGAAATACCAGTTCTCTCTTCAATGTGGGACGTTTCCTTCCTGAAATATTAGCTTTGTCACCAATGCATTATCTCTCCCTCCCTCAATCAAAAGAGGAGACTGTTTCCAGGGAATTTTCTTAAAAATACCTCATACTTTCTCCAAGAAGTTCGTTATTATAATCCTCCAGATGACACTTTCACCCAAAACTGGGAGATTTTCTCTCAGAAATGCATGCTTCTCCCCCACTGAACGGCATCTTCTCCCCAAATTAGGACATTATCTCCCAGAAATACCACATTTCTCCAATCGCCCGGAAATACAGCCTATCGCCAAATCGATGACATTTTCCACTAGAAATGCTCCATTTCCCCCAAATAAATGACATTTTCTCCCCACAGAAGGAGATTTCATTTATTCATGATAAACCATGATTCTCCCAAAGAGATGACATTTTCTACCAGAAACAGGTTTTTCTTAAATATACGTCCCGGTTTTGGGGTGGTTCTCCGTTTCTACAATTCTGAAGAACGTTATAGAAAGTCGAGATCGATCGATTCTTGCCTGCGGACAAAAACTCCCTGATCGGAGGAAAAGCGGTAGGCTGAATTCGCACGTTCTCGGCATCGCAATTTCGCTATTTCGCTCTCGTGGGGCGAAAGCGGCACTCGCGGTGAACAGCTACGGAGAGTTTGCAGTTGCTGGCCGCTTATTCGCGCTTCGCCCGGAAAGTCGCTTTCAGCCTTCAGCAGCGGTCTCGTTTCACTCGCATGCCGAGAAAGAGCGACTTCAGCCGGATGCTTTTTTCCGACGAGCGCCTTCTTCTGCGCACATCGCCAAGGAGCGGTTCTGATTTCTCCATGTGTCCATGCAGAATGCACTACGATTCTCTCTCATTCTTATCCCTTTATTCCTAACAACATTTCGTTTTCGTGTTTTTCTCCGATGCTACAACTTCAGCATTCTGTGTCGAATGCAGTAAAAGAAAAAGTCCCTCTGATAAGGCAGATGGAAGTACCAGGAGTGACAGACGTTGTGCTTTCACAGACGACGCTCTAGATAGTCGGGAATTGTGGATTCTTTCCTGCGGAGAAAAAACCCTGTTTTCTGGCAATGCAGTACGCTGAATTCGCTCGTTCTCGGCATCGCAATTCGGCTGCTTCGCTCTCGTGGGACGAAAGCGGCACGCGCTGAACCGCTACGGAGAGTTTGCAGTTGCAGGCCGGTAATTTGCGGTTCTCCCCGAAAGACGCTTTCAGGCTTCAGCAGCGGTCTCGCTTCTCTCGGATGCCGAGAAAGAGCGACTTCAGCCGGATGCTTTTTTCCGACGAGCGCCTTCTTCTGCGCACATCGCCAAGGAGCTGTTCTGACTTCTCCTTGTGTCCATGCAGAATGCACGACGCTTCTCTCTCATTATAATGTCTTTCCCTTTATTCCTAGCGACATTTCGTTTTCGTGTTTTTCTCCGATGCTACACTTCAGCATTCTCTGACGAGTAGAGTTGAAGCGAATAGCCCCTCTAATAAGGCAGCTAGAAGTTCGAGGAGCGACACACGTTGTGCTTTCAGGAAGGACGTTACAGGAAGTCGTGAGCTGTGGTTTCTTTCCTGCGAAGAAAAAAGCCCCTGTTCTCATGCAATGCAGTACGCTGAATTCGCACGTTCTCGGCATCGCAATTCGGCTGCTTCGCTCTCGTGGGACGAAAGCGGCAAGCGCTGAACCGCTCCGGAGAGTTTGCAGTTGCTGGCCGGTAATTTGCGGTTCTCCCCGAAAGACGCTTTCGGCCTTCAGCAGCGGTCTCGTTTCTCTCGGATGCCGAGAAAGAGCGACTTCAGCCGGATGCTATTCTCCGACGAGCGGCTGCTTCTGCGCACATCGCCAAGGAGCGCTTCTGACTTCTCCTTGTGTCCATGCAGAATGCACGACTCTTCTCTCTCATTATAATGTCTTTCCCTTTATTCCTAGCGACATTTCGTTTTCGTGTTTTTCTCCGATGCTACACTTCAGCATTCTCTGACGAGTAGAGTTGAAGCGAATAGCCCCTCTAATAAGGCAGCTTGAAGTTCGAGGAGCGACACACGTTGTGCTTTCAGGAAGGACGTTTCAGGAAGTCGTGAGCTGTGGTTTCTTTCCTGCGGAGAAAAAAGCCCCTGTTTTCAGGCAATGCAGTACGCTGAATTCGCACGTTCTCGGCATCGCAATTCGGCTACTTCGCTCTCGTGGTTCGAAAGCGGCACTCGCGATGAACCGCTATGGAGAGTTTGCAGTTGCTGGCCGAGAAAGCGCCGTTCTCCCCGAATGCCGCATTCAGCCTTCAGCAGCTGTCTCGTTTCTCTCGGATGCCGAGAAAGAGCGACTTCAGCCCGATGCTATTCTCCGACGAGCGGCTTCTTCTGCGCACATCGCCAAGGAGCGGTTCTGACTTCTCCTTGTGTCCATGCAGAATGCACTGCGCTTCTCTCTCACTATTCTGACTTAACCTTTTTTCCTATCTTTTGAGTGGTTTTTCGTTGCTGCTGCACTTTTGCATTCTGTGGCGATTATGGTGGAAGTAAAAAATACAGTATAACAAATCAGCTAGAAGTTCGATGTGCGACACACTTTGTCCTTTCAGGGAGGACGTTACAAAAAGTCGAGAGTTGTGGATTCTTTCCTGCGGAGAAAAAAGCCCCTGTTTTCAGGCAATGCAGTACGCTGAATTCGCACGTTCTCGGCATCGCAATTCGGCTACTTCGCTCTCGTGCGTCGAAAGCGGCACTCGCGATGAACCGCTATGGAGAGTTTGCAGTTGCTGGCCGAGAAAGCGCCGTTCTCCCCGAATGCCGCATTCAGGCTTCAGCAGCGGTCTCGTTTCTCTCGGATGCCGAGAAAGAGCGACTTCAGCCGGATGCTTTTTTCCGACGAGCGCCTTCTTCTGCGCACATCGCCAAGGAGCGCTTCTGACTTCTCCTTGTGTCCATGCAGAATGCACTGCGCTTCTCTCTCACTATTCTGACTTAACCTTTTTTCCTATCTTTTGAGTGGTTTTTCGTTGCTGCTGCACTTTTGCATTCTGTGGCGATTATGGTGGAAGTAAAAATACAGTATAACAAATCAGCTAGAAGTTCGATGTGCGACACACTTTGTCCTTTCAGGGAGGACGTTACAAAAAGTCGAGAGTTGTGGATTCTTTCCTGCGGAGAAAAAAGCCCCTGTTCTCATGCAATGCAGTACGCTGAATTCGCACGTCCTCGGCATCGCAATTCGACTACTTCGCTCTCGTGGTTCGAAAGCGGCACTCGCGGTGAACAGCTACGGAGAGTTTGCAGTTGCTGGCCGCTTATTCGCGCTTCGCCCGGAAAGTCGCTTTTAACCTTCAGCAGCGGTCTCGTTTCACTCGGATGCCGAGAAAGAGCGACTTCAGCCGGATGCTTTTTTCCGACGAGCAGCTTCTTCTGCGCACATCGCAAAGGAGCGGTTCTGATTTCTCCATGTGTCCATGCAGAATGCACTACGATTCTCTCTCATTCTTATCCCTTTATTCCTCACAACATTTCGTTTTTGTGTTTTTCTCCGAAGCTACAACTTCAGCATTCTGTGTCGAATGCAGTAAAAGAGAAAAGTCCCTCTGATAAGGCAGCTAGAAGTTCCCGGAGTGACAGACGTTGTGCTTTCACAGAGGACGCTCTAGAAAGTCGGGAATTGCGGATTCTTTCCTGCGAAGAAAAAACCCTGTTTTCTGGCAATGCAGTACGCTGAATTCGCACGTTCTCGGCATCGCAATTCGGCTACTTCGCTCTCTTGGGGCGAAAGCGGCACTCCTGCTGAACCGCTCCGGAGAGTTTGCAGTTGCTGGCCGGTAAAACGCGGTTCTCCCCGAAAGACGCTTTCAGGCTTCAGCAGCGGTCTCGTTTCTCTCGGATGCCGAGAAAGAGCGACTTCAGCCGGAAGCTTTTTTCCGACGAGCGGCTTCTTCTGCGCACATCGCAAAGGAGCGGTTCTGATTTCTCCATGTGTCCATGCAGAATGCACTACGATTCTCTCTCATTCTTATCCCTTTATTCCTCACAACATTTCGTTTTCGTGTTTTTCTCCGATGCTACAACTTCAGCATTCTGTGACGAAGGCAGTAAAAGCGAAAAGTCCCTCTGATAAGGCAGCTAGAAGTTCCAGGAGTGACAGACGTTGTGATTTCAGAGAGGAAGTTACAGAAAGTCGGGAATTGTGGATTCTTTCCTGCGAAGAAAAAACCCTGATTTCAGGCAATGCAGTATGCTGAATTCGAACATTCTTGGCATAGGAATACCGCTATTACGCTCTCTTGGGTCGAAAGCGGCACGCGCTGAACCGCTCCGGAGAGTTTGCATTTGCTGGCCGGTAAAACGCGGTTCTCCCCGAAAGACGCTTTCAGGCTTCAGCAGCGGTCTCGTTTCTCTCGGATGCCGAGAAAGAGCGACTTCAGCCGGATGCTTTTTTCCGACGAGCGGCTCCTTCTACGCACATCGTAAAGGAGCGGCTCTGACTTCTCCATGTGTCCATGCATTCTGCACTACGCTTCTCTCTCATTCTTCTGTCTTTCCCGTTATTCCTATCTTTTGAGTGGTTTCTCGTTGCTGCTACACGTGAGAATTCTGTGACGAATAGAATAGAAGGGAAAACCCACTCTAATAAGGCAGCTAGAAGTTCGAGGAGCGACACACGTTGTGCTCTCAGGGAGAACGTTACAGAGAGTCGGGTGCCATTCTTTCTGTACTGCGGAGAAAAAAGCCCCTGCTTGCAGGCAATGCGATAGCCTGATGTCGCACATTCTCGGCACCCGAGAAAGACGAGATTGCTGCTGAAGCCACAAAGCGGCACCCGCGGTCAACAGCTGCGGAGAGTTTGAGTCGCTGGAAACTGCTGCATGGTCGCCTTGTGTACAGGCAGAATTCTCCACGCTGTGCTACGTAGGCAGTGCTTATATCCTTCTTTCGACTGACAGTTGGCATTCGTAAGGAATACGACCTTACAATCCAAAATACCAAATTACTCAGAAATATCACATTGTCCCCGAGAAATACCAGTCTCATTCAACGAATAGGAGCTTTTAACCACGAAAAGGGACATTTCATATCACAAATACCAGCATTCTCCAAAAAAAGACATTTTCCAAAGGAATATCACTTTTTTCGCTAATATATGAAAATTTTCTCAGGAAATAACAATTTTCCGAACTCTTTTGAAAGGAAAGGATCATAAATTTGTGAAAAACGTGGAATGTCTGAAAGAAAACGCCACACCTAGGGGAAAAATATATAATCTTTGAGAAAAATGACAGATATTTCACCTAAAAATGGTATATCGGAGGGAAATTGTCAGTTGCTTTATATTTTCGGAGAAATAACACAGCGTATCTGGAGAAAACTTGAGCATTTGAATGAAACATTCCAATTAGGGGAGAAAATACCATATTCCAGAGAAAGAAATCACATATCCAACTGCAATACAGTATTTCTGAAAGAAAATGCCACATTTTTAGGGGAAAATTACAAAAAGAAAAAGAAAAAAATTTCACAGCAAAGTGCTGTTTCGGGGAGGTAGTGGCATCCTTGGTTGGAAAATGGCAGGTGTTTGTGAGAAAGCTGGTATTTTGGGAAAAAAGGCCGTATTTGGAAGAAGAAGCTGGTATTTCTGGGAGAACGTATCCCATCTTTGGGAGGAAAGGGGTCTTTGTGGGAGAAAATGTGGTGTATTTGGGTGAAACCTGGTGTGCCTGGGAGAAAAGGCCATTTAGATGGGAGTAAGTGTGATCTTGAGGAGCGTCAGGTAGTATTCTTGGGATGAAACGGGAGGTATTTCTAAGAGCAGTGGTATTTCTGGGAGAAAATGTCTTGTTTTGGGAGAAAATGTGCTGTTTTGGGGGGCAGAAGCTGGTATTTCTGTGTCAAAATGCCATCTTGATGGGAGTAAGTGTGATCTGGGGGAGTGTCAAGCAGCATTTGTGTTAGAAACTGGGAGCTGTTTCTTGGAGTAGTGGTATTTCTGGGAGAAAATGAGCTGTCTTGGGGATAAAGATGGTGTATGTGTGATGAAATGCCACATTTCTGGAAGAAAGTGTCCTCTTGAGGAGTGTAATGTTGTCTATTGGGGAGGAATTGGGAAGTATTCGTATGAGTCCTGGTATTTCTGGGAGAAAATGTCTGATGTGGGGGGGAGAAGGTCCTGTATCTGTGAGAAAGCTGGTGTTTCTGGGAGAAAATGCCAGGTACTTGTGAGAAAAGGGATGCTTGAGAGGGAAAAGGCCATCTCTTTGGGATCCAAGTGGTATTTCTGTTAGAAAATGCCCCCAGTCTGGGAGTAAGTGTCATCAGGAGGCGTGTCATGGAGTAGATTTGGGAGGAAAAGGAGGTATTTCTAAGAGTAGCGTTATTTCTGGGAGCAAATGTGGTCTCTGGGGAAGAAAATGTCCTCCTGAGGGAAGAAAACAGGCCTTTCTTCCCGAAAATGTCATCCAATGGGGAGAAAATCTCCTGTCTTGGGGAGAAAAGTGGTCTTTGTGGGAGCAAGTGTCCTCTTCTTGGTTGCAAGTGTCCCATTTGGTCTTGTCACGGAGGCTTTTTGGGAGCAAGCGTGTGTCAGTTGTCAGAGAAGGGGTATTTGTGGGAGCAAATATCCTCTTCTTGGAAGAGCAGGTGAAATTTCCACGGGAAAAGTGGTCTTTCTGGGAGCAAAGGAGATAGTTGAGGGAGAGAAGTGGGAAAGGATGGGAAAGAATGTCTTGTATCGGAGAGCAACTGTGGTCTCTTTGGTGTGCCAAGTGGTGTGTTGGGGAGAAAACGTGGTAAATAGGGGAGACAATGTCCTCTGGAGGAGTGTCAAGTAGTCTTTTGGAGAGCAAATGTCAGGTATTTCTCAGCAAAGTGCTGTTTCGGGGAGATAGTAGCATCCTTGGTTGGAAAATGACAGGTGTTTGTGAGAAAGCTGGTATTTTGGGAAAAAAGGCCGTATTTGGAAGAAGAAGCTGGTATTTCTGGGAGAACGTATCCCATCTTTGGGAGGAAAGGGGTCTTTGTGGGAGAAAATGTGGTGTATTTGCGTGAAACCTGGTGTGCCTGGGAGAAAAGGCTATTTAGATGGGAGTAAGTGTGATCTTGAGGAGCGTCAGGTAGTATTCTTGGGATGAAACGTGAGGTATTTCTAAGAGCAGTGGTATTTCTGGGAGAAAATGTCTTGTTTTGGGAGAAAATGTGCTGTTTTGGGGGGCAGAAGCTGGTATTTCTGTGACAAAATGCCATCTTGATTGGAGTAAGTGTGATCTGGGGGAGTGTAAAGCAGCATTTGTGTTAGAAACTGGGAGCTGTTTCTTGGAGTAGTGGTATTTCTGGGAGAAAATGAGCTGTCTTGGGGATAAAGATGGTGTATGTGTGATGAAATGCCACATTTCTGGAAGAAAGTGTCCTCTTGAGGAGTGTAATGTTGTCTATTGGGGAGGAAATGGGAACTATTCGTATGAG
Source organism: Chrysolophus pictus (assembly GCA_037305975.1). Classification (NCBI taxonomy): domain Eukaryota; kingdom Metazoa; phylum Chordata; class Aves; order Galliformes; family Phasianidae; genus Chrysolophus; species Chrysolophus pictus. The sequence goes on along the minus strand of CM074581.1, from coordinate 35,841,410 downwards.
TCCTGGTATTTCTGGGAGAAAATGTCTGATGTGGGGGGGAGAAGGTCCTGTATCTGTGAGAAAGCTGGTGTTTCTGGGAGAAAATGCCAGGTACTTGTGAGAAAAGGGATGCTTGAGAGGGAAAAGGCCATCTCTTTGGGATCCAAGTGGTATTTCTGTTAGAAAGTGCCCCCAGTCTGGGAGTAAGTGTCATCAGGAGGCGTGTCATGGAGTAGATTTGGGAGGAAAGGGAGGTATTTCTAAGAGTAGCGGCATTTCTGGGAGCAAATGTGGTCTTTGGGGAAGAAAATGTCCTCCTGAGGGAAGAAAACAGGCCTTTCTTCCCGAAAATGTCATCCAATGGGGAGAAAATCTCCTGTCTTGGGGAGAAAAGTGGTCTTTCTGGGAGCAAGTGTCCTCTTCTTGGTTGCAAGTGTCCCATTTGGTCTTGTCACGGAGGCTTTTTGGGAGCAAGCGTGTGTCAGTTGTCAGAGAAGGGGTATTTGTGGGAGCAAATATCCTCTTCTTGGAAGAGCAGGTGAAATTTCCACGGGAAAAGTGGTCTTTCTGGGAGCAAAGGAGATAGTTGAGGGAGAGAAGTGGGAAAGGGTGGGAAAGAATGTCTTGTATCGGAGAGCAACTGTGGTCTCTTTGGTGTGCCAAGTGGTGTGTTGGGGAGAAAACGTGGTAAATAGGGGAGACAATGTCCTCTGGAGGAGTGTCAAGTAGTCTTTTGGAGAGCAAATGTCAGGTATTTCTCAGCAAAGTGCTGTTTCGGGGAGATAGTAGCATCCTTGGTTGGAAAATGACAGGTGTTTGTGAGAAAGCTGGTATTTTGGGAAAAAAGGCCGTATTTGGAAGAAGAAGCTGGTATTTCTGGGAGAACGTATCCCATCTTTGGGAGGAAAGGGGTCTTTGTGGGAGAAAATGTGGTGTATTTGGGTGAAACCTGGTGTGCCTGGGAGAAAAGGCCATTTAGATGGGAGTAAGTGTGATCTTGAGGAGCGTCAGGTAGTATTCTTGGGATGAAACGGGAGGTATTTCTAAGAGCAGTGGTATTTCTGGGAGAAAATGTCTTGTTTTGGGAGAAAATGTGCTGTTTTGGGGGGCAGAAGCTGGTATTTCTGTGTCAAAATGCCATCTTGATGGGAGTAAGTGAGATCTGGGGGAGTGTAAAGCAGCATTTGTGTTAGAAACTGGGAGCTGTTTCTTGGAGTAGTGGTATTTCTGGGAGAAAATGAGCTGTCTTGGGGATAAAGATGGTGTATGTGTGATGAAATGCCACATTTCTGGAAGAAAGTGTCCTCTTGAGGAGTGTAATGTTGTCTATTGGGGAGGAAATGGGAACTATTCGTATGAGTCCTGGTATTTCTGGGAGAAAATGTCTGATGTGGGGGGGAGAAGGTCATGTATCTGTGAGAAAGCAGATGTTTCTGGGAGAAAATGCCAGGTACTTGTGAGAAAAGGGATGCTTGAGAGGGAAACGGCCATCTCTTTGGGATCCAAGTGGTATTTCTGTTAGAAAATGCCCCCAGTCTGGGAGTAAGTGTCATCAGGAGGCGTGTCATGGAGTAGATTTGGGAGGAAAAGGAGGTATTTCTAAGAGTAGCGGCATTTCTGGGAGCAAATGTGGTCTTTGGGGAAGAAAATGTCCTCTGGAGGGAAGAAAACAGGCCTTTCTTCCCGAAAATGTCATCCAATGGGGAGAAAATCTCCTCTCTTGAGGAGAAAAGTGGTCTTTGTGGGTGCAAGTGTCCTCATCTTGGTTGCAAGTGTCCCATTTGGTCTTGTCACGGAGGCTTTTTGGGAGCAAGCGTGTGTCAGTTGTCAGAGAAGGGGTATTTGTGGGAGCAAATATCCTCTTCTTGGAAGAGAAGGAGAAAGTTCCACGGGAAAAGTGGTCTTTCTGGGAGCAAAGGAGATAGTTGAGGGAGAGAAGTGGGAAAGGGTGGGAAAGAATGTCTTGTATCGGAGAGCAACTGTGGTCTCTTTGGTGTGCCAAGTGGTGTGTTGGGGAGAAAACGTGGTAAATAGGGGAGACAATGTCCTCTGGAGGAGTGTCAAGTAGTCTTTTGGAGAGCAAATGTCAGGTATTTCTCAGCAAAGTGCTGTTTCGGGGAGATAGTAGCATCCTTGGTTGGAAAATGACAGGTGTTTGTGAGAAAGCTGGTATTTTGGGAAAAAAGGCCGTATTTGGAAGAAGAAGCTGGTATTTCTGGGAGAACGTATCCCATCTTTGGAAGGAAAGGGGTCTTTGTGGGAGAAAATGTGGTGTATTTGGGTGAAACCTGGTGTGCCTGGGAGAAAAGGCCATTTAGATGGGAGTAAGTGTGATCTTGAGGAGCGTCAAGTAGTATTCTTGGGATGAAACGTGAGGTATTTCTAAGAGCAGTGGTATTTCTGGGAGAAAATGTCTTGTTTGGGGAGAAAATGTGCTGTTTTGGGGGGCAGAAGCTGGTATTTCTGTGTCAAAATGCCATCTTGATGGGAGTAAGTGTGATCTGGGGGAGTGTAAAGCAGCATTTGTGTTAGAAACTGGGAGCTGTTTCTTGGAGTAGTGGTATTTCTGGGAGAAAATGAGCTGTCTTGGGGATAAAGATGGTGTATGTGTGATGAAATGCCCCATTTCTGGAAGAAAGTGTCCTCTTGAGGAGTGTAATGTTGTCTATTGGGGAGGAAATGGGAACTATTCGTATGAGTCCTGGTATTTCTGGGAGAAAATGTCTGATGTGGGGGGGAGAAGGTCCTGTATCTGTGAGAAAGCAGATGTTTCTGGGAGAAAATGCCAGGTACTTGTGAGAAAAGGGATGCTTGAGAGGGAAACGGCCATCTCTTTGGGATCCAAGTGGTATTTCTGTTAGAAAATGCCCCCAGTCTGGGAGTAAGTGTCATCAGGAGGCGTGTCATGGTGTAGATGTAGGAGGAAAAGGAGGTATTTCTAAGAGTAGCGGCATTTCTGGGAGCAAATGTCGTCTTTGGGGAAGAAAATGTCCTCCTGAGGGAAGAAAACAGGCCTTTCTTCCCGAAAATGTCATCCAATGGGGAGAAAATCTCCTCTCTTGAGGAGAAAAGTGGTCTTTGTGGGTGCAAGTGTCCTCTTCTTGGTTGCAAGTGTCCCATTTGGTCTTGTCACGGAGGCTTTTTGGGAGCAAGCGTGTGTCAGTTGTCAGAGAAGGGGTATTTGTGGGAGCAAATATCCTCTTCTTGGAAGAGCAGGTGAAATTTCCACGGGAAAAGTGGTCTTTCTGGGAGCAAAGGAGATAGTTGAGGGAGAGAAGTGGGAAAGGGTGGGAAAGAATGTCTTGTATCGGAGAGCAACTGTGGTCTCTTTGGTGTGCCAAGTGGTGTGTTGGGGAGAAAACGTGGTAAATAGGGGAGACAATGTCCTCTGGAGGAGTGTCAAGTAGTCTTTTGGAGAGCAAATGTCAGGTATTTCTCAGGAAAGTGCTGTTTCGGGGAGATAGTAGCATCCTTGGTTGGAAAATGACAGGTGTTTGTGAGAAAGCTGGTATTTTGGGAAAAAAGGCCGTATTTGGAAGAAGAAGCTGGTATTTCTGGGAGAACGTATCCCATCTTTGGGAGGAAAGGGGTCTTTGTGGGAGAAAATGTGGTGTATTTGGGTGAAACCTGGTGTGCCTGGGAGAAAAGGCCATTTAGATGGGAGTAAGTGTGATCTTGAGGAGCGTCAGGTAGTATTCTTGGGATGAAACGGGAGGTATTTCTAAGAGCAGTGGTATTTCTGGGAGAAAATGTCTTGTTTGGGGAGAAAATGTGCTGTTTTGGGGGGCAGAAGCTGGTATTTCTGTGTCAAAATGCCATCTTGATGGGAGTAAGTGAGATCTGGGGGAGTGTAAAGCAGCATTTGTGTTAGAAACTGGGAGCTGTTTCTTGGAGTAGTGGTATTTCTGGGAGAAAATGAGCTGTCTTGGGGATAAAGATGGTGTATGTGTGATGAAATGCCACATTTCTGGAAGAAAGTGTCCTCTTGAGGAGTGTAATGTTGTCTATTGGGGAGGAAATGGGAACTATTCGTATGAGTCCTGGTATTTCTGGGAGAAAATGTCTGATGTGGGGGGGAGAAGGTCATGTATCTGTGAGAAAGCAGATGTTTCTGGGAGAAAATGCCAGGTACTTGTGAGAAAAGGGATGCTTGAGAGGGAAAAGGCCATCTCTTTGGGATCCAAGTGGTATTTCTGTTAGAAAATGCCCCCAGTCTGGGAGTAAGTGTCATCAGGAGGCGTGTCATGGAGTAGATGTAGGAGGAAAAGGAGGTATTTCTAAGAGTAGCGGCATTTCTGGGAGCAAATGTCGTCTTTGGGGAAGAAAATGTCCTCTGGAGGGAAGAAAACAGGCCTTTCTTCCCGAAAATGTCATCCAATGGGGAGAAAATCTCCTCTCTTGAGGAGAAAAGTGGTCTTTGTGGGTGCAAGTGTCCTCATCTTGGTTGCAAGTGTCCCATTTGGTCTTGTCACGGAGGCTTTTTGGGAGCAAGCGTGTGTCAGTTGTCAGAGAAGGGGTATTTGTGGGAGCAAATATCCTCTTCTTGGAAGAGAAGGAGAAATTTCCACGGGAAAAGTGGTCTTTCTGGGAGCAAAGGAGATAGTTGAGGGAGAGAAGTGGGAAAGGGTGGGAAAGAATGTCTTGTATCGGAGAGCAACTGTGGTCTCTTTGGTGTGCCAAGTGGTGTGTTGGGGAGAAAACGTGGTAAATAGGGGAGACAATGTCCTCTGGAGGAGTGTCAAGTAGTCTTTTGGAGAGCAAATGTCAGGTATTTCTCAGCAAAGTGCTGTTTCGGGGAGATAGTAGCATCCTTGGTTGGAAAATGACAGGTGTTTGTGAGAAAGCTGGTATTTTGGGAAAAAAGGCCGTATTTGGAAGAAGAAGCTGGTATTTCTGGGAGAACGTATCCCATCTTTGGAAGGAAAGGGGTCTTTGTGGGAGAAAATGTGGTGTATTTGGGTGAAACCTGGTGTGCCTGGGAGAAAAGGCCATTTAGATGGGAGTAAGTGTGATCTTGAGGAGCGTCAAGTAGTATTCTTGGGATGAAACGTGAGGTATTTCTAAGAGCAGTGGTATTTCTGGGAGAAAATGTCTTGTTTTGGGAGAAAATGTGCTGTTTTGGGGGGCAGAAGCTGGTATTTCTGTGTCAAAATGCCATCTTGATGGGAGTAAGTGTGATCTGGGGGAGTGTAAAGCAGCATTTGTGTTAGAAAATGGGAGCTGTTTCTTGGAGTAGTGGTATTTCTGGGAGAAAATGAGCTGTCTTGGGGATAAAGATGGTGTATGTGTGATGAAATGCCACATTTCTGGAAGAAAGTGTCCTCTTGAGGAGTGTAATGTTGTCTATTGGGGAGGAAATGGGAACTATTCGTATGAGTCGTGGTATTTCTGTTAGAAAATGCCCCCAGTCTGGGAGTAAGTGTATCAGGAGGCGTGTCATGGTGTAGATGTAGGAGGAAAAGGAGGTATTTCTAAGAGTAGCGGCATTTCTGGGAGCAAATGTCGTCTTTGGGGAAGAAAATGTCCTCCTGAGGGAAGAAAACAGGCCTTTCTTCCCGAAAATGTCATCCAATGGGGAGAAAATCTCCTCTCTTGAGGAGAAAAGTGGTCTTTGTGGGTGCAAGTGTCCTCTTCTTGGTTGCAAGTGTCCCATTTGGTCTTGTCACGGAGGCTTTTTGGGAGCAAGCGTGTGTCAGTTGTCAGAGAAGGGGTATTTGTGGGAGCAAATATCCTCTTCTTGGAAGAGAAGGAGAAATTTCCACGGGAAAAGTGGTCTTTCTGGGAGCAAAGGAGATAGTTGAGGGAGAGAAGTGGGAAAGGGTGGGAAAGAATGTCTTGTATCGGAGAGCAACTGTGGTCTCTTTGGTGTGCCAAGTGGTGTGTTGGGGAGAAAACGTGGTAAATAGGGGAGACAATGTCCTCTGGAGGAGTGTCAAGTAGTCTTTTGGAGAGCAAATGTCAGGTATTTCTCAGCAAAGTGCTGTTTCGGGGAGATAGTAGCATCCTTGGTTGGAAAATGACAGGTGTTTGTGAGAAAGCTGGTATTTTGGGAAAAAAGGCCGTATTTGGAAGAAGAAGCTGGTATTTCTGGGAGAACGTATCCCATCTTTGGGAGGAAAGGGGTCTTTGTGGGAGAAAATGTGGTGTATTTGGGTGAAACCTGGTGTGCCTGGGAGAAAAGGCCATTTAGATGGGAGTAAGTGTGATCTTGAGGAGCGTCAAGTAGTATTCTTGGGATGAAACGGGAGGTATTTCTAAGAGCAGTGGTATTTCTGGGAGAAAATGTCTTGTTTTGGGAGAAAATGTGCTGTTTTGGGGGGCAGAAGCTGGTATTTCTGTGTCAAAATGCCATCTTGATGGGAGTAAGTGAGATCTGGGGGAGTGTAAAGCAGCATTTGTGTTAGAAACTGGGAGCTGTTTCTTGGAGTAGTGGTATTTCTGGGAGAAAATGAGCTGTCTTGGGGATAAAGATGGTGTATGTGTGATGAAATGCCACATTTCTGGAAGAAAGTGTCCTCTTGAGGAGTGTAATGTTGTCTATTGGGGAGGAAATGGGAACTATTCGTATGAGTCCTGGTATTTCTGGGAGAAAATGCCCCCAGTCTGGGAGTAAGTGTCATCAGGAGGCGTGTCATGGTGTAGATGTAGGAGGAAAAGGAGGTATTTCTAAGAGTAGCGGCATTTCTGGGAGCAAATGTCGTCTTTGGGGAAGAAAATGTCCTCCTGAGGGAAGAAAACAGGCCTTTCTTCCCGAAAATGTCATCCAATGGGGAGAAAATCTCCTCTCTTGAGGAGAAAAGTGGTCTTTGTGGGTGCAAGTGTCCTCATCTTGGTTGCAAGTGTCCCATTTGGTCTTGTCACGGAGGCTTTTTGGGAGCAAGCGTGTGTCAGTTGTCAGAGAAGGGGTATTTGTGGGAGCAAATATCCTCTTCTTGGAAGAGCAGGTGAAATTTCCACGGGAAAAGTGGTCTTTCTGGGAGCAAAGGAGATAGTTGAGGGAGAGAAGTGGGAAAGGGTGGGAAAGAATGTCTTGTATCGGAGAGCAACTGTGGTCTCTTTGGTGTGCCAAGTGGTGTGTTGGGGAGAAAACGTGGTAAATAGGGGAGACAATGTCCTCTGGAGGAGTGTCAAGTAGTCTTTTGGAGAGCAAATGTCAGGTATTTCTCAGGAAAGTGCTGTTTCGGGGAGATAGTAGCATCCTTGGTTGGAAAATGACAGGTGTTTGTGAGAAAGCTGGTATTTTGGGAAAAAAGGCCGTATTTGGAAGAAGAAGCTGGTATTTCTGGGAGAACGTATCCCATCTTTGGGAGGAAAGGGGTCTTTGTGGGAGAAAATGTGGTGTATTTGGGTGAAACCTGGTGTGCCTGGGAGAAAAGGCCATTTAGATGGGAGTAAGTGTGATCTTGAGGAGCGTCAGGTAGTATTCTTGGGATGAAACGGGAGGTATTTCTAAGAGCAGTGGTATTTCTGGGAGAAAATGTCTTGTTTTGGGAGAAAATGTGCTGTTTTGGGGGGCAGAAGCTGGTATTTCTGTGTCAAAATGCCATCTTGATGGGAGTAAGTGAGATCTGGGGGAGTGTAAAGCAGCATTTGTGTTAGAAACTGGGAGCTGTTTCTTGGAGTAGTGGTATTTCTGGGAGAAAATGAGCTGTCTTGGGGATAAAGATGGTGTATGTGTGATGAAATGCCACATTTCTGGAAGAAAGTGTCCTCTTGAGGAGTGTAATGTTTTCTATTGGGGAGGAAATGGGAACTATTCGTATGAGTCCTGGTATTTCTGGGAGAAAATGTCTGATGTGGGGGGGAGAAGGTCCTGTATCTGTGAGAAAGCAGATGTTTCTGGGAGAAAATGCCAGGTACTTGTGAGAAAAGGGATGCTTGAGAGGGAAACGGCCATCTCTTTGGGATCCAAGTGGTATTTCTGTTAGAAAATGCCCCCAGTCTGGGAGTAAGTGTCATCAGGAGGCGTGTCATGGAGTAGATGTAGGAGGAAAAGGAGGTATTTCTAAGAGTAGCGGCATTTCTGGGAGCAAATGTGGTCTTTGGGGAAGAAAATGTCCTCCTGAGGGAAGAAAACAGGCCTTTCTTCCCGAAAATGTCATCCAATGGGGAGAAAATCTCCTCTCTTGAGGAGAAAAGTGGTCTTTGTGGGTGCAAGTGTCCTCATCTTGGTTGCAAGTGTCCCATTTGGTCTTGTCACGGAGGCTTTTTGGGAGCAAGCGTGTGTCAGTTGTCAGAGAAGGGGTATTTGTGGGAGCAAATATCCTCTTCTTGGAAGAGCAGGTGAAATTTCCACTGGAAAAGTGGTCTTTCTGGGAGCAAAGGAGATAGTTGAGGGAGAGAAGTGGGAAAGGGTGGGAAAGAATGTCTTGTATCGGAGAGCAACTGTGGTCTCTTTGGTGTGCCAAGTGGTGTGTTGGGGAGAAAACGTGGTAAATAGGGGAGACAATGTCCTCTGGAGGAGTGTCAAGTAGTCTTTTGGAGAGCAAATGTCAGGTATTTCTCAGGAAAGTGCTGTTTCGGGGAGATAGTAGCATCCTTGGTTGGAAAATGACAGGTGTTTGTGAGAAAGCTGGTATTTTGGGAAAAAAGGCCGTATTTGGAAGAAGAAGCTGGTATTTCTGGGAGAACGTATCCCATCTTTGGGAGGAAAGGGGTCTTTGTGGGAGAAAATGTGGTGTATTTGGGTGAAACCTGGTGTGCCTGGGAGAAAAGGCCATTTAGATGGGAGTAAGTGTGATCTTGAGGAGCGTCAAGTAGTATTCTTGGGATGAAACGGGAGGTATTTCTAAGAGCAGTGGTATTTCTGGGAGAAAATGTCTTGTTTGGGGAGAAAATGTGCTGTTTTGGGGGGCAGAAGCTGGTATTTCTGTGTCAAAATGCCATCTTGATGGGAGTAAGTGTGATCTGGGGGAGTGTAAAGCAGCATTTGTGTTAGAAACTGGGAGCTGTTTCTTGGAGTAGTGGTATTTCTGGGAGAAAATGAGCTGTCTTGGGGATAAAGATGGTGTATGTGTGATGAAATGCCACATTTCTGGAAGAAAGTGTCCTCTTGAGGAGTGTAATGTTGTCTATTGGGGAGGAAATGGGAACTATTCGTATGAGTCCTGGTATTTCTGGGAGAAAATGTCTGATGTGGGGGGGAGAAGGTCCTGTATCTGTGAGAAAGCTGGTGTTTCTGGGAGAAAATGCCAGGTACTTGTGAGAAAAGGGATGCTTGAGAGGGAAACGGCCATCTCTTTGGGATCCAAGTGGTATTTCTGTTAGAAAATGCCCCCAGTCTGGGAGTAAGTGTCATCAGGAGGCGTGTCATGGAGTAGATTTGGGAGGAAAAGGAGGTATTTCTAAGAGTAGCGGCATTTCTGGGAGCAAATGTGGTCTTTGGGGAAGAAAATGTCCTCTGGAGGGAAGAAAACAGGCCTTTCTTCCCGAAAATGTCATCCAATGGGGAGAAAATCTCCTCTCTTGAGGAGAAAAGTGGTCTTTGTGGGTGCAAGTGTCCTCTTCTTGGTTGCAAGTGTCCCATTTGGTCTTGTCACGGAGGCTTTTTGGGAGCAAGCGTGTGTCAGTTGTCAGAGAAGGGGTATTTGTGGGAGCAAATATCCTCTTCTTGGAAGAGAAGGAGAAATTTCCACGGGAAAAGTGGTCTTTGTGGGAGCAAATATCCTCTTCTTGGAAGAGAAGGAGAAATTTCCACGGGAAAAGTGGTCTTTCTGGGAGCAAAGGAGATAGTTGAGGGAGAGAAGTGGGAAAGGGTGGGAAAGAATGTCTTGTATCGGAGAGCAACTGTGGTCTCTTTGGTGTGCCAAGTGGTGTGTTGGCGTGAAAACGTGGTAAATAGGGGAGACAATGTCCTCTGGAGGAGTGTCAAGTAGTCTTTTGGAGAGCAAATGTCAGGTATTTCTCAGCAAAGTGCTGTTTCGGGGAGATAGTAGCATCCTTGGTTGGAAAATGACAGGTGTTTGTGAGAAAGCTGGTATTTTGGGAAAAAAGGCCGTATTTGGAAGAAGAAGCTGGTATTTCTGGGAGAACGTATCCCATCTTTGGGAGGAAAGGGGTCTTTGTGGGAGAAAATGTGGTGTATTTGGGTGAAACCTGGTGTGCCTGGGAGAAAAGGCCATTTAGATGGGAGTAAGTGTGATCTTGAGGAGCGTCAAGTAGTATTCTTGGGATGAAACGTGAGGTATTTCTAAGAGCAGTGGTATTTCTGGGAGAAAATGTCTTGTTTTGGGAGAAAATGTGCTGTTTTGGGGGGCAGAAGCTGGTATTTCTGTGTCAAAATGCCATCTTGATGGGAGTAAGTGTGATCTGGGGGAGTGTAAAGCAGCATTTGTGTTAGAAACTGGGAGCTGTTTCTTGGAGTAGTGGTATTTCTGGGAGAAAATGAGCTGTCTTGGGGATAAAGATGGTGTATGTGTGATGAAATGCCACATTTCTGGAAGAAAGTGTCCTCTTGAGGAGTGTAATGTTGTCTATTGGGGAGGAAATGGGAACTATTCGTATGAGTCCTGGTATTTCTGGGAGAAAATGTCTGATGTGGGGGGGAGAAGGTCAGGTACCTGTGAGAAAGCTGGTGTTTCTGGGAGAAAATGCCAGGTACTTGTGAGAAAAGGGATGCTTGAGAGGGAAAAGGCCATCTCTTTGGGATCCAAGTGGTATTTCTGTTAGAAAATGCCAAAAAATCTGGGAGTAAGTGTCATCAGGAGGCGTGTCATGGAGTAGATTTGGGAGGAAAAGGAGGTATTTCTAAGAGTAGCGGCATTTCTGGGAGCAAATGAGGTCTTTGGGGAAGAAAATGTCCTCCTGAGGGAAGAAAACAGGCCTTTCTTCCCGAAAATGTCATCCAATGGGGAGAAAATCTCCTCTCTTGAGGAGAAAAGTTGTCTTTGTGGGAGCAAGTGTCCTCTTCTTGGTTGCAAGTGTCCCATTTGGTCTTGTCACGGAGGCTTTTTGGGAGCAAGCGTGTGTCAGTTGTCAGAGAAGGGGTATTTGTGGGAGCAAATATCCTCTTCTTGGAAGAGCAGGTGAAATTTCCACGGGAAAAGTGGTCTTTCTGGGAGCAAAGGAGATAGTTGAGGGAGAGAAGTGGGAAAGGGTGGGAAAGAATGTCTTGTATCGGAGAGCAACTGTGGTCTCTTTGGTGTGCCAAGTGGTGTGTTGGGGAGAAAACGTGGTAAATAGGGGAGACAATGTCCTCTGGAGGAGTGTCAAGTAGTCTTTTGGAGAGCAAATGTCAGGTATTTCTCAGCAAAGTGCTGTTTCGGGGAGATAGTAGCATCCTTGGTTGGAAAATGACAGGTGTTTGTGAGAAAGCTGGTATTTTGGGAAAAAAGGCCGTATTTGGAAGAAGAAGCTGGTATTTCTGGGAGAACGTATCCCATCTTTGGGAGGAAAGGGGTCTTTGTGGGAGAAAATGTGGTGTATTTGGGTGAAACCTGGTGTGCCTGGGAGAAAAGGCCATTTAGATGGGAGTAAGTGTGATCTTGAGGAGCGTCAAGTAGTATTCTTGGGATGAAACGTGAGGTATTTCTAAGAGCAGTGGTATTTCTGGGAGAAAATGTTTTGGGAGAAAATGTGCTGTTTTGGGGGGCAGAAGCTGGTATTTCTGTGTCAAAATGCCATCTTGATGGGAGTAAGTGTGATCTGGGGGAGTGTAAAGCAGCATTTGTGTTAGAAACTGGGAGCTGTTTCTTGGAGTAGTGGTATTTCTGGGAGAAAATGAGCTGTCTTGGGGATAAAGATGGTGTATGTGTGATGAAATGCCACATTTCTGGAAGAAAGTGTCCTCTTGAGGAGTGTAATGTTGTCTATTGGGGAGGAAATGGGAACTATTCGTATGAGTCCTGGTATTTCTGGGAGAAAATGTCTGATGTGGGGGGGAGAAGGTCATGTATCTGTGAGAAAGCAGATGTTTCTGGGAGAAAATGCCAGGTACTTGTGAGAAAAGGGATGCTTGAGAGGGAAACGGCCATCTCTTTGGGATCCAAGTGGTATTTCTGTTAGAAAGTGCCCCCAGTCTGGGAGTAAGTGTCATCAGGAGGCGTGTCATGGAGTAGATTTGGGAGGAAAAGGAGGTATTTCTAAGAGTAGCGGCATTTCTGGGAGCAAATGTCGTCTTTGGGGAAGAAAATGTCCTCCTGAGGGAAGAAAACAGGCCTTTCTTCCCGAAAATGTCATCCAATGGGGAGAAAATCTCCTCTCTTGAGGAGAAAAGTGGTCTTTGTGGGTGCAAGTGTCCTCTTCTTGGTTGCAAGTGTCCCATTTGGTCTTGTCACGGAGGCTTTTTGGGAGCAAGCGTGTGTCAGTTGTCAGAGAAGGGGTATTTGTGGGAGCAAATATCCTCTTCTTGGAAGAGAAGGAGAAATTTCCACGGGAAAAGTGGTCTTTCTGGGAGCAAAGGAGATAGTTGAGGGAGAGAAGTGGGAAAGGGTGGGAAAGAATGTCTTGTATCGGAGAGCAACTGTGGTCTCTTTGGTGTGCCAAGTGGTGTGTTGGGGAGAAAACGTGGTAAATAGGGGAGACAATGTCCTCTGGAGGAGTGTCAAGTAGTCTTTTGGAGAGCAAATGTCAGGTATTTCTCAGCAAAGTGCTGTTTCGGGGAGATAGTAGCATCCTTGGTTGGAAAATGACAGGTGTTTGTGAGAAAGCTGGTATTTTGGGAAAAAAGGCCGTATTTGGAAGAAGAAGCTGGTATTTCTGGGAGAACGTATCCCATCTTTGGAAGGAAAGGGGTCTTTGTGGGAGAAAATGTGGTGTATTTGGGTGAAACCTGGTGTGCCTGGGAGAAAAGGCCATTTAGATGGGAGTAAGTGTGATCTTGAGGAGCGTCAAGTAGTATTCTTGGGATGAAACGTGAGGTATTTCTAAGAGCAGTGGTATTTCTGGGAGAAAATGTCTTGTTTTGGGAGAAAATGTGCTGTTTTGGGGGGCAGAAGCTGGTATTTCTGTGTCAAAATGCCATCTTGATGGGAGTAAGTGTGATCTGGGGGAGTGTAAAGCAGCATTTGTGTTAGAAACTGGGAGCTGTTTCTTGGAGTAGTGGTATTTCTGGGAGAAAATGAGCTGTCTTGGGGATAAAGATGGTGTATGTGTGATGAAATGCCACATTTCTGGAAGAAAGTGTCCTCTTGAGGAGTGTAATGTTGTCTATTGGGGAGGAAATGGGAACTATTCGTATGAGTCCTGGTATTTCTGGGAGAAAATGTCTGATGTGGGGGGGAGAAGGTCCTGTATCTGTGAGAAAGCTGGTGTTTCTGGGAGAAAATGCCAGGTACTTGTGAGAAAAGGGATGCTTGAGAGGGAAAAGGCCATCTCTTTGGGATCCAAGTGGTATTTCTGTTAGAAAATGCCCCCAGTCTGGAAGTAAGTGTCATCAGGAGGCGTGTCATGGAGTAGATTTGGGAGGAAAAGGAGGTATTTCTAAGAGTAGCGGCATTTCTGGGAGCAAATGTGGTCTTTGGGGAAGAAAATGTCCTCCTGAGGGAAGAAAACAGGCCTTTCTTCCCGAAAATGTCATCCAATGGGGAGAAAATCTCCTCTCTTGAGGAGAAAAGTGGTCTTTGTGGGAGCAAGTGTCCTCTTCTTGGTTGCAAGTGTCCCATTTGGTCTTGTCACGGAGGCTTTTTGGGAGCAAGCGTGTGTCAGTTGTCAGAGAAGGGGTATTTGTGGGAGCAAATATCCTCTTCTTGGAAGAGAAGGAGAAATTTCCACGGGAAAAGTGGTCTTTGTGGGAGCAAATATCCTCTTCTTGGAAGAGCAGGTGAAATTTCCACGGGAAAAGTGGTCTTTCTGGGAGCAAAGGAGATAGTTGAGGGAGAGAAGTGGGAAAGGGTGGGAAAGAATGTCTTGTATCGGAGAGCAACTGTGGTCTCTTTGGTGTGCCAAGTGGTGTGTTGGGGAGAAAACGTGGTAAATAGGGGAGACAATGTCCTCTGGAGGAGTGTCAAGTAGTCTTTTGGAGAGCAAATGTCAGATATTTCTCAGCAAAGTGCTGTTTCGGGGAGATAGTAGCATCCTTGGTTGGAAAATGACAGGTGTTTGTGAGAAAGCTGGTGTTTTGGGAAAAAAGGCCGTATTTGGAAGAAGAAGCTGGTATTTCTGGGAGAACGTATCCCATCTTTGGGAGGAAAGGGGTCTTTGTGGGAGAAAATGTGGTGTATTTGGGTGAAACCTGGTGTGCCTGGGAGAAAAGGCCATTTAGATGGGAGTAAGTGTGATCTTGAGGAGCGTCAAGTAGTATTCTTGGGATGAAACGTGAGGTATTTCTAAGAGCAGTGGTATTTCTGGGAGAAAATGTCTTGTTTTGGGAGAAAATGTGCTGTTTTGGGGGGCAGAAGCTGGTATTTCTGTGTCAAAATGCCATCTTGATGGGAGTAAGTGTGATCTGGGGGAGTGTAAAGCAGCATTTGTGTTAGAAACTGGGAGCTGTTTCTTGGAGTAGTGGTATTTCTGGGAGAAAATGAGCTGTCTTGGGGATAAAGATGGTGTATGTGTGATGAAATGCCACATTTCTGGAAGAAAGTGTCCTCTTGAGGAGTGTAATGTTGTCTATTGGGGAGGAAATGGGAACTATTCGTATGAGTCCTGGTATTTCTGGGAGAAAATGTCTGATGTGGGGGGGAGAAGGTCCTGTATCTGTGAGAAAGCTGGTGTTTCTGGGAGAAAATGCCAGGTACTTGTGAGAAAAGGGATGCTTGAGAGGGAAACGGCCATCTCTTTGGGATCCAAGTGGTATTTCTGTTAGAAAATGCCCCCAGTCTGGGAGTAAGTGTCATCAGGAGGCGTGTCATGGAGTAGATTTGGGAGGAAAAGGAGGTATTTCTAAGAGTAGCGGCATTTCTGGGAGCAAATGTGGTCTTTGGGGAAGAAAATGTCCTCTGGAGGGAAGAAAACAGGCCTTTCTTCCCGAAAATGTCATCCAATGGGGAGAAAATCTCCTCTCTTGAGGAGAAAAGTGGTCTTTGTGGGTGCAAGTGTCCTCTTCTTGGTTGCAAGTGTCCCATTTGGTCTTGTCACGGAGGCTTTTTGGGAGCAAGCGTGTGTCAGTTGTCAGAGAAGGGGTATTTGTGGGAGCAAATATCCTCTTCTTGGAAGAGAAGGAGAAATTTCCACGGGAAAAGTGGTCTTTGTGGGAGCAAATATCCTCTTCTTGGAAGAGAAGGAGAAATTTCCACGGGAAAAGTGGTCTTTCTGGGAGCAAAGGAGATAGTTGAGGGAGAGAAGTGGGAAAGGGTGGGAAAGAATGTCTTGTATCGGAGAGCAACTGTGGTCTCTTTGGTGTGCCAAGTGGTGTGTTGGCGTGAAAACGTGGTAAATAGGGGAGACAATGTCCTCTGGAGGAGTGTCAAGTAGTCTTTTGGAGAGCAAATGTCAGGTATTTCTCAGCAAAGTGCTGTTTCGGGGAGATAGTAGCATCCTTGGTTGGAAAATGACAGGTGTTTGTGAGAAAGCTGGTATTTTGGGAAAAAAGGCCGTATTTGGAAGAAGAAGCTGGTATTTCTGGGAGAACGTATCCCATCTTTGGGAGGAAAGGGGTCTTTGTGGGAGAAAATGTGGTGTATTTGGGTGAAACCTGGTGTGCCTGGGAGAAAAGGCCATTTAGATGGGAGTAAGTGTGATCTTGAGGAGCGTCAAGTAGTATTCTTGGGATGAAACGGGAGGTATTTCTAAGAGCAGTGGTATTTCTGGGAGAAAATGTCTTGTTTGGGGAGAAAATGTGCTGTTTTGGGGGGCAGAAGCTGGTATTTCTGTGTCAAAATGCCATCTTGATGGGAGTAAGTGTGATCTGGGGGAGTGTAAAGCAGCATTTGTGTTAGAAACTGGGAGCTGTTTCTTGGAGTAGTGGTATTTCTGGGAGAAAATGAGCTGTCTTGGGGATAAAGATGGTGTATGTGTGATGAAATGCCACATTTCTGGAAGAAAGTGTCCTCTTGAGGAGTGTAATGTTGTCTATTGGGGAGGAAATGGGAACTATTCGTATGAGTCCTGGTATTTCTGGGAGAAAATGTCTGATGTGGGGGGGAGAAGGTCCTGTATCTGTGAGAAAGCTGGTGTTTCTGGGAGAAAATGCCAGGTACTTGTGAGAAAAGGGATGCTTGAGAGGGAAAAGGCCATCTCTTTGGGATCCAAGTGGTATTTCTGTTAGAAAATGCCCCCAGTCTGGAAGTAAGTGTCATCAGGAGGCGTGTCATGGAGTAGATTTGGGAGGAAAAGGAGGTATTTCTAAGAGTAGCGGCATTTCTGGGAGCAAATGTCGTCTTTGGGGAAGAAAATGTCCTCCTGAGGGAAGAAAACAGGCCTTTCTTCCCGAAAATGTCATCCAATGGGGAGAAAATCTCCTCTCTTGAGGAGAAAAGTGGTCTTTGTGGGTGCAAGTGTCCTCTTCTTGGTTGCAAGTGTCCCATTTGGTCTTGTCACGGAGGCTTTTTGGGAGCAAGCGTGTGTCAGTTGTCAGAGAAGGGGTATTTGTGGGAGCAAATATCCTCTTCTTGGAAGAGAAGGAGAAATTTCCACGGGAAAAGTGGTCTTTCTGGGAGCAAAGGAGATAGTTGAGGGAGAGAAGTGGGAAAGGGTGGGAAAGAATGTCTTGTATCGGAGAGCAACTGTGGTCTCTTTGGTGTGCCAAGTGGTGTGTTGGGGAGAAAACGTGGTAAATAGGGGAGACAATGTCCTCTGGAGGAGTGTCAAGTAGTCTTTTGGAGAGCAAATGTCAGGTATTTCTCAGCAAAGTGCTGTTTCGGGGAGATAGTAGCATCCTTGGTTGGAAAATGACAGGTGTTTGTGAGAAAGCTGGTATTTTGGGAAAAAAGGCCGTATTTGGAAGAAGAAGCTGGTATTTCTGGGAGAACGTATCCCATCTTTGGAAGGAAAGGGGTCTTTGTGGGAGAAAATGTGGTGTATTTGGGTGAAACCTGGTGTGCCTGGGAGAAAAGGCCATTTAGATGGGAGTAAGTGTGATCTTGAGGAGCGTCAAGTAGTATTCTTGGGATGAAACGTGAGGTATTTCTAAGAGCAGTGGTATTTCTGGGAGAAAATGTCTTGTTTTGGGAGAAAATGTGCTGTTTTGGGGGGCAGAAGCTGGTATTTCTGTGTCAAAATGCCATCTTGATGGGAGTAAGTGTGATCTGGGGGAGTGTAAAGCAGCATTTGTGTTAGAAAATGGGTGCTCTTTCTTGGAGTAGTGGTATTTCTGGGAGAAAATGAGCTGTCTTGGGGATAAAGATGGTGTATGTGTGATGAAATGCCACATTTCTGGAAGAAAGTGTCCTCTTGAGGAGTGTAATGTTGTCTATTGGGGAGGAAATGGGAACTATTCGTATGAGTCCTGGTATTTCTGGGAGAAAATGTCTGATGTGGGGGGGAGAAGGTCCTGTATCTGTGAGAAAGCTGGTGTTTCTGGGAGAAAATGCCAGGTACTTGTGAGAAAAGGGATGCTTGAGAGGGAAAAGGCCATCTCTTTGGGATCCAAGTGGTATTTCTGTTAGAAAATGCCCCCAGTCTGGAAGTAAGTGTCATCAGGAGGCGTGTCATGGAGTAGATTTGGGAGGAAAAGGAGGTATTTCTAAGAGTAGCGGCATTTCTGGGAGCAAATGTGGTCTTTGGGGAAGAAAATGTCCTCCTGAGGGAAGAAAACAGGCCTTTCTTCCCGAAAATGTCATCCAATGGGGAGAAAATCTCCTCTCTTGAGGAGAAAAGTGGTCTTTGTGGGAGCAAGTGTCCTCTTCTTGGTTGCAAGTGTCCCATTTGGTCTTGTCACGGAGGCTTTTTGGGAGCAAGCGTGTGTCAGTTGTCAGAGAAGGGGTATTTGTGGGAGCAAATATCCTCTTCTTGGAAGAGAAGGAGAAATTTCCACGGGAAAAGTGGTCTTTGTGGGAGCAAATATCCTCTTCTTGGAAGAGCAGGTGAAATTTCCACGGGAAAAGTGGTCTTTCTGGGAGCAAAGGAGAT
Organism: Chrysolophus pictus; assembly: GCA_037305975.1. Taxonomy (NCBI): domain Eukaryota; kingdom Metazoa; phylum Chordata; class Aves; order Galliformes; family Phasianidae; genus Chrysolophus; species Chrysolophus pictus. The sequence continues at coordinate 35,823,485 of CM074581.1, read as the reverse complement.
AGTTGAGGGAGAGAAGTGGGAAAGGGTGGGAAAGAATGTCTTGTATCGGAGAGCAACTGTGGTCTCTTTGGTGTGCCAAGTGGTGTGTTGGGGAGAAAACGTGGTAAATAGGGGAGACAATGTCCTGGAGGAGTGTCAAGTAGTCTTTTGGAGAGCAAATGTCAGATATTTCTCAGCAAAGTGCTGTTTCGGGGAGATAGTAGCATCCTTGGTTGGAAAATGACAGGTGTTTGTGAGAAAGCTGGTGTTTTGGGAAAAAAGGCCGTATTTGGAAGAAGAAGCTGGTATTTCTGGGAGAACGTATCCCATCTTTGGGAGGAAAGGGGTCTTTGTGGGAGAAAATGTGGTGTATTTGGGTGAAACCTGGTGTGCCTGGGAGAAAAGGCCATTTAGATGGGAGTAAGCGTGATCTTGAGGAGCGTCAAGTAGTATTCTTGGGATGAAACGGGAGGTATTTCTAAGAGCAGTGGTATTTCTGGGAGAAAATGTCTTGTTTGGGGAGAAAATGTGCTGTTTTGGGGGGCAGAAGCTGGTATTTCTGTGTCAAAATGCCATCTTGATGGGAGTAAGTGTGATCTGGGGGAGTGTAAAGCAGCATTTGTGTTAGAAACTGGGAGCTGTTTCTTGGAGTAGTGGTATTTCTGGGAGAAAATGAGCTGTCTTGGGGATAAAGATGGTGTATGTGTGATGAAATGCCACATTTCTGGAAGAAAGTGTCCTCTTGAGGAGTGTAATGTTGTCTATTGGGGAGGAAATGGGAACTATTCGTATGAGTCCTGGTATTTCTGGGAGAAAATGTCTGATGTGGGGGGGAGAAGGTCATGTATCTGTGAGAAAGCAGATGTTTCTGGGAGAAAATGCCAGGTACTTGTGAGAAAAGGGATGCTTGAGAGGGAAAAGGCCATCTCTTTGGGATCCAAGTGGTATTTCTGTTAGAAAATGCCCCCAGTCTGGGAGTAAGTGTCATCAGGAGGCGTGTCATGGAGTAGATTTGGGAGGAAAAGGAGGTATTTCTAAGAGTAGCGGCATTTCTGGGAGCAAATGTCGTCTTTGGGGAAGAAAATGTCCTCCTGAGGGAAGAAAACAGGCCTTTCTTCCCGAAAATGTCATCCAATGGGGAGAAAATCTCCTGTCTTGGGGAGAAAAGTGGTCTTTCTGGGAGCAAGTGTCCTCTTCTTGGTTGCAAGTGTCCCATTTGGTCTTGTCACGGAGGCTTTTTGGGAGCAAGCGTGTGTCAGTTGTCAGAGAAGGGGTATTTGTGGGAGCAAATATCCTCTTCTTGGAAGAGAAGGAGAAATTTCCACGGGAAAAGTGGTCTTTCTGGGAGCAAAGGAGATAGTTGAGGGAGAGAAGTGGGAAAGGGTGGGAAAGAATGTCTTGTATCGGAGAGCAACTGTGGTCTCTTTGGTGTGCCAAGTGGTGTGTTGGGGAGAAAACGTGGTAAATAGGGGAGACAATGTCCTCTGGAGGAGTGTCAAGTAGTCTTTTGGAGAGCAAATGTCAGGTATTTCTCAGGAAAGTGCTGTTTCGGGGAGATAGTAGCATCCTTGGTTGGAAAATGACAGGTGTTTGTGAGAAAGCTGGTGTTTTGGGAAAAAAGGCCGTATTTGGAAGAAGAAGCTGGTATTTCTGGGAGAACGTATCCCATCTTTGGGAGGAAAGGGGTCTTTGTGGGAGAAAATGTGGTGTATTTGGGTGAAACCTGGTGTGCCTGGGAGAAAAGGCCATTTAGATGGGAGTAAGTGTGATCTTGAGGAGCGTCAAGTAGTATTCTTGGGATGAAACGTGAGGTATTTCTAAGAGCAGTGGTATTTCTGGGAGAAAATGTCTTGTTTTGGGAGAAAATGTGCTGTTTTGGGGGGCAGAAGCTGGTATTTCTGTGTCAAAATGCCATCTTGATGGGAGTAAGTGTGATCTGGGGGAGTGTAAAGCAGCATTTGTGTTAGAAACTGGGAGCTGTTTCTTGGAGTAGTGGTATTTCTGGGAGAAAATGAGCTGTCTTGGGGATAAAGATGGTGTATGTGTGATGAAATGCCACATTTCTGGAAGAAAGTGTCCTCTTGAGGAGTGTAATGTTGTCTATTGGGGAGGAAATGGGAACTATTCGTATGAGTCCTGGTATTTCTGGGAGAAAATGTCTGATGTGGGGGGGAGAAGGTCATGTATCTGTGAGAAAGCAGATGTTTCTGGGAGAAAATGCCAGGTACTTGTGAGAAAAGGGATGCTTGAGAGGGAAAAGGCCATCTCTTTGGGATCCAAGTGGTATTTCTGTTAGAAAATGCCCCCAGTCTGGGAGTAAGTGTCATCAGGAGGCGTGTCATGGAGTAGATTTGGGAGGAAAAGGAGGTATTTCTAAGAGTAGCGGCATTTCTGGGAGCAAATGTCGTCTTTGGGGAAGAAAATGTCCTCCTGAGGGAAGAAAACAGGCCTTTCTTCCCGAAAATGTCATCCAATGGGGAGAAAATCTCCTGTCTTGGGGAGAAAAGTGGTCTTTCTGGGAGCAAGTGTCCTCTTCTTGGTTGCAAGTGTCCCATTTGGTCTTGTCACGGAGGCTTTTTGGGAGCAAGCGTGTGTCAGTTGTCAGAGAAGGGGTATTTGTGGGAGCAAATATCCTCTTCTTGGAAGAGAAGGAGAAATTTCCACGGGAAAAGTGGTCTTTCTGGGAGCAAAGGAGATAGTTGAGGGAGAGAAGTGGGAAAGGGTGGGAAAGAATGTCTTGTATCGGAGAGCAACTGTGGTCTCTTTGGTGTGCCAAGTGGTGTGTTGGGGAGAAAACGTGGTAAATAGGGGAGACAATGTCCTCTGGAGGAGTGTCAAGTAGTCTTTTGGAGAGCAAATGTCAGGTATTTCTCAGCAAAGTGCTGTTTCGGGGAGATAGTAGCATCCTTGGTTGGAAAATGACAGGTGTTTGTGAGAAAGCTGGTATTTTGGGAAAAAAGGCCGTATTTGGAAGAAGAAGCTGGTATTTCTGGGAGAACGTATCCCATCTTTGGAAGGAAAGGGGTCTTTGTGGGAGAAAATGTGGTGTATTTGGGTGAAACCTGGTGTGCCTGGGAGAAAAGGCCATTTAGATGGGAGTAAGTGTGATCTTGAGGAGCGTCAAGTAGTATTCTTGGGATGAAACGTGAGGTATTTCTAAGAGCAGTGGTATTTCTGGGAGAAAATGTCTTGTTTTGGGAGAAAATGTGCTGTTTTGGGGGGCAGAAGCTGGTATTTCTGTGTCAAAATGCCATCTTGATGGGAGTAAGTGTGATCTGGGGGAGTGTAAAGCAGCATTTGTGTTAGAAACTGGGAGCTGTTTCTTGGAGTAGTGGTATTTCTGGGAGAAAATGAGCTGTCTTGGGGATAAAGATGGTGTATGTGTGATGAAATGCCACATTTCTGGAAGAAAGTGTCCTCTTGAGGAGTGTAATGTTGTCTATTGGGGAGGAAATGGGAACTATTCGTATGAGTCCTGGTATTTCTGGGAGAAAATGTCTGATGTGGGGGGGTGAAGGTCCTGTATCTGTGAGAAAGCTGGTGTTTCTGGGAGAAAATGCCAGGTACTTGTGAGAAAAGGGATGCTTGAGAGGGAAACGGCCATCTCTTTGGGATCCAAGTGGTATTTCTGTTAGAAAGTGCCAAAAAATCTGGGAGTAAGTGTCATCAGGAGGCGTGTCATGGAGTAGATGTAGGAGGAAAAGGAGGTATTTCTAAGAGTAGCGGCATTTCTGGGAGCAAATGTCGTCTTTGGGGAAGAAAATGTCGTCCTGAGGGAAGAAAACAGGCCTTTCTTCCCGAAAATGTCATCCAATGGGGAGAAAATCTCCTGTCTTGGGGAGAAAAGTGGTCTTTGTGGGAGCAAGTGTCCTCTTCTTGGTTGCAAGTGTCCCATTTGGTCTTGTCACGGAGGCTTTTTGGGAGCAAGCGTGTGTCAGTTGTCAGAGAAGGGGTATTTGTGGGAGCAAATATCCTCTTCTTGGAAGAGAAGGAGAAATTTCCACGGGAAAAGTGGTCTTTGTGGGAGCAAATATCCTCTTCTTGGAAGAGCAGGTGAAATTTCCACGGGAAAAGTGGTCTTTCTGGGAGCAAAGGAGATAGTTGAGGGAGAGAAGTGGGAAAGGGTGGGAAAGAATGTCTTGTATCGGAGAGCAACTGTGGTCTCTTTGGTGTGCCAAGTGGTGTGTTGGGGAGAAAACGTGGTAAATAGGGGAGACAATGTCCTCTGGAGGAGTGTCAAGTAGTCTTTTGGAGAGCAAATGTCAGATATTTCTCAGCAAAGTGCTGTTTCGGGGAGATAGTAGCATCCTTGGTTGGAAAATGACAGGTGTTTGTGAGAAAGCTGGTATTGTGGGGAAAAAGGCCGTATTTGGAAGAAGAAGCTGGTATTTCTGGGAGAACGTATCCCATCTTTGGGAGGAAAGGGGTCTTTGTGGGAGAAAATGTGGTGTATTTGGGTGAAACCTGGTGTGCCTGGGAGAAAAGGCCATTTAGATGGGAGTAAGTGTGATCTTGAGGAGCGTCAAGTAGTATTCTTGGGATGAAACGTGAGGTATTTCTAAGAGCAGTGGTATTTCTGGGAGAAAATGTCTTGTTTTGGGAGAAAATGTGCTGTTTTGGGGGGCAGAAGCTGGTATTTCTGTGTCAAAATGCCATCTTGATGGGAGTAAGTGTGATCTGGGGGAGTGTAAAGCAGCATTTGTGTTAGAAACTGGGTGCTCTTTCTTGGAGTAGTGGTATTTCTGGGAGAAAATGAGCTGTCTTGGGGATAAAGATGGTGTATGTGTGATGAAATGCCACATTTCTGGAAGAAAGTGTCCTCTTGAGGAGTGTAATGTTGTCTATTGGGGAGGAAATGGGAACTATTCGTATGAGTCCTGGTATTTCTGGGAGAAAATGTCTGATGTGGGGGGGAGAAGGTCATGTATCTGTGAGAAAGCAGATGTTTCTGGGAGAAAATGCCAGGTACTTGTGAGAAAAGGGATGCTTGAGAGGGAAACGGCCATCTCTTTGGGATCCAAGTGGTATTTCTGTTAGAAAGTGCCAAAAAATCTGGGAGTAAGTGTCATCAGGAGGCGTGTCATGGAGTAGATTTGGGAGGAAAAGGAGGTATTTCTAAGAGTAGCGGCATTTCTGGGAGCAAATGTGGTCTTTGGGGAAGAAAATGTCGTCCTGAGGGAAGAAAACAGGCCTTTCTTCCCGAAAATGTCATCCAATGGGGAGAAAATCTCCTCTCTTGAGGAGAAAAGTGGTCTTTGTGGGTGCAAGTGTCCTCTTCTTGGTTGCAAGTGTCCCATTTGGTCTTGTCACGGAGGCTTTTTGGGAGCAAGCGTGTGTCAGTTGTCAGAGAAGGGGTATTTGTGGGAGCAAATATCCTCTTCTTGGAAGAGAAGGAGAAATTTCCACGGGAAAAGTGGTCTTTGTGGGAGCAAATATCCTCTTCTTGGAAGAGAAGGAGAAATTTCCACGGGAAAAGTGGTCTTTCTGGGAGCAAAGGAGATAGTTGAGGGAGAGAAGTGGGAAAGGGTGGGAAAGAATGTCTTGTATCGGAGAGCAACTGTGGTCTCTTTGGTGTGCCAAGTGGTGTGTTGGGGAGAAAACGTGGTAAATAGGGGAGACAATGTCCTCTGGAGGAGTGTCAAGTAGTCTTTTGGAGAGCAAATGTCAGATATTTCTCAGCAAAGTGCTGTTTCGGGGAGATAGTAGCATCCTTGGTTGGAAAATGACAGGTGTTTGTGAGAAAGCTGGTATTTTGGGAAAAAAGGCCGTATTTGGAAGAAGAAGCTGGTATTTCTGGGAGAACGTATCCCATCTTTGGGAGGAAAGGGGTCTTTGTGGGAGAAAATGTGGTGTATTTGGGTGAAACCTGGTGTGCCTGGGAGAAAAGGCCATTTAGATGGGAGTAAGTGTGATCTTGAGGAGCGTCAAGTAGTATTCTTGGGATGAAACGGGAGGTATTTCTAAGAGCAGTGGTATTTCTGGGAGAAAATGTCTTGTTTGGGGAGAAAATGTGCTGTTTTGGGGGGCAGAAGCTGGTATTTCTGTGTCAAAATGCCATCTTGATGGGAGTAAGTGTGATCTGGGGGAGTGTAAAGCAGCATTTGTGTTAGAAACTGGGAGCTGTTTCTTGGAGTAGTGGTATTTCTGGGAGAAAATGAGCTGTCTTGGGGATAAAGATGGTGTATGTGTGATGAAATGCCACATTTCTGGAAGAAAGTGTCCTCTTGAGGAGTGTAATGTTGTCTATTGGGGAGGAAATGGGAACTATTCGTATGAGTCCTGGTATTTCTGGGAGAAAATGTCTGATGTGGGGGGGAGAAGGTCAGGTACCTGTGAGAAAGCTGGTGTTTCTGGGAGAAAATGCCAGGTACTTGTGAGAAAAGGGATGCTTGAGAGGGAAACGGCCATCTCTTTGGGATCCAAGTGGTATTTCTGTTAGAAAGTGCCAAAAAATCTGGGAGTAAGTGTCATCAGGAGGCGTGTCATGGAGTAGATTTGGGAGGAAAAGGAGGTATTTCTAAGAGTAGCGGCATTTCTGGGAGCAAATGTGGTCTTTGGGGAAGAAAATGTCCTCCTGAGGGAAGAAAACAGGCCTTTCTTCCCGAAAATGTCATCCAATGGGGTGAAAATCTCCTGTCTTGGGGAGAAAAGTGGTCTTTCTGGGAGCAAGTGTCCTCTTCTTGGTTGCAAGTGTCCCATTTGGTCTTGTCACGGAGGCTTTTTGGGAGCAAGCGTGTGTCAGTTGTCAGAGAAGGGGTATTTGTGGGAGCAAATATCCTCTTCTTGGAAGAGAAGGAGAAATTTCCACGGGAAAAGTGGTCTTTGTGGGAGCAAATATCCTCTTCTTGGAAGAGAAGGAGAAATTTCCACGGGAAAAGTGGTCTTTCTGGGAGCAAAGGAGATAGTTGAGGGAGAGAAGTGGGAAAGGGTGGGAAAGAATGTCTTGTATCGGAGAGCAACTGTGGTCTCTTTGGTGTGCCAAGTGGTGTGTTGGGGAGAAAACGTGGTAAATAGGGGAGACAATGTCCTCTGGAGGAGTGTCAAGTAGTCTTTTGGAGAGCAAATGTCAGGTATTTCTCAGCAAAGTGCTGTTTCGGGGAGATAGTAGCATCCTTGGTTGGAAAATGACAGGTGTTTGTGAGAAAGCTGGTATTTTGGGAAAAAAGGCCGTATTTGGAAGAAGAAGCTGGTATTTCTGGGAGAACGTATCCCATCTTTGGGAGGAAAAGGGTCTTTGTGGGAGAAAATGTGGTGTATTTGGGTGAAACCTGGTGTGCCTGGGAGAAAAGGCCATTTAGATGGGAGTAAGTGTGATCTTGAGGAGCGTCAAGTAGTATTCTTGGGATGAAACGGGAGGTATTTCTAAGAGCAGTGGTATTTCTGGGAGAAAATGTCTTGTTTTGGGAGAAAATGTGCTGTTTTGGGGGGCAGAAGCTGGTATTTCTGTGTCAAAATGCCATCTTGATGGGAGTAAGTGAGATCTGGGGGAGTGTAAAGCAGCATTTGTGTTAGAAACTGGGAGCTGTTTCTTGGAGTAGTGGTATTTCTGGGAGAAAATGAGCTGTCTTGGGGATAAAGATGGTGTATGTGTGATGAAATGCCACATTTCTGGAAGAAAGTGTCCTCTTGAGGAGTGTAATGTTGTCTATTGGGGAGGAAATGGGAACTATTCGTATGAGTCCTGGTATTTCTGGGAGAAAATGTCTGATGTGGGGGGGAGAAGGTCATGTATCTGTGAGAAAGCAGATGTTTCTGGGAGAAAATGCCAGGTACTTGTGAGAAAAGGGATGCTTGAGAGGGAAACGGCCATCTCTTTGGGATCCAAGTGGTATTTCTGTTAGAAAGTGCCAAAAAATCTGGGAGTAAGTGTCATCAGGAGGCGTGTCATGGAGTAGATTTGGGAGGAAAAGGAGGTATTTCTAAGAGTAGCGGCATTTCTGGGAGCAAATGTGGTCTTTGGGGAAGAAAATGTCCTCCTGAGGGAAGAAAACAGGCCTTTCTTCCCGAAAATGTCATCCAATGGGGAGAAAATCTCCTCTCTTGAGGAGAAAAGTGGTCTTTGTGGGTGCAAGTGTCCTCTTCTTGGTTGCAAGTGTCCCATTTGGTCTTGTCACGGAGGCTTTTTGGGAGCAAGCGTGTGTCAGTTGTCAGAGAAGGGGTATTTGTGGGAGCAAATATCCTCTTCTTGGAAGAGAAGGAGAAATTTCCACGGGAAAAGTGGTCTTTCTGGGAGCAAAGGAGATAGTTGAGGGAGAGAAGTGGGAAAGGGTGGGAAAGAATGTCTTGTATCGGAGAGCAACTGTGGTCTCTTTGGTGTGCCAAGTGGTGTGTTGGGGAGAAAACGTGGTAAATAGGGGAGACAATGTCCTCTGGAGGAGTGTCAAGTAGTCTTTTGGAGAGCAAATGTCAGGTATTTCTCAGCAAAGTGCTGTTTCGGGGAGATAGTAGCATCCTTGGTTGGAAAATGACAGGTGTTTGTGAGAAAGCTGGTATTTTGGGAAAAAAGGCCGTATTTGGAAGAAGAAGCTGGTATTTCTGGGAGAACGTATCCCATCTTTGGGAGGAAAGGGGTCTTTGTGGGAGAAAATGTGGTGTATTTGGGTGAAACCTGGTGTGCCTGGGAGAAAAGGCCATTTAGATGGGAGTAAGCGTGATCTTGAGGAGCGTCAAGTAGTATTCTTGGGATGAAACGGGAGGTATTTCTAAGAGCAGTGGTATTTCTGGGAGAAAATGTCTTGTTTTGGGAGAAAATGTGCTGTTTTGGGGGGCAGAAGCTGGTATTTCTGTGTCAAAATGCCATCTTGATGGGAGTAAGTGTGATCTGGGGGAGTGTAAAGCAGCATTTGTGTTAGAAACTGGGAGCTGTTTCTTGGAGTAGTGGTATTTCTGGGAGAAAATGAGCTGTCTTGGGGATAAAGATGGTGTATGTGTGATGAAATGCCACATTTCTGGAAGAAAGTGTCCTCTTGAGGAGTGTAATGTTGTCTATTGGGGAGGAAATGGGAACTATTCGTATGAGTCCTGGTATTTCTGGGAGAAAATGTCTGATGTGGGGGGGAGAAGGTCAGGTACCTGTGAGAAAGCTGGTGTTTCTGGGAGAAAATGCCAGGTACTTGTGAGAAAAGGGATGCTTGAGAGGGAAAAGGCCATCTCTTTGGGATCCAAGTGGTATTTCTGTTAGAAAATGCCCCCAATCTGGGAGTAAGTGTCATCAGGAGGCGTGTCATGGAGTAGATTTGGGAGGAAAAGGAGGTATTTCTAAGAGTAGCGGCATTTCTGGGAGCAAATGTGGTCTTTGGGGAAGAAAATGTCCTCCTGAGGGAAGAAAACAGGCCTTTCTTCCCGAAAATGTCATCCAATGGGGAGAAAATCTCCTCTCTTGAGGAGAAAAGTGGTCTTTGTGGGAGCAAGTGTCCTCTTCTTGGTTGCAAGTGTCCCATTTGGTCTTGTCACGGAGGCTTTTTGGGAGCAAGCGTGTGTCAGTTGTCAGAGAAGGGGTATTTGTGGGAGCAAATATCCTCTTCTTGGAAGAGCAGGTGAAATTTCCACGGGAAAAGTGGTCTTTCTGGGAGCAAAGGAGATAGTTGAGGGAGAGAAGTGGGAAAGGGTGGGAAAGAATGTCTTGTATCGGAGAGCAACTGTGGTCTCTTTGGTGTGCCAAGTGGTGTGTTGGGGAGAAAACGTGGTAAATAGGGGAGACAATGTCCTCTGGAGGAGTGTCAAGTAGTCTTTTGGAGAGCAAATGTCAGGTACTTCTCAGCAAAGTGCTGTTTCGGGGAGATAGTAGCATCCTTGGTTGGAAAATGACAGGTGTTTGTGAGAAAGCTGGTATTTTGGGAAAAAAGGCCGTATTTGGAAGAAGAAGCTGGTATTTCTGGGAGAACGTATCCCATCTTTGGGAGGAAAGGGGTCTTTGTGGGAGAAAATGTGGTGTATTTGGGTGAAACCTGGTGTGCCTGGGAGAAAAGGCCATTTAGATGGGAGTAAGCGTGATCTTGAGGAGCGTCAAGTAGTATTCTTGGGATGAAACGGGAGGTATTTCTAAGAGCAGTGGTATTTCTGGGAGAAAATGTCTTGTTTTGGGAGAAAATGTGCTGTTTTGGGGGGCAGAAGCTGGTATTTCTGTGTCAAAATGCCATCTTGATGGGAGTAAGTGTGATCTGGGGGAGTGTAAAGCAGCATTTGTGTTAGAAACTGGGAGCTGTTTCTTGGAGTAGTGGTATTTCTGGGAGAAAATGAGCTGTCTTGGGGATAAAGATGGTGTATGTGTGATGAAATGCCACATTTCTGGAAGAAAGTGTCCTCTTGAGGAGTGTAATGTTGTCTATTGGGGAGGAAATGGGAACTATTCGTATGAGTCCTGGTATTTCTGGGAGAAAATGTCTGATGTGGGGGGGAGAAGGTCAGGTACCTGTGAGAAAGCTGGTGTTTCTGGGAGAAAATGCCAGGTACTTGTGAGAAAAGGGATGCTTGAGAGGGAAAAGGCCATCTCTTTGGGATCCAAGTGGTATTTCTGTTAGAAAATGCCCCCAATCTGGGAGTAAGTGTCATCAGGAGGCGTGTCATGGAGTAGATTTGGGAGGAAAAGGAGGTATTTCTAAGAGTAGCGGCATTTCTGGGAGCAAATGTGGTCTTTGGGGAAGAAAATGTCCTCCTGAGGGAAGAAAACAGGCCTTTCTTCCCGAAAATGTCATCCAATGGGGAGAAAATCTCCTCTCTTGAGGAGAAAAGTGGTCTTTGTGGGAGCAAGTGTCCTCTTCTTGGTTGCAAGTGTCCCATTTGGTCTTGTCACGGAGGCTTTTTGGGAGCAAGCGTGTGTCAGTTGTCAGAGAAGGGGTATTTGTGGGAGCAAATATCCTCTTCTTGGAAGAGCAGGTGAAATTTCCACGGGAAAAGTGGTCTTTCTGGGAGCAAAGGAGATAGTTGAGGGAGAGAAGTGGGAAAGGGTGGGAAAGAATGTCTTGTATCGGAGAGCAACTGTGGTCTCTTTGGTGTGCCAAGTGGTGTGTTGGGGAGAAAACGTGGTAAATAGGGGAGACAATGTCCTCTGGAGGAGTGTCAAGTAGTCTTTTGGAGAGCAAATGTCAGGTACTTCTCAGCAAAGTGCTGTTTCGGGGAGATAGTAGCATCCTTGGTTGGAAAATGACAGGTGTTTGTGAGAAAGCTGGTATTTTGGGAAAAAAGGCCGTATTTGGAAGAAGAAGCTGGTATTTCTGGGAGAACGTATCCCATCTTTGGGAGGAAAGGGGTCTTTGTGGGAGAAAATGTGGTGTATTTGGGTGAAACCTGGTGTGCCTGGGAGAAAAGGCCATTTAGATGGGAGTAAGCGTGATCTTGAGGAGCGTCAAGTAGTATTCTTGGATGAAACGGGAGGTATTTCTAAGAGCAGTGGTATTTCTGGGAGAAAATGTCTTGTTTTGGGAGAAAATGTGCTGTTTTGGGGGGCAGAAGCTGGTATTTCTGTGTCAAAATGCCATCTTGATGGGAGTAAGTGTGATCTGGGGGAGTGTAAAGCAGCATTTGTGTTAGAAACTGGGAGCTGTTTCTTGGAGTAGTGGTATTTCTGGGAGAAAATGAGCTGTCTTGGGGATAAAGATGGTGTATGTGTGATGAAATGCCACATTTCTGGAAGAAAGTGTCCTCTTGAGGAGTGTAATGTTGTCTATTGGGGAGGAAATGGGAACTATTCGTATGAGTCCTGGTATTTCTGGGAGAAAATGTCTGATGTGGGGGGGAGAAGGTCATGTATCTGTGAGAAAGCAGATGTTTCTGGGAGAAAATGCCAGGTACTTGTGAGAAAAGGGATGCTTGAGAGGGAAACGGCCATCTCTTTGGGATCCAAGTGATATTTCTGTTAGAAAATGCCCCCAGTCTGGGAGTAAGTGTCATCAGGAGGCGTGTCATGGAGTAGATTTGGGAGGAAAAGGAGGTATTTCTAAGAGTAGCGGCATTTCTGGGAGCAAATGTGGTCTTTGGGGAAGAAAATGTCCTCCTGAGGGAAGAAAATAGGCCTTTCTTCCCGAAAATGTCATCCAATGGGGAGAAAACCTCCTGTCTTGGGGAGAAAAGTGGTCTTTGTGGGAGCAAGTGTCCTCTTCTTGGTTGCAAGTGTCCCATTTGGTCTTGTCACGGAGGCTTTTTGGGAGCAAGCGTGTGTCAGTTGTCAGAGAAGGGGTATTTGTGGGAGCAAATATCCTCTTCTTGGAAGAGAAGGAGAAAGTTCCACGGGAAAAGTGGTCTTTCTGGGAGCAAAGGAGATAGTTGAGGGAGAGAAGTGGGAAAGGGTGGGAAAGAATGTCTTGTATCGGAGAGCAACTGTGGTCTCTTTGGTGTGCCAAGTGGTGTGTTGGGGAGAAAACGTGGTAAATAGGGGAGACAATGTCCTCTGGAGGAGTGTCAAGTAGTCTTTTGGAGAGCAAATGTCAGGTATTTCTCAGCAAAGTGCTGTTTCGGGGAGATAGTAGCATCCTTGGTTGGAAAATGACAGGTGTTTGTGAGAAAGCTGGTATTTTGGGAAAAAAGGCCGTATTTGGAAGAAGAAGCTGGTATTTCTGGGAGAACGTATCCCATCTTTGGGAGGAAAGGGGTCTTTGTGGGAGAAAATGTGGTGTATTTGGGTGAAACCTGGTGTGCCTGGGAGAAAAGGCCATTTAGATGGGAGTAAGCGTGATCTTGAGGAGCGTCAAGTAGTATTCTTGGGATGAAACGGGAGGTATTTCTAAGAGCAGTGGTATTTCTGGGAGAAAATGTCTTGTTTTGGGAGAAAATGTGCTGTTTTGGGGGGCAGAAGCTGGTATTTCTGTGTCAAAATGCCATCTTGATGGGAGTAAGTGTGATCTGGGGGAGTGTAAAGCAGCATTTGTGTTAGAAACTGGGAGCTGTTTCTTGGAGTAGTGGTATTTCTGGGAGAAAATGAGCTGTCTTGGGGATAAAGATGGTGTATGTGTGATGAAATGCCACATTTCTGGAAGAAAGTGTCCTCTTGAGGAGTGTAATGTTGTCTATTGGGGAGGAAATGGGAACTATTCGTATGAGTCCTGGTATTTCTGGGAGAAAATGTCTGATGTGGGGGGGAGAAGGTCCTGTATCTGTGAGAAAGCTGGTGTTTCTGGGAGAAAATGCCAGGTACTTGTGAGAAAAGGGATGCTTGAGAGGGAAAAGGCCATCTCTTTGGGATCCAAGTGGTATTTCTGTTAGAAAATGCCAAAAAATCTGGGAGTAAGTGTCATCAGGAGGCGTGTCATGGAGTAGATTTGGGAGGAAAAGGAGGTATTTCTAAGAGTAGCGGCATTTCTGGGAGCAAATGTGGTCTTTGGGGAAGAAAATGTCCTCCTGAGGGAAGAAAACAGGCCTTTCTTCCCGAAAATGTCATCCAATGGGGTGAAAACCTCCTGTCTTGGGGAGAAAAGTGGTCTTTGTGGGAGCAAGTGTCCTCTTCTTGGTTGCAAGTGTCCCATTTGGTCTTGTCACGGAGGCTTTTTGGGAGCAAGCGTGTGTCAGTTGTCAGAGAAGGGGTATTTGTGGGAGCAAATATCCTCTTCTTGGAAGAGAAGGAGAAATTTCCACGGGAAAAGTGGTCTTTGTGGGTGCAAATATCCTCTTCTTGGAAGAGAAGGAGAAATTTCCACGGGAAAAGTGGTCTTTCTGGGAGCAAAGGAGATAGTTGAGGGAGAGAAGTGGGAAAGGGTGGGAAAGAATGTCTTGTATCGGAGAGCAACTGTGGTCTCTTTGGTGTGCCAAGTGGTGTGTTGGGGAGAAAACGTGGTAAATAGGGGAGACAATGTCCTCTGGAGGAGTGTCAAGTAGTCTTTTGGAGAGCAAATGTCAGGTATTTCTCAGCAAAGTGCTGTTTCGGGGAGATAGTAGCATCCTTGGTTGGAAAATGACAGGTGTTTGTGAGAAAGCTGGTATTTTGGGAAAAAAGGCCGTATTTGGAAGAAGAAGCTGGTATTTCTGGGAGAACGTATCCCATCTTTGGGAGGAAAGGGGTCTTTGTGGGAGAAAATGTGGTGTATTTGGGTGAAACCTGGTGTGCCTGGGAGAAAAGGCCATTTAGATGGGAGTAAGCGTGATCTTGAGGAGCGTCAAGTAGTATTCTTGGGATGAAACGGGAGGTATTTCTAAGAGCAGTGGTATTTCTGGGAGAAAATGTCTTGTTTTGGGAGAAAATGTGCTGTTTTGGGGGGCAGAAGCTGGTATTTCTGTGTCAAAATGCCATCTTGATGGGAGTAAGTGTGATCTGGGGGAGTGTAAAGCAGCATTTGTGTTAGAAACTGGGAGCTGTTTCTTGGAGTAGTGGTATTTCTGGGAGAAAATGAGCTGTCTTGGGGATAAAGATGGTGTATGTGTGATGAAATGCCACATTTCTGGAAGAAAGTGTCCTCTTGAGGAGTGTAATGTTGTCTATTGGGGAGGAAATGGGAACTATTCGTATGAGTCCTGGTATTTCTGGGAGAAAATGTCTGATGTGGGGGGGAGAAGGTCATGTATCTGTGAGAAAGCAGATGTTTCTGGGAGAAAATGCCAGGTACTTGTGAGAAAAGGGATGCTTGAGAGGGAAACGGCCATCTCTTTGGGATCCAAGTGATATTTCTGTTAGAAAATGCCCCCAGTCTGGGAGTAAGTGTCATCAGGAGGCGTGTCATGGAGTAGATTTGGGAGGAAAAGGAGGTATTTCTAAGAGTAGCGGCATTTCTGGGAGCAAATGTGGTCTTTGGGGAAGAAAATGTCCTCCTGAGGGAAGAAAATAGGCCTTTCTTCCCGAAAATGTCATCCAATGGGGAGAAAACCTCCTGTCTTGGGGAGAAAAGTGGTCTTTGTGGGAGCAAGTGTCCTCTTCTTGGTTGCAAGTGTCCCATTTGGTCTTGTCACGGAGGCTTTTTGGGAGCAAGCGTGTGTCAGTTGTCAGAGAAGGGGTATTTGTGGGAGCAAATATCCTCTTCTTGGAAGAGAAGGAGAAAGTTCCACGGGAAAAGTGGTCTTTCTGGGAGCAAAGGAGATAGTTGAGGGAGAGAAGTGGGAAAGGGTGGGAAAGAATGTCTTGTATCGGAGAGCAACTGTGGTCTCTTTGGTGTGCCAAGTGGTGTGTTGGGGAGAAAACGTGGTAAATAGGGGAGACAATGTCCTCTGGAGGAGTGTCAAGTAGTCTTTTGGAGAGCAAATGTCAGATATTTCTCAGCAAAGTGCTGTTTCGGGGAGATAGTAGCATCCTTGGTTGGAAAATGACAGGTGTTTGTGAGAAAGCTGGTATTTTGGGAAAAAAGGCCGTATTTGGAAGAAGAAGCTGGTATTTCTGGGAGAACGTATCCCATCTTTGGGAGGAAAGGGGTCTTTGTGGGAGAAAATGTGGTGTATTTGGGTGAAACCTGGTGTGCCTGGGAGAAAAGGCCATTTAGATGGGAGTAAGCGTGATCTTGAGGAGCGTCAAGTAGTATTCTTGGGATGAAACGGGAGGTATTTCTAAGAGCAGTGGTATTTCTGGGAGAAAATGTCTTGTTTTGGGAGAAAATGTGCTGTTTTGGGGGGCAGAAGCTGGTATTTCTGTGTCAAAATGCCATCTTGATGGGAGTAAGTGTGATCTGGGGGAGTGTAAAGCAGCATTTGTGTTAGAAAATGAGTGCTCTTTCTTGGAGTAGTGGTATTTCTGGGAGAAAATGAGCTGTCTTGGGGATAAAGATGGTGTATGTGTGATGAAATGCCACATTTCTGGAAGAAAGTGTCCTCTTGAGGAGTGTAATGTTGTCTATTGGGGAGGAAATGGGAACTATTCGTATGAGTCCTGGTATTTCTGGGAGAAAATGTCTGATGTGGGGGGGAGAAGGTCAGGTACCTGTGAGAAAGCTGGTGTTTCTGGGAGAAAATGCCAGGTACTTGTGAGAAAAGGGATGCTTGAGAGGGAAAAGGCCATCTCTTTGGGATCCAAGTGGTATTTCTGTTAGAAAATGCCCCCAATCTGGGAGTAAGTGTCATCAGGAGGCGTGTCATGGAGTCGATTTGGGAGGAAAAGGAGGTATTTCTAAGAGTAGCGGCATTTCTGGGAGCAAATGTGGTCTTTGGGGAAGAAAATGTCCTCCTGAGGGAAGAAAACAGGCCTTTCTTCCCGAAAATGTCATCCAATGGGGAGAAAATCTCCTCTCTTGAGGAGAAAAGTGGTCTTTGTGGGAGCAAGTGTCCTCTTCTTGGTTGCAAGTGTCCCATTTGGTCTTGTCACGGAGGCTTTTTGGGAGCAAGCGTGTGTCAGTTGTCAGAGAAGGGGTATTTGTGGGAGCAAATATCCTCTTCTTGGAAGAGAAGGAGAAATTTCCACGGGAAAAGTGGTCTTTGTGGGAGCAAATATCCTCTTCTTGGAAGAGCAGGTGAAATTTCCACGGGAAAAGTGGTCTTTCTGGGAGCAAAGGAGATAGTTGAGGGAGAGAAGTGGGAAAGGGTGGGAAAGAATGTCTTGTATCGGAGAGCAACTGTGGTCTCTTTGGTGTGCCAAGTGGTGTGTTGGGGAGAAAACGTGGTAAATAGGGGAGACAATGTCCTCTGGAGGAGTGTCAAGTAGTCTTTTGGAGAGCAAATGTCAGATATTTCTCAGCAAAGTGCTGTTTCGGGGAGATAGTAGCATCCTTGGTTGGAAAATGACAGGTGTTTGTGAGAAAGCTGGTGTTTTGGGAAAAAAGGCCGTATTTGGAAGAAGAAGCTGGTATTTCTGGGAGAACGTATCCCATCTTTGGGAGGAAAGGGGTCTTTGTGGGAGAAAATGTGGTGTATTTGGGTGAAACCTGGTGTGCCTGGGAGAAAAGGCCATTTAGATGGGAGTAAGCGTGATCTTGAGGAGCGTCAAGTAGTATTCTTGGGATGAAACGGGAGGTATTTCTAAGAGCAGTGGTATTTCTGGGAGAAAATGTCTTGTTTTGGGAGAAAATGTGCTGTTTTGGGGGGCAGAAGCTGGTATTTCTGTGTCAAAATGCCATCTTGATGGGAGTAAGTGTGATCTGGGGGAGTGTAAAGCAGCATTTGTGTTAGAAACTGGGAGCTGTTTCTTGGAGTAGTGGTATTTCTGGGAGAAAATGAGCTGTCTTGGGGATAAAGATGGTGTATGTGTGATGAAATGCCACATTTCTGGAAGAAAGTGTCCTCTTGAGGAGTGTAATGTTGTCTATTGGGGAGGAAATGGGAACTATTCGTATGAGTCCTGGTATTTCTGGGAGAAAATGTCTGATGTGGGGGGGAGAAGGTCCTGTATCTGTGAGAAAGCTGTTGTTTCTGGGAGAAAATGCCAGGTACTTGTGAGAAAAGGGATGCTTGAGAGGGAAACGGCCATCTCTTTGGGATCCAAGTGATATTTCTGTTAGAAAATGCCCCCAGTCTGGGAGTAAGTGTCATCAGGAGGCGTGTCATGGAGTAGATTTGGGAGGAAAAGGAGGTATTTCTAAGAGTAGCGGCATTTCTGGGAGCAAATGTGGTCTTTGGGGAAGAAAATGTCCTCCTGAGGGAAGAAAATAGGCCTTTCTTCCCGAAAATGTCATCCAATGGGGAGAAAACCTCCTGTCTTGGGGAGAAAAGTGGTCTTTGTGGGAGCAAGTGTCCTCTTCTTGGTTGCAAGTGTCCCATTTGGTCTTGTCACGGAGGCTTTTTGGGAGCAAGCGTGTGTCAGTTGTCAGAGAAGGGGTATTTGTGGGAGCAAATATCCTCTTCTTGGAAGAGAAGGTGAAATTTCCCAATGGAAAAGTGGTCTTTCTGGGAGCAAAGGAGATAGTTGAGGGAGAGAAGTGGGAAAGGGTGGGAAAGAATGTCTTGTATCGGAGAGCAACTGTGGTCTCTTTGGTGTGCCAAGTGGTGTGTTGGGGAGAAAACGTGGTAAATAGGGGAGACAATGTCCTCTGGAGGAGTGTCAAGTAGTCTTTTGGAGAGCAAATGTCAGGTATTTCTCAGCAAAGTGCTGTTTCGGGGAGATAGTAGCATCCTTGGTTGGAAAATGACAGGTGTTTGTGAGAAAGCTGGTATTTTGGGAAAAAAGGCCGTATTTGGAAGAAGAAGCTGGTATTTCTGGGAGAACGTATCCCATCTTTGGGAGGAAAGGGGTCTTTGTGGGAGAAAATGTGGTGTATTTGGGTGAAACCTGGTGTGCCTGGGAGAAAAGGCTATTTAGATGGGAGTAAGTGTGATCTTGAGGAGCGTCAAGTAGTATTCTTGGGATGAAACGGGAGGTATTTCTAAGAGCAGTGGTATTTCTGGGAGAAAATGTCTTGTTTTGGGAGAAAATGTGCTGTTTTGGGGGGCAGAAGCTGGTATTTCTGTGTCAAAATGCCATCTTGATGGGAGTAAGTGTGATCTGGGGGAGTGTAAAGCAGCATTTGTGTTAGAAACTGGGAGCTGTTTCTTGGAGTAGTGGTATTTCTGGGAGAAAATGAGCTGTCTTGGGGATAAAGATGGTGTATGTGTGATGAAATGCCACATTTCTGGAAGAAAGTGTCCTCTTGAGGAGTGTAATGTTGTCTATTGGGGAGGAAATGGGAACTATTCGTATGAGTCCTGGTATTTCTGGGAGAAAATGTCTGATGTGGGGGGGTGAAGGTCCTGTATCTGTGAGAAAGCAGATGTTTCTGGGAGAAAATGCCAGGTACTTGTGAGAAAAGGGATGCTTGAGAGGGAAACGGCCATCTCTTTGGGATCCAAGTGATATTTCTGTTAGAAAATGCCCCCAATCTGGGAGTAAGTGTCATCAGGAGGCGTGTCATGGAGTAGATTTGGGAGGAAAAGGAGGTATTTCCAAGAGAAGCGGCATTTCTGGGAGCAAATGTGGTCTTTGGGGAAGAAAATGTCCTCCTGAGGGAAGAAAATAGGCCTTTCTTCCCGAAAATGTCATCCAATGGGGAGAAAACCTCCTGTCTTGGGGAGAAAAGTGGTCTTTCTGGGAGCAAGTGTCCTCTTCTTGGTTGCAAGTGTCCCATTTGGTCTTGTCACGGAGGCTTTTTGGGAGCAAGCGTGTGTCAGTTGTCAGAGAAGGGGTATTTGTGGGAGCAAATATCCTCTTCTTGGAAGAGAAGGAGAAATTTCCACGGGAAAAGTGGTCTATGTGGGAGCAAATATCCTCTTCTTGGAAGAGAAGGAGAAATTTCCACGGGAAAAGTGGTCTTTCTGGGAGCAAAGGAGATAGTTGAGGGAGAGAAGTGGGAAAGGGTGGGAAAGAATGTCTTGTATCGGAGAGCAACTGTGGTCTCTTTGGTGTGCCAAGTGGTGTGTTGGGGAGAAAACGTGGTAAATAGGGGAGACAATGTCCTCTGGAGGAGTGTCAAGTAGTCTTTTGGAGAGCAAATGTCAGGTATTTCTCAGCAAAGTGCTGTTTCGGGGAGATAGTAGCATCCTTGGTTGGAAAATGACAGGTGTTTGTGAGAAAGCTGGTATTTTGGGAAAAAAGGCCGTATTTGGAAGAAGAAGCTGGTATTTCTGGGAGAACGTATCCCATCTTTGGGAGGAAAGGGGTCTTTGTGGGAGAAAATGTGGTGTATTTGGGTGAAACCTGGTGTGCCTGGGAGAAAAGGCCATTTAGATGGGAGTAAGCGTGATCTTGAGGAGCGTCAAGTAGTATTCTTGGGATGAAACGGGAGGTATTTCTAAGAGCAGTGGTATTTCTGGGAGAAAATGTCTTGTTTTGGGAGAAAATGTGCTGTTTTGGGGGGCAGAAGCTGGTATTTCTGTGTCAAAATGCCATCTTGATGGGAGTAAGTGTGATCTGGGGGAGTGTAAAGCAGCATTTGTGTTAGAAACTGGGAGCTGTTTCTTGGAGTAGTGGTATTTCTGGGAGAAAATGAGCTGTCTTGGGGATAAAGATGGTGTATGTGTGATGAAATGCCACATTTCTGGAAGAAAGTGTCCTCTTGAGGAGTGTAATGTTGTCTATTGGGGAGGAAATGGGAACTATTCGTATGAGTCCTGGTATTTCTGGGAGAAAATGTCTGATGTGGGGGGGAGAAGGTCATGTATCTGTGAGAAAGCTGGTGTTTCTGGGAGAAAATGCCAGGTACTTGTGAGAAAAGGGATGCTTGAGAGGGAAACGGCCATCTCTTTGGGATCCAAGTGGTATTTCTGTTAGAAAATGCCCCCAATCTGGGAGTAAGTGTCATCAGGAGGCGTGTCATGGAGTAGATGTAGGAGGAAAAGGAGGTATTTCTAAGAGTAGCGGCATTTCTGGGAGCAAATGTCGTCTTTGGGGAAGAAAATGTCCTCCTGAGGGAAGAAAACAGGCCTTTCTTCCCGAAAATGTCATCCAATGGGGAGAAAACCTCCTGTCTTGGGGAGAAAAGTGGTCTTTGTGGGTGCAAGTGTCCTCTTCTTGGTTGCAAGTGTCCCATTTGGTCTTGTCACGGAGGCTTTTTGGGAGCAAGCGTGTGTCAGTTGTCAGAGAAGGGGTATTTGTGGGAGCAAATATCCTCTTCTTGGAAGAGCAGGTGAAATTTCCACGGGAAAAGTGGTCTTTCTGGGAGCAAAGGAGATAGTTGAGGGAGAGAAGTGGGAAAGGGTGGGAAAGAATGTCTTGTATCGGAGAGCAACTGTGGTCTCTTTGGTGTGCCAAGTGGTGTGTTGGGGAGAAAACGTGGTAAATAGGGGAGACAATGTCCTCTGGAGGAGTGTCAAGTAGTCTTTTGGAGAGCAAATGTCAGGTATTTCTCAGCAAAGTGCTGTTTCGGGGAGATAGTAGCATCCTTGGTTGGAAAATGACAGGTGTTTGTGAGAAAGCTGGTATTTTGGGAAAAAAGGCCGTATTTGGAAGAAGAAGCTGGTATTTCTGGGAGAACGTATCCCATCTTTGGGAGGAAAGGGGTCTCTGTGGGAGAAAATGTGGTGTATTTGGGTGAAACCTGGTGTGCCTGGGAGAAAAGGCCATTTAGATGGGAGTAAGTGTGATCTTGAGGAGCGTCAAGTAGTATTCTTGGGATGAAACGGGAGGTATTTCTAAGAGCAGTGGTATTTCTGGGAGAAAATGTCTTGTTTGGGGAGAAAATGTGCTGTTTTGGGGGGCAGAAGCTGGTATTTCTGTGTCAAAATGCCATCTTGATGGGAGTAAGTGTGATCTGGGGGAGTGTAAAGCAGCATTTGTGTTAGAAACTGGGAGCTGTTTCTTGGAGTAGTGGTATTTCTGGGAGAAAATGAGCTGTCTTGGGGATAAAGATGGTGTATGTGTGATGAAATGCCACATTTCTGGAAGAAAGTGTCCTCTTGAGGAGTGTAATGTTGTCTATTGGGGAGGAAATGGGAACTATTCGTATGAGCCCTGGTATTTCTGGGAGAAAATGTCTGATGTGGGGGGGAGAAGGTCATGTATCTGTGAGAAAGCAGATGTTTCTGGGAGAAAATGCCAGGTACTTGTGAGAAAAGGGATGCTTGAGAGGGAAACGGCCATCTCTTTGGGATCCAAGTGGTATTTCTGTTAGAAAATGCCCCCAGTCTGGGAGTAAGTGTCATCAGGAGGCGTGTCATGGAGTAGATTTGGGAGGAAAAGGAGGTATTTCTAAGAGTAGCGGCATTTCTGGGAGCAAATGTGGTCTTTGGGGAAGAAAATGTCCTCTGGAGGGAAGAAAACAGGCCTTTCTTCCCGAAAATGTCATCCAATGGGGAGAAAATCTCCTCTCTTGAGGAGAAAAGTGGTCTTTGTGGGTGCAAGTGTCCTCTTCTTGGTTGCAAGTGTCCCATTTGGTCTTGTCACGGAGGCTTTTTGGGAGCAAGCGTGTGTCAGTTGTCAGAGAAGGGGTATTTGTGGGAGCAAATATCCTTTTCTTGGAAGAGAAGGAGAAATTTCCACGGGAAAAGTGGTCTTTCTGGGAGCAAAGGAGATAGTTGAGGGAGAGAAGTGGGAAAGGGTGGGAAAGAATGTCTTGTATCGGAGAGCAACTGTGGTCTCTTTGGTGTGCCAAGTGGTGTGTTGGGGAGAAAACGTGGTAAATAGGGGAGACAATGTCCTCTGGAGGAGTGTCAAGTAGTCTTTTGGAGAGCAAATGTCAGGTATTTCTCAGCAAAGTGCTGTTTCGGGGAGATAGTAGCATCCTTGGTTGGAAAATGACAGGTGTTTGTGAGAAAGCTGGTATTTTGGGAAAAAAGGCCGTATTTGGAAGAAGAAGCTGGTATTTCTGGGAGAACGTATCCCATCTTTGGGAGGAAAGGGGTCTTTGTGGGAGAAAATGTGGTGTATTTGGGTGAAACCTGGTGTGCCTGGGAGAAAAGGCCATTTAGATGGGAGTAAGTGTGATCTTGAGGAGCGTCAAGTAGTATTCTTGGGATGAAAGGGGAGGTATTTCTAAGAGCAGTGGTATTTCTGGGAGAAAATGTCTTGTTTTGGGAGAAAATGTGCTGTTTTGGGGGGCAGAAGCTGGTATTTCTGTGTCAAAATGCCATCTTGATGGGAGTAAGTGTGATCTGGGGGAGTGTAAAGCAGCATTTGTGTTAGAAACTGGGAGCTGTTTCTTGGAGTAGTGGTATTTCTGGGAGAAAATGAGCTGTCTTGGGGATAAAGATGGTGTATGTGTGATGAAATGCCACATTTCTGGAAGAAAGTGTCCTCTTGAGGAGTGTAATGTTGTCTATTGGGGAGGAAATGGGAACTATTCGTATGAGTCCTGGTATTTCTGGGAGAAAATGTCTGATGTGGGGGGGAGAAGGTCATGTATCTGTGAGAAAGCTGGTGTTTCTGGGAGAAAATGCCAGGTACTTGTGAGAAAAGGGATGCTTGAGAGGGAAAAGGCCATCTCTTTGGGATCCAAGTGGTATTTCTGTTAGAAAATGCCCCCAGTCTGGGAGTAAGTGTCATCAGGAGGCGTGTCATGGAGTAGATTTGGGAGGAAAAGGAGGTATTTCTAAGAGTAGCGGCATTTCTGGGAGCAAATGTGGTCTTTGGGGAAGAAAATGTCCTCCTGAGGGAAGAAAACAGGCCTTTCTTCCCGAAAATGTCATCCAATGGGGAGAAAATCTCCTCTCTTGAGGAGAAAAGTGGTCTTTCTGGGAGCAAGTGTCCTCTTCTTGGTTGCAAGTGTCCCATTTGGTCTTGTCACGGAGGCTTTTTGGGAGCAAGCGTGTGTCAGTTGTCAGAGAAGGGGTATCTCTGGGAGCAAATATCCTCTTCTTGGAAGAGAAGGAGAAATTTCCACGGGAAAAGTGGTCTTTGTGGGAGCAAATATCCTCTTCTTGGAAGAGAAGGAGAAAGTTCCACGGGAAAAGTGGTCTTTCTGGGAGCAAAGGAGATAGTTGAGGGAGAGAAGTGGGAAAGGGTGGGAAAGAATGTCTTGTATCGGAGAGCAACTGTGGTCTCTTTGGTGTGCCAAGTGGTGTGTTGGGGAGAAAACGTGGTAAATAGGGGAGACAATGTCCTCTGGAGGAGTGTCAAGTAGTCTTTTGGAGAGCAAATGTCAGATATTTCTCAGCAAAGTGCTGTTTCGGGGAGATAGTAGCATCCTTGGTTGGAAAATGACAGGTGTTTGTGAGAAAGCTGGTATTTTGGGAAAAAAGGCCGTATTTGGAAGAAGAAGCTGGTATTTCTGGGAGAACGTATCCCATCTTTGGGAGGAAAGGGGTCTTTGTGGGAGAAAATGTGGTGTATTTGGGTGAAACCTGGTGTGCCTGGGAGAAAAGGCCATTTAGATGGGAGTAAGCGTGATCTTGAGGAGCGTCAAGTAGTATTCTTGGGATGAAACGGGAGGTATTTCTAAGAGCAGTGGTATTTCTGGGAGAAAATGTCTTGTTTTGGGAGAAAATGTGCTGTTTTGGGGGGCAGAAGCTGGTATTTCTGTGTCAAAATGCCATCTTGATTGGAGTAAGTGTGATCTGGGGGAGTGTAAAGCAGCATTTGTGTTAGAAACTGGGAGCTGTTTCTTGGAGTAGTGGTATTTCTGGGAGAAAATGAGCTGTCTTGGGGATAAAGATGGTGTATGTGTGATGAAATGCCACATTTCTGGAAGAAAGTGTCCTCTTGAGGAGTGTAATGTTGTCTATTGGGGAGGAAATGGGAACTATTCGTATGAGTCCTGGTATTTCTGGGAGAAAATGTCTGATGTGGGGGGGAGAAGGTCAGGCACCTGTGAGAAAGCTGGTGTTTCTGGGAGAAAATGCCAGGTACTTGTGAGAAAAGGGATGCTTGAGAGGGAAAAGGCCATCTCTTTGGGATCCAAGTGGTATTTCTGTTAGAAAATGCCCCCAGTCTGGGAGTAAGTGTCATCAGGAGGCGTGTCATGGAGTAGATTTGGGAGGAAAAGGAGGTATTTCTAAGAGTAGCGGCATTTCTGGGAGCAAATGTGGTCTTTGGGGAAGAAAATGTCGTCCTGAGGGAAGAAAACAGGCCTTTCTTCCCGAAAATGTCATCCAATGGGGAGAAAACCTCCTGTCTTGGGGAGAAAAGTTGTCTTTGTGGGAGCAAGTGTCCTCTTCTTGGTTGCAAGTGTCCCATTTGGTCTTGTCACGGAGGCTTTTTGGGAGCAAGCGTGTGTCAGTTGTCAGAGAAGGGGTATTTGTGGGAGCAAATATCCTCTTCTTGGAAGAGAAGGAGAAATTTCCACGGGAAAAGTGGTCTTTCTGGGAGCAATGGAGATAGTTGAGGGAGAGAAGTGGGAAAGGGTGGGAAAGAATGTCTTGTATCGGAGAGCAACTGTGGTCTCTTTGGTGTGCCAACTATCTGATTTGTTCCCAAATATACAACATTACACTCCTCAAGAGGACAGTTTCTTCAAGAAATGTGGCATTTCATCACACGTACACCATCTTTATCCCCAAGACAGCTCATTTTCTCCCAGAAATACCACTACTCCAAGAAACAGCTCCCAGTTTCTAACACAAGTGCTGCTTTACACTCCCCTAGATCACACTTACTCCCATCAAGATGGCATTTTGACACAGAAATACCAGCTTCTGCCCCCCAAAACAGCACATTTTCTCCCAAAACAAGACATTTTCTCCCAGAAATACCACTGCTCTTAGAAATACCTCCCCTTTCATCCCAGGAATATTACTTGACGCTCCTCAAGATCACACTTACTCCCATCTAAATGGCCTTTTCTCCCAGGCACACCAGGTTTCACCCAAATACACAACATTTTCTCCCACAAAGACCCCTTTCCTCCCAAAGATGGCGTACATTCCCCCTGAAATTCCTGCTTCTTCTTCAAAAACCGGCCTTTTTCCCAAAATACCAGCTTTCTCACAAATACCTGTCATTTTCCAACCAAGGATGCTACTATCTCCCCGAAACAGCACTTTGCTGAGAAATACCTGACATTTGCTCTCCAAAAGACTACTTGACACTCCTCCAGAGGATATTGACTCTCCTATTTACTATGTTTTCTCCCCAACACACCACTTGGCACACCAAAAAGACCACAGTCGCTCTCCAATACAAGACGTTTTTTCCCACACTGTCCCACTTTTCTCCCTCAACTATCTCCTTTGCTCCCTGAAGTTCCAGTTTTTTCCACATTTGATGGCATTTTCTTTCAGAAATGTCCGTTTTTCACCCACAGGATGGCATGTTCTTCCAAAATGAACATATTACCAGCTTTCTCCAGTCCAATGAGATTAGCTCCCAGAAATACTACTTTTTGCCCAAACACGTTGTATATTCCACCGCAACTATCATATTTTAATCCTAAAGAATACATTTTCTTCCAGACCTATGCCATTTCCCTCCACAAATACCACCTTCCTCCCAAATACGTGGCTTTTCCTCCCACAAGTTCTTCTTGACTATCCGAAAGAGGGCATTTCCTCCCCAAAGAAGGTGACTTGCTCCCTGAAAAACCAGCTTTCTCCCCTAATAGATAACGTTTTCTTCCAGAAATACAGCTTTTCTTAGATATGCTTCGCGATTCATCCACAGAATACTATATGACAATGCCTAAGGTGACTTTTTCCAACAAAAATACCATCTTTTCTCCCACAGATACCACCATTCTCCCAAACAGATGACATTTGCTACCACAAGTAATTCTTCACCCTCCACAGGATGGTACTTACCATCACAATTTTCTAGACTCCATATCACAGTTTCCTCCCAAATTAGATTTCCTTCCAGACATACCAGCATTCCCCGAAATACAGGACATTTTCCCCCGGAAATACCATCTTTTCTCCCACAAATGCCAGCTTTCTTGGAAATACTGCCCATTTCCTCCCAATTAGGCTAGATGGCACTAAGTTATGCCCTATCATACGGCTTTTTATCACACAAGTTGCATTTTTGTCCCAAATACACGACATATAATGACAGCGATACCATTTTTCTCCCATGTTCGTGACATTTCCTGCCAGAAATACCAGTTCTCTCTTCAATGTGGGACGTTTCCTTCCTGAAATATTAACTTTGTCACCAATACATCATCTCTCCCTCCCTCAATCAAAAGAGGAGACTGTTTCCAGGGAATACCAGTTTCTTAAAAATACCTCATACTTTCTCCAAGAAGCCCGTTATTATAATCCTCAAGATGACATTTTCACCCAAAACTAGGAGATTTTCTCTCAGAAATGCATGCTTCTCCCTCACTGAACGGCATCTTCTCCCCAAATTAGGACATTATCTCCCAGAAATACCACATTTCTCCAATCCAATGACATGATCGCCCGGAAATACAGCCTATCGCCAAATCGATGACATTTTCCACTAGAAGTGTGCCATTTCCCCCAAATACATGACATTTTCTCCCCACAGAAGGAGATTTCATTTATTCATGAAAAACCATGATTCTCCCAAAGAGATGACATTTTCTACCAGAAACACAGGTTTTTCTTAAATATACGTCCTGGTTTTTGGGTGGTTCTCCATTTCTACAATTCTGAAGAACGTGAAGGAAATGTATAGACGGGATAAGCTTCTCTACTAAGAGATTTCTTGCATTCTGGGATGAAAAAGAGAAAAACGGAGAGCACTTTCTAATTGGGCAAATGAACATTCAGGAACCTGAAGATGTGCTGCTCTCACGGAGAACGTTATAGAAAGTCGAAAACGATCGATTCTTGCCTGCGGACAAAAAAACCCTGTTCGGAGGAAAAGCAGTATGCTGAATTCGCACGTTCTCGGCATCGCAATTCCGCTACTTCGCTCTCGTGGGGCGAAAGCGGCACTCGCGCTGAATCGCTACGGAGAGTTTGCAGTTGCTGGCCGAGAAATCGCGGTTCTCCCCGAAAGACGCTTTCAGGCTTCAGCAGCAGTCTCGTTTCTCTCGGATGCCGAGAAAGAGCGACTTCAGCCGGATGCTTTTCTGCGACGAGCGGCTTCTTCTGCGCACATCGCAAAGGAGCGCTTCTGACTTCTCCTTGTGTCCATGCAGAATACACTACGCATCTCTCTCATTCTTCGGTCTTTCCCTTTTTTCCTAGCGACATTTCGTTTTCGCGTTTTTCTCCGATGCTACACTTCAGCATTCTGTGACGAATACAGTAAAAGGGAAAAGTCCTTCTAATAAGGCAGCTGGAAGTACCAGGAGTGACAGACGTTGTGCTTTCAGAGAGGAAGTTACAGAAAGTCGGGAACTGTTGATTCTTTCCTGCGAAGGAAAAAACCCTGATTTCAGGCAATGCTGTATGCTGAATTCGAACACCCTGTGCATAGGAATACCGCTATTACGCGCTCGTGCGTCGAAAACGGCACTCGCGCTGAACCGCTCCGGAGAGTTTGCAGTTGTTGGCCGGTCCATCGCGGTTCTCCCCGAATGCCGCTTTCAGGCTTCAGCAGCGGTCTCGTTTCTCTCGGATGCCGAGAAAGAGCGACTTCAGCCGGATGCTTTTCTCCGACGAGCGCCTTCTTCTGCGCACATCGCCAAGGAGCGGTTCTGACTTCTCCTTGTGTCCATGCAGAATGCACGACGCTTCTCTCTCATTCTTCGGTCTCTCCCTTTTTTCCTAGCGACATTTCGTTTTCGCGTTTTTCTCCGATGCTACACTTCAGCATTCTGTGACGAATACAGTAAAAGGGAAAAGTCCTTCTAATAAGGCAGCTGGAAGTACCAGGAGTGACAGACGTTGTGCTTTCAGAGAGGAAGTTACAGAAAGTCGGGAACTGTTGATTCTTTCCTGCGAAGGAAAAAACCCTGATTTCAGGCAATGCAGTATGCTGAATTCGAACATTCTGTGCATAGGAATACCGCTATTACGCGCTCGTGGGTCGAAAACGGCACTCGCGCTGAACCGCTCCGGAGAGTTTGCAGTTGCTGGCCGCGAAATCGCGGTTCTCCCCGAAAGACGCTTTCAGGCTTCAGCAGCGGTCTCGTTTCTCTCGGATGCCGAGAAAGAGCGACTTCAGCCGGATGCTTTTCTCCGACGAGCGGCTTCTTCTGCGCACATCGCCAAGGAGCGGTTCTGACTTCTCCTTGTGTCCATGCAGAATGCACGACGCTTCTCTCTCATTCTTCTGTCTTTCCCTTTATTCCTATCTTTCGAGTGGTTTTTCGTTGCTGCTACACTTTTGCTTTCCGTGGCGATAATGGTAGAAGTAAAAATCCATAATAACAAGTCAGCTAGAAGTTCCAGGAGAGACCCACGTTGTGTTTTCAGGGAGGACGTTACAGAGAGTCGAGAGCTGTGGATTCTTTCCTGCGCAGAAAAAAACCCCTGTTTTCAGGCAATGCTGTATGCTGAATTGGCACGTTCTCGGCATCGGAATTTCGATATATCTCTCTCGTGAGTCGACAGCGCCACTCTCTGTTAACCGCTCCGGAGAGTTTGCAGTTGCTGGCCGCTAAATCGCGCTTCTCCCCGAATGCCGCTTTCAGGCTTCAGCAGCGGTCTCGTTTCTCTCGGATGCCGAGAAAGAGCGACTTCAGCCGGATGCTTTTCTCCGACGAGCGCCTTCTTCTGCGCACATCGCCAAGGAGCGGTTCTGACTTCTCCTTGTGTCCATGCAGAATGCACGACGCTTCTCTCTCATTCTTCGGTCTCTCCCTTTTTTCCTAGCGACATTTCGTTTTCGTGTTTTTCTCCGATGCTACACTTCAGCATTCTGTGACGAATACAGTAAAAGGGAAAAGTCCTTCTAATAAGGCAGCTGGAAGTACCAGGAGTGACAGACGTTGTGCTTTCAGAGAGGAAGTTACAGAAAGTCGGGAACTGTTGATTCTTTCCTGCGAAGGAAAAAACCCTGATTTCAGGCAATGCTGTATGCTGAATTCGAACATTCTGTGCATAGGAATACCGCTATTACGCGCTCGTGGGTCGAAAACGGCACTCGCGCTGAACCGCTCCGGAGAGTTTGCAGTTGCTGGCCGAGAAATCGCGGTTCTCCCCGAATGCCGCTTTCAGGCTTCAGCAGCGGTCTCGTTTCTCTCGGATGCCGAGAAAGAGCGACTTCAGCCGGATGCTTTTCTCCGACGAGCGGCTTCTTCTGCGCACATCGCCAAGGAGAGATTCCGACTTCTCCTTGTGTCCAAGCA
Organism: Chrysolophus pictus; assembly: GCA_037305975.1. Taxonomy (NCBI): domain Eukaryota; kingdom Metazoa; phylum Chordata; class Aves; order Galliformes; family Phasianidae; genus Chrysolophus; species Chrysolophus pictus. The sequence goes on along the minus strand of CM074581.1, from coordinate 35,794,122 downwards.
GAATGCACGACGCTTCTCTCTCATTCTTATCCCTTTTTTCCTAGCGACATTTCGTTTTCGTGTTTTTCTCCGATGCTACACTTCAGCATTCTGTGACGAATACAGTAAAAGGGAAAAGTCCTTCTAATAAGGCAGCTGGAAGTACCAGGAGTGACAGACGTTGTGCTTTCAGAGAGGAAGTTACAGAAAGCCGGGAACTGTTGATTCTTTCCTGCGAAGGAAAAAACCCTGATTTCAGGCAATGCAGTATGCTGAATTCGAACACCCTGTGCATAGGAATACCGCTATTACGCGCTCGTGGGTCGAAAACGGCACTCGCGCTGAACCGCTCCGGAGAGTTTGCAGTTGCTGGCCGGTACATCGCGGTTCTCCCCGAACGCCGCTTTCAGGCTTCAGCAGCGGTCTCGTTTCTCTCGGATGCCGAGAAAGAGCGACTTCAGCCGGATGCTTTTCTCCGACGAGCGCCTTCTTCTGCGCACATCGCCAAGGAGCGGTTCTGACTTCTCCTTGTGTCCATGCAGAATGCACGACGCTTCTCTCTCATTCTTCGGTCTCTCCCTTTTTTCCTAGCGACAGTTCGTTTTCGCGTTTTTCTCCGATGCTACACTTCAGCATTCTGTGACGAATACAGTAAAAGGGAAAAGTCCTTCTAATAAGGCAGCTGGAAGTACCAGGAGTGACAGACGTTGTGCTTTCAGAGAGGAAGTTACAGAAAGTCGGGAACTGTTGATTCTTTCCTGCGAAGGAAAAAACCCTGATTTCAGGCAATGCTGTATGCTGAATTCGAACATTCTGTGCATAGGAATACCGCTATTACGCGCTCGTGGGTCGAAAACGGCACTCGCGCTGAACCGCTCCGGAGAGTTTGCAGTTGCTGGCCGCGAAATCGCGGTTCTCCCCGAACGCCGCTTTCAGGCTTCAGCAGCGGTCTCGTTTCTCTCGGATGCCGAGAAAGAGCGACTTCAGCCGGATGCTTTTCTCCGACGAGCGGCTTCTTCTGCGCACATCGCCAAGGAGAGATTCCGACTTCTCCTTGTGTCCAAGCAGAATGCACTACGATTCTCTCTCATTCTTATCCCTTTTTTCCTAGCGACATTTCGTTTTCGTGTTTTTCTCCGATGCTACACTTCAGCATTCTGTGACGAATACAGTAAAAGGGAAAAGTCCTTCTAATAAGGCAGCTGGAAGTACCAGGAGTGACAGACGTTGTGCTTTCAGAGAGGAAGTTACAGAAAGCCGGGAACTGTTGATTCTTTCCTGCGAAGGAAAAAACCCTGATTTCAGGCAATGCAGTATGCTGAATTCGAACACCCTGTGCATAGGAATACCGCTATTACGCGCTCGTGGGTCGAAAACGGCACTCGCGCTGAACCGCTCCGGAGAGTTTGCAGTTGCTGGCCGCGAAATCGCGGTTCTCCCCGAACGCCGCTTTCAGGCTTCAGCAGCGGTCTCGTTTCTCTCGGATGCCGAGAAAGAGCGACTTCAGCCGGATGCTTTTCTCCGACGAGCGCCTTCTTCTGCGCACATCGCCAAGGAGCGGTTCTGACTTCTCCTTGTGTCCATGCAGAATGCACGACGCTTCTCTCTCATTCTTCGGTCTCTCCCTTTTTTCCTAGCGACAGTTCGTTTTCGCGTTTTTCTCCGATGCTACACTTCAGCATTCTGTGACGAATACAGTAAAAGGGAAAAGTCCTTCTAATAAGGCAGCTGGAAGTACCAGGAGTGACAGACGTTGTGCTTTCAGAGAGGAAGTTACAGAAAGTCGGGAACTGTTGATTCTTTCCTGCGAAGGAAAAAACCCTGATTTCAGGCAATGCAGTATGCTGAATTCGAACATTCTGTGCATAGGAATACCGCTATTACGCGCTCGTGGGTCGAAAACGGCACTCGCGCTGAACCGCTCCGGAGAGTTTGCAGTTGCTGGCCGCGAAATCGCGGTTCTCCCCGAAAGACGCTTTCAGGCTTCAGCAGCGGTCTCGTTTCTCTCGGATGCCGAGAAAGAGCGACTTCAGCCGGATGCTTTTCTCCGACGAGCGGCTTCTTCTGCGCACATCGCCAAGGAGCGGTTCTGACTTCTCCTTGTGTCCATGCAGAATGCACGACGCTTCTCTCTCATTCTTCTGTCTTTCCCTTTATTCCTATCTTTCGAGTGGTTTTTCGTTGCTGCTACACTTTTGCTTTCCGTGGCGATAATGGTAGAAGTAAAAATCCATAATAACAAGTCAGCTAGAAGTTCCAGGAGAGACCCACGTTGTGTTTTCAGGGAGGACGTTACAGAGAGTCGAGAGCTGTGGATTCTTTCCTGCGCAGAAAAAAACCCCTGTTTTCAGGCAATGCTGTATGCTGAATTGGCACGTTCTCGGCATCGGAATTTCGATATTTCTCTCTCGTGAGTCGACAGCGCCACTCTCTGTTAACCGCTCCGGAGAGTTTGCAGTTGCTGGTCGCTAAATCGCGCTTCTCCCCGAATGCCGCTTTCAGGCTTCAGCAGCGGTCTCGTTTCTCTCGGATGCCGAGAAAGAGCGACTTCAGCCGGATGCTTTTCTGCGACGAGCGCCTTCTTCTGCGCACATCGCCAAGGAGCGGTTCTGACTTCTCCTTGTGTCCATGCAGAATGCACGACGCTTCTCTCTCATTCTTCGGTCTCTCCCTTTTTTCCTAGCGACAGTTCGTTTTCGCGTTTTTCTCCGATGCTACACTTCAGCATTCTGTGACGAATACAGTAAAAGGGAAAAGTCCTTCTAATAAGGCAGCTGGAAGTACCAGGAGTGACAGACGTTGTGCTTTCAGAGAGGAAGTTACAGAAAGTCGGGAACTGTTGATTCTTTCCTGCGAAGGAAAAAACCCTGATTTCAGGCAATGCAGTATGCTGAATTCGAACATTCTGTGCATAGGAATACCGCTATTACGCGCTCGTGGGTCGAAAACGGCACTCGCGCTGAACCGCTCCGGAGAGTTTGCAGTTGTTGGCCGGTCCATCGCGGTTCTCCCCGAATGCCGCTTTCAGGCTTCAGCAGCGGTCTCGTTTCTCTCGGATGCCGAGAAAGAGCGACTTCAGCCGGATGCTTTTCTCCGACGAGCGCCTTCTTCTGCGCACATCGCCAAGGAGAGATTCCGACTTCTCCTTGTGTCCAAGCAGAATGCACTACGATTCTCTCTCATTCTTATCCCTTTTTTCCTAGCGACATTTCGTTTTCGTGTTTTTCTCCGATGCTACACTTCAGCATTCTGTGACGAATACAGTAAAAGGGAAAAGTCCTTCTAATAAGGCAGCTGGAAGTACCAGGAGTGACAGACGTTGTGCTTTCAGAGAGGAAGTTACAGAAAGTCGGGAACTGTTGATTCTTTCCTGCGAAGGAAAAAACCCTGATTTCAGGCAATGCAGTATGCTGAATTCGAACATTCTGTGCATAGGAATACCGCTATTACGCGCTCGTGGGTCGAAAACGGCACTCGCGCTGAACCGCTCCGGAGAGTTTGCAGTTGCTGGCCGCGAAATCGCGGTTCTCCCCGAAAGACGCTTTCAGGCTTCAGCAGCGGTCTCGTTTCTCTCGGATGCCGAGAAAGAGCGACTTCAGCCGGATGCTTTTCTCCGACGAGCGGCTTCTTCTGCGCACATCGCCAAGGAGCGGTTCTGACTTCTCCTTGTGTCCATGCAGAATGCACGACGCTTCTCTCTCATTCTTCGGTCTCTCCCTTTTTTCCTAGCGACAGTTCGTTTTCGCGTTTTTCTCCGATGCTACACTTCAGCATTCTGTGACGAATACAGTAAAAGGGAAAAGTCCTTCTAATAAGGCAGCTGGAAGTACCAGGAGTGACAGACGTTGTGCTTTCAGAGAGGAAGTTACAGAAAGCCGGGAACTGTTGATTCTTTCCTGCGAAGGAAAAAACCCTGATTTCAGGCAATGCAGTATGCTGAATTCGAACATTCTGTGCATAGGAATACCGCTATTACGCGCTCGTGGGTCGAAAACGGCACTCGCGCTGAACCGCTCCGGAGAGTTTGCAGTTGTTGGCCGGTCCATCGCGGTTCTCCCCGAAAGACGCTTTCAGGCTTCAGCAGCGGTCTCGTTTCTCTCGGATGCCGAGAAAGAGCGACTTCAGCCGGATGCTTTTCTCCGACGAGCGGCTTCTTCTGCGCACATCGCCAAGGAGCGGTTCTGACTTCTCCTTGTGTCCATGCAGAATGCACGACGCTTCTCTCTCATTCTTCGGTCTCTCCCTTTTTTCCTAGCGACATTTCGTTTTCGCGTTTTTCTCCGATGCTACACTTCAGCATTCTGTGACGAATACAGTAAAAGGGAAAAGTCCTTCTAATAAGGCAGCTGGAAGTACCAGGAGTGACAGACGTTGTGCTTTCAGAGAGGAAGTTACAGAAAGCCGGGAACTGTTGATTCTTTCCTGCGAAGGAAAAAACCCTGATTTCAGGCAATGCAGTATGCTGAATTCGAACACCCTGTGCATAGGAATACCGCTATTACGCGCTCGTGGGTCGAAAACGGCACTCGCGCTGAACCGCTCCGGAGAGTTTGCAGTTGCTGGCCGCGAAATCGCGGTTCTCCCCGAACGCCGCTTTCAGGCTTCAGCAGCGGTCTCGTTTCTCTCGGATGCCGAGAAAGAGCGACTTCAGCCGGATGCTTTTCTCCGACGAGCGCCTTCTTCTGCGCACATCGCCAAGGAGCGGTTCTGACTTCTCCTTGTGTCCATGCAGAATGCACGACGCTTCTCTCTCATTCTTCGGTCTCTCCCTTTTTTCCTAGCGACAGTTCGTTTTCGCGTTTTTCTCCGATGCTACACTTCAGCATTCTGTGACGAATACAGTAAAAGGGAAAAGTCCTTCTAATAAGGCAGCTGGAAGTACCAGGAGTGACAGACGTTGTGCTTTCAGAGAGGAAGTTACAGAAAGTCGGGAACTGTTGATTCTTTCCTGCGAAGGAAAAAACCCTGATTTCAGGCAATGCAGTATGCTGAATTCGAACATTCTGTGCATAGGAATACCGCTATTACGCGCTCGTGGGTCGAAAACGGCACTCGCGCTGAACCGCTCCGGAGAGTTTGCAGTTGCTGGCCGCGAAATCGCGGTTCTCCCCGAAAGACGCTTTCAGGCTTCAGCAGCGGTCTCGTTTCTCTCGGATGCCGAGAAAGAGCGACTTCAGCCGGATGCTTTTCTCCGACGAGCGGCTTCTTCTGCGCACATCGCCAAGGAGCGGTTCTGACTTCTCCTTGTGTCCATGCAGAATGCACGACGCTTCTCTCTCATTCTTCTGTCTTTCCCTTTATTCCTATCTTTCGAGTGGTTTTTCGTTGCTGCTACACTTTTGCTTTCCGTGGCGATAATGGTAGAAGTAAAAATCCATAATAACAAGTCAGCTAGAAGTTCCAGGAGAGACCCACGTTGTGTTTTCAGGGAGGACGTTACAGAGAGTCGAGAGCTGTGGATTCTTTCCTGCGCAGAAAAAAACCCCTGTTTTCAGGCAATGCTGTATGCTGAATTGGCACGTTCTCGGCATCGGAATTTCGATATTTCTCTCTCGTGAGTCGACAGCGCCACTCTCTGTTAACCGCTCCGGAGAGTTTGCAGTTGCTGGTCGCTAAATCGCGCTTCTCCCCGAATGCCGCTTTCAGGCTTCAGCAGCGGTCTCGTTTCTCTCGGATGCCGAGAAAGAGCGACTTCAGCCGGATGCTTTTCTGCGACGAGCGCCTTCTTCTGCGCACATCGCCAAGGAGCGGTTCTGACTTCTCCTTGTGTCCATGCAGAATGCACGACGCTTCTCTCTCATTCTTCGGTCTCTCCCTTTTTTCCTAGCGACAGTTCGTTTTCGCGTTTTTCTCCGATGCTACACTTCAGCATTCTGTGACGAATACAGTAAAAGGGAAAAGTCCTTCTAATAAGGCAGCTGGAAGTACCAGGAGTGACAGACGTTGTGCTTTCAGAGAGGAAGTTACAGAAAGTCGGGAACTGTTGATTCTTTCCTGCGAAGGAAAAAACCCTGATTTCAGGCAATGCAGTATGCTGAATTCGAACATTCTGTGCATAGGAATACCGCTATTACGCGCTCGTGGGTCGAAAACGGCACTCGCGCTGAACCGCTCCGGAGAGTTTGCAGTTGTTGGCCGGTCCATCGCGGTTCTCCCCGAATGCCGCTTTCAGGCTTCAGCAGCGGTCTCGTTTCTCTCGGATGCCGAGAAAGAGCGACTTCAGCCGGATGCTTTTCTCCGACGAGCGCCTTCTTCTGCGCACATCGCCAAGGAGCGGTTCTGACTTCTCCTTGTGTCCATGCAGAATGCACGACGCTTCTCTCTCATTCTTCGGTCTCTCCCTTTTTTCCTAGCGACAGTTCGTTTTCGCGTTTTTCTCCGATGCTACACTTCAGCATTCTGTGACGAATACAGTAAAAGGGAAAAGTCCTTCTAATAAGGCAGCTGGAAGTACCAGGAGTGACAGACGTTGTGCTTTCAGAGAGGAAGTTACAGAAAGTCGGGAACTGTTGATTCTTTCCTGCGAAGGAAAAAACCCTGATTTCAGGCAGTGCTGCATGCTGAATTCGAACATTCTGTGCATAGGAATACCGCTATTACGCGCTCGTGGGTCGAAAACGGCACTCGCGCTGAACCGCTCCGGAGAGTTTGCAGTTGCTGGCCGAGAAATCGCGGTTCTCCCCGAATGCCGCTTTCAGGCTTCAGCAGCGGTCTCGTTTCTCTCGGATGCCGAGAAAGAGCGACTTCAGCCGGATGCTTTTCTCCGACGAGCGGCTTCTTCTGCGCACATCGCCAAGGAGAGATTCCGACTTCTCCTTGTGTCCAAGCAGAATGCACGACGCTTCTCTCTCATTCTTATCCCTTTTTTCCTAGCGACATTTCGTTTTCGTGTTTTTCTCCGATGCTACACTTCAGCATTCTGTGACGAATACAGTAAAAGGGAAAAGTCCTTCTAATAAGGCAGCTGGAAGTACCAGGAGTGACAGACGTTGTGCTTTCAGAGAGGAAGTTACAGAAAGTCGGGAACTGTTGATTCTTTCCTGCGAAGGAAAAAACCCTGATTTCAGGCAATGCAGTATGCTGAATTCGAACATTCTGTGCATAGGAATACCGCTATTACGCGCTCGTGGGTCGAAAACGGCACTCGCGCTGAACCGCTCCGGAGAGTTTGCAGTTGCTGGCCGCGAAATCGCGGTTCTCCCCGAAAGACGCTTTCAGGCTTCAGCAGCGGTCTCGTTTCTCTCGGATGCCGAGAAAGAGCGACTTCAGCCGGATGCTTTTCTCCGACGAGCGGCTTCTTCTGCGCACATCGCCAAGGAGCGGTTCTGACTTCTCCTTGTGTCCATGCAGAATGCACGACGCTTCTCTCTCATTCTTCGGTCTCTCCCTTTTTTCCTAGCGACAGTTCGTTTTCGCGTTTTTCTCCGATGCTACACTTCAGCATTCTGTGACGAATACAGTAAAAGGGAAAAGTCCTTCTAATAAGGCAGCTGGAAGTACCAGGAGTGACAGACGTTGTGCTTTCAGAGAGGAAGTTACAGAAAGCCGGGAACTGTTGATTCTTTCCTGCGAAGGAAAAAACCCTGATTTCAGGCAATGCAGTATGCTGAATTCGAACATTCTGTGCATAGGAATACCGCTATTACGCGCTCGTGGGTCGAAAACGGCACTCGCGCTGAACCGCTCCGGAGAGTTTGCAGTTGTTGGCCGGTCCATCGCGGTTCTCCCCGAAAGACGCTTTCAGGCTTCAGCAGCGGTCTCGTTTCTCTCGGATGCCGAGAAAGAGCGACTTCAGCCGGATGCTTTTCTCCGACGAGCGGCTTCTTCTGCGCACATCGCCAAGGAGCGGTTCTGACTTCTCCTTGTGTCCATGCAGAATGCACGACGCTTCTCTCTCATTCTTCGGTCTCTCCCTTTTTTCCTAGCGACATTTCGTTTTCGCGTTTTTCTCCGATGCTACACTTCAGCATTCTGTGACGAATACAGTAAAAGGGAAAAGTCCTTCTAATAAGGCAGCTGGAAGTACCAGGAGTGACAGACGTTGTGCTTTCAGAGAGGAAGTTACAGAAAGCCGGGAACTGTTGATTCTTTCCTGCGAAGGAAAAAACCCTGATTTCAGGCAATGCAGTATGCTGAATTCGAACATTCTGTGCATAGGAATACCGCTATTACGCGCTCGTGGGTCGAAAACGGCACTCGCGCTGAACCGCTCCGGAGAGTTTGCAGTTGTTGGCCGGTCCATCGCGGTTCTCCCCGAATGCCGCTTTCAGGCTTCAGCAGCGGTCTCGTTTCTCTCGGATGCCGAGAAAGAGCGACTTCAGCCGGATGCTTTTCTCCGACGAGCGCCTTCTTCTGCGCACATCGCCAAGGAGCGGTTCTGACTTCTCCTTGTGTCCATGCAGAATGCACGACGCTTCTCTCTCATTCTTCGGTCTCTCCCTTTTTTCCTAGCGACATTTCGTTTTCGCGTTTTTCTCCGATGCTACACTTCAGCATTCTGTGACGAATACAGTAAAAGGGAAAAGTCCTTCTAATAAGGCAGCTGGAAGTACCAGGAGTGACAGACGTTGTGCTTTCAGAGAGGAAGTTACAGAAAGTCGGGAACTGTTGATTCTTTCCTGCGAAGGAAAAAACCCTGATTTCAGGCAATGCTGTATGCTGAATTCGAACATTCTTGGCATAGGAATACCGCTATTACGCGCTCGTGGGTCGAAAACGGCACTCGCGCTGAACCGCTCCGGAGAGTTTGCAGTTGCTGGCCGAGAAATCGCGGTTCTCCCCGAATGCCGCTTTCAGGCTTCAGCAGCGGTCTCGTTTCTCTCGGATGCCGAGAAAGAGCGACTTCAGCCGGATGCTTTTCTCCGACGAGCGGCTTCTTCTGCGCACATCGCCAAGGAGCGGTTCTGACTTCTCCTTGTGTCCATGCAGAATGCACGACGCTTCTCTCTCATTCTTCGGTCTCTCCCTTTTTTCCTAGCGACAGTTCGTTTTCGCGTTTTTCTCCGATGCTACACTTCAGCATTCTGTGACGAATACAGTAAAAGGGAAAAGTCCTTCTAATAAGGCAGCTGGAAGTACCAGGAGTGACAGACGTTGTGCTTTCAGAGAGGAAGTTACAGAAAGCCGGGAACTGTTGATTCTTTCCTGCGAAGGAAAAAACCCTGATTTCAGGCAATGCAGTATGCTGAATTCGAACATTCTGTGCATAGGAATACCGCTATTACGCGCTCGTGGGTCGAAAACGGCACTCGCGCTGAACCGCTCCGGAGAGTTTGCAGTTGTTGGCCGGTCCATCGCGGTTCTCCCCGAAAGACGCTTTCAGGCTTCAGCAGCGGTCTCGTTTCTCTCGGATGCCGAGAAAGAGCGACTTCAGCCGGATGCTTTTCTCCGACGAGCGCCTTCTTCTGCGCACATCGCCAAGGAGCGGTTCTGACTTCTCCTTGTGTCCATGCAGAATGCACGACGCTTCTCTCTCATTCTTCGGTCTCTCCCTTTTTTCCTAGCGACATTTCGTTTTCGCGTTTTTCTCCGATGCTACACTTCAGCATTCTGTGACGAATACAGTAAAAGGGAAAAGTCCTTCTAATAAGGCAGCTGGAAGTACCAGGAGTGACAGACGTTGTGCTTTCAGAGAGGAAGTTACAGAAAGCCGGGAACTGTTGATTCTTTCCTGCGAAGGAAAAAACCCTGATTTCAGGCAATGCAGTATGCTGAATTCGAACATTCTGTGCATAGGAATACCGCTATTACGCGCTCGTGGGTCGAAAACGGCACTCGCGCTGAACCGCTCCGGAGAGTTTGCAGTTGTTGGCCGGTCCATCGCGGTTCTCCCCGAATGCCGCTTTCAGGCTTCAGCAGCGGTCTCGTTTCTCTCGGATGCCGAGAAAGAGCGACTTCAGCCGGATGCTTTTCTCCGACGAGCGGCTTCTTCTGCGCACATCGCCAAGGAGCGGTTCTGACTTCTCCTTGTGTCCATGCAGAATGCACGACGCTTCTCTCTCATTCTTCTGTCTTTCCCTTTATTCCTATCTTTCGAGTGGTTTTTCGTTGCTGCTACACGTCAGCATTCTGTGACGAACAGAGTAGAAGGGAAAACCCCCTCTAATAAGGCAGCTAGATGTTCGAGGAGCGACACACGTTGTGCTCTCAGGGAGAACGTTACAGAAAGTCGGGTGCCATTCTTTCTGTACTGCGGAGAAAAAAGCCCCTGCTTGCAGGCAATGCGATAGCCTGATGTCGCACATTCTCGGCACCCGAAAAAAACGAGATTGCTGCTGAAGACACAAAGCGGCACCCGCGGTCAACAGCTGCGGAGAGTTTGAGTCGCTGGAAACTGCTGCATGGTCGCCTTGTGTACAGGCAGAACCCTCCACGCTGTGCTACGTAGGCAGTTCTTATATCTTTCTTTCGACTGACAGTTGGCAGGCATAAGGAATACGACCTTACAATCCAAAATACCAAATTACTCAGAAATATCACATTGTCCTCGAGAAATACCAGTCTCATCCAACGAATTGGAGCTTTTAACCACGAAAAGGGACATTTCACATCACAAATAAAATCATTCTCCAAAAAAAAAAATATTTTCCAAAGGAATATCACTTTTTTCACTAATATATGAAAATCTTCCCTGGAAATTACAATTTTCCTAACTCTATTAGAGGAAAGGATCATAAATTTGTGAAAAACGTGGAATGTCTGAAAGAAAACGCCACACATAGGGGAAAAATATATAATCTTTGAGAAAAATGCCAAATATTTCACATAAAATGGTATATCTGAGTGAAATTGTCAGTTTCATTACATTTTCGGAGAAATAAAACAGCGTATCTGGAGAAAACGTGAGCATTTGAATTCCATTCCAATTAGGGGAGAAAATATAATAATCCATAAAAAGAAATCATATATTCTACTGCAATACAGTATTTCTGAAAGAAAATGCCACATTTTTATGGGAAAATCACAAAAAGAAGAACAAAGGAATTTCTCAGCAAAGTGCTCTTTCGGGGAGATAGTAGCATCCTTGGTTGGAAAATGACAGGTGTTTGTGAGAAAGCTGGTATTTTGGGAAAAAAGGCCGTATTTGGAAGAAGAAGCAGGAATTTCAGGGGGAACGTATCCCATCTTTGGGAGGAAACGGGTCTTTGTGGGTGAAAATGTTGTGTATTTGGGTGAAACCTGGTGTGCCTGGGAGAAAAGGCCATTTAGATGGGAGTAAGTGTGATCTTGAGGAGCGTCAAGTAGTATTCTTGGGATGAAACGGGAGGTATTTCTAAGAGCAGTGGTATTTCTGGGAGAAAATGTCTTGTTTTGGGAGAAAATGTGCTGTTTTGGGGGGCAGAAGCTGGTATTTCTGTGACAAAATGCCATCTTGATGGGAGTAAGTGTGATCTGGGGGAGTGTAAAGCAGCATTTGTGTTAGAAACTGGGAGCTGTTTCTTGGAGTAGTGGTATTTCTGGGAGAAAATGAGCTGTCTTGGGGATAAAGATGGTGTATGTGTGATGAAATGCCACATTTCTGGAAGAAAGTGTCCTCTTGAGGAGTGTAATGTTGTCTATTGGGGAGGAATTGGGAACTATTCGTATGAGTCCTGGTATTTCTGGGAGAAAATGTGTGATGTGGGGGGGAGAAGGTCATGTATCTGTGAGAAAGGAAAAAAAATGAGAAAAAATGGGAGCAAGTGTGATCCTGAGGAGTGTCAAATAGTATTTTTGGTAGATGAGGTATTTCTAAGGAAACTTGTATTTCTGGGAGGTTATAGCATGCTGTTTTGAAGAACGATGCCTATTTGTGAGGTGTTTGGTATTTGGGGAAAAAATGCTGTATTTTTATAAATAAGAGCATACTGGGTAAGGGACCTAAAGGAAAAAGGCCTACCAAAATTCTCTTGTTTGGGCTTTTTGAAGCCAGGAAAAGCGCTATGCCTTTGCTGGGGCTGGCAGCAGCTGGCAGCTTGTGGGAGGACTGCTGAGGCAGCAGGTTGGAGTCAGCACTGCTCCCTCTTATCTGTGAGATGAACCTTGAGCCTTTTCTGCCAGGCTAAAAGCAGCCCAGCTAAGGGGCCTGGTGAGAAGAGGTGAGAAGAGACAAGAAGAGGGTGCTACTGCCCACCGAGAACAGGGAGGGCAGTCAGAGTGTGAGCGCAGCCCACACTGCCCATGGCTGCAGCAGTAGGTGTGGGAGGTGGGTCTTGTGGCAGGACACGTCAGTGTTCTGGAAGGGACTTGGGATTATTCCGAAGGCTAGTAGGGGAATCCCCTGGGTTTCCCTCTGAGAGAGTAAAGGGGTCCAAGACGGCTGGTGGCTCTTCAGGAAGGAAGTCTTACAGGCGCAGGAGCTGGCTGTCCCCCTGAGCAGCAAAATGAGCCGGCGGGGAGGGAAGAAGACCTGCGGGGTTGGATGAACAGGGAGCGATTCTTGAGGCTGCGGGAGAAGAAGAGAATCTACGTCCAGTGGAAGAAGGGACGGGTGACTCCGAAAGAGAAGTTGCTGGGATGTGTGGAGGGAAAATCCGAAAGGCCCAGCTTGAACTCAGCCTGGCCGCTGGGCTTCAAAGGAACAAGGAGCCCTTTTACAAAGACATCAACTTTAGGAGGACTCAGTAGAGTCTCCGTTCTTTCCTAGATGAGGCAGGGAATGTGAGCACTGAGGATAAGGCAAAGGCAGAGGTTCAGAATGCCTTCTTTATGCCTGTCTTTAAAGGTCACACCAATTATCCTCAGGCTACTCCGTTCTCTGACCTGGTAGTCTGGACTGGAGTGAGGACAGAATTCCCTGCTATTCGGGAGGACACAGTCAGAGACCTACTAGTCCAACTGGACTGTCACAAGTCCATGGGGCCAGATGGGATTCACCCGAGAGTGCTGAGGGAACTGGCGAAGGTGGTAGCCGAGCCTCTCGCCATTATCTATCAGCGTTTTGTTGACTGGTGACTTTGTTGACTGGTCCCAGAAGACTGGAGGCTTGTCAGTGTGACTGCCATCTCTAAGAAGCATTGTAAGGTGGATCCGGGGAACTACAGGCTTGTTAGCCTGACCTCGGTGCCAGGAAGGGTTATGGAGTGGATTGTCTTGAGGGAGATGACGCGGCATGTGCGGGACATGCAGGGGATCAGGCCTAGCCAGCATGGGTTCATAAAGAGCTGATCCTGTTGGACCAACCTGATCTCCTTGTATAATCTAGTGACCCATCTGGTAGACGAGAGAAAGGCTGTTGATGTAATCTACCTAGACTTCAACAAGGCATTTGACACTGTCTCCCACAGCATTCTCCTGCAGAAGCTAGCAGCCTGTGGCTTGGACAGGTACGCTCTTGGCTGGATAAGGAAGTGGCTGGAACGCCGGGTCCAAAGAGTGGTAGTGAATGGAGCTAAATGCAGCTGGCGACCTGTCACAAGTGGTGTTCCCCAGGGATCGGTGCTGGGGCCTGTCCTCCTCGAGATCTTTATTGATGACCTAGATGAGGGCACTAAGTGCACCCTCAGGTAGTTTATGGATGACACCAAGTTGGCTGGAAGCGTCGAGCTGCCTGGGGGTAGTGAGGCCCTACAAAGGGATTCGGACAGGCTGGAGAGCTGGGCTGGAGCCAATGGGATGAGTTACAAGGCCATATGCCGGGTCCTGCACTTTGGCTGCAACAACGCCAGGCAACACTCCAGGCTTGGGGCGGAGTGGCTGGAAGACTGTGTAGAGGAAGCGGACCTGGGGATGTTGATTGATGCTCAGTTGAACATGAGGCAGCAGTGTGCCCGGTTGGCCAAGAAGGCCAATGGCATCCTGGCCTGCATCAGGAACGGTGTTGCCAACAGGAACAGGCAAGTGATTGTCCCCCTGTACTCAGCTCTGGTGAGGCCGCACGTAAAGTAATGTGTCCAGTTTTGGGCCCCTCACTGCAAGAAAGACACTGAGGCCCTGGAGCAGGTTCAAAGAAGGGTGCCAAAACTTCATACCACAGTTTCAACCAAAAATAGATTTCCTTCCAGCCATACCAGCATTCCCTGAAATACACGACATTTTCCCCGGAAATACCATCTTTTATTCCAGAAATACCAGATTTCTTAGAAATATTTCACATTTCCTCCCAATTACACTACTTCACACTCCCAGAAATACCAGCTTTCTCCAATCCAATGATATTAGCTCCCAGAAATACTGCTTTTTGCTCATACGCATGATATATTCCTCCATAACTATCATATTTCAATCCTAACGAATACATTTCCTTCCATACCTAGGGCATTTCCTCCCAGAAATGCCACCCTTCTCCCAAATACGTGGCTCTTCCTCCCACAAGTACTACTTTCCCATCCAAAAGAGGACATTTCCTCCCTCAAGAAGGAGATTTTCTCCCTGAAAAAACAGCTTTCTCCCCAAGCAGATTACATGTTCTATGAGAAATACAGCTTTTCTTACATATACTTCACGCTTCATCCACAAAATACTACATGACAATACCAAAGAAACAGAAGTATTTTCAAACAATAGTGGGATATTTTCTTTCAGAAATACCACTATTCTCCCAAAATAGATGGTATTTTCCCCCACACATACCACCATTCTCCCAAAGGGATGGCATTTCATCCCACAAGTACTACTTCACACTCCACACGATGATACTTTCCATCAAGAATATGGCACTGGACCACAGAAAGACCAGCTTTCTGCCTAAGAGATGACATTTTCTCCCAGAAAGACCACTTTTCTCCCAGAAATACAGCAACTTTTCTGCCAGAAACACCATGCTCATCCCCTCCAGATGTTGTTTTTACCCCAAACACTAGCACCTTTCCTCTCACTACTCCCGGCTTTTTCAAAACTAGATGCTCTTCTCTCCCAGAAATACTCGCATTCTCTGCAAGATGGGACCTTTTCCAACAAAAGATGGGAGAGTCTCCCAGAAACAGCACTTTTCTTCTGAAGAACTGACATTTTCTGCATTTTTTTTCCGTCAAAGAACGGCATCTTCTCACAAAATTAGGACATTATTTCCCAGAAATACCACATTTCTCCAATCAAATGACATTATCACCCAGAAATACAGCCTTTCGCCAAATCGATGACATTTTCCACTAGAAGTGTCCCATTTCTCCCAAATACATGACATTTTCTCCCACAAGAACTGCTTTTTCATACCAAATGGGACATTTCCTCCCCAAAGACAGAGATTTTCTCCATGAAAAACTATGATTCTCTCCAAATAGATGACAATTTCTGCCCGAAATACAGGTTTTCTTGAATATACTTCTTAGTTTTTGTGTGGTTCTCCATTTCTACAATTCTGAAGCCTGTGACGAAAATGTATAGATAGGAAAAACCTCTCTACTAAGACATTTCTTGCATTCTGTGATAAGAAGAAAAAAATAGAATGAACTTTCTAATAATGCAACTGAATATTCGGGAACCTACAGATGTGGTGCTCTCACGGAGAACGTCACAAAAAGTTGATAGCGGTGGACTCTTGCCTGCGGAGAAATAAAACCCTGTTCGGAGGCAATGCAGCATGCTGAATTCGCACATTCTCTGCATCGCAATTCCGCTACTTCGCTCTCGTGGGTCGACAGCGCCACTCTCTGTTAACAGCTGCGGAGAGTTTGCAGTTGCTGGCCGAGAAATCGCGGTTCTCCCCGAATGCCGCTTTCAGGCTTCAGCAGCGGTCTCGTTTCTCTCGGATGCCGTGATCGGGGGACTTCAGCTGGATGCTTTTCTCCGACGAGCGTGCTCTACTCCACACATCGCAAAGGAGCGGTTCTTCTTGTATACATGCAGAATGCACTATGCTTGTCTCTGAATGTTCTGTCTTCGCTTTTATTTCTAGCAACAATTGGTGTTTGTGTGGTTCTCCGTTTCTACAGTTCTGAGGTCTGTGACGAAGAGGGATGGACGGGAAAATCCTCTCTACTAAGACAATTATTGCATTCTGGGATGAAAAAAAAGAAAAATGGCAAATCCCCTCTTATGAGGAAGTAGAATTTCAGGGAGCGAGAGAAGTAGTTCTCTAAGGGAGAATGTTAAGTTTCTAAGTCAAGAGCAGTGGATTCTTTACTGCGGAAAAAAAAAAACCCTGTTCAGAGTAAATGCAGTGTGCTGAATTCCCACATTCTTGGTACCCGAGAAAAATGAGATTGCTGCTGAAGGCTGAAAGCGACACTCACTACAGAGAGTTTGCAGTTGCTGGAAACTGGTACATAGTTGCCTTGTGTACAGTCAGAATCCTCCATGCTGTGCTGCACATGAAGTGCATATATCTTTCTTTCGACTGTCAGGTCGTATTAGTAAGGAATATGACCTTACGATCAAAAATACCAAATTAATCAGAACTATCACGTTATCATCCAGAAATACCAGTCTCATTGAAGGAATTATAGCTTTTCACCGAGTAAATCCTGTTCACTCCACAAATAGTGACATTTGACATCAGAACTCCAGCGTTCTCCAAAAATATATATATATATATGTTTTCCAAAGAAATATCACTTTTCTCCCTAATATATGAAATTTTTCCTGGGAAATAACAATTTTCTTAATTCTTTTGAAAGGAAATCATCATAAATTTGTGAAAAACGTGGAATTTCTGAAAGAAAACGCCATATTTAGGGGGAAAAAAATATTCTTGGTGAGAAAATGACAAATATTTCAGCTAAAAATGGTATATCTGAGAGTAAACGTAACTTTTTTTTTTTTTTTTAAATAAGACAGCGTATCTAGAGAAAACTTGAAATATCTGCATGAAACATACCATTTCTGGGAGAAAATATCATATTCTTTAAAAAGAAATCATATTTCCAATTGCAATGCGGTATTTCAGAGAGAAATTTTTAGGGGAGTATGTTTAATAGAAAATGTAAGGTATTTCTCAGAAAACTGCTATTTGTGGGAGATACTAGCATACTTAGTTGGAAAATGAAAATCTATTTAAGAGGAAGCAGGTATTTGGGGAAAAAATAAAATAAAAAATAAGCTGGTACTTCCAGTGGAATATGTTGTATTTTGGGAGAAAACTGGTCTATGTGGGAGAAAATGCCATTTCTATGGGAGTAAGTGTGATACTGAGAAGTGTAAAGTAGTATTCTTGAGATGAAACGTGAGGTATTTCTAAGAGTCCCGGTATTTCTGGGAGAAAATGTCTTGTTTTGGAGAGAAAATGTCCTATTTTGGGGGCAGAACCCTGTATTAATTCTGTGATAAAATGCCATGTTTATGGGAGTGAGTGTGATATTGAGGAGTGTAAAGCAGTATTTTTTGGCAGAAAATGTGAGTTATATCTAAGAGTACTGCTATTTCTGGGATAAAATGTCCTGTATTTGGGATAGAAATAGTATATCTGTGATAAAATGCCAAATTGAAAGGAGAAAATGTCCTCTTGAGGAGTGTAAAGTAGTATTTTGGAGAGAAAATGTCAGGTATTTCTCAGAAAACTGCTATTTGTGGGACATAATAGCATACTTGGTTGGAAAATGGCATGCGTTTGTGAGAAAGCTGGCATTTTGGGAAAAAAGGCCATATTTTTAAGAAGAAGCTGGTATTTCCGGAGGAATATGTCCCTTCTTTGGGAGAAAACGGTTCTTTGTGGCAGGAAATATTGTGTATATGGGAGAAACCTGGTCTCTCTGGGAGAAAATGTCCAGTTTTATGGGAGTAAGTTTGATATTGAGGAGTGTAAAGTAGTGTGATTTCACTTTTTTGAGGCTGCAGTGCCACCTATTAGTCATAGTTCGTTTATTTAATTAGTTTGCTTTGTAAAGCAATGACTTAACTGTTACCACAATAGAACTGGAACTGTGTATAACATTTGCTAAAAGAACTTGACAATTTATTTTAAATGATCTCTGGGCAGTAATCTTTTCTGTATAATAGAATCATTCAAACGTCTCTGAACATTTTACATGCCGTGCTCTAGTGAGTTAGATCAATCAAACCTTAATTGCTTCTGTGGCATGCGGACAGCTTTCTGGGATTTGTTGAACACCACTGTGTCACAATAAAGTCAGAATAATTGATGTAGCACTAAACTGTGCCTTTGCTTTGCTCTTACAATTGTGGTCTTATTAGCCGACCAGGCAAGGTGGAAAAATTGAAGGAAAAGAGAAACAAAAGTAAGTTTAATGCCAGCTAGTGGCCATTAACTTTGGTTTGATTCTGTGCATATGTGGTTTATGATCCCGACATTTCCCGTGTACTTTGAATAACCTGTCCTTGTTTTGCAGAATTTCCCTTTCCCTGTGCTTTATATACGCCGAATGGGAAGAATGTGAGAATCAATACTCAGTTTGTCAACCTGAAATATTTCATTTGAAATTTGGTTTGATGGCTTGGCCGTTCAGTGTGAAAAGTATCGCTCCCAGGTAAGCACTTGGTTTCTCTCAAGCTTCTTTCTTTCCAAAGCAGTGACTCTTGGTCCATATACCTTGGAGAAATTGGGTATGGGTACCAGTATTGCCTCTCTTCCCTAGCAGCTTCCTCCTAGCTTTCTAATAGAGATATATTTAATTAACCAAGGGAGAACTATTGCTGTATTATGGCTGCCATGAGAACCGCTGAACTGACTTCATACTTTTGCTTGTTGTATATGTATGGTAGTGAACAAAGAGGAATTACTTAGCACTGAATGTGGCTACAGAGGCTGAATTCATCTTTGTAGATTGTATGAAGTCGGCAAGTGTAGTTCTCTTATGGCATTTGTTGATTGAAGAGGCAGATTGATAGTCATCAGAGATGAAAAGACTGTTAGTAACAAAAGATTGTTATTTTTTTTCTTTCTCTTTCTGCTTAATACCCTTTGTGAGCTGTTGTTACTTCTATCTTTGTGAAGTTTGCCTTGTTTCCTGGTCTCGTTTCCATGATTCTTCTGGAAGACTGTTTTATCAGTGCTTCTTTGGCTACATGCCTGCCCTTTCACATTCAGCAGATAAGACATACCACAGTGCAGGTCTGTCTTTGTAAAGGCATAGTTCTGGACCTTGAATATAATGCAGTCTGTCTTTCCTTCCTAGTAACAAGCGCTTGTGAAGTGCTTTTTGCTCCACTGCCTGATAGGTAACTGGTGTATTTCTGATCGGCACACAGGCAGTTGATCCTTGGATGAAGAGGTATGTCTCAGTTAAACCAGACCACATCCAGGATCTCTAATGATACTGCCGTACTGACATGAAAATGGAGGAGTTGCTGACATTGCTGTGAAGCAGCTATCAGGATGTTGTTCTGTAGTGTCAGAACGGCAGGTCATCTTTTCTGAGAATGAACACAGAGGGAGTAAGGCAGGAAAGAGAGTGGTTAGGAAGCTGTGAAGAAGTAACTTGTCAGCCAGCGTTTGCTTGTTGGGCTTTGTGCTCATTCCAGCTGTGCTCTTGCCATCCCTCTGCTCCTTCCAGTAGTGGATGCTCTTGCTCATCCTGTTTTAAACACCTTCTTGTGCATTAAACCCTGCTGCCTGCACACAGCGTGGTTTGGACAGTTGCAGGTGCTTATCTGAGCGGGTGATGCTGTGCGCTATAGAGAGCATATTTTCTGTTTCCACTGACATTGAGAAATACAGCTCTTCTGCAGCCATCTCCTAAAATGTGAGTGGGAAGGCAAGAACAGATGCCAACCTGCAAAAGTAAAGGAGGAAAAAGCACACTGCTGCCTTGGGGTGTTTTGCCTTGTTTTAAGGCAGAGGGGTCTGCAACCTGATGAAAATAGCTGAACACGTTCCCAGACCTAGGGAAAGAAATGTTCTGAACTGTTAGGGTTCATGAGTGGAAGGCAGCGATATTAGAGGGCTGAAAACACTTCCATGGCTCAAACTGGCAAATGGAGTGTTGGAGGCTATGGCAGAACTAGAGGAATTCTCTTCGGTCCACTTGCAAGGGCTGGAGAATGAGAATTGAGTGCAGGATTGTGGAGTCTTGACCTTGAGGTTCCAGGGGTGAAATGTGACTTTTCCCCTTTTCCCCCTGCCTTGTCTGCAAATGCTATTTTATCCCGTTCCCTTTTGTGTTTTCTCTGGGCAGTCTTCTTTCTTCGTTTTGTCTTATTGCTGAGCTCTTAAAATGAGGAGCAGACTCTAACCTGAAAAGCTATTGCGCCTAGGTGTGGAAACTGCTCTTTGATGAGTGAACCTCAAGTAAATTGGACCACAGAGTTGCAGTCCTTTCTTCTACCAAAAGATGGAGCAAACGAGCTACCGAACGGCCTGTGCGGCTAATAGGCTTGCTAAGCAAGCAGGATCTGTTCTGCAAGGAAGGTTGGTTTTCTGTTTTCTGTTAAATCTTCATACATCTCATAATTTGTGCTAAAAGGAATGAGGCAGTTTGCTATACTGAATTGACCAAGCTGGATTGTAACAGATGGGTTGGTTAAAAAGGGGTTAATTAGGAGACTTGTGTGATCAGTTCTTCTTTCAATTATTTCATCCACTTACATGTGAAAGGGATATTTTAGAACAATCCTTTCACCTCTTGCAGGAACAAGTATGTCTGTGCTGCTGATGATCTGAGCTTCTGCAAATACAGAGATTCTCATCAAGTCAGACTAATTTGCAGAGCTGAGCACCGGGTAGGAGGAGATGCTGGGAGCTTTCCAGGGTGCTCAGCTGTCTGCCCGGGAAGAGCGCAACCTCCTCCGTGCACTGCAGAGCCTGGAGAAGAGCTGCCCCAAGTCTCCTCGTGGTGGACGTGGCCTCGTTTCCTGCAGGATCTTCGGTGTCTGAAGGGCCAGGAAGGAGGCAGATGGACTGGGGTCTCGCTGCGCTCCCTGAAGGCCTGAGATAACAGAGGAACAGAGGCTTGTTGACAGCTGTGTACCCGCAGGGCGCCCAGCTCTCCCCTCCGGCAGGAGGGAGCAGGGGACAGGCACGTCACATGCCGGCTGCCCTGACATCCCACTGCCTGGCTCACTTTGGTAGATGCACTCTCTCTCGGCCTGCTGCTGATCCCTCACGTGCTGCCCTAAGAGCCCTAGGAACACACGACCCCAGCTGCTCCCTGGGTGGAGCACAGAGGGCCGGGGACAGGGGAAGCTCAGTCTCGTGGCTCACCGATGAACCTCACGGCCTCCCGGCGCAGGGTCTCCTGCGGGCTCCGTAGGTAGAGCAGGCTCTGGCCCAGGTAGTCCTGTGCCACATTCTTCCTCTTCCTCTTGGCCAGCTGGAAAGGGAAGAGTGCAGGGTCAGTGCAGGGTGGTCCTGACCCTGTCCTGGGGTGTGGGAATGTGTGTACCAGGCACTCGCTGATCTGCCAGAACTGTGCTGTCTGCACCAGGTGCTCCAGCCGCCTCCAGTGCAGGAACCGTGTGGCACTGAGGAGGGCTTTCTGGGAGGCCTGCCATACAGATGAGATGGCACCGCAGTCCAAGCAGCAGCAAAGCCCGCGTCCCCCAGAGCTCCTCCACAGGGAGGATGCAGCAGCAGGGGCTGATGCTGCCATGGGCTGCATTGCTCTTGGTGTTTGGGGGGCACCACGAGAGCATCATCACCCTCCCCCAAATGAACGGAATCCCCACCTTGGCCATGCTGTTTTTCTCATCGTGCAGCTGCAGATACAGCAGGACCAGGTTCCTGCACACCTCCTTCTGCATCTTCCTCTTCTCTTGGCCCTCCACAAAGCTCAGCGTTTCCAAGAAGATGTTGATGGAGAGCTGCCACACAGTGCTGGATTCCTGCCGAGGAGGAACAAAGGAAGGACATCAGTGTCAGCAGCTCCACCTCCATGGCAAGCAGGGTCATCACCATCAGTGAAGTGGGGGCAGAATCTGAGAGGCTGCAGGCAGATCACAGAATGACAGAATGGCCTGGGTTGGAAGGGACCTCAAGGATCATGAATCTCCAATCTCCCTGTCACATGCAGGGCCACCAACTTCCACATCTAATAGTAGACCAGGCTGCCCAGGGCCCCATCCAGTCTGGTCTTGAACACCTCCAGGAATGGGGTATTCACAAGACCTCTGGGCAGCCTGTTTCAGCACCTCACCACTCTCTCTGCAAAGAACTTCCCCTGACATCCAACCTAAATCTTCCTTCCCTCAACTTAAAACCATTTCCCCTTGTCCTGTTATCTACCCTTTCAAAGAGTTGATATCTTGAGGATGGCCCCAGAACTGCTCTAAAGTGTGCAAGCTCTGCCCTGCAGAAAGTCTGCCCAGGGGCACGCAGCTCCTGGAACTGCAAACTGGCCAGGAAGTCCCCTGGTGTGCTGTCACAGGGCAGCAGGCATGGGCACGCTGGGCTCAAACCCACATCCTTTGTGTTCTGGGCTCCCTTCCACCCTTATGTCATTAAAGAGTGCTGGGAGCTTGCCGGACAGCTCCAGAGCCATGAGGCTGATGTTAGCCCCATTCAGGAACTGCAGCAGGGTGCTGAGTATTGGTAGGGCTATGGCACGGATGTCACTGTCTGTGTCCTGCAACTGCTCCATGATGCACAGCAGGAAGATGACCATTGGCCTTGCCTGTGGGAAAAACACGCCTTCCTCTAGGTACAGATGCAAGCACAGTGAGGTCAAAACGGCTCCAGTGCCAGCCCCAAGGATAGCAGGCAGTGATGGGATAGGCAGAGAGCACCAGTTCCTCACTGCCTGGAGAGGAGCTGAGCTGTAGGTGGTCCTGCTACAGCCCTGTGGCAGGCAGGCAGGCCCAGCCCAACCTGCAGCACCTGTGGCATTCCTGGCCGCCCCTGCTCACCGTGTCCTGCCTCTTGCTGAGCTGCAGGATGCCCCTGAGCACCAGCTGCTGCATGCCCACACTCTGGCTCTGCAGATAGGTGGTGAAGAGTTTCAGGATGTGGTGCAGCTCTGTGGTGAGGTCCACGCACTCCAGCATCTGCAATACATGCGGCTCTTAGTACTGGATCCAACAATCCGCTTAGGGAAAGACAGCAGGGTGCAGCCAAGCCTGGCCCCGAGGGAGGCAGCAGGGCTTGTGCCAGAGTGGCCTTGCAGCCTCAAGATGGCTGCTTCTGCAGCTGTTGCTCACCTCAATGAGGAAGACTATAGCCACCATCTCCCAGGAGTAGAAGCTGTTGCTGAGCAGCTCAACCAGCTGGTGGAAGATGGGGTCACGCAGAGCACCGGGCAGTTCCCTCATGGCCCTGGCAGGATAAGAAGGCACGATGAGCCCCGAGCCAGGGGGACACAGCTGTGGCTGTGCAGCCCTCTTGCCAATGCTGCAGGGGCCACAGGCTGTGGTGCTGTGGCAGCACTTTATCCAAGAACTGGGGACCCCCTGGCACCCCGAGGAAGGACTTCTCACCTGGCCACCACCTGCATGCCCTGGAGGTGGGTGACGGTGCTGAGGAGCGCATCCCAGCCACCCTGCTCCTGGATGGCCTCCATCTGCCTCTCAAGGCCCACGCTACAGAGCAGCACCTTCAAGGCCTGCACCGCGGACCTGCAGGTGGAGAAGGGTGCGAGTCACATCGGGAGCCCCAGCACTGGGTCCCTGGGTGCAGCGGGGGGATGGGGATGTGGCACCTGATGGGAGTGAGCTGGTGCTGCTGGTGCTCCTCCCAGAAGACCTCCACCTCCTGCTGCGTCAGCTTGGTGGTGAAGGATGCTTGCAGGAGGAGGACCAGGAAGAGCTTTGGGAAGATGGCCTGGGCCTCCTTCAGGACCAGAGGCAGCTGGAGTATCTCAGGTAGGGTCCTTGCTGCCTGCAGAAAGCACCCGGATACGATTCTTGCCCCATCCCCCAGGTTTCTATCCCATCTCTACAACTGTAGGGATGAAGGAAGGGAGGGGGAGGGAGACCCCGAGAGCTCCAGGCAGGCCTATGGATGGATGTCAGGGCAGGGAGAAGGCTTGGGGGTGGACAGGGGAGGGGAGCGGGGACTCAGGCTCAGCTGGGTGAGTGAGGAACTCACGGCCAGGGCAAGGACACGTGGCCAGTCCTTGACAAATGGTGACGAGTACTGCTGAGAGTGGTTTATCAGCACTCGGAGCAGCTTCTGCAGCGCCTTCTCCATGGCTGGGGGCTCTGAGAGCATTTCCTTCCACATGGTGACAGTGACCCTGCAGGTCCCCAGGGCTGTCAGTGTGGCTGCCCTCGCTTGGGTTCTCCTGTGGGCTCAGGGCTTGCTCTTTGTACCTGGAAGATATTAGTGGCTCTGTTCTCATGGGAAGCCTCCTGGTGGAGCAAAGCTAGCTGGTTCTCCCAGAGCTGTGGCAGCTTGGGCTCCTTCTGCTCCAGCGACAATCCTGGAGAGGAGCGCACACAATGTGAGTGAGGGGCCTGGGCACCTGGAGGTCTGAGGGACCTAGCCCAACGCAACTCCTCTCACTTGGGGTGGTGATGAAGGTGAAAAGCTGGCAGACAGCCTTTATCACCTCATCTCTGGTCCTCTCATCCGTGGAGGTGCAGCACAGGATGAGGTGTCCGGCCAGCTTCCCCAGCACAGGGAAGCATTGGTTCTCCTGGCACTTGTGCTGGAAGATGGCGGTTCCCATGAAGCAGGAGCACAGTTGGGGAGAGAAGGCAGCAGAGGCGCATGGCTGAGCGAGGCAGCAGGGCCCAGCTCAAGCTCTGTGCAAGCCTGGAGACAGGTGAGACAGGTGGGCTCCGGCTGGGGAGCCAGGACATGGTCCCCAGAGCTGTGCACACCAGGGCGCCTACCTCTGGCAAGGAGCAGGTTTTGGTGAAGGCTAGCAGCCTGACAATGCACGCTGCGGCCCTCTCCTCCACGGCCGCCAGTTGGCACATGGTGAAGGGCAGCAGGAGCTGTGGAGAGAAAAGCTGCCGGTGTGCCCCCAGGATGAGGCAGTCGTCCTTGCGCTCACTCCCCAGCTGCAGGGGGGGGGGGTGTTTGCGTCCCTGTCCTACTGCAGCCCTGCCGCCCTCCCGCTGCTCCCCACCCATCCCTCTGACCCCACAAGGGCTGGCCTCGGGCCAGCATCCTCTGCCTGTAGCAGGCCCTGGGGGGACCTTGTGTGGATCCCCCCTTCACAACCTTGAACCATCCCCGCAAATCCCAGCCTTGCCACAGCCAGACCTCCAAGATATTCTGCAGCTCCACGTGGACAGTGGTGCTGGCGCTGCCAACCAGCCCCTGCAGCAGGTGGTGCAAGGCTTCCATGGTCTGCAAGAAAGACAGGGGTCAGGGCAGCCATCCCTGCTGTGTCCTGCTGGCAGCAGAGGGGCATCCCGGATGGTGGTGCTCAGGAAGCATTCCCAGGGCTCAGCCCGTGCTCACCTCCATGCAGGATGCAGCATCCCGGTCCGTGTCATGCTCGTGGCGAGGGAGATGGAGGACAGTGCTGATGCAGGCGTGCAGGAGACCATTCTTCTCCTTCTCGGGAAGCAGCCGTGCTCTGCTGCAAGGGGAGAGAGGGCAGAGGAGTGATGCTTTGCTCAGGGCCCTCAGCCAGAACCAGTGCCACCACGTTGGCCAAAGCTGGGCTGGGGTGGTACCTCATGGCCTACTGCCGCAGCTCCACGTCTAGGCACTCGGCAGGCTCCTCCTGCAGCAGCACCTGTGGGCACAGCAGGATGGGACGTTGCAGTGTGTCCTGTTTGGTGTGTGGAGATCAGACACCCCATCCCAGCTCCCGGTGCTCCCCTTACCTCAATGCACTGCGCCACCTCCAACGTGCAGGCGCACAGGTGCTTATGAGCCTCGCTGTCCTTGACGGCGGCTGTGCAGGCGGTGCGGATGCAGGCCAGAAAACTCAGCTTCTGTGCCTGTGCCTGAGACAGGGAGGGGAGTTACAGGTGCTGGCATCAGGGGACCCCGGCACCCTCAGTTTTGTTCTGGAAGGAGCCCTCAACTTCACTGTGTGCATTTGCCCCAGCTGCAGTGCTGGGGTCTGGGAGTCCTTCTCAGAGCCCTTCAGCCCCGCATCCCCCCCGGTAAAATTAAACTGTGTTACCGTTTCCACTGGGACAGAGTTGAGTTTTCCTTTTTGGCATCTGGTGCTCTCTTTTGGCTTTAGGAGAAAAACAAAGAGTGTTGATAACACGGCAGTGTCTCTAGCTGTTGCTGAGCAATGCTGCACTGAGCTGCAGGCGTTTCAGCTTCTCAGCTCGTTGTGGTGTCCTGCTGGGGAGGGGCTGAGGGGGCACCAGGAGCTGAGAGGGCACAGAACCGGGACAGCTTGTGGCAACTTAGGCATGGGCTCCATTGCTTGTGCAGGACAGAGACCTTTATCGTACATGCTCACAGCCTTTTATACCCCTGCAACAGTCCCTTGGATCCGTGAGTATTTACATCTGGCACAAGTAGCTGCTGAGCTTCTTTACTCATCCCAAGGTGTTTTGGATATCAAAGCACTTTATTTTCATGTGGTCCCACATCAGTGCACGCTGTCACAAGGGATGGGCAACAACATCTTCATTGCAAGCTCTGTTATGCAAGTGAGAGATGGAAGTAAGAACTCAGGGGAGAAAAGATCCTTGGATTTGTTTCAGTAGCATGATACTGGTATGCCTGTCAGTGTTTCTTGAGATTTATACACACTAGAAAGTGTGATTGCTGTGTGGTTTGATTAAATCTCATTGCAGTGACATCTGCAAACAACACTATGCTGGGAGGAGCTGCAGAAAGATGTTAACAAATTGGAGGGCCGGGCAGTCGCCAACAACATGAAGTTAACAAGAGCAAGTGGGACAGCCCTGGCTCTGTGCACACACTGCGGGAGGAGAGGCTGGAGAGCTGCCCCACAGAAAGGGCTCTGGGGGTTCTGGTTAATGGCAAATCGCATGTGAGCCAGCAGCGTGCCCTGACAGCCCAAAGGACCAATCATACCCTGGGGTGCATCAGGCCCAGCACTGCCCAGGAAAGGACTGTCCCGCTCTGCTCTGCTGTGCCCACTGCAGCCTGTGAGAATGTCCGGCACCACTTCCCAAAGTGGCTGCATTCTCCCTGGGATCTGTGCCCAGCAGTGCCCACAGCCTGCTCTGCTGCGCTGTGAGAAGGCAAGTCCTACCCTGGGGACAGATGGCTGCAAGCCCTCATTGCTCTTGGTTCCCGAGGCTTCCAAGGTAATGCTTTGGCATACCCCCCTTAGCCAGGTGCTTCTCCATGCATCCCCTTGACTTGCTGATGCACTGCTGCTCTGGCAATCCCTGTGCCTTCCCTGAGTGGTGTCTTGTGGAATACAGAAATGACACATGGGTTTGATATGCACTAAGGAAAGAGGAGGAGTGGAAGCAGGTCCCAGCTGGGCATCACGGTAACCCCCATCCTGACCTACCTCGGTTCCATCGGTGCCCCTATGTAATGGGTTTGAGGCTCTGGGACCTGAGGGAGAGGTGCGTGAGGATGCAGTGGGAGGCCCACCCATGAGGTTTCCTAGGGTGAGGCAGATGACTCCACAGCTCGAGACTGCCTCAGCCAAGGACAGCAGGGAGGTGTGCTGCCTCCCTGGCGCCCAGGTCAGGGTTATTTCTAGGAAACTTCCTTGTCTGGTTCGCCCCTCTGATTGTTATCCATTAGTGACAGTTCAGGCTGGCAGTGATGGAGTTGCTGACAGAAGCCTGAGGACTACCAAAAAGGACTTCAGGGGCTCAGGGTGCTTAGTAGAGGGAGTGGGTGTACAGCTTGTATTTTCCACTATCCCTTCAGTGGCAGGGGATTGGAAGGGATATTGAAAGGAGCAGGAAAACCCATCTCATAAATATGTGGCTGAGAGGCTGCTGCAATCACAATAATTTTGATTTCTTTGCCCATGGGGTGGTTTGCTTGGCACCTGGCCTGATGGGTCCCATCTGCCTCAAAGGGGGAAATGGATCCCAGTCCAGCGTGTACCCGCAGTTGCTCCATTATTGTCATAGAGTCATAGAATCATAGAATCACTCAGGTTGGAAAAGACCTTAAAGATCATCGAGTCCGACCATGACCTATCCATACTACCCTAACTAACAACCCTCCGCTAAATCATGTCCCTGAGCACCACATCCAAATGGCTTTTGAACACATCCAGGGATGGTGATTCAACCACTTCCCTGGGGAAACTCAGGGAGGGTAGATTTAGGTTAGATATAAGGAAAAAAAATCTGCTACAGTGAACGTGGTGAGGCACTGGAACAGGCTGCCTGCTGTTGTGGTGGATGCCCCATGCCTGGAGACTTTCAAGGCAAGGCCAATAACACAGCTCCACATGGCACAAGAACTAAGGCATTGCAAGGGCTACCACCCTTGCCAATGAATTGGCAGAGAATTCAGGAATACATACTTCTATCCCTGGATGGCTGGAGTCTTGGTTTGGTAAACGGAAATGAATGATTGTGTCCATATTTACTTCTTTGCTTGTAGTAGCAGGAACCCTGATGGCCATCACTTGCTGTGTGAGGGGACTGGGACAGCAATTGATCGAGACAGCACTATTGGAGCAAACACCAGTGGAGCCACCACTATATTCGGATAAAATGATGGTTTTAGAGGAGATGGGGAGTGAAGAAAGGGAAGAAGAGGAAGATGTCCATGAAACTGTACCATAGAAAAAAATTGCAGAAATCAACCATGCATAAAGAAAAGAGGGACAAATTGTGGGAATTGTGGGAATGGAATGTTGTTTCTGCATTAGATATTGAAAAGGGGGAACTGAGCTGAAGAAGTAGAGCACATTGTGTTTGTATTTTGTAACTTGTCCTGAGAAATAGCTGATATGAAAAAGTAGAAACACCAGATATTTTAGAAGTATATTTTAGAAATACAGTTGCTGAATTATCTGTTTATTGCAGTTTTGCAATCAAGAAATAGTTTCTAAATGCTGTGAATAGAATGGCTATAGTATTGTGGACTAGAAAGCGTGTTGTAAGGCTGTTCTGTTTGGACAAGAGACCCTCAGCAAAAGAAAAACAGACTTAACAACCATCAAGGCAGCCAGGGCCTCCACACAAGGCTGGATTGTCTCACTCTGTGGGCAGGCTGGGATGCAGCAGGCGGGCATCAGGATACTCCCCTCTGTCCTTCTTCCAAACTTATCCCTATCCGAGAACGAGATGTCCAGAAATAATGGCCGAGTGCTGAATGTGCACATGTCAGAAGTTAAATAATTAGCAGTACATGTTTAGCTAGCAACAATTTATGTGTAGCTGGTTTCCGTGTGTTTAGTTGAGCATTGGGAAGATTTGTGAACCTGAAGCACTCAGGCAATGAGGAACCAGGCGAGGGAAAGATCAGCAACGGGTAATAGGGCATAAAAGATGTCACACTGTCTCTGCAGGAGACACTGCCACTGTGAATAAAGTCTGCTTTTATCGTTCTCTACCCCCAGACCGACGGGCACTGCCCCTCGCGTTCCGTCACGAGGGACCGGAATCACGTCTGCCGGCCGCACCGTTTGCTTTTCCTCCGAACGCGCTTCCAGCGGCCGCTGTCGGACACAAGGGCGGAGCGGCCGCTGGAAGCGCCGAGGGAAGCAGAGCTACAGCCTCTGCAGCAGGTGGGGCGGGGCGGGCATAATGAGCATCGCGGCCCGACGGCGCCGTTCCGGCCGGTAACGCCGTGGCCCCCGTGCCCCCGGTCGCGCCAGACCGCCCGTCTGGCTCCTCCAGCGCCCAGCTGCAGGTGCGGGCCGCCCCAGTTCCCCCGTCCCCTCCCGCTTCTCGCCCTCCTCGGCGGCGCCCGTGGGAGCCGGCCCGGCCTCCCGGCGGCGCTTCCCGCCCCGCTTCCTGCTCAGGTGCTGTTCCGGGCGGCCGCCTTCGGGCTGAACGCCCTGACGCTGCGCCGCCTCTTCAGGGAGCCCCTCGGCGTCGTCGGCGTGAGGCGATCGCCGTTCGGCCTTCTGGCTGCGGGAGCCGGCGATGAGCCGCCTCGCGTGGCCGCGTTCGGTTCCGCGCGTCGGGCGGCCTCGCGTGGCAGGACGGGTTAACGACGGGCGCCTGCAGAGGCGGCGAGCGAGGGACTGCTTGTGCGCTTCCCCTCCCGTCTCCTCCGGGATGACTCTGCTCTATTCCACGGCCGTCTTCCCGGCCAGGGAGGCGCTCCGCAGGGCCCGCTTGAGCGGCGGCGCGGAGCGGAGCTGGGCTGCGACCATCAACGTGCTGTGGCTGACGTGAGAGCTCCTCGGCTGTTCTTTAACTGCTCGTTCTTGTCCGAGGGCTCGCGTGAGGAAGACGTTTCCGTTTCCAATTTTCCTCCTAGAACAGCGCGATTTAAAATGCAAACCGTGTTGTCTGAGCGATGTGAAGCACGTGCTGCGAGTTAAACGTTAAGCAGCTCAGGGATCTGAGAGCGGGGGGTCAGATTCGCCCTGCTGCAGTGCTGTGAAACCTGCCGCGCTCCGGCCGAGGCTGCAGGTCCTGAAGCAGCATCAGCAGAAGGCAGTGCGTGTCTGCACCGCGTGCCTTGCTCGGCTTTGCTGGCAGCGGCCGCTGCTGGAAGGGGCATCGCGCTGCAGCGCTGCTGGCAGCCAGCACGGCTGGGCTGCGGGCGTGTTTTCTTCTGCTGACTGCGCTGTCATTGCTGGAAGGTCGGCACAGCACTTGGCATCAAAGCTTGTGGCTGCACGTGGCAACTTGTAGTTACAGGTTTTACACCAAAGCTTGGAGTTGCAATAGAAATGAATTCATCAGATCTCTTCAAAAATAAGGAAAGTATACCAGCATGTGAAATTTTAATCAGATTTTCTCCTTTCTGTTCTTTTTTTCTGCTGGAGAAAATCTGACTGTTGTTACGTTGCCTTTTTAGAGTCCTTTTTGGTGGTTTTTTTTTGGTCTGTTTTCATGGCCTTTATCTGGCTGCACTTCCTAGAAGTTCTGTCTGTGGTTCCTCATTATCATTGGGCCGCTGTTGTGGCATTTGGCCTTTCTGCAGTTGTTGAGCTTCTAGGAGACCCATTCTGGGTTTTAACCCAGTGACTCGTGGAATCAGACTCCACAACCCAAAGTTAGATTATGAAGCAGGTACATTTTAATCAGTGCTATGCAGGCACTGGGTGCAAGGGGGGTATTTCCACCTATCTTGCCCAATGTAAGGAAGAAGCTTGGTACAGATATAGGCCGAATGAATACACAATCAGTGGAATTCACATGCATATTCATTACATTCCTGGCTTATCAACATACGGTCCCGCCATGAGCAGTGGGGGTCTCCTTTGCATGGGAGAAGACACATTGTCTCTGACAGAAGTAATCCAATCCTGACCCATTCCTTGTGTAATGTTGCAACAGAGTTTCCAGATGTCCTTTTCTTATCTGACCACACATCCTGCTTACCTACATTCCTAAACAAGAGTTAATCCTTATCTTGTCCTTTCCTTACTCAATTCCCCCCTTTTTCTTGAACCTAGCAAATTCTTTTGCTAAATTGCTCCATTCGGGAAAAGGGAAGTTTTGAAATAACTCCCACTTTCCACTCTCTGCCTTAACTATCCCCAGAAGTTTTACATATCCATAATGCACATCTCATCGCAACACACATAAAAATGAGCAAGATGATTATAATAATACAAGCCACAAAGAGTTGCTTTAGCCATGCAAAGTTAGGTAACCAGCTGGTAAGTTTTTCCCACAATTCTGTGAATCCTAACGAGGTATCATCCTTCGTTACCTGATGAAGTAATTTAGTGTGCTCCCATATTGCCTGTAGATCAGTCTCTAACCTTTGACTCTTATCTACATAAGCACAACAACTCTGATTAATTATCACACAAACCCCTCCCTCTTTGGCTGTTAGGAGATCCAGTGCCATTCTATTTTGTAATACAACCTTACTAAGCATTGAAATCTCAACTTGTAATGCTTTGATTGCATCAGCGGTTGCGTTCTCTATTATCTCTAGAGTAGCCGAAATATTAACAATTGCTTTCTCCAGCTCACTTACTCCAAGAGATGGGATGAGCCATCTCACAAAGTTGTGGAAACCAGTAGGTTTTTCCACCAAAGGATTTAGTACTCTTCTCACCCGTCTTCAGGGTGTTCTCAAGAGTCCCCGTGGTATTTCCTCATGCACCGTGGTCTGAGGTACCAAGTATCCTGCAGTGCATGTTCCAATCCAGTTTGGAGGCAGTGCTTTTCATGCCTGCCCATCCCCACATAACCACCAGTATCCATAAGGTAATCTGCGTGGATTAGACGTACCCTCTTGTTGGGTAAAAGATGTTCCCATTCCCACAGTCCCAAGTACATTCTTATCTATAGGCCAAGATGAATTTTTACTTGTTCTAGGATCGCACCCTATGCCCTGCTTCCACCTTGTAGTTTCGTTGAGTCCTGATACTGTTCCCGAATTCCCATATTCCCAACTACATCCTATACCTGTTAAATTTCACCACCCAACTTTCACACTAATTTCGCTATCATTTTCCCTATCCACAAAGATAGATTTAGAGAAATTAATAATCAACAGATCAAACTTGGGGCCCTTTTGTAATTTATCCTCTATTGCATACTTACATTCCCCATGTTCCACCCAATTTGGAATTGTCCAATTAAGCGCTACTACCCCATAGACTGGCACCCCCCCTGCTCTGGGGACGGCCGTATATATCCAACAATTTGTTAGGTTAAAATTTTGGGCCACTGCTCGAGTAACATTTAGGTAGCTATTACCTTCCCAGGCTAAAGCAAATCTTATAAGGTTAATTACAACGCATATTTTATACATTTTTCTTAATTGTTAGTCGGAGGGGTCCTTTCTCCCTCGCAGTCCACTGTGGTAGGATCGTCTTCTTCAGGCACTTCCTCAGGCATGCCATGCCTTGTTCTCTGGTTTGATCTCGTGCAGGATCTTCTTGCAACGTGTATGACAAAATATACATATATACACCTATATACAGAGCATGCATTCCTGGGAAGGTTTGTCTAGAGGATAAGCGATGTAAACTATCAGAGATCTTCCCAAGTAGAAAGACTCCCAAAAAGAACTATGACAATGGAGATCATGAAATAAAAAATATTATCCAATTCTAATGCAGAAACAACATTTGATTCCCACAATTCCCCCCTTTTTCTTTTTTCATACATTGTTGATTTCTCCAATTTTTTTGTTTCACTTTTATAGACATCTCCCTCTTCTCCACTTTCTTTATTTCCCATCTCCTCTAATACCATCATTTTATCCAAATGTGGTGACACCATTGGTGTTTGCTTCAATAGTGCTGTCTCAATCAATCACTGTACCAGTCCCCTCACACAGGAAATAACACAGCAGCCAATGGCCATCGGGGCTCCTGCTACTACTATGAAAGAAGTAAACGTGGATACAATCACCCCTTTCCACTCACCAAACTAGGACTCCAACCACCCAGTGATAGAAGTATCTATTCCCGATTTTTCTGCCAGTTCATTGGCAAGGGTGGTAAGCCCTTTCATTGCCTTAGTTACTGTATCACCTGGAGCTGTGTTATTGGGATGAAGGTGCAACAACGGTTAGCCAGCATTACACATACACCTTTTTTTTTTTTTTTTTTTTTTTTTTTCCAGCTTGTATCATATCTTAGGAGGTCCTATTTTCCCAGGCCATCCTACTTGTGGCATCTAACTGTTCTGCAATTGCCTTTATTGCACTCTTTTGTATAATTTGTAAATCTCCATCAATTATAACAAATGTAGTTAATCCAATCTACATTCTTGTTGATCATCACCCACCAGGACAGTGACTCAAACCCTGCAACAATTTGATTTCTCACCTTAAAATCATCAGGGACAACAAGAAGTGAAAAGTTTAAATTCTTAGCTTGCCCACATACCAAACAATTACTGATATAAGTATACTTCGCAATGATGTTTTCCACAAGAGATAAATAAGCATTTACATCAAATGCTGCACTTAATCAAATTAACATTTCTAACAATTATAAGAGCCCATATTACTGTCTTTGGATTCGCAATTTTAGGGGTCCAGCTGACTTCAGTTCCCATTGTAATTGAGGGACCTTCTTAACTCTAGTATGATGTATACACAGTGCTTGTTCTTTAATTTTTACTGCTGTGCAGGATGTTAGCAGCACCTGGAACAGACTTATCCACCCTGATTCCAGGGGCGAATGTGAAAGACATCTGCTATATACATATAATCTCTTGTTAAAATATTATGTATCAAGCCGTCAAGGCCTTGGGCTCTAGTTCCTAGAACCAGTTTCTCTATTTCCTGAAGCTGTTCTTGTAGACTTACCACATGCTCAGTATTTCACTCCCTACCTGGGTAGAGATCCTGTTTGTACAACATAAGGCCATTTGTACAGTATTTTGAAAGACTTAACCCCTCTTTGGCTCTAGGTTTCATTCTGTTCCTAAGGAGAGCCAAAAGCGACAACTGTGGCCAGGATAGGCCAGCTTCCTGGCCCAGTTTTACAACCTGTGATTTAATTAGATAGTTCATCTTTTCCACCTGACCACTCGCCTGTGGTCTGTGTGGTTTGTGCAATTGCCAGTTTATTCCCAATGCATACTGACCTGTTGGACAATCTCTGCAATAAAGTGAGTTCCCTGGTTGAAGGGTATTGTTGCAGGACACCCAAACCTTGGAATAATCTCCTGCAGCAATACCTTGGTTATTTCTTTGACTTTATTGGTCCTGCAAGGGAATGCTTCCGGCCACCCTGAAAGGGTACTTGTTAGAACTAGCATATACCGAAACCCTCCTTTTTCCTGGCAGTTCTCAAAAAAATCAATTTACAATTGTTGCCCTAAAATATTCCCTTTCCCAACAAGCCCCCCTTGTACCCTGTTCCTGGTACTAGGATTGTACAGATTACTTTCTGATGTCTGTACCCCCATATGTTTTATTATGTTCCCTTAGAACCAAATTCTATAAAATAATAAAGGGCACAACAATGTGTCCATCTGGGTATGCACCCACCTGTCAGCTTGCTCTCTTCCCTTTTAAATCAATAAATTCCTATTCTCTCTACAATACCTTATAGGTTCTGATTAAGGTTCAGATATTTTAAGTTTATCGTCTGGAATTAAAGCCAGTTCACCAATTTCTTTTCCTTCAGCTGCCTGTTCTGCCACCTGACCCATCATCTTATTTCCAGTTACCTGTACAGTGTTACCCTTCTGATGTCTTTTACAATGTATAATAGCCACACTCCTTGCTAGATTTACATCATGCTGTTTTCCTTGTGTGTGCAGTCAGATGGTATTACGAGTGTGTAGCATCCCAAGTACATACTTAGCATCTGTCCATATAATTAAGGCTCTTGTCCAGGCAGTTATTTCAGCTCTTTGAGGGAAAGTCGTCTCAGGTAATGGTTGTGCTTGGATTACCTTATCAGTAGCACTACTGCATATCCTGCCTTACAGTTTCCTTGTCTCACAAAACTGCTACCGTCAGTAAACCAGGTGTCTTCTGCATCTTCTAAGGGTTCGTCCTTCAGGTCCGACCGGCTGGAATGTGCAGCTTCAGTTGTTTCAAAGCTGTTATGAAATACTGTCCAGGAGTTAAAGATACTGGGTTGACAATTATTTTTACATCATCCTGCTCTACCAGGGTGGCTGGTATTTCAGGAACCTTTGGGGTGAGAGGCAATGTCCCCCTTTTACCTCCGATACAGTAGACACTGTATGAGATCTGCCCTTCAGTAGGGTCCAAGCTTCTGGCCAAGGACTCCCAGGGCCATTCCTTGGTTTTATTTTTTTATTTTTTATTTTTTATGTGAGCAGAAGGAATGCCCGCCTTGCCTCCCCATTTCATGTAATATTTTGGCTTTACCAACAGTCCATAGCTGTGTATCCACAGTCAGCGCCATCCTGTCATTCCTGGGAGTTCCTTGGCAGTCTGTGGCTCAGGGGTCTGGCAGATGGCTTCTTTCCTGACAGTCTTTAAGGTTCGAAGTCCAGCTGTAATCTCATATCCCAAATATGTCTTTCTGTTGAGAAACTTGATAAACATTTAAATAAGAAATTCAGCAAACTCACAGTCCATTGCACAGTCTTCTTCGTTTCTGTGACGTCCATGTGCTGCAGTAAGGTTCCACTCTGGGATGGAGGAACCCAAGTCTCAAGTTCACGAGTTGCCCAGATCTCAAAAATCATTGGGTTACCCTGGGTAACACTGTTCAAATTAACTGAGTCCTTTCACCCCATAGTGGGGTTTTCCTATTTAAAGGCAAATAACCTTAGGCTTCCTTTGGCCAAACCAGGCAGAAAATGCATCCTTCAAATCCAGAAGGTAAACTCCACCTACTAATTCCTTAACTTGGTTAGTAAAGTATACACTTGGATAGATTTTTCACCACTGAGTGTATGCATTTAACTATTCTAATTACTTGTAATCCAAATTCCAAAATTATCTATTATTTCTTTTATGTTACTACAGTCACATATCCTCAAAGGGCACTGCTTTACCCTGACTGGCCTAACTCTTGCTTTTAACTTAACTTCTATTTAGGGCTGCATTTTTTGGGTCTGCCACATATCCCTGATACCCAGACTCCTAAGCATGCCTTATTCATTATTTCTGTACCTTCTGGGGCTATAACCTTGTTTTTTCCTGTTTGTGTTAAAGGCAGACTTAAAATTCTCAATCAGTTGATCCTGTTTGATCCTTACCTCCAGTTTTATTTAATTTCTTGCCAGAGTAACCTGACATGTACAAGAATTTATGTATTCCTGCTTGTTTTCTCAGTCTACATTTAATTAAACCCAAGTAAGCCTTTTCTTATTGGGCATTAGCTCCTACTACTATTACAAAATCATCTAGGGGTGGTAAGAGGCACCCGTATCCACCGAAAGATAAATCTCTTTACCTCTTTATTCTGCTTCCCTAGCTGTAATTTAACCAGTGGATCTGCTAGGGTAAACTTCCCAAATTCCCATCCTTCATTTTTGCAACCAGAGACGGTTCCCTCTTTCTCAATAATTTACACATTACTTTCATTGCAGGGGGGGGGAGCCCTCCCTGGGCTCTTCCAGCCCCTCCTCCCCCTCTCTCTGAGTGGATCCTTGGGTCCTACGCCCTGCTCTAGCGCTGTGACAGTAACAGCTGCTGTTATTCCCAATTTCTTTACTATCTCTGTTTCTCAATCAATTTTTGTTTGTTTGTTTGTTTTTCCTTCATATCGCTCACCTCTCTTCAGTCCTGACATCCCTGTCACACCCTGCTCATCCTTGCCTTCCTCAGCCCGTGTCCTTCCCAAACTTTTCACTTTCCAAACTCTCATCATTACATAAACTACTAACATCATATTTCAGTTTCACCTCCTCCTCTCGAGAGGCTTCCAGTGCTAACACTGGGATTTCGGGTTTCCTAGACCTCTACAGAGGCTATTCTCACTTCCCCCTTCACAAGTAACAGCAGCCTCCGTCCCCGGCTCTCTCTCTCACACCAAGTACTGCTCGCGGGGGAACGGTGCGGGGGTTGCTCTCACACCAGCAAAGATTAACTCACTTTCTCTTTAACCCTTTTCCCTTTGTTCCACTATTAGCACTCTCAGTTACACTTGCAGTTACACTCAATTCTATACCATTAACAATTACACCATCAAAACAGTCTCATTCCCTTCAAAATGCACAAATCTAACCATACAGTTCTTCAGTTTCTATAAACACCCTTAATACCATATAACTTTCCCCTAACAATCTGTGTCATTTGGTTATAAATACCTCACCACAGAAACAGCACTGATTGACCCACCTCCCTCACACATCTCTTTGCAAACAGAACACAATATTACACAAATGAGTTGACATTCATTCCCCAGATGAAGCAGGCATCTTTCTGTGAATCCGTCATCCCCATTCATACACTAGAGGATCTTGTGGTGCCCCCATCCCACATTCTCTTTGCCACTCAGGATAATTCCTGAGGGTAAAGAACATACTGTCTCTGACAGAAGTAATCCGATCCTGACCCATTCCTTGTGTAATGTTGCAACAGAGTTTCCAGATGTCCTTTTTTTATCTGACCACACATCCTGCTTACCTACATTCCTAAACAAGAGTTAATCCTTATCTTGTCCTTTCCTTACTCACCAGGCTCACTTCTTTGTAAGACTTAAGGTTAGCAAGGAAGCTATGTGCACAGGGGTGTGTGTGTGAGAGAGAAAGCTTTTCTTGTTGAAAAAAAAAATGATGTAAAGAACAGATTCCTGAACGGGCTCTGTATATGTTCACAGAGTTCAGGAGTATTTTAAAAAACGAATAGAATTATGGACTGCTTAATGCTACGTGACTTTGTTGTAATGTATTTGTAATACTCAATTTGCTCCTGTTTAAGAAAGGAACTTAATTTATTTAGAAGTTATCGCCTTAATGATCATTAAATACATAATCATGAATGTTAATCAAAGGAAGGCACAGATGGCTTCCACAGTTCTGCTTTCCATTGTCAGTACGAGGTTGTGAAGTGCAACAACAGGGATCACGACTGTGTCAAGCAAAATGTATTCCCATGTGTGTCCCACACAAGGGGCTGGGGCTGGGGCAGTGCGTTGGGGGAATTGTGCACCATCAGATATGAGGATGTGCAGAGAGACTGCAGTCTAAGGTGGCCAATGCAGCAGGAGAACTGCGGTGGTCACGCTGACTTTGAATGCCTTGTATTCCTCTGTGGGTTGTGTGTGTGGAACTGAAGTGCTTTGTGTTCCTGTAGGTGGTTAAGTTGGCAAAAAGGAACGTTCTCTATTTTCTCTTTCTTGAAGGTAATTGCTGAAAGCCTTTCAGTAGTGTCAAAATGCATTCTGACGGTTATTCTAGTCATCTTTTATCTGCAGTGGAGCCTTTACATTTTTTCCTTGGCTCAGGTAAGTTTCCTGTATTTTTTCTCAACATAAATTCTTGTTCTAAAGAGTTACTTGCTACTGCCTTTGACGTTTAGCCCGATAATACCACTGGGGAGGTGAGAGAATGTTCCTTTACGGGTGGGATTTAAATGTTAAGAATTTTGGTGATAGTTGTTACTGATTTGGCATTATGACCCCAGTCAGTTTAATGGAGGTACAGGAGAGCACCTCTGTTGTACACAGAAAGGCAATTTTTGCAAATAAGGTTGTGATGCTGTATGAGCTTTTTTGTGTGTTTCTGAAGTGTGTCAACTGTTTTTTGACCAAATAGTTGTTTTTAAGTTGGACTCAACATAGTTTTTCTAAAAGTACTGAATAGAAGGTGAGAACAAGTTGGCAAAGGACTGTGATGCTGATCGGCTGATTAAAAGAAATTTAAATCAACAACGTTCTGTGTGGGGGGAGGGGAGTTACAGTAATGCCTTCAGCCTGATTAAAATTCGACAGGAGTAAGAACTACTTGCTGCCTTCAGTTCTCACTGAATTGGCAAAGCTAGCACGTGATTCTACATTTCTAAGTTGGTTTTGTTTTACTATTTTATTTTATTTTTTAATTCTTTCCTTCCCTGTCATTTCAGCTTTTACATACCAGTGTTCTGGTAATGTGCTTTGCGGTTTATTTTGCAAAGTTCTTGGAAGCAATCAAGAAGTGCTTTCCAATTACAAGAATGAAAGCTCTGTTACCTAACTTGATGGAAGATAAGGTGAGTCACAGAGTTCATTCTGAAGTCTTTAATGAGAGAACTTTTGTAGGCTATCTGGAGGTGATGGAGTTAAATGAGTGATTTTGAGGTTATTAAGTAAGGCTAGTTAGGAA
The DNA here is from genome assembly GCA_037305975.1 of Chrysolophus pictus. Lineage (NCBI taxonomy): Eukaryota > Metazoa > Chordata > Aves > Galliformes > Phasianidae > Chrysolophus > Chrysolophus pictus. Next base: position 35,754,693 of record CM074581.1, on the reverse strand, counting down.
ACACAGTTGCATAAAATTCTGTTTACAGGTGGTGCGTTCAAATCCTTGACAGCAAACCACGATGAACCTGGAGCTCTCTGTTTCTAGGCCTCGTTGGCTGTCTTGTCTTTCAGTAGCTTTGCACCACCCATTAATTGGAGATGGAACGCTTACAGTGTTAAAGGGAGTGAGCTGGTAGCAGGTAGAAGGCAGGAGAAAATTCACAGCCATCTTATGGTTCTGGTACTTCAATTTTCCTCAAACAAAATGTGGTGGTGCTTGATACAGATACTACAGATCTCTGATGTCCTCTGAAAAGGAAATGGGGCAAAGAAGGAAATGAAAAGGCACAGTGAGAAAGAAGGCGTTCTGAGGAAGAGATTGAGAATAGAAAGGCAGTTCTGGCTTGTGAGACTTGCAGGAATGCTTTGAAGAGCACTGGAAGATTTATTTTACTGTGAGGGTGAGAGTTATATTGGTCTACTAAACAATTTTTCCTCCCTCTCTCGTTACTATGAGTGATTTATTCTGTAGAAAGCTGACACAGTTCCTTTGTCTGTCTGCAGCAACAGTAATTTTCTGCAAGGGAGAAAGTTGGCCAGATGAGAGTGACTTTGAGTGATTTTTTCCTTAACTGGAAGGAAGCGCAGCTGACTTGAAGCTTCTTCAAAGAATCCTTCCTGAAGCAGATTTTGACAGAGGGTGAGGCTGGATGTGTGGGCATGTTGGGGAAAGGCAAGTGAATGCTGGTCACCAAATGGACACGGAGCCTGGGAAGGTTGGGAGGGGATGGTGTTCAGAGAGTGGCACCAGCAGGTGCTGCCAATCCAGATGCAGTTACTGAAGGTTTATGGAGCATCAGAACTGTACTGTCCTGTTAGACGTGTCTCTCAAATGCTTCCTGTTAGCAGTGCCTGAGCACGTGCTGGGGAAGATGTAGGGGTTTGTCCTGACTTCTGTATTTTGAACTTTCAAGTGAGTGATATGCGATGACTTTTCTGAATGTGATCAATTCTGGTGATCAGGGTGAACGTGGTGATTTTGTGGGACAGCAACAGAATTTTTGTAGTTGCTCCTTTTTGTCTGTTTCTGAAAATACTGAAAATGTTAGAAACCATTTGAATATAACATGAAAACGTGGGAGGTTTTCAGTGGCATTGGGACTTTGAGGTACATTTCAGAGAACGATGGATTAATGGGTATTAAAAAAAAAAACTCACACCAAAAAACCAACAACCAAAACCAGAGCAACTTACTTCAAGGTCGTGCTTTTAAATAATATTTTCCTTTGGATCAAAACTTTACAATTGTGCTTTGCTGTGTATCTTGTTTCTGTTTCAAAACATTGGAAGTAGAAGGTATAGTATGTGATGCATTACAGTTCCTTCTCTTCATTTGTTTGGTCCCATATTCTTCCTGAGGAATCTGCGTTATCTGTGTTAGCAGCAACGCTGTTGTTTGTAGCGTTACATCTCCAACTGCACGTGTTCCACTGAAGCTGGGATGAGCCTGGGAGTTTCTTCCCACTTCCTTTGGGTTCATCCTTTCCTCTTTCCAGACTTGTACAGAATGTATGAAGTCAAATATCATGTGCACGAAGTTTTGGAGACCAGCGGTGAGTCAGCGGAGGCAGTAAAGACAAACTACTCACCGCTGGGATTCCAGCTGGGCTCCAGCACGGGAGGAAATGAATGACCAGGCAAAGACATCCACGGGAGCACTTCTGCAACCAAAGACCCACAAAAAGTTTCACTCATACACTACAGCATCACTGAAGAGGAGAGCATTAGGGGGAATCGTGCCACGAAATGGCACTGAAATGGGCAATGAAAGCTCTCGCAGGAATTACAAAGCCATGACTTACCCATGCCATCCACCAGAGTTTTGATCCCAGAGCTCAGAACGGATCCTGGATCACCTGCTCCAGTCACATCTGCAAACGCAGGACAGAGCAACTCCCATTAAACATCCTTCCAGGCAGAATGACACAGGATGCAATTAAAGCCAGGGATTCCTTCACGACACTATTCTCTCCCTTCCACACCTTGGAAACAGTTCCTGGGTGCCTGCAGGGGCACCACCGTCATACATAACTAACCCCGTGTGGAACTGCCCAGAGGAACACACTCCTGGAGCTCACCCCAGCTCTAAACTCAACTGCATGAACTGGATTAAATCTAGGCTTTGGTAAGCCACTGCCTGGAGACACAGCTGTAAGCAAGGACAGAGGAGAAACATTCCCAATTGCATGTGCCCATCTCTCTCTTCCTTAGTGAGCTGCAGTGAAGGAAGGAGTTCAGCTAACGACGGGGGAAAGTTGCAAACCTGCAGAGCGGCCAGGTGACCTGCTGGCTGGTATTCCACAGCTTTCCAAATACTTTCTCCAGGCCGAGGGGAACAGTGCTCAGGGACCTCATGGAAGAACATTCAGCCCCTTGAAATTTTCTTGCTGGGAGACCTCAGAGATACAGGGACGAAGGCAACACAACGCTGACAGCACGGAGCACCCAAGAAACAACGACCATCCACGCTTCTCAAGGAGAAGAACCCGCTGGCCGGTGAAAAGCGGAACACTTGCTGAACTATCCCAGCCAAATATGATCTAATACCAAGGAAATGAAGCCTGGTGACTTACCTCCAGCATCCCCTTCAGGCTCGTAGACATGGTTCTCTTCTGCTGATTCATCAGCAGGGCCTGCAGGCACAAATGTGATCAGACACAGGTGAGGAGAGCTTCCAGCACATGTGGGGCGTCCTTTTCCCTGAGTGACCTGTAGGGTCTGGCGGTGGGCCAGGGAATGCCATGGCCCAAATACAAAGCTCTGGGCTCTCTCAGCTGAAGAGGGGCAGCGGTAACCTTCCCACTGAAGTGTGGCAGCTCTCCGAGTAAAGAAATACTCATGGCTCGATTGCGCATGCCCTTGAAGGCTCAAACAAGCTCAGAAGGTCTTGAGAGGATCTTAAGTAAAACTGCACCCAAGTAAACTAGGAGAGCATGAACGTTTCTGCCTCCAAGGAAACAGACACAACTTACATGCCCAATGCTTATGCATTTTCTTACTCCTCTTGTCCGGCTATCTTGTGATAGTAAGCCCTGTTTAGTGTTTATTTCTTATATTTATATTATTTGTTGAGTAATAGCATGTGCACCCGAGCAGAGAGCAGTTACTGAGTGAGGTGGTCAGAAGGGCAGCAGCTCCTGGCTGGCCACGTGCAGGGGCTTCTCAGCCACATATGCCAGCAAGGTGTGGGCACAGCCAGCAGCCTGTCCCTACAGAGACCCCTGTCAGGTTGGGCTGGGGCTGCAGCAGCCCTGCCTCTTCCCAGTCTTAGCAAACAGCAAGTCAGTCCAACAGCTCTGCTTAGAGGAGAACCAGAATTTATTTCAGGCACATGCTCCTGAAATCTGGAAAACCCTGATGTTTGCAGGTGCGGATAGTACTGGCAAGCATAGACATCAGATGGCTTTATACACCTCGTGACCTGCCTAACAGGAAAGGAAGCCACTGTGTGGCTAAACTGAGCCTATCAGGCAGTTGTAGGTTAGTTGAGTTCCCAGAGTCCAAAGTGAGTGGAAGTTTGCTATAACACTTTATAAGACACACAAGTGTAAAAATGCTTGCGCTCTGCAGGTGTTACAGAATCTCTTTCATCTGGATCTTTTATCTTCCTCTGTAGTAAGAAGTGAAGGGGCTTTCTGGGGGTGTTTGGGGCTGTTGCTAGATTTGCTCTGATGTTGCATTAAGTTCCACTGGTTTTCTCTGTGTTCATCAGAAATGTGAAATAGGAATTTGTGCTGCTGTTAGTCCTGGTCTAGAAAAAAAGTGACATCTTGTCAGCGTCTTTTGTTTGTAAAGGTGTGTATGATACCGTGAACAATCTGGGTTCGCTGGTGGCCAGGTTCATCTTTTTGCCTATGAAGAAAGTTTTTGTATCTTTTTTGCTCAAGTATTGCAAAGAGGGAAGAATGTAAAGATCAGAAGCAGATATGCTTGTTAGTATTAGTTCCACATGAAATGCTTGCCTTCTGTTAGAGGTGAATTGTATCAGGAATGTGACTGGCGTGTGTGTTTAAATGTTCGAGCATAAAGACTGTTGAAATGGGAAGAAATTTGAAGTGGAGACCATGCCGAAGGGGTCTGGACCAAAAAGCAAACAGGTAAAAAGCAAGCAAAGTAGGAGTTAGGGGTGCAATAGCATAATACTGCATTGTCTGGTAACTGAAGGTAAAATCCTTTCCTCCAAACAGTGTGATGTAAAGGCTTGTGCACCACGTATTTGCAGCTGTGCTGAAGCAGTTACTGTAGATTCAATCCCAAAAGCATGCTGTTTCCAGCAACTACATGCCACTTGACAATATTTGACTGACTTGAAAATACAACTGGTAGGTAAGCATTGAGTGCTTTAGAGGGTGCCCTTTTCAGAGGAAGAGAGCTGTATTTTAGCTGAACTTTGGGATTGTTTGTGGAGTAATGATGGTTACACGAAGGAGAGGTTTCTGTGTGCTCTAGTTAAGAAATTCTTGATCAGATAGGAAGGTCACAGTCAGACAAATGTCGTGTGTCATGTTAATGGCAGGCTGACAGAGGTGTACCTGTGTGTGTGTTTGATACAGAGCACACGTGGTGGATTTGTATGTGCATATCCAGTGCACCTGGCAAGACGTTTGACTCCTTACAGGGTGTGTGGGCAGCTGCATCCTACGATGTACAGAACTTCCAAGTTGTTCCTTCTGCTGTGGCAAAACTTGTAGTCCAAGGTAGCAGTGAAGATGTGACCCTTCGGGTGCTTCAGGCTGTGGCTTTGGGCAAATGCTGTGCTTTTCTGTGCTATTTGCATGCTGTTAACAGGTGCAGCTGCTGTTTACCCCTTTCCTTAAAACCTGAAACAGAGCTGTTAATGGCTGATCTTTGTTTAGAGTTCTGCATGTAACACAGACAAGAATAAGAATGCATGTTGGAAGCTAGGACCATGTGTGTAGGTGTTTCAATAGTAAAGAATAATTTTGATGCTGCCTTGCATGGTGCCAGTGGATGTTTTCCCCATGGAATAGTTTTTCTTGGTGAAAACAACAGCTGTGCTGATTCTGGTCCATGTAATTGACTGCTGGGTGTTGTTGTCTTGTTTTTGTTTTCTCCCCAGGATGATGTTGCTATGGCTGCAGATGCTGTTGAAGCTGGTACTTCTGATTGGCCTTACCACTGCTGTTTTTGGATCTGCCTTTTCTCAGCTGGCTCTGGATATTTATGGAGGTTCGATGCTCAGTTCTGGAACAGGTAAAAAGTTTGAGCTGCAGTTTTTGTTTCTCAGCTCTATGCTGAGTTCTTGGCTCAGTCAGCTTTCTGTCTGAGAAAAATCAGCTCAGGTTAAAAGAAGCTTTACGTCCCAAGTCCTAGTGTGCGTTTTGAACTGCACTCTGCTATGTTGTCACCTAGCCTTATTCTGGCAAAATAATTTAATTCCTTTGTCCCCCTGTAGATGCTTACACCTCGAATATTTCCAGCTGTGGCAGCACTGTAGCTCCCAAAGTTGCCTGTAGGGATGATTGCCGAGGCTGGAATGTTGCTTACCAGTAGTGTTAAAGATATTAGGAGGTTTACAAGGAAGGAAGGATAAAGCAATTGGCTTTTTGTGACTTGTGTCATGTGTACCAGCATGCTTGCTTGTGGCCATGCAGGACTACGTGATAGCAAATGCATTGCAGTGAAGTGCTCTCTGTTTCACCTCTGCCTGCTGACTCGAGTAGGTTTGGTGCTGGTTGGGGCTCATCAGTTTCATGTTACCCTCATCAACAATTAATGGTGCATAAGATTACCTTGGGTGGATTGCACAGGATAAAATTAAATCAGAAAGCAGGGGATTGTTCAGATAATGTGTTTCAGGAAAAGCTGTCACTGGTGGACTTGACGTGCGTGTACAAGCAGCTCTTCAGAAGTGCATCTTCTTCATGCTAGCTTGTTGTCACATCCTGCTGGTTGTTCTTTGTGAGTGTTTTTTTTTACATGAAGATATCACCTTGTCCAGATGCAGACCTTGATCCTTTTGTAACAGCATCTGCACATATGTAGCCATGTTGAGCTGGAAGGACGGAAAATGATTTCAAAGGCTGAGTGTAGAATTTTAAAGTTACTTTTTAAATATCTGGTTTATATTTAGCACAGTTTTGAATATGTTGAGCAGCTCTGTTGTTTTTTCTTACTTTTGTATTTGAGACGTGTATTTGATTGCTTTGAGCACATTATGGTGTCTGTTGGATCCTTTCTCACAAATATCTGTAATGTGAAAGAATTTGTTTGCAGTACGGTAGAGAAACCCATTTAATACAATCATCACTTTGGTGGTGGAGATCTTCTCTGTTACGTTAATAGCTGCTACTCTCTTGTATTTTGGTTTTGGTTTCACTTTGCCTTGTTTTTTCTACTTGTGTTCTTGTCAAGATGTCTAGACCAGAAGCTTCTCAAAGGAACGTAAAAGTTGCCATTATCATCAGTGATAATGTTATAGCTTTTATTGTGGAGTATAAAAACAGTGTGATTTTGTAAAAGAAATAATGATCTCTTCATCCTTGTAATCTTTGTTTTGTTTTGGGTCCAGATCTTCTCCAGTGCTGCTCTTTCTATGTCCTCTTTCTTGCTGTCAATGGAGTAACAGAACGTTTCACATTTACTTTGATGTGCAAAGAAGAGGTAGACAGGTGAGGAGTATCCCCTGTGTGTTTCTTTATTATCTGTAAATGATATGCATGGTGTTAAGCATGTGAATGGGGAACAATTATTCTGCTTGAATATTTGCTGGGAAATGTTTTTCTGTTACTGAAAAGCCTGTTTCTTTTTGCAGCCATTTTAAGGACTGTATTCCTGCCCCTTGAAACCCAAGCTGCTGATTTAGATGCTGGTGTACAGACCTTAGTGTAGAAGCTTTAGTAACTGTTTAAACCTTCAGGTAATAAAGATGTGTATTGGAAAGGTTATTAGATTTTGGTAGACAACTAACTGGGAAAGTAATTTAAATGTGGAGTCTTATTTGCAGTACGTGTACTTGAATTGAAGCTTCAGTTTTTAAGGCGGACTGTTATTTAAAATTCATTAAAATCTGCAGTTGTTAGAACTTTTCAGATGCACTTTCTATAGAACAGATATGGAATGATCTGAGTCAGACACGTGAGTTCAGTGGTTTATCTTCCTTGAGGAGAGCATTGGATTGGATGACTTCCTGAGATCTCTCCCGGCCTGGATGTTTTCTTGGTTCTCTGTTCTGGTGTATTGGCACTGCAGCCAGATGGCTGCCATCAGACTTGTTTCACTTCTGTAGCAGTTGTCCATTATAAGGCCATCCCAAATTATTTAGACTTTTTTTTTTTTTTTTTTTAGGTCATCAATTAAATGAGATCTGCTTTTGACAGAAAGAAAGAAATTCTTTTTAGACGTGCAAGGGCTGCTTTCATCCCCCTTTTCAAGTATGAATCCTCTTCAAAGCCACTGTTTGGAGCAGGAACCAAGTGTCATCTTATTGAGCATTATTTTTCTTTAATACCTAACAAAGTAGGGAAAAAATCCTCAGTCTTTGATATTGCTAGTTATTGTTATTGTGTTTTCTGAGATGAATACACAGATGAACAGTAGGATAGAATTTCCTTCGCTTAATGTAGTTCTTGGTTTAGTTTGCTCAACAAAGTTTTCATTCTTGTGGTGATTTCTTTTCTTAGCTTTGTTCTCAACCTTGCCATCTGTGATGAGAGTGGTTGTCACTGCTGCATTTTAGAAAGCTAATGGATTTTTACCTTTTGAAAATGCATTTAGTAACTAAATAGTGCAACTGTATATATTGCTTCTATTATTTCTTCTTCCTAGATACAACTTTGTTACGCTAGCTTTGTCCAGTTGATGTTCCTGTGCATCTCTTGACCTGCTGGCATGGAAGCATTGGCTTTATCCTTGCCAACTGCTTTAATATAGGTATTTGCATTGCTCACAGCATCCATTATATCTATGATTACTTCAAGGAAAGCTCCTACAGGCCTTTGACAGGTATAAGCTTAAAATGGAATTTGAAGCTCTCCACCTCTGATTTACAGCTGGGCCATGGAAGCTAAGTGCAAGACACACTCCAAAGCTTTGCCAGCTGGGGGATCTAAACAAAACAGTGATGAAAAGTGCTTATCCCTGTTGTGTTTTGCATTGCTTCCATAAAGAGGTGCTTGTGCTTTGTTCTTTGTGGGTTGAGCCTGTGTTCATGCACTGTGATCTGGGAGGAGGAATGAGCCCTTCTATTGGGGTGTTTATAGCTTTGTGCAGCTTTAGCGAGCTTCGTTCATGGAACTGGATGAACGTGTGCTCTCATCTGCAGCTAAGGTGGGATAATTGGCTTTGCTGCTGTAATTGTGGGGAAGACATGAACAGCTCTTTTGTTCTGTGACTTCTTGTCATAGGCAAACACCTAATGCACCTCTGCTCTGTATTTATGTACTAGGTAAGTTTCTTGCTTCACAGATGACTGTATTCAGCATATCTCGGTTGCAGAGAAGTTTTATGCTATCTTGCTGAGCTGAGAGTGAAAAGGAAATTAGCCAGGAGGACAGATGTTTTACACCTGTGACCCATTTAGGGAGACAGAAATACTTAAAGCTGTGTGAAGAAGGAAGGAAGAATAGAAGAGATAGGGGTCCTTGGATGCGGGTAGGGTTTGAGTTGTTGTCATTTGCTAGTGAACAGGAACTGTGATTTCTTCATGATACAGTTTAGTTCCCCTTCAATAACGGAAGAACCTATCGGAGCTTGGGAGAAGACTTTGGAGTTTTACCAAAACTTTCTTGTGCGTGCAGGAGTATTTTAGACTCTTACTCCCTTGTGGATCCTTGTTGGATGTGGAAGAAGTGTGCGAGAGTGCATTAATGCTGTTCCAAAGAGATTGGCTTGTGTCTTGGGAATCAACCGAGGCCTAGCCATGTCCTACAAGTGAGAGAGTGCCTTGTGGCCACTTGTGAATATCTTGTGTATGCAGATTTCTCTCTTTTGAGGAAAAAGTCATCCTCGCCAGTCTCAATGTAAAAAATGTGGTGGGTTAGCAGAGTGCTGCTCCAGGGTACAAGGAGGAATGTGTTGGTCAGGCAGCTGAAGGTTATGTCAGGCCTTATAAGCACACCATGAGAAGAAGGAGTGAGGAGGGAGCAAATGCAGTTTACACAGGAGAACTTAATTGTGGCTTCACTTCTGGACCCTTGAGTTTGCAGTGTCAGGATGTCTTCCCAGTGGTAGTAGATGGGTTTTTGGGAATATAATTTTATAAAAGGAGTGCCTCCAAAAGCACTTCTCTTATTAATGTAATGATTTTAGCTCTCTATTGAATGGTGGAGAAGGTATGACTTGGGGAGAGGAAGAAGGGAAATGTGACAGGGTATGGTTTGTGTACAAGAAGCATGGTGCTCCTTTGTATAAGGGAAGCTCTTTAATCTTTGGCTATCTTCCTTCTCTGAATCTATTTCTGTCACTGCATGTGAGAGCTCTTAGTGTGTCCTGCATGGGTGGCAGCTAGCAGACAGCTAGCAGAATATGCTTGGAAGCAGCCACCTGTGCCCTTGCAGTAAAGCAGGCACGTCCACGTAGCCCACATCCCCTGTTGCCACATCACAGCAGCAGCTCTGCCCCACTGAGCAGCCAGGCCCCGGGGCGTGGGAGCACGCAGGACAGTGCTCACAAATGATACGGTGCTGTACTTTGTTTGCTAGGAAATTGTGTCAGTCTTCAGAGATAACAATTTGAAGAGACGTATGCAGAAACACGCTTCCAAATTTGATGCATAACAAGGGATGTTTTGTAATGATGAAGTCAGTGGACCTGAAGGAGTGTCTGTCACCTCAACAAAGTATTTTAAAAAGTTAAAACTCAAACGGACTCGCTTGTAAAAGCTACTTATGTGGTGGCACATCTGGTTGCACAGAAGTTAAAACCGTTTCCCAATGGTGAGTTTGTTAAGCGATGTATGCAAAACACGACAGGTGGAATGTGTCCTGATGGGAGAAATGGATGTGTCTAAAATCAGATTGTCTCAGGCTGTGGGGCAGGTGGACCGAAGAAACAGGTCATTCTATCAAACAAAATTTGGGAAGTAAAGCTGCTATTCACATTTTAGGCTTTGGAGGTAGCTGAAAGTACTGACACTACAGGTGTCATTTTCATTAGAGGTATTGATAACGAATGTAATGTTGCTGAAGACATGGCTTCTCTGGTGCCACGGAAAGGCACAACTAAATCTCTTGATTTGTATGTAAAATAATGCATTAGAGCAGTTTTCTTTCACTTTTGTCAGCGTAACCGGTAGAACTACTGATGGTGCCCCAGTGATGGTTGGCTTATAAAAAAACCAAAAATATGTATGGATGTATGAAATGAATAGAAGATGATGCAGTTACCACCAGCAACTCATGTTTGATGTCATGGCATCAGGCATCAAGAAAATCTGTGTGCAAAAGCTTTAATAATGTTATGCAGGTTGTCTTCAAAGCCATGCAATTCATAAGCTCCACTAGGAATGGCAGCCGCTGCCGGTGAGCCAGCCTGGTGCATTAGTTTCACAAAAACAAGGTGAAACATCCCACTAGTTTTGTCTTTGTTGCTCCTTGTTTTTTGTGTTTTAATAAAAAATACATAAAAATAAGTTCTGTTACGTAATGTATGTAAGTTCATTGCATATTTTGGATGCGGCCCATGGCACTTGCTGTCTGCTCAGTATGGCCCAGGCAAGCCAAAAGGTCAGACGCTCACGAAGTAAAGTGTACTTTGCTACAGACTGCCTGTCTTTCTCCGCTGCTGGTCAAGGCTGTCTTTATTTATATCTGCACTGGAAATACAGACAGCAGTGTGTTGCAGTCCTGTTTGACACATACAGCTCACTCTTGCTGTAAGTCTTCCGATTTGAGGCTGACTGTATATTCACTGTGGAAAGTGTGGGCGTTCCTGTGGATCTGAATGTTCTCCCCCTCACCTCCTGCTGTCAGATGTCTCTGTTACAGGGCATTTCATTTCAGCATGTTTTGATCTGATGGCTCTGGTGAAGAACCAGGACTAAGATTGGGGCAGTGCTGGGGTTTTGGTGAAGTCTTGTTATTTGAAGACCAATTCTGTTCAGTGTTTTATGAGGAAATTATTGATGATACTAAACTGGGAGTGTATCTTAATGCACTGGGCAATTGTCAACGGCATGAAATTCAACAGATGAAATCCAGGGTTCTGCACCTGGAGCAAAGCCATTGCAGGGGAGTTGGACTAGATGACCTTTAAGGGTCCTTTCCAACTCAAACGATTCTATGAGTAGGATATGTTAAAGATGTATCATTTGTTAGGATAGATGCACAAAACCTGCCATGAACAGGGCACCTACAGCTCAATCAGATGTTCCAGAGCACCATCCAGCCTTTTGACCTTGAATGTCTCCAACATCCACTACATCTCTGGGCAACCTGTTGCACGCCTCACCACCCTTATAGGAAACAACTTTTTCCTTATATCCAGTTTACAATAGATGATCTGTATGGGTCTGCGCCTGCCTCTGGCATTGCTTTGTTCCAGGTGCAGCACCCAGCAATTCCTCTGGAGTCAGTTTGCAGTTGGTGGAAGTTGTTTGAGTGAGATATCTCAAAGGATTGCAAATGGATGGAAAATGCAGGTAAACCGCGCAGGTTTTCTGGAGTGAAAGCCTGAGTTGTGGCTGCAGAAAAGCAAAACTACAAGGTGAAAAGACAGATGCAGCAGAATGTTGGGGCAACTGGGTATTTGACAGGTAGTTAGGACTCCACTGAGACTGCTCGCCTCGGGGGGAAAAGAGGGAATGACTTTATCCCATCCAGAGGAAGGCTTAAGGATGTAGTTTCACCAGAAGATATTCTGGTGTGGGAGCAGGGAGGTTTTATGGCTGAAGATGCACTGAGCAAGACTGCCAAAGCATCTGTAGTCTGTTAGGGGAACATTAGATCCCCTAGATAAGGCTGGAATTTGTATTGACAGTGAGGGTTGCTGTGACTCAGGTGCAAGACCTTGCACTTGGCTTTTTTTCAGCCTCTCGTGGTTCTCCTGGGCCCACTGCTCGGCCTGTCTGGGTCCCTCTGGATGGCATCCTGTTCCTTGGGCGTGTTGACCACACAGCACAGCTTGCTGTCATCTGCAAACTTGCTGAGGGTGCACTCAATCTCACTGTTGATCTGATGGATGAAGATATGAAAAAATATTGGTTGTGGTACAGGCCCCTGGGGGACACCACTGGTCTCCTTCTGGACATGAACCATTGGGCACTTTCAGTACACCATACAACAGAGGTCAGAACACAGACTTCTGGCTACCAAAAATCACATCACAATGGCATAAATTTTGTTCTTTATCTGCTGTATTAAAATCCTGCCATAGATTTAATACTTATTTATTTGTACTAAATATAATGCTTACTTTTTTGTTGGAGGGGTGTAATGTGGAACGAGTGGATATCAAGCAGCCAGAGAACAGGCATAACCAGTTCACAACAGTGTCATTCAAGAGAACTAGCATGTTAGCCTAAAACAAACAAAGGTGAGAAGTTTGCAGTCTGAGTGCAGTTACTGCCTTACAAAGGTGAGAGGTTTGCTCAATGGTCAGCTTCATCAATTAGAATCGTACAGATAGTAATGCTCTATTTTTCTTCAATGGTAACATAAAGTTTCTTTATTACTAGAAATGATAGGCAAGAGCGATTGCATATGGATCATGAAATATTAGCTGGAGACAACCCTTTATGGCCAACAAGCTTTGTGAAGGAAGAGTTACATGAGCTTTACAGCCCTGAAGAGAAAACAAATAGAAATGTAAGTTGGAGTGATTCACGTCCACTTTGAGCAGGCCAGGACATCCAACTATTGTTAATGTTTGGCACTGCAATTAATAAGGCATGTTTTGATGCCAGATTTCAGTTATCGGTAAATCATTTGACCATCAACAGGAAAAAATGTTTCCAAATATCAAAACTTTAATCAATTTCTGTGCCATGTGCTGTCATTACAAGTTCTTGTGTTTCTGCAGGTTATGGCAGAGTGCGATGACTGCCAGAGAAGCATCACCCAGATGAACATAAGCATGTATGCCAAACGAGTACAGATATGTGAGAGCATCACAAGCTAAGCAAATATTTCTTGCTACAGAGCAAGCTGTAAGTGGTGGTGACACCCAGTTTTTGCTGCTGGGTACATAAATATTTACTAATGGACCTCTGTACGCAGGGGTTCTGCTAAATGCCTTCTGAGAGTAGATTGCTAATTTGTCTTTGAAATAATTTCATAGAATCATTGAAGTTGGAAAAGACTCTGAGACCATCCACAGGATCACAGAATGGCCAGGGTTGGAAGGGACTCAAGGATCATGAATCTCCAACCCCCCTGCCACATGCAGCGCCACCAACCTCCATGTTTAATACTAGACCAGGCTGCCCAGGGTCCCATCCAGCCTGGCCTTGAACACCTCCAGGGATGGGACATTCACAACCTCTCTGGGCAGCCTGTTCCAGCACCTCACCGCTCTCTCTGCAAAGAACTTCCCCCTGACATCCAGTGCCTGACCAGAGAAGAAATTTTCTTCCAGAGAAGAAATTTTTTCTAATATCCAACCTGAATCTCCCCCAGTGCAACGTGAGGCCATTCGCTCTCATCCTCTCTCTAGTCACATGGGAGAAGAGGTCGACCCCCAGCTCACCTCAACCTCCTTTCAGGGAGTTGTAGAGAGTGATGAGGTCTCTGCTTAGCCTTCTCTTCTCCGGACTGGCAATTCCAGTTCCTTCAGCTGCTCCTCTTAAGGCCTGTGCTCCAGACCCCTTTGGGCTTTGTTGCCCTTCTCTGGACACACTCCAGAGCCTCGATGTCTTTCTTGTAGTGAGGTGCCCAAATCTGAATGCAGTGCTTGGTGCGGCCTCACCAGAGCTGTGTACAGGGGGATAATCGCCTCCTGCTCCTGCTGGGAGTCTGCAAAAGTATGTGCTGTAGTGTTTTTGTTGTTAGTTCTGTGGTGGGATGCACAGCGCCTTTGTGACTAGGACAGCTTATACAAAGTCAAGATCAGACAAAGGGACCGTGGTTATGTTTAACAAAAGGAATAATGCTCTGTTTCTCTTAGACCCCATTTTCAGTCCTGCATCTAGGCCTGGGGCCCCCAGCACAAGGATGCAGAGCTGTTGGAGTGGGTACAGAGGAGGCCACAAAGATGCTCAGAGAGCTGGAGCACCAATTCTATGAAGACAGGCTGAGAGAGCTGAGGTTGTTCAGCCTGGAGAAGAGAAGGCACCGGGGATGCCTTGTGTGGTCTTGCAGTACTTAAAGGGAGCTTATGAGCTGGAGTGAGGGGCTGTATGGACTGTGGGACCTGAAACAGGCAATCCTTCCAGGTCCCTTCCAGCCAAAGTGTTCTATGATTATTTGAGCAAAGTCCATCTATACAGCAATTAGGAACAAGATACAGATATGTTCCACTGCGTTCTGCTGCCTGATTCTGGGCTTAAATGTGTGTATGTGTTCAAGATGGGGAAGATCTTGCAGCAAATCTGCATACAGCAAATCAAAAACAAGTAGTTGATGTAAAAATATTTCCCTAATATTGACATCAATTTGAGTTTGTGAGTTTTACACGTTTATTGCTGAAGTGGATTCTGAAAAAGACCTGATCAAAGCCAGGATGTGTTGAGCAAATGCACTCTTCCAAAAGCAAATGTCACCTGAGTTGAATGATGCCATCTACAACTAGTTTCCTGGGAACTTGAAGAAGTTGTGAAGGGTTCTGAGTGGTTGTGTGGGCTTCTTTTGCCCTCCTGCAGCTGTGAATTAGGTGGAGAAATACTGCAGCTGAAATGTACGTGGTTTTGTCTCTTGAAAATTCACTGCTGGCACAAGTAAAGAGGTCATGACACAACATCTGTTTTTGGAGAGCACTGCTATTACCACCAGTAATACTGTGACTGCTGGAATGGAAAAATAACTCTAGAGCAGAGCTGCTGTAATGATGCCTTTTTGACCATCATTCAGTGGATTACAGGAGCTGGATTTCCCCTAGAATTATGCTTGGAAGGTAAATGTGAACAAAATGCTTATGCTGCTCAGACATCAGGTGGAGCTGCTTTTGTTAGTTTGTTTGTGATAGTTTCTGCCTCAGCTCTATTTCCTGATTGCATTTTCACCTTTGCTAGTGATTTTACAAGCAGGATTCTGTACTACTGTGACTAAGGTTTCTTAAACTCCTATAATTATTTCTCTTAAATTGAGTTAATGCAGGCTACCTGAGACATGAAGGGATGCTGTACTGTATTTTAATTCCCTCCCTTGTATTGATTATCCAAACTGGTTTGATTCCTTTACTGTGCTTCCTGGAGCTGGTTGGTAATTGTGTTTTGCTATTCCAGCAATAATTGCGATAACAGAAACTTAGCTTTGTCCTTGGGCAATTGCCTTTGTGTGCCAAAGACAAGGGAGGCTGGGGTATTTGAGATTTTTGGCTAAAACAATAGAACTTCTGCTCTTCTGTGCTGTTGTTAGCAACTGCCTTTTACAAAGCATTCAAATAATTAGGAAAAATGTGTTTCTTGGAACTTGTATATTTAAAGCATTGATGCCATTGGATACTGACTTCCTGTCTGGAACCTGACCAACTTTTCTTGCCCTCTTCTGAAGTGGGAGGAAAACAATTCCATCCTCAGATAAAGCTATGACCCTGCAAAACAAGAAGTGCTTTTTGCACCAACATTGAGATGACCCGGAGCTTTGCTTGCAGCACTGAGCAGGTGAGCTACAAAAAAAGCAGATGCTGAGTGTTTTAGTTAGAGACATACTTGTCACTGGGTCTACAGCTAGTGAGTATTATTCCTATTGCTCTCACTGTGAAGTGGTGAAAAGTGGTGATTCTGGGAATTCTTTTTGCACTGCTCCCTGTGATTGAGATTGACGTTAGTCCACTTGGCCTGTGGGCCCATGTGGGTATCGACAGCTGGTCTTTGGTTTTGCTTTTTTTCCCTTCTCTTCCACTCTGTGGTTCCTCTAGTGATGACACTGCTTTTTGTAGCCGTGCAAGCTGTGTATTACAGTATTACAGTATTACAAGATAAGCCATAGTTGAGCATACCCATAGCATCCTTAAAACTATGCTACATAAGCAAAACAGAGGGAATGCAGAATGGTGAGAAGGATGAAGTTTATCCTGGACTGTAGGTAGTAGAATCCCCAGGTAGGGCCAAGAATGCAGCACCAAAAGGATTCAGAATAAAGCAATGTCAATGACTGTGTGGAATTTTCCCTGTAAAGCTGCAGGGCCTTCTCCCACTTCAATGTCTCTGCTGTCTGAAACAATGGGAGAGCTGCTGTGGCCTCGTGTCCGTGCCGTGTCAGCTGATGCATCTCTGTGCAGTTTTGCCTTCCTGGGAGGAACCCAGAGCTTCCCGGTTTGTTTCTGCTCCTCTAGCATTTGTACTGCAGTGCGAGCATCAGGTTCTGCTGCCTTATTCTTCTTCTGGAAGATCCCCTGCAGCCACGGACATCCGATACAGGCACCTGTCCTTTTTTTTTCTTTTTTTTTTTAAATCAGGACACATTATTCCTGCTGTGTTTTCCATGCATTGCTTAACAAAGTCACCATCAGAAAATGGTTTTGATTTTCCTGCAGTCTGATTTGCTACCATGTAACTAGCTTCTATAACAGAGTCCATCTGATTTTTGAAATTATTTTGTTGAGGTTAAAGACATTCTAGTCTTTATAGTTCCACTGTTTTGTCTTTATGAAGCATCTCTTGATATGCATCGAATTTGGCAGCCTGGAGAAGAGACTGGGGCCTCTGGGTATCTTGAGGGGGCTCCAAGAAAGAAGGGGAAAGAGTCTTTAGACTGGACATAAGGAAGAAGTCTGTTACAATAAGGGTGGCACTGGAACAGGGACACTGAGGGACCCTGGAGATCTCTGGAGCCCTGAGCACTGGGCGTCAGGGCCTGGGGATGGATGGGATGGAGGGCACTATCCCTATCTTGTTCCAGGGGGACCATTGCCACCCCCAGACCTTCCCTCATGCCTTGGACAGCTGTACAAGGAGGAGGGTCTCGAGGTGTCCTAGGGATGGCCCAAGGTCACTGTGCAGATGGGACAGGGGCTGTGGCTGCTGCCCCAAGGGGACCCACATCCAGCCCTTCTGCCCAAAATCCTGGGGCACAAACCCTGCAGGGACAAGGCTTTTCCTTGGTCTGTGACAGCTTTTGACATTCTCTGCTGACCAGTGGAATCCTCTGAAGACCAGTGAAGACCTTGATGATCTCTGGCACCCTCCAATGACCAATAAAGCCCTCAGCAAAGCCACGCTCTGTGTGTCTGTGTCCTTGTCCCCATGCTCAGCAGGGACCGCTCGTGTCAGTCCCTGCCTGGCAGAGGCCACCCCTAAGTGCTGGGAGGGGTCCCCAGCTCCATGCCCTGCACCTCACGTCCTGCGCCCGTGGGCCTCTGCATCCCCTCTGTGCTGCCTGCTCCAAAATCCTAAAGGACGGAGCTTCCTGTGCTGCCCAGCAGCCCCAGTACCCTCCCTTTGCTCTCTCCCAATTCCTCCTTCCAGTTCCTCCCAAGCCCTTCACCCTTTGTTCCATCTCCTCTACGGCCACCGTGTTCCCAGGTCACTCTCCTTTTACCCCCTTCCTTCCTCAGACAATTGCCCCTCACTTGGATCTGCTTCAGTCCTCCTCCTTCGGTCCCAGTTCCGCTCCATCTTTACCCTCCATGGAGTCCCCAAATCCCCTCCCTTAGGCACCTCAAATCTCCTCTCTGATGACCAATGACACCCTCTGTTGATTAGCGAAGCCCTCTGACGGTCAGTGAAGATCTCTGATGATCAGTGGAGCCCTCTGACAGCCAACAAAGCCTTCTGATGACCGCTGACACTCTCTGATGGCAAACTGAGCCTCCGGTGATCTGCTGCTTCACATGCAGGAAAGGGAAGTGAAGGGTGAGAAAGAAGATGTTGACATCATTTGGTAGGTAGCGTGCTTTGCTCATCATAGGATAAAGATTTGTCCACGTTAACCAAGCACAGAATTCAGAGAGAAGTGTGACTGCATCACACCTGTGTGTGCGTGCTGCCCGGTGCCTGGGACTGGCTGTCTGAGTCTAAGTCCTCCTCCAAGAGGCTCGGCTGCTCCTCAGCCATGCTGACCTGCTCCTCGTGGAGGTGCTGCTGTCCGGGCACTCAGACGACTCTGCTCGGGGTGAGCTGCACTGGAAAGACACTGGGTCACAATCCAGGCTGGTGACTGCGACGTCTGCTGGGCTCACGCCAGCATCTTCAGCAGAGCCAGGAGAAACCAGGGCAGGAATGTGGATGAGCTCCTTATCCCCATCACTGTTGTCCTGTGGAAGGCTGTCATCAGAACTGCAGCGATTCATGCTTCCTGAGAGCTCGGCACTGAAGGAAGCACACAATGCACCACTACTGGGCCTGGGTCTGCTGGTTTGAAACCGCTTAGATTCACCTAGGAAAGAGCAGATACACAGGGGTGAGTGTCAAACTTCCACTGCCCAAGGAGGCAATGGCTTGGTGGTGTTTTTCAAGCAGGCTTCAAGCAGCATGCAAGATGCTCACCGTACGGAGTTAGCAATAGCTGTTAATTAAGTGTGCTCAAACTCTTTGTAAAGCTGCTATCAGGCCCAATTTAGTCTGAAACTAAGCTGTTTGCAAAAGCAAAACTAGTTCATGCGTGCTGTGGTTCTAAGTCTTTCTCAGAAATCATTTTCCTCCCGAGGCTGCCTTTTTCACCTGAGAAGAAAAAGGGGGAGATGGCAAGGAATGAAAGGCAGGGCGAGGGCAGCTGTACAAAATCCTCTGCAGGAAAACAAAGACCTGAAGAGCATTGCCCTGAGACTGCTGCCTGACACAGATGGATGAGCTGCTTCATTAAGTCCAGCTTTTACTGCGGAGGCGGCAGGCATCTCTGCTGTTGTTTGTCTGCAGCCAGGAATGTCACACTGCCTTTTTTTAAACACCCATTTACTCTTTCACAAAAGAGTATCAACTTCTGATACTCGTTCTGCAAACTGGGGAAGAGTAACCCGCAGAATGCTGACTGCTGCAGAGGACAGGTTGGAAGACGGCTGCTCCGCACGCCCATCGTGCCACGGCAGCTCCTTGCCGGATGTGCCTGGGATAACTGGTTGGCTCCTGACAGCAGTCCCCTCACAGTGGGGAGGAAAGCAGCACTTGCACAGCTGGCTTTATGAGCACTAAACAAGCACGGCTAAAACGCTCAAGGGAGACTGTCTTAAAGCACAGTCACAGAAGGCGTTTTGTTATACTGAAGACTAAAGGCATCAGGGAGAAGATGGGATAAAACTCCCCGCTGGCCCACACTTCAGGATCTGTGGTATGTTCTTCTGCAAAAATGCACAGTTGCTGTTTCTAAATTTGGAAAGAGACAGTAAAACATACACGGAAAGGGTTGAGAAGTCAGAGTGTCCGCAGCTACAGAAAGATGTTGGATGCCTTCTTTCTGTGGGCATCTTTGTGGAAAAGTGACTTTGTGTAGCTTAAATGTCTGTCTTCTGACACAAAAGCAAAATGGAGCCAGGAATGTATTCTTACTTCCATAATAACAGCGTCAGAAGGAAACATTCTGAGACTTCTTGTAGGGGTGCCATATGCTGTCTCCCAAAAACTACTCGGGGGAGAGGCACGAGTGGGGTGTGCTCTGCAGCTCCAGGTCTTGAGTTAACACGAGACCCATTCAGGAAAGACAGGGATGAACTGAAGGTGTTATGCACAGGCTTGAACACTAGAAGGAGGTACAAGCACCCTGAAAGCATGAACTCTATGCTGCTGGAAAGCAGGTTTTTGAAAGCTGGCTTTGCATCCTTACCTGCCAGGGCTATGACTTCCATTTCTGAGGGCTCCTGGGACTGTGCTGCAATTTGCATTTGGGCACTCAGGATGGGTTTCCCAGGCTGACACAGACCTTAGAAACTCGGTCCCTTTCAAACAGCTGAGGATGTTTCCATTCTTATAGCTCAGTCTTGCTGGTTAATTTCCTCTAAACTGTGCAAAGCAAGATGCAGTGCAGGTGAGCAAACGCTCCACAGCTGTACAGCACAGCATCCAAGGGACAGCTTTTATTTAGCTTGCAGCTGTAACTGCTTCCTGAGGAACTGTACAGCCATAAAAGGCATTCCAAAGCACCTCTTCCTCTTACATTAACACATCATTGGCCTCATCTCACTGCCCTGTTTCATTTCTAGAGCCAACAGGTCTGTCCAGCAGCTCTGCTTAGAGGAGAACCAAAATTTGTTTCAGACACGTGTCCTGAAATCTGGAAAACCCAATGTTTCCAGGTGCAGGCAGTACAGGCAAGGATAGACGTCAGATGCTTTATACACCTCGTGGCTGCCTGCCGAACCAGGAAGGAACAGCACCGTTGTGTGGCTAAACTGAGCCCATCGGCCAAATGTGTGTTAGTTGAGTCCTCAGAGTCCAAAGTGAGCGGAAATTCGCTACAACACTTCAGGCACAATTAGGGTAACTTAGTTTCAGCAAGCTTTGCATTTCTAATAATGGAAAAAAAACCCACCCAAACAATTACGATAGGTGCTGCAAAAGAAACTCCTCTTCACCTTTCAGATGGAAAGTCAATGACTGCGTGCAATTTCTCCTGTAAAAGTGTGGGGCCTTCTCCCACTTCAATGTCTCTGCTGTCTGACACAACGGGAGAGCTGCTGTGGCCTCGTGTCCGTGCCTGTGCCTCCTCCAGGGTGAGCAGCTTTGTGGGAGGAGAAGAAACACACAGGGACTTGGGCCACAATTAAGAACTGCGTCCTGTAAAGGAAAACCACAGGTAAGAGGGAGGATCAGCAAGCAGCAGCACAGCCATCGCAGTTCTGGGGGAGGCGCTGTATTTTTCTAAGTCTTGGCCATCCCAGCCACTGGAAGATGATGTCAAAACAACCATTTTGTCAGAGGGATGTTTATGGCAAAGGACATACCATAATTGAGAGCAGCTGAATGTATGTAAGCAAGCAAACAAAACTCCTAAAAAGTGAGGACAGGTCAGTCAGAAACCTTCACTGCCACACTTGTATCAAGCTTCATCTGCATGCAAAATATTGTCATGATAGTGACAGTTTTCTTCTTATGAGGTCTGGGTTTGGTCACTCTGAGCATCCAGCAACAGGAAACGCTGCACACGACTGCAGCTGCTACAACCCAGTGTGCAGGTGGACACAGAGAACTGAATCTGGCCGTGTCTTGCTCTCGGCCTGCTTGTTTTTGCAGACAAACATTTAAACTTCTACCAAAGTAGCTCACAGTGCCAGCTGCTAGGATCTCTGAAGACTCTCAGTGCAGGGCAGTGCAGGTGAGCACGAGGAGTCTGCTCTAAGAGCTGTCCCTGTTTGCCACTGCTTACAGAGCAAGTATTCATATGGCCATTCTCATGTGATAAGAGGTGGGGGAGGGAAGTGTATCATCCCCTCACATCAACATCCTGGTTGGATCCATTCCTACTACTTATACCTTTAACATCTCAGCTCCTGGGAAATGTGTGCACAGCCTCACGTGTTTGTCAGCTGTACCTGAGTAGCCAGGCTTTGTGCCAAATGGTACACAGACATCCAACTAGACTAACTTGGGATGGCTTAAAGCAGGCTGGGGAATGCTGTCCCCTCTTGAAGGCTGGTCCAGGTTGAGATGCTGTGCTCAGAGGGGCTGCCTTGCCAGAGCAGTATTCCCAAGCTTAGCCGATTCTCTGTGACATTCCCTGACCCTTCTGCTTGTGGGGAAGCAGATGACTTGAATGCTTGAATCATTAAACAGCTAGACAAGGTGATATGCTCCATTCTAAAGCCTGGATCACTGTTTGGCCCGGGTGCTTTGCGTGTTGGTCTACCCCTGGCAGAGCTCAGCCTGCTGCAGGGTGTTCCTGTTCAGCCAAGCTAACCCCTGCATCCAGCTGGCATAAAAACTGCCTTCCAGTAGGAACAAAAGCTGCACTTACAGCAACTGTGCTATCCAAAGAAGAGCAACACTCGTATAAAATGGGAAGCAGCAAATATTCTGGAAAAGCAGCTATCTATACTCCACCAGTGGCAATAACTGCAGCGACTGCAAATTTCATTGGAAGGTCAGGGTATCAAAGTAGATACAACAAACTTAGCACTGCTTTGGAATAATAATTGCTTGTGCTCTTCACACTTACTCATCTAACATGCAGAGGAAACTTTCTTCCTGGTGCAACTGTATTTCTTTCCACTGGACCATGTGCACTTCCGGTCTTAGCAGTTACTCAAGGAAAGCTGTAGGTTCTAGAGCTGGGCACAAACACGTTGCAGTTATTTCCTCACTCTTAGCACCTAAGCTGTGGCTCATCCTAAAGCCACAACTCTGCAGTGCAGGCAGAGAACTGGGCAACAGCTGCAGGGCCTGTGCAGTCTTTGCCATGCAGCTGGACAGCCCTGCTGATTAACCTATAGAGACTGTGCAGAAGAAACAACCAGGAAAGCCGCTGTCAGAATATCTCACATTAAGAGCAAGACTTCTGTTTCTCAGCATCAATGCTAATGAATACCAAGAGCTTTCTTTAAATCTGCTGATTGCTATTTGTCTTCTAAGATGCTTGTAAGGATCAAGAGATCATGCATTGTGTCGTACTGGAAGACAGCTCAAGTGGGAAAGCACACAGAAGCATTTAAGAAAGTGATTTTAGAAGGAAAAGAGAGAGTAGGGGGAAAGATTTAAGTTACTCTGTACAGCTCGTCAGTGTGAGGACCTAACAGCAGCAGCCAAACTTTCAGCTGTATGTTCTCATAGAGCATCCCTGGCTTCCCAGAAAGATACTGGTAGCCACATTTGCCATATTCTTATTAAGCCCAGAAGTCTGTTGTCTACTCGACAGTAGAAGCATACGTCAAGTATCTTGGTGGAGATCTGGATTTGATCAAGGTGTCTGATCAAGGTAAAGCTAATGGAGGAAGACACTCACTCACTCAATCTCCAATGGGCGGGCTGGACTTGGAGCGGAAGAGGATATCTGAGTGGTTCAAGATGAATTCCACAACGGCCGACTGCGTCTGCACCTCCACGAAGGCAGCTCTTCTGCTGGTGCAGGCAGACTCACTCTGCAGTGATCTGAGGAAAAAACAGACACAGTAAAACTGCCAACAGACAGAAGGAAGGCACCTCTGGCTGTGCAGAATGCGTTGATTTTGGAGGGGAGGGTCTATAAAGGTGCGTGTGTTTATTTTGAGGTTTCTTTTCAACACTGTTTACGAGATGTCAAGCATGAGCCCGCTCTGGTGCATGTCAGCGTGTCCCTGTTTCAACTCTGAATGACACTGTCCCAACACATACCGGCTTCCTTTGGAGCCCAGCACGCCTTCTACGTCTCTGAAAATGATGCAGGGACATTTTCTTCAACATTCCCTTTAGGATGCTTTGTGTACCAATGCTTCAACAAGGTTTATGGGTAATGAACAGAAAAGTATAGAATTCTAAGGGAGCGATCTTTGTGATGTCTGGGTGCTGGAGCTGCTGGCACCATGCAGAGCAGCAGCACAAGGCCTGTTTGCAGGGAGCTGATCCAAGACTTGGACTTGGAGCGGAAGAGGATATCTCCAGGCTGACGCCTGTGTGTCAGCAGTGACTCTGGGGCTTTTCTCAAGGGACTGAGCATGCTAATTCTGCAACTCATGCTTCTCTGTGTTTCTTCTGTTGCTGTTGCCTTGGTCAATAAGTAACGGCACTGCATTTATTCTACACCCTGCTTGCAGAGGCTCATTCTGCACAGCCAGAGCTGCCCTAACAAGAAGGAGCAGCAGCAGAGCCCTCACCCAGCGAGGCCACGCACTGGTACATCTCCAGCATCACATCCTGGTACAGCTCTTGCTGCGCAGGGTCCAGCAGCGCCTACTCCTCCCTGCTGAAATACACGGCCACCTCTGCAAAGGGCATGGGCTCCTGCAAGTGCTCCTTGCTGGGCACAGCCAAGGCCCAGAGAAGCAGCTTGGAGAGGAGAGAAACTCCTGTCCCACTGGCTTCTCTGTTCCCAGCACACTAATGCTGGCTGAGGACACCTCACTCTCACCTGCACTCCCGTCTCTTGCTCCTTGCCCTCTCCTGGCTGCTTCCCCAAGCCCCTGCCTGAGATGTGGCCAGTTGCTGTTCTGCTGCAGGCAGATGTTAAACTGGAGCCTGCTGGGACAAGAGAAACAATAGGCAGGAGAGGTGTGAGGGAATGCAGCAATCCCTGCCCAACCCCCACCCTCACCAGCCCACCTGCAGGGCATTGCCTAGGGGCAAAAGCCAGCTGGGATTCAGATCAGCAGCACTGCTCTTACCAGGCTTCCTTCCCAGCAAAGCTAGTGTGATGTGCGCTCCCTCCTCTCCCTTTCTTTCTTCCTTCCTCCCTCAGCTTGGCACAGGAAGACAGTGAGCAACACTCCTGGCTAAATCAGATTAACGATCACAAAACTGTCTCACACTGGGAGGCTGAAAGAACTCACAGCAGACCTCTGGCTCAACAGCTGAGGGCCAATTGAGCATGTGCCTAAAAACAAAGTACAGCAATGAGTCAATCATCTTACCACCAAAATAGAGAGCAGCACAAGCACCTCTTAAGCTCTCCTGCACAGCAGCAGGCTGCAGAATGAGCTCTCCCCTTGAGCAGGGATCCTCTTGAGGGCCCACCTGCACAGAGATCCTTTCCACCTTGATGTCAAGACACCTTGCAGGTACGGATGCTCAGTAAGTGACTAATAGTTTGGTTTGAGCTTTGTCAGTTTCACTAAGGTTATATCTTTGATGGTGCACATAGGATCCCTTAGACACAAGCTCCTGAACGCATCTGGGACTAGGAGTGGATCCAGCTGTGCTGAGGAACCTTACCTCTGTGGTTTGAAGAGTTCAGACAGCAATGGAGTTTGCTCTGATCCTCATGACACAGCAGGAGATCATCCTGTAGGTGTGTGTGTAACCCCGTCCTCTATGTGGAAAATAACCTAGTGAATCCAGTCATCTCCACTCTTGTTATATCTACTAAAGCATATCTCAGTTCACCACTAAATACATTCCTGCTTCCCCCTTAGGTGTGTATATTGTAGCTGTATCTATCTGTTATAAATCGGTGAAGTCTGCATGGTAGCAACTACTCCTGAAGGGAGGTTGTGGAGAAGAGGGGTTTGGCCTCTTCTCCCAGGCAACGAACAGGACCTGGGGGAATGGTCACAAGTTGTATCAGAAGAGGTTTAGGTTAGACTTAAGGAAGAACTTCTTCTCTCAGAGAGTGGTCAGACACTGGAATGGCCTGCCAAAGGAGGTGGTGGAGTCGCCATCTCTGGCGGTGTCCAAAAGGTGTCTGGACGAGGAGCTGCGAGATATGGTTTAGTAGCTTGTGGTAGCAGTGGTAGTGTGAAGACGGTTGGACTAGATGATCTTATAGGTCATTTCCAACCTTGTGATTCTATGATTCTATGAACTAGGGACACTAAGTATTATAAGATTCATGGAGTGAACGCCACTCCCAAATTCTTACATGAATGGGCTCATGATACTGAGAGCCTATTATAATTGAGAAACAAGGCACCATCAGGAGCCAGCAAGGGATGAAAGGGGGAAAAAGGTGTTATCTGTTACATATGAAGTAAGGGAGAACATAAATAAATGCAACACAGAGCAGAAACAACAGCAAAGATTTTTTTTTTTTTTTTAAATAACCTACAGAAATTGATTTTGCTTGGGTTTGTGTCAGGCACTCAGAACTATGCCACACACTATGCACAGAGGTGGATATGGAAATGCATTGTATTGCATAGTTACAAGTCTGGGAGTCTACACTCTTAGTGAAGAATCAGAATCACCACACATTTGAAGCCCAGAATCATCACAGAATCAAAGAATCTAGAATTGGGAAACAATCACAGAATCTGAAATAACAGAACTTACACTCACAGGAGCTAGTATCCTCGTAGCATCCTCAGACTCTAAAATCCTAGACTCTAGTAACTCCGTAATAACCCCACAGAATCGAATCACCACATTTTGTTTCCTCACTCCCACACAGGGAAACTTTCTATACAACATGCTCACAATTGATGGTATCAGTCAGCATCACCCAGCACTAAGGAGTTATCTAGAATATCAAAGCACTGCCAGTTACAAGTGCTCAGAGGTTCTTCCTCAAAAGGTGAATTTTTAATACCATTTTTCATTCTAATTTGGATATCGGCAGGGAACCGAGGCCCAGAATCTTTATGAAAGGAATCCAATACCACTGTGCCCTTCACAAAACCTCTCCCCTTTGCCGCAACACAGGGGAATGGGGAAAGTGAACCTTCATTCTGGTTTTCCACCACTCCTCAGGTCAGTCCTGAGGATATTTGGGACCCTCCTGGAGACACCTGAAGCCCCATGACCCTCGCCAGGCCCCAGGCATTTTGGTGCCACAAGCCCACCAGCACCCAGGGTGTATCCCTGGTGTCCCATTGGGGGTGGTAGCCCAGGCAGGATTCAGTGCGATAGACCCATGTGGCTCCATGGTGGAAGTATCACATGTGCTTCTCCCTGTCCCCAGCTAGAGTTCTCAGAGGGGCACTCAGAGGTAGCAGCGGGCTGTGGACATGGCCAAGAGGCACTTAGGATGACAGGATGTAGCCACAGCTTGGGGACAGTGGCCAGGTGCTGGAGACATTTGTATGGCAGGACACAACAACCACAGCCTGGGGACACGAGGGCCAACAAAAGGGACTTTGCTCCGACTTTGCACAACAGTGCCATGGGTGAACATGCTGCCACCCGCCTAGTGAAAGTCGTGTCCTTGCTGCAGCTGTGTCCCCAAAGGGCTTTATTTGGTGCCACAAATCTCAGATCCCCTAAACAGGGCAAAATCACAGAATTCCAAGCAATTGTCAGGAGCTTCCATTTGATGACAACATCACTGTGAGGCCAAGGTCCCCACAGGCCAGGTGACACCGCTGAGACACCGAGTGATCAGTGGCAGCGCTGCTGATGGCAGCATCAGCTCAAGGGGACACAGCACTGGAAACGCAGCAACGGTGAGAACGCCATCAGCGACAACCACAACCTCCAAGTCCATTGGACGCAGCGCTGGAGGTTAGAGACAGCGACACTGCAACAATGACGCCAGGAGCTCCCCACGACTGCCAGCACTGCCCCACCGGTGTTCCCACTCTCACAGCTCCCCGCGGATGTCGGGCAGCAGGCAGTGATGGTGGCCATGGTGGCAGCCACAGTGCACAGCTCACGGCGCACCAGGCACAGGCAGCGTGCGGTGGCAGCTGCCCCAGCTTAGGCTTGGCCCAGGGCCCCCCCAGGCTTTCCAGCAGCCGCGCAGCCCCACCGAAACTGCGTCCCAGTGCCTCAGCCATCGCGCCCCGCAGCCACCCCTCGCCCGCCCCCAGCCGCTGCTGCAGCAGTGACGGGCCCCCCCCGGGACACTCCTGGCAGCGGCACTCGGGCCGCACTGTCCTCTTCCTCCTCTTCCTCCCCAGTCTCCGATGCCCTTCCCGGAACCTTCAGCACCGCTGCAGGGGTCCCGGCCGCGCTCCCCTCCGGCTCCGGCTCTGAGCCGCTCTCCGAGGCCTCGCCCGGCACCAGCGTGGGGGAAGGGGGATGGCCACGGTCTGCGAGAGGGGAACAAAAGGGAGGAGAACGGCCCCATCGGGCACGGAGACCGCCGGCCCCTTCTCCCGAGTCCCAGCGCAATACCCCGCACAACAGGCCCGTGCCCCCCGGGCCTCATGAGAGCCCCGCTTCCCCACCCCCTTCCCAGCCCCACGGGGCCCCCAGAACACGTCCCGGCACCCACAGCTCCAGGAGGACGCCTCGGATTCCCTTCCCAGCCCCACGTGACCCCCCACGCCCCAATAACATGCCAGACCCACCGCCCAGCCCCGTGAGGACCCGCATTTCCTCAGCCCCGTACCGCCGGCTCACGTGACGCTCACCCCGGCCACTGCGCGTCGCCTCGGGTGACGTCACGCCTCCGCGTGCCCGGTACGCGGACTCGCCCTCTCTCAGGCCACGCACGCGCGGAGCGGGCACCCCGCGTGGCCCCGTTCTTCCAATCGTCCCTCCTCCCAAGCTTTAAGTGACAGCCAGGGCAGCCAATTGGCTCCGCAGAGACGAAGGGGCGGACGGCGCTCTCCCGGAAGAAGGGTCGGGGGCAGGGCGTACATATAACAAGCGGCAGTGGCAGCCAATGAGACGACGGAGCGGCCAGGGCTGGCCAATAGGAGAGGTGGGGGCAGGGTGTGCCGGAGCCCGTGCGGGGCTGCAGCCCGTGCCTGGTGCGCGGTTGTCCGGTCCGACGGTGAAGGGTGAGAAAGGTCCCGTAGTAAAAAAGTGAGGAAGAGGCTTCACAGGGGGGAGTTAGCGATACTTTATAGAAGCAAGAATGTTAGAAAAATAAGGGATGGCAGACACTGGGTCTGGGATAACGAGGGGATGAAGGCCGTAAAGAGAAGGGTTTGAGAACAGCCTGAGGACGCCTGGTAGGGAGGTGATTCGATGTCCGCAGGGCAAGCTGGAACTGGGCTGGGGGGGCTGGCCCTCCCGCAGGGTCAAAAGTTAACAGGGAGGAAGACTAGGAGCCTTCTTCATCCCGCGACCACCAGGAGGAGACCCTCACCACTCACTGTGCACGCACGAGGGGGGGGGCTGCATGCTAATGGGTTCTGGGAACGTAATGAAGATGTATCCCAATTCCTGGAAACTACTGGTTATGTATTAGTTCAGCCTCTATCTGTAGCACGCTTTTTCCTGATGCTGTGTGAGTTAGGAGCAGCTCTCCCCCTTGCACCCGGCATATGCGCAGCCCTGATTAGGCATACCTGTTTCTATAACTACTTTGTGGTTACAGAGTCTGATTCCACACATCAGTGTGCGCCGCTCCTCGGGGCAGTGCGTGCCATGGCCCTCCTTGGGAAACATTTGTTCCTCCTATGCAAACCACCGAGTGCCCAGGTCAGCACTCTCAAAATAAATACGTGGTGCTGACAGATTTATTGCAGGCCAGGCAACGAATCCGCTGTTGCGACAGCAGTGCCGGTGCCCAGCAGGCCCATCTGTGTGGGTGGGGGGAGAGAGAGGCAGCAGGCCTTTGGGGCCAGGTTGGAGGGGGCTGTGGGGGCCGCAGACTGTCACTGAGATATGAAATGTCTCTGCAGCGCTGGAAGGTCAGGAGCTGAGAAGATACGAAGGGCTCCCATCGTGCTCCTGAGTGCCCCTCCTCTCCTGGCTGCACGCTGAGGGCAGGTGGAGGCAGGAGCAAGGGCAGAGAGCTTTTTTGCTTTTTCAGTCTTCCTAGAAAAAAAAAAAAAATCTAAAATCTTTCACATATGCATGGGATCTGTTGAGTCCCAGCCTGAACCACTGATTGAGCACCTGTGGAAAGGACCTGCTCAGCCCTGGGAGCACAGGTGAAGGCAATTCAGCTGTGTGAGGGGAAGGGTTGGAGCCTGGCTGCATCTCTCTTATACCTCATGTAAGGGCTGACTGCAGCTGTTAAGGATCTCTTTTTGGAGATCCCTCTTTGGTGATGCTTTTTCCTGTGAACCTGGAATCTTCTGATATGGGTGAGCAATCTTCTTCCTTTCCTTTATAGTACCTCTCTATTGTGCCAGTTCTTCCATCATCACGTCTCTGCTGTAACGCTTTTCCCAGTCACAGAATTGTAGAATGGCCTGGGTTGGAAGGGACCTCAAGAATCATTAATCTCCAACCGCCCAGCCCAGGCTGCCCATCCAATCTGGTCGTGAACGCCTCCAAGGATGGATGGGGCACCCACAGCCTCTCTAGGCAGCTGTTTCAGCACCTCACCACTCTCATAGTAAAGAATTTCCTCCTGACATCCAACCTGAATCTTTCCTCCCTCAACTTAAAACCATTTGCCCTTGTCCTGCTGTTTTCTACCCTTTCAAAGAGTTGACTCCCCTTCTGTTTATAGACTCTTTACGTCCTGGAAGACTGCAATGAGGTCACCCTGCAGCCTTTTCTTCTCCAGGCTGAACAAGCCCAGCTCCCTCAGCCTGACTTCGTAGTGGAGATGTTCCAGCTCTGTGATCATCTTTGTGACCCTCCTCTGGACTCTTTCCAATAGCTCTCTGTCTTTCTCGTACTGGGGGCTCCAGACCTGGACACATTACTCCAGATGGGGCCTCACAAGAGCAGAATAGAGAGGGACAATCCCCTCCCTGTCCCTGCTGGCCACTCCTCTTTTGATGGAGCCCAGAATACCATTTGCTTTCCCAGCTGCAAGAGCACTCTGCTGGCTCACGTTAAGCTTTTCATTCATCAGAAGCCTCAGATTCTTCTCTGCAGGGCTGCTCTCAAGGACTGCTCCTTCCAGTCTGTATATATGCCAGGGATTCCTCAGGCCCAAGTGCAAAAACGTTGCGCTTTGCTGTGTTGAACCTGAACCTTAGATTCACCTGGGCCTGCCTTTCAAGTCTGCTGAGATTCCTCTGATTGGCATTCCTTCCTTCCACTGTATGGGAACTGCTGAATCATGTCCTGAACCTCTGATTAATCATCTGAGGCAAGGACTGAGTCAGCTATGGGAGCACAGGTGAAGGCAGTTCAGCAGTGTGACCTCTCCTAGACCCCATTTAAAGGCTGACACTCACTGAGGAAAGATCTCTTCCTGGAGATTGCTCCCCTTGGAGTTTTTCTGTGAGCCCAGGGCGTGGGTGAGCATTTTCATTTATTTTTGATTATCCCTCTCCACCATGATCTTTCTAGCTATACAGTCTGTAGATACTAGCCTAACCACACCATTTGTTGACTATTCACACTGTGTCAACCACACCACTCAGCTTGGTGTCATCAGCAAACTTACTGAAGGTGCTCTTAATTCCATCATCGCTGTTGCTGATAAAGATGTTAAAGAGCACTGGTTGAAGCTGAAGTCTGAGAGTGGGAGGATGGTGTCAGTCTTGTGGGCCAAGCATGTGACCTGGTGCACATCCCTTCCTTGTTCTCCATCCTTCCCACTATCCATCCGTCCCATCACTTTTTTCCTTTGCCATCCCTCTCTTCCATATTCTCCATCCCTCTTCTTTAGCCTCTGTTTCAGCTCTGTTCTCCATCCTTATCTCTTTCCATGTTCTCCATCCCACCCTATGCAACCCTTTCTACTCACCACTTCCAACTCCCCACCCTTCCATCTCCACATTCCCTGTTCCCACCCCACACTACTTCCTCATCCTCACCACCACGTGGTGCACAAAGTGCAGCACAAAGTGATACCAGTGCACAGTGACAGCAACACTGCGATTGCTGAGCCTGCCCTGGGTGTCAGAGAGTCACCTTGAAGGTATGGTGGACTCTGGCTGTGTTGCAGCTCCGTGCCACCACACAGATGCACTGTGTGGCCATCCTATCAAAGCTCAGGCAGTGGTTTGTACTCACAGCCTGGCACAGCCCTGCACTTGTCACCGCACTGGGGACCACTTGGGGACGGACAGCCCTTACAGTACCCATAGGTGAAATCCAGGATGCAGAGTGCAGCAGGTGCTGGTAGGGCAGTTGGGTGCTGCGGGGAGAAGGGGACATGGAGGGCAGGGTCCTCCCAGGTCCCCAGTCCTTTTTGGGTGCCAGGACCCCTTAAGTCCCAAGCCCCAGTTTATAACCCTAAAAAAGTACGTTACTTACAGATCATGGCTTGGAGGTGGAAAGCAGAATTTTAAGTGGATTAAGTTGGAAATGCCTGATTTGGGGTCAGATATGTAAAGCAAGAGGTAAAAGGGTACATGGGTTTGAGGGTTGAAAATGCCAGATTATGGGGTTGGGGATGGAAAACAAGGGAAAGCTTAGATGGATTTGGGGGTTAGAAATACTAGATTTGGGGCTGGAGATGAAAAGCAAGGGGTAAAAGGGAAGGGTGCATGGATTTGGAGGTTGGAAATGACAGATTTGGATTGGGAGGGATAAAGGAAGGCTGCTGCAAAAGGGTGGATGGATTTGGAGGCTGAAGATACAAGTCTGGAGGAAGGAGAGGGTGGGGAAGGAGGACCCCTTGAGAATACAGTTGGGAAAGAAGAGTTGAATTTCAGCACAAAACCAGTAATTTTGGCCCTGTGGGACTCACCACATCGCAGCACCAACCGCCCTGGAGAGAAAAAGGCCATAAAGCACCACCTTCACAACTCAGAGAGGAGACTAGGATGGTTTGGACAGTTGCTCTGAGAACTGCTGTTACCCCACTAACATAGTAGTGAAGGAGAGGGGCAAGCAGGGGGTCCTCCCTCTGCGCTGCTTTACCTCATTGTCTTCCTTCTCACCTTAAACAGAGCATCCAGCTGCAGGGTTAGGGACCCCACCCTGTCCCAGTGTACCCCATAAACCCTCATAGGTGGGCAATGGGATGTGATGCTGCAGGCAGAGCAGCCCGTGGCCTCGCTGGGTTTTTCTCTTTGAGGAAAGCCCCACAGTCACTGCTGGCACACAGGCATCAGCCTGGAGAAGTTGGATCAGCTCCCTGCAAACAGCCCTTGTGCTGCTGCTCTGCGTGGTGCCAGCAGCTCCAGCACCCAGACGTGTGCAGGTCACTCCTTTAGAACTTTGTACTTTTCATTTCCCGTACACCTTGTTGAAGCCTTGGTAAACAAAGCATCCTAAAGGGAACGTTGAAGAAAATGTCCCTGCATCATTTTCAGAGACGTAGAAGGTGTGCTGGGCTCCAAAGGAAGTAGGTACGTGTGGGCCAGCGTCACTCAGAACAAAAACAGGGACACGCTGACATGCACCATTGGGCTCCTGCTTGATGTCTTGTAAATAGGGTCGAAAAAAACCTGCAAAATGAACACTTGCAGCTTTCATAGAGCCTCCCCTCCAAAATCAACGCATTCTGCACAGCCAGAGGTGCCTTCCCAGTCTTCTGTCTGTTGGTAGTTTTGCTGTGTCTGTTTTTTCTTCAGATCACTGCAGAGTGAGTCTGCCTGCACCAACAGAAGAGCTGCCTTCGTGGAGGTGCAGGTGCAGTCAGCCGTTGCGGAATTCATCTTGAACCACACAGATGTCCTCTTCTGCTCCAAATCCAGCCCAGCCATTGGAGATGGAGCAGGTGAGTGTCTTTCTCCATTAGTTTTATCTTGGTCAGACACCTTGATCAAATCCAGGTCTCCTCCAAGATACTTGAAATATGCTTTTACTGTCGAGGAGACAACAGACATCTGGGCTTAATAAGAATATGGCAAATGTGGCTACCAGAATCTTTCTGGGAAGCCAAGGATGCCCTACCAGAACATACGTCTGAATGTTTGGCTTCTGCTGGTAGGTCCTGACATTGACAAGCCATACAAAATAACTTAAATCTGTCCCCCTACTCCCTCTTCTTTCTAAAATCACTTGCATCAATGCTTCTACATACTTGAGCTATCTTGTAGTATGACACTATGCATGATTTATTGGTCCTTACAAGCATCTTAGAAGATAAATAGCAATCAGCAGACTTAAAGAAAGCTCTTGGTGTTCATTAATGTTGACACTGAGTAACATAAGTCTTGCTCCTAATGTGAGATATTCTGACAGCTGCTTTCCTGGTTATTTCTTCTGCACAGTCTCTATAGGTTAATCAGCAGGGCTGTCCAGCTGCATGGCAAAGACTGCACAGGCCCTGCAGCTGTTGCCCAGTTCTCTGCCTGCTTTGCTGATTTGTGGCTTTGGGATGAGAAATTAATTGCAACGTGTTTGTGCCCAGCTCTGGAAGCTACAGCTTTCCTTGAGTAACTGCTAAGACCGTGAGTGTTCCTGCTTTAGTGGAAAGAAACACGGTTGCACCAGGAAGAAAGTTTCCTCTGCATGTTAGATGAGTAAGTGTGAAGAGCACAAGCAATTATTATTCCACTATTTGCACTAAGTTTGTTCCGTCTGCTTTGATACCCCAATCTTCCAATGAAATTTGCAGTCGCTGCAGTTATTGCCACTGGTGGAGTATAGATAGCTGCTTTTCCAGAATATTTGCTGCTTCCCATTTTATACAATCGTTGCTCTCTTTTGGATAGCACAGTTGCTGTAAGTGCAGCTTTTGTTCCTTCCTACTGGAAGGCAGTTTTTATGCCAGCTGGATGCAGGGGTTAGCTTGGCTGAACAGGAACACCCTGCAGCAGGCTGAGCTCTGCCAGGGGTAGACCAACACGCAAAGCACCCGGGCCAAACAGTGATCCAGGCTTTAGAATGGAGCATATCACCTTGTCTAGCTGTTTAATGATTCAAGCATTCAAGTCATCTGCTTCCCCACAAGCAGAAGGGTCAGGGAATGTCACAGAGAATCGGCTAAGCTTGGGAATACTGCTCTGGCAAGGCAGCCCCTCTGAGCACAGCATCTCAACCTGGACCAGCCTTCAAGAGGGGACAGCATTCCCCAGCCTGCTTTAAGCCATCCCAAGTTAGTCTAGTTGGATGTCTGTGTACCATTTGGCACAAAGCCTGGCTACTCAGGTACAGCTGACAAACACGTGAGGCTGTGCACACATTTCCCAGGAGCTGAGATGTTAAAGGTATAAGTAGTAGGAATGGATCCAACCAGGATGTTGATGTGAGGGGATGATACACTTCCCTCCCCCACCTCTTATCACATGAGAATGGCCATATGAATACTTGCTCTGTAAGCAGTGGCAAACAGGGACAGCTCTTAGAGCAGACTCCTCGTGCTCACCTGCACTGCCCTGCACTGAGAGTCTTCAGAGATCCTAGCAGCTGGCACTGTGAGCTACTTTGGTAGAAGTTTAAATGTTTGTCTGCAAAAACAAGCAGGCCGAGAGCAAGACACGGCCAGATTCAGTTCTCTGTGTCCACCTGCACACTGGGTTGTAGCAGCTGCAGTCGTGTGCAGCGTTTCCTGTTGCTGGATGCTCAGAGTGACCAAACCCAGACCTCATAAGAAGAAAACTGTCACTATCATGACAATATTTTGCATGCAGATGAAGCTTGATACAAGTGTGGCAGTGAAGGTTTCTGACTGACCTGTCCTCACTTTTTAGGAGTTTTGTTTGCTTGCTTACATACATTCAGCTGCTCTCAATTATGGTATGTCCTTTGCCATAAACATCCCTCTGACAAAATGGTTGTTTTGACATCATCTTCCAGTGGCTGGGATGGCCAAGACTTAGAAAAATACAGCGCCTCCCCCAGAACTGCGATGGCTGTGCTGCTGCTTGCTGATCCTCCCTCTTACCTGTGGTTTTCCTTTACAGGACGCAGTTCTTAATTGTGGCCCAAGTCCCTGTGTGTTTCTTCTCCTCCCACAAAGCTGCTCACCCTGGAGGAGGCACAGGCACGGACACGAGGCCACAGCAGCTCTCCCGTTGTGTCAGACAGCAGAGACATTGAAGTGGGAGAAGGCCCCACACTTTTACAGGAGAAATTGCACGCAGTCATTGACTTTCCATCTGAAAGGTGAAGAGGAGTTTCTTTTGCAGCACCTATCGTAATTGTTTGGGTGGGTTTTTTTTCCATTATTAGAAATGCAAAGCTTGCTGAAACTAAGTTACCCTAATTGTGCCTGAAGTGTTGTAGCGAATTTCCGCTCACTTTGGACTCTGAGGACTCAACTAACACACATTTGGCCGATGGGCTCAGTTTAGCCACACAACGGTGCTGTTCCTTCCTGGTTCGGCAGGCAGCCACGAGGTGTATAAAGCATCTGACGTCTATCCTTGCCTGTACTGCCTGCACCTGGAAACATTGGGTTTTCCAGATTTCAGGACACGTGTCTGAAACAAATTTTGGTTCTCCTCTAAGCAGAGCTGCTGGACAGACCTGTTGGCTCTAGAAATGAAACAGGGCAGTGAGATGAGGCCAATGATGTGTTAATGTAAGAGGAAGAGGTGCTTTGGAATGCCTTTTATGGCTGTACAGTTCCTCAGGAAGCAGTTACAGCTGCAAGCTAAATAAAAGCTGTCCCTTGGATGCTGTGCTGTACAGCTGTGGAGCGTTTGCTCACCTGCACTGCATCTTGCTTTGCACAGTTTAGAGGAAATTAACCAGCAAGACTGAGCTATAAGAATGGAAACATCCTCAGCTGTTTGAAAGGGACCGAGTTTCTAAGGTCTGTGTCAGCCTGGGAAACCCATCCTGAGTGCCCAAATGCAAATTGCAGCACAGTCCCAGGAGCCCTCAGAAATGGAAGTCATAGCCCTGGCAGGTAAGGATGCAAAGCCAGCTTTCAAAAACCTGCTTTCCAGCAGCATAGAGTTCATGCTTTCAGGGTGCTTGTACCTCCTTCTAGTGTTCAAGCCTGTGCATAACACCTTCAGTTCATCCCTGTCTTTCCTGAATGGGTCTCGTGTTAACTCAAGACCTGGAGCTGCAGAGCACACCCCACTCGTGCCTCTCCCCCGAGTAGTTTTTGGGAGACAGCATATGGCACCCCTACAAGAAGTCTCAGAATGTTTCCTTCTGACGCTGTTATTATGGAAGTAAGAATACATTCCTGGCTCCATTTTGCTTTTGTGTCAGAAGACAGACATTTAAGCTACACAAAGTCACTTTTCCACAAAGATGCCCACAGAAAGAAGGCATCCAACATCTTTCTGTAGCTGCGGACACTCTGACTTCTCAACCCTTTCCGTGTATGTTTTACTGTCTCTTTCCAAATTTAGAAACAGCAACTGTGCATTTTTGCAGAAGAACATACCACAGATCCTGAAGTGTGGGCCAGCGGGGAGTTTTATCCCATCTTCTCCCTGATGCCTTTAGTCTTCAGTATAACAAAACGCCTTCTGTGACTGTGCTTTAAGACAGTCTCCCTTGAGCGTTTTAGCCGTGCTTGTTTAGTGCTCATAAAGCCAGCTGTGCAAGTGCTGCTTTCCTCCCCACTGTGAGGGGACTGCTGTCAGGAGCCAACCAGTTATCCCAGGCACATCCGGCAAGGAGCTGCCGTGGCACGATGGGCGTGCGGAGCAGCCGTCTTCCAACCTGTCCTCTGCAGCAGTCAGCATTCTGCGGGTTACTCTTCCCCAGTTTGCAGAACGAGTATCAGAAGTTGATACTCTTTTGTGAAAGAGTAAATGGGTGTTTAAAAAAAGGCAGTGTGACATTCCTGGCTGCAGACAAACAACAGCAGAGATGCCTGCCGCCTCCGCAGTAAAAGCTGGACTTAATGAAGCAGCTCATCCATCTGTGTCAGGCAGCAGTCTCAGGGCAATGCTCTTCAGGTCTTTGTTTTCCTGCAGAGGATTTTGTACAGCTGCCCTCGCCCTGCCTTTCATTCCTTGCCATCTCCCCCTTTTTCTTCTCAGGTGAAAAAGGCAGCCTCGGGAGGAAAATGATTTCTGAGAAAGACTTAGAACCACAGCACGCATGAACTAGTTTTGCTTTTGCAAACAGCTTAGTTTCAGACTAAATTGGGCCTGATAGCAGCTTTACAAAGAGTTTGAGCACACTTAATTAACAGCTATTGCTAACTCCGTACGGTGAGCATCTTGCATGCTGCTTGAAGCCTGCTTGAAAAACACCACCAAGCCATTGCCTCCTTGGGCAGTGGAAGTTTGACACTCACCCCTGTGTATCTGCTCTTTCCTAGGTGAATCTAAGCGGTTTCGAACCAGCAGACCCAGGCCCAGTAGTGGTGCATTGTGTGCTTCCTTCAGTGCCGAGCTCTCAGGAAGCATGAATCGCTGCAGTTCTGATGACAGCCTTCCACAGGACAACAGTGATGGGGATAAGGAGCTCATCCACATTCCTGCCCTGGTTTCTCCTGGCTCTGCTGAAGATGCTGGCGTGAGCCCAGCAGACGTCGCAGTCACCAGCCTGGATTGTGACCCAGTGTCTTTCCAGTGCAGCTCACCCCGAGCAGAGTCGTCTGAGTGCCCGGACAGCAGCACCTCCACGAGGAGCAGGTCAGCATGGCTGAGGAGCAGCCGAGCCTCTTGGAGGAGGACTTAGACTCAGACAGCCAGTCCCAGGCACCGGGCAGCACGCACACACAGGTGTGATGCAGTCACACTTCTCTCTGAATTCTGTGCTTGGTTAACGTGGACAAATCTTTATCCTATGATGAGCAAAGCACGCTACCTACCAAATGATGTCAACATCTTCTTTCTCACCCTTCACTTCCCTTTCCTGCATGTGAAGCAGCAGATCACCGGAGGCTCAGTTTGCCATCAGAGAGTGTCAGCGGTCATCAGAAGGCTTTGTTGGCTGTCAGAGGGCTCCACTGATCATCAGAGATCTTCACTGACCGTCAGAGGGCTTCGCTAATCAACAGAGGGTGTCATTGGTCATCAGAGAGGAGATTTGAGGTGCCTAAGGGAGGGGATTTGGGGACTCCATGGAGGGTAAAGATGGAGCGGAACTGGGACCGAAGGAGGAGGACTGAAGCAGATCCAAGTGAGGGGCAATTGTCTGAGGAAGGAAGGGGGTAAAAGGAGAGTGACCTGGGAACACGGTGGCCGTAGAGGAGATGGAACAAAGGGTGAAGGGCTTGGGAGGAACTGGAAGGAGGAATTGGGAGAGAGCAAAGGGAGGGTACTGGGGCTGCTGGGCAGCACAGGAAGCTCCGTCCTTTAGGATTTTGGAGCAGGCAGCACAGAGGGGATGCAGAGGCCCACGGGCGCAGGACGTGAGGTGCAGGGCATGGAGCTGGGGACCCCTCCCAGCACTTAGGGGTGGCCTCTGCCAGGCAGGGACTGACACGAGCGGTCCCTGCTGAGCATGGGGACAAGGACACAGACACACAGAGCGTGGCTTTGCTGAGGGCTTTATTGGTCATTGGAGGGTGCCAGAGATCATCAAGGTCTTCACTGGTCTTCAGAGGATTCCACTGGTCAGCAGAGAATGTCAAAAGCTGTCACAGACCAAGGAAAAGCCTTGTCCCTGCAGGGTTTGTGCCCCAGGATTTTGGGCAGAAGGGCTGGATGTGGGTCCCCTTGGGGCAGCAGCCACAGCCCCTGTCCCATCTGCACAGTGACCTTGGGCCATCCCTAGGACACCTCGAGACCCTCCTCCTTGTACAGCTGTCCAAGGCATGAGGGAAGGTCTGGGGGTGGCAATGGTCCCCCTGGAACAAGATAGGGATAGTGCCCTCCATCCCATCCATCCCCAGGCCCTGACGCCCAGTGCTCAGGGCTCCAGAGATCTCCAGGGTCCCTCAGTGTCCCTGTTCCAGTGCCACCCTTATTGTAACAGACTTCTTCCTTATGTCCAGTCTAAAGACTCTTTCCCCTTCTTTCTTGGAGCCCCCTCAAGATACCCAGAGGCCCCAGTCTCTTCTCCAGGCTGCCAAATTCGATGCATATCAAGAGATGCTTCATAAAGACAAAACAGTGGAACTATAAAGACTAGAATGTCTTTAACCTCAACAAAATAATTTCAAAAATCAGATGGACTCTGTTATAGAAGCTAGTTACATGGTAGCAAATCAGACTGCAGGAAAATCAAAACCATTTTCTGATGGTGACTTTGTTAAGCAATGCATGGAAAACACAGCAGGAATAATGTGTCCTGATTTAAAAAAAAAAAGAAAAAAAAAGGACAGGTGCCTG
This sequence comes from Chrysolophus pictus, assembly GCA_037305975.1. Taxonomy (NCBI): domain Eukaryota; kingdom Metazoa; phylum Chordata; class Aves; order Galliformes; family Phasianidae; genus Chrysolophus; species Chrysolophus pictus. The sequence continues at coordinate 35,715,214 of CM074581.1, read as the reverse complement.
TATCGGATGTCCGTGGCTGCAGGGGATCTTCCAGAAGAAGAATAAGGCAGCAGAACCTGATGCTCGCACTGCAGTACAAATGCTAGAGGAGCAGAAACAAACCGGGAAGCTCTGGGTTCCTCCCAGGAAGGCAAAACTGCACAGAGATGCATCAGCTGTGTTTGGTAGTGCCCTCCCACCCTCAGCTTTCCTGCACACAGCTTCACGCTGCTCCCCTTCACCCTGTCCTAAATGAGAGACCAAAGGAGCACTGATTTGGTACAAAGCACAGCAGCATCACATTAAAATGCAAGTTGTGTTTTTGTTGTCAGAGGTATTACAGCCCAAAGGTTGTAATGAAGTTCATGTAAAGGAGGATAAAATACAGATGTTCCATGCACAAAAGCAAAGAGGAATGGTTGTGAGGGGTTTCCCAATGAGAAGTAAGGTTTCAGAAAGGGACGCATCCAGAGAACCCAGAGGGATATCAAAGCAAACGTAACAGTAATTGCTACAAAACCAACAGTACAGAGAGAGGATTCACTGCAGGAGTAGCTCACAGTCCAGTGATTCACAGCATTGGCTGCAAGGTTGTGTTTTAATTAAAAACGCTAATTAAAAACAATCTGGATTTCTGAGCTAACTGTACTTTTAGTATGGGGGGGGAATCGCTAAATGGTGCTGCAAAAGCGGTGTGCAACAAGGGGCATAGCAATGGGGGGCTTGTGCACAAAGGAAGTGATGCAAAGCCTTGTGCAAAATGGAGGTCTGCGAGGGATGGCAGGCAATGAAGGGAGGGGGGGGGCAGCACAGGAAGGGGAAGCAGAAATGGGAACTGGTGGGGGGAGGAGGAGGAAGGCAATGTGGCTGAAGTGTGCAAGATGGGATGGTGTGCTTGCACGGCCGGTGGAAGGCTGGTGGGCTGCACATGTGTGTGTGGAACAGGAGGTAGAGCAGAGTGAAGTGGGCAGGTCCTCCCTGGGCAACGTCAGGAGTCAGCAACAGCAGGAGCACTTGGAGCACTGCCTCCAAGAAGAACAGCACCAAGATGGCAGCTTGGTGGTCAGAAGCTACATAGTTTCTACTCTGGACCAGTAGTCGTGCATCAGCTCATGGAATGCCACTGGACAAATCAGGCCGTGCGCTCTTTGTCAATCCCTAATTGTGACAGTTTTTTATTGACTACAAGCAAACGTGGAGTACCAAGCTGGGCGGCACTCGGAACGCTGCCCTGTAACACTGCGCACTGCAGCCGCTGCCTTCTGACGCTCCTCCTCTCAGTCCTTCAGCTGCAGCTTCTGCATCATCTCCACAAGGCTGTTCATTGCGGAGGACTGGAAAGAAACAAGGCAAGTTTAGAGATAGGACAGAAACAATCTAGGGAGATCTCCTTAAGAAAGTCTGATCAGTAAGCTTCCAGAATGGCCCCTTGCAGAACAGCCCGTTCCTGCCATTCAGGTCACTGACATTACTTCCCATAACACGCTGCCTATGGTAAGATTCATGCTCTGCTGGGGGAACGAGGTTCCAAAGGATGCAGTGCCTGACATGGCAAGCTTCTTTATCCCAGCAAAACCCTCCAACCATTAACAAGTGTCTTTCTGAAGCTGGAGGAAGGCATCTAAGCTCCCCTAGGCAGCTCTCACTGACAGCGTGATTTCCTCAAACACACAGCGGGGTGTTTTCCTATTACACTGCTTCCTTGGGATTCTGCAGTACCTTTCACGTCTGACAGACGGAGGCACTGAGAACAACAAGAGCCGTGTCTGTGCTCACCAAGGACTCACCTCTGCACGTGCAGCGGCAGCTCTCAGAGAAGCCTTCTTCAATTCCACTCTTCTCTCTTTTCGTTGTCTTCTTGCTGTAAAGCAAAAATAAAACTGAATTCATTTTGTCAGCAGCAAAACTGCAGAAACATGGGTACCATAAAAACAGATGGCAGAAAAAAGACAAAGGAAATGGAAGCCTCTCAGTGAATGACATTTCCAGTGGAAAGGTGCAGAAGACCACCATGGAGAGTTAACGGAAAGAGACGGGGTTACATACTGTGGCACCTCACTGCCTTTGGACTTTGTTGGCTTCAACTCTTTTCCCCTCTGCAGAGAAGGAGAAAGCAAAGCAAACCCTATGCAACTTCGGTGTGCTTGATAAGGGCAGCACCTACCCTACAGGGTGGGTACCACAGCACCTTCTTACCTCTTAGCTTGGAGCTCCGTGCTGCAGCAGGCCCAGGCTGTGCTGCTGGAGCCGGCACGCTGACTCCGCTCTGACCCCTCGCTCTTTTGTTAGCAGGCAACTGCGCTGCTGTTTGCTGCTCTTCTTCCAAGCCCTTGCGTTTACATCCAGCCAGGGACTTGGAGACAGAGCAGGGGCACGCTGCAGGGGAAGGTCTTCTCCCTGAGCTGGGACCTGCTGTTGTAGGAAGCCCTCCAGCCTGGAGACAAGCTCTCTCAGAAAGGACTTCCTGCACCGCTTTCGTGTAGATCTTTCCATTGGGCTCAGCACCTATGTCTGGCAAGAAAGGAGAAGCAAGAAGACATAACAAGAGTCCAATACTACTTTCAGTCTGCAAAATGGGCCACAAGAGTCCAATACTACTTTCAGTCTGCAAAATGGGCCACAACGCTGGGACATCTCATCTGGAGTGTTCACGGTCACGGATCTTAGGTGAACTGTGGGTTTGTATTTCAAATCAGCACAGGAAAGGTAACTGTAAATCCCAGGGACTAAGACCCCAAGCAACACGCAGTGAGAACAGTCCCGGGAAGAGCAGACAGAAAGCCTAGTTAGAAAGACAGTGCACCAAACCCAGATGCATGTTGTGTGTCTGTACCTCTCTTGGGTGCCATGTCATGGTCTGTAGCTCTCCCCTGCCTTTCTGCAAGGCTGCGCTTCAGAGGAAGGCCACTGGCATCAGCTTCTGACAGAAAGGAGACAAGAAAGACATGAAGAGCATCTCTTTGGAGGAAGACTTTAGCACAGTCAGACACAAATTTCTGGTCTTCAAGCATAGTTTCTTCCATTTGCCTTTCTGCTGATCCTGCACTGTGCCATTTCTGCAGTCAACACAGATCTGCAGTGTCCTTTCCTCTCTCCTCCATCACACACAGCCCTGCATGCAGCCCTATTTAGAGGTGGAGGTACCCACACCACAGCTCACAAGAGCTTCTTACCTGCGGAGGCTTTCCGTTTCCCCCCTTGCCCAGCACCATTCCACAGACGCGCAGGCTCCGTCCCTACAACAAAATACAATTTGCTGATTTAACAGAAACCAGTCGCCTGTAGATGTATTGTCCTGTTAGCTCAAATCCAGCCCCAAAACTGCAAAAAAACAAAAGTCTCATTCTTGCTCAGATGGCAGCAGAAGAACCCCCGTCTGCCCGACAGCTCTACGTTCGGCAGAGCAGAGGTGCATCACCAAACAAAACACTATCAGGTGCAAAAGTTGAGACACATTTTTTGGCTCTAAAAGGAATTCACTCGACTCTAAGCATTTATATGCAGACTTCTGCCTCACTGCTGCCACCAACTGCCACTGTCGGCCTCTCCAACGCTTCCCCAGTGGCTTAGTTGACATCCCCTGCAGCACTGCACCTGCTCAGAAGCAATACTCAGAACTCATTCCTCCATCCTTCATGACAGAGGACTGAAGAAACTCACTTTTGCGTGGCAGTAAGGACGCTCTGTCCCCATTGCGTCCCTCTGTGCGCTGCAAGGCGCTGTTGGATCTCCGGCAGCCTGCTGGCTGCTGCTCCCAAACACGGGGAACCGCGCCGCGCTGCTTCTGAGGAGAGAAAGGAAGAAACGTCGGTGGGGACGGGCAGCCAAGGTTTGCAGAGAGGTTCCAGATCGTGCCAGAGAGAGATTATCGGAGTGCTGAGAGATTATTTATCACTAAGGGAAAATACAGCCTAAGCCATGTCCACGTCATTAGCCCGGGCTGTCAGCAGTGAGCACAGAACCCAACTGGTTTTTGAGGCCACAAAGGACCAGGAGGGCTCCTCCTGCTCCACCCCTTCCCTTAAACATGAGAAAAAGGAAGAAACACCAGGCAAGGGAAACCCAGGCATACCTTCCCTCTGACAGAGCAGGAATAGGAACCACGGTCATCTCCTTGCTGAGACATGATGGCTGAAGTCAGAGGAAGCCCAGGGTGTAAGGGTTCTCTCCACAGGAACCTCCCTCGCTCTTGGAAGGAGCTGGCTTCACTCGTTCTTCAACTGCCTTGATCTCCAAGGATCTCGGACAGGAACCCTACAGAAAGTATCAACAAGTGAAAAGTCTTGAGGAAGAAGCATTTTCCCAGATTTCTTCTGCCATGCAATGTCGTCTCTTGAGGAGGGCAATGCTTGGAATGCAGTGCAGGTCAGCTGGCTCCAGCTTGCGTCTGACTGCCATGGCTTCTGTCAGCAAGTGCCCCCAGGTCCCCTTTCCCCCACGAGTGTGCAGACCGTCCATGTCCCCAGCTGAGCACCTGGCTCTCTGCCGTGACTTCAGCGCCGTTTGCTGAAACACCTGCTGGGTATGGCACACCAAGCAATGCATGGAGCAGTGAGACACAAGTTGCACTCTATGAAGTCTGCGCTCTGCTTCCTTTTAAAGGTCTGACACGAAGGTGGGGGCTCGGCAGCAATTTTCCAGGGGAAGAATCATCCTTACCGAATCGTGGGATGGAATCTCAACAAGAACATGTTTCCTCTGGATACAGCCATTCAGAAGGGCACCGTTTGATCTGGGAAATCCTCCACAGCCCAGCTTTTCTGCTGAGATAACTCCCGGCAACCACCCAGCACCAAACCCAGCTCACCTGGTCAGCCTGCTCAGCCTGAGCTGTGCCCAGCTCACACACACTGCAGTGGTGCTTCCAATGGGCTCTCACAGGGTGATCTCTCTCAAGAAAAGCACAGAGCTCAGACTCCGCGTGCAGCACGCTCACAAGAGCACCAGCTCTGCTCACCAGCTGTGGCACAAACGCTCCCACCACGGCAACAACTGTGACCTCAGCGAGTGCCTGCATCACTTCTGTGCTTTCACCATAGGCAAAGGAATGGTCACCTCCTAGATACAAATTTTAGGAAACCAACACCGGCGTCACCCAATGGGGTTATTTGAAGTAAAGTAACAGAGAAGTGAAGATGACTCCTGTGCAGCCCAATAAAAACCAGGAAAGACCAGTACGGCCTCAGAGTGGTCAATGGAGTCCCATAGGAACCAGCAGAAAACAAAACCCAGTGCTGGTGCCGGCATCTCTGGTTGGGGCTTTGGGCCCTGGGCCGATGTTGGCCTCTCAGGTTGTGGCTTTCGGTCTCAGGACCAGTGCTGGCCTCCCCGGCTGTGTCTGTGGCTTTAGGCCCTTGGGCTGGTGCCAGCCCTTCCAACTGGGTCTGTGACTTAAAGCTTCTGGACTGCTTCCAGCCTTTTGGGCTCTGGCCCAAAGTCACCAGGGCTGGTACCACATTTTAAGAAAGCAACATCAGGGCCACCCAATGGGGTTATCTGAAATAACAAAACAGAGAAATTAAGATGACTCTTGTGTAACCAGCCTGCGTCATCCTCTCCTTCAGGCACTGCATGATCACACCCAGGAGATGTTGCCCCCAGGCTGCCCCCAGATTGGAGGCTGGAAGGATTTGGGCTTCCAAGAAATCAGCAGCATTTGGATGAGTCAGCCCTCTGGTTTTTGTGACGACAGACAAGTCCACCTTGAAAAGCCATCTTGACAAAGGCAGAATAGCTTTGCTCTTGGGCTGCAGCACTCCATGGCCAGGCACTGCTCAAACACTGGGCCTGCATCATTTTTTCCTGGGCATCCACACGTGCTCTGAGTCTCCTGCAGCTTTCTGCAGGGTTTGTGGCTTCCTCCTGAGGAGTTCCTCGTGCTCTTCTGCAAGTGCCCCCCAGCATCACTACTGCCTCCTCTGGTACCGTAATGGGAGATGCGTCAGAGTCCATTAGCCTGCACTTCCTTCCTCCCATCAGCAGCTGCTCCTACACTGACCTTCATTCGCACCGGGATGCCGTCCACTTCTAGCGCCAGCTGACCTGCAAAACAGAGAAAGGAAATGCGGCATTGGCACAAATGCAGAAGGCCAGGGCTGTGCCATCACCACGTACTGCGGCCTTGGGAAGTCAGCTGCAACTGCAACCTTTGTGAGAATTAAAGCAGGCACTGTAAATTAAGTGTGACTTCTGAACTGAAGTAATTGCCACAATCAGAAATAAATAGTGAAATCGCTTACTTAACTGTGGGTGGTTACCTCTGAATTCTTTTGCTTTTGGGAAAATACGGACTTGGAATTGAAGGGCACAAGAAAAATGAGAAACACTTGGCAACTCAGGCAAACTCAACAGTGCAGGGAAGATTGTTGCATTTCCTCTTCTCCTGGCCCAGAAATTAATTTTCCCACCTTAAAATGAAAAGAGAAGAAGAGCCTGACTTAAAGTAGACACAATACAGTCTCACATCACAGATAGAAGCTGGAGAGCTCTTGTGGCACACAGCTCAGGACTGTAGAAATTAAGGTTGCCTCTAAGCTTTAAAAGAAGATGAAAGACAAGGTTAAATGCTAAACATCAGCACTTCCTGCAGAGCACATCACACAGCTGTAGGCACCAGCTGAGAGGTAACAGATCAGAAAGGAAAACCTTACTATGTGAACACAGGGACAAGCTACTCTCTTCTTCTGGGCCTTTGTTCCCTTTGCTCCCTCAAGAGCGCTGCTCAAGCTGCTGCTGTCCCCAGCTGTTGGTCACTTCCACCTGCTGGACGCCGTGCCCACAGGTCATTCTGCTTTTGGCAAAGCCTGCTGGCTTAACTCCAAACCAAGGTTGCAGGCCACACCAATCCAGCTGCTTCGTCTGAAAGGGCTCAGAGGGCACGCATGGGATCCTTTCTGCTGGTGGTTCTCTCAGGGCAAGAACCTCCACTCTCAGAGCAACAGCCAGGAGCCGGAAGGCAGAAAAAGCCTCCAATCCCCATGGATGTGGCTGTCTGCTAAGACAACAGCTGCCTGCTCTTCAGCAGGATGATGCTCACCCAGCAAAGCACCCAGCAGATGCCTTTCCTTACACTCAGAACTGTCCCACATTTGTGCAGCCCGTGGATTGCATTTCCAATCCAAGTTCACATATATCTTAACCATTCTTACTGTGCTAGTATACTTGGATCCCCAGTTAGGGCTGGAGCTCAAGAGGTCAACACAACAGAAATAACACAACATGCAACTGGAAAACACATCTCAAAGCCAAGAAGAGCCAACTGACCGACCTTGGGCACAACTCACCAACCAAGAGCCAAGCCTTACAAACTTGGCCGATCTGAGCGTGCGGGAGGGGGCTTGCAATCAGACCAGAAGTGTCCATTTCAGTTGCAGCTCTATGTAGAGAAGAACACCAAATAGTAACAAGCTGCACTGTGAATTTGTTCTTTATTAAAAAAAGCATGCATTCCAAGTCAAAAAGGTAACAGCAGGAGTTGATATCAATGGAAGATATTCCTCTTCCTACACCTCATCCTCCTGCCCCAGCTTTGCTTGCCTCACCTTTACTCCAGCTCCTGGAAGATGCCCACAGACTTTAAGTCAGGTCTCAAATCCATAGGACTCCTTTCACATTACTCCGTAAAAAAAGATTTCAGATTTGTTTCATGCACTGAAACTGACCGAGCAGTGGAATCACAGTCACACGTAACACACGGAAGCACCCAAATCCTGAGTATTTCTTTTTCCCTCCACTACCAGGTTCTTCTTAGCACACAAGACTTCTCTTGCTCGTATAAAAGAACAGCCAGCAGTACAAAGCAAGCTCTGCTCCCACCTGAGCACACAGAGCCTTACAATTCATTTTCATGGTCAGTGACTAGAGGCCACTCTCAAAAGCTTCTAACAGTTCCTGCCCCAAGACCAACATCTCCACAGCCATCCTTCAACGTGAGACAAGGAAACAAATTCACAGCACAGTCTTTCTGAACTACTATCATATCAGTAACATTTCAGGTGGTAGAAAGGCACAGCAAATAGTCCATCAGATACATTCTGGCACATCTCCCATGAAAAACAGCATTATTCAAACATTCAAACACCTGTGTTTCTAAAGATGAAAAACATACAGTAAGCAGCAACAAGAGGCTCTATTTTGTAAATCTTTCTGCAGGGGGAAGTGTTTATATCCACTTTTCCTGACAACACAAACACAGTCCCAGCTTTCAAAGCCCTTTGGCCATAGCACAAGCAGACTGCATGTACGTTAAAGAGCATCCCCTCCTGAGGTACTGGAGCCCGCAGCTCCCCTTCAGAGTTCCATAGCTTACTCGTGTTTCACACTGATGCGGCCTCACTTAAAGCTTCATAGGTGTCAAAGAACGCCTGCAGAAGGCAAGAGGCGGCAGCCAGAGGACAGTACAGCAAGTCCTGATGCCTGTCTTACATCTGTGCCTCTCCTTGGTGTCTTCTCAAGATCTGCCTTCTTCCTCAGCCTCTCCACAAGGCTGCGCTTCAGTGGAAGGCCTCTGCCATAAGCTTCTTGCACAGAGAAATCTAGAAATATTTGAAGAGCATCTGTTTGGAGGAAGATCTTAGCTCAGTCAACCACCACCTTCAAGTCTTCAAGCATCGTATCTTAAATTTGTCTTTCCGCTGCTAAAATTTTGTGCTTTTCCTACAGCCAACACAAACTGCAGTGCACTTTCCTCTCCTCCCCTACATCAAACACACCCTTTCATGCACCCTATTCAGATGAAGGTACCCAAACTACAGCTCACAGCGTTCTTGCCCACAGAGGCTTTCCGTTCCCCCCTTTCTCAGTAAGATTCAATCAAATCCCATGCTCTATCCCTAAGACAAAGTGTAATTTTTCCATGTCACAGAAACCGGTCGCCAATAGAAGTCTTGTCCTGTTAGCCCAACGCCATCAGAAATCCCTCAAATGCACTATTGTTACAGCCAGAACTAGCTCCTTCTTCAACTGCAATACACTTACAGAAAGTATTCCTGGTCTCATTCCTGCTGAGGTAGTGGCAAATGGACCCAAGTCTGCCTGGCAGCTCTACATTGCGCAGAGCAAAGCTGCATGAGGAAACAAAACGCTATCAGGTGCAAAAGCTGATGAACACACTTCACTCCTGAGATGCACAGCTATGAGTAGAAGCACCTTCACACTGTTTGGCCTCTCCAAGGAATTCACATAGCTTTAAGTACCACCATTTAGACACAGGCTCATATCACTCCACAGCCACCAATGGCCACTGCCGGCCTCTCTATTGCTTCCACTATAGCACTGTCATCAGTCACTCTTTCCACTCAAGACTCTCCTGTTTTCTCAGTTACCTCCTTTGCTGCACTGATGAAGCAAATGGTACTGCCATTAGCTACCGCAACCACCAACCAAACCAAAACCAACAGAACTATCAGAAAGACCAAAAAAAAAAAAAATAACCCACCACTCTGCTTGTCAAATGCTCAGTGAGCAGAGCACAGAAATAAGAGAGATGACTACTTGGTCTCTGGCTTTCTCTTAGATGGAAAACACCCACCAGCTGAGTTAAGCAAAAAGACTGCATGTAGAAGCTGCTCGATACCCCTCACTAGAAATGCAAGGCTGTCCCTCAAGCAGCTCCCACTCACCATCAACTGCCGTTCTGAACCCAAGTGCACAAAATTAATTTCACTTCCACTGCAAATTGCCACAGCCACCAAGGAACGGCCAGATACCCAGATACTACCTCGGTAGACTTGTTCCTCCAGTTTTCCATCTTAGCCCATATCTCACCCCCCCCCTCCCCCCCCCCAAATAACCCCGCCATTTTGACAATCAAAACACAAGCTAATATTGCACTTATCATGACACTTTCTTGCTCTCCCAAACAAATGGTAACTTGGCATCCTTGACAGCACCGCACCCGCTCAGAAGTAATATTCAAGCAGAAGTCTCTCATGCTTCGTGACACAAGAAACTCACTTCTGCTTGATGGGAAGGACAGTCCTTTCCCATTGCATCCCTTTGTGTGCTGAAAAGTGCGGCTCCATATGTCCCCAGATAAATCATCTTTCTGCCTTATATTCTGAGAGATGCCCCCATAAAGCCCCACATCTGAGGGGCTGACAGTAGCATCAGATCTACCACAGCACAGCTGGGCTCGCTCCAGCCATGGCACTGCCCGTACTTTGCATACAATTCACTGCTACTTGCAACTCCTGGGGCTTGCATACACATCCTACAGGTCCTACAGACACCTGAGCGTATCAGGTCTTCAGTTTCCTTAAATCCCTTGAAAAATCTCACTGTGAGTCACCGTACTGTCTGGCTGGGATGCAGGCACTGGTGCACCATTACATTTTGCAGTGCTACTTGTCCGTCTTCATCACTTTTCTAGAAAAGGAATATGTGGTATGAAACTGGCTACAGCTGGTCAGAGCAGTGCTAGCAAACTGCCCAAGCATGTACCATTTTAAGAGATGTTCACTTTGAGCCTCTCCTCCCTCTCCCAAGAGCACTACTTCTATATCCACACACATACCCCTGTGTGTTCCTGCACCACAAGCCCGGGCAACAGAAAATTATTCCACATTTCCATCACAATAACTGCACTGTTGTAGTTCAGCTTGTGCCAAAACACAGCTCCTCAGCTCCCTTTGGACCACTGTACAGGTACAGAAAAACAAGTTCTCTGCAAATTCACGACCTCTCTCTGCATGCAGCAATGACACTACACCAGCACGATGTGACAACAAGCACACTACCACACACAATTCAATGTAGGTTGCATATGCATGTCTATGTCTATTCTATATACACTTTGTTTTAGTACCCAAGAAAGGTCAGCAGAACCATGTAAAGAGTTGTAAAGGGAGAGACACTTCATGGTGATTCCCATTAATGTTCAGTATGAATTGCTAAGTCAAGAAGTGCTGAGATGTATCATGAAAAGAATTGCTACGCTGAGACTAGGAAAATGCCAAACACGGGCATTAATTCTCAATGGAATTTGTCAATGCAATCCCCCACAAACAACCATTTCATTCAGACTATTACAACACGATAGCCTATTACACAGCATTTTATCACGTCACTGTACCTGTACTAGCAGATGGGGATTTTAGTACATAGCAGCAGATTCATTTGCCCAGAGCACTCTGATACCGCAGTAGCAGGGCAGTGAGAGGTGTCAGTGCTGGGGGTGCATCTGCCCTCCAGCACCTAGATCCCAGCAGCCTCACCACCAGCACTGACCACAGTCCTGCACACAGATTTCCTCTGCTTGCATCTCTGCTGCGCTCATGCATGCTCCGTGCAGTTGTCAGGTGCACATGTGCATGCTTGTGCCCCTGGCCCATACTGTGAAGCTCTGCAGAAACTGGGGCAGACAGCATCCTTTTGAGGGCTGAGCTAGAGGGGAAGCAGAAAAACCCCACACATGACACAGAGAATAGTCACACCAAAGTTCTATGAGGCTCTGTTACTAAACACAGTGCGACATGGGCTGCAAAATGACGTTGGGGGAGAAAACATGGCATTTACCTGGTCTGAACAAGGTGGATTCCTTCAAGTTCCTTGAATCCACAGCCATTCCTCATCACTTCATTCTGTTCGTCCAGGAGCAAAAGCTGCACCAAGGGAGCAGAGGGTGGGGAGAAGAGAGAGAAAGAGCAGGTCAGTGAGCGGGGCTAAGCCAGCCATGGAATAATGCACACAGCAAAACAGCCACATCAACTTGCTCCAAGACATGCTGAGTCTCAGGGAATTGAGGATCAGAGTCATCAGACAGGAAATATTTCTGAGTAAAGATGCAAAGCAAACTGAATGATCGTCTCTTCTCCAGCAGCCAGTCCAACGTTTACCAAGAGACAAAGAGAGAGCAGTATACACAGGGAGATCTGTTGGCTTTATCCTGTGGTGTAACTGCCCTTATGACAAAATTCCCTCAACATTCACTTACGCTCCCTGAACATGCGTGGCCTTATTTTAGATATGCTCTCTTAATAGATATGCATTAATGCTGATCCAAAATGACTGAAAGCAGTCCATCTTCCAAACAAGACATCCTACAAAGTACAGGTGCATCAAGCTTGCTCTGATTTGCGTGGCTAAAGACAAGCCTGTGAGTCTCCTCTCTGCCTTTCTGCACATACCACCAAAGAACGGATGTACCAAATCCTGGCGCAAGTGTGGAATTCCTTCTCCTGCACTATGTGACGTAGCGTTGCTGTGCCGCTGATCAAGAGGAGCTGCAGTGATACCTAATGCAACCAACAACTGTCCAACAACGAGTAACAGTAACAAACCAAATAGCAGCAGAGATTTCCAAGAACAGGAAACAAGCTCTTGAAGCAAGCACAATCTCACAGAATCCATCCACTTCAATGGCAATACTTTCACTTTGGTAATTTGGAAGGCAAAAGTAACTTAGATACCCTTTTCCCATACAATTTTGCCAAAAATGAGCAGTCCGTGCTAAGTTAAGACTTTATTGATAACATACACAGGCAGGACTAGCTTAGAAATGCTGCTAGTTCCTGTGGTCTTCCCACTGTCTGAGAAAAAGCAGACCATGACCAGTAAGCTAGCAGCTAAGACAGTGATTACAGGAGTCCCCTGAAGAGGATGACTTACTGGCCATCCCTCTTGTAGAGATAAATAACACCAGAGGGGAAGCTAGTTACAATACAGCACATGCAGAAGTCTTACACAAAATCACAATAGCATTATAATGTTATGTGTGTGCAGAAGAGGGATCAGCTGCAATGAAGCAAAAGCTATCTGCTGTTGTTTCCACAGTGGCTTTAGAAGCTCCTGCTCTCCCTCCAAGAGTAACCTTCGCATCAAGCTCTGGCACAGAATCACAGAATGGCCAGGGTAGGAAGGGACCTCAAGGATCACGAATCTCCAACCCCTTGCCACACGCAGGGCCACCAACCTCCCCATTTCATACCAGACCAGGCTGCCCAGGGCCCCAGCCAGTCTGGCCTTGAACACCTCCCGGGATGGACGGGGCATCCACAGCCTCTCTGAGCAGCTGTTCCAGCACCTCACCACTCTCTCTTAAAGAACTTCCCCCTGACACCCAACTTCAATCTTCCCTCCCTCAACTTCAAACCATTTCCCCTTGCCCTGCCATTATCTACCCTTTCAAAGAGTTGATTCCCCTCCTGTTTGTAGGCTTCCTTTAGGTACTGGAAGGCTGCAGTGAGGTCACCCCGCAGCCTTCTTTTCTCCAGGCTGAACAAGCCCAGCTCCCTCAGCCTGTCTTCGTAGTGGAGATGCTCCAGCCCTGTGATCATCTTTGTGGCCCTCTTCTGGACCCTCTCCAACAGCTCCCTGTCTTGTTCTGGGGGCTCCAGACCTGGACGCAGAATGCAGATGGGGCCTCACAAGAGCAGAGTGGAGAGGGACAATCCCCTCCCTTTCTCTGCTGGCCACCCCTCTTCTGATGGAGCCCAGGATCCCATTTGCTTTTCCAGCTGCAAGAGCACTCTGCTGGCTCACGTTCAGCTTTTCATCTATCAAGACCCCAAGGTCCTTCTCCGCAGGGCTGCTCTCAAGGACTGCTCCTTCCAGTCCGTATGGATGCCTGGGATTTTTCTGGCCCAAGTGCAAAACCTTGAACTCTGCCATGTTGGCAGGTCTGAGCTTGGAGCAAAGCAACAGGCACTTCAGTCTCTTCTGTTTGCCTGGAGCTCCACGGTCTCAGCCCTACCATGAACTGTCTGCACGGCATGCAGGACCTGCCACACTCCCCACGCATAGATTGGAGCAGTGTGAGCTGGTGGCTGGTCAACACTCCACTGGGACAAAGGCAGCTCCTGAGCAGCCCTGTGCCATTTCCTTTGCTTGTCAGTGTGAGCACAGCCAGAAAAGCAAATACTTTCTAGGAAGAACTCCATGTAAACGTTCTGCTAAGACCAGGGCTGCTAGCCACTACAGTGAAGTGACAAATCCTTCCCAGGTGAGAGCTGGCTTTGCTGTGCAAGGCCAATGGGGCTGTCTGCTTCTCGCAGATGTGCTGCTGACCTGCAGGTGTCAAGGTTAGAATGTAATCCTGAATGCATTCAATAATTTGTTCACAATTAATTAGAGAAGGAAGATTAGAGGCTAGGAAAGCATGACTTCTCTCTTTTCCCAAAAGGAAGGGGCAGAAGCACCCTGTCTTGGCCCTGAACGACCTGCAGCACTGTGCTTTAACAAACCAGACCGCTGGGAGCTGCCTCAAGGCATGAGTGGAGCTGGGACATATCCTGGAGGATAGTCTACAGAGAGCAGCAAAGACCTTTAGGGTAACTCACACATCTTCTTGGAGTTGACTTAAATATTGCACACAAAATCTCTCAAGTTCTCATCTAAGTGCTGGGGGAAATGACGCACTGATTGGAGTCAGTGGAAAGCCAACAACCTATAGCTTATGCCTTATTCATGGAATCATAGAATCACAAAAAGGCCTGGGTTGAAAAGATTACAATGCTCATCCAGTTCCAACCCCCTGCTATGTGCAGGTCGCCAACCAGCAGACCAGGCTGCCCAGAGCCACATCCAGCCTGGCCTTGAATGCCTGCAGGGATGGGGCATCCACAGCCTCCTTGGGCAACCTGTGATCACCAGCCTCTGTGTGAAAAACTTCCTCATAATATCCAACCTAAACATCCCCTGTCTCAGTTTAAAACCATTCCTGCTTGTCCTATCACCATCCACCCTCACAAACAGCCATTCCCCCTCCTGTTTATACGCTCCCTTCAAGTCTTGGAAGGCCACAATGAGGTCACCCTGGAGCCTTCTCTTCTCCACGCTAAACAAGCCCAGTTCCCTCAACCTTTCCTCACAGGAGAGGTGCTCCAGCCCTCTGAGCATCTCAGTGCCCTCCTCTGGACCCGCTCCAAGAGCTCCATGTCCTTCCTGTGCTGGGGGCCCCAGGCCTGGACGCAGTGCTGCAGATGGGGCCTCACAAGAGCCGAGTAGAGGGGGACAATCACCTCCCTCTCCCTGCTGGCCACCCCTTTTTTAATGCAGCCCAGAACACAGTTGGCCTTCCGGGCTGCAAGCACACACTGCTGGCTCATGTCCAGCTTCTCATTTACCAGGACCCCAAGACCTTCTCCGCAGGACTGGTCTCACAGAGATCTTCCCCCAGTCTGTATAAATACCTGGGATTGCCTTGACCCAAGTGCAACACCCTGCACTTGGCCTTGTTGAACCTCATTGGGTTCACATGGGCTCACTTCTCCAACCTGTCCAGGTCCTTCAGGATGACTTCCCTTCCCTCCAGTGTATCGACTGCACCGCTCAGCTTGGCGTCATCTGCAAACTTGCTGGGGGTGCACTCGATGCCATCGTCTGTCATTGATGAAGATGTTGAAGAGCACCGGTCCCAAGACCGACCCCTGAGGGACACCGCTTGTGACCGGCCTGCACCCTGGCACAGAACCACTGATCACAGCCCTTTGGCTGTGTCCAGCCAGCCAGTTCTTAATCCATCAAACAGTCCATCCTTCAAATCCATACCTCTCCAATTTAGAGAGAAGGATGTGGTGAAGGACCATGTCAAAGACTTAGCAGACATCCGGGTAGATGACATCCACCGCCCTTCCTCCGTCCACTGAAGCCATCACTCCATCATAGAAGGCCACCAGATTGGTCAGGCACAATCTGCCCTTGGTGAAGCCATGCTGGCTGTCTCGAATCACCTCTTTATCTTGTAATTATATATCTTGTTATACATCTAGAATGGTTTCCACAAAAAATGTAGTGACACTATTAGAACATGTTCAACCAAATATTGAGCCACAGGGAGCAATCCATTGCCAAGCCTAATGCATTGGGTATGTTTCTGGTATCTAAGACCAAGATGCTGCCAGCAACATGCCCGTCCCTGACCCTGAGCAGCAGGTGCATCTGCCAACACCTTCCTGACTGTACAGTGCTGACACTTGCTTGTTCGGATTTACGTGCATGAAATGCAGTGCATCCATTACTGCCATAAAATCTGTGGTGCAGCAATAGACAAACTGCACCTACCTGTGGATAATATACTGTAAATTCATGTTATCATCATGTGAAAAATGCATTTCATGGCCAACCAAAGCAGCTATGGACACAAAATGAACACAATTGCTCTCTTCAGTCTCTCTAACTGTAAGGCATCATAATATCAAAATTATTTTGCTCTTCAGGTATAAGACTGATTAGAGGGCACAGCCTCACTGCAGTGACAGAGCCTGTCCAGTTGTGCTGAGCAGCATATGGTACAGCAGTGCAGGAGGGAGGAGTCTTTTTACATTTTTCCAGGATGGAATTTAAGGTTAACTCCCTGGCAAAAGCAGTCACACAGAGGTGAAATTTCTGCTGCTCAAACTCAGCCATAGCAAAAGCTCATTAAGTGTCCAAGCAACTGTTAAATCTGATAATTTTTTTTCTGGCAATAGTAGCAATGCACTTGTTTTCTTTATAACCATCGCACTTTGAATGTATCCTTGTTGTCTGTCCTCTCATTTATTTGTGATGTTTTCACAATTTAGTAAGTAAAAAGAGGAAAAAAACACAGCAAATGCCACCTTTATGCATCACTTTGTAATGTATGTATTGGGTGAAAAGCATGTCTGATAGTCAAAATTAAGCAACATTATACTAATTTTCCTGTGAAATATTTCCCTATTAAAAACAAACAAAAAACACAACATAAAACTCCAGGGCCAAGGTATCCTCAGGACAAACCCTGAGGAAGTTAAATGCCTTCACACTGAGCAAACTTAGACTCATTAAAACAAAAACAACACCCAGACATCTGCTGGGACAGCAGCATAGCAGGTGGCAGACCATCCAGGTGATTCCTGGAGTCTGTTGAGAATAACTTCCTGGTACAGCTAATAGATGGACCAACCCAAGGTGAAGCCTTACTGGACCTGGTGCTCACCAGTGCAGAGGAGAGCATTAGAGAGGTTAAGATTGGAGGCAGACTGGGCTGCAGTGATCATGCCCAGGTGGAGTTTGTGATCTTGAAGAATGCTGGCCTGGCAGAAAGCAGAAATAGGACCCTGTGCTTCAAGAGAGCAAATTTCCAGTTGTTAGAGGAACTGCTGGATGAGATCCCCTGGGAAACTGTCCTTAATGGCATGGATTCAGAACAAAGCTGGCAGCTCTTTAAGGACAACTTCTGAGAGCACAACTGCTCTCCATCCCCCAGCAGAAGAAGTGAAGCAGGGGAGGCAAGTGACTGTTCTGGCTGTGAAAGGACCTGCAGCTTAAACTGAGGGAAAAGAGGGAAATGTACAGAAAGTGAAAGCAGGTTGTGTATCCTGGGAGGAATATAGGGCTGTTGTCCATGTGTGTAGAGATAGGACTAGTAAAGCCAAGGCACAGATGAAGCTGAACTTGGCAAGGGATGTGAAAGATAACAAGAAGGGGTTCTACAAGTACATAGGCAGGAAGAGACAGGCCAAGGAAGTTTTCCCCCTCTGATGAAAGGAAATGGGGAGCTGGCTTCCTCAGACATAGAAAAAGCTGAGGTACTCAGTGAGTGCTTTGCCTCAGTCTTCATGGCTGGTCAGGCTTCCCATGTCTGCCAGGACTCTGAGCCTCTAGGTGACAATGTGGGGAGTGGTCTCTGTCCCACATCAGTGGAATAAGCCCGAGTCCTCCTTATGAAACTGAACATGTATAAGTCCATGAGGCCGGATGATATCCATCTTGGGGTTCTGAAAGAGATGGCTGATGTGGTCAATGAGCCACCCTCCATCATATTTGAAAAAACATGGCTGTCTGGTGAAGTCCTCAGTGACCAGAAGAAGGGAAACATTGCTCCAATTTTTAAGAAAAGGAGAAAAGAAGACCAGGGGAACTACAGGCCAGTGAGCCTCACCTCTGTGCCTGGGAAGATTATGGAGCACATCCTCCTAGAAGCTTTGTTAAGGCACATACAAGATAAGAAGGTGATTTGAGACAGACAGCATGGCAGATCGTACCTGACCAATCTGGTGGCCTTCTATGATGGAGTGATGGCTTCAGTGGACGGAGGAAGGGTGGTGGATGTCATCTACCCGGATGTCTGCTAAGTCTTTGACATGGTCCTTCACCACATCCTTCTCTCTAAATTGGAGAGGTATGGATTTGAAGGATGGACTGTTTGATGGATTAAGAACTGGCTGGCTGGACACAGCCAAAGGGCCGTGATCAATGGTTCTGTGCCAGGGTGCAGGCCGGTCACAAGCGGTGTCCCTCAGGGGTCGGTCTTGGGACCGGTGCTCTTCAACATCTTCATCAATGACAGACGATGGCATCGAGTGCACCCCCAGCAAGTTTGCAGATGACGCCAAGCTGAGCGGTGCAGTCGATACACTGGAGGGAAGGGAAGTCATCCTGAAGGACCTGGACAGGTTGGAGAAGTGAGCCCATGTGAACCCAATGAGGTTCAACAAGGCCAAGTGCAGGGTGTTGCACTTGGGTCAAGGCAATCCCAGGTATTCATACAGACTGGGGGAAGATCTCTGTGAGACCAGTCCTGCGGAGAAGGTCTTGGGGTCCTGGTAAATGAGAAGCTGGACATGAGCCAGCAGTGTGTGCTCGCAGCCCGGAAGGCAACTGTGGTCTGTGCTGCATTAAAAAAAAGGGGTGGCCAGTAGGGCCACAGAAATAAAACACAGTCACTGTTTCATTAACTTATGTCAGCTATGAAACTCACATTTTAGTGACACAGATAACTTCACCATCAGCTATTGTGTGTCTTGCTAACCACAAGTTCAAATGTGAGTGTCACTCGGCCTGACACCACAAGCAGAAAATAAACGTACATAAACAGATGCATCATCCACATATGCAAATCTGGGTGCGAGGAATAAAAGGCTCACTGGGCCATGGGCAAAGCAGGGAGCAGATAGACAGGAAACAGGAAGGAGTTGAAGTCCAGCTCTCTCACACAAAAGACAGGGAGAGCTGAGTCAGCACCACAGGAGGAGTTACGGCACAGCTTAAGAGCTTACAGATGCTTCAGCTTTCCAAAGGAGGGTGCCAGGGTAACTCTCATCATTACTCTGCAGGGGTCTTACAGATGCTTCATACTGATTTTCAATGCCTGTGTAGAATTTGAGATAGTATTAAGCTGCCTGTGGTGGGAATGCTTGAGGTGGGCACGTGGACAAAGTTGTTCATAGGAAGTCCAGGGTGGCAAATACTGATTTTGTCTGGTTAATGGTTCTATGGCTATGAACAAAAAATAAAAAATAACAATACAAAAAATAAAAAGCATGCAATTCTTCAAAAAGTTATCTGTCTACTGTCTTCTGTTGTTCATGTCAGTATGACACCTAAGAGGAACATTACACATCCCTGCACCTAACTAAAGATCCATCCAAATCTATGTTCCATTCAGCTCCATCTGTATCAAAAAGAAACACATACATAGACACTCAGAAAATTCCACATGCAGATAAAACTGCAGGGTGAGTACGTATTCCCTTTAGCAATAAATACTAATTTATAATTCTAAGAATTTTTCATGAAGTACTATGAAAGATCAGCGAAAAGGAAGTATATTATGAAGTATTCTTTCTCATTTGAAAAAAAAAACAAAAACAAAACCTTACTAAATCTCTCCCCATCATAAAGGAAGCATTCCAGGTATTGTTAGCAGCAGTTCAGAGCACATCTTGCATCATAAAATACGGCACATTTGTTTCTTCATGTGCTCCTCACTTCTCTAATTAGTGTAAGATTCATGAAAGTTAAAATAAATCAATCAGAACAGCCATTCAGCTCAGCTGAGGTAGAAACCCACTGCTGGGACATCCCCCAGTCCCATTCCTTCCTATTTCCTCCTCTCATTAATACTCCTTTCAGACTGACTTGGTCAGCACAAAACCTTCCAAAAGACCACAGCTTAATCTCTACAAGCAGGGCCACAGTTTCCACTATCCTCATCTTTAAAATCTCCAAGATAAGACAATCTACAAAAAAAATGCAATACACAGCTCCTCTGAATTACATCTGCTAATTCTGCAAAGAAATCACTGCCTGTTTAATTGTGCTTGATTCATTCTTTATTGTCACATTAACATTAGGTGCTATCTGTAAGGCTTTCTTTCATCTGCTTTTATTTTAGCATTGCTGTTATACTGGGCCAGCAAACAAAATGCATCTTATACCAAGTACAGAGGATCTCTGAAAGGCCATGTACTACTTTACTTCCCCTGCTCTTTCCATGGGTGGATCCCCAGCCAAGGCCTAACAGTTCCAGGTATCTCAGTTTCCCAGAAGCTAACTGAGAAAAACTTCCAGACATTGGCTCTGTGCTGCAAGAGCTCCAAGCCAGCAAAACCAAAGCAAGCTCCCCACATTCGTTCCCTCATTCTCCTCTCTTCCTGGTACCTCTGCTTCTTCAGATGAATGTGCCTACAAACAGCATTTAAGATCTGCCTCCTTAGCCCTGTTAGCCATTTCCACACTGCCCATTTCACGTTCAATTTGCACCATAGAGCAATCAGTGTTCCTTTCTCTCTTACTCGCTATCTCAATGGAAAGTTCCACAAGACAAGCTGTAGGGTTTAACAAGAGTCAAGAGAAACAGAGGGAGGTAAAGCATGCAGGGATTGCATTCAGGTGCTGCACAGAAGTCTGCTGCCAGGACTCTGAACGAAAAAAATGACAGCAACCTGCCATCATGTGCCTGAAACACAGAAATTTTAACATCTGATAGTTTCTCAGCACAACTTCATGCTGCTATTTCAATGACTGCCCAGAAGCCTGGCCAAATCCAACCTGACCAGGGAAACCTAGCCCAGCCAGGTAAGTGGCCAGCTCACTGTGAATGGCCTCAGCTTCTAGGAGGTTCCAGAAGCAAGAGGTCACCTGAGCACATCAGCTGCTGTTCTCGGAATGCAGACAGCTGCAGGAGTGGGCTGGCACAGAAACGACAGCAAATTGTCACATGGGCATCCAGCAGTGGCTTGTTCCATTAATACCGCACTTTAGAAATTTCCCACAAGTTTGTATTTTGAGTGTAATACTGCAGAGTACAGATTTTAAGCCAACTCTCTTTCCTCACACTTTCTTCATTTATATCTGCAACAAGTAAAGTCCATGATGCAGGAAGATGACAGAACTTTCTCACTCCAGCTTCTATAACTGTTCAACCACCTGTGTGCAACTTTCCCCATTTTCCTTGTGTGCTGTCCACAGTTGCAATACACTTTAATTCATTTTACATGCCCCCTTGTTTATTTCTTACATGGAAATACAACCACTTCTCTGGGGAAACTTATCAGAAGGTGTTATTGGTTGCTACATTTTCAACCATGACAAGCTGCAGAATTGACAGCATTGCTTCTTGTGTATTTATATACACAGCACTGCGGTGCACCAAGAAAACACACAGTAGGAACTAAAAGAAGTTGGCGCTTTTAAATGCTACAGCTTAAGCCACCTTGCCAACAGCCTCACTTTGTGCAAAACTGGGCAACTGGTAATCAACAGCCTTCCAGCCACCGCTCCCTCCTGCTGCCCCTTCGCCCATCTGAACAGCAAGTCCCAGCTCCCTCCAGCACCTGCTCCTCTCTGATAGATAGAAAGCAATTCCTGACACAGAACTGCTGCCCCCAGCAGGCTGGTCTGCCACTGGCACGGAGATTACAAAAAGTGACAATGAAAAGAATCTGAGGCAAGAAGCATATTGGCTAAGGCAAACAGCGTGCTGAAATGCCCTGCAAAGCGCAGGAGAGGAGTGTAGGAATAGCTTTCTATACTACTGAATGATCGTGCTTTACTAATTGATCATATCTATTATTTGTAGGTCATATTACTCATAATGAACTGAAAAAAACCTCACCAGTGTAAGAAAAACCTGATTACAAATTTCATTCACCTTTTTAAAGTGGTCATACTACTTGTTTGCACTGCTCCTATCAGATAGCTACAGTCCTCCTAGCAGGAAAAGAAACACCAATAAGTAACCAAAATGTTCTTCTTCTCCCAACTGACAAAGCAGATTTTATCCAGCTGCAAGTTCGACTGTTCCCTAAACTCTCACTATTAAATGAAATCATTGCTCACCTCCTTTTAGACAACGTTCCATTCTCAAAGAAGGGTTAACATGTTTTCTTGCTAGCAGAAATGGTGCATTTAGGAAAGGCCACATTTCTCCTCTTCCTGCTCACCTACAACCAGCAAAACATTCCTCCTGCTGTCACAGGTGGAATCTCTATGCTGGGCACCAGAAAGGCAAAACTCTTAGTGTAGCAGTCAACACCTGCTACATCCTGGTGACTATAATAACAAAGGTATTTGGAAATAAGCACTCTGATAGACCAAGTACACCTGCCCACTCCAGTGTGATATTTGCTGCACCACAGGCTGCGCTCAGAAAGGGAAAAGTAAATGTTTTCCAAATTATTGTTCAAAGGAAAACTAATTCAGTGTAACGATGGGTTTCTGTAGCCACATTCGGTGTTTCAGAAATATATACTTCAGGGTTCTGACAGGATGTTGGTATTTTGGTACATGTTTAGAAAATGCTATTGACCTTCCACCTACTTACAAAGTAGCAGAATTTTTTTTTTTTTTTTTTTTTTTTTGAAGTTTACAGCCAAATGTGAAGCATTTCAAGCATTGTGAAGGACTCCAGTTTTTGCTGCTGTTGTTTGGGTGTGTTGATTAACATATGCAAATGAAGGCATCTGGTGTCATCTCTCTATTTCCATTTCACACCCTATTAAAGTCTGACTTCACAATTAATTGACACCGAAAGAGGATTGTTCAGAAATTTATCCTCTCTGGCAGCCTGTATTGTGCTGAGGTTTACTCATCACCTGGGGAGACATAGATCCCCTACTGGCAGTATCTAGAATTAAGCATTTTGGACACCACACAGCGATACTAAAATTGGTGTTGGAAAAGGAAGTGCTGGCAAGCAAACTCCTCTTGTTAAACATTTGTCAGAGAACACGAGTGACAAAGGCATGTTTCTCCTGCGCAAAAATCTATTCAACAGCAGGTCCAAAGAATAGACAAGTCAGATCCAAGTGGCTTTCAGTCTGGTAGGGTGTGGAATTTGAACTCAAGCAGGGATTCACCAACATTTCACAATTCATGGCAGTGCAGTGCTAAAAGCAAACTGGATATAAAACTTAGACATGTTCTAAACCCCCATTAAGAAGCATATAAAAGACAAAATCAGCTCATCCAAAGAAAAGACGCATTCTCAGAATGAGCAAATTATCAGTTTCTCCTGTCCCTCTGAACCTCCAACTCTCACCTTGCTCCATAAATACCAAACTGTGAGGATTTTTGACAACTGGCTGCCCATGACACTCAAGTTTTCTCGCAGCCAATGTCTTTCCCTCCTCCTAACATCGTGTCACGGTTAACTGTTGTACACAATTTTCTGTATTATTCTGCTAAAACTAATCACTGAATGAAATAACTACAGAAGTTGTCAAGGACAAATGACAAAACTGACCTTTATACAGAGTACAAAAACTAAAAGAACTTTTCTAATAGCCACTGACTGACTAATTTGAAGCAGAAGGGATCCAACTTCTGCTAAGCTGTGCATGCGGGGGGAAAAAAAAAAAAAGAATCAGCAGTTTTCTTCACACTTAACTCTTACTTTACTTTAACTCTTATTTACTTTCTTAACTCTCTTACTGTAATTGCTTCTCAGCCTCAAAACAGCAACAAGGAAATGAATATAGAACTCATATCTAAGGTTCCACTTCAGCGTGACATAACTCAAACAGAAGAAAGCTTCCAAAGAGGCATGCAGGGAAGAAAACAGTGATAGCTTAGCATTACCTAATGTGAAATACCATCTCTCTCCAACTCATGTTCTAAATGAGGTATCGACTTTTGCACAGTTAAAATACAGAGCTCCTACTTTATGGAAAAGGTAAATCAGAAGATGTAATAAAAACCTGGAGCTGTATATCAATAATTTAAGGCCATTTTATCCACTGAAACTTCACTTGAGAATTTTAAGGAATTCTAGATCTTTGACTTAAAAAATAAGCTATTTTCCAGCCAAAAACAAGATGAATTTGTATGATTCAACTGCGGCTTCCATTAAAATTCTGAGTATATTTAGCATACACTGACTTACAAGGTTCAAATAAAAGTTTCAGAACAATCTAAGGGTCTGATCCTGTTAATGTTTCATACCTGCGACTACCACAATGTCAAAAAGGAGGAATGTTTGTCCAGGGCTGATGGGCAAAGCAACATGGTTGATCTTTGCTCCCTCCCCTTATGTTCACTCCCCCACTCCCCTGCCGAGTGGCTTGTTAGTTTCCATGTTTTCATGTGCAGACAGGGTACTTGCACGGTTATGGTTGGTGGGTTAGTAATTGCACAGTGGCCAATGGGATTCGCCAGCGCAAGTGACGTGGATGGAAATCACCAGAAGGCGTCAAGGGGGGGGGGGGTACAGAGGAAGACTGCTTGCTTCGGCCCGCGCAGCCGCCAGGAGACAGAATAAGACCCCTAGTAACAACCGGAGCATGCGCAGAGTGCACCGCTATGAGAATGCGGAAGGACGAGCCACATAAAAGGACCGCGTGCTGATCCGAGCCTTGCGGCAGTTGGTGGAACGCAGAGTCCCCTGTCGCCCAGCGCTGCATTGCCTCTTTGTTCTTGTTCATTATAATTAATAAATTTAATAATTGGCTTCTTGACGTTTGGTCTACTATTTTATCGATAACAACAAGACGTCAGTAAGTGAATCATAGAACAGCCTGGATTGAAAAGGACCTCAAATATCATTTCACTTCAAACCTCTGCCATGGGCAGAGCCACCAAGCACTAGACCAGTACTCACAGGATTAAGGTCTCTGTTCTAGAGAAAAATCAGACAAGCAAATCACAGGTGATAACAAAGAAACTTTCACTTTTGAGAAAAAAAAAAATAGAGACATATCTTGATCCATTTCCTGTGAAATGTCCTTTCACTCCATATTTACTAAGCAAAAATTAAAAAACCATTTAAAGAAATCAGTATGTGTTGAAACAAAACATAATCGCATATATACGTAAATAAATCTTTCACAGTCATTACTGAACTCCACAGTTTTAGTTTGCCAAAGAAAATTGCTCTGTCTTCATCAGCCCTCCAGGGAAAAATTCTGTATGAAAATTCAAGGCAGACACTTGTTTCTCTCATTCTTAAGCCTGCTGCCTGTAGTCTTGCTGAAAAGAACATTCATGCTGTGAGAGCTCTCTACAACGGTTAGCCTTGTTACACAGTACATATTATTAACACTGGCTCTACAGCTTGTTAGACAATGTTTTTCTCCACTATTTCACTTCAAGACATGGTCATAGGGAATGTCAATAACAACACAGAAACAAAACATTATTTAAATATTTCATACGTAGAACTTACATTCTACTCTAAAAGCATAGCAAGGCAAAAACTCCTGTCCCACCCCACCCCCTCTCCAAGTTCAATTTCTCAAGCATCCACGTGCTCCCCAGAGTGCAAGACTGACACTGACAAAAAACAGTCAGCAACACAAAGGGAAACACTCCAGAAGAGATGTACATTGTATATACCTTCCCATATTACAGCAGAAAGGTCAGACTTTCTTAATGGGATGGGAACCATAACTTCAGAAGCTTCACTGTGGACAGTGAACTCTTTATTATTCAGAAATGCAGCCCTCATAATAAATCATTTATATTCACCACTGTGATTAAGTCTAAGCATTAATGTCACTTGACACAAGCAAATCAGTAGAAAATCACTGTCCAGAACATGATGTACCTACAGAAAAGCAAAACCAGTCTGTTTGACAGAAGCAATGTAAGTGCACCAAATCCTAGAGATTCTGTACCTTGTGCAGTGCAACATAAAAACACTGGTCCATCAAAACAACTAAGAGTCAGACATATCAGAAAAAAAAAAAGCATATAAATCCAAAGGCTTGGATTAGTTTACCAATCAGTTTAATTTCGAGGTTCTTCTATTTCTTCTCTCATCAGCCACCTCTCACAGCCTTGGAAGTCATTCCCTTTATTTTCATAGAGCATATGGGAGGGCCTGGTGCCATCTAGGAAGGAAACAGACAAGCAGTTCACAGTTATCTTCTGTGTCACGAGCTGCTGCACATTATAAAGTTCTCTGCACTGCTCACTGCCACAATATGCAAGCAGGCACACAGCTCCAACACAGTTCACACATCCTTTGCTCTGTACTTGAAAGCAAAATGAGTAAGTAGTGAAAGGAACAAGCAAAACTGCCACTTCTCAATATCAGCATATTAACTAAGTGTCAATGTTTGGGGTTTTTTCCTTTTTTTTTTTTTTTTTTGGAAGGGAGAGAGTTTGTTTTGCTTTTTTGAAAAGGGACTATGTCCTCTTTTATGCATCAGAATGTGATTAGCTATTGGGCATTTTCTATTCCTAGAAATGATAAATGTTTGGAGTTGGAAGGGACACTAAGGATCACCAAGTTCCAACCCCCCTGCCATGGGCAGGGCCACCAACCTCCAGGTCTGGTTGCTAGATAGGTTGCCCAGGGCTCCATCCAACCTGGTCTTGAACATCTGCAGGGACAGAGCATCCACAACCTACCTGGACAATCCAGCACCTCACCGCTCTCTCTGTAAAGATCTTCTAATCTGTCTAATCTAAACCTTTCCTCCTTCAGCTTAAAACCATTTCCCTTTGTCCTATCACTACCTATCAGACTAAAAAGTTGATTCCCCTCCTGTTTATAATCCCCTTTAAAATCACATGGAAATGATTTATAGACATCATCATGTCTAAATGCTGACAAAGAGGGGGAGAGGGAATAAGGGAGAAAAAAAAAAAGCAGTATGAATTGCAATCTAGTTCCTCTTCTCAGATCTTTATCACAGTAAAAATGAAATCCTCATTAAACTAAAGAAGTGTAATTGCTTCTCATCAGCTTTCTGAAAAACACGTCCATGTTTTCAGGCATACACCACCTGGCCCTACACAACTTACATAACGGTCTGTTTTGCAAAAGCAGTACCTCAAAAATACTCTGCAGAAAACTCATTTGCTCTTGAATGAAACATTTTTACCGTATGATATATTTCCATATCAAAGGGGCAAAGGAAATAAAGCACCATCTTCAGAATGAGAGTGTAAATTTCTCTTATAAGTCTGCAGACATCACCTTTGATATTTCTGTGCAACTTCAGCAGAACTACAGAACACACATCTTCACGTCTCAACTGAAGAGAACTGTGTAGGACACGTTACTTCCAGCATCACTGCAATTAGAAGCTAAACCCTGCAGATTGCAATATCTGTTGGTTGTCCATCACCTACAACCTCTACTTGGAGAATGTAGAAATTTGGCTAGAGAAAAGAGAAAGAGAGAAAGAAATCAGACTAATGACAATAACTGTGAAACAGAAGATAATTTTGAGGATGCTAGAAATTCAATACTTTTTTTTTTTTTTTTTTTAATTACTTTTTTAAAACACCCATAACAGGTAGGATGAGACACTAAAAGAAATTCTACTTCCAAAGGACTGGGCAAGATAAGTAGAACATCGGTCTGTTGTCAGTTTTACTGACTCTTGCACAGTTAGTGACATTTTGCCTCACTCTCTACATGTTAAATTGATTATGCTAAATTAAACATTGAAAAGTTCATCAAGCATAAGATAATTTTTATGAGGAACATCAAAGGGTTTTTAATGTTTTTGAAGTCAGATTTATCGCTTTCTTTCAAAGAAAATAATAATAATCAAATGATTAAACCTATAACCTTCATAAATAATTAGTTCTTTGATGTAAAGGGTCAAACTACTTATATTAAAGAGCATACGCATGGATCAGAAGTCACTTTTTCCGTAGTCTGCAGGTTACAAGAAAAGAAAAATTGCCATACTGGAAAATAAACAGGTCCTTGGTCCACTACCCTGCTTCCCTTGCATTTGACTGGCAGACAGAACACAGAATTTAAGCACACACAATTCATCCTACTCCTAAGGTGTTCTTTCAGCAACCGGTTGTTTTAGAGATGCTCAAGTCAGAATTTACAACAAACCACTATTTTACTAAGGACAAAGGGAGCTGGCCTCCTCCATAGAATGACCCAAGTATAATTTTGGCATGCAATTGTGGGAACGTAAGAAAAAACTGCACGGAGCAGCAGCTGCGGAGCAAGATAAGTGGCATGAGAACCAAGGACACCTTCAGAAGAAGAAAGAACATCTCACGGCTCTGATTGGCTAAGCACCTGTGTGAACGGTTGGAGAGTGTTTTGCAGAATGCTCTGTTAACATGTATAAATAGAGTAGTGCTTAACAATAAAGCAGACTAATAGCTTTTAACCACATTGGTGTGCTGTTATGTCTCTAGCGCGTCCTGAGAGTCCAGAGACTTCCCCACATTTGGCGCCCGAACAGGGACCCTCCGTGGGACGGTTCGGGGAAGTGGACAACGGCAGGACGGTCGCGACAGAGGTTGGCACCGTGTTGCGGTAGCTGGATTAGGCACCGACGTAAGTGTTGCGGTTAGCTGGAAGCGGGGTCGCGACCCGCCCTCTGTATCCACGATGGAGTGGGAAGCTGCGGAGAAACTGCCGTTAAATATTCTCTCTAAGAGAGGGGAGCAGTCATCTCCTAAAGGCATGACCGAGACCCTGGTGCATTGGGCTCAGAAGAAGGGACATTTGTCAGAAGTGGCGCTGATATTCAGCGTCGATGAATGGTGTGATATTGGGGACTGCATGTGGAAATCAGTCATTAATGGTGGAAAGGAAGAAAAAATATTGCGGCCCCTTGACCCCTTGTGGAGGTCTATTATTAACTCTTTGCAAGCTATGCAAGCCGAGCGACAGGCAGCCACTGCAGCTATGCAGGCACTGGCCGGCACAGCAACTAATTGGGCTTCAGAGTTTGACGTGCCTGTTCGGGGTATCGCACAGCCTGTGTGTTCCTTGGCGGGTCAAGTAAAAGCATCGGTAGAGGCAGCAGCTCCTGATCTTTCAAATGACACTGCTACTGAGTCATCTGCAGTATTGCAGCAGGAAAAAGAGGCTATATCTGACATCACCCCTGATGGACACTGCCAGGAGCAGCCTCCTGCAAAATCAGAGAGCGTCGGTGAGGGTGAGGGATTAGAAAAACTGGATTGCAAGGTTGAAATATTAACAGAGCGATTATGTAATCTGGAAATCTGTATGTGGCAAAAAAGAGATACGGGGCCTGACCGAGGCTCTCAACTAGTGCCTTCTACGGGTCCTGACCTACCGATAGTGCCTTTTGCTCCACCGACTCATCCGGCAGCGTCGCCCGGCTGAACTCCGGAGAGCTCGTTTCGCGCGCGCCCGCACCATTCTGCGGGACAGGGGGTGAGCGGTCGGGGTCTGTGCGGAGTTCACTGGCGAGGGAGCAGCCGGTAAATCTTGCAGCGTTACAGTTAGCTAACGTTTCAGAATCAGCCTGTATCTACCTCGGCATTAGCTGCCTTTCTCAAATGGTAAAGCAAAAATGTTCCTAAATTTCCAAAAACCAGATTCTCTTTCTATGGAGAGTTTTGGGACAAAATTGGCGCAAAACTCCGGGAGGTTTTTTTTTATTACTATGACAGCATGGCTGCTAAACTTTTATCTGTTTGGAACCAAATAATGGAAGGGCTTAAACAAATTCGACAAGGAAGAATTTCTTCCGATTATTCCCCATCGCCCTCCCTCCCACCCCCGCCGCTACCCCTCGGTGCAGAAAGCAGCCCTGGTCCGGATTCGATCCGCAGCTCCGACACCACCCCTGACCGCGTCTTCTACACATGCCCTTTTCCATCTCTACAATACAAGCAGATTGACAGTAGATGCAAGGAGAAAATCAGGTAAAGCCTCCTCCCACATAGCTCATAATGCTTTTAGAGGTTTGGGTGAAAGAAAACATTGGGAATTCTTCAAAAACCATGCTCTCAACAACTGGATTTTCTTTTAGCAAGTTCCTGTTGATTCCTTCAGAAAATACTTGTAACAAAGAACTTTTCACAGCGGGATCTGAACTCTCGTGCAGAGCTAGGAACTTGTATGTATTAATCCCAACTATTACTTTTACTGTTTTTCTACAATGCTCAAGTGCTAAGTCCAAAAAGCAACCTTAAATAGATGTTTTACAATTGATGCAGCTTGCCTCACCCCGAGTCAGGCTGAACGTACCACGGGCATCCCAACACACGACGGTCACAAGCTGCGCACGAAGCAAGCGCGGAGCAGCAGGGTACAGCCATCACGTCCAAAGGGGATCTCAGGCGGGGAGAGACGCCCCCAGAGCAGGGCTGCAGCCCGCAATACCTCCAGCCCCCACAACGGGATTCCCCGCCCCAGCAGCAGCCCTAGGAGCTCGATGCCACCGCAGCTCCGAGGAGCCCCGCGCCCACCGGCCCCGCCGATCCCAACCCACCGGCCACGGACACCATCTGGAGCCGAGCGGGAACCGAGCGCACGGCAGAGCCACGAGGGGCGGACAAAGATGGGCACCGCTCCGACCCCTCACATCCCGCCACGTGACCGCGCGACCTGGCCGTCACCTGGGCAGGGCGGGGCGCGAGCCCTCCTCGCCGCCATTTTACTCGAGGGAAAGGCGTCTCAGCCCTCACCGGACAGCCGTGGGGGGAAGCCGGCAGCCGCCATTTTGAGAAAGGGCACGGCAGGTCCGGACTGGTGGGGAGGCGTGCTGCCGTGCTGGAGGGCGGTGCTGAAGAGTGGGTGAAGCCATTGAGGAGCCATATTGGGTGCGGGAACGCTGCTGGTACAGGCGGTGTGTTTGCATCGCAGACGGACGGAGCTTGTCTGTGGAAAAAACGCTTGGTGCAGCGCGAGTGCTGTTGGCGATATTTATGCCAAAGCGACCTTTTACAGGATCCACATCCGGGGAATGGCGGTTCTCAGTACATCTCTCCAGGCCCAAATCCCTCGTCCTCTAGGCATTGATACAAGATGCAGTGATACTGCTAAGCAGTGGATGCACAGCCCTGTAGTTTGCTTAGAAAGCAGGAGGAGTCCTGCGACAGATAGTGAAACAGGTTGGATTACCAATTGGGATGGATATATAAGCCTAAGGACCAATATGTTAATTTAGCAAATGGATGATGTACTGGCCCTGGATACCAGGCGGATAAGGAGTCAGCCAAGTCTGCGGAAGTGAGTCTGGCTATCAAGGCACAGAGCTGACTGAGCATGAGTGAAGACTGGGTCCAAGCAGTGGTCGCAGTGAGGAAGACCACTGACCTCATCCAGAGGGTCTCAGGACCACTGCCACAAAGAGATGGAGCTGTGCAAGGAGGTGGAAGCCAATGTTAATGGTACTGGGGGAAGTACTGAATACATATGTACTGCCCAGGAAAGTCTTTGCATATGTAACACAAGTTGTGTTAGGTTAGCTGAAGGTCTTTTGTACACATGATGAGGTGGAAGGATCTCCTCATGCATCTGGAGCTGAGAATAAAGAATGCCTGCTAACACCTCCATTAGTTCAGGAGCCATGTATGCACACAATGTGGTGTGGGCAGGAGGCCACTCCTCAGGTGGCAACCCGAACTGGTCTATCCTGAACTTTCTTGGTTTTTGAGGTAATTACTGGTCTTATTTCTAGAGGATCTGAGGTTTCCAGATCTTCTAGTGGGGCTTTTGTTGTATTGATTTTCCCTGTATTTTTTGATTCAAGCAGGATCTGAGGATCCTATTGATCTGAGTCGTTTACTTCCTCTAATAACATAGCTCTTCATTTTAGAGGGTAAATACCATTTGAAGATGGGGCAGTTTGCCCTGTCAGAAATGTAATTTTGTTTTCCAGTTGTCTGACATGAGCTTTAAAAAGCTCATTTTCCTCTTTCAGTTCTTCCTCACAGGAATTATATTCATTAATAGTTAGTGCTGTGTGTAGGGTGCATGTGTAGCATAGACATGAGGGGCAGTGACTGCCATGGTCAGATGGGTGTACCGCTGCCATTGGGTGTCTCTGCACAGCCGTTTGCTGCACATTGCAGTGGGAGGGCTCCCACCTGCTCCTTTCCCCGGTGGAGGAGGGGTCTTGTGAAACTAGAGAAGAACTTTGTAAATCCCACCTTGGGTCCTGTTTGTTCCATGGCCACACAATGTCCCATGTCACTTCTGTGACACCAGGCATCTCCTCTCATGCCTT
This sequence comes from Chrysolophus pictus, assembly GCA_037305975.1. NCBI lineage: Eukaryota > Metazoa > Chordata > Aves > Galliformes > Phasianidae > Chrysolophus > Chrysolophus pictus. Next base: position 35,683,139 of record CM074581.1, on the reverse strand, counting down.
GCTCTTCTCCTGGACACTCTCCTCTAACTTTGTCCTTTTCAGCAAGCTAATAGCACAAATGAAAGGGAACTCATAGACATGATGGAGAACACATTTTAACATGGTCTGATGGTGACAGTGTTACCTGAAATGTAACAATCAAGGTGGGAAACACACTCAGGATGTATGTTTAGAGGGGAGACATGGTTTCTTTTCCATACAGCACAAACCAAGCACGCCTCCTGCTATTTGTGCAAGGTTTTCATGCATCCAGCACTGCTTTACTCTGCCTTGTTAATACTGAACAAACAGCCACTGCATACATATCCATAAGGTTAAGCAACTGTATCCTCCAACAGCACCAACGGCTCCTGGGAGTCCTGTGAAACATCACCACGGGGCTGCTGCTCCTCTGTGCCCTGCTGCATGAGTACAGACCAGTAAGAACCAGTAGGAACAAGTAGAAATGAGTAAGGCTGCAGATCAGTAGAAATCAATAAAATCAAGTAGGGAGCCTTAAAGGTCTACTTGAGTCACCAATGGCAGAGAATTCTACAGTCCTGTAGGCACCAGTTCAGTCCAGCAGGGACCAGTTCCAGCCAGTGGGGACCAGTCCAGGATGGTAGGGACCAGTACCAGCTGGTAGACACCAGTTCAGACCAGTAGGCACCAGTTCAGGCTAGTAATCACCAGTTCGGGCCACTAGGGACAAGTACAGAGCAGCAGGAGGCCCTTCTCTGACCAATACAGACCTGTATGGACCACAAGGGTATTCTACAGACCAGTTTAGACCACTGAAAACCAGTAGGGATTAGTAGAAACTACCATAAGCCAGTAGGGTCCAGTACATACTGGTAGGGAACACTGTAGTCTTTCCCCTTCCTTAAACAGACTAGACCAGCAAGGACCAGTATGGACTGGTAACAACTGTAGGCCTGTAGGAAGCAGTACAGAGCACGAGGGAGCCCACACTGACCAGAACAGACCACTATAGAGCCAACCAGTATGGACCAGGGGACAATGGGAGAAGATAGGGACATTGAGAGAGAACGGGGACAATTGGAGGGGATGAGGGGACACTGGGAGGGGATGGGGACATTGGAAGGAGACACGGAACAATGAAAGAGGATGGGGACACTGGGAATGAACAAGGGACACCAGAAGGGATTGAGGACACCAGGTAATGGAATCTCCATCCCCTTTGATACCCAAGTGTCCCCCCAGTGTCTCCTGGACATGGTGTAGGATATGCTGAGGGTGACACAGGAAAGCCACCTTGTCCCTTGCCTGGCCATTGTCATCATCCTCAGCCAGGTGGCCCTGTGGGCTGTGGAAAAATCCAAGGGCCACCTGGCTACCACCGTCAACCATCAGTATCATAAAAAGTCCCACTAGCACCCCCAGCCTGGACTACTGCCACCAACACCACCAGTGCCACCAAGGCCAGAAAAGCCACTCATGCTGCTTCCACCGTTAGGGAAGTGTTGGAGGAGGCTACATGGGGATGGCAGAAGGGGCAATGCCCCTAAATGTTTCTGCTAAGGATCTCGAGATTGTCCCCAAGAATACCCCCAAGTAATGGGGGACACTGTGGGGGCACGCCGAGACAGCACTGGGGACACTAGGGAGGTGTCAGGACAAAATTAGAGTCACCATTGAAGCTGTGATGAGGAAAAGCTGAGGACATCCTGGGTGTCTGGGGGACATCAGGAGCTATTGGGGACATCAGGGGACACTGGGGGTGGTGGGTGGTCAGGAGATGAGGAGGAAAAGTGGAAAAATAACCCTCAAAATGAGGAAAAAACTCTGGAAAAAGGAGAATCTATCTCCCGGAAAATCAGAAACGGAACTGAACCCGACATGCTCCCACACCACATGTTTCCAGCCAATCGTCCTCTGGCTCTGCAGGAAGCTTTCCTTTCCCTTTGCAATTCCCTGCGGCAGAGCCCAGCCCCGTTTTGGATTCACTTTCCTTCTTTTCACTGTCACCGAGGTCGGCTGAATCCCCACTCCAGTATCCACAGGGATGGACCCATAGGTCCCCAGCCTCAGATTTAACGATATTTTCCCCATTTTGTGGAAAATTGCCTCAAAATAAGCTGTTTTAGTAATCTGTTTTAGTACTTATTACTATATATTTTCTGCTATAGCACTAATTGCTGCTAACTGCATTAATTTGTTGGAGTTTGGGTTTTCTGTGCAATCCAGCCTGAAAGCAACGACCTTGGGACCGGCATTTGTCACCCCACTGCCACCACCCATGTGGACACAGGATATCACCAAGGCCATCGGCCCCTCTGAGGTGAGGCAGAGTGCGGAGCTGTCCTGGGGGTGGGGACAGGGGGTGGTGGGGGGACAAGGGGTCAGGGGGTGACAGAAGGGGGGACAAGGGGACATGGGGCAGGGAGTGGCAGAGGGAACAAGGGGTGGCAGAAGGGGACAAGGGACAGGAGGTGGCTGACCAGACAAGGGGACAGGTTGGGAGGTGACAGCAGGGAGGGGAGGACAGGGGACAGGGAGTGGCAGAGGGGACCAGGGGACAAGGAGTGGCAAAGGGGGCAAGGGGACAGGAAGTGGTGGGGGGACAGGGATGGTGACTGAGGGGACAGCAGCTGATGGTGGCAGCATAGTGGGGAGGGATCAGAGAGGATGGGGTGGCTGGCCATGACCTGGAGACATGGGGACCAGGAGACAAGGCTTGGGGCTATCATCAGGAAGATGGACCTGGTAGGGACCTGGTGGGGATAAAGCAGAGACAATACAGAGGTCTTGGGAGCACCACCACTCACATGTTCTCATCCACAGGTGTCCCCAGAGCTGCTGCAGCCCCTGGTGACTGTAGTGGCCACCTTGGGCAAGTTGGGGGCCATCCCTGGTGACATCTCCCTGCAAGGGAACATGGGTTCACTGCGGGCCAGGCTGCTGACCTTCAGCTCTGGTGTGCGCAGAGCCATGGTGCACCCAGATGGCGATGCCACCCGCCTCCGACGCGCCCTGGGGACATCCAAGGAACAGCCTGGTGCCCCCACAGCCATCACTGACTCGTGGCAGAAGGCAGTGATCACAGTGAAGGACATCTGGGCTGAGCTGCAGGAGGATGCTGCATGCCTGAGGGATGCCTGTGGGAATGTGGCCACTGCCAAGACTGCCACTGAGGCCACCAAGGGCCACTTGGTGGAAGCGATAACACGGGAGGACAAAGCACACAAAGGGTTGATAGCTGCCACCAGAGTGGTGCCTTTGTCCTCAGAGGTGGCTGACGTCACAGAGGTGGTGGCAGCCCATGATATGTGGGTGGCAGAGGCCAGGGAAGGGCTGCAGGCAGCCACCAAGGCTACCGAGGAGGTGGCAGCGGCGGTGGTGGCAGCAGTGGCAGCCAAGGAGAGGGGACAACATGCGGCAGTGGCCCATGGGCTCCTGGTGCAGTTGGTAGCCGCCTGTATGGGGGCCTATAACTACTATAGTCATGTGGAGCACTGTGTCAGGGACATCAAGGCCATGGTGAGTGTCACTACTGGAGATGATGGCCCTGATGTCCCCAAGGTCACTCAGGGGGACATGGGTATTCCCAAGGAGCTAGCAGAGATAGTGGTGGTGGCCGAGGCACTGTGGGATGCCAGCGCCCGCCTGACCCAGGAACACCTCTTGGGGACACTGCGGGGTGTTCGGAGCCTGCTGGCCACCTTCAGTGTCACTGAGGCCACCAAGGTCACCCAGCGCTGCCAAGAGGCCACCAACGCCCTCCCTGGGCTGCTGCCACCGGGGCTGTGATAGGGGACAAACACATGCATCAGGGACCAGTGGTACCAACACCACCTTGAGGTCATGGAGACAGCAGATGGGGCCTTCCAACCACCATCAGAGTGAGGGCTGTCACAAAATGTCACCTCAGTGTCACCTCCATGCATTCCCTCAACACCTCCAGGGACAGGGATGCCACCACTTCCTGATAAAAATGGAAAAACAGTTTTGTTTTATAAAAATTATTTTGTTTTATAAAAATGGTTTTGTTTTATAAAATGTTATCACATGACAATGTTCTGGCTCCATGTCACTTTATCCCTAATGTCAGCAGGATATCCTATGTCAACAGGATCCTCATACATCTCATCCTGTGTCCCCTTCTCATGTCTATCCTCCTGTTCCTCTCCAGGTCCCTATGTATCACCTTCTACTGTGTCCCTTTGACATCCCTTTTATGTCCCTATATGTCACTTCTGCTGTGTCCCTTCCATTTTGCTTCCCAGTGGGCCCATGAGGGTTCCTGGTGTCCCCAAAGACATCTCAACCAGACAAAGGGGTCCTAGCGTCCCCATGGGCAGCTCCTGGTGTCCCCATTGTTGGTTCTGAGATCCCCAAAGCTACCATAACAACAAAAGGGAATTTCCATGGGTGTCCTGGTATCTCCAAGGCCACCATGGTCATGTCCCTGTCACCTCCTATGTGCATCACCACATGTACCCCCTCTTGAAATGGGATGAAACTGGAGACCTCCAGACCTTGCAGGAAGGTGGCGGCCCCCAGCCACCAAAATCAACAAGTGTGGTCCAAGAGTGGTCCTGTTACATCCTGCCACAGGCCAGGGGTTCCTGGAGTCACTGAAGTGACATTGAGGGGTCTTGAGGGGCTGCCAGGGAGACAAGACGGAAAGGCTGGATAAGGAGCTCCAGTCTGCAGGTCTGCAGGGGTCGCTGCAAACCCTGGGACCCCAACTCCTGTGGGACTCCCCGAAAAAGACAGCACCCCTAAGAAGTCCCCAACACCGAGGGGATCCCCTCACATCCCACAGGACCCCTCAATCTGCATGGGACGCCTGTGACCCTTCCAAAATTCCGCAGTGCCAGTGGGATTCCGCACATCCTCCCAAATACAATAAGCCCACCTGAAAAAAGGCAAAACCTATGGGAGCCCACAGACCCTCCCAATCCCTATAGCACTTCCCCCAATAAAAAAAAAAAATAAATAAAAAAAAGAAAAGAAAAAAAAAAAGAAAAAAAAAAGCCCAGAGAGAACACAATGGGACTCCCCAAACTTCCCAACCTCAATAAGACCCCCTCCAAATAAATAAATAAATAAATAAATAAATAAATAAATAAATAAATAAATAAAATCAGAATAGGAGCCCTTGGAGTCCCCAGTCCCAATGGGAGACCTCCAACCCTCCCAACCCCAATAAGACACTCCCTCAAAAAATCAGTACCCCTAAGAGCCCCTAACCTCTATGGGATGCCTCCTTTATATCACTCTAATGGGACCCAAAATTCCTCCCATGCTCTCCTGATGTCTCTTGGCGTCTTTGGTACACACAGCATCTCCTCATTGTTCCCTCCCGGTGGTTCGGCGCCCCCATGTCCCCTTGGACCCTGTGCAAGAAGCTCTGGGACCCCAATATCACCCTCAGTTTCCCCTTTGTTCCCTCTCCAGTGGCTCTGGGATCCCAATGCAGAAGTCATCACTGAAAAATCACAACTGTGTTTCTTCATCAGCAACTTCAGTTGAACCCAGAACTTTCTCACACCTCCATTAGAAATAAAACAAGCCACAAGTTGATTGGCTGCTGAGACTTTAAACGCAGAGACCTGTACACCTTCCAGGGAGGGATGCCTGGCAAGAGATTAAACAACCGTGTCTTGCTTTGCAGGTCACCAACTCATTCACTCATCATACCAGAAAGTGGTGGAGAAAGGGGGAAAAACTGCTTCCCCCAAACTCACTGTAAATGACAGTAACTTTGGTTAAAATAAAATAGTCCTTTTTTCTTTTTTTTAAGGAGAGAAAACTTAGCATGAACGTGCCAGGAAGGGTGGAAGCAAAAAGCTTTAGAGCACCGAAGCTAACACAGCACTGCAGCTGGCATGGCTTTGCCCCACACAGCACTACTTCAAAGAGCATCTCATGGCCAGAAAAGGCAGAAGTGCTTTAAACGTATACCAGTAGAAAATAACGAAAAGTCTTAATTAAAAACGCATTTCTGTCCTCTTTCGTGTTTCTACACAGCGTTCTGCACTCAGATACGAGGGAAGGACAAAGACGGCCGGGCCCGCAGCAGGCGCAGGGCACACACAGCAGCACTCCTGCGGAGTCACTTCGCCCCTCCGCGGCGCGGCCATCCGCTCCTCACAGCGCTCCGCCGGGAACCCTCTCGCAGCCTGAGCCCGGGGGCACGGAGCAGCGAGCGGGGCACCTCCTGGCACCGCTCTCACAAGACTCGGGAGCCGCTCCGGGCGCTCAGGAGGCCCTCAGCCCTCCTCGTGGGAGCGGACGAAGGCTGCTGCGGGCGCCGCAGTGCGGCCGTTCGTTCCGTTTGTCCTCTCAGGAAAGGAGCGGCGGGACACGGCCTGAGGCGGACCGGGGCCGCGATACAGCGGGTATCTCGGCCCTTCCGGGGGCTGCGAGCGGAAGCGACGCTATGCCGGGGGGCGGGGCAGTCCCTGGCGCAGCCCCCACCCCCTCTCCTTCTCAGCCCCTCCTCCCTCCTCCGCCACCTGAGCGCTCGGCGCGCCGTTCCCGCTCCGGTACCAAACCACCGCCCCCCGGCCAGACCCGATCCAAAGCGCGCCCCCGCGCGCGGCTACTTCCGCGGACGTCACCTCCGGCCCCCGGCCGGCTACTTCTGTGGACGTCACCTCCAGCCCCGTCTCCGGAGGGAGATGCGTCACGGGGCGGGGGAGGGCCGCGGCGGTCTCGCTATGGCCGTTAGCGGTGGCCCTGCTGCTGCCGAGCGTTGCTGGTGCGGAGTAACGGTACCGGACTCGGCAGGATCCGCTCGGCGCGCTGCTGCCGTGCCAGGGGGCGGTTTCTCCATTTGAGGTGGAGGACGTCGGCGGCGGGGAGAGGCCTGTGAGGTGCCGTGCCGCGCCGCCTCTTCTTGCCACGACCCAGGGCTGGCGCGGAGGGCGCAGCAGTGCCAGGCCCGTTAGGCAGCGGCACGCTGCTGCAGCCTGCTCGTAGCGCACCTCACGGCGCTAATGACCCGCAAGAGACGGCAGGATTCCCTGAACGCCCCACCCACGTGATGGCGGAGGTTTTGCTTTTCCCTCACCACCGGGTGCTGGTGTAACCGTGCAGCGGGCAGCAGTGAGGGCCCAGAGCTGCTGCAGAGGCAAATCTGGGTGCGAATTGGGGCAGAGCTTGGAGGACTGGCTCTCCGTGCAGCCAAGTCAAGGTTCAGATCAGGTGTGGCTCAGAATAATCCCTAAGTACAAACAGTGCTGCATGTTCTCACGTTACTGACTTCTCGTCAATGCTGTTTTTCTTTTAACCGTGTCAGAAGCACAAGAGGTGCCTGTGTCTGCATATGTTCAAGCTTTGGGGGAGCAGAATTATTCCCTCAGATCATCTGGTTGTGAAAGACTGCCACAGTGGGTAGTTAGTACCACATGCAACTTCTTTTCCTCCCAAATGGAGCATTCACTTATTAAGTTCACTGAAATGCAAACACAGAGACTGCAGAAGCTGTTAACATTGCCTTCTTCAGCCCCACTGCTGAGGTCCTCTCTGTTCTGATGTCAATTTTTTTTAGTTCAACCAAATTAATCAAAGCTCCTGGGCTGCGGAACTCAATTATCAGAGAAGTGCGTTTCAAACTAACAGCTACATTACAGATCAGCAGAGGCCAACAGAATTCTTACTGCATGACTTGTTTCTCCATTCAGTGCTTTTTAAAGCCAAGGAAGCCCAGCATCATTCCTTTCCTCTTAAGAGTTCCATTTTGAGGACTCTTCCAGACAAGCCTGAGGAGAAGAGTTCCTGCAATTCCCGCTCATTAACATTTCAGAAGAAAGTCTGTTTGATTAAGGCACAATTCCTCCCAGAAATCTGAATTTCAGGAACACAGCTAAGGGCTGAGGGAGATGAGAGCTTCATAAAGAGAGAGGGCTAGGGAGAAAAAAAAAGGAGGAAGTCTTTTGAACAAACATGATCTTTGCCTACAGAAAACCCTCTCCTTTCTCTCTTACTGACACTTACTGCCTATGTGAGCTCAGTGCAGTTCTAGCTAGCCTGCTGCTATTGTCATCTGAGGATAAAGCTTCAGGCTTATGAAGATTAAATGTATTTTTTTCTTAACACATGGAACATATACTATAAAGTATATGTGTATGATATATGTGTTCATGCTGAATACATGATATTCATTAGGCCAAAAAAGGAAAAAATGGAGGAATTTACATCAAGTTTTTAGCTACATTGTCTGAAATACAAGTATGCAGAAGTCATCACAGAAAAATCTTAATTGTGTCTCTTCATCAGAAACTTCAAGTAAACACAAAATGTTTTTTATGTCTCCATTAGAAATAGAAGAAAAATAGGAAAAATAAATCTTAAGCTGATTGGTTGCTGAGACAGCAATGACTTTATACACAGAGGTCTGTACAGCATCCCCCAGGGAGGGGTGTCTGGCAAGAGATTTTATACCAGCTTTTGCAGGTCATCAACTTGTTGTCTAGAAAGTTGTTTCTAGTTGTACTAGAAAGAGGTGGGGAAAGGAGACAAGTCATTGTCCCCAAACTCACTGTAAACGGCAGTAACTTTAGTTAAAATAAACTAAAAAGGTAGACAGAACTTTGTCTCCTTTATTAAAAGATTCAGGACAAATTTAAAGGGCATGGGAAGGGGAAAGGGAATGGGGACATCATTCCCCAAAAGAGAAGCGGGGCTGCATAGGGCAGACAGTGGATTCTGAGGTGGTGGTGTATAAATAAAGGGCAACAGTCAGTTGTTAAGTTCTCCACTCACGGTCATGCACACAGGGTCTTGCATCCCACAGCTATCAGGACTGGACACTTAATAGGTCTTAATAACTTGTGAGCATGCTGGGCTAGCCGCATGGAAAGGCACGCCTGTTCGTGGGATTGCTTTTGCTCAGGGACCTGGGGACATGGGATGGGTAGTGTGGAAGGATGGGGATGTCCATTGTGTACCTCATGGTGATTTGATGCTGGGTGAGAACAGCCAGTAATCTAAATTATATGATGTTAAATTACTACATAATACCGCATGTCATACTATTATTATTATATGCCTTGTTAACAGCAGTACGGTAGGAATTACCCAGGTTAATAAAGAATGAACTCCACTGGAACCAGAACTGGCTTCTGCATGCAGCAACCCGACACTGTGAATCATACCTCCCGTACTGAAGGACTGTTATGACAGATGAAATCCAAAGTTATGAACTAAGTGAATGCTGTGGACAATGTACATTATTGGCTGATAAATTATGAGAATAATATATGTGTATATACATAAAAAAGCAAGATCTGTGATGGTAATTAGTTAGGATGTGTAGAAAATGTGGAACCTGAGCATGATGTAAATGGTATGGAAATAAGGAGTGGATATTGTCACAGTTTCAGCTGAGACAAAGTTCTTTTCTTCAGAGTGTCTGGTACGATGCTATGTTTTGGCTCTAGCAGAAAAACTATGTTGATAACACATCAATGTTTATAGTTGCTGCTAAAAAGTTTTGTGTAGAGCCAAGTCCATTTACAGTGAAGGGCCCAAGTTGCTGTGAGGGAACAGAATGAGAACAGATGAACTGGCCAAAGGGATATTCTGTACCCTATAGCATCAAGTAAAATATATATTTATTTCTTACAATTACTCTTTCCTTTTTCTCTAACTCAGTGTATAGATTTATCTCAATCCATGAGTTCTACTTTGACTTTTAAAATTCTCTCCCTCATCCCACAGGGAAGGAGGAGAGTGAGTGAATGACCACATGGTGCTGAGCCACTGCGAGGTTAAACCACAACACCCTGTTGCGCTGCCAGACAAGCTGCTGCTCTGGGGCCTCATTGCTGTGTGGTAACAAAGTTGACCTGCAACACCACACCTGTGGGACCCGATAGCACTAAGGTCAGCACCCCGCTGTGCTAATAAAAAAAATCCTTACAAACATCTTATCAAGATTTACTGTACATTTATTCTTAACACATGGAGTATATAGTATAAATATTTCATACTGAATGACATTTACTAAGCTAATGACAGTACTGACAACTAGTGATGATAGTGGAAGACAGGTCATAATACACATGATAATGACTCTCAGCAACATACAGTGAGGTGTTAAGACACAGAACGATACATGATGGATGACAATACACGATGATATGCAACACTGACTTGTGACAACAGATGATGACACATCATGACACACAAAAACATGTGATGTTGAGTCACAGTGATGGATGATTACACATTTTGATGCGTCTTGACATTCAGTGATGACTCAAAAAGACAAATGATGATATGTCATGACGTATAATGACACTTGACAATAATTTGGGATTGGTGGACTTTAAAATGTCATGACATGTGATGACAGGTAATGACAACTCATGATGATGGACAATGATATGTCATGAGACAAGATGACATAATTTTGTCTCATGACAACAGATAACACAAATGATACACTAGATTGATGCATGACAATGGATGGCACACAATGATGGATGACAACAATTCATGATGTGACAACACACAACAATGAGTTTTGAATATGAATGGCAACACATGATGATTTGGAGCAGAGTGGTTGGCAAGCTGTACAGGAGAGAAGTATCATAGAATCATAGAATGGACTGGATTGAAAAGGACCATAACAATCATCTGATTTCAAGCCCCCTGTGGTGTGCAGGGTCGCCAGCCAGCAGACCAGGCTGCCCAGAGCCACATCCAGCCTGGCCTTGAATGCCTCCAGGGGTGAGGCATCCACAACCTCCTTGGGCAACTTATTCCAGTGTGTCACCACCCTCTGTGTGAAAAACTTCCTCCTAATATCTAGCCTAAACCTCCCCTGACTCAATTTAAAACTGTTCCCCCTTGTCCTATCACTATAAAGCCTTGTAAACTGTTGTTCCCTCTCCTGTTTATATGCTCCCTTCAAGTACTGGAAGGCCACAATGAGGTCCCTCTGGAGCCTTCTCTTCTCCAAGCTAAACAAGCCCAGTTCCCTCAACCTTTCTTCATAGGAAAGGTGCTCCAGCCCTCTTGATCATCTTAGTGGCCCTCCTCTGGACCCGCTCCAAGAGCTCCACGTCCTTCCCGTGCTGGGGGCCCCAGGCCTGGACGCAATACTGCAGATGGAGCCTCACAAGAGCCGAGTAGAGGGGGACAATCACCTCCCTCTCCCTGCTGGCCACCCCTTTTTTAATGCAGCCCAGAACACAGTTGGCCTTCCAGGCTGCAAGCACACACTGCTGGCTCTTGTCCAGCTTCTCATTTACCCCTCCATTGGCTGCTCTCAAGAAATTCCTCCCCCAGTTTGTATAAATAGCTGAGACAGCCCCAGCCCAAGTGCAACACCCTGCGCTTGGCCTTGTTGAACTGTATTAGGTTTACGTGGGCCTACTTCTCCAGCCTGTCCAGGTCCCTCTGGGTGGCTTCCCTTCCCTCCAGTGTATCGACTGCACTGCTCAGCTTGGCGTCATCTGCAAACTTGCTGGGGGTGCATTCGATGCCATCGTCTGTCATTGATGAAGATGTTGAAGAGCACTGGTCCCAAGACCGACCCCTGAGGGACACCGTTTGTGACCGGCCTCCAACCTGACACAGAACCACTGATCACAACCCTTTGGCTGCGTCCAACCAGCCAATTCCTAATCCATCAAACAGTCCATCCTTCAAATCCATACCTCTCCAATTTAGAGAAAGGATGTGGTGAGGAACCATGTCAGAGGCTTTGCAGAAGTCCAGGAAGATAACATTCATCGCCCTTCCCCCGTCCATCATTGCTGTCACTCCACCATAGAAGGCCACCAGATTGATCAGGCAAGATCTGCCCTTCGTGAAGCTATATGTATATATTTAAAAGAGTAGAAAAGTATATGCTTATATGTACTTAACTGGAGAAGAAAAATAACAGTAATAAAGATTTTCCTGCTTCCGAGATAAAAGGACTAAATGAGAGGCAGGAAGTATGTATGGACATTTTTTCTTGGAGCCCAAGATCTCCCAATCCCAATGTGTCAAGCAGGGTAGGTAGCAGACCAGTTTGACTAAGTCGAGCCCTCTACGTGAAACTAAAAACAAAATACACAGGCAGCAGAGGCAGTGATATACATCCTACGAAGAGAACAGTGATATGGCTTGGGAGTGCAGGGATCCAGCTAGTGCTCTCACCACACCACCCGGTTCAGAAAATCCAAAGCCAAGGACTGGGAGGATGAAGAACTGCTTGCTTCAAGAGATGGCTGAGTTTGACACCATCAGGAGACCCTGGAGGTACACGAGCCCAAAGGACCTGATGAGATGCGTCTGAGGGAACTGGCAGGTGAAGTTGGTAAGCCACTATCAATCGAATCAGAGAAGTTCCTGGAAAAGGAGAAACATAAGCCCCATTTTTAAGAAGGCAAAAAGGATGACCTGGGAAACTACAGACCTGTCAGTTGATCATAAGGGAAATCTTCAGGAAACTATACTAAAGCAAGCTGAAAACAGGTGATTGGTGACAGCCCTTACTTCACTAAGAGCAAATCATGCATGACTAATTTGTTCTTCTGTGGTGGCATTGTAGCATTAGTGGATAAGGCTCAAGCCCGAGCTTCTGATGTCATCTATCTGGACTGACGTGGATTTGACAGATGGACCATTCAGTGGATAATGCATTAGCTGGACAGTTACACTCAGTGGTTGTCATTAACCATTGTTGCTCACTGTGAAGGCAGAGACCAGTGGTGAACCTCAGGAATCCACCCATGGAGCTATTCAAATAACATATTGATGTTGTACTAAGATATGTGGTTTAGAGGGCAATATTGGCAATAGGTGGATAGTAGGACTAGAAGATCTAGAGAAGAGGAGGCTCAGGGGAGATCTTATCGCTCTCTACAACTTCCTGAGAGGAGGTGGTGGCAAACTGGGGACTGGCCTCTGCCCCCAGGTAACAGTGATAGCACAAGAGGGAATCAGAATCACCAAGGCAGGAATCACCAGGTGTGATGCTTTCTGCTCTGCGGTGCTCCCCACAGACAAAGCCCAGACCCCAAGGCAGAGCCCCAGCCCTCAGCCCAGAGGAATACATGGGCAGCGCTGGTGCAGCCTCTCCTTACCCAACGAGAAGTGGAAGCAATCCTTCTTGTCCTCTGTTGTTTAGACATCAGAGACAGAGGTACCCACTGAAAAATAAAATCCCTTGGGTCCATGAAGCACACTGTGAGATTATCTGTAGCATAGGTGATGGTAACGTGCAGCATCATCTCATTTCTTTCAGGGGTGGATGCTGGGAAAAACACAAGAGCTGTGGTTCACGGGTTTCTACAAATGCACTACATCCCAGTGATTGCACAGCTTTTAGCTGTGCTGCTGTCTGGGCTGGTGATGTGTCTGGGCTGTATTGCTGTGTCATGGATGTGGCAAATATGTCTCTGAGTTGGCTTTTCCCCAGAATAGTTTATCGCTGCATTTGGCAATGAACCAGTTGTGGTGACAGGATTCTGGATGACCAAATCAGCTGCTGGCAGTATGCTGCTAGGATTAATGTTGCAAGGTCTTTTAAGTGTCCTCTTAATTCCCATCAGTGAGTAGTGCTTTCTGAAACTCATTCTCACACAGTATGTGAGAGAGAAGAGACAGCTCCAAGACAAACTTATCCTGACAGTGACTGGGAGAGAGACCAAACTGGAGACAAATGCAGAACAGAGTTGGGAGAGGCAACAAAAGAGGGTGTACTTGCCCAAGAAAACAATAATCTCTACAGTGGATCCAGCCCATTCCCCTGCTCCTTTTAAGCAGAGTTTGACTACATGTGCAGCAAAATCAGCACAGACCCTTCACTTTGTCTCCCAGCAGCTCTCCCATGGACAGCGTCTCTTCCCCAGATACCCACAGTTGTCAGGGTTCCCCATGGTCATCTAGTGCCCCGGTTACCTGTGTCAGCAGGGCTGCGGTTCCCTGGAAGACCCCACTTTCTGAGTAATAAAGACAACCTCTCCAAAAGCAGCTGTTTTGACCATTTCCATTGGGTTATAGTGCATAGCACTGAGGCCAGCACTTTGTGCAAGGGAAGCTGTTGGATAGCTGCACAGCAGTGAGGGACTCCTTGGTTCCAGTCTCAGCTTGCTTTTCTAATTGGACTGTCACCCAGGCTCCCGCCAGAACAGGGAAGTGCTGGGGAAGCTTGATATGTGAAGAGTTGTCCTCGAGCTCTTCTGGGCTACTGACCTGAATCAGGTCAGACAGTGAGGGAAGGAAGCACCTGGAAAGAGGAGTTTCCAGCACTGAGAACATCTAGGAGAAACAACATGGTAACAAAGGCTACCAGTACAATGCTTATGCCTGCAGGTGAATAGATGATAGCCTGCCCTATGGCAGTCATAGATTAGAAATCATGGATTGGAAGGGACCTCAAGGACCTTCGAGTTCCAAACCCCCTGCCACAGACAGGGTTGCTAACTGCTAGATAAACACTAGATAAGTGTGGAGGGGTGGCTTGGGGAGCAGGGCCACCTTGGGAATGTTGGGGACGTGGTGAGTTTGTGAGGATTTACGATAAACAAGTGGTTGCTGAGTTGTGTCCAATTAGGAGGTTGGCGGGAAAAAATAGGCGGCTCCGGGGAACTCCGCGTTGTCACGGTGACAGGTTCTGTGTTGTCACGGTGATAGCTTTCACCCAGTGATCGGATACGCACGGTGATAGGTTATGCGCAGACTTGTATAACCAATCATACGCGGCCAAGGGTACTTGTTGGTGTATGTATTGTTGTGTTAACTGATTAAAGTTGGACTTAGCTGCTAACTCGTATCGAGTCGTCACTGAGTTCCACAATCCTGCTCCCGCAAATGGCGCCCGAACAGGGACCCGAGTACATGCAGTAGTATGCGAACGCTGCACCTTGGGAGGTTGTCCGCGGGGGAAAGGACATCGACCGGGCAGCTACCAAAGCCACGGGAAGAATTGGCCGGGTAGCACGTGCCAAAGCCGAGGGGAGAAGATGACATGGAACAGGAGGGAGCCCAGTCGCAGTTATACAGCTTCTTATAGAAGCGGGGGGTAAAGCTCCGTGCCAAAGCCCTGTCGACTCTGATAGCGACAGGCTGGGCAAAAGGGCATTTTAATGACTTGTCTACTGCCCTCTTTGAAGTCAAAGAGTGGCGGGATTATGGCAGTACAATCTGGGATGCAGTTATAGATGGACAAAAATGGGCTAAGAAATTGCAGGGTCCATGGTGGGACGTGATTAATTGTTTGAAAAAGTATCATATAGAGCGTTCGACCTCCAAAAATGTATTGCAAGCCTTGGAGCCGGCGGATCCTCCTGAGACCACGGAAGCCCTATTTGGGGTGGGTCCCAGGTCGTTGTTCGACCTGTAGCCGCCGCCCACGATCCCGGAGGTCCCGGTCTGCCATCCAGGCACCGCGCAAGCGGTGGCGGGGGCAGGGGCGGGTGCGGCGCCATCCACTCCACCGCTGTCCTTGCTGGCGTCAAAGGCGGAGGACCTTCCCCCACCCTCGACGGAGACAGAGGCTTGTCGCTCGCAAATACGGGATCAGGCGACCATTCAGGATCCTGATACCGGAGAGTCTTCGGACTCCTCGTCATCCTCGAATGACGAAAAGCCATCACGAAACCTGAGGCAAAGGGCTACGGGGCGGGGGGAAGTCCGTTTTCGTCTACTGGGGGGAGAATGGTCGGCCGTCGTGTGTAATGCAGTATTGAAAGGAGATTTGGGGGTGGTAGGAAAATTATCTAGCGGAGCCTTCCCGGTAATACCGGAGGCGGTGCAGCAGAGCAGGGCGCCATGTCACGGCAGCGGTGGCAGAGCCCACAGAGCACAGAGGGCAACGGCCGAGGGGGCGAGATGGGCAAAATGGCGGTGGGTGGGGGTGGCTTGGTGAGGTACTACGGAGCGGGGGGTGATGGAGGCCGAGCCCCGAAGCGTCAGAAGAGGGAAAACTTGGAACCTCTGCCTCTGGGGCCCGGAGGACCCAGGGGGCAGCAGCGGTGGGGCTGCAGCCAGTGGAGTAGAAGGGTACTTTAGATGGGAGTGTAGAGAGAAGGTTTGGTGTGACAAGTGTCGCAACAGTTCACTTGCAACGAGAGCCTGCAGAAAGGGTTCGGGAAACTGGAAAAAGAGTGCCCTGCGCTTAGGCGTGAAGAAACAAATGCAGGCGCAGGCAGCTTACAACCAGCCACAAGGGAGAGTCTGGGAGCAGATGTCGTTACCGCAGTAGGAGTCACTCTAATGGATAAGAATCCAGCTAAAATCCCAACAGCTAGCAAGGGACCTATTTTTATCAACAGGAAACAATATGGGGCACTTTTGATAGGGCGGTCCTCTACCTCCATGCAAGGGATACTCGTTATACCTGGGATAATAGATGCCGATTACACTGGCACAATATTAGTGGTATGTCAAGCAATTAATCCACCGATCTACATACCGCAAGGCTCATGATTGGCTCAATTGATTCCTTCGTCACAAAAATGGTCTGGACCAGAAGACCAGAATTGGGGAAATCGGGTTTTTGGAAGGAAAAATAGCAATGTTATCATTAGGCTTGCAGCAAAGGCCAACAGTGAAGTTTAAATTGGTTTTAGATTTGGAGGGGTGGAAAGACGAAGCCACCATTACAGCCTTACTCGATTCAGGGGCAGATGTTACTATTCTCAACTTTGATACCTGGCCGTCTTGGCCAGCTGTACCTATAGAGGGAGCTATAACAGGGATAGGTGGGCAACAGCATGGCCTGAAAAGCACTGAGGTTATTACAGTTGTAATAGATGGTCAAAAGGCCAAGATACAATCCATGATTCTCCCACTGCCACCTGGGGTACCGGCCTTAATAGGACGGGACGCGATGTCACAACTGCAATTTAGATTGGTATCACCCTCAGCGGTTTTTCGGGGGCGGCCACTGAACTAATGCCTCAACCCTTGAAATTGCAATGGAAGACTGATCAGCCTGTCTGGGTAGGTCAGTGGCTGCTTAGTAAGGAGAAGCTGGTTGAGGCTAAAAACCTGGTCCAGGAACAGTTGGACGCAGGACATATAGTCCGCTCCACGAGTCCATGGAACACCCTGATTTTTGTTATAAAAAAGAAATCTGGAAAATGGAGACTTCTCCACAATTTGCAAAAAGTTAATGAGGTAATGCATTCTCTGGGGGCCTTGCAACCAGGATTACCGTCACCGTCCATGATACCTGAACAATGGCATATGTTGGTAATAGACCTGAAGGACTGTTTCTTTACAATCCCACTCCACCCTGATGACTGTGAGCAATTCGCATTCATGGTCCCTTCCAAAAATAGAGAAGTGCCAGTGAAAAGGTATCACTGGACGGTCCTCCTCCAAGGTATGAAAAATAGCCCAACGATATGTCAAACCTATGTGCATGCTGCTCTAAAACCAATACGATCAGGCCATCATCATACACTACATGGATAACATATTGGTGGCCACTCAGCGGCCAATCACTGATCAGTATCTCCAGTGGATGGAAGCAGAGTTGCAAAAGGCAGGCCTTAAAATAGCACCCGAAAAGGTTCAAAGGACAGGCCCGCGTGTGTACTTTACCAAGGAAGGGGTTATCTTTGTGTTGAATCCCCCACAGGTCCACTGTGGGTCCCTGCTCGTTGGACTCACCCTTACCAGCCTGTTACTGATAAATCAGACAAGCGCAATCCTCCACAAGATCGAGCCTCGTCCGAACATATGGGTAATGTGGGCTGAATCTGTTAACCAACCTGATTTCTGTCTTAGTCTACAATCAGTAAGTAGCCCCTTCCGAACTTGCTTGATCGTGCTGCCTATTTTAAATGTATCAGAACTGTCTACAGAATTTAAGGGGTATGTATCAAACGATTGTAACCAGCCTCTTCCTCTTAGCAACTTCTCTGCTTGCCTTATCTCTTCACTAAACTCGTTGAGATTTGACCCACAGGAGCTGAGTTTACTAGGTTCAAAGGGCGTCGGTGAAATTAACCAGTCAGCATGTTTTGTTTTTGGGGATGCTAGAATCGATAGTCTCAAGAATGCATTACAACTATCAGCATGGGCAAACGGTACTGATAGTATACCATTCATAGTGTCTAGTTGAAATCCAAGTGGTACAGATATAACCCCAGTTATGTTCAACTGCATGAATTTGTATGGGGAGGGGTGTTGGTGTGGCTGGGGCAACAGTTCTGGTCTGCCATGGGGTTCTGACTGTAATACCCCGAATGGGACATCTATAATGACCAAGCCACAGAATATCTCTTTATTATGGAATAATGACACCACAAAAGCCGTACCACCTGACTTGTTTTTGGTCTATGGGGACCGTGCATGGAATGGCATACCTGCAAATGCTTGAGGTGGGCTATGTTATTTCGGGCGATTAACACTTCTAGCTCCACAGTATCGGGCCATAGCAGAGTTAATCACCAGTCTCTCCCACACGCCATCACAGCAAAGGCGTTCGCTGGGTCAACTGAAACACTCGCTTGCTCCAGATTGTAATGACCAGATTGAGCTATGGTCCCTCTCTGCTAAGGTTTTTGCATCACTCCTATGGCCTGGACTTGCTGCTGGGAATGCTTTGAAGCAAATAGAGAAACTCGTTTGCTGGGCTGAGAAACAAGCTAATGTGACTACGGCTGTCCTCACTGATTTAATGATGGATCAGTCAAGCCTCCTTCAGAGCCGAGCGGCTATTGACTTTTTGCTTCTTGCTCAAGGACATGGGTGTGAAGACTTTGATGGCATGTGCTGCTTTAACCTGTCAGACCATAGTGAGTCTATTCATAAGCAGCTTCAGTGGTTACGTTATCATACCAAAGCTATCACACAAAATCATAATTCATTAGGTGATTTTTTCACAAAGTTGGAAATTTCAGGATGGGTACGAAGCCTGCTTTTCGATGGGCTGCGTTGGGTTCTAATTGCTGTTTTGATGCTTGTTGCCTTTAACATTGTTGTTAAATTAGTTACAAAAACTATGCACAAGTTTGTTCCTTCGGTATTTGTAGCGCAAAAAGAAAAAGGGGGAATTGTGGAGGGGTGGCTTGGGGAGAGAGGCCACCTCGGGAACGTTGGGGACATGGTGAGTTTGTGAGGATTTACGATAAACAAGTGGTTGCTGAATTGTGTCCAATGAGGAGGTTGGCGGGGAAAAATAGGCGGCAACTCCGCGTTGTCACGGTGACAGGTTCTGTGTTGTCACGGTGATAGCTTTCGCCCAGTGATCGGATACGCACGGTGATAGGTTATGCGCGGACTTGTATAACCAATCATACGCGGCCAAGGGTACTTGTTGGTGTATATATTGTTGTGTTAACTGATTAAAATTGGACTTAGCTGCTAACTCGTATCGAGTCGTCACTGAGTTCCACAATCCCGCTCCCGCAGATAAGGTGCTCAGGGCCTCATCCAACCTGGCCTTGGAACACCTTCAGGGATGGAGCAACCAAAACCTCTCTGGATAGCCTGTACTGGCACCTCACCACTCCCCCTTGTCCTAACACTATCTAGAAAAGTTGATTTCCCTCATGTTTGTAAACTCCTTTTAAATACTGGAAGGCCACAATGAGATCTCCACACAGCCTTCTCTTTTCTAGGCTGAACAAACTGAGCTCCTTCAGCCTATTTTCATATAGGCTCCAGCCTTCTGATCATCTTCATGGCCCTTCTCTAAATCCTCTCCAAAACCTAGACATCTTTCCTCTGCTGGAGGCCCCAGGCCTGGACACAATACTCCTGAGGGAGCCTCATAAGGGCAGAGTAGAGAGAGACAATCACCTCCCACACCCTGCTGGCCACCCCTATTCTGATGGAACCTAGGATAGCATTGGCCTTCCGGTTGTGAGCACACACTGCTGGTTCATGTTTAGTCTTTCATTTACCAGGACCCCTAAGTTCTTCTCAGCAGTGCTGTTCTCAAGGACTTCTCCCAGTCTGTATGCATATCTTGGACTACTTCAATCCAAGTGCAAAACCTTGTACATTGCTTTGCTGAACCCCATTTAGGTTCACATGGGCCCACCTTTCGAGTTTATCAAGGCCCCTCTGGATGGCATTCCTCCTTTCTGCTATATCAAATGTACTGGTCAGCTTGGTGCCACCAGCAAACTTGCTGAGGGTGCACTTGATCCCATCATCCATATCATTGACATGTTAAAGAGTAAATCATAGAGCAAATCATAGAATGCCTGACCTTGTACAGAATCTGGAGGTCACTGCTCGTTACCAGCTTCCACCTGGACACAGAGCCGTTGTCCACCACCCTCTGGCTGTGACCTTTAACCAGTTCCTTATCCACAGAATAGTCCACCCTTCAAAGCCATATCACTCCAATTTGGAGACAAGGATGTGGTGGGGGACCATGTCAAAGGCCTTGCACAAGTCCAGGTAGATGACACCAGTTGCTTTCCCACTGAGCACCGAAACCATCACTCTATCATAGAAGGCCACCATATTGGTCAAACATGACCTTCCCTCAGTGAAGCCATGCTGGCTGTCTCAGATTGCCTGCTGGTCCCACAAGTGCCTTAGCATGTCTTCCAGGACCAGTTCCAAGATCTTCCCAGGCACAGAGATGAGGCTCATTGGCCTGTAGTTGCTCACGTCCTCCTTCTTTCCTTTCTTGTAAATGGCAGTGATGTTTCTTTTAATCTCTGTGGATTTTGTCTGACAGCCACAACTTTTCAAATATGATGGAGAACAACTAAGCAATCACTTCAACCTGCTCCATAGGACCCTGGAATGAATGTCATCCAGCTCCATGGACTGGCGCGTGTTCAGTCTCGTGTCAGTCTTGGACTTGCTCCACCCTTACAGTGGGAGGGGAGGAGTTTGCTCCCCCTAGTTTCCATCTAGAGGGGCATGTTCTGATCTGGGGAGGAGTGCTTGGATTAGTGCTCAGTGACTGATGCAAGGATGGGTCTTATCCATGTCAGTAAAAGCAGCAATTGGTTAAACAGATCCACAGGTTCTCCTGCTCTAATGAGTTTTTTTCAGTGGAACAGAGTATCCCAAAGCGTTACAGTGTGTCTGTGTACAGCAGCACTAGTGAGCCTCACAAGTTGAGGGTGGGTGAATGCAAAAGAAATCTTAGAGTGTGACAGAGGAAAGAGGGCAAACCCATGACAAGATTCAAGGAACATGGTTACCTGCAACAAAGTTGGGAGCAGACTACTCTGCACCCATGGTAGGTGTCCTTCATTGCCTGTGCAGAGCACAGATTTGGAAGGTCATGAAAAGAGGGAAAGAAAAGCAGACCTGACCCATCTTCTTGTCCCAGAGAAGGAGACAGCCATCAAGACCCACAGCAAGCAACATGTGTGTGATAGGTGAACTGAGAAGAATGTGAACCCTGAGTACCTTAGCAATAGGGAAAGGGGGAAGGGCCCACTAACATTAGGGAGTAGAGATAAAAGAAGGTCTGTGTCCCCTGATACTTTGAGAGACCCCACACAGGTATGTTCCAGTAGACTCTCCCTTTATTCAAATAAAGAAAACTAAAAAGCTATGTGTATCCTTTTGGAATAAAGATAATTAAGCAAGCTTATTTGAGCCTAACTTTTCCCAACCATACACCTTTTCTTCCTGGTTTTATGAGGAAACAGGTCAGATGGCCTCCATGCTGGATACAAGCCTCAGTCCCTGCAGCAGCACCTGATGTCCCCATGTTCTGTGGCATTCCCTCTTTGTATATTCGTTTTACTCAAGAGGATGGATTTATTTTCATCATGCTGCTTTCCTACCCACCCCCCCCCCAACATTTCTTTCTTTCCTCTTTGTGCTCTATGTACTTTTAAACATTCTCTGACGCTTTGTGGGATTGTCTCCAAGAAGCACCCCTGCCCCTTGCCAGCAGGGCCGAGAGAGGAGAGGAAAGCAACAAAGGGCGCAACAACTGCTTTTACACAAGAGGGATCCTGGTCCTCGCTCCACCTCCTGCCCAGTACCACGGGATTGCTGAGTCAGACTGAGGGGGAGAGCTGATCTCTGGCGTTGCAGGTAGAGCTGTTGCAGGCTGGGCTGCACACCAAGAGACCAGGGAAGGTTGTGGAGCTCGGAAAACAAGGAAGTGAGCAGAGGAGATTGGCGAGCTGAGCTGCCCTGTTGGCTCTCCCTAACACAGCATCACGGGGGCTGTATTTTTCCCCATTTCTTCCAAAACATGAGCTAATTTTGCTCCATAATCCTGCAGGTATGGATTCCTGCATGGTTTCAAATCACACTTTCTGCTTTCGAGTCTCTTAATCCAAAGTCTCAGAGCCTGAGGAGAGGCTGGAGCACCAGGAGGCCCTGGTGAAGGAGGGAGGCTGCTGAGTCATGCCTGGAAGTGGGCCACCACCAAGTGGGTCTGCTTCAGCATTCCCTTGCCAGACCACATTGGCCTTTGGCCCTTTCCCTGGTCGCTTGTTTTTCCGGCCGTGCACCCAGAGAACCTGGCTTCCTCTCTCTTGGCAAGGGTCAGAGAGGCGCAGGTAGTGCCTTTGAATTGCAAGGTGGCTCTAGCAGGCCACTTGTGACTGACCAGGAGGTGCTGAGCCACTGTAAGGAGCTTCTGCTCCACCTCGCTCTGAGTCATCCGTCCACACGCTGGCATCAGGGATACTGAGGGAAAAGAACTGAGACATGCTAAGGGCTCTAGGCACAACCTCACGTCCTCGTTCCTGCAGAAATGCAGCTTTTTGCACAGTGTTGTCACAGCCATTGGCATCTTGCCCGACCACTTGGCAGTGCCTTGAAATGCTGTCATGCTCCTCTTGGTGAAAGAGCAGTCAAAGGAGGACGGCAGCAACGGGCCCTGATGCCCGTACTCCCATCTCACTGAGAATGTTTAGGAAGGAAGATGGTTTGAGAGTAGTTGACTTCTGTTCCCATGGTGGGTTGCTCTCCTTCCAAGCAAGTCTTCCCCCTGTATCAGTGTCAAACGCTTTGCTGAAGTCCGGCTAAACAACCTCCACAGCCTTTTCCTCACCCACCGTGCTGGCCTTCTAGGATAACTGGAAGGAGCTCAGCTTAGCGAAGCAGGAGCTGCCGTGCGTGGAAAGGGGTGCTGACTGGGTGTGATCATTGGGTTGTCCTCGACGTGCCGTGTGATGGCACTCGAGACAATGTGCTCCACGACCTTCCCTTGTAGCAAAGTCAGACGGAGAAGCCTGGAATTAATTCATCAGAGAGTCATAGAATCATAGAATCATTTGAGTTGGAAGGGACCTTGAAAGGTCATCTAGTCCAAGCCCACTGCAATCAACAGGGACATCCAAAGCTCGATGGGGTGCTCAGAGCCCCGTCCAGCCTCACCTTTATCTGACATTCTTTTACCGTCAGTAGTACATTTGTTCTCTCTCCTTATCTTCGTTGGGTAGGCTCTTCCACCTGCTTCTTTGTGCCAGTTGGGTGGCCGATCACATAGTCCTGTCACAAGTTCTGCCACGTTGGCCTTTTGCCTGACTCCTGCGCAGCGACGCTTGGCCCCTTTCATCACGACAACTAAGTTGCATCCAGTCAAGCCCTTCTGTAACACAGAGGGCTCCCTGGCCTCCTCTCCTTCCCTGCCTGTGTCTGCACTCCGGTCACGAAAGCCATCCCATCACGTCTCGCTGAGGCCTACGATCTCGTAGTCCTGAGCCTGGGCTAAAAATTCCCATTCCCCCCTGCTTATTTCTTCTGACCCGTGCATTTGTAGCGAGGCATTTAAGTTGGTCCCTTAATGAAATGGAGTTGTGTCGCAGCCCAGCGATAGTTGCGGACGTCCATCTCAACACCAAAACCCACTGTTTTAAAGCCAGGGTGGCCAAAGAATGGGAAGGATGGCCCCGAGAAGTTGTGGAGCTGTCATCCTTTGAGATACTGAAACCTGACTGGACTACGTCCCCACCCACCAGCTCAAGTTGATCTTGCTTCAGCAGGTGCCTCGGACTGACGAGTCTCAAGAGGTCCCTTCAAACCTCCACGGTTCTGCTACTCTGTGTTACTTCTATTACTCTTTCTGCACCGCTTGGTTGATTTTTCTCCTGCACAACACACACACACACACACACACACACAGAGGAACACAAAGCAAAACAAAACAAAACAAAAAAACGGAGCAATCCAGAGGCCGTGGAGCTGGGAGCAGAAGCACTTTCATGCTGATCTCTCCCAGGCACCGTTCCTGTTCCAGCCACGCTCTTTCCTTCTCAACCGTAGGCTTGTGACTGTCCTGGGAAGAGCTGGATCACGAAGTTACTCAGCTTCGCCTGCGAAAGAGAATTTGGTCCTTTCCAATTAGCTTTGTCAAGCTCAGGCGTTTCTTCCTTGGTCCAATTCTCCTCTTTGTGAAGGAGACGCTAAACAGACTCAGTGTCTTTCTCCCTCCCAAAATGGAGTGCGGGAGATAGCCTGTTTCACGCCTCCCGGCTTTCCGTGTGTGTCACGGGACAGCTGGCGTGGGCCCTTGTGGGGAAGGAGTTGGAAAGCTGACTGTCTTGTGA
Source organism: Chrysolophus pictus (assembly GCA_037305975.1). Lineage (NCBI taxonomy): Eukaryota > Metazoa > Chordata > Aves > Galliformes > Phasianidae > Chrysolophus > Chrysolophus pictus. Next base: position 35,658,741 of record CM074581.1, on the reverse strand, counting down.
ATGGGTGATATTCCTTGAGTTGACTTTCTGGCTTGTTAGAAGAACGTTTCCTACCCGAGTAGCCTGAGCCAGCATCGGTTCTTACTAACCCAGGAGGTTCTGATGTCCCTGCAGCAGTTAAAGCAGGCCAGGAACATTTCACAGAAAATGCGCTCTCCCTTCACACTTTGCTGCGTGGCTCCTGAGTGATGCCAGTGAGCAATGATTGTCCTTCCCAGACAGCTCTCAGCATGAAATGATCTTGTGTCCCGTGCGAGGAGTGGAAGACACAGCACTATCCAAGCCCAGAACTACAGAGTCCCCCAGAGCGTTGCCAGGGGACAAAGCCTGTTGCATACTGGGCTGTCAGGGGTTGGGGAAGGAGGAAGAATGAGAGGAGACTCGTTTCCAAAGCGGATGCTCAATGTCTTTAATGAGAAAAGGAGAGGAACATGCAATGAAGCTGAGAGCTTCAGCAATGCCCTTTGGACATTCTGTAAAGCTCAGTGCTAGCAGAAGACCACGGATAGTAAGCAGGGGAAAGAGGGCGGGCGATGAGGAGGAGAAGTTGGTGGGAACTCGGCTCCTCTGCAGACCGTGGCCGTGCCCTCAGGGCTGGCTCCGGGGCTGCCTTCAAGGCCCGTGGTGCTCATGCACAGGCAGGTGATCCACGGGCTTTAGCAGAAGAGATTGCCACGTCCCAGAGTGCCACAGAGCCCACGGCCCAGCCCTGACCACCCAAAGCCCCCCAGGCCCAGGGAGCCCCAGCACCGATGGGCACGCTGCCAGCGCTGAGAGAGCTCCCCACGGCAGCGGACGCTGTGGATCCCACGGCTGTGCTCTGAGGGAAGGAGCTGAGGATTGGGCCCGGCAGCGTCACCACGACTGGTGGGGGCTGGATCGCAACGCTGGAGTCGGCACAACGAAGAACACACGGCTCGTTGCAGCTGTTGGCAAGCGGGGCTGGGCCGCAGGCGGCTGTCTGGCACGGGCTGTAGCACGACATGTCTGGCGGAGGAGGGGGTGACTCTGCAAGATGGAGGCGAGAGAGAGCTGAGGGCTCGAGCTGTCTCTCAGCACGCTCTGGTGTCACGAGCCAAGAGTCGAAGGCCCTGCCGTGGCTGCTGAGGGGCTGTTTGTGAGTATTTGGGTAGGCTTGGGGTGGGTATCTGTGGGTGGTTTAGGGATGATGCCAGAGAGGGAAGCTCCTCCTGTCCAAGTGAAGCTCCTGTCCAGCCTGTCTTGTCCCTCCCCCAGCGTGCCCAGTGCAGGCCCTCACCAAGCCGCGCTTGCTGCATGACCAGGGGTCCATGTCCAGACCGCAAGGACGTTTCCCTCACAACCCTCAACCATCATTCCAGTCGGCCTTGAGGGCCGGCCTGGAATGTTCAGCGGTGAGATGAGATGAGGCTCCTCATCTCAGCACATCCTGAGGTAGGTATGATGAAGAGGATGCCAACTCTTTCAGGGGGGGATGAGTTTATCCTTGCTGCTATTGCCTCAGTGGGGGAAAGAAAGATGTTCTAGGGTACAACAGAAAAGCATCACTCTCAGCATCAATCTGTGGAGGTCCTGCTCGTGAGCCCTTCTTCCCTGCTGGTGGTTACTTATTCTTCCAGAGGCAAGACCTCAACTTGTTCCCTCAACGGCTTTTCCCTCTAAAAAGAGCTCTCCTTCTCCTCCGACAGCTCTGCCCTTCTGTCCCCCTCTCTCCCCCTGCTTCTTTCGGAAGGAGACAAGTGCAAGCAAAGCGCAGCAAGGCTACTGAAGACAGAAGCCACGTCGGACTAAGACGTCTCCGGTGGGACTAGCTGTCGTGAGGGACTTCCAAGCCGTGCTACTAACGCAAAAGGTGCATCGCTGCCTCAAGGATGGTGGAAGAAGAGGCCAAGGCACCGGGTAGAAATTTCTGGCCGCACAGCCAGGGCCGCGAATGGCTTTCAAAGGAACCCTCCAATGCCCCATTTCAGGTGAAAAAGCCACGCTCCCCCCTTCCCCTCCCTCCCCGAATACCGACACGCATGGTTGACAGTCCCAGACCGCTTGCGGCGGACAAGGCAGGAAAAATGCACGCAGCCCCCTCCTCGGGAGGCGTTCTGACCAGTGAGCAGACGGAAGGCAAAGCGAACGCAGACTTACTGGTTTCACAGAGGAGAGCAAGGCCCAAGAAGGGAATAGAGTAGCTGGGAAACGAGGCACCTATTTATACTGAGCCTGATGGCCCCGGGGGAGCTGAAGTGGCAAAAACAGAAAGCGCCTTCAGAAAGGGTAATTTTGGCTTCCCAAGCTCTGCTGGTAGATGAAAGACATTCCTCCTTCACCCAGAATGCTTAGCTCCCTTGTCATGCTGCGTAAGGCTGAAGCGATCTGGTTGATAGCAGTTGTGTTTCTTCCTCAGGCCGATGCTCGTGAGAGGTCTCGTTGCCATTGCTGGAGAAGACTTGCAGAAGAATCAGGCCGTGCGCAGGCGCTGTACATATTCTCCCCTTCCCGAAGCTCATGGCCCCCGCTTGGTAGGACTTTGCGCGTGGAGCACTGCAGAAGGGAGCACACAAGCGTCTTGCACTGACGGGCTCAGCCTGACCCTGAGCAAGAGCGGTGCCGGCAGGCTACGGAGGAGCTCAGAGCACAGGCAAGCGTCTGCACAGGAGACTCAGATGCCGGGCTGAGAGTGGAGGGTGATGTTCAGCCCAGGCCCGCCGTGATCTGGAGAGAAACTTCATTGCGCGTATAAGGGAGGGAGACAGCGAGAGTGCAGCTGGAGTGGGTCAGGCCGCTCCATGGCGAGTCTCTGCTCCCTCCCCTCCGGCCGTGATGACGCACACGCTGTCCTGACCTGCAAAGGCTTCCAGCTGTTTCCCTTATTCGGGCAAGGTCGCAGTGTTTTCTGTGGGCAGGGCACGGGCTGTGCCTTACCAAACTGGATTTTCTCATTGAATGCTTGAGGAGAGGCTGGAGCACCAGGAGGCCCTGGTGAAGGAGGGAGGCTGCTGAGTCATGCCTGGAAGTGGGCCACCACCAAGTGGGTCTGCTTCAGCATTCCCTTGCCAGACCACATTGGCCTTTGGCCCTTTCCCTGGTCGCTTGTTTTTCCGGCCGTGCACCCAGAGAACCTGGCTTCCTCTCTCTTGGCAAGGGTCAGAGAGGCGCAGGTAGTGCCTTTGAATTGCAAGGTGGCTCTAGCAGGCCACTTGTGACTGACCAGGAGGTGCTGAGCCACTGTAAGGAGCTTCTGCTCCACCTCGCTCTGAGTCATCCGTCCACACGCTGGCATCAGGGATACTGAGGGAAAAGAACTGAGACATGCTAAGGGCTCTAGGCACAACCTCACGTCCTCGTTCCTGCAGAAATGCAGCTTTTTTTGCACAGTGCTGTCACAGCCATTGGCATCTTGCCCGACCACTTGGCAGTGCCTTGAAATGCTGTCATGCTCCTCTTGGTGAAAGAGCAGTCAAAGGAGGACGGCAGCAACGGGCCCTGATGCCCGTACTCCCATCTCACTGAGAATGTTTAGGAAGGAAGATGGTTTGAGAGTAGTTGACTTCTGTTCCCATGGTGGGTTGCTCTCCTTCCAAGCAAGTCTTCCCCCTGTATCAGTGTCAAACGCTTTGCTGAAGTCCGGCTAAACAACCTCCACAGCCTTTTCCTCACCCACCGTGCTGGCCTTCTAGGATAACTGGAAGGAGCTCAGCTTAGCGAAGCAGGAGCTGCCGTGCGTGGAAAGGGGTGCTGACTGGGTGTGATCATTGGGTTGTCCTCGACGTGCCGTGTGATGGCACTCGAGACAATGTGCTCCACGACCTTCCCTTGTAGCAAAGTCAGACGGAGAAGCCTGGAATTAATTCATCAGAGAGTCATAGAATCATAGAATCATTTGAGTTGGAAGGGACCTTGAAAGGTCATCTAGTCCAAGCCCACTGCAATCAACAGGGACATCCAAAGCTCGATGGGGTGCTCAGAGCCCCGTCCAGCCTCACCTTTATCTGACATTCTTTTACCGTCAGTAGTACATTTGTTCTCTCTCCTTATCTTCGTTGGGTAGGCTCTTCCACCTGCTTCTTTGTGCCAGTTGGGTGGCCGATCACATAGTCCTGTCACAAGTTCTGCCACGTTGGCCTTTTGCCTGACTCCTGCGCAGCGACGCTTGGCCCCTTTCATCACGACAACTAAGTTGCATCCAGTCAAGCCCTTCTGTAACACAGAGGGCTCCCTGGCCTCCTCTCCTTCCCTGCCTGTGTCTGCACTCCGGTCACGAAAGCCATCCCATCACGTCTCGCTGAGGCCTACGATCTCGTAGTCCTGAGCCTGGGCTAAAAATTCCCATTCCCCCCTGCTTATTTCTTCTGACCCGTGCATTTGTAGCGAGGCATTTAAGTTGGTCCCTTAATGAAATGGAGTTGTGTCGCAGCCCAGCGATAGTTGCGGACGTCCATCTCAACACCAAAACCCACTGTTTTAAAGCCAGGGTGGCCAAAGAATGGGAAGGATGGCCCCGAGAAGTTGTGGAGCTGTCATCCTTTGAGATACTGAAACCTGACTGGACTACGTCCCCACCCACCAGCTCAAGTTGATCTTGCTTCAGCAGGTGCCTCGGACTGACGAGTCTCAAGAGGTCCCTTCAAACCTCCACGGTTCTGCTACTCTGTGTTACTTCTATTACTCTTTCTGCACCGCTTGGTTGATTTTTCTCCTGCACAACACACACACACACACACACACACACAGAGGAACACAAAGCAAAACAAAACAAAACAAAAAAACGGAGCAATCCAGAGGCCGTGGAGCTGGGAGCAGAAGCACTTTCATGCTGATCTCTCCCAGGCACCGTTCCTGTTCCAGCCACGCTCTTTCCTTCTCAACCGTAGGCTTGTGACTGTCCTGGGAAGAGCTGGATCACGAAGTTACTCAGCTTCGCCTGCGAAAGAGAATTTGGTCCTTTCCAATTAGCTTTGTCAAGCTCAGGCGTTTCTTCCTTGGTCCAATTCTCCTCTTTGTGAAGGAGACGCTAAACAGACTCAGTGTCTTTCTCCCTCCCAAAATGGAGTGCGGGAGATAGCCTGTTTCACGCCTCCCGGCTTTCCGTGTGTGTCACGGGACAGCTGGCGTGGGCCCTTGTGGGGAAGGAGTTGGAAAGCTGACTGTCTTGTGAATGGGTGATATTCCTTGAGTTGACTTTCTGGCTTGTTAGAAGAACGTTTCCTACCCGAGTAGCCTGAGCCAGCATCAGTTCTTACTAACCCAGGAGGTTCTGATGTCCCTGCAGCAGTTAAAGCAGGCCAGGAACATTTCACAGAAAATGCGCTCTCCCTTCACACTTTGCTGCGTGGCTCCTGAGTGATGCCAGTGAGCAATGATTGTCCTTCCCAGACAGCTCTCAGCATGAAATGATCTTGTGTCCCGTGCGAGGAGTGGAAGACACAGCGCTATCCAAGCCCAGAACTACAGAGTCCCCCAGAGCGTTGCCAGGGGACAAAGCCTGTTGCATACTGGGCTGTCGGGGGTTGGGGAAGGAGGAAGAATGAGAGGAGACTCGTTTCCAAAGCGGATGCTCAATGTCTTTAATGAGAAAAGGAGAGGAACATGCAATGAAGCTGAGAGCTTCAGCAATGCCCTTTGGACATTCTGTAAAGCTCAGTGCTAGCAGAAGACCACGGATAGTAAGCAGGGGAAAGAGGGCGGGCGATGAGGAGGAGAAGTTGGTGGGAACTCGGCTCCTCTGCAGACCGTGGCCGTGCCCTCAGGGCTGGCTCCGGGGCTGCCTTCAAGGCCCGTGGTGCTCATGCACAGGCAGGTGATCCACAGGCTTTAGCAGAAGAGATTGCCACGTCCCAGAGTGCCACAGAGCCCACGGCCCAGCCCTGACCACCCAAAGCCCCCCAGGCCCAGGGAGCCCCCAGCACCGATGGGCACGCTGCCAGCGCTGAGAGAGCTCCCCACGGCAGCGGACGCTGTGGATCCCACGGCTGTGCTCTGAGGGAAGGAGCTGAGGATTGGGCCCGGCAGCGTCACCACGACTGGTGGGGGCTGGATCGCAACGCTGGAGTCGGCACAACGAAGAACACACGGCTCGTTGCAGCTGTTGGCAAGCGGGGCTGGGCCGCAGGCGGCTGTCTGGCACGGGCTGTAGCACGACATGTCTGGCGGAGGAGGGGGTGACTCTGCAAGATGGAGGCGAGAGAGAGCTGAGGGCTCGAGCTGTCTCTCAGCACGCTCTGGTGTCACGAGCCAAGAGTCGAAGGCCCTGCCGTGGCTGCTGAGGGGCTGTTTGTGAGTATTTGGGTAGGCTTGGGGTGGGTATCTGTGGGTGGTTTAGGGATGATGCCAGAGAGGGAAGCTCCTCCTGTCCAAGTGAAGCTCCTGTCCAGCCTGTCTTGTCCCTCCCCCAGCGTGCCCAGTGCAGGCCCTCACCAAGCCGCGCTTGCTGCATGACCAGGGGTCCATGTCCAGACCGCAAGGACGTTTCCCTCACAACCCTCAACCATCATTCCAGTCGGCCTTGAGGGCCGGCCTGGAATGTTCAGCGGTGAGATGAGATGAGGCTCCTCATCTCAGCACATCCTGAGGTAGGTATGATGAAGAGGATGCCAACTCTTTCAGGGGGGGATGAGTTTATCCTTGCTGCTATTGCCTCAGTGGGGGAAAGAAAGATGTTCTAGGGTACAACAGAAAAGCATCACTCTCAGCATCAATCTGTGGAGGTCCTGCTCGTGAGCCCTTCTTCCCTGCTGGTGGTTACTTATTCTTCCAGAGGCAAGACCTCAACTTGTTCCCTCAACGGCTTTTCCCTCTAAAAAGAGCTCTCCTTCTCCTCCGACAGCTCTGCCCTTCTGTCCCCCTCTCTCCCCCTGCTTCTTTCGGAAGGAGACAAGTGCAAGCAAAGCGCAGCAAGGCTACTGAAGACAGAAGCCACGTCGGACTAAGACGTCTCCGGTGGGACTAGCTGTCGTGAGGGACTTCCAAGCCGTGCTACTAATGCAAAAGGTGCATCGCTGCCTCAAGGATGGTGGAAGAAGAGGCCAAGGCACCGGGTAGAAATTTCTGGCCGCACAGCCAGGGCCGCGAATGGCTTTCAAAGGAACCCTCCAATGCCCCATTTCAGGTGAAAAAGCCACGCTCCCCCCTTCCCCTCCCTCCCCGAATACCGACACGCATGGTTGACAGTCCCAGACCGCTTGCGGAGGACAAGGCAGGAAAAATGCACGCAGCCCCCTCCTCGGGAGGCGTTCTGACCAGTGAGCAGACGGAAGGCAAAGCGAACGCAGACTTACTGGTTTCACAGAGGAGAGCAAGGCCCAAGAAGGGAATAGAGTAGCTGGGAAACGAGGCACCTATTTATACTGAGCCTGATGGCCCCGGGGGAGCTGAAGTGGCAAAAACAGAAAGCGCCTTCAGAAAGGGTAATTTTGGCTTCCCAAGCTCTGCTGGTAGATGAAAGACATTCCTCCTTCACCCAGAATGCTTAGCTCCCTTGTCATGCTGCGTAAGGCTGAAGCGATCTGGTTGATAGCAGTTGTGTTTCTTCCTCAGGCCGATGCTCGTGAGAGGTCTCGTTGCCATTGCTGGAGAAGACTTGCAGAAGAATCAGGCCGTGCGCAGGCGCTGTACATATTCTCCCCTTCCCGAAGCTCATGGCCCCCGCTTGGTAGGACTTTGCGCGTGGAGCACTGCAGAAGGGAGCACACAAGCGTCTTGCACTGACGGGCTCAGCCTGACCCTGAGCAAGAGCGGTGCCGGCAGGCTACGGAGGAGCTCAGAGCACAGGCAAGCGTCTGCACAGGAGACTCAGATGCCCGGCTGAGAGTGGAGGGTGATGTTCAGCCCAGGCCCGCCGTGATCTGGAGAGAAACTTCATTGCGCGTATGCAGGGAGGGAGACAGCGAGAGTGCAGCTGGAGTGGGTCAGGCCGCTCCATGGCGAGTCTCTGCTCCCTCCCCTCCGGCCGTGATGACGCACACGCTGTCCTGACCTGCAAAGGCTTCCAGCTGTTTCCCTTATTCGGGCAAGGTCGCAGTGTTTTCTGTGGGCAGGGCACGGGCTGTGCCTTACCAAACTGGATTTTCTCATTGAATGCTTGAGGAGAGGCTGGAGCACCAGGAGGCCCTGGTGAAGGAGGGAGGCTGCTGAGTCATGCCTGGAAGTGGGCCACCACCAAGTGGGTCTGCTTCAGCATTCCCTTGCCAGACCACATTGGCCTTTGGCCCTTTCCCTGGTCGCTTGTTTTTCCGGCCGTGCACCCAGAGAACCTGGCTTCCTCTCTCTTGGCAAGGGTCAGAGAGGCGCAGGTAGTGCCTTTGAATTGCAAGGTGGCTCTAGCAGGCCACTTGTGACTGACCAGGAGGTGCTGAGCCACTGTAAGGAGCTTCTGCTCCACCTCGCTCTGAGTCATCCGTCCACACGCTGGCATCAGGGATACTGAGGGAAAAGAACTGAGACATGCTAAGGGCTCTAGGCACAACCTCACGTCCTCGTTCCTGCAGAAATGCAGCTTTTTTTGCACAGTGCTGTCACAGCCATTGGCATCTTGCCCGACCACTTGGCAGTGCCTTGAAATGCTGTCATGCTCCTCTTGGTGAAAGAGCAGTCAAAGGAGGACGGCAGCAACGGGCCCTGATGCCCGTACTCCCATCTCACTGAGAATGTTTAGGAAGGAAGATGATTTGAGAGTAGTTGACTTCTGTTCCCATGGTGGGTTGCTCTCCTTCCAAGCAAGTCTTCCCCCTGTATCAGTGTCAAACGCTTTGCTGAAGTCCGGCTAAACAACCTCCACAGCCTTTTCCTCACCCACCGTGCTGGCCTTCTAGGATAACTGGAAGGAGCTCAGCTTAGCGAAGCAGGAGCTGCCGTGCGTGGGAAGGGGTGCTGACTGGGTGTGATCATTGGGTTGTCCTCGACGTGCCGTGTGATGGCACTCGGGACAATGTGCTCCACGACCTTCCCTTGTAGCAAAGTCAGACGGAGAAGCCTGGAATTAATTCATCAGAGAGTCATAGAATCATAGAATCATTTGAGTTGGAAGGGACCTTGAAAGGTCATCTAGTCCAAGCCCACTGCAATCAACAGGGACATCCAAAGCTCGATGGGGTGCTCAGAGCCCCGTCCAGCCTCACCTTTATCTGACATTCTTTTACCGTCAGTAGTACATTTGTTCTCTCTCCTTATCTTCGTTGGGTAGGCTCTTCCACCTGCTTCTTTGTGCCAGTTGGGTGGCCGAACACATAGTCCTGTCACAAGTTCTGCCACGTTGGCCTTTTGCCTGACTCCTGCGCAGCGACGCTTGGCCCCTTTCATCACGACAACTAAGTTACATCCAGTCAAGCCCTTCTGTAACACAGAGGGCTCCCTGGCCTCCTCTCCTTCCCTGCCTGTGTCTGCACTCCGGTCACGAAAGCCATCCCATCACGTCTCGCTGAGGCCTACGATCTCGTAGTCCTGAGCCTGGGCTAAAAATTCCCATTCCCCCCTGCTTATTTCTTCTGACCCGTGCATTTGTAGCGAGGCATTTAAGTTGGTCCCTTAATGAAATGGAGTTGTGTCGCAGCCCAGCGATAGTTGCGGACGTCCATCTCAACACCAAAACCCACTGTTTTAAAGCCAGGGTGGCCAAAGAATGGGAAGGATGGCCCCGAGAAGTTGTGGAGCTGTCATCCTTTGAGATACTGAAACCTGACTGGACTACGTCCCCACCCACCAGCTCAAGTTGATCTTGCTTCAGCAGGTGCCTCGGACTGACGAGTCTCAAGAGGTCCCTTCAAACCTCCACGGTTCTGCTACTCTGTGTTACTTCTTTTACTCTTTCTGCACCGCTTGGTTGATTTTTCTCCTGCACAACACACACACACACACACACACACACAGAGGAACACAAAGCAAAACAAAACAAAACAAAAAAACGGAGCAATCCAGAGGCCGTGGAGCTGGGAGCAGAAGCACTTTCATGCTGATCTCTCCCAGGCACCGTTCCTGTTCCAGCCACGCTCTTTCCTTCTCAACCGTAGGCTTGTGACTGTCCTGGGAAGAGCTGGATCACGAAGTTACTCAGCTTCGCCTGCGAAAGAGAATTTGGTCCTTTCCAATTAGCTTTGTCAAGCTCAGGCGTTTCTTCCTTGGTCCAATTCTCCTCTTTGTGAAGGAGACGCTAAACAGACTCAGTGTCTTTCTCCCTCCCAAAATGGAGTGCGGGAGATAGCCTGTTTCACGCCTCCCGGCTTTCCGTGTGTGTCACGGGACAGCTGGCGTGGGCCCTTGTGGGGAAGGAGTTGGAAAGCTGACTGTCTTGTGAATGGGTGATATTCCTTGAGTTGACTTTCTGGCTTGTTAGAAGAACGTTTCCTACCCGAGTAGCCTGAGCCAGCATCGGTTCTTACTAACCCAGGAGGTTCTGATGTCCCTGCAGCAGTTAAAGCAGCCCAGGAACATTTCACAGAAAATGCGCTCTCCCTTCACACTTTGCTGCGTGGCTCCTGAGTGATGCCAGTGAGCAATGATTGTCCTTCCCAGACAGCTCTCAGCATGAAATGATCTTGTGTCCCGTGCGAGGAGTGGAAGACACAGCACTATCCAAGCCCAGAACTACAGAGTCCCCCAGAGCGTTGCCAGGGGACAAAGCCTGTTGCATACTGGGCTGTCGGGGGTTGGGGAAGGAGGAAGAATGAGAGGAGACTCGTTTCCAAAGCGGATGCTCAATGTCTTTAATGAGAAAAGGAGAGGAACATGCAATGAAGCTGAGAGCTTCAGCAATGCCCTTTGGACATTCTGTAAAGCTCAGTGCTAGCAGAAGACCACGGATAGTAAGCAGGGGAAAGAGGGCGGGCGATGAGGAGGAGAAGTTGGTGGGAACTCGGCTCCTCTGCAGACCGTGGCCGTGCCCTCAGGGCTGGCTCCGGGGCTGCCTTCAAGGCCCGTGGTGCTCATGCACAGGCAGGTGATCCACGGGCTTTAGCAGAAGAGATTGCCACGTCCCAGAGTGCCACAGAGCCCACGGCCCAGCCCTGACCACCCAAAGCCCCCCAGGCCCAGGGAGCCCCCAGCACCGATGGGCACGCTGCCAGCGCTGAGAGAGCTCCCCACGGCAGCGGACGCTGTGGATCCCACGGCTGTGCTCTGAGGGAAGGAGCTGAGGATTGGGCCCGGCAGCGTCACCACGACTGGTGGGGGCTGGATCGCAACGCTGGAGTCGGCACAACGAAGAACACACGGCTCGTTGCAGCTGTTGGCAAGCGGGGCTGGGCCGCAGGCGGCTGTCTGGCACGGGCTGTAGCACGACATATCTGGCGGAGGAGGGGGTGACTCTGCAAGATGGAGGCGAGAGAGAGCTGAGGGCTCGAGCTGTCTCTCAGCACGCTCTGGTGTCACGAGCCAAGAGTCGAAGGCCCTGCCGTGGCTGCTGAGGGGCTGTTTGTGAGTATTTGGGTAGGCTTGGGGTGGGTATCTGTGGGTGGTTTAGGGATGATGCCAGAGAGGGAAGCTCCTCCTGTCCAAGTGAAGCTCCTGTCCAGCCTGTCTTGTCCCTCCCCCAGCGTGCCCAGTGCAGGCCCTCACCAAGCCGCGCTTGCTGCATGACCAGGGGTCCATGTCCAGACCGCAAGGACGTTTCCCTCACAACCCTCAACCATCATTCCAGTCGGCCTTGAGGGCCGGCCTGGAATGTTCAGCGGTGAGATGAGATGAGGCTCCTCATCTCAGCACATCCTGAGGTAGGTATGATGAAGAGGATGCCAACTCTTTCAGGGGGGGATGAGTTTATCCTTGCTGCTATTGCCTCAGTGGGGGAAAGAAAGATGTTCTAGGGTACAACAGAAAAGCATCACTCTCAGCATCAATCTGTGGAGGTCCTGCTCGTGAGCCCTTCTTCCCTGCTGGTGGTTACTTATTCTTCCAGAGGCAAGACCTCAACTTGTTCCCTCAACGGCTTTTCCCTCTAAAAAGAGCTCTCCTTCTCCTCCGACAGCTCTGCCCTTCTGTCCCCCTCTCTCCCCCTGCTTCTTTCGGAAGGAGACAAGTGCAAGCAAAGCGCAGCAAGGCTACTGAAGACAGAAGCCACGTCGGACTAAGACGTCTCCGGTGGGACTAGCTGTCGTGAGGGACTTCCAAGCCGTGCTACTAACGCAAAAGGTGCATCGCTGCCTCAAGGATGGTGGAAGAAGAGGCCAAGGCACCGGGTAGAAATTTCTGGCCGCACAGCCAGGGCCGCGAATGGCTTTCAAAGGAACCCTCCAATGCCCCATTTCAGGTGAAAAAGCCACGCTCCCCCCTTCCCCTCCCTCCCCGAATACCGACACGCATGGTTGACAGTCCCAGACCGCTTGCGGCGGACAAGGCAGGAAAAATGCACGCAGCCCCCTCCTCGGGAGGCGTTCTGACCAGTGAGCAGACGGAAGGCAAAGCGAACGCAGACTTACTGGTTTCACAGAGGAGAGCAAGGCCCAAGAAGGGAATAGAGTAGCTGGGAAACGAGGCACCTATTTATACTGAGCCTGATGGCCCCGGGGGAGCTGAAGTGGCAAAAACAGAAAGCGCCTTCAGAAAGGGTAATTTTGGCTTCCCAAGCTCTGCTGGTAGATGAAAGACATTCCTCCTTCACCCAGAATGCTTAGCTCCCTTGTCATGCTGCGTAAGGCTGAAGCGATCTGGTTGATAGCAGTTGTGTTTCTTCCTCAGGCCGATGCTCGTGAGAGGTCTCGTTGCCATTGCTGGAGAAGACTTGCAGAAGAATCAGGCCGTGCGCAGGCGCTGTACATATTCTCCCCTTCCCGAAGCTCATGGCCCCCGCTTGGTAGGACTTTGCGCGTGGAGCACTGCAGAAGGGAGCACACAAGCGTCTTGCACTGACGGGCTCAGCCTGACCCTGAGCAAGAGCGGTGCCGGCAGGCTACGGAGGAGCTCAGAGCACAGGCAAGCGTCTGCACAGGAGACTCAGATGCCCGGCTGAGAGTGGAGGGTGATGTTCAGCCCAGGCCCGCCGTGATCTGGAGAGAAACTTCATTGCGCGTATGCAGGGAGGGAGACAGCGAGAGTGCAGCTGGAGTGGGTCAGGCCGCTCCATGGCGAGTCTCTGCTCCCTCCCCTCCGGCCGTGATGACGCACACGCTGTCCTGACCTGCAAAGGCTTCCAGCTGTTTCCCTTATTCGGGCAAGGTCGCAGTGTTTTCTGTGGGCAGGGCACGGGCTGTGCCTTACCAAACTGGATTTTCTCATTGAATGCCTGAGGAGAGGCTGGAGCACCAGGAGGCCCTGGTGAAGGAGGGAGGCTGCTGAGTCATGCCTGGAAGTGGGCCACCACCAAGTGGGTCTGCTTCAGCATTCCCTTGCCAGACCACATTGGCCTTTGGCCCTTTCCCTAGTCGCTTGTTTTTCCGGCCGTGCACCCAGAGAACCTGGCTTCCTCTCTCTTGGCAAGGGTCAGAGAGGCACAGGTAGTGCCTTTGAATTGCAAGGTGGCTCTAGCAGGCCACTTGTGACTGACCAGGAGGTGCTGAGCCACTGTAAGGAGCTTCTGCTCCACCTCGCTCTGAGTCATCCGTCCACACGCTGGCATCAGGGATACTGAGGGAAAAGAACGGAGACATGCTAAGGGCTCTAGGCACAACCTCACGTCCTCGTTCCTGCAGAAATGCAGCTTTTTTTGCACAGTGCTGTCACAGCCATTGGCATCTTGCCCGACCACTTGGCAGTGCCTTGAAATGCTGTCATGCTCCTCTTGGTGAAAGAGCAGTCAAAGGAGGACGGCAGCAACGGGCCCTGATGCCCGTACTCCCATCTCACTGAGAATGTTTAGGAAGGAAGATGGTTTGAGAGTAGTTGACTTCTGTTCCCATGGTGGGTTGCTCTCCTTCCAAGCAAGTCTTCCCCCTGTATCAGTGTCAAACGCTTTGCTGAAGTCCGGCTAAACAACCTCCACAGCCTTTTCCTCACCCACCGTGCTGGCCTTCTAGGATAACTGGAAGGAGCTCAGCTTAGCGAAGCAGGAGCTGCCGTGCGTGGAAAGGGGTGCTGACTGGGTGTGATCATTGGGTTGTCCTCGACGTGCCGTGTGATGGCACTCGAGACAATGTGCTCCACGACCTTCCCTTGTAGCAAAGTCAGACGGAGAAGCCTGGAATTAATTCATCAGAGAGTCATAGAATCATAGAATCATTTGAGTTGGAAGGGACCTTGAAAGGTCATCTAGTCCAAGCCCACTGCAATCAACAGGGACATCCAAAGCTCGATGGGGTGCTCAGAGCCCCGTCCAGCCTCACCTTTATCTGACATTCTTTTACCGTCAGTAGTACATTTGTTCTCTCTCCTTATCTTCGTTGGGTAGGCTCTTCCACCTGCTTCTTTGTGCCAGTTGGGTGGCCGATCACATAGTCCTGTCACAAGTTCTGCCACGTTGGCCTTTTGCCTGACTCCTGCGCAGCGACGCTTGGCCCCTTTCATCACGACAACTAAGTTGCATCCAGTCAAGCCCTTCTGTAACACAGAGGGCTCCCTGGCCTCCTCTCCTTCCCTGCCTGTGTCTGCACTCCGGTCACGAAAGCCATCCCATCACGTCTCGCTGAGGCCTACGATCTCGTAGTCCTGAGCCTGGGCTAAAAATTCCCATTCCCCCCTGCTTATTTCTTCTGACCCGTGCATTTGTAGCGAGGCATTTAAGTTGGTCCCTTAATGAAATGGAGTTGTGTCGCAGCCCAGCGATAGTTGCGGACGTCCATCTCAACACCAAAACCCACTGTTTTAAAGCCAGGGTGGCCAAAGAATGGGAAGGATGGCCCCGAGAAGTTGTGGAGCTGTCATCCTTTGAGATACTGAAACCTGACTGGACTACGTCCCCACCCACCAGCTCAAGTTGATCTTGCTTCAGCAGGTGCCTCGGACTGACGAGTCTCAAGAGGTCCCTTCAAACCTCCACGGTTCTGCTACTCTGTGTTACTTCTATTACTCTTTCTGCACCGCTTGGTTGATTTTTCTCCTGCACAACACACACACACACACACACACACACAGAGGAACACAAAGCAAAACAAAACAAAACAAAAAAACGGAGCAATCCAGAGGCCGTGGAGCTGGGAGCAGAAGCACTTTCATGCTGATCTCTCCCAGGCACCGTTCCTGTTCCAGCCACGCTCTTTCCTTCTCAACCGTAGGCTTGTGACTGTCCTGGGAAGAGCTGGATCACGAAGTTACTCAGCTTCGCCTGCGAAAGAGAATTTGGTCCTTTCCAATTAGCTTTGTCAAGCTCAGGCGTTTCTTCCTTGGTCCAATTCTCCTCTTTGTGAAGGAGACGCTAAACAGACTCAGTGTCTTTCTCCCTCCCAAAATGGAGTGCGGGAGATAGCCTGTTTCACGCCTCCCGGCTTTCCGTGTGTGTCACGGGACAGCTGGCGTGGGCCCTTGTGGGGAAGGAGTTGGAAAGCTGACTGTCTTGTGAATGGGTGATATTCCTTGAGTTGACTTTCTGGCTTGTTAGAAGAACGTTTCCTACCCGAGTAGCCTGAGCCAGCATCAGTTCTTACTAACCCAGGAGGTTCTGATGTCCCTGCAGCAGTTAAAGCAGGCCAGGAACATTTCACAGAAAATGCGCTCTCCCTTCACACTTTGCTGCGTGGCTCCTGAGTGATGCCAGTGAGCAATGATTGTCCTTCCCAGACAGCTCTCAGCATGAAATGATCTTGTGTCCCGTGCGAGGAGTGGAAGACACAGCGCTATCCAAGCCCAGAACTACAGAGTCCCCCAGAGCGTTGCCAGGGGACAAAGCCTGTTGCATACTGGGCTGTCGGGGGTTGGGGAAGGAGGAAGAATGAGAGGAGACTCGTTTCCAAAGCGGATGCTCAATGTCTTTAATGAGAAAAGGAGAGGAACATGCAATGAAGCTGAGAGCTTCAGCAATGCCCTTTGGACATTCTGTAAAGCTCAGTGCTAGCAGAAGACCACGGATAGTAAGCAGGGGAAAGAGGGCGGGCGATGAGGAGGAGAAGTTGGTGGGAACTCGGCTCCTCTGCAGACCGTGGCCGTGCCCTCAGGGCTGGCTCCGGGGCTGCCTTCAAGGCCCGTGGTGCTCATGCACAGGCAGGTGATCCACGGGCTTTAGCAGAAGAGATTGCCACGTCCCAGAGTGCCACAGAGCCCACGGCCCAGCCCTGACCACCCAAAGCCCCCCAGGCCCAGGGAGCCCCAGCACCGATGGGCACGCTGCCAGCGCTGAGAGAGCTCCCCACGGCAGCGGACGCTGTGGATCCCACGGCTGTGCTCTGAGGGAAGGAGCTGAGGATTGGGCCCGGCAGCGTCACCACGACTGGTGGGGGCTGGATCGCAACGCTGGAGTCGGCACAACGAAGAACACACGGCTCGTTGCAGCTGTTGGCAAGCGGGGCTGGGCCGCAGGCGGCTGTCTGGCACGGGCTGTAGCACGACATGTCTGGCGGAGGAGGGGGTGACTCTGCAAGATGGAGGCGAGAGAGAGCTGAGGGCTCGAGCTGTCTCTCAGCACGCTCTGGTGTCACGAGCCAAGAGTCGAAGGCCCTGCCGTGGCTGCTGAGGGGCTGTTTGTGAGTATTTGGGTAGGCTTGGGGTGGGTATCTGTGGGTGGTTTAGGGATGATGCCAGAGAGGGAAGCTCCTCCTGTCCAAGTGAAGCTCCTGTCCAGCCTGTCTTGTCCCTCCCCCAGCGTGCCCAGTGCAGGCCCTCACCAAGCCGCGCTTGCTGCATGACCAGGGGTCCATGTCCAGACCGCAAGGACGTTTCCCTCACAACCCTCAACCATCATTCCAGTCGGCCTTGAGGGCCGGCCTGGAATGTTCAGCGGTGAGATGAGATGAGGCTCCTCATCTCAGCACATCCTGAGGTAGGTATGATGAAGAGGATGCCAACTCTTTCAGGGGGGGATGAGTTTATCCTTGCTGCTATTGCCTCAGTGGGGGAAAGAAAGATGTTCTAGGGTACAACAGAAAAGCATCACTCTCAGCATCAATCTGTGGAGGTCCTGCTCGTGAGCCCTTCTTCCCTGCTGGTGGTTACTTATTCTTCCAGAGGCAAGACCTCAACTTGTTCCCTCAACGGCTTTTCCCTCTAAAAAGAGCTCTCCTTCTCCTCCGACAGCTCTGCCCTTCTGTCCCCCTCTCTCCCCCTGCTTCTTTCGGAAGGAGACAAGTGCAAGCAAAGCGCAGCAAGGCTACTGAAGACAGAAGCCACGTCGGACTAAGACGTCTCCGGTGGGACTAGCTGTCGTGAGGGACTTCCAAGCCGTGCTACTAACGCAAAAGGTGCATCGCTGCCTCAAGGATGGTGGAAGAAGAGGCCAAGGCACCGGGTAGAAATTTCTGGCCGCACAGCCAGGGCCGCGAATGGCTTTCAAAGGAACCCTCCAATGCCCCATTTCAGGTGAAAAAGCCACGCTCCCCCCTTCCCCTCCCTCCCCGAATACCGACACGCATGGTTGACAGTCCCAGACCGCTTGCGGCGGACAAGGCAGGAAAAATGCACGCAGCCCCCTCCTCGGGAGGCGTTCTGACCAGTGAGCAGACGGAAGGCAAAGCGAACGCAGACTTACTGGTTTCACAGAGGAGAGCAAGGCCCAAGAAGGGAATAGAGTAGCTGGGAAACGAGGCACCTATTTATACTGAGCCTGATGGCCCCGGGGGAGCTGAAGTGGCAAAAACAGAAAGCGCCTTCAGAAAGGGTAATTTTGGCTTCCCAAGCTCTGCTGGTAGATGAAAGACATTCCTCCTTCACCCAGAATGCTTAGCTCCCTTGTCATGCTGCGTAAGGCTGAAGCGATCTGGTTGATAGCAGTTGTGTTTCTTCCTCAGGCCGATGCTCGTGAGAGGTCTCGTTGCCATTGCTGGAGAAGACTTGCAGAAGAATCAGGCCGTGCGCAGGCGCTGTACATATTCTCCCCTTCCCGAAGCTCATGGCCCCCGCTTGGTAGGACTTTGCGCGTGGAGCACTGCAGAAGGGAGCACACAAGCGTCTTGCACTGACGGGCTCAGCCTGACCCTGAGCAAGAGCGGTGCCGGCAGGCTACGGAGGAGCTCAGAGCACAGGCAAGCGTCTGCACAGGAGACTCAGATGCCGGGCTGAGAGTGGAGGGTGATGTTCAGCCCAGGCCCGCCGTGATCTGGAGAGAAACTTCATTGCGCGTATAAGGGAGGGAGACAGCGAGAGTGCAGCTGGAGTGGGTCAGGCCGCTCCATGGCGAGTCTCTGCTCCCTCCCCTCCGGCCGTGATGACGCACACGCTGTCCTGACCTGCAAAGGCTTCCAGCTGTTTCCCTTATTCGGGCAAGGTCGCAGTGTTTTCTGTGGGCAGGGCACGGGCTGTGCCTTACCAAACTGGATTTTCTCATTGAATGCTTGAGGAGAGGCTGGAGCACCAGGAGGCCCTGGTGAAGGAGGGAGGCTGCTGAGTCATGCCTGGAAGTGGGCCACCACCAAGTGGGTCTGCTTCAGCATTCCCTTGCCAGACCACATTGGCCTTTGGCCCTTTCCCTGGTCGCTTGTTTTTCCGGCCGTGCACCCAGAGAACCTGGCTTCCTCTCTCTTGGCAAGGGTCAGAGAGGCGCAAGTAGTGCCTTTGAATTGCAAGGTGGCTCTAGCAGGCCACTTGTGACTGACCAGGAGGTGCTGAGCCACTGTAAGGAGCTTCTGCTCCACCTCGCTCTGAGTCATCCGTCCACACGCTGGCATCAGGGATACTGAGGGAAAAGAACTGAGACATGCTAAGGGCTCTAGGCACAACCTCACGTCCTCGTTCCTGCAGAAATGCAGCTTTTTTTGCACAGTGCTGTCACAGCCATTGGCATCTTGCCCGACCACTTGGCAGTGCCTTGAAATGCTGTCATGCTCCTCTTGGTGAAAGAGCAGTCAAAGGAGGACGGCAGCAACGGGCCCTGATGCCCGTACTCCCATCTCACTGAGAATGTTTAGGAAGGAAGATGGTTTGAGAGTAGTTGACTTCTGTTCCCATGGTGGGTTGCTCTCCTTCCAAGCAAGTCTTCCCCCTGTATCAGTGTCAAACGCTTTGCTGAAGTCCGGCTAAACAACCTCCACAGCCTTTTCCTCACCCACCGTGCTGGCCTTCTAGGATAACTGGAAGGAGCTCAGCTTAGCGAAGCAGGAGCTGCCGTGCGTGGAAAGGGGTGCTGACTGGGTGTGATCATTGGGTTGTCCTCGACGTGCCGTGTGATGGCACTCGAGACAATGTGCTCCACGACCTTCCCTTGTAGCAAAGTCAGACGGAGAAGCCTGGAATTAATTCATCAGAGAGTCATAGAATCATAGAATCATTTGAGTTGGAAGGGACCTTGAAAGGTCATCTAGTCCAAGCCCACTGCAATCAACAGGGACATCCAAAGCTCGATGGGGTGCTCAGAGCCCCGTCCAGCCTCACCTTTATCTGACATTCTTTTACCGTCAGTAGTACATTTGTTCTCTCTCCTTATCTTCGTTGGGTAGGCTCTTCCACCTGCTTCTTTGTGCCAGTTGGGTGGCCGATCACATAGTCCTGTCACAAGTTCTGCCACGTTGGCCTTTTGCCTGACTCCTGCGCAGCGACGCTTGGCCCCTTTCATCACGACAACTAAGTTGCATCCAGTCAAGCCCTTCTGTAACACAGAGGGCTCCCTGGCCTCCTCTCCTTCCCTGCCTGTGTCTGCACTCCGGTCACGAAAGCCATCCCATCACGTCTCGCTGAGGCCTACGATCTCGTAGTCCTGAGCCTGGGCTAAAAATTCCCATTCCCCCCTGCTTATTTCTTCTGACCCGTGCATTTGTAGCGAGGCATTTAAGTTGGTCCCTTAATGAAATGGAGTTGTGTCGCAGCCCAGCGATAGTTGCGGACGTCCATCTCAACACCAAAACCCACTGTTTTAAAGCCAGGGTGGCCAAAGAATGGGAAGGATGGCCCCGAGAAGTTGTGGAGCTGTCATCCTTTGAGATACTGAAACCTGACTGGACTACGTCCCCACCCACCAGCTCAAGTTGATCTTGCTTCAGCAGGTGCCTCGGACTGACGAGTCTCAAGAGGTCCCTTCAAACCTCCACGGTTCTGCTACTCTGTGTTACTTCTATTACTCTTTCTGCACCGCTTGGTTGATTTTTCTCCTGCACAACACACACACACACACACACACACACAGAGGAACACAAAGCAAAACAAAACAAAACAAAAAAACGGAGCAATCCAGAGGCCGTGGAGCTGGGAGCAGAAGCACTTTCATGCTGATCTCTCCCAGGCACCGTTCCTGTTCCAGCCACGCTCTTTCCTTCTCAACCGTAGGCTTGTGACTGTCCTGGGAAGAGCTGGATCACGAAGTTACTCAGCTTCGCCTGCGAAAGAGAATTTGGTCCTTTCCAATTAGCTTTGTCAAGCTCAGGCGTTTCTTCCTTGGTCCAATTCTCCTCTTTGTGAAGGAGACGCTAAACAGACTCAGTGTCTTTCTCCCTCCCAAAATGGAGTGCGGGAGATAGCCTGTTTCACGCCTCCCGGCTTTCCGTGTGTGTCACGGGACAGCTGGCGTGGGCCCTTGTGGGGAAGGAGTTGGAAAGCTGACTGTCTTGTGAATGGGTGATATTCCTTGAGTTGACTTTCTGGCTTGTTAGAAGAACGTTTCCTACCCGAGTAGCCTGAGCCAGCATCAGTTCTTACTAACCCAGGAGGTTCTGATGTCCCTGCAGCAGTTAAAGCAGGCCAGGAACATTTCACAGAAAATGCGCTCTCCCTTCACACTTTGCTGCGTGGCTCCTGAGTGATGCCAGTGAGCAATGATTGTCCTTCCCAGACAGCTCTCAGCATGAAATGATCTTGTGTCCCGTGCGAGGAGTGGAAGACACAGCGCTATCCAAGCCCAGAACTACAGAGTCCCCCAGAGCGTTGCCAGGGGACAAAGCCTGTTGCATACTGGGCTGTCGGGGGTTGGGGAAGGAGGAAGAATGAGAGGAGACTCGTTTCCAAAGCGGATGCTCAATGTCTTTAATGAGAAAAGGAGAGGAACATGCAATGAAGCTGAGAGCTTCAGCAATGCCCTTTGGACATTCTGTAAAGCTCAGTGCTAGCAGAAGACCACGGATAGTAAGCAGGGGAAAGAGGGCGGGCGATGAGGAGGAGAAGTTGGTGGGAACTCGGCTCCTCTGCAGACCGTGGCCGTGCCCTCAGGGCTGGCTCCGGGGCTGCCTTCAAGGCCCGTGGTGCTCATGCACAGGCAGGTGATCCACAGGCTTTAGCAGAAGAGATTGCCACGTCCCAGAGTGCCACAGAGCCCACGGCCCAGCCCTGACCACCCAAAGCCCCCCAGGCCCAGGGAGCCCCCAGCACCGATGGGCACGCTGCCAGCGCTGAGAGAGCTCCCCACGGCAGCGGACGCTGTGGATCCCACGGCTGTGCTCTGAGGGAAGGAGCTGAGGATTGGGCCCGGCAGCGTCACCACGACTGGTGGGGGCTGGATCGCAACGCTGGAGTCGGCACAACGAAGAACACACGGCTCGTTGCAGCTGTTGGCAAGCGGGGCTGGGCCGCAGGCGGCTGTCTGGCACGGGCTGTAGCACGACATGTCTGGCGGAGGAGGGGGTGACTCTGCAAGATGGAGGCGAGAGAGAGCTGAGGGCTCGAGCTGTCTCTCAGCACGCTCTGGTGTCACGAGCCAAGAGTCGAAGGCCCTGCCGTGGCTGCTGAGGGGCTGTTTGTGAGTATTTGGGTAGGCTTGGGGTGGGTATCTGTGGGTGGTTTAGGGATGATGCCAGAGAGGGAAGCTCCTCCTGTCCAAGTGAAGCTCCTGTCCAGCCTGTCTTGTCCCTCCCCCAGCGTGCCCAGTGCAGGCCCTCACCAAGCCGCGCTTGCTGCATGACCAGGGGTCCATGTCCAGACCGCAAGGACGTTTCCCTCACAACCCTCAACCATCATTCCAGTCGGCCTTGAGGGCCGGCCTGGAATGTTCAGCGGTGAGATGAGATGAGGCTCCTCATCTCAGCACATCCTGAGGTAGGTATGATGAAGAGGATGCCAACTCTTTCAGGGGGGGATGAGTTTATCCTTGCTGCTATTGCCTCAGTGGGGGAAAGAAAGATGTTCTAGGGTACAACAGAAAAGCATCACTCTCAGCATCAATCTGTGGAGGTCCTGCTCGTGAGCCCTTCTTCCCTGCTGGTGGTTACTTATTCTTCCAGAGGCAAGACCTCAACTTGTTCCCTCAACGGCTTTTCCCTCTAAAAAGAGCTCTCCTTCTCCTCCGACAGCTCTGCCCTTCTGTCCCCCTCTCTCCCCCTGCTTCTTTCGGAAGGAGACAAGTGCAAGCAAAGCGCAGCAAGGCTACTGAAGACAGAAGCCACGTCGGACTAAGACGTCTCCGGTGGGACTAGCTGTCGTGAGGGACTTCCAAGCCGTGCTACTAATGCAAAAGGTGCATCGCTGCCTCAAGGATGGTGGAAGAAGAGGCCAAGGCACCGGGTAGAAATTTCTGGCCGCACAGCCAGGGCCGCGAATGGCTTTCAAAGGAACCCTCCAATGCCCCATTTCAGGTGAAAAAGCCACGCTCCCCCCTTCCCCTCCCTCCCCGAATACCGACACGCATGGTTGACAGTCCCAGACCGCTTGCGGAGGACAAGGCAGGAAAAATGCACGCAGCCCCCTCCTCGGGAGGCGTTCTGACCAGTGAGCAGACGGAAGGCAAAGCGAACGCAGACTTACTGGTTTCACAGAGGAGAGCAAGGCCCAAGAAGGGAATAGAGTAGCTGGGAAACGAGGCACCTATTTATACTGAGCCTGATGGCCCCGGGGGAGCTGAAGTGGCAAAAACAGAAAGCGCCTTCAGAAAGGGTAATTTTGGCTTCCCAAGCTCTGCTGGTAGATGAAAGACATTCCTCCTTCACCCAGAATGCTTAGCTCCCTTGTCATGCTGCGTAAGGCTGAAGCGATCTGGTTGATAGCAGTTGTGTTTCTTCCTCAGGCCGATGCTCGTGAGAGGTCTCGTTGCCATTGCTGGAGAAGACTTGCAGAAGAATCAGGCCGTGCGCAGGCGCTGTACATATTCTCCCCTTCCCGAAGCTCATGGCCCCCGCTTGGTAGGACTTTGCGCGTGGAGCACTGCAGAAGGGAGCACACAAGCGTCTTGCACTGACGGGCTCAGCCTGACCCTGAGCAAGAGCGGTGCCGGCAGGCTACGGAGGAGCTCAGAGCACAGGCAAGCGTCTGCACAGGAGACTCAGATGCCCGGCTGAGAGTGGAGGGTGATGTTCAGCCCAGGCCCGCCGTGATCTGGAGAGAAACTTCATTGCGCGTATGCAGGGAGGGAGACAGCGAGAGTGCAGCTGGAGTGGGTCAGGCCGCTCCATGGCGAGTCTCTGCTCCCTCCCCTCCGGCCGTGATGACGCACACGCTGTCCTGACCTGCAAAGGCTTCCAGCTGTTTCCCTTATTCGGGCAAGGTCGCAGTGTTTTCTGTGGGCAGGGCACGGGCTGTGCCTTACCAAACTGGATTTTCTCATTGAATGCTTGAGGAGAGGCTGGAGCACCAGGAGGCCCTGGTGAAGGAGGGAGGCTGCTGAGTCATGCCTGGAAGTGGGCCACCACCAAGTGGGTCTGCTTCAGCATTCCCTTGCCAGACCACATTGGCCTTTGGCCCTTTCCCTGGTCGCTTGTTTTTCCGGCCGTGCACCCAGAGAACCTGGCTTCCTCTCTCTTGGCAAGGGTCAGAGAGGCGCAGGTAGTGCCTTTGAATTGCAAGGTGGCTCTAGCAGGCCACTTGTGACTGACCAGGAGGTGCTGAGCCACTGTAAGGAGCTTCTGCTCCACCTCGCTCTGAGTCATCCGTCCACACGCTGGCATCAGGGATACTGAGGGAAAAGAACTGAGACATGCTAAGGGCTCTAGGCACAACCTCACGTCCTCGTTCCTGCAGAAATGCAGCTTTTTTTGCACAGTGCTGTCACAGCCATTGGCATCTTGCCCGACCACTTGGCAGTGCCTTGAAATGCTGTCATGCTCCTCTTGGTGAAAGAGCAGTCAAAGGAGGACGGCAGCAACGGGCCCTGATGCCCGTACTCCCATCTCACTGAGAATGTTTAGGAAGGAAGATGATTTGAGAGTAGTTGACTTCTGTTCCCATGGTGGGTTGCTCTCCTTCCAAGCAAGTCTTCCCCCTGTATCAGTGTCAAACGCTTTGCTGAAGTCCGGCTAAACAACCTCCACAGCCTTTTCCTCACCCACCGTGCTGGCCTTCTAGGATAACTGGAAGGAGCTCAGCTTAGCGAAGCAGGAGCTGCCGTGCGTGGGAAGGGGTGCTGACTGGGTGTGATCATTGGGTTGTCCTCGACGTGCCGTGTGATGGCACTCGGGACAATGTGCTCCACGACCTTCCCTTGTAGCAAAGTCAGACGGAGAAGCCTGGAATTAATTCATCAGAGAGTCATAGAATCATAGAATCATTTGAGTTGGAAGGGACCTTGAAAGGTCATCTAGTCCAAGCCCACTGCAATCAACAGGGACATCCAAAGCTCGATGGGGTGCTCAGAGCCCCGTCCAGCCTCACCTTTATCTGACATTCTTTTACCGTCAGTAGTACATTTGTTCTCTCTCCTTATCTTCGTTGGGTAGGCTCTTCCACCTGCTTCTTTGTGCCAGTTGGGTGGCCGAACACATAGTCCTGTCACAAGTTCTGCCACGTTGGCCTTTTGCCTGACTCCTGCGCAGCGACGCTTGGCCCCTTTCATCACGACAACTAAGTTACATCCAGTCAAGCCCTTCTGTAACACAGAGGGCTCCCTGGCCTCCTCTCCTTCCCTGCCTGTGTCTGCACTCCGGTCACGAAAGCCATCCCATCACGTCTCGCTGAGGCCTACGATCTCGTAGTCCTGAGCCTGGGCTAAAAATTCCCATTCCCCCCTGCTTATTTCTTCTGACCCGTGCATTTGTAGCGAGGCATTTAAGTTGGTCCCTTAATGAAATGGAGTTGTGTCGCAGCCCAGCGATAGTTGCGGACGTCCATCTCAACACCAAAACCCACTGTTTTAAAGCCAGGGTGGCCAAAGAATGGGAAGGATGGCCCCGAGAAGTTGTGGAGCTGTCATCCTTTGAGATACTGAAACCTGACTGGACTACGTCCCCACCCACCAGCTCAAGTTGATCTTGCTTCAGCAGGTGCCTCGGACTGACGAGTCTCAAGAGGTCCCTTCAAACCTCCACGGTTCTGCTACTCTGTGTTACTTCTTTTACTCTTTCTGCACCGCTTGGTTGATTTTTCTCCTGCACAACACACACACACACACACACACACACAGAGGAACACAAAGCAAAACAAAACAAAACAAAAAAACGGAGCAATCCAGAGGCCGTGGAGCTGGGAGCAGAAGCACTTTCATGCTGATCTCTCCCAGGCACCGTTCCTGTTCCAGCCACGCTCTTTCCTTCTCAACCGTAGGCTTGTGACTGTCCTGGGAAGAGCTGGATCACGAAGTTACTCAGCTTCGCCTGCGAAAGAGAATTTGGTCCTTTCCAATTAGCTTTGTCAAGCTCAGGCGTTTCTTCCTTGGTCCAATTCTCCTCTTTGTGAAGGAGACGCTAAACAGACTCAGTGTCTTTCTCCCTCCCAAAATGGAGTGCGGGAGATAGCCTGTTTCACGCCTCCCGGCTTTCCGTGTGTGTCACGGGACAGCTGGCGTGGGCCCTTGTGGGGAAGGAGTTGGAAAGCTGACTGTCTTGTGAATGGGTGATATTCCTTGAGTTGACTTTCTGGCTTGTTAGAAGAACGTTTCCTACCCGAGTAGCCTGAGCCAGCATCGGTTCTTACTAACCCAGGAGGTTCTGATGTCCCTGCAGCAGTTAAAGCAGGCCAGGAACATTTCACAGAAAATGCGCTCTCCCTTCACACTTTGCTGCGTGGCTCCTGAGTGATGCCAGTGAGCAATGATTGTCCTTCCCAGACAGCTCTCAGCATGAAATGATCTTGTGTCCCGTGCGAGGAGTGGAAGACACAGCACTATCCAAGCCCAGAACTACAGAGTCCCCCAGAGCGTTGCCAGGGGACAAAGCCTGTTGCATACTGGGCTGTCGGGGGTTGGGGAAGGAGGAAGAATGAGAGGAGACTCGTTTCCAAAGCGGATGCTCAATGTCTTTAATGAGAAAAGGAGAGGAACATGCAATGAAGCTGAGAGCTTCAGCAATGCCCTTTGGACATTCTGTAAAGCTCAGTGCTAGCAGAAGACCACGGATAGTAAGCAGGGGAAAGAGGGCGGGCGATGAGGAGGAGAAGTTGGTGGGAACTCGGCTCCTCTGCAGACCGTGGCCGTGCCCTCAGGGCTGGCTCCGGGGCTGCCTTCAAGGCCCGTGGTGCTCATGCACAGGCAGGTGATCCACGGGCTTTAGCAGAAGAGATTGCCACGTCCCAGAGTGCCACAGAGCCCACGGCCCAGCCCTGACCACCCAAAGCCCCCCAGGCCCAGGGAGCCCCCAGCACCGATGGGCACGCTGCCAGCGCTGAGAGAGCTCCCCACGGCAGCGGACGCTGTGGATCCCACGGCTGTGCTCTGAGGGAAGGAGCTGAGGATTGGGCCCGGCAGCGTCACCACGACTGGTGGGGGCTGGATCGCAACGCTGGAGTCGGCACAACGAAGAACACACGGCTCGTTGCAGCTGTTGGCAAGCGGGGCTGGGCCGCAGGCGGCTGTCTGGCACGGGCTGTAGCACGACATATCTGGCGGAGGAGGGGGTGACTCTGCAAGATGGAGGCGAGAGAGAGCTGAGGGCTCGAGCTGTCTCTCAGCACGCTCTGGTGTCACGAGCCAAGAGTCGAAGGCCCTGCCGTGGCTGCTGAGGGGCTGTTTGTGAGTATTTGGGTAGGCTTGGGGTGGGTATCTGTGGGTGGTTTAGGGATGATGCCAGAGAGGGAAGCTCCTCCTGTCCAAGTGAAGCTCCTGTCCAGCCTGTCTTGTCCCTCCCCCAGCGTGCCCAGTGCAGGCCCTCACCAAGCCGCGCTTGCTGCATGACCAGGGGTCCATGTCCAGACCGCAAGGACGTTTCCCTCACAACCCTCAACCATCATTCCAGTCGGCCTTGAGGGCCGGCCTGGAATGTTCAGCGGTGAGATGAGATGAGGCTCCTCATCTCAGCACATCCTGAGGTAGGTATGATGAAGAGGATGCCAACTCTTTCAGGGGGGGATGAGTTTATCCTTGCTGCTATTGCCTCAGTGGGGGAAAGAAAGATGTTCTAGGGTACAACAGAAAAGCATCACTCTCAGCATCAATCTGTGGAGGTCCTGCTCGTGAGCCCTTCTTCCCTGCTGGTGGTTACTTATTCTTCCAGAGGCAAGACCTCAACTTGTTCCCTCAACGGCTTTTCCCTCTAAAAAGAGCTCTCCTTCTCCTCCGACAGCTCTGCCCTTCTGTCCCCCTCTCTCCCCCTGCTTCTTTCGGAAGGAGACAAGTGCAAGCAAAGCGCAGCAAGGCTACTGAAGACAGAAGCCACGTCGGACTAAGACGTCTCCGGTGGGACTAGCTGTCGTGAGGGACTTCCAAGCCGTGCTACTAACGCAAAAGGTGCATCGCTGCCTCAAGGATGGTGGAAGAAGAGGCCAAGGCACCGGGTAGAAATTTCTGGCCGCACAGCCAGGGCCGCGAATGGCTTTCAAAGGAACCCTCCAATGCCCCATTTCAGGTGAAAAAGCCACGCTCCCCCCTTCCCCTCCCTCCCCGAATACCGACACGCATGGTTGACAGTCCCAGACCGCTTGCGGCGGACAAGGCAGGAAAAATGCACGCAGCCCCCTCCTCGGGAGGCGTTCTGACCAGTGAGCAGACGGAAGGCAAAGCGAACGCAGACTTACTGGTTTCACAGAGGAGAGCAAGGCCCAAGAAGGGAATAGAGTAGCTGGGAAACGAGGCACCTATTTATACTGAGCCTGATGGCCCCGGGGGAGCTGAAGTGGCAAAAACAGAAAGCGCCTTCAGAAAGGGTAATTTTGGCTTCCCAAGCTCTGCTGGTAGATGAAAGACATTCCTCCTTCACCCAGAATGCTTAGCTCCCTTGTCATGCTGCGTAAGGCTGAAGCGATCTGGTTGATAGCAGTTGTGTTTCTTCCTCAGGCCGATGCTCGTGAGAGGTCTCGTTGCCATTGCTGGAGAAGACTTGCAGAAGAATCAGGCCGTGCGCAGGCGCTGTACATATTCTCCCCTTCCCGAAGCTCATGGCCCCCGCTTGGTAGGACTTTGCGCGTGGAGCACTGCAGAAGGGAGCACACAAGCGTCTTGCACTGACGGGCTCAGCCTGACCCTGAGCAAGAGCGGTGCCGGCAGGCTACGGAGGAGCTCAGAGCACAGGCAAGCGTCTGCACAGGAGACTCAGATGCCCGGCTGAGAGTGGAGGGTGATGTTCAGCCCAGGCCCGCCGTGATCTGGAGAGAAACTTCATTGCGCGTATGCAGGGAGGGAGACAGCGAGAGTGCAGCTGGAGTGGGTCAGGCCGCTCCATGGCGAGTCTCTGCTCCCTCCCCTCCGGCCGTGATGACGCACACGCTGTCCTGACCTGCAAAGGCTTCCAGCTGTTTCCCTTATTCGGGCAAGGTCGCAGTGTTTTCTGTGGGCAGGGCACGGGCTGTGCCTTACCAAACTGGATTTTCTCATTGAATGCTTGAGGAGAGGCTGGAGCACCAGGAGGCCCTGGTGAAGGAGGGAGGCTGCTGAGTCATGCCTGGAAGTGGGCCACCACCAAGTGGGTCTGCTTCAGCATTCCCTTGCCAGACCACATTGGCCTTTGGCCCTTTCCCTGGTCGCTTGTTTTTCCGGCCGTGCACCCAGAGAACCTGGCTTCCTCTCTCTTGGCAAGGGTCAGAGAGGCGCAGGTAGTGCCTTTGAATTGCAAGGTGGCTCTAGCAGGCCACTTGTGACTGACCAGGAGGTGCTGAGCCACTGTAAGGAGCTTCTGCTCCACCTCGCTCTGAGTCATCCGTCCACACGCTGGCATCAGGGATACTGAGGGAAAAGAACTGAGACATGCTAAGGGCTCTAGGCACAACCTCACGTCCTCGTTCCTGCAGAAATGCAGCTTTTTTTGCACAGTGCTGTCACAGCCATTGGCATCTTGCCCGACCACTTGGCAGTGCCTTGAAATGCTGTCATGCTCCTCTTGGTGAAAGAGCAGTCAAAGGAGGACGGCAGCAACGGGCCCTGATGCCCGTACTCCCATCTCACTGAGAATGTTTAGGAAGGAAGATGGTTTGAGAGTAGTTGACTTCTGTTCCCATGGTGGGTTGCTCTCCTTCCAAGCAAGTCTTCCCCCTGTATCAGTGTCAAACGCTTTGCTGAAGTCCGGCTAAACAACCTCCACAGCCTTTTCCTCACCCACCGTGCTGGCCTTCTAGGATAACTGGAAGGAGCTCAGCTTAGCGAAGCAGGAGCTGCCGTGCGTGGAAAGGGGTGCTGACTGGGTGTGATCATTGGGTTGTCCTCGACGTGCCGTGTGATGGCACTCGAGACAATGTGCTCCACGACCTTCCCTTGTAGCAAAGTCAGACGGAGAAGCCTGGAATTAATTCATCAGAGAGTCATAGAATCATAGAATCATTTGAGTTGGAAGGGACCTTGAAAGGTCATCTAGTCCAAGCCCACTGCAATCAACAGGGACATCCAAAGCTCGATGGGGTGCTCAGAGCCCCGTCCAGCCTCACCTTTATCTGACATTCTTTTACCGTCAGTAGTACATTTGTTCTCTCTCCTTATCTTCGTTGGGTAGGCTCTTCCACCTGCTTCTTTGTGCCAGTTGGGTGGCCGATCACATAGTCCTGTCACAAGTTCTGCCACGTTGGCCTTTTGCCTGACTCCTGCGCAGCGACGCTTGGCCCCTTTCATCACGACAACTAAGTTGCATCCAGTCAAGCCCTTCTGTAACACAGAGGGCTCCCTGGCCTCCTCTCCTTCCCTGCCTGTGTCTGCACTCCGGTCACGAAAGCCATCCCATCACGTCTCGCTGAGGCCTACGATCTCGTAGTCCTGAGCCTGGGCTAAAAATTCCCATTCCCCCCTGCTTATTTCTTCTGACCCGTGCATTTGTAGCGAGGCATTTAAGTTGGTCCCTTAATGAAATGGAGTTGTGTCGCAGCCCAGCGATAGTTGCGGACGTCCATCTCAACACCAAAACCCACTGTTTTAAAGCCAGGGTGGCCAAAGAATGGGAAGGATGGCCCCGAGAAGTTGTGGAGCTGTCATCCTTTGAGATACTGAAACCTGACTGGACTACGTCCCCACCCACCAGCTCAAGTTGATCTTGCTTCAGCAGGTGCCTCGGACTGACGAGTCTCAAGAGGTCCCTTCAAACCTCCACGGTTCTGCTACTCTGTGTTACTTCTATTACTCTTTCTGCACCGCTTGGTTGATTTTTCTCCTGCACAACACACACACACACACACACACACACAGAGGAACACAAAGCAAAACAAAACAAAACAAAAAAACGGAGCAATCCAGAGGCCGTGGAGCTGGGAGCAGAAGCACTTTCATGCTGATCTCTCCCAGGCACCGTTCCTGTTCCAGCCACGCTCTTTCCTTCTCAACCGTAGGCTTGTGACTGTCCTGGGAAGAGCTGGATCACGAAGTTACTCAGCTTCGCCTGCGAAAGAGAATTTGGTCCTTTCCAATTAGCTTTGTCAAGCTCAGGCGTTTCTTCCTTGGTCCAATTCTCCTCTTTGTGAAGGAGACGCTAAACAGACTCAGTGTCTTTCTCCCTCCCAAAATGGAGTGCGGGAGATAGCCTGTTTCACGCCTCCCGGCTTTCCGTGTGTGTCACGGGACAGCTGGCGTGGGCCCTTGTGGGGAAGGAGTTGGAAAGCTGACTGTCTTGTGAATGGGTGATATTCCTTGAGTTGACTTTCTGGCTTGTTAGAAGAACGTTTCCTACCCGAGTAGCCTGAGCCAGCATCAGTTCTTACTAACCCAGGAGGTTCTGATGTCCCTGCAGCAGTTAAAGCAGGCCAGGAACATTTCACAGAAAATGCGCTCTCCCTTCACACTTTGCTGCGTGGCTCCTGAGTGATGCCAGTGAGCAATGATTGTCCTTCCCAGACAGCTCTCAGCATGAAATGATCTTGTGTCCCGTGCGAGGAGTGGAAGACACAGCGCTATCCAAGCCCAGAACTACAGAGTCCCCCAGAGCGTTGCCAGGGGACAAAGCCTGTTGCATACTGGGCTGTCGGGGGTTGGGGAAGGAGGAAGAATGAGAGGAGACTCGTTTCCAAAGCGGATGCTCAATGTCTTTAATGAGAAAAGGAGAGGAACATGCAATGAAGCTGAGAGCTTCAGCAATGCCCTTTGGACATTCTGTAAAGCTCAGTGCTAGCAGAAGACCACGGATAGTAAGCAGGGGAAAGAGGGCGGGCGATGAGGAGGAGAAGTTGGTGGGAACTCGGCTCCTCTGCAGACCGTGGCCGTGCCCTCAGGGCTGGCTCCGGGGCTGCCTTCAAGGCCCGTGGTGCTCATGCACAGGCAGGTGATCCACAGGCTTTAGCAGAAGAGATTGCCACGTCCCAGAGTGCCACAGAGCCCACGGCCCAGCCCTGACCACCCAAAGCCCCCCAGGCCCAGGGAGCCCCCAGCACCGATGGGCACGCTGCCAGCGCTGAGAGAGCTCCCCACGGCAGCGGACGCTGTGGATCCCACGGCTGTGCTCTGAGGGAAGGAGCTGAGGATTGGGCCCGGCAGCGTCACCACGACTGGTGGGGGCTGGATCGCAACGCTGGAGTCGGCACAACGAAGAACACACGGCTCGTTGCAGCTGTTGGCAAGCGGGGCTGGGCCGCAGGCGGCTGTCTGGCACGGGCTGTAGCACGACATGTCTGGCGGAGGAGGGGGTGACTCTGCAAGATGGAGGCGAGAGAGAGCTGAGGGCTCG
Source organism: Chrysolophus pictus (assembly GCA_037305975.1). Taxonomy (NCBI): domain Eukaryota; kingdom Metazoa; phylum Chordata; class Aves; order Galliformes; family Phasianidae; genus Chrysolophus; species Chrysolophus pictus. The sequence goes on along the minus strand of CM074581.1, from coordinate 35,626,921 downwards.
AGCTGTCTCTCAGCACGCTCTGGTGTCACGAGCCAAGAGTCGAAGGCCCTGCCGTGGCTGCTGAGGGGCTGTTTGTGAGTATTTGGGTAGGCTTGGGGTGGGTATCTGTGGGTGGTTTAGGGATGATGCCAGAGAGGGAAGCTCCTCCTGTCCAAGTGAAGCTCCTGTCCAGCCTGTCTTGTCCCTCCCCCAGCGTGCCCAGTGCAGGCCCTCACCAAGCCGCGCTTGCTGCATGACCAGGGGTCCATGTCCAGACCGCAAGGACGTTTCCCTCACAACCCTCAACCATCATTCCAGTCGGCCTTGAGGGCCGGCCTGGAATGTTCAGCGGTGAGATGAGATGAGGCTCCTCATCTCAGCACATCCTGAGGTAGGTATGATGAAGAGGATGCCAACTCTTTCAGGGGGGGATGAGTTTATCCTTGCTGCTATTGCCTCAGTGGGGGAAAGAAAGATGTTCTAGGGTACAACAGAAAAGCATCACTCTCAGCATCAATCTGTGGAGGTCCTGCTCGTGAGCCCTTCTTCCCTGCTGGTGGTTACTTATTCTTCCAGAGGCAAGACCTCAACTTGTTCCCTCAACGGCTTTTCCCTCTAAAAAGAGCTCTCCTTCTCCTCCGACAGCTCTGCCCTTCTGTCCCCCTCTCTCCCCCTGCTTCTTTCGGAAGGAGACAAGTGCAAGCAAAGCGCAGCAAGGCTACTGAAGACAGAAGCCACGTCGGACTAAGACGTCTCCGGTGGGACTAGCTGTCGTGAGGGACTTCCAAGCCGTGCTACTAATGCAAAAGGTGCATCGCTGCCTCAAGGATGGTGGAAGAAGAGGCCAAGGCACCGGGTAGAAATTTCTGGCCGCACAGCCAGGGCCGCGAATGGCTTTCAAAGGAACCCTCCAATGCCCCATTTCAGGTGAAAAAGCCACGCTCCCCCCTTCCCCTCCCTCCCCGAATACCGACACGCATGGTTGACAGTCCCAGACCGCTTGCGGAGGACAAGGCAGGAAAAATGCACGCAGCCCCCTCCTCGGGAGGCGTTCTGACCAGTGAGCAGACGGAAGGCAAAGCGAACGCAGACTTACTGGTTTCACAGAGGAGAGCAAGGCCCAAGAAGGGAATAGAGTAGCTGGGAAACGAGGCACCTATTTATACTGAGCCTGATGGCCCCGGGGGAGCTGAAGTGGCAAAAACAGAAAGCGCCTTCAGAAAGGGTAATTTTGGCTTCCCAAGCTCTGCTGGTAGATGAAAGACATTCCTCCTTCACCCAGAATGCTTAGCTCCCTTGTCATGCTGCGTAAGGCTGAAGCGATCTGGTTGATAGCAGTTGTGTTTCTTCCTCAGGCCGATGCTCGTGAGAGGTCTCGTTGCCATTGCTGGAGAAGACTTGCAGAAGAATCAGGCCGTGCGCAGGCGCTGTACATATTCTCCCCTTCCCGAAGCTCATGGCCCCCGCTTGGTAGGACTTTGCGCGTGGAGCACTGCAGAAGGGAGCACACAAGCGTCTTGCACTGACGGGCTCAGCCTGACCCTGAGCAAGAGCGGTGCCGGCAGGCTACGGAGGAGCTCAGAGCACAGGCAAGCGTCTGCACAGGAGACTCAGATGCCCGGCTGAGAGTGGAGGGTGATGTTCAGCCCAGGCCCGCCGTGATCTGGAGAGAAACTTCATTGCGCGTATGCAGGGAGGGAGACAGCGAGAGTGCAGCTGGAGTGGGTCAGGCCGCTCCATGGCGAGTCTCTGCTCCCTCCCCTCCGGCCGTGATGACGCACACGCTGTCCTGACCTGCAAAGGCTTCCAGCTGTTTCCCTTATTCGGGCAAGGTCGCAGTGTTTTCTGTGGGCAGGGCACGGGCTGTGCCTTACCAAACTGGATTTTCTCATTGAATGCTTGAGGAGAGGCTGGAGCACCAGGAGGCCCTGGTGAAGGAGGGAGGCTGCTGAGTCATGCCTGGAAGTGGGCCACCACCAAGTGGGTCTGCTTCAGCATTCCCTTGCCAGACCACATTGGCCTTTGGCCCTTTCCCTGGTCGCTTGTTTTTCCGGCCGTGCACCCAGAGAACCTGGCTTCCTCTCTCTTGGCAAGGGTCAGAGAGGCGCAGGTAGTGCCTTTGAATTGCAAGGTGGCTCTAGCAGGCCACTTGTGACTGACCAGGAGGTGCTGAGCCACTGTAAGGAGCTTCTGCTCCACCTCGCTCTGAGTCATCCGTCCACACGCTGGCATCAGGGATACTGAGGGAAAAGAACTGAGACATGCTAAGGGCTCTAGGCACAACCTCACGTCCTCGTTCCTGCAGAAATGCAGCTTTTTTTGCACAGTGCTGTCACAGCCATTGGCATCTTGCCCGACCACTTGGCAGTGCCTTGAAATGCTGTCATGCTCCTCTTGGTGAAAGAGCAGTCAAAGGAGGACGGCAGCAACGGGCCCTGATGCCCGTACTCCCATCTCACTGAGAATGTTTAGGAAGGAAGATGGTTTGAGAGTAGTTGACTTCTGTTCCCATGGTGGGTTGCTCTCCTTCCAAGCAAGTCTTCCCCCTGTATCAGTGTCAAACGCTTTGCTGAAGTCCGGCTAAACAACCTCCACAGCCTTTTCCTCACCCACCGTGCTGGCCTTCTAGGATAACTGGAAGGAGCTCAGCTTAGCGAAGCAGGAGCTGCCGTGCGTGGGAAGGGGTGCTGACTGGGTGTGATCATTGGGTTGTCCTCGACGTGCCGTGTGATGGCACTCGGGACAATGTGCTCCACGACCTTCCCTTGTAGCAAAGTCAGACGGAGAAGCCTGGAATTAATTCATCAGAGAGTCATAGAATCATAGAATCATTTGAGTTGGAAGGGACCTTGAAAGGTCATCTAGTCCAAGCCCACTGCAATCAACAGGGACATCCAAAGCTCGATGGGGTGCTCAGAGCCCCGTCCAGCCTCACCTTTATCTGACATTCTTTTACCGTCAGTAGTACATTTGTTCTCTCTCCTTATCTTCGTTGGGTAGGCTCTTCCACCTGCTTCTTTGTGCCAGTTGGGTGGCCGAACACATAGTCCTGTCACAAGTTCTGCCACGTTGGCCTTTTGCCTGACTCCTGCGCAGCGACGCTTGGCCCCTTTCATCACGACAACTAAGTTACATCCAGTCAAGCCCTTCTGTAACACAGAGGGCTCCCTGGCCTCCTCTCCTTCCCTGCCTGTGTCTGCACTCCGGTCACGAAAGCCATCCCATCACGTCTCGCTGAGGCCTACGATCTCGTAGTCCTGAGCCTGGGCTAAAAATTCCCATTCCCCCCTGCTTATTTCTTCTGACCCGTGCATTTGTAGCGAGGCATTTAAGTTGGTCCCTTAATGAAATGGAGTTGTGTCGCAGCCCAGCGATAGTTGCGGACGTCCATCTCAACACCAAAACCCACTGTTTTAAAGCCAGGGTGGCCAAAGAATGGGAAGGATGGCCCCGAGAAGTTGTGGAGCTGTCATCCTTTGAGATACTGAAACCTGACTGGACTACGTCCCCACCCACCAGCTCAAGTTGATCTTGCTTCAGCAGGTGCCTCGGACTGACGAGTCTCAAGAGGTCCCTTCAAACCTCCACGGTTCTGCTACTCTGTGTTACTTCTTTTACTCTTTCTGCACCGCTTGGTTGATTTTTCTCCTGCACAACACACACACACACACACACACACACAGAGGAACACAAAGCAAAACAAAACAAAACAAAAAAACGGAGCAATCCAGAGGCCGTGGAGCTGGGAGCAGAAGCACTTTCATGCTGATCTCTCCCAGGCACCGTTCCTGTTCCAGCCACGCTCTTTCCTTCTCAACCGTAGGCTTGTGACTGTCCTGGGAAGAGCTGGATCACGAAGTTACTCAGCTTCGCCTGCGAAAGAGAATTTGGTCCTTTCCAATTAGCTTTGTCAAGCTCAGGCGTTTCTTCCTTGGTCCAATTCTCCTCTTTGTGAAGGAGACGCTAAACAGACTCAGTGTCTTTCTCCCTCCCAAAATGGAGTGCGGGAGATAGCCTGTTTCACGCCTCCCGGCTTTCCGTGTGTGTCACGGGACAGCTGGCGTGGGCCCTTGTGGGGAAGGAGTTGGAAAGCTGACTGTCTTGTGAATGGGTGATATTCCTTGAGTTGACTTTCTGGCTTGTTAGAAGAACGTTTCCTACCCGAGTAGCCTGAGCCAGCATCGGTTCTTACTAACCCAGGAGGTTCTGATGTCCCTGCAGCAGTTAAAGCAGCCCAGGAACATTTCACAGAAAATGCGCTCTCCCTTCACACTTTGCTGCGTGGCTCCTGAGTGATGCCAGTGAGCAATGATTGTCCTTCCCAGACAGCTCTCAGCATGAAATGATCTTGTGTCCCGTGCGAGGAGTGGAAGACACAGCACTATCCAAGCCCAGAACTACAGAGTCCCCCAGAGCGTTGCCAGGGGACAAAGCCTGTTGCATACTGGGCTGTCGGGGGTTGGGGAAGGAGGAAGAATGAGAGGAGACTCGTTTCCAAAGCGGATGCTCAATGTCTTTAATGAGAAAAGGAGAGGAACATGCAATGAAGCTGAGAGCTTCAGCAATGCCCTTTGGACATTCTGTAAAGCTCAGTGCTAGCAGAAGACCACGGATAGTAAGCAGGGGAAAGAGGGCGGGCGATGAGGAGGAGAAGTTGGTGGGAACTCGGCTCCTCTGCAGACCGTGGCCGTGCCCTCAGGGCTGGCTCCGGGGCTGCCTTCAAGGCCCGTGGTGCTCATGCACAGGCAGGTGATCCACGGGCTTTAGCAGAAGAGATTGCCACGTCCCAGAGTGCCACAGAGCCCACGGCCCAGCCCTGACCACCCAAAGCCCCCCAGGCCCAGGGAGCCCCCAGCACCGATGGGCACGCTGCCAGCGCTGAGAGAGCTCCCCACGGCAGCGGACGCTGTGGATCCCACGGCTGTGCTCTGAGGGAAGGAGCTGAGGATTGGGCCCGGCAGCGTCACCACGACTGGTGGGGGCTGGATCGCAACGCTGGAGTCGGCACAACGAAGAACACACGGCTCGTTGCAGCTGTTGGCAAGCGGGGCTGGGCCGCAGGCGGCTGTCTGGCACGGGCTGTAGCACGACATGTCTGGCGGAGGAGGGGGTGACTCTGCAAGATGGAGGCGAGAGAGAGCTGAGGGCTCGAGCTGTCTCTCAGCACGCTCTGGTGTCACGAGCCAAGAGTCGAAGGCCCTGCCGTGGCTGCTGAGGGGCTGTTTGTGAGTATTTGGGTAGGCTTGGGGTGGGTATCTGTGGGTGGTTTAGGGATGATGCCAGAGAGGGAAGCTCCTCCTGTCCAAGTGAAGCTCCTGTCCAGCCTGTCTTGTCCCTCCCCCAGCGTGCCCAGTGCAGGCCCTCACCAAGCCGCGCTTGCTGCATGACCAGGGGTCCATGTCCAGACCGCAAGGACGTTTCCCTCACAACCCTCAACCATCATTCCAGTCGGCCTTGAGGGCCGGCCTGGAATGTTCAGCGGTGAGATGAGATGAGGCTCCTCATCTCAGCACATCCTGAGGTAGGTATGATGAAGAGGATGCCAACTCTTTCAGGGGGGGATGAGTTTATCCTTGCTGCTATTGCCTCAGTGGGGGAAAGAAAGATGTTCTAGGGTACAACAGAAAAGCATCACTCTCAGCATCAATCTGTGGAGGTCCTGCTCGTGAGCCCTTCTTCCCTGCTGGTGGTTACTTATTCTTCCAGAGGCAAGACCTCAACTTGTTCCCTCAACGGCTTTTCCCTCTAAAAAGAGCTCTCCTTCTCCTCCGACAGCTCTGCCCTTCTGTCCCCCTCTCTCCCCCTGCTTCTTTCGGAAGGAGACAAGTGCAAGCAAAGCGCAGCAAGGCTACTGAAGACAGAAGCCACGTCGGACTAAGACGTCTCCGGTGGGACTAGCTGTCGTGAGGGACTTCCAAGCCGTGCTACTAATGCAAAAGGTGCATCGCTGCCTCAAGGATGGTGGAAGAAGAGGCCAAGGCACCGGGTAGAAATTTCTGGCCGCACAGCCAGGGCCGCGAATGGCTTTCAAAGGAACCCTCCAATGCCCCATTTCAGGTGAAAAAGCCACGCTCCCCCCTTCCCCTCCCTCCCCGAATACCGACACGCATGGTTGACAGTCCCAGACCGCTTGCGGAGGACAAGGCAGGAAAAATGCACGCAGCCCCCTCCTCGGGAGGCGTTCTGGCCAGTGAGCAGACGGAAGGCAAAGCGAACGCAGACTTACTGGTTTCACAGAGGAGAGCAAGGCCCAAGAAGGGAATAGAGTAGCTGGGAAACGAGGCACCTATTTATACTGAGCCTGATGGCCCCGGGGGAGCTGAAGTGGCAAAAACAGAAAGCGCCTTCAGAAAGGGTAATTTTGGCTTCCCAAGCTCTGCTGGTAGATGAAAGACATTCCTCCTTCACCCAGAATGCTTAGCTCCCTTGTCATGCTGCATAAGGCTGAAGCGATCTGGTTGATAGCAGTTGTGTTTCTTCCTCAGGCCGATGCTCGTGAGAGGTCTCGTTGCCATTGCTGGAGAAGACTTGCAGAAGAATCAGGCCGTGCGCAGGCGCTGTACATATTCTCCCCTTCCCGAAGCTCATGGCCCCCGCTTGGTAGGACTTTGCGCGTGGAGCACTGCAGAAGGGAGCACACAAGCGTCTTGCACTGACGGGCTCAGCCTGACCCTGAGCAAGAGCGGTGCCGGCAGGCTACGGAGGAGCTCAGAGCACAGGCAAGCGTCTGCACAGGAGACTCAGATGCCGGGCTGAGAGTGGAGGGTGATGTTCAGCCCAGGCCCGCCGTGATCTGGAGAGAAACTTCATTGCGCGTATGCAGGGAGGGAGACAGCGAGAGTGCAGCTGGAGTGGGTCAGGCCGCTCCATGGCGAGTCTCTGCTCCCTCCCCTCCGGCCGTGATGACGCACACGCTGTCCTGACCTGCAAAGGCTTCCAGCTGTTTCCCTTATTCGGGCAAGGTCGCAGTGTTTTCTGTGGGCAGGGCACGGGCTGTGCCTTACCAAACTGGATTTTCTCATTGAATGCCTGAGGAGAGGCTGGAGCACCAGGAGGCCCTGGTGAAGGAGGGAGGCTGCTGAGTCATGCCTGGAAGTGGGCCACCACCAAGTGGGTCTGCTTCAGCATTCCCTTGCCAGACCACATTGGCCTTTGGCCCTTTCCCTGGTCGCTTGTTTTTCCGGCCGTGCACCCAGAGAACCTGGCTTCCTCTCTCTTGGCAAGGGTCAGAGAGGCGCAGGTAGTGCCTTTGAATTGCAAGGTGGCTCTAGCAGGCCACTTGTGACTGACCAGGAGGTGCTGAGCCACTGTAAGGAGCTTCTGCTCCACCTCGCTCTGAGTCATCCGTCCACACGCTGGCATCAGGGATACTGAGGGAAAAGAACTGAGACATGCTAAGGGCTCTAGGCACAACCTCACGTCCTCGTTCCTGCAGAAATGCAGCTTTTTGCACAGTGTTGTCACAGCCATTGGCATCTTGCCCGACCACTTGGCAGTGCCTTGAAATGCTGTCATGCTCCTCTTGGTGAAAGAGCAGTCAAAGGAGGACGGCAGCAACGGGCCCTGATGCCCGTACTCCCATCTCACTCAGAATGTTTAGGAAGGAAGATGGTTTGAGAGTAGTTGACTTCTGTTCCCATGGTGGGTTGCTCTCCTTCCAAGCAAGTCTTCCCCCTGTATCAGTGTCAAACGCTTTGCTGAAGTCCGGCTAAACAACCTCCACAGCCTTTTCCTCACCCACCGTGCTGGCCTTCTAGGATAACTGGAAGGAGCTCAGCTTAGCGAAGCAGGAGCTGCCGTGCGTGGGAAGGGGTGCTGACTGGGTGTGATCATTGGGTTGTCCTCGACGTGCCGTGTGATGGCACTCGAGACAATGTGCTCCACGACCTTCCCTTGTAGCAAAGTCAGACGGAGAAGCCTGGAATTAATTCATCAGAGAGTCATAGAATCATAGAATCATTTGAGTTGGAAGGGACCTTGAAAGGTCATCTAGTCCAAGCCCACTGCAATCAACAGGGACATCCAAAGCTCGATGGGGTGCTCAGAGCCCCGTCCAGCCTCACCTTTATCTGACATTCTTTTACCGTCAGTAGTACATTTGTTCTCTCTCCTTATCTTCGTTGGGTAGGCTCTTCCACCTGCTTCTTTGTGCCAGTTGGGTGGCCGATCACATAGTCCTGTCACAAGTTCTGCCACGTTGGCCTTTTGCCTGACTCCTGCGCAGCGACGCTTGGCCCCTTTCATCACGACAACTAAGTTGCATCCAGTCAAGCCCTTCTGTAACACAGAGGGCTCCCTGGCCTCCTCTCCTTCCCTGCCTGTGTCTGCACTCCGGTCACGAAAGCCATCCCATCACGTCTCGCTGAGGCCTACGATCTCGTAGTCCTGAGCCTGGGCTAAAAATTCCCATTCCCCCCTGCTTATTTCTTCTGACCCGTGCATTTGTAGCGAGGCATTTAAGTTGGTCCCTTAATGAAATGGAGTTGTGTCGCAGCCCAGCGATAGTTGCGGACGTCCATCTCAACACCAAAACCCACTGTTTTAAAGCCAGGGTGGCCAAAGAATGGGAAGGATGGCCCCGAGAAGTTGTGGAGCTGTCATCCTTTGAGATACTGAAACCTGACTGGACTACGTCCCCACCCACCAGCTCAAGTTGATCTTGCTTCAGCAGGTGCCTCGGACTGACGAGTCTCAAGAGGTCCCTTCAAACCTCCACGGTTCTGCTACTCTGTGTTACTTCTTTTACTCTTTCTGCACCGCTTGGTTGATTTTTCTCCTGCACAACACACACACAGAGGAACACAAAGCAAAACAAAACAAAACAAAAAAACGGAGCAATCCAGAGGCCGTGGAGCTGGGAGCAGAAGCACTTTCATGCTGATCTCTCCCAGGCACCGTTCCTGTTCCAGCCACGCTCTTTCCTTCTCAACCGTAGGCTTGTGACTGTCCTGGGAAGAGCTGGATCACGAAGTTACTCAGCTTCGCCTGCGAAAGAGAATTTGGTCCTTTCCAATTAGCTTTGTCAAGCTCAGGCGTTTCTTCCTTGGTCCAATTCTCCTCTTTGTGAAGGAGACGCTAAACAGACTCAGTGTCTTTCTCCCTCCCAAAATGGAGTGCGGGAGATAGCCTGTTTCACGCCTCCCGGCTTTCCGTGTGTGTCACGGGACAGCTGGCGTGGGCCCTTGTGGGGAAGGAGTTGGAAAGCTGACTGTCTTGTGAATGGGTGATATTCCTTGAGTTGACTTTCTGGCTTGTTAGAAGAACGTTTCCTACCCGAGTAGCCTGAGCCAGCATCGGTTCTTACTAACCCAGGAGGTTCTGATGTCCCTGCAGCAGTTAAAGCAGCCCAGGAACATTTCACAGAAAATGCGCTCTCCCTTCACACTTTGCTGCGTGGCTCCTGAGTGATGCCAGTGAGCAATGATTGTCCTTCCCAGACAGCTCTCAGCATGAAATGATCTTGTGTCCCGTGCGAGGAGTGGAAGGCACAGCACTATCCAAGCCCAGAACTACAGAGTCCCCCAGAGCGTTGCCAGGGGACAAAGCCTGTTGCATACTGGGCTGTCGGGGGTTGGGGAAGGAGGAAGAATGAGAGGAGACTCGTTTCCAAAGCGGATGCTCAATGTCTTTAATGAGAAAAGGAGAGGAACATGCAATGAAGCTGAGAGCTTCAGCAATGCCCTTTGGACATTCTGTAAAGCTCAGTGCTAGCAGAAGACCACGGATAGTAAGCAGGGGAAAGAGGGCGGGCGATGAGGAGGAGAAGTTGGTGGGAACTCGGCTCCTCTGCAGACCGTGGCCGTGCCCTCAGGGCTGGCTCCGGGGCTGCCTTCAAGGCCCGTGGTGCTCATGCACAGGCAGGTGATCCACGGGCTTTAGCAGAAGAGATTGCCACGTCCCAGAGTGCCACAGAGCCCACGGCCCAGCCCTGACCACCCAAAGCCCCCCAGGCCCAGGGAGCCCCCAGCACCGATGGGCACGCTGCCAGCGCTGAGAGAGCTCCCCACGGCAGCGGACGCTGTGGATCCCACGGCTGTGCTCTGAGGGAAGGAGCTGAGGATTGGGCCCGGCAGCGTCACCACGACTGGTGGGGGCTGGATCGCAACGCTGGAGTCGGCACAACGAAGAACACACGGCTCGTTGCAGCTGTTGGCAAGCGGGGCTGGGCCGCAGGCGGCTGTCTGGCACGGGCTGTAGCACGACATGTCTGGCGGAGGAGGGGGTGACTCTGCAAGATGGAGGCGAGAGAGAGCTGAGGGCTCGAGCTGTCTCTCAGCACGCTCTGGTGTCACGAGCCAAGAGTCGAAGGCCCTGCCGTGGCTGCTGAGGGGCTGTTTGTGAGTATTTGGGTAGGCTTGGGGTGGGTATCTGTGGGTGGTTTAGGGATGATGCCAGAGAGGGAAGCTCCTCCTGTCCAAGTGAAGCTCCTGTCCAGCCTGTCTTGTCCCTCCCCCAGCGTGCCCAGTGCAGGCCCTCACCAAGCCGCGCTTGCTGCATGACCAGGGGTCCATGTCCAGACCGCAAGGACGTTTCCCTCACAACCCTCAACCATCATTCCAGTCGGCCTTGAGGGCCGGCCTGGAATGTTCAGTGGTGAGATGAGATGAGGCTCCTCATCTCAGCACATCCTGAGGTAGGTATGATGAAGAGGATGCCAACTCTTTCAGGGGGGGATGAGTTTATCCTTGCTGCTATTGCCTCAGTGGGGGAAAGAAAGATGTTCTAGGGTACAACAGAAAAGCATCACTCTCAGCATCAATCTGTGGAGGTCCTGCTCGTGAGCCCTTCTTCCCTGCTGGTGGTTACTTATTCTTCCAGAGGCAAGACCTCAACTTGTTCCCTCAACGGCTTTTCCCTCTAAAAAGAGCTCTCCTTCTCCTCCGACAGCTCTGCCCTTCTGTCCCCCTCTCTCCCCCTGCTTCTTTCGGAAGGAGACAAGTGCAAGCAAAGCGCAGCAAGGCTACTGAAGACAGAAGCCACGTCGGACTAAGACGTCTCCGGTGGGACTAGCTGTCGTGAGGGACTTCCAAGCCGTGCTACTAATGCAAAAGGTGCATCGCTGCCTCAAGGATGGTGGAAGAAGAGGCCAAGGCACCGGGTAGAAATTTCTGGCCGCACAGCCAGGGCCGCGAATGGCTTTCAAAGGAACCCTCCAATGCCCCATTTCAGGTGAAAAAGCCACGCTCCCCCCTTCCCCTCCCTCCCCGAATACCGACACGCATGGTTGACAGTCCCAGACCGCTTGCGGAGGACAAGGCAGGAAAAATGCACGCAGCCCCCTCCTCGGGAGGCGTTCTGGCCAGTGAGCAGACGGAAGGCAAAGCGAACGCAGACTTACTGGTTTCACAGAGGAGAGCAAGGCCCAAGAAGGGAATAGAGTAGCTGGGAAACGAGGCACCTATTTATACTGAGCGTGATGGCCCCGGGGGAGCTGAAGTGGCAAAAACACAAAGCGCCTTCAGAAAGGGTAATTTTGGCTTCCCAAGCTCTGCTGGTAGATGAAAGACATTCCTCCTTCACCCAGAATGCTTAGCTCCCTTGTCATGCTGCATAAGGCTGAAGCGATCTGGTTGATAGCAGTTGTGTTTCTTCCTCAGGCCGATGCTCGTGAGAGGTCTCGTTGCCATTGCTGGAGAAGACTTGCAGAAGAATCAGGCCGTGCGCAGGCGCTGTACATATTCTCCCCTTCCCGAAGCTCATGGCCCCCGCTTGGTAGGACTTTGCGCGTGGAGCACTGCAGAAGGGAGCACACAAGCGTCTTGCACTGACGGGCTCAGCCTGACCCTGAGCAAGAGCGGTGCCGGCAGGCTACGGAGGAGCTCAGAGCACAGGCAAGCGTCTGCACAGGAGACTCAGATGCCGGGCTGAGAGTGGAGGGTGATGTTCAGCCCAGGCCCGCCGTGATCTGGAGAGAAACTTCATTGCGCGTATGCAGGGAGGGAGACAGCGAGAGTGCAGCTGGAGTGGGTCAGGCCGCTCCATGGCGAGTCTCTGCTCCCTCCCCTCCGGCCGTGATGACGCACACGCTGTCCTGACCTGCAAAGGCTTCCAGCTGTTTCCCTTATTCGGGCAAGGTCGCAGTGTTTTCTGTGGGCAGGGCACGGGCTGTGCCTTACCAAACTGGATTTTCTCATTGAATGCCTGAGGAGAGGCTGGAGCACCAGGAGGCCCTGGTGAAGGAGGGAGGCTGCTGAGTCATGCCTGGAAGTGGGCCACCACCAAGTGGGTCTGCTTCAGCATTCCCTTGCCAGACCACATTGGCCTTTGGCCCTTTCCCTGGTCGCTTGTTTTTCCGGCCGTGCACCCAGAGAACCTGGCTTCCTCTCTCTTGGCAAGGGTCAGAGAGGCGCAGGTAGTGCCTTTGAATTGCAAGGTGGCTCTAGCAGGCCACTTGTGACTGACCAGGAGGTGCTGAGCCACTGTAAGGAGCTTCTGCTCCACCTCGCTCTGAGTCATCCGTCCACACGCTGGCATCAGGGATACTGAGGGAAAAGAACTGAGACATGCTAAGGGCTCTAGGCACAACCTCACGTCCTCGTTCCTGCAGAAATGCAGCTTTTTGCACAGTGTTGTCACAGCCATTGGCATCTTGCCCGACCACTTGGCAGTGCCTTGAAATGCTGTCATGCTCCTCTTGGTGAAAGAGCAGTCAAAGGAGGACGGCAGCAACGGGCCCTGATGCCCGTACTCCCATCTCACTCAGAATGTTTAGGAAGGAAGATGGTTTGAGAGTAGTTGACTTCTGTTCCCATGGTGGGTTGCTCTCCTTCCAAGCAAGTCTTCCCCCTGTATCAGTGTCAAACGCTTTGCTGAAGTCCGGCTAAACAACCTCCACAGCCTTTTCCTCACCCACCGTGCTGGCCTTCTAGGATAACTGGAAGGAGCTCAGCTTAGCGAAGCAGGAGCTGCCGTGCGTGGGAAGGGGTGCTGACTGGGTGTGATCATTGGGTTGTCCTCGACGTGCCGTGTGATGGCACTCGAGACAATGTGCTCCACGACCTTCCCTTGTAGCAAAGTCAGACGGAGAAGCCTGGAATTAATTCATCAGAGAGTCATAGAATCATAGAATCATTTGAGTTGGAAGGGACCTTGAAAGGTCATCTAGTCCAAGCCCACTGCAATCAACAGGGACATCCAAAGCTCGATGGGGTGCTCAGAGCCCCGTCCAGCCTCACCTTTATCTGACATTCTTTTACCGTCAGTAGTACATTTGTTCTCTCTCCTTATCTTCGTTGGGTAGGCTCTTCCACCTGCTTCTTTGTGCCAGTTGGGTGGCCGATCACATAGTCCTGTCACAAGTTCTGCCACGTTGGCCTTTTGCCTGACTCCTGCGCAGCGACGCTTGGCCCCTTTCATCACGACAACTAAGTTGCATCCAGTCAAGCCCTTCTGTAACACAGAGGGCTCCCTGGCCTCCTCTCCTTCCCTGCCTGTGTCTGCACTCCGGTCATGAAAGCCATCCCATCACGTCTCGCTGAGGCCTACGATCTCGTAGTCCTGAGCCTGGGCTAAAAATTCCCATTCCCCCCTGCTTATTTCTTCTGACCCGTGCATTTGTAGCGAGGCATTTAAGTTGGTCCCTTAATGAAATGGAGTTGTGTCGCAGCCCAGCGATAGTTGCGGACGTCCATCTCAACACCAAAACCCACTGTTTTAAAGCCAGGGTGGCCAAAGAATGGGAAGGATGGCCCCGAGAAGTTGTGGAGCTGTCATCCTTTGAGATACTGAAACCTGACTGGACTACGTCCCCACCCACCAGCTCAAGTTGATCTTGCTTCAGCAGGTGCCTCGGACTGACGAGTCTCAAGAGGTCCCTTCAAACCTCCACGGTTCTGCTACTCTGTGTTACTTCTTTTACTCTTTCTGCACCGCTTGGTTGATTTTTCTCCTGCACAACACACACACAGAGGAACACAAAGCAAAACAAAACAAAACAAAAAAACGGAGCAATCCAGAGGCCGTGGAGCTGGGAGCAGAAGCACTTTCATGCTGATCTCTCCCAGGCACCGTTCCTGTTCCAGCCACGCTCTTTCCTTCTCAACCGTAGGCTTGTGACTGTCCTGGGAAGAGCTGGATCACGAAGTTACTCAGCTTCGCCTGCGAAAGAGAATTTGGTCCTTTCCAATTAGCTTTGTCAAGCTCAGGCGTTTCTTCCTTGGTCCAATTCTCCTCTTTGTGAAGGAGACGCTAAACAGACTCAGTGTCTTTCTCCCTCCCAAAATGGAGTGCGGGAGATAGCCTGTTTCACGCCTCCCGGCTTTCCGTGTGTGTCACGGGACAGCTGGCGTGGGCCCTTGTGGGGAAGGAGTTGGAAAGCTGACTGTCTTGTGAATGGGTGATATTCCTTGAGTTGACTTTCTGGCTTGTTAGAAGAACGTTTCCTACCCGAGTAGCCTGAGCCAGCATCGGTTCTTACTAACCCAGGAGGTTCTGATGTCCCTGCAGCAGTTAAAGCAGCCCAGGAACATTTCACAGAAAATGCGCTCTCCCTTCACACTTTGCTGCGTGGCTCCTGAGTGATGCCAGTGAGCAATGATTGTCCTTCCCAGACAGCTCTCAGCATGAAATGATCTTGTGTCCCGTGCGAGGAGTGGAAGGCACAGCACTATCCAAGCCCAGAACTACAGAGTCCCCCAGAGCGTTGCCAGGGGACAAAGCCTGTTGCATACTGGGCTGTCGGGGGTTGGGGAAGGAGGAAGAATGAGAGGAGACTCGTTTCCAAAGCGGATGCTCAATGTCTTTAATGAGAAAAGGAGAGGAACATGCAATGAAGCTGAGAGCTTCAGCAATGCCCTTTGGACATTCTGTAAAGCTCAGTGCTAGCAGAAGACCACGGATAGTAAGCAGGGGAAAGAGGGCGGGCGATGAGGAGGAGAAGTTGGTGGGAACTCGGCTCCTCTGCAGACCGTGGCCGTGCCCTCAGGGCTGGCTCCGGGGCTGCCTTCAAGGCCCGTGGTGCTCATGCACAGGCAGGTGATCCACGGGCTTTAGCAGAAGAGATTGCCACGTCCCAGAGTGCCACAGAGCCCACGGCCCAGCCCTGACCACCCAAAGCCCCCCAGGCCCAGGGAGCCCCCAGCACCGATGGGCACGCTGCCAGTGCTGAGAGAGCTCCCCACGGCAGCGGACGCTGTGGATCCCACGGCTGTGCTCTGAGGGAAGGAGCTGAGGATTGGGCCCGGCAGCGTCACCACGACTGGTGGGGGCTGGATCGCAACGCTGGAGTCGGCACAACGAAGAACACACGGCTCGTTGCAGCTGTTGGCAAGCGGGGCTGGGCCGCAGGCGGCTGTCTGGCACGGGCTGTAGCACGACATGTCTGGCGGAGGAGGGGGTGACTCTGCAAGATGGAGGCGAGAGAGAGCTGAGGGCTCGAGCTGTCTCTCAGCACGCTCTGGTGTCACGAGCCAAGAGTCGAAGGCCCTGCCGTGGCTGCTGAGGGGCTGTTTGTGAGTATTTGGGTAGGCTTGGGGTGGGTATCTGTGGGTGGTTTAGGGATGATGCCAGAGAGGGAAGCTCCTCCTGTCCAAGTGAAGCTCCTGTCCAGCCTGTCTTGTCCCTCCCCCAGCGTGCCCAGTGCAGGCCCTCACCAAGCCGCGCTTGCTGCATGACCAGGGGTCCATGTCCAGACCGCAAGGACGTTTCCCTCACAACCCTCAACCATCATTCCAGTCGGCCTTGAGGGCCGGCCTGGAATGTTCAGCGGTGAGATGAGATGAGGCTCCTCATCTCAGCACATCCTGAGGTAGGTATGATGAAGAGGATGCCAACTCTTTCAGGGGGGGATGAGTTTATCCTTGCTGCTATTGCCTCAGTGGGGGAAAGAAAGATGTTCTAGGGTACAACAGAAAAGCATCACTCTCAGCATCAATCTGTGGAGGTCCTGCTCGTGAGCCCTTCTTCCCTGCTGGTGGTTACTTATTCTTCCAGAGGCAAGACCTCAACTTGTTCCCTCAACGGCTTTTCCCTCTAAAAAGAGCTCTCCTTCTCCTCCGACAGCTCTGCCCTTCTGTCCCCCTCTCTCCCCCTGCTTCTTTCGGAAGGAGACAAGTGCAAGCAAAGCGCAGCAAGGCTACTGAAGACAGAAGCCACGTCGGACTAAGACGTCTCCGGTGGGACTAGCTGTCGTGAGGGACTTCCAAGCCGTGCTACTAATGCAAAAGGTGCATCGCTGCCTCAAGGATGGTGGAAGAAGAGGCCAAGGCACCGGGTAGAAATTTCTGGCCGCACAGCCAGGGCCGCGAATGGCTTTCAAAGGAACCCTCCAATGCCCCATTTCAGGTGAAAAAGCCACGCTCCCCCCTTCCCCTCCCTCCCCGAATACCGACACGCATGGTTGACAGTCCCAGACCGCTTGCGGAGGACAAGGCAGGAAAAATGCACGCAGCCCCCTCCTCGGGAGGCGTTCTGACCAGTGAGCAGACGGAAGGCAAAGCGAACGCAGACTTACTGGTTTCACAGAGGAGAGCAAGGCCCAAGAAGGGAATAGAGTAGCTGGGAAACGAGGCACCTATTTATACTGAGCCTGATGGCCCCGGGGGAGCTGAAGTGGCAAAAACAGAAAGCGCCTTCAGAAAGGGTAATTTTGGCTTCCCAAGCTCTGCTGGTAGATGAAAGACATTCCTCCTTCACCCAGAATGCTTAGCTCCCTTGTCATGCTGCATAAGGCTGAAGCGATCTGGTTGATAGCAGTTGTGTTTCTTCCTCAGGCCGATGCTCGTGAGAGGTCTCGTTGCCATTGCTGGAGAAGACTTGCAGAAGAATCAGGCCGTGCGCAGGCGCTGTACATATTCTCCCCTTCCCGAAGCTCATGGCCCCCGCTTGGTAGGACTTTGCGCGTGGAGCACTGCAGAAGGGAGCACACAAGCGTCTTGCACTGACGGGCTCAGCCTGACCCTGAGCAAGAGCGGTGCCGGCAGGCTACGGAGGAGCTCAGAGCACAGGCAAGCGTCTGCACAGGAGACTCAGATGCCCGGCTGAGAGTGGAGGGTGATGTTCAGCCCAGGCCCGCCGTGATCTGGAGAGAAACTTCATTGCGCGTATGCAGGGAGGGAGACAGCGAGAGTGCAGCTGGAGTGGGTCAGGCCGCTCCATGGCGAGTCTCTGCTCCCTCCCCTCCGGCCGTGATGACGCACACGCTGTCCTGACCTGCAAAGGCTTCCAGCTGTTTCCCTTATTCGGGCAAGGTCGCAGTGTTTTCTGTGGGCAGGGCACGGGCTGTGCCTTACCAAACTGGATTTTCTCATTGAATGCCTGAGGAGAGGCTGGAGCACCAGGAGGCCCTGGTGAAGGAGGGAGGCTGCTGAGTCATGCCTGGAAGTGGGCCACCACCAAGTGGGTCTGCTTCAGCATTCCCTTGCCAGACCACATTGGCCTTTGGCCCTTTCCCTGGTCGCTTGTTTTTCCGGCCGTGCACCCAGAGAACCTGGCTTCCTCTCTCTTGGCAAGGGTCAGAGAGGCGCAGGTAGTGCCTTTGAATTGCAAGGTGGCTCTAGCAGGCCACTTGTGACTGACCAGGAGGTGCTGAGCCACTGTAAGGAGCTTCTGCTCCACCTCGCTCTGAGTCATCCGTCCACACGCTGGCATCAGGGATACTGAGGGAAAAGAACTGAGACATGCTAAGGGCTCTAGGCACAACCTCACGTCCTCGTTCCTGCAGAAATGCAGCTTTTTGCACAGTGTTGTCACAGCCATTGGCATCTTGCCCGACCACTTGGCAGTGCCTTGAAATGCTGTCATGCTCCTCTTGGTGAAAGAGCAGTCAAAGGAGGACGGCAGCAATGGGCCCTGATGCCCGTACTCCCATCTCACTGAGAATGTTTAGGAAGGAAGATGGTTTGAGAGTAGTTGACTTCTGTTCCCATGGTGGGTTGCTCTCCTTCCAAGCAAGTCTTCCCCCTGTATCAGTGTCAAACGCTTTGCTGAAGTCCGGCTAAACAACCTCCACAGCCTTTTCCTCACCCACCGTGCTGGCCTTCTAGGATAACTGGAAGGAGCTCAGCTTAGCGAAGCAGGAGCTGCCGTGCGTGGAAAGGGGTGCTGACTGGGTGTGATCATTGGGTTGTCCTCGACGTGCCGTGTGATGGCACTCGGGACAATGTGCTCCACGACCTTCCCTTGTAGCAAAGTCAGACGGAGAAGCCTGGAATTAATTCATCAGAGAGTCATAGAATCATAGAATCATTTGAGTTGGAAGGGACCTTGAAAGGTCATCTAGTCCAAGCCCACTGCAATCAACAGGGACATCCAAAGCTCGATGGGGTGCTCAGAGCCCCGTCCAGCCTCACCTTTATCTGACATTCTTTTACCGTCAGTAGTACATTTGTTCTCTCTCCTTATCTTCGTTGGGTAGGCTCTTCCACCTGCTTCTTTGTGCCAGTTGGGTGGCCGATCACATAGTCCTGTCACAAGTTCTGCCACGTTGGCCTTTTGCCTGACTCCTGCGCAGCGACGCTTGGCCCCTTTCATCACGACAACTAAGTTGCATCCAGTCAAGCCCTTCTGTAACACAGAGGGCTCCCTGGCCTCCTCTCCTTCCCTGCCTGTGTCTGCACTCCGGTCACGAAAGCCATCCCATCACGTCTCGCTGAGGCCTACGATCTCGTAGTCCTGAGCCTGGGCTAAAAATTCCCATTCCCCCCTGCTTATTTCTTCTGACCCGTGCATTTGTAGCGAGGCATTTAAGTTGGTCCCTTAATGAAATGGAGTTGTGTCGCAGCCCAGCGATAGTTGCGGACGTCCATCTCAACACCAAAACCCACTGTTTTAAAGCCAGGGTGGCCAAAGAATGGGAAGGATGGCCCCGAGAAGTTGTGGAGCTGTCATCCTTTGAGATACTGAAACCTGACTGGACTACGTCCCCACCCACCAGCTCAAGTTGATCTTGCTTCAGCAGGTGCCTCGGACTGACGAGTCTCAAGAGGTCCCTTCAAACCTCCACGGTTCTGCTACTCTGTGTTACTTCTTTTACTCTTTCTGCACCGCTTGGTTGATTTTTCTCCTGCACAACACACACACACACACTCACACACACACAGGAACACAAAACAAAACAAAACAAAAAAACGGAGCAATCCAGAGGCCGTGGAGCTGGGAGCAGAAGCACTTTCATGCTGATCTCTCCCAGGCACCGTTCCTGTTCCAGCCACGCTCTTTCCTTCTCAACCGTAGGCTTGTGACTGTCCTGGGAAGAGCTGGATCACGAAGTTACTCAGCTTCGCCTGCGAAAGAGAATTTGGTCCTTTCCAATTAGCTTTGTCAAGCTCAGGCGTTTCTTCCTTGGTCCAATTCTCCTCTTTGTGAAGGAGACGCTAAACAGACTCAGTGTCTTTCTCCCTCCCAAAATGGAGTGCGGGAGATAGCCTGTTTCACGCCTCCCGGCTTTCCGTGTGTGTCACGGGACAGCTGGCGTGGGCCCTTGTGGGGAAGGAGTTGGAAAGCTGACTGTCTTGTGAATGGGTGATATTCCTTGAGTTGACTTTCTGGCTTGTTAGAAGAACGTTTCCTACCCGAGTAGCCTGAGCCAGCATCGGTTCTTACTAACCCAGGAGGTTCTGATGTCCCTGCAGCAGTTAAAGCAGCCCAGGAACATTTCACAGAAAATGCGCTCTCCCTTCACACTTTGCTGCGTGGCTCCTGAGTGATGCCAGTGAGCAATGATTGTCCTTCCCAGACAGCTCTCAGCATGAAATGATCTTGTGTCCCGTGCGAGGAGTGGAAGACACAGCACTATCCAAGCCCAGAACTACAGAGTCCCCCAGAGCGTTGCCAGGGGACAAAGCCTGTTGCATACTGGGCTGTCAGGGGTTGGGGAAGGAGGAAGAATGAGAGGAGACTCGTTTCCAAAGCGGATGCTCAATGTCTTTAATGAGAAAAGGAGAGGAACATGCAATGAAGCTGAGAGCTTCAGCAATGCCCTTTGGACATTCTGTAAAGCTCAGTGCTAGCAGAAGACCACGGATAGTAAGCAGGGGAAAGAGGGCGGGCGATGAGGAGGAGAAGTTGGTGGGAACTCGGCTCCTCTGCAGACCGTGGCCGTGCCCTCAGGGCTGGCTCCGGGGCTGCCTTCAAGGCCCGTGGTGCTCATGCACAGGCAGGTGATCCACGGGCTTTAGCAGAAGAGATTGCCACGTCCCAGAGTGCCACAGAGCCCACGGCCCAGCCCTGACCACCCAAAGCCCCCCAGGCCCAGGGAGCCCCCAGCACCGATGGGCACGCTGCCAGCGCTGAGAGAGCTCCCCACGGCAGCGGACGCTGTGGATCCCACGGCTGTGCTCTGAGGGAAGGAGCTGAGGATTGGGCCCGGCAGCGTCACCACGACTGGTGGGGGCTGGATCGCAACGCTGGAGTCGGCACAACGAAGAACACACGGCTCGTTGCAGCTGTTGGCAAGCGGGGCTGGGCCGCAGGCGGCTGTCTGGCACGGGCTGTAGCACGACATGTCTGGCGGAGGAGGGGGTGACTCTGCAAGATGGAGGCGAGAGAGAGCTGAGGGCTCGAGCTGTCTCTCAGCACGCTCTGGTGTCACGAGCCAAGAGTCGAAGGCCCTGCCGTGGCTGCTGAGGGGCTGTTTGTGAGTATTTGGGTAGGCTTGGGGTGGGTATCTGTGGGTGGTTTAGGGATGATGCCAGAGAGGGAAGCTCCTCCTGTCCAAGTGAAGCTCCTGTCCAGCCTGTCTTGTCCCTCCCCCAGCGTGCCCAGTGCAGGCCCTCACCAAGCCGCGCTTGCTGCATGACCAGGGGTCCATGTCCAGACCGCAAGGACGTTTCCCTCACAACCCTCAACCATCATTCCAGTCGGCCTTGAGGGCCGGCCTGGAATGTTCAGTGGTGAGATGAGATGAGGCTCCTCATTTCAGCACATCCTGAGGTAGGTATGATGAAGAGGATGCCAACTCTTTCAGGGGGGGATGAGTTTATCCTTGCTGCTATTGCCTCAGTGGGGGAAAGAAAGATGTTCTAGGGTACAACAGAAAAGCATCACTCTCAGCATCAATCTGTGGAGGTCCTGCTCGTGAGCCCTTCTTCCCTGCTGGTGGTTACTTATTCTTCCAGAGGCAAGACCTCAACTTGTTCCCTCAACGGCTTTTCCCTCTAAAAAGAGCTCTCCTTCTCCTCCGACAGCTCTGCCCTTCTGTCCCCCTCTCTCCCCCTGCTTCTTTCGGAAGGAGACAAGTGCAAGCAAAGTGCAGCAAGGCTACTGAAGACAGAAGCCACGTCGGACTAAGACGTCTCCGGTGGGACTAGCTGTCGTGAGGGACTTCCAAGCCGTGCTACTAATGCAAAAGGTGCATCGCTGCCTCAAGGATGGTGGAAGAAGAGGCCAAGGCACCGGGTAGAAATTTCTGGCCGCACAGCCAGGGCCGCGAATGGCTTTCAAAGGAACCCTCCAATGCCCCATTTCAGGTGAAAAAGCCACGCTCCCCCCTTCCCCTCCCTCCCCGAATACCGACACGCATGGTTGACAGTCCCAGACCGCTTGCGGAGGACAAGGCAGGAAAAATGCACGCAGCCCCCTCCTCGGGAGGCGTTCTGACCAGTGAGCAGACGGAAGGCAAAGCGAACGCAGACTTACTGGTTTCACAGAGGAGAGCAAGGCCCAAGAAGGGAATAGAGTAGCTGGGAAACGAGGCACCTATTTATACTGAGCCTGATGGCCCCGGGGGAGCTGAAGTGGCAAAAACAGAAAGCGCCTTCAGAAAGGGTAATTTTGGCTTCCCAAGCTCTGCTGGTAGATGAAAGACATTCCTCCTTCACCCAGAATGCTTAGCTCCCTTGTCATGCTGCGTAAGGCTGAAGCGATCTGGTTGATAGCAGTTGTGTTTCTTCCTCAGGCCGATGCTCGTGAGAGGTCTCGTTGCCATTGCTGGAGAAGACTTGCAGAAGAATCAGGCCGTGCGCAGGCGCTGTACATATTCTCCCCTTCCCGAAGCTCATGGCCCCCGCTTGGTAGGACTTTGCGCGTGGAGCACTGCAGAAGGGAGCACACAAGCGTCTTGCACTGACGGGCTCAGCCTGACCCTGAGCAAGAGCGGTGCCGGCAGGCTACGGAGGAGCTCAGAGCACAGGCAAGCGTCTGCACAGGAGACTCAGATGCCGGACTGAGAGTGGAGGGTGATGTTCAGCCCAGGCCCGCCGTGATCTGGAGAGAAACTTCATTGCGCGTATGCAGGGAGGGAGACAGCGAGAGTGCAGCTGGAGTGGGTCAGGCCGCTCCATGGCGAGTCTCTGCTCCCTCCCCTCCGGCCGTGATGACGCACACGCTGTCCTGACCTGCAAAGGCTTCCAGCTGTTTCCCTTATTCGGGCAAGGTCGCAGTGTTTTCTGTGGGCAGGGCACGGGCTGTGCCTTACCAAACTGGATTTTCTCATTGAATGCCTGAGGAGAGGCTGGAGCACCAGGAGGCCCTGGTGAAGGAGGGAGGCTGCTGAGTCATGCCTGGAAGTGGGCCACCACCAAGTGGGTCTGCTTCAGCATTCCCTTGCCAGACCACATCGGCCTTTGGCCCTTTCCCTGGTCGCTTGTTTTTCCGGCCGTGCACCCAGAGAACCTGGCTTCCTCTCTCTTGGCAAGGGTCAGAGAGGCGCAGGTAGTGCCTTTGAATTGCAAGGTGGCTCTAGCAGGCCACTTGTGACTGACCAGGAGGTGCTGAGCCACTGTAAGGAGCTTCTGCTCCACCTCGCTCTGAGTCATCCGTCCACACGCTGGCATCAGGGATACTGAGGGAAAAGAACTGAGACATGCTAAGGGCTCTAGGCACAACCTCACGTCCTCGTTCCTGCAGAAATGCAGCTTTTTGCACAGTGTTGTCACAGCCATTGGCATCTTGCCCGACCACTTGGCAGTGCCTTGAAATGCTGTCATGCTCCTCTTGGTGAAAGAGCAGTCAAAGGAGGACGGCAGCAACGGGCCCTGATGCCCGTACTCCCATCTCACTGAGAATGTTTAGGAAGGAAGATGGTTTGAGAGTAGTTGACTTCTGTTCCCATGGTGGGTTGCTCTCCTTCCAAGCAAGTCTTCCCCCTGTATCAGTGTCAAACGCTTTGCTGAAGTCCGGCTAAACAACCTCCACAGCCTTTTCCTCACCCACCGTGCTGGCCTTCTAGGATAACTGGAAGGAGCTCAGCTTAGCGAAGCAGGAGCTGCCGTGCGTGGAAAGGGGTGCTGACTGGGTGTGATCATTGGGTTGTCCTCGACGTGCCGTGTGATGGCACTAGAGACAATGTGCTCCACGACCTTCCCTTGTAGCAAAGTCAGACGGAGAAGCCTGGAATTAATTCATCAGAGAGTCATAGAATCATAGAATCATTTGAGTTGGAAGGGACCTTGAAAGGTCATCTAGTCCAAGCCCACTGCAATCAACAGGGACATCCAAAGCTCGATGGAGTGCTCAGAGCCCCGTCCAGCCTCACCTTTATCTGACATTCTTTTACCGTCAGTAGTACATTTGTTCTCTCTCCTTATCTTCGTTGGGTAGGCTCTTCCACCTGCTTCTTTGTGCCAGTTGGGTGGCCGATCACATAGTCCTGTCACAAGTTCTGCCACGTTGGCCTTTTGCCTGACTCCTGCGCAGCGACGCTTGGCCCCTTTCATCACGACAACTAAGTTGCATCCAGTCAAGCCCTTCTGTAACACAGAGGGCTCCCTGGCCTCCTCTCCTTCCCTGCCTGTGTCTGCACTCCGGTCACGAAAGCCATCCCATCACGTCTCGCTGAGGCCTACGATCTCGTAGTCCTGAGCCTGGGCTAAAAATTCCCATTCCCCCCTGCTTATTTCTTCTGACCCGTGCATTTGTAGCGAGGCATTTAAGTTGGTCCCTTAATGAAATGGAGTTGTGTCGCAGCCCAGCGATAGTTGCGGACGTCCATCTCAACACCAAAACCCACTGTTTTAAAGCCAGGGTGGCCAAAGAATGGGAAGGATGGCCCCGAGAAGTTGTGGAGCTGTCATCCTTTGAGATACTGAAACCTGACTGGACTACGTCCCCACCCACCAGCTCAAGTTGATCTTGCTTCAGCAGGTGCCTCGGACTGACGAGTCTCAAGAGGTCCCTTCAAACCTCCACGGTTCTGCTACTCTGTGTTACTTCTTTTACTCTTTCTGCACCGCTTGGTTGATTTTTCTCCTGCACAACACACACACACACACACACACAGGAACACAAAACAAAACAAAACAAAAAAACGGAGCAATCCAGAGGCCGTGGAGCTGGGAGCAGAAGCACTTTCATGCTGATCTCTCCCAGGCACCGTTCCTGTTCCAGCCACGCTCTTTCCTTCTCAACCATAGGCTTGTGACTGTCCTGGGAAGAGCTGGATCACGAAGTTACTCAGCTTCGCCTGCGAAAGAGAATTTGGTCCTTTCCAATTAGCTTTGTCAAGCTCAGGCGTTTCTTCCTTGGTCCAATTCTCCTCTTTGTGAAGGAGACGCTAAACAGACTCAGTGTCTTTCTCCCTCCCAAAATGGAGTGCGGGAGATAGCCTGTTTCACGCCTCCCGGCTTTCCGTGTGTGTCACGGGACAGCTGGCGTGGGCCCTTGTGGGGAAGGAGTTGGAAAGCTGACTGTCTTGTGAATGGGTGATATTCCTTGAGTTGACTTTCTGGCTTGTTAGAAGAACGTTTCCTACCCGAGTAGCCTGAGCCAGCATCGGTTCTTACTAACCCAGGAGGTTCTGATGTCCCTGCAGCAGTTAAAGCAGCCCAGGAACATTTCACAGAAAATGCGCTCTCCCTTCACACTTTGCTGCGTGGCTCCTGAGTGATGCCAGTGAGCAATGATTGTCCTTCCCAGACAGCTCTCAGCATGAAATGATCTTGTGTCCCGTGCGAGGAGTGGAAGACACAGCACTATCCAAGCCCAGAACTACAGAGTCCCCCAGAGCGTTGCCAGGGGACAAAGCCTGTTGCATACTGGGCTGTCGGGGGTTGGGGAAGGAGGAAGAATGAGAGGAGACTCGTTTCCAAAGCGGATGCTCAATGTCTTTAATGAGAAAAGGAGAGGAACATGCAATGAAGCTGAGAGCTTCAGCAATGCCCTTTGGACATTCTGTAAAGCTCAGTGCTAGCAGAAGACCACGGATAGTAAGCAGGGGAAAGAGGGCGGGCGATGAGGAGGAGAAGTTGGTGGGAACTCGGCTCCTCTGCAGACCGTGGCCGTGCCCTCAGGGCTGGCTCCGGGGCTGCCTTCAAGGCCCGTGGTGCTCATGCACAGGCAGGTGATCCACGGGCTTTAGCAGAAGAGATTGCCACGTCCCAGAGTGCCACAGAGCCCACGGCCCAGCCCTGACCACCCAAAGCCCCCCAGGCCCAGGGAGCCCCCAGCACCGATGGGCACGCTGCCAGCGCTGAGAGAGCTCCCCACGGGAGCGGACGCTGTGGATCCCACGGCTGTGCTCTGAGGGAAGGAGCTGAGGATTGGGCCCGGCAGCGTCACCACGACTGGTGGGGGCTGGATCGCAACGCTGGAGTCGGCACAACGAAGAACACACGGCTCGTTGCAGCTGTTGGCAAGCGGGGCTGGGCCGCAGGCGGCTGTCTGGCACGGGCTGTAGCACGACATGTCTGGCGGAGGAGGGGGTGACTCTGCAAGATGGAGGCGAGAGAGAGCTGAGGGCTCGAGCTGTCTCTCAGCACGCTCTGGTGTCACGAGCCAAGAGTCGAAGGCCCTGCCGTGGCTGCTGAGGGGCTGTTTGTGAGTATTTGGGTAGGCTTGGGGTGGGTATCTGTGGGTGGTTTAGGGATGATGCCAGAGAGGGAAGCTCCTCCTGTCCAAGTGAAGCTCCTGTCCAGCCTGTCTTGTCCCTCCCCCAGCGTGCCCAGTGCAGGCCCTCACCAAGCCGCGCTTGCTGCATGACCAGGGGTCCATGTCCAGACCGCAAGGACGTTTCCCTCACAACCCTCAACCATCATTCCAGTCGGCCTTGAGGGCCGGCCTGGAATGTTCAGTGGTGAGATGAGATGAGGCTCCTCATCTCAGCACATCCTGAGGTAGGTATGATGAAGAGGATGCCAACTCTTTCAGGGGGGGATGAGTTTATCCTTGCTGCTATTGCCTCAGTGGGGGAAAGAAAGATGTTCTAGGGTACAACAGAAAAGCATCACTCTCAGCATCAATCTGTGGAGGTCCTGCTCGTGAGCCCTTCTTCCCTGCTGGTGGTTACTTATTCTTCCAGAGGCAAGACCTCAACTTGTTCCCTCAACGGCTTTTCCCTCTAAAAAGAGCTCTCCTTCTCCTCCGACAGCTCTGCCCTTCTGTCCCCCTCTCTCCCCCTGCTTCTTTCGGAAGGAGACAAGTGCAAGCAAAGCGCAGCAAGGCTACTGAAGACAGAAGCCACGTCGGACTAAGACGTCTCCGGTGGGACTAGCTGTCGTGAGGGACTTCCAAGCCGTGCTACTAATGCAAAAGGTGCATCGCTGCCTCAAGGATGGTGGAAGAAGAGGCCAAGGCACCGGGTAGAAATTTCTGGCCGCACAGCCAGGGCCGCGAATGGCTTTCAAAGGAACCCTCCAATGCCCCATTTCAGGTGAAAAAGCCACGCTCCCCCCTTCCCCTCCCTCCCCGAATACCGACACGCATGGTTGACAGTCCCAGACCGCTTGCGGAGGACAAGGCAGGAAAAATGCACGCAGCCCCCTCCTCGGGAGGCGTTCTGACCAGTGAGCAGACGGAAGGCAAAGCGAACGCAGACTTACTGGTTTCACAGAGGAGAGCAAGGCCCAAGAAGGGAATAGAGTAGCTGGGAAACGAGGCACCTATTTATACTGAGCCTGATGGCCCCGGGGGAGCTGAAGTGGCAAAAACAGAAAGCGCCTTCAGAAAGGGTAATTTTGGCTTCCCAAGCTCTGCTGGTAGATGAAAGACATTCCTCCTTCACCCAGAATGCTTAGCTCCCTTGTCATGCTGCGTAAGGCTGAAGCGATCTGGTTGATAGCAGTTGTGTTTCTTCCTCAGGCCGATGCTCGTGAGAGGTCTCGTTGCCATTGCTGGAGAAGACTTGCAGAAGAATCAGGCCGTGCGCAGGCGCTGTACATATTCTCCCCTTCCCGAAGCTCATGGTCCCCGCTTGGTAGGACTTTGCGCGTGGAGCACTGCAGAAGGGAGCACACAAGCGTCTTGCACTGACGGGCTCAGCCTGACCCTGAGCAAGAGCGGTGCCGGCAGGCTACGGAGGAGCTCAGAGCACAGGCAAGCGTCTGCACAGGAGACTCAGATGCCGGACTGAGAGTGGAGGGTGATGTTCAGCCCAGGCCCGCCGTGATCTGGAGAGAAACTTCATTGCGCGTATGCAGGGAGGGAGACAGCGAGAGTGCAGCTGGAGTGGGTCAGGCCGCTCCATGGCGAGTCTCTGCTCCCTCCCCTCCGGCCGTGATGACGCACACGCTGTCCTGACCTGCAAAGGCTTCCAGCTGTTTCCCTTATTCGGGCAAGGTCGCAGTGTTTTCTGTGGGCAGGGCACGGGCTGTGCCTTACCAAACTGGATTTTCTCATTGAATGCCTGAGGAGAGGCTGGAGCACCAGGAGGCCCTGGTGAAGGAGGGAGGCTGCTGAGTCATGCCTGGAAGTGGGCCACCACCAAGTGGGTCTGCTTCAGCATTCCCTTGCCAGACCACATTGGCCTTTGGCCCTTTCCCTAGTCGCTTGTTTTTCCGGCCGTGCACCCAGAGAACCTGGCTTCCTCTCTCTTGGCAAGGGTCAGAGAGGCACAGGTAGTGCCTTTGAATTGCAAGGTGGCTCTAGCAGGCCACTTGTGACTGACCAGGAGGTGCTGAGCCACTGTAAGGAGCTTCTGCTCCACCTCGCTCTGAGTCATCCGTCCACACGCTGGCATCAGGGATACTGAGGGAAAAGAACGGAGACATGCTAAGGGCTCTAGGCACAACCTCACGTCCTCGTTCCTGCAGAAATGCAGCTTTTTTTGCACAGTGCTGTCACAGCCATTGGCATCTTGCCCGACCACTTGGCAGTGCCTTGAAATGCTGTCATGCTCCTCTTGGTGAAAGAGCAGTCAAAGGAGGACGGCAGCAACGGGCCCTGATGCCCGTACTCCCATCTCACTGAGAATGTTTAGGAAGGAAGATGGTTTGAGAGTAGTTGACTTCTGTTCCCATGGTGGGTTGCTCTCCTTCCAAGCAAGTCTTCCCCCTGTATCAGTGTCAAACGCTTTGCTGAAGTCCGGCTAAACAACCTCCACAGCCTTTTCCTCACCCACCGTGCTGGCCTTCTAGGATAACTGGAAGGAGCTCAGCTTAGCGAAGCAGGAGCTGCCGTGCGTGGAAAGGGGTGCTGACTGGGTGTGATCATTGGGTTGTCCTCGACGTGCCGTGTGATGGCACTCGAGACAATGTGCTCCACGACCTTCCCTTGTAGCAAAGTCAGACGGAGAAGCCTGGAATTAATTCATCAGAGAGTCATAGAATCATAGAATCATTTGAGTTGGAAGGGACCTTGAAAGGTCATCTAGTCCAAGCCCACTGCAATCAACAGGGACATCCAAAGCTCGATGGGGTGCTCAGAGCCCCGTCCAGCCTCACCTTTATCTGACATTCTTTTACCGTCAGTAGTACATTTGTTCTCTCTCCTTATCTTCGTTGGGTAGGCTCTTCCACCTGCTTCTTTGTGCCAGTTGGGTGGCCGATCACATAGTCCTGTCACAAGTTCTGCCACGTTGGCCTTTTGCCTGACTCCTGCGCAGCGACGCTTGGCCCCTTTCATCACGACAACTAAGTTGCATCCAGTCAAGCCCTTCTGTAACACAGAGGGCTCCCTGGCCTCCTCTCCTTCCCTGCCTGTGTCTGCACTCCGGTCACGAAAGCCATCCCATCACGTCTCGCTGAGGCCTACGATCTCGTAGTCCTGAGCCTGGGCTAAAAATTCCCATTCCCCCCTGCTTATTTCTTCTGACCCGTGCATTTGTAGCGAGGCATTTAAGTTGGTCCCTTAATGAAATGGAGTTGTGTCGCAGCCCAGCGATAGTTGCGGACGTCCATCTCAACACCAAAACCCACTGTTTTAAAGCCAGGGTGGCCAAAGAATGGGAAGGATGGCCCCGAGAAGTTGTGGAGCTGTCATCCTTTGAGATACTGAAACCTGACTGGACTACGTCCCCACCCACCAGCTCAAGTTGATCTTGCTTCAGCAGGTGCCTCGGACTGACGAGTCTCAAGAGGTCCCTTCAAACCTCCACGGTTCTGCTACTCTGTGTTACTTCTTTTACTCTTTCTGCACCGCTTGGTTGATTTTTCTCCTGCACAACACACACACACACACACACACACACACACAGAGGAACACAAAGCAAAACAAAACAAAACAAAAAAACGGAGCAATCCAGAGGCCGTGGAGCTGGGAGCAGA
This sequence comes from Chrysolophus pictus, assembly GCA_037305975.1. Classification (NCBI taxonomy): domain Eukaryota; kingdom Metazoa; phylum Chordata; class Aves; order Galliformes; family Phasianidae; genus Chrysolophus; species Chrysolophus pictus. Next base: position 35,597,591 of record CM074581.1, on the reverse strand, counting down.
AGCACTTTCATGCTGATCTCTCCCAGGCACCGTTCCTGTTCCAGCCACGCTCTTTCCTTCTCAACCGTAGGCTTGTGACTGTCCTGGGAAGAGCTGGATCACGAAGTTACTCAGCTTCGCCTGCGAAAGAGAATTTGGTCCTTTCCAATTAGCTTTGTCAAGCTCAGGCGTTTCTTCCTTGGTCCAATTCTCCTCTTTGTGAAGGAGACGCTAAACAGACTCAGTGTCTTTCTCCCTCCCAAAATGGAGTGCGGGAGATAGCCTGTTTCACGCCTCCCGGCTTTCCGTGTGTGTCACGGGACAGCTGGCGTGGGCCCTTGTGGGGAAGGAGTTGGAAAGCTGACTGTCTTGTGAATGGGTGATATTCCTTGAGTTGACTTTCTGGCTTGTTAGAAGAACGTTTCCTACCCGAGTAGCCTGAGCCAGCATCGGTTCTTACTAACCCAGGAGGTTCTGATGTCCCTGCAGCAGTTAAAGCAGGCCAGGAACATTTCACAGAAAATGCGCTCTCCCTTCACACTTTGCTGCGTGGCTCCTGAGTGATGCCAGTGAGCAATGATTGTCCTTCCCAGACAGCTCTCAGCATGAAATGATCTTGTGTCCCGTGCGAGGAGTGGAAGGCACAGCACTATCCAAGCCCAGAACTACAGAGTCCCCCAGAGCGTTGCCAGGGGACAAAGCCTGTTGCATACTGGGCTGTCGGGGGTTGGGGAAGGAGGAAGAATGAGAGGAGACTCGTTTCCAAAGCGGATGCTCAATGTCTTTAATGAGAAAAGGAGAGGAACATGCAATGAAGCTGAGAGCTTCAGCAATGCCCTTTGGACATTCTGTAAAGCTCAGTGCTAGCAGAAGACCACGGATAGTAAGCAGGGGAAAGAGGGCGGGCGATGAGGAGGAGAAGTTGGTGGGAACTCGGCTCCTCTGCAGACCGTGGCCGTGCCCTCAGGGCTGGCTCCGGGGCTGCCTTCAAGGCCCGTGGTGCTCATGCACAGGCAGGTGATCCACGGGCTTTAGCAGAAGAGATTGCCACGTCCCAGAGTGCCACAGAGCCCACGGCCCAGCCCTGACCACCCAAAGCCCCCCAGGCCCAGGGAGCCCCCAGCACCGATGGGCACGCTGCCAGCGCTGAGAGAGCTCCCCACGGCAGCGGACGCTGTGGATCCCACGGCTGTGCTCTGAGGGAAGGAGCTGAGGATTGGGCCCGGCAGCGTCACCACGACTGGTGGGGGCTGGATCGCAACGCTGGAGTCGGCACAACGAAGAACACACGGCTCGTTGCAGCTGTTGGCAAGCGGGGCTGGGCCGCAGGCGGCTGTCTGGCACGGGCTGTAGCACGACATGTCTGGCGGAGGAGGGGGTGACTCTGCAAGATGGAGGCGAGAGAGAGCTGAGGGCTCGAGCTGTCTCTCAGCACGCTCTGGTGTCACGAGCCAAGAGTCGAAGGCCCTGCCGTGGCTGCTGAGGGGCTGTTTGTGAGTATTTGGGTAGGCTTGGGGTGGGTATCTGTGGGTGGTTTAGGGATGATGCCAGAGAGGGAAGCTCCTCCTGTCCAAGTGAAGCTCCTGTCCAGCCTGTCTTGTCCCTCCCCCAGCGTGCCCAGTGCAGGCCCTCACCAAGCCGCGCTTGCTGCATGACCAGGGGTCCATGTCCAGACCGCAAGGACGTTTCCCTCACAACCCTCAACCATCATTCCAGTCGTCCTTGAGGGCCGGCCTGGAATGTTCAGCGGTGAGATGAGATGAGGCTCCTCATCTCAGCACATCCTGAGGTAGGTATGATGAAGAGGATGCCAACTCTTTCAGGGGGGGATGAGTTTATCCTTGCTGCTATTGCCTCAGTGGGGGAAAGAAAGATGTTCTAGGGTACAACAGAAAAGCATCACTCTCAGCATCAATCTGTGGAGGTCCTGCTCGTGAGCCCTTCTTCCCTGCTGGTGGTTACTTATTCTTCCAGAGGCAAGACCTCAACTTGTTCCCTCAACGGCTTTTCCCTCTAAAAAGAGCTCTCCTTCTCCTCCGACAGCTCTGCCCTTCTGTCCCCCTCTCTCCCCCTGCTTCTTTCGGAAGGAGACAAGTGCAAGCAAAGCGCAGCAAGGCTACTGAAGACAGAAGCCACGTCGGACTAAGACGTCTCCGGTGGGACTAGCTGTCGTGAGGGACTTCCAAGCCGTGCTACTAATGCAAAAGGTGCATCGCTGCCTCAAGGATGGTGGAAGAAGAGGCCAAGGCACCGGGTAGAAATTTCTGGCCGCACAGCCAGGGCCGCGAATGGCTTTCAAAGGAACCCTCCAATGCCCCATTTCAGGTGAAAAAGCCACGCTCCCCCCTTCCCCTCCCTCCCCGAATACCGACACGCATGGTTGACAGTCCCAGACCGCTTGCGGAGGACAAGGCAGGAAAAATGCACGCAGCCCCCTCCTCGGGAGGCGTTCTGACCAGTGAGCAGACGGAAGGCAAAGCGAACGCAGACTTACTGGTTTCACAGAGGAGAGCAAGGCCCAAGAAGGGAATAGAGTAGCTGGGAAACGAGGCACCTATTTATACTGAGCCTGATGGCCCCGGGGGAGCTGAAGTGGCAAAAACACAAAGCGCCTTCAGAAAGGGTAATTTTGGCTTCCCAAGCTCTGCTGGTAGATGAAAGACATTCCTCCTTCACCCAGAATGCTTAGCTCCCTTGTCATGCTGCGTAAGGCTGAAGCGATCTGGTTGATAGCAGTTGTGTTTCTTCCTCAGGCCGATGCTCGTGAGAGGTCTCGTTGCCATTGCTGGAGAAGACTTGCAGAAGAATCAGGCCGTGCGCAGGCGCTGTACATATTCTCCCCTTCCCGAAGCTCATGGTCCCCGCTTGGTAGGACTTTGCGCGTGGAGCACTGCAGAAGGGAGCACACAAGCGTCTTGCACTGACGGGCTCAGCCTGACCCTGAGCAAGAGCGGTGCCGGCAGGCTACGGAGGAGCTCAGAGCACAGGCAAGCGTCTGCACAGGAGACTCAGATGCCCGGCTGAGAGTGGAGGGTGATGTTCAGCCCAGGCCCGCCGTGATCTGGAGAGAAACTTCATTGCGCGTATGCAGGGAGGGAGACAGCGAGAGTGCAGCTGGAGTGGGTCAGGCCGCTCCATGGCGAGTCTCTGCTCCCTCCCCTCCGGCCGTGATGACGCACACGCTGTCCTGACCTGCAAAGGCTTCCAGCTGTTTCCCTTATTCGGGCAAGGTCGCAGTGTTTTCTGTGGGCAGGGCACGGGCTGTGCCTTACCAAACTGGATTTTCTCATTGAATGCCTGAGGAGAGGCTGGAGCACCAGGAGGCCCTGGTGAAGGAGGGAGGCTGCTGAGTCATGCCTGGAAGTGGGCCACCACCAAGTGGGTCTGCTTCAGCATTCCCTTGCCAGACCACATCGGTATTGGCCCTTTCCCTAGTCGCTTGTTTTTCCGGCCGTGCACCCAGAGAACCTGGCTTCCTCTCTCTTGGCAAGGGTCAGAGAGGCACAGGTAGTGCCTTTGAATTGCAAGGTGGCTCTAGCAGGCCACTTGTGACTGACCAGGAGGTGCTGAGCCACTGTAAGGAGCTTCTGCTCCACCTCGCTCTGAGTCATCCGTCCACACGCTGGCATCAGGGATACTGAGGGAAAAGAACGGAGACATGCTAAGGGCTCTAGGCACAACCTCACGTCCTCGTTCCTGCAGAAATGCAGCTTTTTTTGCACAGTGCTGTCACAGCCATTGGCATCTTGCCCGACCACTTGGCAGTGCCTTGAAATGCTGTCATGCTCCTCTTGGTGAAAGAGCAGTCAAAGGAGGACGGCAGCAACGGGTCCTGATGCCCGTACTCCCATCTCACTGAGAATGTTTAGGAAGGAAGATGGTTTGAGAGTAGTTGACTTCTGTTCCCATGGTGGGTTGCTCTCCTTCCAAGCAAGTCTTCCCCCTGTATCAGTGTCAAACGCTTTGCTGAAGTCCGGCTAAACAACCTCCACAGCCTTTTCCTCACCCACCGTGCTGGCCTTCTAGGATAACTGGAAGGAGCTCAGCTTAGCGAAGCAGGAGCTGCCGTGCGTGGAAAGGGGTGCTGACTGGGTGTGATCATTGGGTTGTCCTCGACGTGCCGTGTGATGGCACTCGAGACAATGTGCTCCACGACCTTCCCTTGTAGCAAAGTCAGACGGAGAAGCCTGGAATTAATTCATCAGAGAGTCATAGAATCATAGAATCATTTGAGTTGGAAGGGACCTTGAAAGGTCATCTAGTCCAAGCCCACTGCAATCAACAGGGACATCCAAAGCTCGATGGGGTGCTCAGAGCCCCGTCCAGCCTCACCTTTATCTGACATTCTTTTACCGTCAGTAGTACATTTGTTCTCTCTCCTTATCTTCGTTGGGTAGGCTCTTCCACCTGCTTCTTTGTGCCAGTTGGGTGGCCGATCACATAGTCCTGTCACAAGTTCTGCCACGTTGGCCTTTTGCCTGACTCCTGCGCAGCGACGCTTGGCCCCTTTCATCACGACAACTAAGTTGCATCCAGTCAAGCCCTTCTGTAACACAGAGGGCTCCCTGGCCTCCTCTCCTTCCCTGCCTGTGTCTGCACTCCGGTCACGAAAGCCATCCCATCACGTCTCGCTGAGGCCTACGATCTCGTAGTCCTGAGCCTGGGCTAAAAATTCCCATTCCCCCCTGCTTATTTCTTCTGACCCGTGCATTTGTAGCGAGGCATTTAAGTTGGTCCCTTAATGAAATGGAGTTGTGTCGCAGCCCAGCGATAGTTGCGGACGTCCATCTCAACACCAAAACCCACTGTTTTAAAGCCAGGGTGGCCAAAGAATGGGAAGGATGGCCCCGAGAAGTTGTGGAGCTGTCATCCTTTGAGATACTGAAACCTGACTGGACTACGTCCCCACCCACCAGCTCAAGTTGATCTTGCTTCAGCAGGTGCCTCGGACTGACGAGTCTCAAGAGGTCCCTTCAAACCTCCACGGTTCTGCTACTCTGTGTTACTTCTTTTACTCTTTCTGCACCGCTTGGTTGATTTTTCTCCTGCACAACACACACACACACACACACACACACAGAGGAACACAAAGCAAAACAAAATAAAACAAAAAAACGGAGCAATCCAGAGGCCGTGGAGCTGGGAGCAGAAGCACTTTCATGCTGATCTCTCCCAGGCACCGTTCCTGTTCCAGCCACGCTCTTTCCTTCTCAACCGTAGGCTTGTGACTGTCCTGGGAAGAGCTGGATCACGAAGTTACTCAGCTTCGCCTGCGAAAGAGAATTTGGTCCTTTCCAATTAGCTTTGTCAAGCTCAGGCGTTTCTTCCTTGGTCCAATTCTCCTCTTTGTGAAGGAGACGCTAAACAGACTCAGTGTCTTTCTCCCTCCCAAAATGGAGTGCGGGAGATAGCCTGTTTCACGCCTCCCGGCTTTCCGTGTGTGTCACGGGACAGCTGGCGTGGGCCCTTGTGGGGAAGGAGTTGGAAAGCTGACTGTCTTGTGAATGGGTGATATTCCTTGAGTTGACTTTCTGGCTTGTTAGAAGAACGTTTCCTACCCGAGTAGCCTGAGCCAGCATCGGTTCTTACTAACCCAGGAGGTTCTGATGTCCCTGCAGCAGTTAAAGCAGGCCAGGAACATTTCACAGAAAATGCGCTCTCCCTTCACACTTTGCTGCGTGGCTCCTGAGTGATGCCAGTGAGCAATGATTGTCCTTCCCAGACAGCTCTCAGCATGAAATGATCTTGTGTCCCGTGCGAGGAGTGGAAGACACAGCGCTATCCAAGCCCAGAACTACAGAGTCCCCCAGAGCGTTGCCAGGGGACAAAGCCTGTTGCATACTGGGCTGTCGGGGGTTGGGGAAGGAGGAAGAATGAGAGGAGACTCGTTTCCAAAGCGGATGCTCAATGTCTTTAATGAGAAAAGGAGAGGAACATGCAATGAAGCTGAGAGCTTCAGCAATGCCCTTTGGACATTCTGTAAAGCTCAGTGCTAGCAGAAGACCACGGATAGTAAGCAGGGGAAAGAGGGCGGGCGATGAGGAGGAGAAGTTGGTGGGAACTCGGCTCCTCTGCAGACCGTGGCCGTGCCCTCAGGGCTGGCTCCGGGGCTGCCTTCAAGGCCCGTGGTGCTCATGCACAGGCAGGTGATCCACGGGCTTTAGCAGAAGAGATTGCCACGTCCCAGAGTGCCACAGAGCCCACGGCCCAGCCCTGACCACCCAAAGCCCCCCAGGCCCAGGGAGCCCCCAGCACCGATGGGCACGCTGCCAGCGCTGAGAGAGCTCCCCACGGCAGCGGACGCTGTGGATCCCACGGCTGTGCTCTGAGGGAAGGAGCTGAGGATTGGGCCCGGCAGCGTCACCACGACTGGTGGGGGCTGGATCGCAACGCTGGAGTCGGCACAACGAAGAACACACGGCTCGTTGCAGCTGTTGGCAAGCGGGGCTGGGCCGCAGGCGGCTGTCTGGCACGGGCTGTAGCACGACATGTCTGGCGGAGGAGGGGGTGACTCTGCAAGATGGAGGCGAGAGAGAGCTGAGGGCTCGAGCTGTCTCTCAGCACGCTCTGGTGTCACGAGCCAAGAGTCGAAGGCCCTGCCGTGGCTGCTGAGGGGCTGTTTGTGAGTATTTGGGTAGGCTTGGGGTGGGTATCTGTGGGTGGTTTAGGGATGATGCCAGAGAGGGAAGCTCCTCCTGTCCAAGTGAAGCTCCTGTCCAGCCTGTCTTGTCCCTCCCCCAGCGTGCCCAGTGCAGGCCCTCACCAAGCCGCGCTTGCTGCATGACCAGGGGTCCATGTCCAGACCGCAAGGACGTTTCCCTCACAACCCTCAACCATCATTCCAGTCGGCCTTGAGGGCCGGCCTGGAATGTTCAGCGGTGAGATGAGATGAGGCTCCTCATCTCAGCACATCCTGAGGTAGGTATGATGAAGAGGATGCCAACTCTTTCAGGGGGGGATGAGTTTATCCTTGCTGCTATTGCCTCAGTGGGGGAAAGAAAGATGTTCTAGGGTACAACAGAAAAGCATCACTCTCAGCATCAATCTGTGGAGGTCCTGCTCGTGAGCCCTTCTTCCCTGCTGGTGGTTACTTATTCTTCCAGAGGCAAGACCTCAACTTGTTCCCTCAACGGCTTTTCCCTCTAAAAAGAGCTCTCCTTCTCCTCCGACAGCTCTGCCCTTCTGTCCCCCTCTCTCCCCCTGCTTCTTTCGGAAGGAGACAAGTGCAAGCAAAGCGCAGCAAGGCTACTGAAGACAGAAGCCACGTCGGACTAAGACGTCTCCGGTGGGACTAGCTGTCGTGAGGGACTTCCAAGCCGTGCTACTAATGCAAAAGGTGCATCGCTGCCTCAAGGATGGTGGAAGAAGAGGCCAAGGCACCGGGTAGAAATTTCTGGCCGCACAGCCAGGGCCGCGAATGGCTTTCAAAGGAACCCTCCAATGCCCCATTTCAGGTGAAAAAGCCACGCTCCCCCCTTCCCCTCCCTCCCCGAATACCGACACGCATGGTTGACAGTCCCAGACCGCTTGCGGAGGACAAGGCAGGAAAAATGCACGCAGCCCCCTCCTCGGGAGGCGTTCTGACCAGTGAGCAGACGGAAGGCAAAGCGAACGCAGACTTACTGGTTTCACAGAGGAGAGCAAGGCCCAAGAAGGGAATAGAGTAGCTGGGAAACGAGGCACCTATTTATACTGAGCCTGATGGCCCCGGGGGAGCTGAAGTGGCAAAAACACAAAGCGCCTTCAGAAAGGGTAATTTTGGCTTCCCAAGCTCTGCTGGTAGATGAAAGACATTCCTCCTTCACCCAGAATGCTTAGCTCCCTTGTCATGCTGCGTAAGGCTGAAGCGATCTGGTTGATAGCAGTTGTGTTTCTTCCTCAGGCCGATGCTCGTGAGAGGTCTCGTTGCCATTGCTGGAGAAGACTTGCAGAAGAATCAGGCCGTGCGCAGGCGCTGTACATATTCTCCCCTTCCCGAAGCTCATGGTCCCCGCTTGGTAGGACTTTGCGCGTGGAGCACTGCAGAAGGGAGCACACAAGCGTCTTGCACTGACGGGCTCAGCCTGACCCTGAGCAAGAGCGGTGCCGGCAGGCTACGGAGGAGCTCAGAGCACAGGCAAGCGTCTGCACAGGAGACTCAGATGCCGGGCTGAGAGTGGAGGGTGATGTTCAGCCCAGGCCCGCCGTGATCTGGAGAGAAACTTCATTGCGCGTATGCAGGGAGGGAGACAGCGAGAGTGCAGCTGGAGTGGGTCAGGCCGCTCCATGGCGAGTCTCTGCTCCCTCCCCTCCGGCCGTGATGACGCACACGCTGTCCTGACCTGCAAAGGCTTCCAGCTGTTTCCCTTATTCGGGCAAGGTCGCAGTGTTTTCTGTGGGCAGGGCACGGGCTGTGCCTTACCAAACTGGATTTTCTCATTGAATGCCTGAGAAGAGGCTGGAGCACCAGGAGGCCCTGGTGAAGGAGGGAGGCTGCTGAGTCATGCCTGGAAGTGGGCCACCACCAAGTGGGTCTGCTTCAGCATTCCCTTGCCAGACCACATCGGTATTGGCCCTTTCCCTAGTCGCTTGTTTTTCCGGCCGTGCACCCAGAGAACCTGGCTTCCTCTCTCTTGGCAAGGGTCAGAGAGGCACAGGTAGTGCCTTTGAATTGCAAGGTGGCTCTAGCAGGCCACTTGTGACTGACCAGGAGGTGCTGAGCCACTGTAAGGAGCTTCTGCTCCACCTCGCTCTGAGTCATCCGTCCACACGCTGGCATCAGGGATACTGAGGGAAAAGAACGGAGACATGCTAAGGGCTCTAGGCACAACCTCACGTCCTCGTTCCTGCAGAAATGCAGCTTTTTTTGCACAGTGCTGTCACAGCCATTGGCATCTTGCCCGACCACTTGGCAGTGCCTTGAAATGCTGTCATGCTCCTCTTGGTGAAAGAGCAGTCAAAGGAGGACGGCAGCAACGGGCCCTGATGCCCGTACTCCCATCTCACTGAGAATGTTTAGGAAGGAAGATGGTTTGAGAGTAGTTGACTTCTGTTCCCATGGTGGGTTGCTCTCCTTCCAAGCAAGTCTTCCCCCTGTATCAGTGTCAAACGCTTTGCTGAAGTCCGGCTAAACAACCTCCACAGCCTTTTCCTCACCCACCGTGCTGGCCTTCTAGGATAACTGGAAGGAGCTCAGCTTAGCGAAGCAGGAGCTGCCGTGCGTGGAAAGGGGTGCTGACTGGGTGTGATCATTGGGTTGTCCTCGACGTGCCGTGTGATGGCACTCGAGACAATGTGCTCCACGACCTTCCCTTGTAGCAAAGTCAGACGGAGAAGCCTGGAATTAATTCATCAGAGAGTCATAGAATCATAGAATCATTTGAGTTGGAAGGGACCTTGAAAGGTCATCTAGTCCAAGCCCACTGCAATCAACAGGGACATCCAAAGCTCGATGGGGTGCTCAGAGCCCCGTCCAGCCTCACCTTTATCTGACATTCTTTTACCGTCAGTAGTACATTTGTTCTCTCTCCTTATCTTCGTTGGGTAGGCTCTTCCACCTGCTTCTTTGTGCCAGTTGGGTGGCCGATCACATAGTCCTGTCACAAGTTCTGCCACGTTGGCCTTTTGCCTGACTCCTGCGCAGCGACGCTTGGCCCCTTTCATCACGACAACTAAGTTGCATCCAGTCAAGCCCTTCTGTAACACAGAGGGCTCCCTGGCCTCCTCTCCTTCCCTGCCTGTGTCTGCACTCCGGTCACGAAAGCCATCCCATCACGTCTCGCTGAGGCCTACGATCTCGTAGTCCTGAGCCTGGGCTAAAAATTCCCATTCCCCCCTGCTTATTTCTTCTGACCCGTGCATTTGTAGCGAGGCATTTAAGTTGGTCCCTTAATGAAATGGAGTTGTGTCGCAGCCCAGCGATAGTTGCGGACGTCCATCTCAACACCAAAACCCACTGTTTTAAAGCCAGGGTGGCCAAAGAATGGGAAGGATGGCCCCGAGAAGTTGTGGAGCTGTCATCCTTTGAGATACTGAAACCTGACTGGACTACGTCCCCACCCACCAGCTCAAGTTGATCTTGCTTCAGCAGGTGCCTCGGACTGACGAGTCTCAAGAGGTCCCTTCAAACCTCCACGGTTCTGCTACTCTGTGTTACTTCTTTTACTCTTTCTGCACCGCTTGGTTGATTTTTCTCCTGCACAACACACACACAGAGGAACACAAAGCAAAACAAAACAAAACAAAAAAACGGAGCAATCCAGAGGCCGTGGAGCTGGGAGCAGAAGCACTTTCATGCTGATCTCTCCCAGGCACCGTTCCTGTTCCAGCCACGCTCTTTCCTTCTCAACCGTAGGCTTGTGACTGTCCTGGGAAGAGCTGGATCACGAAGTTACTCAGCTTCGCCTGCGAAAGAGAATTTGGTCCTTTCCAATTAGCTTTGTCAAGCTCAGGCGTTTCTTCCTTGGTCCAATTCTCCTCTTTGTGAAGGAGACGCTAAACAGACTCAGTGTCTTTCTCCCTCCCAAAATGGAGTGCGGGAGATAGCCTGTTTCACGCCTCCCGGCTTTCCGTGTGTGTCACGGGACAGCTGGCGTGGGCCCTTGTGGGGAAGGAGTTGGAAAGCTGACTGTCTTGTGAATGGGTGATATTCCTTGAGTTGACTTTCTGGCTTGTTAGAAGAACGTTTCCTACCCGAGTAGCCTGAGCCAGCATCGGTTCTTACTAACCCAGGAGGTTCTGATGTCCCTGCAGCAGTTAAAGCAGCCCAGGAACATTTCACAGAAAATGCGCTCTCCCTTCACACTTTGCTGCGTGGCTCCTGAGTGATGCCAGTGAGCAATGATTGTCCTTCCCAGACAGCTCTCAGCATGAAATGATCTTGTGTCCCGTGCGAGGAGTGGAAGGCACAGCACTATCCAAGCCCAGAACTACAGAGTCCCCCAGAGCGTTGCCAGGGGACAAAGCCTGTTGCATACTGGGCTGTCGGGGGTTGGGGAAGGAGGAAGAATGAGAGGAGACTCGTTTCCAAAGCGGATGCTCAATGTCTTTAATGAGAAAAGGAGAGGAACATGCAATGAAGCTGAGAGCTTCAGCAATGCCCTTTGGACATTCTGTAAAGCTCAGTGCTAGCAGAAGACCACGGATAGTAAGCAGGGGAAAGAGGGCGGGCGATGAGGAGGAGAAGTTGGTGGGAACTCGGCTCCTCTGCAGACCGTGGCCGTGCCCTCAGGGCTGGCTCCGGGGCTGCCTTCAAGGCCCGTGGTGCTCATGCACAGGCAGGTGATCCACGGGCTTTAGCAGAAGAGATTGCCACGTCCCAGAGTGCCACAGAGCCCACGGCCCAGCCCTGACCACCCAAAGCCCCCCAGGCCCAGGGAGCCCCCAGCACCGATGGGCACGCTGCCAGCGCTGAGAGAGCTCCCCACGGCAGCGGACGCTGTGGATCCCACGGCTGTGCTCTGAGGGAAGGAGCTGAGGATTGGGCCCGGCAGCGTCACCACGACTGGTGGGGGCTGGATCGCAACGCTGGAGTCGGCACAACGAAGAACACACGGCTCGTTGCAGCTGTTGGCAAGCGGGGCTGGGCCGCAGGCGGCTGTCTGGCACGGGCTGTAGCACGACATGTCTGGCGGAGGAGGGGGTGACTCTGCAAGATGGAGGCGAGAGAGAGCTGAGGGCTCGAGCTGTCTCTCAGCACGCTCTGGTGTCACGAGCCAAGAGTCGAAGGCCCTGCCGTGGCTGCTGAGGGGCTGTTTGTGAGTATTTGGGTAGGCTTGGGGTGGGTATCTGTGGGTGGTTTAGGGATGATGCCAGAGAGGGAAGCTCCTCCTGTCCAAGTGAAGCTCCTGTCCAGCCTGTCTTGTCCCTCCCCCAGCGTGCCCAGTGCAGGCCCTCACCAAGCCGCGCTTGCTGCATGACCAGGGGTCCATGTCCAGACCGCAAGGACGTTTCCCTCACAACCCTCAACCATCATTCCAGTCGGCCTTGAGGGCCGGCCTGGAATGTTCAGTGGTGAGATGAGATGAGGCTCCTCATCTCAGCACATCCTGAGGTAGGTATGATGAAGAGGATGCCAACTCTTTCAGGGGGGGATGAGTTTATCCTTGCTGCTATTGCCTCAGTGGGGGAAAGAAAGATGTTCTAGGGTACAACAGAAAAGCATCACTCTCAGCATCAATCTGTGGAGGTCCTGCTCGTGAGCCCTTCTTCCCTGCTGGTGGTTACTTATTCTTCCAGAGGCAAGACCTCAACTTGTTCCCTCAACGGCTTTTCCCTCTAAAAAGAGCTCTCCTTCTCCTCCGACAGCTCTGCCCTTCTGTCCCCCTCTCTCCCCCTGCTTCTTTCGGAAGGAGACAAGTGCAAGCAAAGCGCAGCAAGGCTACTGAAGACAGAAGCCACGTCGGACTAAGACGTCTCCGGTGGGACTAGCTGTCGTGAGGGACTTCCAAGCCGTGCTACTAATGCAAAAGGTGCATCGCTGCCTCAAGGATGGTGGAAGAAGAGGCCAAGGCACCGGGTAGAAATTTCTGGCCGCACAGCCAGGGCCGCGAATGGCTTTCAAAGGAACCCTCCAATGCCCCATTTCAGGTGAAAAAGCCACGCTCCCCCCTTCCCCTCCCTCCCCGAATACCGACACGCATGGTTGACAGTCCCAGACCGCTTGCGGAGGACAAGGCAGGAAAAATGCACGCAGCCCCCTCCTCGGGAGGCGTTCTGGCCAGTGAGCAGACGGAAGGCAAAGCGAACGCAGACTTACTGGTTTCACAGAGGAGAGCAAGGCCCAAGAAGGGAATAGAGTAGCTGGGAAACGAGGCACCTATTTATACTGAGCCTGATGGCCCCGGGGGAGCTGAAGTGGCAAAAACAGAAAGTGCCTTCAGAAAGGGTAATTTTGGCTTCCCAAGCTCTGCTGGTAGATGAAAGACATTCCTCCTTCACCCAGAATGCTTAGCTCCCTTGTCATGCTGCATAAGGCTGAAGCGATCTGGTTGATAGCAGTTGTGTTTCTTCCTCAGGCCGATGCTCGTGAGAGGTCTCGTTGCCATTGCTGGAGAAGACTTGCAGAAGAATCAGGCCGTGCGCAGGCGCTGTACATATTCTCCCCTTCCCGAAGCTCATGGCCCCCGCTTGGTAGGACTTTGCGCGTGGAGCACTGCAGAAGGGAGCACACAAGCGTCTTGCACTGACGGGCTCAGCCTGACCCTGAGCAAGAGCGGTGCCGGCAGGCTACGGAGGAGCTCAGAGCACAGGCAAGCGTCTGCACAGGAGACTCAGATGCCGGGCTGAGAGTGGAGGGTGATGTTCAGCCCAGGCCCGCCGTGATCTGGAGAGAAACTTCATTGCGCGTATGCAGGGAGGGAGACAGCGAGAGTGCAGCTGGAGTGGGTCAGGCCGCTCCATGGCGAGTCTCTGCTCCCTCCCCTCCGGCCGTGATGACGCACACGCTGTCCTGACCTGCAAAGGCTTCCAGCTGTTTCCCTTATTCGGGCAAGGTCGCAGTGTTTTCTGTGGGCAGGGCACGGGCTGTGCCTTACCAAACTGGATTTTCTCATTGAATGCCTGAGGAGAGGCTGGAGCACCAGGAGGCCCTGGTGAAGGAGGGAGGCTGCTGAGTCATGCCTGGAAGTGGGCCACCACCAAGTGGGTCTGCTTCAGCATTCCCTTGCCAGACCACATTGGCCTTTGGCCCTTTCCCTGGTCGCTTGTTTTTCCGGCCGTGCACCCAGAGAACCTGGCTTCCTCTCTCTTGGCAAGGGTCAGAGAGGCGCAGGTAGTGCCTTTGAATTGCAAGGTGGCTCTAGCAGGCCACTTGTGACTGACCAGGAGGTGCTGAGCCACTGTAAGGAGCTTCTGCTCCACCTCGCTCTGAGTCATCCGTCCACACGCTGGCATCAGGGATACTGAGGGAAAAGAACTGAGACATGCTAAGGGCTCTAGGCACAACCTCACGTCCTCGTTCCTGCAGAAATGCAGCTTTTTGCACAGTGTTGTCACAGCCATTGGCATCTTGCCCGACCACTTGGCAGTGCCTTGAAATGCTGTCATGCTCCTCTTGGTGAAAGAGCAGTCAAAGGAGGACGGCAGCAACGGGCCCTGATGCCCGTACTCCCATCTCACTCAGAATGTTTAGGAAGGAAGATGGTTTGAGAGTAGTTGACTTCTGTTCCCATGGTGGGTTGCTCTCCTTCCAAGCAAGTCTTCCCCCTGTATCAGTGTCAAACGCTTTGCTGAAGTCCGGCTAAACAACCTCCACAGCCTTTTCCTCACCCACCGTGCTGGCCTTCTAGGATAACTGGAAGGAGCTCAGCTTAGCGAAGCAGGAGCTGCCGTGCGTGGGAAGGGGTGCTGACTGGGTGTGATCATTGGGTTGTCCTCGACGTGCCGTGTGATGGCACTCGAGACAATGTGCTCCACGACCTTCCCTTGTAGCAAAGTCAGACGGAGAAGCCTGGAATTAATTCATCAGAGAGTCATAGAATCATAGAATCATTTGAGTTGGAAGGGACCTTGAAAGGTCATCTAGTCCAAGCCCACTGCAATCAACAGGGACATCCAAAGCTCGATGGGGTGCTCAGAGCCCCGTCCAGCCTCACCTTTATCTGACATTCTTTTACCGTCAGTAGTACATTTGTTCTCTCTCCTTATCTTCGTTGGGTAGGCTCTTCCACCTGCTTCTTTGTGCCAGTTGGGTGGCCGATCACATAGTCCTGTCACAAGTTCTGCCACGTTGGCCTTTTGCCTGACTCCTGCGCAGCGACGCTTGGCCCCTTTCATCACGACAACTAAGTTGCATCCAGTCAAGCCCTTCTGTAACACAGAGGGCTCCCTGGCCTCCTCTCCTTCCCTGCCTGTGTCTGCACTCCGGTCATGAAAGCCATCCCATCACGTCTCGCTGAGGCCTACGATCTCGTAGTCCTGAGCCTGGGCTAAAAATTCCCATTCCCCCCTGCTTATTTCTTCTGACCCGTGCATTTGTAGCGAGGCATTTAAGTTGGTCCCTTAATGAAATGGAGTTGTGTCGCAGCCCAGCGATAGTTGCGGACGTCCATCTCAACACCAAAACCCACTGTTTTAAAGCCAGGGTGGCCAAAGAATGGGAAGGATGGCCCCGAGAAGTTGTGGAGCTGTCATCCTTTGAGATACTGAAACCTGACTGGACTACGTCCCCACCCACCAGCTCAAGTTGATCTTGCTTCAGCAGGTGCCTCGGACTGACGAGTCTCAAGAGGTCCCTTCAAACCTCCACGGTTCTGCTACTCTGTGTTACTTCTTTTACTCTTTCTGCACCGCTTGGTTGATTTTTCTCCTGCACAACACACACACAGAGGAACACAAAGCAAAACAAAACAAAACAAAAAAACGGAGCAATCCAGAGGCCGTGGAGCTGGGAGCAGAAGCACTTTCATGCTGATCTCTCCCAGGCACCGTTCCTGTTCCAGCCACGCTCTTTCCTTCTCAACCGTAGGCTTGTGACTGTCCTGGGAAGAGCTGGATCACGAAGTTACTCAGCTTCGCCTGCGAAAGAGAATTTGGTCCTTTCCAATTAGCTTTGTCAAGCTCAGGCGTTTCTTCCTTGGTCCAATTCTCCTCTTTGTGAAGGAGACGCTAAACAGACTCAGTGTCTTTCTCCCTCCCAAAATGGAGTGCGGGAGATAGCCTGTTTCACGCCTCCCGGCTTTCCGTGTGTGTCACGGGACAGCTGGCGTGGGCCCTTGTGGGGAAGGAGTTGGAAAGCTGACTGTCTTGTGAATGGGTGATATTCCTTGAGTTGACTTTCTGGCTTGTTAGAAGAACGTTTCCTACCCGAGTAGCCTGAGCCAGCATCGGTTCTTACTAACCCAGGAGGTTCTGATGTCCCTGCAGCAGTTAAAGCAGGCCAGGAACATTTCACAGAAAATGCGCTCTCCCTTCACACTTTGCTGCGTGGCTCCTGAGTGATGCCAGTGAGCAATGATTGTCCTTCCCAGACAGCTCTCAGCATGAAATGATCTTGTGTCCCGTGCGAGGAGTGGAAGGCACAGCACTATCCAAGCCCAGAACTACAGAGTCCCCCAGAGCGTTGCCAGGGGACAAAGCCTGTTGCATACTGGGCTGTCGGGGGTTGGGGAAGGAGGAAGAATGAGAGGAGACTCGTTTCCAAAGCGGATGCTCAATGTCTTTAATGAGAAAAGGAGAGGAACATGCAATGAAGCTGAGAGCTTCAGCAATGCCCTTTGGACATTCTGTAAAGCTCAGTGCTAGCAGAAGACCACGGATAGTAAGCAGGGGAAAGAGGGCGGGCGATGAGGAGGAGAAGTTGGTGGGAACTCGGCTCCTCTGCAGACCGTGGCCGTGCCCTCAGGGCTGGCTCCGGGGCTGCCTTCAAGGCCCGTGGTGCTCATGCACAGGCAGGTGATCCACGGGCTTTAGCAGAAGAGATTGCCACGTCCCAGAGTGCCACAGAGCCCACGGCCCAGCCCTGACCACCCAAAGCCCCCCAGGCCCAGGGAGCCCCCAGCACCGATGGGCACGCTGCCAGCGCTGAGAGAGCTCCCCACGGCAGCGGACGCTGTGGATCCCACGGCTGTGCTCTGAGGGAAGGAGCTGAGGATTGGGCCCGGCAGCGTCACCACGACTGGTGGGGGCTGGATCGCAACGCTGGAGTCGGCACAACGAAGAACACACGGCTCGTTGCAGCTGTTGGCAAGCGGGGCTGGGCCGCAGGCGGCTGTCTGGCACGGGCTGTAGCACGACATGTCTGGCGGAGGAGGGGGTGACTCTGCAAGATGGAGGCGAGAGAGAGCTGAGGGCTCGAGCTGTCTCTCAGCACGCTCTGGTGTCACGAGCCAAGAGTCGAAGGCCCTGCCGTGGCTGCTGAGGGGCTGTTTGTGAGTATTTGGGTAGGCTTGGGGTGGGTATCTGTGGGTGGTTTAGGGATGATGCCAGAGAGGGAAGCTCCTCCTGTCCAAGTGAAGCTCCTGTCCAGCCTGTCTTGTCCCTCCCCCAGCGTGCCCAGTGCAGGCCCTCACCAAGCCGCGCTTGCTGCATGACCAGGGGTCCATGTCCAGACCGCAAGGACGTTTCCCTCACAACCCTCAACCATCATTCCAGTCGGCCTTGAGGGCCGGCCTGGAATGTTCAGCTGTGAGATGAGATGAGGCTCCTCATCTCAGCACATCCTGAGGTAGGTATGATGAAGAGGATGCCAACTCTTTCAGGGGGGGATGAGTTTATCCTTGCTGCTATTGCCTCAGTGGGGGAAAGAAAGATGTTCTAGGGTACAACAGAAAAGCATCACTCTCAGCATCAATCTGTGGAGGTCCTGCTCGTGAGCCCTTCTTCCCTGCTGGTGGTTACTTATTCTTCCAGAGGCAAGACCTCAACTTGTTCCCTCAACGGCTTTTCCCTCTAAAAAGAGCTCTCCTTCTCCTCCGACAGCTCTGCCCTTCTGTCCCCCTCTCTCCCCCTGCTTCTTTCGGAAGGAGACAAGTGCAAGCAAAGCGCAGCAAGGCTACTGAAGACAGAAGCCACGTCGGACTAAGACGTCTCCGGTGGGACTAGCTGTCGTGAGGGACTTCCAAGCCGTGCTACTAATGCAAAAGGTGCATCGCTGCCTCAAGGATGGTGGAAGAAGAGGCCAAGGCACCGGGTAGAAATTTCTGGCCGCACAGCCAGGGCCGCGAATGGCTTTCAAAGGAACCCTCCAATGCCCCATTTCAGGTGAAAAAGCCACGCTCCCCCCTTCCCCTCCCTCCCCGAATACCGACACGCATGGTTGACAGTCCCAGACCGCTTGCGGAGGACAAGGCAGGAAAAATGCACGCAGCCCCCTCCTCGGGAGGCGTTCTGACCAGTGAGCAGACGGAAGGCAAAGCGAACGCAGACTTACTGGTTTCACAGAGGAGAGCAAGGCCCAAGAAGGGAATAGAGTAGCTGGGAAACGAGGCACCTATTTATACTGAGCCTGATGGCCCCGGGGGAGCTGAAGTGGCAAAAACACAAAGCGCCTTCAGAAAGGGTAATTTTGGCTTCCCAAGCTCTGCTGGTAGATGAAAGACATTCCTCCTTCACCCAGAATGCTTAGCTCCCTTGTCATGCTGCATAAGGCTGAAGCGATCTGGTTGATAGCAGTTGTGTTTCTTCCTCAGGCCGATGCTCGTGAGAGGTCTCGTTGCCATTGCTGGAGAAGACTTGCAGAAGAATCAGGCCGTGTGCAGGCGCTGTACATATTCTCCCCTTCCCGAAGCTCATGGCCCCCGCTTGGTAGGACTTTGCGCGTGGAGCACTGCAGAAGGGAGCACACAAGCGTCTTGCACTGACGGGCTCAGCCTGACCCTGAGCAAGAGCGGTGCCGGCAGGCTACGGAGGAGCTCAGAGCACAGGCAAGCGTCTGCACAGGAGACTCAGATGCCGGGCTGAGAGTGGAGGGTGATGTTCAGCCCAGGCCCGCCGTGATCTGGAGAGAAACTTCATTGCGCGTATGCAGGGAGGGAGACAGCGAGAGTGCAGCTGGAGTGGGTCAGGCCGCTCCATGGCGAGTCTCTGCTCCCTCCCCTCCGGCCGTGATGACGCACACGCTGTCCTGACCTGCAAAGGCTTCCAGCTGTTTCCCTTATTCGGGCAAGGTCGCAGTGTTTTCTGTGGGCAGGGCACGGGCTGTGCCTTACCAAACTGGATTTTCTCATTGAATGCCTGAGGAGAGGCTGGAGCACCAGGAGGCCCTGGTGAAGGAGGGAGGCTGCTGAGTCATGCCTGGAAGTGGGCCACCACCAAGTGGGTCTGCTTCAGCATTCCCTTGCCAGACCACATTGGCCTTTGGCCCTTTCCCTGGTCGCTTGTTTTTCCGGCCGTGCACCCAGAGAACCTGGCTTCCTCTCTCTTGGCAAGGGTCAGAGAGGCGCAGGTAGTGCCTTTGAATTGCAAGGTGGCTCTAGCAGGCCACTTGTGACTGACCAGGAGGTGCTGAGCCACTGTAAGGAGCTTCTGCTCCACCTCGCTCTGAGTCATCCGTCCACACGCTGGCATCAGGGATACTGAGGGAAAAGAACTGAGACATGCTAAGGGCTCTAGGCACAACCTCACGTCCTCGTTCCTGCAGAAATGCAGCTTTTTGCACAGTGTTGTCACAGCCATTGGCATCTTGCCCGACCACTTGGCAGTGCCTTGAAATGCTGTCATGCTCCTCTTGGTGAAAGAGCAGTCAAAGGAGGACGGCAGCAATGGGCCCTGATGCCCGTACTCCCATCTCACTGAGAATGTTTAGGAAGGAAGATGGTTTGAGAGTAGTTGACTTCTGTTCCCATGGTGGGTTGCTCTCCTTCCAAGCAAGTCTTCCCCCTGTATCAGTGTCAAACGCTTTGCTGAAGTCCGGCTAAACAACCTCCACAGCCTTTTCCTCACCCACCGTGCTGGCCTTCTAGGATAACTGGAAGGAGCTCAGCTTAGCGAAGCAGGAGCTGCCGTGCGTGGAAAGGGGTGCTGACTGGGTGTGATCATTGGGTTGTCCTCGACGTGCCGTGTGATGGCACTCGGGACAATGTGCTCCACGACCTTCCCTTGTAGCAAAGTCAGACGGAGAAGCCTGGAATTAATTCATCAGAGAGTCATAGAATCATAGAATCATTTGAGTTGGAAGGGACCTTGAAAGGTCATCTAGTCCAAGCCCACTGCAATCAACAGGGACATCCAAAGCTCGATGGGGTGCTCAGAGCCCCGTCCAGCCTCACCTTTATCTGACATTCTTTTACCGTCAGTAGTACATTTGTTCTCTCTCCTTATCTTCGTTGGGTAGGCTCTTCCACCTGCTTCTTTGTGCCAGTTGGGTGGCCGATCACATAGTCCTGTCACAAGTTCTGCCACGTTGGCCTTTTGCCTGACTCCTGCGCAGCGACGCTTGGCCCCTTTCATCACGACAACTAAGTTGCATCCAGTCAAGCCCTTCTGTAACACAGAGGGCTCCCTGGCCTCCTCTCCTTCCCTGCCTGTGTCTGCACTCCGGTCACGAAAGCCATCCCATCACGTCTCGCTGAGGCCTACGATCTCGTAGTCCTGAGCCTGGGCTAAAAATTCCCATTCCCCCCTGCTTATTTCTTCTGACCCGTGCATTTGTAGCGAGGCATTTAAGTTGGTCCCTTAATGAAATGGAGTTGTGTCGCAGCCCAGCGATAGTTGCGGACGTCCATCTCAACACCAAAACCCACTGTTTTAAAGCCAGGGTGGCCAAAGAATGGGAAGGATGGCCCCGAGAAGTTGTGGAGCTGTCATCCTTTGAGATACTGAAACCTGACTGGACTACGTCCCCACCCACCAGCTCAAGTTGATCTTGCTTCAGCAGGTGCCTCGGACTGACGAGTCTCAAGAGGTCCCTTCAAACCTCCACGGTTCTGCTACTCTGTGTTACTTCTTTTACTCTTTCTGCACCGCTTGGTTGATTTTTCTCCTGCACAACACACACACACACACTCACACACACACAGGAACACAAAACAAAACAAAACAAAAAAACGGAGCAATCCAGAGGCCGTGGAGCTGGGAGCAGAAGCACTTTCATGCTGATCTCTCCCAGGCACCGTTCCTGTTCCAGCCACGCTCTTTCCTTCTCAACCGTAGGCTTGTGACTGTCCTGGGAAGAGCTGGATCACGAAGTTACTCAGCTTCGCCTGCGAAAGAGAATTTGGTCCTTTCCAATTAGCTTTGTCAAGCTCAGGCGTTTCTTCCTTGGTCCAATTCTCCTCTTTGTGAAGGAGACGCTAAACAGACTCAGTGTCTTTCTCCCTCCCAAAATGGAGTGCGGGAGATAGCCTGTTTCACGCCTCCCGGCTTTCCGTGTGTGTCACGGGACAGCTGGCGTGGGCCCTTGTGGGGAAGGAGTTGGAAAGCTGACTGTCTTGTGAATGGGTGATATTCCTTGAGTTGACTTTCTGGCTTGTTAGAAGAACGTTTCCTACCCGAGTAGCCTGAGCCAGCATCGGTTCTTACTAACCCAGGAGGTTCTGATGTCCCTGCAGCAGTTAAAGCAGCCCAGGAACATTTCACAGAAAATGCGCTCTCCCTTCACACTTTGCTGCGTGGCTCCTGAGTGATGCCAGTGAGCAATGATTGTCCTTCCCAGACAGCTCTCAGCATGAAATGATCTTGTGTCCCGTGCGAGGAGTGGAAGACACAGCACTATCCAAGCCCAGAACTACAGAGTCCCCCAGAGCGTTGCCAGGGGACAAAGCCTGTTGCATACTGGGCTGTCAGGGGTTGGGGAAGGAGGAAGAATGAGAGGAGACTCGTTTCCAAAGCGGATGCTCAATGTCTTTAATGAGAAAAGGAGAGGAACATGCAATGAAGCTGAGAGCTTCAGCAATGCCCTTTGGACATTCTGTAAAGCTCAGTGCTAGCAGAAGACCACGGATAGTAAGCAGGGGAAAGAGGGCGGGCGATGAGGAGGAGAAGTTGGTGGGAACTCGGCTCCTCTGCAGACCGTGGCCGTGCCCTCAGGGCTGGCTCCGGGGCTGCCTTCAAGGCCCGTGGTGCTCATGCACAGGCAGGTGATCCACGGGCTTTAGCAGAAGAGATTGCCACGTCCCAGAGTGCCACAGAGCCCACGGCCCAGCCCTGACCACCCAAAGCCCCCCAGGCCCAGGGAGCCCCCAGCACCGATGGGCACGCTGCCAGCGCTGAGAGAGCTCCCCACGGCAGCGGACGCTGTGGATCCCACGGCTGTGCTCTGAGGGAAGGAGCTGAGGATTGGGCCCGGCAGCGTCACCACGACTGGTGGGGGCTGGATCGCAACGCTGGAGTCGGCACAACGAAGAACACACGGCTCGTTGCAGCTGTTGGCAAGCGGGGCTGGGCCGCAGGCGGCTGTCTGGCACGGGCTGTAGCACGACATGTCTGGCGGAGGAGGGGGTGACTCTGCAAGATGGAGGCGAGAGAGAGCTGAGGGCTCGAGCTGTCTCTCAGCACGCTCTGGTGTCACGAGCCAAGAGTCGAAGGCCCTGCCGTGGCTGCTGAGGGGCTGTTTGTGAGTATTTGGGTAGGCTTGGGGTGGGTATCTGTGGGTGGTTTAGGGATGATGCCAGAGAGGGAAGCTCCTCCTGTCCAAGTGAAGCTCCTGTCCAGCCTGTCTTGTCCCTCCCCCAGCGTGCCCAGTGCAGGCCCTCACCAAGCCGCGCTTGCTGCATGACCAGGGGTCCATGTCCAGACCGCAAGGACGTTTCCCTCACAACCCTCAACCATCATTCCAGTCGTCCTTGAGGGCCGGCCTGGAATGTTCAGCGGTGAGATGAGATGAGGCTCCTCATTTCAGCACATCCTGAGGTAGGTATGATGAAGAGGATGCCAACTCTTTCAGGGGGGGATGAGTTTATCCTTGCTGCTATTGCCTCAGTGGGGGAAAGAAAGATGTTCTAGGGTACAACAGAAAAGCATCACTCTCAGCATCAATCTGTGGAGGTCCTGCTCGTGAGCCCTTCTTCCCTGCTGGTGGTTACTTATTCTTCCAGAGGCAAGACCTCAACTTGTTCCCTCAACGGCTTTTCCCTCTAAAAAGAGCTCTCCTTCTCCTCCGACAGCTCTGCCCTTCTGTCCCCCTCTCTCCCCCTGCTTCTTTCGGAAGGAGACAAGTGCAAGCAAAGTGCAGCAAGGCTACTGAAGACAGAAGCCATGTCGGACTAAGACGTCTCCGGTGGGACTAGCTGTCGTGAGGGACTTCCAAGCCGTGCTACTAATGCAAAAGGTGCATCGCTGCCTCAAGGATGGTGGAAGAAGAGGCCAAGGCACCGGGTAGAAATTTCTGGCCGCACAGCCAGGGCCGCGAATGGCTTTCAAAGGAACCCTCCAATGCCCCATTTCAGGTGAAAAAGCCACGCTCCCCCCTTCCCCTCCCTCCCCGAATACCGACACGCATGGTTGACAGTCCCAGACCGCTTGCGGAGGACAAGGCAGGAAAAATGCACGCAGCCCCCTCCTCGGGAGGCGTTCTGACCAGTGAGCAGACGGAAGGCAAAGCGAACGCAGACTTACTGGTTTCACAGAGGAGAGCAAGGCCCAAGAAGGGAATAGAGTAGCTGGGAAACGAGGCACCTATTTATACTGAGCCTGATGGCCCCGGGGGAGCTGAAGTGGCAAAAACACAAAGCGCCTTCAGAAAGGGTAATTTTGGCTTCCCAAGCTCTGCTGGTAGATGAAAGACATTCCTCCTTCACCCAGAATGCTTAGCTCCCTTGTCATGCTGCGTAAGGCTGAAGCGATCTGGTTGATAGCAGTTGTGTTTCTTCCTCAGGCCGATGCTCGTGAGAGGTCTCGTTGCCATTGCTGGAGAAGACTTGCAGAAGAATCAGGCCGTGCGCAGGCGCTGTACATATTCTCCCCTTCCCGAAGCTCATGGCCCCCGCTTGGTAGGACTTTGCGCGTGGAGCACTGCAGAAGGGAGCACACAAGCGTCTTGCACTGACGGGCTCAGCCTGACCCTGAGCAAGAGCGGTGCCGGCAGGCTACGGAGGAGCTCAGAGCACAGGCAAGCGTCTGCACAGGAGACTCAGATGCCGGACTGAGAGTGGAGGGTGATGTTCAGCCCAGGCCCGCCGTGATCTGGAGA
Source organism: Chrysolophus pictus (assembly GCA_037305975.1). Taxonomy (NCBI): domain Eukaryota; kingdom Metazoa; phylum Chordata; class Aves; order Galliformes; family Phasianidae; genus Chrysolophus; species Chrysolophus pictus. Next base: position 35,574,067 of record CM074581.1, on the reverse strand, counting down.
GAAACTTCATTGCGCGTATGCAGGGAGGGAGACAGCGAGAGTGCAGCTGGAGTGGGTCAGGCCACTCCATGGCGAGTCTCTGCTCCCTCCCCTCCGGCCGTGATGACGCACACGCTGTCCTGACCTGCAAAGGCTTCCAGCTGTTTCCCTTATTCGGGCAAGGTCGCAGTGTTTTCTGTGGGCAGGGCACGGGCTGTGCCTTACCAAACTGGATTTTCTCATTGAATGCCTGAGGAGAGGCTGGAGCACCAGGAGGCCCTGGTGAAGGAGGGAGGCTGCTGAGTCATGCCTGGAAGTGGGCCACCACCAAGTGGGTCTGCTTCAGCATTCCCTTGCCAGACCACATCGGCCTTTGGCCCTTTCCCTGGTTGCTTGTTTTTCCGGCCGTGCACCCAGAGAACCTGGCTTCCTCTCTCTTGGCAAGGGTCAGAGAGGCGCAGGTAGTGCCTTTGAATTGCAAGGTGGCTCTAGCAGGCCACTTGTGACTGACCAGGAGGTGCTGAGCCACTGTAAGGAGCTTCTGCTCCACCTCGCTCTGAGTCATCCGTCCACACGCTGGCATCAGGGATACTGAGGGAAAAGAACTGAGACATGCTAAGGGCTCTAGGCACAACCTCACGTCCTCGTTCCTGCAGAAATGCAGCTTTTTGCACAGTGTTGTCACAGCCATTGGCATCTTGCCCGACCACTTGGCAGTGCCTTGAAATGCTGTCATGCTCCTCTTGGTGAAAGAGCAGTCAAAGGAGGACGGCAGCAACGGGCCCTGATGCCCGTACTCCCATCTCACTGAGAATGTTTAGGAAGGAAGATGGTTTGAGAGTAGTTGACTTCTGTTCCCATGGTGGGTTGCTCTCCTTCCAAGCAAGTCTTCCCCCTGTATCAGTGTCAAACGCTTTGCTGAAGTCCGGCTAAACAACCTCCACAGCCTTTTCCTCACCCACCGTGCTGGCCTTCTAGGATAACTGGAAGGAGCTCAGCTTAGCGAAGCAGGAGCTGCCGTGCGTGGAAAGGGGTGCTGACTGGGTGTGATCATTGGGTTGTCCTCGACGTGCCGTGTGATGGCACTAGAGACAATGTGCTCCACGACCTTCCCTTGTAGCAAAGTCAGACGGAGAAGCCTGGAATTAATTCATCAGAGAGTCATAGAATCATAGAATCATTTGAGTTGGAAGGGACCTTGAAAGGTCATCTAGTCCAAGCCCACTGCAATCAACAGGGACATCCAAAGCTCGATGGAGTGCTCAGAGCCCCGTCCAGCCTCACCTTTATCTGACATTCTTTTACCGTCAGTAGTACATTTGTTCTCTCTCCTTATCTTCGTTGGGTAGGCTCTTCCACCTGCTTCTTTGTGCCAGTTGGGTGGCCGATCACATAGTCCTGTCACAAGTTCTGCCACGTTGGCCTTTTGCCTGACTCCTGCGCAGCGACGCTTGGCCCCTTTCATCACGACAACTAAGTTGCATCCAGTCAAGCCCTTCTGTAACACAGAGGGCTCCCTGGCCTCCTCTCCTTCCCTGCCTGTGTCTGCACTCCGGTCACGAAAGCCATCCCATCACGTCTCGCTGAGGTCTACGATCTCGTAGTCCTGAGCCTGGGCTAAAAATTCCCATTCCCCCCTGCTTATTTCTTCTGACCCGTGCATTTGTAGCGAGGCATTTAAGTTGGTCCCTTAATGAAATGGAGTTGTGTCGCAGCCCAGCGATAGTTGCGGACGTCCATCTCAACACCAAAACCCACTGTTTTAAAGCCAGGGTGGCCAAAGAATGGGAAGGATGGCCCCGAGAAGTTGTGGAGCTGTCATCCTTTGAGATACTGAAACCTGACTGGACTACGTCCCCACCCACCAGCTCAAGTTGATCTTGCTTCAGCAGGTGCCTCGGACTGACGAGTCTCAAGAGGTCCCTTCAAACCTCCACGGTTCTGCTACTCTGTGTTACTTCTTTTACTCTTTCTGCACCGCTTGGTTGATTTTTCTCCTGCACAACACACACACACACACACACACAGGAACACAAAACAAAACAAAACAAAAAAACGGAGCAATCCAGAGGCCGTGGAGCTGGGAGCAGAAGCACTTTCATGCTGATCTCTCCCAGGCACCGTTCCTGTTCCAGCCACGCTCTTTCCTTCTCAACCATAGGCTTGTGACTGTCCTGGGAAGAGCTGGATCACGAAGTTACTCAGCTTCGCCTGCGAAAGAGAATTTGGTCCTTTCCAATTAGCTTTGTCAAGCTCAGGCGTTTCTTCCTTGGTCCAATTCTCCTCTTTGTGAAGGAGACGCTAAACAGACTCAGTGTCTTTCTCCCTCCCAAAATGGAGTGCGGGAGATAGCCTGTTTCACGCCTCCCGGCTTTCCGTGTGTGTCACGGGACAGCTGGCGTGGGCCCTTGTGGGGAAGGAGTTGGAAAGCTGACTGTCTTGTGAATGGGTGATATTCCTTGAGTTGACTTTCTGGCTTGTTAGAAGAACGTTTCCTACCCGAGTAGCCTGAGCCAGCATCGGTTCTTACTAACCCAGGAGGTTCTGATGTCCCTGCAGCAGTTAAAGCAGCCCAGGAACATTTCACAGAAAATGCGCTCTCCCTTCACACTTTGCTGCGTGGCTCCTGAGTGATGCCAGTGAGCAATGATTGTCCTTCCCAGACAGCTCTCAGCATGAAATGATCTTGTGTCCCGTGCGAGGAGTGGAAGACACAGCACTATCCAAGCCCAGAACTACAGAGTCCCCCAGAGCGTTGCCAGGGGACAAAGCCTGTTGCATACTGGGCTGTCGGGGGTTGGGGAAGGAGGAAGAATGAGAGGAGACTCGTTTCCAAAGCGGATGCTCAATGTCTTTAATGAGAAAAGGAGAGGAACATGCAATGAAGCTGAGAGCTTCAGCAATGCCCTTTGGACATTCTGTAAAGCTCAGTGCTAGCAGAAGACCACGGATAGTAAGCAGGGGAAAGAGGGCGGGCGATGAGGAGGAGAAGTTGGTGGGAACTCGGCTCCTCTGCAGACCGTGGCCGTGCCCTCAGGGCTGGCTCCGGGGCTGCCTTCAAGGCCCGTGGTGCTCATGCACAGGCAGGTGATCCACGGGCTTTAGCAGAAGAGATTGCCACGTCCCAGAGTGCCACAGAGCCCACGGCCCAGCCCTGACCACCCAAAGCCCCCCAGGCCCAGGGAGCCCCCAGCACCGATGGGCACGCTGCCAGCGCTGAGAGAGCTCCCCACGGCAGCGGACGCTGTGGATCCCACGGCTGTGCTCTGAGGGAAGGAGCTGAGGATTGGGCCCGGCAGCGTCACCACGACTGGTGGGGGCTGGATCGCAACGCTGGAGTCGGCACAACGAAGAACACACGGCTCGTTGCAGCTGTTGGCAAGCGGGGCTGGGCCGCAGGCGGCTGTCTGGCACGGGCTGTAGCACGACATGTCTGGCGGAGGAGGGGGTGACTCTGCAAGATGGAGGCGAGAGAGAGCTGAGGGCTCGAGCTGTCTCTCAGCACGCTCTGGTGTCATGAGCCAAGAGTCGAAGGCCCTGCCGTGGCTGCTGAGGGGCTGTTTGTGAGTATTTGGGTAGGCTTGGGGTGGGTATCTGTGGGTGGTTTAGGGATGATGCCAGAGAGGGAAGCTCCTCCTGTCCAAGTGAAGCTCCTGTCCAGCCTGTCTTGTCCCTCCCCCAGCGTGCCCAGTGCAGGCCCTCACCAAGCCGCGCTTGCTGCATGACCAGGGGTCCATGTCCAGACCGCAAGGACGTTTCCCTCACAACCCTCAACCATCATTCCAGTCGTCCTTGAGGGCCGGCCTGGAATGTTCAGTGGTGAGATGAGATGAGGCTCCTCATCTCAGCACATCCTGAGGTAGGTATGATGAAGAGGATGCCAACTCTTTCAGGGGGGGATGAGTTTATCCTTGCTGCTATTGCCTCAGTGGGGGAAAGAAAGATGTTCTAGGGTACAACAGAAAAGCATCACTCTCAGCATCAATCTGTGGAGGTCCTGCTCGTGAGCCCTTCTTCCCTGCTGGTGGTTACTTATTCTTCCAGAGGCAAGACCTCAACTTGTTCCCTCAACGGCTTTTCCCTCTAAAAAGAGCTCTCCTTCTCCTCCGACAGCTCTGCCCTTCTGTCCCCCTCTCTCCCCCTGCTTCTTTCGAAAGGAGACAAGTGCAAGCAAAGCGCAGCAAGGCTACTGAAGACAGAAGCCACGTCGGACTAAGACGTCTCCGGTGGGACTAGCTGTCGTGAGGGACTTCCAAGCCGTGCTACTAATGCAAAAAGTGCATCGCTGCCTCAAGGATGGTGGAAGAAGAGGCCAAGGCACCGGGTAGAAATTTCTGGCCGCACAGCCAGGGCCGCGAATGGCTTTCAAAGGAACCCTCCAATGCCCCATTTCAGGTGAAAAAGCCACGCTCCCCCCTTCCCCTCCCTCCCCGAATACCGACACGCATGGTTGACAGTCCCAGACCGCTTGCGGAGGACAAGGCAGGAAAAATGCACGCAGCCCCCTCCTCGGGAGGCGTTCTGACCAGTGAGCAGACGGAAGGCAAAGCGAACGCAGACTTACTGGTTTCACAGAGGAGAGCAAGGCCCAAGAAGGGAATAGAGTAGCTGGGAAACGAGGCACCTATTTATACTGAGCCTGATGGCCCCAGGGGAGCTGAAGTGGCAAAAACACAAAGCGCCTTCAGAAAGGGTAATTTTGGCTTCCCAAGCTCTGCTGGTAGATGAAAGACATTCCTCCTTCACCCAGAATGCTTAGCTCCCTTGTCATGCTGCGTAAGGCTGAAGCGATCTGGTTGATAGCAGTTGTGTTTCTTCCTCAGGCCGATGCTCGTGAGAGGTCTCGTTGCCATTGCTGGAGAAGACTTGCAGAAGAATCAGGCCGTGCGCAGGCGCTGTACATATTCTCCCCTTCCCGAAGCTCATGGTCCCCGCTTGGTAGGACTTTGCGCGTGGAGCACTGCAGAAGGGAGCACACAAGCGTCTTGCACTGACGGGCTCAGCCTGACCCTGAGCAAGAGCGGTGCCGGCAGGCTACGGAGGAGCTCAGAGCACAGGCAAGCGTCTGCACAGGAGACTCAGATGCCGGACTGAGAGTGGAGGGTGATGTTCAGCCCAGGCCCGCCGTGATCTGGAGAGAAACTTCATTGCGCGTATGCAGGGAGGGAGACAGCGAGAGTGCAGCTGGAGTGGGTCAGGCCGCTCCATGGCGAGTCTCTGCTCCCTCCCCTCCGGCCGTGATGACGCACACGCTGTCCTGACCTGCAAAGGCTTCCAGCTGTTTCCCTTATTCGGGCAAGGTCGCAGTGTTTTCTGTGGGCAGGGCACGGGCTGTGCCTTACCAAACTGGATTTTCTCATTGAATGCCTGAGGAGAGGCTGGAGCACCAGGAGGCCCTGGTGAAGGAGGGAGGCTGCTGAGTCATGCCTGGAAGTGGGCCACCACCAAGTGGGTCTGCTTCAGCATTCCCTTGCCAGACCACATTGGCCTTTGGCCCTTTCCCTAGTCGCTTGTTTTTCCGGCCGTGCACCCAGAGAACCTGGCTTCCTCTCTCTTGGCAAGGGTCAGAGAGGCACAGGTAGTGCCTTTGAATTGCAAGGTGGCTCTAGCAGGCCACTTGTGACTGACCAGGAGGTGCTGAGCCACTGTAAGGAGCTTCTGCTCCACCTCGCTCTGAGTCATCCGTCCACACGCTGGCATCAGGGATACTGAGGGAAAAGAACGGAGACATGCTAAGGGCTCTAGGCACAACCTCACGTCCTCGTTCCTGCAGAAATGCAGCTTTTTTTGCACAGTGCTGTCACAGCCATTGGCATCTTGCCCGACCACTTGGCAGTGCCTTGAAATGCTGTCATGCTCCTCTTGGTGAAAGAGCAGTCAAAGGAGGACGGCAGCAACGGGTCCTGATGCCCGTACTCCCATCTCACTGAGAATGTTTAGGAAGGAAGATGGTTTGAGAGTAGTTGACTTCTGTTCCCATGGTGGGTTGCTCTCCTTCCAAGCAAGTCTTCCCCCTGTATCAGTGTCAAACGCTTTGCTGAAGTCCGGCTAAACAACCTCCACAGCCTTTTCCTCACCCACCGTGCTGGCCTTCTAGGATAACTGGAAGGAGCTCAGCTTAGCGAAGCAGGAGCTGCCGTGCGTGGAAAGGGGTGCTGACTGGGTGTGATCATTGGGTTGTCCTCGACGTGCCGTGTGATGGCACTCGGGACAATGTGCTCCACGACCTTCCCTTGTAGCAAAGTCAGACGGAGAAGCCTGGAATTAATTCATCAGAGAGTCATAGAATCATAGAATCATTTGAGTTGGAAGGGACCTTGAAAGGTCATCTAGTCCAAGCCCACTGCAATCAACAGGGACATCCAAAGCTCGATGGGGTGCTCAGAGCCCCGTCCAGCCTCACCTTTATCTGACATTCTTTTACCGTCAGTAGTACATTTGTTCTCTCTCCTTATCTTCGTTGGGTAGGCTCTTCCACCTGCTTCTTTGTGCCAGTTGGGTGGCCGATCACATAGTCCTGTCACAAGTTCTGCCACGTTGGCCTTTTGCCTGACTCCTGCGCAGCGACGCTTGGCCCCTTTCATCACGACAACTAAGTTGCATCCAGTCAAGCCCTTCTGTAACACAGAGGGCTCCCTGGCCTCCTCTCCTTCCCTGCCTGTGTCTGCACTCCGGTCACGAAAGCCATCCCATCACGTCTCGCTGAGGCCTACGATCTCGTAGTCCTGAGCCTGGGCTAAAAATTCCCATTCCCCCCTGCTTATTTCTTCTGACCCGTGCATTTGTAGCGAGGCATTTAAGTTGGTCCCTTAATGAAATGGAGTTGTGTCGCAGCCCAGCGATAGTTGCGGACGTCCATCTCAACACCAAAACCCACTGTTTTAAAGCCAGGGTGGCCAAAGAATGGGAAGGATGGCCCCGAGAAGTTGTGGAGCTGTCATCCTTTGAGATACTGAAACCTGACTGGACTACGTCCCCACCCACCAGCTCAAGTTGATCTTGCTTCAGCAGGTGCCTCGGACTGACGAGTCTCAAGAGGTCCCTTCAAACCTCCACGGTTCTGCTACTCTGTGTTACTTCTTTTACTCTTTCTGCACCGCTTGGTTGATTTTTCTCCTGCACAACACACACACACACACACACACACACAGAGGAACACAAAGCAAAACAAAACAAAACAAAAAAACGGAGCAATCCAGAGGCCGTGGAGCTGGGAGCAGAAGCACTTTCATGCTGATCTCTCCCAGGCACCGTTCCTGTTCCAGCCACGCTCTTTCCTTCTCAACCGTAGGCTTGTGACTGTCCTGGGAAGAGCTGGATCACGAAGTTACTCAGCTTCGCCTGCGAAAGAGAATTTGGTCCTTTCCAATTAGCTTTGTCAAGCTCAGGCGTTTCTTCCTTGGTCCAATTCTCCTCTTTGTGAAGGAGACGCTAAACAGACTCAGTGTCTTTCTCCCTCCCAAAATGGAGTGCGGGAGATAGCCTGTTTCACGCCTCCCGGCTTTCCGTGTGTGTCACGGGACAGCTGGCGTGGGCCCTTGTGGGGAAGGAGTTGGAAAGCTGACTGTCTTGTGAATGGGTGATATTCCTTGAGTTGACTTTCTGGCTTGTTAGAAGAACGTTTCCTACCCGAGTAGCCTGAGCCAGCATCGGTTCTTACTAACCCAGGAGGTTCTGATGTCCCTGCAGCAGTTAAAGCAGGCCAGGAACATTTCACAGAAAATGCGCTCTCCCTTCACACTTTGCTGCGTGGCTCCTGAGTGATGCCAGTGAGCAATGATTGTCCTTCCCAGACAGCTCTCAGCATGAAATGATCTTGTGTCCCGTGCGAGGAGTGGAAGACACAGCGCTATCCAAGCCCAGAACTACAGAGTCCCCCAGAGCGTTGCCAGGGGACAAAGCCTGTTGCATACTGGGCTGTCGGGGGTTGGGGAAGGAGGAAGAATGAGAGGAGACTCGTTTCCAAAGCGGATGCTCAATGTCTTTAATGAGAAAAGGAGAGGAACATGCAATGAAGCTGAGAGCTTCAGCAATGCCCTTTGGACATTCTGTAAAGCTCAGTGCTAGCAGAAGACCACGGATAGTAAGCAGGGGAAAGAGGGCGGGCGATGAGGAGGAGAAGTTGGTGGGAACTCGGCTCCTCTGCAGACCGTGGCCGTGCCCTCAGGGCTGGCTCCGGGGCTGCCTTCAAGGCCCGTGGTGCTCATGCACAGGCAGGTGATCCACGGGCTTTAGCAGAAGAGATTGCCACGTCCCAGAGTGCCACAGAGCCCACGGCCCAGCCCTGACCACCCAAAGCCCCCCAGGCCCAGGGAGCCCCCAGCACCGATGGGCACGCTGCCAGCGCTGAGAGAGCTCCCCACGGCAGCGGACGCTGTGGATCCCACGGCTGTGCTCTGAGGGAAGGAGCTGAGGATTGGGCCCGGCAGCGTCACCACGACTGGTGGGGGCTGGATCGCAACGCTGGAGTCGGCACAACGAAGAACACACGGCTCGTTGCAGCTGTTGGCAAGCGGGGCTGGGCCGCAGGCGGCTGTCTGGCACGGGCTGTAGCACGACATGTCTGGCGGAGGAGGGGGTGACTCTGCAAGATGGAGGCGAGAGAGAGCTGAGGGCTCGAGCTGTCTCTCAGCACGCTCTGGTGTCACGAGCCAAGAGTCGAAGGCCCTGCCGTGGCTGCTGAGGGGCTGTTTGTGAGTATTTGGGTAGGCTTGGGGTGGGTATCTGTGGGTGGTTTAGGGATGATGCCAGAGAGGGAAGCTCCTCCTGTCCAAGTGAAGCTCCTGTCCAGCCTGTCTTGTCCCTCCCCCAGCGTGCCCAGTGCAGGCCCTCACCAAGCCGCGCTTGCTGCATGACCAGGGGTCCATGTCCAGACCGCAAGGACGTTTCCCTCACAACCCTCAACCATCATTCCAGTCGGCCTTGAGGGCCGGCCTGGAATGTTCAGCTGTGAGATGAGATGAGGCTCCTCATCTCAGCACATCCTGAGGTAGGTATGATGAAGAGGATGCCAACTCTTTCAGGGGGGGATGAGTTTATCCTTGCTGCTATTGCCTCAGTGGGGGAAAGAAAGATGTTCTAGGGTACAACAGAAAAGCATCACTCTCAGCATCAATCTGTGGAGGTCCTGCTCGTGAGCCCTTCTTCCCTGCTGGTGGTTACTTATTCTTCCAGAGGCAAGACCTCAACTTGTTCCCTCAACGGCTTTTCCCTCTAAAAAGAGCTCTCCTTCTCCTCCGACAGCTCTGCCCTTCTGTCCCCCTCTCTCCCCCTGCTTCTTTCGGAAGGAGACAAGTGCAAGCAAAGCGCAGCAAGGCTACTGAAGACAGAAGCCACGTCGGACTAAGACGTCTCCGGTGGGACTAGCTGTCGTGAGGGACTTCCAAGCCGTGCTACTAATGCAAAAGGTGCATCGCTGCCTCAAGGATGGTGGAAGAAGAGGCCAAGGCACCGGGTAGAAATTTCTGGCCGCACAGCCAGGGCCGCGAATGGCTTTCAAAGGAACCCTCCAATGCCCCATTTCAGGTGAAAAAGCCACGCTCCCCCCTTCCCCTCCCTCCCCGAATACCGACACGCATGGTTGACAGTCCCAGACCGCTTGCGGAGGACAAGGCAGGAAAAATGCACGCAGCCCCCTCCTCGGGAGGCGTTCTGACCAGTGAGCAGACGGAAGGCAAAGCGAACGCAGACTTACTGGTTTCACAGAGGAGAGCAAGGCCCAAGAAGGGAATAGAGTAGCTGGGAAACGAGGCACCTATTTATACTGAGCCTGATGGCCCCGGGGGAGCTGAAGTGGCAAAAACACAAAGCGCCTTCAGAAAGGGTAATTTTGGCTTCCCAAGCTCTGCTGGTAGATGAAAGACATTCCTCCTTCACCCAGAATGCTTAGCTCCCTTGTCATGCTGCGTAAGGCTGAAGCGATCTGGTTGATAGCAGTTGTGTTTCTTCCTCAGGCCGATGCTCGTGAGAGGTCTCGTTGCCATTGCTGGAGAAGACTTGCAGAAGAATCAGGCCGTGCGCAGGCGCTGTACATATTCTCCCCTTCCCGAAGCTCATGGTCCCCGCTTGGTAGGACTTTGCGCGTGGAGCACTGCAGAAGGGAGCACACAAGCGTCTTGCACTGACGGGCTCAGCCTGACCCTGAGCAAGAGCGGTGCCGGCAGGCTACGGAGGAGCTCAGAGCACAGGCAAGCGTCTGCACAGGAGACTCAGATGCCCGGCTGAGAGTGGAGGGTGATGTTCAGCCCAGGCCCGCCGTGATCTGGAGAGAAACTTCATTGCGCGTATGCAGGGAGGGAGACAGCGAGAGTGCAGCTGGAGTGGGTCAGGCCGCTCCATGGCGAGTCTCTGCTCCCTCCCCTCCGGCCGTGATGACGCACACGCTGTCCTGACCTGCAAAGGCTTCCAGCTGTTTCCCTTATTCGGGCAAGGTCGCAGTGTTTTCTGTGGGCAGGGCACGGGCTGTGCCTTACCAAACTGGATTTTCTCATTGAATGCCTGAGGAGAGGCTGGAGCACCAGGAGGCCCTGGTGAAGGAGGGAGGCTGCTGAGTCATGCCTGGAAGTGGGCCACCACCAAGTGGGTCTGCTTCAGCATTCCCTTGCCAGACCACATCGGTATTGGCCCTTTCCCTAGTCGCTTGTTTTTCCGGCCGTGCACCCAGAGAACCTGGCTTCCTCTCTCTTGGCAAGGGTCAGAGAGGCACAGGTAGTGCCTTTGAATTGCAAGGTGGCTCTAGCAGGCCACTTGTGACTGACCAGGAGGTGCTGAGCCACTGTAAGGAGCTTCTGCTCCACCTCGCTCTGAGTCATCCGTCCACACGCTGGCATCAGGGATACTGAGGGAAAAGAACGGAGACATGCTAAGGGCTCTAGGCACAACCTCACGTCCTCGTTCCTGCAGAAATGCAGCTTTTTTTGCACAGTGCTGTCACAGCCATTGGCATCTTGCCCGACCACTTGGCAGTGCCTTGAAATGCTGTCATGCTCCTCTTGGTGAAAGAGCAGTCAAAGGAGGACGGCAGCAACGGGTCCTGATGCCCGTACTCCCATCTCACTGAGAATGTTTAGGAAGGAAGATGGTTTGAGAGTAGTTGACTTCTGTTCCCATGGTGGGTTGCTCTCCTTCCAAGCAAGTCTTCCCCCTGTATCAGTGTCAAACGCTTTGCTGAAGTCCGGCTAAACAACCTCCACAGCCTTTTCCTCACCCACCGTGCTGGCCTTCTAGGATAACTGGAAGGAGCTCAGCTTAGCGAAGCAGGAGCTGCCGTGCGTGGAAAGGGGTGCTGACTGGGTGTGATCATTGGGTTGTCCTCGACGTGCCGTGTGATGGCACTCGAGACAATGTGCTCCACGACCTTCCCTTGTAGCAAAGTCAGACGGAGAAGCCTGGAATTAATTCATCAGAGAGTCATAGAATCATAGAATCATTTGAGTTGGAAGGGACCTTGAAAGGTCATCTAGTCCAAGCCCACTGCAATCAACAGGGACATCCAAAGCTCGATGGGGTGCTCAGAGCCCCGTCCAGCCTCACCTTTATCTGACATTCTTTTACCGTCAGTAGTACATTTGTTCTCTCTCCTTATCTTCGTTGGGTAGGCTCTTCCACCTGCTTCTTTGTGCCAGTTGGGTGGCCGATCACATAGTCCTGTCACAAGTTCTGCCACGTTGGCCTTTTGCCTGACTCCTGCGCAGCGACGCTTGGCCCCTTTCATCACGACAACTAAGTTGCATCCAGTCAAGCCCTTCTGTAACACAGAGGGCTCCCTGGCCTCCTCTCCTTCCCTGCCTGTGTCTGCACTCCGGTCACGAAAGCCATCCCATCACGTCTCGCTGAGGCCTACGATCTCGTAGTCCTGAGCCTGGGCTAAAAATTCCCATTCCCCCCTGCTTATTTCTTCTGACCCGTGCATTTGTAGCGAGGCATTTAAGTTGGTCCCTTAATGAAATGGAGTTGTGTCGCAGCCCAGCGATAGTTGCGGACGTCCATCTCAACACCAAAACCCACTGTTTTAAAGCCAGGGTGGCCAAAGAATGGGAAGGATGGCCCCGAGAAGTTGTGGAGCTGTCATCCTTTGAGATACTGAAACCTGACTGGACTACGTCCCCACCCACCAGCTCAAGTTGATCTTGCTTCAGCAGGTGCCTCGGACTGACGAGTCTCAAGAGGTCCCTTCAAACCTCCACGGTTCTGCTACTCTGTGTTACTTCTTTTACTCTTTCTGCACCGCTTGGTTGATTTTTCTCCTGCACAACACACACACACACACACACACACACAGAGGAACACAAAGCAAAACAAAATAAAACAAAAAAACGGAGCAATCCAGAGGCCGTGGAGCTGGGAGCAGAAGCACTTTCATGCTGATCTCTCCCAGGCACCGTTCCTGTTCCAGCCACGCTCTTTCCTTCTCAACCGTAGGCTTGTGACTGTCCTGGGAAGAGCTGGATCACGAAGTTACTCAGCTTCGCCTGCGAAAGAGAATTTGGTCCTTTCCAATTAGCTTTGTCAAGCTCAGGCGTTTCTTCCTTGGTCCAATTCTCCTCTTTGTGAAGGAGACGCTAAACAGACTCAGTGTCTTTCTCCCTCCCAAAATGGAGTGCGGGAGATAGCCTGTTTCACGCCTCCCGGCTTTCCGTGTGTGTCACGGGACAGCTGGCGTGGGCCCTTGTGGGGAAGGAGTTGGAAAGCTGACTGTCTTGTGAATGGGTGATATTCCTTGAGTTGACTTTCTGGCTTGTTAGAAGAACGTTTCCTACCCGAGTAGCCTGAGCCAGCATCGGTTCTTACTAACCCAGGAGGTTCTGATGTCCCTGCAGCAGTTAAAGCAGCCCAGGAACATTTCACAGAAAATGCGCTCTCCCTTCACACTTTGCTGCGTGGCTCCTGAGTGATGCCAGTGAGCAATGATTGTCCTTCCCAGACAGCTCTCAGCATGAAATGATCTTGTGTCCCGTGCGAGGAGTGGAAGACACAGCGCTATCCAAGCCCAGAACTACAGAGTCCCCCAGAGCGTTGCCAGGGGACAAAGCCTGTTGCATACTGGGCTGTCGGGGGTTGGGGAAGGAGGAAGAATGAGAGGAGACTCGTTTCCAAAGCGGATGCTCAATGTCTTTAATGAGAAAAGGAGAGGAACATGCAATGAAGCTGAGAGCTTCAGCAATGCCCTTTGGACATTCTGTAAAGCTCAGTGCTAGCAGAAGACCACGGATAGTAAGCAGGGGAAAGAGGGCGGGCGATGAGGAGGAGAAGTTGGTGGGAACTCGGCTCCTCTGCAGACCGTGGCCGTGCCCTCAGGGCTGGCTCCGGGGCTGCCTTCAAGGCCCGTGGTGCTCATGCACAGGCAGGTGATCCACGGGCTTTAGCAGAAGAGATTGCCACGTCCCAGAGTGCCACAGAGCCCACGGCCCAGCCCTGACCACCCAAAGCCCCCCAGGCCCAGGGAGCCCCCAGCACCGATGGGCACGCTGCCAGCGCTGAGAGAGCTCCCCACGGCAGCGGACGCTGTGGATCCCACGGCTGTGCTCTGAGGGAAGGAGCTGAGGATTGGGCCCGGCAGCGTCACCACGACTGGTGGGGGCTGGATCGCAACGCTGGAGTCGGCACAACGAAGAACACACGGCTCGTTGCAGCTGTTGGCAAGCGGGGCTGGGCCGCAGGCGGCTGTCTGGCACGGGCTGTAGCACGACATGTCTGGCGGAGGAGGGGGTGACTCTGCAAGATGGAGGCGAGAGAGAGCTGAGGGCTCGAGCTGTCTCTCAGCACGCTCTGGTGTCACGAGCCAAGAGTCGAAGGCCCTGCCGTGGCTGCTGAGGGGCTGTTTGTGAGTATTTGGGTAGGCTTGGGGTGGGTATCTGTGGGTGGTTTAGGGATGATGCCAGAGAGGGAAGCTCCTCCTGTCCAAGTGAAGCTCCTGTCCAGCCTGTCTTGTCCCTCCCCCAGCGTGCCCAGTGCAGGCCCTCGCCAAGCCGCGCTTGGTGTCCAGACCGCAAGGACGTTTCCCTCACAACCCTCAACCATCATTCCAGTCGGCCTTGAGGGCCGGCCTGGAATGTTCAGCGGTGAGATGAGATGAGGCTCCTCATCTCAGCACATCCTGAGGTAGGTATGATGAAGAGGATGCCAACTCTTTCAGGGGGGGATGAGTTTATCCTTGCTGCTATTGCCTCAGTGGGGGAAAGAAAGATGTTCTAGGGTACAACAGAAAAGCATCACTCTCAGCATCAATCTGTGGAGGTCCTGCTCGTGAGCCCTTCTTCCCTGCTGGTGGTTACTTATTCTTCCAGAGGCAAGACCTCAACTTGTTCCCTCAACGGCTTTTCCCTCTAAAAAGAGCTCTCCTTCTCCTCCGACAGCTCTGCCCTTCTGTCCCCCTCTCTCCCCCTGCTTCTTTCGGAAGGAGACAAGTGCAAGCAAAGCGCAGCAAGGCTACTGAAGACAGAAGCCACGTCGGACTAAGACGTCTCCGGTGGGACTAGCTGTCGTGAGGGACTTCCAAGCCGTGCTACTAATGCAAAAGGTGCATCGCTGCCTCAAGGATGGTGGAAGAAGAGGCCAAGGCACCGGGTAGAAATTTCTGGCCGCACAGCCAGGGCCGCGAATGGCTTTCAAAGGAACCCTCCAATGCCCCATTTCAGGTGAAAAAGCCACGCTCCCCCCTTCCCCTCCCTCCCCGAATACCGACACGCATGGTTGACAGTCCCAGACCGCTTGCGGAGGACAAGGCAGGAAAAATGCACGCAGCCCCCTCCTCGGGAGGCGTTCTGACCAGTGAGCAGACGGAAGGCAAAGCGAACGCAGACTTACTGGTTTCACAGAGGAGAGCAAGGCCCAAGAAGGGAATAGAGTAGCTGGGAAACGAGGCACCTATTTATACTGAGCCTGATGGCCCCGGGGGAGCTGAAGTGGCAAAAACACAAAGCGCCTTCAGAAAGGGTAATTTTGGCTTCCCAAGCTCTGCTGGTAGATGAAAGACATTCCTCCTTCACCCAGAATGCTTAGCTCCCTTGTCATGCTGCGTAAGGCTGAAGCGATCTGGTTGATAGCAGTTGTGTTTCTTCCTCAGGCCGATGCTCGTGAGAGGTCTCGTTGCCATTGCTGGAGAAGACTTGCAGAAGAATCAGGCCGTGCGCAGGCGCTGTACATATTCTCCCCTTCCCGAAGCTCATGGTCCCCGCTTGGTAGGACTTTGCGCGTGGAGCACTGCAGAAGGGAGCACACAAGCGTCTTGCACTGACGGGCTCAGCCTGACCCTGAGCAAGAGCGGTGCCGGCAGGCTACGGAGGAGCTCAGAGCACAGGCAAGCGTCTGCACAGGAGACTCAGATGCCCGGCTGAGAGTGGAGGGTGATGTTCAGCCCAGGCCCGCCGTGATCTGGAGAGAAACTTCATTGCGCGTATGCAGGGAGGGAGACAGCGAGAGTGCAGCTGGAGTGGGTCAGGCCGCTCCATGGCGAGTCTCTGCTCCCTCCCCTCCGGCCGTGATGACGCACACGCTGTCCTGACCTGCAAAGGCTTCCAGCTGTTTCCCTTATTCGGGCAAGGTCGCAGTGTTTTCTGTGGGCAGGGCACGGGCTGTGCCTTACCAAACTGGATTTTCTCATTGAATGCCTGAGGAGAGGCTGGAGCACCAGGAGGCCCTGGTGAAGGAGGGAGGCTGCTGAGTCATGCCTGGAAGTGGGCCACCACCAAGTGGGTCTGCTTCAGCATTCCCTTGCCAGACCACATCGGTATTGGCCCTTTCCCTAGTCGCTTGTTTTTCCGGCCGTGCACCCAGAGAACCTGGCTTCCTCTCTCTTGGCAAGGGTCAGAGAGGCACAGGTAGTGCCTTTGAATTGCAAGGTGGCTCTAGCAGGCCACTTGTGACTGACCAGGAGGTGCTGAGCCACTATAAGGAGCTTCTGCTCCACCTCGCTCTGAGTCATCCGTCCACACGCTGGCATCAGGGATACTGAGGGAAAAGAACTGAGACATGCTAAGGGCTCTAGGCACAACCTCACGTCCTCGTTCCTGCAGAAATGCAGCTTTTTTTGCACAGTGCTGTCACAGCCATTGGCATCTTGCCCGACCACTTGGCAGTGCCTTGAAATGCTGTCATGCTCCTCTTGGTGAAAGAGCAGTCAAAGGAGGACGGCAGCAACGGGTCCTGATGCCCGTACTCCCATCTCACTGAGAATGTTTAGGAAGGAAGATGGTTTGAGAGTAGTTGACTTCTGTTCCCATGGTGGGTTGCTCTCCTTCCAAGCAAGTCTTCCCCCTGTATCAGTGTCAAACGCTTTGCTGAAGTCCGGCTAAACAACCTCCACAGCCTTTTCCTCACCCACCGTGCTGGCCTTCTAGGATAACTGGAAGGAGCTCAGCTTAGCGAAGCAGGAGCTGCCGTGCGTGGAAAGGGGTGCTGACTGGGTGTGATCATTGGGTTGTCCTCGACGTGCCGTGTGATGGCACTCGAGACAATGTGCTCCACGACCTTCCCTTGTAGCAAAGTCAGACGGAGAAGCCTGGAATTAATTCATCAGAGAGTCATAGAATCATAGAATCATTTGAGTTGGAAGGGACCTTGAAAGGTCATCTAGTCCAAGCCCACTGCAATCAACAGGGACATCCAAAGCTCGATGGGGTGCTCAGAGCCCCGTCCAGCCTCACCTTTATCTGACATTCTTTTACCGTCAGTAGTACATTTGTTCTCTCTCCTTATCTTCGTTGGGTAGGCTCTTCCACCTGCTTCTTTGTGCCAGTTGGGTGGCCGATCACATAGTCCTGTCACAAGTTCTGCCACGTTGGCCTTTTGCCTGACTCCTGCGCAGCGACGCTTGGCCCCTTTCATCACGACAACTAAGTTGCATCCAGTCAAGCCCTTCTGTAACACAGAGGGCTCCCTGGCCTCCTCTCCTTCCCTGCCTGTGTCTGCACTCCGGTCACGAAAGCCATCCCATCACGTCTCGCTGAGGCCTACGATCTCGTAGTCCTGAGCCTGGGCTAAAAATTCCCATTCCCCCCTGCTTATTTCTTCTGACCCGTGCATTTGTAGCGAGGCATTTAAGTTGGTCCCTTAATGAAATGGAGTTGTGTCGCAGCCCAGCGATAGTTGCGGACGTCCATCTCAACACCAAAACCCACTGTTTTAAAGCCAGGGTGGCCAAAGAATGGGAAGGATGGCCCCGAGAAGTTGTGGAGCTGTCATCCTTTGAGATACTGAAACCTGACTGGACTACGTCCCCACCCACCAGCTCAAGTTGATCTTGCTTCAGCAGGTGCCTCGGACTGACGAGTCTCAAGAGGTCCCTTCAAACCTCCACGGTTCTGCTACTCTGTGTTACTTCTTTTACTCTTTCTGCACCGCTTGGTTGATTTTTCTCCTGCACAACACACACACACACACACACACACACAGAGGAACACAAAGCAAAACAAAACAAAACAAAAAAACGGAGCAATCCAGAGGCCGTGGAGCTGGGAGCAGAAGCACTTTCATGCTGATCTCTCCCAGGCACCGTTCCTGTTCCAGCCACGCTCTTTCCTTCTCAACCGTAGGCTTGTGACTGTCCTGGGAAGAGCTGGATCACGAAGTTACTCAGCTTCGCCTGCGAAAGAGAATTTGGTCCTTTCCAATTAGCTTTGTCAAGCTCAGGCGTTTCTTCCTTGGTCCAATTCTCCTCTTTGTGAAGGAGACGCTAAACAGACTCAGTGTCTTTCTCCCTCCCAAAATGGAGTGCGGGAGATAGCCTGTTTCACGCCTCCCGGCTTTCCGTGTGTGTCACGGGACAGCTGGCGTGGGCCCTTGTGGGGAAGGAGTTGGAAAGCTGACTGTCTTGTGAATGGGTGATATTCCTTGAGTTGACTTTCTGGCTTGTTAGAAGAACGTTTCCTACCCGAGTAGCCTGAGCCAGCATCGGTTCTTACTAACCCAGGAGGTTCTGATGTCCCTGCAGCAGTTAAAGCAGGCCAGGAACATTTCACAGAAAATGCGCTCTCCCTTCACACTTTGCTGCGTGGCTCCTGAGTGATGCCAGTGAGCAATGATTGTCCTTCCCAGACAGCTCTCAGCATGAAATGATCTTGTGTCCCGTGCGAGGAGTGGAAGACACAGCGCTATCCAAGCCCAGAACTACAGAGTCCCCCAGAGCGTTGCCAGGGGACAAAGCCTGTTGCATACTGGGCTGTCGGGGGTTGGGGAAGGAGGAAGAATGAGAGGAGACTCGTTTCCAAAGCGGATGCTCAATGTCTTTAATGAGAAAAGGAGAGGAACATGCAATGAAGCTGAGAGCTTCAGCAATGCCCTTTGGACATTCTGTAAAGCTCAGTGCTAGCAGAAGACCACGGATAGTAAGCAGGGGAAAGAGGGCGGGCGATGAGGAGGAGAAGTTGGTGGGAACTCGGCTCCTCTGCAGACCGTGGCCGTGCCCTCAGGGCTGGCTCCGGGGCTGCCTTCAAGGCCCGTGGTGCTCATGCACAGGCAGGTGATCCACGGGCTTTAGCAGAAGAGATTGCCACGTCCCAGAGTGCCACAGAGCCCACGGCCCAGCCCTGACCACCCAAAGCCCCCCAGGCCCAGGGAGCCCCCAGCACCGATGGGCACGCTGCCAGCGCTGAGAGAGCTCCCCACGGCAGCGGACGCTGTGGATCCCACGGCTGTGCTCTGAGGGAAGGAGCTGAGGATTGGGCCCGGCAGCGTCACCACGACTGGTGGGGGCTGGATCGCAACGCTGGAGTCGGCACAACGAAGAACACACGGCTCGTTGCAGCTGTTGGCAAGCGGGGCTGGGCCGCAGGCGGCTGTCTGGCACGGGCTGTAGCACGACATGTCTGGCGGAGGAGGGGGTGACTCTGCAAGATGGAGGCGAGAGAGAGCTGAGGGCTCGAGCTGTCTCTCAGCACGCTCTGGTGTCACGAGCCAAGAGTCGAAGGCCCTGCCGTGGCTGCTGAGGGGCTGTTTGTGAGTATTTGGGTAGGCTTGGGGTGGGTATCTGTGGGTGGTTTAGGGATGATGCCAGAGAGGGAAGCTCCTCCTGTCCAAGTGAAGCTCCTGTCCAGCCTGTCTTGTCCCTCCCCCAGCGTGCCCAGTACAGGCCCTCACCAAGCCGCGCTTGCTGCATGACCAGGGGTCCATGTCCAGACCGCAAGGACGTTTCCCTCACAACCCTCAACCATCATTCCAGTCGGCCTTGAGGGCCGGCCTGGAATGTTCAGTGGTGAGATGAGATGAGGCTCCTCATCTCAGCACATCCTGAGGTAGGTATGATGAAGAGGATGCCAACTCTTTCAGGGGGGGATGAGTTTATCCTTGCTGCTATTGCCTCAGTGGGGGAAAGAAAGATGTTCTAGGGTACAACAGAAAAGCATCACTCTCAGCATCAATCTGTGGAGGTCCTGCTCGTGAGCCCTTCTTCCCTGCTGGTGGTTACTTATTCTTCCAGAGGCAAGACCTCAACTTGTTCCCTCAACGGCTTTTCCCTCTAAAAAGAGCTCTCCTTCTCCTCCGACAGCTCTGCCCTTCTGTCCCCCTCTCTCCCCCTGCTTCTTTCGGAAGGAGACAAGTGCAAGCAAAGCGCAGCAAGGCTACTGAAGACAGAAGCCACGTCGGACTAAGACGTCTCCGGTGGGACTAGCTGTCGTGAGGGACTTCCAAGCCGTGCTACTAATGCAAAAGGTGCATCGCTGCCTCAAGGATGGTGGAAGAAGAGGCCAAGGCACCGGGTAGAAATTTCTGGCCGCACAGCCAGGGCCGCGAATGGCTTTCAAAGGAACCCTCCAATGCCCCATTTCAGGTGAAAAAGCCACGCTCCCCCCTTCCCCTCCCTCCCCGAATACCGACACGCATGGTTGACAGTCCCAGACCGCTTGCGGAGGACAAGGCAGGAAAAATGCACGCAGCCCCCTCCTCGGGAGGCGTTCTGACCAGTGAGCAGACGGAAGGCAAAGCGAACGCAGACTTACTGGTTTCACAGAGGAGAGCAAGGCCCAAGAAGGGAATAGAGTAGCTGGGAAACGAGGCACCTATTTATACTGAGCGTGATGGCCCCGGGGGAGCTGAAGTGGCAAAAACACAAAGCGCCTTCAGAAAGGGTAATTTTGGCTTCCCAAGCTCTGCTGGTAGATGAAAGACATTCCTCCTTCACCCAGAATGCTTAGCTCCCTTGTCATGCTGCGTAAGGCTGAAGCGATCTGGTTGATAGCAGTTGTGTTTCTTCCTCAGGCCGATGCTCGTGAGAGGTCTCGTTGCCATTGCTGGAGAAGACTTGCAGAAGAATCAGGCCGTGCGCAGGCGCTGTACATATTCTCCCCTTCCCGAAGCTCATGGTCCCCGCTTGGTAGGACTTTGCGCGTGGAGCACTGCAGAAGGGAGCACACAAGCGTCTTGCACTGACGGGCTCAGCCTGACCCTGAGCAAGAGCGGTGCCGGCAGGCTACGGAGGAGCTCAGAGCACAGGCAAGCGTCTGCACAGGAGACTCAGATGCCCGGCTGAGAGTGGAGGGTGATGTTCAGCCCAGGCCCGCCGTGATCTGGAGAGAAACTTCATTGCGCGTATGCAGGGAGGGAGACAGCGAGAGTGCAGCTGGAGTGGGTCAGGCCGCTCCATGGCGAGTCTCTGCTCCCTCCCCTCCGGCCGTGATGACGCACACGCTGTCCTGACCTGCAAAGGCTTCCAGCTGTTTCCCTTATTCGGGCAAGGTCGCAGTGTTTTCTGTGGGCAGGGCACGGGCTGTGCCTTACCAAACTGGATTTTCTCATTGAATGCCTGAGGAGAGGCTGGAGCACCAGGAGGCCCTGGTGAAGGAGGGAGGCTGCTGAGTCATGCCTGGAAGTGGGCCACCACCAAGTGGGTCTGCTTCAGCATTCCCTTGCCAGACCACATCGGTATTGGCCCTTTCCCTAGTCGCTTGTTTTTCCGGCCGTGCACCCAGAGAACCTGGCTTCCTCTCTCTTGGCAAGGGTCAGAGAGGCGCAGGTAGTGCCTTTGAATTGCAAGGTGGCTCTAGCAGGCCACTTGTGACTGACCAGGAGGTGCTGAGCCACTGTAAGGAGCTTCTGCTCCACCTCGCTCTGAGTCATCCGTCCACACGCTGGCATCAGGGATACTGAGGGAAAAGAACTGAGACATGCTAAGGGCTCTAGGCACAACCTCACGTCCTCGTTCCTGCAGAAATGCAGCTTTTTGCACAGTGTTGTCACAGCCATTGGCATCTTGCCCGACCACTTGGCAGTGCCTTGAAATGCTGTCATGCTCCTCTTGGTGAAAGAGCAGTCAAAGGAGGACGGCAGCAACGGGCCCTGATGCCCGTACTCCCATCTCACTCAGAATGTTTAGGAAGGAAGATGGTTTGAGAGTAGTTGACTTCTGTTCCCATGGTGGGTTGCTCTCCTTCCAAGCAAGTCTTCCCCCTGTATCAGTGTCAAACGCTTTGCTGAAGTCCGGCTAAACAACCTCCACAGCCTTTTCCTCACCACCGTGCTGGCCTTCTAGGATAACTGGAAGGAGCTCAGCTTAGCGAAGCAGGAGCTGCCGTGCGTGGAAAGGGGTGCTGACTGGGTGTGATCATTGGGTTGTCCTCGACGTGCCGTG
Source organism: Chrysolophus pictus (assembly GCA_037305975.1). NCBI lineage: Eukaryota > Metazoa > Chordata > Aves > Galliformes > Phasianidae > Chrysolophus > Chrysolophus pictus. Next base: position 35,552,526 of record CM074581.1, on the reverse strand, counting down.
TGATGGCACTCGAGACAATGTGCTCCACGACCTTCCCTTGTAGCAAAGTCAGACGGAGAAGCCTGGAATTAATTCATCAGAGAGTCATAGAATCATAGAATCATTTGAGTTGGAAGGGACCTTGAAAGGTCATCTAGTCCAAGCCCACTGCAATCAACAGGGACATCCAAAGCTCGATGGGGTGCTCAGAGCCCCGTCCAGCCTCACCTTTATCTGACATTCTTTTACCGTCAGTAGTACATTTGTTCTCTCTCCTTATCTTCGTTGGGTAGGCTCTTCCACCTGCTTCTTTGTGCCAGTTGGGTGGCCGATCACATAGTCCTGTCACAAGTTCTGCCACGTTGGCCTTTTGCCTGACTCCTGCGCAGCGACGCTTGGCCCCTTTCATCACGACAACTAAGTTGCATCCAGTCAAGCCCTTCTGTAACACAGAGGGCTCCCTGGCCTCCTCTCCTTCCCTGCCTGTGTCTGCACTCCGGTCACGAAAGCCATCCCATCACGTCTCGCTGAGGCCTACGATCTCGTAGTCCTGAGCCTGGGCTAAAAATTCCCATTCCCCCCTGCTTATTTCTTCTGACCCGTGCATTTGTAGCGAGGCATTTAAGTTGGTCCCTTAATGAAATGGAGTTGTGTCGCAGCCCAGCGATAGTTGCGGACGTCCATCTCAACACCAAAACCCACTGTTTTAAAGCCAGGGTGGCCAAAGAATGGGAAGGATGGCCCCGAGAAGTTGTGGAGCTGTCATCCTTTGAGATACTGAAACCTGACTGGACTACGTCCCCACCCACCAGCTCAAGTTGATCTTGCTTCAGCAGGTGCCTCGGACTGACGAGTCTCAAGAGGTCCCTTCAAACCTCCACGGTTCTGCTACTCTGTGTTACTTCTTTTACTCTTTCTGCACCGCTTGGTTGATTTTTCTCCTGCACAACACACACACACACACACACACACACAGAGGAACACAAAGCAAAACAAAACAAAACAAAAAAACGGAGCAATCCAGAGGCCGTGGAGCTGGGAGCAGAAGCACTTTCATGCTGATCTCTCCCAGGCACCGTTCCTGTTCCAGCCACGCTCTTTCCTTCTCAACCGTAGGCTTGTGACTGTCCTGGGAAGAGCTGGATCACGAAGTTACTCAGCTTCGCCTGCGAAAGAGAATTTGGTCCTTTCCAATTAGCTTTGTCAAGCTCAGGCGTTTCTTCCTTGGTCCAATTCTCCTCTTTGTGAAGGAGACGCTAAACAGACTCAGTGTCTTTCTCCCTCCCAAAATGGAGTGCGGGAGATAGCCTGTTTCACGCCTCCCGGCTTTCCGTGTGTGTCACGGGACAGCTGGCGTGGGCCCTTGTGGGGAAGGAGTTGGAAAGCTGACTGTCTTGTGAATGGGTGATATTCCTTGAGTTGACTTTCTGGCTTGTTAGAAGAACGTTTCCTACCCGAGTAGCCTGAGCCAGCATCGGTTCTTACTAACCCAGGAGGTTCTGATGTCCCTGCAGCAGTTAAAGCAGGCCAGGAACATTTCACAGAAAATGCGCTCTCCCTTCACACTTTGCTGCGTGGCTCCTGAGTGATGCCAGTGAGCAATGATTGTCCTTCCCAGACAGCTCTCAGCATGAAATGATCTTGTGTCCCGTGCGAGGAGTGGAAGACACAGCGCTATCCAAGCCCAGAACTACAGAGTCCCCCAGAGCGTTGCCAGGGGACAAAGCCTGTTGCATACTGGGCTGTCGGGGGTTGGGGAAGGAGGAAGAATGAGAGGAGACTCGTTTCCAAAGCGGATGCTCAATGTCTTTAATGAGAAAAGGAGAGGAACATGCAATGAAGCTGAGAGCTTCAGCAATGCCCTTTGGACATTCTGTAAAGCTCAGTGCTAGCAGAAGACCACGGATAGTAAGCAGGGGAAAGAGGGCGGGCGATGAGGAGGAGAAGTTGGTGGGAACTCGGCTCCTCTGCAGACCGTGGCCGTGCCCTCAGGGCTGGCTCCGGGGCTGCCTTCAAGGCCCGTGGTGCTCATGCACAGGCAGGTGATCCACGGGCTTTAGCAGAAGAGATTGCCACGTCCCAGAGTGCCACAGAGCCCACGGCCCAGCCCTGACCACCCAAAGCCCCCCAGGCCCAGGGAGCCCCCAGCACCGATGGGCACGCTGCCAGCGCTGAGAGAGCTCCCCACGGCAGCGGACGCTGTGGATCCCACGGCTGTGCTCTGAGGGAAGGAGCTGAGGATTGGGCCCGGCAGCGTCACCACGACTGGTGGGGGCTGGATCGCAACGCTGGAGTCGGCACAACGAAGAACACACGGCTCGTTGCAGCTGTTGGCAAGCGGGGCTGGGCCGCAGGCGGCTGTCTGGCACGGGCTGTAGCACGACATGTCTGGCGGAGGAGGGGGTGACTCTGCAAGATGGAGGCGAGAGAGAGCTGAGGGCTCGAGCTGTCTCTCAGCACGCTCTGGTGTCACGAGCCAAGAGTCGAAGGCCCTGCCGTGGCTGCTGAGGGGCTGTTTGTGAGTATTTGGGTAGGCTTGGGGTGGGTATCTGTGGGTGGTTTAGGGATGATGCCAGAGAGGGAAGCTCCTCCTGTCCAAGTGAAGCTCCTGTCCAGCCTGTCTTGTCCCTCCCCCAGCGTGCCCAGTGCAGGCCCTCACCAAGCCGCGCTTGCTGCATGACCAGGGGTCCATGTCCAGACCGCAAGGACGTTTCCCTCACAACCCTCAACCATCATTCCAGTCGGCCTTGAGGGCCGGCCTGGAATGTTCAGCGGTGAGATGAGATGAGGCTCCTCATCTCAGCACATCCTGAGGTAGGTATGATGAAGAGGATGCCAACTCTTTCAGGGGGGGATGAGTTTATCCTTGCTGCTATTGCCTCAGTGGGGGAAAGAAAGATGTTCTAGGGTACAACAGAAAAGCATCACTCTCAGCATCAATCTGTGGAGGTCCTGCTCGTGAGCCCTTCTTCCCTGCTGGTGGTTACTTATTCTTCCAGAGGCAAGACCTCAACTTGTTCCCTCAACGGCTTTTCCCTCTAAAAAGAGCTCTCCTTCTCCTCCGACAGCTCTGCCCTTCTGTCCCCCTCTCTCCCCCTGCTTCTTTCGGAAGGAGACAAGTGCAAGCAAAGCGCAGCAAGGCTACTGAAGACAGAAGCCACGTCGGACTAAGACGTCTCCGGTGGGACTAGCTGTCGTGAGGGACTTCCAAGCCGTGCTACTAATGCAAAAGGTGCATCGCTGCCTCAAGGATGGTGGAAGAAGAGGCCAAGGCACCGGGTAGAAATTTCTGGCCGCACAGCCAGGGCCGCGAATGGCTTTCAAAGGAACCCTCCAATGCCCCATTTCAGGTGAAAAAGCCACGCTCCCCCCTTCCCCTCCCTCCCCGAATACCGACACGCATGGTTGACAGTCCCAGACCGCTTGCGGCGGACAAGGCAGGAAAAATGCACGCAGCCCCCTCCTCGGGAGGCGTTCTGACCAGTGAGCAGACGGAAGGCAAAGCGAACGCAGACTTACTGGTTTCACAGAGGAGAGCAAGGCCCAAGAAGGGAATAGAGTAGCTGGGAAACGAGGCACCTATTTATACTGAGCGTGATGGCCCCGGGGGAGCTGAAGTGGCAAAAACACAAAGCGCCTTCAGAAAGGGTAATTTTGGCTTCCCAAGCTCTGCTGGTAGATGAAAGACATTCCTCCTTCACCCAGAATGCTTAGCTCCCTTGTCATGCTGCGTAAGGCTGAAGCGATCTGGTTGATAGCAGTTGTGTTTCTTCCTCAGGCCGATGCTCGTGAGAGGTCTCGTTGCCATTGCTGGAGAAGACTTGCAGAAGAATCAGGCCGTGCGCAGGCGCTGTACATATTCTCCCCTTCCCGAAGCTCATGGTCCCCGCTTGGTAGGACTTTGCGCGTGGAGCACTGCAGAAGGGAGCACACAAGCGTCTTGCACTGACGGGCTCAGCCTGACCCTGAGCAAGAGCGGTGCCGGCAGGCTACGGAGGAGCTCAGAGCACAGGCAAGCGTCTGCACAGGAGACTCAGATGCCCGGCTGAGAGTGGAGGATGATGTTCAGCCCAGGCCCGCCGTGATCTGGAGAGAAACTTCATTGCGCGTATGCAGGGAGGGAGACAGCGAGAGTGCAGCTGGAGTGGGTCAGGCCGCTCCATGGCGAGTCTCTGCTCCCTCCCCTCCGGCCGTGATGACGCACACGCTGTCCTGACCTGCAAAGGCTTCCAGCTGTTTCCCTTATTCGGGCAAGGTCGCAGTGTTTTCTGTGGGCAGGGCACGGGCTGTGCCTTACCAAACTGGATTTTCTCATTGAATGCCTGAGGAGAGGCTGGAGCACCAGGAGGCCCTGGTGAAGGAGGGAGGCTGCTGAGTCATGCCTGGAAGTGGGCCACCACCAAGTGGGTCTGCTTCAGCATTCCCTTGCCAGACCACATCGGTATTGGCCCTTTCCCTAGTCGCTTGTTTTTCCGGCCGTGCACCCAGAGAACCTGGCTTCCTCTCTCTTGGCAAGGGTCAGAGAGGCACAGGTAGTGCCTTTGAATTGCAAGGTGGCTCTAGCAGGCCACTTGTGACTGACCAGGAGGTGCTGAGCCACTGTAAGGAGCTTCTGCTCCACCTCGCTCTGAGTCATCCGTCCACACGCTGGCATCAGGGATACTGAGGGAAAAGAACGGAGACATGCTAAGGGCTCTAGGCACAACCTCACGTCCTCGTTCCTGCAGAAATGCAGCTTTTTTTGCACAGTGCTGTCACAGCCATTGGCATCTTGCCCGACCACTTGGCAGTGCCTTGAAATGCTGTCATGCTCCTCTTGGTGAAAGAGCAGTCAAAGGAGGACGGCAGCAACGGGCCCTGATGCCCGTACTCCCATCTCACTCAGAATGTTTAGGAAGGAAGATGGTTTGAGAGTAGTTGACTTCTGTTCCCATGGTGGGTTGCTCTCCTTCCAAGCAAGTCTTCCCCCTGTATCAGTGTCAAACGCTTTGCTGAAGTCCGGCTAAACAACCTCCACAGCCTTTTCCTCACCCACCGTGCTGGCCTTCTAGGATAACTGGAAGGAGCTCAGCTTAGCGAAGCAGGAGCTGCCGTGCGTGGAAAGGGGTGCTGACTGGGTGTGATCATTGGGTTGTCCTCGACGTGCCGTGTGATGGCACTCGAGACAATGTGCTCCACGACCTTCCCTTGTAGCAAAGTCAGACGGAGAAGCCTGGAATTAATTCATCAGAGAGTCATAGAATCATAGAATCATTTGAGTTGGAAGGGACCTTGAAAGGTCATCTAGTCCAAGCCCACTGCAATCAACAGGGACATCCAAAGCTCGATGGGGTGCTCAGAGCCCCGTCCAGCCTCACCTTTATCTGACATTCTTTTACCGTCAGTAGTACATTTGTTCTCTCTCCTTATCTTCGTTGGGTAGGCTCTTCCACCTGCTTCTTTGTGCCAGTTGGGTGGCCGATCACATAGTCCTGTCACAAGTTCTGCCACGTTGGCCTTTTGCCTGACTCCTGCGCAGCGACGCTTGGCCCCTTTCATCACGACAACTAAGTTGCATCCAGTCAAGCCCTTCTGTAACACAGAGGGCTCCCTGGCCTCCTCTCCTTCCCTGCCTGTGTCTGCACTCCGGTCACGAAAGCCATCCCATCACGTCTCGCTGAGGCCTACGATCTCGTAGTCCTGAGCCTGGGCTAAAAATTCCCATTCCCCCCTGCTTATTTCTTCTGACCCGTGCATTTGTAGCGAGGCATTTAAGTTGGTCCCTTAATGAAATGGAGTTGTGTCGCAGCCCAGCGATAGTTGCGGACGTCCATCTCAACACCAAAACCCACTGTTTTAAAGCCAGGGTGGCCAAAGAATGGGAAGGATGGCCCCGAGAAGTTGTGGAGCTGTCATCCTTTGAGATACTGAAACCTGACTGGACTACGTCCCCACCCACCAGCTCAAGTTGATCTTGCTTCAGCAGGTGCCTCGGACTGACGAGTCTCAAGAGGTCCCTTCAAACCTCCACGGTTCTGCTACTCTGTGTTACTTCTTTTACTCTTTCTGCACCGCTTGGTTGATTTTTCTCCTGCACAACACACACACACACACACACACACACAGAGGAACACAAAGCAAAACAAAACAAAACAAAAAAACGGAGCAATCCAGAGGCCGTGGAGCTGGGAGCAGAAGCACTTTCATGCTGATCTCTCCCAGGCACCGTTCCTGTTCCAGCCACGCTCTTTCCTTCTCAACCGTAGGCTTGTGACTGTCCTGGGAAGAGCTGGATCACGAAGTTACTCAGCTTCGCCTGCGAAAGAGAATTTGGTCCTTTCCAATTAGCTTTGTCAAGCTCAGGCGTTTCTTCCTTGGTCCAATTCTCCTCTTTGTGAAGGAGACGCTAAACAGACTCAGTGTCTTTCTCCCTCCCAAAATGGAGTGCGGGAGATAGCCTGTTTCACGCCTCCCGGCTTTCCGTGTGTGTCACGGGACAGCTGGCGTGGGCCCTTGTGGGGAAGGAGTTGGAAAGCTGACTGTCTTGTGAATGGGTGATATTCCTTGAGTTGACTTTCTGGCTTGTTAGAAGAACGTTTCCTACCCGAGTAGCCTGAGCCAGCATCGGTTCTTACTAACCCAGGAGGTTCTGATGTCCCTGCAGCAGTTAAAGCAGCCCAGGAACATTTCACAGAAAATGCGCTCTCCCTTCACACTTTGCTGCGTGGCTCCTGAGTGATGCCAGTGAGCAATGATTGTCCTTCCCAGACAGCTCTCAGCATGAAATGATCTTGTGTCCCGTGCGAGGAGTGGAAGACACAGCACTATCCAAGCCCAGAACTACAGAGTCCCCCAGAGCGTTGCCAGGGGACAAAGCCTGTTGCATACTGGGCTGTCGGGGGTTGGGGAAGGAGGAAGAATGAGAGGAGACTCGTTTCCAAAGCGGATGCTCAATGTCTTTAATGAGAAAAGGAGAGGAACATGCAATGAAGCTGAGAGCTTCAGCAATGCCCTTTGGACATTCTGTAAAGCTCAGTGCTAGCAGAAGACCACGGATAGTAAGCAGGGGAAAGAGGGCGGGCGATGAGGAGGAGAAGTTGGTGGGAACTCGGCTCCTCTGCAGACCGTGGCCGTGCCCTCAGGGCTGGCTCCGGGGCTGCCTTCAAGGCCCGTGGTGCTCATGCACAGGCAGGTGATCCACGGGCTTTAGCAGAAGAGATTGCCACGTCCCAGAGTGCCACAGAGCCCACGGCCCAGCCCTGACCACCCAAAGCCCCCCAGGCCCAGGGAGCCCCCAGCACCGATGGGCACGCTGCCAGCGCTGAGAGAGCTCCCCACGGCAGCGGACGCTGTGGATCCCACGGCTGTGCTCTGAGGGAAGGAGCTGAGGATTGGGCCCGGCAGCGTCACCACGACTGGTGGGGGCTGGATCGCAACGCTGGAGTCGGCACAACGAAGAACACACGGCTCGTTGCAGCTGTTGGCAAGCGGGGCTGGGCCGCAGGCGGCTGTCTGGCACGGGCTGTAGCACGACATGTCTGGCGGAGGAGGGGGTGACTCTGCAAGATGGAGGCGAGAGAGAGCTGAGGGCTCGAGCTGTCTCTCAGCACGCTCTGGTGTCACGAGCCAAGAGTCGAAGGCCCTGCCGTGGCTGCTGAGGGGCTGTTTGTGAGTATTTGGGTAGGCTTGGGGTGGGTATCTGTGGGTGGTTTAGGGATGATGCCAGAGAGGGAAGCTCCTCCTGTCCAAGTGAAGCTCCTGTCCAGCCTGTCTTGTCCCTCCCCCAGCGTGCCCAGTGCAGGCCCTCACCAAGCCGCGCTTGCTGCATGACCAGGGGTCCATGTCCAGACCGCAAGGACGTTTCCCTCACAACCCTCAACCATCATTCCAGTCGGCCTTGAGGGCCGGCCTGGAATGTTCAGCGGTGAGATGAGATGAGGCTCCTCATCTCAGCACATCCTGAGGTAGGTATGATGAAGAGGATGCCAACTCTTTCAGGGGGGGATGAGTTTATCCTTGCTGCTATTGCCTCAGTGGGGGAAAGAAAGATGTTCTAGGGTACAACAGAAAAGCATCACTCTCAGCATCAATCTGTGGAGGTCCTGCTCGTGAGCCCTTCTTCCCTGCTGGTGGTTACTTATTCTTCCAGAGGCAAGACCTCAACTTGTTCCCTCAACGGCTTTTCCCTCTAAAAAGAGCTCTCCTTCTCCTCCGACAGCTCTGCCCTTCTGTCCCCCTCTCTCCCCCTGCTTCTTTCGGAAGGAGACAAGTGCAAGCAAAGCGCAGCAAGGCTACTGAAGACAGAAGCCACGTCGGACTAAGACGTCTCCGGTGGGACTAGCTGTCGTGAGGGACTTCCAAGCCGTGCTACTAATGCAAAAGGTGCATCGCTGCCTCAAGGATGGTGGAAGAAGAGGCCAAGGCACCGGGTAGAAATTTCTGGCCGCACAGCCAGGGCCGCGAATGGCTTTCAAAGGAACCCTCCAATGCCCCATTTCAGGTGAAAAAGCCACGCTCCCCCCTTCCCCTCCCTCCCCGAATACCGACACGCATGGTTGACAGTCCCAGACCGCTTGCGGAGGACAAGGCAGGAAAAATGCACGCAGCCCCCTCCTCGGGAGGCGTTCTGACCAGTGAGCAGACGAAAGGCAAAGCGAACGCAGACTTACTGGTTTCACAGAGGAGAGCAAGGCCCAAGAAGGGAATAGAGTAGCTGGGAAACGAGGCACCTATTTATACTGAGCCTGATGGCCCCGGGGGAGCTGAAGTGGCAAAAACAGAAAGCGCCTTCAGAAAGGGTAATTTTGGCTTCCCAAGCTCTGCTGGTAGATGAAAGACATTCCTCCTTCACCCAGAATGCTTAGCTCCCTTGTCATGCTGCGTAAGGCTGAAGCGATCTGGTTGATAGCAGTTGTGTTTCTTCCTCAGGCCGATGCTCGTGAGAGGTCTCGTTGCCATTGCTGGAGAAGACTTGCAGAAGAATCAGGCCGTGCGCAGGCGCTGTACATATTCTCCCCTTCCCGAAGCTCATGGTCCCCGCTTGGTAGGACTTTGCGCGTGGAGCACTGCAGAAGGGAGCACACAAGCGTCTTGCACTGACGGGCTCAGCCTGACCCTGAGCAAGAGCGGTGCCGGCAGGCTACGGAGGAGCTCAGAGCACAGGCAAGCGTCTGCACAGGAGACTCAGATGCCCGGCTGAGAGTGGAGGGTGATGTTCAGCCCAGGCCCGCCGTGATCTGGAGAGAAACTTCATTGCGCGTATGCAGGGAGGGAGACAGCGAGAGTGCAGCTGGAGTGGGTCAGGCCGCTCCATGGCGAGTCTCTGCTCCCTCCCCTCCGGCCGTGATGACGCACACGCTGTCCTGACCTGCAAAGGCTTCCAGCTGTTTCCCTTATTCGGGCAAGGTCGCAGTGTTTTCTGTGGGCAGGGCACGGGCTGTGCCTTACCAAACTGGATTTTCTCATTGAATGCCTGAGGAGAGGCTGGAGCACCAGGAGGCCCTGGTGAAGGAGGGAGGCTGCTGAGTCATGCCTGGAAGTGGGCCACCACCAAGTGGGTCTGCTTCAGCATTCCCTTGCCAGACCACATCGGCCTTTGGCCCTTTCCCTAGTTGCTTGTTTTTCCGGCCGTGCACCCAGAGAACCTGGCTTCTTCTCTCTTGGCAAGGGTCAGAGAGGCGCAGGTAGTGCCTTTGAATTGCAAGGTGGCTCTAGCAGGCCACTTGTGACTGACCAGGAGGTGCTGAGCCACTGTAAGGAGCTTCTGCTCCACCTCGCTCTGAGTCATCCGTCCACACGCTGGCATCAGGGATACTGAGGGAAAAGAACTGAGACATGCTAAGGGCTCTAGGCACAACCTCACGTCCTCGTTCCTGCAGAAATGCAGCTTTTTGCACAGTGTTGTCACAGCCATTGGCATCTTGCCCGACCACTTGGCAGTGCCTTGAAATGCTGTCATGCTCCTCTTGGTGAAAGAGCAGTCAAAGGAGGACGGCAGCAACGGGCCCTGATGCCCGTACTCCCATCTCACTGAGAATGTTTAGGAAGGAAGATGGTTTGAGAGTAGTTGACTTCTGTTCCCATGGTGGGTTGCTCTCCTTCCAAGCAAGTCTTCCCCCTGTATCAGTGTCAAACGCTTTGCTGAAGTCCGGCTAAACAACCTCCACAGCCTTTTCCTCACCCACCGTGCTGGCCTTCTAGGATAACTGGAAGGAGCTCAGCTTAGCGAAGCAGGAGCTGCCGTGCGTGGAAAGGGGTGCTGACTGGGTGTGATCATTGGGTTGTCCTCGACGTGCCGTGTGATGGCACTCGAGACAATGTGCTCCACGACCTTCCCTTGTAGCAAAGTCAGACGGAGAAGCCTGGAATTAATTCATCAGAGAGTCATAGAATCATAGAATCATTTGAGTTGGAAGGGACCTTGAAAGGTCATCTAGTCCAAGCCCACTGCAATCAACAGGGACATCCAAAGCTCGATGGGGTGCTCAGAGCCCCGTCCAGCCTCACCTTTATCTGACATTCTTTTACCGTCAGTAGTACATTTGTTCTCTCTCCTTATCTTCGTTGGGTAGGCTCTTCCACCTGCTTCTTTGTGCCAGTTGGGTGGCCGATCACATAGTCCTGTCACAAGTTCTGCCACGTTGGCCTTTTGCCTGACTCCTGCGCAGCGACGCTTGGCCCCTTTCATCACGACAACTAAGTTGCATCCAGTCAAGCCCTTCTGTAACACAGAGGGCTCCCTGGCCTCCTCTCCTTCCCTGCCTGTGTCTGCACTCCGGTCACGAAAGCCATCCCATCACGTCTCGCTGAGGCCTACGATCTCGTAGTCCTGAGCCTGGGCTAAAAATTCCCATTCCCCCCTGCTTATTTCTTCTGACCCGTGCATTTGTAGCGAGGCATTTAAGTTGGTCCCTTAATGAAATGGAGTTGTGTCGCAGCCCAGCGATAGTTGCGGACGTCCATCTCAACACCAAAACCCACTGTTTTAAAGCCAGGGTGGCCAAAGAATGGGAAGGATGGCCCCGAGAAGTTGTGGAGCTGTCATCCTTTGAGATACTGAAACCTGACTGGACTACGTCCCCACCCACCAGCTCAAGTTGATCTTGCTTCAGCAGGTGCCTCGGACTGACGAGTCTCAAGAGGTCCCTTCAAACCTCCACGGTTCTGCTACTCTGTGTTACTTCTTTTACTCTTTCTGCACCGCTTGGTTGATTTTTCTCCTGCACAACACACACACAGAGGAACACAAAACAAAACAAAACAAAACAAAAAAACGGAGCAATCCAGAGGCCGTGGAGCTGGGAGCAGAAGCACTTTCATGCTGATCTCTCCCAGGCACCGTTCCTGTTCCAGCCACGCTCTTTCCTTCTCAACCGTAGGCTTGTGACTGTCCTGGGAAGAGCTGGATCACGAAGTTACTCAGCTTCGCCTGCGAAAGAGAATTTGGTCCTTTCCAATTAGCTTTGTCAAGCTCAGGCGTCTCTTCCTTGGTCCAATTCTCCTCTTTGTGAAGGAGACGCTAAACAGACTCAGTGTCTTTCTCCCTCCCAAAATGGAGTGCGGGAGATAGCCTGTTTCACGCCTCCCGGCTTTCCGTGTGTGTCACGGGACAGCTGGCGTGGGCCCTTGTGGGGAAGGAGTTGGAAAGCTGACTGTCTTGTGAATGGGTGATATTCCTTGAGTTGACTTTCTGGCTTGTTAGAAGAACGTTTCCTACCCGAGTAGCCTGAGCCAGCATCGGTTCTTACTAACCCAGGAGGTTCTGATGTCCCTGCAGCAGTTAAAGCAGCCCAGGAACATTTCACAGAAAATGCGCTCTCCCTTCACACTTTGCTGCGTGGCTCCTGAGTGATGCCAGTGAGCAATGATTGTCCTTCCCAGACAGCTCTCAGCATGAAATGATCTTGTGTCCCGTGCGAGGAGTGGAAGACACAGCACTATCCAAGCCCAGAACTACAGAGTCCCCCAGAGCGTTGCCAGGGGACAAAGCCTGTTGCATACTGGGCTGTCGGGGGTTGGGGAAGGAGGAAGAATGAGAGGAGACTCGTTTCCAAAGCGGATGCTCAATGTCTTTAATGAGAAAAGGAGAGGAACATGCAATGAAGCTGAGAGCTTCAGCAATGCCCTTTGGACATTCTGTAAAGCTCAGTGCTAGCAGAAGACCACGGATAGTAAGCAGGGGAAAGAGGGCGGGCGATGAGGAGGAGAAGTTGGTGGGAACTCGGCTCCTCTGCAGACCGTGGCCGTGCCCTCAGGGCTGGCTCCGGGGCTGCCTTCAAGGCCCGTGGTGCTCATGCACAGGCAGGTGATCCACGGGCTTTAGCAGAAGAGATTGCCACGTCCCAGAGTGCCACAGAGCCCACGGCCCAGCCCTGACCACCCAAAGCCCCCCAGGCCCAGGGAGCCCCCAGCACCGATGGGCACGCTGCCAGCGCTGAGAGAGCTCCCCACGGCAGCGGACGCTGTGGATCCCACGGCTGTGCTCTGAGGGAAGGAGCTGAGGATTGGGCCCGGCAGCGTCACCACGACTGGTGGGGGCTGGATCGCAACGCTGGAGTCGGCACAACGAAGAACACACGGCTCGTTGCAGCTGTTGGCAAGCGGGGCTGGGCCGCAGGCGGCTGTCTGGCACGGGCTGTAGCACGACATGTCTGGCGGAGGAGGGGGTGACTCTGCAAGATGGAGGCGAGAGAGAGCTGAGGGCTCGAGCTGTCTCTCAGCACGCTCTGGTGTCACGAGCCAAGAGTCGAAGGCCCTGCCGTGGCTGCTGAGGGGCTGTTTGTGAGTATTTGGGTAGGCTTGGGGTGGGTATCTGTGGGTGGTTTAGGGATGATGCCAGAGAGGGAAGCTCCTCCTGTCCAAGTGAAGCTCCTGTCCAGCCTGTCTTGTCCCTCCCCCAGCGTGCCCAGTGCAGGCCCTCACCAAGCCGCGCTTGCTGCATGACCAGGGGTCCATGTCCAGACCGCAAGGACGTTTCCCTCACAACCCTCAACCATCATTCCAGTCGGCCTTGAGGGCCGGCCTGGAATGTTCAGCGGTGAGATGAGATGAGGCTCCTCATCTCAGCACATCCTGAGGTAGGTATGATGAAGAGGATGCCAACTCTTTCAGGGGGGGATGAGTTTATCCTTGCTGCTATTGCCTCAGTGGGGGAAAGAAAGATGTTCTAGGGTACAACAGAAAAGCATCACTCTCAGCATCAATCTGTGGAGGTCCTGCTCGTGAGCCCTTCTTCCCTGCTGGTGGTTACTTATTCTTCCAGAGGCAAGACCTCAACTTGTTCCCTCAACGGCTTTTCCCTCTAAAAAGAGCTCTCCTTCTCCTCCGACAGCTCTGCCCTTCTGTCCCCCTCTCTCCCCCTGCTTCTTTCGGAAGGAGACAAGTGCAAGCAAAGCGCAGCAAGGCTACTGAAGACAGAAGCCACGTCGGACTAAGACGTCTCCGGTGGGACTAGCTGTCGTGAGGGACTTCCAAGCCGTGCTACTAATGCAAAAGGTGCATCGCTGCCTCAAGGATGGTGGAAGAAGAGGCCAAGGCACCGGGTAGAAATTTCTGGCCGCACAGCCAGGGCCGCGAATGGCTTTCAAAGGAACCCTCCAATGCCCCATTTCAGGTGAAAAAGCCACGCTCCCCCCTTCCCCTCCCTCCCCGAATACCGACACGCATGGTTGACAGTCCCAGACCGCTTGCGGAGGACAAGGCAGGAAAAATGCACGCAGCCCCCTCCTCGGGAGGCGTTCTGACCAGTGAGCAGACGGAAGGCAAAGCGAACGCAGACTTACTGGTTTCACAGAGGAGAGCAAGGCCCAAGAAGGGAATAGAGTAGCTGGGAAACGAGGCACCTATTTATACTGAGCCTGATGGCCCCGGGGGAGCTGAAGTGGCAAAAACAGAAAGCGCCTTCAGAAAGGGTAATTTTGGCTTCCCAAGCTCTGCTGGTAGATGAAAGACATTCCTCCTTCACCCAGAATGCTTAGCTCCCTTGCCATGCTGCGTAAGGCTGAAGCGATCTGGTTGATAGCAGTTGTGTTTCTTCCTCAGGCCGATGCTCGTGAGAGGTCTCGTTGCCATTGCTGGAGAAGACTTGCAGAAGAATCAGGCCGTGCGCAGGCGCTGTACATATTCTCCCCTTCCCGAAGCTCATGGCCCCCGCTTGGTAGGACTTTGCGCGTGGAGCACTGCAGAAGGGAGCACACAAGCGTCTTGCACTGACGGGCTCAGCCTGACCCTGAGCAAGAGCGGTGCCGGCAGGCTACGGAGGAGCTCAGAGCACAGGCAAGCGTCTGCACAGGAGACTCAGATGCCCGGCTGAGAGTGGAGGGTGATGTTCAGCCCAGGCCCGCCGTGATCTGGAGAGAAACTTCATTGCGCGTATGCAGGGAGGGAGACAGCGAGAGTGCAGCTGGAGTGGGTCAGGCCGCTCCATGGCGAGTCTCTGCTCCCTCCCCTCCGGCCGTGATGACGCACACGCTGTCCTGACCTGCAAAGGCTTCCAGCTGTTTCCCTTATTCGGGCAAGGTCGCAGTGTTTTCTGTGGGCAGGGCACGGGCTGTGCCTTACCAAACTGGATTTTCTCATTGAATGCCTGAGGAGAGGCTGGAGCACCAGGAGGCCCTGGTGAAGGAGGGAGGCTGCTGAGTCATGCCTGGAAGTGGGCCACCACCAAGTGGGTCTGCTTCAGCATTCCCTTGCCAGACCACATCGGCCTTTGGCCCTTTCCCTAGTTGCTTGTTTTTCCGGCCGTGCACCCAGAGAACCTGGCTTCTTCTCTCTTGGCAAGGGTCAGAGAGGCGCAGGTAGTGCCTTTGAATTGCAAGGTGGCTCTAGCAGGCCACTTGTGACTGACCAGGAGGTGCTGAGCCACTGTAAGGAGCTTCTGCTCCACCTCGCTCTGAGTCATCCGTCCACACGCTGGCATCAGGGATACTGAGGGAAAAGAACTGAGACATGCTAAGGGCTCTAGGCACAACCTCACGTCCTCGTTCCTGCAGAAATGCAGCTTTTTGCACAGTGTTGTCACAGCCATTGCATCTTGCCCGACCACTTGGCAGTGCCTTGAAATGCTGTCATGCTCCTCTTGGTGAAAGAGCAGTCAAAGGAGGACGGCAGCAACGGGCCCTGATGCCCGTACTCCCATCTCACTCAGAATGTTTAGGAAGGAAGATGGTTTGAGAGTAGTTGACTTCTGTTCCCATGGTGGGTTGCTCTCCTTCCAAGCAAGTCTTCCCCCTGTATCAGTGTCAAACGCTTTGCTGAAGTCCGGCTAAACAACCTCCACAGCCTTTTCCTCACCCACCGTGCTGGCCTTCTAGGATAACTGGAAGGAGCTCAGCTTAGCGAAGCAGGAGCTGCCGTGCGTGGAAAGGGGTGCTGACTGGGTGTGATCATTGGGTTGTCCTCGACGTGCCGTGTGATGGCACTCGAGACAATGTGCTCCACGACCTTCCCTTGTAGCAAAGTCAGACGGAGAAGCCTGGAATTAATTCATCAGAGAGTCATAGAATCATAGAATCATTTGAGTTGGAAGGGACCTTGAAAGGTCATCTAGTCCAAGCCCACTGCAATCAACAGGGACATCCAAAGCTCGATGGGGTGCTCAGAGCCCCGTCCAGCCTCACCTTTATCTGACATTCTTTTACCGTCAGTAGTACATTTGTTCTCTCTCCTTATCTTCGTTGAGTAGGCTCTTCCACCTGCTTCTTTGTGCCAGTTGGGTGGCCGATCACATAGTCCTGTCACAAG
Source organism: Chrysolophus pictus (assembly GCA_037305975.1). NCBI lineage: Eukaryota > Metazoa > Chordata > Aves > Galliformes > Phasianidae > Chrysolophus > Chrysolophus pictus. The sequence goes on along the minus strand of CM074581.1, from coordinate 35,536,827 downwards.
TTCTGCCACGTTGGCCTTTTGCCTGACTCCTGCGCAGCGACGCTTGGCCCCTTTCATCACGACAACTAAGTTGCATCCAGTCAAGCCCTTCTGTAACACAGAGGGCTCCCTGGCCTCCTCTCCTTCCCTGCCTGTGTCTGCACTCCGGTCACGAAAGCCATCCCATCACGTCTCGCTGAGGCCTACGATCTCGTAGTCCTGAGCCTGGGCTAAAAATTCCCATTCCCCTCTGCTTATTTCTTCTGACCCGTGCATTTGTAGCGAGGCATTTAAGTTGGTCCCTTAATGAAATGGAGTTGTGTCGCAGCCCAGCGATAGTTGCGGACGTCCATCTCAACACCAAAACCCACTGTTTTAAAGCCAGGGTGGCCAAAGAATGGGAAGGATGGCCCCGAGAAGTTGTGGAGCTGTCATCCTTTGAGATACTGAAACCTGACTGGACTACGTCCCCACCCACCAGCTCAAGTTGATCTTGCTTCAGCAGGTGCCTCGGACTGACGAGTCTCAAGAGGTCCCTTCAAACCTCCACGGTTCTGCTACTCTGTGTTACTTCTTTTACTCTTTCTGCACCACTTGGTTGATTTTTCTCCTGCACAACACACACACAGAGGAACACAAAACAAAACAAAACAAAACAAAAAAACGGAGCAATCCAGAGGCCGTGGAGCTGGGAGCAGAAGCACTTTCATGCTGATCTCTCCCAGGCACCGTTCCTGTTCCAGCCACGCTCTTTCCTTCTCAACCGTAGGCTTGTGACTGTCCTGGGAAGAGCTGGATCACGAAGTTACTCAGCTTCGCCTGCGAAAGAGAATTTGGTCCTTTCCAATTAGCTTTGTCAAGCTCAGGCGTCTCTTCCTTGGTCCAATTCTCCTCTTTGTGAAGGAGACGCTAAACAGACTCAGTGTCTTTCTCCCTCCCAAAATGGAGTGCGGGAGATAGCCTGTTTCACGCCTCCCGGCTTTCCGTGTGTGTCACGGGACAGCTGGCGTGGGCCCTTGTGGGGAAGGAGTTGGAAAGCTGACTGTCTTGTGAATGGGTGATATTCCTTGAGTTGACTTTCTGGCTTGTTAGAAGAACGTTTCCTACCCGAGTAGCCTGAGCCAGCATCGGTTCTTACTAACCCAGGAGGTTCTGATGTCCCTGCAGCAGTTAAAGCAGCCCAGGAACATTTCACAGAAAATGCGCTCTCCCTTCACACTTTGCTGCGTGGCTCCTGAGTGATGCCAGTGAGCAATGATTGTCCTTCCCAGACAGCTCTCAGCATGAAATGATCTTGTGTCCCGTGCGAGGAGTGGAAGACACAGCACTATCCAAGCCCAGAACTACAGAGTCCCCCAGAGCGTTGCCAGGGGACAAAGCCTGTTGCATACTGGGCTGTCGGGGGTTGGGGAAGGAGGAAGAATGAGAGGAGACTCGTTTCCAAAGCGGATGCTCAATGTCTTTAATGAGAAAAGGAGAGGAACATGCAATGAAGCTGAGAGCTTCAGCAATGCCCTTTGGACATTCTGTAAAGCTCAGTGCTAGCAGAAGACCACGGATAGTAAGCAGGGGAAAGAGGGCGGGCGATGAGGAGGAGAAGTTGGTGGGAACTCGGCTCCTCTGCAGACCGTGGCCGTGCCCTCAGGGCTGGCTCCGGGGCTGCCTTCAAGGCCCGTGGTGCTCATGCACAGGCAGGTGATCCACGGGCTTTAGCAGAAGAGATTGCCACGTCCCAGAGTGCCACAGAGCCCACGGCCCAGCCCTGACCACCCAAAGCCCCCCAGGCCCAGGGAGCCCCCAGCACCGATGGGCACGCTGCCAGCGCTGAGAGAGCTCCCCACGGCAGCGGACGCTGTGGATCCCACGGCTGTGCTCTGAGGGAAGGAGCTGAGGATTGGGCCCGGCAGCGTCACCACGACTGGTGGGGGCTGGATCGCAACGCTGGAGTCGGCACAACGAAGAACACACGGCTCGTTGCAGCTGTTGGCAAGCGGGGCTGGGCCGCAGGCGGCTGTCTGGCACGGGCTGTAGCACGACATGTCTGGCGGAGGAGGGGGTGACTCTGCAAGATGGAGGCGAGAGAGAGCTGAGGGCTCGAGCTGTCTCTCAGCACGCTCTGGTGTCACGAGCCAAGAGTCGAAGGCCCTGCCGTGGCTGCTGAGGGGCTGTTTGTGAGTATTTGGGTAGGCTTGGGGTGGGTATCTGTGGGTGGTTTAGGGATGATGCCAGAGAGGGAAGCTCCTCCTGTCCAAGTGAAGCTCCTGTCCAGCCTGTCTTGTCCCTCCCCCAGCGTGCCCAGTGCAGGCCCTCACCAAGCCGCGCTTGCTGCATGACCAGGGGTCCATGTCCAGACCGCAAGGACGTTTCCCTCACAACCCTCAACCATCATTCCAGTCGGCCTTGAGGGCCGGCCTGGAATGTTCAGCGGTGAGATGAGATGAGGCTCCTCATCTCAGCACATCCTGAGGTAGGTATGATGAAGAGGATGCCAACTCTTTCAGGGGGGGATGAGTTTATCCTTGCTGCTATTGCCTCAGTGGGGGAAAGAAAGATGTTCTAGGGTACAACAGAAAAGCATCACTCTCAGCATCAATCTGTGGAGGTCCTGCTCGTGAGCCCTTCTTCCCTGCTGGTGGTTACTTATTCTTCCAGAGGCAAGACCTCAACTTGTTCCCTCAACGGCTTTTCCCTCTAAAAAGAGCTCTCCTTCTCCTCCGACAGCTCTGCCCTTCTGTCCCCCTCTCTCCCCCTGCTTCTTTCGGAAGGAGACAAGTGCAAGCAAAGCGCAGCAAGGCTACTGAAGACAGAAGCCACGTCGGACTAAGACGTCTCCGGTGGGACTAGCTGTCGTGAGGGACTTCCAAGCCGTGCTACTAATGCAAAAGGTGCATCGCTGCCTCAAGGATGGTGGAAGAAGAGGCCAAGGCACCGGGTAGAAATTTCTGGCCGCACAGCCAGGGCCGCGAATGGCTTTCAAAGGAACCCTCCAATGCCCCATTTCAGGTGAAAAAGCCACGCTCCCCCCTTCCCCTCCCTCCCCGAATACCGACACGCATGGTTGACAGTCCCAGACCGCTTGCGGAGGACAAGGCAGGAAAAATGCACGCAGCCCCCTCCTCGGGAGGCGTTCTGACCAGTGAGCAGACGGAAGGCAAAGCGAACGCAGACTTACTGGTTTCACAGAGGAGAGCAAGGCCCAAGAAGGGAATAGAGTAGCTGGGAAACGAGGCACCTATTTATACTGAGCCTGATGGCCCCGGGGGAGCTGAAGTGGCAAAAACACAAAGCGCCTTCAGAAAGGGTAATTTTGGCTTCCCAAGCTCTGCTGGTAGATGAAAGACATTCCTCCTTCACCCAGAATGCTTAGCTCCCTTGTCATGCTGCGTAAGGCTGAAGCGATCTGGTTGATAGCAGTTGTGTTTCTTCCTCAGGCCGATGCTCGTGAGAGGTCTCGTTGCCATTGCTGGAGAAGACTTGCAGAAGAATCAGGCCGTGCGCAGGCGCTGTACATATTCTCCCCTTCCCGAAGCTCATGGCCCCCGCTTGGTAGGACTTTGCGCGTGGAGCACTGCAGAAGGGAGCACACAAGCGTCTTGCACTGACGGGCTCAGCCTGACCCTGAGCAAGAGCGGTGCCGGCAGGCTACGGAGGAGCTCAGAGCACAGGCAAGCGTCTGCACAGGAGACTCAGATGCCCGGCTGAGAGTGGAGGGTGATGTTCAGCCCAGGCCCGCCGTGATCTGGAGAGAAACTTCATTGCGCGTATGCAGGGAGGGAGACAGCGAGAGTGCAGCTGGAGTGGGTCAGGCCGCTCCATGGCGAGTCTCTGCTCCCTCCCCTCCGGCCGTGATGACGCACACGCTGTCCTGACCTGCAAAGGCTTCCAGCTGTTTCCCTTATTCGGGCAAGGTCGCAGTGTTTTCTGTGGGCAGGGCACGGGCTGTGCCTTACCAAACTGGATTTTCTCATTGAATGCCTGAGGAGAGGCCCTGGTGAAGGAGGGAGGCTGCTGAGTCATGCCTGGAAGTGGGCCACCACCAAGTGGGTCTGCTTCAGCATTCCCTTGCCAGACCACATCGGCCTTTGGCCCTTTCCCTAGTTGCTTGTTTTTCCGGCCGTGCACCCAGAGAACCTGGCTTCTTCTCTCTTGGCAAGGGTCAGAGAGGCGCAGGTAGTGCCTTTGAATTGCAAGGTGGCTCTAGCAGGCCACTTGTGACTGACCAGGAGGTGCTGAGCCACTGTAAGGAGCTTCTGCTCCACCTCGCTCTGAGTCATCCGTCCACACGCTGGCATCAGGGATACTGAGGGAAAAGAACTGAGACATGCTAAGGGCTCTAGGCACAACCTCACGTCCTCGTTCCTGCAGAAATGCAGCTTTTTGCACAGTGTTGTCACAGCCATTGCATCTTGCCCGACCACTTGGCAGTGCCTTGAAATGCTGTCATGCTCCTCTTGGTGAAAGAGCAGTCAAAGGAGGACGGCAGCAACGGGCCCTGATGCCCGTACTCCCATCTCACTGAGAATGTTTAGGAAGGAAGATGGTTTGAGAGTAGTTGACTTCTGTTCCCATGGTGGGTTGCTCTCCTTCCAAGCAAGTCTTCCCCCTGTATCAGTGTCAAACGCTTTGCTGAAGTCCGGCTAAACAACCTCCACAGCCTTTTCCTCACCCACCGTGCTGGCCTTCTAGGATAACTGGAAGGAGCTCAGCTTAGCGAAGCAGGAGCTGCCGTGCGTGGAAAGGGGTGCTGACTGGGTGTGATCATTGGGTTGTCCTCGACGTGCCGTGTGATGGCACTCGAGACAATGTGCTCCACGACCTTCCCTTGTAGCAAAGTCAGACGGAGAAGCCTGGAATTAATTCATCAGAGAGTCATAGAATCATAGAATCATTTGAGTTGGAAGGGACCTTGAAAGGTCATCTAGTCCAAGCCCACTGCAATCAACAGGGACATCCAAAGCTCGATGGGGTGCTCAGAGCCCCGTCCAGCCTCACCTTTATCTGACATTCTTTTACCGTCAGTAGTACATTTGTTCTCTCTCCTTATCTTCGTTGGGTAGGCTCTTCCACCTGCTTCTTTGTGCCAGTTGGGTGGCCGATCACATAGTCCTGTCACAAGTTCTGCCACGTTGGCCTTTTGCCTGACTCCTGCGCAGCGACGCTTGGCCCCTTTCATCACGACAACTAAGTTGCATCCAGTCAAGCCCTTCTGTAACACAGAGGGCTCCCTGGCCTCCTCTCCTTCCCTGCCTGTGTCTGCACTCCGGTCACGAAAGCCATCCCATCACGTCTCGCTGAGGCCTACGATCTCGTAGTCCTGAGCCTGGGCTAAAAATTCCCATTCCCCTCTGCTTATTTCTTCTGACCCGTGCATTTGTAGCGAGGCATTTAAGTTGGTCCCTTAATGAAATGGAGTTGTGTCGCAGCCCAGCGATAGTTGCGGACGTCCATCTCAACACCAAAACCCACTGTTTTAAAGCCAGGGTGGCCAAAGAATGGGAAGGATGGCCCCGAGAAGTTGTGGAGCTGTCATCCTTTGAGATACTGAAACCTGACTGGACTACGTCCCCACCCACCAGCTCAAGTTGATCTTGCTTCAGCAGGTGCCTCGGACTGACGAGTCTCAAGAGGTCCCTTCAAACCTCCACGGTTCTGCTACTCTGTGTTACTTCTTTTACTCTTTCTGCACCGCTTGGTTGATTTTTCTCCTGCACAACACACACACAGAGGAACACAAAACAAAACAAAACAAAACAAAAAAACGGAGCAATCCAGAGGCCGTGGAGCTGGGAGCAGAAGCACTTTCATGCTGATCTCTCCCAGGCACCGTTCCTGTTCCAGCCACGCTCTTTCCTTCTCAACCGTAGGCTTGTGACTGTCCTGGGAAGAGCTGGATCACGAAGTTACTCAGCTTCGCCTGCGAAAGAGAATTTGGTCCTTTCCAATTAGCTTTGTCAAGCTCAGGCGTCTCTTCCTTGGTCCAATTCTCCTCTTTGTGAAGGAGACGCTAAACAGACTCAGTGTCTTTCTCCCTCCCAAAATGGAGTGCGGGAGATAGCCTGTTTCACGCCTCCCGGCTTTCCGTGTGTGTCACGGGACAGCTGGCGTGGGCCCTTGTGGGGAAGGAGTTGGAAAGCTGACTGTCTTGTGAATGGGTGATATTCCTTGAGTTGACTTTCTGGCTTGTTAGAAGAACGTTTCCTACCCGAGTAGCCTGAGCCAGCATCGGTTCTTACTAACCCAGGAGGTTCTGATGTCCCTGCAGCAGTTAAAGCAGCCCAGGAACATTTCACAGAAAATGCGCTCTCCCTTCACACTTTGCTGCGTGGCTCCTGAGTGATGCCAGTGAGCAATGATTGTCCTTCCCAGACAGCTCTCAGCATGAAATGATCTTGTGTCCCGTGCGAGGAGTGGAAGACACAGCACTATCCAAGCCCAGAACTACAGAGTCCCCCAGAGCGTTGCCAGGGGACAAAGCCTGTTGCATACTGGGCTGTCGGGGGTTGGGGAAGGAGGAAGAATGAGAGGAGACTCGTTTCCAAAGCGGATGCTCAATGTCTTTAATGAGAAAAGGAGAGGAACATGCAATGAAGCTGAGAGCTTCAGCAATGCCCTTTGGACATTCTGTAAAGCTCAGTGCTAGCAGAAGACCACGGATAGTAAGCAGGGGAAAGAGGGCGGGCGATGAGGAGGAGAAGTTGGTGGGAACTCGGCTCCTCTGCAGACCGTGGCCGTGCCCTCAGGGCTGGCTCCGGGGCTGCCTTCAAGGCCCGTGGTGCTCATGCACAGGCAGGTGATCCACGGGCTTTAGCAGAAGAGATTGCCACGTCCCAGAGTGCCACAGAGCCCACGGCCCAGCCCTGACCACCCAAAGCCCCCCAGGCCCAGGGAGCCCCCAGCACCGATGGGCACGCTGCCAGCGCTGAGAGAGCTCCCCACGGCAGCGGACGCTGTGGATCCCACGGCTGTGCTCTGAGGGAAGGAGCTGAGGATTGGGCCCGGCAGCGTCACCACGACTGGTGGGGGCTGGATCGCAACGCTGGAGTCGGCACAACGAAGAACACACGGCTCGTTGCAGCTGTTGGCAAGCGGGGCTGGGCCGCAGGCGGCTGTCTGGCACGGGCTGTAGCACGACATGTCTGGCGGAGGAGGGGGTGACTCTGCAAGATGGAGGCGAGAGAGAGCTGAGGGCTCGAGCTGTCTCTCAGCACGCTCTGGTGTCACGAGCCAAGAGTCGAAGGCCCTGCCGTGGCTGCTGAGGGGCTGTTTGTGAGTATTTGGGTAGGCTTGGGGTGGGTATCTGTGGGTGGTTTAGGGATGATGCCAGAGAGGGAAGCTCCTCCTGTCCAAGTGAAGCTCCTGTCCAGCCTGTCTTGTCCCTCCCCCAGCGTGCCCAGTGCAGGCCCTCGCCAAGCCGCGCTTGGTGTCCAGACCGCAAGGACGTTTCCCTCACAACCCTCAACCATCATTCCAGTCGGCCTTGAGGGCCGGCCTGGAATGTTCAGCGGTGAGATGAGATGAGGCTCCTCATCTCAGCACATCCTGAGGTAGGTATGATGAAGAGGATGCCAACTCTTTCAGGGGGGGATGAGTTTATCCTTGCTGCTATTGCCTCAGTGGGGGAAAGAAAGATGTTCTAGGGTACAACAGAAAAGCATCACTCTCAGCATCAATCTGTGGAGGTCCTGCTCGTGAGCCCTTCTTCCCTGCTGGTGGTTACTTATTCTTCCAGAGGCAAGACCTCAACTTGTTCCCTCAACGGCTTTTCCCTCTAAAAAGAGCTCTCCTTCTCCTCCGACAGCTCTGCCCTTCTGTCCCCCTCTCTCCCCCTGCTTCTTTCGGAAGGAGACAAGTGCAAGCAAAGCGCAGCAAGGCTACTGAAGACAGAAGCCACGTCGGACTAAGACGTCTCCGGTGGGACTAGCTGTCGTGAGGGACTTCCAAGCCGTGCTACTAATGCAAAAGGTGCATCGCTGCCTCAAGGATGGTGGAAGAAGAGGCCAAGGCACCGGGTAGAAATTTCTGGCCGCACAGCCAGGGCCGCGAATGGCTTTCAAAGGAACCCTCCAATGCCCCATTTCAGGTGAAAAAGCCACGCTCCCCCCTTCCCCTCCCTCCCCGAATACCGACACGCATGGTTGACAGTCCCAGACCGCTTGCGGAGGACAAGGCAGGAAAAATGCACGCAGCCCCCTCCTCGGGAGGCGTTCTGACCAGTGAGCAGACGGAAGGCAAAGCGAACGCAGACTTACTGGTTTCACAGAGGAGAGCAAGGCCCAAGAAGGGAATAGAGTAGCTGGGAAACGAGGCACCTATTTATACTGAGCCTGATGGCCCCGGGGGAGCTGAAGTGGCAAAAACACAAAGCGCCTTCAGAAAGGGTAATTTTGGCTTCCCAAGCTCTGCTGGTAGATGAAAGACATTCCTCCTTCACCCAGAATGCTTAGCTCCCTTGTCATGCTGCGTAAGGCTGAAGCGATCTGGTTGATAGCAGTTGTGTTTCTTCCTCAGGCCGATGCTCGTGAGAGGTCTCGTTGCCATTGCTGGAGAAGACTTGCAGAAGAATCAGGCCGTGCGCAGGCGCTGTACATATTCTCCCCTTCCCGAAGCTCATGGCCCCCGCTTGGTAGGACTTTGCGCGTGGAGCACTGCAGAAGGGAGCACACAAGCGTCTTGCACTGACGGGCTCAGCCTGACCCTGAGCAAGAGCGGTGCCGGCAGGCTACGGAGGAGCTCAGAGCACAGGCAAGCGTCTGCACAGGAGACTCAGATGCCGGGCTGAGAGTGGAGGGTGATGTTCAGCCCAGGCCCGCCGTGATCTGGAGAGAAACTTCATTGCGCGTATGCAGGGAGGGAGACAGCGAGAGTGCAGCTGGAGTGGGTCAGGCCGCTCCATGGCGAGTCTCTGCTCCCTCCCCTCCGGCCGTGATGACGCACACGCTGTCCTGACCTGCAAAGGCTTCCAGCTGTTTCCCTTATTCGGGCAAGGTCGCAGTGTTTTCTGTGGGCAGGGCACGGGCTGTGCCTTACCAAACTGGATTTTCTCATTGAATGCCTGAGGAGAGGCCCTGGTGAAGGAGGGAGGCTGCTGAGTCATGCCTGGAAGTGGGCCACCACCAAGTGGATCTGCTTCAGCATTCCCTTGCCAGACCACATCGGCCTTTGGCCCTTTCCCTAGTCGCTTGTTTTTCCGGCCGTGCACCCAGAGAACCTGGCTTCCTCTCTCTTGGCAAGGGTCAGAGAGGCGCAGGTAGTGCCTTTGAATTGCAAGGTGGCTCTAGCAGGCCACTTGTGACTGACCAGGAGGTGCTGAGCCACTGTAAGGAGCTTCTGCTCCACCTCGCTCTGAGTCATCCGTCCACACGCTGGCATCAGGGATACTGAGGGAAAAGAACTGAGACATGCTAAGGGCTCTAGGCACAACCTCACGTCCTCGTTCCTGCAGAAATGCAGCTTTTTGCACAGTGTTGTCACAGCCATTGGCATCTTGCCCGACCACTTGGCAGTGCCTTGAAATGCTGTCATGCTCCTCTTGGTGAAAGAGCAGTCAAAGGAGGACGGCAGCAACGGGCCCTGATGCCCGTACTCCCATCTCACTGAGAATGTTTAGGAAGGAAGATGGTTTGAGAGTAGTTGACTTCTGTTCCCATGGTGGGTTGCTCTCCTTCCAAGCAAGTCTTCCCCCTGTATCAGTGTCAAACGCTTTGCTGAAGTCCGGCTAAACAACCTCCACAGCCTTTTCCTCACCCACCGTGCTGGCCTTCTAGGATAACTGGAAGGAGCTCAGCTTAGCGAAGCAGGAGCTGCCGTGCGTGGAAAGGGGTGCTGACTGGGTGTGATCATTGGGTTGTCCTCGACGTGCCGTGTGATGGCACTCGAGACAATGTGCTCCACGACCTTCCCTTGTAGCAAAGTCAGACGGAGAAGCCTGGAATTAATTCATCAGAGAGTCATAGAATCATAGAATCATTTGAGTTGGAAGGGACCTTGAAAGGTCATCTAGTCCAAGCCCACTGCAATCAACAGGGACATCCAAAGCTCGATGGGGTGCTCAGAGCCCCGTCCAGCCTCACCTTTATCTGACATTCTTTTACCGTCAGTAGTACATTTGTTCTCTCTCCTTATCTTCGTTGGGTAGGCTCTTCCACCTGCTTCTTTGTGCCAGTTGGGTGGCCGATCACATAGTCCTGTCACAAGTTCTGCCACGTTGGCCTTTTGCCTGACTCCTGCGCAGCGACGCTTGGCCCCTTTCATCACGACAACTAAGTTGCATCCAGTCAAGCCCTTCTGTAACACAGAGGGCTCCCTGGCCTCCTCTCCTTCCCTGCCTGTGTCTGCACTCCGGTCACGAAAGCCATCCCATCACGTCTCGCTGAGGCCTACGATCTCGTAGTCCTGAGCCTGGGCTAAAAATTCCCATTCCCCTCTGCTTATTTCTTCTGACCCGTGCATTTGTAGCGAGGCATTTAAGTTGGTCCCTTAATGAAATGGAGTTGTGTCGCAGCCCAGCGATAGTTGCGGACGTCCATCTCAACACCAAAACCCACTGTTTTAAAGCCAGGGTGGCCAAAGAATGGGAAGGATGGCCCCGAGAATTTGTGGAGCTGTCATCCTTTGAGATACTGAAACCTGACTGGACTACGTCCCCACCCACCAGCTCAAGTTGATCTTGCTTCAGCAGGTGCCTCGGACTGACGAGTCTCAAGAGGTCCCTTCAAACCTCCACGGTTCTGCTACTCTGTGTTACTTCTTTTACTCTTTCTGCACCGCTTGGTTGATTTTTCTCCTGCACAACACACACACAGAGGAACACAAAACAAAACAAAACAAAACAAAAAAACGGAGCAATCCAGAGGCCGTGGAGCTGGGAGCAGAAGCACTTTCATGCTGATCTCTCCCAGGCACCGTTCCTGTTCCAGCCACGCTCTTTCCTTCTCAACCGTAGGCTTGTGACTGTCCTGGGAAGAGCTGGATCACGAAGTTACTCAGCTTCGCCTGCGAAAGAGAATTTGGTCCTTTCCAATTAGCTTTGTCAAGCTCAGGCGTCTCTTCCTTGGTCCAATTCTCCTCTTTGTGAAGGAGACGCTAAACAGACTCAGTGTCTTTCTCCCTCCCAAAATGGAGTGCGGGAGATAGCCTGTTTCACGCCTCCCGGCTTTCCGTGTGTGTCACGGGACAGCTGGCGTGGGCCCTTGTGGGGAAGGAGTTGGAAAGCTGACTGTCTTGTGAATGGGTGATATTCCTTGAGTTGACTTTCTGGCTTGTTAGAAGAACGTTTCCTACCCGAGTAGCCTGAGCCAGCATCGGTTCTTACTAACCCAGGAGGTTCTGATGTCCCTGCAGCAGTTAAAGCAGCCCAGGAACATTTCACAGAAAATGCGCTCTCCCTTCACACTTTGCTGCGTGGCTCCTGAGTGATGCCAGTGAGCAATGATTGTCCTTCCCAGACAGCTCTCAGCATGAAATGATCTTGTGTCCCGTGCGAGGAGTGGAAGACACAGCACTATCCAAGCCCAGAACTACAGAGTCCCCCAGAGCGTTGCCAGGGGACAAAGCCTGTTGCATACTGGGCTGTCGGGGGTTGGGGAAGGAGGAAGAATGAGAGGAGACTCGTTTCCAAAGCGGATGCTCAATGTCTTTAATGAGAAAAGGAGAGGAACATGCAATGAAGCTGAGAGCTTCAGCAATGCCCTTTGGACATTCTGTAAAGCTCAGTGCTAGCAGAAGACCACGGATAGTAAGCAGGGGAAAGAGGGCGGGCGATGAGGAGGAGAAGTTGGTGGGAACTCGGCTCCTCTGCAGACCGTGGCCGTGCCCTCAGGGCTGGCTCCGGGGCTGCCTTCAAGGCCCGTGGTGCTCATGCACAGGCAGGTGATCCACGGGCTTTAGCAGAAGAGATTGCCACGTCCCAGAGTGCCACAGAGCCCACGGCCCAGCCCTGACCACCCAAAGCCCCCCAGGCCCAGGGAGCCCCCAGCACCGATGGGCACGCTGCCAGCGCTGAGAGAGCTCCCCACGGCAGCGGACGCTGTGGATCCCACGGCTGTGCTCTGAGGGAAGGAGCTGAGGATTGGGCCCGGCAGCGTCACCACGACTGGTGGGGGCTGGATCGCAACGCTGGAGTCGGCACAACGAAGAACACACGGCTCGTTGCAGCTGTTGGCAAGCGGGGCTGGGCCGCAGGCGGCTGTCTGGCACGGGCTGTAGCACGACATGTCTGGCGGAGGAGGGGGTGACTCTGCAAGATGGAGGCGAGAGAGAGCTGAGGGCTCGAGCTGTCTCTCAGCACGCTCTGGTGTCACGAGCCAAGAGTCGAAGGCCCTGCCGTGGCTGCTGAGGGGCTGTTTGTGAGTATTTGGGTAGGCTTGGGGTGGGTATCTGTGGGTGGTTTAGGGATGATGCCAGAGAGGGAAGCTCCTCCTGTCCAAGTGAAGCTCCTGTCCAGCCTGTCTTGTCCCTCCCCCAGCGTGCCCAGTGCAGGCCCTCGCCAAGCCGCGCTTGGTGTCCAGACCGCAAGGACGTTTCCCTCACAACCCTCAACCATCATTCCAGTCGGCCTTGAGGGCCGGCCTGGAATGTTCAGCGGTGAGATGAGATGAGGCTCCTCATCTCAGCACATCCTGAGGTAGGTATGATGAAGAGGATGCCAACTCTTTCAGGGGGGGATGAGTTTATCCTTGCTGCTATTGCCTCAGTGGGGGAAAGAAAGATGTTCTAGGGTACAACAGAAAAGCATCACTCTCAGCATCAATCTGTGGAGGTCCTGCTCGTGAGCCCTTCTTCCCTGCTGGTGGTTACTTATTCTTCCAGAGGCAAGACCTCAACTTGTTCCCTCAACGGCTTTTCCCTCTAAAAAGAGCTCTCCTTCTCCTCCGACAGCTCTGCCCTTCTGTCCCCCTCTCTCCCCCTGCTTCTTTCGGAAGGAGACAAGTGCAAGCAAAGCGCAGCAAGGCTACTGAAGACAGAAGCCACGTCGGACTAAGACGTCTCCGGTGGGACTAGCTGTCGTGAGGGACTTCCAAGCCGTGCTACTAATGCAAAAGGTGCATCGCTGCCTCAAGGATGGTGGAAGAAGAGGCCAAGGCACCGGGTAGAAATTTCTGGCCGCACAGCCAGGGCCGCGAATGGCTTTCAAAGGAACCCTCCAATGCCCCATTTCAGGTGAAAAAGCCACGCTCCCCCCTTCCCCTCCCTCCCCGAATACCGACACGCATGGTTGACAGTCCCAGACCGCTTGCGGAGGACAAGGCAGGAAAAATGCACGCAGCCCCCTCCTCGGGAGGCGTTCTGACCAGTGAGCAGACGGAAGGCAAAGCGAACGCAGACTTACTGGTTTCACAGAGGAGAGCAAGGCCCAAGAAGGGAATAGAGTAGCTGGGAAACGAGGCACCTATTTATACTGAGCCTGATGGCCCCGGGGGAGCTGAAGTGGCAAAAACACAAAGCGCCTTCAGAAAGGGTAATTTTGGCTTCCCAAGCTCTGCTGGTAGATGAAAGACATTCCTCCTTCACCCAGAATGCTTAGCTCCCTTGTCATGCTGCGTAAGGCTGAAGCGATCTGGTTGATAGCAGTTGTGTTTCTTCCTCAGGCCGATGCTCGTGAGAGGTCTCGTTGCCATTGCTGGAGAAGACTTGCAGAAGAATCAGGCCGTGCGCAGGCGCTGTACATATTCTCCCCTTCCCGAAGCTCATGGCCCCCGCTTGGTAGGACTTTGCGCGTGGAGCACTGCAGAAGGGAGCACACAAGCGTCTTGCACTGACGGGCTCAGCCTGACCCTGAGCAAGAGCGGTGCCGGCAGGCTACGGAGGAGCTCAGAGCACAGGCAAGCGTCTGCACAGGAGACTCAGATGCCGGACTGAGAGTGGAGGGTGATGTTCAGCCCAGGCCCGCCGTGATCTGGAGAGAAACTTCATTGCGCGTATGCAGGGAGGGAGACAGCGAGAGTGCAGCTGGAGTGGGTCAGGCCGCTCCATGGCGAGTCTCTGCTCCCTCCCCTCCGGCCGTGATGACGCACACGCTGTCCTGACCTGCAAAGGCTTCCAGCTGTTTCCCTTATTCGGGCAAGGTCGCAGTGTTTTCTGTGGGCAGGGCACGGGCTGTGCCTTACCAAACTGGATTTTCTCATTGAATGCCTGAGGAGAGGCTGGAGCACCAGGAGGCCCTGGTGAAGGAGGGAGGCTGCTGAGTCATGCCTGGAAGTGGGCCACCACCAAGTGGGTCTGCTTCAGCATTCCCTTGCCAGACCACATTGGCCTTTGGCCCTTTCCCTAGTCGCTTGTTTTTCCGGCCGTGCACCCAGAGAACCTGGCTTCCTCTCTCTTGGCAAGGGTCAGAGAGGCGCAGGTAGTGCCTTTGAATTGCAAGGTGGCTCTAGCAGGCCACTTGTGACTGACCAGGAGGTGCTGAGCCACTGTAAGGAGCTTCTGCTCCACCTCGCTCTGAGTCATCCGTCCACACGCTGGCATCAGGGATACTGAGGGAAAAGAACTGAGACATGCTAAGGGCTCTAGGCACAACCTCACGTCCTCGTTCCTGCAGAAATGCAGCTTTTTGCACAGTGTTGTCACAGCCATTGGCATCTTGCCCGACCACTTGGCAGTGCCTTGAAATGCTGTCATGCTCCTCTTGGTGAAAGAGCAGTCAAAGGAGGACGGCAGCAACGGGCCCTGATGCCCGTACTCCCATCTCACTCAGAATGTTTAGGAAGGAAGATGGTTTGAGAGTAGTTGTCTTCTGTTCCCATGGTGGGTTGCTCTCCTTCCAAGCAAGTCTTCCCCCTGTATCAGTGTCAAACGCTTTGCTGAAGTCCGGCTAAACAACCTCCACAGCCTTTTCCTCACCCACCGTGCTGGCCTTCTAGGATAACTGGAAGGAGCTCAGCTTAGCGAAGCAGGAGCTGCCGTGCGTGGAAAGGGGTGCTGACTGGGTGTGATCATTGGGTTGTCCTCGACGTGCCGTGTGATGGCACTCGAGACAATGTGCTCCACGACCTTCCCTTGTAGCAAAGTCAGACGGAGAAGCCTGGAATTAATTCATCAGGGAGTCATAGAATCATAGAATCATTTGAGTTGGAAGGGACCTTGAAAGGTCATCTAGTCCAAGCCCACTGCAATCAACAGGGACATCCAAAGCTCGATGGGGTGCTCAGAGCCCCGTCCAGCCTCACCTTTATCTGACATTCTTTTACCGTCAGTAGTACATTTGTTCTCTCTCCTTATCTTCGTTGGGTAGGCTCTTCCACCTGCTTCTTTGTGCCAGTTGGGTGGCCGATCACATAGTCCTGTCACAAGTTCTGCCACGTTGGCCTTTTGCCTGACTCCTGCGCAGCGACGCTTGGCCCCTTTCATCACGACAACTAAGTTGCATCCAGTCAAGCCCTTCTGTAACACAGAGGGCTCCCTGGCCTCCTCTCCTTCCCTGCCTGTGTCTGCACTCCGGTCACGAAAGCCATCCCATCACGTCTCGCTGAGGCCTACGATCTCGTAGTCCTGAGCCTGGGCTAAAAATTCCCATTCCCCCCTGCTTATTTCTTCTGACCCGTGCATTTGTAGCGAGGCATTTAAGTTGGTCCCTTAATGAAATGGAGTTGTGTCGCAGCCCAGCGATAGTTGCGGACGTCCATCTCAACACCAAAACCCACTGTTTTAAAGCCAGGGTGGCCAAAGAATGGGAAGGATGGCCCCGAGAAGTTGTGGAGCTGTCATCCTTTGAGATACTGAAACCTGACTGGACTACGTCCCCACCCACCAGCTCAAGTTGATCTTGCTTCAGCAGGTGCCTCGGACTGACGAGTCTCAAGAGGTCCCTTCAAACCTCCACGGTTCTGCTACTCTGTGTTACTTCTTTTACTCTTTCTGCACCGCTTGGTTGATTTTTCTCCTGCACAACACACACACAGAGGAACACAAAGCAAAACAAAACAAAACAAAAAAACGGAGCAATCCAGAGGCCGTGGAGCTGGGAGCAGAAGCACTTTCATGCTGATCTCTCCCAGGCACCGTTCCTGTTCCAGCCACGCTCTTTCCTTCTCAACCGTAGGCTTGTGACTGTCCTGGGAAGAGCTGGATCACGAAGTTACTCAGCTTCGCCTGCGAAAGAGAATTTGGTCCTTTCCAATTAGCTTTGTCAAGCTCAGGCGTTTCTTCCTTGGTCCAATTCTCCTCTTTGTGAAGGAGACGCTAAACAGACTCAGTGTCTTTCTCCCTCCCAAAATGGAGTGCGGGAGATAGCCTGTTTCACGCCTCCCGGCTTTCCGTGTGTGTCACGGGACAGCTGGCGTGGGCCCTTGTGGGGAAGGAGTTGGAAAGCTGACTGTCTTGTGAATGGGTGATATTCCTTGAGTTGACTTTCTGGCTTGTTAGAAGAACGTTTCCTACCCGAGTAGCCTGAGCCAGCATCGGTTCTTACTAACCCAGGAGGTTCTGATGTCCCTGCAGCAGTTAAAGCAGCCCAGGAACATTTCACAGAAAATGCGCTCTCCCTTCACACTTTGCTGCGTGGCTCCTGAGTGATGCCAGTGAGCAATGATTGTCCTTCCCAGACAGCTCTCAGCATGAAATGATCTTGTGTCCCGTGCGAGGAGTGGAAGACACAGCACTATCCAAGCCCAGAACTACAGAGTCCCCCAGAGCGTTGCCAGGGGACAAAGCCTGTTGCATACTGGGCTGTCGGGGGTTGGGGAAGGAGGAAGAATGAGAGGAGACTCGTTTCCAAAGCGGATGCTCAATGTCTTTAATGAGAAAAGGAGAGGAACATGCAATGAAGCTGAGAGCTTCAGCAATGCCCTTTGGACATTCTGTAAAGCTCAGTGCTAGCAGAAGACCACGGATAGTAAGCAGGGGAAAGAGGGCGGGCGATGAGGAGGAGAAGTTGGTGGGAACTCGGCTCCTCTGCAGACCGTGGCCGTGCCCTCAGGGCTGGCTCCGGGGCTGCCTTCAAGGCCCGTGGTGCTCATGCACAGGCAGGTGATCCACGGGCTTTAGCAGAAGAGATTGCCACGTCCCAGAGTGCCACAGAGCCCACGGCCCAGCCCTGACCACCCAAAGCCCCCCAGGCCCAGGGAGCCCCCAGCACCGATGGGCACGCTGCCAGCGCTGAGAGAGCTCCCCACGGCAGCGGACGCTGTGGATCCCACGGCTGTGCTCTGAGGGAAGGAGCTGAGGATTGGGCCCGGCAGCGTCACCACGACTGGTGGGGGCTGGATCGCAACGCTGGAGTCGGCACAACGAAGAACACACGGCTCGTTGCAGCTGTTGGCAAGCGGGGCTGGGCCGCAGGCGGCTGTCTGGCACGGGCTGTAGCACGACATGTCTGGCGGAGGAGGGGGTGACTCTGCAAGATGGAGGCGAGAGAGAGCTGAGGGCTCGAGCTGTCTCTCAGCACGCTCTGGTGTCACGAGCCAAGAGTCGAAGGCCCTGCCGTGGCTGCTGAGGGGCTGTTTGTGAGTATTTGGGTAGGCTTGGGGTGGGTATCTGTGGGTGGTTTAGGGATGATGCCAGAGAGGGAAGCTCCTCCTGTCCAAGTGAAGCTCCTGTCCAGCCTGTCTTGTCCCTCCCCCAGCGTGCCCAGTGCAGGCCCTCGCCAAGCCGCGCTTGGTGTCCAGACCGCAAGGACGTTTCCCTCACAACCCTCAACCATCATTCCAGTCGGCCTTGAGGGCCGGCCTGGAATGTTCAGCGGTGAGATGAGATGAGGCTCCTCATCTCAGCACATCCTGAGGTAGGTATGATGAAGAGGATGCCAACTCTTTCAGGGGGGGATGAGTTTATCCTTGCTGCTATTGCCTCAGTGGGGGAAAGAAAGATGTTCTAGGGTACAACAGAAAAGCATCACTCTCAGCATCAATCTGTGGAGGTCCTGCTCGTGAGCCCTTCTTCCCTGCTGGTGGTTACTTATTCTTCCAGAGGCAAGACCTCAACTTGTTCCCTCAACGGCTTTTCCCTCTAAAAAGAGCTCTCCTTCTCCTCCGACAGCTCTGCCCTTCTGTCCCCCTCTCTCCCCCTGCTTCTTTCGGAAGGAGACAAGTGCAAGCAAAGCGCAGCAAGGCTACTGAAGACAGAAGCCACGTCGGACTAAGACGTCTCCGGTGGGACTAGCTGTCGTGAGGGACTTCCAAGCCGTGCTACTAATGCAAAAGGTGCATCGCTGCCTCAAGGATGGTGGAAGAAGAGGCCAAGGCACCGGGTAGAAATTTCTGGCCGCACAGCCAGGGCCGCGAATGGCTTTCAAAGGAACCCTCCAATGCCCCATTTCAGGTGAAAAAGCCACGCTCCCCCCTTCCCCTCCCTCCCCGAATACCGACACGCATGGTTGACAGTCCCAGACCGCTTGCGGAGGACAAGGCAGGAAAAATGCACGCAGCCCCCTCCTCGGGAGGCGTTCTGACCAGTGAGCAGACGGAAGGCAAAGCGAACGCAGACTTACTGGTTTCACAGAGGAGAGCAAGGCCCAAGAAGGGAATAGAGTAGCTGGGAAACGAGGCACCTATTTATACTGAGCCTGATGGCCCCGGGGGAGCTGAAGTGGCAAAAACACAAAGCGCCTTCAGAAAGGGTAATTTTGGCTTCCCAAGCTCTGCTGGTAGATGAAAGACATTCCTCCTTCACCCAGAATGCTTAGCTCCCTTGTCATGCTGCGTAAGGCTGAAGCGATCTGGTTGATAGCAGTTGTGTTTCTTCCTCAGGCCGATGCTCGTGAGAGGTCTCGTTGCCATTGCTGGAGAAGACTTGCAGAAGAATCAGGCCGTGCGCAGGCGCTGTACATATTCTCCCCTTCCCGAAGCTCATGGTCCCCGCTTGGTAGGACTTTGCGCGTGGAGCACTGCAGAAGGGAGCACACAAGCGTCTTGCACTGACGGGCTCAGCCTGACCCTGAGCAAGAGCGGTGCCGGCAGGCTACGGAGGAGCTCAGAGCACAGGCAAGCGTCTGCACAGGAGACTCAGATGCCCGGCTGAGAGTGGAGGGTGATGTTCAGCCCAGGCCCGCCGTGATCTGGAGAGAAACTTCATTGCGCGTATGCAGGGAGGGAGACAGCGAGAGTGCAGCTGGAGTGGGTCAGGCCGCTCCATGGCGAGTCTCTGCTCCCTCCCCTCCGGCCGTGATGACGCACACGCTGTCCTGACCTGCAAAGGCTTCCAGCTGTTTCCCTTATTCGGGCAAGGTCGCAGTGTTTTCTGTGGGCAGGGCACGGGCTGTGCCTTACCAAACTGGATTTTCTCATTGAATGCCTGAGGAGAGGCTGGAGCACCAGGAGGCCCTGGTGAAGGAGGGAGGCTGCTGAGTCATGCCTGGAAGTGGGCCACCACCAAGTGGGTCTGCTTCAGCATTCCCTTGCCAGACCACATCGGTATTGGCCCTTTCCCTAGTCGCTTGTTTTTCCGGCCGTGCACCCAGAGAACCTGGCTTCCTCTCTCTTGGCAAGGGTCAGAGAGGCGCAGGTAGTGCCTTTGAATTGCAAGGTGGCTCTAGCAGGCCACTTGTGACTGACCAGGAGGTGCTGAGCCACTGTAAGGAGCTTCTGCTCCACCTCGCTCTGAGTCATCCGTCCACACGCTGGCATCAGGGATACTGAGGGAAAAGAACTGAGACATGCTAAGGGCTCTAGGCACAACCTCACGTCCTCGTTCCTGCAGAAATGCAGCTTTTTGCACAGTGTTGTCACAGCCATTGGCATCTTGCCCGACCACTTGGCAGTGCCTTGAAATGCTGTCATGCTCCTCTTGGTGAAAGAGCAGTCAAAGGAGGACGGCAGCAACGGGCCCTGATGCCCGTACTCCCATCTCACTGAGAATGTTTAGGAAGGAAGATGGTTTGAGAGTAGTTGTCTTCTGTTCCCATGGTGGGTTGCTCTCCTTCCAAGCAAGTCTTCCCCCTGTATCAGTGTCAAACGCTTTGCTGAAGTCCGGCTAAACAACCTCCACAGCCTTTTCCTCACCCACCGTGCTGGCCTTCTAGGATAACTGGAAGGAGCTCAGCTTAGCGAAGCAGGAGCTGCCGTGCGTGGAAAGGGGTGCTGACTGGGTGTGATCATTGGGTTGTCCTCGACGTGCCGTGTGATGGCACTCGAGACAATGTGCTCCACGACCTTCCCTTGTAGCAAAGTCAGACGGAGAAGCCTGGAATTAATTCATCAGAGAGTCATAGAATCATAGAATCATTTGAGTTGGAAGGGACCTTGAAAGGTCATCTAGTCCAAGCCCACTGCAATCAACAGGGACATCCAAAGCTCGATGGGGTGCTCAGAGCCCCGTCCAGCCTCACCTTTATCTGACATTCTTTTACCGTCAGTAGTACATTTGTTCTCTCTCCTTATCTTCGTTGGGTAGGCTCTTCCACCTGCTTCTTTGTGCCAGTTGGGTGGCCGATCACATAGTCCTGTCACAAGTTCTGCCACGTTGGCCTTTTGCCTGACTCCTGCGCAGCGACGCTTGGCCCCTTTCATCACGACAACTAAGTTGCATCCAGTCAAGCCCTTCTGTAACACAGAGGGCTCCCTGGCCTCCTCTCCTTCCCTGCCTGTGTCTGCACTCCGGTCACGAAAGCCATCCCATCACGTCTCGCTGAGGCCTACGATCTCGTAGTCCTGAGCCTGGGCTAAAAATTCCCATTCCCCCCTGCTTATTTCTTCTGACCCGTGCATTTGTAGCGAGGCATTTAAGTTGGTCCCTTAATGAAATGGAGTTGTGTCGCAGCCCAGCGATAGTTGCGGACGTCCATCTCAACACCAAAACCCACTGTTTTAAAGCCAGGGTGGCCAAAGAATGGGAAGGATGGCCCCGAGAAGTTGTGGAGCTGTCATCCTTTGAGATACTGAAACCTGACTGGACTACGTCCCCACCCACCAGCTCAAGTTGATCTTGCTTCAGCAGGTGCCTCGGACTGACGAGTCTCAAGAGGTCCCTTCAAACCTCCACGGTTCTGCTACTCTGTGTTACTTCTTTTACTCTTTCTGCACCGCTTGGTTGATTTTTCTCCTGCACAACACACACACAGAGGAACACAAAGCAAAACAAAACAAAACAAAAAAACGGAGCAATCCAGAGGCCGTGGAGCTGGGAGCAGAAGCACTTTCATGCTGATCTCTCCCAGGCACCGTTCCTGTTCCAGCCACGCTCTTTCCTTCTCAACCGTAGGCTTGTGACTGTCCTGGGAAGAGCTGGATCACGAAGTTACTCAGCTTCGCCTGCGAAAGAGAATTTGGTCCTTTCCAATTAGCTTTGTCAAGCTCAGGCGTCTCTTCCTTGGTCCAATTCTCCTCTTTGTGAAGGAGACGCTAAACAGACTCAGTGTCTTTCTCCCTCCCAAAATGGAGTGCGGGAGATAGCCTGTTTCACGCCTCCCGGCTTTCCGTGTGTGTCACGGGACAGCTGGCGTGGGCCCTTGTGGGGAAGGAGTTGGAAAGCTGACTGTCTTGTGAATGGGTGATATTCCTTGAGTTGACTTTCTGGCTTGTTAGAAGAACGTTTCCTACCCGAGTAGCCTGAGCCAGCATCGGTTCTTACTAACCCAGGAGGTTCTGATGTCCCTGCAGCAGTTAAAGCAGCCCAGGAACATTTCACAGAAAATGCGCTCTCCCTTCACACTTTGCTGCGTGGCTCCTGAGTGATGCCAGTGAGCAATGATTGTCCTTCCCAGACAGCTCTCAGCATGAAATGATCTTGTGTCCCGTGCGAGGAGTGGAAGACACAGCACTATCCAAGCCCAGGACTACAGAGTCCCCCAGAGCGTTGCCAGGGGACAAAGCCTGTTGCATACTGGGCTGTCGCGGGTTGGGGAAGGAGGAAGAATGAGAGGAGACTCGTTTCCAAAGCGGATGCTCAATGTCTTTAATGAGAAAAGGAGAGGAACATGCAATGAAGCTGAGAGCTTCAGCAATGCCCTTTGGACATTCTGTAAAGCTCAGTGCTAGCAGAAGACCACGGATAGTAAGCAGGGGAAAGAGGGCGGGCGATGAGGAGGAGAAGTTGGTGGGAACTCGGCTCCTCTGCAGACCGTGGCCGTGCCCTCAGGGCTGGCTCCGGGGCTGCCTTCAAGGCCCGTGGTGCTCATGCACAGGCAGGTGATCCACGGGCTTTAGCAGAAGAGATTGCCACGTCCCAGAGTGCCACAGAGCCCACGGCCCAGCCCTGACCACCCAAAGCCCCCCAGGCCCAGGGAGCCCCCAGCACCGATGGGCACGCTGCCAGCGCTGAGAGAGCTCCCCACGGCAGCGGACGCTGTGGATCCCACGGCTGTGCTCTGAGGGAAGGAGCTGAGGATTGGGCCCGGCAGCGTCACCACGACTGGTGGGGGCTGGATCGCAACGCTGGAGTCGGCACAACGAAGAACACACGGCTCGTTGCAGCTGTTGGCAAGCGGGGCTGGGCCGCAGGCGGCTGTCTGGCACGGGCTGTAGCACGACATGTCTGGCGGAGGAGGGGGTGACTCTGCAAGATGGAGGCGAGAGAGAGCTGAGGGCTCGAGCTGTCTCTCAGCACGCTCTGGTGTCACGAGCCAAGAGTCGAAGGCCCTGCCGTGGCTGCTGAGGGGCTGTTTGTGAGTATTTGGGTAGGCTTGGGGTGGGTATCTGTGGGTGGTTTAGGGATGATGCCAGAGAGGGAAGCTCCTCCTGTCCAAGTGAAGCTCCTGTCCAGCCTGTCTTGTCCCTCCCCCAGCGTGCCCAGTGCAGGCCCTCGCCAAGCCGCGCTTGGTGTCCAGACCGCAAGGACGTTTCCCTCACAACCCTCAACCATCATTCCAGTCGGCCTTGAGGGCCGGCCTGGAATGTTCAGCGGTGAGATGAGATGAGGCTCCTCATCTCAGCACATCCTGAGGTAGGTATGATGAAGAGGATGCCAACTCTTTCAGGGGGGGATGAGTTTATCCTTGCTGCTATTGCCTCAGTGGGGGAAAGAAAGATGTTCTAGGGTACAACAGAAAAGCATCACTCTCAGCATCAATCTGTGGAGGTCCTGCTCGTGAGCCCTTCTTCCCTGCTGGTGGTTACTTATTCTTCCAGAGGCAAGACCTCAACTTGTTCCCTCAACGGCTTTTCCCTCTAAAAAGAGCTCTCCTTCTCCTCCGACAGCTCTGCCCTTCTGTCCCCCTCTCTCCCCCTGCTTCTTTCGGAAGGAGACAAGTGCAAGCAAAGCGCAGCAAGGCTACTGAAGACAGAAGCCACGTCGGACTAAGACGTCTCCGGTGGGACTAGCTGTCGTGAGGGACTTCCAAGCCGTGCTACTAATGCAAAAGGTGCATCGCTGCCTCAAGGATGGTGGAAGAAGAGGCCAAGGCACCGGGTAGAAATTTCTGGCCGCACAGCCAGGGCCGCGAATGGCTTTCAAAGGAACCCTCCAATGCCCCATTTCAGGTGAAAAAGCCACGCTCCCCCCTTCCCCTCCCTCCCCGAATACCGACACGCATGGTTGACAGTCCCAGACCGCTTGCGGAGGACAAGGCAGGAAAAATGCACGCAGCCCCCTCCTCGGGAGGCGTTCTGACCAGTGAGCAGACGGAAGGCAAAGCGAACGCAGACTTACTGGTTTCACAGAGGAGAGCAAGGCCCAAGAAGGGAATAGAGTAGCTGGGAAACGAGGCACCTATTTATACTGAGCCTGATGGCCCCGGGGGAGCTGAAGTGGCAAAAACACAAAGCGCCTTCAGAAAGGGTAATTTTGGCTTCCCAAGCTCTGCTGGTAGATGAAAGACATTCCTCCTTCACCCAGAATGCTTAGCTCCCTTGTCATGCTGCGTAAGGCTGAAGCGATCTGGTTGATAGCAGTTGTGTTTCTTCCTCAGGCCGATGCTCGTGAGAGGTCTCGTTGCCATTGCTGGAGAAGACTTGCAGAAGAATCAGGCCGTGCGCAGGCGCTGTACATATTCTCCCCTTCCCGAAGCTCATGGTCCCCGCTTGGTAGGACTTTGCGCGTGGAGCACTGCAGAAGGGAGCACACAAGCGTCTTGCACTGACGGGCTCAGCCTGACCCTGAGCAAGAGCGGTGCCGGCAGGCTACGGAGGAGCTCAGAGCACAGGCAAGCGTCTGCACAGGAGACTCAGATGCCCGGCTGAGAGTGGAGGGTGATGTTCAGCCCAGGCCCGCCGTGATCTGGAGAGAAACTTCATTGCGCGTATGCAGGGAGGGAGACAGCGAGAGTGCAGCTGGAGTGGGTCAGGCCGCTCCATGGCGAGTCTCTGCTCCCTCCCCTCCGGCCGTGATGACGCACACGCTGTCCTGACCTGCAAAGGCTTCCAGCTGTTTCCCTTATTCGGGCAAGGTCGCAGTGTTTTCTGTGGGCAGGGCACGGGCTGTGCCTTACCAAACTGGATTTTCTCATTGAATGCCTGAGGAGAGGCTGGAGCACCAGGAGGCCCTGGTGAAGGAGGGAGGCTGCTGAGTCATGCCTGGAAGTGGGCCACCACCAAGTGGGTCTGCTTCAGCATTCCCTTGCCAGACCACATTGGCCTTTGGCCCTTTCCCTAGTCGCTTGTTTTTCCGGCCGTGCACCCAGAGAACCTGGCTTCCTCTCTCTTGGCAAGGGTCAGAGAGGCGCAGGTAGTGCCTTTGAATTGCAAGGTGGCTCTAGCAGGCCACTTGTGACTGACCAGGAGGTGCTGAGCCACTGTAAGGAGCTTCTGCTCCACCTCGCTCTGAGTCATCCGTCCACACGCTGGCATCAGGGATACTGAGGGAAAAGAACTGAGACATGCTAAGGGCTCTAGGCACAACCTCACGTCCTCGTTCCTGCAGAAATGCAGCTTTTTGCACAGTGTTGTCACAGCCATTGGCATCTTGCCCGACCACTTGGCAGTGCCTTGAAATGCTGTCATGCTCCTCTTGGTGAAAGAGCAGTCAAAGGAGGACGGCAGCAACGGGCCCTGATGCCCGTACTCCCATCTCACTGAGAATGTTTAGGAAGGAAGATGGTTTGAGAGTAGTTGACTTCTGTTCCCATGGTGGGTTGCTCTCCTTCCAAGCAAGTCTTCCCCCTGTATCAGTGTCAAACGCTTTGCTGAAGTCCGGCTAAACAACCTCCACAGCCTTTTCCTCACCCACCGTGCTGGCCTTCTAGGATAACTGGAAGGAGCTCAGCTTAGCGAAGCAGGAGCTGCCGTGCGTGGAAAGGGGTGCTGACTGGGTGTGATCATTGGGTTGTCCTCGACGTGCCGTGTGATGGCACTCGAGACAATGTGCTCCACGACCTTCCCTTGTAGCAAAGTCAGACGGAGAAGCCTGGAATTAATTCATCAGAGAGTCATAGAATCATAGAATCATTTGAGTTGGAAGGGACCTTGAAAGGTCATCTAGTCCAAGCCCACTGCAATCAACAGGGACATCCAAAGCTCGATGGGGTGCTCAGAGCCCCGTCCAGCCTCACCTTTATCTGACATTCTTTTACCGTCAGTAGTACATTTGTTCTCTCTCCTTATCTTCGTTGGGTAGGCTCTTCCACCTGCTTCTTTGTGCCAGTTGGGTGGCCGATCACATAGTCCTGTCACAAGTTCTGCCACGTTGGCCTTTTGCCTGACTCCTGCGCAGCGACGCTTGGCCCCTTTCATCACGACAACTAAGTTGCATCCAGTCAAGCCCTTCTGTAACACAGAGGGCTCCCTGGCCTCCTCTCCTTCCCTGCCTGTGTCTGCACTCCGGTCACGAAAGCCATCCCATCACGTCTCGCTGAGGCCTACGATCTCGTAGTCCTGAGCCTGGGCTAAAAATTCCCATTCCCCCCTGCTTATTTCTTCTGACCCGTGCATTTGTAGCGAGGCATTTAAGTTGGTCCCTTAATGAAATGGAGTTGTGTCGCAGCCCAGCGATAGTTGCGGACGTCCATCTCAACACCAAAACCCACTGTTTTAAAGCCAGGGTGGCCAAAGAATGGGAAGGATGGCCCCGAGAAGTTGTGGAGCTGTCATCCTTTGAGATACTGAAACCTGACTGGACTACGTCCCCACCCACCAGCTCAAGTTGATCTTGCTTCAGCAGGTGCCTCGGACTGACGAGTCTCAAGAGGTCCCTTCAAACCTCCACGGTTCTGCTACTCTGTGTTACTTCTTTTACTCTTTCTGCACCGCTTGGTTGATTTTTCTCCTGCACAACACACACACAGAGGAACACAAAACAAAACAAAACAAAACAAAAAAACGGAGCAATCCAGAGGCCGTGGAGCTGGGAGCAGAAGCACTTTCATGCTGATCTCTCCCAGGCACCGTTCCT
The DNA here is from genome assembly GCA_037305975.1 of Chrysolophus pictus. Taxonomy (NCBI): domain Eukaryota; kingdom Metazoa; phylum Chordata; class Aves; order Galliformes; family Phasianidae; genus Chrysolophus; species Chrysolophus pictus. Next base: position 35,510,658 of record CM074581.1, on the reverse strand, counting down.
GTTCCAGCCACGCTCTTTCCTTCTCAACCGTAGGCTTGTGACTGTCCTGGGAAGAGCTGGATCACGAAGTTACTCAGCTTCGCCTGCGAAAGAGAATTTGGTCCTTTCCAATTAGCTTTGTCAAGCTCAGGCGTCTCTTCCTTGGTCCAATTCTCCTCTTTGTGAAGGAGACGCTAAACAGACTCAGTGTCTTTCTCCCTCCCAAAATGGAGTGCGGGAGATAGCCTGTTTCACGCCTCCCGGCTTTCCGTGTGTGTCACGGGACAGCTGGCGTGGGCCCTTGTGGGGAAGGAGTTGGAAAGCTGACTGTCTTGTGAATGGGTGATATTCCTTGAGTTGACTTTCTGGCTTGTTAGAAGAACGTTTCCTACCCGAGTAGCCTGAGCCAGCATCGGTTCTTACTAACCCAGGAGGTTCTGATGTCCCTGCAGCAGTTAAAGCAGCCCAGGAACATTTCACAGAAAATGCGCTCTCCCTTCACACTTTGCTGCGTGGCTCCTGAGTGATGCCAGTGAGCAATGATTGTCCTTCCCAGACAGCTCTCAGCATGAAATGATCTTGTGTCCCGTGCGAGGAGTGGAAGACACAGCACTATCCAAGCCCAGAACTACAGAGTCCCCCAGAGCGTTGCCAGGGGACAAAGCCTGTTGCATACTGGGCTGTCGGGGGTTGGGGAAGGAGGAAGAATGAGAGGAGACTCGTTTCCAAAGCGGATGCTCAATGTCTTTAATGAGAAAAGGAGAGGAACATGCAATGAAGCTGAGAGCTTCAGCAATGCCCTTTGGACATTCTGTAAAGCTCAGTGCTAGCAGAAGACCACGGATAGTAAGCAGGGGAAAGAGGGCGGGCGATGAGGAGGAGAAGTTGGTGGGAACTCGGCTCCTCTGCAGACCGTGGCCGTGCCCTCAGGGCTGGCTCCGGGGCTGCCTTCAAGGCCCGTGGTGCTCATGCACAGGCAGGTGATCCACGGGCTTTAGCAGAAGAGATTGCCACGTCCCAGAGTGCCACAGAGCCCACGGCCCAGCCCTGACCACCCAAAGCCCCCCAGGCCCAGGGAGCCCCCAGCACCGATGGGCACGCTGCCAGCGCTGAGAGAGCTCCCCACGGCAGCGGACGCTGTGGATCCCACGGCTGTGCTCTGAGGGAAGGAGCTGAGGATTGGGCCCGGCAGCGTCACCACGACTGGTGGGGGCTGGATCGCAACGCTGGAGTCGGCACAACGAAGAACACACGGCTCGTTGCAGCTGTTGGCAAGCGGGGCTGGGCCGCAGGCGGCTGTCTGGCACGGGCTGTAGCACGACATGTCTGGCGGAGGAGGGGGTGACTCTGCAAGATGGAGGCGAGAGAGAGCTGAGGGCTCGAGCTGTCTCTCAGCACGCTCTGGTGTCACGAGCCAAGAGTCGAAGGCCCTGCCGTGGCTGCTGAGGGGCTGTTTGTGAGTATTTGGGTAGGCTTGGGGTGGGTATCTGTGGGTGGTTTAGGGATGATGCCAGAGAGGGAAGCTCCTCCTGTCCAAGTGAAGCTCCTGTCCAGCCTGTCTTGTCCCTCCCCCAGCGTGCCCAGTGCAGGCCCTCGCCAAGCCGCGCTTGGTGTCCAGACCGCAAGGACGTTTCCCTCACAACCCTCAACCATCATTCCAGTCGGCCTTGAGGGCCGGCCTGGAATGTTCAGCGGTGAGATGAGATGAGGCTCCTCATCTCAGCACATCCTGAGGTAGGTATGATGAAGAGGATGCCAACTCTTTCAGGGGGGGATGAGTTTATCCTTGCTGCTATTGCCTCAGTGGGGGAAAGAAAGATGTTCTAGGGTACAACAGAAAAGCATCACTCTCAGCATCAATCTGTGGAGGTCCTGCTCGTGAGCCCTTCTTCCCTGCTGGTGGTTACTTATTCTTCCAGAGGCAAGACCTCAACTTGTTCCCTCAACGGCTTTTCCCTCTAAAAAGAGCTCTCCTTCTCCTCCGACAGCTCTGCCCTTCTGTCCCCCTCTCTCCCCCTGCTTCTTTCGGAAGGAGACAAGTGCAAGCAAAGCGCAGCAAGGCTACTGAAGACAGAAGCCACGTCGGACTAAGACGTCTCCGGTGGGACTAGCTGTCGTGAGGGACTTCCAAGCCGTGCTACTAATGCAAAAGGTGCATCGCTGCCTCAAGGATGGTGGAAGAAGAGGCCAAGGCACCGGGTAGAAATTTCTGGCCGCACAGCCAGGGCCGCGAATGGCTTTCAAAGGAACCCTCCAATGCCCCATTTCAGGTGAAAAAGCCACGCTCCCCCCTTCCCCTCCCTCCCCGAATACCGACACGCATGGTTGACAGTCCCAGACCGCTTGCGGAGGACAAGGCAGGAAAAATGCACGCAGCCCCCTCCTCGGGAGGCGTTCTGACCAGTGAGCAGACGGAAGGCAAAGCGAACGCAGACTTACTGGTTTCACAGAGGAGAGCAAGGCCCAAGAAGGGAATAGAGTAGCTGGGAAACGAGGCACCTATTTATACTGAGCCTGATGGCCCCGGGGGAGCTGAAGTGGCAAAAACACAAAGCGCCTTCAGAAAGGGTAATTTTGGCTTCCCAAGCTCTGCTGGTAGATGAAAGACATTCCTCCTTCACCCAGAATGCTTAGCTCCCTTGTCATGCTGCGTAAGGCTGAAGCGATCTGGTTGATAGCAGTTGTGTTTCTTCCTCAGGCCGATGCTCGTGAGAGGTCTCGTTGCCATTGCTGGAGAAGACTTGCAGAAGAATCAGGCCGTGCGCAGGCGCTGTACATATTCTCCCCTTCCCGAAGCTCATGGCCCCCGCTTGGTAGGACTTTGCGCGTGGAGCACTGCAGAAGGGAGCACACAAGCGTCTTGCACTGACGGGCTCAGCCTGACCCTGAGCAAGAGCGGTGCCGGCAGGCTACGGAGGAGCTCAGAGCACAGGCAAGCGTCTGCACAGGAGACTCAGATGCCCGGCTGAGAGTGGAGGGTGATGTTCAGCCCAGGCCCGCCGTGATCTGGAGAGAAACTTCATTGCGCGTATGCAGGGAGGGAGACAGCGAGAGTGCAGCTGGAGTGGGTCAGGCCGCTCCATGGCGAGTCTCTGCTCCCTCCCCTCCGGCCGTGATGACGCACACGCTGTCCTGACCTGCAAAGGCTTCCAGCTGTTTCCCTTATTCGGGCAAGGTCGCAGTGTTTTCTGTGGGCAGGGCACGGGCTGTGCCTTACCAAACTGGATTTTCTCATTGAATGCCTGAGGAGAGGCTGGAGCACCAGGAGGCCCTGGTGAAGGAGGGAGGCTGCTGAGTCATGCCTGGAAGTGGGCCACCACCAAGTGGGTCTGCTTCAGCATTCCCTTGCCAGACCACATCGGCCTTTGGCCCTTTCCCTAGTCGCTTGTTTTTCCGGCCGTGCACCCAGAGAACCTGGCTTCCTCTCTCTTGGCAAGGGTCAGAGAGGCGCAGGTAGTGCCTTTGAATTGCAAGGTGGCTCTAGCAGGCCACTTGTGACTGACCAGGAGGTGCTGAGCCACTGTAAGGAGCTTCTGCTCCACCTCGCTCTGAGTCATCCGTCCACACGCTGGCATCAGGGATACTGAGGGAAAAGAACTGAGACATGCTAAGGGCTCTAGGCACAACCTCACGTCCTCGTTCCTGCAGAAATGCAGCTTTTTGCACAGTGTTGTCACAGCCATTGGCATCTTGCCCGACCACTTGGCAGTGCCTTGAAATGCTGTCATGCTCCTCTTGGTGAAAGAGCAGTCAAAGGAGGACGGCAGCAACGGGCCCTGATGCCCGTACTCCCATCTCACTCAGAATGTTTAGGAAGGAAGATGGTTTGAGAGTAGTTGACTTCTGTTCCCATGGTGGGTTGCTCTCCTTCCAAGCAAGTCTTCCCCCTGTATCAGTGTCAAACGCTTTGCTGAAGTCCGGCTAAACAACCTCCACAGCCTTTTCCTCACCCACCGTGCTGGCCTTCTAGGATAACTGGAAGGAGCTCAGCTTAGCGAAGCAGGAGCTGCCGTGCGTGGAAAGGGGTGCTGACTGGGTGTGATCATTGGGTTGTCCTCGACGTGCCGTGTGATGGCACTCGAGACAATGTGCTCCACGACCTTCCCTTGTAGCAAAGTCAGACGGAGAAGCCTGGAATTAATTCATCAGGGAGTCATAGAATCATAGAATCATTTGAGTTGGAAGGGACCTTGAAAGGTCATCTAGTCCAAGCCCACTGCAATCAACAGGGACATCCAAAGCTCGATGGGGTGCTCAGAGCCCCGTCCAGCCTCACCTTTATCTGACATTCTTTTACCGTCAGTAGTACATTTGTTCTCTCTCCTTATCTTCGTTGGGTAGGCTCTTCCACCTGCTTCTTTGTGCCAGTTGGGTGGCCGATCACATAGTCCTGTCACAAGTTCTGCCACGTTGGCCTTTTGCCTGACTCCTGCGCAGCGACGCTTGGCCCCTTTCATCACGACAACTAAGTTGCATCCAGTCAAGCCCTTCTGTAACACAGAGGGCTCCCTGGCCTCCTCTCCTTCCCTGCCTGTGTCTGCACTCCGGTCACGAAAGCCATCCCATCACGTCTCGCTGAGGCCTACGATCTCGTAGTCCTGAGCCTGGGCTAAAAATTCCCATTCCCCCCTGCTTATTTCTTCTGACCCGTGCATTTGTAGCGAGGCATTTAAGTTGGTCCCTTAATGAAATGGAGTTGTGTCGCAGCCCAGCGATAGTTGCGGACGTCCATCTCAACACCAAAACCCACTGTTTTAAAGCCAGGGTGGCCAAAGAATGGGAAGGATGGCCCCGAGAAGTTGTGGAGCTGTCATCCTTTGAGATACTGAAACCTGACTGGACTACGTCCCCACCCACCAGCTCAAGTTGATCTTGCTTCAGCAGGTGCCTCGGACTGACGAGTCTCAAGAGGTCCCTTCAAACCTCCACGGTTCTGCTACTCTGTGTTACTTCTTTTACTCTTTCTGCACCGCTTGGTTGATTTTTCTCCTGCACAACACACACACAGAGGAACACAAAACAAAACAAAACAAAACAAAAAAACGGAGCAATCCAGAGGCCGTGGAGCTGGGAGCAGAAGCACTTTCATGCTGATCTCTCCCAGGCACCGTTCCTGTTCCAGCCACGCTCTTTCCTTCTCAACCGTAGGCTTGTGACTGTCCTGGGAAGAGCTGGATCACGAAGTTACTCAGCTTCGCCTGCGAAAGAGAATTTGGTCCTTTCCAATTAGCTTTGTCAAGCTCAGGCGTTTCTTCCTTGGTCCAATTCTCCTCTTTGTGAAGGAGACGCTAAACAGACTCAGTGTCTTTCTCCCTCCCAAAATGGAGTGCGGGAGATAGCCTGTTTCACGCCTCCCGGCTTTCCGTGTGTGTCACGGGACAGCTGGCGTGGGCCCTTGTGGGGAAGGAGTTGGAAAGCTGACTGTCTTGTGAATGGGTGATATTCCTTGAGTTGACTTTCTGGCTTGTTAGAAGAACGTTTCCTACCCGAGTAGCCTGAGCCAGCATCGGTTCTTACTAACCCAGGAGGTTCTGATGTCCCTGCAGCAGTTAAAGCAGCCCAGGAACATTTCACAGAAAATGCGCTCTCCCTTCACACTTTGCTGCGTGGCTCCTGAGTGATGCCAGTGAGCAATGATTGTCCTTCCCAGACAGCTCTCAGCATGAAATGATCTTGTGTCCCGTGCGAGGAGTGGAAGACACAGCACTATCCAAGCCCAGAACTACAGAGTCCCCCAGAGCGTTGCCAGGGGACAAAGCCTGTTGCATACTGGGCTGTCGGGGGTTGGGGAAGGAGGAAGAATGAGAGGAGACTCGTTTCCAAAGCGGATGCTCAATGTCTTTAATGAGAAAAGGAGAGGAACATGCAATGAAGCTGAGAGCTTCAGCAATGCCCTTTGGACATTCTGTAAAGCTCAGTGCTAGCAGAAGACCACGGATAGTAAGCAGGGGAAAGAGGGCGGGCGATGAGGAGGAGAAGTTGGTGGGAACTCGGCTCCTCTGCAGACCGTGGCCGTGCCCTCAGGGCTGGCTCCGGGGCTGCCTTCAAGGCCCGTGGTGCTCATGCACAGGCAGGTGATCCACGGGCTTTAGCAGAAGAGATTGCCACGTCCCAGAGTGCCACAGAGCCCACGGCCCAGCCCTGACCACCCAAAGCCCCCCAGGCCCAGGGAGCCCCCAGCACCGATGGGCACGCTGCCAGCGCTGAGAGAGCTCCCCACGGCAGCGGACGCTGTGGATCCCACGGCTGTGCTCTGAGGGAAGGAGCTGAGGATTGGGCCCGGCAGCGTCACCACGACTGGTGGGGGCTGGATCGCAACGCTGGAGTCGGCACAACGAAGAACACACGGCTCGTTGCAGCTGTTGGCAAGCGGGGCTGGGCCGCAGGCGGCTGTCTGGCACGGGCTGTAGCACGACATGTCTGGCGGAGGAGGGGGTGACTCTGCAAGATGGAGGCGAGAGAGAGCTGAGGGCTCGAGCTGTCTCTCAGCACGCTCTGGTGTCACGAGCCAAGAGTCGAAGGCCCTGCCGTGGCTGCTGAGGGGCTGTTTGTGAGTATTTGGGTAGGCTTGGGGTGGGTATCTGTGGGTGGTTTAGGGATGATGCCAGAGAGGGAAGCTCCTCCTGTCCAAGTGAAGCTCCTGTCCAGCCTGTCTTGTCCCTCCCCCAGCGTGCCCAGTGCAGGCCCTCGCCAAGCCGCGCTTGGTGTCCAGACCGCAAGGACGTTTCCCTCACAACCCTCAACCATCATTCCAGTCGGCCTTGAGGGCCGGCCTGGAATGTTCAGCGGTGAGATGAGATGAGGCTCCTCATCTCAGCACATCCTGAGGTAGGTATGATGAAGAGGATGCCAACTCTTTCAGGGGGGGATGAGTTTATCCTTGCTGCTATTGCCTCAGTGGGGGAAAGAAAGATGTTCTAGGGTACAACAGAAAAGCATCACTCTCAGCATCAATCTGTGGAGGTCCTGCTCGTGAGCCCTTCTTCCCTGCTGGTGGTTACTTATTCTTCCAGAGGCAAGACCTCAACTTGTTCCCTCAACGGCTTTTCCCTCTAAAAAGAGCTCTCCTTCTCCTCCGACAGCTCTGCCCTTCTGTCCCCCTCTCTCCCCCTGCTTCTTTCGGAAGGAGACAAGTGCAAGCAAAGCGCAGCAAGGCTACTGAAGACAGAAGCCACGTCGGACTAAGACGTCTCCGGTGGGACTAGCTGTCGTGAGGGACTTCCAAGCCGTGCTACTAATGCAAAAGGTGCATCGCTGCCTCAAGGATGGTGGAAGAAGAGGCCAAGGCACCGGGTAGAAATTTCTGGCCGCACAGCCAGGGCCGCGAATGGCTTTCAAAGGAACCCTCCAATGCCCCATTTCAGGTGAAAAAGCCACGCTCCCCCCTTCCCCTCCCTCCCCGAATACCGACACGCATGGTTGACAGTCCCAGACCGCTTGCGGCGGACAAGGCAGGAAAAATGCACGCAGCCCCCTCCTCGGGAGGCGTTCTGACCAGTGAGCAGACGGAAGGCAAAGCGAACGCAGACTTACTGGTTTCACAGAGGAGAGCAAGGCCCAAGAAGGGAATAGAGTAGCTGGGAAACGAGGCACCTATTTATACTGAGCCTGATGGCCCCGGGGGAGCTGAAGTGGCAAAAACACAAAGCGCCTTCAGAAAGGGTAATTTTGGCTTCCCAAGCTCTGCTGGTAGATGAAAGACATTCCTCCTTCACCCAGAATGCTTAGCTCCCTTGTCATGCTGCGTAAGGCTGAAGCGATCTGGTTGATAGCAGTTGTGTTTCTTCCTCAGGCCGATGCTCGTGAGAGGTCTCGTTGCCATTGCTGGAGAAGACTTGCAGAAGAATCAGGCCGTGCGCAGGCGCTGTACATATTCTCCCCTTCCCGAAGCTCATGGTCCCCGCTTGGTAGGACTTTGCGCGTGGAGCACTGCAGAAGGGAGCACACAAGCGTCTTGCACTGACGGGCTCAGCCTGACCCTGAGCAAGAGCGGTGCCGGCAGGCTACGGAGGAGCTCAGAGCACAGGCAAGCGTCTGCACAGGAGACTCAGATGCCCGGCTGAGAGTGGAGGGTGATGTTCAGCCCAGGCCCGCCGTGATCTGGAGAGAAACTTCATTGCGCGTATGCAGGGAGGGAGACAGCGAGAGTGCAGCTGGAGTGGGTCAGGCCGCTCCATGGCGAGTCTCTGCTCCCTCCCCTCCGGCCGTGATGACGCACACGCTGTCCTGACCTGCAAAGGCTTCCAGCTGTTTCCCTTATTCGGGCAAGGTCGCAGTGTTTTCTGTGGGCAGGGCACGGGCTGTGCCTTACCAAACTGGATTTTCTCATTGAATGCCTGAGGAGAGGCTGGAGCACCAGGAGGCCCTGGTGAAGGAGGGAGGCTGCTGAGTCATGCCTGGAAGTGGGCCACCACCAAGTGGATCTGCTTCAGCATTCCCTTGCCAGACCACATCGGCCTTTGGCCCTTTCCCTAGTCGCTTGTTTTTCCGGCCGTGCACCCAGAGAACCTGGCTTCCTCTCTCTTGGCAAGGGTCAGAGAGGCGCAGGTAGTGCCTTTGAATTGCAAGGTGGCTCTAGCAGGCCACTTGTGACTGACCAGGAGGTGCTGAGCCACTGTAAGGAGCTTCTGCTCCACCTCGCTCTGAGTCATCCGTCCACACGCTGGCATCAGGGATACTGAGGGAAAAGAACTGAGACATGCTAAGGGCTCTAGGCACAACCTCACGTCCTCGTTCCTGCAGAAATGCAGCTTTTTGCACAGTGTTGTCACAGCCATTGGCATCTTGCCCGACCACTTGGCAGTGCCTTGAAATGCTGTCATGCTCCTCTTGGTGAAAGAGCAGTCAAAGGAGGACGGCAGCAACGGGCCCTGATGCCCGTACTCCCATCTCACTCAGAATGTTTAGGAAGGAAGATGGTTTGAGAGTAGTTGTCTTCTGTTCCCATGGTGGGTTGCTCTCCTTCCAAGCAAGTCTTCCCCCTGTATCAGTGTCAAACGCTTTGCTGAAGTCCGGCTAAACAACCTCCACAGCCTTTTCCTCACCCACCGTGCTGGCCTTCTAGGATAACTGGAAGGAGCTCAGCTTAGCGAAGCAGGAGCTGCCGTGCGTGGAAAGGGGTGCTGACTGGGTGTGATCATTGGGTTGTCCTCGACGTGCCGTGTGATGGCACTCGAGACAATGTGCTCCACGACCTTCCCTTGTAGCAAAGTCAGACGGAGAAGCCTGGAATTAATTCATCAGGGAGTCATAGAATCATAGAATCATTTGAGTTGGAAGGGACCTTGAAAGGTCATCTAGTCCAAGCCCACTGCAATCAACAGGGACATCCAAAGCTCGATGGGGTGCTCAGAGCCCCGTCCAGCCTCACCTTTATCTGACATTCTTTTACCGTCAGTAGTACATTTGTTCTCTCTCCTTATCTTCGTTGGGTAGGCTCTTCCACCTGCTTCTTTGTGCCAGTTGGGTGGCCGATCACATAGTCCTGTCACAAGTTCTGCCACGTTGGCCTTTTGCCTGACTCCTGCGCAGCGACGCTTGGCCCCTTTCATCACGACAACTAAGTTGCATCCAGTCAAGCCCTTCTGTAACACAGAGGGCTCCCTGGCCTCCTCTCCTTCCCTGCCTGTGTCTGCACTCCGGTCACGAAAGCCATCCCATCACGTCTCGCTGAGGCCTACGATCTCGTAGTCCTGAGCCTGGGCTAAAAATTCCCATTCCCCCCTGCTTATTTCTTCTGACCCGTGCATTTGTAGCGAGGCATTTAAGTTGGTCCCTTAATGAAATGGAGTTGTGTCGCAGCCCAGCGATAGTTGCGGACGTCCATCTCAACACCAAAACCCACTGTTTTAAAGCCAGGGTGGCCAAAGAATGGGAAGGATGGCCCCGAGAAGTTGTGGAGCTGTCATCCTTTGAGATACTGAAACCTGACTGGACTACGTCCCCACCCACCAGCTCAAGTTGATCTTGCTTCAGCAGGTGCCTCGGACTGACGAGTCTCAAGAGGTCCCTTCAAACCTCCACGGTTCTGCTACTCTGTGTTACTTCTTTTACTCTTTCTGCACCGCTTGGTTGATTTTTCTCCTGCACAACACACACACAGAGGAACACAAAGCAAAACAAAACAAAACAAAAAAACGGAGCAATCCAGAGGCCGTGGAGCTGGGAGCAGAAGCACTTTCATGCTGATCTCTCCCAGGCACCGTTCCTGTTCCAGCCACGCTCTTTCCTTCTCAACCGTAGGCTTGTGACTGTCCTGGGAAGAGCTGGATCACGAAGTTACTCAGCTTCGCCTGCGAAAGAGAATTTGGTCCTTTCCAATTAGCTTTGTCAAGCTCAGGCGTTTCTTCCTTGGTCCAATTCTCCTCTTTGTGAAGGAGACGCTAAACAGACTCAGTGTCTTTCTCCCTCCCAAAATGGAGTGCGGGAGATAGCCTGTTTCACGCCTCCCGGCTTTCCGTGTGTGTCACGGGACAGCTGGCGTGGGCCCTTGTGGGGAAGGAGTTGGAAAGCTGACTGTCTTGTGAATGGGTGATATTCCTTGAGTTGACTTTCTGGCTTGTTAGAAGAACGTTTCCTACCCGAGTAGCCTGAGCCAGCATCGGTTCTTACTAACCCAGGAGGTTCTGATGTCCCTGCAGCAGTTAAAGCAGCCCAGGAACATTTCACAGAAAATGCGCTCTCCCTTCACACTTTGCTGCGTGGCTCCTGAGTGATGCCAGTGAGCAATGATTGTCCTTCCCAGACAGCTCTCAGCATGAAATGATCTTGTGTCCCGTGCGAGGAGTGGAAGACACAGCACTATCCAAGCCCAGAACTACAGAGTCCCCCAGAGCGTTGCCAGGGGACAAAGCCTGTTGCATACTGGGCTGTCGGGGGTTGGGGAAGGAGGAAGAATGAGAGGAGACTCGTTTCCAAAGCGGATGCTCAATGTCTTTAATGAGAAAAGGAGAGGAACATGCAATGAAGCTGAGAGCTTCAGCAATGCCCTTTGGACATTCTGTAAAGCTCAGTGCTAGCAGAAGACCACGGATAGTAAGCAGGGGAAAGAGGGCGGGCGATGAGGAGGAGAAGTTGGTGGGAACTCGGCTCCTCTGCAGACCGTGGCCGTGCCCTCAGGGCTGGCTCCGGGGCTGCCTTCAAGGCCCGTGGTGCTCATGCACAGGCAGGTGATCCACGGGCTTTAGCAGAAGAGATTGCCACGTCCCAGAGTGCCACAGAGCCCACGGCCCAGCCCTGACCACCCAAAGCCCCCCAGGCCCAGGGAGCCCCCAGCACCGATGGGCACGCTGCCAGCGCTGAGAGAGCTCCCCACGGCAGCGGACGCTGTGGATCCCACGGCTGTGCTCTGAGGGAAGGAGCTGAGGATTGGGCCCGGCAGCGTCACCACGACTGGTGGGGGCTGGATCGCAACGCTGGAGTCGGCACAACGAAGAACACACGGCTCGTTGCAGCTGTTGGCAAGCGGGGCTGGGCCGCAGGCGGCTGTCTGGCACGGGCTGTAGCACGACATGTCTGGCGGAGGAGGGGGTGACTCTGCAAGATGGAGGCGAGAGAGAGCTGAGGGCTCGAGCTGTCTCTCAGCACGCTCTGGTGTCACGAGCCAAGAGTCGAAGGCCCTGCCGTGGCTGCTGAGGGGCTGTTTGTGAGTATTTGGGTAGGCTTGGGGTGGGTATCTGTGGGTGGTTTAGGGATGATGCCAGAGAGGGAAGCTCCTCCTGTCCAAGTGAAGCTCCTGTCCAGCCTGTCTTGTCCCTCCCCCAGCGTGCCCAGTGCAGGCCCTCGCCAAGCCGCGCTTGGTGTCCAGACCGCAAGGACGTTTCCCTCACAACCCTCAACCATCATTCCAGTCGGCCTTGAGGGCCGGCCTGGAATGTTCAGCGGTGAGATGAGATGAGGCTCCTCATCTCAGCACATCCTGAGGTAGGTATGATGAAGAGGATGCCAACTCTTTCAGGGGGGGATGAGTTTATCCTTGCTGCTATTGCCTCAGTGGGGGAAAGAAAGATGTTCTAGGGTACAACAGAAAAGCATCACTCTCAGCATCAATCTGTGGAGGTCCTGCTCGTGAGCCCTTCTTCCCTGCTGGTGGTTACTTATTCTTCCAGAGGCAAGACCTCAACTTGTTCCCTCAACGGCTTTTCCCTCTAAAAAGAGCTCTCCTTCTCCTCCGACAGCTCTGCCCTTCTGTCCCCCTCTCTCCCCCTGCTTCTTTCGGAAGGAGACAAGTGCAAGCAAAGCGCAGCAAGGCTACTGAAGACAGAAGCCACGTCGGACTAAGACGTCTCCGGTGGGACTAGCTGTCGTGAGGGACTTCCAAGCCGTGCTACTAATGCAAAAGGTGCATCGCTGCCTCAAGGATGGTGGAAGAAGAGGCCAAGGCACCGGGTAGAAATTTCTGGCCGCACAGCCAGGGCCGCGAATGGCTTTCAAAGGAACCCTCCAATGCCCCATTTCAGGTGAAAAAGCCACGCTCCCCCCTTCCCCTCCCTCCCCGAATACCGACACGCATGGTTGACAGTCCCAGACCGCTTGCGGAGGACAAGGCAGGAAAAATGCACGCAGCCCCCTCCTCGGGAGGCGTTCTGACCAGTGAGCAGACGGAAGGCAAAGCGAACGCAGACTTACTGGTTTCACAGAGGAGAGCAAGGCCCAAGAAGGGAATAGAGTAGCTGGGAAACGAGGCACCTATTTATACTGAGCCTGATGGCCCCGGGGGAGCTGAAGTGGCAAAAACACAAAGCGCCTTCAGAAAGGGTAATTTTGGCTTCCCAAGCTCTGCTGGTAGATGAAAGACATTCCTCCTTCACCCAGAATGCTTAGCTCCCTTGTCATGCTGCGTAAGGCTGAAGCGATCTGGTTGATAGCAGTTGTGTTTCTTCCTCAGGCCGATGCTCGTGAGAGGTCTCGTTTCCATTGCTGGAGAAGACTTGCAGAAGAATCAGGCCGTGCGCAGGCGCTGTACATATTCTCCCCTTCCCGAAGCTCATGGCCCCCGCTTGGTAGGACTTTGCGCGTGGAGCACTGCAGAAGGGAGCACACAAGCGTCTTGCACTGACGGGCTCAGCCTGACCCTGAGCAAGAGCGGTGCCGGCAGGCTACGGAGGAGCTCAGAGCACAGGCAAGCGTCTGCACAGGAGACTCAGATGCCCGGCTGAGAGTGGAGGGTGATGTTCAGCCCAGGCCCGCCGTGATCTGGAGAGAAACTTCATTGCGCGTATGCAGGGAGGGAGACAGCGAGAGTGCAGCTGGAGTGGGTCAGGCCGCTCCATGGCGAGTCTCTGCTCCCTCCCCTCCGGCCGTGATGACGCACACGCTGTCCTGACCTGCAAAGGCTTCCAGCTGTTTCCCTTATTCGGGCAAGGTCGCAGTGTTTTCTGTGGGCAGGGCACGGGCTGTGCCTTACCAAACTGGATTTTCTCATTGAATGCCTGAGGAGAGGCTGGAGCACCAGGAGGCCCTGGTGAAGGAGGGAGGCTGCTGAGTCATGCCTGGAAGTGGGCCACCACCAAGTGGGTCTGCTTCAGCATTCCCTTGCCAGACCACATCGGTATTGGCCCTTTCCCTAGTCGCTTGTTTTTCCGGCCGTGCACCCAGAGAACCTGGCTTCCTCTCTCTTGGCAAGGGTCAGAGAGGCGCAGGTAGTGCCTTTGAATTGCAAGGTGGCTCTAGCAGGCCACTTGTGACTGACCAGGAGGTGCTGAGCCACTGTAAGGAGCTTCTGCTCCACCTCGCTCTGAGTCATCCGTCCACACGCTGGCATCAGGGATACTGAGGGAAAAGAACTGAGACATGCTAAGGGCTCTAGGCACAACCTCACGTCCTCGTTCCTGCAGAAATGCAGCTTTTTGCACAGTGTTGTCACAGCCATTGGCATCTTGCCCGACCACTTGGCAGTGCCTTGAAATGCTGTCATGCTCCTCTTGGTGAAAGAGCAGTCAAAGGAGGACGGCAGCAACGGGCCCTGATGCCCGTACTCCCATCTCACTGAGAATGTTTAGGAAGGAAGATGGTTTGAGAGTAGTTGTCTTCTGTTCCCATGGTGGGTTGCTCTCCTTCCAAGCAAGTCTTCCCCCTGTATCAGTGTCAAACGCTTTGCTGAAGTCCGGCTAAACAACCTCCACAGCCTTTTCCTCACCCACCGTGCTGGCCTTCTAGGATAACTGGAAGGAGCTCAGCTTAGCGAAGCAGGAGCTGCCGTGCGTGGAAAGGGGTGCTGACTGGGTGTGATCATTGGGTTGTCCTCGACGTGCCGTGTGATGGCACTCGAGACAATGTGCTCCACGACCTTCCCTTGTAGCAAAGTCAGACGGAGAAGCCTGGAATTAATTCATCAGAGAGTCATAGAATCATAGAATCATTTGAGTTGGAAGGGACCTTGAAAGGTCATCTAGTCCAAGCCCACTGCAATCAACAGGGACATCCAAAGCTCGATGGGGTGCTCAGAGCCCCGTCCAGCCTCACCTTTATCTGACATTCTTTTACCGTCAGTAGTACATTTGTTCTCTCTCCTTATCTTCGTTGGGTAGGCTCTTCCACCTGCTTCTTTGTGCCAGTTGGGTGGCCGATCACATAGTCCTGTCACAAGTTCTGCCACGTTGGCCTTTTGCCTGACTCCTGCACAGCGACGCTTGGCCCCTTTCATCACGACAACTAAGTTGCATCCAGTCAAGCCCTTCTGTAACACAGAGGGCTCCCTGGCCTCCTCTCCTTCCCTGCCTGTGTCTGCACTCCGGTCACGAAAGCCATCCCATCACGTCTCGCTGAGGCCTACGATCTCGTAGTCCTGAGCCTGGGCTAAAAATTCCCATTCCCCCCTGCTTATTTCTTCTGACCCGTGCATTTGTAGCGAGGCATTTAAGTTGGTCCCTTAATGAAATGGAGTTGTGTCGCAGCCCAGCGATAGTTGCGGACGTCCATCTCAACACCAAAACCCACTGTTTTAAAGCCAGGGTGGCCAAAGAATGGGAAGGATGGCCCCGAGAAGTTGTGGAGCTGTCATCCTTTGAGATACTGAAACCTGACTGGACTACGTCCCCACCCACCAGCTCAAGTTGATCTTGCTTCAGCAGGTGCCTCGGACTGACGAGTCTCAAGAGGTCCCTTCAAACCTCCACGGTTCTGCTACTCTGTGTTACTTCTTTTACTCTTTCTGCACCGCTTGGTTGATTTTTCTCCTGCACAACACACACACAGAGGAACACAAAGCAAAACAAAACAAAACAAAAAAACGGAGCAATCCAGAGGCCGTGGAGCTGGGAGCAGAAGCACTTTCATGCTGATCTCTCCCAGGCACCGTTCCTGTTCCAGCCACGCTCTTTCCTTCTCAACCGTAGGCTTGTGACTGTCCTGGGAAGAGCTGGATCACGAAGTTACTCAGCTTCGCCTGCGAAAGAGAATTTGGTCCTTTCCAATTAGCTTTGTCAAGCTCAGGCGTCTCTTCCTTGGTCCAATTCTCCTCTTTGTGAAGGAGACGCTAAACAGACTCAGTGTCTTTCTCCCTCCCAAAATGGAGTGCGGGAGATAGCCTGTTTCACGCCTCCCGGCTTTCCGTGTGTGTCACGGGACAGCTGGCGTGGGCCCTTGTGGGGAAGGAGTTGGAAAGCTGACTGTCTTGTGAATGGGTGATATTCCTTGAGTTGACTTTCTGGCTTGTTAGAAGAACGTTTCCTACCCGAGTAGCCTGAGCCAGCATCGGTTCTTACTAACCCAGGAGGTTCTGATGTCCCTGCAGCAGTTAAAGCAGCCCAGGAACATTTCACAGAAAATGCGCTCTCCCTTCACACTTTGCTGCGTGGCTCCTGAGTGATGCCAGTGAGCAATGATTGTCCTTCCCAGACAGCTCTCAGCATGAAATGATCTTGTGTCCCGTGCGAGGAGTGGAAGACACAGCACTATCCAAGCCCAGGACTACAGAGTCCCCCAGAGCGTTGCCAGGGGACAAAGCCTGTTGCATACTGGGCTGTCGCGGGTTGGGGAAGGAGGAAGAATGAGAGGAGACTCGTTTCCAAAGCGGATGCTCAATGTCTTTAATGAGAAAAGGAGAGGAACATGCAATGAAGCTGAGAGCTTCAGCAATGCCCTTTGGACATTCTGTAAAGCTCAGTGCTAGCAGAAGACCACGGATAGTAAGCAGGGGAAAGAGGGCGGGCGATGAGGAGGAGAAGTTGGTGGGAACTCGGCTCCTCTGCAGACCGTGGCCGTGCCCTCAGGGCTGGCTCCGGGGCTGCCTTCAAGGCCCGTGGTGCTCATGCACAGGCAGGTGATCCACGGGCTTTAGCAGAAGAGATTGCCACGTCCCAGAGTGCCACAGAGCCCACGGCCCAGCCCTGACCACCCAAAGCCCCCCAGGCCCAGGGAGCCCCCAGCACCGATGGGCACGCTGCCAGCGCTGAGAGAGCTCCCCACGGCAGCGGACGCTGTGGATCCCACGGCTGTGCTCTGAGGGAAGGAGCTGAGGATTGGGCCCGGCAGCGTCACCACGACTGGTGGGGGCTGGATCGCAACGCTGGAGTCGGCACAACGAAGAACACACGGCTCGTTGCAGCTGTTGGCAAGCGGGGCTGGGCCGCAGGCGGCTGTCTGGCACGGGCTGTAGCACGACATGTCTGGCGGAGGAGGGGGTGACTCTGCAAGATGGAGGCGAGAGAGAGCTGAGGGCTCGAGCTGTCTCTCAGCACGCTCTGGTGTCACGAGCCAAGAGTCGAAGGCCCTGCCGTGGCTGCTGAGGGGCTGTTTGTGAGTATTTGGGTAGGCTTGGGGTGGGTATCTGTGGGTGGTTTAGGGATGATGCCAGAGAGGGAAGCTCCTCCTGTCCAAGTGAAGCTCCTGTCCAGCCTGTCTTGTCCCTCCCCCAGCATGCCCAGTGCAGGCCCTCGCCAAGCCGCGCTTGGTGTCCAGACCGCAAGGACGTTTCCCTCACAACCCTCAACCATCATTCCAGTCGGCCTTGAGGGCCGGCCTGGAATGTTCAGCGGTGAGATGAGATGAGGCTCCTCATCTCAGCACATCCTGAGGTAGGTATGATGAAGAGGATGCCAACTCTTTCAGGGGGGGATGAGTTTATCCTTGCTGCTATTGCCTCAGTGGGGGAAAGAAAGATGTTCTAGGGTACAACAGAAAAGCATCACTCTCAGCATCAATCTGTGGAGGTCCTGCTCGTGAGCCCTTCTTCCCTGCTGGTGGTTACTTATTCTTCCAGAGGCAAGACCTCAACTTGTTCCCTCACGGCTTTTCCCTCTAAAAAGAGCTCTCCTTCTCCTCCGACAGCTCTGCCCTTCTGTCCCCCTCTCTCCCCCTGCTTCTTTCGGAAGGAGACAAGTGCAAGCAAAGCGCAGCAAGGCTACTGAAGACAGAAGCCACGTCGGACTAAGACGTCTCCGGTGGGACTAGCTGTCGTGAGGGACTTCCAAGCCGTGCTACTAATGCAAAAGGTGCATCGCTGCCTCAAGGATGGTGGAAGAAGAGGCCAAGGCACCGGGTAGAAATTTCTGGCCGCACAGCCAGGGCCGCGAATGGCTTTCAAAGGAACCCTCCAATGCCCCATTTCAGGTGAAAAAGCCACGCTCCCCCCTTCCCCTCCCTCCCCGAATACCGACACGCATGGTTGACAGTCCCAGACCGCTTGCGGCGGACAAGGCAGGAAAAATGCACGCAGCCCCCTCCTCGGGAGGCGTTCTGACCAGTGAGCAGACGGAAGGCAAAGCGAACGCAGACTTTCTGGTTTCACAGAGGAGAGCAAGGCCCAAGAAGGGAATAGAGTAGCTGGGAAACGAGGCACCTATTTATACTGAGCCTGATGGCCCCGGGGGAGCTGAAGTGGCAAAAACACAAAGCGCCTTCAGAAAGGGTAATTTTGGCTTCCCAAGCTCTGCTGGTAGATGAAAGACATTCCTCCTTCACCCAGAATGCTTAGCTCCCTTGCCATGCTGCGTAAGGCTGAAGCGATCTGGTTGATAGCAGTTGTGTTTCTTCCTTAGGCCGATGCTCGTGAGAGGTCTCGTTGCCATTGCTGGAGAAGACTTGCAGAAGAATCAGGCCGTGCGCAGGCGCTGTACATATTCTCCCCTTCCCGAAGCTCATGGCCCCCGCTTGGTAGGACTTTGCGCGTGGAGCACTGCAGAAGGGAGCACACAAGCGTCTTGCACTGACGGGCTCAGCCTGACCCTGAGCAAGAGCGGTGCCGGCAGGCTACGGAGGAGCTCAGAGCACAGGCAAGCGTCTGCACAGGAGACTCAGATGCCCGGCTGAGAGTGGAGGGTGATGTTCAGCCCAGGCCCGCCGTGATCTGGAGAGAAACTTCATTGCGCGTATGCAGGGAGGGAGACAGCGAGAGTGCAGCTGGAGTGGGTCAGGCCGCTCCATGGCGAGTCTCTGCTCCCTCCCCTCCGGCCGTGATGACGCACACGCTGTCCTGACCTGCAAAGGCTTCCAGCTGTTTCCCTTATTCGGGCAAGGTCGCAGTGTTTTCTGTGGGCAGGGCACGGGCTGTGCCTTACCAAACTGGATTTTCTCATTGAATGCCTGAGGAGAGGCTGGAGCACCAGGAGGCCCTGGTGAAGGAGGGAGGCTGCTGAGTCATGCCTGGAAGTGGGCCACCACCAAGTGGATCTGCTTCAGCATTCCCTTGCCAGACCACATCGGCCTTTGGCCCTTTCCCTAGTCGCTTGTTTTTCCGGCCGTGCACCCAGAGAACCTGGCTTCCTCTCTCTTGGCAAGGGTCAGAGAGGCGCAGGTAGTGCCTTTGAATTGCAAGGTGGCTCTAGCAGGCCACTTGTGACTGACCAGGAGGTGCTGAGCCACTGTAAGGAGCTTCTGCTCCACCTCGCTCTGAGTCATCCGTCCACACGCTGGCATCAGGGATACTGAGGGAAAAGAACTGAGACATGCTAAGGGCTCTAGGCACAACCTCACGTCCTCGTTCCTGCAGAAATGCAGCTTTTTGCACAGTGTTGTCACAGCCATTGGCATCTTGCCCGACCACTTGGCAGTGCCTTGAAATGCTGTCATGCTCCTCTTGGTGAAAGAGCAGTCAAAGGAGGACGGCAGCAACGGGCCCTGATGCCCGTACTCCCATCTCACTCAGAATGTTTAGGAAGGAAGATGGTTTGAGAGTAGTTGACTTCTGTTCCCATGGTGGGTTGCTCTCCTTCCAAGCAAGTCTTCCCCCTGTATCAGTGTCAAACGCTTTGCTGAAGTCCGGCTAAACAACCTCCACAGCCTTTTCCTCACCCACCGTGCTGGCCTTCTAGGATAACTGGAAGGAGCTCAGCTTAGCGAAGCAGGAGCTGCCGTGCGTGGAAAGGGGTGCTGACTGGGTGTGATCATTGGGTTGTCCTCGACGTGCCGTGTGATGGCACTCGAGACAATGTGCTCCACGACCTTCCCTTGTAGCAAAGTCAGACGGAGAAGCCTGGAATTAATTCATCAGGGAGTCATAGAATCATAGAATCATTTGAGTTGGAAGGGACCTTGAAAGGTCATCTAGTCCAAGCCCACTGCAATCAACAGGGACATCCAAAGCTCGATGGGGTGCTCAGAGCCCCGTCCAGCCTCACCTTTATCTGACATTCTTTTACCGTCAGTAGTACATTTGTTCTCTCTCCTTATCTTCGTTGGGTAGGCTCTTCCACCTGCTTCTTTGTGCCAGTTGGGTGGCCGATCACATAGTCCTGTCACAAGTTCTGCCACGTTGGCCTTTTGCCTGACTCCTGCGCAGCGACGCTTGGCCCCTTTCATCACGACAACTAAGTTGCATCCAGTCAAGCCCTTCTGTAACACAGAGGGCTCCCTGGCCTCCTCTCCTTCCCTGCCTGTGTCTGCACTCCGGTCACGAAAGCCATCCCATCACGTCTCGCTGAGGCCTACGATCTCGTAGTCCTGAGCCTGGGCTAAAAATTCCCATTCCCCCCTGCTTATTTCTTCTGACCCGTGCATTTGTAGCGAGGCATTTAAGTTGGTCCCTTAATGAAATGGAGTTGTGTCGCAGCCCAGCGATAGTTGCGGACGTCCATCTCAACACCAAAACCCACTGTTTTAAAGCCAGGGTGGCCAAAGAATGGGAAGGATGGCCCCGAGAAGTTGTGGAGCTGTCATCCTTTGAGATACTGAAACCTGACTGGACTACGTCCCCACCCACCAGCTCAAGTTGATCTTGCTTCAGCAGGTGCCTCGGACTGACGAGTCTCAAGAGGTCCCTTCAAACCTCCACGGTTCTGCTACTCTGTGTTACTTCTTTTACTCTTTCTGCACCGCTTGGTTGATTTTTCTCCTGCACAACACACACACACACACACACACACACAGAGGAACACAAAGCAAAACAAAACAAAACAAAAAAACGGAGCAATCCAGAGGCCGTGGAGCTGGGAGCAGAAGCACTTTCATGCTGATCTCTCCCAGGCACCGTTCCTGTTCCAGCCACGCTCTTTCCTTCTCAACCGTAGGCTTGTGACTGTCCTGGGAAGAGCTGGATCACGAAGTTACTCAGCTTCGCCTGCGAAAGAGAATTTGGTCCTTTCCAATTAGCTTTGTCAAGCTCAGGCGTTTCTTCCTTGGTCCAATTCTCCTCTTTGTGAAGGAGACGCTAAACAGACTCAGTGTCTTTCTCCCTCCCAAAATGGAGTGCGGGAGATAGCCTGTTTCACGCCTCCCGGCTTTCCGTGTGTGTCACGGGACAGCTGGCGTGGGCCCTTGTGGGGAAGGAGTTGGAAAGCTGACTGTCTTGTGAATGGGTGATATTCCTTGAGTTGACTTTCTGGCTTGTTAGAAGAACGTTTCCTACCCGAGTAGCCTGAGCCAGCATCGGTTCTTACTAACCCAGGAGGTTCTGATGTCCCTGCAGCAGTTAAAGCAGCCCAGGAACATTTCACAGAAAATGCGCTCTCCCTTCACACTTTGCTGCGTGGCTCCTGAGTGATGCCAGTGAGCAATGATTGTCCTTCCCAGACAGCTCTCAGCATGAAATGATCTTGTGTCCCGTGCGAGGAGTGGAAGACACAGCACTATCCAAGCCCAGAACTACAGAGTCCCCCAGAGCGTTGCCAGGGGACAAAGCCTGTTGCATACTGGGCTGTCGGGGGTTGGGGAAGGAGGAAGAATGAGAGGAGACTCGTTTCCAAAGCGGATGCTCAATGTCTTTAATGAGAAAAGGAGAGGAACATGCAATGAAGCTGAGAGCTTCAGCAATGCCCTTTGGACATTCTGTAAAGCTCAGTGCTAGCAGAAGACCACGGATAGTAAGCAGGGGAAAGAGGGCGGGCGATGAGGAGGAGAAGTTGGTGGGAACTCGGCTCCTCTGCAGACCGTGGCCGTGCCCTCAGGGCTGGCTCCGGGGCTGCCTTCAAGGCCCGTGGTGCTCATGCACAGGCAGGTGATCCACGGGCTTTAGCAGAAGAGATTGCCACGTCCCAGAGTGCCACAGAGCCCACGGCCCAGCCCTGACCACCCAAAGCCCCCCAGGCCCAGGGAGCCCCCAGCACCGATGGGCACGCTGCCAGCGCTGAGAGAGCTCCCCACGGCAGCGGACGCTGTGGATCCCACGGCTGTGCTCTGAGGGAAGGAGCTGAGGATTGGGCCCGGCAGCGTCACCACGACTGGTGGGGGCTGGATCGCAACGCTGGAGTCGGCACAACGAAGAACACACGGCTCGTTGCAGCTGTTGGCAAGCGGGGCTGGGCCGCAGGCGGCTGTCTGGCACGGGCTGTAGCACGACATGTCTGGCGGAGGAGGGGGTGACTCTGCAAGATGGAGGCGAGAGAGAGCTGAGGGCTCGAGCTGTCTCTCAGCACGCTCTGGTGTCACGAGCCAAGAGTCGAAGGCCCTGCCGTGGCTGCTGAGGGGCTGTTTGTGAGTATTTGGGTAGGCTTGGGGTGGGTATCTGTGGGTGGTTTAGGGATGATGCCAGAGAGGGAAGCTCCTCCTGTCCAAGTGAAGCTCCTGTCCAGCCTGTCTTGTCCCTCCCCCAGCGTGCCCAGTGCAGGCCCTCGCCAAGCCGCGCTTGGTGTCCAGACCGCAAGGACGTTTCCCTCACAACCCTCAACCATCATTCCAGTCGGCCTTGAGGGCCGGCCTGGAATGTTCAGCGGTGAGATGAGATGAGGCTCCTCATCTCAGCACATCCTGAGGTAGGTATGATGAAGAGGATGCCAACTCTTTCAGGGGGGGATGAGTTTATCCTTGCTGCTATTGCCTCAGTGGGGGAAAGAAAGATGTTCTAGGGTACAACAGAAAAGCATCACTCTCAGCATCAATCTGTGGAGGTCCTGCTCGTGAGCCCTTCTTCCCTGCTGGTGGTTACTTATTCTTCCAGAGGCAAGACCTCAACTTGTTCCCTCAACGGCTTTTCCCTCTAAAAAGAGCTCTCCTTCTCCTCCGACAGCTCTGCCCTTCTGTCCCCCTCTCTCCCCCTGCTTCTTTCGGAAGGAGACAAGTGCAAGCAAAGCGCAGCAAGGCTACTGAAGACAGAAGCCACGTCGGACTAAGACGTCTCCGGTGGGACTAGCTGTCGTGAGGGACTTCCAAGCCGTGCTACTAATGCAAAAGGTGCATCGCTGCCTCAAGGATGGTGGAAGAAGAGGCCAAGGCACCGGGTAGAAATTTCTGGCCGCACAGCCAGGGCCGCGAATGGCTTTCAAAGGAACCCTCCAATGCCCCATTTCAGGTGAAAAAGCCACGCTCCCCCCTTCCCCTCCCTCCCCGAATACCGACACGCATGGTTGACAGTCCCAGACCGCTTGCGGCGGACAAGGCAGGAAAAATGCACGCAGCCCCCTCCTCGGGAGGCGTTCTGACCAGTGAGCAGACGGAAGGCAAAGCGAACGCAGACTTACTGGTTTCACAGAGGAGAGCAAGGCCCAAGAAGGGAATAGAGTAGCTGGGAAACGAGGCACCTATTTATACTGAGCCTGATGGCCCCGGGGGAGCTGAAGTGGCAAAAACACAAAGCGCCTTCAGAAAGGGTAATTTTGGCTTCCCAAGCTCTGCTGGTAGATGAAAGACATTCCTCCTTCACCCAGAATGCTTAGCTCCCTTGTCATGCTGCGTAAGGCTGAAGCGATCTGGTTGATAGCAGTTGTGTTTCTTCCTCAGGCCGATGCTCGTGAGAGGTCTCGTTGCCATTGCTGGAGAAGACTTGCAGAAGAATCAGGCCGTGCGCAGGCGCTGTACATATTCTCCCCTTCCCGAAGCTCATGGTCCCCGCTTGGTAGGACTTTGCGCGTGGAGCACTGCAGAAGGGAGCACACAAGCGTCTTGCACTGACGGGCTCAGCCTGACCCTGAGCAAGAGCGGTGCCGGCAGGCTACGGAGGAGCTCAGAGCACAGGCAAGCGTCTGCACAGGAGACTCAGATGCCCGGCTGAGAGTGGAGGGTGATGTTCAGCCCAGGCCCGCCGTGATCTGGAGAGAAACTTCATTGCGCGTATGCAGGGAGGGAGACAGCGAGAGTGCAGCTGGAGTGGGTCAGGCCGCTCCATGGCGAGTCTCTGCTCCCTCCCCTCCGGCCGTGATGACGCACACGCTGTCCTGACCTGCAAAGGCTTCCAGCTGTTTCCCTTATTCGGGCAAGGTCGCAGTGTTTTCTGTGGGCAGGGCACGGGCTGTGCCTTACCAAACTGGATTTTCTCATTGAATGCCTGAGGAGAGGCTGGAGCACCAGGAGGCCCTGGTGAAGGAGGGAGGCTGCTGAGTCATGCCTGGAAGTGGGCCACCACCAAGTGGATCTGCTTCAGCATTCCCTTGCCAGACCACATCGGCCTTTGGCCCTTTCCCTAGTCGCTTGTTTTTCCGGCCGTGCACCCAGAGAACCTGGCTTCCTCTCTCTTGGCAAGGGTCAGAGAGGCGCAGGTAGTGCCTTTGAATTGCAAGGTGGCTCTAGCAGGCCACTTGTGACTGACCAGGAGGTGCTGAGCCACTGTAAGGAGCTTCTGCTCCACCTCGCTCTGAGTCATCCGTCCACACGCTGGCATCAGGGATACTGAGGGAAAAGAACTGAGACATGCTAAGGGCTCTAGGCACAACCTCACGTCCTCGTTCCTGCAGAAATGCAGCTTTTTGCACAGTGTTGTCACAGCCATTGGCATCTTGCCCGACCACTTGGCAGTGCCTTGAAATGCTGTCATGCTCCTCTTGGTGAAAGAGCAGTCAAAGGAGGACGGCAGCAACGGGCCCTGATGCCCGTACTCCCATCTCACTCAGAATGTTTAGGAAGGAAGTTGGTTTGAGAGTAATTGACTTCTGTTCCCATGGTGGGTTGCTCTCCTTCCAAGCAAGTCTTCCCCCTGTATCAGTGTCAAACGCTTTGCTGAAGTCCGGCTAAACAACCTCCACAGCCTTTTCCTCACCCACCGTGCTGGCCTTCTAGGATAACTGGAAGGAGCTCAGCTTAGCGAAGCAGGAGCTGCCGTGCGTGGAAAGGGGTGCTGACTGGGTGTGATCATTGGGTTGTCCTCGACGTGCCGTGTGATGGCACTCGAGACAATGTGCTCCACGACCTTCCCTTGTAGCAAAGTCAGACGGAGAAGCCTGGAATTAATTCATCAGAGAGTCATAGAATCATAGAATCATTTGAGTTGGAAGGGACCTTGAAAGGTCATCTAGTCCAAGCCCACTGCAATCAACAGGGACATCCAAAGCTCGATGGGGTGCTCAGAGCCCCGTCCAGCCTCACCTTTATCTGACATTCTTTTACCGTCAGTAGTACATTTGTTCTCTCTCCTTATCTTCGTTGGGTAGGCTCTTCCACCTGCTTCTTTGTGCCAGTTGGGTGGCCGATCACATAGTCCTGTCACAAGTTCTGCCACGTTGGCCTTTTGCCTGACTCCTGCGCAGCGACGCTTGGCCCCTTTCATCACGACAACTAAGTTGCATCCAGTCAAGCCCTTCTGTAACACAGAGGGCTCCCTGGCCTCCTCTCCTTCCCTGCCTGTGTCTGCACTCCGGTCACGAAAGCCATCCCATCACGTCTCGCTGAGGCCTACGATCTCGTAGTCCTGAGCCTGGGCTAAAAATTCCCATTCCCCCCTGCTTATTTCTTCTGACCCGTGCATTTGTAGCGAGGCATTTAAGTTGGTCCCTTAATGAAATGGAGTTGTGTCGCAGCCCAGCGATAGTTGCGGACGTCCATCTCAACACCAAAACCCACTGTTTTAAAGCCAGGGTGGCCAAAGAATGGGAAGGATGGCCCCGAGAAGTTGTGGAGCTGTCATCCTTTGAGATACTGAAACCTGACTGGACTACGTCCCCACCCACCAGCTCAAGTTGATCTTGCTTCAGCAGGTGCCTCGGACTGACGAGTCTCAAGAGGTCCCTTCAAACCTCCACGGTTCTGCTACTCTGTGTTACTTCTTTTACTCTTTCTGCACCGCTTGGTTGATTTTTCTCCTGCACAACACACACACAGAGGAACACAAAGCAAAACAAAACAAAACAAAAAAACGGAGCAATCCAGAGGCCGTGGAGCTGGGAGCAGAAGCACTTTCATGCTGATCTCTCCCAGGCACCGTTCCTGTTCCAGCCACGCTCTTTCCTTCTCAACCGTAGGCTTGTGACTGTCCTGGGAAGAGCTGGATCACGAAGTTACTCAGCTTCGCCTGCGAAAGAGAATTTGGTCCTTTCCAATTAGCTTTGTCAAGCTCAGGCGTTTCTTCCTTGGTCCAATTCTCCTCTTTGTGAAGGAGACGCTAAACAGACTCAGTGTCTTTCTCCCTCCCAAAATGGAGTGCGGGAGATAGCCTGTTTCACGCCTCCCGGCTTTCCGTGTGTGTCACGGGACAGCTGGCGTGGGCCCTTGTGGGGAAGGAGTTGGAAAGCTGACTGTCTTGTGAATGGGTGATATTCCTTGAGTTGACTTTCTGGCTTGTTAGAAGAACGTTTCCTACCCGAGTAGCCTGAGCCAGCATCGGTTCTTACTAACCCAGGAGGTTCTGATGTCCCTGCAGCAGTTAAAGCAGCCCAGGAACATTTCACAGAAAATGCGCTCTCCCTTCACACTTTGCTGCGTGGCTCCTGAGTGATGCCAGTGAGCAATGATTGTCCTTCCCAGACAGCTCTCAGCATGAAATGATCTTGTGTCCCGTGCGAGGAGTGGAAGACACAGCACTATCCAAGCCCAGGACTACAGAGTCCCCCAGAGCGTTGCCAGGGGACAAAGCCTGTTGCATACTGGGCTGTCGCGGGTTGGGGAAGGAGGAAGAATGAGAGGAGACTCGTTTCCAAAGCGGATGCTCAATGTCTTTAATGAGAAAAGGAGAGGAACATGCAATGAAGCTGAGAGCTTCAGCAATGCCCTTTGGACATTCTGTAAAGCTCAGTGCTAGCAGAAGACCACGGATAGTAAGCAGGGGAAAGAGGGCGGGCGATGAGGAGGAGAAGTTGGTGGGAACTCGGCTCCTCTGCAGACCGTGGCCGTGCCCTCAGGGCTGGCTCCGGGGCTGCCTTCAAGGCCCGTGGTGCTCATGCACAGGCAGGTGATCCACGGGCTTTAGCAGAAGAGATTGCCACGTCCCAGAGTGCCACAGAGCCCACGGCCCAGCCCTGACCACCCAAAGCCCCCCAGGCCCAGGGAGCCCCCAGCACCGATGGGCACGCTGCCAGCGCTGAGAGAGCTCCCCACGGCAGCGGACGCTGTGGATCCCACGGCTGTGCTCTGAGGGAAGGAGCTGAGGATTGGGCCCGGCAGCGTCACCACGACTGGTGGGGGCTGGATCGCAACGCTGGAGTCGGCACAACGAAGAACACACGGCTCGTTGCAGCTGTTGGCAAGCGGGGCTGGGCCGCAGGCGGCTGTCTGGCACGGGCTGTAGCACGACATGTCTGGCGGAGGAGGGGGTGACTCTGCAAGATGGAGGCGAGAGAGAGCTGAGGGCTCGAGCTGTCTCTCAGCACGCTCTGGTGTCACGAGCCAAGAGTCGAAGGCCCTGCCGTGGCTGCTGAGGGGCTGTTTGTGAGTATTTGGGTAGGCTTGGGGTGGGTATCTGTGGGTGGTTTAGGGATGATGCCAGAGAGGGAAGCTCCTCCTGTCCAAGTGAAGCTCCTGTCCAGCCTGTCTTGTCCCTCCCCCAGCGTGCCCAGTGCAGGCCCTCGCCAAGCCGCGCTTGGTGTCCAGACCGCAAGGACGTTTCCCTCACAACCCTCAACCATCATTCCAGTCGGCCTTGAGGGCCGGCCTGGAATGTTCAGCGGTGAGATGAGATGAGGCTCCTCATCTCAGCACATCCTGAGGTAGGTATGATGAAGAGGATGCCAACTCTTTCAGGGGGGGATGAGTTTATCCTTGCTGCTATTGCCTCAGTGGGGGAAAGAAAGATGTTCTAGGGTACAACAGAAAAGCATCACTCTCAGCATCAATCTGTGGAGGTCCTGCTCGTGAGCCCTTCTTCCCTGCTGGTGGTTACTTATTCTTCCAGAGGCAAGACCTCAACTTGTTCCCTCAACGGCTTTTCCCTCTAAAAAGAGCTCTCCTTCTCCTCCGACAGCTCTGCCCTTCTGTCCCCCTCTCTCCCCCTGCTTCTTTCGGAAGGAGACAAGTGCAAGCAAAGCGCAGCAAGGCTACTGAAGACAGAAGCCACGTCGGACTAAGACGTCTCCGGTGGGACTAGCTGTCGTGAGGGACTTCCAAGCCGTGCTACTAATGCAAAAGGTGCATCGCTGCCTCAAGGATGGTGGAAGAAGAGGCCAAGGCACCGGGTAGAAATTTCTGGCCGCACAGCCAGGGCCGCGAATGGCTTTCAAAGGAACCCTCCAATGCCCCATTTCAGGTGAAAAAGCCACGCTCCCCCCTTCCCCTCCCTCCCCGAATACCGACACGCATGGTTGACAGTCCCAGACCGCTTGCGGCGGACAAGGCAGGAAAAATGCACGCAGCCCCCTCCTCGGGAGGCGTTCTGACCAGTGAGCAGACGGAAGGCAAAGCGAACGCAGACTTACTGGTTTCACAGAGGAGAGCAAGGCCCAAGAAGGGAATAGAGTAGCTGGGAAACGAGGCACCTATTTATACTGAGCCTGATGGCCCCGGGGGAGCTGAAGTGGCAAAAACACAAAGCGCCTTCAGAAAGGGTAATTTTGGCTTCCCAAGCTCTGCTGGTAGATGAAAGACATTCCTCCTTCACCCAGAATGCTTAGCTCCCTTGCCATGCTGCGTAAGGCTGAAGCGATCTGGTTGATAGCAGTTGTGTTTCTTCCTCAGGCCGATGCTCGTGAGAGGTCTCGTTGCCATTGCTGGAGAAGACTTGCAGAAGAATCAGGCCGTGCGCAGGCGCTGTACATATTCTCCCCTTCCCGAAGCTCATGGCCCCCGCTTGGTAGGACTTTGCGCGTGGAGCACTGCAGAAGGGAGCACACAAGCGTCTTGCACTGACGGGCTCAGCCTGACCCTGAGCAAGAGCGGTGCCGGCAGGCTACGGAGGAGCTCAGAGCACAGGCAAGCGTCTGCACAGGAGACTCAGATGCCCGGCTGAGAGTGGAGGGTGATGTTCAGCCCAGGCCCGCCGTGATCTGGAGAGAAACTTCATTGCGCGTATGCAGGGAGGGAGACAGCGAGAGTGCAGCTGGAGTGGGTCAGGCCGCTCCATGGCGAGTCTCTGCTCCCTCCCCTCCGGCCGTGATGACGCACACGCTGTCCTGACCTGCAAAGGCTTCCAGCTGTTTCCCTTATTCGGGCAAGGTCGCAGTGTTTTCTGTGGGCAGGGCACGGGCTGTGCCTTACCAAACTGGATTTTCTCATTGAATGCCTGAGGAGAGGCTGGAGCACCAGGAGGCCCTGGTGAAGGAGGGAGGCTGCTGAGTCATGCCTGGAAGTGGGCCACCACCAAGTGGGTCTGCTTCAGCATTCCCTTGCCAGACCACATCGGTATTGGCCCTTTCCCTAGTCGCTTGTTTTTCCGGCCGTGCACCCAGAGAACCTGGCTTCCTCTCTCTTGGCAAGGGTCAGAGAGGCGCAGGTAGTGCCTTTGAATTGCAAGGTGGCTCTAGCAGGCCACTTGTGACTGACCAGGAGGTGCTGAGCCACTGTAAGGAGCTTCTGCTCCACCTCGCTCTGAGTCATCCGTCCACACGCTGGCATCAGGGATACTGAGGGAAAAGAACTGAGACATGCTAAGGGCTCTAGGCACAACCTCACGTCCTCGTTCCTGCAGAAATGCAGCTTTTTGCACAGTGTTGTCACAGCCATTGGCATCTTGCCCGACCACTTGGCAGTGCCTTGAAATGCTGTCATGCTCCTCTTGGTGAAAGAGCAGTCAAAGGAGGACGGCAGCAACGGGCCCTGATGCCCGTACTCCCATCTCACTCAGAATGTTTAGGAAGGAAGATGGTTTGAGAGTAATTGACTTCTGTTCCCATGGTGGGTTGCTCTCCTTCCAAGCAAGTCTTCCCCCTGTATCAGTGTCAAACGCTTTGCTGAAGTCCGGCTAAACAACCTCCACAGCCTTTTCCTCACCCACCATGCTGGCCTTCTAGGATAACTGGAAGGAGCTCAGCTTAGCGAAGCAGGAGCTGCCGTGCGTGGAAAGGGGTGCTGACTGGGTGTGATCATTGGGTTGTCCTCGACGTGCCGTGTGATGGCACTCGAGACAATGTGCTCCACGACCTTCCCTTGTAGCAAAGTCAGACGGAGAAGCCTGGAATTAATTCATCAGAGAGTCATAGAATCATAGAATCATTTGAGTTGGAAGGGACCTTGAAAGGTCATCTAGTCCAAGCCCACTGCAATCAACAGGGACATCCAAAGCTCGATGGGGTGCTCAGAGCCCCGTC
This sequence comes from Chrysolophus pictus, assembly GCA_037305975.1. NCBI lineage: Eukaryota > Metazoa > Chordata > Aves > Galliformes > Phasianidae > Chrysolophus > Chrysolophus pictus. Next base: position 35,480,929 of record CM074581.1, on the reverse strand, counting down.
CAGCCTCACCTTTATCTGACATTCTTTTACCGTCAGTAGTACATTTGTTCTCTCTCCTTATCTTCGTTGGGTAGGCTCTTCCACCTGCTTCTTTGTGCCAGTTGGGTGGCCGATCACATAGTCCTGTCACAAGTTCTGCCACGTTGGCCTTTTGCCTGACTCCTGCGCAGCGACGCTTGGCCCCTTTCATCACGACAACTAAGTTGCATCCAGTCAAGCCCTTCTGTAACACAGAGGGCTCCCTGGCCTCCTCTCCTTCCCTGCCTGTGTCTGCACTCCGGTCACGAAAGCCATCCCATCACGTCTCGCTGAGGCCTACGATCTCGTAGTCCTGAGCCTGGGCTAAAAATTCCCATTCCCCCCTGCTTATTTCTTCTGACCCGTGCATTTGTAGCGAGGCATTTAAGTTGGTCCCTTAATGAAATGGAGTTGTGTCGCAGCCCAGCGATAGTTGCGGACGTCCATCTCAACACCAAAACCCACTGTTTTAAAGCCAGGGTGGCCAAAGAATGGGAAGGATGGCCCCGAGAAGTTGTGGAGCTGTCATCCTTTGAGATACTGAAACCTGACTGGACTACGTCCCCACCCACCAGCTCAAGTTGATCTTGCTTCAGCAGGTGCCTCGGACTGACGAGTCTCAAGAGGTCCCTTCAAACCTCCACGGTTCTGCTACTCTGTGTTACTTCTTTTACTCTTTCTGCACCGCTTGGTTGATTTTTCTCCTGCACAACACACACACAGAGGAACACAAAGCAAAACAAAACAAAACAAAAAAACGGAGCAATCCAGAGGCCGTGGAGCTGGGAGCAGAAGCACTTTCATGCTGATCTCTCCCAGGCACCGTTCCTGTTCCAGCCACGCTCTTTCCTTCTCAACCGTAGGCTTGTGACTGTCCTGGGAAGAGCTGGATCACGAAGTTACTCAGCTTCGCCTGCGAAAGAGAATTTGGTCCTTTCCAATTAGCTTTGTCAAGCTCAGGCGTCTCTTCCTTGGTCCAATTCTCCTCTTTGTGAAGGAGACGCTAAACAGACTCAGTGTCTTTCTCCCTCCCAAAATGGAGTGCGGGAGATAGCCTGTTTCACGCCTCCCGGCTTTCCGTGTGTGTCACGGGACAGCTGGCGTGGGCCCTTGTGGGGAAGGAGTTGGAAAGCTGACTGTCTTGTGAATGGGTGATATTCCTTGAGTTGACTTTCTGGCTTGTTAGAAGAACGTTTCCTACCCGAGTAGCCTGAGCCAGCATCGGTTCTTACTAACCCAGGAGGTTCTGATGTCCCTGCAGCAGTTAAAGCAGCCCAGGAACATTTCACAGAAAATGCGCTCTCCCTTCACACTTTGCTGCGTGGCTCCTGAGTGATGCCAGTGAGCAATGATTGTCCTTCCCAGACAGCTCTCAGCATGAAATGATCTTGTGTCCCGTGCGAGGAGTGGAAGACACAGCACTATCCAAGCCCAGGACTACAGAGTCCCCCAGAGCGTTGCCAGGGGACAAAGCCTGTTGCATACTGGGCTGTCGCGGGTTGGGGAAGGAGGAAGAATGAGAGGAGACTCGTTTCCAAAGCGGATGCTCAATGTCTTTAATGAGAAAAGGAGAGGAACATGCAATGAAGCTGAGAGCTTCAGCAATGCCCTTTGGACATTCTGTAAAGCTCAGTGCTAGCAGAAGACCACGGATAGTAAGCAGGGGAAAGAGGGCGGGCGATGAGGAGGAGAAGTTGGTGGGAACTCGGCTCCTCTGCAGACCGTGGCCGTGCCCTCAGGGCTGGCTCCGGGGCTGCCTTCAAGGCCCGTGGTGCTCATGCACAGGCAGGTGATCCACGGGCTTTAGCAGAAGAGATTGCCACGTCCCAGAGTGCCACAGAGCCCACGGCCCAGCCCTGACCACCCAAAGCCCCCCAGGCCCAGGGAGCCCCCAGCACCGATGGGCACGCTGCCAGCGCTGAGAGAGCTCCCCACGGCAGCGGACGCTGTGGATCCCACGGCTGTGCTCTGAGGGAAGGAGCTGAGGATTGGGCCCGGCAGCGTCACCACGACTGGTGGGGGCTGGATCGCAACGCTGGAGTCGGCACAACGAAGAACACACGGCTCGTTGCAGCTGTTGGCAAGCGGGGCTGGGCCGCAGGCGGCTGTCTGGCACGGGCTGTAGCACGACATGTCTGGCGGAGGAGGGGGTGACTCTGCAAGATGGAGGCGAGAGAGAGCTGAGGGCTCGAGCTGTCTCTTAGCACGCTCTGGTGTCACGAGCCAAGAGTCGAAGGCCCTGCCGTGGCTGCTGAGGGGCTGTTTGTGAGTATTTGGGTAGGCTTGGGGTGGGTATCTGTGGGTGGTTTAGGGATGATGCCAGAGAGGGAAGCTCCTCCTGTCCAAGTGAAGCTCCTGTCCAGCCTGTCTTGTCCCTCCCCCAGCGTGCCCAGTGCAGGCCCTCGCCAAGCCGCGCTTGGTGTCCAGACCGCAAGGACGTTTCCCTCACAACCCTCAACCATCATTCCAGTCGGCCTTGAGGGCCGGCCTGGAATGTTCAGCGGTGAGATGAGATGAGGCTCCTCATCTCAGCACATCCTGAGGTAGGTATGATGAAGAGGATGCCAACTCTTTCAGGGGGGGATGAGTTTATCCTTGCTGCTATTGCCTCAGTGGGGGAAAGAAAGATGTTCTAGGGTACAACAGAAAAGCATCACTCTCAGCATCAATCTGTGGAGGTCCTGCTCGTGAGCCCTTCTTCCCTGCTGGTGGTTACTTATTCTTCCAGAGGCAAGACCTCAACTTGTTCCCTCACGGCTTTTCCCTCTAAAAAGAGCTCTCCTTCTCCTCCGACAGCTCTGCCCTTCTGTCCCCCTCTCTCCCCCTGCTTCTTTCGGAAGGAGACAAGTGCAAGCAAAGCGCAGCAAGGCTACTGAAGACAGAAGCCACGTCGGACTAAGACGTCTCCGGTGGGACTAGCTGTCGTGAGGGACTTCCAAGCCGTGCTACTAATGCAAAAGGTGCATCGCTGCCTCAAGGATGGTGGAAGAAGAGGCCAAGGCACCGGGTAGAAATTTCTGGCCGCACAGCCAGGGCCGCGAATGGCTTTCAAAGGAACCCTCCAATGCCCCATTTCAGGTGAAAAAGCCACGCTCCCCCCTTCCCCTCCCTCCCCGAATACCGACACGCATGGTTGACAGTCCCAGACCGCTTGCGGCGGACAAGGCAGGAAAAATGCACGCAGCCCCCTCCTCGGGAGGCGTTCTGACCAGTGAGCAGACGGAAGGCAAAGCGAACGCAGACTTTCTGGTTTCACAGAGGAGAGCAAGGCCCAAGAAGGGAATAGAGTAGCTGGGAAACGAGGCACCTATTTATACTGAGCCTGATGGCCCCGGGGGAGCTGAAGTGGCAAAAACACAAAGCGCCTTCAGAAAGGGTAATTTTGGCTTCCCAAGCTCTGCTGGTAGATGAAAGACATTCCTCCTTCACCCAGAATGCTTAGCTCCCTTGCCATGCTGCGTAAGGCTGAAGCGATCTGGTTGATAGCAGTTGTGTTTCTTCCTCAGGCCGATGCTCGTGAGAGGTCTCGTTGCCATTGCTGGAGAAGACTTGCAGAAGAATCAGGCCGTGCGCAGGCGCTGTACATATTCTCCCCTTCCCGAAGCTCATGGCCCCCGCTTGGTAGGACTTTGCGCGTGGAGCACTGCAGAAGGGAGCACACAAGCGTCTTGCACTGACGGGCTCAGCCTGACCCTGAGCAAGAGCGGTGCCGGCAGGCTACGGAGGAGCTCAGAGCACAGGCAAGCGTCTGCACAGGAGACTCAGATGCCCGGCTGAGAGTGGAGGGTGATGTTCAGCCCAGGCCCGCCGTGATCTGGAGAGAAACTTCATTGCGCGTATGCAGGGAGGGAGACAGCGAGAGTGCAGCTGGAGTGGGTCAGGCCGCTCCATGGCGAGTCTCTGCTCCCTCCCCTCCGGCCGTGATGACGCACACGCTGTCCTGACCTGCAAAGGCTTCCAGCTGTTTCCCTTATTCGGGCAAGGTCGCAGTGTTTTCTGTGGGCAGGGCACGGGCTGTGCCTTACCAAACTGGATTTTCTCATTGAATGCCTGAGGAGAGGCTGGAGCACCAGGAGGCCCTGGTGAAGGAGGGAGGCTGCTGAGTCATGCCTGGAAGTGGGCCACCACCAAGTGGATCTGCTTCAGCATTCCCTTGCCAGACCACATCGGCCTTTGGCCCTTTCCCTAGTCGCTTGTTTTTCCGGCCGTGCACCCAGAGAACCTGGCTTCCTCTCTCTTGGCAAGGGTCAGAGAGGCGCAGGTAGTGCCTTTGAATTGCAAGGTGGCTCTAGCAGGCCACTTGTGACTGACCAGGAGGTGCTGAGCCACTGTAAGGAGCTTCTGCTCCACCTCGCTCTGAGTCATCCGTCCACACGCTGGCATCAGGGATACTGAGGGAAAAGAACTGAGACATGCTAAGGGCTCTAGGCACAACCTCACGTCCTCGTTCCTGCAGAAATGCAGCTTTTTGCACAGTGTTGTCACAGCCATTGGCATCTTGCCCGACCACTTGGCAGTGCCTTGAAATGCTGTCATGCTCCTCTTGGTGAAAGAGCAGTCAAAGGAGGACGGCAGCAACGGGCCCTGATGCCCGTACTCCCATCTCACTCAGAATGTTTAGGAAGGAAGATGGTTTGAGAGTAGTTGACTTCTGTTCCCATGGTGGGTTGCTCTCCTTCCAAGCAAGTCTTCCCCCTGTATCAGTGTCAAACGCTTTGCTGAAGTCCGGCTAAACAACCTCCACAGCCTTTTCCTCACCCACCGTGCTGGCCTTCTAGGATAACTGGAAGGAGCTCAGCTTAGTGAAGCAGGAGCTGCCGTGCGTGGAAAGGGGTGCTGACTGGGTGTGATCATTGGGTTGTCCTCGACGTGCCGTGTGATGGCACTCGAGACAATGTGCTCCACGACCTTCCCTTGTAGCAAAGTCAGACGGAGAAGCCTGGAATTAATTCATCAGGGAGTCATAGAATCATAGAATCATTTGAGTTGGAAGGGACCTTGAAAGGTCATCTAGTCCAAGCCCACTGCAATCAACAGGGACATCCAAAGCTCGATGGGGTGCTCAGAGCCCCGTCCAGCCTCACCTTTATCTGACATTCTTTTACCGTCAGTAGTACATTTGTTCTCTCTCCTTATCTTCGTTGGGTAGGCTCTTCCACCTGCTTCTTTGTGCCAGTTGGGTGGCCGATCACATAGTCCTGTCACAAGTTCTGCCACGTTGGCCTTTTGCCTGACTCCTGCGCAGCGACGCTTGGCCCCTTTCATCACGACAACTAAGTTGCATCCAGTCAAGCCCTTCTGTAACACAGAGGGCTCCCTGGCCTCCTCTCCTTCCCTGCCTGTGTCTGCACTCCGGTCACGAAAGCCATCCCATCACGTCTCGCTGAGGCCTACGATCTCGTAGTCCTGAGCCTGGGCTAAAAATTCCCATTCCCCCCTGCTTATTTCTTCTGACCCGTGCATTTGTAGCGAGGCATTTAAGTTGGTCCCTTAATGAAATGGAGTTGTGTCGCAGCCCAGCGATAGTTGCGGACGTCCATCTCAACACCAAAACCCACTGTTTTAAAGCCAGGGTGGCCAAAGAATGGGAAGGATGGCCCCGAGAAGTTGTGGAGCTGTCATCCTTTGAGATACTGAAACCTGACTGGACTACGTCCCCACCCACCAGCTCAAGTTGATCTTGCTTCAGCAGGTGCCTCGGACTGACGAGTCTCAAGAGGTCCCTTCAAACCTCCACGGTTCTGCTACTCTGTGTTACTTCTTTTACTCTTTCTGCACCGCTTGGTTGATTTTTCTCCTGCACAACACACACACAGAGGAACACAAAGCAAAACAAAAAAAAACAAAAAAACGGAGCAATCCAGAGGCCGTGGAGCTGGGAGCAGAAGCACTTTCATGCTGATCTCTCCCAGGCACCGTTCCTGTTCCAGCCACGCTCTTTCCTTCTCAACCGTAGGCTTGTGACTGTCCTGGGAAGAGCTGGATCACGAAGTTACTCAGCTTCGCCTGCGAAAGAGAATTTGGTCCTTTCCAATTAGCTTTGTCAAGCTCAGGCGTCTCTTCCTTGGTCCAATTCTCCTCTTTGTGAAGGAGACGCTAAACAGACTCAGTGTCTTTCTCCCTCCCAAAATGGAGTGCGGGAGATAGCCTGTTTCACGCCTCCCGGCTTTCCGTGTGTGTCACGGGACAGCTGGCGTGGGCCCTTGTGGGGAAGGAGTTGGAAAGCTGACTGTCTTGTGAATGGGTGATATTCCTTGAGTTGACTTTCTGGCTTGTTAGAAGAACGTTTCCTACCCGAGTAGCCTGAGCCAGCATCGGTTCTTACTAACCCAGGAGGTTCTGATGTCCCTGCAGCAGTTAAAGCAGGCCAGGAACATTTCACAGAAAATGCGCTCTCCCTTCACACTTTGCTGCGTGGCTCCTGAGTGATGCCAGTGAGCAATGATTGTCCTTCCCAGACAGCTCTCAGCATGAAATGATCTTGTGTCCCGTGCGAGGAGTGGAAGACACAGCACTATCCAAGCCCAGAACTACAGAGTCCCCCAGAGCGTTGCCAGGGGACAAAGCCTGTTGCATACTGGGCTGTCGCGGGTTGGGGAAGGAGGAAGAATGAGAGGAGACTCGTTTCCAAAGCGGATGCTCAATGTCTTTAATGAGAAAAGGAGAGGAACATGCAATGAAGCTGAGAGCTTCAGCAATGCCCTTTGGACATTCTGTAAAGCTCAGTGCTAGCAGAAGACCACGGATAGTAAGCAGGGGAAAGAGGGCGGGCGATGAGGAGGAGAAGTTGGTGGGAACTCGGCTCCTCTGCAGACCGTGGCCGTGCCCTCAGGGCTGGCTCCGGGGCTGCCTTCAAGGCCCGTGGTGCTCATGCACAGGCAGGTGATCCACGGGCTTTAGCAGAAGAGATTGCCACGTCCCAGAGTGCCACAGAGCCCACGGCCCAGCCCTGACCACCCAAAGCCCCCCAGGCCCAGGGAGCCCCCAGCACCGATGGGCACGCTGCCAGCGCTGAGAGAGCTCCCCACGGCAGAGGACGCTGTGGATCCCACGGCTGTGCTCTGAGGGAAGGAGCTGAGGATTGGGCCCGGCAGCATCACCACGACTGGTGGGGGCTGGATCGCAACGCTGGAGTCGGCACAACGAAGAACACACGGCTCGTTGCAGCTGTTGGCAAGCGGGGCTGGGCCGCAGGCGGCTGTCTGGCACGGGCTGTAGCACGACATGTCTGGCGGAGGAGGGGGTGACTCTGCAAGATGGAGGCGAGAGAGAGCTGAGGGCTCGAGCTGTCTCTCAGCACGCTCTGGTGTCACGAGCCAAGAGTCGAAGGCCCTGCCGTGGCTGCTGAGGGGCTGTTTGTGAGTATTTGGGTAGGCTTGGGGTGGGTATCTGTGGGTGGTTTAGGGATGATGCCAGAGAGGGAAGCTCCTCCTGTCCAAGTGAAGCTCCTGTCCAGCCTGTCTTGTCCCTCCCCCAGCGTGCCCAGTGCAGGCCCTCGCCAAGCCGCGCTTGGTGTCCAGACCGCAAGGACGTTTCCCTCACAACCCTCAACCATCATTCCAGTCGGCCTTGAGGGCCGGCCTGGAATGTTCAGCGGTGAGATGAGATGAGGCTCCTCATCTCAGCACATCCTGAGGTAGGTATGATGAAGAGGATGCCAACTCTTTCAGGGGGGGATGAGTTTATCCTTGCTGCTATTGCCTCAGTGGGGGAAAGAAAGATGTTCTAGGGTACAACAGAAAAGCATCACTCTCAGCATCAATCTGTGGAGGTCCTGCTCGTGAGCCCTTCTTCCCTGCTGGTGGTTACTTATTCTTCCAGAGGCAAGACCTCAACTTGTTCCCTCACGGCTTTTCCCTCTAAAAAGAGCTCTCCTTCTCCTCCGACAGCTCTGCCCTTCTGTCCCCCTCTCTCCCCCTGCTTCTTTCGGAAGGAGACAAGTGCAAGCAAAGCGCAGCAAGGCTACTGAAGACAGAAGCCACGTCGGACTAAGACGTCTCCGGTGGGACTAGCTGTCGTGAGGGACTTCCAAGCCGTGCTACTAATGCAAAAGGTGCATCGCTGCCTCAAGGATGGTGGAAGAAGAGGCCAAGGCACCGGGTAGAAATTTCTGGCCGCACAGCCAGGGCCGCGAATGGCTTTCAAAGGAACCCTCCAATGCCCCATTTCAGGTGAAAAAGCCACGCTCCCCCCTTCCCCTCCCTCCCCGAATACCGACACGCATGGTTGACAGTCCCAGACCGCTTGCGGCGGACAAGGCAGGAAAAATGCACGCAGCCCCCTCCTCGGGAGGCGTTCTGACCAGTGAGCAGACGGAAGGCAAAGCGAACGCAGACTTTCTGGTTTCACAGAGGAGAGCAAGGCCCAAGAAGGGAATAGAGTAGCTGGGAAACGAGGCACCTATTTATACTGAGCCTGATGGCCCCGGGGGAGCTGAAGTGGCAAAAACACAAAGCGCCTTCAGAAAGGGTAATTTTGGCTTCCCAAGCTCTGCTGGTAGATGAAAGACATTCCTCCTTCACCCAGAATGCTTAGCTCCCTTGCCATGCTGCGTAAGGCTGAAGCGATCTGGTTGATAGCAGTTGTGTTTCTTCCTCAGGCCGATGCTCGTGAGAGGTCTCGTTGCCATTGCTGGAGAAGACTTGCAGAAGAATCAGGCCGTGCGCAGGCGCTGTACATATTCTCCCCTTCCCGAAGCTCATGGCCCCCGCTTGGTAGGACTTTGCGCGTGGAGCACTGCAGAAGGGAGCACACAAGCGTCTTGCACTGACGGGCTCAGCCTGACCCTGAGCAAGAGCGGTGCCGGCAGGCTACGGAGGAGCTCAGAGCACAGGCAAGCGTCTGCACAGGAGACTCAGATGCCCGGCTGAGAGTGGAGGGTGATGTTCAGCCCAGGCCCGCCGTGATCTGGAGAGAAACTTCATTGCGCGTATGCAGGGAGGGAGACAGCGAGAGTGCAGCTGGAGTGGGTCAGGCCGCTCCATGGCGAGTCTCTGCTCCCTCCCCTCCGGCCGTGATGACGCACACGCTGTCCTGACCTGCAAAGGCTTCCAGCTGTTTCCCTTATTCGGGCAAGGTCGCAGTGTTTTCTGTGGGCAGGGCACGGGCTGTGCCTTACCAAACTGGATTTTCTCATTGAATGCCTGAGGAGAGGCTGGAGCACCAGGAGGCCCTGGTGAAGGAGGGAGGCTGCTGAGTCATGCCTGGAAGTGGGCCACCACCAAGTGGATCTGCTTCAGCATTCCCTTGCCAGACCACATCGGCCTTTGGCCCTTTCCCTAGTCGCTTGTTTTTCCGGCCGTGCACCCAGAGAACCTGGCTTCCTCTCTCTTGGCAAGGGTCAGAGAGGCGCAGGTAGTGCCTTTGAATTGCAAGGTGGCTCTAGCAGGCCACTTGTGACTGACCAGGAGGTGCTGAGCCACTGTAAGGAGCTTCTGCTCCACCTCGCTCTGAGTCATCCGTCCACACGCTGGCATCAGGGATACTGAGGGAAAAGAACTGAGACATGCTAAGGGCTCTAGGCACAACCTCACGTCCTCGTTCCTGCAGAAATGCAGCTTTTTGCACAGTGTTGTCACAGCCATTGGCATCTTGCCCGACCACTTGGCAGTGCCTTGAAATGCTGTCATGCTCCTCTTGGTGAAAGAGCAGTCAAAGGAGGACGGCAGCAACGGGCCCTGATGCCCGTACTCCCATCTCACTCAGAATGTTTAGGAAGGAAGATGGTTTGAGAGTAGTTGACTTCTGTTCCCATGGTGGGTTGCTCTCCTTCCAAGCAAGTCTTCCCCCTGTATCAGTGTCAAACGCTTTGCTGAAGTCCGGCTAAACAACCTCCACAGCCTTTTCCTCACCCACCGTGCTGGCCTTCTAGGATAACTGGAAGGAGCTCAGCTTAGCGAAGCAGGAGCTGCCGTGCGTGGAAAGGGGTGCTGACTGGGTGTGATCATTGGGTTGTCCTCGACGTGCCGTGTGATGGCACTCGAGACAATGTGCTCCACGACCTTCCCTTGTAGCAAAGTCAGACGGAGAAGCCTGGAATTAATTCATCAGGGAGTCATAGAATCATAGAATCATTTGAGTTGGAAGGGACCTTGAAAGGTCATCTAGTCCAAGCCCACTGCAATCAACAGGGACATCCAAAGCTCGATGGGGTGCTCAGAGCCCCGTCCAGCCTCACCTTTATCTGACATTCTTTTACCGTCAGTAGTACATTTGTTCTCTCTCCTTATCTTCGTTGGGTAGGCTCTTCCACCTGCTTCTTTGTGCCAGTTGGGTGGCCGATCACATAGTCCTGTCACAAGTTCTGCCACGTTGGCCTTTTGCCTGACTCCTGCGCAGCGACGCTTGGCCCCTTTCATCACGACAACTAAGTTGCATCCAGTCAAGCCCTTCTGTAACACAGAGGGCTCCCTGGCCTCCTCTCCTTCCCTGCCTGTGTCTGCACTCCGGTCACGAAAGCCATCCCATCACGTCTCGCTGAGGCCTACGATCTCGTAGTCCTGAGCCTGGGCTAAAAATTCCCATTCCCCCCTGCTTATTTCTTCTGACCCGTGCATTTGTAGCGAGGCATTTAAGTTGGTCCCTTAATGAAATGGAGTTGTGTCGCAGCCCAGCGATAGTTGCGGACGTCCATCTCAACACCAAAACCCACTGTTTTAAAGCCAGGGTGGCCAAAGAATGGGAAGGATGGCCCCGAGAAGTTGTGGAGCTGTCATCCTTTGAGATACTGAAACCTGACTGGACTACGTCCCCACCCACCAGCTCAAGTTGATCTTGCTTCAGCAGGTGCCTCGGACTGACGAGTCTCAAGAGGTCCCTTCAAACCTCCACGGTTCTGCTACTCTGTGTTACTTCTTTTACTCTTTCTGCACCGCTTGGTTGATTTTTCTCCTGCACAACACACACACACACACACACACACACAGAGGAACACAAAGCAAAACAAAACAAAACAAAAAAACGGAGCAATCCAGAGGCCGTGGAGCTGGGAGCAGAAGCACTTTCATGCTGATCTCTCCCAGGCACCGTTCCTGTTCCAGCCACGCTCTTTCCTTCTCAACCGTAGGCTTGTGACTGTCCTGGGAAGAGCTGGATCACGAAGTTACTCAGCTTCGCCTGCGAAAGAGAATTTGGTCCTTTCCAATTAGCTTTGTCAAGCTCAGGCGTTTCTTCCTTGGTCCAATTCTCCTCTTTGTGAAGGAGACGCTAAACAGACTCAGTGTCTTTCTCCCTCCCAAAATGGAGTGCGGGAGATAGCCTGTTTCACGCCTCCCGGCTTTCCGTGTGTGTCACGGGACAGCTGGCGTGGGCCCTTGTGGGGAAGGAGTTGGAAAGCTGACTGTCTTGTGAATGGGTGATATTCCTTGAGTTGACTTTCTGGCTTGTTAGAAGAACGTTTCCTACCCGAGTAGCCTGAGCCAGCATCGGTTCTTACTAACCCAGGAGGTTCTGATGTCCCTGCAGCAGTTAAAGCAGCCCAGGAACATTTCACAGAAAATGCGCTCTCCCTTCACACTTTGCTGCGTGGCTCCTGAGTGATGCCAGTGAGCAATGATTGTCCTTCCCAGACAGCTCTCAGCATGAAATGATCTTGTGTCCCGTGCGAGGAGTGGAAGACACAGCGCTATCCAAGCCCAGAACTACAGAGTCCCCCAGAGCGTTGCCAGGGGACAAAGCCTGTTGCATACTGGGCTGTCGGGGGTTGGGGAAGGAGGAAGAATGAGAGGAGACTCGTTTCCAAAGCGGATGCTCAATGTCTTTAATGAGAAAAGGAGAGGAACATGCAATGAAGCTGAGAGCTTCAGCAATGCCCTTTGGACATTCTGTAAAGCTCAGTGCTAGCAGAAGACCACGGATAGTAAGCAGGGGAAAGAGGGCGGGCGATGAGGAGGAGAAGTTGGTGGGAACTCGGCTCCTCTGCAGACCGTGGCCGTGCCCTCAGGGCTGGCTCCGGGGCTGCCTTCAAGGCCCGTGGTGCTCATGCACAGGCAGGTGATCCACGGGCTTTAGCAGAAGAGATTGCCACGTCCCAGAGTGCCACAGAGCCCACGGCCCAGCCCTGACCACCCAAAGCCCCCCAGGCCCAGGGAGCCCCCAGCACCGATGGGCACGCTGCCAGCGCTGAGAGAGCTCCCCACGGCAGCGGACGCTGTGGATCCCACGGCTGTGCTCTGAGGGAAGGAGCTGAGGATTGGGCCCGGCAGCGTCACCACGACTGGTGGGGGCTGGATCGCAACGCTGGAGTCGGCACAACGAAGAACACACGGCTCGTTGCAGCTGTTGGCAAGCGGGGCTGGGCCGCAGGCGGCTGTCTGGCACGGGCTGTAGCACGACATGTCTGGCGGAGGAGGGGGTGACTCTGCAAGATGGAGGCGAGAGAGAGCTGAGGGCTCGAGCTGTCTCTCAGCACGCTCTGGTGTCACGAGCCAAGAGTCGAAGGCCCTGCCGTGGCTGCTGAGGGGCTGTTTGTGAGTATTTGGGTAGGCTTGGGGTGGGTATCTGTGGGTGGTTTAGGGATGATGCCAGAGAGGGAAGCTCCTCCTGTCCAAGTGAAGCTCCTGTCCAGCCTGTCTTGTCCCTCCCCCAGCGTGCCCAGTGCAGGCCCTCGCCAAGCCGCGCTTGGTGTCCAGACCGCAAGGACGTTTCCCTCACAACCCTCAACCATCATTCCAGTCGGCCTTGAGGGCCGGCCTGGAATGTTCAGCGGTGAGATGAGATGAGGCTCCTCATCTCAGCACATCCTGAGGTAGGTATGATGAAGAGGATGCCAACTCTTTCAGGGGGGGATGAGTTTATCCTTGCTGCTATTGCCTCAGTGGGGGAAAGAAAGATGTTCTAGGGTACAACAGAAAAGCATCACTCTCAGCATCAATCTGTGGAGGTCCTGCTCGTGAGCCCTTCTTCCCTGCTGGTGGTTACTTATTCTTCCAGAGGCAAGACCTCAACTTGTTCCCTCACGGCTTTTCCCTCTAAAAAGAGCTCTCCTTCTCCTCCGACAGCTCTGCCCTTCTGTCCCCCTCTCTCCCCCTGCTTCTTTCGGAAGGAGACAAGTGCAAGCAAAGCGCAGCAAGGCTACTGAAGACAGAAGCCACGTCGGACTAAGACGTCTCCGGTGGGACTAGCTGTCGTGAGGGACTTCCAAGCCGTGCTACTAATGCAAAAGGTGCATCGCTGCCTCAAGGATGGTGGAAGAAGAGGCCAAGGCACCGGGTAGAAATTTCTGGCCGCACAGCCAGGGCCGCGAATGGCTTTCAAAGGAACCCTCCAATGCCCCATTTCAGGTGAAAAAGCCACGCTCCCCCCTTCCCCTCCCTCCCCGAATACCGACACGCATGGTTGACAGTCCCAGACCGCTTGCGGAGGACAAGGCAGGAAAAATGCACACAGCCCCCTCCTCGGGAGGCGTTCTGACCAGTGAGCAGACGGAAGGCAAAGCGAACGCAGACTTACTGGTTTCACAGAGGAGAGCAAGGCCCAAGAAGGGAATAGAGTAGCTGGGAAACGAGGCACCTATTTATACTGAGCCTGATGGCCCCGGGGGAGCTGAAGTGGCAAAAACACAAAGCGCCTTCAGAAAGGGTAATTTTGGCTTCCCAAGCTCTGCTGGTAGATGAAAGACATTCCTCCTTCACCCAGAATGCTTAGCTCCCTTGTCATGCTGCGTAAGGCTGAAGCGATCTGGTTGATAGCAGTTGTGTTTCTTCCTCAGGCCGATGCTCGTGAGAGGTCTCGTTGCCATTGCTGGAGAAGACTTGCAGAAGAATCAGGCCGTGCGCAGGCGCTGTACATATTCTCCCCTTCCCGAAGCTCATGGCCCCCGCTTGGTAGGACTTTGCGCGTGGAGCACTGCAGAAGGGAGCACACAAGCGTCTTGCACTGACGGGCTCAGCCTGACCCTGAGCAAGAGCGGTGCCGGCAGGCTACGGAGGAGCTCAGAGCACAGGCAAGCGTCTGCACAGGAGACTCAGATGCCCGGCTGAGAGTGGAGGGTGATGTTCAGCCCAGGCCCGCCGTGATCTGGAGAGAAACTTCATTGCGCGTATGCAGAGAGGGAGACAGCGAGAGTGCAGCTGGAGTGGGTCAGGCCGCTCCATGGCGAGTCTCTGCTCCCTCCCCTCCGGCCGTGATGACGCACACGCTGTCCTGACCTGCAAAGGCTTCCAGCTGTTTCCCTTATTCGGGCAAGGTCGCAGTGTTTTCTGTGGGCAGGGCACGGGCTGTGCCTTACCAAACTGGATTTTCTCATTGAATGCCTGAGGAGAGGCTGGAGCACCAGGAGGCCCTGGTGAAGGAGGGAGGCTGCTGAGTCATGCCTGGAAGTGGGCCACCACCAAGTGGGTCTGCTTCAGCATTCCCTTGCCAGACCACATCGGTATTGGCCCTTTCCCTAGTCGCTTGTTTTTCCGGCCGTGCACCCAGAGAACCTGGCTTCCTCTCTCTTGGCAAGGGTCAGAGAGGCGCAGGTAGTGCCTTTGAATTGCAAGGTGGCTCTAGCAGGCCACTTGTGACTGACCAGGAGGTGCTGAGCCACTGTAAGGAGCTTCTGCTCCACCTCGCTCTGAGTCATCCGTCCACACGCTGGCATCAGGGATACTGAGGGAAAAGAACTGAGACATGCTAAGGGCTCTAGGCACAACCTCACGTCCTCGTTCCTGCAGAAATGCAGCTTTTTTTGCACAGTGTTGTCACAGCCATTGGCATCTTGCCCGACCACTTGGCAGTGCCTTGAAATGCTGTCATGCTCCTCTTGGTGAAAGAGCAGTCAAAGGAGGACGGCAGCAACGGGCCCTGATGCCCGTACTCCCATCTCACTCAGAATGTTTAGGAAGGAAGATGGTTTGAGAGTAGTTGACTTCTGTTCCCATGGTGGGTTGCTCTCCTTCCAAGCAAGTCTTCCCCCTGTATCAGTGTCAAACGCTTTGCTGAAGTCCGGCTAAACAACCTCCACAGCCTTTTCCTCACCCACCGTGCTGGCCTTCTAGGATAACTGGAAGGAGCTCAGCTTAGCGAAGCAGGAGCTGCCGTGCGTGGAAAGGGGTGCTGACTGGGTGTGATCATTGGGTTGTCCTCGACGTGCCGTGTGATGGCACTCGAGACAATGTGCTCCACGACCTTCCCTTGTAGCAAAGTCAGACGGAGAAGCCTGGAATTAATTCATCAGGGAGTCATAGAATCATAGAATCATTTGAGTTGGAAGGGACCTTGAAAGGTCATCTAGTCCAAGCCCACTGCAATCAACAGGGACATCCAAAGCTCGATGGGGTGCTCAGAGCCCCGTCCAGCCTCACCTTTATCTGACATTCTTTTACCGTCAGTAGTACATTTGTTCTCTCTCCTTATCTTCGTTGGGTAGGCTCTTCCACCTGCTTCTTTGTGCCAGTTGGGTGGCCGATCACATAGTCCTGTCACAAGTTCTGCCACGTTGGCCTTTTGCCTGACTCCTGCGCAGCGACGCTTGGCCCCTTTCATCACGACAACTAAGTTGCATCCAGTCAAGCCCTTCTGTAACACAGAGGGCTCCCTGGCCTCCTCTCCTTCCCTGCCTGTGTCTGCACTCCGGTCACGAAAGCCATCCCATCACGTCTCGCTGAGGCCTACGATCTCGTAGTCCTGAGCCTGGGCTAAAAATTCCCATTCCCCCCTGCTTATTTCTTCTGACCCGTGCATTTGTAGCGAGGCATTTAAGTTGGTCCCTTAATGAAATGGAGTTGTGTCGCAGCCCAGCGATAGTTGCGGACGTCCATCTCAACACCAAAACCCACTGTTTTAAAGCCAGGGTGGCCAAAGAATGGGAAGGATGGCCCCGAGAAGTTGTGGAGCTGTCATCCTTTGAGATACTGAAACCTGACTGGACTACGTCCCCACCCACCAGCTCAAGTTGATCTTGCTTCAGCAGGTGCCTCGGACTGACGAGTCTCAAGAGGTCCCTTCAAACCTCCACGGTTCTGCTACTCTGTGTTACTTCTTTTACTCTTTCTGCACCGCTTGGTTGATTTTTCTCCTGCACAACACACACACACACACACACACACACAGAGGAACACAAAGCAAAACAAAACAAAACAAAAAAACGGAGCAATCCAGAGGCCGTGGAGCTGGGAGCAGAAGCACTTTCATGCTGATCTCTCCCAGGCACCGTTCCTGTTCCAGCCACGCTCTTTCCTTCTCAACCGTAGGCTTGTGACTGTCCTGGGAAGAGCTGGATCACGAAGTTACTCAGCTTCGCCTGCGAAAGAGAATTTGGTCCTTTCCAATTAGCTTTGTCAAGCTCAGGCGTTTCTTCCTTGGTCCAATTCTCCTCTTTGTGAAGGAGACGCTAAACAGACTCAGTGTCTTTCTCCCTCCCAAAATGGAGTGCGGGAGATAGCCTGTTTCACGCCTCCCGGCTTTCCGTGTGTGTCACGGGACAGCTGGCGTGGGCCCTTGTGGGGAAGGAGTTGGAAAGCTGACTGTCTTGTGAATGGGTGATATTCCTTGAGTTGACTTTCTGGCTTGTTAGAAGAACGTTTCCTACCCGAGTAGCCTGAGCCAGCATCGGTTCTTACTAACCCAGGAGGTTCTGATGTCCCTGCAGCAGTTAAAGCAGCCCAGGAACATTTCACAGAAAATGCGCTCTCCCTTCACACTTTGCTGCGTGGCTCCTGAGTGATGCCAGTGAGCAATGATTGTCCTTCCCAGACAGCTCTCAGCATGAAATGATCTTGTGTCCCGTGCGAGGAGTGGAAGACACAGCGCTATCCAAGCCCAGAACTACAGAGTCCCCCAGAGCGTTGCCAGGGGACAAAGCCTGTTGCATACTGGGCTGTCGGGGGTTGGGGAAGGAGGAAGAATGAGAGGAGACTCGTTTCCAAAGCGGATGCTCAATGTCTTTAATGAGAAAAGGAGAGGAACATGCAATGAAGCTGAGAGCTTCAGCAATGCCCTTTGGACATTCTGTAAAGCTCAGTGCTAGCAGAAGACCACGGATAGTAAGCAGGGGAAAGAGGGCGGGCGATGAGGAGGAGAAGTTGGTGGGAACTCGGCTCCTCTGCAGACCGTGGCCGTGCCCTCAGGGCTGGCTCCGGGGCTGCCTTCAAGGCCCGTGGTGCTCATGCACAGGCAGGTGATCCACGGGCTTTAGCAGAAGAGATTGCCACGTCCCAGAGTGCCACAGAGCCCACGGCCCAGCCCTGACCACCCAAAGCCCCCCAGGCCCAGGGAGCCCCCAGCACCGATGGGCACGCTGCCAGCGCTGAGAGAGCTCCCCACGGCAGCGGACGCTGTGGATCCCACGGCTGTGCTCTGAGGGAAGGAGCTGAGGATTGGGCCCGGCAGCGTCACCACGACTGGTGGGGGCTGGATCGCAACGCTGGAGTCGGCACAACGAAGAACACACGGCTCGTTGCAGCTGTTGGCAAGCGGGGCTGGGCCGCAGGCGGCTGTCTGGCACGGGCTGTAGCACGACATGTCTGGCGGAGGAGGGGGTGACTCTGCAAGATGGAGGCGAGAGAGAGCTGAGGGCTCGAGCTGTCTCTCAGCACGCTCTGGTGTCACGAGCCAAGAGTCGAAGGCCCTGCCGTGGCTGCTGAGGGGCTGTTTGTGAGTATTTGGGTAGGCTTGGGGTGGGTATCTGTGGGTGGTTTAGGGATGATGCCAGAGAGGGAAGCTCCTCCTGTCCAAGTGAAGCTCCTGTCCAGCCTGTCTTGTCCCTCCCCCAGCGTGCCCAGTGCAGGCCCTCGCCAAGCCGCGCTTGGTGTCCAGACCGCAAGGACGTTTCCCTCACAACCCTCAACCATCATTCCAGTCGGCCTTGAGGGCCGGCCTGGAATGTTCAGCGGTGAGATGAGATGAGGCTCCTCATCTCAGCACATCCTGAGGTAGGTATGATGAAGAGGATGCCAACTCTTTCAGGGGGGGATGAGTTTATCCTTGCTGCTATTGCCTCAGTGGGGGAAAGAAAGATGTTCTAGGGTACAACAGAAAAGCATCACTCTCAGCATCAATCTGTGGAGGTCCTGCTCGTGAGCCCTTCTTCCCTGCTGGTGGTTACTTATTCTTCCAGAGGCAAGACCTCAACTTGTTCCCTCAACAGCTTTTCCCTCTAAAAAGAGCTCTCCTTCTCCTCCGACAGCTCTGCCCTTCTGTCCCCCTCTCTCCCCCTCTCTGCCCCTCTCTCCCCCTGCTTCTTTCGGAAGGAGACAAGTGCAAGCAAAGCGCAGCAAGGCTACTGAAGACAGAAGCCACGTCGGACTAAGACGTCTCCGGTGGGACTAGCTGTCGTGAGGGACTTCCAAGCCGTGCTACTAATGCAAAAGGTGCATCGCTGCCTCAAGGATGGTGGAAGAAGAGGCCAAGGCACCGGGTAGAAATTTCTGGCCGCACAGCCAGGGCCGCGAATGGCTTTCAAAGGAACCCTCCAATGCCCCATTTCAGGTGAAAAAGCCACGCTCCCCCCTTCCCCTCCCTCCCCGAATACCGACACGCATGGTTGACAGTCCCAGACCGCTTGCGGAGGACAAGGCAGGAAAAATGCACGCAGCCCCCTCCTCGGGAGGCGTTCTGGCCAGTGAGCAGACGGAAGGCAAAGCGAACGCAGACTTACTGGTTTCACAGAGGAGAGCAAGGCCCAAGAAGGGAATAGAGTAGCTGGGAAACGAGGCACCTATTTATACTGAGCCTGATGGCCCCGGGGGAGCTGAAGTGGCAAAAACACAAAGCGCCTTCAGAAAGGGTAATTTTGGCTTCCCAAGCTCTGCTGGTAGATGAAAGACATTCCTCCTTCACCCAGAATGCTTAGCTCCCTTGCCATGCTGCGTAAGGCTGAAGCGATCTGGTTGATAGCAGTTGTGTTTCTTCCTCAGGCCGATGCTCGTGAGAGGTCTCGTTGCCATTGCTGGAGAAGACTTGCAGAAGAATCAGGCCGTGCGCAGGCGCTGTACATATTCTCCCCTTCCCGAAGCTCATGGCCCCCGCTTGGTAGGACTTTGCGCGTGGAGCACTGCAGAAGGGAGCACACAAGCGTCTTGCACTGACGGGCTCAGCCTGACCCTGAGCAAGAGCGGTGCCGGCAGGCTACGGAGGAGCTCAGAGCACAGGCAAGCGTCTGCACAGGAGACTCAGATGCCCGGCTGAGAGTGGAGGGTGATGTTCAGCCCAGGCCCGCCGTGATCTGGAGAGAAACTTCATTGCGCGTATGCAGGGAGGGAGACAGCGAGAGTGCAGCTGGAGTGGGTCAGGCCGCTCCATGGCGAGTCTCTGCTCCCTCCCCTCCGGCCGTGATGACGCACACGCTGTCCTGACCTGCAAAGGCTTCCAGCTGTTTCCCTTATTCGGGCAAGGTCGCAGTGTTTTCTGTGGGCAGGGCACGGGCTGTGCCTTACCAAACTGGATTTTCTCATTGAATGCCTGAGGAGAGGCTGGAGCACCAGGAGGCCCTGGTGAAGGAGGGAGGCTGCTGAGTCATGCCTGGAAGTGGGCCACCACCAAGTGGATCTGCTTCAGCATTCCCTTGCCAGACCACATCGGCCTTTGGCCCTTTCCCTAGTCGCTTGTTTTTCCGGCCGTGCACCCAGAGAACCTGGCTTCCTCTCTCTTGGCAAGGGTCAGAGAGGCGCAGGTAGTGCCTTTGAATTGCAAGGTGGCTCTAGCAGGCCACTTGTGACTGACCAGGAGGTGCTGAGCCACTGTAAGGAGCTTCTGCTCCACCTCGCTCTGAGTCATCCGTCCACACGCTGGCATCAGGGATACTGAGGGAAAAGAACTGAGACATGCTAAGGGCTCTAGGCACAACCTCACGTCCTCATTCCTGCAGAAATGCAGCTTTTTGCACAGTGTTGTCACAGCCATTGGCATCTTGCCCGACCACTTGGCAGTGCCTTGAAATGCTGTCGTGCTCCTCTTGGTCAAAGTGCCGTCAAAGGACAATAGTAGTTTCACATTACTGAATTACTACTAGATTCAGGAGCACAAGTGTGTGCTTATACTTATACTGTGGCTTTTGCACTCGGATTATGACAAATACAACGTAGAAATAAATTAGCTGGCATCAGTTTTTGCAGCATGGTACACCCCACAGCTAGAATAAGGTTTTGGCTCCCCAGTAAAAAACAGCTTTTTAATGAATGATCACTATGGAAATCATTGGGGTTCAGTGTTTTAATGGGCACACACCTGGTAGATACCAAGTGCACTTGTATGGTCTTCTGGATTTAAGTGCGCTGAGGTAGTGCCTAATGCTGCTAATATCTGTCTTTGTGACCAGTTCTTCCACTTCTCAACTCTAATCTCATGAATGCTCCCTGGGATCCTGTGTCATCTGCTGCTAAAGAAGGTATTTTGGCCATTCTTGGATACCTATAATGTTGAGAAACTACTTTTTGTATGTATTCCCTTTGTAACTTTCTCTCTGCATAGCAAAGAGATGATCTGATAGAACCAGAAGAGCTTCAGTAAGGGTAAATCACGCCTGACCTATCTGCTGATCTTCTGTGATGGAATAACTGCATCAGATAAGAATACTACTGTCCAGTTTCTTGGACTTCTGCAAGACCTTTGTTATGGTCTCACACCACATCCTTATCTGTGAAGTAGAGAAATACGGATTTGAAAGTTTAGATGGTAGCAGCCAGAGGGTTGTGGTCAATGTCTGTATGTCCAGGTGGAGGCCAGGGACAAGTGATGTCCTCAGTGGCCCATCCTGGCACCAGTATCTTGTCATCTCTATCCATAACTCATATGGTAAGACAGTGCCCCCTCAGCCATTTTGAAGACAACACCAGTATAAGTGGTGCAGTTGATACAATAGAAGGAAGATGTGCCATTGAGAGAGACCTCAACCAGCTTGAGAAGTGGACCCACATGAACCTAAATGAGATTCGACAAAGGCAAGTGCAAGGTATGGTATCCTGGGCTCCATCAAAAGAGGTGTGGTCAGCAGGGACAGAGAGGTGATTGTTCCCCTCTACTCTGCTCTTGTGAGGACCCATCTGGAGTACTGCATCCAAGTCTGGAGCCCCCAGTACAAGAAAGACAGGGAGCTGTTGGAGAGGGTCCAGAGGAGGGCCACAAAGATGATCAGGAGACTGGAGCACCTCCCATACGAAGACAGGCTGAGGGAGCTGGGCTTGTTCAGCCTGGAGAAAAGAAGGTTGCAGGGTGACCTCACTGCAGCCTTTCAGTACCTAAAGGGAGCCTACAAAGAGGAGGGGAATCAACTCTTTGAAAGGGTGAGCGACAGCAGGACAAGGGAAAATGGTTTGAAGTTGAGGGAAGGGAGATTTAAGTTGGATGTCAGGGGGAAATTCTTTACAGAGAGAGTGGTGAGGCACTGGAACAGACTGCCCAGAGAGGTTGTGGATGCCCTATCCCTGGAGGCGTTCAAGGCCAGATTGGATGGGGCCCTGGGCAGCCTGGTCTAGTATTAGGTGGGATGGTTGGTGGCCCTGCATGTGGCAGAGGTGTTGGAGATTCATGATCCTTGAGGTCCCTTCCAACCCCGGCAATTCTGTGATTCTGTGATTCTGTACTGCACTTGTGTCAGGGCAATCCCAGATATATGTATAGAGTGGGAGAAGAACTCATTGGGAGCAGTCCAGAAAAAAGGACTTGAGGGTTCTGATGGATAAAAAGCTTGACATGAGCCAGCATTGTGTGCCTGCTAACCAGGTGGCCATTGATATCCTGGGCTGCATCAAAAGAGGAAAGGCAGCAGGGCAAGGGAGATGATGTCTCCCTCTACTCTACTCTGTCCTTGTGAGGCCTCATCTGGAGTACTGCATCCTGGCCTGAGGCCCTCAGCAGAAGAAAGAAATAGAACTGCTGAAGTAGATCCAGATGAAAGCCACAAAGATGGTCAGAGGGATGGAGAATCTCTCTTCTGAAGAATGGCTGAGGGAGCTGTGTTTGTTCAGTCTGCAGAAGGGAATGGCTTGCAGAAACCTTGTTGTAGTATTCCAGTGTTGAAGGAGGGACTTATAAACAGGACAGAGCACTGATATCTGCCCTGAAAGGGAAGTGCCAAGTCCATGAGGAGAGGCAGCTCTGACGCATGCAAAGGCAGCCCCTAGGGAGCACGAGCAACCATGGCAGGCAGCAAATGCCTGGTGTGGCAGTAAGGGCATGGCATAGCAGTTTGTGCAGCAGTTAGTATATGGCGGACATGCAGGGAAGGTGAGAATCTTGAGGATTACAGAGGTAAGATCAATAGGTGATTATAGCCCACTAAGTACTGGGTCATTATCCTCTAAGTACAGGATTATTACCCTCTAAGAATAGAGACTCCAGTCATGGTAGTCTGACAAAGCCTAGCAGCACTGGAAGAAGAGCTAGGGTACATGCACTCATCCAAAGGGATGTCAAAACCCAAACCAAACTCCCAGGCAACCACGGAGCTATTCAGGCTTCCAACAGAGAAGAGCAGGTGGACAATCTTCTCAGCCTGTTGGCAAGTTACACAATGAAACATGTAGATTAAAAAGTGTCATGAGGTGCAAAACAGGGAAGGAGTAGTGGAAACACGCCCTGCCTTTGCAGGAATGTGAACTACAGCAACAAAAAAGACAAGATCCAAGGCAGCCTGTGACCTCTCCCTGCCAGGCTGAAGGAAAGGAGTGGATAGAGGCAAGTTCACCCTCAGGGCCGCAATTAAACATCTCCTTGCCCATTCCACTCCCTCAGGTGCTTCTGTACAGCAGGTACGAGGCTCTGGAGGTGGAATGCCTCTGTGGGTGATAACAGCCCATTTGTATTAGAGGAATCAACAAACGTTCCCTCGTATCAAGGCTATATCCATGAAGAAGAAGAGATGGGAATTAGTTGTAGGTGATTTCTCCCTGCAGGAAGTGAACATCTTGAAGAATGACCATGAACAAATTGAAAGCTTATGGATAAGACTTAGAGATCGAGGCAACAGAGGAAGCCTTGTGGATGCTGTCTACTGCAGGCTGCTTGATTAAGTGGAACCTGTTAATGAAGTCTTCTTCCTCCAGCTTGGAGGAAGGCATCTTGTTCACAGGCTCTCATCCTGCTGGATTACTTCAACAACCCTGACATGTGCTGACATGGCAAGCTGTACATGACCCATGAGGATCCTGGAATGCACTGAGGGTAAGCTCTTGACCTCAAGTGATAGGCAGCACCACAAGGGGAGGAGGTAATACCAGACCTGTTGCTCACCAGTACTAGATTACTCTTTGGTGACATCAAAACTGGAGGCTGCCTCGACTGTAGCAACTGTGCGATGGTGAAGGTTACATTACTGATGGGTATGGGACAAACAAAGAGCAAAATCAGGACACTACGTTGTAGGAAAGCGAGCGTGCAGCTCTTCAGAGAGCTGTCAACAAAACAACCCACTGGGAGTCCGTCCTCGAGGACAAGGGAGCTGGAAGATCTTAAAGGAAGCTTTCCTTAGGGCACAAGAGCTCTCCATCCCCAGGTGTAAGAAGTACGGGAGTGAAAGCAAGAGACGTGGCTGAACCACGGCCTGCTGATCAAACTGGAGAGCCAGGAGAAAATGCACAGGCAGTGGAGGCAGGGACAGGTACCCCGCTGCTAGGGATGCTGCTAGGCTGTGTAGGTACTGGGTCAGGAAGTCCAAGGCCCAACTGGAACTGGAGATGGCAAAGGGTGCAAGGAAGAGCAAGAAAGATTTATAAGTTGCATCAAGCAGAAAAGTTCAAGGTGTACTCTTGCTAGTGCGCAATACAAGCAGGCTGGTAACAGTGGAGAAGGAGAAGGGTGAGCTACTCAGTAGTTGCTCTATTTTTTACATAGACTTCACTGGCATCTGCTCTTCACACCGCTATAAATTGGACACGTCAGAAGGTGGGAACAGGGGAGCAGGGTCGGTCCCACTAGGTGAGCCATATGATGAGTGATGAACTGGTTGTAAGATGGTATCCCAAAGAGTACAGGTCAAAGGATTAACTTTCAAATTGATATCAGTGACATGTGATGTTGTTCAAGGGCCTGTACTGGGGCTAATGCTCTTCACCATCTTCATACCAATCTTTATTTGCTGTGTTGTTATTGATTTTATTGCATATAATTGCAGTAAATTCCTACTATTTCCTGCTGCTGTAACTGATTTGAGCCATACTTTTAAAATCTACTACACGCATATTTGCCTCATAGTAATATCTGCACATCTCAGTACAGGCAGTTACCTTACTACTTGTACTATACTTGCTTTTGGTGGTTTGTGGATATCTGTAATAAAAAGAATTCTTCGGTAAAAAAAGCTTTCATGTTGCTGTGTATTATAGAACACTACAAACCCACTGCTATAACTGTTATGTTCCCATATGCCAGGTAATTTCTTAGGTCATGACAGAAGTCCCCCAAACTGCACTGATGCTTGACTCACCAGAGCAACTTTCACATCTCATCCTCACAGTGCACATTTACTACACTCTTGATACAAGTCGCATCTGCTATGAGGCCCAGTATGCCAGAGGGACAACTCTTTTGTTGGCAGCAGGGCAGCGTATGTGGGGGGGGGGAAACAGAAAGAGAGGGCAAGCGATCTCAAGGATCTGACGCCTTCTTCATTGAAATATCTTCATTGATGGGGGGGGGGGTTGGGTGAAGGGATGCCTCTGTGGATCAAGCAGTGCAGAAGCATTCTATGTATCATGTTTTCAGGTCAGAAAGTCCAGTGGGGCCACAAGGAACTGTTGTCTGGCCTTGTGCAGCGGGACACCATGGTACTGCCCTTCTTTTGGTGAGCAGAATGAAAATGCCTGTGGTGATTTTCGGAATAGGTGCTTCACTGTTTTATAGAAGGAAAGGTGAGGGGTCAAGACATAATGCTGAAGCACAGCAGTGTGCTGATGACTGCAGCTCTCCAGCAAGGAGCAGTGATTTCCTGTTCCTTCAGAAGTGCTCCTCGCCTCTGTCCAAGTGAACTCTGAAACAAAGAGGAAGGAGATGTCACTGTTGCACGCCACCCAGCACTGAGCTGCATTCTGCTACGTCCTGGTGAATTAGTACTTCTGCATATAAGAAGGCGTTGATGTGGTTGGGTAGTTGTGGAAACGAACTTGAACTCTGCGGTCTGTGTTAACTGCTGCTGCAAGGACATCAATATCTTTTGGCCACAAAAGGGATGCAGCGTGTCTTTGTCCTCTGCCAATCCCAAGCAGGAAGATGAGAGCAACAAAAGAGCAGGTTGGTGCTCATTTCCCTGAATGAAGTGGTCCTGTCCTGTGTATCTCCTCATCCCAACAGAGATCTCCTGGTCTCCTCTAACAGCTGTCTCTTCATGAAAAAAAGAGCTCTTGGTCCTGTCTGAGAAGCAGCTTCCTGAGTATCAGCCAGCCCAGCACGAATGGTATCAGCCTCTGGTCCTGTTCTGGGGTCCTGGAGGTGGTAAGGGGAAACCTGATGGCACGGTGGGCACATTGAATCTTTCCTTGCTTTCCCTTTTGACTCAGCTCAGCTGATGCTATACCATCTCTGCTGGCTTTGAACAGAGGCCACCAGCTGAAAGAGCATTCTTGAGAACAGCACGGCTGTATAAAATGGAAATGCTAGATTTCTATGCAGGCGTAGTCGAGGTCCCCATAAAATCAAAGATGTTTAAGGAAAAGCACACAGAAAGCATTGACAGATGTGACTGAATGATGGCTCCTAAACTGGAGCCGTTTAGCCTGCTCAGGTTCAGGAAGGCCTACTGGACAAACATCTGAGCCCTGAGCACAGACACTGCCTCATTCACCCACAGACACGCCAACACTGCTAAGGAGGACATGGTGGAAGGGACCACCTTCACCCCAGCTAAGGAAGATGGGACAAAGGCCTCACTGTGCAGAACTGGTGACTTTATTCATGCCTCTAAAGAAGAACCTCACTCCAGGACAGCACAGGGACTGGGCTGCAATGCGTGCCAGTGCTCCGCTGCACCAAGTTCTCCAGTGTGAAGACAGGTGGAATTTGAAGCCTGTTCATCATTTTTGTATGAAGCTCTAGCTCTACTTGGTGAACTTTGCTCTAGTTTCAGTGCACACTGTGTGATGTGTAGGGAAGGAAGGGAATGAAGCCATTGCATTGCTGATCATAACGACCTCGACTGATAACTAACCCACAGATACCAGAACTGAGCTTATAGCAGGAAAAGATCAGTAACAGCCCTAACCACGTTCGGTGGAACATACAGTTACACTGACAGAATCTTGCTATGCATTAAGAAGAAGGACTACCTTTAAGGGGCTTTGGGCCAATTATGAATAAATGTACGACTGTGATTGGGCTGTAGCCAAGCTGTGTATGCTATATAACTTCTGTGTTGCTGATCATCAGGGGCTCTCAGAACGAGGGTGAAGCACAAGACAGAGAGAAACCATGCATTGCCGAGAAGAATTTTCATTTTGTAATTCTGTACTTATGAGTGTCATCCTTTCTGTTGTGCTTTAACCTTGGCATGCAGCTGTTTAGCACTCAAGTGCCAGATATCTCTTCCCAGGTGGAAGTGGGGAGAGAATTGGAAAAGTGCAAGAACTCATGAGATGAGAAAGACACTGTTTACTAGGTAAAGCAAAAGCTGCATGGTCAAGAAAAGGAAAACAAGAATTTATTCACTACTCCACACTGATGGATAGCCACTTCCAGGAAAGCAGGGCTCATCACGCATAGTGCTTTCTTAGGAAGACAAACACCACCAGACCACATCATAGAATTTTACAGTTGTTTGAGTTGGACAGGACCTTCAAAGGTCATCTGGTCCAACTCCCCTGCAATGAACAGGGATATCTGCAGCCAGATCAGGTTGCTCAGTGTCCCATACAGGGACACCGCATCCCTGGGCAACATGTTCCAGAGCTTCAATTCTCTTATCATAATTACTTATTTTTTAATCCAGTCTTATTCTCCCCTCTTTTATTCTGAAGCCACTTCCCATTGTCTCTTTCTTGTTCAGAATCATTACCCATACTCTGTTCACTTTCCATACCCAGAGCTTCATCTCTGTTGGTTAGGGGGACATGAGGAACAAGGAGAAGACTCCTCCTTCTGCTCCAAGCAGAGACAAGGGTCCTGTCTCCCTCATCCTGCATGATTCTGTGTTCTGTCTCCTCAGGGTTGGGAGCTTGTTTAGCTTCTTCCCCTTGCAGGTACTGCAGACAGGGCATTCAGGCTGCCTGTGTCACTGCATGATACCAGGCGTCAATCTCTCTCTCTCTCTGGCTGCTGGATAATTCCCCACCTGGGGATTTCCTCTTGCAACCTGCCCATCTGCTCAAACAGTTTCTTCATCTGGGCACATCTGCCTATACTCTTCCCTCAGGTCCTTGGTCGACTTCCAGATTCAGAAGTTCCCCACAACCAAAGGTTTGGGCAGCTCTGTCACTCCTCAGGAGCTCCATCTAGGTGCCCTTGTCAGCCTGGAAAGTTCAAAGCCCCTCCATCTGCGTTTGTTTCCGTAGAGCACTGTAGCTTGTTGTTCCCAGATGAAAAGAAAGCTGTCTGGTTTGTGCCTTCCCTCTGTGTCCTGTCTATGTGAACTACCAGGCAGAGTGCTACACTGTGCCCTGACTGCCTCTCTACTCCCTGTTTCCCCATCCTGGTTGCCATGCTCCTGGTCCCTCGCATTCTCCAGAAGCATGGAGTGGCTGGACCTGCAAAGCCTGGGTGCTCCTTCTGAATGAAGAGGGTTCAGGGTGGCTCTCTCCTTGCCCAGTCTGCTCCACAGTTTCTGGAACAGCCTCTCCAATAGCAGTCCCCCTCTCCACTACAGAACGTGCCTGCACTGGTGCTGATAGGCTTGGAAAATGACCCATTGTTTCACCTTAATTTAGCCCCAGGGAATTTCAAAACCTCAACCACTCTTATCCAATCAGTTGTAAAAAGGTGTTTGTGCTTGAGGAGTGGTGTTGGAGCAGGTGACCTCCGGACATCCCAAACACAACCATTCTGTGATTCTGTGATTCTGCCCTTATGACCTAACACCTGACTAGAAGGACAGTGCCAGCAGTTCCTGAGGACTTGCTGTACTCACTCCCACCTCCTGCTGTGAAAACGAGGTGAAACCTCTGCTTGGCCCTGCACAGCTGCAGCTTTGAGTATGGACAGCAGCCTTAGTGCTGTGGCATGAATTGCTGCCTGTGCTTCTGCACTGCAGCAAAATGCTGCTGGGCCAACCTGCATGTTACTTGCAGCATGGACATCCATATTCCAGATCTCATTGACTCGACACTGCCACATCACCAGCTGACTGGCCAGACAGCCCTGAGTAGGACAGCATGGGAAAGGAGAGGTGCAGGGCATTGTCTTGCGGCATGGCCCAATGCCAGCCTGTCTCTGACCATGGCCATTATGGTTTGTTAGGGCCACCAGGCCCTCAGAGTTCCTTCCAAAGTAGCGGGGCCCGTATGGTCCCGATTTCCACTCCATCCTTCAACCCCCTCGTGCTGCCTCTTGTGTAATTTCTCTCTGTGCTGTGGTTTTCTTGACTCTTCCTCATTTAAGTTTCCAGTTACACCGTACTACATAAAAGTCACAGCTGATACCCTGAGCCATTACCAGAGGGAGAGAACGGTCGAGGCGAGACAACCCTCAGGAGAGACTGGCACGGATCCTTGCAAATACCCAAAGAGAGGCAACGTGAGTCTCAGGTGGGCAGGATACGAGGGACCTGAGGAAGTATGGAGTCTCTGTGGGGTGGGCTGAGACACTGAGGACCTGGGGAAGTGAGGTGTCTCTGTGGGGTGGGCTGAGATGTTGAGGACAGAGGAATATTTAGCTGGGGCATGTGTATGTGTTTGAGTGGACAGTGGATGTGAAAGAGGATTGATAAAGGGGTTGGAATTAGCTTATATGTGTAGTATCCCCATTCTACTGGAAGCCCTGCAGAAGATCAGGAAGAAGTGTTCTGCCCCCTTCTTAGCTTGAATTAGTTCTGGATAATTAGAGGATACTTTATGGTTGTGGGCCAGGACGGAGCTAGGCTTTCTAGGCTTTCTTGTGTATGTAGAATGGGGCAGGGTCATTTACCTTTGGGAGGAACAGGTGTCAAGGTGGTGTTTGTTTGTCTCATTCCCCTGTGGAGACAAGAGTGTATATGAGGTTCAGGAGAGTGTCCTAGGGAGTGGCAGATTGTGTTGGGTGCAGCAGGGCCATCTGAGGTACCTGGGACTCTCACAGAGCAGTGAGTTTCTCTTTCAGTTACCCTCCTAGGCAGCTATGGCCATGAGCTCCCTGTGGTGGACGGCTATCCTGCTCCTAGCCCTGACAATGTCTATGTGCAGTGGTGCTCCAACCTACCAAGATTTCTTGCAGAGGCACATGGACTTCCCCAGGACACCGAGCTCAGATGATAACGATTATTGCAATGTCATGATGATGCGGCGTGGCATGAGTTTCCCTGGAAGATGCGTAACCCATAACACCTTTGTGCATACGGAGCCAGCTGATCTGACCGCCCTCTGCACAAACCAGCCTGATGATTCCCTTTGTACATCGCAGCAGCACTTTCCTGTCACAGTCTGTAACCTGATCAGGAGTCATCCAACCTGCGCATACTCTGGGAATCAGTTCAACCATCGGGTCCGCGTGAAATGTGCAGGAGACCTTCCTGTGGTTCTGGATAGCACCTTTCAATGACGCTTGCCCCTTGGGATATCTCTTATCCTTTTGAGTGTCCCTGACTAACCCTGAGGCTGTCCTCACTCTGTCCACTGCTCTTGGGCTCAGAGAAGGAGGAGTCAAAACCTCTGGAATCCTGAATGCTGCTCCTTTACCTCACCACCCCCTACAGCCTTGGGAGGCTCCTAAGTCCCAATGCCTCCCCCTAATTCCCTGAGTCTCTTCTAGCAACACTGGGCCACCTCTAACCCTCTTGAGATGGCTGCACACAGGCCCACCGCCACTCCCTTCACAGCTTTTACTTGCATAGAACAAAACAAAACAAAATAAAAATGAGAGCTCTTCATCAATATTTGCAAATAAAGTCTTATTGGAATAGTCATCAGAAAGTACCCTAAAGTACCCATGCAACAAGTTTAATATATAAATGGCAACAAGATAGCTGGGCCTAGTCTCTGTAAGTTCCAGTTTGCCCAATAAGTCTGCTTAACAGAGCCCCTGAAATTGGACTTAACGAAACTTCACTGTATGTGTATGAGATCTGAAAGGTCATGACCTGAAAAAATGGTTGAGCACCAGGTGAGGCAGCGTGGCTAACACAGGGAGCTCAGGTGCAAGCTCAGCCTCACTCTCAGTGAAAGGTTAGCAGCCCAGTTATCTGTATCTCTTTTTGGAGATTGTGCCCTTCTCGAGACTTCACCTGTCTTTGGAAAGGGTGAGCCACTTTTGCCTGTGTCACTTTCTAAACTTTATCTTGATGAATGCCTTACAGGCATGCTCCTATCCCAACAGGATCCTAATATCCTAATCATCGCCTTCTCTTTCTACACAGTATGTGTAGGTAAAAAAACAGAGTGCTGCAGGAGAGAGTCCAGAAGTGTGAAGGAAAAATATTCAGAAGCCTGGAGTAGCTTTCTTATGAAGTTGGGCTGAGAGAGCTTGGCTTTGCAACCTGG
The DNA here is from genome assembly GCA_037305975.1 of Chrysolophus pictus. Lineage (NCBI taxonomy): Eukaryota > Metazoa > Chordata > Aves > Galliformes > Phasianidae > Chrysolophus > Chrysolophus pictus. Next base: position 35,450,399 of record CM074581.1, on the reverse strand, counting down.
ATAAGTGAAGGCTTCTGGGAGAAGACCTCACTGTGGTCTGTCAGTGTTTCAAAGGAGCTCATAATCAGGAGACGGAGAGACTTTTTACGTGGTCTGACAGTGATAGGACAAGGGGGAAAAGGTTTAAATTAGTAGAGGGGATATTTCGACGTAAGGGGTAGTTATGTACTCACAGTGTGGTGAGGCATTTGAACAGGTTGATCAGAGAAGTTCTGGATGTCCCATCTCTGGACGTGTTCAGAGTCAGCCAGGTTAGATGGGGCCCCAGGCAGCCTGATGTTATATCTGATTTAGTGGTTGTTAATCCTGACCACAGAAGCGGGTGCGGAAATATGACCTTTATAGTCCCTTCCATCCCAAGCTGTTATATGATTCAGTGATATATGTTCCATTTTGGGGTCAGTGTAAGCTGAGAGAAGTCTTTGGGGTTATGTTCCATGGAAGAGGACCCAAGGGGAATTCTTGCTTCTATGTCTTCTTAGGTCTCAGCGATCCAAGCACCCTTGCAGGAACAACCCCTGAGAAGGCTGTCGCTGCACACTAGGTGCCACCATGTATGCTGGCAAGTTTCCACAAGCTGACCAAGACAACAGGAAAGCTTGGAGGATTGGTGGGGTCAGAGAGGCAGCCATGCTGGCTTGCCTGGGCCACACTGAGTGAAGAAAAATTGACTTGGGCCACATAGAAAATATATAATATATTTAATTCTATATAATTAACACAAGGCAGGTTTTTTTGTTTCTTGGGTTTTTTTAAAATATATTCTTAATTGAAATGTAAAAAAATTGAAGAGACATAGAAGTAGTGGCATTTTTCCACCTTGTTTTTGTGAAACTAATGCTTCCATCTGGTTCAGTGGGAGTGTTTGCAATTCTTAGTGAATTCTCCAAGTGTTCATCACTAGTTTTTGATGCAATATCATTTTGAACACTATTATGCTTTGAAACACGTACAGATGAGTTGATTTTTACCTCGAAAATGCATGTTTAACTTTTTTAAATGAGCAGTCAAATCCACCAAAAATGCTACACCTGTGAGCCATTTTTCATATTCATGTTCTGGCACAAGTTTTCCTTTTGATTCCACAAATTACTTAATTTCATTTTGCAGATCGTAGAATCTCTTTAGCATTTTGCCCAGCTCAGCCACTTCCTTCAGAAGAGTAATTGATGTTCCCACAGTCAGCATCCATACTTTTAAGGAACTCCTGGAATGGGCAAGGTATCTGTACACAGTGCTTGAGATGTGGCCTCACCAGGTCTGAGGATCATACCTCAAGACAGAAAGACTCAAGGTCGTGATCCTCTGCTGAGCCGCTCAGAGCTGACTGGTCAGTCAGCTGGTGATGTGGAGGTGTTGAGTCAGTGGGATCTGGGATTTGGACGGCCGCGCTACAAGCAACGTGCAGGTGGTCCAGCAGCATTGCTGCAATGCAGAAGCATAGGCAGCAATTCATGCCACAGCCCTAAGGCTGCTGCCCAGCTGAAAGCTGCAGCTATGCAGGGCCAAATCTGTGGGGAGGTGGTCTCCTGGTTTTCACACCAGGACAGTGGGGGTGTGTACAGTGAGTTCCCAGGAGCAGCCAGCATTGCTGCTTTTTACAGAATCACAGAATCACAGAATGGCCCAGGTTGGAAGGGACCTCAGGGATCATAAATGCCCAACCCACCTGCCACATACAGCGCCACCAACCTCCACATCTAATACTAGACCAGGTTGCCCAGGGGCCCATCCAATTTGGCCTTGAACACCTCCAGGGACGGGGCATCCACAGCCTCTCTGGGCAGCTGTTCCAGCACCTCACCATTCTCATAGTAAAGAACTTCCCCCTGACATCCAACCTATATCTTCCCTCCCTCAACTTAAAACCGTTTCCTCTTGTCCTGCTGTTATCTACCCTTTCAAAGAGTTGACTCCCTTCCTGTTCATAGGCTCCCTTTAGATACTGGAAGGCTGCAATAAGGTCACCCCACAGCCTTCTTTTCTCCAGGCTGAACAAGCCCAGCTCCCTCAGCCTCTCTTCGTAGGGGAGGTGCTCCAGTCCCCTGATCATCTTTGTGGCTCTCCTCTGGACTCTCTCCAACAGCTCTCTGTCTTTCCTGTACTGGGGACTCCAGACCTGGATGCAGTACTGCAGATGGGGCATCATAAGAGCAGAGTAGAGAGAGACAATCACCTCCCTGTCCTTGCTGGCCACCCCTCTTCTGATGGAGCCCAGGATACCATTTGCTTTCTGAGCTGCAAGAGCACACTGCTGGCTCATGTTTCATCCATCAGGACCCCCAGGTTCTTCTCCGCAGGGCTACTCTCAAGGACTGCTCCTTCCAGTCTGTATAAATGCCTTGGATTCCTCCGGCCCAAGTGCAAAATCTTGCACTTTGCTATGCTGAATCTCACTACGTTCACCCAGGTCCACCTTTCTAGTCTGTTGAGGTCCCTCTGAATGGCATCCCTTCCTTCCACCGTGTCAACACACCATTCAGCTTGGTGTCATCAGCAAACTTGCTGAGGGTGCACTCAATTCCATCGTTGATGTCATTGATAAAGATGTTAAAGAACATCGGTCCCAAGGCAGACCCCTGACCATTAACCACCACCCACTGTCTGAGGCCTTTTAACCAATTTCTTATCCATCGAGTGGTCCACCCATCAAATCCACAACCCTCCAATTTGGAGATAAGCATGTCATGGGGGACCATGTCAGAGGCCTTGCTCAAGTCCAGGTAAATGACATCGGTTGCCTTTCCCTTGTCCTCCAATGCCGTCACTTCATCACAGAAGGCCACCAGGTTGGTTAAGCATGACCTTCCCCTGGTGAAATCGTGCTGGCTGTCTCAGATCACACTCGTATGATCAAGCATGTCATCCAGGAGGATCTGTTCCATGATCTTCCCAGGCACAGAGGTGAGACTCCCCAGCCTGTAGTTCCCCGGGTCCTCCTTGCTCCCTTTCTTGTAAATGGGAGTGATGTGACCCTTCCTTCAGTCATCCAGGACCTCACCTGACAGCCACAACTTTTCAAACACGATGGAGAGCGGCTCAGCAATCACCTCAGCCAGCTCCTTCAGAACCCTGGGATGCACGCCATCCGGCCCCATAGACTTAGACACATTTAGTCTCATGAGGCGGTCTCAGACTTGCTCTGCCCTTACAGTGTGGGGGGGGATTTACTGCGCCGGTCCCCACCTCGAGGTCTAGGGATGCAGGGATCAGGGATGTGAGAAATACTGGAATTCTGGCTGCCAGTGTAAACCGAGGCAAAAAACTCATTCAGTACCTCAGCCTTCTCTTCATCCGTTGAAGCCAGTTCTCCTTTTACATTTACCAGAGGAAGTACACTCATTTTGGTCTGTCTCTTCTGGCCAATGTACCTGTAGAAAGTCTTCCTATTGTTTTTCGTGTCCCTCGCCAAGTTCAGTTCCGCCTGTGCCTTGGCTTTCCTGATCCCACATCTGCAAGTCCAGATGGAGCCCCTGTATTCTTCCCAGCTGACACACCCTTGTTTCCAGTATGCACCTTTCTTTGCCCTCGGTATGCCCAGCAGGTTCATGCCGATTTCCTACCTCCTCTGCCCACTTTCTTATTCAGAGGAATGGAGAGCTCTTGTGCTCTCAGAAAGACATTCTTGAAGAGTAGCCAGCTCTCCTCAACATCTTTAGGGACAGCATCCCAGGGGATCTTGGCCAACAATTCCTTGAGCAGCTTAAAGTTCACTCTTCCGAAGTTCAGAGTCCTGACCCCACTCTTTGGCAGGCCCACATTCCTCGAGATAACAAACTCAACAAGGGCGTGGTCGCTGCAGCCCAGGCAGTCTCCAACCTTAACACCTTTAATGATCTCCTCCGCACTGGTGAGTAGCATGTCCAGCAACGCTTCACCTCTCGTCAGTCTGTTCAATACCTGAAACAGAAAGTTGTCATCAGTGGATTCCAGGAGCCTCCTAGACCTCTTGCAGCCCACTGTGTGGTCTTTCCAACAGATATCCGGATGGTTGAAGTCTCCCACCAGGATGAGGGCCCGTGAGCACAATGCCTCCTGCATCTGAAGCAAGAAAGCCTCCCATTGATCAGGTGGCCTGTAGTATACCCCTATCACCAGCTGGCCTTTATTAGTCCTTCCCTAATTCTAACCCACAGGCTCTCAACCTGTTCCTGACTGTTTCTCAGAGGGAGCTCCTCACACTCTATCCACTCTCTGACATAGAGGGCAACTCCCCACCCTTCCTACCTTGTCTATCCCTTCTAAAGAGCCCATACCCCTCAGTGGAGGTATCCCAGTTATGGGAGTCATCCCACCATGTTTCTGTGATAGCAATAAGGTCATAGCTTTCCAAGTGCATCACGGTTTCCAACTTGTCCTGCTTATTTCCCAAGCTGTGTGCCTTGGTATAAAGGCACTTCAGCTGGGCTTTATATCTCACTGCCTTCGTAGAGGATCTAGGATCCCCTAGAACAGCAGCATCCCCAGCATCCCCCTGCCCTAATCCATCCCTTTGTACTGCACCCTCTTCGCACATCAAGTGTGGTATGAGCCCTCAAACTACCCGCTCAACCCCAGTGGCCCTCATTTTGTCCCCTTCCCCCTTCATACCTAGTTTAAAGAGCTTTCAATGAGTCCTGCCAGTTCCTCGGCTAGGATCCTCTTACCCCTTGGAGACAGGCTACTTCCATCTGCAGCCACCATGCCAGGTGCTGAGTAAATTGTCAAAAAAAACCCAAAATTCTGTGCTTGCACCTCTAAGCCATTTATTTATGAGGTGAGTTTTTTTGGATCCTCTCAGTATCCTTCCCTGCCACTGAAGGTATAGAAGAAAACACCACCTGCACGCCTGTTCCATCAATTATCCGCCCCAGACCCCTGAAGTCTTTTTTGATAGCCCCCAGGCTTTTCTCAGCGACTTCATCACTGCCAGCCTGAACTATCAATAATGGGTAATAAATAGAAGGGTGAATCAGTCCAGGAAGTCTCCTAGAAATGTCCCTCACTCGTGCCCCAGGGAGGCAGCACACCTCCCTACGGGTAGGGTCAGGCTGACATACAGGGCCTTCCGTTCCTCTCAGAAGGGAGTCACCTATGATAACCACCCTTCTGTCCTGCCGGGTGGAGGCAGTTTTGAGGCGTGGGGTCGACCACTTCACCCGAGGCAACCTCACAGGTGGACCTCCCTCCACACCCTCACTCACCTCTCCCTCGAGTTCCAGGGCCTCAAATCTATTTCACAGAGGCACCTGGGGAATCGAGGATGGTCGGGATGGGGGATGCCCACTTTGCCGAGCCGGTATGTTTCCACTCTCTTCCTCTCTCAAATTGCCTTGCTCTGCTTGGCAATGGCACGGCAGGGGGTCCACCACTATCTGGTGAATATCCTCTTGATGCCTCTTTGGGAGAGAGTTACATTGCTTTTGCCACTGCCCCACGCCCTCCAATTCTTCACTCTTGTTGCTAGGGGAGGAGAGGAAAGGGGGCTCACTGCAGCAGGAAAGCTGTCTGCCTGCCGGTTCCCCTCTACCACCTGTTTGCAAGGTGGCAAGAGGTGACGTGCTCCATGTGGAGCCTCAGCTGGCTGCCAAGATCTCGGAGCTGATAGGGACTGGCACCACCAATCAATCTCCCTCTCACATTCCTTTCTGGTCCTCAGCCTCTCCACCTCCTCCTTCAGGTCAACCACAAGGCTGAGTAAGTCATTTAGCTGGTCAATTCTTTCACAAGTGCTGTCTCCATCACCTAGCACTGCAAAGGCCAGGCTCTGGCACTCACCACAGCCAGTGACCTGTGCACTAGCATGGTGTTTCGGGACCTCAGTCTGAGTCTCCAGTTTTTGCCAGGTGATACCTTATTAGGGAAGCAGATAACGCACAATCATCAGCCTTGGATGGATCCAAAAGCAGGGAGTCACGAGGGACGGTTTTCAGGTCTCACAGAAAAATGAAATGCGGTTCACCACTCCTTCTGGATCAAATAAAGATGCCTGTAGCAATTTTTCAGGTGTTGCCTCACAGCTTTATAGAAGTCATGGTTGGGATTGGGATAGTGGTGAGGCTCTGCACTCCCCTGGGAGATGGCACCTGTCCAGCAAAGAGCAGTGATTCTCTGCTCCTTCAGAAGTGCTTCTTTCCTCTGTCCAAATGAACTGCTAAGCCAAGAGGAAGGAGATGACAGCAACGCTTATCATCTGACACTGAGTTGTGTTCTGCTGTGTCCTTGTGATTTAGCACTTCTACTCTTAAAAAGATGTAGATGTGGTCAGCATGGCAATTGCCACGTATGGCCTGATACTTTCTGTGTTTGTGCTGTCAGCTTCTAAAGAGGAAGAAGTGTTCCTGAGTGTGCCTGATCTCCCCTGCCCATTGGGAGATCCTGCTCTCTCCTCAGAAATTCAGGAACCCAAGAGATTGGCCAGCTGGTGAGGGGCTGAGCTGACCTCCCTCCGCTTGGAGGCTCTGGGATTCCTCGAAAAAGGTCCTGGGTGTTCCCGGAGCATCTAGTAAAGCACTGAGAGGCCACGGGAGGCTTTGAGTGTCATGAGAACGGCACAGGAGCACAGCTGCGTAAAACTGAAATGGTAGATTTCTCTTCAGGCATAGTCAGGTCTCCTTATCCCAGCTAACAAAGCTGGGACAAAGGCAGAACTCAAGTCTGTATTTATGGTGCTGAAGAAGAACCTTGCTCCGGAGCTGCACAGGGACTGGATTGCTAAATGTGCCGTGAGGCTCCTCAATGCTCCTTTGTCTCAAGCAGGGACCAACTCGCCAGTGTAAAGACAAGTGTGACACTGGGCTGGACTAAGGGAAGTGCTGCCATGCTATCAGAGCACTGGGGCTTATACGTATCTGTCCCGGGTTGCATGAGCCCGCAGGCCACAGACTAGGTGTGATCGGACTAAATGCTTATTTGCATCCCGCCATGATAGTTGGCAGAGGATGCAGTGCATATTTATCTATACCTTACTGACAATAAGCTATGAAGTTACGCCTTGCCTTCCCTGTTTCACTGCAAACTAAGTACACGAGTACACAGAACCTTCTTCAGCAAGCACTTTTGGTTCTGCATTCCAACTAAACGCAACTAAGTGCATGGTTTCCATTTCTTCTTTCTCTCTAAGCAGTGCCTCAGTGTTCGAGACACTGAAACAGTTTTTGAGACTTTCCATAGGATTCTACGCTACTCCTTGGCTCATAGAGTGAGTGTATTGTTCATTCTTCAAATTTCCTAGAGCCTTCCTCTACAGCGGTAATCTGGAGCTTAGCAGAGCTAAGGAAAAAGAGGAAAAAAGAATATGAGATATCATACATTTTACAACCACAATGCCAATCATCAAAAACACGAATCCGCACAGTTATGTCAAATGAATATTTACAAGCCATTTTCCCCATCCCGTGAGTCCCAACGAGTCCAGCACTGAGGCTAGACAGGATCTGCGACTCCATTCTTTAAACCATTCATCTGGCTGCACGGCTTGGAAAAATTCTCAAGTCCTGTCTGTGACCTCCTCCATTTTTGCTTGGGCTTCTTCACTGGAAGTGATGGCATTGTGGATGGTGATAGAACGTTCTCCTTCAGTTAAATTCAGCTTACCGGACATTCCTTCATTTAACAGTAGTAACATACCTACTGCTAACCAATTTTGTAATGTCATTTTGCACACTTGCTGGAGCTGGGCATTTAATTCTCTGAGAGAACACTGGGTCCAGTTGCTTAGCATGTGGTCTTACAAGTTAAGTTTTCTAAGACTTTTCAATGTCTTAGCCTACTCTCCTAGAGCTGTTGTTGTATTTCTAAGCAGGGGGAAGCTTACCGTCCCCTGGTGTAATCATCTCAGTATGATATCTGATTAATTTTGTATCTGATATTGCTTCAAATACCCTTCATGATCTATAAGGGTTAACTGTGTAAATATAAGCCTGGGATGGACGCATTGTCGCAACTCCCGTCTTACGCTGTAAAACTGCTGTATCAATGCAGGGAAACGCAATAGCAGATAACCAGTTCTAAACTAGCCTAAAATGGGTGATTGCCACAAGACAGTTAAAGAGAGAGCTGCTAACACATCCTGAGGATCAGGGCTTGACTAAGAAGCTCCAAAAAGAGGGATCGACAGGTGAGATCCTTCCTTTGTAGCAGCCAGCCCTTAAATGAGGCTTAGAGAGGGGTGGAACCTGGTCACAGTGGCCAACTGCTTTCACTTGTGCTCCCAAGGCTGGCTGTCTCTTCACCAGGTGCTGAATCATTGGTTCAGCTGTGACTTAGCAATTCCTTTGCTTTCCACCCCTTTGCAGCATGAACCAATGACTGAGCATACTGGGGGCAAGGTTGTTTATTGTCCCAGCTTGAGAACACTTTTACAGGAGTGTTATTTCCTTTAATTTGTATCCTAAGAGGAGATGCCCAAGTTGTTAATAGTATGCACAGGGCACTGGATCTGCCATCTCTGGTTCTCTTGTTCAGATCTCTGATTGTTTCCTGAAGTCATTTAGCCCATCCCCAAAAGGATTGTGATTCTGTTTTCAGAGCAGCCTGTTCCTGTCAGATTGTAAGCCAGATGGAATGGCCACTTGATGTTATTTCCTTTGGCCCATTATTTGTACCGTTGTTCCTGTGAAATGACCCCCAGAAATTTGACCAATACTTCCAGTCCTTGTAACTTGTGTGGGTTTATTGCCCATGCTTTTCCTTTCAAGTAGGCCAACAGTGAATACTGCTTTTTTCCAGCATTTCTATTGAGGCAGAAATAAGTGTCAAGATAAAGGTATGTTTTTACACCATCAGGCTTACTCCAATCCTCCAAATCATGAGCTACCACATTATGACAGAAAGTTGGTGAGTGGACATATCCTTGTGGCAGTATGTGAAAGGTCCACTGCTTACCCTCCAAGGGAATGCAAACTGGTTCTGTGGTTCTTCTGCAACTAGAGTACTGAAGAACACATTAGCCAGATTAGGATCCAATGATAGGTTTCTGTTTCTCTACTTAATGTGCCCATAAGGGAGGCAACGTTAGGTACGACTGTGCAAAGTGGCAGGGTCGCTTTGTTTAATTCCCTGTAATCTACTGTCATTCACCAGGTGCCATCACATTTCCGGACCGCTCACATAGGAGAGTTGTAGGGGCTGTGTGCAGGTCCCACTTTTTCCAGTCCTTGAATTGTGTTTGTGATTTCAGTTAAAGAAAGAAAGATTGGCTCATCCAGCCCAAGGATCAGGATAAAGACTCACCAAGTACTTCAAAAGAGGGATCTTCAGTTAAAGATCCTTCCCTTGTGGCAGCCAGCCCTTAAATGAGGCTTAGGGAGTGGTGGAACAACCAGAAATTGTTTTCAGCTGTACTCCCAGGGCTGGCTGTGTCCCTTCATCGGGTGCTCAATCACTGGTTCAGGACATAATTTAGCAATTCCTATACACTCATAAGGGTTAGTGTGAGAATACAGCTTTCTGACTGAGCAGTCTCAAAGGCTGCCCGCTTGAGGCATGGTATTTCTTAGCCTTACATCTTCAGAAGAGAAGGTTCCAGGGAAACCTCATTACGGCCTTCCATTATTTAAAGGGAGATGATTAACAGGAGGGAAATCAACCTTTTATGTGGGTAGTTAATGATAGGACAAGGGAGACTGGTATTAAACTAAATGAGGAGCAATTTAGACTAGATGTCAGGGGGAAGTTTTTCACTGAGAGGGTGGTGAGGTGCTGGAACACTTAGGAGGTTGTAGGTGGAGGCTGCTGAAACTGCCCAGAGAAGCTGTAGGCGTCTCCTTCCTGGAGGTATTTGAGGCCAGGCTGGATGGGGCCCTGGGCAACCTGGTCTAGTGCTTGATCTAGTGGTTGGCAATCCTGCCTGCAGCAGGGGAACTGGAACAAGCTGATCGTTGAGGTCCTTTCCAACCCAAGCCATTCTGTGCGTCACTCCTAAAGAGGGAGCTAGTGTACATCAATATATTGATGATGTGATGATCAGGGGCCCTGACACTGAAGTGGCAGGACAGACCCGAACAAACATAATCATGCATTTGGGAAAGCTAGGGTTTCAAATTCTAGCAGAGAAAGTACATCTCTCATCCTTGGAAGTACAATGTATAGGCATCTGGTGGAGGAAAGGAACAAAGTGTATTCCCTCCATACCTCTAACAGATGAGAATGCCTGAAAACAAAGAGGAGTTACAGCATGTCATAGCTTATTGGTGAGGTGGAAGAAACACATCCCAGATTCCTCCATCATAGCCCACCCCCTATATGATTTAACTCTGAACCGAGCCAGTTGGCAACGTATCTCCATTCATGAGGAAGATGCTATATTTTGAAGTTGGAGGTGTATCTGCTGTTTCCTCCAATTGAGCCGGGGTCAGAGAGGTCATCTAGATGTATATAGGGAAATTTATAATTTCACAGTCTTGCACAGGAGAGGTATTGCCATCCGTCCTCCAATGTACTCTGCACGCCCTTCAGAAAGCGCTTTTGGCTCCCTGTTCCAACTACAAACTAAACCCACCATTGCAGTTCATTCTTCATCCAACCGCAGCCTAACCACAGTACCCTAATTCTAACAACCTTCTGCTAAAACATATCTCCGAGCACCACATCCAAACGGCTCCTAAACACATCCAGAGATGGTGACTCAACCACCTCCCTGGGGAGCCTATTCCAATGTTTAACCACCTTTTTGTAAACAAGTGTTTCCTAACATCCAATCTAAACTTACCATGACGCAACTTGAGGCCATTTCCCCTCTTTTTGTCACCTGTCCCCAGTGAGAAGAGACCTACCCCACTCTCACTGTAGGCACCTTTCAGGTACTGGAAGAGAGCAATAAGGTCTCTCCTCAGCCACCTCTTCCCCAGACTAAACAGCCCCAGCTCCCTCAGCCTCTCCTCATAGGGCTGATTTTCCAAGCCCTTCACCAGCCTCGTTGCCCTTCTCTGGACCTGCTCCAGTACCTCCACGTCCTTTCTGTACTGAGGTGCCCAAAACTGAACACAGTACTTGAGGTGAGGCCTCACCAATGCGAGTACAGGGGCAGGATGGCTTCCCTAGTCCTGCTCACCACACCATTCCTGATACAAGCCAGGATGCCATTGGCCTTCTTGGCCATCTGGGCACACTGCTGGCTCATGTTCAGCCGACTGTCCATCAGAACACCAAGGTCCCTTTCCATCAGGCAGCTTTCCAGCCACACCTCCAGCCACAACCCAGGGTTGCCTGGGGTTGTTGTGACCAAAATGCAGGACCCGATACTTGGCCCTATTGAAACTCATGCCACTAAGCTTGGCCCATCGATCCAGTCTGTCCAGGTCCCTTTGCAGTGCCCTTCTCCCCTCTGGCAGATCAACACTCCCTCCCAGCTTGGTGTTGTCTGCAAACTTACTGAGAATGCACTCAATCCCCTCTTCAAGATCATCAATGAAGATGTTAAACAGAAGCAGCCCCAATACTGAGCTGTATAATCAATGAAAATTATATAAAGGAATATTATATAATCAAATAATATTAAGATGTTATAATAATGAAATAAGCAAGAAAGTTAGGCACAGCGAGACAAAGAGAATAAATAGGATGCTTACCCGTGTCGTGGGCTCACTCAGGAAACTCCAGTGGAGTGGATCTCTCTCTCAGGAAGATCCTTCCCCACTGGTAGTCAGCTCTTAAATGGGTCTAGGAGAGGTGGAGCCAGGCTCCACCCCTTCCTGCAGTACAGGTGAATTGCTTTCACCTGTGTTCCCAGGGCTGACTCATTGCTCGCCTCAGGTGATTAATCAGAGGTTCAGGCCACGACTCAGCAGTTCCCATACACTCCACCCCTTCACGGCGTGAACCAATGATCAGGTTGACTAATGGGTAAGCTTTTCCTAATACAGAGACTCACTATATCACGATGCTTATACAATTTCCATTGCGACGCATGTTGGTACAATTCAAGACAAGTGATGATTGGTGAACGCTGATAGTCTTGTATGGGCCAGTGCTCGATAAAGTTACTAGAGGCATGCGGTTGTCAGGTGCAGGTCCGTCTTATGTTCCATCAGTCCCATATAGGCCATCACCGGGTGTCACATGTGATCTGACTGTAACACTGGAACGTTTTGATGGCATTTCGTTCCTTCCGGTGATCCTGAAGGCTCGAAGACTCTCGGGGAGTAATGCAGATGTTTCAAGGGTACCAGGAGGAGAAGGTCTGCTCTCCAGGGCAAGATACAGGCCGTATTTCTATCCTGGGTCAACACTTCTGCTTGTACTGGGGCATGTCCTGGCCGCCTGTACCACACCTTCTGGCCAGATATCTGTGGCTGCATAACTATGTCAGGTACCAAAGGAGGTGTCCTGATCTGCCATAGGGACACGATGGGGGTTCCTTTAGCAATGAAGATCAGAGCGTTGACCACAATATCAGTAGGCCATGTACCTATTACTGGAGGAACTACTGAGTCTCCCACCTCCAACAATCTCCCCCAAGGTGCAAGTAGGCCACACCGCTTGGGTCCTACCTGCACCTTCCAAGGCCATTTTATTCTATGGGTGCCTGGTTCTAAATTCTCAGGGGCAGGGAGAAGAAGATTATTTTCATTACCAATCTGGGGTCTTACCTGATGATCAGAGCCCGTAATTTGGATCCTAAGCAGGGTGGCCCATGTTGCCTGCAGCATTCTCAGGGCACTGGGTCTGCCGTCTCGGGGTCTTTCATTCAGGTCCCGCAAGGTTTTATACAGTCTTTTCGTCCACCCCTGCAGGGACTGGGAGTCTGTCTTCGGGGCAGCCTTAAGAATACCATTATAACATTCAATGAGGCCTGCCCCCGTTGGATTATATGGCAGGAGGAATCGCCATTCGATGTTGTTTTCTTCTGCCCAGCGCTGTATCGTTGCACCAGTAAAATGAGTCCCTTGGTCGCTCTCAATGACTTGAGGTGTCCCGTAGGCAGACATCAGTTTAGTCAGTGCCTTGATGGTATATGCCTGGTTTGCTTTCGGTACTGGATAGGCCTGCAGTAGCCCACTTGCAGTGTGCAAGCAGGTCAGGGCATATCTCGCCCCCTCAGACTGAGGAAGAGGCCCAACGTAATCGACCTGCCATCGCTGGAGAGGATTGTGTCCTCTAGCAAGTTGGGCTGTCGTTTCTGGCAATGATCTCGGTCTCATCTTAGAGCAAGCGTCGCAATCCTGGCATGCATGGACGATGTCAGGTAGCTGTATGGGCAGCCCCCATGCTTTAGCAGCTGCCCACATTGTCTTTTGTCCCGCATGCCGTAGCTTCTGATGTAACCAACGGGCGATGTTCTCAGACAGTGAATTCTCAATCCGTCGAACTCAGGCCAGCGTGTCAGCTTCATTTCCCGGTGACTGTAGGGGCTGATGACCAGAAACATGGTAGACACATATAGTCCTGTGTTTGACTGTATTCCATTTGTCTAACCACATGTCTTTGCTCCAGATTGGTCGGGCGTGGATAGTCCATTCCTGGGTGGCCCACTGTGCAATCCAAAGAGTGAGCCCCCGGTACGCAGCCCAACTGTCTGTACAGATATTCAGAATACCATCACCGAGTTCCTTGGTTACAACCATCCACACGGCTCGCAGTTCTGCCCATTGGCTGCTCTGACCATCCCCCTCGTCAAACCAGATTGTCTCAGTCAAAGGATGGTATGCTATCGCTCTCCACTTGCTCGGGTTGCCCTTGCTGGACCCATCTGTATACCAGGCATCTTCAGGAATAGGATATTTCCCCTCCTGAACGGGACTCTTCTCTGGCAGAGCGACCAGCGTTTCTTTTGGTGCATCACAATGATAGGTCACTGGGCCTAGGATCTTCTGAAGCTCTTCTTTTAAGGGTGATGAAGACAGACTGCTCCTTTGGCTGAGGTAAGCGACCCATCGTGCCACTGTTTGTGCTTTGGCCACCCCTGTTTTAGGAAGGTGGGTCAGATCTTTCACCTACCCCTGAATCGGCAGAGTGGTCTTCACTATAACTTCAGCCATCTGGGTTATTGGCTCTACTGCCTGTAATGCTGAATAGGCAGCCAATAACTGTTTTTCAATCATACTGTATCTTTCTTCTGCCCCATGCCAGACCTGAGACCAAAAACCAATGGGGGTCCGAACAGAACTCTGGCGTTGCCACAGGCCCCAACCAAAGCCATCTTGAGTAACGTGAACATCCAACTCAGCTGGGAGGATAGGATCGAATATACCCAATGCCTGGGCTTGTTTAACTGCCAGTTTTGCCTGTTGGAAAGCATCCTGTTCTGTTTTCCCCCAGTCCCATAGCTGCCCCTTTTTTGTGAGTATGTACAGTGGTCTTAGCAGCTGCGCTAGGTGAGGTATAAAGGAACGCCAGTAACCCAGTATACCTAGAAACTCTTGCAGCTGCTTTGATGTTGTAGGGACTGGGAACGCCTGAACCTTATCTATGACAGCACTGGGTAGTAACTTTGGTCTTTCCTGACCAAACCACCCCCAGGAATTTTACAGACAGGCCCGGACCTTGCACCTTTTGGGGATTTATAGCCCATCCCCTCTGTTGTAAATAGGTGGTTAATGAATCTGCCGCCTGCCCTACTGCCTCCAGTGAGTCGGATGTCAGCAGGAGATCATCAATATGATACAGGTTAACATCATCAGGTTTTTTCCAAGCAGCCAGGTCACGCGCCACTAGATTGTGACAATACGTTGGTGAATGCACGTACCCCTGTGGCAGGACCTGAAAGTCCACTGCCTGCCTCCCCATGTAAACGCAAATTGATCTTGCGATTCCTCAGCAATTGGGATACTGAAGAACGCATTTGCTAAATCTAGGACACAATGATAGGTTTTTATCTCCCTACTCAACGTATCCATTAGGGAGGCAATATTGGGTACGGCCGCATGAATAGGTGGCGTGACCTTATTTAATTCTCTGTAATCTACTGTCATTCTCCACGTGCCATCCGACTTCCGCTCTGGCCATATGGGGGAATTATATGGGCTGTGTGTAGGTCTTATAATGCCCACTTTTTCTAATTCCTGCACCGTTCTCGATATTTCATCTTGCCCACCCGGGAGTCTATACTGCCTTACATTAGTAATCCGGCGCAGTTTCGGCAGGCAAATAGGCCCATGTTTCGCATGGCCTCTTAATATTGCCTGCACCACCCGGATACTGATACATCTCTGTCAAAGTCTGAACTCTCCCACAGTTGTCTGGAGAGCCAGACCCCATAGAATGGGGTATGCCCAAGATGTACTCCTGGACTGGGGCAATAGATACCTTACACTCCCGGGGTGGGAGACGCCTAACCCCCAGTTTTAACCATGTTTGGGTGACAGGAATAGTCTGTCCCCCAGAACCACCAATCATCATTCTGTCTTCATCAAATATGGTTGGATCTCCGTAAATAATTGATGTTTCTGCTCCAGTGTCCACTAATGCCATAACTCTTTGAATGTTTTTTCGGGACCAATAAATCGTTAATTCTACATAGGGCCTCCGGTCCCGTCTGGAGGCCCTAGGGGGACTAACATCCCTCGTCACACCATGAATTGTGCTACGGCCAATTCTTTTGCTTCCGGTGGCTCAGGCACTGTAGCCCGAGACACCTGAGGCGGCTTTTTTTTCCTATTCGGAACAATGAAATCTTCTAGGTTCCATGTCGTTGTTGGCATTCTCTCTATAACCCTTACCCTTGGTTTCTTAGGGTAGGTCTGAAATTTTTGGTTGTCTTTTAGTTGTTTCCACAGTTGGAGAAGGATATGGTTGGGCTGGCCGTCAATCTTAGCAAATTGGACCCCAGCCCAAATTAAATCATTAAACATTTGCTTTCGGGAGACCCTTATGGGTCCCGATTGAGGAGCTCGAGTAGCCGGCATTTTGGTTTTAGTTATCGGCAAGACCTCGGCTTCTTCTAATGTCCGAACGTTGCGCCTATTCCGCAGGCGTTCTGTTTCTCCTAGGTTGGCCACTAACTGCGCAGCCTGCTGGACAACTGCTTCTGAGGCCACTAGGGAATTTAATATAGAGACCAGAGTACCATACAGATGGGAGGGAGCTTGTTGTAAAATTAGGTCTCTCATCCCCGCTGAGAATTTGACCATATCCAGGCTATCAAAGGTATCTTCATAAATTGCTTCCCTTACACCTCGTTCACGGATGTAATTTTGAAGGTCCTCCATGGAGGACCACATCCCTGTATGTAAAGGAATATCAGATTTATTGGGCTATACCATACGGCAGGCCGCCATTAACCATTCTATTATAGAATGGTTTTCATCATTATATTGATTACCTGCATATAATCTCTGTCTGAGAGCAGGATGGACGGTCATTGTGGCCAATTTGGCTATTTCTGGGCCGTTCACCAGAACACTTTCTGCCCCAGAGTCCCACAGTCTTAATAACCAAGCTGGCACACTTTCTCTAGGTTTCTGCCTGAATCGTTAGACTAAGTCCATCAGTTCTGTCGCCATGTACGGCCGGGCTGTTACGTGCAAGTGGGTTTGAGCGGGGGGCCACTGATCAGGCGGCACCCCTGCCGGCCTGTCCTGTACCTTTTTCGTTTTTCCAGTTATAACAAGACAGACTTCTAGTGCATCTGTCAAAATTGGAGATTCAAGATCTGATTTAGATTGTTTATTTTCCTGATCAACACAATCCATTGATTCAGGAGCCTGGTCATTTTTTATTGAAATGTTACGAACTTGACCTACTGGAAGACATAGAATTGGTTTTTTTCCTGTTAATATGCCAAGTTCCTGTTCTAACTTTTCAATACTATCTTTTAAAAGTTCATTTTCATTCACTAAAGTATTATTCCTTATTTCAGCATTGTTTAAAGCATTTAACAGTGGCCATGTCTCTGTAGAAGCATCTAATTGTCTTTCTCTTGTGACTAATATATCTTTGCCTAGTCCCTGAAAGTAATCTGCTAGGCGATATGGGAAAACGTTTCCCACAACACGTAGGGGACCCCAATTTTCAAAGATAATTGCCAATTCATAATAAGGGGATCCCGCAAATCCTGGGATCTGCCCTGGAATTATTTTATCTAGGGGGGTAGTGTTCTCCCCCTTGAACCATTTACAGAAATTCCAAAGAAAGGACATAACGTAAGTTTTAGTATATTCGGCTTGCCTGCCTGGCACGCCAAGTGTATAATCAATGAAAATTATATAAAGGAATATTATATAATCAAATAATATTAAGATGTTACAATAACGAAATAAGCAAGAAAGTGAGGCACAGCGAGACAAAGAGAATAAATAGGATGCTTACCCATGTCGTGGGCTTGCTCAGGAAACTCCAGTGGAATGGATCTTCCAAAGAGAAAGAGAGAGATCCTTCCCCACTGGTAGTCAGCTCTTAAATGGGTCTAGGAGAGATGGAGCCAGGCTCCACCCCTTCCTGCAGCACAGGTGAATTGCTTTCACCTGTGCTCTCGCGGCTGACTCATTGCTCGCCTCAGGTGATTAATCAGAGGTTCAGGCCATGACTCCGCAGTTCCCATACACTGAGCCTTGGGGGACACCGCTCGTGACCGGCCACCAACTAGATTCAACTCCACTGACAACAACTCTTTGCACCTGGCCATCTAGCCAATGCTTCACCCAGCAGAGCGTACATCCATCCAGACCATGGGCAGCCAGCTTCTCCACTAAGTGGGTCACCTTGTCACAGAATGAAATCAGGTTTGTCAGACAGGATCTACCATTTGTAAACCCATGTTGACTGGGCCTGATCCCCTGGTTGACCTTTAATTGGTCCACGATGGTTCCCGAGATTATTCATTCCATGACCTTCCTGGGCACCGAGGTGAGACTGATAGGCCTGTAGCTACAGGATCATCTTTCCGGCCCTTCTTGAAGATGGGCGTCACATTTGCCAGTTTCCAATCCACCGGGACATCCCCGGTTAGCCAGGACTGCCGAAAAATGATGGACAGTGGCTTGGCAATATCTGCCAACTCCCTCAGCACTCTAGGGTGTAATCCATCTGGTCCCGTGGACTTGTAAGCATCCAGCTTTCACAGCAGGTCCAAAACTATCTCGTCCCAGATCATGGAGGGCTTATTCCGTTCCCCATCCCTATCTACCAGCACAGGGGGCTGTGTTCCCAGGGAGTAACAAGCCTCACTATTAAAGACTGAGGCAAAGGCATCAAGTACCTCAGCCTTATCCCTATCCTTGGTGACCAGGTTGCCCTCGGCATCCAACAAGGGACGGAGATTCCCCCTAGCCTTCCTTTTGTTATTAATGTGTTTCTAAAAGCATTTACTGTTTTCCTCTACCTTAGTGGCAAAATTCAGTTCTAACTGCACTTTGGCTTTTCTAATTTTCTCCCTGCATAGCTTCACTACATACCTGTAATCCTCAAGTCCCTTCATCATCTTGGTAAAACACCATTGGACTTCTTCAGGTGTGTCTGTAAAGCTGAGGATAGGCACTGTGCTGGTGGACTCTGCACAGTGCTGATGGGTGCAGGTGGTAGTTTTCCATCAGGTTCCAGTCAGGGACAAGGGAGCGTCTTGGGTGGCAGGACTCCTTAGCTATGGCTTACACAAAGATGAACTAATATTTTCCAGAACATGTACTGATCCTGAGCAAGTCCTGGGGTGGTCAGCTGTTTCCATGGCTGGGGCTGGGATCTGAGAAACTGCTGACCAAACTGCTCTTCTGCAGAGGGAGACTCGATGTCATGGTGCCCTGGTGTTAGCTGAGAGACTGTTAATAATATTTCAGTGTTTTGGTTATTGGTGGCGGATGGGCATGCACCTGGGTTGGGCTGGGCTCTTTGGCAGAGAAGAGCCATCACCAGGATCACTGTAATCACAGAGCCTTGCATTTTCTCCAACCACTGCAACAGGCCCTGTGGTCACCCAGGTCCCATGAGAGGGACCAGTATCAGTGGACCTTATACACAGGAGGAAAAATAAGACTGAAGACGCCAGTTTATTTAGTGGGGAAATAAACACCTTTAATTTGAGACAGGAAAAAGAAGATGAGAATGAAGCAGGGCCATCAAGAGAATGGGAGGAGGAAGGGGCAGAATTCATGGAGGAGGCAATAACCTTCCAACCTGTAACTGTGGGTGGGCTGAAAGATACTCAAGAAGATTTCAGTAGTCACTGGGGCAAGCACATTGTCACCTTGCTGCTCCGGTGCCGGGATAGTAGCTTGGACTTAGTGGACAATGAAGCCAGGCAGCTGACAAAGCAATTGCAAGAAGGGACACAAGCCTTCACCTTACAAAGCTTGATCTTCTCAGCTCTGAAAGAAAGGTATTCCTGTGGGAATTCAAGGAAGAGTATTCAGAACAGAAGCTGCGGAGCAAGATAAACAGCATGAGAAAGCAAGGCTGAGAAACAAGGACACCTCCAGAAGAGAAAAACAAGGTCAAGTATCACAGAATCACAGAATCACAGAATTGCCGGGGTTGGAAGGGACCTCAAGGATCATGAATCTCCAACACCTCTGCCACATGCAGGGCCACCAACCATCCCACCTAATACTAGACCAGGCTGCCCAGGGCCCCATCCAATCTGGCCTTGAACGCCTCCAGGGATAGGGCATCCACAACCTCTCTGGGCAGTCTGTTCCAGTGCCTCACCACTCTCTCTGTAAAGAATTTCCCCCTGACATCCAACTTAAATCTCCCTTCCCTCAACTTCAAACCATTTCCCCTTGTCCTGCTGTCGCTCACCCTTTCAAAGAGTTGATTCCCCTCCTCTTTGTAGGCTCCCTTTAGGTACTGGAAGGCTGCAATGAGGTCACCCTGCAGCCTTCTTTTCTCCAGGCTGAACAAGCCCAGCTCCTTCAGCCTGTCCTCATAGGGGAGGTTCTCCAGTCCCCTAATCATCTTTGTGGCTCTCCTCTGGACCCTCTCCAACAGCTCTCTGTCTTTCTTGTACTGGGGGCTCCAGACTTGGACGCAGTACTCCAGATGGGGCCTCACAAGAGCAGAGTAGAGGGGAACAATCACCTCCCTGTCCCTGCTGGCTACCCCTCTCTTGATGGAGCCCAGGATACCATTTGCCTTCCGAGCTGCAAGGGCACACTGCTGGCTCATATTAAGTTTTTCATCTATCAGGACCCCCAAGTCCTTCTCCCCAGGGCTGCTCTCAAGGACCGCTCCTCCCAGTCTGTATGGATGCCTGGGATTCCTCCGGCCCAAGTGCAAAACTCTGCACTTTGCCATGTTGAACCTCATCAGGTTCACCCGGGCCCACCTTTCTAGCCTCTAGAGGTCCCTCTGAATGGCATCCCTTCCTTCCACCGTGTCAACCGCACCACTCAGCTTGGCGTCGTCAGCAAACTTACTGAGGGTGCACTCAATTCCATCATCGATGTCATTGATAAAGATGTTAAAGAGGACCGGTCCCAAGACAGACCCCTGGGGGACGCCACTCGTTACCGGCCTCCACCTGGACATAGAGCCATTGATGACCACCCTCTGCCTGCAGCCTTTCAACCAGTTTCTTATCCATCTCGTGGTCCACCCATCAAATCCACATCCCTCCAATTTGGAGATAAGGATGTGGTGGGGGACCATGTCAAAGGCCTTGCTCAAGTCCAGGTAAATGACATCGGTCACCTTTCCCTTGTCCACCGATGTTGTCACTCCATCATAAAAGGCCACCAGATTGGTCAAGCATGACCTTCCTCTGGTGAAGCCGTGCTGGCTGTCACGGATCACACGCCCTTTCCGCATGTGATCAAGCATGTCATCCAGGATGATCTGTTCCATGATCTTCCCAGGCACAGAGGTGAGACTCACCGGCCTGTAGTTCCCAGGGTCCTCCTTGCTCCCTTTCTTGTAAATGGGAGTGACGTGACCCTTCCTCCAGTCGTCCGGGACCTCACCTGACAGCCACGACTTCTCAAATATGATGGAGAGCGGCTCAGCAACCACCTCAGCCAGCTCCTTCAGAATCCTGGGATGCACGCCATCCGGCCCCATAGACTTGTACACATTCAGTCTCATGAGGCGGTCTCGGACCTGCTCTGTCCTCACAGCGGGAGGGGATTTACCACCCCAGTCCCCACCCAGAGGCGTAGGGATGCAGGGATCAGGGACGGGAGAAGTACTGGAGTCCTGGCCGCCAGTGAAGACCGAGGCAAAGAACTCATTCAGTACCTCAGCCTTCTCTCCATCCGTTGAAGCCAGTTCTCCTTTTATATTTACCAGAGGAGGTACACTCGCTTTGGCCTGTCTCTTCTGGCCAATGTACCTATAGAAAGTCTTCCTGTTGTTTTTCACGTCCCTCGCCAAGTTCAGTTCCACCTGCGCCTTGGCTTTCCTGATCCCACTTCTGCAAGTCCGGACGACATCCCTGTATTCTTCCCAGGTGGCACGCCCTTGTTTCCAGAGTTTGTACGCACCTTTCTTTGCCCTCAGCACTCTCAGCAGGTCCTTACCGAGCCACGCCGGCTTCCTCCCTCCTCTGCCTGCTTTCTTGTTCAGAGGGACAGAGAGTTCTTGCGCTCTTAGGAAGGCATCCTTGAAGAGTAACCAGCTCTCCTCAGCATTTTTGTTCTTAAAGACAGCATCCCAGGGGATCTCGGCCAACAGTCCATTGAACAGCTTAAAGTTTGCTCTCCCAAAGTTCAGGGTCCTGACGCCACTCTTCACCAGGCCCACCTCTCTCGAAATCACAAACTCGACCAGAGCGTGGTCACTGCAACCCAGGCTGCCTCCAACCTTAACACCATTAATTATTTCATCCACATTGGTGAGCAGCAGGTCCAGCAACGCTTCACCTCTGGTCGGTCTGTCCAACACCTGGACCAGAAAGCTATCGTCAACACATTCTAGGAGCCTTCTGGACCTCTTGCAACTAGCTGTGTGATCTATCCAGGAGATATCCGGATCGTTGAAGTCCCCCATCAGGACAAGAGCCCGTGAGCACGAAGTTTCCCGCATCTGAAGCAAGAAAGCCTCGTCAACAGTGTCCCCGTGATCAGGTGGCCTGTAGTATACTCCTATCACCAGCTGGCCTTTGTTAGACCCATCCCTAATTCTAACCCACAAGCTCTCAACCTGATCATGACTGCTACTCAGAGGAAGCTCCTCGCAGTCTATCCACTCTTTGACATAGAGGGCTACTCCCCCACCCTTTCTACCTAGCCTATCTCTTCTAAAGAGCCGATAGCCCTCAATGGTGGTATTCCAGTTATGGGAATCATCCCACCATGTTTCCGTGATAGCAACAAGGTCGTAATTTTCTAAGCACATCACGGTTTCCAACTCATCCTGCTTGTTTCCCAGGCTGCGTGCATTGGTATAAAGGCACTTCAGCTCAGTTTTCCGTCTCATGTATGCTGCGTGATGGCTGCATGATGATGACCATGACTGGAGGAAGAGAGCAGAACTAGGAACGACTCATGGCTCGGATTGCATAAGCTCCTGTGTGCACAGTTAAGGAGTGTTTGTAAAATGTTTTGTTGACATGTGAAGGTGGGTGGGAAAATTAAAAGAGAAAACTTGTGAATGTACAGAAGGGATGTCAGAAACTGCAATAAACAATTTGGATCTTTCACATTTGAGTCCATGCCTCAGACGCTGCATATTCAACACGGAATATTTGATGTGTATTCCAGGCAAGTGCAAGTTGTTGTGGTTTAACTCGACAGGTGGCTAGGCACCACACACTCGTTTGCTCCCTCCCCCCTTCCCAATGGGATAGGAGAGAAAATCGGGAGAAAAAGGTAAGAATATTTACTAAGATAGAGAAAAGGAGAAGGCTAATACTTACGGTTATATATGTAATAATGTATACAACAAATGATGCACAAGCAATTGCTCACCACCCTCTAACCGATGTCCAGCTAGCTACCTGAGCAGCAGGAGAGAACAAGATGAACTCTCGCCCCCTACAAAATGCCCTCTGCTTGATGTCATATGGCATGGATTATCACTTTGGCCGCTTTAAATGAGATGTCCTAATTCTGTTCCCTCCCAACTCCTTGGGCCTTTGTCTGTGAATGGCCTTGACTCTGTACAACGCTGCTTAGTGGCAGCTGTAAACACCGTTGTGTTATCAACACTGTTTTTCTCCTAGAACCAAAAACATAACATCATACCAGACACCCTGAAGAAAGCAATTCCACCCAGCTGACAATATCCACCCCTTATTCCATAACATTTACATCATGTTCAGGTCGTATAATTTCTACACATCATAACCGCCACCTATCTCTTTTTTTTTTTTTCCTATGTATACGCTCACATAGCATTTCCATAGACTGTGGACCATCCATTGAAACTACCCATAGTATTCATTTAGTTCATAACTTTAAACAGTCCTTCAGTGCAAGAGCAATGCCTCACAGTGTTGAGTTACTGAATGCAGAAGAGAGTTCCTGTTTTTTGTTCTTCTCTAACTTGAGTAGCTCCTGTTGCACAACTGTTAACAAGACTTATATAACAACCACACTAACAATGATAAACAGTATTATGCAGCAACTTAACAAACACAATTTAGATCACTGGCTATTCTCACCCAGAATCAAATCTCCTTGAAGTACACAACGGACATCCCCATTCTTCCACATTACCCACCATGTGCACCCAGGTCCCAGAGAAAAAGCAATCCCACAAATAGGTTTGCCTTTGCCCAAGGCAGGAAGAACCCAAACTGCCTTGCCCAGCATGTTCTTTATGTGCACCACCGGGACTTTATCCCCTTCTACGCTATGCAGGAGGCTTGACTGGGCAGTACCTGTTTGACTGGCAGATCCCCGAGTACTGACTGTCCTGGTGGCTTTCGCTAAATGTGTGCCCCAGAGTTTGAACCCATAGCACTCAGTGTAGTCTTTAACAGTCCATTGTGTTGTTGAATTTTTCCAGAGGCTGGTCCGTGATATGGAGTACATGACATGGGGTATACTGACTATGTCATATAGCTTCTCAATGCCGCGCTCTTTGGCCTAAGTGGTCGTGAGATTGTTTCGCAGCTGAATCCCATTGCCTCTCTTTTTGGCACCGGCCTTTTTGGGGTGCCATGCGGCCACAAGACTTGCTTTTCAAGGTCCAGAATTGTATTTTGGGCTGTCGCATGGGGTATCGAATATGTTTCCAGTCCTCCAGTCATTGTCAGCACATGGCACTTCCATGGCAAGTCTGTGGGAGTGTGATATAATCCATCTGACTCCCCATATTTATATTTCAGCCATCATCCTCCATAGCAAAGAGGCTTTATCAAACACTTTGCTTGCTTAATTACAGCACAAGTTTCACATTCATCGATGATCAGTGCAATAGCATCCATAGTCAAGTATGCCCCTCGATCCTGAGAACCATCTATAAGTCTCTCCCTCACCCCTCCCCATCAGTATCAAATGCCTTGCTGAAGTGTGGCAAAACAACGTCCACAGCCTTTTCCTCATCCACTATGCTGGCCTTCTTATCCTAGAAGCTCAGATTAGTGAAGCAGGAGCTGCCATGCGTAGACAGGTGTGCTGACTGGGTGTGATCATTGGGTTGTCCTTGATGTGCCGTATGATGACATTCAGGATGATCTGCTCCATGAACTTCACTTGTACTGAGGTCAGACTGCGTAGCCTGGAATTCCCCAGATTTTTCTCCTCATCCTGTTGGTAGATGGCATCCCATTGGCCAAGTTGCAATAAACTGAGCCCTCCTAGTTAACCAGGAGAGGTGTGAGAAGTGGGAAGTGCCTAACAAGCAATTCTACCCTCCCCTTCGGTAGCGTTGAATGGATCTCACTTGGCCCCATAGATTTATGTGTGTTTAAGTGGAATGTAGTAGGTCGGAAACCACTTTCCCTTGGGTTATAAAGGCTTGATTCTACTCCCTTTCTTTGTCTTCCAGCTCCATGGGCTTGATGCTGTGAGAACCAATCAGTCTTGCCAATAGAGACTGAGGCAAAAGAGATGGCATTAAGTACCTCAGCCATTTCCTCATCTCTCATTAACTGGTTTCCCCTCACATCCAAGGAAGAATGGAGAACACCGCAAGCCACTGATGTCCCAGATTTATCTTGCCTGGCCCACATTCAGCGAGACAAATGTTCTTGGTCCTTATATGAAATGTGTTATTTCCTTCTAAAGCAGTGCCTCGTTTCTTTTTTTCCCATGGGAGTTTGTCATGTACATAATGCCAAGAACAGATGACATGAATAATATGTGACCATTAAGTGAGTGATATTTTTCTCTTTTATAATGGTCTTATGAAAATGATGGTGAAGAGATAGGATCAAACTGTTGATTTGAATACTTGATTGCAACTGTATAGATTCCATTTGAAAATCTGCAGACAGTGGAATTATGTTGACTGAAAATGATGTATCAAGTGTTCCAAAAACTGGACAACTTTTTCTGCAATCTGGAAACCAGTTCTCAAATTCCTGTATCAGAACAGAAAGCAAGGCTGTATGATTTTTGCTGTTCACAGGATGGTGTTTAGTCAGTGTATCAAAATACAGACAGTTGTTTCCCAGAACTTGAGTTATCACTGCACTGCATCCTCCCCATGCCCTGGTCTCAGCTCAGACAGTGTCAATTGCACACCAGTGTTTGGTTGTTGCTGAGGGATGGGTGCATGCCTGGGGCCAGGCTGGGCCACTCGGCAGGAAAGAGCTGCTGCCATGATGGCATGGGACAGGGGGTGGGCCTGCAGCTCAAGCTGTACTTGTCCACGGGCAGCCTGCGGGTTGCAGGTTGGACATGCCTACCATGAGCAATCATCCTGGTTCTGAATGAACGGCACTAGTGTACACTTTGTAGACATTAGCTGGGAGGTGCTCACGTGGGTCCAAATAGGGAATGACTGGGAATGCCTATGAGCCAGGCACCATGAGAAGGAGAAGGGCTACGCACTGTCTGGCTTGGCAGGAGCTCATGACCTGAGGACCCAAGTGTGTGAATGTCCACATTCTCACACTACGTTCGCTGTCAGGAGACAGTGACCCGACTGCAAATGTAGTTTGGTGTGGTGCTAAACTGACCTTTCCAAAGACAGGCAGCCACACACGGGGCATGAGTGCTTTGGTGACCAAGTGCAGAGATCCTTGTCAGGGCTTGAGGCCCCATAGCTCTCGGACAGTAATGGTGTCTTGCTGCCCTCAGCCTGCTAATCAATGAAGAGATAGACCACTGCCCTCACAGCTGCTTCAGCATCCCTCATCCCTATTGGAGCCAGATACGCCCATCCTCACTATGGGCTGATAAATAAGAGAACGAGTGAACAGGGAGGTTGCAACTGAGGTACTCAACAATTTTGTTTGCTCCATTTTCAACAGCAAATACTCTTCTCTGGGCTGCATTAAGAGA
This sequence comes from Chrysolophus pictus, assembly GCA_037305975.1. Lineage (NCBI taxonomy): Eukaryota > Metazoa > Chordata > Aves > Galliformes > Phasianidae > Chrysolophus > Chrysolophus pictus. The sequence continues at coordinate 35,424,159 of CM074581.1, read as the reverse complement.
AGTGTTGCCAGCAGCTTGAGGTTATCCTTCCCCCCTGCTCAGCAGTGATGAGGCCACTCTTGAAGGCCTGGTTCCAGTTTGGGGCTCCCCAGAAGAGAGGCAAGAGAGTCATAGACAAACAGGAGAGAGCCCAGTGAACAGCATCAAGATCGTGAGAGGACTGATATGAGGAGAGAAAGTGAGTTGAAGCTTTTCATCAGGGAGAAGATGAGAAATGAAAGTGCCAAATAGTCGACCGGCAAAGCAGAGCTTTGCCATGGGCAAACAACACAAAGTTTAGCAGTTGACATTGCATCATGACAGAGCTAGCCTGACAGTACAATAAAACTTTTCCTTTTAAAGGAGGGAAAAAACCAACAAGAAAGAAAGAAGGGATCCTTTCCTTTCCTTTCCTTTCCTTTCCTTTCCTTTCCTTTCCTTTCCTTTCCTTTCCTTTCCTTTCCTTTCCTTTCCTTTCCTTTCCTTTCCTTTCCTTTCCTTTCCTTTCCTTTCCTTTCCTTTCCTGTCTTTTCCTTTCCTTTCCTTTCCTTTTCCCTTCCTTTTCCCTTCCTTTTCCCTTCCTTTTCCCTTCCTTTTCCCTTCCTTTCCTTTTCCCTTCCTTTTCCCTTCCTCTCCTCTCCTCTCCTCTCCTCTCCTCTCCTCTCCTCTCCTCTCCTCTCCTCTCCTCTCCTCTCCTCTCCTCTCCTCTCCTCTCCTCTCCTCTCCTCTCCTCTCCTCTCCTCTCCTCTCCCCACCTCTCCCTTTCCCTTTCCCTTTCTCTTTCCCTTTCCCTTTCCCTTTCCCCTTCCTCTTTTCCCTTTCCCTTTCCCCTTCCTCTTTTCCCTTTCCCTTTTCCCTTCCTCTTTTCCCTTTTCCCTTTCCCCTTCCCTTCCCTTCCCTTCCCTTCCCTTCCCTTCCCTTCCCTTCCCTTCCCTTCCCTTCCCTTCCCTTCCCTTCCCTTCCCTTCCTCACTCTGGTAAAGCAAGTAAATAATCCAGTGGGATCAACATATTTGCTCCCTTAATACTCTTGGAGACCTTTAGGTTAAAATATCAACAAGTCTACCACTATACCACATCCCTAAGCCTCACAAGCACAAAATAAACAAACAGACAGACAAACAAACAAAAAATGGATAGATCCCAATCAGCTTTCGGGCTTGCCTGTCCAGAAAGTCAATGCTTATTAATAGATAAGGAATGCTGGCCCTTATCTTATGGCCCTTGTAGGCCCATGTAACTGAATTACTACTAGATGCAGGGGCACAAGTATCTGTACTTAAACTGTGTTGACTGCAATAGGATTATGACAAAGACAAAGTAAAGATATAAATTAACTGGTGTCAGTGGTGGCAGCAGGCTATACCGCACAGCTAGAGTAAAGATTTGACTCCCCATGAAAAACAGTTTTGCAATGAAAGATCAGTATGGAAAACACAGCGTTCAGTTTTTTAATGGGAACACACCCATTTTGGCAGTTACCAAACACATGTGTATGCTCACCTGGATCTAAAAGACCTGATGTGGAACCTAAAACTGATGATATCTCTCTTTTGTGACCACTGCTTCCACTTCTCTACTCTAGTCTCATCCATGCTCACCAGGATCCCGTGTTGTCTGCTGCCAAAGAGAGTATTTTGGCCATTCTTGGATACCTATAATCTTGGGAATCTATTTTTGTATGTATTCCCTATATAACTGTGCCTCTGCAAGGCAAAGATGTGATCTGATAGAGCCAGAGGCTTCACGCCTGACCTATCTGTTGATCTTCTGTGATGGAATAACTGCATCAGACAGCAATACTGACCAGTGACATCTACTTGGACTTCTGCAAGATCCTTGTTACAGTCTGACACCACATCCTCATATGTGAAGTAGAGAAACATGGATTTGAAGGGAGGACTGTCTGGATGGCAGCAGCCAGAGGGTTGTGGTCAATGTCTCCATGTGCAGGTGGAGGCCAGGGACAAGTGGTGTCCTCAGCGTCCCATCCTGGGATCAGTACTCCTTGACATCTCTGTCACTGTCTCCCTCAGCAGTTTTGCAAACAGCACCAATCTGAGTGCTGCAGTTGATATGATACAAGAAAGACATGCCATCCAGAGAGACCTGGATCAGCTTGAGACGTGGACCCATGTGAACCTAATCGAGATTCAACAAGACCAAGTGCAAGGTATTGCACTTGTGTCAGGGCAATCCCAGATATGTATGTAGAGTATATAGAGAGGGAGAAGAGCTCGTTGGGAGCAGCCCGGCAAAGAAGGACTTGAGGGTTCTGATGGATAAAAAGCTTGACATGAGCCAGCATTGTGTGCCTGCTAACCAGGTGGCCATTGATATCCTGGGCTGCATCAAAAAAGGAAAGGCAGCAGGGCAAGGGAGATGATGTCTCCCTCTACTCTACTCTGTCCTTGTGAGGCCTCATCTGGAGTACTGCATCCTGGCCTGAGGCCCTCAGCACAAGAAGGACATGGAACTGCTGAAGTAGATCCAGATGAAGGCCACAAAGACGGTCAGAGGGATGGAGAATCTGTCATCTGAAGAATGGCTGAGGGATCTGTGTTTATTCAGCCTGCAGAAGGGAATGGCTTGCAGTTGTAGTATTCCAGTATTGAAGGGGAGCTTATAAACGGGACAGAGCACTGATATCTGCCCTGAAAGGGAAGTGCCAAGTCCATGAGGGAAGGCAGCTCTGACGCATGCAAAGGCAGCCCCTAGGGAGCACGAGCGACCAGGGCAGGCAAGCTGTACATAAACCATGGGGATCCTGGAATGCACTGAGGGTAAGCTCTTGACCTCAAGTGATAGGCAGCACCACAAGGGGAGGAGGTAATACCAGACCTGTTGCTCACCAGTACTAGATAACTCTTTGGTGACATCAAAACTGGAGGCTGCCTCGACTGTAGCAACTGTGCGATGGTGAAGGTTATATTACTGATGGGTATGGGACAAACAGAGTAAAATCAGGACATTACTTTGTAGGAAAGCGAGCATGCAGCTCTTCAGAGAGCTGTCAACAAAACAACCCACTGGGAGTCCGTCCTCGAGGACAAGGGAGCTGGAAGATCTTAAAGGAAGCTTTCCTTAGGGCACAAGAGCTCTCCATCCCCAGGTGTAAGAAGTACGGAAGTGAAAGCAAGAGACTGGTGTGGCTGAACCACAGCCTCCTGGTCAAATTGGATAGCCGGGAAAAAATAAACAGGGAATGGAGGCAGGGACAGGTACCCCGCTGCTAGGGATGCTGCTAGGCTGTGTAGGTACTGGGTCAGGAAGTCCAAGGCCCAACTGGAACTGGAGATGGCAAAGGGTGCAAGGAAGAGCAAGAAAGATTTATAAGTTGCATCAAGCAGAAAAGTTCAAGGTGTACTCTTGCTAGTGCGCAATACAAGCAGGCTGGTAACAGTGGAGAAGGAGAAGGCTGAGTTACTCAAGAGTAGCTTTATTTTTTAAATAGTCCTCACTGGAACCTACTCTTCACACCGCCATATGTTGGACGCATCAGAAGGTGGGAACAGGGGAGCAAGATTGGTCCCACTAGGTGAGCCATATGATGAGTGATGAACTGGTTGTAAGATGGTATCCCAAAGAGTACAGGTCAAAGGATTAACTTTCAAATTGATATCAGTGACATGTGATGTTGTTCAGGGGTCTGTACTGGTGCTGACGCTCTTCAGCATCTTTATACCAATCATAGAATCCTAGAATCATAGAATGGCCTGGGCTGAAAAGGGGCACAATGCTCATTCAGTTTCACGCCACCCAGCACTGAGCTGCATTCTGCTACATCCTGGTAATTTAGTACTTCTGCATATAAGAAGGCGTTGATGTGGTTGGGTAGTTGTGGAAATGAACTTGAACTCTGCGGTCTGTGTTAACTGCTGCTGCAAGGACATCAATATCTTTTGGCCACAAAAGGGATGCAGCGTGTCTTTGTCCCCTGCCAATCCCAAGCAGGAAGATGAGAGCAACAAAAAGTCAGGGCGGTGCTCATTTCCCTGAATGAAGTGGTCCTGTCCTGTGTATCTCCTCATCCCAACAGAGATCTCCTGGTCTCCTCTATCAGCCATCCCTTCATGTAGAAAAGAGGTCTTGGTCCTGGCTGAGAAGCAGCTTCCTGAGTATCAGCCAGCCCAGCACAAATGGTGCTGTTACTGTATAGCCTCTGACCCTGCTCCATCTCTGCTGGCTTTGAATGGAGACCACCAGCTGAAAGAACATTCTTGTCTGGGAAAGTGGCAGAGGTCAGCACAGAAATGCTTTCTGTGTTGTGCTGGCTAATCTTGAAGAGAAAGCAGCGCTTCTGAGTGTGCCTGACATCCCCTGCAATTGGGACATACTACTCCCTCCTCTGGGGTTCAGATTCCCAAGGAGAGGCCATTGACCAGCTGCTGCCAGCAAAGGCTGAGCTGACCTCCCTCCACTATGAAGCCTGGGCATGCACAGAATGGCCCTGGAATGTTGTAGGACACACAGAAAGATTCTGGAAGACAGTCAAACAGGGAGAACTTGGAGTCCCTAGGATGTCATGAGAACAGCACGGCTGTGAAAAATGGAAATGCTAGATTTCTATGCAGGCGTAGTCGAGGTCCCCATAAAATCAAAGATGTTTAAGGAAAAGCACACAGAAAGCATTGACAGATGTGACTGAATGATGGCTCCTAAACTGGAGCTGTTTAGCCTGCTCAGGTTCAGGAAGGCCTACTGGACAAACATCTGAGCCCTGAGCACAGACACTGCCTCATTCACCCACAGTCACCAACACTGCTAAGGAGGAGATGGTGGAAGGGACCACCTTTATCCCCAGCTAAGGAAGATGGGACAAAGGCCTCACTGTGCAGAACTGGTGACTTTATTCATGCCTCTAGAGAAGAACCTCACTCCAGGATGGCACAAGGACTGACAGGGAATGGGCAACATGCGCCATGAGGCTGCTCCCTTCTCCTCTGCTCCAAGCTGGAATCTACTCTCCAGTGTGAAGACAGGTGGAATTTGAAGCCCGTTCATCATTTTTGTATGAAGCTCTAGCTCTACTTGGTGATCTTTGCTCTAGTTCAGTGCACACTGTGTGATGTGTAGGGAAGGAAGGGAATGAAGCCATCGCATTGCTGATCATAACGACCTTGACTGATAACTAACCCGCAGATACCAGAATTGAGCTTATAGCAGGAAAAGATCAGTAACAGCCCTAACCACGTTCGGTGGAACATACAGTTACACTGAGAGAATCTTGCGGTGCATTAAGAAGAAGGACTACCTTTAAGGGGCATTGGGCCAATTATGGATAAATGTATGACTGTGATTGGGCTGTAGCCAAGCTGTGTATGCTATATAACTTCTGTGTTGCTGATCATCAGGGGCTCTCAGAACCAGGGTGAAGCACAAGACAGACAGAAACTGTGCACTGCCAAGAAGGATATTCCTTTCGTAGTTCTGTGCTTAAGAGTGTCAGCGTCTCTGTCTTGCGTTAACCTTGGCATGCAGCTGTGTACCACTCAGGTGCTAGATAATGCTTCCTAAGTGGAACAGGGGAGGGAATTGGAAAGTTGAATGTGCAAGAATTCATGAGTTGAGAAGAAGACTGTTTACTAGGTTAAGCAAAAGCTGAGCAGTCAAGAAAAGGAAAAGAAAGAATTCATCCACTACTCTACATTGTGTAGTGAATATATACTACGTACTCCAATATACACTAAACAGTCCATACCCAGTGCTTCATATCTGTTGGTTAGGGGGAGTGAGGAACAAGGAGGAGACTCCTCCTTCTGCTCCAAGCAAATACAAGGGTCCTATCTTCCTCATCCTTGTCTAATTCTCATGTGTTAAGAATTAGACTGTTTACAAGGTAAAGCAAAAGCTGCATGGTCAAGTAAAGGATAAGAAGGATTTCTTCCACTACTCCACAATGTTGGGTGGCCACTTCCAGGAAAACAAGGCTCATCACACATAGTGGCTTCTTAGAAAAACGCAATCAGATCACATCATAGAATTTTACAGTTGTTTGAGTTGGACGGGACCTTCAAAGGTCATCTGATCCAACTCCCCTGCAATGAACAGGGATATCTGCAGCCAGATCAGGTTGCTCAGTGTCCCATATAGGCATGTGGTATCTACCACATCTCTGGGCAACACGTTCCAGAGCTTCAATAATCATAATTATGCGTTGGGTGATTTTTAGATCCAGTCTTATTCTCCCCTCTTTTATTTTGAAGCCACTTCCCATTGTCCCTTTCTGGTTCAGAATCTTTATCCATACTCTGTTCAATTTCCATACCCAGAGCTTCATATCTGTTGGTTAGGGGGACATGAGGAACAAGTAGGAGACTCCTACTTCTGCTCCAAGCAGAAACAAGGGTCCTGTCTCACTCATCCTGCATGATTCTGTGTTCTGTCTCCTCAGAGTTGGGAGCTTGTTTAGCTTCTTCCCCTTGCAGGTACTGCAGACAGGGCATTCAGGCTGCCTGTGTCACTGCATGACACCAGGCGTCAATCTCTCTCTCTCTCTGGCTGCTGGATAATTCCCCACCTGGGGATTTCCTCTTGCAACCTGCCCATCTGCTCAAACAGTTTCTTCATCAGGGCACATCAGCATATCCTCTTCCCTCAGGTCCTTGGTAAGTTTCCAGATTCAGGAGTTCCCCACAACCAAAAGTTTGTGCAGCTCTGTCGCTGGGTTTCTGCCTGAGCCCAAGCGTTGCATTTGTTTCAGTAGACCACTGTAGCTTGTTTCCACATGAGAAGAAAGCTGTCTGGCTTGTGCCCTTCCTCTGTGTCCTGTGTCTGTGTGAGCTGCCAAGCAGAGTGCCACACCATGCTCTGACTGCTGCTCCACTCCCTGTTTTGCCATCCTTGTTGCCATGCTCCTGGTCCCTCGCGCTCCCCAGGTGTTTGGAGTGGCTGACTCCTGGCCCAGCCCCCTCTGTGTCACCTCCTCTTGCGAGGCCTCGGTGCTCGTTGTGGATGAAGTGGTTCAGGGTGGCTCTCTCCTTGCCCAGTCCGCTCCACAGTTTCTGGAACAGACTCTCCAATGGCAGTCCCCCTCTCCACTACAGAACGTGCCTGCACTGGTGCTGATAGGCTTGGAAAATGACCCATTGTTTCACCTTAATTTAGCCCCAGGGAATTTCAAAACCTCAACCACTCTTATCCAATCAGTTGTAACAAGGTGTTTGTGCTTGAGGACTGCTGTTGGAAAATTTGACCTGCAGATGTCCCAAAAAAAAACATTATGTGATTTTGTGATTGTGCCGTTCTGACCTATAAATGGCCCCAGTTCACACTTGTCTTCACACAGGAGTGCTGATCCCTGCTCCCAGGAGAGCAGAGAGGCATGCAGTGAAGCTCAGTACCCGCGCTGCCACAGTCTGTCTCCTAACGGGTAGTGGCAGTTAGGCACACTAAGAAAAACTCTTTTCTCTTTGAAGGCTGCTGGGACCAAGACAGAAAGCATCTCTGTGTGGACCTCTGCCACTTCTCTGGACAAGAACGCTTTTTCACCTGGTGCCCAATGTTCGAAAGCAGAAGAGATGTCAGCAGCTGGGCTGATGCAGGAAGACAAGTGAGGAGAGAGGCAATGCAGCCAGTGACCACACCTGACTAGAAGGACAGGGCCAACAGTTCCTGAGGACTTGTAGTACTCACTCCCACCTCCTGCTGTGAAAACTGGGTGAAACCTCTGCTTGGCCTTGCATAGCTGCAGCTTTGAGCATGGACAGCAGCCTTAGGGCTGTGACGTGAAGAGCTGCCTATGCATCTGCTTTGCACAAATGCTGCTGGGCCAACCTGCATGTTGCTTGCAACGTGCTGCCTCTTGTGTAATTCCTCTCTGTGCTGTGGTTTTCCTGACTTCTCCTCATTTAAGAGTTTCCTGTCACACAGTACTAAATAAAAGTCACAGCTGATACCCTGAGCCATTACCAGAGGGAGAGAATGGTCAATGCGGGACTACCCTGAGGAGAGACTGGCACAGATCCTTGCAAATACCCAAAGAGAGGCAACGTGAGTCCTAGGTGGGCAGAATACAAGGCATCTGGGGAAATGAGGTGTCTCTCATTTCTCTCATGGGTGGGCTGAGACGTTGAGGACAATGGAATATTTAGCTGGGGCATGTATATGTGTTTGAGTGGACAGTGGATGTGAAAGAGGATTGATAAAGGGGTTGGAATTAGCTTATATGTGTAGTATCCCCATTCTACTGGAAGCCCTGCAGAAGATCAAAAAGAGGTGTTCTACCTCTTTAATAGCTTGAATTAGCCCTGGATAATTAGAGAATACTTTATGGTTGTAAGCCAGGTTGGAGTTAGGCTTTCTTGTGTATGTAGAATGGGGCAGGGTCATTTACCTTTGGGAGGAACAGGTGTCAAGGTGGTGTTTGTTTGTCTCATTCCCCTGTGGAGACAAGAGTGTATATGAGGTTCAGGAGAGTGTCCTAGGGAGTGGCAGATTGTGTTGGGTGCAGCAGGGCCATCTGGGGTACCTGGGACTCTCACAGAGCAGTGAGTTTCTCTTTCAGTTACCCTCCTAGGCAGCCATGGCCATGAGCTCCCTGTGGTGGACGGCTATCCTGCTCCTAGCCCTGACAATGTCTATGTGCAGTGGTGCTCCAACCTACCAAGATTTCTTGCAGAGGCACGTGGACTTCCCCAGGACACCGAGCTCAGATGTTAATGATTACTGCAATGTCATGATGATGCGGCGTGGCATGAGTTTCCCTGGAAGATGCGTAACCCGTAACACCTTTGTGCATACGGAGCCAGCTGATCTGACCGCCCTCTGCACAAACCAGCCTGATGATTCCCTTTGTATATCGGGGCAGCACTTTCCTGTAACAGCCTGTAACCTGATCAGGAGTCACCCAACCTGCACATACTCTGGGAATCAGTTCAACCATCGGGTCCGCGTGAAATGTGCAGGAGACCTTCCTGTGGTTCTGGATAGCACCTTCCAATGACGCTTGCCCCTTGGGATATCTCTTATCCTTTTGAGTGTCCCTGACTAACCCTAATTGCCTGAGTCTCGTCTAGCAACACTGGGCCACCTCTAACCCTCTTGAGATGGCTGCACACAGGCCCACCGCCACTCCCTTCACAGCTTTTTCTTGCACAGAACAAAACAAAACAAAATAAAAATGAGAGCTCTTCATCAATATTTGCAAATAAAGTCTTATTGGAATAGTCATCAGAAAGTACCCTAAAGTACCCATGCAACAAGTTTAATAAATAAATGGCAACAAGATAGCTGGGCCTAGTCTCTGCAAGTTCCAGTTTGCCCAATAAGTCTGCTTAACAGAGCCCCTGAAATTGGACTTAATGAAACTTCACTGTATGTGTATGGGATCTAAAAGGTCACGGCCTGAAAAAATGGTTGAGCACCAGGTGAGGCAGCGTGGCTAACACAGGGAGCTCAGGTGCAAGCTCAGCCTCACTCTCAGTGAAAGGTTAGCAGCCCAGTTATCTGTATCTCTTTTTGGAGATTGTGTCCTTCTCGAGACTTCACCTGACTTTGGAAAGGGTGAGCCACTTCTGCCTGTGTCACTTTCTAAACTTTATCTTGATGAATGCCTTACAAGCGTGCCCTATCCTAACAGGATCCTAATATCCTAATCATCGCCTTCTCTTTCTACACAGTATGTGTAGGTAAAAAAACAGAGTGCTGCAGGAGAGAGTCCAGAAGTGTGAAGGAAAAATATTCAGAAGCCTGGAGTAGCTTTCTTATGAAGTTGGGCTGAGAGAGCTTGGCTTTGCAACCTGGATAAGTGAAGGCTTCTGGGAGAAGACCTCACTGTGGTCTGTCAGTGTTTCAAAGGAGCTCATAATCAGGAGACGGAGAGACTTTTTACGTGGTCTGATAGTGATAGGACAAGGGGGAAAAGGTTTAAATTAGTAGAGGGGATATTTCGACGTAAGGGGTAGTTATGTACTCACAGTGTGGTGAGGCATTTGAACAGGTTGATCAGAGAAGTTCTGGATGTCCCATCTCTGGACGTGTTCAAAGCCAGATTAGATGGGGCCCCAGGCAGCCTGATGTTATATCTGATTTAGTGGTTGTTAATCCTGACCACGGAAGTGTCAGGTCCCTTCCATCCCAAGCTGTTATATGATTCAGTGATATATGTTCCATTTTGGGGTCAGTGTAAGCTGAGAGAAGTCTTTGGGGTTATGTTCCATGGAAGAGGACCCAAGGGGAATTCTTGCTTCTATGTCTTCTTAGGTCTCAGCGATCCAAGCACCCTTGCAGGAACAACCCCTGAGAAGGCTGTCGCTGCACACTAGGTGCCACCATGTATGCTGGCAAGTTTCCACAAGCTGACCAAGACAACAGGAAAGCTTGGAGGATTGGTGGGGTCTAATAGGCAGGCATGTTTGCATACTGGGCTGGTTTGACCCAGTTCCATGACTAGCGAGGTGGAGGGACCCATAGATCCGCAGCCAGGAAATGGATAAGTGAAAAGGATAGGGAGATGGGCCCAGTACAAAACTGAGGCAACGTTAATATATTTAATTCTATATAATTAACACAAGGCAAATTATTTTTGTTTGTTTTTTATATATTTTTTTATTAAAATGTAAAAAAATCAAAGAGACATTAAAGTAGTGGTATTTTTCACCTCGTTTTTTTTTGAAACTAATGCTTCCATATGGTTCAGTGGGAGTGTTTGCAGTTCTAAACACCTACACCCTCACCTAAAGCTTCAGGGTCCTGGCAGACATAGGAAGCCTGACCACCCGTGAAGACTGAGGCAAAGCGCACATTAAGTACCTTAGCTATATCTGAGGATGCCAGCTCTCCATTAGTTTTATCAGAGGGGATACACTCTCCTTGGCCTGTCTTCTCCTGCCTATGCGCCTGTAGAATCCCTTCGTGTTGTCTTTCATATCCCTTGCCAAGTTCAGCTCCATCTGTGCCTTGGCTCTCCTAATCCTATCTCTACACACATGGACAACAGCCCTGTATTCCTGCCAGGCTACACAACCCATTTCCACTTCCTTGATGAGCTGCCACCTCTGTTCCCTGCCCAAAAGGTTCCAGTTTCTGAATCTCAATGTTCTGAAAACATTGAGGTCCTGGAGCATGTTCAAGAAGGGCGACACAGCTGGTGGGGCATCTGGAGAACAAGCCTTATAAAGAGAGGCTGAGGGAGCTGGGATTGTTCAGTCTGGAAAAGAGGAGGCTCAGGGGTGACCTCATCACTCTCTACAACTATCTGAAAGGAGGCTGTGGTGAGGTGGGAGTTGGCCTCTTCTCCCATGTAACTAGCAATAGGGCTAGAGGGAATGGACTCAAGCTGTGCCAGGGGAGATTCAGGTTGGATGTTAGGAAATAATTTTTCCCCAAAGGGTGGTGAGGCATTGGAATGGAATACCAAGGGGGGCGGTGGAGATGCTGCGCCTGGAGGTGTTCAAGGAATGTTTAGATGCGGTACTGAGGGCCATGGTTTAGGGAGCAATACTGGTGATAGGTAGACAGTTGGAGTGGCTGATCTTAGAGGTCTGTTCCAATCTTGGTGATTCTATGATTCTTCAATTCAATGCCAACCTGTCTCCAACCATGGCTCTTATGGTTTGTTAGCACTATCAGAACTTAACAGTTCATTCTGAAGCAGCAGGACCTAAAAGGTCCCAGTTTCTGCCTCATCCTTCATCCCCGAAATGCCGCCTCTTCTCCCCTTCCTCTAAGTGCTGTGTTTTTTCTTATTCTTCCTCATTTAAGAGATTCCTGTCACACACCTGAGCCAGTACCCTGAGCCACTACCAGACGGAGAGAAAGGTCAGAACAACCCTCAGGAAAGACAGGCACAGATCCTCAGAAAGAATGAACGAGAGACAACGTGAGTCCTAGGAGGGCAGGGTACAAAGAACCCAGGGAAAAGAGGTGCCTCTGCAGAGTGAGCTGAGAAGCTGGCGACAGTGGAGCTGGGGAACAGCACTGGACAAGGGATGTAGAAGGGTGGAAACTAGCTTATATGCAAAGTGCCCCCATTCTGCGTGAAGCCCTCAAGAGGATGTAGAGAAAGCATTCTCCATGGTTTTTAGTGATAAGTACTCCCGGAGGACATGTAAAGAAGGGACATAGTAGATGAGAAGGAGGGAGCTAGCTTTCCTAATGTATGTGGAGTGGGGCAGGGGCATACGCATATGTGGGTGCTTGGTGAAAGGCACAAGTGACAGGGAGTTCCCAGATGCCTCAATCCCCTGTAGGGCAAGAGGGTATATGAGGTTGAGGAGAGCTCCCTAGGGGGTGGTAAGCCGTGTTAGGTGCAGCAGGGACACCTGTGTAGCCTGGACTCTCACAGAGCAGTGAGGTCCTCTTACAATTCCCTACCACAGCAGCCATGGACATGAGGTCTCTGTAGTAGACTGCCATCTTGCTCTTGGTTCTGAAAGCAGCTACATGCTCTGGAGTTCCAAACAGTCTTGGTATGTTGAGAAAGCACATGGACTTCCCAAGACACCGTTCAAGAACAATGCCATGTATTGCCAAGTCATGCTGGTGTGCTGCAGTGTGAACGTCAGTGGAACATATAAAACTGCCATGGTTTTATGATTTTTCTTATCGGTATTTCACATTATAACATCATGTAGTGCCCTGGGAGTTAAGAGATGAAAGTACTGATACTGCAGACTTGGCTCAACTTGTCATTATCATCAGAGGTACTAATAATGAATATGATGTCACTGAAGAAATGACTTCTTTGGTGCCGTTAAAAGACACAACTAAATCTCATGTTCTGTATGAATCGGTACAAATTACATTAAAACAGGTTACTGTAAGCTTTGTCAGCATATCTGGTACAGCTACTGATGGTGCCTCGGTGATGAGACTGGCAGCCACCAATGACAGATCGGTAAGATTAATGGAAGGTGATGCAATTGCCACTGGCAACGCACACTTTATGAAATATCACTGCACCGTACATCAAGAAAATTTATGTGTGAAAGCTTTAAACATGGATAACGTTCTGCAAGTCATCATCAAAGCTGTGAATTTCATAAAGTGCAAGGGACAGATTCCAGGAGTTCCTTAAAAGTATGGATGCTGATTATGAGGACATCAATAACTCTTCTGAAGGAAGGTGGCTGAGCTGGGGAAAATGCTAAGAAGATTTTATGAAATCAAGTTATTTATGGAATCAAAAGGAAAACTTGAGGATGAAAAATGGCTCACAGATGTAGCATTTTTGGTGGATTTGACTGCTCATTTTAAAAAGTTAAACATGCATTTTCAAGGTAAAAATGAAATCATCTGAACTGTTTCTAACCATAACAGCATTCAAAACAATATTGCATCCAAAACTCCTGATGAACACTTGGAGAATTCACTAAGAATTGCAAACACTCCCACTGAACCAGATGGAAGCATTAGTTTCACAAAAGCAAGGTGAAAAAATGCCACTACTTTTATGTCTCTGTTGATCTTGGATATTTTTACATTTTAATAAAAAATAAAAAAATCTGATCTGATCAACCTGCTTCATCTCCCTGTGAGTACGTAATTTCCCCCTAACGTCTAAATATCCCCTCTACTAATTTAAACCTTTTCCCCCTTGTCCTATCACTATCAGACCACGTAAAAAGTCTCTCCGTCTCCTGATTATGAGCTCCTTTGAAACACTGACAGACCACAGTGAGGTCTTCTCCCAGAAGCCTTCACTTATCCAGGTTGCAAAGCCAAGCTCTCTCAGCCCAACTTCATAAGAAAGCTACTCCAGGCTTCTGAATATTTTTCCTTCACACTTCTGGACTCTCTCCTGCAGCACTCTGTTTTTTTACCTACACATACTGTGTAGAAAGAGAAGGTGATGATTAGGATATTAGGATCCTGTTGGGATAGGAGCATGCCTGTAAAGGCATTCATCAAGATAAAGTTTAGAAAGTGACACAGGCAAAAGTGGCTCACCCTTTCCAAAGACAGGTGAAGTCTCGAGAAGGGCACAATCTCCAAAAAGAGATACTGATAACTGGGCTGCTAACACTTAAATGAGGGTAAGGGGGCTTGACCCTGCATCCATCCCTTCTGGACACTCAGGAGCTTTGCTTGCACCTGAGCTCCCTGGGTTAGCCACACTGTCTCATCTGGTGCTCAATCATTGGTTCAGGCCACGATCTTTCAATTCCCATACACGTACAGTAAAGTATAATTAAGTCCAATTTCAGGTGCTCCATTAAGCAGACTTACTAAGCAGATTGGAACTTGCAGAGACCGGGCCCAGATGTTTTCTATGCTATTTATATGTTAAACTTGTTGCATGGGTACTTTACGGTACTTTTTAATGGCTATACCAATAAGACATTCATTGCAAATATTATTGATGAAGAAATCCTGTTTTTATTTTTATTTTTTCTATGCATGTAAAAGCTGCAAAGAGAGTGGCGGTGAGTCTGAATGCAACCATCTCAAGAGGTTTAGAGATGGCCCAATGTTGCTAGAAGAGACTCAGGCAATTAGGGGCAGCCAGTGGGACTTAGGAGACTCCCAAGGCTGTAGGGGGTTGCAAGGTAAAGGGGCAGAATTCAGGATGCCAACGGTATTGAGTCCTTCTCCTCTGAGCCCAAGAGCAGAGTGGTCAGGGACACCAAACAGGGTAAGAGATTTTTCAGGGGGCAAGTGTCATGGGAAGGTGTTCTGCAGATGCACGGGAAGCCCTCCCAAACATCCCACTTGAACCCGATGGTTGTACTGATTGCCTCTGTATGTGCAGTTTGGTTTGCTGCTGATCAGCCTACAGACTGTGACAGGAAATTGCTGCGTCGTTGTACGAACGGCCTGTGCAGGCTGGTTTCTGCAGACAGGGATCAAATTTTGGGGTGCTGTATGCACAAAGGTGTTGAGGGTTTTGCAACTTCCATGGGAAGCCATGCCACGACGCTGCATCATGAGATTGCAATACTGGTTATTATTTGCACTCGGTGTCCTGGGGAAATCCACATGCTTCCGCAAAAAAGCTTGGTATGTTTGAAAACCATTGCACATAGACACTGTCAGGGCTAGGAGAAGAATAGCCGTCCACCACAGGGAGCTCATGGCCATGGCAGCCTAGGAAGGGAATTATAAGAGAAACTCACTGCTCCGTGAGAGGTACCTCAGATGCCCCTGCTGCACCCAACACAATCTACCACTCCCTAGGGAACTCTCCTGAATCTCATATACACTCTTGTTTCCACAGGGGAATGAGACAAAGACCAACTTGACACCTGTTCCACCCAAAGGTAAATGACCCTGCCCCATTCTACATACACAAGAAAGCCTGCCTCTCAACCATAAAGTATTCTCTAATTATCCAGAGCTAATTCAAGCTAAGAATGAGGCAGAACACCTCTTTTTGATCCTCTGCAGGGCTTCCTGTAGAATGGGGACGCTACACATATAAGCTAATTCCAACCCCTTTATCAATCCTCTTTCACATCCACTGTCCACTCAAACACATATTACATGCCCCAGCTAAATATTCCATTGTCCTCAACATCTCAGCCCGCCCCACAGAGACACCTCATTTCCCCAGATCCCTCGTATTCTGCCCACCTAGGACTCACGTTGCTTCTCTTTGGGTATTTGCAAGGATCTGTGCCAGTCTCTCCTGAGGGTTGTCCCGTCTCGACTGTTCTCTCCCTCTGGTAATGGCTCAGGGTATCAGCTGTGACTTTTATTTAGTACTGTGTGACAGGAAACTCTTAAATGAGGAGGAGTCAGGAAAACCACAGCAAAGAGAGGAATTACACAACAAGTGGCACTTGGGGGTTGAAGGATGGGATGGAAATAAAGACCTTATGGGCCCTGCTACTTTGGAAGGAACTCCTGGTGGCCCTAACAAACCATAATGGCCTTTGTTAGAGACAAGGTGGCATTGGGTCATGCCCCAGGACAATGCCCTGCACCTCTCCTTCCCCACGCTGCCCTGCTCAGGGCTGGCTGGCTGCGATCTGGGATTCAGTGTGCTGCAAGCAACATGCAGGTGGCCCAGCAGCATTGCTGCAGTGCACGTGGATAGGCAGCTCTTCACGTCACAACCCTAAGGCTGCTGTCCATACTCAAAGCTGCAGCTATGCAGGGCCAAGCAGAGGCTTCACCCAGTTTTCACAGCAGGAGGTGGGAGTGAATACAAGTCCCCAGGAATTGCTGGCACTGTCCTTCAAGTCAGGTGTGGTCACTGGCTGCATGTCCCCACCTGGGACATCTGTGGTACTTCCTGCTGACAGCTGTGGTGTAGAAGACTGTCATTATAGTGCATATCTGGATGAGATGTGGTTGTAGAACGTGGGCCACAACATCTCGTCTGGAAGCTGAGATTCACCACTGCAGAAGAAGGCAACACACAAACACCAACTCTGGACATCTCCAAAAACAGGAATCCACAAGGAGCAGTTCTCAGGTCTCACTGAAGGAACTGTGGACAGTGGAGAAGGCAAAGTTAGGGACTGGAACATCATACTGAGGCTTGGCACTATGCTGAGAGACTGCACTTCTCCAGCTAAGAGCAAACATTGCCATCTTTTTAAGAATGGTTTCTTTCCTGTGTCCAAATGAACTGCTAACCAAGAGGAACATGCCAGCATCGCACACCATCCAAGACTGTTTCATGCTCTGCTATGTAACTGTGATTTATCACTTCCGCATTTAAAAAGACGTTGATGTGGTCTGGTAACTGTGCAAAAGAACTTTATCTTTGTGGTCTGCATTAACTGCTGCTACAAGGACACAAAAACCTTTTGCCTACAGAAAGATTCCACTCCACATTAGGAAACAGACTTCGGCAGCAAGGAGACAGGGCTTCACCGCATGTCCCTCTGCTCCTCTGTTTCAAGCAGGGATCAGCACTCCTGTGTGAAGACAAGTATGAACTGAGGCCATTTTTAGACCATAATGGCACAATCACAGAATCACAGAATGGTTGTGTTTGGGACGTCTGGAGGTCACCTGCTCCAACACCACTCCTCAAGCACAAACACCTTTTTACAACTGATTGGATAAGAGTGGTTGAGGTTTTGAAATTCCCTGGGGCTAAATTAAGGTGAAATATGATACATGATAGCTCATGTTCCAAGGCTATCAGCACCAGTCAGGCATGTTCTGTAGTGGAGAGGAGGACTGCTATTGGAGAGACTGTTCCAGAAACTGTGGAGCAGACTGGGCAAGGAGAGAGCCACCCTGAGCCCACTGATTCACTAGGAGCACTCAGGCCTCGCAAGAGCAGGTGACACAGAGGGGGCTGAGCCAGGAGTCAGCCACTCCAAACACCTGGGGAGCGCAAGGGACCAGGAGCATGGCAATCAGGTTGGCAAAAGAGCGAGTGGAGCGGCAGTGGTGTGGCACTCTGCCTGGTAGTTCACACAGACACAGGACACAGAGGAAAGGCACAAGCCAGACAGCCTTCTTCTCATGCGAGAACAACAAGCTACAGTGGTCTACTGAAACAAACGCAATGATTGGGCTCAACAGAAACCCAGATGGAGGGGCTTTGAACTTTCCAGGCTGACACGGGCACCTGGATGGAGTTCCTGAGGTGGTTCTTGATTGCACAGCTTTTGCTTAACCTAGTAAACAGTCTTCTTCTCAACTCATGAATTCTTGCACATTCAACTTTCCAATTCCCTCCCCTGTTCCACTTAGGAAGCATTATCTAGCACCTGAGTGGTACACAGCTGCATGCCAAGGTTAACGCAAGACAGAGACGCTGACACTCTTAAGCACAGAACTACGAAAGGAATATCCTTCTTGGCAGTGCACAGTTTCTGTCTGTCTTGTGCTTCACCCTGGTTCTGAGAGCCCCTGATGATCAGCAACACAGAAGTTATATAGCATACACAGCTTGGCTACAGTCCAAGCCCAAGTGGAACATACAGCAGTATAGCTGTATGTTCCACTGAACGTGGTTTGGGCTGTTACTGATCTTTTTCTGCTATAAGCTCAGTTCTGGTATGTGTGGGTTAGTTATCAGTCAAGGTCGTTATGATCAGCAATGCGATGGCTTCATTCCCTTCCTTCCCTACACATCACACAGTGTGCACTGAACTAGAGCAAAGATCACCAAGTAGAGCTAGAGCTTCATACAAAAATGATGAACGGGCTTCAAATTCCACCTGTCTTCACACTGGAGAGTAGATTCCAGCTTGGAGCAGAGGAGAAGGGAGCAGCCTCATGGCGCATGTTGCCCATTCCCTGTCAGTCCTTGTGCCATCCTGGAGTGAGGTTCTTCTCTAGAGGCATGAATAAAGTCACCAGTTCTGCACAGTGAGGCCTTTGTCCCATCTTCCTTAGCTGGGGATAAAGGTGGTCCCTTCCACCATCTCCTCCTTAGCAGTGTTGGTGACTGTGGGTGAATGAGGCAGTGTCTGTGCTCAGGGCTCAGATGTTTGTCCAGTAGGCCTTCCTGAACCTGAGCAGGCTAAACAGCTCCAGTTTAGGAGCCATCATTCAGTCACATCTGTCAATGCTTTCTGTGTGCTTTTCCTTAAACATCTTTGATTTTATGGGGACCTCGACTACGCCTGCATAGAAATCTAGCATTTCCATTTTTCACAGCCGTGCTGT
Source organism: Chrysolophus pictus (assembly GCA_037305975.1). NCBI lineage: Eukaryota > Metazoa > Chordata > Aves > Galliformes > Phasianidae > Chrysolophus > Chrysolophus pictus. Next base: position 35,405,662 of record CM074581.1, on the reverse strand, counting down.
TCTCATGACATCCTAGGGACTCCAAGTTCTCCCTGTTTGACTGTCTTCCAGAATCTTTCTGTGTGTCCTACAACATTCCAGGGCCATTCTGTGCATGCCCAGGCTTCATAGTGGAGGGAGGTCAGCTCAGCCTTTGCTGGCAGCAGCTGGTCAATGGCCTCTCCTTGGGAATCTGAACCCCAGAGGAGGGAGTAGTATGTCCCAATTGCAGGGGATGTCAGGCACACTCAGAAGCGCTGCTTCCTCTTCAAGATTAGCCAGCACAACACAGAAAGCATTTCTGTGCTGACCTCTGCCACTTTCCCAGACAAGAATGTTCTTTCAGCTGGTGGTCTCCATTCAAAGCCAGCAGAGATGGAGCAGGGTCAGAGGCTATACAGTAACAGCACCATTTGTGCTGGGCTGGCTGATACTCAGGAAGCTGCTTCTCAGCCAGGACCAAGACCTCTTTTCTACATGGAGGGATGGCTGATAGAGGAGACCAGGAGATCTCTGTTGGGATGAGGAGATACACAGGACAGGACCACTTCATTCAGGGAAATGAGCACCGCCCTGACTTTTTGTTGCTCTCATCTTCCTGCTTGGGATTGGCAGGGGACAAAGACACGCTGCATCCCTTTTGTGGCCAAAAGATATTGATGTCCTTGCAGCAGCAGTTAACACAGACCGCAAAGTTCAAGTTCATTTCCACAACTACCCAACCACATCAACGCCTTCTTATATGCAGAAGTACTAAATTACCAGGATGTAGCAGAATGCAACTCAGTGCTGGGTGGCGTGCAACAGTGACATCTCCTTCCTCTTTGTTTCAGAGTTCACTTGGACAGAGGCAAGGAACACTTCTGAAGAAACAGGAAAACACTGCTCCTTGCTGGAGAGCTGCAGTCATCGGCACACTGTTGAGCTTCAACGTTATGTCCTGACACCTCACCTTTCCTTCTATAAAACTGTGAGGCACCTACTCTGAAAATCACCACAGGCATTTTCATTCTGCCCATCAAAAGAAGGGCAGAACCATGGTGTCCCTCTGCACGAGGCCAAACAACAATTCCTTGTGGCCCCACTGGATTTTCTGACCTGAGAATGTGATACACAGGTGCTTCTACACTGCTTGCTCCACAGAGGCATCTCTTCTCCCAAAGCCCCCCTATCAAGTTGCCCTCTGCTGTTTCAATGGAGAAGGCGTCAGATCTCCTGCTGCAAGGAAGTTGTCCCACTCACAGCAGATGCGAGCTGCATCAAGAGTGTTGCAAATGTGCACTGTGAGGATGAGATGTGAAAGTTGCTCTGGTGAGTCAAGCATCAGTGCAGTTTGGGGGACTTTTGTCACGACCTAAGGATTTACCTGGCCTGTGGGAACATAACGGTTGCAACGGTGGGTTTGTAGTGTTCTGTTATACGCAGCGACATGGAAGCTCTGTTTACCGGAGCCCAATTTATTACAGATAGCCGCAAACCACCAGAAGCAAGTATACTATGAGTAGTAAGGTGACTGTAAGTATTGAGAGAGACAAAAGGCTACTGCAAATATCACTATCAGCAAATAAAGATTGGGATAAAGATGCTGAAGAGCGTCAGCACCAGTACAGACCCCTGAACAACATCACATGTCACTGATATCAATTTGAAAGTTAATCCTTTGACCTGTACTCTTTGGATACCATCTTACAACCAGTACTGGCTCACCTAGTGGGACCGACCTTGCTCCCCTGTTCCCACTTTCTGACACATCCAATCTGGGGTGGTGTGAAATGCAGTTTCCAGTGAAGACTGTTCCAAAAAAAAAAACTCTTGAGTAACTCAGCCTTCTCCTTTCTCCACTGTTACCAGCCTGCCTGTATTGCTCACTAGTAAGAGTACACCTTCTTGAACTTTTCTTTTCTGCTTGATGCAACTTATAAATCTTTCTTGCTCTTCCTTGCACCCCTTGCCAACTCCAGTTCCAGTTGGGCCTTGGCCTTCCTGACCCAGTCCCTACTGTCATGGGGTTATCCCTAGATATAAGTTCGTGACAGGGGGGCAAAGGCCCTGGGGAAAAAAAAAAAAAAAAAAAAAAAAGGAAGGAGTACGAACAGTTTGCCACAAGACCCAGCCAGCTCCGGGCCACGTACTCTGGATGAGGGAGCAGGGCAGAGAGCTAGCAGATAGTTTTAACAAAGAGAAAACACAATGGCAACGATCTGAGGAGGAATGGTAATTTGCTAAATTTAACCAAATCAAACAAAATGAGAGAGATGAGTACCCAAAGTATGAGTCAAACCATGACAGTGTGAGGGAAGCACATGCTTTTCTCTGTCATGAGCTGAGACAGCTGAGCCCAGTTGCTTGATGCAACTTCAGAAATCTTTCTTGCTCTTCCTTGCACCCCTTGCATACTCCAGTTCCGGTTGGGCCTTGGCCTTCCTGACCCAGTCCCTACACAACCTAGCAGCATCCCTAGCAGAAGAGTTCCTGTCCCTGCCTCCACTGCCTGTGCCTTACAGTGCAATACCTTGCACTTGGCCTTGTTGAATCTCACTTAGGTTCACGTGTCCACTTCTCAAGCTGGTCCGCATCTGTCTGGATGGTTTCTATTCCTTCTGTCATATCAACTGCACCACTCAGATTGGTGTCAACAGCAAAACTGCTGAGGGAGCACTCAGTCCCACCATACGAGTCATTGACAGAGATGTCAAGGAGTACTGATCCCAGGATGGGACGCTGAGGACACCACTTGTCCCTGGCCTCCACCTGCACATGGAGACATTGACCACAACCCTCTGGCTGCTGCCATCCAGACAGTCCTCCCTTCAAATCCATATTTCTCTACTTCACATATAAGGATGTGGTGTCAGACTGTAACAAGGGTCCAAGTAGATGTCACTGGTCAGTATTGCTGTCTGATGCAGTTATTCCATCACAGAAGATCAACAGATAGGTCAGGCGTGAAGCCTCTGGCTCTATCGGATCACATCTCTGCCTTGCAGAGGCACAGTTATATAGGGAATACATACAAAAATAGATTCCCAAGATTATAGGTATCCATGAATGGCCAAAATACCCTCTTTGGCAGCAGACAACACGGGATCCTGGTGAGCATGGATGAGACTAGAGTAGAGAAGTGGAAGCAGTGATCACAAAAGAGAGATATCATCAGTTTTAGGTTCCACATCAGGTCTTTTAGATCCAAATGAGCATACACATGTGTTTGGTAACTGCCACGTGTGTTCCCATTAAAACACCGAACCCTGTGTTTTCCATACTGATCTTTCATTGCAAAACTGTTTTTCACGGGGAGTCAAATCTTTACTCTAGCTGTGCGGTATAGCCTGCTGCCACCACTGACTCCAGTTAATTTATCATCTCTACGTTGTCTTTGTCATAATCCTATTGCAGTCAACACAGTTTAAGTACAGATACTTGTGGCCCTGCATCTAGTAGAAATTCAGTTACATGGGCCTACAAGGGCCATAAGATAAGGGCCAGCATTGCTTATCTATTAATAAACACTGACTTTCTGGACAGGCAAGCCCAAAAGCTGTTTGGAATCTATTTGGTTTTTGGTTTCTCTCTCAGCTAGAAAGGTGCTGAGTTGCTCTGGAATGTACACTGAGAAAATCAGTGAAGCTAATGAAAAGACTAGGAAACAAGGCATACGAAGAGAGGCAAAGGAAAATGCTGTGGTATAGTCTGGAGGAGGAGGCTGAGGGGAGAGCTCGTCACTCTCTACGACTATGTGAAAGGAGATTTCAGCTAGGTGGGTGTCAGCCTCTGCTCAAGTGACATGATAGGACATGAGGAAATGACCTCAAGTTGTGCCAGAAGAGATTTAGTTTGGGTATGAGGAGAACTTCTTCACAGGAAGGGTGATCAGGCACTGGAACAGGCTGTCACACTGGAACAGGGGAATGCTGGATTTGCCATCCCTGGAAGTATTTATGAGGCCTGTGGTTGTGAGGCTTAGGGTTGTGGTTTAGTGGTAGACTTGTTGATATTAAGGCTTGTTTTCAACCTAAAGGTCTCCAGGAGTATTAAGGGAGCAAACATGTTGATCCCATTGGATTATTTACTTGTTTTAAAAGAGTGAGAAAAAAAAAAGAAAAAAGAAAAAAGGAAAAAAAAGCTACAGTCTTTATGTCAGTACTAGAACTGGAGAAACATCAGAGCAGGAATCTGCAGTTTGCAGCCCTCCTTGAGATCCCTGAGCAAAGTTTGGATGATCAGATGCCTCTGACTTTTCAGCTGGCAGATTGTTGTGATTGTTGTCGTCCATAGTTCTGGGATCTGATAGTCAAGTGTCGTTTTCTACTGAACTCTTCTACATAAAGTACCTTTATTAACTAACATACTTGAACAGCCACAATGAAACATGTGAAGGAATCCCAAATTTTCTACTGAATGTCTCTTTTCAGCGTTAAGTATCTCAGCAACTACCAGTTGGTTCTTCTTTGTCAGTTGTAGCCAATCCTCCCCCTGGGTACTTTGTAAGGAAATTCTTTGCTAAGAAATCATTTAATCAAGGCAAAGAAATCTTACACAGCCTGTCAACACTGAGCTTTCCAGCTCCTTTTCCACAAGGGCCGAAGCCGGCAGTCTTGCAACATCAAAGGAAAGAGAAGGGGTAAGACAACATCAATCCACAAGGTTCAACTTCTGGTGCTGTGGTTCGAGAAACTACTGGGTGTTCTTCTGTTGGGAGCAAGGTCCCTCTAGTGGAGGAACCTTTGTAATATCCTGCTGTATGACTTCCAAGGACTTCTGTTACAGACGGAGGGAATGGACTGTGGTTGGAGATGGTGCTCTGTCTGTGTGTGACAAGTGTGAAAGTGCTTCTGGCCCCAGACCTCAGGGCTGTGGATTTCTCTCCTTTGTACAAGACAGGAATTAAACAGGCAGACCAGAAAAAGCAACTGCAAGTGGATCATACACGTGCCCTGATCCACAACCCAGCACGCACTGTATGGACAGATCAGACTCCCAAGGCCTTGCCATCGGTATCTGTTCCATGGTGTGCAATCCTGTCCTGACATTTCCGCTTTCAAGGGTGCATGACCCGGTGTGTTGGAATCAGCCTGTCTTGCTGGTCTCAGTCTCAAGAAAATTCTTTTCAGGAACTAGGCTTGGGAACACAAGTCAGCACCACATTGCCATCCTGACCCACAGAGCACAGGAATCCTGCCTGGCCTCTACGCTATTTCTCCCTACTCAGGGCAACTTATGGATTGAGATGAAAATATTTACTAAGATTGAGAAAAGGGAAAGGATAATAGTTACAACAATTTAAATATATATGTGTGTAAATACAAATATATGTATGTGAATGTATATAACAAGTGATGTAGAAGCAATTGCTCATCACCCCCCAGCCAATGTCCAGCTATCCTCCCGAACAGCGGAAGAGAGTGAGATGAACTCCCAGCCCCTTCAAAACTCCTTCTGCAAGATATCATTTGGTATGGAACATCTCTTTGACCAGTTTAAGTCAGCTGTCCTCATTCTGTCCCTTTTCAACTCCTTGGGCCTTTCTTGGTGAATGGCCTTGGCACTGTAGAACACTGCTTAGCAGCAATCATAAACATTGGTGCATTATCAGCATTGTTTCTCTCCTAGAACTGAAAACATTGCATCATACCAGACACTCTGAAGAAAACAGTTCCATCCCAGCTGAAACTAAGACAGGGAACCAGTGCAGTAGGAGCAGCAGTAGGAGGAGCAAGTGCATGAGGAGGAGGAGTAGGGGTGAGAGATTGAACAGCAAGACGAACAGGAGCAGCTGCTGCAAGTACATCAACTTTCTGACAAATTTGCTGAGTAGATTGCTAGGCCATTGTGTTCTGCACTCACTGAACTGAATGCCATTCTCATTGCAAAGTCAAAGCAATACGCAGACTATGCCTGCCTCTAATACGGAGAACTTGCCTCCTTTTCACTTTCCCGGTGAGGCAACATGATCTCTTTGGGAGTAAGAACAGTTCCTCCTCAGAAGACAAATTCTCCTGGCAGGTATCTTGCCAGTTGCTGCTTGACTGTTTTAGAAGATCCTGATCTTCTGCATACTCACTTTCTACTGGTGCTGACAAGAGAGACCCACTCTCAGGCATGCTTCAGCTATGAAGGGTCTGAAGATCACCCTGAGAAGTACAAGTTTGTGAGCCCAGGGAAGAGTTCAGAGCTCAGACCACATCTGCCCCACACAGAAAGCAGGAAACTTAGATACCCGATGTCAGTCTCCATGGAGCTGGAGAGAAATCCTCTTGTGTAGTGGGAGGGGACACTCATGCTTCCAAATAGATTTCCACACAACTTCTGTGCACTGATTCACATAATTTGCTGCCATGCAGGGAGAAGCCAACAGCGTGGAGACAATATCCAGTGAGAAAAAGTCAAGCTGTTCCTTTATGAGAAGTAAGTAACTCTTCTTTTTACTCTCATTCTGCTTGGTGATTGCAAACCAGATGAGAAATGAGGTCCTTGAGTCTTCATAGAATGACAAGGCAGGCTACTGAGTGTTTTCATGGATGCCAGATGGAACCAAGTACGTGACAAAGAATCATAAAATTGCAGAACTAGGGGTTGGAAGGGACCTCTGGAGATCAACTAGTCCAACTTTCCTGCTAAAGCAAGTTCCCTGAAGTAGGTTACACAGAACAGAGTCCAGATAGGTTTTGAATATCTCCATGGGAGTGTCCAAAGCCTCTCTGGGCTGCCTGTTCCAGTGCTCTGTAACATTCAAAGTAAAGCTTTTTTTCTTCAGCTTTGTACAGAACTTCCTGTGTTCTTGTTTTTGCCTCTTGCCCTTTGTTCTGTCGCTGGGTACCACTGAAAAAAAGAGTCCAGGCCCATCCATTTGACTTCTGCCCCTTAGATATTTATAAGGACTGAAAAGGCCCCTGGCTCTCTTTATAGCCTTCCACTGTTCTCCCTCCAGCAGTTCCCCACTTCTTAAAGTGCAGAACACAGAACTGGGCAGAGTACACCAGATGTGGCCTCACCAAGGGCACACTGCTGGCTCATGGCCAACTTATTTTCCACCAGGACACCCGGGTTCTCCTCTGCAGAGCTCCTTTCCAGAAGGCCACCCCAAAACATGAACTGATGCAGGTGGTTATTTCTCCCCAGGTGTAGAACTCTATACTTGTCATTGTTGAACGTCATCAGGTTCCTCTCTGCCTAACTCACCAGCCTGTCCAGGTCTTGCTGAGTGGCAGCACAACCTTCTGGTGTACCAGCCACTCATCCCAGCTTTGTGCCATCACCAGACTTGCTGAGGGTGCAGTCCATTCCTCTACCCAGATCATGGATCTGAGTGAATCTGCACTGGTGTTCTGCAGTGGAGTTGGCAGATCACCAAGTGAGAGGGGCTTCCAAAAACAAACAAACAGACAAACAAACAAGGAGAAGCCAGAGTGAGCAGGGAGCTGCCTGGAGCACCCTACCACTTGATAGCAGGTGATGCACCCCTGCACATACATAGATAGCCCCCAGGAGTGTGGCAACCAGAATGGGCAGACAGGGCCTGGCACAGCAGTCAGGGCACGTCACAGCAGTTTACTTGGCTGATCATGCAAGCAGGGCACACAAGAAAAATTCGAGGCTTTCTTGTCATTTTTTTCTTTCGCTTTCTTCTCATCCTGGAACACTAGAGTGCAGTGCTCTATTAGACAAAGATGGCAACCACCTACTCCAACAGTCAAGCTGACACAGAAACCCAGACATAGGGGCTTCAAACTTTCCAGGATGACACGTGCACCTAAATGGACTTCCTGAGGAGCAAAAAAGCTGCTCAGACCTTCAGTTATGGGGAACTCCAGAATCTGGAAGTCTCTCAAGGGCCTGAGAGAAACGTGTATGTCTTGGGTGCTTAGGGCAGAAGGAGCCTCCCCCTTGCTCCTCAAGCCCCTGTAAACAACAGATATGAAGCTCTAGGGATGGAAAGAGAAAACGATCCGATTAATGGTTCAGAACAAGAAAGGGACAGCCAGAGTCCTGAATGCTGCTCCTTTACCTCACCACCCCCTACAGCCTTGGGAGGCTCCTAAGTCCCAATGCCTCCCCCTAATTCCCTGAGTCTCTTCTAGCAATACTGGGCCACCTCTAACCCTCTTGAGATGGCTGCACACAGGCCCACCGCTACTCCCTTCACAGCTTTTACTTGCACAGAACAAAACAAAACAAAATAAAAATGAGAGCTCTTCATCAATATTTGCAAATAAAGTCTTATTGGAATAGTCATCAGAAAGTACCCTAAAGTACCCATGCAACAAGTTTAATATATAAATGGCAACAAGATAGCTGGGCCTAGTCTCTGCAAGTTCCAGTTTGCCCAAAAAGTCTGCTTAACAGAGCCCCTGAAATTGGACTTAATGAAACTTCACTGTATGTGTATGGGATCTAAAAGGTCACGGCCTGAAAAAATGGTTGAGCACCAGGTGAGGCAGCGTGGCTAACACAGGGAGCTCAGGTGCAAGCTCAGCCTCACTCTCAGTGAAAGGTTAGCAGCCCAGTTATCTGTATCTCTTTTTGGAGATTGTGCCCTTCTCGAGACTTCACCTGTCTTTGGAAAGGGTGAGCCACTTCTGCCTGTGTCACTTTCTAAACTTTATCTTGATGAATGCCTTACAAGCGTGCTCCTATCCTAACAGGATCCTAATATCCTAATCATCGCCTTCTCTTTCTACACAGTATGTGTAGGTAAAAAAACAGAGTGCTGCAGGAGAGAGTCCAGAAGTGTGAAGGAAAAATATTCAGAAGCCTGGAGTAGCTTTCTTATGAAGTTGGGCTGAGAGAGCTTGGCTTTGCAACCTGGATAAGTGAAGGCTTCTGGGAGAAGACCTCACTGTGGTCTGTCAGTGTTTCAAAGGAGCTCATAATCAGGAGACGGAGAGACTTTTTACGTGGTCTGATAGTGATAGGACAAGGGGGAAAAGGTTTAAATTAGTAGAGGGGATATTTCGACGTAAGGGGTAGTTATGTACTCACAGTGTGGTGAGGCATTTGAACAGGTTGATCAAAGAAGTTCTGGATGTCCCATCTCTGGACGTATTCAGAGTCAGCCAGGTTAGATGGGGCCCCGGGCAGGCTGATTTAGTGGTTGTTAATCCTGCCCACGGAAGTGTCAGGTCCCTTCCATCCCAAGCTGTTATATGATTCAGTGATATATGTTCCATTTTGGGGTCAGTGTAAGCTGAGAGAAGTCTTTGGGGTTATGTTCCATGGAAGAGGACCCAAGGGGAATTCTTGCTTCTATGTCTTCTTAGGTCTCAGCGATCCAAGCACCCTTACAGGAACAACCCCTGAGAAGGCTGTCGCTGCACACTAGGTGCCACCATGTATGCTGGCAAGTTTCCACAAGCTGACCAAGACAACAGGAAAGCTTGGAGAATTGGTGGGGTCTAATAGGCAGGCATGTTTGCATACTGGGCTGGTTTGGCCCAGTTCCATGACTAGCGAGGTGGAGGGACCCATAGATCCGCAGCCAGGAAATGGATAAGTGAAAAGGATAGGGAGATGGGCCCAGTACAAAACTGAGGCAACGTTAATATATTTAATTCTATATAATTAACACAAGGCAAATTATTTTTGTTTGTTTTTTATATATTTTTTTATTAAAATGTAAAAAAATCAAAGAGACATTAAAGTAGTGGTATTTTTCACCTCGTTTTTTTTTGAAACTAATGCTTCCATCTGGTTCAGTGGGAGTGTTTGCAGTTCTGAACACCTACACCCTCACCTAAAGCTTCAGGGTCCTGGCAGACATAGGAAGCCTGACCACCCGTGAAGACTGAGGCAAAGCGCACATTAAGTACCTTAGCTATATCTGAGGATGCCAGCTCTCCATTAGTTTTATCAGAGGGGATACACTCTCCTTGGCCTGTCTTCTCCTGCCTATGCGCCTGTAGAATCCCTTCGTGTTGTCTTTCATATCCCTTGCCAAGTTCAGCTCCATCTGTGCCTTGGCTCTCCTAATCCTATCTCTACACACATGGACAACAGCCCTGTATTCCTGCCAGGCTACACAACCCATTTCCACTTCCTTGATGAGCTGCCACCTCTGTTCCCTGCCCAAAAGGTTCCAGTTTCTGAATCTCAATGTTCTGAAAACATTGAGGTCCTGGAGCATGTTCAAGAAGGGCGACACAGCTGGTGGGGCATCTGGAGAACAAGCCTTATAAAGAGAGGCTGAGGGAGCTGGGATTGTTCAGTCTGGAAAAGAGGAGGCTCAGGGGTGACCTCATCACTCTCTACAACTATCTGAAAGGAGGCTGTGGTGAGGTGGGAGTTGGCCTCTTCTCCCATGTAACTAGCAATAGGGCTAGAGGGAATGGACTCAAGCTGTGCCAGGGGAGATTCAGGTTGGATGTTAGGAAATAATTTTTCCCCAAAGGGTGGTGAGGCATTGGAATGGAATACCAAGGGGGGCGGTGGAGATGCTGCGCCTGGAGGTGTTCAAGGAATGTTTAGATGCGGTACTGAGGGCCATGGTTTAGGGAGCAATACTGGTGATAGGTAGACAGTTGGAGTGGCTGATCTTAGAGGTCTGTTCCAATCTTGGTGATTCTATGATTCTTCAATTCAATGCCAACCTGTCTCCAACCATGGCTCTTATGGTTTGTTAGCACTATCAGAACTTAACAGTTCATTCTGAAGCAGCAGGACCTAAAAGGTCCCAGTTTCTGCCTCATCCTTCATCCCCGAAATGCCGCCTCTTCTCCCCTTCCTCTAAGTGCTGTGTTTTTTCTTATTCTTCCTCATTTAAGAGATTCCTGTCACACACCTGAGCCAGTACCCTGAGCCACTACCAGACGGAGAGAAAGGTCAGAACAACCCTCAGGAAAGACAGGCACAGATCCTCAGAAAGAATGAACGAGAGACAACGTGAGTCCTAGGAGGGCAGGGTACAAAGAACCCAGGGAAAAGAGGTGCCTCTGCAGAGTGAGCTGAGAAGCTGGCGACAGTGGAGCTGGGGAACAGCACTGGACAAGGGATGTAGAAGGGTGGAAACTAGCTTATATGCAAAGTGCCCCCATTCTGCGTGAAGCCCTCAAGAGGATGTAGAGAAAGCATTCTCCATGGTTTTTAGTGATAAGTACTCCCGGAGGACATGTAAAGAAGGGACATAGTAGATGAGAAGGAGGGAGCTAGCTTTCCTAGTGTATGTGGAGTGGGGCAGGGGCATACGCATATGTGGGTGCTTGGTGAAAGGCACAAGTGACAGGGAGTTCCCAGATGCCTCAATCCCCTGTAGGGCAAGAGGGTATATGAGGTTGAGGAGAGCTCCCTAGGGGGTGGTAAGCCGTGTTAGGTGCAGCAGGGACACCTGTGTAGCCTGGACTCTCACAGAGCAGTGAGGTCCTCTTACAATTCCCTACCACAGCAGCCATGAGGACATGAGGTCTCTGTAGTAGACTGCCATCTTGCTCTTGGTTCTGAAAGCAGCTACATGCTCTGGAGTTCCAAACAGTCTTGGTATGTTGAGGAAGCACGTGGACTTCCCATGACACCGTTCAAGAACAATGCCATGTATTGCCAAGTCATGCTGGTGTGCTGCAGTGTGAACGTCAGTGGAACACACAAAACTGCCATGGCTTTATGATTTTTGTTATCAGTATTTCACATTATAACATCATGTAGTGCTCTGGGAGTTAAGGAGTTAATGCTCCAGTTCTGTGGATTGTTGCTATTTCAGGTTACCTGGTTCTTAGAAGAGAAGTACCACCTATCCTAGAAGACTTTCACTGTTCCGTTTCCATTTTCTGTTTAGAAAGAAAGATAAAATTGCTCATTAGTCACAGGACAGCCCCTTCTTTGACCGCTCGTATCCGCGGTGTGTGCTCCCTAGCCCTATTGCCTTCAACTTCAGAGTATGTCCCTCGGTTTTGAACTCTCTCCCTTTCATTTGATTTGATTTATTAGCTTCAATTCCAATTCTATTGTGTTATCTTGCATTATGTTATATGCCAAACCGGAAACCACTGGCACACAACACTTAATTTGCAAGGACATCATGTCAGTTTTCTAAGATTACAATTTGAAAAGACATAAGCAGAAACATGCTGCTGCCAAATTCAAAGAATATCAAGGAATGCTTCATAAAGGCAAAATGGCAGAGCTGTAAAAAGTCTATCACCTCAAGCCGAAGTTTTTGAAAAAGTTAAAACTCAAAAGGATTCAGCTATAGAAGCTAGCTATCTGGCAGCAAATCTGATTGCAAAGAAATCCAAACCATTTACTGATGGTAAGTTGGAAACCAAATGTCATTTGTCCTGATTAAAAAAAAAAAAAAAAAGGGATTTTTCTAAAATGAGTTTGTCTCTCCAGACTGCAGCCAGGTGAACTGAAGAAATGAATAAGAAAATCTATCAAAAGAAATTTGGAGGGAAAAGCTGTTAATTTCAAATGGTGTGCTTTGGCAAGAGATGAAAGTACTGACACTGCAGACTTGGCTCAACTTGTCATTATCATCAGAGGTACTAATAATGAATATGATGTCACTGAAGAAATGACTTCTTTGGTGCCGTTAAAAGACACAACTAAATCTCATGTTCTGTATGAATCGGTACAAATTACATTAAAACAGGTTACTGTAAGCTTTGTCAGCATATCTGGTACAGCTACTGATGGTGCCTCGGTGATGAGACTGGCAGCCACCAATGACAGATCGGTAAGATTAATGGAAGGTGATGCAATTGCCACTGGCAACGCACACTTTATGAAATATCACTGCACCGTACATCAAGAAAATTTATGTGTGAAAGCTTTAAACATGGATAACGTTCTGCAAGTCATCATCAAAGCTGTGAATTTCATAAAGTGCAAGGGGCAGATTCCAGGAGTTCCTTAAAAGTATGGATGCTGATTATGAGGACATCAATAACTCTTCTGAAGGAAGGTGGCTGAGCTGGGGAAAATGCTAAGAAGATTTTATGAAATCAAGTTATTTATGGAATCAAAAGGAAAACTTGTGCCAGAACTTGAGGATGAAAAATGGCTCACAGATGTAGCATTTTTGGTGGATTTGACTGCTCATTTTAAAAACTTAAACATGCATTTTCAAGGTAAAAATGAAATCATCTGAACTGTTTCTAACCATAACAGCATTCAAAACAATATTGCATCCAAAACTACTGATGAACACTTGGAGAATTCACTGAGAATTGCAAACACTCCCACTGAACCAGATGGAAGCATTAGTTTCACAAAAGCAAGGTGAAAAAATGCCACTACTTTTATGTCTCTGTTGATCTTGGATATTTTTACATTTTAATAAAAAATAAAAAAATCTGATCTGATCAACCTGCTTCATCTCCCTGTGAGTACGTAATTTCCCCCTAACGTCTAAATATCCCCTTTACTAATTTAAACCTTTTCCCCCTTGTCCTATCACTATCAGACCACGTAAAAAGTCTCTCCGTCTCCTGATTATGAGCTCCTTTGAAACACTGACAGACCACAGTGAGGTCTTCTCCCAGAAGCCTTCACTTATCCAGGTTGCAAAGCCAAGCTCTCTCAGCCCAACTTCATAAGAAAGCTACTCCAGGCTTCTGAATATTTTTCCTTCACACTTCTGGACTCTCTCCTGCAGCACTCTGTTTTTTTTACCTACACATACTGTGTAGAAAGAGAAGGCGATGATTAGGATATTAGGATCCTGTTGGGATAGGAGCATGCCTGTAAGGCATTCATCAAGATAAAGTTTAGAAAGTGACACAGGCAGAAGTGGCTCACCCTTTCCAAAGACAGGTGAAGTCTCGAGAAGGGCACAATCTCCAAAAAGAGATACTGCTACCTGGGCTGCTAACACTTAAATGAGGGTAAGGGGACTTGACCCTGCATCCATCCCTTCCGGACACTCAGGTGCTTTGCTTGCACCTGAGCTCCCTGGGTTAGCCACACTGTCTCATCTGGTGCTCAATCATTGGTTCAGGCCATGATCTTTCAATTCCCATACACGTACAGTAAAGTATAATTAAGTCCAATTTCAGGTGCTCCATTAAGCAGACTTACTAAGCAGATTGGAACTTGCAGAGACCGGGCCCAGATGTTTTCTATGCTATTTATATGTTAAACTTGTTGCATGGGTACTTTACGGTACTTTTTAATGGCTATACCAATAAGACATTCATTGCAAATATTATTGATGAAGAAATCCTGTTTTTATTTTTATTTTTTCTATGCATGTAAAAGCTGCAAAGAGAGTGGCGGTGAGTCTGAATGCAACCATCTCAAGAGGGTTAGAGGTGGCCCAATGTTGCTAGAAGAGACTCAGGCAATTAGGGGCAGCCAGTGGGACTTAGGAGCCTCCCAAGGCTATAGGGGGTTGCAAGGTAAAGGGGCAGAATTCAGGATGCCAACGGTATTGAGTCCTTCTCCTCTGAGCCCAAGAGCAGAGTGAGGACAGCTTCAAGGTGGTCAGGGACACCAAACAGAGTAAGAGATTTTCCAGGGGGCAAGTGTCATGGGAAGGTGTTCTGCAGATGCACGGGACGCCCTCCCGAACATCCCACTTGAACCCGATGGTTGTACTGATTGCCTCTGTATGTGCAGTTTGGTTTGCTGCTGATCAGCCTACAGACTGTGACAGGAAATTGCTGCGTCGTTGTACGAACGGCCTGTGGAGGCTGGTTTGTGCAGACAGGGATCAAATTTCCCGGTGCTGTATTCACAAAGGTGTTGAGGGTTTTGCAACTTCCATGGGAAGCCATGCCACGACGCTGCATCATGAGATTGCAATACTGGTTATTATTTGCACTCGGTGTCCTGGGGAAATCCACATGCTTCCGCAAAAAAGCTTGGTATGTTTGAAAACCATTGCACATAGACACTGTCAGGGCTAGGAGAAGAATAGCCGTCCACCACAGGGAGCTCATGGCCATGGCAGCCTAGGAAGGGAATTATAAGAGAAACTCACTGCTCCGTGAGAGGTACCTCAGATGCCCCTGCTGCACCCAACACAATCTACCACTCCCTAGGGAACTCTCCTGAATCTCATATACACTCTTGTCTCCACAGGGGAATGAGACAAAGACCAACTTGACACCTGTTCCACCCAAAGGTAAATGACCCTGCCCCATTCTACATACACAAGAAAGCCTGCCTCTCAACCATAAAGTATTCTCTAATTATCCAGAGCTAATTCAAGCTAAGAATGAGGCAGAACACCTCTTTTTGATCCTCTGCAGGGCTTCCTGTAGAATGGGGACGCTACACATATAAGCTAATTCCAACCCCTTTATCAATCCTCTTTCACATCCACTGTCCACTCAAACACATATTACATGCCCCAGCTAAATATTCCACTGTCCTCAACGTCTCAGCCCGCCCCAAAGAGACACCTCATTTCCCCACATGCCTCGTATTCTGCCCACCTAGGACTCACGTTGCTTCTCTTTGGGTATTTGCAAGGATCTGTGCCAGTCTCTCCTGAGGGTTGTCCCGTCTCGACTGTTCTCTCCCTCTGGTAATGGCTCAGGGTATCAGCTATGACTTTTATTTAGTACTGTGTGACAGGAAACTCTTAAATGAGGAGGAGTCAGGAAAACCACAGCACGGAGAGGAATTACACAACAGGTGGCACTTGGGGGTTGAAGGATGGGATGGAAATAAAGACCTTATGGGCCCTGCTACTTTGGAAGGAACTCCTGGTGGCCCTAACAAACCATAATGGCCTTTGTTAGAGACAAGGTGGCATTGGGTCATGCCCCAGGACAATGCCCTGCACCTCTCCTTCCCCACGCTGCCCTGCTCAGGGCTGGCTGGCTGCGATCTGGGATTCAGATGGCTGTGCTGCAAGCAACATGCAGGTGGCCCAGCAGCATTGCTGCAGTGCACGTGGATAGGCAGCTCTTCACGTCACAACCCTAAGGCTGCTGTCCATACTCAAAGCTGCAGCTATGCAGGGCCAAGCAGAGGCTTCACCCAGTTTTCACAGCAGGAGGTGGGAGTGAGTACAAGTCCCCAGGAACTGCTGGCACTGTCCTTCAAGTCAGGTATGGTCACTGGCTGCATGTCCCCACCTGGGACATCTGTGGTACTTCCTGCTGACAGCTGTGGTGTAGAAGACTGTCATTATAGTGCATATCTGGATGAGATGTGGTTGTAGAACGTGGGCCACAACATCTTGTCTGGAAGCTGAGATTCACCACTGCAGAAGAAGGCAACACACAAACACCAACTCTGGACATCTCCAAAAACAGGAATCCACAAGGAGCAGTTCTCAGGTCTCACTGAAGGAACTGTGGACAGTGGAGAAGGCAAAGTTAGGGACTGGAACATCATACTGAGGCTTGGCACTATGCTGAGAGACTGCACTTCTCCAGCTAAGAGCAAACATTGCCATCTTTTTAAGAATGGTTTCTTTCCTGTGTCCAAATGAACTGCTAACCAAGAGGAACATGCCAGCATCGCACACCATCCAAGACTGTTTCATGCTCTGCTATGTAACTGTGATTTATCACTTCCGCAATTAAAAAGACGTTGATGTGGTCTGGTAACTGTGCAAAAGAACTTTATCTTTGTGGTCTGCATTAACTGCTGCTACAAGGACACAAAAACCTTTTGCCTACAGAAAGATTCCACTCCACATTAGGAAACAGACTTCGGCAGCAAGGAGACAGGGCTTCACCACATGTCCCTCTGCTCCTCTGTTTCAAGCAGGGATCAGCACTCCTGTGTGAAGACAAGTATGAACTGAGGCCATTTTTAGACCATAATGGCACAATCACAGAATCACAGAATGGTTGTGTTTGGGACGTCTGGAGGTCACCTGCTCCAACACCACTCCTCAAGCACAAACACCTTTTTACAACTGATTGGATAAGAGTGGTTGAGGTTTTGAAATTCCCTGGGGCTAAATTAAGGTGAAATACGATACATGATAGCTCATGTTCCAAGGCTATCAGCACCAGTCAGGCATGTTCTGTAGTGGAGAGGAGGACTGCTATTGGAGAGGCTGTTCCAGAAACTGTGGAGCAGACTGGGCAAGGAGAGAGCCACCCTGAGCCCACTGATTCACTAGGAGCACTCAGGCCTCGCAAGAGCAGGTGACACAGAGGGGGCTGAGCCAGGAGTCAGCCACTCCAAACACCTGGGGAGCGCAAGGGACCAGGAGCATGGCAATCAGGTTGGCAAAAGAGCGAGTGGAGCGGCAGTGGTGTGGCACTCTGCCTGGTAGTTCACACAGACACAGGACACAGAGGAAAGGCACAAGCCAGACAGCCTTCTTCTCATGCGAGAACAACAAGCTACAGTGGTCTACTGAAACAAACGCAATGATTGGGCTCAACAGAAACCCAGATGGAGGGGCTTTGAACTTTCCAGGCTGACATGGGCACCTGGATGGAGTTCCTGAGGTGGTTCTTGATTGCACAGCTTTTGCTTAACCTAGTAAACAGTCTTCTTCTCAACTCATGAATTCTTGCACATTCAACTTTCCAATTCCCTCCCCTGTTCCACTTAGGAAGCATTATCTAGCACCTGAGTGGTACACAGCTGCATGCCAAGGTTAACGCAAGACAGAGACGCTGACACTCTTAAGCACAGAACTACAAAAGGAATATCCTTCTTGGCAGTGCACAGTTTCTGTCTGTCTTGTGCTTCACCCTGGTTCTGAGAGCCCCTGATGATCAGCAACACAGAAGTTATATAGCATACACAGCTTGGCTACAGCCCAATCACAGGCATACATTTATCCATAATTGGCCCAATGCCCCTTAAAGATAGTCCTTCTTCTTAATGCACCGCAAGATTCTCTCAGTGTAACTGTATGTTCCACCGAACGTGGTTTGGGCTGTTACTGATCTTTTCCTGCTATAAGCTCAATTCTGGTATCTGCGGGTTAGTTATCAGTCAAGGTCGTTATGATCAGCAATGCGATGGCTTCATTCCCTTCCTTCCCTACACATCACACAGTGTGCACTGAACTAGAGCAAAGTTCACCAAGTAGAGCTAGAGCTTCATACAAAAATGATGAACGGGCTTCAAATTCCACCTGTCTTCACACTGGAGAGTAGATTCCAGCTTGGAGCAGAGGAGAAGGGAGCAGCCTCATGGCGCATGTTGCCCATTCCCTGTCAGTCCTTGTGCCATCCTGGAGTGAGGTTCTTCTCTAGAGGCATGAATAAAGTCACCAGTTCTGCACAGTGAGGCCTTTGTCCCATCTTCCTTAGCTGGGGATAAAGGTGGTCCCTTCCACCATCTCCTCCTTAGCAGTGTTGGTGACTGTGGGTGAATGAGGCAGTGTCTGTGCTCAGGGCTCAGATGTTTGTCCAGTAGGCCTTCCTGAACCTGAGCAGGCTAAACGGTTCCATTTTAGGAGCCATCATTCAGTCACATCTGTCAATGCTATCTGTGTGCTTTTCCTTAAACATCTTTGATTTTATGGGGACCTCGACTACGCCTGCATAGAAATCTAGCATTTCCATTTTTCACAGCCAAGTTCTCCCTGTTTGACTGTCTTCCAGAATCTTTCTGTGTGTCCTACAACATTCCAGGGCCATTCTGTGCATGCCCAGGTTTCATAGTGGAGGGAGGTCAGCTCAGCCTTTGCTGGCAGCAGCTGGTCAATAGCCTCTCCTTGGGAATCTGAACGCCAGTGGAGGGAGTAGCACCTCCCAATTGCAGGGAATGTCAGACACTCTCAGAAGCGCTGCTTCCTCTTCAAAGGCTGCCCATACAACACAGAAAGCATTTCTGTGCTGACCTCTGCCACTTTCCCAGACAAGAATGCTCTTTCAGCTGGTGGTCTCCATTCAAAGCCTGCAGAGACAGTACTGAGTCATCATCTGGGCTGAGTCGAAAGGGAAAGCAAGGAAAGATTCAATGTGCCCACCGTGCCATCAAGCCCTCCCTTGCTGCCTCCAGTACCCCAGAGCAGGGCCAGAGGCTTATAGTGGCTACTAAGCCTGAGCACATTCATGCTGGGCTGGCTGATACTCAGGAATCTGCTTCTCAGCCAGGACCAAGACCTCTTTTCTTCATGAGGACACAGCTGATAGAGGAGACCAGGAGATCTCTGTTGGGATGTGGAGATACACAGGACAGGACCACTTCATTCAGGGAAATGAGCACCGCCCTGACTTTTTGTTGCTCTCATCTTCCTGCTTGGGATTGGCAGGGGACAAAGACACGCTGCATCCCTTTTGTGGCCAAAAGATATTGATGTCCTTGCAGCAGCAGTTAACACAGACCGCAAAGTTCAAGTTCATTTCCACAACTACCCAACCACATCAACGCCTTCTTATATGCAGAAGTACTAAATTACCAGGATGTAGCAGAATGCAGCTCAGTGCTGGGTGGCGTGCA
This sequence comes from Chrysolophus pictus, assembly GCA_037305975.1. Classification (NCBI taxonomy): domain Eukaryota; kingdom Metazoa; phylum Chordata; class Aves; order Galliformes; family Phasianidae; genus Chrysolophus; species Chrysolophus pictus. The sequence continues at coordinate 35,386,384 of CM074581.1, read as the reverse complement.
ACAGTGACATCTCCTTCCTCTTTGTTTCAGAGTTCACTTGGACAGAGGCAAGGAGCGCTTCTGAAGAAACAGGAAAACACTGCTCCTTGCTGGAGAGCTGCAGTCATCAGCACACTGTTGAGCTTCAACGTTATGTCCTGACACCTCACCTTTCCTTCTATAAAACTGTGAGGCACCTACTCTGAAAATCACCACAGGCATTTTCATTCTGCCCATCAAAAGAAGGGCAGAACCATGGTGTCCCTCTGCACGAGGCCAAACAACAATTCCTTGTGGCCCCACTGGATTTTCTGACCTGAGAATGTGATACACAGGTGCTTCTACACTGCTTGCTCCACAGAGGCATCTCTTCTCCCAAAGCCCCCCTATCAAGTTGCCCTCTGCTGTTTCAATGGAGAAGGCGTCAGATCTCCTGCTGCAAGGAAGTTGTCCCACTCACAGCAGATGCGAGCTGCATCAAGAGTGTTGCAAATGTGCACTGTGAGGATGACATGTGAAAGTTGCTCTGGTGAGTCAAGCATCAGTGCAGTTTGGGGGACTTTTGTCACGACCTAAGGATTTACCTGGCCTGTGGGAACATAACAGTTGCAACAGTGGGTTTGTAGTGTTCTGTTATACGCAGCGACATGGAAACTCTGTTTACCGGAGCCCAATTTATTACAGATAGCCGCAAACCACCAGAAGCAAGTATACTATGAGTAGTAAGGTGACTGTAAGTATTGAGAGAGACAAAAGGCTACTGCAAATATCACTATCAGCAAATAAAGATTGGGATAAAGATGCTGGAGAGCGTCAGCACCAGTACAGACCCCTGAACAACATCACATGTCACTGATATCAATTTGAAAGTTAATCCTTTGACCTGTACTCTTTGGATACCATCTTACAACCAGTACTGGCTCACCTAGTGGGACCGACCTTGCTCCCCTGTTCCCACTTTCTGACACATCCAATCTGGGGTGGTGTGAAATGCAGTTTCCAGTGAAGACTGTTCCAAAAAAAAAAACTGTTGAGTAACTCAGCCTTCTCCTTTCTCCACTGTTACCAGCCTGCCTGTATTGCTCACTAGTAAGAGTACACCTTCTTGAACTTTTCTTTTCTGCTTGATGCAACTTATAAAGCTTTCTTGCTCTTCCTTGCACCCCTTGCCAACTCCAGTTCCAGTTGGGCCTTGGCCTTCCTGACCCAGTCCCTACTGTCATGGGGTTATCCCTAGATATAAGTTCGTGACAGGGGGGCAAAGGCCCTGGGGAAAAAAAAAAAAAAAAAAAGGAAGGAGTGCGAACAGTTTGCCACAGGACCCAGCCAGCTCCGGGCCACGTACTCTGGATGAGGGAGCAGGGCAGAGAGCTAGCAGATAGTTTTAACAAAGAGAAAACACAATGGCAACGATCTGAGGAGGAATGGTAATTTGCTAAATTTAACCAAATCAAACAAAATGAGAGAGATGAGTACCCAAAGTATGAGTCAAACCATGACAGTGTGAGGGAAGCACATGCTTTTCTCTGTCATGAGCTGAGACAGCTGAGCCCAGTTGCTTGATGCAACTTCAGAAATCTTTCTTGCTCTTCCTTGCACCCCTTGCATACTCCAGTTCCGGTTGGGCCTTGGCCTTCCTGACCCAGTCCCTACACAACCTAGCAGCATCCCTAGCAGAAGAGTTCCTGTCCCTGCCTCCACTGCCTGTGCCTTACAGTGCAATACCTTGCACTTGGCCTTGTTGAATCTCACTTAGGTTCACGTGTCCACTTCTCAAGCTGGTCCGCATCTGTCTGGATGGTTTCTATTCCTTCTGTCATATCAACTGCACCACTCAGATTGGTGTCAACAGCAAAACTGCTGAGGGAGCACTCAGTCCCACCATACGAGTCATTGACAGAGATGTCAAGGAGTACTGATCCCAGGATGGGACGCTGAGGACACCACTTGTCCCTGGCCTCCACCTGCACATGGAGACATTGACCACAACCCTCTGGCTGCTGCCATCCAGACAGTCCTCCCTTCAAATCCATGTTTCTCTACTTCACATATAAGGATGTGGTGTCAGACTGTAACAAGGGTCTTGCAGAAGTCCAAGTAGATGTCACTGGTCAGTATTGCTGTCTGATGCAGTTATTCCATCACAGAAAATCAACAGATAGGTCAGGCGTGAAGCCTCTGGCTCTATCAGATCACATCTTTGCCTTGCAGAGGCACAGTTATATAGGGAATACATACAAAAATAGATTCTCAAGATTATAGGTATCCAAGAATGGCCAAAATACCCTCTTTGGCAGCAGACAACACGGGATCCTGGTGAGCATGGATGAGACTAGAGTAGAGAAGTGGAAGCAGTGGTCACAAAAGAGAGATATCATCAGTTTTAGGTTCCACATCAGGTCTTTTAGATCCAAATGAGCATACACATGTGTTTGGTAACTGCCACGTGTGTTCCCATTAAAACACCGAACCCTGTGTTTTCCATACTGATCTTTCATTGCAAAACTGTTTTTCACGGGGAGTCAAATCTTTACTCTAGCTGTGCGGTATAGCCTGCTGCCACCACTGACTCCAGTTAATTTATCATCTCTACGTTGTCTTTGTCATAATCCTATTGCAGTCAACACAGTTTAAGTACAGATACTTGTGGCCCTGCATCTAGTAGAAATTCAGTTACATGGGCCTACAAGGGCCATAAGATAAGGGCCAGCATTGCTTATCTATTAATAAACACTGACTTTCTGGACAGGCAAGCCCAAAAGCTGTTTGGAATCTATTTGGTTTTTGGTTTCTCTCTCAGCTAGAAAGGTGCTGAGTTGCTCTGGAATGTACACTGAGAAAATCAGTGAAGCTAATGAAAAGACTAGGAAACAAGGCATACGAAGAGAGGCAAAGGAAAATGCTGTGGTATAGTCTGGAGGAGGAGGCTGAGGGGAGAGCTCGTCACTCTCTACGACTATGTGAAAGGAGATTTCAGCTAGGTGGGTGTCAGCCTCTGCTCAAGTGACATGATAGGACATGAGGAAATGACCTCAAGTTGTGCCAGAAGAGATTTAGTTTGGGTATGAGGAGAACTTCTTCACAGGAAGGGTGATCAGGCACTGGAACAGGCTGTCACACTGGAACAGGGGAATGCTGGATTTGCCATCCCTGGAAGTATTTATGAGGCCTGTGGTTGTGAGGCTTAGGGTTGTGGTTTAGTGGTAGACTTGTTGATATTAAGGCTTGTTTTCAACCTAAAGGTCTCCAGGAGTATTAAGGGAGCAAACATGTTGATCCCATTGGATTATTTACTTGTTTTAAAAGAGTGAGAAAAAAAAAAGAAAAAAGAAAAAAGGAAAAAAAAGCTACAGTCTTTATGTCAGTACTAGAACTGGAGAAACATCAGAGCAGGAATCTGCAGTTTGCAGCCCTCCTTGAGATCCCTGAGCAAAGTTTGGATGATCAGATGCCTCTGACTTTTCAGCTGGCAGATTGTTGTGATTGTTGTCGTCCATAGTTCTGGGATCTGATAGTCAAGTGTCGTTTTCTACTGAACTCTTCTACATAAAGTACCTTTATTAACTAACATACTTGAACAGCCACAATGAAACATGTGAAGGAATCCCAAATTTTCTACTGAATGTCTCTTTTCAGCGTTAAGTATCTCAGCAACTACCAGTTGGTTCTTCTTTGTCAGTTGTAGCCAATCCTCCCCCTGGGTACTTTGTAAGGAAATTCTTTGCTAAGAAATCATTTAATCAAGGCAAAGAAATCTTACACAGCCTGTCAACACTGAGCTTTCCAGCTCCTTTTCCACAAGGGCCGAAGCCGGCAGTCTTGCAACATCAAAGGAAAGAGAAGGGGTAAGACAACATCAATCCACAAGGTTCAACTTCTGGTGCTGTGGTTCGAGAAACTACTGGGTGTTCTTCTGTTGGGAGCAAGGTCCCTCTAGTGGAGGAACCTTTGTAATATCCTGCTGTATGACTTCCAAGGACTTCTGTTACAGACGGAGGGAATGGACTGTGGTTGGAGATGGTGCTCTGTCTGTGTGTGACAAGTGTGAAAGTGCTTCTGGCCCCAGACCTCAGGGCTGTGGATTTCTCTCCTTTGTACAAGACAGGAATTAAACAGGCAGACCAGAAAAAGCAACTGCAAGTGGATCATACACGTGCCCTGATCCACAACCCAGCACGCACTGTATGGACAGATCAGACTCCCAAGGCCTTGCCATTGGTATCTGTTCCATGGTGTGCAATCCTGTCCTGACATTTCCGCTTTCAAGGGTGCATGACCCGGTGTGTTGGAATCAGCCTGTCTTGCTGGTCTCAGTCTCAAGAAAATTCTTTTCAGGAACTAGGCTTGGGAACACAAGTCAGCACCACATTGCCATCCTGACCCACAGAGCACAGGAATCCTGCCTGGCCTCTACGCTATTTCTCCCTACTCAGGGCAACTTATGGATTGAGATGAAAATATTTACTAAGATTGAGAAAAGGGAAAGGATAATAGTTACAACAATTTAAATATATATGTGTGTAAATACAAATATATGTATGTGAATGTATATAACAAGTGATGTAGAAGCAATTGCTCATCACCCCCCAGCCAATGTCCAGCTATCCTCCCGAACAGCGGAAGAGAGTGAGATGAACTCCCAGCCCCTTCAAAACTCCTTCTGCAAGATATCATTTGGTATGGAACATCTCTTTGACCAGTTTAAGTCAGCTGTCCTCATTCTGTCCCTTTTCAACTCCTTGGGCCTTTCTTGGTGAATGGCCTTGGCACTGTAGAACACTGCTTAGCAGCAATCATAAACATTGGTGCATTATCAGCATTGTTTCTCTCCTAGAACTGAAAACATTGCATCATACCAGACACTCTGAAGAAAACAGTTCCATCCCAGCTGAAACTAAGACAGGGAACCAGTGCAGTAGGAGCAGCAGTAGGAGGAGCAAGTGCATGAGGAGGAGGAGTAGGGGTGAGAGATTGAACAGCAAGACGAACAGGAGCAGCTGCTGCAAGTACATCAACTTTCTGACAAATTTGCTGAGTAGATTGCTAGGCCATTGTGTTCTGCACTCACTGAACTGAATGCCATTCTCATTGCAAAGTCAAAGCAATACGCAGACTATGCCTGCCTCTAATACGGAGAACTTGCCTCCTTTTCACTTTCCCGGTGAGGCAACATGATCTCTTTGGGAGTAAGAACAGTTCCTCCTCAGAAGACAAATTCTCCTGGCAGGTATCTTGCCAGTTGCTGCTTGACTGTTTTAGAAGATCCTGATCTTCTGCATACTCACTTTCTACTGGTGCTGACAAGAGAGACCCACTCTCAGGCATGCTTCAGCTATGAAGGGTCTGAAGATCACCCTGAGAAGTACAAGTTTGTGAGCCCAGGGAAGAGTTCAGAGCTCAGACCACATCTGCCCCACACAGAAAGCAGGAAACTTAGATACCCGATGTCAGTCTCCATGGAGCTGGAGAGAAATCCTCTTGTGTAGTGGGAGGGGACACTCATGCTTCCAAATAGATTTCCACACAACTTCTGTGCACTGATTCACATAATTTGCTGCCATGCAGGGAGAAGCCAACAGCGTGGAGACAATATCCAGTGAGAAAAAGTCAAGCTGTTCCTTTATGAGAAGTAAGTAACTCTTCTTTTTACTCTCATTCTGCTTGGTGATTGCAAACCAGATGAGAAATGAGGTCCTTGAGTCTTCATAGAATGACAAGGCAGGCTACTGAGTGTTTTCATGGATGCCAGATGGAACCAAGTACGTGACAAAGAATCATAAAATTGCAGAACTAGGGGTTGGAAGGGACCTCTGGAGATCAACTAGTCCAACTTTCCTGCTAAAGCAAGTTCCCTGAAGTAGGTTACACAGAACAGAGTCCAGATAGGTTTTGAATATCTCCATGGGAGTGTCCAAAGCCTCTCTGGGCTGCCTGTTCCAGTGCTCTGTAACATTCAAAGTAAAGCTTTTTTTCTTCAGCTTTGTACAGAACTTCCTGTGTTCTTGTTTTTGCCTCTTGCCCTTTGTTCTGTCGCTGGGTACCACTGAAAAAAAGAGTCCAGGCCCATCCATTTGACTTCTGCCCCTTAGATATTTATAAGGACTGAAAAGGCCCCTGGCTCTCTTTATAGCCTTCCACTGTTCTCCCTCCAGCAGTTCCCCACTTCTTAAAGTGCAGAACACAGAACTGGGCAGAGTACACCAGATGTGGCCTCACCAAGGGCACACTGCTGGCTCATGGCCAACTTATTTTCCACCAGGACACCCGGGTTCTCCTCTGCAGAGCTCCTTTCCAGAAGGCCACCCCAAAACATGAACTGATGCAGGTGGTTATTTCTCCCCAGGTGTAGAACTCTATACTTGTCATTGTTGAACGTCATCAGGTTCCTCTCTGCCTAACTCACCAGCCTGTCCAGGTCTTGCTGAGTGGCAGCACAACCTTCTGGTGTACCAGCCACTCATCCCAGCTTTGTGCCATCACCAGACTTGCTGAGGGTGCAGTCCATTCCTCTACCCAGATCATGGATCTGAGTGAATCTGCACTGGTGTTCTGCAGTGGAGTTGGCAGATCACCAAGTGAGAGGGGCTTCCAAAAACAAACAAACAGACAAACAAACAAGGAGAAGCCAGAGTGAGCAGGGAGCTGCCTGGAGCACCCTACCACTTGATAGCAGGTGATGCACCCCTGCACATACATAGATAGCCCCCAGGAGTGTGGCAACCAGAATGGGCAGACAGGGCCTGGCACAGCAGTCAGGGCACGTCACAGCAGTTTACTTGGCTGATCATGCAAGCAGGGCACACAAGAAAAATTCGAGGCTTTCTTGTCATTTTTTTCTTTCGCTTTCTTCTCATCCTGGAACACTAGAGTGCAGTGCTCTATTAGACAAAGATGGCAACCACCTACTCCAACAGTCAAGCTGACACAGAAACCCAGACATAGGGGCTTCAAACTTTCCAGGATGACACGTGCACCTAAATGGACTTCCTGAGGAGCAAAAAAGCTGCTCAGACCTTCAGTTATGGGGAACTCCAGAATCTGGAAGTCTCTCAAGGGCCTGAGAGAAACGTGTATGTCTTGGGTGCTTAGGGCAGAAGGAGCCTCCCCCTTGCTCCTCAAGCCCCTGTAAACAACAGATATGAAGCTCTAGGGATGGAAAGAGAAAACGATCCGATTAATGGTTCAGAACAAGAAAGGGACAGCCAGAGTCCTGAATGCTGCTCCTTTACCTCACCACCCCCTACAGCCTTGGGAGGCTCCTAAGTCCCAATGCCTCCCCCTAATTCCCTGAGTCTCTTCTAGCAATACTGGGCCACCTCTAACCCTCTTGAGATGGCTGCACACAGGCCCACCGCTACTCCCTTCACAGCTTTTACTTGCACAGAACAAAACAAAACAAAATAAAAATGAGAGCTCTTCATCAATATTTGCAAATAAAGTCTTATTGGAATAGTCATCAGAAAGTACCCTAAAGTACCCATGCAACAAGTTTAATATATAAATGGCAACAAGATAGCTGGGCCTAGTCTCTGCAAGTTCCAGTTTGCCCAAAAAGTCTGCTTAACAGAGCCCCTGAAATTGGACTTAATGAAACTTCACTGTATGTGTATGGGATCTAAAAGGTCACGGCCTGAAAAAATGGTTGAGCACCAGGTGAGGCAGCGTGGCTAACACAGGGAGCTCAGGTGCAAGCTCAGCCTCACTCTCAGTGAAAGGTTAGCAGCCCAGTTATCTGTATCTCTTTTTGGAGATTGTGCCCTTCTCGAGACTTCACCTGTCTTTGGAAAGGGTGAGCCACTTCTGCCTGTGTCACTTTCTAAACTTTATCTTGATGAATGCCTTACAAGCGTGCTCCTATCCTAACAGGATCCTAATATCCTAATCATCGCCTTCTCTTTCTACACAGTATGTGTAGGTAAAAAAACAGAGTGCTGCAGGAGAGAGTCCAGAAGTGTGAAGGAAAAATATTCAGAAGCCTGGAGTAGCTTTCTTATGAAGTTGGGCTGAGAGAGCTTGGCTTTGCAACCTGGATAAGTGAAGGCTTCTGGGAGAAGACCTCACTGTGGTCTGTCAGTGTTTCAAAGGAGCTCATAATCAGGAGACGGAGAGACTTTTTACGTGGTCTGATAGTGATAGGACAAGGGGGAAAAGGTTTAAATTAGTAGAGGGGATATTTCGACGTAAGGGGTAGTTATGTACTCACAGTGTGGTGAGGCATTTGAACAGGTTGATCAAAGAAGTTCTGGATGTCCCATCTCTGGACGTATTCAGAGTCAGCCAGGTTAGATGGGGCCCCGGGCAGGCTGATTTAGTGGTTGTTAATCCTGCCCACGGAAGTGTCAGGTCCCTTCCATCCCAAGCTGTTATATGATTCAGTGATATATGTTCCATTTTGGGGTCAGTGTAAGCTGAGAGAAGTCTTTGGGGTTATGTTCCATGGAAGAGGACCCAAGGGGAATTCTTGCTTCTATGTCTTCTTAGGTCTCAGCGATCCAAGCACCCTTACAGGAACAACCCCTGAGAAGGCTGTCGCTGCACACTAGGTGCCACCATGTATGCTGGCAAGTTTCCACAAGCTGACCAAGACAACAGGAAAGCTTGGAGAATTGGTGGGGTCTAATAGGCAGGCATGTTTGCATACTGGGCTGGTTTGGCCCAGTTCCATGACTAGCGAGGTGGAGGGACCCATAGATCCGCAGCCAGGAAATGGATAAGTGAAAAGGATAGGGAGATGGGCCCAGTACAAAACTGAGGCAACGTTAATATATTTAATTCTATATAATTAACACAAGGCAAATTATTTTTGTTTGTTTTTTATATATTTTTTTATTAAAATGTAAAAAAATCAAAGAGACATTAAAGTAGTGGTATTTTTCACCTCGTTTTTTTTTGAAACTAATGCTTCCATCTGGTTCAGTGGGAGTGTTTGCAGTTCTGAACACCTACACCCTCACCTAAAGCTTCAGGGTCCTGGCAGACATAGGAAGCCTGACCACCCGTGAAGACTGAGGCAAAGCGCACATTAAGTACCTTAGCTATATCTGAGGATGCCAGCTCTCCATTAGTTTTATCAGAGGGGATACACTCTCCTTGGCCTGTCTTCTCCTGCCTATGCGCCTGTAGAATCCCTTCGTGTTGTCTTTCATATCCCTTGCCAAGTTCAGCTCCATCTGTGCCTTGGCTCTCCTAATCCTATCTCTACACACATGGACAACAGCCCTGTATTCCTGCCAGGCTACACAACCCATTTCCACTTCCTTGATGAGCTGCCACCTCTGTTCCCTGCCCAAAAGGTTCCAGTTTCTGAATCTCAATGTTCTGAAAACATTGAGGTCCTGGAGCATGTTCAAGAAGGGCGACACAGCTGGTGGGGCATCTGGAGAACAAGCCTTATAAAGAGAGGCTGAGGGAGCTGGGATTGTTCAGTCTGGAAAAGAGGAGGCTCAGGGGTGACCTCATCACTCTCTACAACTATCTGAAAGGAGGCTGTGGTGAGGTGGGAGTTGGCCTCTTCTCCCATGTAACTAGCAATAGGGCTAGAGGGAATGGACTCAAGCTGTGCCAGGGGAGATTCAGGTTGGATGTTAGGAAATAATTTTTCCCCAAAGGGTGGTGAGGCATTGGAATGGAATACCAAGGGGGGCGGTGGAGATGCTGCGCCTGGAGGTGTTCAAGGAATGTTTAGATGCGGTACTGAGGGCCATGGTTTAGGGAGCAATACTGGTGATAGGTAGACAGTTGGAGTGGCTGATCTTAGAGGTCTGTTCCAATCTTGGTGATTCTATGATTCTTCAATTCAATGCCAACCTGTCTCCAACCATGGCTCTTATGGTTTGTTAGCACTATCAGAACTTAACAGTTCATTCTGAAGCAGCAGGACCTAAAAGGTCCCAGTTTCTGCCTCATCCTTCATCCCCGAAATGCCGCCTCTTCTCCCCTTCCTCTAAGTGCTGTGTTTTTTCTTATTCTTCCTCATTTAAGAGATTCCTGTCACACACCTGAGCCAGTACCCTGAGCCACTACCAGACGGAGAGAAAGGTCAGAACAACCCTCAGGAAAGACAGGCACAGATCCTCAGAAAGAATGAACGAGAGACAACGTGAGTCCTAGGAGGGCAGGGTACAAAGAACCCAGGGAAAAGAGGTGCCTCTGCAGAGTGAGCTGAGAAGCTGGCGACAGTGGAGCTGGGGAACAGCACTGGACAAGGGATGTAGAAGGGTGGAAACTAGCTTATATGCAAAGTGCCCCCATTCTGCGTGAAGCCCTCAAGAGGATGTAGAGAAAGCATTCTCCATGGTTTTTAGTGATAAGTACTCCCGGAGGACATGTAAAGAAGGGACATAGTAGATGAGAAGGAGGGAGCTAGCTTTCCTAGTGTATGTGGAGTGGGGCAGGGGCATACGCATATGTGGGTGCTTGGTGAAAGGCACAAGTGACAGGGAGTTCCCAGATGCCTCAATCCCCTGTAGGGCAAGAGGGTATATGAGGTTGAGGAGAGCTCCCTAGGGGGTGGTAAGCCGTGTTAGGTGCAGCAGGGACACCTGTGTAGCCTGGACTCTCACAGAGCAGTGAGGTCCTCTTACAATTCCCTACCACAGCAGCCATGAGGACATGAGGTCTCTGTAGTAGACTGCCATCTTGCTCTTGGTTCTGAAAGCAGCTACATGCTCTGGAGTTCCAAACAGTCTTGGTATGTTGAGGAAGCACGTGGACTTCCCATGACACCGTTCAAGAACAATGCCATGTATTGCCAAGTCATGCTGGTGTGCTGCAGTGTGAACGTCAGTGGAACACACAAAACTGCCATGGCTTTATGATTTTTGTTATCAGTATTTCACATTATAACATCATGTAGTGCTCTGGGAGTTAAGGAGTTAATGCTCCAGTTCTGTGGATTGTTGCTATTTCAGGTTACCTGGTTCTTAGAAGAGAAGTACCACCTATCCTAGAAGACTTTCACTGTTCCGTTTCCATTTTCTGTTTAGAAAGAAAGATAAAATTGCTCATTAGTCACAGGACAGCCCCTTCTTTGACCGCTCGTATCCGCGGTGTGTGCTCCCTAGCCCTATTGCCTTCAACTTCAGAGTATGTCCCTCGGTTTTGAACTCTCTCCCTTTCATTTGATTTGATTTATTAGCTTCAATTCCAATTCTATTGTGTTATCTTGCATTATGTTATATGCCAAACCGGAAACCACTGGCACACAACACTTAATTTGCAAGGACATCATGTCAGTTTTCTAAGATTACAATTTGAAAAGACATAAGCAGAAACATGCTGCTGCCAAATTCAAAGAATATCAAGGAATGCTTCATAAAGGCAAAATGGCAGAGCTGTAAAAAGTCTATCACCTCAAGCCGAAGTTTTTGAAAAAGTTAAAACTCAAAAGGATTCAGCTATAGAAGCTAGCTATCTGGCAGCAAATCTGATTGCAAAGAAATCCAAACCATTTACTGATGGTAAGTTGGAAACCAAATGTCATTTGTCCTGATTAAAAAAAAAAAAAAAAGGGATTTTTCTAAAATGAGTTTGTCTCTGCAGACTGCAGCCAGGTGAACTGAAGAAATGAATAAGAAAATCTATCAAAAGAAATTTGGAGGGAAAAGCTGTTAATTTCAAATGGTGTGCTTTGGCAAGAGATGAAAGTACTGACACTGCAGACTTGGCTCAACTTGTCATTATCATCAGAGGTACTAATAATGAATATGATGTCACTGAAGAAATGACTTCTTTGGTGCCGTTAAAAGACACAACTAAATCTCATGTTCTGTATGAATCGGTACAAATTACATTAAAACAGGTTACTGTAAGCTTTGTCAGCATATCTGGTACAGCTACTGATGGTGCCTCGGTGATGAGACTGGCAGCCACCAATGACAGATCGGTAAGATTAATGGAAGGTGATGCAATTGCCACTGGCAACGCACACTTTATGAAATATCACTGCACCGTACATCAAGAAAATTTATGTGTGAAAGCTTTAAACATGGATAACGTTCTGCAAGTCATCATCAAAGCTGTGAATTTCATAAAGTGCAAGGGGCAGATTCCAGGAGTTCCTTAAAAGTATGGATGCTGATTATGAGGACATCAATAACTCTTCTGAAGGAAGGTGGCTGAGCTGGGGAAAATGCTAAGAAGATTTTATGAAATCAAGTTATTTATGGAATCAAAAGGAAAACTTGTGCCAGAACTTGAGGATGAAAAATGGCTCACAGATGTAGCATTTTTGGTGGATTTGACTGCTCATTTTAAAAACTTAAACATGCATTTTCAAGGTAAAAATGAAATCATCTGAACTGTTTCTAACCATAACAGCATTCAAAACAATATTGCATCCAAAACTACTGATGAACACTTGGAGAATTCACTGAGAATTGCAAACACTCCCACTGAACCAGATGGAAGCATTAGTTTCACAAAAGCAAGGTGAAAAAATGCCACTACTTTTATGTCTCTGTTGATCTTGGATATTTTTACATTTTAATAAAAAATAAAAAAATCTGATCTGATCAACCTGCTTCATCTCCCTGTGAGTACGTAATTTCCCCCTAACGTCTAAATATCCCCTCTACTAATTTAAACCTTTTCCCCCTTGTCCTATCACTATCAGACCACGTAAAAAGTCTCTCCGTCTCCTGATTATGAGCTCCTTTGAAACACTGACAGACCACAGTGAGGTCTTCTCCCAGAAGCCTTCACTTATCCAGGTTGCAAAGCCAAGCTCTCTCAGCCCAACTTCATAAGAAAGCTACTCCAGGCTTCTGAATATTTTTCCTTCACACTTCTGGACTCTCTCCTGCAGCACTCTGTTTTTTTACCTACACATACTGTGTAGAAAGAGAAGGCGATGATTAGGATATTAGGATCCTGTTAGGATAGGAGCACGCTTGTAAGGCATTCATCAAGATAAACTTTAGAAAGTGACACAGGCAAAAGTGGCTCACCCTTTCCAAAGACAGGTGAAGTCTCGAGAAGGGCACAATCTCCAAAAAGAGATACTGATAACTGGGCTGCTAACATTTAAATGAGGGTAAGGGGACTTGAACCTGCATCCATCCCTTCTGGACACTCAGGAGCTTTGCTTGCACCTGAGCTCCCTGGGTTAGCCACACTGTCTCATCTGGTGCTCAATCATTGGTTCAGGCCATGATCTTTCAATTCCCATACACGTACAGTAAAGTATAATTAAGTCCAATTTCAGGTGCTCCATTAAGCAGACTTACTAAGCAGATTGGAACTTGCAGAGACCGGGCCCAGATGTCTTGTATGCTATCTATATGTTAAACTTGTTGCATGGGTACTTTACGGTACTTTTTAATGGCTACACCAATAAGACATTCATTGCAAATATTACTGATGAAGAAATCCTGTTTTTATTTTTATTTTTTCTATGCATGTAAAAGCTGCAAAGAGAGTGGCGGTGAGTCTGAATGCAACCATCTCAAGAGGGTTAGAGGTGGCCCAATGTTGCTAGAAGAGACTCAGGCAATTAGGGGCAGCCAGTGGGACTTAGGAGCCTCCCAAGGCTATAGGGGGTTGCAAGGTAAAGGGGCAGAATTCAGGATGCCAACGGTATTGAGTCCTTCTTCTCTGAGCCCAAGAGCAGAGTGAGGACAGCTTCAAGGTGGTCAGGGACACCAAACAGAGTAAGAGATTTTCCAAGGGGCAAGTGTTATTAGAAGGTCTTCTGCAGATGCACGGGACGCCCTCCCGAACATCCCACTTGAACCCGATGGTTGTACCGCTTGCCTCTGTATGTGCACTTTGGTTTGCTGCTGATCAGCCTACAGACTGTGACAGGAAATCGCTTCCTCGTTGTACGAAGGGCCCGGTCAGGCTGGTTTCTGCAGACAGGGATCAAATTTTGGGGTGCTGTATGCACAAAGGTGTTGAGGGTTTTGCAACTTCCATTGGAAGCCATGCCACGACGCTTCATCATGACATTGCAATAATTTCTATCATTTGAGCTTGGTCTCTTCGGGTCCACATGCTTCCGCACAAAGTCTTTGTATGTTGGAACACCACTGCACATAGACACTGTCAGGGCTAGGAGCAGGATAGCCGTCCACCACAGGGAGCTCATGGCCATGGCTGCCTAGGAAGGGAATTGTAAGAGAAACTCACTGCTCCGTGAAAGTCCCAAGTACCTCAGATGCCCCTGCTGCACCCAACACAATCTACCACTCCCTAGGACACTCTCCTGAATCTCATATACACTCTTGTCTCCACAGGGGAATGAGACAAACAAACACCACCTTGACACCTGTTCCACCCAAAGGTAAATGACCCTGCCCCATTCTACGTACACAAGAAAGCCTAGAAAGCCTAGCTCCGTCCTGGCCCACAACCATAAAGTATTCTCTAATTATCCAGGGCTAATTCAAGCTAAGGAGGAGGCAGAACACTTCTTCCTGATCTTCTGCAGGGCTTCCAGTAGAATGGGGACGCTACACATATAAGCTAATTCCAACCCCTTTATCAATCCTCTTTCACATCCACTGTCCACTCAAACACATACACATGCCCCAGCTAAATATTCCATTGTCCTCAACGTCTCAGCCCACCCCACAGAGACACCTCATTTCCCCACATGCCTCGTATTCTGCCCACCTAGGACTCACGTTGCCTCTCTTTGGGTATTTGCAAGGATCTGTGCCAGTCTCTCCTGAGGGTTGTCCCGTCTCGACTGTTCTCTCCCTCTGGTAATGGCTCAGGGTATCAGCTGTGACTTTTACTTAGTACTGTGTGACAGGAAACTCTTAAATGAGGAGAAGTCAGGAAAACCACAGCACGGAGAGGAATTACACAACAGGTGGCACTTGGGGGTTGAAGGATGGGATGGAAATAAAGACCTTATGGGCCCTGCTACTTTGGAAGGAACTCCTGGTGGCCCTAACAAACCATAATGGCCTTTGTTAGAGACAAGGTGGCATTGGGTCATGCCCCAGGACAATGCCCTGCACCTCTCCTTCCCCACGCTGCCCTGCTCAGGGCTGGCTGGCTGCGATCTGGGATTCAGATGGCTGTGCTGCAAGCAACATGCAGGTGGCCCAGCAGCATTGCTGCAGTGCACGTGGATAGGCAGCTCTTCACGTCACAACCCTAAGGCTGCTGTCCATACTCAAAGCTGCAGCTATGCAGGGCCAAGCAGAGGCTTCACCCAGTTTTCACAGCAGGAGGTGGGAGTGAGTACAAGTCCCCAGGAACTGCTGGCACTGTCCTTCAAGTCAGGTATGGTCACTGGCTGCATGTCCCCACTGGGACATCTGTGGTACTTCCTGCTGACAGCTGTGGTGTAGAAGACTGTCATTATAGTGCATATCTGGATGAGATGTGGTTGTAGAACGTGGGCCACAACATCTTGTCTGGAAGCTGAGATTCACCACTGCAGAAGAAGGCAACACACAAACACCAACTCTGGACATCTCCAAAAACAGGAATCCACAAGGAGCAGTTCTCAGGTCTCACTGAAGGAACTGTGGACAGTGGAGAAGGCAAAGTTAGGGACTGGAACATCATACTGAGGCTTGGCACTATGCTGAGAGACTGCACTTCTCCAGCTAAGAGCAAACATTGCCATCTTTTTAAGAATGGTTTCTTTCCTGTGTCCAAATGAACTGCTAAACCAAGAGGAACATGCCAGCATCGCACACCATCCAAGACTGTTTCATGCTCTGCTATGTAACTGTGATTTATCACTTCCGCATTTAAAAAGACGTTGATGTGGTCTGGTAACTGTGCAAAAGAACTTTATCTTTGTGGTCTGCATTAACTGCTGCTACAAGGACACAAAAACCTTTTGCCTACAGAAAGATTCCACTCCACATTAGGAAACAGACTTCGGCAGCAAGGAGACAGGGCTTCACCACATGTCCCTCTGCTCCTCTGTTTCAAGCAGGGATCAGCACTCCTGTGTGAAGACAAGTATGAACTGAGGCCATTTTTAGACCATAATGGCACAATCACAGAATCACAGAATGGTTGTGTTTGGGACGTCTGGAGGTCACCTGCTCCAACACCACTCCTCAAGCACAAACACCTTTTTACAACTGATTGGATAAGAGTGGTTGAGGTTTTGAAATTCCCTGGGGCTAAATTAAGGTGAAATACGATACATGATAGCTCATGTTCCAAGGCTATCAGCACCAGTCAGGCATGTTCTGTAGTGGAGAGGAGGACTGCTATTGGAGAGGCTGTTCCAGAAACTGTGGAGCAGACTGGGCAAGGAGAGAGCCACCCTGAGCCCACTGATTCACTAGGAGCACTCAGGCCTCGCAAGAGCAGGTGACACAGAGGGGGCTGAGCCAGGAGTCAGCCACTCCAAACACCTGGGGAGCGCAAGGGACCAGGAGCATGGCAATCAGGTTGGCAAAAGAGCGAGTGGAGCGGCAGTCAGGGCATGGTGTGGCACTCTGCCTGGTAGTTCACACAGACACAGGACACAGAGGAAAGGCACAAGCCAGACAGCCTTCTTCTCATGCGAGAACAACAAGCTACAGTGGTCTACTGAAACAAACGCAATGATTGGGCTAAACAGAAACCCAGATGGAGGGGCTTTGAACTTTCCAGGCTGACACGGGCACCTGGATGGAGTTCCTGAGGTGGTTCATGATTGCACAGCTTTTGCTTAACCTAGTAAACAGTCTTCTTCCCAACTCATGAATTCTTGCACATTCAACTTTCCAATTCCCTCCCCTGTTCCACTTAGGAAGCATTATCTAGCACCTGAATGGTACACAGCTGCATGCCAAGGTTAGCGCAAGACAGAGACGCTGACACTCTTAAGCACAGAACTACAAAAGGAAAATTCTTCTTGGCAGTGCACAGTTTCTGTCTGTCTTGTGCTTCACCCTGGTTCTGAGAGCCCCTGATGATCAGCAACACAGAAGTTATATAGCATACACAGCTTGGCTACAGCCCAATCACAGGCATACATTTATCCATAATTGGCCCAACGCCCCTTAAAGATAGTCCTTCTTCTTAATGCACCGCAAGATTCTCTCAGTGTAACTGTATGTTCCACCGAACGTGGTTTGGGCTGTTACTGATCTTTTCCTGCTATAGGCTCAATTCTGGTATCTGCGGGTTAGTTATCAGTCAAGGTCGTTATGATCAGCAATGCGATGGCTTCATTCCCTTCCTTCCCTACACATCACACAGTGTGCACTGAACTAGAGCAAAGTTCACCAAGTAGAGCTAGAGCTTCATACAAAAATGATGAACGGGCTTCAAATTCCACCTGTCTTCACACTGGAGAGTAGATTCCAGCTTGGAGCAGAGGAGAAGGGAGCAGCCTCATGGCGCATGTTGCCCATTCCCTGTCAGTCCTTGTGCCATCCTGGAGTGAGGTTCTTCTCTAGAAGCATGAATAAAGTCACCAGTTCTGCACAGTGAGGCCTTTGTCCCATCTTCCTTAGCTGGGGATAAAGGTGGTCCCTTCCACCATCTCCTCCTTAGCAGTGTTGGTGACTGTGGGTGAATGAGGCAGTGTCTGTGCTCAGGGCTCAGATGTTTGTCCAGTAGGCCTTCCTGAACCTGAGCAGGCTAAACGGTTCCAGTTTAGGAGCCATCATTCAGTCACATCTGTCAATGCTATCTGTGTGCTTTTCCTTAAACATCTTTGATTTTATGGGGACCTCGACTACGCCTGCATAGAAATCTAGCATTTCCATTTTTCACAGCCGTGCTGTTCTCATGACATCCTAGGGACTCCAAGTTCTCCCTGTTTGACTGTCTTCCAGAATCTTTCTGTGTGTCCTACAACATTCCAGGGCCATTCTGTGCATGCCCAGGTTTCATAGTGGAGGGAGGTCAGCTCAGCCTTTGCTGGCAGCAGCTGGTCAATAGCCCCTCCTTGAGAATCTGAACGCCAGTGGAGGGAGTAGCACTTCCCAATTGCAGGGAATGTCAGACACTCTCAGAAGTGCTGCTTCCTCTTCAAAGGCTGCCCATACAACACAGAAAGCATTTCTGTGCTGACCTCTGCCACTTTCCCAGACAAGAATGCTCTTTCAGCTGGTGGTCTCCATTCAAAGCCAGCAGAGATGGAGCAGGGTCAGAGGCTATACAGTCACAGCACCATTTGTGCTGGGCTGGCTGATACTCAGGAAGCTGCTTCTCAGCCAGGACCAAGACCTCTTTTCTACATGAAGAGATGGCTGATAGAGGTGACCAGGAGATCTCTGTTGGGATGAGGAGATACACAGGACAGGACCACTTCATTCAGGGAAATGAGCACTGCCCTGACTTTTTGTTGCTCTCATCTTCCTGCTTGGGATTGGCAGGGGACAAAGACATGCTGCATCCCTTTTGTGGCCAAAAGATATTGATGTCCTTGCAGCAGCAGTTAACACAGACCGCAAAGTTCAAGTTCGTTTCCACAACTACCCAACCACATCAACGCCTTCTTATATGCAGAAGTACTAAATTACCAGGATGTAGCAGAATGCAACTCAGTGCTGGGTGGCGTGCAACAGTGACATCTCCTTCCTCTTTGTTTCAGAGTTCACTTGGACAGAGGCAAGGAACACTTATGAAGAAACAGGAAAACACTGCTCCTTGCTGGAGAGCTGCAGTCATCGGCACACTGTTGAGCTTCAACGTTATGTCCTGACACCTCACCTTTCCTTCTATAAAACTGTGAGGCACCTACTCTGAAAATCACCACAGGCATTTTCATTCTGCCCATCAAAAGAAGGGCAGAACCATGGTGTCCCTCTGCACGAGGCCAAACAACAATTCCTTGTGGCCCCACTGGATTTTCTGACCTGAGAATGTGATACACAGGTGCTTCTACACTGCTTGCTCCACAGAGGCATCTCTTCTCCCAAAGCCCCCCTATCAAGTTGCCCTCTGCTGTTTCAATGGAGAAGGCGTCAGATCTCCTGCTGCAAGGAAGTTGTCCCACTCACAGCAGATGCGAGCTGCATCAAGAGTGTTGCAAATGTGCACTGTGAGGATGACATGTGAAAGTTGCTCTGGTGAGTCAAGCATCAGTGCAGTTTGGGGGACTTTTGTCACGACCTAAGGATTTACCTGCCTGTGGGAACATAACAGTTGCAACGGTGGGTTTGTAGTGTTCTGTTATACGCAGCGACATGGAAGCTCTGTTTACCGGAGCCCAATTTATTACAGATAGCCGCAAACCACCAGAAGCAAGTATACTATGAGTAGTAAGGTGACTGTAAGTATTGAGAGAGACAAAAGGCTACTGCAAATATCACTATCAGCAAATAAAGATTGGGATAAAGATGCTGAAGAGCGTCAGCACCAGTACAGACCCCTGAACAACATCACATGTCACTGATATCAATTTGAAAGTTAATCCTTTGACCTGTACTCTTTGGATACCATCTTACAACCAGTACTGGCTCACCTAGTGGGACCGACCTTGCTCCCCTGTTCCCACTTTCTGACACATCCAATCTGGGGTGGTGTGAAATGCAGTTTCCAGTGAAGACTGTTCCAAAAAAAAAAACTGTTGAGTAACTCAGCCTTCTCCTTTCTCCACTGTTACCAGCCTGCCTGTATTGCTCACTAGTAAGAGTACACCTTCTTGAACTTTTCTTTTCTGCTTGATGCAACTTATAAAGCTTTCTTGCTCTTCCTTGCACCCCTTGCCAACTCCAGTTCCAGTTGGGCCTTGGCCTTCCTGACCCAATCCCTACTGTCATGGGGTTATCCCTAGATATAAGTTCGTGACAGGGGGGCAAAGGCCCTGGGGAAAAAAAAAAAAAAAAAAAAGGAAGGAGTGCGAACAGTTTGCCACAAGACCCAGCCAGCTCCGGGCCACGTACTCTGGATGAGGGAGCAGGGCAGAGAGCTAGCAGATAGTTTTAACAAAGAGAAAACACAATGGCAACGATCTGAGGAGGAATGGTAATTTGCTAAATTTAACCAAATCAAACAAAATGAGAGAGATGAGTACCCAAAGTATGAGTCAAACCATGACAGTGTGAGGGAAGCACATGCTTTTCTCTGTCATGAGCTGAGACAGCTGAGCCCAGTTGCTTGATGCAACTTCAGAAATCTTTCTTGCTCTTCCTTGCACCCCTTGCATACTCCAGTTCCGGTTGGGCCTTGGCCTTCCTGACCCAGTCCCTACACAACCTAGCAGCATCCCTAGCAGAAGAGTTCCTGTCCCTGCCTCCACTGCCTGTGCCTTACAGTGCAATACCTTGCACTTGGCCTTGTTGAATCTCACTTAGGTTCACGTGTCCACTTCTCAAGCTGGTCCGCATCTGTCTGGATGGTTTCTATTCCTTCTGTCATATCAACTGCACCACTCAGATTGGTGTCAACAGCAAAACTGCTGAGGGAGCACTCAGTCCCACCATACGAGTCATTGACAGAGATGTCAAGGAGTACTGATCCCAGGATGGGACGCTGAGGACACCACTTGTCCCTGGCCTCCACCTGCACATGGAGACATTGACCACAACCCTCTGGCTGCTGCCATCCAGACAGTCCTCCCTTCAAATCCATGAATGGCCAAAATACCCTCTTTGGCAGCAGACAACACGGGATCCTGGTGAGCATGGATGAGACTAGAGTAGAGAAGTGGAAGCAGTGGTCACAAAAGAGAGATATCATCAGTTTTAGGTTCCACATCAGGTCTTTTAGATCCAAGTGAGCATACACATGCATTTGGTAACTGCCACGTGTGTTCCCATTAAAACACCAAACCCTGTGTTTTCCATACTGATCTTTCATTGCAAAACTGTTTCTCACTGGGGAGTCAAATCTTTACTCTAGCTGTGCGGTATAGCCTTCTGCCACCATTGACTCCAGTTAATTTATCTCTACGTTGTCTTTGTCATAATCCTGATGGTGCCTCGGTGATGAGACTGGCAGCCACCAATGACAAAAGCAAGGTGAAAAAATGCCACTACTTTTATGTCTCTGTTGATCTTGGATAACTTTCCAGGATGACACGTGCACCTAAATGGACTTCCTGAGGAGCAAAAAAGCTACTCAGACCTTCAGTTATGGGGAACTCCAGAATCTGGAAGTCTCTCAAGGGCCTGAGAGAAATGTGTATGTCTTGGGTGCTTAGGGCAGAAGGAGCCTCCCCCTTGCTCCTCAAGTCCCTCTAAACAACAGATATGAAGCTCTAGGGATGGAAAGCGAAAACGGTCTGATTAATGGTTCAGAACAAGAAAGGGACAGCCAGAGTAGGAATATCCAGCCAAGGAAACCAAGAAAGACCCAGTGCTGCCAAAAAAAAAAAAAAAAAAGTGTAAATTCTTAGTAAGTGGGGACTCCACATCAAGGGACACTAAAGAACCCATCTGTCACTCAGATAATCTCTCTAGAGAGGCTTTCTGCTTGCCAGGGGCCTGTCTTTGTGACATTGGAAAGAGGCTTCCAGGTCTGATAAAGCTAGAGGACTACTATCCACTCCTGCTCTTTCACACTTGGTCAGTAGAAGCTACAACTAGGATATCACAAAATATCAAAAAAAAAAAAAAAAAAAAAACTGTATGTCTATTAGGAAGATATTGAAGAGATTGGGAGCCAAGGCAGTGCTCTCCTTAGTCCTCCTGGTTGGAGACTGGGATCCAGGAAGAAGGACAAGAACAGACCAGTTGAATTAATGTCTGCATTGATAGGCATACTCAGGATAGTGGGTTCCATGATCTTGGATGCACCTTTGTGTGACAGGGCTTGGTGATATGAATATAATGCAGATGACCAGGAAGGGAAAGAACATAACAGGCAGCAAGCTGGCTGGGCTTATCACCAGAGCATTAAACTTGATTTGATGGAGAAAGGACATGTACCACTGAGTGACAAGGAACAGTCACTTTAGGAAGCAGAGGAAGCAGATTTGGGAAGGGCTCTTCCAAGAAGGTAACACAGCCAACAGCCCAGCTGAAGTGCTTCTACACCAATGCAGACAGCATGGGAAATAAGCAGGAGGAGATGGAAAGTGTGGTGCTATTAGAAAATTATGACCTGACTGATATCACAAAAATGTGTTCTGGTGAACCACAAAACTGGAATACTATGATTGAGGGCCACAAACTTTTTAGAAGGAATAGTCGGGGAAAGGGGGGTGGGGGAGATGTCCTCTATGTTAAGAAGTAGATATATGGGGAAGAACTGCCTCTGAGAAACAGCCATGACCAGGTTGAGAGACTGTGAGTTAAAATTAGGGATCAGAACAATAAAGGAAATTTGGTGTTTGGGCTCTATATCTGATAAAGGGGAGCCTGTTGACAAGGTTTTTTTGCTTCAGCTACAAAAGGCATTGTGTTCTCAGGATCTCATCTGGGCATGCTGGGAAAACAGCATGGTGAGCTGAAAACAATCCAGGAGACTCCTGAAGCCAGGATAATTTCCTGGACAGACCATCAGGAGGTGAAGTGTTACTAGACCTGGTGCTTACTGATACAGAGATCATTAAGGTCAAAGGCAGCCTGGGCTGTAACTACCATGAGTTGGTCAAGTTCATGATTTTGCTCACCCAGATAATCATGATCCAGGTTCATGATCTGGGTGGGTCTGACAAAGAGCAGAGGCAGGACCCTGAATTTCAGGAGAGTGAACTTCAGAATGTTTAAGGAATTGCTGGATAAGATCCTCTGGCAAATGGTCCTTAAGGACATGGGTAAGGAAGAGGACTGGCAGCACTTTAAGGATGCCACTTTGAAAGCACAAGAGCTCTCCAGCCCCTAGCATAAGAAGTCAAGCAGAGGAGACAGG
This sequence comes from Chrysolophus pictus, assembly GCA_037305975.1. Classification (NCBI taxonomy): domain Eukaryota; kingdom Metazoa; phylum Chordata; class Aves; order Galliformes; family Phasianidae; genus Chrysolophus; species Chrysolophus pictus. The sequence continues at coordinate 35,363,695 of CM074581.1, read as the reverse complement.
AAACAAGCATGGCTGAACAAGGACCTTCTTTAAGAACTGGAAGAAGGAATGTCTGCCTGCTGTAAGTGAAGACCAGGTTCAAGATCATCTAAAGAAGCTGAAAGTGCACAAGTCCATGGGACCTAATGAGATCCATCCACAGGTTCTGAGGAAACTGGCAGATAAAGTTGCTACGCTGCTATCCACCATATTTGACAGATCACGGCAGTCTGTAGAAGTTCCTGCAGATTTGAAAAGGGGAAACATACCCCCATTTTCAAGAAGGGAAAAAAAGAAGATCCAGGAAACTACAGGCCAGTCAGTCTCACGTCTGCACCTGGCAAGGTCATGGAGTAGATCCTACTGAAGGCCATAGTGAGGCACATGGAAAATAAAAATGAGGTGATGGTTGGTGAACAACATGACTCCACCAGGGGCAAATCCTGTTTGACAAACTTTGTGGCCTTTTATTATGATGAAGCTACAGCATCAGTGAATAAAGGAAGAGCAGCTGACATCATCTACCTGGACTTGTGCAAAGCATTTGATACTGTCCCACATGACATCCTGGTGACCAGACTGGAGAAAAATGGATTTAATGGATAGACCACTCACTGGATAAGGAATTGGCTGGATAGTCACACTCAGAGAGTAGTGGCCAATGGCTCAATGTCCAAATGGAGACCAGTGATGAGAAATATTCCTTAGGAATCAGTGATGGGACCAGCAGTGTTTAACATCTTTATAGACAACATGAACAGTGGGATCAAGAGCACCCTCAGCAAGTTTGCAGATGACACCAAGCTGAATGGTGCAGTTGACATGCCAGAGAGAAGGGATGCCATCCAGAGGGATCTTGTCAGGCTAGAGAGATAGGCCCATCTCTCTGAACTCATGAAGTTCAGCAAAGCCAAGTGCAAGGTCCCACACCTGGGTCTGGGCAATCCTAAGCACAAACAAAGGTTGGAAGGAAAATGGCTTGGGAGCAGCAGGAGACAAGGATTTTGGGGGTGTTGGTTGATGAAAGACTCAACATCAGTGGACAGAGTGTACTTGCAGCCCAGAAAGTCAACCATATCCTGGGTCACATCAAGAGGAGTGTGATCAGCCCCTCTGCTTGTGTGAGATCCCACCTGGAGTACTGCATCCAGTTCTGGGATCCCCAGCACAAGAAGGGCATTGAGCTGTTGAAGTTGGTCCAGAGGAGGGTGACAAAGATGATCAGAGGGCTGGAGCACCCCCACTATGAGGACAGGCTGAGACAGTTGGGGCTCTTCAGCCTGGAGAAGATTCCTGGGGGACTTTATGGTGGCCTTCTGGTACCTGAAGAGAGCCTACAGGAAAGCTGTTCATAAGGGCATGTCGAGACAGATGTGGGGAAATGGTTTTAAACTGGAAAAGGGTAGATTTAGACTATATACTAGGAAGAAATTCTTTACTGTGAGGATGGTGAGACACTGGAACAAGTTGCTCAGTGAGGTTGTGGATACCCCCTCCCTGGAGGCATTCAAGGCCTCCCTCTGTACTCAGCCCTAGTCAAGGTCAAGAGCTGGAAGGGGCTGCCCAGGGAGGTGGCGGAGTCACCATCCTGAAGGTGTTCAAGAAACCTTTGCTGTTATAACGAGGGACATGGTTTAGTGGAGAAATATTGGTGATAGATGAATGGTTGGACTGGATGATCTTGGAGGTCTTTTCCAACATTGGTGATTCTATGATTCATTCTGTGGATGGGGCTTTGGGCAACCTGGTCTAGTGGGAGGTGTCCCTGCTTATAGTAGGGGAGTTGGAACTAGATGGGACCCACTACTGACCTCCAAGGAACACCTCTAGCTACAGGCCTGAAACTAGACTGTTGTAGATAGGATACTTTTCAGACTTACACTCAAGAGAGAACTTAATCCCCTACAAAAGCTCCTTCACTAGGCTTGAACATTTCTTCCTTTGTCAAATTCTGCCCTCAGATGGGAAAGGGTAAATGCACACAGTTTCTTCCTGCCCCCAGGAATGGTGTCTTTGGAATGTGTAAAACTTTTTGGCTTAAATAAATGTCCTGTTAGCCAAAGATTTTCCTTACAAAGCTGCCAGGGATAGCACCAGCTCTTAATAATCAGGCAGACTCTGCTGGTATTTGCTGAGGTAGTTAATGCAGCACAGGGACATTAACAGAAAATGTGGACTTCCTACTTTGTTTTGTGTCTTTTCAAGTGTTCCAGTGAGCAATATTACATCTTCTAAAAGAGCTTGGATCCGTTTGATTTAGCACTTTACTGCTAAATCACACTCTTATCTGCACCATCCCCTAAAAGATCGTTTTTCCAGTCACTGACTCTGAGACTTTGAGGCTGCCCTGCCAGCCAATTGCCCACTGCACCACTGTGTCTTTGTCTAGCTATATGTTGGACATTTTGTCCAGAAGAATACTGTAAAAAACAGCACTGAAATGTTCGCTGACATCCAAAAATTACATCAACTGGCGCTCGCGTTGCCACACGGCGGCTCTGCGCGCCGGGGTCCAGCCACCCTGACAGCAGCGGAACGGGCCGCGGCGGAGTGGGGCGGCGGCGGAGCGCTGTGCGCGGCGCACCCGGAAGCGAAGGCCGGGCAGAGGAGTTCCGCCATGGAGGGGCTGCCGCTGCGCGTGTGAGCGGGACGGGACGGGACGGGACGGGACGGGAGGGAACGAGACGAGGTGGGGTTGTGCCGTGCTGTGGCGGTCGCTGAGGCTCTGTCTCCTTCAGGCTGGCGTGCGGCGACGTGGAGGGGCGGCTGGAGAGTCTCTTCGGGCGGGTCCGAGCCATCCAGAGCAAGAGCGGCCGCTTCGATGTGAGGCTGCGGCGGGACCGGGAGCCTCCGGGTGGGGCTGAGGGAGGGCCGTGCTCAGCTCCTCTCCGACTGGGCCCTGCCTGCGGCTGCCCGCGGGGCCGAGGGGCCGCTGCCGGGGTTTGGTGTGCCTTCAGGCTTCCTTGTGCTGCACTGAGGGCCTGGGGAGCACGAACCTGTGGGACGGGAGTGCTGCTCCTCCTTTTGCTAGTGTAGCGGTACCACCGAGCGTAGACACTTTTCTTTACCCAGTGGCTGGGGGGAGATGCGCAATGCCTCGAAGCGAAGCATCCCACCGCAAAAGTGCCCTGCCTTGCCTTTGGTGTTTTGTGTGACTCTCTCTTGGTGTCATGGTTGCAGATGCTGTTGTGCGTTGGGGATTTCTTCAGCTCCACTTCTGATGCCGAATGGGCAGAGTATCGTTCGGGGGCTAAGAAAGGTAAGGAAGGAGCTGTCACTCCCCATAGCAAATGCATTGGCATGCTGGGGGGCTGTGCTGGCAGGCAACCCACTTACCCGCGTCCTTAATATCTTGCTTGGCTGTGCGAGCTGTCCACACAAAGCTGTCCCATTTCCTGTGAGGGCTCAGCACGGGGAGCCTAAGCAATCTCATATAGCTGGACTGTGGGAACTGAAACTTCACGCACAAGTCTAGTGTCACCCCAGAGACAATGTAGGCCATGGATCATTCAGGGGCATCATTTAGAGGATGCACCTTAAAGCATCTGGTGATGAGAAAAGCATTTTGTTCAAACAACAGGTTCAGGGGTCTTTTTCTGAAGGAAATTTTCTTGTTTGTGGTTATGGCTCCTTCGCATGCTGAGAAGGAGGGGTGTTGGGATGGTTGTGATTCCTAGTACATATGGATGACGTACTTCATGTACTTTATACCAGACTGATCATTTTCTTCTTCAGCTCCAATTCCAACCTTCGTGCTCGGTGCTAACAATCAAGAGACCATGCACTGTTTTCCACATGTCACTGGCTGCGAATTAGCTGAGAACATCACTTACTTAGGTAATGTACTTGTGTGATGCTGCTTTCAAGAACATTTTCTGATCTTTGTGCTTTAACTCACCCCCTCTTTTTTTTTTTCATGAAGTTTTAAGATGTCATCTCTTAGTCTTGCAACAAGACTGGAGTTGAACTGTTTGTTCAACTTTTTTGTTGTTGTTGTTTTCTAACACACACTGAATTTTGATACCCAAATGAAAAAGATGTTGAAAGAGTCTTTTGATTGAGAACGTATTCCCGTCCTGTGCATCTCTCTGTGCAGTGGAGGTTTCCTATATGAAGCGTAATTGTGCTGTGCTCCATGGTTGTACTAAAGTAGCAAAGATAAAAAGTACAATCATCTAAGGTAATGAAATGATAGCAAAACTAAAAGGAAAGGTTAATTTCTTTTTAGAATCTTGCCTGGCAAAAATAGTTACAAAGGAACTTGCAATTGGCTTTTTTATTTTCAGTCTTCATACCGAGCTTTTATTATCAATTGATTGTAGGGAAGCAAGATAGCAGTGAGGAGAGAAAATTGGGGGGTTGTATAAACAGCATAGTTTATACAACCCATAAAGCAGATTTTGAGCAGATTTTGGCACTAAAATGTCTTCTTAGGATTTATGAGCACAGAAAATGAGCTGCCTGTAAGAAAGGTTTCAGTCAAAGTAAGGCAGGACTGCTAAATCTGGCTCTCTGCTTATGATACAAATGAGATTACCTGCAGCTTTTAAATCTCAGGTGTGTGTTTGTGCATTCATGCAGGCCGTCGAGGTCTTTTCAGTGGTACTTCAGGACTGCAGATCGCATACCTGAGTGGCACCGAGTCTCAGGAGGAGCCAACTCCTGCCTACAGCTTTAGTTCAAAGGATGTGACAGAATTAAAGTCATCTTTGTTATCAACCCCAAACTTCAAGGGTGTAGATATACTGCTGACTTCCCCCTGGCCCAGAGATGTTGAGAGTTTTGCCAACAGCCCAGTAAGTCTTCTGTTTTCTGGTGGAATGAATTTCCAGGTGTATCTAACAAACGATGGCATCTCTGCTTGCTTTGGCTGTTTGCAGAAGGACCCTCCTGATTGTTTTGTTTGTTTGTTTGTTTTTAATTTACTAATGTAAGGGCTTTATAGGATAATTTCCTGAAAGAGCTTTCTTTCCATGGACATTATATCAATTTCTATAGAAAAGCTAATGTTCAATAACTAAAGATTTTAGCATGCTGTGCTCAGACCATGAGGCTGTACCTCCTGGAGATACTGTTCATTTGGAACTGTTTTTTTCTCAGCAGTCTGTGTCCTACAGACTTAGTCCCACTGGGACATCATCTAGTCCAACCCCCCTGCAATAAAGAGGGACATCTTCAGCTAGATCAGGGTGCTCAGCTCCCTGTCCAGCCTTCCCCATGGACAAGGCGTCCACCGCATCTCTGAGCAACCTGTTTCAGTACTTCACCATTCTTATTATAAAAAACATTTTCCTTATATCCAGTCTAAATCACCCTTCTTGGGTGAAATAATTTCTCCTTGTCTTATCTCTCTTGAAATAATTTCTCCTTGTCTTATCACAACAGACCCTGCTAAAGAGTCTGTCCCCTTCTTTCTTGCAGCCCCACTTTAGATACTGAAAGGCCACTATTAGTCTTCCCAGAGCTTTTTCTTCTCCAGGCTGAACAGCCTGAGCTCTCTCAGCCTTTTCTCACACAAGAGGTGTTCCATCCCTTGGACCATTTTTCTGGCCCTCCTCTGGATGCATTCCAGCAGGTCCATGTCTTTCCTGCACTGAGGATTCCACATGTGGATGCAGTGCTCCAGGTGAGGTCTCACAGCACAGAGCAGAGGGGGAGGATCACCTCCCTCACCCTGCTGGCCACACTGCTTTGGATGCAGTCCAGGATATGGTTGGCTTTCTGGGCTGCGAGGGCAAAGTGCTGGCTCATGTCCAGCTACTATCCATCGGTGCACCCAAGTTCTTTTTGGCAGGGCTGTGCTTTGTCCTTTCCTCCCCCTGTTTGTATTGATAGTGGGGCTTGCTTTGACCCAGGTGCAAGACCTTGCTTTTTAGAACCTCTGTTCACCTGGGCCCACTGCTCGAGGTCTCTCTGGATGGCATCCCTTCATTCAAACATGTTAACTGCAACACGGCTTGGTGTCACTTTCAAGCTTTCTGAGGGTGCACTCAATCTCACCATGAATGTCATTGATGAAGATATTAAAGAGCATAAAGAGGATCCTGACTCTGCAAGGGCAAATCCAGTTGCACAATTACGATGCACAAGAAGCCTGGGACTGCAGTTGTCTTCTTAGTTTTCTGTAAGTCTTCATGCTGCCAGCATGTTTATGTTGTTTCATCAGAGGTAAAATTCATCCTAATCCTTCTTTTCTGCCCTCTTTGAGCAATCCTTCATCATTCTTCAACTGACTGTGCTTTGCCTTAACTTTAAATTGGTATCTTTCCTCACTAGCATGTTTGATTTTGAAGACGGTTATAGAAATGTCAGGTTTTTATTCCATTAAATTTTGTAAAGTTTTTTTTTTCCTTGTATAAATATTGGTTGTTTTTTTTTTTGTAATATCCTCATTGTGGCATTGTTCTGGTATCTCAGCGGATTTAATCTGATCTACATGAGCTCCTTGACCCTAAAGCAGTGTTCTAAAGGTTCTAAAGGAGACTTCCCTAGTGATTTCTTCAATGGTGTTAAATAAAAGCTGCTTTCACAGCTTACTTCAGTCCAAGCTTAGAAGGTGGTCAAGATGGTCACTCAGATTTTTTAGCCTTTTTTCCTCTTCAGTTCTTTAATCGGTAGAGGAAACTTGTGTCAGACTTCCTCAGTACTTACATCCTGGTGCCTCTTGCCAGATGCCTTTGCCAAACACAGGTTACTACTTAAAACTCACATCAGGCTTGGATGCTAGTTTGTGCTTTTATATGGCATGTGAAAGGAAAAAGGAAAACTTACAAAAAACTTACATCCCAGATCCCTCAAGAGCAGCTTTCTCTTTGGCACTGCTGAAGTCCAGAGGTGTAGAAGTGTTGGTTGTAAAGGAGCTCTGCAGTCTTCCTGTCCAACCTCTGCCTTGAGTTGATGTTGCTGTAGGAGTGCCACAGGTGTTTCTTCAATGTTTCTTGTTCCCTCTGACCAGCCTTTCTGATACTTGCGAACTTCAGCGTTCCCAAAGTAGATGTGAGTGAAGTTGAATCTCATTCACTGGGGCATCTCCAAGGGCTTGCTAAAATGGAGTGTGTGTCTTTAATTATTTCTTCAGGTGTCCGTCAGCTGTTCTGAATGGTTTGGTTCCTCCTTTGTCTGGATTTTGAGGATATGTTTACATTGTGTCTAATTCGCGGTTGTAATTGTTGCTCTGCAGAAGGGACTTGCCTGTGAACTCAGATGATCTGAAACTTCCCTGAAGAATGCTATGTGTAACAGACACTTTGCTTCCTCGTTGTCTTTTCACTTCTGAAAAAAAATACAGGATCCTGTCTCTGAAAGCATTAAAAAATGTGTCTTCCTTCTCCCTCCATAAAATAACCCCGCTACCACCACCAACAGAAAAAAAAACAAAACAAAACAACAACCCCACTAGGCTATGTGGTTGGAGAGAAAAAAGATGTAGGGATGTTCTCTCTTTAAAGAGACAAATTGTGTCTAGACTTTCACACTGGGATGCTCTGTAGTAATTCAGCATATTGTTCCACTCAGCATATTGTTCCACTCTTGGTTTCCCTCAGCTTGAATTTCTCAAATGTGCTGTTTGGATTAACAGACAAATATATTAGTAAATATAATAATCAGATAGACATCTTGCTGAAATGTGTGCTTCAGAACCTGAAGATTTCATTAACAAGTCTTTAAGATTTCCTTGTGTGCTAAGACAGTGAAATTCCATCGCTCCAGTAACAGCAAATTTGATGAATGAACAATAAGTTCTGCTTTTTTGCCACCTAAAGTTTCTTGTGCAATAAAAATGGTGTGAGAAATTAATTGCATGAATGAGAATCAACTCCCTGGAGAAGTTCCTTTCCTGAAATGGTTCTTAGCTCTGACCATTTTCAGTGGGTCTGAAACCAGCAAGACCTCAGGGTACTGATGTTATCCTCTGCCACGCCTGCTGCAAGGGTAGCAGAAAGAAGTACAGAGAGGAAAGCTGCTTTGCTGGGAGTGGGTGTGTGCCTGTACAACTGCACTTCTTGTTGAGCTCCATGAGGTTCCTGTCAGCCCATTTCTTCAGCCTCTCTGAGTCCCTCTGGGTGGCTGCACAGCCCTCTGGTGAGTCAGTCACTCATCCCAGTTTTTTATGTCATCTGAGAATTTATTGAAGGTGCACCCTACTCCATCATTCAGATCGTTAGTGAAGATGTTAAAAAGGACTGAACCCAGTACTGTCTCCTGGGGTGCTCCCCTCATTACTGGCCTCAAATGAAAATTTGCACTACTGACCTCTGCCTTCTGGGTCCTACTGTTCAGGTAGTTTTCAACCTAGCTCATTGCACATCCAGCCCATACTTCAGCAGCTTCCCTATGAGGATCTGTTGGGGGACACTGTCAAAGGCAATACCCACAGCTCCCCACTAATTCATGAGGCTGATTGTTTCATTATAGAAGCTCATCGGACTGATCAGGCCTGACTTCCTCGTGATGAAACCTGATGATTTTCTATGCTTTCTTGTGCCTGGAAATAGTTACTTTTTACCAAAAAAAAGTCTTTACCAAAAATAATACTTTGTAGGTAACAGGCATTGACAATTTCTGAACTTCTGTTTTCCCCTGCTCCTTTCTTTCCTTACTGTGCTTCTCAGTCTAAGGCTAATGAAGAACAGACAGCCCAAAAGTAGTTCTAAGCCTGCTCTTTGGTTGTGTTTTGTTTTTGTTTTCTCAGGGACAGGAGAAAACATTTTGTTTTGTTGGGAAACTTTAGCATTTTCCTATTCACTTGACTCACACACTGGTTAAAATGTGCCTTAATGATTTTGACCTATATTGCTGTTTGCCAGAACTCATTCTGTGCTGCAATTGCTTCACAAGATCAATAAAGGGAAAATAGGACAAATTTGTAAAGTGAAATGACTGGATGTAAACCTTGTGTATGGAAAATTATGTAAATGAGTAGACTTGGATTGGAGATAAGAAATCAAACCATGTTGACTTCCATGCTTCAAGGAATGGCAACAGCCATGGTCATAACCTCTACATTTCCAGCAAGCAGTTCAGTATAAGCAATTTATTTTCACTGCAGTCTGACAGAGTTTTTAAAATAAAACTTGTTTTATATTTGTAGGGAGAAATAGATACCAAAAAATGTGGTTCCACTTTAATATCTGATCTAGCTGCAAGTCTCAAGCCAAGGTATCACTTTGCTGCGCTGGAGAAGGCCTATTATGAAAGACTTCCTTACAGGTTTGTAAGACATTGTGAAATCTCATTTATTTTGAAATAAGAGTTCAATTTTTAAAGAACTTCAGTGTAGTTTTATGAAGTCATCTGGTTCCTTTAAATCTTTGTTTTTCCAGTAATGAGTCGAGATTGTTTCTCAGATGTCTCTTCTGATAACAGTTCTTCTTGCCTCAAAAACTGTGCAGTCCCTGCCAGCACTTACCCGAGAATGTCAGAGTGAATCTGACACCAAATCACTTGCTCTGAGTTCCATTTCAGTAATGTTCAGCCTAGTTCTGGGGGTACCTCTGAAGGTGTATTGTGGAAAAGCTCTAAGACAGTGAAGACTTCGGTGTCTTCAGATATAACTTTGTATACAATATGTGACTGTTAAAATAATGTAGGTGGCAGAACAACGTTCAGAGAAAATTAAGGCTGTCTTGTGAATGCTGGCAAAGATCATTACCTTTATTATAGCAAATACACTTTAAAATGGAAGTTGTTTTCAGTCCAGTAAAATGTCCTCTCAGCTGTGTGTTCGGTCTGCTGTGAGATCTCATTTTTGTCTGTGTGGTTGTTGGTTGTTAGATCTCACAAGTCTTTTTGTTCTCAGGCCTTCTTGTTCTGGGTGAAAGCCTACATGTAAGTGATGTGGTGTCTGAGTTCCTTCATGGAGGACATGTGGTTTTCCCACTATTCTTTAAGTGTATGCCAATACAATCAAGTTTTGCTTCCATACAGAAATCACACAGTGCTGCAGGAGACCCCACAACATGTGACCAGATTTATTGCTCTTGCTGAAGTTGGCAATAAAAGCAAGAAAAAGGTACTTGTACTCCTGAATCTTCTTTTCTCAGGTAGAAATAACATGGCAGTAAGCCCTAATTTAGCTAGTCATAGGACAGTGTGAATCATACCAAAGTCGAGGTGTCTGTTGAGTAACATGGCATTTGCCCATCATGTCAGAGGGATATAGAGTGCCAGATGTGTTCTTAAGCACTTCCCGTTTCTCTCTACCTGGTCTAATGGCATTTAGCTGGAAGACAGCTGCAAAGGAAAATGGCCAGAAAGCTGCCATTCTTCCCTCTTCCTCAGCCGCTTTGGATAATTTTCTCTTCCCATGGCTTCCTTTAGGAAGGAAACAATTTACATGAGAACCGTTACAAATCACTTAAAATAACTTTTGGGGTGACATAAGTTACTTACTTTTTTAACCCTTATAAAAAGTTACAGAGTATTGATACAGAAGGATGTTGGTAGTTTACAGCTGACCTCTTCAGCGTTGCAATCATTGCAAAAGCTTTTTGCATTTGAGCCATCTGTTTTTCTTCCAGTATCTGTATGCATTCAGCATTGTCCCCATGAGCTTGATGGACCCTGCAGAGCTAGTAAAACAGCCCCAGGATGTCACTGAAAATCCATACCGGAAGTTGCAGAAGGGGGCACAGAAGACCAAAGTACTTGGGTGTGCAGAGGTACTGCTGCAGTCTGCTGCATGGATGCGCTCTGTGACTCTCTGGGATGCAGGTACAACAGGTTTTGGTTTTCATTTTCTAACCAGGAAGAAACAGCATGTCAGTTTTTCTTTGATTTGAACAAGCATCATGGAAAAAAACGTCCCTCAGACGGGAAGGATAGAGGGAGCTCCCAAACCAAGCAAGCCAAAAAACCCCGTAAGTATGTGAATGCTTTTTTTCCCAAGAACTTTACTGGAGGTATTGGTCCATTTCACTCATTTTATTTCAGGCTGTTCAGCTGTTCATATCATCTTGAAAATGTGCTAGATGGTTTGGGAGTACAGAGGAATGAACAGCCACTTTCTTCCTAGAAACCTAACAAAAAGTAGTTAAATAAAAGACAAAAGTATAGTTTAAAAACTAGATCTGGGGGGGTTGTGCTGATGCTGTTTACCTTGTGAAGCTGACAACAGGCAGTTCTACAGACTAGCTTGTTCTGTAGGGCGTAGTGTACCCTTGTGTACTTAATATGATTTCCTTTTCTTGATAAGAAATTCCAGAAGACTTTAGGAGCCTCGTTACACTGTTTTGCACTGATACAAACTCCAGGCTTGGACCTCTGGTTCCCTGTGGTTCTTGGCAGAGGCTTATCTCATACTGCATTTGTAAAGCTGCTTTTCTGTTCCTGTACAAAGCCTACAGCTGTGAATGTGGTGTTTGACCCTAATAAAAGGCCTAGCTTATCGATGTCATCAGTTTATAGTAAGGGTCAGTTAAGGTATTGCAATCTGGGTGTGGAATCACATGTTTTCAGTGTGAGAAATAGGCCAGAACTAGCACATGTGTTGGACAGCATCTGTCCTTATCTATACTTGTGTGATAGTTTCATCTCATTTTGATTTGTTTTTTTAAATTCACTGGTGCTTTCTCTACTAGTGAGCTGTAAACACTATGTTCCTGGAAATAATGTTCTTCCAGTAAATCGGAGCACTGAATGATGATGTCAGTCAGCAAGTTGGTGACTGCCACCTGCTCCTCTTACTGGAACTTCCCACAGGGCATCAGTTCTCCATCCAGATCCTGCTTCCCAGAGCCATGCCCTTCAGCACTACATCAGCTTGGAAGTAGAGCTGGAAAATGCAGCTCTTCCAGGTCTTGTTCCATTCATCATTCCAACTAACAAGCTTTATGCTAACACTTGTTTCTCTTTCCTATCCCATAAAGCACAGCCCACAGGGCCCTGTTGGTTCTGTCTTGCTAGCCCAGAAGTGGAGAAGCACTTGGTTGTTAGCATTGGCACACACGTAAGTAACAATAGTACATTCTTTCCTACATGCCAGCAAAATCATGTTAAGATGTAGCAATATTTATTTTAAAAAGGGAGAAGGAAAAAAAAAGCAAACAACCTTTATTTGGAGCGGACTCAGTTTTCTTTTTAGTTTCTTTGCATTTACCCCTACAGAAGACATAAGTAGATAGTCACAAGTCTTTTGAAAAATAAAACATGTCCCTCTTTTGCTTGAGCAGATGAATTACTGAGCCGGAAGACTTTTTGGTGTGTCAGACTTCATGATTTTATTATCTGCCAGAACTCAGTGTAAACTGGAATCTGTGTTGACAATAGGATGCGTTGGTGGAGTTGCACCAAAAGCAGCTGGGATGACTGGTTCTGATTTTTTCACATGCAGATTAAACAGAAGATAAGACAGCTTTTACATCAAGATCTCAAAGTACTTTTTGGAGGTTAATTAAATCATTGACACCTTTGCTTTGCCTCCAGTCCTTGCTCCTATATAGTGCAATCTACTTGAAGATGATACAGTGGCAATTTTATCTGGTTTTGGTTGGAAAGTAGATGTACATTTTCAAAGGGATTTTCTTGTCAATGTAAGAAATTCTGGCAGCACTGGTAAAGTTCACTCAGGTGTCTTCCTGCAGGCCAGGCATTCTCTGGCACTTGAAGAAAAAAAGTTGTTAAAAGTTGTTTTTAACCTTTTTCACTTTCTTTCCCTTTCTCTTTCCTCTAGTAATTAATGAATTACTAATTAACAGTTCCTAATAAGCGACACAGGGTAGAAAACTGTACTGTTCCTGAGGCAGAATTGCTAGGCTAGGGAATGGTCAAGAGTGCAGCCAGAGAGCACAAGTAACTTTCCACAGTGTGTTATGTGTTGCTGATAGTAACTATGTGTATTGTTTCACTCCAGTGCTACCTTGCCCTGGCCAAGGGTGGCTTATTACCTGATCATGTCTTGATTTTGCCTATTGGGCACTATCAGTCGGTGGTTGACTTGTCTTCAGAGGTGATGGAAGAAGTGACCAAGTACAAATCTGCCCTGAAGGAATTTTTCAGAAGCAAGGGGAAGAGATATGTCTTATTTGAAAGGAACTATAAGAGTCAGCATCTGCAGTTGCAGGTATGGTTTCAGTGTATATTAAGAGGACACAGCTGTGCACTTCTCCATGACTGAACTGAAAGGGAAAGCTCACTTTCAGCTTTTCCAGAGTATGGGCAGTATTCTGCCCACAAACAGGCAGAACAAAAGCAAAACCCACGTTGTGTGATGGTTCTGCCACAATCCTTAAATTCTTCATATTATAGCAGCACAGCATTGACTGTGTTGAACAGGCAAGGAAAACTTCTCTCTGCATAGATATGATTTAAAAACCTCATGGGGATTCCAGACAAGGTTTTATAACTGATTTCTTACTCTGATCTGCTCCCATGGGCATACAAGCTGCAGTGCTCACCATGCAACTGTAGTAGGCAGACAGTGTAAGAATATGTGCATAATTCTGATCGTTGTCTACCAATACCAACCCTTTGGTGTGATTTTTTTTTTTTCCTTGTGCATCAGTCAGTTAGTGGTTTATTGTGGTGGTTTCTTTGTTTGGCAGATCTGTAATTGTATCAGAGCGGCCTGAAACTACCACAGAGATCAAAAAGGAGAGAGACTGTGCTGAGAACTTTTTCAGGCTCTTAGTTGTCAGCTTTTTATTCAACTCCTATAGAAGATTTCTCATAAGTTTAAATCTGTACAGGTGGGTGCTCACCCACCCTGTTTGATGATATTGCACAGAACTGAGGAGCATACCAGCTCCAGTGATGGAACGATTGCTTTCTGTGAGTCAGTGGTTTCCCTCATCTTTACTTCTTTGGAAACATTTGTCTCTCTCTCCAGGTGATTCCTGTCCCACTGGACTATACTTCTGAAGACATTAAGGAGTGCTTTATTACACAGGCACAGGAGCAACAGATGGAACTGTTAGAAATCCCAGAGCACTCAGATATCACGCAGGTACAAGATACTTTCACCTGCCTTCACCTCTGCCCTGTCAGGGCTGCTGTTTCCCTCTGAGGTCACTTTGTGGGGTAAGGTTAAGCTTTTTGGAAGCACTTAATTTGGAGCCCACGTGCCAGTTGTGTTCAGCTCCTCATGAAATTCCTACCAATGTCACAAGATGTGTTGCTTATCTGAGTAGCAAATCCTTTGCCTGCAGCATTTGTTGACTGCTCTCAGAGGGTCTCAAGTATATATCATCTTTGCATTTGATGGAGGTCTGTGCTGCTAGGTTTGATCAGCACTTCTGTCCCAATGCAGATTGCTAAGATATCCCCTGGATTCCTCTGCCTGGCTTTTCCTAGTGGTAAAACTCAAAATATAACTAAGGTTTGTGCCTCATCTTCGTGCCTGACTCGAATGGCTGGGATAACCCAGGTTCTAGCTATGTGTAAGGCCTTCTAAACTCACTCCTACCAAACACCAACCCCCTTCCAGCATCACTGCTCATCAGGTAGTTTTAATTTCCCCTAGGTAAGAGTTCTCTAACTTGAGAAGTGCAGTTGTACTCTCTTCACATTATTTTACTCTTTTTCCTCTATAATATACCATATTAGCTCAGGCAGTTCTGATCCAGGCTCAGTTATTTACTGTCCCTGTAATGCAATCTGCAGAGTTAAACTAGAAGAAATATTAAAGCAGTGTACTGTCTGCTACCTTGCATTGCAAAGGCACACACCATTCCAGCAGAAAGCAATCCATCACTTCCTCATTCTTTGGGGATTATGAGATCTACCACTGATGCAGTTTGGAATATGTGCTGCAGCCTGGGCTGGCTTGTTTTGCTGTTTCCCATCTAAAGAAGTGCAGCCAGAACCTCTCTCGTTCTGAGTGGCATCCAGGTGGGTAGGAGAGGGATAAGCCTCTTTCAATGTTTCATTAGTGAAAAAGTCTGCAGCTCGCATTGCACAGACACAGAGTAAAGCCCTCTTCTGTGGCTTCCTGATGTAGGCAGGATGTGTGTGCATGTGTCACACGTGCTTTGGGAAAACATTTAGGGGAAACCTGGCTCCCTTTGGCACCAACGAGCCTCAGCATCCCTCCTTCCTACACAGGTGGTGCAGCCAGGCACGCCGTACTTCTATGTGGAGCTGGACACAGGCGAGAAGCTCTTCCACCGTATCCGGGGCAGCTTCCCACTGCAGTTTGGCAGGTGGGTGCGTCGCTTTCTGTACCCTTCCATTTCCCGTTCTCCTCCCTTTTCCCCCACTCTTTTTTACTCCCCCCTTTTTTTCTCCCTTCCCCCCCCCCCTTTCCTGCCTTCTCCCTGTTGTCCTTGGCACAGGGCGCTGTGCCGGGCGCTGATGCCGTCTGTCCGGCAGGGCGGTGCTGGCCAGCGGTGCCCTGCTGGCGCTCCCTCAGCGCTCCGACTGGCGCAGCTGCACGGCGGCCCGGCCCGAGGAGGCGGCGCAGGCCAGCGCCTTCCGTCGCGACTTCCAGCCCTTCGACTTCGCCTTGCGGGACTGACGTCGGAGCGGCGGGCGGGCGGGAGGCGCGCTGACGCGGCAATAAAGGCGGAGCTACGGGCGCGGAGCTGTGTGCGGCGCCATGGAGCGGGGCGCGGAGCGTGGGCCCCCCCCGGCCCCCAGCGGCGTGGCGCTGCGGGGACAGCCGGCGGGCGGCTGCGGGCCCTGGGAGATGCGCGACCGCCTGGGCACCGGCGGCTTCGGTAACGTCTGCCTCTACCAGCACCAGGTGGGGCGGCGGCGGCGGCGGTGGCGGTGGCGGGGGGGGCGGCGGCGGCGGCGGCGGGGGAGCGGGCCCGCCGTGACGGGGCTGTGTGCCGCAGGACACGGGCGCCCGGGTGGCCATCAAGTCGTGCCGGCTGGAGCTGAGCGTCAAGAACAAGGACCGCTGGTGCCACGAGATCGACATTATGAAGAAGTGAGTGCCGGGCCTCCGGCCGGCGAGCGGGCGCCGCCGCTTCCCTATTTGTCCTTACGCGGGTAGAGCCGCCCCTCGCCTCGCGCGTACCGGAGCTGTCCCGGCACGGGGTGTCCCGTCCTGCTGTGCCCGTCCGGAGGACCCACGCGGGGCTCTGCGCGCAGCCTGCGGCGGCCGCCGGGCTCCCCTGGGCCGTCCTCGGGCGCAGCAGCGGCCCCGCGGGGCGGCGTCGCGGTGCGGGTGCGCACCGCTCTGCTCGCCTCCTCACCCGCGGCGCTGGGGCGCGCTGACAGCTGCGGCTGCCGTGGGTTGCGGGTCGGTCGCGGGAGCGGCGCGTCGTGATCGGAGAGCGGGTGCCGGCAGCCTGCGGGTCAGTGTGCTGTGTGCCTCGAGTGCTTGCACGTGCTTAAACCCCTGGGCCAAAAGGAAAGTTTCCCTACGCGCAGGAATAGAGACACGCGTGAAATAACTTCAGCCAGAGTGCGAGCCGGGAGCCTAGCTCTCCGTTAAAGTCCTGCATGTGGGCTTTGAGGTGTTCCCAAGGTGGGGGGTGCATGGGACTGGGCACTGGTAGAGAGCACTTCTCAGCAACGGTACACCTGGGGAGCGTAGCTCATACCTGAGGCATTAAACCTGGCTGGCCAGCCGTCCTTTCTTCCCACTCTTCAATAGAGTAGCCAGGGTTTTCACAAGCTTTCCATCTGTCTAGGTTGAACCATCCCAACGTAGTGAGAGCCTGCGAGGTTCCTGAGGAAATGAACTTCCTTGTGAACGATGTGCCTCTTCTGGCAATGGAGTATTGCTCAGGGGGTGACCTCCGGAAGGTAACGGTTGCTTTGCTTTGCGTGGCACAGCAAAACAGCAAAAAAAAGGAGTGGTGGTGCTGTCCCCATAGCTGTGGCCATCTGTGAAGCCATATATGTTCTGCAGAGCTTCTCTTTTTTAGTGTAGATCCAGGGAAGTAAACATACAGTCACTACTTGAAGAGCTTATAAGCAGGAGGACTGACTTTTGACATGGTCATAGTGATGTAGCAAAGGAAAATAGCTTTAAAATAAATTTAGATAATAGAGTTCTTTACTCACAGGGCAGTGAGGCCCTGGCACAAACTGCCCAGAGAAGCTGGGGGTGCCCAATTTCTGATGGTGCCCAAGGCCAGGACAGATAGAGCCCTGGACAACCTGATCTGATGGGGTGCGACCAGCCCATTGCAAGGGTTAGAACTGAATGGTCTTTAAGGTTCATTCCAACCTAAGCCTAGATGCTAGCACTCTACGTGTCAGGGTTTGGAGTCTGATATGTCATTAACTCCCACGTGTCCAGCGTTGCACTGCTCTCAGTGCTGGGCTGGTGCCACAGTTTCACAAACTTTAGCTGGCTCTTTCCTATCAGCTGGGAACTGTTCCTCCACAAACCTGCAGCACCTACAAGAAAAGGAAACTGGCAGCAGCTGCACAGCCAGATAAAAGCTCATGCTCCAGTCTACTGTAGCTGTACACAGGAGGCAGTCACTTGTTTAGTGGTGGTAGAGTAATTTTCTGCCACTTAAGTTCTGCTTAGAAATCGTGTCATCATAGTGGCCAGGAAACTTTTCTTCTGTTCAACTTTTGTTGTTTTTCTCACCAGTGCTATACAGCAAACAGACTGGAGAAATCCGAGCAGATGTTATGTGATGTAATGCATATCTGTGAGAGCAGTTAATGTATAACAGCTTCATCTTACATTTTAATACTGTTTAAAACAACTGGGACAATGTTAAGAGGCTGAAAGGTTGTCAATTAAAGGAAGGGGCTATATGTGGAAGTAGCATACTGCATAGGTACATAGCTGTCCACATATCTGGTGATGTTTGAGTATTGTATTTATGCAGTAACAGTTTTGAGAATACCTAAAGGCAAATTGGAAACCTCAGCCAAGAAATTTGGGGTTATATTAGCTCTACATTCAGTGCAGTATTTGATTATTTAGCATCTAATGCATAGATGCTAGTGCAGCTTGAGTAGTACTGTACTTTATTTCTCTTGATCACATGTAATGCTTTGTTCTTTAAAAAAAAAAAAAAAAAAAAGGAAGCATTGTTTCTCATTTCTGATCCCACACTTCTTAGAATCTTTCTCTTACAGTTATTGGACATTGTGCTTTTCAGTGCTGTTAATTTACCATTGCACATCCATAATCTTTTATAAAGCTTGGAAAAACATCTGTGTCTGTGGATCATGCACATGTTTTATGCTTGTGCTCTCTTAGGGCAGTTTCCTCAGGAGATGAGGAACACAAGGTTCTGAGAGCCTGGGGATCCCCACTGCTCCCAGCCCTCTGTCCCAATCTAAGTCTCTCGCCTACTTGCTTTCTGACAGCTTTCAGATTTCTGTGGTTTTATTCTAGCAGTCCAAATCTCTTCAACCTTGTCTCAGTGCAGTGATTTTTTTGTTTTCTTTCTTTCCCTCCCCTCTTTTCTATCACACTGTGATATTACAAGAATTATATTTGAGCTGTGCCGTTTTCTGTGAGATGTTGGCAGGGGATGGAGGATTTTGTTTCTGACTATTAATTGATGCATTGTGAGTGTAAACATCATCATCTTTTTTTGTAGCTGCTAAACAAACCAGAAAACTGCTGTGGACTTAAGGAAAGCCAAATACTTTCTCTGCTTAGCGACATTGGTATGTAGTCTACGGACTTCACTGTCTGTTTATTTTGTGTATATTTGTATTTATGTGTAATGGCATTTTCCTTTTTCAGCTCACCTGAGAAGGGGACTAACAAAAACTGTGTGCAAAACTAAACTGGGCTTCTATTCCAGAGCAAGGATCCTATGTCTCTGGTGATTGCAGAGACGAGAGGCTTACACTAATGACGTGTCCATGGAAAGGGACTGAAGAAGCTATATAGTGGTCAGCTGTGGGTAACAAGCTGTGGGTGACATTAAGGTCAAAAGTTTCCTGTTCTGTTCATGGCTCTACAGATGCCAATCTGAAGGAGTGTAACTTCTACTGCTTAAAAGCAAGAAGCTGTCTGGGGTGTGTCTGCGTTTCTGTGTGGCTTCACTCTGTAGAATGCACTTTGTAGCAGAGAAATTCTGTTTGTTCAGGATGAGAGGACGGGACAGCCAATAAAGCAGAGTGGAGAGCAAGATGGATAAGAGCATAGCGGAAAAGGAAGAGAACATCATTCATCTTACACAAGTTAATTGTGCCTTGTATTGTCCAGCAATCTTCCGGGTAGTAGTTTGCTTTCAACTAAGGATTAATTAGGTGAGGGGTCCCAAAATAAGCACCTAAATGTTGAAAAGCTTGTCGTTTTGAAAGAGCTATTGTATGGTCCTATGTTAGAAATGTGACTAGCACAGTGATGGAGTCTGTTGTCTCCTTTGCTTGCAACCAGGGTGGCTATGTCAAGATGCAGCATCCACATTCAGCCTCAGGTTCCAAGGGGAGGTGGAGATTTTGGTGGCCAAATTCTTGATCACTGAAAGGTCTGTAAGAAAAGATAGGAGAGATGCATCTTAAAACAGCTTCTTGGCTGCTCTGGGAGAGGATAGGTAATCTGTTGGAGAGTTATGTCTGCTGATGGTCTCCCTTGCAAGCTTGCCTTCCAAGAATGCTCCTCAGCAGAGCTTCTCGTCTTTTATTTCTCTGATAGTTAACCAGTCTCTCCTAGGAATGGAGCCATCTTGGCATGAAAAAATATCTTGAACACAGTGGTCTGGACTTCTAGGCAGAAGGATTCTCATGTCCTCTTTATGAGTGAGAGGAGAGAGGGTTGGCTTTCCCCTAAAGGTTTATTTTTCTGAAGCGGAAAAAGAACTAGTACCTTTCTTAGTCAAAACGGTGTGATGGTTTTTCCAGGGTCACTCCTGACTGGTGTTAGGGCTCACAAAATGGCAGGGGGACATGAAACTAAAAAGGAAAATGAACTTGGTGTCTGTTCTCTGTAGGGCTAAGTAATGCAAAAGTCAGCCATCTGTATAGAGTTTACCAATCCTTAAGAATGTATGCAGAGACAAGTATTCTGCATCAGTTTAATGGAGGGGTACTCACACTACTGGGGTGGCCAGCCAGTACAGTCTTCACCAAGTCCTTGTTACAAGTGACACCCTGCCGGTGGAGTGTCCGCCCTGGAATCACGCCCAGCAGATACCTGTGGTGACCAGCAAGATGTCTGCACAACCCATTAGTATCATGACTATATATATATATAACAGCAGGAGACAATAAAGAACCACATATCAGAATAAGCAAGGTCACTCAGAGAAAGGAAGGAGACTGAGTTACGGCTACAGGGCAGTTTCTCACAAACAAGTTTCTTCCAGCTACATGCAGAAGCTAGAGGCAGTTTACTTGTGTTCCCAAGCTAACATGAGCCCTTTCTCATGGGCTGATTGGCTGTTCAGGCCATGATCTGTGTTCTTCCACACAGGCTGTTTGCCAGCCTTGTGTCTGACAGCTTCACCTAAAGTCAGAAGCATTTTACTGTATAAAACATTTATATGTTGCTGGTAATGCATTCTCTCTCTATCATGTCTTTGGGGAAGATTTGGAAGTGCCATGGAGAAGTGCAAGTAGGAAACTGTTAAGTGTGTAGATGAGTGATAGGCCAGTGATGGTTTGGCTCCAGTGAGAGAGATTGTGTCTCGAAGGTTAAAAAAATCTCACACTTTGACAAGTGTTTTTTGCTGTTCTATATGTGGCAGTGTCCTGTAGCAGAGAGTTGCAAAATAACCTTTTATTCAGCAGCGGGTGGTGTTATTTGGGTGGAGTAGTGATTTCCTCTCTTCCCACAGGCGGTTTTTCTCCTGTTGTTATTGTTAGTAGCTTCACAGCTACCTCAAGGCATTTTGCCACAAGGCAAAGTCCTGCCCTTTGCCTTTTCTTGGGTGCTCTGTTCCCTCCAGCCACTTCCATGAGCCTGTGACGTTTTGAAAACCAGCCTGGCTAAAATCTGGTTGATTTTTTTTTTCTTGCTTAGCTCCCAGCTGGATCAGGGAATCAGCTCCCTTCTCTCACCATTAAGGCAAGAGATCTGCCCTGCGGTTGTGCCACCAGGTCTGAGCTCACAGCAGCCTCCCCATTCTGAAGAGCAGAGGAACAGCTTGTTCAGTCCTGTAGCCATATGCACAAACCCAGCAAATATTCTAAGTCAAGTTCTTAGTGGTTCTTCTAAATGAAAACATGTTGCTTTCAAAATCAAAGAAACTGGAGGTATTTTTCAGCTATGTCCTTAATAAGTGTGTTTTTTTCTGTTAAATCACACGTGTCTTTTAGGGTCTGGTATCCAATATTTGCACGAAAACAGAATTATACACAGAGATTTAAAGCCTGAAAATATTGTTCTTCAGGATGAAGGTGGGAAGGTAAGTCACATTTCTGCAAACTATGAGCAGCTTTGTCTGAAAGAAATAGAAGAGTGAGTAGCTTCTGGCATTGAACTAGACTGAAAACTCAACCCTGAATTTAAGAAATGTTTGTATCATCTGGGAGCAACAGATTCTACTTTGCTTATTCTGTAAACTTTGTCATTAAAAGCACACAATTTTTTCTTCTGTTCAAGAACTTCACATGCAAACAGAGGAATGATACAAAACTGTAGTTTATGGTAGCCTTACAGTTGTGGCTTTAAGGGTTGTGTATACAATCAAGCTAGTTCAAAAGTACAACCAAGTGGATTGTTTAACAAAAAATGGTTTTATTTATTGTTACTCTTCAAATTCTAACATAATAAGGTAGAATGCCAAGCTAAAACTGCTGAGTTGCTTTAAACGAAGTTGAGTCTAAGCTGAGGTAGATGGATGAGGCCAGCTTATGTGGTGAAACAGCAAGCTTCAGTGCAGTGTTGTGTTTCAGAACTTCACCATGGACTTTTTCTGGAGTTCCTGTTTGGCTTTCCCTTTCTTGGATGCATGTCACTGCATAGATTTGGTTTTGTTGGGCTGTTTTTTTCCCTTTGAATTTGTTCTTCTGATGATCTATTTAAACTGCTTACAGATCATTCACAAAATAATTGATCTGGGTTATGCAAAGGATTTGGATCAAGGAAGCTTATGCACTTCATTTGTTGGAACACTGCAATATTTGGTAAGACAGCTGTGTTTTGTTTTTTATGTGTACAAGTGATGTAGTATTACCACATTTTATAGCATTGTAGAAGTGTGTGTCAGAACTTACAGAAGTCCCTTGTCACCCTTCTGCTGGTTCCTCCTCTTTCCCTGTGGAGCTGAGAGCCACTCCTAGACATAGATTTGTCTCTGCAGTGGTGCTGGATTGCCTGAATTGCCTCTTTCAAAGTGTCCTTGTATGATTCTTTTCAGGCTCCCGAACTCTTTGAGAATAAATCCTATTCTGTCACTGTTGATTACTGGAGCTTTGGAACGATGGTGTTTGAATGCATTGCAGGATTTCGGCCTTTCCTACACAATCTCCAGCCATTTACCTGGTAAGACATTCAGCAAAAGGACTGACAGCTGTCACGTATAACGAAGTGACAGTGTGAACCTCAATATCAAACTTATTGCTGTTGAATGATGAGGCTTCTTTGTCTGCTAAGTCTTGCAGAAGCTAGTCGTACTTTCACTGCATTAATGACACCTTGATTGATAATTTATACATATCGTCATGGATGCCTCTGAGCATAATAGTTAATGCAAGAATTTGAAGTTTGAATCAAAAAACTTAATTACAATTAAGTATTATATATTATATATTATAATGCTGTTAAATGGGGAAGTAATATCAGAACAGTTTAATGCATGGAGAGGAGCAGTACAGTCCTTTGTTCCCCTAAGCTGTGAGGTCACTTATTTTTTTAGCAACAAATTTTTTTAGCAGCAAGACTTCCTGTTGCAGTGTAGACACACAAGATGTGCTTCCAAATAGCTTAACAAGGATGAGAACTGAAGGACATAAACTTGCATGTGGAAATTTCTCCTTACTCTCTCATGGCTAGAACAAAGAGCAGAAAGGCTTACTGATGTATTATTGATATATTTCCACATCTTAGCTTGGAATATCAGGACTATATAAATAAAGATGGATTTTTCAGTCCATCGCGACAGAACAAGCATGAAATTTGTTCTCCTGATAGCATTAAAATATTGGGAAGGAGAGGAAGTAAATTTTAAAGTTAAAGTGCTTTAACCAAAAAAAAAAAAAAATCAACCAATATAGTGCAGTAGTCTCTCTTTAAAATCCTAACTCTTGGGATTTTATTATTTTAGAAGTTCAAATATTTGTCCCATTTTTTCCAACATTTGGAAAACTCTGTTTCGTAATAAAAAAAGTAGTGAAAAACAAATGACAGAGAAACAGCTCTTCCAAGCATCTATACTCGTAAAAAGGAAGAGAACAGTGTGGGCCACCTGCATCCAGTTTATGTTCCAAATGGGGGACATTTTTCTTAGTCAGCTAAGAAAGCAGACTGGCCTCCAGGGGCAAGAAGTGTTTGTCTACCTCACCCCTGGCTGATGGCTGTGGCCGAGGTCATGCTTACATGGGACTTGCACTGGGAAATCCTGCTGCTGAGCAAGCAACTGAGCTCTAGGCAAGATGCAAACCAGTGCTGAAGGGAGCCAGGATGAGGAAACAGGTGGAGTTGCCAACAGTGGTTTTCCTAATGTTGGCTCCGGTAATACACGGTATTTTCAATACTTCTATCTTATATGCTTCTCTGGCATCAAGGCAAGTGCAGTGATTTTGCCAAATGACTCCTGCAAGTTCAAACTGTCTCACAGTTGTGCAGAGACTGGTTTTGTTGGGCAGCATTGCTCTGTGGTCCACAGTTAATTGTTACCTGTTGGTCCTTTTGTTTGATGCTCTCCAGATGTCCTTGCAAGCAGATGTGAAAATGTTTCCAGAGACAGTTATGCTAGGTGAATTGTTTAGAAATATCTTCATACCGAAAAAAGCCTGTTTTCTAAAGCTAAAGCTGAAACTTTTTGCTAATGCCAGGTTTGCTTGGCCCTTTACAAAAGTAATATTGTCAGTATACCCATAAAGAATTTATCTTCTAGGCATGAGAAAATTAAGAAGAAGGATCCAAAACACATATTTGCTTCTGAAGAGATGAGTGGGGAGGTTCGCTTTAGTACTCATTTGCCCCAGCCTCACAGCATTTGTAGGTAAGTGTGACATTGTGATTATATGTGATAATTTTTGGCTCATCTTTTAAATGGAGGAGTCCTTCTTTCTCCTAAATGCTGTCTCGACCTGTAAGCAAGCTATCGCTTGCTGTTATGGAATAGCTTGTAGCCCCATGGCTCTTTATGGAACCTTTGGGCTCTTCACTGAGAGATGATTTCATTAATATCTACCTGAAAATTTGATGGTATTGAACTTCATAAACCAAGTCATAAACAATTCTAATATAGCTTTAGTCACAGGAGCTTAAATTAGCTGCTTCATGAAAGCAAAATCATCTAGTATTTGCATTGGAAAATAATGCGGAAAGAACAGCCAAGGCCTCAGAGATGGTCAGAGCCTGCTGAATAGAGCATGCAAGAAGTTCCTGAAGCTGAGGCTTGATTTTTGTCTCCCACTATCTAGTGGGGTGCTACAGAAACAACAGATCCAGACTCTTTACAGAGAGGCAGAGTGGAAGGACCAAGGGCCACAGCGCAGGTGCTTAAAGGAAAATGATATTTGGAGATAGGAAAAAGAAAGTTTCCTGAAGCTACTGATGCATCCCTGAGTGGGGATTCTCAGTGCTGAAGGACTGCCTGGACATGATCCTGAGCACCCTGCTGGATCTATGGGATTGGCTCTGTCAGGAGCAAGAGCTACACTGTGAGGCCTCCAGGAATGCCTCCCATCTATACTAGTTGGTCTATACCACATCAGAAGTCAGACTAATTATCTGTCACTTACCTGAAGACACAAGTGCTAAATGTGTCTAGCAGATGCAGCATAACTCATTGACACTGGAGGGCTTCAGCTGAGAATGAAATATAGCTCGTTCAGAGCCAGTGCTTTGAGTTTCTTGCACTGTGTAGTGCCTTTTACCCCTTTTACCATGTTACTGATAATCAACTTACGTGCTTTTGATGTGGATAAACATGGAAGAGAGCTTTGTGGGAGACGAAGGGACACGGCCAACCATTTTTCAACTATCTGTGGGGACAGAACAAGGGGAAATGGCCATAGACTGGAGCATAGGAAGTTCCGCAGCAATATGCATAAAAACTTCTTCACGGTGAGGGCTACGGAGCCCTGGGACAGGCTGCTCAGAGAGATGGTGAATCTCCTCTGGAGATGTTCAAGATCCATCTGGACTCCTACCTGCTGCAGGGGTCCTATTTTGTAGCAGGTTGAACTCAACGATCTCTAGAGGTCCCTTCTAGCCCCTACAATTCTGTAATTCTTCCTAGCAGCTCTGCAGCATGATGATGGTTGTTCTGTAGACAGAGTTTTTAAGACTCTGGTTTACTGAGTGAGCTTAGTGTGTTAGAATATCTGCCTTCTCTTTCTCATGTTTCTTCTGTTTTGAAATTTATTATTATTGTTGTTTAGTTTAATTGTAGAACCGATGGAAAGTTGGTTGCAACTGATGCTGAATTGGGATCCAGAACAGAGAGGTGGAGGTTTAGATCCTGAAACCAATTGTCCAAAGTGCTTCCTAATTATGGATCACATACTGAATTTGAAGGTGAGTGTAGTTTTACTGGGCTCAGTAGAAACATTTCAGAGAGCAGGAACTGTGCTCAGTACAGCAAAGCTGTAATCCTGGCATCATCTAGCTTCTGGATTTTGAGGAATCTTTTTACTGGTGTTGGAAAGTATGTGTGTATACAGCCTGTCTGGCACATATCTGAGGACAGAATATCGTATGCTATATTAATCTCTAGCTTTCTTCTTGTAGCAGAAGAATGATCCTATATTCCTGCCTGTCATCTTAGTAAGGACTCAGCAAGCTCAAGTGACTGTTCAATATTTGCTAATGACTGTTAATTTTGAACTGTATTACTGATACAGTGAGTCCAGGTTTGTGTACTAGTAATAGATCAGAGGTTGTATTTACTTGGCTGTTCGCCTTCAAGTTATTAATTAACTGCTGAAGTGAGACTAACTGAGGCAAAAGTACATGGAAGCCAGAGGATAATCTGAAAGAATTCCAAAGGAATTAGAGACAGAAACACAAAACATTGTGGCAATAAGTGGGACTTGTCACAATCTGCATATTGTGATGTGGTTTGAGACCTACAGTTTCCACCCAGATACAGTAAAAACAGAGAAAGCCATGAGAGCAGTGAGAAGACAGGTGGAGGTATGTCACAGTTGTTTTATATGGAGGAATTAGTCTCCCCTTTTGAAAGCAGTGCTGGCTACTTCAGAGATGACAGACTTGAGATGGTCTCTGTGCTGGCTTGTTGCTATTCTTTTGGTGTAATGAAGCTGCAGTGTGGCTTGTGGAGCTGTGAGGGGCTTTGGTCATAGTTTTCTGATACTGAGTTAAAAGTTACAGGTCTGGACTTTATGATGTGAGGCTTTACACCCGCACTTAATTATTGTAGTCACTAAAACTTTATGGTTTATGGTTACGTACACCCTTCAAGGCTATTGTGTGCATTGTCTTGGATAGCCAGTGACTTGTAATTAATTTGCGCTCTTTTTTACAGATAGTACACATCCTAAATATGACCTCTGCCAAGATCGTTTCATTTCTCTTGCATCCCGAGGAAAGTCTTCATTCCCTTCAGATTCGAATTGAGTTTGAAACTGGAATAAGCACTGGGAATCAGGAACTGCTCTTGGAAACAGGAATTTGCCTGGACCCCCGGAAACCTGCTTCCCAGTGTGTTATTGATGGCGTAGTAAGAATGATTCTGTTCATTTAAAATCTTTCCCACTCTCAGGGAATTTGAAATCTTAAGGAAGATTAATTGCTTTGATCTCATCCCACTTGAGGCAATTTACTCTATGTTGCATGATTTTCTTGTATAACATAGGTTCCTATGGTTATATTCCAACTAAATCTTTAAAGTAACTTGCTAACAAAGGGTCCTGTGCTTCTGTAGAATCTGTCAAAATCAATTTTTTAAGGCATTAGATATGAAGTGTTTCTGATGACAATAACGGGTTCGTTTTGTAACCAGATTTTCTCTTCTTTGTGCAGAGGGGCTGGGATAGCTATATGGTCTACTTGTTCGATAAAAGCAAAACTGTCTATGATGGACCCTTTGCTTCTCGGAGTCTGTCTGAGTGTGTAAATTATATTGGTAAGTATGCTGGAGGACACCTTGGTCCTGCGTTACTTCTTGCGTGGAAGTAGATTTGCCTTACTAATCTCTGTGTGTATCTCGAAGGGCAGCCTCTGACTCAAAGAGGACCATTTAAGAACCTGTAGCAGCCTAGCAAAATGTTATCTACAGTGCTGTTACCTCCACGTTTTATAGATTTAACAGTTCAGAGCATCCATTGCTTATTCTTTTGGAACTCTTCTGTAGATTTTTGGTAGCTTGAGCAAGTGCTTTAGGTGCAGAATTAATGGATAAAACAAACCAGGGGTCCTGCCTTTTGTCACATTTCACACGGTGTTATGCCATATCTTTTATTGCCAGTAGCCAAAATGCTCAAAGAAATCAGAACATCACATAGCAAATGAGCAGTTCTTATGTATCTTGATCTCTCAGTTTAGGTACCTGAAGCAGGAATAGGGAATATTGTAAGCACTAGGCTCCTTTTCTAGAGTTGTTCTTCCATTTAGGTGCAATTGTGTTTTTCTTGTATTCAGTACAGGATAGTAAAATCCAATTGCCAATTCCTCAGCTCCGCAAGGTATGGGCAGAAGCAGTTCACTACGTCATTGGGCTAAAAGAAGATTACAGCAGGCTTTTCCAGGGCCAGAGAGCTGCCATGTAAGTTGTTATTCTTAATTCAGAGGATTCAGTATTATGCAAACATGGAGACTGACTGGAAGCACGCAGCTCAGGAGACTCCTGATTGCTAAAAGTTTTATAGCTCTCTGCTCTTTTATAGTTCTACATTATGAAGTGTGTTTGGGCTCCATTAATTCTATTTCACAGTGCCTGATGTTGATAACAATTGAAAAAACTTGAATGCAATCACAGACTTGCAGAATAGCCAAGGTTGTCAGAGACCTCTGGAGGTCATCTGGTTCAATCCCTTCTTACACAGCTTGTCCAGAACTATGTACAGATGGCTGTGGAATATCTCTCAGGATGAAGACTCTGCAGCCTTTCTGGGCAACCTGTGCCAGTGCTCATTGAACAGTTTAAATTAAAAAAAAAAAAAAAAAAAGTGTTTCCTGATGTTCACATGGAACCTTGGACATTTCAGTTTTGGCCCATTGCCTGTTGTCATGTCACTGAGAACCACTGAAACGAGCCTCCTTCTTTAAAATTTCCTTCAAATATTTACATTAATGATGCCATTCAGCTTCTTCTACTTGCTCATCCTTCTATGAGTGATTTTCCAGAACCTTAGTTATCTTTGTTGCCCTTAGTTGAACTCCCTCCAGTATGTCCATGTCTCTCTTGCACTGGTGAGCCCAGAACTGGGCTCTGTCCTCCAGGAGTGGCTTCACCAGTGCTGACATGAGGATATTGGTCAGCTCAAGCTGCTGGCAGCACTGCCCACAGTACAGCCCAGGGCATTTGTTTCACAAGTGGCAGAATCAGGGAAACTGTTTGCTGTGTTTGTAGAGTTTTATCCTGTGTGACTGACTGCAGCAAATGGGCAGTATTATGTGCCTCAGGCAGTAAAAAAGATGACAGCATTCACCAGGGGCCACATGCACTACAGGAGCCTGTGTATGCTAAAAATAGTCCCATTGCAAAGGTATCTTAATTGACACACACACACAAAGAAAAAAAAAAATAAGGAAATGAGAAAGGACTTTCTCTTTTGCTTGTTGAGGACCTGCATCTTCTGAGGGTGAGAGGGAGTCTGTGACCCCACTGACACTCCCTGTTCTAAACATTTCACTATTTCTTTTGTTTGTCACGTCTTTCCTTCAGTGACAGCTTCTTTGGTTGCTGACCACATAAATCCACATACACTTTTCAGCTAATGTGATGTTCTTCTTTCATTTGTTAGGCTGAGTCTCCTTCGGTATAATGCCAACCTAATCAAAATGAAAAACAATATGGTATCAGCATCTCAGCAACTGAAAGCAAAGCTGGAATTCTTTCACCAGAGCATTCGCCTTGACCTGGAGAGATACAGTGACCAGATGGCTTATGGCATATGTACATATTTTTGTAATACTTTCTTGGGTGCCTTGTCTGATTTTTGTAAAGGATTGGGCTGACTGTGAACCACTGTGGGTAGGAACTACCTTAAAAGAAAATGTATGCAGGAGCTGCCATTGTGTTTCTCAGCATCGTTATGTTTTGGTTTTTTTTCGGGGGAAAAGAGAGGAATTTGGCGCAAGCAAAGGCAGGAGGTTAATAAGTATAAGATGTCTCCATAACTGCAGGCGTAGTAATACATGTCAGCTGTTCCCCATTAAGCACGCCTGGGTCATGGCTCCTGCTTAGAGCTTCAACCTAATTCTGTTTGTCTTTAAATTCAACTGATGCATGCATAACTTGTGTCATGCTTTCTTTTTGTCATCTGTAGCTTTTTACACATTAACAAATCTTATCTCTTAAGCTTCAGAAAAGATGCTGAAAGCATGGAAGGAGATGGAAGAGAAGGCCTCTCAGTGTGCCCAGGTAGGCACCAAGTTGTTTGAATCTAGTGGTTTGAGCAAAACCAATGCAAAATTCACTGACTCAGTTTATATAGGAGAGTAGGCTATAGAGAAATGTTGTTTACTGCCTAAAAGGAATGGTGTTGCCAAGAGTCTTCTACACTGATTTTGTTGCACACAAAAATGTACATTGCTAAAACTGGAAATAATACTAGTCAGTCATTAGGCAGTGATCTGAAAATTGCAGTACTTAACTTAAGAATACAGACAAATTCCTTGCAAGTAAGCAAGCAAATTAAGTTTTGGTAAAAGAAGTTAGAGTCATTCTTAAGAAATTCAGATTGGAGCTAGAACCAGTTCTTATTGAGAGTTGTCCTCTGCCCCAGGCGTGTAACGTTGCCTGGTGTTGTTATGGCCAAAGTGTAGGACCTGACATTTGGTTTTTTTGAACTTCATCCCATTGGCCTCAACCGAGTGATCCAGACTGTCCAGATCCCTCTGTAGGGCCTTCCTAGCCCCAGGCAGATCAGTACTTCCTCTCAGCTTGATGTCACCTGCAAACTTACTAAGGGTGCACTCAATGCCATCATCCAGGTCATCAATAAATATACTGAGCAGGACAGGTCCCAGTACCAACTCTTGGGGACCACCACTCATGACCAGTCACCACCTGGATTTAACTCCATTCACCACTACTCTCTCGACCCGGCTCTCCAGCCAGTTCTTTACCCAGCAAAGAGTGTACCTGTCCAAGCCACATGATACCAGCTTTTCCAGGAGAATGCTGTGGGAGACAGTGTTAAAGACTTTGTCCTGTGAGAAAGCCTAGCTGAAATACACCACTTTAATCTTGATGTGTTTTTTTGGGGAGTATTTCAATTTTACTTCCATTGAAAGTAATAAGGAGATGGAGACCTTGACGTAGAACAATTCTGCCTGTTGTTCTGTCCAGTCCTTTACAGGGGAAAAAGTAAGCTTTTAGCTGTGAAAAACTAAGGACAGAAGAATGATCGCAGCAGTTTATTGTCAAAAGCTGCTCCTCCTTCTTTTCTCCTGAGTATACTGAACAAAGCCTGGGAGGCAGAAGCCACTCAGAAGGGTCACAAAAAGAAAGCAGAGCATTTGCAATGTATTTCTCAGAGTAGATGTCTAAAATATCTCAGAAAGTAGTCTCTATTATGTCTCATCTATTGAAAGCTGTCAAGCTTTTCACTCACTCCTTGTCCTCAACAGGACAGGGGAGTTAATATGATAAAAAAAGCTTGCTGGTTACAGTACATACAGGGAGATTGCTCACCAGTTACCATCTTCCCAGTCCTTTCAGTGGAGTGCTGGGTCTTCTCTAATGTGTGAAGCTCTTGGTCTCTTCACACAGAGACCTCTCTTGCATCCCTGCTACCAACACCTTGCCATATGAACCCAATACACTCCTTGTAGGAAACAAGAAATATAATGGTGGCTGCTTCTAGCAGAATAATTCAAAGTTGTCAACAGCTGTTTCTAGGAAACAGCTTTTGCTTTGCAGAGCCTGAGCATTATGATCGATCTTCAACCCTTGCAGTTCAGATTGTAGTCACACCATGTATGTTTATCAGAAATGGAAATTGATTTACTCTGTAATACACAGTGATATCTTGGACTATCCAGCAGGCAGCATAACTTTTGTGAGACACAGTTACAGTCTTTATGGTGAGCCATAGTGCTCCAGATAGAGACCAGCAGCATTTTTCTTACGACCTCCTTTGATCATATGGCTTCTCGCTTCTTGTTTTGTTCTTTACTTGCCATCCTTTTCTGGTGTCTCGTCCCATTTACATACCTTCACACCAAATACTTCCGCAGTTTCAGTAACAAGTCCAGAAAACATTCCCTCTGCAGATCCTACAGACTCAGGTCAGAAAGGAAAAGATGAAATATCCCAGAATGCTTTCTCAGGAAGGCAGTTTCTTCACCACTCACTTCTGCTGTGCTCGTTCAATATCCACAGTCCATGGTTCCAAGATGTTAACTTGTGTTTTCTCAACCATGCCAGAGATCTCCAGTGTATATTGGGCACCACTTGGCTTCTCCTTGTGCTTGGAAAGATTGTTGTTCATTGCCTTATCTGACTGTGTGAGAGGCTTGATATAAGGCTAGTATTTCTGTATTGCTTTGAGGAAGATGTGAAATACTAGGGAAATGTTAGGCCAAAATGCATGAAATGTGAGAGCACCTTTTATTCACGCTGTAAGAACAAGAGAAAACATCTCTGCTGCTGGAACATTTGTAGACCCAGAATGTGTATGTGCAACATGCATTTTGAAGAGCTGTGATTAATGAAGAAGCTGATTTTTCTCATCCTTGTTGTGAATGCAAATGATATCACTGAGTAACCTTGGTTATTATAATAGCAGTCATGTTGAAGAGTCTATATCTCCTAAAGTCTGCAGGGAGTCAGCCCATTGCCCAAAGAAGTATTCTGTAGATTGTTATCTTTATTCTTGCTGTCCTCCTTCAGTTTGACTTGTAAATGCAATTCTCCATAGGCTGAAGATATTGGATATCTAGATGAACAGATCATGGCTCTGCACACAGAGATTGTGGAGCTTCAGAAGAGTCCATACGCAAGGCGCCAAGGAGAAGTCATGGAGAGCTTGTAAGTTCTTTACTTACTGTTTTTATCGTGCATTAATGGATGTCTGAGTGATGTTTTAATCTGTTGTAATGGCTCTTTTGTCAGCGTTTTCAAAATGTGTTTCTCACTTTTTTGCAAGCTGAGTGACAGAGCAGTCTTGTGATCAGTTTAAGATTATTCTGCTGTTAAGAGGGAAGGTCCCACGACGTTCTGTGGCTTTGCCTTCCTCTTGTAGATCAACTGATCATTTAGCAGCATTGTAAAGCAGATTTTGACACTGATCTGTCTAAGCATTATTAGCATTCAGTCAAAGGAGCAAGCTCACCTAGCTTACCTAACCAATCTGCAGCTCCACGATGGCTGGACCTCTGGAAACCTGGAGAAAACAGCTGGGACAGCCAAAACGACAAGATTAAATTTGTTAAAAGAGCTCTTCTAACTAACTTTGAGTATTCTGAGAGGAAGCATACGTTCTCCTGGCATGCTCTTTCCTCTCTGCAAAGCTAGGTCAACTAAGTTACTTTTTGTCCATGTATAGTCACTGATACAGAACAACTGGCCCAGGAGAGGAAGTGGTGGTGGAGAGGAACTCCCTCTTGCAGCAGTAGTCCACATTCACATCAGCTTAAACAACTGATGAAATTGCCTTCTGAAGCATTGTTTTGTAGCACTTTCACTAGTGAAAGCACAAGGCTGCATCAGCGTTTATCAAGGTGCTTCAAGTATACCCTGAGCTGTTGCTCAGGATAGTCTCGTGCTACGAAGACAAAATTCTGTTCTGTTCTTAACAAGGAGTGGAGAAGGGGATTGGGTCTCCTGTTTTTCAGGCTGTAGCAAAGCACACTGCTTAAGATTTGATGTATGCAGCCCTAAGACCCAGGTGGGTCCTTTGTGGTGTGTCAGACTGGATGTGCGCTGGATGCTAATGCTCTCTTTTTTCCCTGTGCAGCAGGAGAAAAGAGCACTTCTCCCCTGTCTTAGGCTGCTGCAGGACTCTCAAGACTGATAACTATGAAATATGTTAGAAATGCTCACATACATAAGGAGAAGAAGTTTGCATGGTTTCTTGAAATCATATTGGGGTGATCTAGGGGCAGTTAAGGGAAGAAGTCTGGTGTAGGCCCAAGAACTAGCTAAACTGCTGCTTGTTGGAATATTTGAGAGAAACAACATATACTTAATGGAAGGAAAAGAAACACTGTCCTATTGTTTGTGCTGTGGATGTTTCTTTTCATTTGCAGAATGTTACTAAAATTGACCAGGCAACATAAGCAGAACGGGGACAAGAATTTCTGAGGCAATTGTGCAGAAGTACCTTTAGTTACAAAAATGAGGTTTTGCAGTTAAGGATACTACAGAAAGAAAACATAGCTGAGGCATGTGAAGGCATATGATTTTTTTCTTTCTTTCTTTTTGAAGGGAACAGAAAGCCATAGACCTGTACAAGCAATTAAAAACAAGACCTCCAGGTATGGAAGCAGGTTGTTCAAAGACTGCTCAGCATTTGTGCCCAACAACTAACTTTCACTAATTTTTGTCAACTCAGTTCCTGCAACCCTGAAAATACTGTTTAGGAGAAGTCAAGTCATTGTTAAGAACATATCTCAAGCCAATTTCTTCTTGTTGCTGAGCTAGGAGTTCTCCTGAATTCCTGTAGTACTGTTCCCCAGTCATTGTTTTGTCCTCTGATTTTCACACTTGAGTATCTGCCATAAACAACTCTGTATGCCTTCTGACATTCCCTAACATTTTCTTTCTCCAAATACTACTCCTTTACTCCTCCATACTCAGGAAGAACTGCCATTCCTGTGTCATCACTCCAGCCAAATGGCAATCTTTTTTTCTCTTAATATCTCAGTTATTGATGGAGCTTCGTGTTTGGGCATTACATGTTCTGAATGTGGTACCTGGTGAGCAAGTAAGAGTTAGTTGCTTGTGCATCTGGCAACTACTTACAGTCCTTACTGAAGCGTTCATCTGTGGCACAAAGAGATGTTTAAAAAAAGCTGTGCCTAATGAGACATTATAGCCAACCTATGAACTGCGTTTCAGTTTGTTTGCCTACTTTTAAGTGACTTTCATTGTCTCTGGGTATGAATGAGGGGAAGTGAGTGGCTCCTCACTGAACATTTTACTAATGATTGATGTTCCTTGCAGATCATGCCTACAGTGACAGCACAGACATGGTGAAGATTATTGTGCAGACAGTTCAGAGCCAAGACCGAGTTCTGAAGGAGCTCTTTGGCCATCTCAGGTACACTATTCGGAAAAATAAAGGCAACTTTCAGCATTTGTATCTTTGGGTCAGAACCCAAATGTTCCATTCACAGATGAGCACTTCTCACAGCAGTATCAATTCTTCTCTTTGTGTCTGTGTTGAATTTCCACTTTTTTCTTCTAAGACAGCTAATGCATATAGCTAGTAGCAAGTGAGAGGAAAATACAGTAGCTTGTGCTGTTAGCAGCCAAGAGCTTACCTTAAAATTAGGCAGCTCTGCTCATGCTTAAGTTGGAATTTGAATCTTTAAAAAGAAAAAGAATAGTGTAACAGCTGAGAAAATAACAGTGATTTGTTCATTAATTCCTCAAACAGCTCAAATAAAAAAAACATTACATAGATCTCAGTAGTCAGCAAAATTTTCCTTATTTTCAGCTGTGGCTTATGGTTAATAAATCCCACAGAGAAAGTTAGGTACATCAGTCTATAGAGGCTTACATAGACCAAACGAAATGAAAATACCATGGTTGAGTTTCTATACTGTCTGTCAGCATCAGTATCAATTTTTGTACCTCAGCTTATATTCTCGGTAGTAGTAGTAGTGTTGTCTGCCCACTTTTTTGAGTCTTAACCAGACAGAGAAAAATCCAGGGGTCCTTCCAGTCTTGCACATTTTGTACCTGCAGTACCACACTGTTGAGCTAAGAGAAAGGGGTGTTCTCACTGAATTTTCCTTGAATCTTAAGATGAGGCCACTTTCAAAAAGCTCATTGCTGCACAAGCTGGAATTAATTGTGTGTTCTGGTTTCGTTATAGCAAGCTCTTGGGCTGTAAGCAGAAGATTATTGACTTGCTTCCAAAGATTGAAGTGGCTCTAAATAACATCAAAGAAGCTGATAACTCGGTGATGCAGATGCAGGGCAAAAGACAAAGGGAGATATGGCATTTGCTGAAAATTGCTTGCGTAAGTAGCTTCTGGATTTTTTGCACTTCTTTCCACTGTAAGAACCAGGGGACATCAAACGAAGCTGTAAAGAAAGAAACTCAAAACAAAAAAGAGGTGCTTCCACACAATAGTCACTTTACTGTAGAGAAGGGAAGTTTGAGATGCTAAAAGTTCACACAGATTTAGAGGGACAGTAGACAGATTCATAGAAAAGAAGTCCAGTAAAGGAATTCTTGATCCCAGAAAGTCCTTAAATGGCACATTGCTGGAGGCTGGAATGCAGTGCATGTAACATAGCATGACATGAGCTTCATTTTTATGTTCTCTGAGTGTATTGCAGGATATATACTGGGATAGGTAAACTTCTGTCTGTTCTTTTAAACCTATAATTGTGTTAGTATTTGTGTAAAAGTGAAATGGGTGCTTTCTTAAATAGCGTCAGGTGTTTGAAGAATACACTTGATTTTTATACATCATTTCTAGTGACAGCCCAAATTATCTTTATTTCCATGTGCCAACGTTTAAGATCAGCTTAGGAAACATATCACAGAAAACAAGTTTCTTCTTTCTAGACTCAGAGCTCTTCTCGTTCACTGGTAAGCTCCAGCCTAGAAGGGACAGCCTCAACTCCAGCAGCCACGTGGGTCCCCCAGGGCTCCTCAGAATATGCACCTCACCCTCTTTCATCTATGGCAACTACTGGAGATGGGTAAGAGCAACAAGGAAAGGATGCTGCTGCAGAGAGAGGAGTCAGTATAACCACTGTGCACATACACTCTGAAATCATGTCTTCTGCTGATGATGTCTCCAGTGCTCGGAGGCCCTGATCTATTTACACATCTTTACCACATCCCACATGGTGGGCTTTGGATATGCTACGAGAGAGCATTTTAGAATACTAGACTGCTTCTGAAAGCAACATTGTTCAGTTTCTGACTGGTATTTTTTAATAATTTCCTTCTGTCCATACCACAGCTCTGCCCCAGGGCCACAGCAAAAGGCAGACTTGGAGCCAAAATGCAGTTTCTTTTCATGCCCAAGCTCTGGTGCAGGTGGTAGATAAATCAGGCCATATTTAGTACTTCTCACATTTTAAGTATTAAAAGTCTTAATTGAAATGG
This sequence comes from Chrysolophus pictus, assembly GCA_037305975.1. Taxonomy (NCBI): domain Eukaryota; kingdom Metazoa; phylum Chordata; class Aves; order Galliformes; family Phasianidae; genus Chrysolophus; species Chrysolophus pictus. Next base: position 35,327,305 of record CM074581.1, on the reverse strand, counting down.
AGGTCTGAAGTTGGAGTCATGAGTAATCAATGTTTTATTTCATCCCTCCAAAACAGTTTCAGTACCTCATACGTTACTAAAACTCCAAAACCTCAGGAGTTTGGATAGCTCTTTCTTCACAAACCTCCATGCTCCAATCCTGAGCAAGTTCCATATACCGCTCTCAGGTAAAGCTTGTGACCTCCATCAGTTAGCACTGTGCACTTAATTTCTTTCATATCTCAGTCTAGCTGAGACAAGAGAGTTGACAGGAGCTGAGGGTTTTGGTGCTTTTTTTTCCCTTTTCTCAGTTCATTAGTAATTTTAATTCCAGTCAGCCTAACAGAAGAACAAGAACACCCCTCAAAGACTGCTCAACACTCGGTTCAGCAGTGCAGGTATTGTGGAGCAGTAGCAGGGCTTACAAGCACAAACATTTCATTTATCAATCCATTTGGCCATCTCTTTCTTTTTGGGCCTGAAATATCTAAGTTCTGAAGATACACATTTTCTAAGCGTGCTTTCGCTGGAAGTCAGTTTTCTGAAACCTTTAGCTTCCTCCTTTCTGTCTGCTGCTGCAGGGCATATTCTACCTCCTAGCGATACAGGTTGATCACACTTTAATGGGTGCTTTCCTGAGGTGCTTTTGTGTGGCCTCAGAGATCCTCTTCAAAACCTGGCTTCACTGTATGAGGCACTGTACAGAGAGCTGTAAGATGTAAGCCTTATGGTGAATTGGCAGTGATTTCAGGCCCTTTGTACTCAGCTCATTCCCCATGTTCTCGTAAGGCTGAATTTCAGAGTAATTTGTGTACTTCCTCTGTAGGGAAGGAGAACAAATGGAGGCTTGTAGGGTGAGGATCTGCTGGATGCTACCTCCGGGTGTGTTTTATGCCCTAAAAGGCAGCTTGTAATTGCAGAGAATTGTTAGTTCTTGGTGTTTTACTTTTTTTCTTCAGCGCAGAAACTACTGATGTTAGTGTTAACTTTTTTTTATATTTGTCTTGTTATGCCTTCCCTACAGGGAAAACTTTGTTGATGTGATAGAGGAGAACCTGAATTATCTTGATCGCTTTAGCAGTATGTTGCAGGAGGCAAGAGAAGAGCAGAACAGCTTGACGGTAAGTTTGTTGCTGTGTTTCTGAGGACCTGACTGTCACAGCCACAACAGACAACTCTGTGGTATGGAGTACTCCTAAACCACTCCTTAATTATTTGTGATTCTGTGAATTGCTGTGGTTGGCATATGATGTCTGTCACCTCCCTGGGCACTGCTAACATGCTGGTCTTTGTGGAAAGCAGCCTGCATGGAGCCCTTTTCTGGTAATTAAATTAAGCTCTCATTATAGTGAAAGCAGGGCTTTAGAGAGTCCTAAGAAGGCTTTTTGCAGAAATTGTTTTTTGAAATAGCAAGGCATGACAGAAATGTTGTTGCAGTCTGAAACTCTGTTCCCAAGCTACTGATCGAGGCTGGTAAGTTACTGCTCAAATGGGCCCAGGAGGATGAAGAGCATCACAGAACACAAGGGTTCTTGAAAAGGTCCTCAGCTGATTTTAGGTCTGTTTCTTAGAAACACCAATACAGATATAATTAGGCAATCAGATTGACCTTTTTATAAAGGAGACCTTTTTATAAAGGAGAAGAGTCAGTACAGCTTCTGTCAGCTTGAGATTGCCTCAATTTATTTTGCAAATTATTGCAATCCTGTAGGGAAGTCAAGGATCTTTGAGGAAGTGAGATCCAGTGATATGCTCTGTCTTGGATTTTTCAGAAGCTACTTACAGTGTCTCTTCAGGGTTAGCATCCATTCCTGTGGGATAAAAAGTTAAAACTGTTTATCTGTTGTAACTACTGAAATAGGGAACAGAGGGTTGGAGAAATGAAGGTGGTTCATGAAATGGAGCTCTGAAAACTTTGAAAAATGTTAATTTCTAGACATTTTAATGTTCTGCTCTTTATGAATCATAGTAAACGGTGAACCAAGAGTTTACTGGAGTTGCTGAGGATGAATTCAGTGAAAACTTAATAGCAAATGAAAATTCATTAGCACAAGTTGCTATTGCTGAGAGGAGGAGGAAGCTCTCTGAATGGCTTCCTATCTGTTATTCTTACCTATTTTTCTGTCATCTCCTGCATCTCAGCCCATGGTGCAACATCTGACTCTGACATATTTTAACCCAGAAAGATTATTCTTTCTTGTGGAATCATGCTCTGCCCATCAATACTTGATTTGGTTACGCTTGATTCCTTTCCCATTCTCCTCGTATCATGACACAGAAGTTAAACAACAGGAAACAACAGCAGAAAATGAGGTTTGTCCTCTTAAAATCACTCAGAAGAACACAAGAGAAAGAAATCAATGAGATCTTTTTTCTCTATTTTTGCATAAGCATGGCTGGGAGCCTTTTTTTCTTACGTTTGTGTTTCTGTACTGCCTGTACAATCACTAGGGCCAGTAGAAGTAGGTTGTGTACAGACAGACGTATCATTCTCAGTGCAAGGCAGCCTGTGCCATGCCTGAGTGCTATAATAAGTGTGGGGAGAGCACTGCAATCACAGTAAGCCATGTCATGAAAGAGTGAGGACTTTTCAGCTGTGATGGAATGATTATCTGGAGGATAGAGAGGTGCTAGATAGTGAATCTTTTGTCTCCACTTCTCAGAGGTTTTTCCTTGCTTCCTCTTTCAGAACTTCGACTGGAGCTGGCTGAAGTAGTCCCAGGAGCTGTGCTGCTTCCTGCCTGTGTGCAGACAGCTGTCCGCAGCCCCCATCGCCTCTTGGTTTGGTCATACGGATTGCCCAGGCCGCGGGGCCAGCAGCAGATGTATGAAACTGGCACTAACTGTTTTACAGACCGTGGCCTCCTTGTGCCTTCAACACAGCGCCCTGCACGGCCCTGAGGAAGCAGCCACCCTCAGGGCAGCACCCTTGCCCGGGGCTGGGCCTACAGTTGCGGAGGGGACGTGGGCCCTGCGAGGCCCCAGCCGGCCCCGCAGCAGAGAGCGAGGGGAGGCCGGGGCTGGCAGCCGCTGGGCCCGGCGGAGCGTTTGTAATGTATCGACGGGTGCGCGCGTGTATTTTAAGCAGATTTTATTGTTAATAAACGCGGTTCGTAGGCTGCGGCGGCCTTGCTCGGGGCGGGGCGGCGGTCGCGTGACGTCATCAGAGGGCGCCGCGCGGCGCTGGCTCCGCCGCCGCCCTGCGCTGGGCCTCTGCCGCACGTGGGCGCGCGGCGGGAGGGGCGGGGCGTCGCGGCCGTTGGGCCTGGTTTGCCGGGAGGGCGCGGCGTCTTTCGTCTCCGGGTTCTCCCGGGCCGCCCGGAGCCCGGCAGGACGGTCGTGAGGCGGGCGTGGGCCTCCCGGGGCCGGCCCGCCAGGTGAGAGCCGGTGTGGGGGTGCGCGGGTTCCGAGGCGCGGTTCTCTGTCCGAAGGAGGGATTCGCGAGGCGGGGGCGGGTCAGGCCTGTGCGGCGCCGAGCTGGGAGGCGTGAGGACTGCGGTGCAAAGGCCGAGGGTTTCCCTCCCTTGGGGAAGGGAGTTTCCTCCCGCCCTCCCTCAGGAGTTTGTCTCACAGGTGCTGCGAGAATGACCATGGCCCAGGCCGGAGCGGTGGTGGCGGCCGCTACGGGAGTCCTCGTCTTCTTCCTGTATGCCTCCATCCACAGGGTTGAGGAGGGGCACCTGGCCGTGTACTACAGGTAGCGTTCCTACTGGAAGGCCTCCGCAGGTTTTTCTGACTGATGAGATTCGCAGCCCTCCGAGTGCCCTGGGAGGGGATTGCGCCCTGCCGGTTTTTCCTCGGGGTTTTGCCCTGAGGTGGGCAGGGTGAGTTCTTTCTGCTTTCCTGCACCTGTAAGGCACGGTTCTGTACAGAGCCATTGCAGTCCTCGGTCTTTCTGATCCCTCAGCTGCTTTTCCTACCTCTGTACAGAGTAATTTATCTGCTTGTGATTGGGATCTAAAAGCGTGAAGCCTGTATCCTGGGCCTGCCTACAGCCTTGTTGCTCTCACCTGGGTGCTGTTGCCCTGTCCCAGGACAGCTGGGCACCTGCCTGCCCCTGCCTGGCCCAGTGGCACTGGGAGCTTGCAGCTGCCCTGAACAAACTCTGTAGAAAGAGAGAGGGTGGTTACTGGATGCTTCCTCTTCAAATTTTAATAAAGGAACGGAGAAATTCAGCCTCAGCCCTTCCAAGCTTTTTTCTGCCAGCCTTTCTGAACCTTTGGGTCACTTATGCTATTTAATCTCCTTTCTACACTTCATGTTCCCCGTTTTGGCCCAATCCCTTTATGCTGCTTTTTTCCCATAATTATGAATGTGTTGAACAATGTGGGCCTTTGCAGGATGCTAAGCATTGGTTGCTCAGAGCTCTCCTCTGTCTCCAACTGACAACTAGCTGGTCTGACCACACAAGGGACTGCAGATCATTGTCCTTCAAGTAAGGGACTGTGCTGAATGCTCTATGGAAATCCAAACTGGCAGAATCATCAGCTGCTGGACTTTTACATGGCTGCTAGTCAGCAGCTTAGAGGAAAAAATTCTGTGTAGACTCTCTGCAGTGTTGCAGTGATGGAAGAATTTAGCTATGTCTGCTATCTCTAAAAGTTAATTTCTTAAAACTGTTAAGTCGCAACAGGCAAGTATCTTCTTTAGAGTCAGCCATTTTATACAGAAATTGTGCTGTTTATATTCTCAAGATAGATTGCTTCTTGGCACTGTGATGAATGAGGTTACAGGCCTGCAGTGACTCTGATGCAAGAAATATGGAGCAGGTGAATTGTGTAACTCACACTACCGTAGCTGTGGCTCCTGGCATTTTGATTGTATTTTCCATTTGCTTGAATGTTTTCTTCACCTGTCTCTCTAGGGGTGGTGCATTGCTGACTAGTCCAAGTGGACCAGGCTACCACATCATGTTGCCCTTCATCACCACGTTCAAATCTGTACAGGTCAGTGTCTCTGAACTGCTGCCCTGTGCAAAATGTCGGCATTTGTTGGGCCTTTGAGTGCTTTGCTGCATGAGAATCTGCACAGCTTCTTTTGGAGCAGGAGATGCCTCGCTCTAAGATATGATCTGTTTGTGTCCAGATTCCCAGGAAAGCTGCAGGAAGTAAGAGTAGGGAAATGAGCACAGCTGCCATTGTCCCTCCCAGAAGGCAGTTAGGACGAAGTCCGTTTCCTACTTGCACCTACAACTGTCACAAGGGGGATGCAGTTTGGTTCTTTGTGCCTCTGTTATGGTTGTGACAGACTGAAAGCAGCACGGTCTGCTTGGAGAATGCTGTGTGTTTCTGAGCATTGGTTATCTTTTTATTTCAGACCACTCTGCAGACTGATGAAGTGAAAAATGTGCCTTGTGGAACAAGGTATGTTTTTTCATTGTATTTCTTCTGGTGATGAGTAGATGTGTTCTCTTGCATAGTTTGCATTAATTGTTTGTAGTGCTGTGATGCAGAGGCTGAAAAGTAAAAGCATAAAATTAGTTCCAAGCACAAATGATTCACTCCACTTGGAAATCAAGCAGGAGGTATGGGATCAAGTGCTCTTGCTGGAATTGATGTTTGCATTTATGCTGATGACCTTCCAACTTTCCTTGTTTTCTTCCTTGCGTTACTCTGGTCACCCACTGGTCTTCTTTAGTCTGCCTTCTGCTTTGCATATATCTAGCCAGAAGCTTGTGGTGAATATGAGTGCTGATTCCAGCAGTGGGTAAAAGTAAATGGTGTCCTCCCTTCTGGTGGGAAATGACTTATTTAAACAACAGCTCAAGAAATAAGTTTCCTGGAATTACTGTGGCATTTTCTGGAATCAGCATTTTACCTGACTTAGAGAGAGAATGTCAGAATAAAGCAGCAGCCTACCAGAGGTGGCACTTGCCTGCTTCATAATTAAGTTGATTTTTACATTGTTGAAGCAAGCAAAGCAATAACAGAAGGAGAGAAAGCTGGGTTGTGTTGCAGGTCTTGTTCTGTTGATTCATTCATAAAGTAAAGGGATCACTGAATCTGCACCATCAGGATCAGCGAGAAGTGATTGTTTTTGTGTTTTCACTGCAAGGTACTTGCAATGCTTCTGTTTAGAAAAACAATACAACACTATCAGTATGACTTGAACGGTGACACAGCAACCCTTTTGAAATTCAAAGTTGAACGCGGGTGATGACATTAATAAAGCAGGGTTAATTTTGATCTGTTTTGGCCCTTGTTAAAATGAGTTCTTAGAATTATTCCTATAGCAAATCATGAGCATCGATTGAGCTTAAATATTAACATAAAAATCTTGTGGTACCTAGCAGTCTTTAGATTAGATCTAAAGCATTTTTCAGGAGTGTTTATAAGTAATGCTGGTGTTCAGAGCTGTTACTTCTAGAACAGTTTTCTGCGTTTTCTTTAATGCCTTTAAATTTGTAGCATTTGGAATCAAAGTCTGAAGCTGTTCCATGTCGAAACTTTGAATCCAGATTTCTTTAATAAAATGTTAGGAAAAAATCAGTAAAACAATATTTTATAAGTAATGAATTGATTCAAATCTGAAATTTCACTGTCCAGGTTCAAAGTCTATTACAAGATTAGGTCCTGAATGCTTAAAGTGCTGTGATTGTGTACTGAACCATCAGACTGCAAAGGCTGATCTTTCTCTTCTGCTTTGTTCCTATTCTCCGTATTCTCATATTTAGGAAGTTTAAAATGGCTGTGTGGGTGTCCCATCCCCAATTTCTACCCTGCATGTCCCACTCATATGTGACAGTGTCAAATGGATACGTTAAATACAGATTTTAAAATGCTTTGGCACCAGTTACATCTTTTTCATAAAACAGCTGTCAGCTCAAAGACTATTTCATTACAGCAGGTACTGTTTCATTAAGCCATGATGAAAATCAATTATGTGATTACCTCTAATGTTTGAGGTTTCTGACCTTCTTTGGCAAGACAATGTATGCTCAATTCCTTGGAAAGTTCAGCACTTTCCTCGTGGCGAGTCTGCTGATCCTTGAACACTGGTGATCAAGGAGACCTCATGAAACTAATTGTAGAAGAGCAAGGTATTCCGAAGAGCTGACGTAAGAGATTCTTCACTGGCTATTGTGCAATACAGTAAGCAGACTGAAATTATTCTCTACCGATATTTCACAAGAAAACTAGGAAAGTAGCTTTCTTCTTACAAACTAATTGGAAAGACTCATGCTAAATTTTGCATGGGATTTACCATGTTAAGGAAAGGTAAATAGCCAGGATGCTAAGTGTTGATGTTGCCCTAGTATTAGATGTTTAATTGCAAAGTGTGGGTCTTGGGCTCCTGCTGAAGATCTCTGGCAGAAACACTAACACAGTACTAGAGGACTGCTGCTCTTGACAGATCCCTGTAACTGGTCATATGGAAAAATGTACTTCACAGATCACAAGTGGATGTGTTAAATTAGTCACTGTGTCTCTAAACAGACTAAGTGTAAGAGTTTTGACATGCTATTGTTACCCAGCCTGGTGTAACAGGCTGGTGTAACAGGCCTGTACACCAGCCTGGTGTAACAGGCTGGGTAGTCTTTGTGGTATAGCAATGAGCTTTGAAGGTTTGCTTTTTTTTTTTTTTTTTTTTTTTTTTTACAGCCTCTTCTACGGCACCATATTTTAGTTCTTCCCTTGTTTTCTCCTGGCCAGGCATTAGCCCAAATGCTGAAGCGTATGAGTCTTTCTAAAAAGTGCTGCTGAAATGCCTGCTGGTGTATGTCTGTCTTCTAGCATCCCCTGTATGTTTTCATTCTGTCATTAAAACTAGGGACAGTGCTGATGTGAGGATCTCAGGGTGTGTTCTAGTCCTGTGTATTCTAAGGTAGAGGTCAGAAATTCAAGTGTGAGAAAGGCTGTGGAAACTGCAGTGGAGAGTCTTAATCACTGGAGATCTCCCTATGGGAACTGTGCAGTGGGGGTCGTTCAGCATTGTATCTGGCAAGAAGACTGCTTTTGTAAGCGGGGATGTTCAGAGTGGTAGTGAGCTGCTGAAATGGAAGGAGCTTTGTCTCAGCTGGCATTTAAGCTGTATCAATATCAAAGTGAAGTGGCTAGATTATCATCTCAATTCAGCACACAGTGCTTTGCCAAAATAACTGCCCCAAAACTGTCCAGGACAGTTTTGCTTCTAATATTCCCATCAAATTGATAGACACAAAGGATCCCAGTATTAAGATGTGTGGCGTTGCTCTTGCAGGAGATCGTGGTGGAAGAAACCCTTGCTCTCTGCTTTACTTCCTTGTCAGGATATCTAGATGATACAGGATGATATCTGAGTTTCCCTGTGCTATTGGACGTATCATAAGGTGACTGGAACAGAGCAGTGGGATGAAAGCAGGTTCAGAAAATTCTGAAAAATGCTGTTGGAAGTTGCTTGGAATGAGGGAGTCATTTTCTCAAGCATAGAAGGACAGAGTACAGAATAAGTAAGGTGGAGAAAAAAGTACATTCCATGCCATTCATAGAAGCATCAAATGCCTTGAGTTGGAAGGGACACTAAGGATGATCAGGTTCCAACCCCCCTGCCATGGGCAGGGTCACTAACTTCCAGGTCTGGCTACTAGATAAGTTGCCCAGAGCCCCATTCAACCTGATTGAATGCCTCCAGGGACAGAGCATCCACAGCCTCTCTGGACAGCCTGTTCCAGCACATCATCATTCTCTCTTTGAAGAACTTTCCCCTGATGTCTAATCTAAACCTTCTTTCCTTGTGCTTAAAACCATTCCCCTTTGTCCTGTCACTACCTGCCCAAGTAAAAAGTTGATTTCCCTCCTGTTCATAATCCCCTTCTAAATACTGGAAGGCTGCTATGAGGTCACCCCGCAGCCTTCTCTTCTCCAGGCTAAACAAGCCCCGCTTCCTCAGCCTGTCTTCGTAGGGGAGATGCTCCAGCCCTCTGATCATCTTTGTGGCCCTCCTCTGGACCCTCTCCAACATCTCCACATATTTCCTGTATTGGAGGCCCCACACCTGACCTCAGTACTCTGGATGGGGCTTCTTGAGAGCAAAGTAGAAAAGGACAATCGCCGCCCTGTTCCTGCTGGCCACCCATCTTGTGATGGAGCCCAGGGTACCATTGGCCTTCTGAGCTGTGAGAGCACATGGCTCACAGTCAGTTTTTCATTCACTAGGATCCCCAGGTAGCAGGGCTACTCTCAAGGTGTTCTTCTCCTAGTCTGTATACATATCTGAGATTACTCTGACCCAAGTGCAGAACCTTGGTCTTTGCAATGTTGAAGGCTCACATGGGCCCACCTTTTTAGTTTGTCATGGTCCCTCTGGATGGCATTCCTTCCTTCTAGTTTGTCAACCGCACCATTCAACTTGGTGTCATCTGCAAACTTGCTGAGGGTGCACTTGAGCCCATTGTTGATGAAAATGTCGAAGAGCACCAGTCCCAAAACAGACCCATGCAGGACACTGCTCGTCACTGCCCTCCACCTTGATGTAGTGCCATTCACCACAACCCTCTGTCTACGGCCTTCAAACCAATTTATTATCCACCAAATAGTCCACCCCTCAAAACCATATCTCTCCAATTTAGAGATAAGATTGTGGTGGGGGACCATGTCAAACACCTTACACAAGTTAAGGTAGATGACATTGATCGCTTTCCCTCTGTTCACTGATGCCATCATTCCATCATAGAGATCCACCACGTTGGTCAGGCACAACCTTCTCTTGTTAAAACCACACTGGCTGTCTTGGATCACCTGTTCATCCCTTATGTGTTTTAACATGCCTTCCAGGAGGATCTGTTCCATTATCTTCCTAGGCACAGAGCTGAGGCTCACCAGCCATCCCACTCTTTGCCAGGCCCACGCTCCTTGAAATCACAAACTCAACCAGGACATAGTTGCTGCAGCCTAGGCTGGCTCAAGTCTTAATGCCTTTAATGATCTCCTCTGCACTGGTGAGCACCAGATCCAGCAGCACTTCACCTCTGGTCACGCTATCCAGTACTTGAGCCAGAAAGTTACCATTCACGGACTCCGGGAATCTCCTGTATCTCTTGCAGCTCACCACATGGTTTTCCCAGGAGATATCTGGGTGGTTGAAATCTCCCATCAGGATGAGTGCCTGTGGGCCTTCTGCAATGAAGGAAGAAGGCATCATCTGCAGGCTCCCCTTGATTGAGTGGACTACGTTAGCCCTTCATTAGTCCCATCTCTCACTCTAACCCACGGGCTCTCAACCAGCTCCTCACTATTTCTCAGAGGGAACTCCTCACAGAATATCCACTCTTTAACATGGTAGGCAACTCTCCCACCCTTCCTACCTAGCCCATCCCTTCTAAAAAGGCAATACCACTTTACAGTGGTATTCCATCTATGGGAGTCATCCCACCATGTTTCCACAATAGGAACTGGATTGTAGTTTTCCTATTACAGAGGCTGCCCTGCTGCTTGCAGCGGGTGTTATCTGCTAGCCTCGTTGTCTCGCCTTCGTTTTGCTGACTCCAACTTTTGATAACTGTAACTGCATTCCTGTCTGAAGATGTTTCCCTTTTGTTGGCTGAGTAGGAGGTAACAAAGTTAAGTGAAAGTTGTTTTACAGGCTTGCTAGAAGAGGCTTTTGGTTTATGCAGAGAAGAACCAGTCTGTACAGAAACGGGGTTTACTGACATCTGATTGCGAAATGCTCGAAATATTAGAATTGTTCTGGGTAAAAATTAACTGCAAGTTTCTAACAGAATTTACTGAAAGAATAAAAAGGACAATTTGGCTTTAAATGCAGACCAGTATTAGCAATTTCAGTAATAATTTGTTAACACTCTTTTTTTGTTTCCAGTGGCGGTGTTATGATCTACATCGACCGAATAGAAGTTGTGAACAAATTGGCACCATATGCAGGTATATCCAGTTCTGTCTCAACAAGCAGCACTGTGGCTGCCTTCACCCTCGGGCAGCTCTGTCTTGGTTTGCAACACCTTCCATTACCTGTGGCCTGTTGCCTTTATGGTTCCCAGTACTTAAGATTCATGCCTGTGCCTGCAAGCCTTTGAAAGAACCACAGATTTGCTGAGATGAAATCAAGCTCTAGGACTGCTTCTCCCCTGAAGGATTTGACATGTTAGGCTGCTTGTGGCAAGTGCTCAGGCAGTCCTCTTTCTTGGAGTTGAAGGGAGGCAGACTTGTGAAACTCAGTACATATGGCAGAGCCCTCAGGTGCTTGCCTACTCAGCTGATGGGAAAGTTACAAAGGTAAGGCCCATGTAGGAGCCTTTTACGTTTTTATTTCATCAGCTGCCAAACCAAAGATACAGACAGCTTTTTTTTTTTTTTTTCAGTAGCATAGCTTAATGCAAAACCCTTGTTACTGATGCACTGTTTGTGTTGTAATCATTGTTCATGTTGTAAAGTGGATATGATGCTTTTTTTTTTTTTTTTTAACTTTGTATAGCATCTGATCCTACACATGTAAGTTCTGAATAGGTTTTACTGTTCCATTTGGTTAGGCAGATCATAAATAAGGAGCATGCAATATGTCTTAGTATAGTGACTGAGCTCTTTGAAGTAATGTAACGCAGCAGCACTGGTGGAAAGGATCTCTCTACAGGTTTCTCCTTTGACATCTCCTGCTCACAGCAGGCGTGTTGCTAAAAGTTGTCAGGGCAGCTGGGACTCTGTCCATCCAAATCCTGAAATGTGCCAAGAATGGAGATCACCTACCTCTCTGGTGCCTTGTCCTAGTGCTGCACTGCTTTTCCATTGTCACAAGCTGTCACTTTGAGGCAGAGGCACTGCAGAAAGCAATTCATGTCAGCGGAGGATCACTGGCTGCATTGCTGTTACAATAGTTCTCTTATTTCCTCAGTGTACGATATTGTGAGAAATTACACTGCGGACTATGACAAGACCTTGATCTTCAATAAAATTCATCATGAGTTGAATCAGTTCTGCAGTGCTCATACTCTCCAGGAGGTTTACATCGAGCTGTTTGGTAAGTGGATGACAGCTACACGCACCCACCGAGGTCTGTGTAGTCTTCTTGTTCTGTGAAACATGTTACAGCAGTCTCCTGTGAGCAAGCAGCTTCCGTATTGAAGTTGCAGTCTAGAAAGCAGCTCCTTAAATATTTGTGTGCTGCTTCTCTTGGAATTTTACTCTCTAATGATTCAGAATACTCATGTGGAGATTTGATTCCAGTTCTTTTCTGCTCCGGGCTGAATTCTGGGCATACAGAGTGTGTTCTCTGCTGTTGTGCATGGAGTCATGCTTGTTGCCTTCACTGTGATGGATCTTGTTCTTTTCGATTTGTTCTGTAGCTGAATTAATTTCTTTGCTTTAAAAGTTTCTTTCTGACTGTTAGAAGCAAGGGGCTGGAAGGGAGATGCTTGTAGTTCATTGCACTGCCTTAATTTCTTCACTAGGGGGTATCACCCATTCAGGAGTTAGCAAATTTGACGTTCTGCTCCTTGGAGTGGGTGCATACCTGTGTCTCCAGAGGTGTAACGTCATCTTGTTCCTTTTTGATTGTCAGAGCAGGAGAAAACAGATTTATTATTTCGGAAGGTAAAAAGCTGTCAGACTTCTAATGTTAGGAAGCAATAAATCTTTGAATGCTGTACTCAGACTTACAAAACATAAATAGTCAGAGAGGTGTTTCTTGGTAATGCATGCAATTTAATCCCTTCGTAACAGTGTATTCTAGTGGAAAGACCTTCCTGGAGCTTGGGAGTAACAAAATATGTTTTTTCACTAGCAAGTATTGGATTCTGTAGGTCCTTCAAGAGCTAAGGCAGAGCTCACTGCAGTCAATGGAATTGACATGGCTCTGGTAGGGAAGGACAAGCTTCTGCATATGTTTCCTTGCTGAAACAGTGAGATCCGTATGCCCTCAGCTCTGATGCCATGTGTCAGTAGTTGAACTTTTCCAGAGGCACTATCGTGTGGTTCTTATGGCTCTATCCTTGGGAATATTTTCCAGGGGGTATAAAAAGGAAAGCAATGTACAGAATGATTTCAAAAATTCCTTTTTTCTTACACCATGGAGATGTCTCTTCAAAGCTAGCTGAATTGCTGTCACACAATGTAAAGGAGAAATGGTGACAAAAGCTATGTGATCTCTCTTGTTCTCCACAGATCAGATAGATGAGAATCTGAAGTTGGCCCTGCAAAAAGATCTCAATGTCATGGCACCAGGTCTTACCATCCAGGTAGGTTTATTGTTCGATAAAAGATTTTTCTTTTTTCACCTCTTATTCGTTCACCTTCCAGTGGATCAATGAGATTTCTTGCTTCTGTTTTCCACTTATGGTGAAATAGTTGTGCCTTGAAGTGAGGTTTGTCAGCTGAAAACTGCCCATGTGACAGTTACCACTTCTAAATGCTGTTTTTATGTTGAGAGAGATGTACAGGGTAGAGAAATGACCTTTTAGGCCATAGGTGTGCAGGGATTGAGTTTAATCCACAAAGAGCAAGAAAATGTTTTTCTTCTAACTACATTTGGCACCCCTGTATAGTTCCAGTGTGCCAGAATAGTTTCTACAAGTATTGAAGAAGAAAAGAGATGTCTGGCTGCATGTGGGGAGAGAAGAGCTCCCCTTTGACATGAAGTGCTACAGTAAATACTGTATTCCTCTTCATGGCTTATTTGTACTATCGCCTGCTGTTTTGACAAGAGTCAACCACAGGTAGTGTCTTACAAAAAAAAAAAAAAAAAAAATGATGTGGCTCTGCTCTTCCCAGTACTCAAGCAGTACTCAAGTTAATTTGCACTGTATGTTGCACACAAGTTTCTACTGGATGAGCATCATCAGTTAAAATTATCTTTGTAACATAAAAGGTCTTTCTGATCACAGGGTGGAAGAAAAGCTCTCTGCTCTTTACTAGGAAATACTAATGACAGAGCTAAATCTGATCTGTGACATAAGCTGTCTTTTCTCAATGTGCCATGCCCAATCTTTGCAGTTGGTCAGTAGATGAAGGATATTCTGCCTGCTTCAGCCCTGTCTTAGTTCACAGGACCAGCAGTTTGAAGATACCCCATAACCTGTGAGGGAAGTTGTTCATCTCTAGTCCTTAAGAGATGGTGTGATCTTTTCTTCCCGTGTATACTGCTTCATTTCAAATCAGAGCTGTGCTCTCATCTCTGGTAAAATTGCAGTTTGTTAGTAGCTCTTACGCTGTGTTCCCCTCATTGCACCCAATATCCTGAGACAGCCTCATCAGCCCCAGGATAGATAGGAGCACATGTTGGCTTCACCCTGCTGCTGAGCTTTTGCCAGAGCAGCCCCGGGGTGGGGGGCTGGTCTTCATTGTCAAGAGAGTAGAAGTGCCATTACAACACCAGCTTGCCTTCAGAGCCAGTCCTTCATGATCCTTTTTTGCAAAGCTCTTGCTTAGCCCAACCTGTACCAGTGCTTTAATATTTGAATATTAACCATATTGATGATACAGAATAATGCTTTCGTGCAGTAGATACAAGCAGATTTTACCTTCAAGTAGATAAAGTCTAAGCTAGAGTAAATTTTCAAAGATCAGAGTGTTTTGTCAGACTGCAGAGGAATCTTTGTCCATGTTTGAAAAGCCACACTTCTAGAGACTGATCTTTGATTTGGTGGTATTATGGAGATGGAAAGAATATATCCCTGTGCACCCTGCTGTGACTGGGAATTGCTTTGAGGTGAGCTTTCTGTATGTAGAACCTCACCAAGGACTTGGAGAGGCTTTGTTCCTGGCAGGAGCTTGGAAAACCCTTTCATTGAAAGACTGATTCTGATCTGATGTCTCAGAAATCCACTTGTTCTTCTTGTTCAGAGGAGCAGTAGTTGTTCCGAAGTGTCCTGCTCTGATGCCAGGCTGACTCTTCTTTCCAGGCATGGTGTCAGCCGATTTACTGCCACGGACTGTCTTAATCCACATCTCCCAAAATTTAGTCATGAGCCAGGTGATGCACACAGGCTGGTGATCAGCATTGCTACGCAAATCACTCTTTGTGATCAGCAGCTGCATGCAACAGTTGTGTCCTGGTGCCACACATGCCCTGCTGCTCTCCTATGTCTTTGCTGCAGTTTCTTGTTGCCTGGTAGCTTTTGCAAGCTTTTCTCCTAGAAAAGTAATTCCTGGGCTTGTAACTTTGCCTCTGTTTGTAGTTCTTACTCCTGCCATTTAATTTATTTGGGTTGGTGAGCTTCTTTCTTGAGCGTTACTTTGGAATCCATTGTCTGGTGTTGCTTAAGGAGCCATTCCACTTTTGGACTGAAGAACTAAGCTTCTAACAAAGCTGATGAACTTCTTCAGTAGTCTTCTGCAGCCCCTGCTTGATCACTCTGTTTTCTTAAAAACTCAAGTGATAGGAAATACAAATGTAAAGTGACTGTTGCTCTGCTGTGTGGCACAAGAGGATTGGAAACTGGTATGTGTGGTCTTGGATTAATATGAAGATGTCTTCATGAAACCGGACATTTCTTAGCTATGCAGGTTTCATCAAAATGTTTCATCTAAAATGAACAGACTTTTTTCTTTATAGGCTGTGCGTGTTACAAAACCTAAAATCCCTGAAGCCATCCGAAGGAATTTTGAGCTAATGTGAGTAGCAGCACCTAAAACTTACAAATTCGTTCTGAGGGTTCAGCATGAGCATAATACTGTTAGAAAACTCTTACCTTTTGCTCAGATGGTGAGAAGTGTGCTCTGCTCATGCTTGTGCATGAGGTACATTTCCTTCAGTCCACTGGCTTAAACAGGGCCAGTTGTCACTGCTACAAGGGAATGCTGCTAACATCTGGCAGCATCTTTTCCCCCAGTTTTCTTGTACCCTTGTTTGCAGAACTTTTATCCAGCTCTGTTTTCATGAGATTGTTTCTTGTCCTGCAGGGAGGCTGAGAAGACTAAGCTCCTCATTGCAGCCCAGAAGCAGAAGGTAGTAGAGAAGGAGGCAGAGACAGACCGGAAGAAAGCGCTCATTGGTATGTCAGCATACTTGGGCTAGAGACAGTTTCCATTCTTGCATCCCATGGGAAACCAATTACAGGACAGTGTCTTGATGAAAGCTGTGCCAGCAGTCAGTGGGAGATGTAGAAAACAGAAGTTTTGATGCTGCTGTCTTCCTTCCAAAGCTGCAGAGCAGCTACAGTAGGGCTGCTTTAGAGAAGATCAAGAGTTAACATCTCTGCCAGCAAAACTGGGCTTTAAGCTAAATGCCCTTAAGTAGGAGGAATCACACTCGTAAAAGGAATATCGACCAGTTATGCTCTAGAAGCACCAGGACTGCTTTCTTTCTTAGAGCACAAGCAGGCACTAAGCTGTACAGGACCATAGGATCTGAGCAGAAAGGAAGGCAGCAGAAGCAAATCACTTCTATGTCTGTGACAAAGGGCTGGGGTCAGATTGCTGATTTCTCAGGCCTTGCAAAGCATGTGTCTGAGCTGAGCCTGTTGTGATTGCAGAGGCGGAGAAGGCTGCCCAGGTGGCCAGGATTCACTATCAACAGAAGATTATGGAGAAGGAAACAGAGAAACGAATTTCTGAGATTGAAGGTAACTGTGGTGCTAGTGTGCTGCTGTGGTTATCTTTCAGCTAAGAGTGGTGGCAGGTAGAGAAACCTCAGAACCAAACTCATAGGTAGTACTGCCCTACAAAAATAACAGAGGCCACAGTAGCACGAGATTACCTCTCTAGGGGGCCACAAGTGCAGGTCCCTGGCCAGCCAGGCTGTCGCAAGCACACCAAGGCCAGCTTGTCCTCATGTGACAGGCTTACATGCTCACTGTGTTGTGCTCATTCACTTGCTGATGCTTCCTTTCCTGTATTAGATGCTGCATTCCTAGCAAGAGAGAAGGCAAAAGCAGATGCAGAGTACTACACTGCTCAGAAGTTGGCTGACTCCAACAAGGTGAGCACTTCAAAGCTGGTCAGAAGGTGACTTGCTTAATCTTTTCCACTGCACCGAAGGCAAGCAGGCATGTGAACAGCACTGAGAAAACACTTAATTGAGCAGCCCACATCTCAATTCCTAAGAAGTGGCTACCCGAGTTGAAATCTTGGCAGTGCAGAAACTTGTCTCTTAAGTCTCTGTTTTCTTCTTTTCTAGCTGAAACTTACCCCAGAGTATCTGGAACTCATGAAATACCAGGCAATAGCTGCGAACAGCAAGTTGTATTTTGGCGACAGCATCCCCAGTGTGTTTCTGGATTCTTGTGCCTTCCAGCAAGCTGATCTGAGGACTACCAGAAAAACCAACCTTCCTCCTCAGGAAATCCAGGAGAGCCCTGCAGACAGCCACTTCAAAACAAAGGGAAATACTGGCTGACAGAGGTGGAACAGAACCCATTGTAGCTCAACAGTTCTCCCAGCTGTGAATGGGGATGTTGCCCTGTGTTTGATGGGGCAGATGCAGCATGTGCGTGGGCATCCTGTCTATAGTTGGCAGTTGGGTTGATTTTTCTTCTAGCAATGAATTGCAAGCACTCTGCCTCTCTTGTTTCTTCCCTATAAAATTGGTGCTTCCAAATGAGGGAATATCCTGTACTAACAAACTTATACTGGAATATTAAAGGACAGATACCAGGAAAGCCTTCCACAGCAGGTGCAGTTATTTAGCAAGCATTATCCTTGAGGTAGGAGATGTGGCTTTTGAGTGCTGTATGGCTGCACGCTATTTCCCACTGCTCCTTGCTGAGGCCAAGGAAAGAATTTGCCTTCATCTTGCTTGATACAGCTTCACTTTGTCGACTCCATGCTTCTATCAACATGATGTAATTCTCTTCAAGGATTCTGTGTTGGTCAGCAGAGGCTCCTGATCCTCCTCTGGAAGAGACCCAGCAAGGAGTTTGGTGTGGAATAGATGATTTAAATAGGATCTGCATAGCCATAACCTTTTCCGTTCCTATAGGCAGTGAAACTAGATAATGGCTCAGAGAAAGTAGTCTCAGACAGGTTTTTGTAACACTCCTCCTCCAATCTAGAGCCCTATGCTGGGTGTTCATGGCTGGCTGCAGCATGCTTTGCCTGGATGACTGGGTCTTGCATTGCACTGTAAGCCAGAATTCAGAGTGCATTGGAAAACTTCAGCTGCTTGGGAAAAGGGGGGCCAGCACTGTGAAATCTGTGCTCAGACTGCAGCATCTCTCTGGGTCTCTTCACCATGGAAAGAGTGCTGAATTTCCACTGCTTTGCCCTGCTGTGAAGTGAGGAGAGAAGGAAGAGCAACGAGAGATGCAAGACATCCTTGGGCCAGAGGGCAGGAGTCTTTGTGTTACCCTGCTCCTCAAACATTCTGTTAAGGATCACAGTGAGGCAGAGAATCAGTGCCTGATGTAGCCTGCCCAAGCCCAATGCTGCCACATGCTTGCCATCTCACTTTGCAGTTTCTTCTGCTCTGCTGCAGATCGTGTTTGATTCCTCAGCTGCAAAGCCAGGGAGACATCACATTTCCCAATGATGCAGCAAAGGTGAATTTGTTCCTATAATCTGCTCTTCTATTCCATGTTCTGCCCATTTTTTCTGGGGTCTGTTTTTTGTGTTCTGTGACAATCTCAGAAGATGCTGACAAGGACCTGAGCCAGAAAACCACGTCCCAGCTTGCATTGCTGCCCAGTCACTGTGTGCACATCAGTCCTATTTTCCCTATCCTGCATGGCATGTTTGACTTAAAGGTCTGCAGTGTCTCTCCTTGAGAAAGTTCAGTAACATACAGTGCCTTACACTTTCTCAGCTCCTGCCTGACTGCCTCTCTTTCATCTCTGGGGGAGAGCAGGGATGTTTTGACCTTTTCCTTCCTCCAGCTGTCTGCAGACTCCCAGTATCCAGATGGTAGCATGTTTTGTAGCTGTGGTGATTGAAATGTCTCCTGGAAATATTCCTGGATTTACAGGATCCCCTTTTTCCTGTGGGAAGGGCTGTGAGGAGCCAGTGGAGTCACATCCCTGACCTGCTAGCTCCTTGCTGTTTCTGATTTGCAGCACTGACTTTACAGCAGAAAGGCAGCCTCTCCTTGTTGCAGCAGCAGCCATTTGGGTTGACTTTTAAATACAAGCTTTTTGAGATCAGAAGCATTTGATGGTGTTACAGACTTGCCTACAGCTCTGCCACGTGCTGACATCAGGCCACAGGTGGGTTATGCCAGCCTGGAATTGCCAAGGAGCAGAGGCATCAAGGAATCTTGAGAAGCAATACTAAGTCATAACAACGACCCTATGCGGGGAGAAGGGAAGCTGGTGCAGAAAGTGGTGAGCCTTGGCCCTAGGCAGCATTGTCAACCCATCTCCTGCCACTGCCCAGATGGAGACTGTCAGCTTGGCTAAATGTCATCCTGTGGTCAGAAGTCCTGCAGCAGTGTTTGTGTGGGGCTCAGTGCTGTGTGCAGGAACCTCTCCTATTCTCATCTGCTTGCTGTGTTGTCAGTCCCAGCAATCCTGAGCAGGTGTGAAGAGTGCAGCTAGTAGACATGGCCTTGGCTCCTGGTCAGGGCTACGAGAGCAGAGGGAACGTGGGTTTGAACTTGTTTTGCTCCTTTCTCCTTGCGTGCTCTTCTGTCTAAGAGGGGTTTGCTACTGGATCAGCAGCACCTTCTTAAAGGAAACATGATGCATATGTTCAAGTTTACATGCACAGTGTTCTTTTGATAAAAACAAAATAAAACTATTTTGGTACCATTTCCTTGGTGGCCTTATGTGTCTTACGGCTGGTGTTGGTGCCTCTAGTTGTGTATCTACCCATTCTGCCCTTGGCAGACTCAGTTTTACAGCACGAGCATTTTTCCCCATCTTCCTCATATCCATGCTTTCTCACCAAGTAGAATTGGCCACGTGGGATGTCACACACTGCCCCAGTGCTCCCTCCTCCTCTCAGCTTTATGACACAACACACTGAGCCACTGCTATCGTCAGTCTTTATTTGTATAAAAGTATCTGGTCTACATTAGATAAAAAGTGAGGAGGACCAGTTCCACAGCAAAGGGCTCAAAACAGTCACACAACTGCTGGCTGTAGTAAAATGCTCCTGGAAAGTCATGTTTCAGGAGAGCAGGAGCCTGAGTGATAACTTCAGAGCAAAGAACCAGATGAGGAGGACTGCTGCTGTGAAGCCAGGCCTAACTTGATGCAGGGCTAGCACAGCAACCTTGTGTCACCCTAGTGTGCTTGGAGCCAGGAGCTCCCTGCTGCAACCCCAGAAGGGTGTGAGGAGCAGGCCATCTTCACTGTAGCAGGGCACAGGGCACCCTGTAAAGGCTCGGGGCTGGCCTCCAAATCAGAGCAGGCATCAGGAGAGACTTGGAGAGTGGGGCAAAGAGGAAAGAAGGAAACATCACTTTGGGGGTTTCCTATGGGGAAGAGTGGTTTTGGTAGTGTCCCTGCACCTGGTCCCCTAGCTCATGGCTGTCTAGGCAACCCATAAAACTACCAAGTCCATTAAGGCACAAAAATATCTGTAAACATGGGTGCTGTCCAGGGTGTCCAGTGAGCAATTCAAGTACCGCTGGCTCTGTGGTCCCCTGCCATCCTGCCGAAGTGCCAGGACCCACAGCTCTGCTGTCCTACATCACCTCCTGCTTGCTGGTGGTTTCAGGGCCACCTTGGGGGGGACCCCTCGCTGCAACAAGGAGGGGGTGTTAGTGGGCACCAAGTACCCAGGGATGAAATGGGAGGGGCACAAGGTGCGGCTCACCTGGGGCAGGGCTGGGATGGCACATGGCTGGAATGAGAGTGCCAGGGGCTTGGCAGGTGGAGCTGGTGGCGGCTGTTCTCCTGCTGCCATATTGCAAGGCTGGTAGGGGTGGCAAGGGGTGAGAGAAGTGAGGTGGCTGCCCATGTGGCATCAGCCACAACTCGCTCCCAGCACCAGCACCTCGGGACAGGTGGCAACTACCTGCTTTGTTTTCAGAGCTGGCAAAGGCTTGGTGGGTGGCTTCGGCTTCTCCTGAGGGCCAGAGAAGAAAGGCTTAAGTCCCTCATCCACATACCAGGGAGGGACCTGAGCATGTGACAGTGATCTGGCTTTGGGGCAGAGGAACAGTCCTGCACTGGGAGGCAAGACACCACTACCCACAAGACAAGGACATCACATCCAAGGCATGAGATCTCTCAGGCTGAAAGGCCGCCCCACTGGAAATCCCACTCCGACCCTGGGGCCCCACACCACGCTCCTACCTGCAGGAGTGGGCAGCTGGGCACAAGGGACCGGGCATCGCGTGGGGCTGCCGTAGTACTGAGCAGCCTGGGGCTGCCGATGGCACAGCGGGACAGCTGGTGTGGCCGGGTGCCTTCCTGAAAGAGCGGGTTGGTGAGGCCGGTGGCAGGTCTGTTGGAGATCCTCCTGTGGGACAAAGGGCCAACATGCAACAGCATTGCCCTCAGCTCAGCTTGCACAGTCATGTCTTCACTCCCTCGTAGCGCCCCTTACCCTTTCTGGAAGTACTTCTTCCCCTTGCCTCTGAGCAGCAAAATGCCTCCACCAATCAGGATACTGGACAGCACCAGCACAGCCAGCACGGCTGCCAAAACCATGCTGCTGGCACCTGCAGAGAGCCGGTCGGCATTGGGATGGGCTCTCCTGTTCTAGGAATGCCCAGTGGGATCCTGATGCCACATCTCAGCACAAGACACTCTACCTGCCGTGAGCTCCAAAACTTTGTGCTGGCAGTACGGTGGTGCCCACCCCAGCTCACAGTGGCACTCCCGTTTGTGATTGCACACCTGAAGGCACAGAAGGCAGTCTGGGCATGATGGGAGCCATTTCCCACCAAGGGGTCAGGAGGAGCCCTGCTAACATCAGCCGCAAGCAGGCACAACTTACCCCATGGCCACTGCACTTAGCTGAGCAGTTCTTCTTGCCATAGACCAGGAGGTTCTGGCAGCGCCCAGCATAGCAGACCTGTGAGTGGGTGAGGGGCTATAAGTGTGGGCCTGTGGCTGGAAGCCACCCCCACCCCCTCAGTGCATCCCTTCAGGGCTCACCATCTCCTCTCCACACTTGGTGCCAGTGGGCACCAGCTGGAGGCTGCCTGTCATCTCATTGGCATCATTGCTATCAAGGGCTGCTTTACACTTGAAGCGGCCAAAGGAGAGTGTGAAGAAGCCGCTGCCAAGGGCGGGGCTGCTGGTGTCACTCATGCATAGCAGCGTGCCACACTTCACATCCCTGTGAGCAGAGCAGTGTCAGTCCTGTGGAACCTTGGTCGGCCCCAGGGCCAGTGATGGAAACAAGAACAGCCACCTTGCTCCTTACTTGGGGCTGCAGGGCCTCCTCCCAGACTCGGTCATGCAGTGGAGGTTGCGATCCTGCCTGCTGTTGTGCTTGAAGCATTCATCAGGAGCCACCTGAGCCGCTGCAGGAGGCACAGAGCAAGAGGGTCACATGGAGCCAGAGCTGCCAGCAAGCCAATGGCAGTCCCCATGCCATGTCCTGCCTGGCCCTGGCCCTTCCCAAAGTCGCCACACCACCTCCATGGATGTGGCACAGTGCAGAGTTGCAGCACGTGGGGTGAGGATGCGGTGCTACCTGCGCCCCAGAGCAGGCGGCACTGCTCTGCATGCGAGGGGCAGGCCCCATTGTAGCAGTAGCCGCGGCCACCCTGGCAGGGGATGCCGTTCTCCTGGAAGACGTCCTCTGGACACTCGGAGCTGAGGCCGGTGCAGTGCTCGGGAAGGTCGCAGTCATTTTTGCTGGCCCGGCACAGAACACCAGCAGCCTTCACCTGCACAGAAAGGGGGACTGTCATCTCCCACCTGAGATGCTGACTGTCTGCACAGCCAGCACAATGACTGAAAGCAACACTTTTCCCCCAGAATTGCTGGGTTTGGACAGGCAGCAGTCCTCAGGCTCTCCTGGCACACCAGGAAGGCCCCAAGGAGCCATGAGGCCCCGTGTAGTACCTTGCAGTCCTGGCAGCAGTCACCTCGCGCACACTCAGCCCCCTCTCTCAGCTGGCACGTGGTGGCATTGCAACACCGGTCAGAGCACTCCTGTGAGGCACACAGGGAGACAGGGATGGGCATGGCCCTCTCAGCCTCACTGCCCTCCCACCGGCAGTCAAAAATCTCACTCCATCTCAGCAAGCCTGGGTCTGGTGATACATCAGCAGCCGTGGGCCTGGGCCCCTGCAGGCCCAGCTCTGGAGACTTAAATGAGCTCTTGCACGAAGTGATTTTGATGAAGGAACCACCCTGGAGCCTATTTCCTGCTTACTATAGGCCAGGTCTTGAGAAGATGAAGCCAAAAGGGCTTGATTTTGAGCTGACACAGCCAAGCAGGCTCCAAAGGAAGAGGAGCTGCATGGAGCCTGCCTTGGTGGGACCACAGAGAGCTGACATGTCTCGGTTTTGTTTCACCTGCAAGATCCAGAGGGAAAACCCCATTGCCAGAAATCCATGCTGCAGAGAAAGAAAGCCTTCCCAAACATCCCTTGAAAGACTCTCTCTTCATTTCGGGGAGCTGCCACGTCAGCATGTGCTGAGGGCAGGGTAGCCACCACAGGCATGAAATGGTTCCAAGTCCAACCACAGGGCAAATGCAGAGCATTGCTCTGATCCAAGACACAGCAGCAGCACCTCACTGCCTGTCTGGGGACCCATCAGGGATACAAACATCTTCTGTATAGATCACTGCCTTCCCCCAATTCAGGATGTGCAGATATGTGGGTCACATCTCCTTCTTTAGGATGCCCCAAAACCGTGCAAAATGGGGCACTCATCTACATTAACAAACACCTTCCTCAAGTTATTCTTCAGCACAAACATAAGGAGCACAGGAAAGATGAGTCAGGAAGCCTTGCAAAGCGCAGTGGCAGGGAAGAAACAAGCACCACCCTCCCCAAGTCTGAGCGATAGTGCCTCAGATCCCTCTGAGCTCCCAGACTGTACCTCTGGCCTGCCGCAGTCACACTCCTCTCCCCGCTCTACAAACTGGTTCCCGCACACTGGCTCCCCATACAGCTCGTCTGCTCCAGGGACATTCAGCAAGCAGCCAGTCTTGGGATCTTCAAGGAACTGCCACATGTCCTGCTCACTGCAGGTGCTGAAGAGTCTGGGGTAAGCCAAGCTGGAGGGGCACAAAACCAGGCAGTCATGAGAAGAGCTGGGTGACCAATGGCCCAGACTGCAGCTGAAGAACCCTTGGCAGATGCATATCTAGCTTCAAAGTCAGAGATAGAAATGGTGAATATTCCTTCAGACCTGACCATCCCACGAGCTTCACTTCAGCTCTCATCAACGCAGTGCTGGAGAATATCTGGAAATACTGCAACCCAGGGCTGCTCTTTACTCTTTTTTCACACTTTCTCCTTCACTCACCTGATCTTTGCTGCCATAACACATCCTCCACGTTCTTTGCTGACAGGACAGTGGCAGTCAGCAATGTCTTCGTCATGAGACATTCCCAGGTTGTGCCCCATCTCGTGAGCCATGGTAGACGCAGCACCGATAGGATCCACGCTGTGGTCCTATGGAAGAAGCAGCCAAACATGGCGCAGATGGCTCCTCTCTTGGGCATCCTGAGGCTTTTTTAGATGTTTTCTGCTGGGCCTTGCTGCTGCCTGCAATTCGTCCCATGCCGAGGGAGAATCATAGAACCATAGAATGGTTTGTGTCGGAAGACACCTTAAAGACCATCTGGTTCCAACCCCTGCCATGGGCAGGGTCACCTTCCACTAGACACGGATGCCCAAATTCTCATCTAGCCTGGCCTTGAACACCTCCAGGGATGGGGTACCCACAGCTTCACTGGACAACCTGTTCCTGCAGGACAGCTGGGGGATCAGACCCAGTCTGCATGGGTTCATGATAGGCAGGTCCTGCTTGACCAATCTCATCTCCTATGATCGAGTGACCCGCCTGGCAGATGAGGGAAAGGTTGTTGACGTGGTGAATCTGGACTTCAGCAAAGCCTTTAATTACTGTCTCCACAGTATCTTCCTTAAGAAGCTGGCATCATGTGGCTTGGACAGGTACACTCAGGTAAAGAACTGGCTGGAGGGCCAGGCCCAGAGAGTAGTGGTGAATGGAATTAAATCCAGCTGGTAACTGGTCATGACTGGTGTTCCGCAGGGGTCAGTACTGGGGCCTGTTCTGTTCAGTATCCTTATTGCTGACCTGAACAAGGGCATTGAGTGCACCCTCAGTAGGTTTGCAGATAACACCAAGTTGGGAGGAAGTGTCGATCTGCCTGAGGGTAGTAAGATGTACAGAGGGATCTGGGCAGGCTGGATCACTGGGTTGAAGCCTAATGTATGAGCTTTAGGCCAGGTGCTGGGTCCTGGGCAGAGTGGCTGGTAAGCTGGGTGGAAGTAAATGATCTGGGGATGTTAGTTGACAGTCAGCTGAACATGAGCCAGCAGTGTGCCTAGGTGACTAAGAAGGCCAGTGGCACCTGACTTGCATCAGAAATCTTGCAGCTATCAGGAGCAGGTGGTGATCATTCCCCTGCTCTCACCACTAGTGAGGCTGCACCTCGAGTGCTATGTTCATTTTTTAGCCCTTCACTACAAGAAAGACATCAAGGCCCTTGAACGTGTTCAGAGAAGGGCAACTGTGAGGGGTCTGGAGCACAAGTCTTATGGGGAGGGGCTAAGGGATTGTTTAGCCTCAAGAAGAGGAGGCTCAGGGAAGACCTCATTGCCCTCTACAACTGCCTGAAGGGAGGTGTGGTGGACCTCTTCTCCCATGTAACTGGCAATAGGACTAGAGGGAATGGCCTCAAGTTGCACCAGGAGAGGTTTAGGCTAGATGTTAGTAGAATTTCTTCTCCAAAAGAGGGTCAGATGCTGGAATAGGTTGCCTATGGAGATGATGGAGTCACCGTCCCTGGAGGTGTTCAAGAAACATTAAGATGTCATATTATGTGACATGTTTTACTGGGGAAATATCAGTGGTAGATGGACATCTTCAAGGTCTTTTCCAACCTTGGTGATTCTATGATTCTATGATTTTATAATTCCAGTACCATATTTTTATAGCAAATAATCTCTTCTTAATATCTAATCTAATGCTCCCCTCTTTTAGTTCAAAGCTATTCTCCTTGCCCTATCACTACACTCCCTGATAAAAAAGTCCCTCCCAAGCTCTCCTGTAGCTTGATTTCAGTGATGAAAGGCTTCTGTGAGGTCTCCCCAGAGCCTTCTCTTCTCTAGACTGAGATAACTGAAGACAAAATCTGGCCCCACAGCCTCTGAAGACCACTAGACCGGTCTTTCAGGGGCATAAGTCAGTAGAGATACAGCAACTATATTCAAATACTGCTCTCCATTGGTTCCCATGGCTGATTGTTCATGCTCCACCAAGGGGATTAGGAGCACAACCAAACTGACCAAGTAGCAATTGCGAATCGAGTCCTGTGGTCACGGGGTGGTGGGAGAAGCCCCATGTCTACAGAGCAGCTCTTGGAGGCTCCTTATGGCTCAGATCCACCAGAGCCCTCACAGCATGCACCCAGGTGGCAGAACCCACCTGATTGACACCGCCCGAGTCCCTGGTGCACATAGCAAGCTTCTTTGCCAGCCCTACAGTCGTGTCATGGAAGTCTATACCCCTGCAGGAAGGAAACATGACCATGGGCATGGAACCCATCCACTAGTAGGGCTGCAGGGAAGGTCTATCATCCAACCCCCTTACGTGATCAGCTGGACATTGTCATGCTGCTTCCTCTTCAGTAGGTCTGTCTCCCGCCAGCGAAGGAAGTTCTCCAGTGTCTCCTCCGCCTTGCGACTGACAGTGATTTTGTCCCTGTTGCTCCATACCTCTAAGCCAGTCAACGCCACACGCAAGCCAAGAGGTTGATAAAGCTGCAAGGGGATACAGACCAGAGGGAGTGCTTGGATCCAAGCTGCACAGCAGAGTGAAGATCCCACCTCCCTTTGGGACCTGTCACCAATCCCAGGTCACCCTAGCCACGCAACAACAGCCTTTGAATGTTGAGGGCTGAGGGTTCTCCCTGAGGGAGAGCTGACCTACTTCTAATGCCCACTTTGCATACCCCATCAGTTGCTGGACACTCTGCTCCATGGTTGCCCACTTCACAGTGTGAGGCTGGCTTCGTTCCAGCCCTCTCCCAGCTTTGACCAGAGTGAGTATAGTCCTTTGTTGGCCCTGGGGACTCTGGGCTCACCTTGTCAACGTGGTTGACGATTTCCTTCATGCGGTTCTGCACCCTGCGCAAGTCCTTGTACTTCCTGAACTAGGGGAAGGACACAGAGAGGTTCCCAGATCAGTTCCACCTCCCAACAGCTGCAGAAGAGAGTGGAAACCCATGCCCACCCTCTCTTACCTCCTCATTGTCCACAACCAGGACCAGCTCCACATATCGAGGCCCTCTGTGCAAGCGGGCTGATTTCTGGAAGTGAAGATGGAAGTGAGCACAGGGAAAGATATGGGGAAAGATCCCTGTCACTGACCCTCCCATGGCATTTGTTCTAGCACTATATAAGGCCAGGAGCTCTTCTAGATCTGCTTTCTAATATTTTTTTTGCCCAGGTGTTTCAGACATCTTCCAACATAACAGGAAAAGTCCCGGCCTGCTACGGCTGCAAGGCAGGAGAGAGGTCCTGTGAGTCCCTGCATGGGATAAGGCTGAGTACATGCAGGTCCATGGGTGAGTGTAAGGAGAGAGGAGCATGGCCCAATTCCTCTCCCAGCTTCACTGGCTGTAGCACTCTCACAAACTCAGCTACAGTGAGAAAAATCAGTGCAATCCCTAACCCAACGATAGAGCTTCAGCGGTGCAGCAATCTTGGAGTCGTGGTCATACTCCAATGCAGCCTCCAGGCAGGCACTGCGTTTCATGCGCAGGTGGGATGCTCTGTACACTGCATGCTGGCCATCCTCATGCTCATCCAGAGGTTTCAGCAGGAAGATGGTCTCATTCACCCGGAAAAAGCCACTGCCAAGAGAGAGGACAGTTGTAAGGCCAGGGTGCAGAAAGCCTGGCAGAAACAGGCAGATGCCATGCATTCCCCTTGCGGGAGACCCTTTCCTGTCTGTCTGTTTCCCACTGAATCCATGGAGGTCAGCACAGTGGCACCTGGGGTGAATTAGACTTCTTTTCACTTTTCCTCACTCCTGTTTCATCACAGGTCCTACCTGAGCCCACTACAGGTGCTGATGCTTGCTGCAGAGTTGGCATGCCCCTCAACGTGGCCTTGGTAAAAGCAGTGGTCCTGCAACCCGGAAAAGAGGTGTGTAAAATGATGGCCTTCTACAATGGAGTGACTGCAATAGCAGACAAAGGAAGAGCAACCGGTCATCTGCCTAGCTTTCTGTATGGCTTTTGGTACAATCCCCCACAACACTCCTGCCTCTAAGTTGGAAAGATAGAAGTTTAATGGAGGGATTACTTGGTGGATAAGGAATTGACTGAGTTTGGATTACATCCAAAGAGTTGCAGTCAGTGGTTGAACATCCAAATGGAGACAGGTAAACAAGTGGTATCCCTTGGGGATTCACACTGGGACTAAACCAATACTATTTAATATCTTCATCAGTGACATGAACAGTGAGATTGAGCACACTCAGAAAGTTTACAGATGACACAAAGCTGTGCAGTGTTGGAGGAAGGAATGCCATGCAGAGACACCTGGAGAGTCTTAAGAGGTGGGCTTGTGTGGACTTCAAGTTCAACCAGGCCATGTGCCATGTCATGCACCTGGGCTGAGGTGCCTGTAGCTCATCACCAGGGAGTGTAATAACAGGACAAGAGATGATGGCTTTAAACAAACGGCAAGTTTACATTAGGCATCAGGAAGGAATTCTTCATCCAGAAGGTGGTGAGACCCTGGCACAGGCTGCCCAAAGAAGCTGTGGTTGCCCAATCCCTGGAGGTGCTCAAGGCTAGGCTGGCAATCTGGTTTAGTGGCAGATGTTCCTGCCCATAGCAGGGATGTAGAGTGGGTCCCACCTCAGCCCACTAGCCACAGCAACTAATAAGAAGCACTATGCTGCCTTTCTTGCCCCAAAAACTCCTTTTCCAGAAATGACTCCAGCCCCGTACCTGGACATCTGGCTTCACCGTGACTTCAGTGCCGTCAGCCAGATAATGCGTCTCAGTGTAATGCTGTCCCAGCAGCTCCCTGCAGACCGAGACAGGGATGTCAGCAGCAGCTCCAGCTTTGGAGACAGGATGTAAAGTGCTGCTCCAGACCTCCCAGGTGGGGATTGAGCCAGCTCAGTGCCATTGCAGCTGCACTCACCTGTTCTTCTCCAGGTGCAGCAGGTAGTCCCTGCCCTCAGCATGGACACTGTAGAGGACACGTTCCAGGTAGGTGCTCTGCATGAGACAAAACAGCAGGACAAACCCACTGTCACAAGGAGCTAAGGTGCAGAAGAGAGGATCCTGTTGCCCTGATCTCAATCCTGACCATGAGTGACATGGGGTCCACAGGCAGTCCACTGGTGGGGAGCTACGCTTCTCCCCGGCTGCATACAAGCTCATTCAGCAAAGATACAGGAAATCAGGCTGAAGCAAATCTCCAGCACATCCTGAGCTGGCGGGCAGGTCACAGCCATGGAGTGGAGTCAGCAGGGCTGGCTTCCCGTGGCTGACTTACAGCTGCAGCTGGCTGCACCAGAAACTGGGGTTTCCAACTCATCAGCTCCTTTTTTGGGGCTGAGCTCAGCGCTTACTCACAGGCTGAACCACAAAGCTCTTCAACTGCCTTACCAGCAGACTTCCTTATCTCCAGCTGATCTGACTTACCACCTCATGGTTAGAAAGCAACATGATTTGGGCTCTTGTCTGCTACTGAGAGCAAAGCTCAGCTTCCTGTGTGTCAGTTCTCCCAGTGGCATCGCAGTGCCAGCAGAAGGGACTTCAGGACATCACCCTATGATTGTTGAGACCTTGGCATTCACTCAGCCCCATGGAGATGCCACACATCCCTGGGGCTGCTCCATGTGCCCTTCTAGGATGAGACAAGCATTCCTCCTGAGTGAGGTGTTCAGCTTAGCCTCGGGCCGACAGCATCTATCATCATTACCACCACCATCACCGCCACCACCCCCGGGGACTCTGCAGGAAGCAGAGGTCATGAAAGTTGTCCAAATTCTTCTCTCATAAGCAGCGTCCCTATGTGCAGTGGCCACAAAGTAGGGCTTTGCTGTTCTTGGCAGCTCTTGGGGCTGAGCAACTGGGAAGGGGCCAGTGGGGCAGCGCAGCTGCAACAGCCACGGGACAGGGCAGGGAGAAAGGTCTCCCATGCAGTACCTCCTTCACCATCCCCATCCTTCTCCAGGCCCCTTTCACATGGGGAAGCAGGGGAGCACAGCGAGGTGCAAAGCTGCCTGCCAGCACAGATGGTGTCTTTAAATAGCATCACTCATCTCATGGACATATTTGATTTTCTAGAGCAGGGAAAGCAGATGCTTTCGGGGAGTGGCTTTTGGAGCTGCTTTATCAATAAGGGTCTGAATCACGGAGAAACCTGCTGCAGAAAATGAATGTCCTGGATCTCTCATTGGGTGTTGAAGGCTTCTGTTCTACAACACAAATCCTCACTTCTACCTGAATTCCACTTCTTTCAAGGCAATGAGGAATGGCCATCTTGGGTCATGGCCATCGTCACCAAAATGACAAATCTCTAGAGTGAAATCCCATTCCCTCTCCCAGACTACGAGGTTTCTGAAAAAATAGCACTTGTTTTCTTTCATGTGGACTGCTGAGACTTTCTGATTCTTACTCCCCATTCCCAAGGGAATGAAGAAACAACTTTAGCAAACACAGCAAGAAAACGGCTTACCGGGACGGCCAGGCTCTGCACATTCCTGCTTAATGACAGACCAGAAGTCACAGGATCAGTGACCACAAGGGGTACCCACACCACAAAACGACCCAAAGAAAGCGTCCAGCATCATTCTCCCTAACAGTCTTCTCTGCTCTCCACTCCCATTTTGGCCAGAAACAATCCAGAAACGATGTTACAACTTCCATGCAATACAATGCAGCAAATCCCAAAACTTCATCCAGTACGGATATGGCAAACTGGAGCCGGTTATACATTCCGCTCTCCACTCATCGAATCCCACCGCCCTCTGCCCCTCCCCTCCTCCCAAGCACGCTGCAAGGCCGTGAGGGAAGCTGCACCGAGGTGGTACTGGGATGAAAATTTGAGATGCGGTGCTGCCGGGTTTGGGGTACAGCATTGCTCAGGTCGGGGCACAGGTCTGCTGGAGTCGGGACACCGCGCTGCTGGGCGCAGCCCCACTGGTGCTATGTTTGGGGCGCAGCCCTACTCACCGGTGACACGGAGAGATCCCTCTTTGCCCGGGGCGCCGGTACGCGCCGCGGCACCGTCGTCTCGTACCGCTCGACGTGGGCCAGCTCCTCCCGCAGCCCCGCGCCGACTCCTGGGGAATCCGACAGGCAGAGCTGCGGTGGGGGAGGCACGGCAGCCCCGTCTCCCCACTCCAGCCCTCGCAGCATCCCGACCACAACAGCGGCATCCACCCGCGACGGCACCCTCCGCAGGGGCGGCTCCCGGGGGCCCCCGAGCACTCACCGCGGCCCAGCAGCAGCCCCAGCAGCAGCCGGAGGACGGCGAGCGGCGGGGCCATGGCTCTGCTTCCTCCGCTACTCAGCTCCGCTTCGCGCCGCAGCCCCCGCCCGGTGTGTGACTCACCCACGGCCGCGGAACGGGGCGGAACGGGACGGGGCCGCCTCCGGTGGAGAGCGTGGGGCGGAGCGGGGACAGAGGGGTCTCGGGACGTCTGAGGGGGCTGTGGGCCGCGGGGGCCGTCTGGAAGGACTGAGGGGGGTCCTTGGTGCACCAAGGGGGGTCGTGGTGCCACCGAGGGTTGTCCTCGAAGTACCAGGGGGTGTCCCGGGTCACTGTGAGGCTCTGCAGGGCATTAAGGAGGTGACCAGAAGGTCCCGGGGGGGCCGGGAGAGAGCTGCTTGATTCTGGGGCGATGGGGTGGGATGCACAGGGCTCAGCCCAAGGACGTGCACGTCACCATTGGCAGATGGCAGAGAATGCATGCAGGTCCCGGTTCTCAGATTTCATCTGCTGCTCCTCTTGGGCCCTATGATGCGAAACCTCGGGCAGGGTCCCCTGAGGGTCCAGCTGCTGCTTCCTCCTTATCTGCAGAGATAACGCAGAGCTTTTGATGCTTTTGTTGTGTTCCAGAGCCAAGACCAGCTGGGAAAATGAGGATATTGTGAAGGCTCCGATCCGTGTAGGATCCCTTTCTTGGGAGCGCCTGTGCTGACCTGGGGCTATGCAGCAAGACTAGCAGGGGACACAGCCCTGCTGCGGGCACAGGAGTGCTGGGACTCAATGGAGAGTCATAGCTCAGCCCTGGGAGAGTGGAGTGGGGATCCCTGTGCTGTTCTGTCCAACCACACCCACACCTGAAGTGAGCAAATGCCCAGTTAGGAAGTGCAGTTCTGGGGCAGCTGAAGTTGTGTCAGTGTGCCTTGTGCTGGGGACACTGGAGGCAGGACACAGCACCTTTTGAGATTAGGATGTGTGTGTAAATGAGTAGGCACAAAAACCCCGCAGGGCGTTCAAGGAGCAATGGTCCTCAACAGGAACCCGGGGAGCTTCAAAGGGGCCGCTGGAGCAGAGCAGCCACTGGGCTGAGCAGAGATCAGACGGCCCCCCACCAGCAGCCCCCACCGGGCTTCCGCTAGGCCAGACCATGCTCTGGTCACCAATCAACAGCACGTGCCATGCACCAACAGGACAACTCTGATTTTTATTTTTTTTCTTTATTTTACAACACATAAAGATATCATTTTACAATGTAGTTTAAAAAAAAAAAAAAAAAAAAAGACTTCACAAAAGCTTCTAAGAAGACCAGATCCATCATGCTTATTCCAGAGGTTCCAGTGCTCTTCCATCTCCTTCATGGGGTTGGCACGGCAGCACGGGGGGGTGGTGGGGCTGCCCTTTGGCTCCGCTCTGCAGACATGTGTTCCAGGCGCTCCGTGTAGAACCCGTTGAAGTCCAACCTGTAGGACAAAGCACAGGAAGGAGTCAACCTGCTTGCCCCGCACCCCCGAGTGGGTTAACACGCTGCTGCAGCACACGGCACCACCAATAGCATCAGCCTATCTCCTTTGTAAACCAGGCAGTGCCTCAGGTGGCACAGAATCGCACAGAACCACCCAGCCTCACTCCGCTGCGGCCTTCCCCAGGCATATCTCCGCAACGCAAAGTCATGCAACTGAGAATATTTCTTCCAGTGCTTGAAAGGAGCTTACAAGCAGGCAGGCAGAGTGATAGGACAAGGGGAAATTGATTTAAACTGAAAGAGGGGGAGCTTTAGGTTAGGAACAAATTCTTCACTCAGAGGGAAGTGAGGCCCCAACGCAGGCTACCCGAAAAAGCTGAGATTGCCCCATCCCTGGTGGCTTTAAGGCCAGGCTGGATGGGGCCCTGTGCAGCCTGATCCAATGCTTGGCAACCCTTCCCACAGCAGGGGGAGTGGAACTATCTGATTTTTGAGGTCCCTTCCAACTTGAACCATTCTGTGATCCTATGAGAAATGTGCACCCTAGCAGCAGGAAGCAGCAGGGGCCAGCAGCCTGCACATCACACAGAAATTACTCTCCTCATTTATCAAATAAGTTGTTCCAATACTTACGGAATGGGCACAACATTTGAGTTTCATGTTGCTTAACAATCTTACAGAAATGGCAACAAATTGTTCCTTGATATTTTTCATGACTGGGGAAAACAGCCTCGACAGATGGAATTTATCAGCTGCTTTCTCCTGGCTGAGCAGCTTACATCCCTTTTGTCCTTTAAATGTTACGCAAAGGACACATGACACTAAGGCAGGATTATTTACTGAATTTTGATTCCAACTTATGGGCTTACACGGTCAGGACTCATTTACATCCTGTTCCTTTCCAACTCTGTTTTTAGGATTAAATTATCTTTGATAACTCCTAAGGATAGGTGCAGTGCTTCCCAAACCCCACTCTCACTCAGTATTCTCATTTTATGGCTGGAGCACACATTCACTCGTTTTTGCATCACTCTGTACGTCTCAGTGATCCTCCTCCAACTCAGCCTTCCTGTTGCTTCCAAATTTGTGAAAGAAGGATGAGTGCTAGCAGCACTTAATGAGTGAAGATTTTAGGGCATTTGGATTCAAAGTCATCCAACCTGACAGTCCTCTCTGCTCTGATGCTGCACCCTTTCCCAACTGGGCAGTGACTGTGGGCACTTTCTGCAGCCACCAGCTGTCAGCACTGCTGGTGAAGCCAAGATACCCGAGCACCCTCAGCATGCTGAAGATCTGTGCTTATAGTTCGTAAGAGAGGATCAGCATATCCCACAATCTATTCTCTCTCTCTCTCTCTCAAGTATGTTATTTTAGATGCAATCATTTTCATTCTAGTTCCTGGGTTCCTGTTGCTACAGTGTCCAAGACTGGATCTGATAATTCGTGCAGACTGAATGAGAGCTAAATGTCTTGTCTGGCCGTTCGCCATGGTGCTTCCGCTTCTTAAAATGCTATTGAGAAGCCCCTGGAAATGGAAAGACACATTCTGCTGTGTGTCCTGCTAACATACAGTATTTCAGATGAGGAAATGGGGACACCTGCTTTTGTAACTCAAAGTCCATCTGTGCCAAAAACCTCAGTGAAGATTTGCATGGTCCTACGCAGTCCTGACTGGAAGACATGACAGTGATGCATGCCCTGGCAGCATTAAGACACACTATTTCCTTTTCAGCCCTTCTACAGAAGTGGGATGTGGAAGTGCCTGGGGGCAGAGGCCTCAGACCCTGCTCTAAAAACAGCCTGATGCAGTTTTAGGTCACTGTCCTTAGTGCAAACAGACAACAGAAGCATTCTGTTTTCTTACATCCTGCTGAATCACCATCCTTCTCTATTCATCAGAAGCAGGAAGAACTTGTGAAGAACAAGTCTGTAGCATTTGGGGGAGCACTGCCTGCACAGCTTCTGCATGGGTCAACTCCCAGCCACAGCACCAGGGATGTGGCATCAAATGGGATGCAGCACCAGTCTCCATGGTGCAGCACCACAAGAGCGAGCTTCCACCATCCTATAAACAGTTACAGAAGGGTGGAGAGTCAATGACAAGAGGTGAACCTCTGCTAAGTTAGGAATAGTGCCAGTGGGAGAACACCTGACACCTGAACTACTGCCAGAAAAGGCATTGGTGTAAACTCTGGCACGACATGTGATTAAGTGTGATGGAAGGCTGCAGGACTTCTGTTTCTTGACAGAAAGGATGATCAGGGACTTGATACTGTTCTGCATTTCTAAGCAAGGTGAGAAGCAGCTCCAGCCTGGGACTGAGCTGGGTGATGCCACCAACAGAAGGATCTCCACATGTTCCTGCTGAGACTCGAGGACTGTGGGTCACAATGCTCTTCTATGAAAAGAGCAGGCAACCTGCCCATCAGCACTATGTTGGCCATGCCCAGTACTGCATGCAGTGACATCCAAAAGCCCCATCTCCTGCTGGAATACTTCATAAAGCAATGTGAACTAACACGTGCATTAGAACAGAAAAAATTCACATAATTCAAAAGACTATTTTTCAAAGTATGGCCTGAAACATAGAGTGACATTTCTTGCAATTTCAGTCTTTCTTCTGATGAGGCATACACACACAGCTATAAAACAGCAATCAGTGCTTCTGGGCTGAATCTGAGCTACTGAAAGAAAACCCCTGGCTCACCTGTAAATGATGTTAAGCATACTGTGCTCACAGTCATTGGTGCTGTAAACACTTAGCCGGTCCAACAAATCCAGCAGATGCGTTGAGAAATTAGTATCAAACTTGTTGATTGTTGCTTCGAAGCCAGATGTCAGATGGAGGTTGTCAGCATGCTCCGCTAAAAGCTACCAAGACAAAGGATTTGTGTTTGTCAAGGAGATGCAACTATCCCATCCCTTTTTCAAAACCTGGTCAAAAATACTGCCATAAAACTTAATGGTAACTCAGGCACTGCAATAACATTTTCAAAACAGCTGCAAGATCCTCAGTGGTTAAAAACCTTGCCTTGCCTTGCTCATCTGGGAAGACACCAAAGTAGACCCCAGTAGAATAATACTCAAATATATGCTGTTGGTTATTTTCTGCTAACAGCAGAGCATAACAAGTGGCTTAGTAAGCGTGCATCTGAACAGGGAAAAATATAGAAACACGGACAAGGCAAATATCTCATATACAAAAGGGAAGGGCTGTCAGACTCCAAGCTTACTGGCTCATCCACCTTCATGCACGCAGCTGGAAATACAGCTAAGAACTGAAGAACAATGGCAGCAACTGCTGTGGGAGACAAGGTCCTCAAAGCAGACTTGGAGCGCCATCAGTGCTCCACAGTGTCCTCAGAAATACCCCCACATTCTACAAAGATTCTGCTTTTGGTGGAAACCAGAAAGGTCCACCTGAGTCAGGACGGCCGCTCCAATCAAGCTGCAGCCCCAGGCAACATTTAGAGAACCCATCAATGCACCCAGCGCCCCACCTTGTTAGTCAGCTTCTTCTTTGCGGTCTCTTCAGCACGCTCTTCCTCTGTCGGTGGGCCCAGCATTGTGCCATGTTCTAGGCTGAGCCGGTCCATCTCGCTATCCAGCTTCATGCTCTGGGTGAACCTCTGGAAAGGGCAGAGGGTTGGGGACATGGTGAAAACCCATCTCCTCCACAACAGCAATGCATGAGGTCGATGCAACCCTCCTAGTCCTGCAGCTAGTTAATCCCCACTAAAGCCAACTCTGAGATTACATTTACAGAATTAATATGCCCAAAGGAAGGTGTCTGGTTTTCTTTTGTTTTTAAATAGGCTCCCTGATACACTGACTAGAGTTTGCCTAAGAAGATCAGTCTTCATGGCTGGTCCTCAGCTGGCCTTTGCAAGAACAAAAACCTAGCCAGCTCTACAGTTTTCATCTCAAATTTTGCTGCAAGAATAGATGAAGAGAGGTGATTAGGTCCACAGGAACCTGATTCCAACACTGGGAAAGAAGAGCACGTAGAATTTTGTGGACGGAACAGCCACAGAAATGATGTGGAGGAAAGTTTGAGCTCATAAAGCCTGTTGGTGGGTGGGAAAAGAAGCTCTTCCAACTACTCTGAGAGCAAGAGAGGAATCATGTTAAAAGAAGGGATCATCATGGCTGCCTAGCACACAGAGCAGCTGGCATAAAATGGGGGAGACTGTGCATACCTGCATGCAGTTGGTGAACATGACACAGACAGACATCAGTTTGGAGAAGATCTTCAGCAGCTCAGGGTTGGTCAGCATGCAGTCCTTCAGGCAGTTGTCCAAAAAGCTCGTGTGGTGGCTCAGAACATCATCAATATTAGAAGCCTGTTGGAGGATAGTACATTAATGAAAAACCAAACCAGAACACCAAAGCTCCAGACCAGCACTGCCAATGTATCTGCTCAACTCCCTTCAGGATCAAAGCCTAAATTTGATCCTGTACCGCACAGAACCCAGTGGAGCCATTTGCTATGTAACAAAGAGCAGGCAGCCTATGTCTCTGCTCTTGTTTTAGTTAACAGTGCCAAAGCAACCTAGGATGCCATCTTTTTTTGCTCTTTAATGTTTTCCTCCCATGGAGTCTTGTCCAAAGAGTCTGTATGCCAGAAACCAGCCACAGCCAGGCAATTCCAGCCAATGCTCTGGCATGTGTTCCGGGGAAACAACAAAGCTGCAGGCTGGGCCAGGCTGATGGCAAGGTAGATAACATGTATTCACAGCTTTGCTGTAACTTTCACTTGATCTGCCAGTAATCAAGCATCATCCTTCACTTGCCTAATGAATACCACCTGCCTAACGGTAACTCAAAAGTCCAGACCACTACTGCAGTCAGGTAAAAAGGGAAAGGAGAGATGTGTTTACCTAAGAGAGACAAATCCTTGGTCTTCCAGTAACAGATTTTTTCTCTGTTGTCTGGAACCTTCTAATCTGAATTGATTACATCACATTTCAGAAGGCATCTGAGGGCTTCTTCAACAGCCTAGAATCAGTTCTGGAATGTCAGCTTCTATTCTTCTGGGGTCTTCTCGGCTTAAAACAGGGAGGTAGGATGCTCACTGGAAATATGCTTCCTTCTGAGGTGATAAAGGCATCTCATATGCCCATCAGGAGATAAAAACTGCTACCTGGAGCTTGTGCTAGGGCAAAGAGTTAACTTCTGGAGAAGTCACTGACTTTATTTTGATCAATGAACCAGGAACACTGCTTTACACACTTAGAAAATCTCTCAGCCCAGAATGCTGTATGTCCATGAAAGGAGAGGTCAGGCGTATTTTGCCCAGATAACCCCTTGTCAGGCATAAAAACCAGCAGGAAATGAGCTTAGACTCTCTCAGACATCACAGGAGTGGAAAAGTTCTCCAGCCTAGTGGAAAAAGACCAGAAGAATAACCATCTGAAGAGGAAAAACCCTTTTTATAACAAATAGTCCTAACATGAAAAATAAAGTGAAAGGCCTCTTCCTGCCTCAAAGGGCTAATCTTTGGCAGTTCCAAAGACAAGAAAGCACAGACACAGCTTTTAAGAGAGCTGTAAGTCAGCCAAGGAATCAGAGGAAGATGTCTGGACCTGCTTGTGATCTTTGCACCTCACATCCTTCTTCCTTATCCACACTTTTTTATTCTTGGTGATGCTCAGCAGAATGCTACCCTTTCATAACAGGATGAAGAGAGCATGGAAGTTGGGCATAGACAGGAGGGTTCGGTAGAGGAAAGGGATACATGACTAACAAAGCAGAAAGGTGATGCAGAACAGCAGTAGTGTGATAAGAACAGTTCCTCCAGTAGAACATTTAACAGTAACTAGAACAAGGCATCTTCTCCTAACATAAGATTTCTGTTCTAACTTCTCTCAAGCACACACTCACCAATTTCAAGTTCTTCTCGAGAATGTGCCATGTTGGTTCCATCACTTCAAACATCATGTAATACTGGATATTCTGCACAAAATTCAGCATTCGCTGCCGCAGTGTGAAAGCACCAGCAAACCTAGGGGAGAAATCACACCCACACAACTCTGAGCTAGCAAATGCCACACAGAACCAAGCTTGCACAGCTAAGCAAAGCAGAGCTAACTATTTCTGTCCTAGCAAATTCCCTGCTGCAGTCTGAGAGTGATTACAAAGTTATTGCAGAACATCTCTGATTAACTTCCATGTATGGAAACAACTTTCCCCTCAACTGTGAGATTCAGAGTTTTGAACCTGCTGTGCACTAGACAGTAAATTTGTAATCTGATCACGTCCAACCATAAATGGACAGTGTTAAAGCCATTTTATCACTTTAACTAGTGAGACATGTTTGCTAGCAGTATAAAATATAACGTGCAAAATGCTTCACGTTTCTTTTTAGCACATAAACACTCTCTTGTTAAATGAATACTTGAAAATATCCTATCCATCAGTAATGATCAGGGATCCCTGGATTTAAATAAATCACCCCTATCTAGGGTATTCAATGCCATTTCACTTCAAAATTAGAATGGCAGAATTATACAGAGCTCCTTTCAAGGTTTCAGGTTGTGACATCAAAATAAGAACAGCCTTCAACAAACTAGGACAAGCCATCAGAGCAATGGGGACACCCTCCCATCATGTTTCAGGTACGGGTACCCTGTCCACTGGTAACAGTCATGCTGTGAGCAGGGGCTTGCACTACAGATCCTCCCAAGTCTCCTCCACTAATCCTTCTATGGCGTCAAGAGAGCAAGAGCTCACGTTGGCTGTGGTCAGTGCCAAGGTAGCTGAGGGTACCTTGTGAGAACTGAGTGCCATTGACAAGATAGAAGGTGTTTCCTTGCAGTGCCACAGGCCTGCCTTGTGCTCCAATGAGACCATCTGAGACGGAGGGTGGCGGGCATGGAACAGGCTCTTCAGGGCAGAGGTCACAGCCCCAAGCTGCCAGTGCTCAAGGAGCATTCTCAGACATAGGGACTGCATTTT
This sequence comes from Chrysolophus pictus, assembly GCA_037305975.1. NCBI lineage: Eukaryota > Metazoa > Chordata > Aves > Galliformes > Phasianidae > Chrysolophus > Chrysolophus pictus. The sequence goes on along the minus strand of CM074581.1, from coordinate 35,287,485 downwards.
GAGTAGTCTTGTGTGGAGCCAAGAATTGGACTGAAAGATCTTTGTGAGTCCCTTCCAACTCAGGACACTGTGTGTTCCTACAATTCCTTTTCCAAACTTTGTGCCATCAAAGAGGAACAAGTCAAGCAGCCCGAAGATTACTGAGCAGACACTTCCTACTTCATCCTAAAATGTTATGTTTGACCTCCCTCTGCCAGTCAGAACTTTGCAACGATCTGTTCCATGTCAAAATAATCCAATTCATGTCACAATGCATCTAACTAGGAAGAAGGAAAACCAAAGTCTTAGCAGAAAAGGAAGCCATACCATTTAGCTGAATGTAGGGAGAACTGCTTGGCTGTCTTATTGCTGATCCAAACGTTGCACAACTGCCTTTCCACATGTTTGCAATAGAACATGTGTCTGAAAAGCATCTGGTATCTTGTCAGTGCTTTCCTGGAAAGAAAGAAGAAAACCATTCAGATTAAGCTCTCTTCTGATTGACAGACTAAGCCGTGAAGGCTGAGGCTACTTTGAGGCAAAGGGATTTAACACAATATGCTCCTTACGCCTTCAACACACAGCTCTTCACTGAAACAATTCTAACAGATGAAAAAAAGCATTTGTAATCATCTCAAAGAATTATTCCTGAAGTGTCCCTCCTTCACATTTCCTGACACCAGGTACTTCGTGAGCCTCCTTCTCTGACACCCTTGATCAACCTGCAGAAAGATCACTCACATACAAGCTGGGACAGAGGTCTGAAAGCTTGCAGTTGTGTCACTGCTGCAGCAAGGCTGTAACGACTGCCAAAATAATTCACCAGGATTCTCCAAAAAGATTAAGAAAAACTGCAACCAAGCTATAGGCAGCATCACCCTGCCTGCAACATGCTGTCAGAAGCAGATGGGATGCTTATTTATAGCCTTGGGGACTGGGTGCAGGTCTGTGCTCAGACACTTCAGTGTAGGCGTCCACAAAGCTCCAGCCAATACAGTTCGTGAAACTGTACTACTTAGTATTTTCACTTCCATAGTTACCATCAAAGTTAATATACCCAATTTAAAAGAAAGAGACATAATTTCAGAGACATTGTGTCATTACGGAAGTTCCATTGTGTCAACTGATAACTTCACAGAGGTGAGGGGATACTGCTGGCATGTAGCACCTACCACTGCCTGCCCCATTTTCCTGGCTCACAGTCTGCCACTGCCCAATTCCTGTGGAGAAGCAAGTCACCACAGAAAAACAAAGCACTCTGTTTATCCTAACTCAATTTAATGTGAAATGGCCTGCTGCAATAATTCTAGCAACAGCCAGTAGTATCCTTCTAGTTTGCAACCAGGGCTACCAGAAAGCTTTTTTGCACTTCCACATCTGAGAAATGTTTGATTGCAAACACGGAAATTCTTAAATGAGAGTTCACTTTCAAATAAAAAAATCTTCTCAGAAAGATCCTTCAAAAAGCCATGGACAAATGAAAGCTGGGGGACTGGTCACAAAAGAAAACAGAGACCAGGCTCATAAAGTATCCCTTGATCTACATCTTTCCATCATTTAAAATCAATTTTCCATGTGTGTCTTAGGCATGGCCTGGTAGGACTGTACTGAAGAGACAAGCCCTAGTTTACCAGAGGAACAAGCGGAGCAAGCATTCTCCACTTATCAACAACTTTTAGTGTCACTTTAAAGACAGACTTTGCAGCATTTTGCTGTTTGGAAATGTGTTGTAAAATTGTACAAAGGCTTCTGCCTTTTTTTTTTTTTTTTTTTAGTGGATGGATACCTTACCTGTTTATAATCAGGGACAGAGGCCACTTAACAATGTAGTCAAAGGAAAATGCTTCCAGACCACTGAGAGTGAGCTCCGTGGGATCTGCACCAATAATGGCTTTTTCCTGCTTTGTTTCTATGGCCAATACTCTCAAGAGCTGCGTAATGAGGTCATGGGGCATCAAGTCAATCTATAAAGAAAAGCAGGAAAACAATGAAGCCACGGGGCACTCACAACTACCAGGTAACAACAGTTAAGTAGCAAATTATCAGAGTAGTGACTCAAGTCATTGGATCAGCCTAGGGAGCGATGAGGAATGGCACCATCTGGACAGTGCTGCAGCAGACAGCAAAGCAGTGTTGCTGTGCTGTTTATAAAGTCATCTCAATCTCCCCAAGCACAGCTTGTATGCTGGTTCACATTTGTAAAGGCTTTCAACTGAGCTGCAACAATCAGTAGTGAGAACTTATAATCAAGGATTTTTTTTGCACTCCCAAATGGGCACCCTAGCTTGAGAACATGGGTGAGATACATTACTGCTTTCACCTCATCCTGATGCCACTCAAAAGCACTTTCTCTGTGCTCAGACATCAACAAGAGAATGCAGCCCCTCGCTGCATGATCAGAACTTCCCACTGCTAATGTAATGAAATAAACATACTTCACCCAGAGAAGGCCTACAGAAATATAGCCATCAATTCTTCTTTCTTTCACTGCATTTTCAGCAGTTTCTCATAGGCACAGAGATTTCCTCAATACATGGTAAGCCTTTCGCTTACACACTTTTTTACCTTTAAATCATCCTTGAAAGGATCTGTGTTGGCTGTGCTCATTCGCAAGGCCAACTCAAGCAATGCTTCTAGCCTAGTAGTTATGATGTCATCTACAGGCTTCTTAAGTTCCTCTTCTGTGAGATCCATGAAGTGAACAAAAAAGTCCCCTTGATCCATCAGAAAATAATGTTTTATAGATCTGCTCAAGAAAATGAAGATCATTGATTATGTTTCCAAAAAAACGTGTTTTTTAACTTGCTTTTTTAACAGACAAAAATAACCTATTTGGATTTTTTTTTTTTTTTTTTTTAATGTGTGCTGTCCTACTTCCAGTCAGCTCAATCAGAACGCTGTTGTGCAGCTGTTCTTTTGCTCCTGTAAAAATGTACCCTGAGAATAAAGGTATGCACTGCACTGCAAGGCAATGGATTACACTGCTATCCCGGACAACAACCCAACATCCAGAGTCCAAATCCATCCAAGAGGCAGCTGCCATCTCAGAGCAAAATCATGGACTCTCTTGTCCAGGTGTCTGTACTGACTTCTGAAGACTTCCTTGTGTGCTTGTGTTGACTTCTGCTATAGTATGATGCACCAACTACAATTTTCACCAGGCCTCGGGGAGAATCAACTGCAATGGGATTGGAAATAGCTCTCAAGAAAACTGGAAGATGAAGTCTGCTTCTTGCCAGAGAACATACATAATCACTGCCACTTTTTGGAGCAAAAATGGTACTAGCACAGCCTTAAGCCACTGTGGTTGCAGGCAATTTCAAGACAGAGTCAGATAAAGTCAGATTAAGCTCAGTGGCCAGTTTTGGCAAGACATAGTTTTGGTGGTAGCCTTTCAGTAGGAAGTTGGACAAGAGAACCCTAAAGGTCCCTCGCATCCAATATTTCCACAATTTTACATTGCTTTTTTATTTTATTTCAGGAGAAAACAAATCTTTCTCTTTTTTTCTTTTTTTTTTCAGGTCAACATTTCTAACATAAACAGAGAGAATATCCCAGGAAAAGAGAGTTAACTTTAAAACCTGACATTTGCAATCAGAACCAACCTATTTAACATGTATTTAAGAAAATAAATCAAACCTTAGGTGAGCCACAAGCTCTTTCTCCTCCATTAGGAAATCCAGAAGAACTTTGCTAGCATAGTTATATGCTTTTTCTATTTGTTCCACATATGCTCGCTCTTTTAAAGTATAGATGACCTCTTTAGCCACAGGGCAGGTAACATCACGTCCACATTCTCGCACAACATTCAAGTATTTCCCTGAAAAGAAAACAGATGATCCACATTTGCACCAACTGTATGTGTTGCCATGAGAAAAGCCTCCAGATCACTGTTACCAAATGGAATAGAAGGTATATTGTGAAATTTTATATTGAGTTCAACCTAAAACTGGAAAGGATTTAGATGCCTTTCAAAAGATGATACAGAAATTAAACTAGGCTACTAATATTATGTTTAAGAAGTGATTTAGAAATGTTTTCTGTCCCCAGTGGTGGTAAAATTCCTTTACAGATAGCCAAGAAAATCTGGTGTTGCACTCCAGAAACAGTTTTTGAGGAGTTTGTAGTTGCAGCAGGAAGCAATGATAACCATCAGGCAGCACACAGCCTTTAAGTGCCCAAATAAAGACACAGTATTCAAACCACACACATCTAGCTCCATCTATCTAGCTGCTGTAAAACTGTATCCACGTACCAGAGCAGAAAGACAGAAAGCTCCTTTAACTGCTGGACTCCTTCCGACATTTTCATGTATATGATTTAGAGTTGCTTTTAATTTTTCTGTTTCTCTGAGAAGTTGTAGCTGGGCAATCCTTTAATTTCTCTTTACAAAAACAATGGCAACGATCATCTCAGACTCCTCTTAAAAAATAAATGTATGTTTACCTACCTGTGCTTAGTATTTTGTCAGCCATTTTCTGCAAGAAAGAGGGAATCTGCTGCTGAACAACAGTGTATCTTTGATCCCAATACTTGTCATTATAGTCCTCCTGAATCTTCTCCTTCTGCAACTCGTGTTCCTCCACCATGAACTCACTGGACAGTTAAAGCAGATGTTTAGAAGCAGGAGGTGGTACAATGGGGATTACTTTTTTGACCTGTTAATATGGTCAGTGGGAATATGATATATCAGAAGTAAGGTCTCATGAAGATATATTTCAATCAAGAACTGAAATTAGTTTGCACTAAGGCAGCATTTTGTGTTGTGTTTGTGCTAATCCACAATCAATTACAACAGAAACATAATTATATAAGGCTCAGGAATCCAGTCAAATGTTATTTGCATGTCAGAGTACAGGTGAGGAAGCTGGCCTTTGCTTTCTCAGCACTAGAAAGGTGTTCTTTTAAGCTATTTTAACTTCATTTTCTTCCCTCTTTGCATTCTGAAAATGTGGACAACAGGAATGTTGCATAAACACAGAAAATGCTTTAAATGATTCTGCCAATGCCAAGAAACTTTAGAGAGCGTTGTTAGCTTGAATCAGATCATCTTGCTAGTGGATTACATTAACATAGATTCAGTGAGCTACAAGAATAGGATTCTATAAGAACAGAGCTCACCCCTGTCCTGAAGAGGATGCAGACGTGAGAAGGGAACACAAAGATGGACACAAGAGGGAAGGTATTTCTTAACTTCTTCATTTTGTTTTCATTCTTTAACTGTCCTTTACCTGTATGGATCATTAATGATGCCTCGATATATCCACTTTTCCAGAATTTCAAAATAGGGCACGCTGGCTGCCTTTGTTAGATACAGACACAGCTCCTGGGCCTGGCTGTCTCCTGTGTAGTTGAAAGTCTTATCGTGGAGTAAGCTCAGGGTTGATCCTCCCATACACTCACCCTTATCCACAGAAGTAGCTGAAATTAAAAAATACAGATGTAAGACACACACGGTTCTTCATTTAGATACACAGATCAAAAAGATCAAGGAGACAGCAAAGTGCAAAATTTTGCACTTGGGCTAAAGGAATCCCAGGCATATTTACAGACTGGAAGGAGCAGTCCTTGAGAGCAGCCCTGCAGAAAAGGACCTGGCGGTTCTGATGGATGAAAAACTTAACATGAGACAGCAGTGTGCTCTTGAAGTCCGGAAAGCAAACAGTAATCTGGGCTCCATCAGAAGAGGAGTGGTCAGCAGGGACAGGGAGGTGATTGTTGCTCTCTACTCTGCCCTCAAGAGGCCCCATACAGAGTACTGAGGTCGGGTGTGGGGCCTCCAATACAGGAAATATTTGGAGCTGCTGGAGAGGGTCCAGAGGAGGGCCACAAAGATGATCAGGGGGCTGGAGCACCTCCCCTACGAAGACAGGCTGATGGAGCTGGGCTTGTTCAGCCTGGAAAAAAGAAGGCTGCAGCCTTTCAGTATCTAAAGGGAGCCTATAAACAGGAGGGGAGTCAACTCTTTGAAAGGGTAGGTAACACCAGGACAAGGGGAAATGGTTTGAAGTTGGGACAGAGAAGATTTAGGTTGGATATCAGGGGGAAGTTCTTTCCTATGAGAGTGGTGAGGTGCTGGAACAGCTGCCCAGGGAGGTTGTGGATGCCCTATCCATCCCTGGAGGTGTTCAAGGCCAGGTTGGATGGGGCCCTGGGCAGCCTGATCTGGTATTAAATGTGGAGGTTGGTGGCCCTGCATGTGGCAGGGAGGTTGGAGATTCATGATCCCTGAGGTCCCTTCCAACCTGGGCCATTCTGTGACTCTGTGAGATCTGAACTCAGGTAGACATAAGGTATCACATGGCTTCTACGCCATACATGGAGATTTTTCTTTCAAGGTGCTAATGAAAAAATCCCACATCTCAATGACTTGCTTATGAAATCTTTGATCTCAAAATCACATCTATTCTCCACTGTAACCCTGAACTAATCACGTATACAGCTTGAAACACCTGGACTTAGGTAGGTTCATAGTAAAATTCACACTTTGTATGGCAAAAGGGATATAAGGGACAGAGGAAGAGGAATACAGTAGTGGCATGAGTTTGAGACTGAAGTAAATCTTAAAGCAGATGGCTAACTGTAGTGTTCCAAAAATGTGAATATTTCAGGAGAAATAAATACCAAGATGGATCATCCATTTTCAGATTCTATATAGAACAGATTTTTGTGTCCAGATAAATTTTCTGGGCTGCATAGAGAAGAAAGGCAAAAGTATCCTCATGCCAAAGAGTTTAATGTAAGCAAAACTACTGAGGAACCAATACAAGGAAGTGAGAAAATGAAGCCATTAAAATGGTATTAATGAAAGGGCTGCAAACCACTTCACTTCTGTATGAGCAGTTATCTGACAGGAGGCACTCCTGTGGGATGTGCACGCCACATATGTTCTCAAATGGGTTATACTGTGCCTCTTCACACAGCACAATACTTTTATTCTGAGGTATAATAACAACAGGCATGAATCAGAAGACCTACTGCTCTCAAAAATGGCAGAGGTCTGGCAAGTACAATTCTTCTCTTAGCCCCTCTTATTTAATATAACACATGCCCTGTCTGTATTGTTGATTTGTCTAGCTTTTAGAAGCCACTGTCATGCACCTGTCTAAACATAATGACTGTATTTTTTAAATTTACCAAGTGAAGAAAGAATCTCTAGGGTCCTCATTGTGGGCTGGATATAAAACCAGAGCTTCTGCAGGGAGAGAAGTCCCTGTCTCTGAAGATGTTCCAGCTGGGTAATTAGTATCATGTATTCCTTGATCAGAGTCCGCATAGCAGCAGCCAGCGCATGATTTACCTGTCCATACTCAAAGGAAGACTTCTCCTCTATAAATCTGTAAAATGCAAAATGGAATCTCTTTTAGACAAGGTAATTCCCAACATTTTCAGGAATTTTGATTTTAGACACTATAGAAGCACAAGAGTAGACATTGCATTGGAAAATGTACTGGTTTTCAGCTAAGTTTTAGGTTCAACATTTGCTTTCTGGCCCCTGCCTACTTCTCAACACCACACTTCTTAGTACAGAAAGCTGTGGGAAAAGATTTCCTTCTAAATTGCAGGGGATCTAGAATTACTTGCAAATCCACTATAAAAAAAAAGTGAGTGCCAGTATTTTCAAGGCAATTGCCTTTGCACAACCTTATGATTAGGACTAGAGGACAGGAGAAGGTCTCAAAAGGACAAAATATCATGGAAAGCACACATGGAAAGCACTGCTACTAGCTTCTGACTAGTGAATCACCTGATCAGTCTTAGCTGGTTCCATGTATCTTATTTAGTGGACAGAGGCTTCTGAATGCAAGTCATATCACCTGGAATCAGTCAGCAAAAAAGACTGGACAAATCACTTTCTCAAAGTGCTTCTTCCTCTTTGCTTATCTTCTGGGGACATCAAATCAAATGCAGCATCCATATTACAAACTTCTGCTGTTAGTGAGGTGTACCTTACACTAAGACCTTTCAACAATTACTTAGATAGCCACCAGAAACTAGGAAGCTGTAGACTCTCCTGGTCAGCAGCAGACACAAGCGTTGTCTCAGTCCTGGATGCCCAGAGGAGAGCAAAAAGCAGAACGGAGGGACAAAATCATAGCAAAGTGGGAAAAGACAAGCCACAATAAGCAGGCACATTTTAACTTTGCCTGTGCTAAGTCAAATGTTGGACAGAGCAAAGGCAAGGTGAAGGAAAATGCGAAGTGGCACCACATAGGAGAATGCCAGCAAAATCATATGTAGCCAAAGTTATTTCAAATAAATTGTCTCTTTTTATTTCATACCCCTACAGGTTTAAATTTAGCTTGGAAGTCGTCATATGCAAAATGACAGATTCCATATTCTGCAGCTCAACGCTTGAAGGAAAATATCGTCCACTGGGAGGAAATGACAGCTCTGTACCTGGTGACAGCAGAGTAACTTGCTGCTACGGGAAGAATCCTGGTCACCAGCTCTTTGATGGACAAGTCCAAGTTTGGATCGACTAAAAATGCTCGGTTCTGCCTGCCAACGAGAGGCTGTGCTGTGATGTATCTTCCATCCACACCAATCAAAACATACAGCAAGTCCTCCACAATCATGGATTCTTGGGATGCTAATGGCAGAGTACCTGTTTTCAAAGAGACAGCAGAAAAGAACATAACTAGAACATGCTGCAGTATGCCTAGATCTTCCATTCATGATCTAGCACCTGAAGCCTAAAAGGATGACATACTATACCATTCAGAGAGAACAAAGGAAGATCATACAAAGCTGAGCCAAGATACAGAGAAATAAAACTCAGTTGCAGTCAACTCCAAAATCTTAAACCTGTCCTGCTGTCCAGGAAAATAGAAGCTTTTGCTCACCATTTAAACCCAAAGCAAATCAAGTGGACAGAGATATGCATCCATCAACCGTGGCCAAAAAAACATCACTTGCACTGTTCACTCTTCCAACCAAATGGGCTCAGTTACACTGGACCTGAGTTCCAGCATTGCCAACAATTCACCTACCTCCCCTCCACTGAAATACTCAAATACAAAGAATAAAACTCAAATACACGCAACAAAACGCTACTCCAGCCAAAGCTACAGGTGAACTGCAAGCTATAGGGTCTCTGAATGATGCAATGAACTGGAAATCAGATACAAAGAAGTGCAAGGGACTCAAACTGAAATATAATGAAGTGCATCAAAAGGTTGGGGACCAGGATGGCTGCAGTGTTCATTACAGCTAGTCTTATCTCACAAAACCAGCTAACAACCTCTCTCCATTGTAGGACTATATGTGCTGGTGCAGCATTAAACAGTGTTGAGAGGTGTCTGATCTTACCAGTGATTTCTGGGCACTACAGAATTTGTTAATCCCTAAGGGAAAAAAAGAAAAAAAAAAAAAAGAAAAAAAAAAAGCATTTATCTGAAATGCGACTGAGAATCTCTGTCATGTGATTCAAAAAGCCTAGGAAAAAAACATGGACTGTACATGTAAGCATCAGACATGCTTAAAATTCCCATACAGCTACACAAACCCTTTCACAACAGGGAAACACTCAAGAATGAAACTACTTGTGATCTCTACTTTTATGTGCCCCTTAGACAAGGCACAAATCAATGCCAGGAAGAGGCTACAGGATTCCTGCAGGTGCATCTACCTTCTTGGGAAATAGAAACATGAACCTCTAGCACAACTGTTGCCCTTCTTTAATCTAATTTACAAATCACAAACTATACACAGCTCTGTCTAAAGCTATAATACAAAAAAGTGAGATCAGTCCCCTACTGCTCTGACTAGGAGCAAATCAGGGAGGCTGTCACAGCCTTAGTGGAGAGGAGAATGAGATACATGGATTGATGAATGCTCCCCAAAAGGTGTAACTGCAGATTTTTCAGCTGAGAATGCAGATAGGATGCTCCTGCAGTATATTTTGTGAAAGAAGGACTGGGAAACTCAAAGCAGATTAGATCTTATGGATTAACGGTGGAGTTGGAATTTAGCACAGGAGAAACACTTTGAAGAAAATACGTCTGGCTGAATGTTGTTGGTTTGTTTTTTTGAACCCTGTTCTTTCCACAGATTTCAAGGAGGCAAGTTTTGCTTTCATCTTAATTATGACAGAATCTGAACAGCACTTCTGAGCAAGTACAAAACATATCATGTTAACACTATGCATCACATACCTATAGGTACCGTTACATCAGTACTTAGAGCAGTGCCAATTAAGAAATCGCCAATAAGCGCAGGCCTCTCATACACCCAGGATGGAAACACTGGAACAGGCTGACCTGAATTCTTCTTGTTTTGTTTATCTCGGAGCATTTTTCGTGTAAGCTCAAGAGGCTGATGAAAAAAAAAAAAAAGAAAAAAAAGAAAAAAAGAAAAAAGAATGAAGAAAGAGAGATGTTTGGAAGGGCAAGAACTTTTCAGTTTTAAGCAGAAATTTACTATAAGCCAATAATTTGAAAACAGGAAGTGGAATAATTGATATTTCAGTAGAACAGTGTAGGTTTTAGTCTCTCAGTTTCATCCAGGCTACTGGTCTCAGACTTATTATATAGTTGGCCATCTTTTTATTGGAGGACACATCAAACAATGCCCTGTCATACCCCTCCCACAAGCCTTGGTGCTGTGGCATACACATAGGAGCAAAACCAGGATGCATACAAGCACCAGTCGCCTGACTAGTTTGTAAACTGCACCATGTAAAAGCCATCAAATTACTTCCAGAAGGAAAAAGCAGCAACATCTTATCCAAGGAGCACTTGTAAACAAACAGGCCAATGACCACTTCTGAAATCAGTTTCTGCACACTGCCCAAGAAGGAGGTGCACATGAAATGCCATCCAGATAATACATTGGTGGAAAATGACAGTGATTTTGCTCTGATTATGAAGGAAGTGAGCTTTTACAAGACCATAACAGTCTCCATTCCTGGCACTGGATCTTTGTCAGTAAAATAAATATGATGAAAGACTAATATCCAGCTCGAGAGGTCTGTGTGATGTAAATAAACTGCCACAAGTGCAAAAACATGGGGGACATACTTATGAAAGCCATTTCTTAAGCTCCTTATGTATATGAAATGGGATCTGCACGGGGTCATTTTATTTTCTTCTCATTGAAGGTCTCAGAGGTGAGAGGAATGTGGGAAGGAAACAAGTGCACATAAGCTTTGCATCTTTGTTCTCGCTGGCTTGCGCTGCCATTTCAGTTCCTTTGACTGCAGGCAAAACTGTGCCTCAAAGGAAAAGTATGCATGGAAATCAACTTGTATTTGAACATTCCAAAGAACACCACTTCCTCTTCTCTCCTCTTTGAGCAAGTCATACATAAATCCTATTTAAAAGATCTCTTCTCCTACTGGACATTAATCTCCCCTTCAGGATCTAAATCAACTGCTTGACTCCGATCTTCCATGAAGGATTTGAATGAGACAAGCAAAAAACCTGATATGCACAGTATATCAGTGTAGCCCCATCATTGCCTAACAATGATTTTGCAGCACTTATTTCAAGAACACTAATTCCAATAGTGTAGTAGACAAAATGGTTGTCTACTTGGGGAACAATTTTACAGGGCACTGCACTCACACATCCTAGAGAACAGAGCTTTCAGCAAGGACAGAATGAGCCATAAAGGTTGCTGAGTAAGCACTGCTGCAGGCAGAAAAGGAAACATCTGCGTGGGTTAAGGAGGTGGTTTGAAACAGGAAAATGAAATCACATCACTACGCCGCAGTGAGAACTGCTGTGGCCTAAACTCAACTCCCCTTACCTGACTTCAATGGAAAAGACCACTTTTATGAAGAACAGCACAATGATTTAATATAATTTGACAAGCACCATTTTGAGAGCAAATTTAGATTATGGATAGGAATATCTGTAATTCCCCTACATAGCAAAAGTTAAGATCACAGCTACATATGAACAGCAGGGAAAAATCTTACATGTAAGGTGAAGGAAGAAGCAGTACCTGCTGTGCACTGGAGTTGGCTGTGACAGTGCCAAGCTGCTTGCGCAACTCCTCAAGTTCCTGCAGAGATATCTTGGACGTAGATGAGGGAATGGAGAAATTTGTGCTGCCACCAGCTGCCATGTTTGCTGTAAGTTCCGCTCTTTCTTTAGCATTTTGTTGCAAATACTGGAGTGTCTGTATATACACAAAACAAAAGAGATTTTGTGAACACTAGTCAGCACACACTGCAGCAAAACACGTCTGCCCATAAGACAGGTGTGCTGCTCAGACCACAGGTATTTCTGTCCCAGTCTCACATCTTACAGTGGTCTAAATCAAAAGTGGTGTAATTCTCACCAGTGCTTAAAAAATTAACTAAATGCTACATCTGGATGCCTTCTGTTGACTTCAATGCATTCCAATGAATATTATCATCTGATAGTGTGCATATTTAAAATCACTGCATTGATGCTACTGCCAAATAGTTATAACATGCTCAGTTCTAACACAGAAACAAACCTCTTTGTCTTCTGTGAGCTTTGACAGTAGGTACACCAAAGAATCTAGATGTCTTGTATTTTTAGACTTCAGCTCGTCATATTTCTTTAAAAAATCTTCAGGAGTTCTAGAAAACTCTGCTATTTTTACCTGTAAAAGACCACATGAATATTTAATGTTTAAGGTACATTATTATTCCAACACTCCAGAGCAGAGCATTGTACAAGGAGTGAGACAAGATGGAGACCGCTGCTGCCAGCAGAGCACTTCAGGGTTCTGGACTGAACAATGCAGCATTGGCCTCACACTGGTAATTAAGATGGACTGATTTGGAAGGCAGCAATGAAAAGCAGTATTATGGCCACAGAAATACATCTAGTCATGAGGGTATCAGGCTTTAAATCCCAGCTATCTTGGATGATATTCAAAGAAAAAAAAAAAAGCCAGATGTTGTTCAAAGAATTATAAAGGTTGGAAAAAGACATCTAAGATCATCTTATCCAGTCATTAACTCATTGCCACCATTAATGTCCACTAAACCATGTCCCTCAGTGCCACATTCCCACGTTTCTTGAACACCCTCAGGGATGGTGATTCTACCACCTCCCTGGGCAGCCAGTTCCAATAACCTCATTCAGAGAAGAAGTTTCTCTTTATATCCAACCTGAACTTCCCCGCCACAACTTAAAGCCATTACCTCATCCTTTTGCTATTATCTGGAAGCAGAAGCCAACTTCCCAGAACTTCCTTCCAAGGAGCTGTAGAGCAATAAGGTCTCCCCTGAGCCTCCTCTTGAGGCTATACAATTCCATTTTCCTCAGCTGCTCCCATAAGACTTATCCTCCAGACCCCTCACAGCTCTATTGCCCTTCTCTGGATACACTCCAGGGCCTCAATGTCTTTCTTGTAGTTAGGGGTCCAAAACTGAACACAGCATTGAGGTGCAGCCTCACCAGTGTCAATTACAGAGGGACAATGACCTCCCCAATCCAGCTGACTAGACTGTTTCTGATACCACTGTTCCAGGATGCCACTGGCCTTCTTAGTCACCTAGGCACACTGCTGGCTCAGTGTTCACCTGACTGTCAACTAACATCCCCAGATTATTTACTTCCACCCAGCTTACCAGCCACTCTGCCCAGGACCCAGCACCTGGCCTAAAGCTCATACAGTAGACCTCAACCCAGTGATCCAACCTGCCCAGATCCCTCTGTACATCTTACTACCCTCAAGCAGACTGACACTTCCTCCCAACTTGGTGTTATCTGCAAACTTACTGAGAGTGAATATAATGACATTTAATCACGCAGCTACTATTTTTCATCTGTTTTACTTCTCCAGCGGACAACTCCTCTAATTAAAAATTGAACCAATCACGCCAGGCACAAAATAAGCTCCTTTTAACACTTCCCCCAGAATGAACACACGTCACAGGTACAGCGCTTGTACCAGCTCTGGCAAAGGAAGCTCAACACCTGCCGGCAAGGCTCCAAGCAGAGCTAACTGCAATGCCACCCTTCTGGCCCACCTTAGCGCTGTGTGCAGACACAGAGGTGGTGACGTAGGGCGTGCGGTTCTTCTGCAGCAGGTCGATGTACACCTCAGCCCCCTCACCACCATGCACACGCAGCAGGCTGAGCAGCTCGTTGACATCGTGGTGGATGCGGAACTCATTCATGCTGTGAGTGAGAAAACCGACACAACGCTGCGCAGGACACAGGAAGAAAGGCAGAGAGTCAAGTTAGTGTTTTGGTTTAAGAACGAGAATAACGCTTCCCACAGAATCACAGAATCATAGGGGTTGGAAAGGACCTCCAGAGATCATCGAGTCCAACCCCCCTGCCAAAGCAGGCTCCCTACACCAGGTCGCACAGGTAGGCATCCAGGCGGTCTTGAATATCTCCAGAGAAGGAGACTCCACAACCTCCCTGGGCAGCCTGTTCCAGTGCTCCGTCACCTCACCATAAAGAAGTTCTTGCGCACATTGGTGCGGAACTTCCTATGCCCCAGTTTTCGACCATTCCCCCTTGTCCTGTCTCCACATACCGCTGAAAACAGTCTGGCCTCGCCTCTCTGCCCCCCACACCTTAGATATTTATAGACCTTCCCAGCTGCGCTGTAAGCCCGCGGGGTGTGCTGAGACACTGGATGGGAACAAAGAAACTTGCATAAGGGGAGCTGCAAGAAAAGCTCCTCGTCCTGCTTGCTTCTGCCGTGCTGCACTCAGTCTAAGCGTGGAGAGCAGCAGGGCTTTGCCTTCCAGGCACCACGTTAGCGGACAGGTCTCCGAGGGGAGCGCTGGCCCAAGGGGTGACGGGCTGAAGAAGCCGCTGTGCGGGCTGTAAGGACGCCCGCCGCACTCCCAGCAGCGAGATCCGCAGGCTGGAAGCCAGGAGCCGAGGGGCTCGCACTGAGACCGAGCGCCCGCCGCGGCCTGCTGTGCGTATGAGAAGCACGGCGCTGCAAACACAACGCCGGGCTCGTTCCGAGCGGCTCCCTGCAGGCAGCGCCGCGGGCCCAAAGCCGACCCAGAGAGCGGGGCCGGGCGCCCGCTCTCCCCTCCCCACGCCGCCCTCCCGCGGCTCCCCGCCGGCCCCGACCCGCTCCCGTCCCTCCTACCCGCCCGGAAGTCTCCGCCGCGGCCGCTCGGAAGCGCTGCGGGCGCCTGCGCGGCCCCGGCCCGGCCCATGCCGCTGTCCGTCCTCCGCCGCCGCTTGCGGGATCGCCCGCCGCTGCCCCCCGTCCCGCCGCCCGCCCCGGCCCCGCCGCGGCCGCCCTTCGCTTTCTCCCCGCGCCGCCTGCGCCTGGGCCCGCAGCACCCGCTGCTCGAGGTGAGGCGCGGCGCGGCGCGGTGAGGCGGGCGGCGCGGTGGCAGGGCTGCCCCGCGGCTGCGCCACGGCTTCCTGTCCCCCCGCTGCAGGATGGCGACGTGCAGAGGCACCTGTACCTGCGGGAGGCCCTCACGGGCCGCGCTGAGGAAGCGGAGAGGCCCAGGTGAGCCGCGCGGGGGGAAAGCTCGGCCCGCCGAGCCCCTGCCCCCGGCCTCCGGCGCTGCTGGGGCGGGTGGGCCGCCCCTGGGCACTCATAGAGCCTCAAACCTTCGTCAGAGAGCTGCGTCCAGGCGCTCCCTGAGCTCCGGCAGCCTGGAGCCTGGACAGCCTGTGCCGTGCCCAGCGCCCGTGGGGCAGAGCCCTTTAATAAGGCTTGAACATATAATCCCGTACACGCTGAGGATGCCGTAACGTGCTGTTCTTCCCTTACAGGGTGTCTGAGTTTTGCTGCCACATCTCCGGCTGCTCTCAGGTGTTCGACACGCTGGAGGGCTACGAGCACCACTACAACGCGCTGCACCGGAGCGTTTGCTCCTTCTGCAGGCGGTCCTTCCCCTCGGGGCACCTGCTGGACATCCACATCTCCGAGTGGCACGACTCGCTCTTCCAGATCATGGCTGAGAAGCAGAATATGGTGAGGGCACGGCCGGGCCCCTGCTGCCGCACAGACCGGCCGTTCGCCCTTCCCAGGGGGTGCCTTCTTTCCTTTCTTTCAGTACAAGTGCTTGGTAGAAGGCTGTGCGGAGAAGTTCAAGAGCAGCAAAGACAGGAAGGATCACTTGGTCACTGTTCACTTGTACCCTGCTGACTTCCGATTCGATAGACCAAAGAAAGTGAGGAGGTAACTGCAAAACGGCAGCAGCATGGCTGCTTTTTCCATGCAGAAGTGATGTTGTGCTTCTCTGCTGTCCCACTCCTTTCTAGAGAACACAAGTTGCTATCTTAAGAGCCCAGTAGTGAAGTTTTCTGCTTCTTGTAGGAATAGATATACATGTGGGACTTCATGTGACAATGTTTTGCCTTCCCCTAGTGTGTCTTCATTCTCTCCCTCTGTGCTGTTTCAAGTCCAGCACTTCTCTCTGTCAGTGTGCATTTTTCCTGCTTTCTTTCCAAGTCTTTGCAATATTCCTACTCCCGAAAAGCGTGAGTAGAGCATAAGGAGGCTTTGTAAACCTGGCAGATAGCTTTCTCTTTTGGCCACTCATTCATAGAGTTGTGTCATAGAATCATCTGAATAGGAAGGGACCTTTAAGGGCCATCTGGTCCAACTCCTCTGCAGTGAACTGGGACACCTACAGCTCCATCAGGTGCTCAGAGCCTCTCCAGTGTAGCCTTGAACGTCTCCACTGGTGGGGTACCACCACCTTACCGGGCAACTTGTAACAGAGCTTCAGTACCTTTATTGTAAAAAAGCTTTTTCCTTCTATGTGATCTAAATCTCCCCTATTTTAGTTTGAAACCATTGTCCCATCACAACACTGTCCCCTTGTCCTATCGCACAGACCCTGCTAAAGAGTGTACCTTCTTATTTCTTACAGCCCTTTCAATACTGACAGGCCACTCTCAGGTCTCCCCAGTGCCTTTTCTTCTCCAGGCTGAACAGCCCCAGCCCTCAGCTTGTCCTGATAGGGGAGGTGTTCCATCCCTTGGATTATTTGTGTGGCCCTCCTCTGGTTGCACTCCAGGAGGTTCATGTCTCTCCTGTACTGCTTTTTCCAAGCACTGCTTTTGCTATAAAGTCATCATTTCAAGCACAACAGGGCAAGGGGGCCCTTTCTCCTCTTCCAGGGAGAAAGAAAGAAAAACAACCTAATTAAGATAAGGAGAGATAACAAATTTACTACAAATGGTAAAAGAATGTAAGATGATAGTAAGAAATATTATTGAGTTATTAATACAATTAATAATTCAAATGGAAATGAGAAGAAGGCTGTGCTGCTTGCTGCACTGTCGACACCCAGAAGCCCTTTCACCCCCCGTTACCCAGAATTGGGGAATGTGTGGAAGCTCTTGGAACTGTAGTACATCTCAGTGTGTCTTCTTCTTGGAGAGTCAGAACTCACCTGAGACTTGCTAAAATGTCATGGTATGGAATACTGATATAACCAGGACATGACAGAGAATACAGGCACTGATATTTAACAGTCTTCAGTGACACTGAGGATGGGATGGTGAGAAAATTCCTTGCCCAGTGCAGTGGTGCAGCCCTACTACAGGTAACTGGTACAGGTACAGAGGGACTGGGAGTCCCAGAACTTGCTCAGATAACCTGTTTGTACCATCACCTATCTACAGCAGAGGGCTGGACTGGAGATGATCTCCAGCCTTATTTGGGAGCCCATTCATGCATTAAGCGTTATGGGTTGAAGAGTGACATTTAGGAACTAAGCTGTGTGCTATAATGCGGTAACACTGAATACTTTTGCTTATCTCTCCATCAGCTTTTGCCCTGCAGCAGGTGCTTTGTGCAGCCAAATCTCGGTGCCTCTTTCATGCAGTAACTTACCCAGGCCTGATGTGACCTCTTTAAAATCCCTTTTATTTCCTTTGCTCCATGCTCACATGTCAGCTGCTGAGAAAGGATGTCACATTTTGTTTCTGCAGTGGTGCCAAGCACGTGAGCTGTCCCACAGAACACGATGGGAGTATGCTGATGGATGTCAGTGTGGAGACCTCAGGGCAACTCCAGGCAGACCACATGGAAGTAGTGCCCAGTGAGAGCATGGAGGTCCCTCAGCCTGCAGCCAGCCCTTCAGTACCAGAGAAACGTCTCTATAAATCCAGGTCTGAGTCAAATGCCTGCACAGGCAACAGTTTCTGGGGCTGGGATCATATTGTCTTAATTGCATAGTGCAATACCACTGTGGGTGTTTTGTGCTGGGGATAGAAGAGGTGATATTTCTACTTATTTTTGAAAAGCCCTTTTAAAATAGAAAAAAGCATGAAGAAAAAAAGAGTGAGCATATACTGCAAAGCTTTGTCAGCACGTTGTTGCTGTTGCTCTGCCAGCCCCTGGTATGTTCCCAGGATACTGCAGAGTGATATTGGTCTGAAGATAAGCTGTTGGAGTCCAAGCCCCCAAACACAAACACGTGTGTATCCTGCTTTGTAACATTTTGCCATCCTAGCTGACTTTCCCAGGAAACTGACTGCAGCTTCCTGTGCTCCCATGGGGTCACAGGAAAAGACACAAGCAAAGCAGGTCAACGCCTTATTCTGAATTATACATTTTGCAAAGTCAGGTCAGCATTGCTATGGTTTCTGATTTTTTTAGAAAAGTTGAAAACAAATTGCCTGATGCTGGCTTCATTTATGAAGTCCTCTTCATCATGTACCATAAAACCTGTACGAGGTAGTATGTGATCAAAAAGTTTCTGAAGCAGCACCTGAATCATTGTCATTTATTGATCACTTTAATGGCCTCTAAGCATATCGTGTTTTTTCTTGAACTATCCCAGTTGGCAAAGGGAAGCTTGTACTTTGAGTTTGTCACACCTGAGATGCCAGCGTGGTCCATCCAACAGAAACCTGCCCCTCTATTTGTCCATGGGGTTACAATAATGCCAAGCAGCTGCCAAGGTGACATTTTAAACTTGACTGCTTTTTCAAGAGTAACAGGTTATATGCCATTAAGAAATGCTGTCTTAAATTTGACATGACCCTCCTGGTTGCTGAAAGGCCACACTTCTCTTGCTTCTTCTCTGCAATCATACACTTTTGCAAAAATAACACTGTAACTTCCCAGCAGCATGTTATGTTTTCCCCATTGTGAAGAGAGATGAGAGGCGTCCAGCACATAAATGTGCTCCATCAGTGGAAAAGACGACCAGCATTTCACCTGTATTTTGAATTGGTATTGGTGATTTAGACTCTGGAAGCCTGAAACTATGCAAGGTGTAAAATATCCCAGTGTTCCTGTAGATGGTGGGGTGCTAAGCGATGGTGGGGTGTATGTTGGGAAATGGGCCGATGCAGAGAGCTTGTCCAAGCAAATTGGTGTGCAGCCAGACCTTTGCACTTGCAGCTTGTATCTTGGAGAGATTAGTCAATTTTGTATTGGTATCAAGTTCCCCAAAACTTTTACCTCCAACACCATTGCCTTGCATTCCTGGGCTAAGTCAGCTTTGTCTTTTAAAGCATGAGTATTGCTGCTAGTTGACTGGTCACGGCAGGACTTCTGTGATAACAGAGGGCAAAGATCTCACAAATTCATGTTAACTGGCATCTCTGTTCCAGGATCCCGTCCACAATCTGCTTCGGACAGGGTGCCACCCGAGGATTTAAAGGCCCACGTAAGAAAGACTGAATGTCAGCACAGTAGATTTGCGCAAGACAAAAAGACACCAGCAATTGTTATCGAAGCCACTGTGTCCAAGCAAGAATGTTTGCTGTTGCGTGCAAGGATCTGCTCCATAAGGGGAAAGTGAAAAGGAGAAAAGAGGAGTGGTGTGGTTTGGAATATCTAAATGCCTCAGGAGGTGCTTTGCCACAGTCCCTTTGGGTCTGTGTATCACGTCTCTTTGGCAGGAATTCAGAGAAGAGCCTCACTTGTATTTATTCTCTGTTAGACACAAAAGTTCTTCTCTCTGATTTCCCCTGAAATCAAACTGGAAATAAATTTTTCTGCCTCTCTGCTGTTGAGTTTCTGTGTCTCATCAGCTGCTGCCTGGAGATGTAAGTGGAGCCAGGCAGATGGAATGAGTCTTTGAGATTTTCCCCAAATACCCCCAATATTGGCAAAGGAGGGTGTATCCCCTTGTGCCTCCCTTCCTGTTTAGCCCTGTTCTCTTGAGAGGAAAGCTCCACCTGAGGCACACGTACGATTTTCCTTATGTTCCCACCACAGAGAGTTAAATCACAGCGCTCACAGCCTCCTGTGCCTGTAGTCTCTTTAAACTGTGACATTCAGTAAATGGTCCACAAAGAAAAAAATGGAATCACAGGCTGTTGGTATGGCATTTATCCAAGAAGCTAAGGATTTGTAATTGCTTCTTTTCCCTCCCTTCTCACCAGAAGGAATAAAGGATAAAAGAGGCTTTGAAAAATCCTTGCAAATATGAGCAGGGAGCAACTTCTATAGCTTTCTATGTGAGTTTAAAATACCTCATTTTGTTTAAAACAGCTGGTTAGTCCACCTTGCTCCTCAGCCTGCAGAGAGACCGGCCCCAGGCTAACAGATCTGGTGACAATGGGCATTGCAGGTGCTGGGGTGGAGGGACGGAGGGCAGCAAAAAAGTGTGGATGGAGGAAAGGCAGATGACGGACAAGATGGAGAAAAGTGTGGCTGCAGGGCTGGGCCGGGAGGAACAGCAGATGGAGGGCAGGGATGGAGCAAGTGGGATGCAATGAAATGGGGTGTCAGGCCTGTAGGGTGCCATCACCAGAGCCACATCAGAAAGACATGGAACTGCTGGAGTGGATCCAAAGCAAGCCACAAGGACATTCAGAGGGCTGGAGTACCTCTGCTAAGGAGACAGGCCTAGAGCTGGGGTATTCAGCCTGAAGAGAAAGCATGGAAAAGACCTTAGAGTGGCCTTCTAGTATCCAGAGGGGCAATAGGAATGCTGGGGAGGAACTCTCTGTCAGGGGATGTAGAATCACATCACATAACCAGAGGATAACCTAAGATGGCGTGGACCCACAGGGATTATTGAATCCAACTCTGGGCTCCACACAGCACCACCCAAACCCTGCCTCTGAGAGCAGTGCTCAAACATCTCTGAGCTCCAGCACTCAGGCTGTGCCCACTGCCCTGCACAGCCCATTCCATGCCCACCTCCCCCTGCTGCAGAGCCTTTCCCTCACCCCCAGCTGCCCTCCCCTGACACAGCTCCCTGCCGTCCCTTCGGCCCGTTGCTGTCTCACAGAGCAGAGCTCAGCGCTGCCCCTGCGCTTCCTGTGAGGAGCTGCAGCCGCCACAAGGCCTCCCTTCAGCTCCTCTGCTCTGGGCCAGACAGACCCCAGCTGCCTCTCACACCTCCTGCCCTCCAGATCCTTCCCCACCTCTGTAGCCCTCCTTTGCATGCTGTGAAACACTCATGTTAAGACTCATCTCCCATGGCAAAAATGGATCAGCAAAGGAACTGTGACCTGAAAGCACCAGATCCATCCATTTTCCTTCAGAGGCAGGAGCTGAAGGTAAGATGCTGGAGAGAAACCCTGCTGTGCCCAGTGCAAGGGGCAGGAGAGCCACTGAGAGCAGCTGATCAGGTGCTCAGCCATGCGATGGCGATGGCGCTGCACGGCTGCTCTCCTTTCACTGTTTATTTCAGCTGACCTAGTTTGATTCTTTGGCGTTGAGGAACGAGTTCGCAGACCTACAGCCCTCAGCAGCTGCTAACTTGACTGCTGCTGTGCACTGCAGGGTGTACATATACCATGTGCACGTTGGGGCGCACCTGCATGACCCACACCACTCCCCCTGCAACCACACGACACGCGTGGCTGCACCACACCCAGGGGCAAAGTGCGGGGCGAGGGCTGTGCACAGGCAGAGGCACCATGGGTCCGTGCGGTGTAGCCGTGCTGCTGGGTGCAGCTCTCCTGCTGCTAGCCCCCGAAGGCACCCAGGTGAGCCCACAGCTCTCTGTGGCCCGGGGCCGGGCACAGGGCTGACCCTCACCTTGCCCTTCTCTGCTGCAGGCTCTCGGTGGTCTCAGACGGGACTTGGATGTGGAGCAGAATCTGGCGAAGGAGATGTAAGAGGGGCTACAGCCACACTGGCTGCACTGCTGAGTGCTGCACTGTGGCTAGGATCGGGCTGGGGAAAGCAGCGGGCAAACATCAGTGGGCAGCCTGGTCTCGTGGCTGGCGACCCTGAAACCAGATGATCACTATGGTCCTTTTCAACCCAGGCCATTCTATGATTCTATGATTCTATGATTAGGCACTTTAAGGGGATGTATTATCCTTGCTGCTTTGAATTCCTAACATTTAAAGGGCTCCCTGCTCATGCGTTTCTCCTCATGTCACTCAAACCCTCGAAGCTGCATGGCCCTGGTTTTGCTTCGCCTTGCTTCAAAGCTGCTATTGCTTTCCTTGCAGCAGTGCTGCCATGGTGCCTGTGCCACTCGTGAGATGAACACCCAAAGAGTCCACTAATCCATGCTTTAAATCCAAATGGACCCACTCAGCCCTCAGCAGACACTGACAACATAGGGTCAGCTTTCATGACCTGCTGCCCCATGGGCCACCTCTGCTCTCTTACAGCATCCAGGCCCCACGGGAGGCAGAGGAAGCCAAGCTTGCCAAGGACACTGCCTCACGGCCTCTGTTCCCTCCAGACCCTGCTCGGGTCCAGGAGGGGCCAGAGCAGGACCGCGACCATCTCTACCACCCTTCAGCCAAGGTTGAGGTGGAGCCTGAGCTTCAGTCTCGCAGAGAGCGCCTGGTTCTGTCTGCAGAAGTGGAAAATGGCCCCTCGGAGGACCGTGACCACCTCTACCACAGCTGAGCGAGGCTGCAGCCCTGCCCTCCCCATGGGCCCCCAATAAACCTCTCCTTGTTGAGCAGCCTGGTGGATGCCTGGTTTCTGACAGGAATAGAGGAGTCCAGCAGGCCAGGGGGCTCAGCCTGTCACCTTGGCCCCAGTTCAGCCCATGGGAAGGGCTCCCATGTGGTCTCCAGTGCTTCTCAGTTTGGGAACTCCCAACAAGAATGTTGATGCACCAGCAGCACCAGGAAAGCCTTTTAATAGCAGTAATGAGGCAAAACCCTGCTGAGGATTTTGCCCACCGTGGGCATCATTCAGTGCCGGGTGCTGGCTCCCTCTGTGGTGCCGACAGACCCGTCCTTCATTTTGAGGCACATGGGTGGTGAAGGGCAGCAAAGGGGAACGAATGTCTGCAGGTTCTGCAGCTCAACTGTCAGTGAAGTTGGCCTTGCGCTTCTCCACAAATGCAGTCATCCCTTCCTTGCGGTCGTCCTGGTGGCAGAGAATGAGCTGGGGTGTCCCACAGCCCCATCCTCCCTGTGTGTCCAGGGCCGGCCCTGTACTCACGGTGGCAAAAGTGGCATAGAAGAGGCGCTTCTCTGTCCTGTTCCCTTCCGTCAGCGTTGTTTCAAAAGCTGGAGATAGGGACAAGGAGATGGAGAAAAGATGGGGATGAGGAGATGGGACAAGATGAGGGACAAGGAGATGGGAACACCGTTCAGCCTCCCAAATCCCTGAGTTCACCCCCACCCCTGACCCCGTACCAGCATTGACAGACTCCTTGGCCATAGCCACCACCAGTTTGGAGTTGGCAGCGATCTTCTCAGCGCAGCCAATGGCCGCGTCCAGCAGCTTGTCCGTGGGGAAGACTTTGCTGACCAGACCTGGGGGCAAGCAGGGAGGTGGTGGGGGAGGTCCCCACCGTGCCCCCAGCCTCTCCCACACCCCTACCTGCCGCTTTGGCCTCCGCCGCCGAGATTCGCTCCCCAGTCAGCACCATCTCCATGGCCAGCGACTTGCCCACCGCCCTGGTCAGCCTCTGCGTTCCGCCGGCGCCTGGGGGTGGGGCGGTGGTCGTGGGAGCCGGCACGCGGCCGCCACCAACCCGCTGGGGACGCACAGCCCCCACGCTCACCTGGGATCGTCCCCAGCAGGATCTCGGGCTGCCCAAACTGCGCCTTCTCCCCGGCATAGATGATGTCGCACATCATGGCCAGTTCGCAGCCGCCGCCCAGCTGGAAGCACAGTGAGCTTGCGACACACGGGCAGCACGGACGTGGGACACAGGGACACAGAAAGGGCACTCACAGCGAAGCCATTAACGGCGGCGATGGTGGGCTTGCGGACAGTGGCCACCCGATCCCAGCCAGCCAGGAAGCCGCCACTGTAGCACTCCTGGAAGGTTTTGTTCTGCATCTCTTTAATGTCAGCGCCGGCTGCAAGGGGGACCGCCTATGCTGAACCCAAAGGGCTGCGTTGGGATCCCCAGAGGTGGGAGGTGGGACCACAGGGTGTCGGAGCCGTACCTGCAAAGGCCTTCTCACTGCCGGTGATGACAATAGCTCCCACCTGCCTGTCGGCCTCGAAGGCGTCCAGTGCACGCCGCAGCTCCTCCATCAGCCCCGCACAGAGCGCGTTGAGCGCCTCGGGCCGCTGCAGCCGGATCAGCCCCACGTTGCCGCCCGCCCCGGCCTTCTGCACCTGCAGGAAGCGGAACGGGGGCCCTGCGCGGCCAGGTGACCGCGCGCCATTACGGGGCGACCTTCACCCGGGGGGGCGGTGGGCTCCGCGCTCCGAGGGGGCGGCTCCCGTGCCCCTCGCCCGGTGCCGGTGTCCTGAGCACGGCCTAAGCCCGCTGCCCGCGCCTGGCTCCCGGTGCCCTTTCTTCTCCCCCCCCTCCCCCTCCCCGCAGAGCTCCCCTCCCAGCGCCCGCTGCCAGCGACCCTTCGCTCACCGTCGCTGCACCCCCGCCCCGCCACAAGGGGGCGGAGTGCCACCAGGAGCGCGCGGCGCCGCGCGACACCGGCACCGGGACGGAGGAGAGCGCGCAGCGAGGCCGCCATTTCGCTGCGCGGCGCGGAGCTGCGCGGCCACGCCCCCGCCATCCCGCAGCCTCGCTCCGCCCCGCGCCCATTGGCCGGCGCTGCCGCGCCCCGCAGCGCGCCTGTGCCATTGGCCGACGCGGGCCCCGCCCCGCCGCTCCCCACGCGTGTCCGCGCTTCACGTCGTCCGAGGGCGCGCAGCGCGGCCCCGTGCCCACCGCCCGGCGCGGAGAGGAGAGGAGAGGAGCGGGCGGCAGTCTCGGGGCCGGCGAGCGCGGAGGAGAGGCGCCCACGCAGGACGTGGGAGCGGAAGGCGTCGAGGATCGCTGCGCGGATGCGCGGCCCCCGCGCGGAGAGGTGCGTACGGCCGCGCGTTGGCCATGCACGGGTGTGCCGGAGCTCGTGCTTGTGGCTGCGGCGTGCACAGCGGGGAGTGCGTGCGGACGTGCAGTGTGTGCAGCGAAACACCGCGCGTGTGAGCGGGCACTGCGGGTGCAAGTGCACGTGCAGGGCTGGTGACAGCACCGTGGCTCACGCATGTCTGTGCAACCCGTGTGTCAGCGCGTGTGGCATGTGTGTTGATGTATGTGACACACACATGCCATCCATGTGTCAGTGTATGTAATACATATGTTGGTGCGTGCAACATATTTGTGCAATCCATGTATTATGCAAGATATGTAATGCATATGTTGGCATATATGGCAGACATGTGCAAACTGTGTGCTTGTGCACCCCAGGTACCAAGGCATGTAGCACACATGTTGGTGCATGTGACACATGCAATCCATGTGTCTGTGCAATCGACATGCATTTTGTGAATGTTGCACACACGTGTAATCCCTGTGTTGGTGCATGTGGCACGCGCACAACCCATGCACATGCAGGCTGTGACCAGGGCTGCATGCATGCACCATGCATCCCACGCATAGGTGCATGTGCAAGGCATAGGAAGACCTCACGGCTGCCTGCATGCCTGTACAGCCCATGGTGTATGCGATGTCTGCAGCCCATGCACGATGTGACTGCACTCACACACCGCATATGGGTGCACTGTAAGCCAGGGTGTGTGCATGGCCCTGGCATGTGCAGTGCTCATAGAGATTCACTGGGTGCATGCACAGGGCTGGGGCTGGTGCACGCAGACGCATCGCGCATGCATGTAGTGAGGTGGGCACCTGCCCACAGCAGAGCCCTCCCTGTGTGCAGGTCAGCGGGATGAGGCAGCGTGTGGCCTGCTGCTGGGTGCTGCTACTGCTTGCTGCCACCTTCTGCCAACCAGCCGCCGCCAAGGGCGGGCGTGGGGGCTCCCGGGGGGCTGCACGCGGCATGGCGCGGGGGGCTGCCCGCAGCCGGCACAGGGGCCTGCCACGCTATGGCGGGGCCCTGCGTGTGGCTGCGGCGGCAGCAGCTGGGGCAGCAGCTGGAGCTGCACTACACCAGGCCCGGGCAGAGACGGAGTACCACGAAGGCAATGGGACAGCCTGGACATCGGTGGCACCAGAACAGGTGGAATGGGGCTGGGCCATGTCGTGGCTCTGTCCGCTCGCTGCTATCCTGCACCACTGATGGCACCCACTGGGACCACTGGGTTCCTCAGCAATCCAACAACGACGTGGAAACAAAGCTGGGTGACACCACGTGTGGCTGGACACGGCCCAAGCAAGGACCGGGTGCAGGCACAGGGATAGCTGTAACAATCTGCACCGAGGCCTCTGTGGTTTTACTTGGGGCTACAGGTGGCACCTGCACGGTTTGGGCTTCCCCGGAGGCTGTGCCTCCCCCTTCCCTTTCCCACCAGTCCCAGCGGGGAGGAATGCAGCCATCACGAGGTGACCCATCTAGGAACAAAGCAGCTTTAATCACACCATGCCACCACCTGAAGCTGGAGGAGATGTGGAAAGCCCTGCTCTATTCCAGGACCCTCAGTCCAACGTCAGTCTACCCAGGCGCCCAGCACGGAAGGCCCGCAGGAACTCATAGGCAGCAGCTGAGTAGTTGAGCATCATCATGTTGACATTCCCTGCAGAATGGACAGAGGGGGTCGCCACAATCCTCAGCAGAGCCCACAGCCCAGTGATCCCCAAACCCCGTGCTCACCTGTGCCTGTCAGCACCTTCACCTTCTGCGTCTTGCCCAGGGTGACCGCCACGTACTTCAGCACATGCCTGATGTTGTCACTGGCCTCAGGCAGTCCATAGCGCTCCATGTATCTGCAGAGAGGATGCGGCTCCCACCCACACCTCAGGGTGCCTCAGCCATGCCCTGCTCCCCACTCACCCAAACTGCTGCTGCTGGTTCAGTATGTACAGCAGGTAGTCAGCCATGATGTCCTCACCCACCAAGTGGTCATGGATGGCTCCTGCCAGAGGGAAGCCCCCAGCCTTGTCAGCTTTCTCCACGCAGCCTGCCCCAGGCTGCCCGGCTCCATGGCCCCATACCACACAATGCCAGCTTCATCCCCGTCTCCACATCGGCCAACTTTGGAGGCAGCACACCTGGCGTGTCCACCAGGTACACCAGGGGAGTCTCGCACACCTGCGGCCCCGCCATCAAGACCACAGGCTCAGCAGGGGCTCTTAGCCAAGGCCTTGCTGCAAAGTGATGAGGCGCTTCATGGGAGAAGGCCCACACA
Organism: Chrysolophus pictus; assembly: GCA_037305975.1. Classification (NCBI taxonomy): domain Eukaryota; kingdom Metazoa; phylum Chordata; class Aves; order Galliformes; family Phasianidae; genus Chrysolophus; species Chrysolophus pictus. The sequence continues at coordinate 35,260,137 of CM074581.1, read as the reverse complement.
CTGCAACCAGCACCCACGGGGGGTACAGTACCTGGATCCGGGTCAGCACCGCCCTGGTGATACCTGGCTCACCGCCCACTGCTGTGGCTTTTCCTTTGGGGAAAAGGAGAGAGTGAGGGTGGTGTGTGTTGTCTGGAGCAGCAACCTCCCAATGCTACAGAAACTTGGGTGTACCCTTTTTGAGGTGCAACCTCCGCAAAGAGTTGATAAGCGATGACTTGCCTACATTGGGCACACCGATCACCATGATACTGTACTCAGTACTCTGAAAGCAAGGACACATGCAGGTGCTGTGCTCCACCAAAGGACATACCCAGGCTGCAGCCTCCCTGCCCCTCCTCACCTCAGCCCGGTGGTAGCGTGGGCTGCTGCTGACTAGCTTGGCGACCAGGGGCACAATCTGTGGGAAGTGGGGAGGATGCTCTCACCGCAGCCTCAGGGCCAACTGAGGACACAGCAGCAGCACAGTACCTTCTTGACATTGCTGTCCCGCTGACAATCAGTGAAGACAGCATGCGAGCATCCCTGCTGCCTCAGTTGCTCCAGGACTCTCTGTGGGGACAGGAGCTCACTAGTATGGTCCCACTGCAGCCCTGCGGGGTCCCAGCCCGCTCTCTGCCTCCAGCACTCACTGACTGCTGGCGTGGATCAGCCAGGTCCATCTTGTTCAGCACCAGAAGATGCGGGCGGATGCCCAGCACCTCCTGCAGCACAGGGTTACGGCCTGACAGTGGGATGTGTGGCTGCTAAGGAGAACAACTGTGGTATGAGGGAAAACAGGAGAGTGGGGGGCTGGTGTGGCTTGTGGGGTGAAAAGGCTTGGAACAAGTTAACAGCACAGGTGCAGGGCTTAAATGGGGGGTGAAGCAACTGCGTGCTGGAGCAGATCATAGAGAAAAGAGGGGCATGGGGGCTGGTTCGGGGGTTATGGAGCTGAGAGCAGACCACCTCGTGGACAGATGAATATGGGTACAGGGACCAAAAGAGAGTGAGTGAATGACTATGTGCAGGCACAGACGTAAGGGAAAACAGGGTCGGGGACTGGTATGGGACGTTATGGAAAACAGGGGGCACCATTTTGGGGGTTGCAGCTCGGGGGGGTCTCGGAACTTAGACCGTGGTATCCGGAGGGCGGTACGGCAAGGAGACAGCGTGTGCTGGAGAAAGCAGGGGGCTGGGAGGCAGTCTGAATGCCGTGCGGGGGGGCGGTGCTGCTCGAGCGGTTTAGGAGCTGGAAGCGCTTGGCAGTGGGGCACAGCGCAGGATATACGAGCGTCGTGCACCTCGACGAGGCAGTCGGCACGCCGCAGGGAGGCCCGCATCTGCCGCAGCCCTGCAACACAACGCCCGCTGAACGTAGCGGCCGGACGCACCGACGGAAGGGCCCGCCCCGCCGCTACCGGGCGCTCACCTTTGGCCATGTGCCCGGGGAACCAGGAGGCCGCATCGCGGCTGCCGAAATCGAAGCGGGTACGGAACCCGCCCGACTCCGAGCAGGGCCCCGAGGCGGCGGCGGCGGCGGCACGCAGCGGTCCCACCCAGCGCCTCATGACACTTCCGGTGCGCCACTTCCGGCCGTGAGAAGCGGAAGGAGGAAGCGGAGCGGCGCTGGGAGGTGAGTGCGGGGATGCGGTCGCGGCGGGGGGCGTGGCCTGGCCCGGCCCTGACACAGCGCTCTTTCAGCGTCATGGCGGAGCCGCGGCCCAGCGGGGAACATCGGAGCTCAGCGGCGGGTCCGGGCCCTGCGCCCGCCGCGCCCCCCGCGGCTCCGCAGCCTCCTTCGCAGCCTCCCTCGCAGCCTCCTTCGCAGCCGCCTGCCGCCCCGCAGCCCCCCCCGAACGCCGCCCCGCAGCCAGGCCCCGCGACGGCCCCGCTGGACGACACGCGCTTCATGATCGCCGGCACCAACTGGTACTGACGGATGAGCGGCCGGCGGGCAATAAACCAGGCGGAACTCTGTGGGGAAGGAACCTTTATTACGACCGGGCCGCGGCCCGCGGGAGCTGGTTGAGGCGTTCGGCCTCCCGCCAGCCGGACAGCAGCGCGCCGTGCGTGGTGGAGTAGAAGGAGCGGTGCGTGGCCTCCCCCGCGAACAGCACCTGCAGCGGCTGCAGGGACAGGGTCAGGCCCGGGGGCAGCATCAGGCCCGCCCGCAGCAACGTGTGCCCTCAGCTTGCCTGAGGCTGTCCCTTCACACCGGCCCATTGAGTGGGCACCTGAGGCCTTGGGGAAATGCCCCATGCCCAGAGGGCTCTGGGATGCGTTCTGCGGGCCATGCCTCCCCAGTTTAAGAGATGAGGTGTTCCCCACCCTGTCCTGCCATTCCACACCAGAGGACCCAAGTGACCCTGCACAGAGTTCTGTGCTCCTTGGGCACATGCTACTGCACACCCCATCTCACACTGGAGCTGTCCCAAGTCCCATGCTATTACCCTCCATGCCCTTACCCTTGGGTCAGATGCATCCTCGGGGAGTGGCTGTGCCAGTATGTCTATGTCTTCCCCGGAGCTTCCGACAGCCACATAGCTGTAGGAGCCACGTGTGTAGGGAGCGCTGTGCCAGCAGGAGCGCAGCACGCTGCAGGGCGTGGGCAGGTGCGGGTTGCCTGTGGGCCATAGGGCACATCTCAGGGTTGGGCAGAGCCCCCGGCTTGCTGGGCCTCTTCCTGCATATGGAGGTATTGGGGAGGTGGGGGATCAGGTACCTGTCAGTGTGCGGAGGACGTGAGTCATGGTGCTGAGAACTTCAGCGTCGCTCAGTGTCTCCATGTACTCTGACTCCTTGCCAGCGATGAAGCCACAGAGGACGTGCCCAAGCCTGGTGGGGAGAAGGAGCACCCGATGGAAGGTGGGGACTGAGTTGCACAGCCAGGAGCCCTACCTGCTCCAGACCGCATCGCCCTGAAAGACCCCCAAACCAGCACTGCGTAGGGCCAAAGCACTGGGCCACCTACTGCTCTGGTGGCTGGAGGACCACAAAGCCAACAAGCTTCTTGAACCAGTTGGCCTTCAGGTCAGCACTCGGCTCAGTAAGAGGTGATTCGTCCTCCCACACTACTTCCAGCAGCTGCTGCTCAGGCTCCCAGAAGGGCTGCTCAAACTCCAGGAAGATCTTGTTGTTGGTGCCAAAGCCCAGGCGGTGAATAGCCTCTGTCTTCCGCTGAGGCAGGGGAGGCTGGAAAAAGTCCTGATGCCGTTCCTTAAGGAAACCTACAGAGAGAAGGTGAGGTGGCTTCCTTCCACTGCAACCAGGCCACTTGCCCCAGGGGCTCAGTGGGGTGATACAGTGGTCGGGCAGAGCCCCTCCAGCCTCACCCAGTGGGACGGTGACAATGACATGGTCAGTGAGAAAAGAGTCGCCATCCTCACACTCCACCCGGACAGGGAAGTCCCTGTCTGTGTCCCCCTCCTCGCGGAAGGACCCCTGCCACCGGATTGTCCTCACTGGTTTGTTGAGCAGGACAGTGCCCTCAGGCAGGGTCTCCAGTATGCGCTCAGGCAGGCTGCTGTAGCCACTGTAGGAGAGGATGGGACCAGAGACAGCTTCCTTCACTGCCATGTACTGCCAGGGTGTTCCCGGTGCTCCTGCTCACCCTGGGAAGGTGCAATCCAGACCGGGCAGTGAGGTGTACTCCCCAAAGGACCCCAAGGCCACCATGTCCATGCTGTGGGTGCCGCTGATGCAGCACTCCAGCTTGAGGCAGGAACTGAGGACGGCCAGCCGCAGCTGCTTGTCATCCTTGTCCTCATCCCAGGCGGAGGCCAGCCGGGCGATCTCCGCCCGCATGTACTGCCCCACGCTGCTGGCAGGTAGTTCCTCCTTGCCCACGAGAGCCTGGGCCGAGCCCAGCAGCTCACTGAAGAGGCTGCGGGTGCCATTCACCAACTCGGGGCTCAGCACCTTCCCTGAGCTGCCGTAGGTGATGACAGGCAGCAGCGGGTGTCCCTTGGCCTCCACCCGCTGGTTCTCCTCCTCGGTGGCCCCGGGGCCCAGCAGGCCGTAGCTGGAAGCCAGGCGGAAGACGGGATTCCCTTCCGAGGGCCCGTGGATCCAGTGAGCGCCCAGCTCTGCTAGCCCCGAGGCTGCGGGAGGAAGGCGGCGTCACCCCGGGGCCGCTGCCACCCCCGCACCCCGCGCCCTCCGCTCCTACCGAAGGGGAGGCTGCAGACGCGGCCCCCGACGCGGCCTCCCGCCTCCAGCAGCCGCACGCTGCCCGTGCCCCGCAGCCGCTGCGCCGCCCCCAGCGCCGCCATCCCCGCGCCCACCACCAGCACCCGGCGCCCGCAGCCGCCGCGCTCCATGGCGTACGCCCGCCTCCGGGGCCGCCCCGGATCTCGTGGGGCCGCGCTGCTATTGAACCTTCACCCCCAGGGCTGAGCTCGGGCAGTGCTGCTGTTTAACCCTCACCTCAGCACTGAGCTCCGACAATGCACAAAAAATCCCCTTCAAGTTCTTATTTCTGTTGTGTTTTGTGGGGTTTTTTTTGGGGGGGAAAAGGGGGGTGGTGAGGAGGAGGGAGCACCGTGTTTTTGTACGTTTTTCAGCAGGGTGGGAACATGCAGAGCACCGCTGCACAGCGGAGGAACCGTGACCCAGCCCTGGTGAAGACGGGTTCTCCACACCCCACTCGAGCCCCTGGCCATGAGCAGGGCCAGGGCCCCTCCCAACACCCCCTGATGCAGCCCAGAAAAATTTGGCACAGCCATCCCCAGTGTACCGCTATTGGGGACTGATCACATCTCCTCCTGCTTCCTCGGGGCACTGCTGAGCTGGGCCTTGCCCTACTGGGACCCTTTCACCATAGCCACGATGCAGCTGTAGAGGCGTTCAGGGCTGTCCAGGCCCCAGATGAAGTCCCAGTGGTTCCAGTCAGTGATGTGCACGTAGGAGATGAGGTGGGTGATGCGTGGCAGCAGCAGCAGGATGTCCCTCTGGTCAGCTACCCAATCCTCACCCCCTGACCACACTGCTGTGGGCACAGGCATCTTCTCCAACTGGTAGTAGGGAGGCTTCTCCTGGAGGGATGTGAGAATCATCTGGGAAACCCTAAAAGCTCACCTAGCCCCACAGCACCCAGGACAGGCTTGGTGTGAGTCTTGCTGCAGGTTTGGATGCAGAAGTCCTGGACACCAGCACCGCAACCCCTACCTGGTGGTACACAGCTTGGTTTTTGCTGCCGTAATCAAAAGCTTTAAACTCTCCCGATGTCTTCACCTGGGGGGAAAGGATAACCATGCAGCGGGACATGTGGCAGGGTCACTGGTGCTACCATGTGGGTCTCATACCTCAAAGACTCTCAAGGGCTGGGACCCAGCAGAGCAGCCCAGTGCACACATCTCAGTGCAGTGAAAAAGAGCAAACAATGGGAAACAGAGCACCTCTGCCTGTATCCCAAGCCCCTTCTGCAGGCTCTGTTTTATCCCTTTCCTCACTCACAAGTTGCTAGCACCAACACACGCTGACCTCCCACACCTGGAGACACCAGGTTCAGGGACCAGCCAAGGGGTGAGGCCATTCAGAGGACATACCTGTGTCCAGTGTATTATGTTTTTGACAGATGTGCCATCAGGATAGTGGGCTGTGTACACATCTAGCCGGGTCTGCAGGGAAACATACTCAAGATATCATTGCTTGCAGGTGAATAGGAACAGGGACAATATTTGCCAGATTGTGCTTTCCAAGAGCCTGTGCTGTGTTGTGCTGCCTAGAGAGTTAGGTCAGGTTCACAAACGTAATTTCCATTAAAAATCAATTGCTCTTATACAACTCTGGAAGAAGAAACAAGCTGTTAGCAACACTTAGCCTCAGCGTTCCCCATGCGCTACCAAGCCTCACTTCCTCTAGGGCTAGTAGATGACAACTGGTAGGTCAGCAGTTTTAGGCTTTCCACCACCAAGAACAGCCTTCCTCCCTGAAACCAAAAGTCTCCAATCCCCAGGAAAGGACACCAGCTGTCCCTATGCAGGAATCTCCCCGCAAGGTGCTGTCCCATAGCCCATGCTCAGCAGGTCCTCAAGGACACCCAGCCCAGCCCGGTGACCATGCACAAGTCCTTGGTAGCTACTCATGGGCCTCCAGACCTTGCTGAGAGCCTTGCTTTGAGTCTGCTGGACAGATGGATAGACGTACCATGTTGAGGTTCTTCTCATTGAAGCCACCCAGCAGGAAAAATAGGTTGGCACAGGGCTTGTGCAGGAGCGGGTGCCTGCACAGGTTGGGAAGAAATCTCCACAGCTTCCTCATCCTCAGTGAGGCATCTGTCTTGCCCAGTAGGATCTGGGGAAACAAATGGTGAAGGTAGCTTCTTACATTTCCCTTCCCCAGGCTATTACATCTGTGGCAATGAGCTGCTTTCTGCTGCTTCAGATGGCCTGGAAACCATGTCCTGTTTCTAGCATTCAGGGGATTAGAGTAGGGATGGATCTCATACCTGAAGCATATCGGGTTTTCCGTTAAAAAGGAATGACATTTTCAAGACAGGACTTTTAACGTGCTTCATTGTCACTACAGGAGCCAGGGCAAAAAAAGTTTTGATTTTCTGAGCCAGTTCTGGCATGGATGAAAATGCTATGAATGCTGAGAAAACAGAAAAACAATCTGAGACTTGTTGGATTTTGTTCAGATGCTTAGCCCAAGGGTTTGCATGGACTTGCTGCCTATGTCTGTTTAGCTGACATTAGTCTGCATTGGGAATCTGGAATTTGTGCCTCTGAACTTTCTGTTCAGTGTTAGTGCTAGCCAGAAGGAGACATTTTTATTCCTGTGGCTGACAAAGCACTTTAATGACTAACACTAGTGGGAATCCTGCCCCTTTCACAAGGAGACAAGAACAGTAGTATCACCTCCCAGTGTCTACTTCCATTGTCCTTTAGGTCACCTCATACCCATGTTGGTCTAGCTGGTGGAAAAAAGCACTGTGATTGGGGTGCACGAGCCTTGAACTCCATGCAGAATGCACTTTTGTTTGGTGTAGAACACTGCAACCCAGTGTTCTTCCCAGTCTGGAATTTGCTTTTCAGGACCTGACTGTGGTCACCTAGCACTTTCCTCCTACTGTAGGAACATGCATGTCCTCCCATTTCTCCTTTAGGGAGAGCACTGCTGTTGTGTTGCAAGGGACCTTTGAGATGTCCTAACATGCCTGCTTCACATGTCGCTCACACATGTAGGACCTCCCTGCACTTTCTGCTTACAAATGGCAAAGTGAATGTTTTCGAGGTGGTCCAGGCAACACCTTCCCTGTTTTATGGAGAAAGGTGATGCCCCAACCCCTTCTAACACACCGATAGTGGCACCCTGAGAGTAGCCCACATAGTACAGCTGCTTCTGGCCAGTTTTCTGCAGGACAAAGTTGATCATTGCTGGGAGGTCATACATGGCCATTTCGTGGAAGCTGCAATACAGAAACAGAGAATGAGTTACAAGGGTATATACAGAAGAGCTTGACATCTGCAGGTAGTTTCCCAACAGAAAGTTCCCATGACCAAGGAGAGCCATAAGGTAGATGATGCTACATGCAGTCCAAAGTCATCTCTCTTGCCATGGCCTCATCCTCCATTGCTAGGAATCTGCAGAGCCTGGCCATCAATACAATACAGCATTTCAGTTGCAATGCACAATTCTGCAGATCAAGATCTGGCCCTGCAGATCAGGATGCCAGAGACAGGGAGTCCTGCTCATGTGCCTTTTAGCATGATGGAGTGTAAGTGTAGATGCACTTCCTTAGCTATTCTACTGCAAGCATATTTATAAGTCTGGAGACGAGTGCTGGGCAGGCAGTCTTACTTACCTCAGACTGTTTCTGAGCAGAAGGAAAACTCACTTCCCAGACTATTTCAGAGCAATCATAGAACCATTGAAATTGTTGAGGTTGGGAAATACCTCTAAGATCATCTTGGCCCCTTCACTAACCCACCCTCCTTTACGTTGGGGACTACATCTAGAAGAGGGGGAGAGATTGCCACTTGCAGGCACCTTGCTAGGAGGACTGGTCTGGGACATCCACAGGCAGTCCTGGATTCTGCAGGGTGGAGACCCATGGAGTCTGCACTGAGATACTGGCACCATGTCACCAGGCAGGTCTGCACAGGTGCTTCCAGCCTCCCTGCCTTCAGGCTCCTCTGGCAGGTCTGGGGGTGGCCATTAATGGGACTAGATGCTCTGACTTGCCTGTGTGGAGGCATCCACCTCTGCCTAGAGGTGGGTGACACACAGGAGAGTTTGCCAGCTTTTGTAATCCACCCCAGCTTACCTGAAATCCCAGAATTCAGTCTGGTCAGGGGAAAGATGCTGGTGTCTTTGGGAACAACGTGTTCCCCGACTGTTTCCCAGCCACACATCATAGCCAGAATCTGCTAGTATGAAGCCAAGGCTGTTGTTAGCCAGATTTTCAACCCAGTTGCTGCTATCACCAAGTACCCCATGCTGAAGAAACACAACAGGTCTGGGGCCTAGATGTGAAATAAACATGTGTTTTATTGAACCAGAATTCCTCTGCTGTTACCAAATTCAGACTACTGTGGCCTCCTTTTAGCACTGTCAGAACACATGCAATACTGTTTTGAATTGCCTGGAGAGAGGGTATCAAAACAGGGACATTAAGAAATCTTGGCTGTAGTTGTGTTGCAATTGTCACAGGCTGAAGAGCTGCTGACGTCCCTCCCAAACCTTTCAGGCCCCCTGTGCTCATCTCTATGTGCTCAGCACTGCAGACATGGACAGATCGTGGCAACCACACACTTTCAGACCTTCAGGTTTATCACTGAGGTAGCACACACCTCAAAGACACACATTTTCAGTGAAAAAATTAAATGAGGAGCTTTCTTAAGATGTCTGCACCCTTTGAGCCTTTAAACTGAGTTTCTGCTTGATAACAAAAGAGGTTCCTGTGCTGTGTGCATACTTTCCTGTGCTGGCTGCTAAAGCCTTGACTACAAATTGGAGAAGGGCCATGGATTTGGTATTTTTGCATTAGTGATAAATACTGGCCCAGTAAGATTCATCCCTTCACTTGGATCTCAGGTAGCTGCTCGTTAGAATCATAGAACCAATGAATCACACAATATCCTGAGCTGGAAGGGATGTGTGGCTCCATAGAGGGCCACCCGAAAATCAAACAGTATGTCTGAGAGGTTACACCCGTTTTCTGGCATCCTTGCCAAATAGAGCCATACCTGTGTTCCTAGGATATTCTCTCCCATGAGGAATCCTGTTCAGTTTGACATAGTAACCATCACGAGTCAGGATTTCATACTCCTCGCTGGGGTACATTCTGTAGCAGATCACTTGGCTCTGGGAAAAGAAAAAACAAGATGGAAACCTACATAGCTGGGACAGTCAGTCAACACAGAGCACATCCCTCATCATCTGGGATGCCCCTGCCAAGCAAGGAGAACAGTATGGAGAGATGTCTCCACACCGAGTATCACTATCCTCACTGTCTTCACTCTCTCTAGACAAAATGACTCAGAAACCTGTTGTTGGGAAAAAATCTTTTACCTGAGGTGTTCTTTCAGAAACTCACCCCACTTAAATGCTCCTACTGCAGGAAAACGTCAACCAGTGAGGCCTACGTGTGATGAGATGTTCTGTGTGCTGGTGCCTGCGGGCCTGTGAACAGGAGGGGATGTGGGGCTGGGGCTGGGATACAGCAGGCCTGAGCATAGCGTGTGCATGTGGATTCCTCTGGAAGCGAGGGCTGAAAACAGAAGAGTTTTCTGACACCTGGCACTAGCAGCAAAACATGCCGTGCTGTGCTCCGAGCCGGCTGGCAGGGCAGATGAGCTCACAGGCCTACCCAGCCTGCAGGGATAGATAGCTCAGCTGGAAAGACCTCCTGCGGTTTGTCACAGGGCTCACGGGGCTTCTCCTCGGCTTTATCTACACTGCAAATCCAACAGATTGGGACGTTTCATTCTGGTGAAATCAAGCAGTGCTCCTGCTTCTGGATTGCCATGCCCGCTTTTTCATGTGGTTGCTGGAGGCATTTAATTTCAGCAACTTCATGGCTCAGCTCTTGGTTCCGTCTCAGTCTGCCGCCTGCGGAGCTGTGTTGCTGGGTCTGCTAGGAGCAGGGTCTGTGTGAAACCCTCAGCATGGTGTGCTCGTGGGTCTGTAGCCAGTGAAGTACTGCTGGCACTGGGTTTTGGGTTCACTAGTGGGGTTTTAAATTCATGGTGGAGCTGCTGCCTTGTCAAGAAGCACAAGTGAATGTCACATGTTTGAGCGAGGAGAGAGGAACCTGCAGAACTTTCTACCTTCAAGGAAGAAGTCTGATTCAATCCAAACTGAGACTGCTGCTGTCTCTAACTAATCTGCTTCTACTAATTGCACTTAATTTGCAAGGAGAATGAGGACTCATTCAGGGCTTGTTAATGGTGGTATGGAGACAGCACAATGCCATGTGTCACCACAGAACCAGTACACACGGCTACTACAGCCCTCTCTACACACCCTGCATCCCTCCACGGCCCTCTCTCACCCAATTAAATATCTACAAATGTTCAGACAGAGAGGACATCCAATATTCTCCTGACTTACAACATTCATGAGTGTCTCTGGATTTACAGTCTTTGGACTCGTGGTGACATCGTCTGAGTTTGCAGCTGCTTGCACCAAAAACAGGACTGCAACCAACAACCGCATCTCGTGCCTGTGTAAAATACCATTGCTATTTGTTAATAACATTGTTATGAATGTCTGGTCCCACTTGGCTCTGCTGGCTGAGCTCTTTTAGTGTCTGATGACCACAAATGACAGGCTGCAGTGGGAAAGCAGAGGGTATTCCCAGTTCCAGCTCCCACCGGAGTCCATGCAGGGTTCTCTGTGCTCCTCCACACAGGCTGGGTCAAGCAGCAGCAAGACCCATCTTTGAAATTTTAATGGTAAAAAGATTATATAACTGAAGAACTAACATGACGGAAATTGCTGTCAGGACAGATGCCACATAAAGGGAATTCATTTTAAGTAAGAGCTTGCACTATGAAGAGGTATCTATACTTTCACTGTTTTCTTATTGCTTACCTTTTGCACCCAGAAGCCACTATTGACTCATGAACCAAAGCCTCTAGAGATTTCTAGGAAGAATATTTATTAAATAAGCACAGTTTGAAATAAACAGAAACATTTTGACTACCTGAGAGACTCCTGCGCTGAGCAAAGATGTATTTGTAATACACAGTTAATATTACATAAGATTTCTAATGCTTTGCCAGGCTCTTAGAATTTAGAGCTTAACTTCTACCTAACAGTGTGAGCCACAGATCTTTCCACCATCCGTGTACCTTTTTTCATCCTTCTCCCAGTGGGTCTCACACTTTGAGACATACCTGCCCTCTGAAATAGTCCAGATGTTCATAGTAGCTGCCTCTATGGTAGTAACAAGAAGCAAGCAACTGAGAAAAAAGTAGTCAGTGCTTTTTCACCCTAGTAATAGCTGCTATGCGAATCTGAATTACAGAGGAAAATACATTACCAGGCAGCGCCCACTGTTGTATGATCAGGCTGCGGTGGGAGTGATGGTGTCTCTACCAATACCAGCAATAAAAAGAGCGTGCTGTGTCAGAGTCCTTTTACATCAGCACTGTGCTGGGCTACATCATGTGTCCTCCAATTAAGGGATGCACTGGTCATATCTTTGATAACTTCCTCTTCTTGGTCTTATGATCATACCTTTCGGGCTTGCAATGAATTACATCTTCAAAAGCAGCTGGGCTTATGTGGCAAGGAATTTCAGCTATGGAGTTTCATCTTCATCTCATGATATCTGCTGCAAAAAAAAAAAAAAAAAAAAAAAAGCCAAAATGTTTCATTTGGAAAGGATGATTTCCTATCTCCTCCTAGGTATTCTTGAGAATGCTAGAAGAGCTCCTGGGGCAAGGAGAGGACTCAAGATAACAGGAGCAAATGGCAGTTATGTTGAGCTGTTTAGCAGCTTTGCTAGACCACAGCAGCATGCTGACCTTTTGATAGGCACTCCAGGGGCTCGGCAGGTTTTGCTGGCTGCCTGAGTGGGAAACACAGGGTGGCAGTCCCAGGTGGCCTCCACAAAACCCCTTAGGCCCGAGGGATATTGTATTTACAACAGGCAACTCGCAAAACCTCTGCAGAGTTTTCTGGAAAAGCACCAACCTCAGCATCCTGTAGATGGACTGCAAAACAGAGGAGAGTTTATGCAATGCCCGTTTGACTGAAGTGCTATGCACTGCACAGGACAATGGTGCTTTTTCTCCGCCTTTAGCCCATGATGTTGTAACCTTTGCCTTTCTGTATCTGCTTGGTATCTGTCTGAAAGACCTGCTGGATAGCATGTGCTCTGTTGTGTACATCTTCTGGATAAGGATTAAGTTGGCTTCTGATGTTGTGAAGCACACTCACCTGACACATTTCTACAGAACACAAATGTCATTCCATCCACCAGACTCTAATTTTCTCTCAGCGCTCAGCCACTGACATAAAGGAGCTGTGTTTGGGGGTGCTACCTTCCCCACAATGGGTGTGACCAGAGCCTTTGCTGTTTCATTACCTTACTTCTGTCCCTGGGTCTCATTTGGGCTTTTAAAATGTCTTCCCCACCCTGTGTACGCCAACATCCCACCACATAAGACGGGCTTCGTGTAGAGGACAATTCCATTGTGCAATCCAAGAATACTTTTACAAATAAACTGTGGGTGGAGAAAGCACCACATGGGTTGTATTTTCCTGCTTTACCTTCCGGTTTCCTTCCACAGCACCAAGACAGGCATTTTACTTGCATGGTCAGTTACTTCATCCACAATTATTTGCCTTCTACCTCCATTAGATAGTAGCTATCCAGGGGAGGTACCAGATACTAATAGTAAGTATTGCTAGAGATGCAATATGAAATTTTTCACTGGTACTTATTGTATCTGTGGTAGGAAGAAGAGAAGTTACCGACCAGGAGCAGCTAGCCTTTTACTGAGAATGGAGACCTTAGTAGTTTCTGAGATTGGCAGATCAGAGCTGGGCATTTTGACATATAGGTGCAAGTGTAGAAAAGAATAGCACTGTTGTGGTACTGTTGTGGTACTGTTGTGCTTGTCCATTTGACAGAACTGTGAATCATCAATGGTGTTAACCTACTATGTCAGGGCCTCCTGATACCTGGTAGGGCATATAACCAAATATTAAGTAGACTATCATAGGCATCTTAAAATTAAACTCTATAATCATGCTCATGGGACGTTTGTACAGTACTGTTGTAGGAACTAATGAAAGAAAAGGCAAGACTGTTTAGAAACAAAAAGACATTTTATTTGACTTCCTAAGCAAGTAAAGAATCAATCAATATATTCACATCACATATTCATTCTCACTGGGGCCAAGATATGTGTGCCCAAGTGCTCTGGCCAAGGTCACCTGCATGTGACATGGAAGGCAGGGTTTGCCAGCTGTTGGGTCCTCATCATGCCTTCTGGGTTCCTCTTAAGTCCCAAGGTCAGCTTGTTCTTGGACAGACATCTGAGATCATTTAGGAGTTGAAAGATACTGTGGTGTGTGCCTCTGAATCTTATTTACTTCAAGTTTTGTAAATATTAGACAACATTGTGGGTGAGCATCTTTCATTTTCTTGTTTGGGCTTGTAACTTGTCCTCCTCATGGGATAACAGGAACAGCCCATGAGATGTGCTGCATCCCCTCTGCTGCCATTCTGTTGTCAGGTGTATGTCTTCTGCCAACAAGTCACCTTCTCTGTGACACATGAGAACACAAGAAACATGTTGCTCAGCTCTCACCAGCTTGATTGTTGTTAATCACATCCTTGGAAATCAGTGCATGCCATTCCTCTAACTCTTGCTCTCGTGCTTCTGATGCTTTCACACATGTGCCAGGTGGTATGCTCAGTGTGTTTGTTGTACCTTCTCGATGTTGATGCTTGCCAGGCACAAGGGTAAGCAAACACGAATAGGGAGATACTTTACTAGCTGACATCTGGTCCTGGCATCCTGAGCTCAGAAAAACAACATAATTCTGCTTTTTAGCAATTAGGGAACATCAACTGTTGTGTAATCCTGGCCAGATAAACATAATTCCCTGTCAGTATCCTTGAAGAGCCTTGCTCAAGCAAAAAAAAACTGGTGAGGAAAATTGCGTTTATCTGGTGCTACCTCTTGTTGTTTAAAGTCCCTCCATGCAACAGCGTTGTCTCCATTATCTCTGATTACACAGTTTATAGGGGCATTACCCATGCTAGAGTTGCATAGTCAGGCTTGATGTAATAGGGAATTATTTTCACAACACCTTGCCAGTTCATGCAATCATTTTATACACTGTAGTGAAACTGAATCAACAAATGCACGCATGCTTTGTAAGGCTTATTGCAAAAGAATTGTGATATGGTTACCCAGGATTTCTCTCAGTTGTTTTCTTCCCCTCATTCTGTGTTCGGGTGACCCCAGAAGAACCCTGAACGTCTTGTACTTCTCTGGTTGTTCCTAATTGTACAGTTGGCTTTAAAGCGTATTTAAAGCATTGATTGGTCTGTTCATGAGCAGACTTGAGCAATTCAGAAAACTTAATAATTAGTAATATTACTAAAATATTATTTTTTCAAATTTGCTCTTGGACCTTTTTTGTTGATGGATAATTGACAGAAAAAGACTAACTTAGGATCAAGGCAATTCAGGAAGCAGTAACGTCCCACAGTTACAGTCTGGGACAAATTGCAGCAGTCAGGAGCAGAGACCTGCCCAGGCTGGTGAAGAGCATTGGAGATGGTTATATCTGACCATGATTTTGGCTAACCATAACTTGTCACATGGGCACATACATTTCCCATCTGCTTAAAGTACCAACAAATAAAACCACAAGTCTCGGGGACCAACTACGCAGTCTGTCTTCAAGCACTTATCTAACAGCCTTGGAAATAACATAGGAAATAACACAGAAATTGCTCATAGTTCCTATGTTAAGAAAGACACGTGTCCTCAAGAGAATGAACTGAATCTTCTCAGAAGATTCGGATTAAGCCTGAATCTTCTCAGAAATGCCAGTGACTGCAGATGATGTTTTTCAGGCTTGCTGTTAAGGATCAAAACAACATGAAAAGGCAGTGCACCATCTGACACGACTTGATGAAACCCTGTCCGAGGTTAATCCCAGTAAAATTTAGTTTCTAAATAACACCACAGACCAGTCAGTTGCTTAAATTAGATACCAAAACAATCCTAGGATTACTTACAAAAGCGCATCTCCATTTCAAGCCTGTGCCTCTGTAATCCTCAAGCTGGAATGGCTTCATGCTGGAATGGCCTTCTGCGTGGACACAGCTGAGCACATGAGCCTGCTGCTTTTTTTCACATTCATTGTGATAATGATAGAAAATTATAGGCCATAAAATATGGTGCAATTACTGTATTTTGAATGGGATGTAACGCAGTTTTAAGCCTGTCCTACCTCTCATGCCAAACATAAACAGATCAAAAATTGTTCTGCCTGAGAACATCTGGAAGAAGGTTAAGTCAGTGGCTACATACCAATATCTTTCACGTGAGCAGGTGTATGGTTGAGGTTTGGTCACACGTGGAGGATAAGATGTCTCAAGACATTCACATGGGGAGCAAGGTGCCTGGATGTCCTTGTTCTTATGAAAGAAAACTCCAGCCCCATAACAACAGGTTTGAGATGAGCAAGGACTCCAGTCCCTGCAAGACTAATACAGCTTTCCAGAAAACCCTTTTATCAACTGAGGCAGTTTGAGATGATAGAACATCACAATATTTATGTTGCAAGCACCTTGATTATTCGCTGTTTTCTTTTCTTTCAAAATGCACCTGCTTTGCAATTGCTGAACCCTTAACAAACAAGTATCAGTTCCATCTGGAACTTTCAGACCCTGGTTTGGAAAGAATTCCACCAGAACACTCCACTGTGGGAATGTATTAAAACAGTGCAATATGAACTTCGTCTTAGATGAATACAGAATTGGAAGAAACACTGAAGAACGAACAGAATGAAAAAGAGCTGAAACACTGCAATTCTTAGGAACTTTCAGACTTAAAAATTTAGTAATTTTTAATTAAAATATATAAGATTTTACAAGCTATTCAGAAGTCTGGATGTTTATTTGCAAGGATAGGAAACTCTTCATGTGTTTGCATGCTCATTCATTGCATGAACACAATGCATTACTGGAGGAATGCTGCTTTAAGGCAGAGCCCTGCACTAAATAACCAATTACAAAGAAAAGGGTGTCATTACAAAAATAAAAAGTGAGGTAGCTAATCACTTTAGCTCCCTCCAGTACCTAAAGGGGCCTACAGGAAACCTTGAGAGGGAATCTAGCAGGGAACGTAATGATGGGATAAGGGGTAACAGCTTTGAACTAAGAGTGTGGAGATTTAGATTAGATATGAGGAAGAAAAACCTTACTCAGAGGATGGTGAGGCCCTGGAGCAGGCTGCCCAGAAAAGTTGTGGATGCTCCATCCCTGGAGGGTCTCAAGGCTAGGCTAGATGTGGTCCTGGGCAACCTGGTTAGGTGGGAGATGTCCCTGCCCATGGCAGGATTTGTAGCTAGGTATTCAGTAATGTCCTTCAAGCCAAACCATTCAATGGTTCTATTAATCTATAGATCATATGTAACCTATAGCTTGATTCCTACACCCCAAGAACACCTTGACCAGTCCTGTTTGTTCTGTTTTCAATACTAGCTCTAAGGATAGAAAGTGAACATCTTTCCACTTTTGATGATTCCCTTAGACTCTAACAGACTCTGCTGCAACTTGCCAAAAGCAATGTGCATCAGCAGTTCCATCCCACCCCTTCCAGATACTTGGGTGAAAGCATGCTGCTTGGACCCACAGTTTGTCTTTGGAGAGTGGCCATGTTGTTCTCCTTACCCTTTCTAAGCCTCCAGACTGCTGCCTGCAACCTGCCTCGTCCCTCACCCTCATACGGCAAGAGATTTGTGCTGAAAATCTCCATGTTGCTCCAGAGGTTTAAGGGAGTACAATCACACAGAGCCCAGTGGACCCTATCTATTTATTATTAATTTTCATATGTGTATTTGGAAAAAGGGCCTTATCCTTTGCCCTGCTTGCTTCTAGACATATTTTAAGAGTATAATTACACAAACAGGCAAATTCACAATTCCTCCCTTAATCAGTATCTTACTAAAAAGTGCAATCCAGAAGCTGAAAACAGAGTTAGACTCATTATAGGCTTCCACCAGACTTTTCTTCTCTCTTACACACGAGGAAGACAAAAGCATTTCCTGAAACTCAGCAAAACTGAATTTTCCACCTGGGTTTGTACCTTGGGAATATTACTTAAAAGGATGCAAAGTGGTCTTTCTTGGTAGATCTTATTGAAAACCCTGTTACACATGATCAAGTTTAGGCTTATCTGCATAAGCTTCTTCCAGCTCTTGTAATCATCACTGGGCAGATAGCTTCTAGCTTTTTGGGACAGTGGTCCCAACTGGTGAAACATCAGCATCCAGGACAGAGCAGAGCTACTGTGCTGCTGTTTGCAGCTGGGAACACCCAGAGCCCACAGCACTGGTCAGGAGCTCCACAGAAATTGCTTCTGCCTGGAAATCCCTGAGCATGAAAGGCTCGGAGCCCAAGGTCCATGCCCAACTCCTTCAAGGATCTCCACCTACTTAATTAACTTAAATCCTACACAATTCTATGATCATTGGATTGGCCAATTTTCCTCACTTGCCAGACTGATATAAACCCACAAGTGCAGCACCTCAATGAGCCCTTCCCATCCACCCCCCCCGCCTTTTTTTTTTTTCACATAAAGAAAGGAGAAAATACCCAAAGGTAAAGGAGAAATCAGCAATTACTGCGACTGTCCCACCTCTAGGCATTCTTCTTCATCAATTCAAGAATTTCTTTGTATATTTGTTCATATACCTGCATACCCCAAAGGAAATCAAAGTGGACAAATTCAGGAATGTACTTTTTGTACGCCACGTTGGTTATACGAGGCAGTGTTATATTTACATCTTCAGGGGCAGAAATCCAGTCCTTGCCACCAAACCATGCAGCAAGTGGTGCTTTCATATTTTCCAGCTCATAGAAGGGCGGTGTGCTCTGGAAAATGAATAACATTGCCTAAGGTCTGGGAAGTCACAGGCAGATTGAAAATACAAAGTGCTCTTGATTGCTGCTTAGGATTTCCTTTCTCTCTCAATAAATGGTATGTCAATGGAGGTCCTAACTATGCCTTGCATACTTTTTACCAGAGTTCCGAGAAGTCATCAGTGAATGGCATCATTTAACCCCCTAGTGTAAGAAAGGTACAATCCCATATGATCATACAAAGTAAATTCCATAAAACTAGGTCTCAGTCACAGCAATATTTACATTTGAATTTTTGTTTTGTTTTGTTTTTTAAACTGACAAATGAGAATAGATTTCTCTTACCTGGTTGTAGTGAAGCATGTTCTCACTGCCATAATCATAATATTTGAATTCCCCTGTTTGATAGAGCTAGAAGAAGAAGAGAGCTGTGTTAACTTTCCATGCATTACAGGGGACCAGGAGAGAAACAAAAGCAGATGAGGAAGGATAACTGGTAGCTTCAAACATCAGTGAGAAGCTATTAGCAATTGCTTATTCTATTAAGAGCATGAAAGAATAGAAGCAGAACAACACTTGTGATATCGACATAAATCAAATTTCTGTCTTGCCTCAGGTGGACAGCACGACTTGGGGAGGTGGCTTGTCTTTTGGGACACAGAAGCCACAGAAATGCACAGTTCACTTAGCTTACATCCATTACCTAGGGAAAGTAATGCAGCATTATATCTGAGTATTGAGAAGAGATTCTTGGCAGCTTAGAGAGAAGAATGTGAGCCCAGGTTACTCTCATTCAACAGGAAGAAATATTACCTGGCGCCAATGTAACATGTTTTTTAGGGATGTTGAATCAGGGTAGTGGGACAGGTAGACATCTATGCGGCTCTGCAAGAAACCATTGGAGACATTTATTCTTTGTGTAGCGGAAAATCTCGTGAGGAATACATCTGACCCAATTCTGTAGCCACACAACAAGTCTGTTACTCACACAGGCTAGCTGGGGCTCTTATTTGCACAAAGTGCTTTGTCTTATCTCTGCGAAGGCACAGCTCAACCCTGTGCCATGCAAACCCACGCTGCAGGCAGCAGCATGAAGTGTGCTACAGAGCTCCCTTCATTGAGCCTAGCAACTTTCATGGATTGCATTACGAGTCTACATGGTTTCAAATCAAAGTAAAAATCTGTCTCTTGTAATTCGGATCCTGTTGCAAAGACAGTGTGCAACACACCACAGTATTCTCCTTGTTATTTCTCAAGCACTCCCTGCTTGGGAAATTGAGGAGTAACATCAACACTTTCCTTGAGAAATAATAGACCAGCTCCCACCCCATCTCTGTTCTGGGGATCTGTGGTGCGAGTGGCCAGCCCCACAGTCTGCTCCATATTGAAAAGCTGATGAGAACAGGACACTGTTCTTTTCCCAACTGCACATCCACACTAGGCTCTAAAAACAAGAAAACTGGGTCACTTCAGAAGTAATCTGGAGGATACGTACCACATTTAAGCTGTTGGTGAACCCACCAGGCAAGTACAGGACCAAAGAGCAAATGCTTTTAAAGAGTGTGTAGCTGCACAAACGGGATGTCACTTTCCTCAGGATCTCATCCTTATCAAAGACCACCGTGCGTCCTAAGATGAGCTGTGAAGTTCAAAGGCATTGGTTGTTGTGATTCACAATGCTTCAGCAGCACTTGGAGGAAAGCTTGCAGAGCCAGGGCAGCACTCATGATGGAGATGATGGAAACCAGGACCCTTGTATTATGCAGCTGACCCTGGTCAGGAAACCTAAGAACGAGGTTTTGTTTATGGAACCAGGGGAGTGCCAAGGGAGGACTCACCTTAATCAGACCCTCAGGAAAATCAAACACTCTGACCAAGGGTGACTTCATATTTGAGCTTGTGGTGATAGGAGCCAGGGCAAAAAACATTTTAATTTTGCGATCCAGCTCAGGAATGGAAGAAAATGCAATGAAACCTGTAGGAGTGAGAAAGAATTAAACCCTGCCCTGCTACTTATGCATGAGTTTTGACTTAAGAATTAGACCCTGCCCTGCTATTTATGCATGATTTTTGACTTGAGATGCCTGTGTCCATTGTGAGAACCCCTGGAGCATGCTGATATCCTGGAACATGCAGATATGAGAACATGTTGGTGTTCCGACAGGGACCTTCGCTGCTGATGCATTTCAGCTCCCAGCTTGACTGTTGAGTCCATCTGCAGCTCCCACAGCCCCTTCTTGAGGCTCTGACAGTGGTGGGATACATCAAAAGCCATTGTCACAACCAGTTTTGGACCACCAGTGCTGAAAATTTTTCCATTAATGCAAATTCTTACCTACTCACACCCAACTTAAATCCAGTGCCCTTGTAAGTACCTGTGGTCGTGCCTTGAGAGTAAGCCACGTAGTATAACTGCTCCTGTCCTGTTTTCTGCAGAATATAGTTGATTGTTGCTGGAAGATCATACATGGCCATCTCATGAAAGCTGCAGTGGAGACATTAGCAAATTACTGTTGCTGATCTTTAACACTGAGGGTGACAGGCATATGACAACTTTTACAAAATGGCATTCCCACCAGCATGTTTGCAGGATCTGTGCTACCACTGCTGAGTGGTAATGTTTATTTGCTATTTGTTCCCATTAAATAGTAGTACATTTACTCTGGAAAGTATCATCTGCTCCTATCATTTGGAGGAGCCTCAAAAGCTCCTTGGACACTTTGGAGCAATAATTTGTTTGCAGGAAAAGGCTAAAAGAGCTGTGGGTACAATTGACAGGCTGTGTTAGGGAAAGGCTGTTCGGAGATCCGGCTAGGGCTGGGGCAGACACAGGCACTCCGATTGGATCTTGGTGATGGAGCCACTTCTCCAGCTTAGGGAAACTGCAGGACCAGGATCAGAGCCTAACAGCAAGTACCAGATCCTGTCTATCTTTCCAAAAGCACTCCCAGGAAGATCTAGTGGCATTTCTGTAGCTTCAATTAAAATACCTGTAAGATGAATATTTCTCACTGTGAAATTCAAATTCTTTGTGCTTTCGTGACCAGCTGTTCCCTCTGCTGTTTCCTATCCAGACATCGTAGCCAGCATCTGCCAGGATGAAGCCCAGGCTTCTGTTGGGCAGGTTTGTAACCCAATTACTTCCCTCCAACACCAGACCATGCTGCAGGAGCACTGCAGGTTTGGGAGCTGAAAGAAGAAGCAAAAGATTGTTTTCTCCAGCTGCTAACGTAAGTCACCATTTACACTTCAGATAACTTTTTGGCACCACCCCAATGGAGAATTGACTACAGTGCACAGCACAGTCCCATCACAAGAGACATAGGTACTGGGGGGGACCAAGAGAACCTCCACCCATTTCTGCTTGCCATATGGCAGATCCCAGATCCCAACTAAGAACTTTTTGATGAAGAGTCAAAAAAGCCTGAACTGCTATAGAGTAGAAGAGTGTATAGAAAGATTTAGTTTGGAAAGGACCTCTTTGCTCCAACACCTGGTGAAAAGGGGTGTTTTTTTGGACACTCAGTATAAGACCTGCATTTCTGCCCTGGGCAGCTGAGGACCTGAATGGAAATCTGGTTGCTTTTTACACTTACTTGTCAAGTTCATATCCCAATTCTCCCATTTTCCCAGGAGAGTGACAACCTGCCAAGACTGGGACATTACCCTCTCCACTTTGAAACAGTGGTGCACGTTATGCAAGCGATAGCAAGAAAGCTATCAAAATGGTGAGACAGCATTGGATTGGGCGTGAGGTTTATTATGGCTAATAAATGACTCGTAACTGCTCCACCAGGAATACCTTTACCCAGTACATGGTTCCACAATCCAGCCTCCCTTGTGCCTCACATCATGGATTTGGTTGGCTTTGAAAGTCTGGGGTGAGATTTCTTTGCCCTATTAATTTTCCTTATCATTCTATTTCTCTTTGCAGTAGTTCCCACAGGACCAACAAAGTTGGCATGGTTGGCATCTGCATTTCTTACTCTCTTGAAGGGCTTCTCAGCAGGGATGCTTCACTGAGGACCCAGCCAATGGTGAGGAAGCCAAGCAGGGAATGTTTTTGGAGCCCCAGGGCCCAGCAGATCTTCTTGTGGCACTTACGGTGGCAGAACATGCTGGATCCCGATGTTTCTGCTTCATGGGAGGCACTCGTGCTTCCTGAGTTGTCTCTGCCATGAGGAATCCTCTGTAAGGTAAGGTAATAGCCATCTTCTGTCACCACTTCATGCTCCTCATAGGGGTACCCGTGGTAGTGAACAATTTCACCCTACAGGAAGGGAACAACAACATTGGACAGATCCTCAGGGGGTCTCCATCCCAGAGCAGTGCCACACCGAGCCATGGATGCCCTGACCCAAAGATAGTGCTGTCAGCAGGAGATTGGAGCAGTGACCTCCCAGTGTCCCTTCCACCCACACTGTGTAAACACCATGACTTCAGCGAAAACCTTTGGCAGCAGCAAGTTTCTCAAACTCCCTGAACAGGTCTGGTAAAGAAGGCCCACAATTGACTTTTATTTTGCAATCAGTGCTTGTGAAGAGCCAGGCAACAAGAGCAAAGTTCCAAGCCTGGACCAAACTTGTTTACCTAGCTGAGCTCCCTAAAAAGTCTGCTGTAAATCTCAATGTACGTATGCAGTGTAGACAAAAGCTTTAATAAACCCCCGTCTCAAACCCTGGTAAAGGTGCACATTCAGGGACCATGGGTCTTACTTAGGCCGTGACAGTAAATAACTTGCATGCCCAAGATTTGGGCTTTCTAGGGGAAAGGATGACAACAGGAGAAGAGCAGAGGGAAGTGAAGACTTACAACGTCCATAGACACCTCAGGGCTTGCACTGGAACTTTCAGTAGTACAGATTAAGTAAGTAATGGCAATGAACAGCCACATCATGGTTCTCTGCAAAATATCATCAACATGGCAAACAGACGAGACATTGATTTTACTGACATAGAAGATAGGGATGGCATTTGACAAGTGCTATATTTTTATTAGGATATTAATACAATCCCTAGACAGATAATTTTCAAGTTGAAATTCTCCAAATTGTTCTAAAAGTTATCTTATCTTGAGCAATCTTGAATAATGCCAGAGTCTAAACTACATCTCATTTTAACCACAAGTTCTAAGTCAGATCCTTTTATTTATAAAAATAACTTACATGCACATTCACATCTGTTTATACATCTTCACCCACTGGAGAAAATCTGGTCTTTGAGGGGACTCCTCATTTTAACTGATGTTTTAGATAGTCAGAAGAATAGATTATTTGCTAATTGAACCAGTCAAAAGTAAATCACCCACTTTTAAATTTCAGGACAACAGAGGTTTTGTTTACAATATAAATTTTTGTTAGGTGCTTGTTAGAGCTGAAGGTAGGATTTTAGAGAATAGGACACACTGGATTTGCTCTGGTTTCAAAATAGAATTTTGCAGGTTTTTCAAGCCTGGAAAAAGAGCCGTGTCAAGCACCAGCCAAATACATGGGTGGATTGGCATTGGCATGCCCATATGTTGCATCCATCCCACTTGCAAAATGTCTTCTTGGCCACAGACAGCAGCTTGCACTGCTCTCATTGCTTGTATCAAAAAGCATAGCAAGGATGGACAGAAAGAGTCAGAAACAATTTCTGGGATGCAACATCATGGGAATACTATGCAAATTCAAGAGAAGAGCCTGGCATGGAATGACCATCCAGGAAAAACATTCCTTTTGTGAGGGTCCACCCAAAGGATTCCCTCCTCTCAGCAGCCCCTGGTGAACCCCGAAAGCAAAGAGAAACCCCACTCACCAGCATGTTCTTGACCCCCAGACATCAAAGCAGGGAGCATTACCTGTTGGGTCAGCTTCAGTAGGATGGGTTCCTTCTTTCCTCAGGTCCACTCTTGCCAAGCTGTTATCCCCTCTGCTCTGTGCAGCCAGGAGTGCCACGGGTCACTTCTCCGCTAATCCTTTCTTCCACTAGGGCGTAATTTACCTGAGGGCTGGAATCACTCTAGAATGAGAAACCCCTCTGACACGGGCTTTTGTGGGAATATTTTTGCAGTGCTGAAGAACAGGCAAGAGCTGTAACAAATTGCTTATTCCCATCTGATGTAGCACTGCATAATCCAGTGTTGCCTGTGACCTCAGTGGAGCCAATATGTTGCTCCCAGACCACACTCCACCTGCATTGGTGTGGATCGGCTGTACGGAGAGGGAAGGGTCTGGGATGAAGCTGCCCTGTGCTCCCACCTGTATGTTCACACCGGCTGAAGACGCTCTTTGTAGAGACAGCGTGGGCTGCGGGTGGATTTTTGGCAGCGCTGCCTTCCAAGATGCCTCCGCTCCTCACCAAGCTGCCCACACACCTGCACGTTGCAGCAAACTGGCTTTCAGGGAGCAGCACACTCTGGGGCTTCATCTGACTCCATTCCTTCTCCTGTTGTTGATACTTGACAGGTCTGGCCAAGCAACTCTTAGGCAGGCATGAGATCTCAGAAGCCTAAATATCAAGCCCACCTCGATCCTGAGCTGTAAGTAATTGCTTTTCACCACAGATGAGCTGAGGCAGAGCCAGGAGCCCTCCCAGTCTCACCTCTACGAATAGTGAGTCAGATCCAAGTTTGATTTGTCCCTGTAGGGAAAGGAGGAAAGGCAGAAAAACAGGATTAAGAATGTGAGGGCGAGAAACCACGCCTCCTGCCTCCCAGCACCTGTCAAGATGAGACATAGTTCATCTTTCTTTTGGGGAGAGGCCATCAGAGAGACTCCTGGCCTGGCTACAGGCTCTTCTGGCCCAGCTATGGGCACTCCTGACCTAACTATGGCCTCTCCTGGTCCCTCTCACCACATACGGAGCTGTATTACTTCCCATACTACTTGAGCCTGATGGAAGGAGAGCAGAGGAGCTGAACCTTGTGTTCCCAGCACTTTCCAGCCCACAGCGCACAGTCTGGATGCACTCTTGCTGTGGGGTGGGGACTTTCCAGAAATGATCCAGTACATCTGCCAAGGCTGCTGCACTACCAGGACAGAGCCTTTTCCCCAATCCCTCTGTCCTATTCCCAGCCCATATCTCACTGCCAGCACTGCAGCCCCACAAATAAATCCTGATCCCCCTAAAGCACTGATAGTGTTGGGCTGGAAAACATCCAGAATGACCCCAATGAGCCAAGAATTACTGCATGGGCTCTTGAGGCATGAATGAGCCCATAAAATCAGCCACAGAGATCTCCTGAAGCATCAGCATCAGCTTGCTCAGTGGCTTATCTGCCATCTGCTGAAATAAGACTGCGTGCTGCAGCCTGCAGAGGATGGGACATCTAGGCTGCGTTTGCATATCCAGTCATCCATAGCATTGCAGAAGGGATTTCTATCCAGCAACTGCAGCTTCAACCTGACACACTTGTTGATATTTTTATTCGTCTTCTCCTTTCTCCTAAAAAAAAACCCAAACAAATATTTTTTTCTTATTTTTCCTGTTGTTTGCATTTGTTACTGGATAAATGTTGTATTTTTCTTACCTGTCCAAAACAACAATTAAAAATAAACCCTCTACAAAATCAAGATACAATAAATAATTCTAAACTTAAAAGCCAAGCTCATCTCATAGATTGCAAAATATATCTTGTTTTCCTCTCATAACAATCAAAACCTACTGAAAGGAAAAGAAAGAAGGCACTTAGTTTGAAGGCATCCTCAAATCAAACAGTTGAACTGCTTCACAATCACTGGAACATATCAGATCCCTGCAGGACAGGTGTGAATTGGTGTGAATGTCTTGCACATACGGGTTTTATCTGCCCGTAGTGCAGGGGGACATGGTTTCTGTCTGTCTGTGAACCAGTGATCCCGAGCAAGAGCCACTGAACTCATAGGAAAAACTCCTTTACCTCATGGACACTCAGGGCTCAGCAAAAGCTGTTTCTGACTGCCAGCTGCCTTGTCGGTAGCCACTAGGACAAGCCATTAGGAAAGTCTGAACTGGTTTGAGTTCTGAAATCGAGTTCTCAGGGATTTTAAGATGTGTACATTCTTTGAACTTCCTTCAGTTTTCTCAAGATTTTTTTTTTCAAAGCTTTGACGGCTTTTGTTGCCATTTAAAAGCATGTTTTGAATGCAATTTTTTTGAAAAGATATACAACCTTTGGAAAACAAACTAAAGCCAGCTTCTCTCTTTTGACAAAAGCCAAATCACATCAATTTGACAGCAATGTTTGCAAAGCCTTCTGCTCCTGGAGGGGCTTTCTGCAGGGCCACCAACACCAGGAGCCAGCACAGGGGCAGGAGACTTTGGAGAAGGAAGGCCACCAAGCACCCTCTCTCCTCACAGAATTGCAAGGTCCAAGAGTGCCCAAAGGCATTTTAGTTGCTCTTTCCTAAATTGCTCAAAACTGCTTGCTCTTTGGCCAGCCGCTATCTGGTCACATAAACGCAGAAGTCTTGGACTGAGCGTTGTGGGACGGTGATGTTCTAAGGAAAAGGGAAGTTCTGGACAGCAGGGGGTGCTGTGAAAGCACTTGAGAGAGGAACTCGAAATTGGTCACCCACGTCTGTAGCCCACAGCAGGGCTCTGGTAAGCCCAGCAGGCGGAGGTGGTGATGGAAGGCCGGGGTACAGGGCGTTCGTTCCCCAGTACCACCTGTAGTTTGGCTATGCATCTCTCAGACAGTGGAGGAGACACAGCATTGTGGAAGCCAGAAGTAAGTCTCTTCGTAGTTCCCTCCACATGTTCTAGTTGGAAATGAAGCTCACTGCTGCTTCTTTTAGCCTATCACTATCTAACTATATAAAAAAGCTCTTTTACCTCATGTTTATTATTTTCCTTTAAATATTGGAAGGTTGTGATGAGGTCTCACTGGAGTCTCTCTTCTCCAAGCTGAACAAACCCAGGTCTGTCAACCTTTGTTCATGGGGGAGGTGCTCCAGCCCTCTGACCATCTTCATGGATTTCCTCTGGACCCTGTGCTGGAGGCCCCAGACTTGGATACAGTACTCCATTGAAGCCTCACAGGGGTATAGATGGACAATCCCATCCCTTGCTTTGCTGGTCACCCCTCTTCTGATGGCACCCAGGATACAGTTGGCTGTGTGGGCTGCAAGCACACACTGCTGGCTCATGTTAAGTTTTTAATCAGCCAGGACCCGTAGGTCCTTCTCAACAGGGCAGTTCTCAATGAGTTCTTCTCCCAGTCCGTGCACATACCCAGGATTGCCTGAGCCAAGTGTAACACTTTGCACTAGGCTTTGTTGAACCTCAGTAAGTTTATATGAGCCCACCTTTGAAGTTTGCCAAATGCCCTTCTGATGGCATCTCTTCCTTCTGTCCTATCGACTTGATAGGAGTTGTGCCACTCAGCTTGATATTTGAGATATGTGAGGAGCGGTTGAGGTCCCTGCTTGGCCCAGTGCAAAGCAGGCTGAGGGAAGGCCTCGTGGTAGCCATTGCAGGCTCAGTGTTGTGAAAAGGAGGGGATAAGGCTTTGAGGTGTGGCTGGATTAGTATCAGATCATCAAACCATGTTGGTGAAGTAGTGGAAACAATGTGAAGGGCTCTGGAGGCTGGAGCAGAGATCCACGGGCATCACAAGAGGACTGGTCTCAGCATGGTCTTGGCTATGCCAGGGAGAGTGGCGGGACAGAGGCAGCTTTCTTGAGCCTAAAGATGCCTAGCACTACCAGCTGTTTGATACCAACTTTGATACCAGCTCCAGGGTTCCAAGAGATCCTTCCCAATGAGCAACATGCCAAGGACACTGGTTTCTGTATGTGAGCATTAACAGTTGTGCTTTCCAGCATCTCATTCAAGTGCTGATCTGTCTTAGCTGTCCAGCCCTTTCTTGAGTGTTACTCTTGTTGTTCTTAGAGCAAAAGAAGGCAGCATCCTTTGGACCTGGTTCTAGAGCATCTTACTGGAATAGATGGGTTGTAATGGGCCCTCACTGGACCAGTCTTTAGTGAAAGGAATCTCCCTGCCCTACACAGGCTTCTGGAGACTTCTGAAACTTTGGAAAGAAGTCTTAGGGTGAGCTCTTGTGAGGCTTTATGATGAGCCAGCATGGGAGTGGGGCCCAGGGCAGAAGACATGGAATTCAAGAGTGATACCATCCATGAATCAAATGTAGGTCTCAGCAGACATGGGCACATTAGACTGCCTTGTAAGTTTTGAGGAGCTGTGAGGAATAATCACCACTTTTGAATGACCTGAAACACTACCAGATATTGATGAGTGTGCAGAGCTCCATCAGACACACACAATATTACTCAGATTTTATGCTTGAAGGAAGAAATTCCTGCAGTTTATGGAGAGAGAAGAAAAATGCAATGTTTTCTCTGCACAAACAGGCAGTGACAGGTGCAGAAGATCTCAGGAGAAAAGGCAAATGGGAAACCCATTCACAGGCTCACAGGTAATGCACCTGATCCCTCTACTCTGGCCTCACAGCCCTTCTCTCTTTAGTTTCATTTCTACAGACTGTTCAGAGGAAAAGCAGCATCTCTGGTCCTGGATGGTGTCTGGACAGAACCCTTTGTGCTCAGAGATGTCCCCACCTTGCAAAGCTCCTGACACACTCATCTGTGGTGTCCCACCAAAGCTTCTGCTCAGAGGCTTGCTCATCTGTGGTCTTTTGGTCCAATGACTTGTGGGTCGATCATGACTTGGGGAGTACCTCCTGCTGTGTTTCTGCTGTTCGGCCATCCACAGGTTAGGTTGAACAGACCCCTGTAGGTTTCCAGCTAATCTCAAAGCAGGTCAATTTTTTAGCCAGGTTAGGCTACTCCATGCTTTGTCCTGTCCAGTTTGAAGCATCTTCACAAATGGACATCCCACCAACAATCCAGCACCTTGAATTGCTTAACTGCATTTACTAAGATTTTCCCCACTAAAATCCAGATGTATTTCTGGGCCTTTCACCAACTGCTGATCTTATCCTGCAGGTCACTGGGCAAAAGGTGGTTCATTATGATGACCTTTCTTGGGACAACATTTGAGAGGTGTTGAGACAGGAAATACCATTCCTGTTACACTGTAGGATCATTAGAAGTCATTAGACTCTCTGCTCTGTACAGAAGCAGCTTGCCCCACATGGGAAACTGTTGCACAAGTTTCCCCTTCTTGATATCCAGTAATATCTCAAATATATTATGCTCCAGCAATTGCATGCCAGTGGATTTCTCTGCCACTTCTTAACCTTTTACTTGTATCTACATTCTTCTTGGGTAACACTGATTAAGACTTTCAGTGCAAGGTAACAATGTCTTGCATAAAAGGAGCCCTGGATGATCAAGTTGATAATCAAATATCAACTTGATTCTTAAAAAAATGCTGAGAAGTGCCATAGTTAACTATATGGCACTTCTCGGCATTTTTTTAACTCTCCTTTCCTGCTTTGTCAGGTCCAAGCTTGATGCTGCTTGAAAGTTTATTTGCGGGCAGGGCTCCTTGCATTGGCATTCCTAGCTTTTTGCCAGCAGCATGTAGTCATTCTCTATGCAGGAGAAGCTGCAAAAATGGTCATATGGACTGAGTAGGAATGCAGAGGGTAGTAAAGTCATGGGGAGAGGTGTTTATAGGTGTCCAAGTTCCTGCAAATAATCTGTACATCTTGTGCTAAACATACTCTGCTGAATTTGCTCTATCCACCAGAAGTACTGGAGATACATGCTCTGGTTTATACAAGCCACTGTAACAGAGTTTGGAAAAAGACTACAAAACAAGCTTGCAGGTAAATAAACTCTGCTGTTCAGATTGCTCAGACTGCTGCCAGCCCTGGTCTGAGTCCTGACATCTGTGCTCCAAGAAACCACGTGTTACAAAACCAACCCACTTCCTCCAGGCCCTTGGTTGACTGTGGGGAAAAGGACCTGTAATTAAACAAAGCTCTTGCTAGTGCCACATCCTGCTATTTCACACAAGTGTTTCAATTTAGGAAAAGAAACAATAATTCTGCCAATGAAAACCACAATAAGAATGGGTTCATCCAAGCCAGAGTAATTTCACTTTGACAAAGAAATATGCTAAGAAAAGGTGGAGATAAAGCAACAAAAAAGTGACAAGCACTCATGCCCCGTTATGTCTTCTGTCGTGCTGGATAGTTGCTACTTGATCTCCTCCAACCAGTATGACGCTGTCCTTCCAGGGCTGTGGATATGCTTGGTCTACAGAAGACTAAGGCAGGAGATGTCCATGGACTGGAGAGCAAGCTGGATTACGAGCAACACCAACTGCTTTGAGAGCATTGAACAAACTCAGCTGTTAACAGAGGAGATCCTCCTGCTATATGGGAATGGATTGCTTGGGTTCTCAGGAAGGATGATGGAGTTTGTGCTGGCATCCTAATTCAACAAAAAATAATCTTCTGTGTGTCCTGTCCAAGCCTCTCCAGAATTCCCATGGTTTTCCTAACCTTTTTGAGTCTTGCTCAACACCTTGAGATGAGGGAGAAGATGCTATTTTCTTCCTGGTGAGCTATGCTCCCAGAGGAAGCTTAGTCTTGAAGATAGAGCGGACAATCTTCTGCTACATCCCTTGCCAGAAATCTCCACTCCAAGTAGCTTCTTGGTGCTTGTGTGGCATGTGACTGTGCTTGAATAACCTCCTGGAACAAATACTTAATGCTCATGAGTTGGAACTCAGAGAAGAACTGGTGTAGGACAGGAAAGGTTAAATGGGAAAGGAGCTGTCACAGGGTGACCAGGACAATGCAAAACCCCCAAGAGCCCAGGAATGCATATTTAAGCTCCTTGCAAAGGCATGACCTTCTGTGGAGACCTATTGTTGGCAAAACACGTTTGTTGTTTGTTCAGATCGAATCACTAACTGGGAATCCTCTATCAGACTGGTGACTCCTGGGACTTGCATAATCTACAGTCAGGAGGAACCATTCTTAACTAATGTCTGAAATGAAAATCCAAATCTGACAGTGGATTTTACCTTGTCAAATGGGCAAGTGTCTACCAGCTTTGGTCTTCCCAGGAGAAGACATTGTGTACATCAGAAATAAATAAGAAAAAATAATATTACTGCAGAAGCTGGTAAAGAAAATGAAGTGCAGCCCTGCCCTCAAATCCTCATTTTCAGTGGGCAGCTGCTTTTGCAGTAAACTCTTGAGGGTCCATGGCATGAGGATCTGGATTTCTGAAGTTCCCACACTGACTTTCTCCACTTGTCAGCAAGTGGAAGAGGACTCAGCTCTACTCTGAAGGTGCACCTGGATGGGATACCAGTACTTCAATCTCAGCAAGTACCACAAAGGAGAAACGCACTATAGACTAGAAACTCTTAATGCATTAACTGCTTGCTCAGGGATGACTGCACCAAGTTCTGGGCTGGTTCTGCTTGTTTTCATTCCCCTGGTTTGCTGCTCTGCAGTCATGCAGTTCCACCCCTAGCCAGAGCCCCATGGCTGCAAGCAGGAAGCTGGGCTGGAGATCCCAGAGTTTCCTTCCTGCACCACTGATCTCCTGATAGGAGAAATGGTAGGACTGGAAGATGTCTAATTTTAGGGATCTGCAGATGCAGAGCCATCTCAGAGAGCTAATGGTCATGCCAGCGTACATGAGATTTACTTTGTCCTCTGGATTTCCATGCCAATAAAAGCCAGTCTGTCAACATTACGTATTTATTCTTTGCTGGGTAAGCCTCTTTCCTTTTAACCTAGGCACAGTTGTGTTACCTTCTCTAGGCAATGTCGTCACCCTTTGCCTGCTGCTGGTATGCAGTGCTGGCAAGTGTTGCCAAGGAGTATCGAGGCAGGGAAGATACACGTGAACACGTTTGGCAGCACTAGAACCTGTTGCCCTTCAGATTGCAGATGAGGAGGCTGCAATCCATATGCAGAGGTATGCAAAAAAATACAGTTGCCAGGTGTGGATATTCTGGATGACGTGCTCGTTACCCAACTCGTTATCTCCTTTCAAGATGCAGTGCTTTGCTCTTGCCCTCTTTGAGGTTCAGGACACCCTTCCTGAATTATCCTGGAGAGGAAGAGCAGGCAGTGTGATTGCAGAGAGGTCAGGTTTCGTGTCCTTGATGGGCAAACCTCAGCCTCTGTGTGTGCCTTTATAAGCCCAGGTAACCAGCTCACTTGGTGTCACTGTCGTTCCCAACTGCAAGGACGGGCCTGGAGCAGAAGGTCAGGTTGAGCTGAATTGTGTACTTTCCTTCTAGCTCATGCTGTTGCTGAAAGAAATGTTTCCAATAGAGACAAAAGGTGTTCTTTGTTGCTCCAGCTATTCATTTCTGCTTCTAGAGACACGCGTCAAGAACTTGAGCATTTTGGTCTCAGTAGTAGTTTCCTCTAGAGAGTCTGCTTTGCAGTTCTGCATCTGAGCAATGTGGGTTTTGTGAGCATCAGCTCTGCTGCAGTGAGCTTAGGGAGTAACGCAAACCTCATGGCTCTGATTGGACATTTCTCTGATTCTCTATCCCTTCTGAGGTCATGTGTGTGTCTCCACATCATTAGCTTTGGCTTTGTTGGATCCTGCTTGTGTTATGGTCTCTCTTCTGAGAAAGGCACTGCTGGGCTTTTGTCAAATGTGTGGGCTGTTGGTGTTTTCTAGTAGACTCTTTTGTTTAGTGCTGGGGGTAAACACTGGCAGGACTCACAGCTGGGTTAATGGACCCACAATACTTGGGGTCTGAGCTCAGAGGTGCTATAAGGTGCCACAGAAGCTCCAAAGAAGATGAAATGGGATCTGATGGGAGTGCTCTGCTGATGGGAGTAGGGGATGCCCTGCTGCAGGCTGGCTCTGGAATGCACCAAGTACCTGGGGTATTTTCCAGGAGTACTGGTGAAACTTAGATGTCTTGCATGCAGGAGATGTGGGCCATCGTTTCATTTGGGCCGTATGTGATCTTACCCTGTATGTATCCTAAAACCCTACTGCCTATTAATGAACATGCTGAATGCTACAGGTATACACAGTGACTAATCTCTTTCCTTCTTCCTTTGGCACAGAGGTTTGATCTCTTGGGATAGCAGGACAAGTTGCTAAACATAAATTGGTGAATGGCTGAGTGCCAGTGCTCTCACTGACACATATAGGCTTTGAGTCAGAGCTTGTTCTAGGTCTGAGCTATTGAGGTGTGCCACTGTGATATTTAGAAAATGTTGACTTGGACAGCAGAGCCTTTAGTCACGTCCTCCATCTCAGTGCTTCTTCCTACTGTCAGAGCCCACTGCTCAGCTGGGTGAGGGGATGGGCCGCTGAATTCTGAAGGGGACTTCTGCAAGTCTTTGGTCCAAGTACTGCAAGTGGGACCATCCCCTGTGTTAGATCAGATCCGCCTGTGTACAGCCAAGCCTTAGAAACCAAAATGTAGATCCCTCCTTCTCTGTTACTTTGTCCCAAGGCAGCTTGCATGTCCTACACTCTTGCATGCAGTCTGAACCTCCCATGTAACATCCTCATTACAGCACCTACTTCTTCTTCGTCAGCCTCAGACTGGCTGGCCAAAGACAGTGCAGGGCTTATGGCTCTTCTGGACAGGCAAGGGAATTTTTCTGACAAATGCAGAAAGCAGGTTCTCTTGGCACAGCATCTCTGAAGCAGCCTTGCTGGTCTTTGGCAGTTTATGCCATCTTAATGTCAATGGCTACAAAAAAAAAAAAAATCATCATTTAAAGGTAAATAAATGATGCTGCAGTACCTCAAACTCAACGGACAAGGGGTAAGCACTGCTTCTCATTCACTGACGCGTTTTACTATTTTTATAAGAAAATGCTACAATAAGTTGAATACAAACAATTCTGCCCACTCCAACAAGGGAAAGAAACTGTTTCCTAAGTAGGGTGTGCAGCAGGAAAATACAATTGGAATGAAAACCTGGGGTGAGTTTTGCAATAGGACAATAGCGCTGAGAAGACTATTGTTATAACCTGTGGAGGGAGCACTCATCTGACATCTGCTAATTTCTATGCAGGCCAGGCTTCTCGCTCCTTGTGACCCATGCTGCTTGCTGAGGTACCTATTTCAGAAATACGGTCTGTCCTTGACTCCCCTAGGCAGGGCCTGGATTGGGAAGCACTGAAACCTGGGTTTTGATGAGAAGCAACACCGACACACTAATACACCTGCAGAAACACAAAGCTGGGTACTAGCTAGCATTAATGGATGTGGCCCCCAGACTTACGCTGACAACATTCTACATCAGCAAGGCCGCAGTTAGGTGCAGAGACCCCAGTCAGCCACGATGGCTGTGGCTGTGGCCTCCTGCCCTCATGTGTCCCCTCCCTCCCCTGGGGACACTCAGGCAATGTTTGACGGTGCCCCTAGTACTCCATCTTGTTCACACCAGCCCCACTGTCCCCTAGGTGTGGCAGAGAGGAGAGATGTGGCTGCTGTTGGTGGCCCTGGGCTTGGCCCAGGGGCTGGTTGATGCCATCCCACATGGAGGACTGAGCCATGAAAACCCCGAGCAGTTCATGAACATTGTAAGTGCCGCAGGAAAGAGTCCTCCCCAAGGTACTCTGTTCTCTGCCTGCTGCCAGCCTTGTTGGGGAGGGCATGGGATGTTGGCCAGAAGCAAGCTTTTCTGATTCTTCTGCTGGTATCTCTCATTTCATGCCTTCTGCGTGAAGTTGGCTATCCTCTGGTGGTCCTCCAGAATAGATGGGTCTGCTGGTGCATGTGAAGGTGACACCAGGCCATGATGGCATGTTGTGGCCATGTCAGTCTCAGCATGCTGGACAGCAGCAGATCACCTCTTCCACTGCCATTCTGTCCCTGCAGAGTGAGAAGATCCACTTCCAAGGGTACCCCAGTGAGGAGTATGATGTGCTGACTGACGATGGCTATTTCCTCAGTGTGAACCGGATTCCCCATGGCAGAGACAACACTGGGGACTCAGGTGAGGTTGATTTCACCAGGCAAGTAGCATAGTTATGAACATGTTCAGAGACAAGACTACATACAGGAGGAAAGTTGTGCAAAGCATACTTTTCTGGGGCAAACCCTCAGCCCCGGATCAGGGTTTTCTGACATCTCAGAGGCAGGGATCTCAATTATTCACTGAGATCCATGAGGATATTTTCTTTCCATCAAGGAAGTGTTTTTCTTGTGTAAAGTATCTGATTTCTTCTCATTCAGGATCCAGGTCACCTGTGCTAATAGTGCATGGATTCAGCTTAGATGGTGGTGACTGGGTGGACAATCTCCCTGATGGCAGCCTGGGCTTCATCCTGGCAGATGCAGGGTATGACGTATGGATTGGAAACTGCCGGGGCAACAGCTGGTCCCAACGGCATCTGAACCTTTCTGTCGACCAGGAGGAGTTTTGGAACTTCAGGTGAGGAAGACCATGAGGACTGGGCCAGGAATCAGAGCTGCTGGTGTTACCCACCCCAAATCCTTGGGAGGTTGCAGACAGTGGAGAGTGGGAAATGGGCATCCTCTCCAGCCCCTCTTTTGCTTTCCAGCTTCCATGAGATGGCCATGTATGATGTCCCAGCCATGGTGAATTTCATCCTGCAGCACACCGGGCAGGAGAAGCTTTTCTACATTGGCCATGCTCAGGGCAACTCTCTGGGTGAGTGCGAACAAGGAGCTGGATGTGCAAAGACTTTACGATGTGTTATGCCTTATTCTAGCTTTAGATATGCTACTCTTTCTCTTCTCTACCAGCAGAAGTTCATTTGTTCAGAGGAAAAGATCACCTGTTCCCATCTACCCAGCTCTGAGCTGCTAGTCAAATCTCCTTCTAAAGGTTCATTTTCTAACAAAAAAAAAAAAAAAAAAAGATTTTCAACAAGGTCCCAGGTTCCCAGGTCAGAGATATCCTCAGTCAAACTAGGCATTGTGACATATATGGCATTATTGTTGCTGCTGGGGTTATTGTTATGATCTCTTGCTGTTTTTTAGGTTTCATAGCATTTTCAAGCATGCCACACCTGGCTGAGAAAATCAAGTTGTTCTTTGCTTTGGCTCCTCTTTACACCTTTCATCATGTTAGAGGCCCTGTGTTAAAGCTTGCATTTTTACCAGACACACTGTTGAAGGTATGGTAATATTTTGTGTGCTGTTCCCATCCATTTTTCCAAAGAACTAATTAAATTTAAGTGATTTGGGTAAGTCACATCCTTTGTGTCGTGATAGCTCTCCAGCTGTCATTCAATGAAACTACACCTGTGCCTGGTCTTGAAGATCCCAAACAACAGTCTACAGTTGAATATGCACAGGTTTTACTCTAAGCCCATACTTGTCCATCATTCTTGTTTTTAAACAGAGGGGAAGATAAACTGTATGAGTCTGGCTATCTCAGGCAGAACTTTTGGAACACCAAGACAACAGGGACAACAGCATGGGGTGGAAAGGGCAATGATGGCATCATGCTGTTCTGAGGCTCAGATGTGACCATGGGGAAGCCTGCTCATGAGGCTGGCTGGCTCAGATGTGTCCCCAGTCTTACTGAGTAGCTACCTGACAATGCTGACTGAGGTCAAGAGGTTCCTGTGAAGAGAGGATGTATGTTGCAGGAGATGCAGTGACTTGTTTCTTCCACTCTTGCAGATAATATTTGGAACAAAACAACTGACCCTGGTGGGAAGGAAGGAGAGAGCCATTCTTGCTAAGACATGCAGCAACGTGCTATTATCTGAAGTCTGTGAAAATGAGATCTTCCTTATTGGTGGATACAACAAGAAGAACTTGAATGTAGTAGGTGTATCAGCTTCTCTAGGTCACAGTGACACACACTCCATTTCCAATTTCCCTAAACTTTCCCTAGACAAATGGAAACAGATACTGAGATTCAAAAACCAGGGTTTCCTCATTCCTGGAAAGCACTGCCAGGTGATTTTCTCCTAGACTGCCCTGAGTGGAAGTGTTTTATCTAGACGCTGTGGAGTAAATATTCTCTGCATGGCAGAGTTAAAGATGACAGCATGAGAAAGTGGTTACCAGTTATGCACCAAACAAAAACATCTTTCTTGATGTAAGATGAATGTATGCTTGAGTGCATGATCTGCATAATTAGCAATACAATAAAAAGCATAAACCAAAACAAACAAACAAAAAAGTAAGGTGTAAATATCAGTGTTCAAGGCAGTGGTTATTTGGAGGTTTCCTTTAGCACTGTTCACTGTGTCAGGGTTTTAAGCCCAAAAAATGCTGATGTGGGTAAGAATCATTAGTGGTTTTGTCTGCAAAGGCAAGGTAACTCCTGCCTTATTTCCTGCTGGCCTGCAACATGTTTGCAGAAAAAAAAAAAAAAAATTGACTGGACTGGTTGTATCTACATTTTAAAGTGATGGTTTATGACATATCTTTAAAAGCACCTACTCATCTCTGAATAGAGTAGAGCTATTTCACATTTAAAATTACATAGCAGTTACAAGACAGATTTTATTATGATGATGATTTTCATCATTCTGAAATCACTTTGAAAATACTTTCTTTTTTTCTTCAGAGTCGTCTGGATGTATACCTCGCTCATTTTCCAGACTATACATCAGTAAAAACTCTTCTCCACTGGGGACAGGTAGATACTCTGATTTTATAATGACTATAACAAATGTCTTGTAATCTGTGAATACAGTATTTTAAAATGTTGCTTCATTCACCCTAGAAGCAGATAGGAAAATAGAGTGTGCCAAAGCCAACAAAAGTAATCTGATATTACTACACCAAAGTGTAGTAGATAATAGTGAAGAAGTCTGGTGCAGTCCTGGGTAAGCACCCTATGGAGGTATTTTTGGGATGCTCTCTTTGCTCCAGTGTGCTTGATCCAGGGTGCTTGTTACCCGAGTTCTTAAAGCACATGCAAGGTGAAGACATGATCTGAGACAGCTAGCATGGCTTCGCCAAGGGCAGATAGTACCTGACCAGTATTGTGGCCTTCTGTGATGGAGTGATGGCACCAGTAGACAAAGGAAGAGCAAGTGATGTCATGGACCTGGATTTCTGCAAGGCCTTTGATATGGTCCCATATCACATTCTTATCTCTACTTTGTGAAGATATAGATTTGAAGGCTGGACTATTCAGTGCAACAAAAATTCTTTGGGTGGTCATAGCCAGTGTTGTGGTCAATGGCTCTATGTCCAGATGGAAGTTTGTGAAGACTGCCCCTCATGGGTCCATCCTCAGACTGTTGCTTTTCAACATCTTCATAAATGATATAGTGGGACTGAGTGCATTCTTAGTGGGACTGAGTGCATCCTAAGTAAGTTTGCTGATGACACTAAGCTGAGTGCTGCAGAAAAACAGGGATGCCATCCTA
The DNA here is from genome assembly GCA_037305975.1 of Chrysolophus pictus. Taxonomy (NCBI): domain Eukaryota; kingdom Metazoa; phylum Chordata; class Aves; order Galliformes; family Phasianidae; genus Chrysolophus; species Chrysolophus pictus. The sequence goes on along the minus strand of CM074581.1, from coordinate 35,221,883 downwards.
AGGGTCCCAAACAAGTTTGAGAAGTGGGCCCATGTGAACCTAATGAGGTTCAACAAGGCCAAGTGCAAAGTGTTGCACTTGGGTCGGGGCAATCCCCAACAGGGAGAAGGACTCATTAAAAACAGCAGAGCAGTCCTGGGAGAAAGACTTGGGGATCCTGGTGGGGCTTGCAGCCTGGAAGGCCAGCTATATCCTAGGCTCCATCAACAGGGCTGGGGTGTGGCCAGCAGGACGAGGCAGCTGATTGTCCCTCTCTGCTCTGCCCTCTGAGGCTCCATCTGGAGTACTGCACCCAGGCCTGGGGCCCCCTGCACAAGAAAGATGCAGAGCTGTTGGAGGGGTCCAGAGGAGGGCCATGAAGATGATGTGGGGACTGGAGCACCTGTCCTACGTGGAAAAGTTGAGGGAGATGAGCTTGTTGAGCCCAGAGAACAGAAAGGCTGCAGGGAGGAAGCAGCCATCCCGTACTTGAAAGGAGGGAGACTGACTTTCTACACAGTCTGATAGTGATAGGACAAGAGGGAAGGATTTAAAACTAAAAGAGGTCAGGTTTAGAATATGTGTAAGGAGGAAATTGTTTACTCAGAGGGTGGTGAAGCACTGGCACAGGCTGTCCAGAGAAGCCGTGGATGCCCCATCTCTGGAGGAGCTCAAGGCCAGGGAGGATGGGGCCTTGGGCAACATGATTTAGTGGGTGGCAACCCTGCCCACAGCAGCGGGGTTGGAATTGGATGGGCTTTAAGGTCCTTTCCAACCCAAATCATTAAATGATTCTATGATTCAGTTATTCCGTGATTATGATTCTTAACACTTTCTGCTTCAGACTGCCAAAACTGGGGAGTTCAAACAGTTTGACTACGGGGAGAAGAATCAGGAGAAGTACAACCAGGTAGGCAGGAGCTTGTGGATGAAGAGGATGAGGCTGGCTGTGTGGGATGAGGGTTGCATACTCCAGTGGCTGATGTGGCTAGAGTCTTCCAGGATGTTAGACACAGTACGTCACATCTGTTAGTATCTATTAGCATTATTAATGCCAGAGCCGATGAATAATTGCCACATTTCCCCCAGACCACCCCGCCCTTCTACAGGATAGAAGACATGACAGTGCCGACTGCACTGTGGAGTGGGGGGCAGGACTGGGTGAACCCGCCTCCGGAGACCAGTCGCTTGCTCTTCCGTATCACCAACATCATCCATCACGAGCACTTCCCTGACTGGAACCACTTTGACCACCACTGGGGTAAGGATGCCCCACAGCGCATGTACAGAGAGATTGTCAATCTGATGGATAAAAATTCATGAAGAGACTACATGTTGGCCTAGGGTGAAGGACCCATTTGTTCCCACAATCTCAATGACATGAGTTCTGGGTGTGTTGTGCTGCTCTCCTCTTCCCTTTTTAAAAATACCTCCTATTACCCTATTCTGCACCAATTTAATGGGTTAAAAAATCTCTGTTTAAATTCTGTCTGCCCTCTGTGACTAGGAATTGCAATAAACTCTTGTATAACTACCTAACTGCAACCTTTTGCTTGGTAGGCGCACCATGTTTGTGCTTGCACGCCACTGCTGGGGAGGGGTGTGCAAAAGACCCTGGCAATATTTTTTTAATTTTTCTTGGCTCAAAGTATTGATTGTTCAGGGCATATTGTGGCCTGGCTGGCCCCAGACTTCCTACCAATACCAGGACAAGTTCTCCCTTGGCTACAGGTGAGTTTCCACAGTGACCTGGGGGATGTGTAATACAGAAGAGCATCCTTCCTCTTGTCAATGGAGAGTGGCCTCAGCCACAAAATCAATACTCCCTTGCCAGTTCTGATGCATTGCCAGTACACACAGCTTGATGAAAAGACATTTTGATCTGACATTTTACTCCAGAAATTGAGCATGTAATTTGGGGTGTGAGTTTTGGTGAAGGAGGGGTGGCAAGAGGCCTTGTTCAAGGACCTGGAAAAGTGAGAGTGGGATAGCACTGACTTCAAGAGAGAAATATGCAACTTGGAAGAATGTGGAAGGAAACGAAAGAGGTAGCTGCACACCATAAGTCCAAGAGATTGTGAAAGAGCAACACTTCAGTAGAAGGCAGATTTAGGCTAGATATTAGGAAGAAATTATTTACTAAGAGGATGCTGAGGCACTGGAACAAGTTGCCCAGAGAAGTTGCCCCATCCCTGCAGATGTTCAACTTCATGTTGGATGGGACCCTGTGCAGCCTGATCTAGTGGGTGACCACCCAGCCCATGGCAGCAGGGTTGAAATTAGGAAATCTTTAAGATCCTTTCCAATCCAAATCTATGATTCTACAGTTCCATGATTTGATGATCTGGGCTGTGCCATTTGGCTAGGTCTTTAGTAGGAGACAACTCACCTAGAACAGTGTCCCACATGACCTCCTGGCAAAAATGACAAAAACTCAGCTATGTTTCATAACAAGTTGAATTTAACATGCCTATAGCGTTCTCTAAAAATATCTTTATCTTCTTAGTATCTTGGAAATCTGACTTTGTCGTCTCCCTTTCACTCTCCCCACTCCTCTCCCACCATCCATCTCTCTATCTCTCTGTCTCTCTGTCTCTCCATCTCTCAATATATCAGGCAGCCAGCCACTATTCCATAGATACATCCATCTATCAATCTATCAGTCCTATCCTCCAAACGCTATGTGATGTTCCATCATGAAGCCTACCTAAGATAGAGTTGCATTTGAAGAGCACTGTGAACAAAAAGTAGGGGCCGAAAACAGAATTTCCTTTCAAAGAATCTGGGCGTGACAGAGATTTTATTTGACCCTGGGCATGACAGAGATTTTATTTGACCCTGCTCTCACTGGGTACTACTGCTGCCCTGTGTTTTGTTGCGAGGCTGGGATGGGTGGCAGGCATTGTCCTCCTTGGCTGGCAGCCTCAGAGTACTATGAAGACAATATTCACCATTTCGGGGGGCTCGAAGCCAGGGATCACCCAAACCCGTGGTGTTTTCAGTATGGCGTTTCCAGACTGCCTACCTGTCCCTGTATTACCAATCTGCTGCCTGAGCACCCTGTGTTAGATCCACAGGAGACAAGCTGTTCATGGCATGGGTAAAGGGGGATGTCCTGCGGACCTTAACCTTGTTCCCCACTGCAGTGCCTAACCCAAAGCAAGCCCTTAATGGACCTGGGAAGAGCTGACACCTAGCGGGGCATGAAAGCAATATGCACAAAACCAGACAAGATGGTGGTTAAATGGGATATCAGTGTTTGCTTGTCAATACCATCATTCACTGTGAGAATCGGCTTCTGAGGGATGCTGGAATAGAGGCCTCCAAAGGCAACACTTCAGTGATTCTATTATAAGGGAACTGAAAAAATAGTGGTTTAATGGCCATGGCAGGCCTTTATGGCTTATTTTGTTGAGTTATTGGCCACAGGTGAAGAAGAGTAAACTCATCAACTCTCAGTGTTTTTGGGTATGTGTGTAGGCATGTGCAAAGAAACAGGTTCCAAGAGAGGATGCAAATTGCCACGGATTCAGTAATAAATACTGGAGATAGAAACTTTAGAAACAGAAGCAGTAGCTAAGTGATGTTTAATAATCTGCTCTGTGATCAGAACAGATCTAGTTCTCATCAGCAACTCAAGGACTCAGGAGAGAATCTCAGCATGAAAATCTGATTAAAGAACTGGGTGATTACACACAGCAACTCCAGAAGATCAAAGATTTCCAAGGAACAGACAACAGCATTTCCCCACCTCACTTTGCTCACAAGCAAGGACACTCAGCAGCACCAGCATTGGGTGTGGCAAGCACATTCAGTGCACAGCCCAATAGCATGTTAGCCCTGTCTATTGAGTAAATGTGCTAACCTATTTCCTGTAGAGTTGTGCGTGAGTCTGCCTGCAAGTCTCTACACACATTAACACATGTCCAGTGTGGTTCAAAGAAGAGGGTTTTAGGAGAATCATAGAATAACTGATCATCCCGGGCTGGAAAGGATCCAGAAGGATCATTGCGTCCAACTCCTGCCTCCACACTGGATCACCCAGAAATCAGACTATATATCTGAGATTGTCCAAACACTTCATGAATTCCAGTGACTTAACTTCCCGAACTCCAAAAACTCTGAGTACCAACAATCCATAGATAATAAAAATGTTGTCAATATAGGTAGAATTAAGACTTGTGAGGTCTGTTTGCATCTGAATGCCTCATCTGTTAACCCATGCAAATATATTTAAAGAACAAAGTATAACCCTAAACTCAAACTGACATCAGCCAAGTAGCTTGTGGGACTGGGACCCTGATCTCAAAGCATCAATTGCCAGAAGTCATTAGGTGTGTATTCAAATAATATTTTGAGAAAAAGCCACTGCAGGGAGCATCAGAGTTAATCCATCAATAGATTGCCTAATAGAAGGTTTATAACAGTAAATTAGACATCGGTATGTAGGATTGGAGGCTTTTGCTGTCTATTTGCAACACGATGCCAAGGCTAATGAAGACTAATCACATACACACTTGAGATTGCACCTTTGAATAATACACCTTAGATTCTTCTTTCAAGTTAAAGAGAAGTCAGACTTGTGTTATTTTCGCAAATGATAAGAACTCAAAGAAACTTCTATTCACCATTTTATATTTCATTCGAATTGGAAAAACAGGAAACGCAATACTGTCATGTTGCAGGGAGGCAGAGGGGTATGCAATCCCACATCTGCCTTGTTACTGCTTCTTGTTCTGAAACAGGATCACAGGAAAATCCAGGGTGGAAAGTCACCTGCTCCAACCACCTGCTGAGAGCAGGGCTGCCACAACAGTGCTAGGGGCTCAGAGACACTTCATCCACAACTGAAGTCTTCTGGTTGCCATTGGAAAGCAGGGGTGAGGAAGAAAAGCTTTGTTACTCCCTTTTGCGAAGCCATGCCAAACTCAAATTTGCTGAAATCTGCCCAGAAGAACAGCTTGGAGGGTTATTGTCCCCTGATCCTGAAGAACCTGTTCAAATGGGGGCTGGAATTTTCATCTAAAACCTCTCAAAGTTTAGTTGATGTGCTCATGATCCATTTTGCTCATATTGCAGTTTGATCTCCTCAATTTTTTAGAATGGCAAAAATAGGGCGAAGGTGTATTTCTTCCCACACTGGCAGTAATTAACCTGAATTTATGGAGAGCAGTCAAAAACAGAGGGCAGCATTTTGCCCCTGATCCAGATGAGGAGGTCCAAATGCCAGGAAATATGTTGGCCTCACAGTGGATTAGTACAGATTTATGTTGTGAGTTGCTGTTTTGGGAACAAGTGAAAACTAGGGGATTGAGAAGTTCTTAAGCTATGCACCAACAGATCTGTGCTTTTGTCGTTGGTGGTGGTTTGGGGGTTTTTTTGTTTTTTTGTTTGTTTTGTTTTTTTGTGTTTGTTTTTTTTTTTTACTTTTTTGTTGTTTCTGAATAAGAAAGCTATAAATTTCTGTTCATAGCTGTTTAAAAAAAAACAAAAAACAAACAAACAAAAACAAAACACAGAAATTAAACCCTTGAAACTGGAATAATCCATGGTGAATGAGCAGAAATCTGGGGACTGAAAGACAGGAAAAGATATGAGTAGAGGTGGAGAGGAAATACTACCTGTGAAATTTGTTTGTGCACAGTGTGATTCTCTTGTCTGAACAGTAATGTGCTCATCATCCTCTGATACTAGAAGGAAACACAGAGGGCTTGAGTCACAGTACTCACGTTTTTCTGTCTCCGCTGGCAGTTCTCTGACTTCCACTCTGCATTGTCAGGAACCCACAAGGATCATCGAGTCAAACTCCTGGCTCCACACGGGACTACCCAAAATCCAGATCATATATCTGAGAGCAACGTCCAAATGGTCTTTTTCAAGCCAGATGATTCTGTGATTATTAGAGGACAACCCAGGCAGGGTTTGGGGATGTGACATGATGTTCAACATGAAATCAGACCACTGCTTTGCCAGAGGCATTGCAGGGTGAAAGAGGTGGCAGTCCCTGTAGGTTGGGACCAAGATGCGTATCCTTCTGTGGTTCAGTCATCCTCCAGGATGACTGACAAGATGCAAGTGACAACCGCTAGCACAGGCATCCAAACTCACCACCTCAAACATCAGCAAGCTCATCCAAACCACAAAACAACAAATCTCTGTTCCCAAAACCAGGTCCAAGGAGCTCCTGCTCCAGTCTCTGTTTCAGTCCCATGCCAATGGACACTGTGGGAACAATCACTATGGCTGTCTGGACACCCGTGGTGGAAACGTGTGGCACGTTTCACCGGGAGGAGCTCAGTGCGGGATGGAAGGATTATGACTGTCATAATTCATAGTTTCCCTTGCAGCAGTGAGCTGAGTTAATTCCTGAAGGATCTTCTATGTTGTTCTAAAATACTGTGCGCCATCTCTTCTGCTTCTGTGCAAACACGCAGAAACTCCACAGTGGTGCTGCACATCAAAATACGATTAGTAAATATTAGTTGTTTCTCTGCACAAAATGCTCCACCAGTGCATATCCTTGAAGAAATATCAGCATATTACAGATGTCCTATTTCCAAAACTGGGACAAGCTTTGTGTAATTTTCAAGCATTTCTATGATTTCCTTTTTTGTTTTTGTTCCAAGGTATATTCTAGCAGGCAAGACTCATTGGGCTCAGGCTGGAGGCACTGTCTGCAGAGCTGCTGCCCTGTCGGACCCAGCTGTGTGCTGGGGAAGAATTTAGCTTTTATTTTTGTTGACCTTCTGGAGGCTCCTGCTGGCCATCGGGGACCTATTAGGATTCATCTAAATGGTGGCCCTGTTTTGGGGGTATTAATTGCTCCTACCCGGTGTGTCCAGAAAGCTGCCAAGGACAAGTTGTTTCTGGAAAGCAGGAAAGAGGATTAAAAAAATAAATAAATTTGTTTAAACAGGATTAATTTGAGCTAGAATTTGTGCTACTGAAAGATGCTTAAGGAATCTTTTAAAGATAGAAAAGTAAACAATTGTATAAGCTGATAAGCTGATCAGCTGATAAAATTTACAAATCCTTTTTTTTTTTTTTTAGAAGAGGCAAAAGTATTTACTGAAATACTTTGGAGACAGACTGGCTTGAAGAAATTTAAAAACATCATTAGGTAAAGTGTATTACATCAAATGGCAATTCCATAGAAAGTTTCTGCAGCAGAAGCAACATATTTGGAGGAAAAAAATCATAGATTATTTGCGACAAGCAATGTGGCCTTGCAACAAAAAAGGAAACCACAATGAATACAAACTTCTCTTCATAAATAACTTCCATTAAATTTTCATTTCTGCTTGCTCACTCTGTTCTTCACAGAAGAAAGGCTTACGACAGGACTTATAAAGAATGCAGCAGATGACAAAATACAGAGCATCATTATGTCAAGGAACAAATACAGGGCATGTTCTTGCGTTTTTTTTTTTTTCCAAGAACTGTTCCATGAAACTTCTCTCCAAAGGATGCTGTGGCTGCTGAAAGTTTATAAGATTTCACAGAGCAAGTGTGCAAAGACTTGCAAAATCCATCATGGAATATTAAATAGTATCACAAATGGATCGGGAGGATGGGAGATTATTATTCCTAACAATTCAGGCTGTGTTTCTCCATCTATGCAGGAAGTCTGAAATGAAGAAACTTCTTACTGATGCTTGCAAAGAAATGCTGCAAATGCTCCAAACCTAACAAGTTGGCTGAGGCAGATTTTAACAAAATTTGTCCCCAAACTGTCAATATACGTATATGTAGAAGACATCTTTCTTAATGACAACCAGACTTGATCTTATTTCTTTGTGAATTACTCATATTGACAATAATATTCACTCAAATGTAGGCAAAACCCTCTGCCAGCAGCTATCTGCCTGCACAATCTATTGCACAGATTATGTAATATTACAAATAGATGATTTCTGTGGCACTCCTTGTTCTGTCATGTGTAAACACTGAATTTGAAGAAAGCTCTTTAGTCAGAAAATACGCAACTCAAAATAAATGATTCAGTCTTATCACCAAAATATCTCAGATAAACCCAAAGACGTAGGCAATGCGTACATTCCTTAAGCCTTTTCTTCCTTTGGATTTTGTACATCGCATACCAGAATTACAGGACTGCTGGACTGTCCTTCTTGTAATTGCTTTTCAGGATTTATTTTTCTCAATAATTCCTCTTTGGCTTCTCAGATGTTGAAAAGAGATAAACACATCCAAAATGTGATTAATTACCATTTTTATTGAATTTTAAAGACACTGGAACCATAATGCATCTCAGGAGATGTACTGTTGCTCTGGTTTCTCTCCACAGACCTGCTAGATCTCTTTGATCCATTTTGGAAGGTTTAAAGGTCCTCTACTGGTCCTAATATAGCCATAGTTAATTCTGTGTCCCTTCTGAAGCCACGAGTAAGCTAAATCATGATGGGGTTGTAATTATGTCAGCACTTTCATACCTCTTACATTGTATAACAGCAGATCCACCTGAATGAACGGAAGAAGATAGTTTCACAAAAGATGGAAAGTGCATTGTAATAAAATGAGCACTGCTCAAGTGCAATTATTGTTCATTGGGGGAAAAAAAAAAGAACCTGCAAATGTTTTTTTCTAGAAAGAAAAAACTATTTTCTCTAGAAAGGTCATGAAAAGATGTGGTGCAACCTTATATGCAACAATTTTGCCATCCGAACAGGAATAAGTCAGCTCTACTCTGTTAGAAATCCTGGTTCTGACCCTACAGCCAATCTGATCTACTTTGAGAGGTAGACGAATGTTTAGCTGCCCTGGCATTAGGCCAGAGTGGATCAACCTGCTTCAAAAGCAGGATGTTTGGCCTGAAGATCCAACACCAGTTTTGCTGTGGTTTGTGATAATGCTTCATATAAGTGCATGCATTTCCATCATTTTCATAACAGCAGTAAAGCACTTGGAAGCAAGCTCTGGAGGATGAGACATATCTGGAGTGTTCCTTTAGCTCAACATCACAAAATCTTGCCGTTGGTGATTTTTCAGCACCGCACCTCCCCAACTGCACGTAACTCTTCCAATTAAAAAGCATGCTCCTTTCTAAACAATTTGAATTTTCTTGCTTAAGGAATCAAGATTTTTTTTTCCACCTCTGATATTCTTCTTGCCATGGAACAAGAGTTGCACAAGCTCCCACTTGATGTAGGTTTTGCAGTGTTAGGTGTTAGATCAAGGTCCCAGAAAGGCTTAAGACTGATTTCTGTCTTGGTCAGATAGAATTCACTAATGAGATACAGACTTCAGTTTTACAAGTTTTGGACAGTAACTGGTCACACAGTCATTACTGTTGCTTTAATATGTGATCTGATGGTGTCCAGCAGAAAAAAAACAAACCATTCAGCAGCTTAAGTGAAAAGTATCCAATACTTTATTCTGTTTAGAAGCTATACATAAAATGAAGTTCAGAATAGAAAATACTGTTTCAAGAGGTAGTCCCGCTGACTTGCTGTTTGCATTCCCAATTTGCTTTGTTAAGAGAGGAGAGTAAATTCAGTGGAATCATACATGAGTAATGCAAGCAAGCAAGAATGTAAAGGAGGATCACAACTTTAACCACCTGAAGCAGCTTACCTGTCTATAGTGAAAACTGTAATAAAAGCTTCCCCATCAGAAGCTCACAGTGTGCCACTTTAAACTCCTGCAGCAAATTCAAGAAGGAAAAGTTTTAGAGAAATGGTCAGAGGAATCATGGAATAGGAAGAATAGAAAGGTCCTGTATTATTTGTCAATGGGTTTTTTTTTTGTTTTTTTTGGGGGGGGGGGGGGTGAGATTTGGAAATAAATTTTTTTTCAATTTTAAAGTGGAGTGCAGGACACTATAGAGACAGAAGAAAACTGGATTTCCTGAAAGACTGTGGATCCTGCACAGGAATAGTGCATCAACCACAGGTGTTTCTACCCTAATGTTTGCAACATGTTTGAATGACAATATTTGGTTCATAATCCACTAAATCATAGTATTGCCTGGACAAGTTTGAAAGTGGGCCCACATGAACCTAATGAGGTTCAACAAGGCCAAGTGCAAAGTGTTGCACTTGGGTCGGGGCAATCCCCAACAGGGAGAAGAGATTATTAAAAACAGCTCATTAAAAACAGCAGAGCAGTCCTGGGAGAAAGACTTGGGGATCCTGGTGGGGCTTGCAGCCTGGAAGGCCAGCTATATCCTAGGCTCCATCAACAGGGCTGAGGTGTGGCCAGCAGGGCGAGGCAGCTGATTGTCCCTCTCTGCTCTGCCCTCTGAGGCTCCATCTGGAGTACTGCACCCAGGCCTGGGGCCCCCTGCACAAGAAAGACGCAGAGCTGTTGGAGGGGTCCAGAGGAGGGCCGTGAAGATGATGTGGGGACTGGAGCACCTGTCCTACGTGGAAAAGTTGAGGGAGATGAGCTTGTTGAGCCCAGAGAACAGAAAGGCTGCAGGGAGGAAGCAGCCATCCCGTACTTGAAAGGAGGGAGACTGACTTTCTACACAGTCTGATAGTGATAGGATAAGAGGGAAGGATTTAAAACTAAAAGAGGTCAGGTTTAGAATATGTGTAAGGAGGAAATTGTTTACTCAGAGGGTGGTGAAGCACTGGCACAGGCTGTCCAGAGAAGCCGTGGATGCCCCATCTCTGGAGGAGCTCAAGGCCAGGGAGGATGGGGCCTTGGGCAACTTGATTTAGTGGGTGGCAACCCTGCCCACAGCAGGGGGGTTGGAATTGGATGGGCTTTAAGGTTCAGTGATTGTATGATTACCCAAATGTTAAGGCTGCTGTCTGTATGTCTGTACTTTACTGGGCACTGCAGGATGAACTGTTACCTTTTGATAATTTGACTGTCACTACATTTTGACCCCTCCAGGTGTTTCACCGCAGACTTTCTCATGCAGTCCGAACTCCAATGGCACGTGGTCTGCAGAATGAGATTTGAGCTACTCTGAGATAGGACCCTTGGAATGAGCCTGCTTGGGGTGCAGGGTCCTCAGCTCCAAAAGTTTCTCCCAGCAGATGCAGTACTTTGAGGCCACTTGTTGTACACCCAGCATCTTATGATGGGCTTAAAAAATACCCAACAAAATGGGGGCGTTAGGAAATACCGCTTTTCTGAAAGAGTGGTCAAGCACTGGAATGGGCTGCCTGGGGAGGTGTTGAAGGAAGGGCTGGTTCTGTGTTGCGGGATGTGGCTTAGTGAGAACTATTGGTGCTGCGTGGATGGTTGGACTGGTGATCTTGAAGGTCTTTTCCAACCTTGGTGATTCTGTGAGAATAGCAGTAATACGTTACAGCAGACCAAAACAAGGGACTGACCAGGAAGGACTATTAACATAACTCCATGTAACAACCATGCTCTGATTTGCGTAGGAAAGCACTCCGGGCGGGCACGCCGCGGCCCGCCGCCCTCCTCATCGCGCACGGGGCGTGGTTGGGCGCGGCCCCGCCCCGCGACCATGGCGCGGGTGCTGGTGGTGGGTGCGGGGCTGACCGGCGGCGCCTGCGCCGCGCTGCTGCGGGGGGCGACGCGGGAACGGCTGTGCGTGTGGGACAAGGCGCGCGGCGCAGGTGGGCTCGCGCGGGACGGCCGGGCGGGGAGCGGCGGGAGGCGGGGAGAGCGGGCGCTGAGCGACTGTCCGCCCGTCCGCCGCAGGGGGCCGCATGAGCACGAGCCGCAGCGCGCGGGACGCCGCCTGCACTGCCGACCTGGGCGCGCAGTACGTCAGCCGGCGCGCGGAGTCGCGCGGCAGGTGAGCGGGGGGGGGGGGGGGTGAGTGCGGGAGCGCGCGGGCGGCGGCTGCGCACCCGAGGCCGTGCCGGCTTCCCCGGGGCCAGGCTGACGGAGTGAGCTGGCAGCGGGCTTCGCGCGCCGCGTCTGCATCCCTCTGCTTTCCTCCTGTCAAGTTTCTACGAGGAGCTCCTGTCTCACGGCATCCTGGAGCCGCTGTCTGCGCGCATTGAGGGATTGGTGGAGAAAGAGGGCAGCTGTGACTACGTGGCGCCTCGGGGCATCTCCTCCGTTGTCAAGTACTATTTGCGGCAGTCCGGTAATGCTTAAACGCCTGTGTGTGACATTAAGCCTTCTAATTGCTGCGTTCCTGAATGCTCTGAGTGGTGATTTAAATGTGAAAGGTAGCTCCTTGTTTGTTTTTATGCATCTTGGAGTTACTGAAGTGCATAAACAGAACAGTGAGCATGGGACGTTTCCACGTCCTGCGGGCGCTTTGCTGACTTCAGGTGTGTGAAGAATGCCTACGAATCTGGTCTGCGGGACTCCTTGCCCCGTGTCTTGTCCACTTAATTCCACCCTGAGCAGGTTCGGCCCTCTGAAGTCGCAGGAAATCAACCTGGCAGTTTCCCATCCACTTACGGAGATGAATCGCATCAGTAAGGAGTCAGAGGAGTGCCAGCCCCAGAGCAGGGCTGATAGGAACTTTCCAGGTGATGAGGATTGTAGGAAATATCCAAATAGTTTTCTAGGACGGTATCTCTGATAAAGCAGGTTTTATTCGCAGTTGCAACGGCAGGCGTCCTGCAAGCAGGAGAGCACACAGAGAACAGAGTTACATCTTTATTCCCTGTTCCCCAACACTTATCTCTTTCTCCCCTAGTTCCTCATTGGCTGACTGCTTTAGGTTCACAGTCTTCTCGACACTTCACTAAACAGGGAAACACTGGACAAACATAAGTTTTTGCTGCATAAGTGTAAATTTGTAGTTAATTAATTAACTTATTCCACACCTGATCATTATTTTGCGGATATCTGCTTGTCCTTCTTCCTACAAAGATAAGCTCAAGAGAAAGACAGGGGAGTATCCTGGTGCCTGTCTGTCACCCCAACCTTCTCACGGAGTGAGACAGTTTGGCCTTGTGTAGAGGCCCTGACTTCTTTGATGTTTGCTAAATCTGTCTTTCTTTTGCTGGGAATTTCTTATCCTAACAGAACAGCTCTACAATATGTTTTCTAATCCCTAACATTATACTTGCATTGTTTTGAACATTTTACAACTATTCCAGTTTTGCAAGAAAGAATTAATCACATAATTCAGTAATAATGTTTCTAAAACATGCTGCTAACATACAGTATTTTACTTCTTAGATCAACTATTTCTAAGGATAAGTTACAGAATACAAATGCATTATGTTCTACTTCTTCAAACCAATTGCTCTTTTTAATATCAAATGCAGAAACAACATTCCATTCTCACAAGGATCATGGAACCATAAGGGTTGGAAGGGACCCTCTGCTAAAGCAGGTTCCCTGGAGTAAGTCGCACAGGACGGTGTCTAGCTGGGTTTTGAATATTGCCAGAGAAGGAGACTCCACAACCTCTCTTTCATTGCTTTTTAATGTAATATCCTGACTGTTAAACCAACTCATCCTGATTTGTGAGATTTTGCACACATGGTTTGTGTGCTTGGCAGTTAGTAAGCCATCCAGTTACTAAGAGAAACTACTGTGCATTTTCTACATGGCATTCAGTTATATGTATTTAATTTTTTCGAACCAGGTGCAGATGTCTTCTATGAACGCCATGTAACTCATATCTCTCTCCGAGATGGGAAGTGGGAAGTCTCCAGCAAAATGGGATCACCGGAACTGTTTGATGTAGTCATTCTCACAATGCCTGTTCCACAAATCCTTCAGCTGCAGGGTGACATTGTAAACAGTAAGTGTATACCTCAAAACTACAGGCATTTAGCCTGAAATGGTGATTTTTATCTTGTGTAGCAAAAAAAGCACTCAATAGGCTGAGCTGTCTGTTAAATTCCACTCCGATAGGATGAATATGAAACTGATAGAAGACAGGTGATTTCAAGGCTGTATGGGCATGCAATATGACTAAAATTGTATGTCCTATAAGGAGGGAAAAAGCTGGGAGCAGATCTCTTTTGTCCCAAGTCTAGAAGTTGAAAACTTCTCATTCCTTCCAGCTTGTTTACTGTTTTTGGCTGCCCCCTGGGGGTTGTATTCCCCAAACATTATCAAATCTCAATTATCCTTCAGTGGTTAACTAGAGTAAATGTGTTTAAAGTGGACTTGATGTGTTTGTTGTGAGACTGTTCCAAGTCAAGGCACGCTGGCAGAAAGGCCCCAGTGAGGATTTATGGGGCAGAGCTCTGATCCAGCTCTGAGTGCTGATGCTGTGGAAGCCAGGAAGCATAGCCAAGCTTTGGGAGAGCCACGTGTGAATTTATCAAGATAGCTGCTCTTCTGTATCAAGAACATACTGCATCTGGCTAATAAATGCTCTTTGACTATGCTTGCAGCATCTGGGACCAGCCTTGTGGCTTTGTTGTGAGTTTGTGTTGGTCTCACAGGACTTGTTGCCAGCTCCTGAAGTAGACACTGTAAAGTCAGGGGGTTTCCAGCTCTTTGATCTGTAGCAGGTACCCTGGTGCCCTGAAGATGAAGAGCTGACCTTGTCTCCTCGTGTCCTGCTGTATCTTGGGTTTTAATCCATTTAAACATGTGTCTGTCCATAACGTGTCTCCTCCTCACCAGCTGCAAAAGATTAGGATGGTCAAGCTGAAAGCATGCACTTGAGCAGTATGCTTGCATTAGCTGCAAAGCATTGTACAGCCTTTTTCCAAAGGAAAAACTTTCTTTCACAAAATCACAATTGTAGGAGTTGGAAGAGACCTCTGGAAATCATCTAGTCCAACCCCCCTGCTAAATCAGGTTCCCTACAGCAGGTCACACAGAAAAGAATCCAGGTGGGTTTTGAATATCTCCTGGGAAGGACACTCCACAGCCTTTGTGGGCAGTGCTCTGTCACCACAGTTTAGAAGTTGTTTCTCATGTTCAGATGGAACTTTCTACATACCAGTTTATGGCCGTTGTACCTTGTCCTGTCACTTGGCACCACTGAAAACAGTTTGACCCCATCCATTTGGCTCCTGCGCTTTAGATTTTAATAGGCGTTGATGAGATTCCCACTCAGTCTTCTCCAGGCTGAACAGTCCCAAGCCTTTCCTCATAAGGGAGGTGCTCAAGGCCCCTATTCATCTTTGTGACCTTCTGCTGGACTCTTTCCAGCAGTTTCCTGTCTTTCTTGAACTGAGGAGCCCAGAACTGGACGGAGTACTCCAGATGTACTCCTCACCAGGCAGAGTAGAGAGGATGGATAATGTCCCTCGACCTGCTGGCCACACTCTTAATGTACCCCAGAATACTGTGGCCACAAGGGCACACTGCTAAGCTTGTGGTCAACTTACTGTTCACCAGGACATGCAAATCCTTCTCAACAGAGCGAGCTGCTTTCCAGTCCCTAACCTGTACAGATCCTTACCTCCTATAGAACCTGTGTAGATGTGTTATCCCTCCCAAGGTGACTCTGCGTTTGCCCTTGTTGAACCTCATAAGCTTCCTCTCTGCTCAACTCTCCAGTCTGTCCAGGTCTTGCTAAATAGCTGCACAGGCTTCTGTTGTGTCGGCCATTCCTCCCAGTTTTGCACCATCAGCAAACTTGCTAAGGGTATGCCCTGTCCCTTCATTCGGGTAATTGATGAAGATTTTAAATGAAGTGGAACCTAGTACTGACCCTTGGGGAAAACTGCTAGTTACATGCCTCAACTAGTCTACAACTGATCACGACACTTTCTGCTATGTCTGTCAGATGGTTCTCAATCCACCTCACTGTCCACTCAGCTGTCCTATGTTCCTTAAGCTTAGTTATGAGAAAGTTATGGGAGACAATGTCAAAAACCTTACTGAAATCAAGGTACAAAACATCCACTGCTTTCCCTTCGTCTACCTTGCTGGTTTTGACATCAAAGAAAACTACCAGGTTGGTTGAGCATGATTTCCCCTTGCTGAGTCCTTGTTGATTACTGCTGGTAAGAATCAACAATTCTACTTGCTTGGAGATGACATCCAGAATAAGTTGCTCCATCACCTTCCATGATACAGAGGTGAGACTGATAGGCCTGGGATTTCCCTGCTCATCCTTCTTGTCCTTTCTGAACACTGGAGTGATTCTGGCTTTCCTCCAGTCCTCAGGCACCTTTCCTTTCTCCATAATTTTTCATGTATGTTCTTTTATATGTTCTATGGGAGGTTAGGATCTATACAGGTGATAGAGGGTGGTTTGGCAGTCACCTCTGCCAGCTCCCTCAGTAGTTGTGAGTGAATCCCATTGGGGCCCACGGATTTGTATGTGTTGAGGACGATCACTGACCAGATCTTCCTTGAACAAAGGAAAGCCTTTCTCCAGGCTCTCTCTCTTACCTCCAGGGTCTGCCTGAGAGGCAGTCTTAGCAGTGAAGACTGTAGCAAAGAAGGTGTACAGTAACTTCAGCTTCTTAGTGACTTCCAGGCACTCACCTCATTCAGTAAAATTTCCCTGCAGAGATATCGTGAAGTGTCTCAGTCTGGAAAAGCACATGCTTTGCTTCAGTCCTGCTGAAGTTCAGATTCCTTTGTGAAGTAGAACTGTTGCCCTGAAACCTTATTTCTGCTGCTTTTTCATTTTGTATATGATAGTAGTACCTTTACTTAACGTTCGTCATTAAAACTATTTGAGTTGAACCAAACAAATGTTAAATGATAATACAGGAAGGTAAAAATGTATGCATTTAAATTACAAACTTGGTACCCTACGTGCACTTTGAGAGCAATGTCTGGAGGAAAGTACTCTGGTAAAGGCTTCATTCTTCACTTGTAAAAACAGCAAGTGAAAGTCCTGGAGCAAATAGGCTTCTCTCTGCCTTTACTTTACGAGCTTGTGTATTCACATGAGCAAGCAAAGGTAATTGTTCCCTTGCAGAAATTTAAGCTTTTGCTGTACGAATATGATGGTTAACTCTCTTACATCAGTATTCCTCCCCTACTTGAGCATATTTAAAGTGTTGGACTGTTTTTAATCAGTGGTCCTGCAAATGATTTCCTTAAACACGTGTAGTATGTTTCTTTAATAAGAATGCAGTTTGGACATGTGTGCTACTGTTTTCAGAGATGCATCCTGAAAATTGGACTCTTGTATTTGCAGTTAAGTGAAAACTTCCAGGCCTGATTCACCCCTATGATTGTTATCCTTTGCTGATAGTTCAGTCTGGCAGCATTGAAGTTGCTGAAGAAGCACGAGCGCTATCAAAAGGGACTTCAGCAGGATTGGGGCAGTTAGCTGACAGAGCAGAACAGAGATGGTGTTTTCCTCTATCCCTTCAGTGCCAGGGGGGGATACTGAATGGACCAGGAAAACTCAGCTGATAAATGCATGACTATGAGACTGGTGCCATCACAGGAATTTTGGCTTTTTCAACCATGGAGCAGTTTTCTTGGCACCTGTCCTTATGGCTGCAGATGGGTCCCAACTGTCTCAAAGGGGGAAAGAGCTCCTAGCCCAGGAGCTGGCAGGGCTCCTTGAGAGAGCTTTAAATTAGATACGAAGGGGGAAGGGGATAAGACCAGGTTTGCTAGAGATGAGCGTAGGGGAAGAATGCCAGGGTTGGGGGGTGAGGCCAGCTGCTCAGCTGAAGCATATCTACACCACTGCATGCAGCATGGGCAATAAGCAGGAGAACTTGGAAGCTGTTGTGTGGCAGGTAAGCTATGACTTAATTGTCATTACTGAAACATGGTAAGATCAGTCCCGTGACTGGAGTGCTGCAGTGGATGGCTACAAGCTCTTCACAAGGGATAGGGAAGGAAGGAAAGGCAATGGCTTGGCTTGCTACCTTAGAGAGTGTTTCAGTGTTGTGGAGCTTGAGGCTGGGAATTATAAGGTCAAGTCTCTGTGGGTAAGGATTGGAGAAAGGCCAGCAACTCTGACATCCTGGTGGGAGTCTGTTATAGACTACCTAACCAGGATGAAGAGACAGACAAGGCATTCTATGAACAACTGGCAGAAGTCATGCATTTGCCAGCCCTTGTTCTCATAGAGAACTTCCAGCTTCCCTGATACATGCTGGAAATACAGTGTAGAGGAAGCAGTCAGGCAAGTTCCTTGAGTGTGTGGAAGCTAACCTACTGACACAGCTGGTAAGAGAGCCTACAAGGGGGGATGCCCTCTACACCTGCTGTTCCCAAACAGAGGACCGACAGTAAATGTGGTCGTTAGGAGCTGTCTAGAGCAGAGCAACCACAGAATGATAGAACTCAATTCTTGGTGAAGTCAGAAGGGAGGTCAGCAAAACTGCTACTTGGGCTTCTGGAGGACAGACTTGGAATTGTTCAGTACACTGGTAGGGAGGGTCAGAGCAAAGGGGTCCAGGAAGGCTGGACACTTCCTCAAGAAGGAAATTTCAAAGGAGCAGGAGCAGGCTGTCCACATGTACTGTAAGGTGAGCCAGAAAGGAAGACTGGCATGGCTGAACAGGGAGCTTTTGCTGAGACTCCAGGAGAAGAAGAGAGTTTATCTCCTATGGAAAGAGGAACAGGCAACTTGAGGAGAGCACAAGGAAGTTCCTAGGATATGCAGGAGAAAATTAGAAAGGTTAAAGCCTAGTACGAGGTCAACTTGGGCAGTGTAGTAAAAGACAACAAAAAATGTTTTTACAAATATATTAACAGTATGAGGATGGCTAAGTAGAATCTCCATCCTTTCCTGGATGTAGTGGGGAATGTGTTCACATGATAAGAAAAAAGCTGACATTCTCAGTGCCTTCAATACACTTGTCTTTAGTTGTCAGACCAGTCATCCCTGGGGTACACAGCCTCCTGACTTGAAAGTCTATGGTGGAGAGCAGAATAAATTCCCTGTGATTCAGATATGAACAGAGGTACTACTCCACCTGGACTGCCACAAGTCCATGGGGCCAGATGGGATCCATCTGAGGATGCTGAGGGAACTGGCGGATGTGACTGCTAAGCTGCTTTCCACCAGCATTCTTGGTGAATAGGAGAGGTCCTGGAAGATTGGAGGCTTGCCAGTGACTCCCATCTACAAGAAAGGTTGTAAGGAGTTCCCAGGGAACCAGAGGCCTATCATCCTGACTTTGCTGGGGAAGGTTATGGAACAGATTGTCTTGAGAATGATCACATGGCAGGTGCAGGACAGCCAGAAGATAAGACCAGCAAGCATGCGTTCATGAAACGCAGGTCCTCATCTTCTATGATGAAGTGACTTGCCTGGTGGATGAAGGAAAGGCTCTTGACAAAGTTTGTCGAGTCTTTAGTAAAGCCTTTAAGTCTGTCTCCCACAGTATTCTCCTGTAACAGCTGGCATCCTGTGGCTTGGATAGGTATGCTTTTTGCTGGGTAAAGAACTGGCTGGTTGGTTGAGCCCGGAGGGTGGTGGTGAATGTTTAGTCTGGAGAAGAGGCTTAGGGGAGGCCACTACTGGTGACTGGTCATGAATGGTGTTCCCCAGGAGTTGGTGTTGGAGCCTATCCTGATTAATATCTTTATTGATGATCTGGATGAGGAAATTGAGTGCACCCTCAGTAAGTTTGCAGAAGGCAGCAAGCTGTCAGGAAGCGTCAATCTGCCTGGGGGTAGGAAGGCCCTACAGAGGGATCTGTACAGGCTGCATCACTGGGCTGAGGCAAATGGGATGAAGTTCAACAAGATCAAGTGCTGTGTATTGCACTTGTGCCGCAGCAGTGCCATGCAGCACTGCAGGCTTGGGCCAGTTTGGCTGTGCAGAGGAAAAGAAACTGAAGGTGTTCCTTGGTGTTCAGCTGAGTGTGAGCCAGCAGTGTGGCCAAGAAGGGCAGTGGTGTCTGAATGGCATCTTTGCTTGTCTGAGAAATAGTATAGCCAGCAGGACAAAGAAGGTGATCAACCCCTGCATCATGTTCAGTATTGGGCCCTTTGCTACAAGAAAGACATTTGGGCCCTGTGGTGTCCATAGAAGGGCAGCAAAGCTGTGATAACTCTGATTAGTGGAGAAGTGTGTGTCTGTACAAACCTTTATTTATATATACTTTTATATGTGTGTGTATATATGTATTTTGTTTTGTTTACTTGCGTTGCTCTGTTTGTATTCTTGAAATTGATCCAGCATTTACCAGTTTTTAAATGAAAAGGGACAGAGAAGAAAGTGACTTGCTATGGTCAATCTTTTTAGATTTATTCATCTTTATCTTCATTTTCAGTCTTTATTCATTCTCTCTACAGCTAGTGTTCCTAAATGGATGCATCAGTTATGTATTTAGAAACAATAAAGACAGAATTAATAATATTGCTACTGGAAGTCTTAAACTTTGAAATATCGTGAGGTGGTAATAACTGAATTTATAGGCTCTAATATGATCACTGTTACGACCCTTTGGTGCTGTTATCTGATGCCACTGCGCATCTCTGATTTGCTTTAGTTTGTGTTTCTATGTGTTTCTTTCCTGTGCTTACTTGAATTTACAGTAGAATCACCAAACAAAAGCAGTCACAAGAAAAAAAACACCTATATCTTCATTTTCTTGTTCTTTACAGTGCACGTAGTGTGTAAAGAGATGGTGCCTTTCTGAGCTTTCTGTAGTTGAGTCCTAGTGTTAGAGGCAGCAGAAAATGGTTATCTCCTTGCAACATGTTTGGAACAACGTTAGGTGGCAGCAATCAAATGATTTTTAGGACTTTCAGTTTGCGTGACTATATTTAGTGCACTAAACTTGTATTGGGATTTTACATATTTTGGCAATAATTACTGTGGTTATGCAGAAGTTACAAGGAAGATGAATATATGTGTTTCTGACTTTTGTAATGTAAATTCAGTGTCAAAAAGGAATACGTTTGCTTAATAGCTCGATCTTTGAAAGTGAAAAGACGAGATTTTACAAATGCCAGTAGTATTTCAGACAAGGTCTTCCAGTTGTAATCTTCTTTTAGAATCCTAGATTTTCGCACAAATTCCCACGTCACTAATCAATGTTGCCTTTTTTTATATATTTTCAAATGAGACTGACAAACTTACTTATGAGTTCTGTTTTCTTTAAGGTGTTTGGCAACATGGCAATTAAAGATCACAACAATCCCAAGTAACTTCTGTTTTTGCATTAGGGATGTTTTCATTAAGTTGCTTTTACTTGGAATTTAAAATTACAGTTCTGCATGTTTAATCTGCTAATAAAAAGGAATGTTGTGGCTTTTGTTTTGAGCCTGACCTATTTTTTTCATCTGTCTGAATGTCCCACATGTTTTAAATAATACAAGCTGATGAGAAGATATGAGTAAAATAGGACTATTTACTTAGAGAGTATGTAATGCAAATTAGGAAAGCAAAACTTTCATAGCTTTTCATGGCTCCCAAGTTCTTGCTTGAGTACTTTATGTGTATGTTTATTTTTGGATAGGCTTATGATAAATTCTCAGTTTTGTAGTTTCATTTCCAAGCAATCTTAGCAGGCCTTATCCAGACTTCGAGTTTACTCTTCTTACCTAACAAATCTAAAATGTCCAACGTAAACATGTACACTGAAGGGTTAGTTACTTGTTGGACCTAAGAGCTGAGGTTACACCGTGCAAATATTTGTGCTTTCTGGAAATACAAGTAGTGATTAATTTTGTATGAGAGTGGTTGTTGGTATTAATGTGGTCTTTTAAAAAACAGGTCACTCCTTTGAAATGGTTGCATCCTAGTACTGGCTGAGGTTGTTGTATTGGAAGGCTCAGCATTGGTGAAATCAGGTAGAACACTGATGGGGGTGTGAGGCAGCAGTTGTTTAGCTTAACAGTGCTCTTACAGAGATGTAGGACATCTTACTCTGGTATGAAACCCTCCACCCTTGCACAGGAGAGCAGTTACAGGATGCAGTAGGACACACCATGGCTCTCCTCTGCTGTGAAGTGCCTGTTACGGTGGGACAGGTGAGAAGCAGTGCACCACTGTCTGTTCAGCTGCTGTTGTGACCACATTATCTGCATTTAAAGTGGCCTCAGCTATTACCTGCCCTCTGCCTTCTGCAGCTCAGGTAATGTCTTCTATCTCAGGGAACACTTTCTTTTTTTTTTTCTTTTTTTCTTTTTTTTTTTAAAAAGGTCAAATTGCAACATCAGAAAAAGTCATAGTGCATGTTCTTTAGTGGGTATTTGACTTACATAGCCTATTTTTAGATTTCTCTTTATCTAGATTGTTTATAATGCTTTTTTTTCCTGCAGTTATTAATTGAACACATTGAAGGCCTACCAAAAGTCAGATAGGCCACCACAATGATTTGCATCACCTTCTTTGAGAAGTGTGAGGATCAAGCCTGATGCATGTGAGCATGAGAGGTTTGCAAAGGAGAATGAAGTAGCAGATGTGTTAGATAAAGTGCTGCTTTGCATTTTATTGTTGACAGTCAACACTGCTTCTTTTCTGTCTGTTAAGAAGCTGAAATTTTGATTTGACAGATCTGAAAAAAAAACAACAAAACAAAAGGATACAGTGCTAAAAGACAAAACCTGCTGCCTTGTGATGTTACGGGAACATTTTCTTAAGCAGTCCTGTGAGTTGTTCCACTCTACCTCCAGCAAGTCCGTTGTATCAGCACAGCTGTCTGTGAGACCACAGCAATGCAACTTCCCCTGCCCCAAAAGGCAGGGAGGTTATTTTTAGCAGGATCAGTTGCAGATTTGCAGTTCACCATGTGGTCCACAGACTTACTGGTGTAATGTGTGCTTCCAGCAAGGGGAGGGGAATTGCATAGGATCTGTGTAACCGTGTGAGCAAAGAAGTGCTTGTGATTCTGTGGTTTGAATTCTAAGCTTAGGTTTCCTGTCTAGTCCCAGGAGAGGTTCAGAGCACCTGCACCTTCAACTGTCAGCAGAATGTGTTGATTTAGCTAAACTGATTTTTAAAAGTTACATCTGATATGTCAGGCAATGCTGCTTTTGTGTGTTGATGTGTAGTTCAGCCTGATCTACCCATTTGTAAATGCTATAACCTAGCTATGTTTCTCTTTTTGTCCCTACTGTGTGCTGGTTGGCAGAAAGCTACAATACCAGTAGGTTTGATTTTGGGATGCTATTTAATGTCACTTGAGCATCTTTCATCGAACTGTAGAATGTCTTGGGCTGGAAGGGGCCTTGAAGTGCATCCAACCCATGCTGTGGGCTGGTTGCTACTCACTACTTCATTTTGCCTAGGGTTCCATCCAGCCTGATGTTGAAAGTCTCCAGGACACATCTACAGTTTCTCTGGGCAGCCTGTGCCTGTACCTCATCATCCAAATTTTATGTCATGGGTTGCTCCAAAAGTAGTGCCTCCTACTTATTCCCTTGGAAACTACCTTAGATACAATAACACTGTTTGATAGAGCAAATTCTCAGCTACAAAACAGTTTTTCAAAATAGTCATGAGCATTAGCTGTGCATTTTCACCAGTAATGAACAAAAGTCTGAATGCTATGCTCATAGGGCATAGGAAAAAAAAAAAAAAGACTGTGCCACCAGAGGTGACCTGCTGTTTCACGGCTGCTACGATGGCATCATTGCTGAACACACCACCCACCACCTTACTACGCTCACATCCACTGTATGGTCTTCTGAGACATTCAGCAAGGGTCGATGAATGTCAGCGAGTGCCACTTTTTCTGCACTGAAGCCTTAATTACGCAGCTTTTCTTCATGTTGCCATTTTGTCATGCACACATTTTGCCTTTTTGCAAAATAGTAAAGGTGATGGTACACACAGACTGTACTTGGAACAGAACAAATAAATGATCTAAAATTTGTTTATCTGAACAAGAAACACAGATACCTCTCAGTTTTTCCCAACAGCAGTCTTTGGTAATGTCCAGGGATAACGTTTAAACAGAGAAATGTTTCCAAAGCTGCTCTTTGCCTTGAGCCTATAGAAAAAAAAAATATCTGCCAAAAAATACAAACAGACTGAGCAACTCCGAAATTTCTTTATTCATGTTTCATGGTACATGCATTGAATGAGCTGATGGTTTCTGTGTTGCAAGAATCCTGACTGTGCCACTGAGAGCTTATTCTTCAGTAAGACTTGATAAGGAATTTATATTAGATTTTTATTTTTAAATCCAGAATGTTAAAAAGGAAGAAGGATGGGAGCTGTTGCAGCAGAAAAGATCAGACAGGTGTTTACATTGTCATAGAGGCTTAGAGCAATGGCCTTTTTCTTTTATAATTCCAATCCAGAATATAACTGTAGTATTTCAGCTGTATGTGTGGAATTTACCTGCATTGTCTTAAAGCCCATGTTTACTCCTGACTGCACTTCCCTAGGATTTCCAAATCCACTTTTTCAGAGCTTATCCTGTGGCAAGACCACATAATCAATTCTGCACTTTGGTCACAGCCACCCCTGTGCAGTGCTGCAGGATTGGGGCTGGGAAGCTGTGCAGCAGAAAACAATCTAAGGGCATTAGTCAACAGCTGGCTGAAGATGCAGTGTGCCCAGATAGTGAAGAAAGCCAGAGGCATCTTGGCTTGTATCCGAAACAGTATAGTCATCAGGACCAGGGAGATGATTGTTCCCCTGTACTCAGCACTTGTGAGGTCACGCCTTGGGTTCTCTGTTCAGTTTTGGGCCCCTCACTACAGGAATAACATAGAGGCCCAGGAGTTTGTCCAGAGAAGGGTATTGGATCTGCGAGGGATCTGGAGCACAGATCTTAGGAAAAATGTTGAGGAAACTGGGTTTGTTTAGACCTTATTGCTCTCTATAACTCCCTGCAAGGAGGTTGTGGCAAGGTGGAGATTAGCCTCTTCTCCCATATAACTAGAAATATGATGAGAGGGAATGGCCTCAAGTTGCACCAAGGGAGGTTCAGGTTGGATACTAGGAAAAATGTCTTCTCCTAAAGAATGGTGAGGTATTGGAACAGGCTACCTAGGGAAGTGGTGTAGTCACCATCCCTGGAGGCATTCAAGAAATGTGGATGTGTGGCACTGAGGGACGTGGTTTAGCGGGCAGTATTGGTGGTGATGGGTTGATGACTGGACTAGATGATCTTAGATGTCTTTTTGAACCTTTATCGTTCTGTTGTATGACTTCATTCTTTAAAACAAATTAATAAATAAAATAAAAACAGAAACTTTGTTCAGATTTGTATGATTCTCACCTAATTTCAAGACAGAATCTATCTTCATATTTCAGAAGTCGCTATTGTGTTCTTCAGGTTTATTGTTACTTTTAGTGCTTTGTGCCATGATTTGCCTCTGAAAGTTCTTAATGTTCAGGGTGTGTTTATGAAAATGAGCTCTGTTCTGAGGCTTCCAGTCGTAAGACCAAGTCCACTGTTCTGACCCACATGGGTTTCCAGTGAGCTAGCAGTTGGAGATTGGTGCTCACCTGATTGTTCATAGATCTGGGACAGGGAATGGAGGTTGAAGTTTGTACAAGTGAGCACATTTGTAAAATAGTGTGCCTAGAGGTACGATCTGGCATTTGTCATTCACCTTAATGGATTGTTTAAAAAATCTAGGTATTGTTTGAACTTCATTAAAAAAATCAGGTGTGGGGCTTACCAAAGCCCTGTGGGACTTGTTAATTTATCATAATTTCTGTTTTCTTTAGGAACTGTTTTAGGGTTGAAAACTTTATTTCACACGTGCTTGGCAGAACAACTTTAAGTATTGCTTCAATTTTTAATTAGTGTCATTTATAATGGCTGGTCTAGCTAATAGAAATATAGCAGTTGAATGCAAAAGATTCAACTTTTCCTGTTTTCCCCCCAAAGTTGTTTTGGGCTTTGCTTTTTTTTCCCTGCTTTTATTGATAGACTACTGAAATTTCTGTCTTTATCTCTTATATGTAAAATCCAATGGCAAGAAGATTGAAAACACTAGTTCATAGCTTATCAGCAGTTGTAACATGTGTGGTTGTGTTTGGGTCTCACTGATTAGGATTTGCCATTAGAGTGATCAGAGTGGGCTTGAATGTGGCTTACCTTTCAAATATTGATTAGAAAGCACCTGCTGCATCATAGTTTTCCCAATCCACTGTTGTCCAACAGATTAAGCAGGCAGTCTCACAGCCCCAGTGCTTATTTAATACAGGAAATAGGTCGGTTAGGTGAGAAAAGATGATTTTATTGTTTGACTTTACAGCACTCTGTTACAAATTGTTAAAAATGTGAAGGCGACATTATTAATAGGGTCTAAAACAATCCTTTCTCTTGATTTATCCCAAAGAACATGCAAGTAAGTCCTGTTGCACCAGTAGTTTCCGAGTCTATTCCCTGCAGTAATGCTTTAAGAACACAACTAAATTGAAATGTGGCTGATTGGTGCTCCTCCATGACAGATACAAGAGCATAACTGTATACCTGTATTTAAGGAAGGCTTTATTGATCTCTTCTCATGGTTTTGTACTGTAGGAGATGCTTCTGCTTTGTTTTAAGTAAAGCTCAAAGACTTGTAAAAAAGTCATTTTGTATTTCTACCTTTTGAGCAGTGACCCAAACTAAGATGTATGTGTGGACGTCAGCATTTGGTAACTAGTTGAGCTGAGCTGCCAATAACTTAGATATCCAGCAACTGCAGTTGTAAAATGAGTGTGTTTCAAATTCAGTGTCTGCCCCGCATAGAATAAGTAAGCCCTGAAGCATAGCTGAACAAAGTGTTTCTAGAATTGTGTATGGCAGTGAAGTTTCTGTTGTGACAGTGTCTGCCAAAGCGGTGGTTGGGAGGGAACGGCAGTGAACATGTCAGCTAAAAGATGAGCAGGATAGCTGCCTATGGAAATACAGGAATGCAAACTTTATTGAATGTACCATGTGCAGACAGCAAGTGCACTGTTTGTCTTGCAGACTAAGTGACTGCAGAACAAGAAAGCAATGTGTGTTTTTATAAAGCATAACAGAAATAGACTTTCTGTCTGTGTATCCTTTCCTCACCAGCACAGCTGGAAGTGCATTCATCAAAAATAGTCTCATCTATTTTGAATTAGGAATGCCTGCTGCAAAAATAAGCTCAAAACCAACTGTAGTGGAAATGCTGAGTCACGGCTTGAACCAGTGATTGAGCACCTGGTGGGAAGGCAAGGCCAACCCAGGGGAGCTCAGGTGTATGCAATGCAACTGAGTGACCTGAAGGGGTGGAGCCAGGATCTGCCACTTCCCAGACCTCATTTAAGGGCTGGCAGTGGAGGCGAGGATGTCTTTCTGGAGATCCCTGTTTATCAGAGACCTTCTGAAAGTAAGCAGCTTTTTTTTATTATTATTATTATTTTTTTTACTTCTGTGTATGCAGCTGTTTTGCTTGAGCAAATCTGCTCTTGCTGCAGCCTGAGACCTTGCTGCTCTGCTGTCATTGTTGCACTATCCATCGTCTTACATCACCATGTTATGCCAACGTTCCCACTTTATAACGTATGTTATGCTTTGAGACAATTTAGAAATAAGCAAAATAATTAAATTGGAAATGATAACTTGTTTTTAAGTAACTGAACTGAAGTTTATGACTGACAGAATATAAAGATTGGTTGCTTCTCTAAGATACAGTTGCCTAACAAGAGCTTAATTTTTTACTCTGAAGAAAGTGTGGTTCTTCCCAAAACAAGGGAAGTTTTCTCTAATTTGAGTTTTAAATTATCTGCAAAGAATTATTGGAATAATTGAATACAAACTTAAATTGAATCAAAATGTCCGGGGCCTCAGTGTACATTCCCATACTTTCATTGCAGCTAACAGAGTTTACAAAGTAAATAGGTGCTTAAATTTCAGGGAAAATGTATGCCAAATTTCTTCTAATATTTTGTCAGTGTTTACAGGAGGCTATTTTCTCTTCACAGTACAGTATGGAATCTTAAACATTATCAAGATTAAGAGAAAGTAGAAATTGTCTTCTGTGTGCAAAAATGCTGTAGTTTGACATTTCTTCATCTCCGTGTTGTTATCACCTTATAGGTTGTTAGCATTTCCTTCCTATTTTCTTAAGGCATTATGGAATAGAGACCTGTAGGTAAATGCAGAAAGTCTGTTTACATCGTGCCTGTGCTACAGGACCTGGCAAGAGGAGCACTGTTAGGTTAGATAAAAGTAGGCTAAATGGCTAAAAAGTAGGATAGATGTTCTCTGATGCCATCAGAATACTTCCAGGAAGGCATGTAGTCTTCACTTGTGTACTGCTTAAAGTCCTGTAAAAGGTAGTAATTTTGGCAATGAAATGTAGTAGCTTTAAAAAAAAAAGAAAAGAAACAAACTCCAACTCTTCAAATTTTATCCTATTCATTCTTTAGATTCATGTCTGTCTTTTTAGCTCTGATTTTTCTGATGAGAGCAGATACAGTGCTATACTTTACAGTGGAAGAAGCGAAACACTGTTAGGTCTTTAGAAAATAAACACAACATCTTTTCTTTTAATGTTTAGGAGGTGGTAAAATGCCATACTAATCCCATAGGAAAAGGTCTGACGGTTCCTTGTGGACAGCTTCAGCTCAAGGTTCATAACGGAAAATTAACTTTCACATCTTGCACGTGCTCTAAACTGGTGTGGCAGCTGAGAGCTTTGGCAGTGACCTAAGCAGGGTTTTCAGATGGCTTGCTGACCTGGATTATGTATTAATACCATTTTGACTTTGTATTTTTTAAGCCGTTGTAAATCTCCTGGCAGTGAAACTGCTGCTGATATGCTTGTATTTGCAGGCAGTGAGATATATACATACTCGGTTTCCTTTAAACGCATGTTTATTCTTTTGCTGTCATGTTTCCTTTAGCCGTAAGTGTTATTTCCCTGCTTTTTTTTTCTTTTTCTTTTTTTTTTCATCAGTCTGGCAGTATCTACATTTTGCTGTAAAGTCAAATATCAAGATGCTGAGCATTATAGTTTTTTTCATGACACTTGCAAGTCTCTAAGCAGCATTTTGTGAGATCAGAATTTCTATTACTTTTGGCTTTCTCAAATTTAGCTATTATTGTCAATAGTCACCCCCCCAATAGTTGAAAAAAACAATTTCTCAGGAAGGGCTTGTTGTGGCACAGGAAGGGGAGAGTTATGCTTTTGAGTACAGCATTTGGCATGATGTACTAACAACAAGGAATTTTTTTTCCCTCTTCCATCTGGTATTTTTTCATCTCCTGGTAGGTTGTGGCTCATCTGTCAGTAACTTTCAAGGAGTTATTTTTTTATTTTTTCTCTAGTGTTGCATTATAAACGCTGATGCTCTACAGCAGAGGCATACCTTTGTAACAAGTAAAAAAGAAAAACCCCGGGGAGCCAGGTTTTTAGATTTTATACTTGATTGTGTATCTAAAGTTGTGTGTGTGGTGTGCATGCTCCTATTTAAGAAAGCTGAATAAATTATAGTGGAGAGAGGCCGTTTTCAATCAGATACAGCTTGCTTTCGTAACATGTGCTATGCATATTTGGTTGCATGTGTAAATCATTCAGAAAGTCTGAGATGACAGGATGCGAAGTGAATGAATGTGTGATAAAAAAATAAAACAGATAAAACATGCAGCACACATGATACAACTGAAGCCACATGAAGCAACTTACCAGTTGTGGGTGAGGTGTTGCATTATTTTTTTTTTTTTTTAGCTAATACAAGTTCTATCTTCTAGTGATTTATATTTTAGTTATATCCCAGTATCAGGCAAAGAAATTACTTTTTTTAAAGTATTATTAATGGAAAAGTGATCTAACAAAAACTGCTGTTGGAACGTGAACTTGTGAACTCAGTAGTTTGAATGTGGTTTGTATGGCCACACTGTTTCAGCTTTGGGGAAGACTTACCTTCTCTTTACCAGTATAGCAGCCTGTGCAAATGAAAGTGAACGTGTAGTGCACAGACAAGCACTGGGGGTTGGTTCAATTCAGACTAGATTTTTTTAGACTGCACAAGTTAGCCTGTCTGGTGCTTTTTCCACTGTCTTGCTCTGCAGACCAGCACACTTGTAGATAGTAAAGAACATGGAAGCATAGCATAGCCTTTAATAAAATACACAGTATTTACAAAATATATTTGAATTAATTTACAAAAACGCCTTCCCTTGTGTAATACTGTGACTTTTTATATTTTCAGGGTCTCTGAGGCTAATTCCAAGCATCTGAATGACCTGTCTTTTTAGGTTTTCTGTATTGGGAAAGCAAGTCTTCACCACTAAAGAACTGTAATACTTAGAAAGTGTTGCTTTTGTTTTGCCCTTTCATTAAGGGCAGCCTTAATAGGAGGTGGGGTACAATGAACAATGCCATGATGGCTAATCAGCTTTATATGTCTACGCATTGCCTAGTACCAGGGAAGGAAAGAGAACTGTTCTTGGGAGAGATCATTGCATAACTCAGAACTGGAAATGCTGAGAGGAGTTACAGCACTTCCCCTTTGGTATGTTTTAGATCACTAAAGAAGTCATGATACAAGAAAGAAATGAGGTAGTTTAACACAGAACATGGTGAAGAAAGAAGTTTTTCCTTTGTCACACGTAGTTTAAAAGAATATGAGGAAGGAGAAAGAAGAACATGGCTTCAGTAAAAGAAACTGCTGGTGCTGCATGTCAAATGTACACTTTGCAAAACCCACACGTTACAAATTTTATTGGAGAAAAATCTGAACCATTCCTAGTGGAAGCTATGCTTCTTTGCATGAGAGCAGATAATTCCTGAGCAATTTTTTTATGTGGAATAATGCGTTTCCACCAGAAAATTCATTGATGAGCACACTGCTTGTTTGCTTTTTTTCTACTACAGGATGTTTAACTTAATAATGTTAATATTTATGGCCTGTTGGTCTGATCGCATCCAAGTGATTAAGATCTCTTAGTACTGTTAAAACAAATTTTAAAAAATTGATTATGTAGAAATTGATCGATGTGTATGTTCCTTTTCCAACATTCTTTGTCGTTATCCGTGGCAGATATTATATAAAAAGGGAAGCATGAATATTTCAGATCTGGATGTTAGTTTTAAATCTGCTGGTACTTTTTATAGTGACTATGTTGCATCAGTAGTGGTAGCACAGACTTTGTCACATTCTCCTGTGGTTTTCAGATTGTTTCTTATATCTTTATTTATAATACAGGTATTTGCAAGTTCATTAAATGCATGTAAATAATTGAGTGCTGTCAGCTGTGACCATTTCAGTCATTTTTTTCATACAGATTTTGTTTCTTTTTTTCCTGTTTTAATACCTTTCTATGCTTAGAAGAAGCAGGATCTTACTGGAGTCTTATTAGCTTTGTGGAGTAGGGTTGTGATTCACCACCCATGTAAAGCTTGGGACTTTCTGTGTTACATCCCCACAAAAACAAGTGGAGCTGCAGTCACTCCCAGAGAGCAGATTTTGCCACTTCCTATACAATATGGACTCTATAAATGAAGCCAAAAGACATTGTTCTGCTGAGTCACACTCCAGAACAAGACAGCTACAGAAAAGTTAATGTACTTTGCTTTTGGTTCCAGTGTTGACTTTGAAGTTCTCTCCTGTACTTGCTTCTCTTTTTTTTTTTTCCTTAAAAATAAAGTTTGCTTTTTTTCAACTAGAGTTGCAGTATGACTCAACGTGCACGCTCCTGCATGTATTTTCTGAGCTCTGTTATTACAGTTCTCCCTTTCAGTTGCAGCAGTGTTATCAACTGTCAGCAGTCTGCAGGTTTTGTGCAGCTCACATAAAACTGTTTTATGAAAAAGGGAAGTGGAAAACGATCAGCTTTCACGAGTCTGAAGCGTACCGTGCCCCAAGGTGATGAGTAACAATAAATTGTTATTTTTGATGCCCATGATTCCCTATTTCGTGGCTTTGAAATACAGCTGACAACTCATTGAAACGTATGTGGAGGATGTAGATTTACAGCCAGTAGAGTATTATGGTAATAATATAATTCATGTAAAAGGCAATATGAAATAGATGCCTGAAACTGTTGTGAGCAAAGACCATGCGAATCTTTTTTCAATAATGCTAAAAATTGATTGGCTTTAATGCTAGGTGATATAACAATGCTTGACTTTAATTACCGAGCATTGGAAGAGTGTCATTTTGGTTCTTGCACCAAAGAACAGTGGGGGACTTGCCATCTGTTCCATATCTTAAAAGCTGCGGACTCCAAACCTAAGTATTAAAGAGCATAGTGTTGACTGATACTAGCAGCAGGCTTATGTGAAATTTTTGTGATCAATTAAATCTCTGACCCTAACAGTAATTGGGTTGCTTGTGGGGTCTCCATCTGCTGAATGGCTTTGGAAGGGAAGGAAAGAAAGCCCATAGTGAAATAAACCCTGGAGTTTAGTTTTACATTCATATCAGTTGAGTCAGTCCATTGTTTGCATGAAGAAAATCAGACTAAAAAGCTCCAAACAAGTAATTTTCAATGGGATCTTGAAGGCCTTACCAATTTTTTCTTGAAACTTCTGACACCACGCCTTTATTACAGTCACTGCTTATAGAGTCATAGAAACATTCGAGGTGGAGGGGATCCTTAAAGGCCATCTGGTCCTGTAATGAACAGGGACAGTACACAAATCAGATTGCTCAGAGTCCTGTCCAGCCTGACCTTGATTATGGAGCCAGCTGTGCTCTGATCATGCTTTTGATGCTGCTTGTGAATGGACGGCGCTTGCACTGGACCAGCAATGTGGGTTCGGGGACCTCAGACGCAGCAGAGCAGTGTCTGGAGTTTTTGTTTCCTTGGGCTTGTTGATTGTATTTCATCTTCATGTTTGTTCATCTTCAGGTGGTGCTAGTGGGCAAACCTGCAGCAGACAGTAGCAGGTTATTCTTCTTTAGACCCCTCTTCCTTCTCCAGGCCCTCTTAACTACGGCCAACTGTACAGTGCTGCTGTAATAATATTAAATGCTTAGCTTTAGGGAAAAAAAAAAGTCTGCTTACCCTGCTTTGAGAGTTTTTTTCCCCCATTAACTTAGTTGTTTGAATAAGCATCAGTGCTTTGAATAAAAGACATGGGTTCTTTTGGACTGCAGTGAAGAGTTGAGATGTTGGGCCATCAAGGAAGACATTCTACATATAAGTGGGCTAGAGACTGAGGGGTGGACTTAACTATGGATGCTGTTGCACAAGTTATTCGTGACTGTGTAACATGCACCACAATTAAACAAGCCTAGAGGATGAAACCTCTTTGGGGGGAAGGATGATGTCAAAAGTATAAATATGGGGAGGTGTACCAGTTTGGTTACATCACCTTGCCATGAACTCTCGATGGTAAGCGTTTTGTGCTCACCATGATGGAGGCAGCCACTGGGTGGCTTGAAACATACACAGCACCCCATGCTGCTGCCTGAAACACCAGATTAGGTCTCAAGTCCTGTAGTGATACGGCATTCCAGAAAGAATTGAGTCTGATAATGGGACTCGTTTCAAAAATTATCTTGTAAATACTTGGACTAAAGATCATGGCATTGAGTGGATATACCATATACCCTGTCACGCGCCAGCTTCTGGTAAAATTGAATGATACAATGGGTTGTAAAAAACTATGTTGAAAGCAATGGGTGGTGGAACATTTAAACATTGGTAGAAGCATTTGGCAGAGGCTACCTGCTTGGTGTGTACTTGAGGATATATCAACTGAAATAGTCCTGCCCAATCCAGCTCCCTAAATACTATGGAGGGAGATAAGATCCCTGTACTACATGTAAAGAGCATGTTGGGAAAAGCAGTTTGGGTCTTTCCAGCTTCTGGAAAGGGCAAACCTCTCTATGGAACTGTTTTTGCTCAGAGACCCGGGTCTGCTTGGTGAGTAATGCAGAATAATGTTCAGTGTGTATCAGGGAATTTGATGTTGGGGATAGGCAGTCGGTAATTCCATGTATATATGTGTGTGTTTAATGCATGTTAGTTATTGTTTGTTTGTGTACGTGATATATATATAAAGCAAGATGTAGTGATGTGGAATAAGGGATGGAATGTCATGGTTTTATGATTTTTGTTATTGGTATTCCACATCAAAACATCACGTAGTGCGCTGGGATTATTGAGTTAATGCATCAGTTCCATGGATTGTTCTCTTCTGAAGACAACTACATCTCCCAGTTCCTACTCCCAACTCCTCAGGAGTTCCTGAGAACTCCTCCATCTCCCACCGTTCCATTTCCGTTCGGAGGGAAAAATAAAACTGCTTGCCCTTCTTGTCCCTTCTTTTACTGCTCGTCTCTGTGCTGTGCGCTCCCTAGGTGTCTCACCTTCAGCATTAGAGTAAAGTATTTGGTTTTGGACACGCTCTCTATCATTTGATTTATTAGCTTCAATTCCTGTTATATTGTATTAAATTGTACTATCTTGCATTCTCTTATCATATTTACTAAATTCTTTTTCTCCCTTAGCTCGTTGCCGCTGTTTTGTTTTTAGGCCCACCTCTATCCCGTTTCCCCTTTTTCCTCCTTCTCCCACTCCTGGGATGTGGGTCTGTGAGTCCCTCTGCTCCATTAGTCACAGAACTGGGCTGAACCAGCCCAAAACAGTTGACAGCGTTTAACTGTTGGTATTTGTTTCACTTCAGGTTAATTTTAAATCAGTTTGTCTTAACCGTGTGGAAGACATTTGAGTTCAAGTTGGTAGGAGACAATACAGTTTGTGTTACTCTGGATTTCTGTGTTTAGGCAGTCACCTTGGGGAAAGCTTTGTTAAATTAGGAAAAAAAAAATTAAGGAACTGCCCATGCAAAAAAAAAAAAAAAAAAAAAAAAAAAAGTCCCAGCAGAAAGGAAAAGTGGAAGTAAAGTATGGAATCCCTGAGATCAGGAATAAAGGAAGGAAGAAAGGAGAAGTAGTCAAAGAAGAAAATCTGGTTATAAAATTGATGGAAAATATTGAACATATTTAAAAAAAATAGTTTCATGAATGTGCAGTAATGTGTGTCTGCTCAGAAACATAATAAAACAGGAGTAAGAGAATCTTGGAATAGTACATAGAAAAAACAAATCTGTTGTTAAAATAGTTCTGTCACAAATTAATCATCACCAAATAAAGGGGAGGCTGGATCCTGTAGTGTGTTCAAGTCTTAGCAGATAGCAGAGTCCTCATTGACTCTTATCGTAACTAGGTTTTACGAGTGTATTGTTAAGTATATTGAGTGTTGAAGGATGAGATTGCCTCTTTCTTTTCAAGAAAACCAAAACATGAAGACCTATCTTCTGAAGAAGGAAACGAATCCTGTAGAGCTACTGAGAATGGAAAAGGGAAAAATAAATCTGGCTGAAGGTGAGAAGGAGAGGTGTTGATTTTCTTGGGAAAAAAAGTAGCTAAATTGTAGTTCAGAGTCTATGTTCTCACATGCAGATATGATTGAGGCTCTTAGTGCAATGTACAGGATTCATGTATGTCTTGCTATAGAAAGTGCCTGAAATCTGCAGGCTACCCCAAAGAATTTGGTTGGGTTTGTTACAAACATAACACTAGCAAAATTAAAACCTATTCTGAATGTTGTGTAACATCCTGCCTGTAGAAGGCACAGCTGCATTTCAGTCAGCCAATTTGAAAGAAAAGGTAGTTGATCCCCCCGTACTAAAAGAGTGCTAGCAAAGATGATAACTGTTAGTCTTACAGAAGAGGAAGATAATTACTACCAACCACCACAGTTTTCTTTTTTTCCCCAAACTGTTACTTGATTAACATAATCAAGTTACAGTCAGAGCAGTTGCTCTCAGTTAGTACTTAGCTTGCCAATTATGGCTTCTATTTCAGACTTGAAAAAGGCAGGCAAGGCTAGTGAGCTTGATAGCATGTCTATTCTTTCTCTGCACTCTCTGCTAAACTAACGGAAGGTATGGCTTCTCTCAGCCATGTGCCTCACTTTGACCCTTAAACAATCAAAGACACAGCAGTGCAGTTAAATTTAAGATATATTCACTTCTGAGAAGATTTAGCACTTTTATTTCCTGACATTTTTTAAATCTTCCCTGAAAACGCATTTCAGAATGAATAAAAAGCTAATTTAGAAGACCTGACAAAATGACACGAGATGACACAGCTGCAAACTGAACTTGAAAAATCCTCCAAGAAAGGACACTTACACACCGTAATTCTGAATATTCATCAGAAAGAGCCGGTCCCTTCTATGTCTTTTCATATGAGATTTCCTAATGTGTTAGATGCTGGTTTTTGTGCCAATGAGGGAGGAACTTCTCATCAACTTTCTGTCCTCAGTCCCTCCTGGATCTCTAGTGTAGACTTTCCCCACTAGATGACTAAAACATGTCCAGCAAGATGTCCATTTTGTTCTTGCTGTTATGTGTACTACAATTGACAGACTTCTGAGCCCATGAAACTGCCATGAGACCTGTCTCTGTTTCAGGCTGGCTTTCCTGGATACTGCTCTGTGTGGTTGGATCTAAAGTAGAGCAGTGTGAGGACTATTCACCCCAGTTTTCTGGCATCAGAAATATCTCAGTCTTCTAGATCTTCTTAATTTCTCCTTCACAGTTCTCATATCAGGAGTTTTCCTTTTTCCTTCTTAAGTCTTGGTTCTTCTGGATGTCTGGTGTTAACGATTCTGCAGTGATAACAAAGTGAGGAACTTTTCTCAAAAGACATATTCTCTAGTCTGTCTTTCTAAGCCTTGTCCTTGCCCCCTTGCATATACTGAGTTTCTGGCCAGCTGAACACATCGTAGGACCAGAGAATATTTCATTGTGAATGGAACCTTGGGAGGTCCCCAAGGTCCTGCTTGAAGCATGGTGAGACAGTGGAGTCAGACCAGACTGCTCAGGGTTTATCTGGACATATCCTAAAAACTCCAATTTCAGAGACTGCACAGCTTTCCTGGGCAACCTACTACTCTGCTTGCCTGCCCACAAGGGTGAAAAGTTTTTGTTTTTTGTTTTTGTCTTTAGTTCTGGTGTGAAGGCTCCCAAAACCTTTTCATCTTGAGGCAAATTCCCACAGCCTGTCTCCCTTGGGTAGGTGTTGCTCTTGCCCCCGGCCATCTCACTGTCATCTTTTGGCGTCCTCTGATAGCTTTTACACTATCACCAGAGAAAGACAAATAATAATTCCATTACTAGAAAGTTGAATCAGTTTTTGCTGCTTACAAACCACCGTTGCTGTTCAGTGTCAAAAGTATAGTTTGTGTTTTTGGCTCTGAACTGGACGAGCTCCTTCTAAATGGTAGTGTGTATCAAAAGCATGTTCTATTTCCTGTTATTAAGCAGTCCCCAGCACCAGTGTTTTGACTTTCCCATGGTCCTTTGACTCTGTGCTAGGAGCCCTTGTGTGCCTCACTTAACCAGCAGTGCTTCTGATTTTATTACTCTGCAAGCTCCAGAAGTTCTGTTCTTTGCCTCTGTTAACGTTTGCCTTCATCATACGTGGTCAGCAGAAGCTTATGGGATTTAATGAGAATTTTAAAATACTTTGACCACATTGGCACTTTCAACAGAGAAAACTTACGTTGCTTTTCCAGCAGATGTCTGGAGCTGAGAACTTTCAGTCAAATAGGCATGGAGTGGAGTTCTGAAAAACTGGGGGTCTAAGGTTTTGCTGGTGCAGTACCTGCTGCTTAGAGAAAGAGCTGTGCCAAGATGCTGCCAGTAGCACTTATGTGTCCTGAACAGCAAACAAAAAGGGGAGGCATGAAGTAAAATAAAATATATGTTGTATATGTATTAATAATGTGACACACAAGCAACACTTTCTTGTTGGCTATATCAGTTCTTTGTATTTTTCTGTGATCTAAAAATTTCTTTCCTCGCTTTTTTTTTTTTTTTCTGTTTGGGGAAAATTGGAGCGAGTGTTCCCTTTATATGGGAACAGTTGGTATCAAAACAGGCTTCATTTCTACATGAATAAATGTTCATTTATATTCATTTCATGAATAAATGTCAGAGTGGTGCAAGTACTGACTTTGGTGGCCTGGCTGACTTTCTGCAATATACATAGTTTTTCAATGGTAGTATTTTATTCTGTAGAACAGATCTGCAAGGAAGTGTAATCAAATGGCTCCAGCAAGGGTTGGAGTGCCTTAAAAACTGCTGAATTTTACAGTGGCAGCAATAACAAATGCCTTTAGAAAATGAAGGATTTTGCTCTTCCCATATCATGCCTGCTGTCTCTGTATAAAATGAAGCAGTGCATACAGGTGTTTGCAGGCTGAGCTCTGGGTCATTTACCAGATGTTTCTGCTTAAATAGGAACTTCTGCTTAAATAGACACTTCTGAGGGGGGCAGTACTCTCAGCTTCATGATTTTTATAGTTTGCCTGGGAAATGACGTGTAGAGCCTCCAAACCAGTTCCCTAGACCTTTAGTCACTGTTGTACAAGAAAGTTCTGTTTCAATCAGTACATGAAACCAGACCTAGTTGTCTTATGATTCATGTGTATGGGCATCAGCATTACCAGAATTCAGGAAAGGAAAATACAGGTAGGCTGATGAGCAGGACACGCTGCTCCTTGGCCTTTGTCTGTTTGTTACATCAGTTTCATCAACGCTCAGTAACATGAAAAGCTGTGGTGTTGTCCAGGAGAGTCTGAGATCCTTTCTCTTCTCAAAATGTTGTCCAGTGTGACTGCACTCTTATCCATCACCTTTTGCACTTCAGTGCATGGCAGGGGTTGGTGAAGTGAGAACCTTTGATACAAAGTAAGCCTGTCATAATATAGCCTGGCAGTTTCATCAGCCTAAGCTGCAGGGCTTTTCTAGCGGTTTGGATCCTGTTGTACAAAGATTTTTGTGCTATATGTTTCTGGGTTGCCAATCCAGCGTGGTTTGTCTTCTGCTGTGTCTGCAGAAGTCACACTTGTGCATAGGAGGGAATCATTTATCCTCTTGTAGGAAGGCAGACTTTGCTCTTCATTCCAGCCACTTGCCAGGCTTTTGTGCCTCTCTGTGATCCCCAGCGTCATGTTTTGCTTCTGGGAATTGAGTAACAGTCCTTTTTGTATACATTAGTTCTGCTTCATAGGAAGTTCATATGATGCAGTTGGCAGAAAGGTGAGTGAGGAAAAATTGGAGAAATAAGCCTGGTGGGAATACGGGGTTTGGAGCATGGCAGCATGAGCTGTGTGGGAACCCAAGTAGAACAACATGGGAGTAGATAATAGAATCACAGAGTGATCTGGGTTGAAAAGGAGCACAATGCTCATCCACTTCCAGCCCCCTGCTATGTGCAGGGTCACCAACCACTGGACCAGGCTGCCCAGAGCCACATCCAGCCTGGTCTTGAATGCCTTTAGGGATGGGGCATCCACAATCTCCTTGGGCAACCTGTGAACAGTGCCTCACCACCCTCTGATGAAAAACTTCCTCCTAATATCTAATCTAAACCTCCCCTGTCTCAGTTTAAAACCATTCCCCATTGTCTTATCACTATCCACCTATTCAAACAACAGTCGTTTTCACAGAGATCACAGAGAGGAAACAAAGGCTAGATTGGGAGATGTTAGAAGGCCTTTGTACTGCTCAGATGGCTCCTAAAAAAAATGATGGGAACTCTTAGCCAGGAGTGCTGGGAAAATAACAACTTTTTAGGAAGATTAAATTCAGTATCTTTCATGCAAGAGGTTCCATAGCGGAGGTGCTTAAACTTTTTAAAACAAGGCAATGCAGATTTGCAGTAAGGAGGCCCACCACTCTTTCCCATTCAGCTAGGACAGAAAGGGACACAAGGTGCTTGCTGAAGGAATTGGTTTGCACTTTTGTTCACCTCCTAGATTCAGGCTCTGATTTCAGGTACAATTCTGTACTTTCTTGAGGTGCTTTCTAACAAAGAAGGAAATAAATCAGTACAGCACAGATATAGTATGCGTTTTCATAATATGTGGTCATGTGTAATCTCTCCTGCCCTAAATTTCAAGTGTTTTTAGAAATACTGGTTAATTAATAATTTATTACCCGTTGAGGAGTAAACTGGATTGTACTTCAAAGACTCTCAAGCATTTTGTAAAACTTATTTTCACAAATTTGCAGTGGCTGTGATCATTTACGAGATGTGCTTTCATTTCAGAGCACTTAAAACATTGTCTCACACAACTGAAAGAATTAGCTGTAAATCAAAGGACAGAACTTGCAGGTAATAAGTTTTTCATGGGGCCTGTCTTTAAGTTAGGGTTTTATTTCTGCACAGAGGATATTTTACTAAAATTCTTATTTTGGAACAGAAACCTTCTGCTGAGTTCTCATCAGTTTTTCTGTAGGAAAGCTGATAATTCAGGCACTTCTAATTAGACCTTGTATCTCTGGTTCTATTTCTGGGAGGCAGTTGGCTAGCTAACAATAAATGGGCATCATTATCGTGCCAGCTCACCATTGTCAATGATTTGATGTCAGCAGTTTCACTTATTGAAGCTACAAATCATAAGTCATTGATTTTATTAGAATTAAAAATCTTATGCAAAATTTGAAGATGTTTGTTAGATATTTTTTAACTTAGAATACTAAGTATTTTCAGGTTGATGAAGGGGTCTAATGTCCAGCGCAGGTGGCTAATGTGACAGTTTGCTTACAGCACAGGAACTGGGCAGTGTTGCAGCAATTGTTATATGTGAGCATGGGAGCAGACACCTCTGCTTTCTCTCTATGTTAGACCTTCCTTGGGCCTTGATAAGATCTGTGCATAGTTTCAATAGAAAGCTGACCGCTGAGGTTTGCAGTTTGGGCTGTTGGACACCATGGGAACACAGCATTAGAGATGACTCTTGCAAAATGAGGTCTGCTGGCCATTTCAGAGAATACCTGTTTTAGCCTATTTATCAACATGCTTTTGTGTACAGTGATCTGATCCAGCCTAGCAGAATCATTCTGTAAACTGCATCTGTGACAGCATCACATGTGGAAAGACTTGGAGAAAGTCTGGCTGATGTGCACGAGCTTCAGGGGTAATTTAGGCTTGCGCAGTTTTTAAAAGAGAGTATATGATGTGTGTTTCTATGTGTCAGTGTGTATACTCACATTGTGAAGCATGTACATCAGCACATGCACAGATACACACACATACATGGTATCCTTTAAAACTGTAGGCCTTGTTTCATTGATGAATTTCCCAAAGTTGACAAGCAGTGCATGTCATTCTTGAAAACTGCCTCTTATCACAGTATTGAACAGTCAAATGGAAACATCTGGAAAGTCAGTTGTTCCTCATCAGAAGATTGTCCCTGAAAGGTTCCTTGCAAATCATGTTACACAGCTTCCTTTCACATTTCCTCTTACCCAGTATGTCTCACCTGTATCAGTTTCTTCTCTGCACTGATTCCAAGGAGAACAGGAGTAAATGAAACCCATTCAGGAGGTATTCAAGATTGCCATATGCTTGCACTATATAAGCTAGAAGGTGACAGAAAGAGCTTCAAATGGCAGTGAAATTAAAAGAAATCAGGGCTCTGATTGCCCAGTAAGTGAAAATTCCTTCTGCAAAGGTGTTGGTTTTTTTTTCATGTGTGTGTTATTTTTCACACAATGTGGGATCTAATAACGTTTTTTTTTTCAGTGGGACTTTGACTCCAGCTGTCAAATGAGGTGATCTGTTTGAGTGTTCCTGTTAAGTAGATCAGATAGATACTAATTGTCTGTTGTTTATTTCTTGCAGATCATTTTAGATCATAGAATCATGGAATAGTTTGTGTTGGAAGGGACATTTAAGATCATCTCATTCCAGCTTCCCTGCCATAGGCAGGGACACCTCTCAATAGACCAGGTTGCTCACAGCACCATCCAGCCTGGCCTCGAATGCTTACAGGGATGGGGAATTCACAACCCAATCTCTAGGCACCATTGCTAGATGTAGTCCTACCTGAAGGTCCACCCTTATTACAGCGAGCAACACTAGTGACCTTCAGTGGGCAGCACAAGAGCTACAAGAGGGAAAAATCTGGCTCAGTATGAAGGTGAGGTGGGGTCTGCTTAGGGCTTCAGTTTGCCCTGGGGCTTTGCTACCATTCTTTTAATGAAGTTGGTCAGACACAGCTGCAGGGTAAACAGGATGTGATTATAGCAAGATTCAACTATAGGTACTTTTGAACAGACCATTTGAAATGTTGGAGTGAATCCAGTCTGACTGGATAAACATCCCGATGATCTGAATCACCGTATTGGAAATTTGATCTTACGATAAGCTAACCACTGCATATAGGTCATCATCAGACTTCTTCATGTAGCTTTTAAATATGAGCCTGTTTAGGCAAGTAAGAACTTTGAACTTCTTCACTGTTCCCTCCATCATGTGTATACAACTCCATGTCAACTTGAAAATCGCCTGTAATCTGCATGAGTTTCCAGATGAAATGTTGCCAGCTGGCACTCTCTGTCTGATGGTGACAAAGCCACAGTACAGTGATGTTATCTCAGTCCTACAGTACTCTGTTATCTCAGTATTACAGTGCTCAGCACTAGTGAGGACATGCCTTGAGTACTGTGTGTTGGGCTCCTCACTACAAGGAGGACGTGGAAGCCCTGGAGGGTGTCCAGAGAAGGGCAGTGAAGCTGCAAGGGGTCTGAAGCGTAGGCCTTAAGGGAGCGGCTGAGGGAAATGGACTTATTTAGTCTTGAGGAGGCTCAGGGGAGACCTGATTGCTCTCCACAGCTACCTGAAGAGAGGCTACGATGAGGTGGGGGGTCAGCCTC
The DNA here is from genome assembly GCA_037305975.1 of Chrysolophus pictus. NCBI lineage: Eukaryota > Metazoa > Chordata > Aves > Galliformes > Phasianidae > Chrysolophus > Chrysolophus pictus. The sequence continues at coordinate 35,179,583 of CM074581.1, read as the reverse complement.
TTCTCCCATGTAACATTCAATAGGAGTAGAGGTCTATAGGACTCAAGTTGCAGGAGGGAAGATTCAGTTTGGATGTTAGGAAATACTGTTTCTCTGAAAGTGCGATCAGGCGCTGAAATGGCCAGGGAGGTGGTGGAGTCACTGTCCTAAAGGTGTTCAGGAAACTTTTAGATGTTGTACTGAGGAGCATGGTTTAGTGGGAAATATTGCTGATAGGTGGACAATTGAACTGGATGATTTTAGAGGTCTTTTCCAACCTTGCTGACTCTATGGTTCTATGTTTCTATAATTCTATCTGTGACTGCATGTCTAAAGCTTAATTTTCAGTTGGTGATAGTTCTGTTGGTTAGATGCTAAGGGCTGTTTGGGGAAGCCTGTGGTATTTCAGGTAGCCTGAATCCCTTCCCTAGCTGCTGTCGGGTCTTGTGCTATTGTAGCCTTGTTTGTTCAGGCTGAGAACTGTATTTTCAATTCATACCCTTTAAAATAAAAATAATTCCCTAAGTATTCATGTTTGAGTTACTGGTTGACATGAATGCATTTGGGATTTTTTCCTCCCCCTTTTATCTTCCATACAGTTTACAAACCAGGGTGAAGATTTATTCTTGTCTCACAACTGAAGCCCAGTGCAGGCTTTTATAAATGAAATCAGATTTTAATGTAACTTGCAGTTGTTAAGAATTTTTTTAGTTGCTTTCATATTTCACAGCAACTAGGAAAAAATTATCTGCTTTAGTTGGAGCTGTATATTCTGGAACAAAGAGGGTATGTGAAAGTACTTGATAAGCAGTTCCATTAAAACCAAATAACCAGAAAGCACGTTCATGCAGAGTGTTTGAAGCAAGCAGTGGAATTGTTGCCTTGAGATGGCAGTGAAGCTGGCAGTTTGACTTGACAGCATTCCTGTCTGGCAGGCATTGTGGAGCTTTCTGATGGCTGGGACTTGTTCTGACAGACCTTTGCAGGCCTATTGGCATGAAATGTCTGCAGGAGAGGACTGAGACTTCACTGAGCACCTGCCGGGAGTGGCTGCCACTGGCAGGAGTGCCAGAGTAAGTAAAGGGAAAAGGAGCCAATGTTACAGCTGGCTCTGTACTGCCCTGTTACGCAGGCAAGCAGGGAAGGCACATGTGAGCTCAGGGACAGAGCAGGGGCAGTGGGAACCATCCCTTGGAAATGTAGTCCCCGCAATTTCATCTGCTTGAAATGAAGGCTGTTGCAGAGTTTGAGGAGGTTCCTCTGCAGGCACAGGTAATTGTGTATTTTAAAGAAGTAGCACCGAGCAACTTTATACAGTTTAGTAATTACTTTGTTTTCTTTGGGAAATTAGTAACTTCAATTTGGCTCTGGCAACTGTATCAGTTTAAAATTTGTCTTTGTAGCCTTGTTCACTGGATGCATTTGGTTCGACTGGGATGGTACTCCCCTGTTCTGAATTTGGTACTGAAGACTCTTCTGGCCCTGCACATCCAGAGAAGATGGTGCTGCAGCTGGTGGTAGACCTGGGAATGGCAGTGCAAGGAGGGGCATCGGAGAAAACCAGCATTAAGTCCTACTTGGCCCCGTTTCCTTCTGTCACAGACATCCAGGTGAAGCAATGGCCTTTGGTTTTGCGTTTTGATGGCCCTTTTCCTTTGTAATTACAGAGGAAAGAGTCTGTTAATCCTCCTTCCACTGAAAAATTCAGCTACCTGTCTACATAGAAGATTTCAGTGGCTCACCTTTCAGGGGATACCCAAGAGATGTGGCTCTGCAAAGGGGAATGAGGCCAATAGCAAGACTGTGCTGTGGAAGTTTCTCTTAAATATCCCAGAAATGTGAAATCTATGAGAAAGAGGAGCAGAAAAAGTTCTGACCCAGGGACAGCGAGTTTCCCCCGGGAAAAACAGTGTGGTCCAGTGTGGTTACTGTGTAATCCCCCTCCAGGCCTTTTCCCAAATCCTACAGTCTGGTGACAAAAATTCCTTTCTGGATTGGCCATCCAGGAAACTGGGTGCAGCAGGGCCTGCTCTGTGACTTAGTGCTGGGCTGTTTGGAGTTGCAGATAGCCATAGCTCTCTGGGCTGACGACACAGCATAGTTTCCATGTTGACATGCTTCCCACATACAGCACTCTTGAGGAAATGTGGTAGTACAGATGTGACATTTGTACTTCCTTTCTGTACCTAACGAACAGGATTTGTTTTAAATAGGCTTTTTTTTTAGGGTGGTTAAACAGCTACATTCGCACTTCTCTGTTTTGTGGAATTATTAGTTTCTTCAAAACTGTGGAATTTCTAATTTAACTTGAACAGGACTCGAGAGTCTTAAATCTACTGCAGGAGCTGTGTAAATTTGCTAACTGCATTGCGACTTAACCACAAAGCAGACAGACTTCTGTTCCTCTTCTGCTAACTGAAGTGACAGAAAATAATTATGTACAATTTAAACTACAGCAAATTAATTATTTTCATTTTCCTTTTCTGAGACAGACAGGTTTTGGGGAGTGATTTGCATGGTTTTGGGGTTTAGTTTCTCAGAGTAAAAGTGGAAGGAAGTCTGTAGTTTACGGGAATCTCAGGTTGAATGAGTAAAGAGTGGGAATTTTTGGTTACAGAGATGCACGGGGCTTAAATCTGTTATGCAGAAAATGACATGGGGCTGTATAAAGTTGTTTTGGTTTTTATTCCTGTCTGCTAAGCTGCTGCTCTAAAAACTGATTAGTAACAAAGACATAACGTGTGCTTTTGGGTTGTTAAAAATGTATGTGACTTTTTGAACTTTTAAGTAATATGCACACATACTAGTCAAGTCTTTGATGTAATATTGCAATCTGACTTCACTGAGCTATTTGCTGTTTGTCTGGCTGATATGCTCTTTATGTGTGTATAGTTCATTCATTTTAGTTGTAAAGGAGCTCCCACTCATAAGCTCATGAGTAGATTAAAAGAATGACTGCCTGCCCAGAACACTGCAGTGCTGCCTTCCAGAAAAACTTGGAGTAATTGTGGAATGACATTTGACTGCTTGATATTTAATAAACAGAGATCTGCTTATCATATAAGAAGTAGGAGATTGTTGATTTCACAGCAGTACTAAGTGTTTTCATTTACATCCAGAATGAAAAGTAAAAAAAAATTTCCCAAGACTTGGAATTGCATAGATGAAAATTGTATTACAGAAATCTAGCCAGTGAAACAAACTGTTAAAAGATTCCTTCGTATTTTTTTGTTTTGTTTTGTTTTGTTTTGTTTTCTGGAGCCATACTGGAAAAACACGAGCAAACATTCAGGGTCTTTTGGGTCTCTTTTTACAAATGCACTCTTCAGTCGGGTAGACAGATTATTTATTATATAAATCTTCCCAAGCTTTCAGAAGAGCTAGCCCTCCTGCCAGCTGTGAAGTTTGCTGAAGTCACGAACAGGCAGGTAGAAGAGCCACTCGGCCACCTCCACTCTGGCAAATTCGGAAGGAATTGAAAGTGATCTGGAGCAAGTTGGAGCTGGTTCAGTGCTGAATGTAGAGACCATGCTTAAGTATGTCTGTTTTTCAATTTTGTCCACATTTAAACACCGGAATTTGCCAGTCGGAGACAGAGACGTGCATTAGATTATGTATGTTCTTAAATATGATGTCATTAAACCTAACACAGCAGATATATATTGCACTGTCAGGCTTTAGGGGGAGACCCATGAATGGAAAAGAAACATCCAGTGGTGGTTTGACTGAGCAGGCTGTCTTTACTTCTTCCAAACAAGTAGAATTACTGTATTTTCTCAGTAAATCTTAATGGTTTGATCCTTATTATGTATGTCTTGCTGTGTCATCTGACGAATGCCACGAGTTAAATATGGTACATTCATTTAAACCACCCACAAATAGTCTTTCCTCCCTGTCTCCTCCCAGCCAACTTTGAAAGTGAGCGCTATGTGTGTTCATTTACCATATCCCGCACCGCATGACATTCTGAGGATGGAACTGAGTCCAGTTCCGTGATTGAAAATTAGATTATGGATTAGAAAGCCCAGAAGGACCACTATGACCGGATAAAACAGTCCCCTGCAGGCCAGAAGACTGTTATAATCAGGGCCAATGGGGAAAGACCCAATCTCAGCATAAACATCTTCAGTGTTGAATGACACAAGTGATGCTTGTGGTGGGATTTGATCTGTTTTTTGATTTTTGGCTTTTGGGAAGAGTGAGAGTGCTTTCATTCCTTTCCTCTGAATGTTCTGTTTCTCTCACTGTTACAAATGTCAGGCCTTTACGTGAGTCTAGATTTAGCTAGCTGTTCAGTCTTGTTAGACTTGCATCTTCTAGAGTCAAAAACGCTCTATCAAATGTTTGATTCCTATATTTATGGATTTGCAGCGTGCTTACAGCATGCTTGCAGCGTGTTTCTTGGCCTTTTATTTGTGAGCACTTTTCATCAGAAGACATTTTTCAATGCCATGTTTCCATATGTTCCTCAACAGGACTTGTTGCATGTGCCAGTTCTGTGATTATTTCACTGAATAAACTTGAATGTTAAGATATCTTTTCTATGGCTGGTTTTCTTGTCACAAAATATCTGTTGTCCAGTATTCCCTTAAAATATTTTTGAGAAGACCAACTACGAAAGGAAGTTAGCACTGGGGACGTTTGCTGTAGCACAGATGACAATTGCAGGAACTAAGAGGAGAATCCACCTGGAAAAAATAAAATTACCTGTGTCTAGAGACACTATCTGCTCCGACAGTCTTCAGCATCCTGCCTCTGTCCTCCTCGGAGCAGCTTGCTTGCACTACTTAAACCCAGAGGCAAAAGTTTCTTCTGCAGCTTTGCGATGGCATTGAGGCTGCGGCTGGAGTCGCTGGTGCAATGATGCAGCCTTCTTCCCACAGTTTCCCTAGAGACAGATAAGTTCTTTTGAAATTAACATAAATGACTGGGAAAGAATCCTGTTTGCCTCTGGACAAAGAGCTGTAGGATTAGACCTAGACACATGGTGTTTGTGCTGAAATGAGGGCTGGAAGAAGATGGGAGGCTCTGTGTGCTGGGAACATTCCTGCTTGGGACGGGCAGACTGAAGATGTCAGCATGCAGTGCTGTTGGAAATAAGTACACGCATGCTCTGAACCACTTTGATAGAAAAACATTAATGTCATTTTTGTATTTATCAGCCTTTGTTTTGATCTGTTTTATCAGCATCTGGTGAATTACTGTCATGAAGTGTCATTCCAGCTACCTCAGTTTTTCTGCAGAGTAGGTGATTCCTGATTCATTTTGGGTAAAACATGGGTTCTGAAGCCATTGGTGAAATTTCCTGTGACTTCAATGAGGCCAGCATTTAACCTTTTATTAAAATTTAATGAGACATAAATAGTGTTGACACTAGAGCATAACTCTTAGTGAATGAGGCAGCAGATCTGAGCCAAAGCTATATCAAATCTCAGACCTGAAAGTCTGCTTTAAAGGTCATTTTTCATTTCATGGACAGCAGTGGTTTCTTGGTGGTGTGGGGAATCATAGAATCACAAGGTTGGAAACGACCTATAAGATCATCTAGTCCAACCGTCTTCACACTACCACTGCTACCACAAGCTACTAAACCATATCTCGCAGCTCCTCGTCCAGACGCCTCTTGATCACTGCAGAGATGGCGACTCCACCACCTCCCTTGGCAGCCATTCCAGTGTCTGACCACTCTCTGAGAGAAGTTCTTCCTTAAGTCTAACCTAATCCTCTTCTGATACAACTTGTGGCCATTCCCCCGGGTCCTGTTCGTTGCCTGAAATGTGTGGATGTCCATGGTTTCAAGTCACTGCTGGTGACGTGAGCTGCTGTTCAATCTTTCTTGTTTCAGTCCAGGGATGTAGAAGTGATCTCACTCAGATGAATTTATCTATGGAATCACAGAATCACAGAATGGCCTGGGTTGTAAAGGACCACAATGACCATCTAGTTTCAATCCCCCTGCTATGCACAGGGTCACCAACCACCAGACCAGGCTGCCCAGAGCCACATCCAGCCTGGCCTTGAATGCCTGCAGGGATGGGGCATCCACAACCTCCATTTGAAATCAAAGCTCTTAATGCAGAAGTCAGTGAGTGCCTGATGTTCTCTGCAGAGCCATTGCTGGTAAACAGCATTGTGACGTATCCATTGTGGCCGTCATGTAATTCAAACACTGAGGTGGCCTTACTTTTTGTTTGATACCATAAGAAGTCTCCTGTAAGACTGGGACCTGGAGTGCTACATGGATTTCAGATACAAGGAGAGAGTTTTGCTCTTTACTGCCCTTCCCATAAATCACAACACAACAAGGGTGGGCAGGGACAATGGAGTAGGCCAAGCCAGTAGATATGATGGCAAAGTTAACTTCTATGTGTGGAGTATCATACACTTGTTCAACTGTAGCCATAGGAAACTTAATTAAAATAATATGTTTTAATGAGACAGGTGCACTACGTGTGAACTTACAGAGCAGACCATCTGTTAAGGTCTAGGACACAATTTTGGGAAGGAATTATTTCCAGGAAATTGGACAGTTTGTATCAGGATGTTCAGGGTTTTTTTTTTTTTTTCCTGACTTCTGGTGGGTAAGGTGAAAAAATCTCCTGTTAGCTCAGGGTTCAAAGCCAGAATCGAAGGGGTACTTCCTGGCAACCAGCAGTGGTCTCACTGAAAATCAGACTGGTGTTTTCTTCAGGCCTGTGTCTGACCTGCTGAGCGCTTGTTTGCATTGCTTGATTGTAGGATTCTGAATGTGATGTAGAATTTGGAAGTTTTCTGTAACTTACCCTGACCTAGGCTTTTTTTCCAAACTGAATATAGCTGGGTTGGTTGTTAGGTAGAAGGATTCATTTCTTGTGGACAGACTGAGCTGTAATTGATTTTTCCTTCAGTAAGTAGTTGCTTAGAGATCCTTCTAGGACAAGGAACTGCACCAGTAGTTTTCCAGCAGGATGGTGTGCAATTTTGAAAGATTTTCCTAGGGCTTTTATTCCTCTACACGAAGTTTGCTACTTCGGGTTGTCTATTTTTATGTTGAAAAGGGCTGCTATTATTTACTGTTAATGTGATAATGTTTAGTTGTTTATTCTGGATGATATTTAAACATACACAAGTTGATCCAAGGAAGCAAAATAATACTCTGGGAAGCCTGGACCGCTCACGTAATAGGTTTCTTCTGCCTTTGTGACAAGTTCAAGTTCTGCAGAATGAAGAGATTTGTCTAAAATAAGTAATTTTCCATCCCAGTGATGGAGAGTGAACCTTCTGAACAGTAACTTTAAGATGTAGTGGCCATTTTATTCAGCTTTCACTGTGTTGATTTTGGACCTTTTCAGGCTTTTTCCCTTATTGGGTATGAATTAACAGTGATACAACACATAATAAAAGGGCAGAGTTAAATGTTATCCAGGAAATGATCGATATCATCTTTTCCAACAAGGCAGTGCTTATTGCTGCAGTTCTATGCAACCTAAATAATTTTTCTCTAAACACTTCAGCAGGGGCAGGCTTCCTGGCGTTGAGGGGATTTCTGCTGTGAATTAAAGATATTTGGTCCCAGTTTTGTAGTGCGTAATCAAGATCTTTGTCTTTTTTTCTTTTATAAATGTAATTCTGCTCCACAGAAGATTTTTTAATCTTCTGCCATAATTCTATTATAATTCTTTACTTTTTCTTTTCCTGATTCGAGCTTGTCTGTTACGATGGAGCTGCAACAGTTTTCTCTGGCAGTATGTTGGTAGACAGCTTTGATTGTGCCAGGCAGCTATTCAGATAGAAATAGTGTTTTTGCAGCAATCGGGATTGTATTTTTCATGTGGTTACGGCAGTATATCAGGTTTTTATTCTGCAGCATATAGTGGGTTTGGTTTTGGTTTGTGTTTTTTAAATCTGGAGTTAAAGAGCCACCTTATATTCTAAACTCCTTTGATCACATCTAAATTGATTTTAAGCTTTTTATAGTCAGTGAGCACAGTTTTAAAGTGTGAAAAAAAAGGTCAGACTCAGCTCTACCCTCATTGTTGAAGCCTGACCTAGGAGCTGGGGACGCTGAAGTTTAGTGATGCCACTAACAATATAATGCTTTACACAGCAACATCACTTCCCTAAAACCTTTCTGTGCGACCATTGGTGCCTGAGAGCTGAAAGCGATGTTGCTCTGCATGTCTTGGCGCTCCTTTAGCTGACGTTCAGCCCACTTGCAGCAAATGGTGTACTACCAGTGCTTTGTGCATGCCTGCCTGCTGAGGGCTGATGTAGGAGCAGAGCTTGGCATCCTGCTTTTGGGCCTCAATGCATGCAAGCTCTGTCTTCCCCTTAGCAAAGTTGCAGGCAGTAAGTTGAATGGGCTGTTTGGGTCAGTGCTTGGGTATTTTCTCCCCTCTTTTTTTTTTCTCTATCTTCTCTGAATTCTATATAAACTTAAAAGTTCTTTTTCATTAGGGCTCCACTGCTAAAATAGGAACTTCCTTGCCGTTCCCATTCCTTAGGAATTATTCACTCACACCAGACAGTCACTCTTCTTTTAAAAGTCTGTTTGGTAGCTGCTCTTGACAGCTGCTCAGTAAATAATAATGGCTATTTCATCCCAATAGCCTTGTGTCTGATCAGAAATGGAGTACTGTGTTTCCTCTGTCAAACTGTATACAGTATGAAGAATAAGAGTAATTGAGAGATACAATAGAGCATCCCTTTTCTAGCTGAGATACTAGGTCACTTGTTTTGATTGGGGAAGTCATAGTTCCGTATTATCTTATGTAAGCCGTATAGACTGATATCCAGTAGGGCAAAGGAGAGAGGGAGCAGCACTTTCTCATTCAGATCTGCTGTCTGAAGGTGCAGCTACAGAGACCAGTGCAGAAAGTTCCTTCATGTTCCTCCTTCGGGTCCCCAGTCCTTGGGAGAGCATGGTCTGCATGCTCCCTGTGCATGAATCAACCCAACCTTTGGAAGGAAAGTCAACGTTCAAATGCTTGCTGTCCTGTAATTTCTTCCCAGCTACAAGGAGGAGTGGGCTAAGGAGAAGCGACTAAGCACAAAATGGCTTTTAACTCACTGAAACGTGCAGATTGGTGTCAGAAGGTAGAGTTTGCACAGCTCCTCTTTCACTATCCCACCTCTCAAACATCTTATTCTTTTAGATCCTTTTTAAGACCAAAATTGGACGCAGCATTTTGGCATCCATCTGATAAGTGTTGTACATAATTTCCTCCTACTTGCTACTCTAGTTTCCTTTGTTTTTATACGTCTTTATAAATAATAAGAGCTCTCTCAGTACTGCATTTCTATTTTCTTATCCATCCTCGTGTGATGAAAGATTTCTTTTTTTTTTTTTTCTGTCTTTGGACAATAATATAAGTGAATATTCCTGCATTCATTACATTTTTAGTGTATTTTACCACTGTATCTGCTGATGAGCCTGATTGTGCAGGCTTATTTGTTTATTGTCTTAGCATTTCTTGTTATTTTATGCAAATGTAGAATGAAGTCAAAACCTGTTTGTGATTGGTAGTGATGCTGCCCATTCAATTACAGAATACAGTAATTTTTTAATTTTAATTTAATTTTAATTACTCTATGAGAGAAAGATCTCTTCTGGTGTGGCCTCGTGCTTTAGAAGAGTAATCACAACTCATATTCCTTGGGAGAAGAAAAGCAGTTCCCTAGACGACTCTTCTAATCAGTTACAGTGGAAATCTTCAAACAGATTTTTAAGTTTGGACAAGGTGTCCTAGGGTTTGAAGCTTGCCACGGTTTTCAGAGATGGGGAGAAGATCATTTCTTCTCTTTATATTTTATTATCAAATGTTAAGCTTTAGACAGTAGTAAATTAAATGTCTCTGCTTACTAACATAAACTTTCTAGGAAACCTGCAAGCTGTGGGTACCAAGAGTGCTGAAATTCAGGTATTACCAGTTGTAACCCTCAACTGGTCTGCTAACCTCTGGCCAATACAATGGGCGTTCAGGGTAAAACCCTGTGAGCTGACTTTCCACTTGAGCTTTAAAAACAGATCTAGCATGTAGCAATGTGTGTAGTCAAAAGCTGTCTGCAGAGCACATCTGCGGAAGCAGATCAGTGCTTTCCAGATACACCTGTGCTAGCAGTAGCAGCATGGGATGCAGTGGTCCACTGAGAGCATGATGTCTAGTGTTCTGCAATTACAGACAAAGAGTATTGGTTTAAGTTAAATGCAGAAACAAACAGATTGATCATCTTTTTTCTTAAGGAATTCACAGTGACATCTGTAAACCTCATATAGACATCTACATTTGGATGGACTCCTGTCAGTAAGAGTCTCAATTGTGTCCATCAGACTGGATTTATTCCATCAGCACATTTTTACATCAATATCAAATATTTGCTTAAATGTTAGTATGAAAACTTGAAGAACAGAAGAGCCTACCTCTTTCTATGGCTGTGATTCAGACCTGAAGAAAGTGCACAGACCCCAAAACTGGTTACTGCTGCAAAATATTGCACAGATGAATGAGAAAGTAGAAAAAATGGTCCTATCTTAAGCCAGTATCTCCAATAACCACAGCACCCAGAGTGAAGGAAGCAGAACGCCGTAGAGGCTTTCAGACATAAAGTACCAGCCAAGGCAACTTTAATTATTAAACCACATAATCGAAAATAAAGTACCCTGCCAATTCAGTAAAAGAACTCATCCCATTGTCTTGTCTAAATTTAGGGAGACAGAACATCTGCTATGGAAATGCACAAAAGTATCTGTTAATCTTAGTTGTGAGCCCTCACTTTGGCCTACCTCTGTCTTATTTTAGTTCTCTTTCCCAGTTCACATTTTTGTCGATTCATCCTTTCTTTTTTGAAAAGTGACTATCCTTAAACTTTTTACTTCATAAATCTGTTATCTCTGCTATGTTTTACATCATCTTTTCTTCCTTCCCTTTTGCCTTGTAAATGCATCTTGTCCCCCTGTACATACTGCCTGGTGCTTTGATTCTCATCTTTTTTACTTCTTTCCCTTGCATTTCTTTATTCAGTTACAGTTTATTCCCTCCTCTCCCCTTCCTCTCCCTTTCCACCCTCTGCATTAGATTCTTACATTTGCTGGGCTGAAATATATCAGAAAGTATGTTTTCCTCCGTTCCCTCATCCTCGTAGTTACAAAAATATGCACATAAGAATTCAAATATGCTTCTAAAAATAGTTAAGTTTCAGCTTTCAGTCTTCGCTGTATTAAAACTTCTGGGAGGAAAGCCCCATGAAATCTATAACTAATTCAGTAGCAGGAAAAAAAGTAGGAACAAAACAAAAGCCAAAAAGAAATACACACAGTGTATGTGATTGGAGAAAAAAGAAGTAAATGTAAACCTCACATGTAGCACATGCAGCTTGAAGTAGCATTTCATATCCTGAGTCTTTTTGCTTGTGTGGTGGGGATTAGTGTGTATTCCACACTTCTGGTGGGTAATAGTAAAGGCACTGGAACTTGGTGTGAGATTAAAAGAAAATGGTTTATCTGGGGAAGGTTTGAAAGAAGGCACGAGTAATGGGTTCTGAAAGATGTGGGATGGTAGTGCAGGAGATGTCTGACAGGCAGGTGGTTGGGAAGCCTTGGCGTTTCCCATTGTCCCGTGGAATCTTCCTCTCCTGCAGTTGGATGTGTGTCGTCTTTCAAAGTTGCTTGAATGTTTCTGAAATGAAAACAAATGGATTGGATTTTTTTTAATGTTTTCTACACAGTATTGTAAATAATAAGCTTTAAGTTATATACCAGTTTTCATGACGTGATTAGAAAGTGTGTAAGAGCATCACTTAAGTGATGTTCCAGTATTATGTAGCTTAATCTCAGGATACGGATTCTTGAAACTGTGCCTTAAATTCTGTTGAGCTAATTATTACAGTGTCAACAGCTTGTAATAATAAACTTTTGCTTTAGTATCTTTTGTAATAATAAAATTTGTTTTTCAGAAAAAAGGATATTTTCTCCCTGAAAGGATAAACATTGTGGTTTTGTTTCCTTACAGCCACCTATAATAATAACAGTAAAGCAGGTAGACAGGTTTGCTGGTTGCTTTTAATAAGTATTTGGGGTGAATTAAAGGCTTTGTAGTAGCAATAGGGTGTGATTAGGCAAAGTTCTGGTAATCAGAAAATTGCTAGTGCAGGGTAGCATATGCCCTGCTATGGGCGTTGCCTTTGTACATGCTTTTTTGTGACGGGTTATGTTTAGCAACCATTTGTTTTCTCTGGTCACAAGGTGAGAAACGAGCATCTTTGCCTTGTAGCATCTTTCTGAATCTTTCACACTTTCTGCCTTGTGCTTTACTGTCTTTCTTCTGGAACTTTATGTTTTCCTAGTACTTGTTGTATAGGTAAGCATGTTGACAAGATGTGCACTGTTCTCTCATTCCTCTCTTATGAGCCCATCCTCTAAAATTATTTGTATGCCTTTGAAAACATCGACTTGAAAGCCTCATTGGGAGTTTAAACTACATTTGAGTATATTCTGTGTTTAAGCTCATGATGAGAAGATCTATTCCAACAGTAGAAATTCACAGACTTTATCTAAATACAGTTTAGTCTGTATTTTCTGCAGAATATTTGTGTGATTTGTCATTAATTTTCTAGCAACTTGATACTGGAATGTCTCTGTACCTGTGCCTTTCCTCTGCTTCTTACCATTTTTTAAAGGGATTGCAATCCCTTTTAATTTATAAAATATATTTAACATTATTATCAACAACTCTACCTACACCCTTCCCTTTTACTTCTTCCTGATAATAAACTAAGAATGCTTGTCTACTTGAAAAGGAAAGCAAAAGAAGTTAATTTTTTCTCATAGGCAAAGATTTCTAGTGGCTAGCTGACTTCTTCCTCAATAATTAATGCCTGAAAGCATTTTCTCCATTACTTATTTAAATTGAAATATCTTTGTTGTCCATTATTGTGAAGCTGCATTTTCATTCTGTGAGTGTGCATTACCACTGTCTGATATTGCGTTGCAGGTATTGACTTAGCTTAGCAATAGGAAGACATGGCAAGGACTGGATCTGAGCTAAGATCTTGAGGGCAAGCCTCTGATTGCTGTGCAAAGCTTTGCGTGCCATTAGGCTCTTCGCTGCAGTCAGTGAGGAGCTGCAGTGCAGCAGCTACAAACACCGGGCAAATCTAATTCAGTTTATTCATGTGTTTATTCCATCCGAGTCGATATACACAGGAGTAAGACAGCATTTTTCTTTGTTGCTATGAAAAGCTTTTAATGCTGTTTTGGCAACTATTGTCATATTCCAAGAAAATAAATCTTCTCACTTTATCGTGCAGCTCAATGCAGCGTACAACAGGTGCATAAGTAATTTGCTAAATGTTTTATGATTGAAATTATGTGAGTAGTGAGCTTTTACATTTTGGTGCCAGAGAATAAAAGAACTCTGTGTAGCAGTTGGTAACGTGATGTAGGAAGAAAGTTATGTTAAGTCCTCAGTAATAATAAGAAACAGCAGGAAGATGAATCTGAATTAATTTGTAGATTAGTTTGTAAATTAATCCAGAGGAGATGTGGCAATGAGCTTAATTTATTTTTTAGTAAAGTATTGCTCTGCTTATAGTATGAAAAGCGTGTTTGCAGTAATGCTAATGAGAGTAATGTGATGGCATAGCTTATATATTCTGCGTTATTGCCTGCAAATGCCTACAGTGCAGTGTGCATTTGTGAAATACATGTAGATAACATGGATTATATACAGATGTACAGTATGTGTGTATTACATGTATTTCATTCAGTCCTTATTGCATGATTTCTTGGAACTGTTTTCAGGTGTACCAAATTTCCGAATGAATCCCAAATCTCTTGGCCAGTCCTTAGTACTCAGGTTCTTTTTTGGAAGGAGTCAGTATGTCTTCTTGGCTCCATACAGGTATTTATTTCTTTTCCTTCCCCAGAAAATCTGGAAGAAGCATAGAATCATTAAGATTGGAAAAGACCTCTAAGTTCATCTAGTCCAACTGTCCACCTACCACCAATATTGCCCAGTAAACTGTGTCCCCAGGTACTACATCTAGCCTTACACCTTCCAGGGACGGTGACTCCATCACTTCCCTGGGTAACCTGTTCCAGTACCTAACCAATCTTTCAGAAAAGAAATTCTTTCTAATATCCAACCTGAACCTTCTCTAGCACAACTTGAGGCCAGTCCTTATGTCCTGTCACCACAGCCTCATTTCAAGTGGTTGTAGAAAGCTATGAGGTCTCTTCCGAGCCTCTTTTTCTCCAGACTGAACAATCCCAGTTCCCTCAGCCACTTCTCATAAGGCCTCTGCTCCAGACCCTTCACCGGATTTTTTGTCCTTCTCTGGACACACTCCAAGGTCAAAATGTCCTCTTGTAGTGAGGGCCTAAAACTCAATACAATATTCAAGGTATCTCACTAGAGCTGAGTATAGGGGAATGATCACCTCCCTGGTCCTGCTGACCTGACTATTTCTGATGCAAGCCAGGATGCCATTGGCCTTCTTGGCTACCTGGGCACACTCTGGCTCATATTCAGCTGAATGTCAGCTAACACCACCAGATCCTTTTCCTCTGTGTAACTTGCTAGCCACTTTCCCTGAAGCCTGTAGTGTTGCCTGGGGTTGTTGTGGCCGAAGAGCAGGACTCAGCACTCGGTCTCGTTCAATTTCATCCTGTTGGCCTCAACCCTGTGGACTGGCCTATCCAGATCCCTCTGTAGGGCCTTCCTACCATCTGCAAACTTACTGAGAGTCTACTCAATCCCATCACCCAGGTCATCAGTAAAGATATTAATCAAGACAGGCCCGGTACTGACACCTGCGGAACACCAATCATGACCGGTCACCAGCTGGATTTAACTCCATTCATCACCACTCTCTGGGCCCGGCCCTCCAGTCAGTTCTTTACCCAGCAAAGAGTGTACCTGTCCAAGCCACATGATGCCAGCTTCTTAAGGAAGATACTGTGGAGACAGTAATTAAAGGCTTTGCTGAAGTCCAGATACACCACGTCAACAACCTTTCCCTCATCTGCCAGGCGGGTCACTCGATCATAGGAGATGAGGTTGGTCAAGCCGGACCTGCCTATCATGAACCCATCCAGACTGGGTCTGATCCCCCAGCTGTCTTGCAACTGCCGTGTGATCTCCCTCAAGATAACCTGTTCCATAACCTTCCCTGACACTGTGGTTGGGCTGACAGGCTTGTAATTCCCCAGTTCATCACATTGGCAAATCTCTAGTCATTTAGGACCTCTCCTGTTGACCAGGACCACTGATAGGAAGTGCAAAGCATATTTGCAATCGCATCCACCAGCTCCCTCAGCACCCCTGGTTGAATCCCATCTTACCATTAGTTTATTTGTAAATACATTTTTTGTTGTTCTTAATCACAACGGCCAAGTTGAGCTAATGCTGGGCTTTCTAATTTTCTCCCGTCATAGCCTAGCAACTTCTTTGAGTTCCTGAGTTGCCTGCCCTTTTTCCACAGGAGATAAATTCGTTTTCTCCCAGAGTCTCAGCAAAAGTTCCTCGTTCAGCCACACAAGTTGTCTTCTCTTCTGGCTCATCTTAGGGCACAGAAGCTTCCCAGCTAAAAGATATGTGTCTCAAACCATGGCAGGACTGGCTTTCATTCCCCGAGTGGGTGGTGATGCGATCTTAAGGGGAGCTCAGACTGTGAAACTCAGTTCTTGTCTCCTCCTTCAGTTTTACTTGCTTATGAATTTCATATCCTGTTCTTTGTAACATGGGGATCAGGTCAAAGGCTGCGCTCATGGCCTTCTACCCTGCTACCAGCTGTCTAAAAATGTTCTGTTTCACTCCTTACAGCAACAGTTGACTCAAATGCAATGTACAGTGTTGTAGGAAATAAGTGTGAATGTTTATTGTGCAGATTGATGGAGATTTTAGTTTAATGATGACTGGATTGGTAGTCATCTTGGTTAGTGCAGCTAAGGGACATATATTGAAGCTTAGTTCTTCTCAGAATCATTAGAAACCTCTTAAAAACCTGCATGTTTTTTTCCAGCTTTTTTGCTTTCTGCTTAATTGTTATTCTTTAAATATGCATTTGAGTTTCTTTCATGTGCCATAAACTTTAGATAAAGTGGCTTTCTGTCAAGTCAGTCAGGACTACAATGATTTGAAATAATTATTTAAGTTATCCTGAGACTGGACATGCATGCAAGACCAAGCACCGCTTTGCATTCAAATGGCAGTATTCAAGCAGAGCCTAACAATAAAAGGCAAACTTTTATAGAAGTGTTCAGTGAGTATTTCAATGCAAATACAGGCACAGTTATGTTTAACTGTTCTGCTGCGTGTTTTAAAATCTCAAGCAGTTTGATAAGGAAGCTGAGCTTAAAAGCCGACTCGTTCTCATAACCTCTGCTCCCTCCTACGCAAACATAGAAGCAGGAACAGTCTGCATCTTGAAATGGTCATGGCAGTGGCAGAGAGCCAGCATCATGGCGTGGTGTCAACTCTAATGGCCATGCAGCAGGGGACTGCCTGGGAAATCTGTCCTTTTTCACCGTGTGACTAGACACCTTGGAGCAACAGCTTCATGCTCAGGAAATCCATGTACAAGCTCAACAAGCCTTCTTAGGAAAAACATCCTTCCTGGAAGGCTTCAGGTAATATACCACTCTGAATAATTTATGTTCCAAACAGAGCAATGGTAGCAGCACTTCACCAGCTGTGAAAATAAGCGGTGTCTCCATGTACTTAGCTCAGCTGCCTATGCTGCTATAAAAATCTATTAACATGGTACCCAGGCTAAAAATATATTTGTTACCGTTTAACCACAGAGTTCCCTTTTAAACTTTTTTTTACTACAGATGATCACTAGCCACTTAAAGATATTTGTGTCACGCATGGCATCTAGTTGATGAATTTGTGTCAGCATATCAGTAAGTCAGATACTGCAAATAAAGTCTTGACCAAGGCAATCTGAGAAAATAACAAAACCTTCTGAGGATAGCATCAGTTGCAAGCTTATTGAAGTGAGAAGAGTGTATGACTACAGAAATAACGTGTGAAAGAATGGAAAATCTTTCTACTCAAGGAGCAAGTTGAGCAGTGTTAGGATATCCCAGGGGTCCTTGTGATGTAAAAAGTTTTAATTCATCTGCTGCAAAACATGCAGTGCCTACCAAATTTGGAAAAGATGGCCAGGTTCCTCCTGGGTGTAGAGGCATCTTGTTCTCCGTCCTTGATGTTGACCTTTCAGGAGAGAAGGGAACAATTTCTTTGCAAATACTTTGAAGTGGGAATGGATGCTGAGGCACATTTGCTGGCAAAGCTTCATCCAAAATTTTTTTTTGCTGAAATTCTAACACAGGGGGATAAAGGGCAACCTCCCTCCTGTAATCCCTGAGGATGGATACTGGAGACTGTTTCATCCCATTACACAAATCACATTAGCTGTCAGGGTATTTTCATTTCTCATTGTCTGACCTGCTTGCTACGAATGGCTTAAGGAAGTTCAGAAAGCAGGCCCACGTGGAGCAGGGGTGACACTGAACTGGGAGGATAGTCCCTGAAGGTCACAAAGCTGAACATAGGCTCAAATAGCATTCCCACTAACGCTAAAGATGTACCAAAGTTTGCCTGCAATTCCCTGTGCACTTATCCCACAAGAGCTCAGTACAGGTATCCCAGCTGAGCTCTGGAACCACGTGGGGAACTTCATGGGAAGATAAGAACACGCTAGCTTTTAGAAGTACTGAATTAGGAATAGTAAAACTTTCCAAAACATTTTTTTTTCTTTAACTGCATCTCACATTTTACGATCTTCTTTTCCCTGTGGTTTGCTCTATTCTCAGCAGCTGTGACCTACAGCAACAGGTACGCAAAACTTTGAACAGACCTGAATCCTTTGCCCTCCTGTTGTTCCTCTTTCCTATCTCTGCTTGCTCAAAAGTGCAGTTGTGAGTCCAGTCCTCATCAGAGTCCCTGCTGGTGAATGGTTCAGGTGTTTCCTTTCTTCTGCAGATAAAGGTGCACTTTTCAACCTCTCCTCTGCTTGCTGGTGAGGCTTGGTGCTGAACTCCTGTGTGGTGCGGTGCCTCCACTCCCTGCTTGCCAGCTGAAAGCTCTCCTCTTGTTGGCCAAAGGGGATCTCTAGGTCCTCTCCTTCCCACAGTGTGAGTGAGGCAGCGAGGTGACAATAAAGTCCTGGAACAGCAGATAAAAGACACTGGCTGTATTTATGGGGTGTGAGAGATAAGTAACCCACTCTGCTGTCAGTGTCTGGAGAAACAGGAATTGAAGTATACATATCCCCTGCTTTGATGTGATGGAATCTCCAGGGGACGCTTACTTCAGTGGTGTTCCCAGTGCAGCTGTACTGAGTTTTTCAGTGGAAACTGTATGATTTTTGTTTCTTTATGCATTGCTTTAAAAAAAAAAAATCACTATGGCTGGCTTTTGTATGCTGGACAATTCTGTGTTCTGAAAGCTGTTTGGTTTTGGTTTTTTTCCTCCCCAAAATGTTATTAAAATCATCTTAACCAGTTTTGTTGGAATGGGAAGAATTAATAATTATTTTATGGTTTCATACACAACATTAAAGCAACAGTCTGGTTTTCATTTAAATCAATTAAAGCATGAAAATTCAGAGTGAAGGCTATGTTCATGTCCTTAGATCAACTTGCCCTTTTTGAAACATAAAAAGAAAGAAACATCAGCCTTAAAACCTGTCGCGTTGGTCTTGCATACAGTTCAGGTTTTTGGTTGTTAGTTTTGTTGGTAGATTTTGACAGTGATATCGCTTTATTGTTGTCTCAAACAATGTAATCTTCCTCTGCCTTCTAAATTTGCAACAGTTTAGAGTCTCATGAACTACAGACATAATTTTTCAAAAAACTAGGCACCTCTTGTTCATCTTTCTGCCAGCATCGTCCTTCCAGGCTCCATATGTAGGGATGGGCTTAACAACTGTCTGTAGAATTGTAACTTTACCTTGGTGATGGCACTCCTCTTCAGCATCCATCCCCAACAACCCCAAACACCTTCTGCAACTTTACAGTCTGTGAAGACAGGTCTGTAAAGCAGTGTCAAGTCTTAAACGAGGTGCTTAGAGCCAGCTGGCTGGCAATACTGAGCTTGTGAAGGTTGTACCCACTGAAGCACTCCACACAATAAACAAGCAAATGTCACTCAGCAGGTATGATCCTACACAGACCAGAGGTGGGATATGGAGTGAGCCATGCAGCCCGAACACCGCTGCAATTTTTACCAATCTCAGATATTCCCAGATCATGAAGTGTGCTAAGCTCTGCTGGGGGAATTTGCTTCTTGGGTTGAAAGAGGTTTTGTTCATTTTCTTCCCTCCAGGAGAAATAATTGCCAGACAGAAAGTGATGGTTTAGATGGAATATTGCAGCTTTATTTTTTTTTTCCTCATTTATAGGATTTTAATTTTCTTTTGAAGCACAGGAAGAATATGTAAATACATTGTGACTAGTTATAAAGAAAGGGGCCCGGTGGTGACAGACTCCTCAGAATTCCACTGTTCATAGTCCTTACCTGGATGAAGTGACACCCGGGCAGATAGCAAGGCTGTGTTCTCACGTTTTGCAATGCTGGCTGGGGAGAGGGAGGTGTGAGAACGGGAATTTCTGGACACGTCTGTCCCCGCTGTCGTGTGATCTAAATTTGGGAATTGGTACAAAGTGTTACTGAATTTGATAGCATCACTGTTTGGAGTAGGCATGGAAGAATCCCCCAGACAGCTCACAGATGCTGGCACTGAGGGCCTGTACTGTTAAATTCACAACTTGAGAGGGGAGCGGGAAACGTTTCCATTTAGGTGGGGTGCTCAAGGTCCCATCATGTTGGCATCCTTTTCTCTGGGGCAGTTCTCCAGCAAGCTCCATGTGTGTGCCTAATCCCCTTCTTGTCACTGATGGGAGTCGCCTGGTTCTTCAACCAGGACTTGCTTAGGATCAAGTCAGAAGTGGCTTTGAAGAGCAGCTCTTGCAACACTATTACTGGGTCTTGGTCACAAACCAACAGTAAGATGAATGGGAACATACTACACCATAATTTAGGTGAAGGCAGCTTTGCCAAGGGAAGTTGACCACGGGCACCAAGGGGTCTTTGACCCAATACTTATAGCACTTTCTGAAATCCATGAGGAGGAACAGATCACAGAATCACAGAGTGGCTTGGGGGTTGGAAGTGACCTCAAGGATCATGAATCTCCAACCAGGGGCCATCAACCTCCCCATTTAATACCAGACCAGGCTGCCCAGGGCCCCATCCAACCTGGCCTTGAACACCTCCAGGGACGGGGCATCCACAGCCTCTCTGGCAGCTGTTCCAGCACCTCACCACTCTCTCTGTGAAGAACTTCCCCCTGACATCTGACCTGAATCTTCCCTCCTTCAACTTCAAACCATTTCCCCACATCCTGCAGTTATCTACCCTTTCAAAGAGTTGACTCCCCTCCTGTTTGTAGGCTCCCTTTAGGTACTGAAAGGCTGCAATGAGCTCACCCCGCAGCCTTCTTTTCTCCAGGCTGAACAAGCCCAGCTCCCTCAGCCTGTCTTCAGAGAGGAGGTGCTCCAGTCCCCTGATCATCTTTGTGGCTCTCCTCTGGACCCTCTCCAACATTCCCTGTCTTTCTTGTACTGGGAGCTCCAGACCTGGACACAGTACTGCAGATGGGGCCTCGCAAGGGCAGATTAGAGGGGGACAATCACCTCCCTGTCCCTGCTGGCCACCCCTCTTTTGATGGAGCCCAGGATACTGTTTGCTTTCTGAGCCGCAAAGGCACACTGCTGGCTCATGTTAAGTTTTTCATCCATCAGGACCCCCAGTTCTTTCTCTGCAGGGCTGCTCTCAAGCACCGCTCCTTCCAGTCTGTATGGATGCCTGGGATTCCTCCGGCCTAAGTGCAAAACTCTGCACTTTGCCGTGTTGAACCTCATCAGGTTCACCCAGGCCCACCTTTCCAGCCTGTTGAGGTCCCTCTGAATGACATCCCTTCCTTCTACCGTGTCAACCGCACCACTCAGCTTGGTGTCATCAGCAAACTTGCTGAGGGTGCACTGGTTTGCATGTTTTGTGGAGCAGTGTTAGCCATGACAGCAAGGCCAGTCATAATTTGATGCGTGCTAATTGTTGTCATATGGAGGTGGCTGTGGTGTGGGCAAGGCATGCAGGCACACCAGGCTTCATGCATGGGGCTTGTATCTCCCAGGCTAAATTGCTTTGGGCAGCATTTTGTGAAGACTGGAAAACTGAGGCAAAAAGTAGGTGTTACTGCAGTTGGAAGACAGAATTAATCACAGGGAGAAGTGGATTCACAGTTGCTCTGAAATGTTCTAACCTGCCTTAAAATGCCTTCAGCTAAAGCTATTGAACTTCACTATAAACTCTTTGTGGAATCTTCTTTCTGAGAGTTTGTCAGGTTGTCCCCACTCATGCTGTGCTAAAAAATATTTCAGATAAGTTCTTGTTTTCAATCACAAATGTGCTAGTAGTCAGACTATTTCAGTACAACCCAAAAACAGCGCTAAAATGTGATGCCATGGTGTTTTTTTCATCTATCTGAATTGCAACACAGACACTGGAAGGTCAATGCGGCTGTTTCTCCCAGAAGTTCAAGAGTTCCTGTGTTTGTTGTTTTTTTTTAAATATATGAAGTCATTTGTTGGGTTCTTTTTGCAGAGTCGTATGATCGTTCACTTTATCTGTTGGGGCAAACTGACACGTTTTATTCCTACCAAGAAATACTTATTCACTTTCAGAGAAAGTGTTTGGGAAGAAGTCAGCTGGCATCCAAGTCTCGCAACTTTATCTAGAAGATAAACAACCCACAGATGGGGAGGGTTGCACGTGAAGGATGTACTTTATACATAATGTGCCATTAAAACTTCATGAAGAGGTGTCCCAGAAAAATATTACAAAGCACTAGGGTTAGTAATAGATTCTTAGTTTTAGCAGTCTGGTCGTTTTCAGGAAGGAGTAATCAGCTTAACCGCAGAATTCATGCATTTAATGTTCTAGGAGAAAAAGGACAGTCTGAATTGTCTGGGTTTTTTTTGTGTTGTTGTTTTTTTTTTTTTCCCCACAGTAATTAATGAAAGGCAAAAGCAGCAACTGGAATCAGCAAGCTACTCCTCCCGCTATGCTCTGGGACTTTTTTATGAAGTCGGTGCACGGATTGATGTCCCCTGGGCTGCAAAGTACATCACCGATAATCCCTGCATACGCTTCATCTCCATCGATAATAAGAAACGCAATGTAGGTCAGTGCTCCCATTATTTCCCTTAAACACAGTGACAATAGAGGGTGTAGATCATGAAAAATGCTGTTTAATTGAGTGTTGATATTCTGAACAGAGCAAGTATTTAACTCTAAGCCATGGTAGATAGCATTTAATGTCACATTTAGCCTGTAATAAAATACACAATGAAAGTGGGAAGGTCCTCAGAAAATCACCACCCAACACATGGTTTACATTACTGCATTTATGAAACCAGTGTCAGGGGATTTGAAACATCAAAATGTTGCTATTCCAAGAAAGTGTTTGAATTCCTTTGTTTAAACATTGATTCATAACCATGCCAATTTATCTCCCGTCATCCATTACTTTTCAACTCCTGTTCTTTCCACTAACTACACTTGGAAGTAGTAGCAAGTTATATAATTGAGGCTGCCTAGTCTAATTCAGAGTTCACTAGTTTGCTTTCATAATCATGGAAAAATCCTTCAAATGGCTGCATGTTGTACAGCTGCTCAGTAAAGCGTGGAGAACATCCCACAAGGTAGACACTTCTCATCTATTTCTGGAAGATGGCAATGAAATAACTATATATTCTATTTATTAAACATATTCCATATACCAAGAAGTCTGGGAAGTATATTGGAATAGAGTATCTCAAGAATAACTGCTAGCAGTTGAACTTGATCAAGCAAGCTGGGAACTGAAAATGCTTCCCAACCCTATTGCTTGCTCACATTGAAATGATGACTGAGTTTAGCCATGTTGGTGAAGGGGGAGTGAAAATCTGCACACCTTTAGGGTGCCATAATAAGCATGGTGATACACTGCTACAGAGTAAGGAAGGATTCTCATCATATAAAAATTCAAGAGGTAGTTACTACATCTCCTGACATTCATTGTGCTAAAACATGTTCAGATTTAGAGGTAAGAGACTCCTGTACACAGTCTCTTGTTCAAGCGGGATTCATTGTTTCCTGACAGCAGTCCATAAATACCAGCAGTGTTACTCACACTGGGCACTGCGAAGCTTGCCCTTACATCAAAACACCCTCACCAGTTTATGCTGAGAGCAAAGTTATTGCAGAGATGAACAAACTCACTACTGTGCAAGCCCAATTTTATTATTTGTGCAAATAATTTAGTGTAGTTGTATGAATGGGCTAAATTATTAAAATAAAAAAGAAAGGCTGACAAATGATGTGCTGATGTGCTTCTTCCTGCAAGGGCCAATAGCAAGTACATAAGATAGAGTTTAAGAGAAAACAGACACAGAGTGATTTTCTTCCTTTGTCATTGTCTTCTTGTTGCTGACAAAGTGCATCTAGGTGTTTTCCTGCATGCAAGATAACATCTTCTCTGCTGTGTTTAAGGGTAAGTTACCTGGTGGTTAATAGCACCCACTGGTGCTACTGGTGTTGTTCTTCCAGCCACCTGATTCTGGTGAAGCAGAAGACACAGCCCAGGTGAGGAACTCACCCATCCTTTCCTTGTCTGATCACTCGTGTGGATTCAAAGCACCAATAATGAGAATAATGAGTATGTAACAAAAAGCAAGTTATCAAATCAGCAGTTACTGTGTCTGGTAGTTCCAAGGGAAATTCATCCAAATAGCAAGCAAAGCATTTGTTGGGGCATATTGTTAACAGCTAACTACTAGAACATCTGTGTTGACACATACCTTTCTCACTGAGATTTCCTATCGTGAGAGAGATCTGTTTACACAAGTAAACAGATTTTTTTTCAGAACTGAAGATGATTTCTGTTCCATAAGGCCCTCCTTGTGATATATAAACAGTAAACCATATGCCTTAGCTGTACTGTTTTTCTTGGTGAACTTGCATTTTGCAGATTTGAGCTTAGGTCCAGGAAAATTAGTACTAAGGTGTGTAATCAACAAGTATACAGATGTTGAGTTGACACGTATACAGAGAAGCTAGGCTGGTCTTTAGAGAGCATATAGCTGAAAAGATTATCATATTGGAAAGGGATAATCAGAAATGAATGGAAAGCTTATCTGTATCCTGAGCTCACAGGAAAAATTCCAAAGAGAGATCCTTCCTCAGCGTCAGTCAGCCCTTAAATGGGGTCTAGGAGAGGTGCAGCCAGGCTCCAGCCCTTCTGGTCACGCAGCTGAATTGCCTTCACCTGTGCTCCCATGGCTGACTCAGTGTTTGCCTCAGGTGGTCAATCAGAGGTTCAGGCCATGATTCAACAGTTCCCATACATAGGGTGAGAGAGCAGTGTGCATTAGTTGAAGCAGTATTTTTGACTGAGCATTCCAGTTGTATACAGGATGAGAAGGTATACCTGCATCCTGCTCACAAGTTTAAACCAAGGTGGAGTAATGTAACAAAAGGGAAAACAAGAATGGTCACCAAGTGGTTCAATTTTCTTCCAACAGACACAGCTCTGCTAACGATGGAAACTCAGACGCACACTCACATTATTAGACAACTTGGGCAAAGGGCACTGAAGATGAAACTTATTTATATATTTATTCTGCATCCAGAACACCTGAGTACAGAGGTCCCATGTGTTTTAGTGCAATACAAGTATTTTGCATCATTTTTTTACTCTTCGTGCTTCTGACTGACCTCCAGAACATTTCAGTAAGGGAAATAGGAACAGCTTTGTTCATGCATTGGTTTTTTTTTGGGTGCCAATCTTTTAGCACTGTGTTCCACTCATTCATCTTTATTCCATTCTTCAACCTTGATTGATCTTGATTCATCTGAGGAAGATGATGGCAACAATGAAAGTGTTGATGATCAGAGAGAGAAAGCAGAAATGCTCAGGCTAAAATTTATGTTAGTGTTCAGTTCCCTGGGTGAAGCAGCTGAAACCTATCAGGACAGTGATCCTTTCCAGAGAGCCAGCATATTAATGCCTGAATGTTCCCTATTTCCACCTCACCTCCTCTAGGCCATATACACTCTCCTATATACACTCTATGTAGTGGCTTGTAGTTCTTAAGTGCCTGTCTGCATCTCTCCTTCATTACTTCAGTCTTAAGAGGGAAATTTGCTTTTCTGCCCATCAGATGTGGCTGCAGTGCTTATCGGGTGTATGTTCTCAGCATTGTTGTAATTACACAACAGGATCGGTTTGTTAGCACGAATTCGAAATGGCAGAACGGAGAGGCAAGTCTGTCTGTCATTCTCCAGGAATATCAGCCTTTGCTCCTAGGGCAGCATGCTGCTGTGAGAACAGCTTTCCCATATGCAGTGTTGCAATGAGGTACATCTCCATCTATAGAGGTAATATGCTCAAAAGTTACATAAGGAAGAGCCTATAAAAATGTATGTTGAATTCCCTGCTCACTATGTATGAATATTAAATATTTGTCTGATTGGCTGCCTTAAACACTCCATCAATATTTATAACTGGTCAGGGGGGGACAGTGGGAATTCTTCGGTATTTCAAGCCTCATTTCTGAAATACTGCAGTCTTTGCAGTTCTTTGTATTACAGAGGACTAAAGATAGATGACACACAAAAGTCGAAGCAGTACTCTTCTTTTACGTGAGGATTGTGAGGTTATATAATTAGAGGGAAGATTTATTTTGCAGGTTTTCGAGATCAGTGTAATTTGAATATCTTTTTTTAATTTTAAAATAATTTTTGAAAGTGAATCCTCCTGTGCTTGTTTTCTAGGATTGCTGAAGTTATTCACTATTCTTTTATATATATATATATATTTTTTTTTTTTTCCCTAGTTTTATGAGGCTCTCTGCACTGTCCAGCAGTATTTCCGTGCACTTTCCTCTCAGCCCAGCTTTTAGAGTTTGTTTGAGATGGCAATGATAGAACTCTTTTCCTTCCTCTCATGTTATCCAGAATCAGAATGGGTTTTGGATAGCAAAACACAACTCCCAGTTCAGAGTAAAAATTCCTTAGGGGTAGGGAGCAACCAAGTCTTATTTTTTTTCATTGGCATCTGTTCTGGCTCCAGGTTTTGCATCACTGGACAGGAACATGAGAGAAATTCTTGACACGATTCCTATAGGAGCCTATCAACCCATCACACTCCTAGAATACTCTGGATATCGTACTGACCATTTGCCAAATGAATACTACAGGTCTCAGGCACTGATGGAGTTCTCTTTGCTAAAGAAACATTCAGCTTCTGGCCTCTGTGGATTCCAGGGATCAAGCTAATTGCACCATTTAAATCTTTACAATTTTTTTTTTTTGGTTCAGGGACTCTGAATCCTGACTTTGGCACAGATTCACCAACTGTACAGTACAAAAGCAGCTTTTGCATTTTGCAAGAGAGAAGATTTTGATGGGCAGACAATTCACACTGGGTTTTTACTGAGAAGTGGTGTGCTGTACTTTTATTGGGGTGTTTATGAGTTTTTTGGTTCTGCAAACACTTAAACTGTCTATTCCCTTCCTTCCCTAAGACTAGTGGTAAGGAGGATGTGGCCACAATGGGAGCAGAGTTTACACCTGGGCTTACCATGGTGAATTGCGTACTCTAGGCTTACCAGGGCAGAACAAGGTCTCTGTGGGAGAACTTGGCAACATGGGCTGTTCATATTGCCACTGTGCTGCTGTAAAGAATGAGTGCATGGAATGGTCATAAGTCTTTTTATTATCGTAATAGTGCAACCATGCTTCTAGCCCTAGCAGCTTTGCTTCACCCAGGACACTGTACTTTTCCATCTTATATTCTGCATTAAATGTGTTATCCAAATGTAGAAGCCACCTTTGTGACACCAGATGTTCCTGAGCCACAAGCCAAAGTGCTGGCTCTGTTTTTTCTGCTCTTTTTCAGAGTATCTTTTATTAGCTCCATCATTTTTTCTGGACAATTATAGTCCTAGCAGGCTTAATACTGCATACGTTTTCTCAAGTCCTTTCACTTTGAACTTCTATAAATAGTTTGGCTCTGTCTTCAGTGTAGCCCTTTAGGATATGGAAGATGCACTTAGATCCTCACTTTTCAATTCCTAACTTCTATTTTTCATCCCTTTTCTCTTCCCTTTTTCCCTTTCCTTGAATTTGTTTTCAGACTTACTAAGAAGGGCTAGTCAGGCTGATAGTGCAGCTGGAGTTTGATCATAGAATCACAGAGTCATTTAAGTTAGAAAAGACCTCTAAGGCCCAGCTGTTAATCCAGCATTGCCAAGCCTACCACTAAACCATGTCTCTAATCTCCACATCTACGTGTCTTTTAAATACCTGTGGGGTTGGTGACTTGACTGCTTCCCTGAGAAGTCTGTTCCAGTGCTTCACAACCCTTGTAGAGAAGAAATTTTTCCTGATATCCAACTTAAGCCTTCCTTGGCACTGCTTGAGGCAATTTCCTCTTGTCCTATCAGTTGTTACTTGGGTGTAGAGACCCTAATATCTTTAACTTGTCTGGGAGGGAGTGGTGGAGCTTCTTATTTTGAAAAAAAGAAAGAAATTGTTCACATCCTTCCTACCGCTCCATTCAGCCCTTCAAGCTGCTCAGAATAACTCAGGTAGGTAGTGATTGTGGCCAAGACATGGTGGTGGCAAAGATGTCTCTGGGAGGAAGGTTTTGTTAAAGCCTGGCTCTGCCCATCCACTGATCCTCATGAAATAGCAACTCCAGCATCTCCAAGGTCCCCAAGGTGGGCATGTAGCCACTGCTGTGACAACATCACTGCCACAGATTCCTTTATGTTTACATGGATGCATACTGAGTCTTGAAAGTCCTCATATTCTTCACTTTTCATGTGCTGGTGTTGATTCTGTTTGATGCAAAAGAATTTCACTCTAAAATGAAGAAAACACTGAAACAAAGAAAACCTACATTTTTAGGCCTGCATCTTCTATATGCCACCAAGGAGAGGTTGAACTTAGGGCACAAGTCAAGATGCCAGCACTCCGGATTGAGGCAGGCATGACATCAGTGCAGCTTTGGTGTAGCACAGGCTGGAAGGACTAAAGCGCCAGGCAGAAGTGTGCTGCTCCCAAGTTTTCATGGGATCCCTCAGTGACTGTGGATGGAGGGGGTACTCTGCCAACACTGGCAGAGTGGCTGCTGGCTGATGATGTATGTATAAAAGCTGCAGCCAACTCTGCTGTCTCATCCAAGCTCTGATCTACCCCTTCCACCACATCAACTGTTGGATTAATTGCTGTGCAGCTGGGATGAGAGGAGGGAGAACTGGGAGCAGATGAAAGCTTTTTGCTGCCTCCATTTGCCTTCACATCATTACCCGCACTTTACCAAGCATTCCCTGGCTTGCTGCATCTCCCATGGTGCTTTGTCATCTACCATCACGGCCATAGAGTGTTCAAATCTCACCACAAATAAAGGAAATGAAAATCTCATGAGAAGCCCTGCCAAGTTTTTAGTTTTTAAACTAACCATTACAGCCTGATCTAAACACACTGGGAAGAAAATACCAGGTTTGCTCCTGCAAGCAGCTGAACAGTCATTCATACCTGGTGCAAGAGCTCTAAGATATTGAGGCTGAGATACCCCCATTGCTTTCAGGGAAAAATCTATTTTAAACTCCTCTGTTAGCCAGTATTTTTGTAGAAAAAAAAAAAAAAGACTTGAGGCTAAATTTGATCCCTGCAGTCTGCGTATTTCAATACTGGAAGGCTGTGACTCAGTGGTCTCTGGAAGCTCTCCAAGCTATGAGTAGCTCTAAGAAGGAATTAAAAACTCGAACTGCCTGTTCTCCTGAAACTTGCTTTGTACATGCTATGGAAGAGATGAGAGATCTGGAAGAAGCAGGCCCTGTCCAAGAATCATTGGCTACAACAAGTCACAGCAAGCAATGAGTATTTATGGTAATAGAGTGCTTAGTTGTTAATGAGCCTTTTTACCAAGTTTATGTGGAAGAATTTGCCAAATCACATGTACAAAAAAAAAATCCGCTTCCCTACTTGGTTATCTATACCTGGCAATATGTACAGACAACAGATTTGGAATACCTGTTTTCCACCTCAAAGTGGGAAGGACAGACTGCGTGGCGTTCCCATGAGTTTTGCAGACATTTGGAAAACCTGATGTGAACAGGGCTAATGGCCTGTGCTAGTCTGTGAAACCAGCGTAGGGATGGGAAACGTCAGGAAGGTGATACTGAAGGTTACCTTCAGGCAGCCAGTTCATCAGGGCTCAGGGAAGAAGATAGCCTCTTTGGTTGAGTCTCTGCTTTTAGGTCTTGTTTCATTCAACAGTCTTAACACCAGATCTGCCTTACCTCCATCCCATATCCACGCTGGTTGTAGATCGTGGACTTTTTTTTCCACCCACATTTAGTAGAAGTTGACTGAGCCACTTAAGAAAGAGACTGAGAGAAAGGATACTCCAAGTTGAAGTGGAAACCATCATTTCATGTTTTCTGTGAGTGCTTGTACTAGGCCCTGATGTGTCCTCGTTGTGTAATCTGAAGAGATCAGCAAATAAGCAGAAAGTTTATCAGGAAATGAAGTTTAAGTTGCTTCTGAAGGGTGGAATGTGTTGGCTTCTCAAAGGAGGAGACTTGTGTATCCTCAGTGACAATGAAGATGTAAAGATTTCTATAAGGCTGGTTTCTATGATTGGAAAGCATTCAACTCCCTCTTTCTGCATGGATTATCTTGTCAGAAAATGCTCATTTACTGCAATTGAAATATTTTTCTAGGAATTTGCTAGTTCAAACAAAGGTTTAGCCTGAAAAGACTTTCTGCTTCTAAAGGAGGGAGTTTTAGTTAATGGAGCAAGAGGGAATCACTTAATTTAACAGGTGAATTCAGGCTGAAATATAGCAGAATCCAGGTCCTATCCTTTCTCCAGCAAGTACATCCAGTTCATTTAAAGTGCAACAGCCCCACTAGGAAGAAACTCATACAAGGATTTGCTGGGACTTCGTA
This sequence comes from Chrysolophus pictus, assembly GCA_037305975.1. Taxonomy (NCBI): domain Eukaryota; kingdom Metazoa; phylum Chordata; class Aves; order Galliformes; family Phasianidae; genus Chrysolophus; species Chrysolophus pictus. The sequence continues at coordinate 35,149,554 of CM074581.1, read as the reverse complement.
GTGCCTGGGCACAGGGAAATCACTCATAAAATCCAGTATTCTAGGAAAATGCTCTCATTGGCTGTCCTGGTTCCTGTGCACTTCTGTTATATTTATTGGTAGAAAGATAAAGGATCTTAGTTTTGCCTCAGAGCAGAGCCATGCAATTATGTAATCACTTGGAGACACCTGGCAACACCAGGGCTGTAGGACCAGCACCACAACACTCCAGGCTCCTTGAGGCCATGTCCAGGAAAAACAGAGCTGTCCCCAGGAGTGGAGACACTCCACCACCAGCGGCATCTTACTTGCACAGGGACAGTATTTCCCAAGTGGCAGCTTGTGCTCATTTCCTCCTGTCTGGCTCCATCTTAGCAGGTTTTTAAACGTCAGGGTTAGTTTTCAATGGAGAAATTCTTTTTCTTTGATTTTTGCTCATTTGCACACAGTTGAGCAAAGCCACAGCATAACACAGTAGAAAGCGCAGCAATGACGGAGTAGCAAGGTCTCAGGCTGCAGCAAGCATTTGCTCAAATGCAACAGCCATGGACACAGAAATAAAGGAAGGAAGCCGCTTACCTCTGGGAGGTCTACAGGTGGGAAGGGATCTCCAGAGAGATACCTTTGTATCCAACCCTTCAGTGAAGTCTTGGAGGGTATGGATCCTCACTCCATCCCTTCCAGTCACTCAAGTCCATTGCATGTACCTGAGCTCCCCTGGGTTGGCCCTGCCTTCCCACCAGGTGTTCAGTCACTGCTTCGGGCTGTGACTTAGCATTTCCACTACACACAGATTGTACTGAAGCTTAACACTCTCCAAAACCTGTACGTAGACAACCCCATGTTGATGTCCTGGAAGTTGCTAGAGCAGCAATACTCAAGTTGAGTTCACTTGTGTAGATCAAGATAATGATTTATCAAGCCAACCTGCCCTGGCTTCCCTTCTCCTCCACAAAAGTAAAGAATTGGTTTTTATTCTAGTGTCAATTATGTAGATAGTATTGCATGGCCAATATGTAACCAATTATAGAGTAAGCAGATGTTTTTCACAGTAACTCTGCAAACACTCTTCCTTCTCTTGTCCTTTGCCTTGGGGTTCCTCTAGGAGAAAAGTAGAGGTATTGCAATGGGAAAACCATTACAAATATTGCAAAAAATCTTCTTGTAAATAACTTGTTTCTTGTAAATAAATTGTTTCTTGTGTTTCTCCAGCTGGAGGAACAGGGTGGTGCTGCAGATACTTGTTTTATTCTAGGCTAGAGAGAGACATAATGAGCAGTATTGAGGGAATGCAAATATTAATGAGTACTCTTTTAGAAGCATCTCTCTTCTTCATTTCAGAGTCTCCTGAAATTGGACCCTCAGTTGTAGTTCATACAACGGTGACATTTGGAATAGAGCATCTGGATTCAGACCCTGCAGAGGTGCAGCAGCTAATTCTCAGCCACCTGGAGAACCTTGTGCCCTCCCTGCCCAAAGCAGCTAGTGTAAAGTGTCAGAAGTGGAGATACTCACAGGTAACTCATTGGTTGATCAAGCAGCTGGGAGGATATTGTTGTGGAACAGGCACAGAGTGGAACAGGGTGTCCTGAGAAAAAGGACATCATGCAGCCCAGTGGTGTTCATCTTCAGAGCCAGGAGAAGGAAGAGATAACCATTCAGTGTTCATAATGCACTCCTCTGTGTAGCCACGAGCAGTATTCATGGCTGGCTAGCTATAGCCAGATCACTTCTAGTCATGTTTTCATGTAGTGGACCTGGCTTAGTGTTAAGTTATGCAACAATCCTCATAAGAAGGAATAGGAGCAGTGCACAGGAAGGAAGTTAATCCCACATGCTTCGCTGAGATTTTTTTGGTATTTAAAAATATGGCTAAGTCTGTCTCTTCCACCCCTGAAAGCATGTGGCCTTATTAGCAAAACTCCTACCCTACCACAGAATAGTGAGAGTTCTTGTGTTTGGATATACTAATTGTTACTATTTGATTTGATCTGCTTCTATTTAACAGTATGTTATGCAAAAAGTATTTTAATGTAAACTACCTAAGGGTAGTAAAATGTGTATATTTTACAGACGTCTCTTAAAAATCCAAGGAAATTGTTGGCAATTTCCTCAAGGATTGGTGTATATCTACGTGTTTACCCAAAGCCTCTTAAGTTGAATTACATTGGTGAAACTGAATGTGGAAGTCAATGCAAAATATTTACTTAAGGCAGTCCCCTAAAAATTTCTCCTTTTATGAAGTCTGGAAAAGTTACAGTAGATGATTGCTGTGAAGTCTGCTTGTACCCCTTGATCAGCATCCAGCAACCAGAACCTGGTCTTGTTAGGACAAAGTTTATTTTTCAGTGAATTAGTTATTGGTAGTCTGCAAATCACTTTCCAGTACACAGGGTTTGTTGTCATATGAAAATGATATTAATATATGCATTTATGTGTTAGATGCCTCATACTGTGTGTTTTGTATGTTCCTGTTTATTGGTTCTGGGGTTTTTTTTTGTTAGTTATGGCATGTCTGTACAGTTGTCATTGTTAATTCACCCTTTTCTGATTCTGTCTTCTCTTCTTCTGCATTACCTCTTTCCTTCAAACTGCATGTGAGCATAAGCGCTGCAGGTGTTAGGGAGAAGATTTTGATCAAGTGCTTGGTTGATCAAGTCTGGGGAGGTCTCCCAAAACAAAGTAAGAAGTATTTCTAAACAAAATTGGACGAGGCTATGCTGGTAAAACAATTGCTACCAGAAATCTGTCACTTCATCCACACTTACCATGAAGGGAACCAGCACGCAGCTGAACTACGCAATTCTGCCTCTGGGGTTCTTTTTTCTCTTAGCTGCAATAACTTTAACACCATGTTCAGCCACATTTCCACCAGATTGCAGGAACAACGTTTGTTCAGATGATAATGCTGATGTTCATGATGTTGAAGTTTTCTCAAACACCAAGTCACTGTACAACTTACAGCTCTTCCCACTATCTTTTGCCTCTCTTGCCTGCTACCTACTGCGCTGGTACCAACTAAAATCACCGGTTTCAATGGTTGCTTGAGTTTATGTCTGTGTCACAGGAAGAATTATCACCAGTCTTTAATTCAGTGGGTGAATGTAAATAAGTAATTGCGAATAAGTTAGCATAGGTCAGATCTGTTACCTCAGTAAGAGATCTCTATTGCCAAGTGTGCACCCTGTAAAATAATCACTACCTAAATTAAATATCTTGACCAGAGTTTCCCGTTTCTCATAAAGCTGTCTTTTACTTTTAGTTATAATAACCTGTTGTCACTGAAGCAAGGGGAACTGATGAGATGGGTGCATCTTTCCCCTGACTCTTTTAGACAGGATTTATCCTGCTTGTTAATTAAATCCGTCTGTAGTGTCCTTCACATGGCCAAACACAATCCTGGGATTAAAATGCAGACATTACAATTATCCATGGCGGATGAGGGATTAGGACTTCCAAACTTCTACTTACACTACTGATCAGCACAGATGCAATTCTGGATCCCCTGCTTTAATTATGATAAGACACTATTAGCATTCAGAGCCACCAACATCCCAAACCATCCCTTGTACAGAGCCACTTTACATGTGCAAGGGATTTTGACAAAACACAGAATCATACAAATTGGACCACAGAAAGGACCTCTTCAGGTCTCTAGTTCTACCTTTTGCTTAAAGCATAACTGTTGTCAACTCTAGATCAGTTCCACCATGGATTTTTCCTGCTGAGTATTGAAGTCTTTGTAGAATCATAGAGTGGCCTGGATTGAAAAGGACTTCAAAGATCATCTGATTTCAGCCCCCCTGCTATTTGCAGGCTTGCCAACCACCAGAGACCAGGCTGCCCAGAGCCACATCCAGCCTGGCCTTGAATGCCTCCAGGGATGGGGCATCCATAGCCTCCTTAGGCACCTTGTTCCAGTGCTTCACCACCCTCTGTGTGAAAAACTTCCTCCTAATATCCAACCTAAACCTCCCTTGTCTCAGTTTAAAATCATTCCCCCTTGTCCTATGACTATCCACCCTTGTAAACAGTCATTAAGTCTTCCAAGGATGAAAATCCGGCAGGCTGGGCTATGTACCTGAAAGTAATTTTGGACAATACCTGTTCTAAATGCTTATGTCTGGGATTTTTTTTTTTTGTTAGACTTCACTACATACACCTATGCATTGCATCTCACTTTTTGTCTCTACATATGTATACGTGTGCACACTTACTGCTTTTGTAGTGAGAATTATTTTTGGTAATGCATTGATTTCTGTGGCAGCTCTGTAACTGTGGATCTTCTTCTTGCCAATGGTGAGCTATATCTGAGTCACTGGAAAAGTCTCCTGGACTTGGCAAGTTGCCTTGGGTCTTGATCTTGTTCACTGGAGCTGACACTACCACAATAGAGCTCAGTAACAGTTTACTGCACAGGAACCCAAAACATATCTTTGGACCAAAAGCAAGGCAGAAAATCAAGGGAATATGGAAAGAAAATTACGTTCTCCATATCATGCCTTATGATCTCTGTGGTTGATCTCTGCTCCATCATTGTGCTGCTTGTTTTCCTCTCTCTTTGTCACTCTTGATATTTTTTCTTCTATTTCAGCATTTCATCCTTGTGGGTCATGTTTCATCATTCCTTTTACCAGAATATCTCTTTCAGTGTTTCTTCTCTCATAACTACATCATCAAGCTGTGCTGCATTGTCTCACTCTTTTCTTTTCATAGAATCATAGAATCACCAAGGTTGGAAAAGACCTAAAAGATCATCCAGTCCAACCGTTCATCTATTACCAATAGCTCCCACTAAATCATGTCCCTCAACACCACATCCAGTCTTTCCTTGAACACCCCCAGGCTCGGTGACTCCACCACCTCCCTGGGCAGTCCATTCCAGTGCCTGACCACCCTTCTACCTGGACCTTCTTTGCCTTCATGCTTACCATTGCTGTTCCTGCTACCTTATCTCTCTTCTGACATACACCAGTGCTACTCTGGAATGTACTGGCTTGGTACAATGTGGACAATCAGTGTTTTCCTTCTCCTGCCATGCTATCCCACTCTGTGGCTCTCAGAGGAGCCAACAGAGGGGATGTATACAAGGAAAAGAGGAGCAGAGCTGGTCCATGTGAATCTTTTCATTCCTCTGGGGCTGTGCTGCTCACCTTCTGTCCATTAAGTCATTGTGTGGCATTACAGTGATCCTAATTTAAGAGAATACACAGGATAACATAAAAAGCCTTGGAAAAAGGCTTTTCCAATAAAAAGCCTTTCCATAAAAAGCTTTTCCAATCTAGTGTTTAGGTCTTGTAAGACCTAGCACATGTGCTTGGCCAGATTTCCAGCACAGTGGTGTTGGTGCACAGTTCCTGTGCCTCCTCTCTTTGTGAATCAGAGGGCAGAGGACTTGGTTTATTTGGATTAAATGTCTTTGCTCTATTAACATTTAAATGCTTTGCGTCAGCTGTATTCTCAGATGATGAAGGAAGCAAATTAAAGCCAACAACTATGGAGCACAGTTGTTGAATCAAAGTTTCTCTATTGATATCTGTGTGTTCAGGCCATGAGTTTTTTTCACTGAAAAAAATTTCTTTACTGTTTGATTTTTTGTCATGTCCCATTTCAGAGTGTTTACGTTCTGAACTTCTAATTTTTTTTACACATTTTATGATGGGAAGATTTTGAAACAAAATAAACCATTTTCATGTGAAGGCTTTTGGGTTGAACTGCCCATCATGAACTGTCCAGGATCAGGCTTTGTTTCTGCTGAAACAGACTGAGAATAAGACAGGACAGGGCAGTAAAATTTCTGTTTTCCATATGCAGGAGAGCTTTATTCTAATTACTTAACTCCTCAAGATAAATATTTTACTATTTAATTGTTAATATTAGAACCTAAAATCTGGGATGGAAAGAGCATTTCATATGAAGACATTTTTCTAGGCAATACTGATCTTTCTGGCATTGAATTCAGGTAAATAATATACTTTATTTTCCATCTCCTTGTTTGCTTTTCTTTTTCAGGTTACAAAAGCAGTGCCCAATTGTTCAGGACAAATGATTCTTCATACTCAACCTCTCCTGATTTGTGGGGGCGATGGATTTACTTGTTCCAACTTTGATGGCTGCATAGAGTCTGCCATGAGTCTTGCAGAGACTGTGAGGTCTCATTTATAACTGTTGCAGTTCACTGCTAAACATAGTCTAGATTTATGATTAATTTTTTTTATGATGGATTGAATTCTAGTTTAGTATAAGAGCCACTGGTTTCTATCTTGCAAAAAATAAAGTAATAAAGGAAGACCTAGCGGTGTACTGTAATAATTACTGAAATGGAATTTAAATGAATTTTCCAGGATCTGTGCTGAGTGGTTACTTTGCTTGATATCTCTAGTCAAAGCCACTGAGTTCTAGCAGCTGTGCTTTCCAAGTTGGATGGCTTACTGTAAGTCTGACCATGTCTCCTGGTGTGGACAAAATGCAAAGGAGGCATTGAAGATCTCTACCACCCTGCTTTCTTAGCCTGCAGCTTTCTGAAGCTCTGGTTGCAGGCTGATGGAAGAGCTCATTACAAGAGATTGATGCTGCTGCCGGAAATGATGTATCATCAAAATAGAATGTTGGCCATGTTAGAGTGACCAGTGCCTTGTAGCTATGTGCTGGCACAGGCTCCAACACCAGGAACAGCTTTTTCCTCCTCCCAGGCAATGGAGCAGTCAGGGTAATTAGCAGCCAGTGTGGAAGGTGGCTTAGCTGCTTTCTCTGGCAAATGCAGAGAAGGAGGGGAAATAGTTGAAGCATATTCAATGATAGCATGTTAATAAGAAAATTATGCTGACGTTTCCCATTTCCAGTTAAATCACCACTGCTATAAAAACTGATTTAAAGTAAACAGTTTGTTTGAAAGCAGGGTGAGTTCTAGACAGCTCTATACTTTTCTTTGGCAGAACAAGTGTAGAAATGCAGCAGCAGGTCTAGGGAAGTATATAAATACAGATGTGAGTGAATGAACAGGGAATATGATTTGAATTCCTAAAATAATAGAAAGCAAGTGTAACTGTGTCAAAAATACTACTGGTCACAGTTTCAAGTATTTCTAAGCTACTAAACAATGTTTCTGGGAAATCCATTTTAAAATTGCTTAGTAATTAACCAAAGAAGCCTTTTGTACTAAGTTTGAATTTACCTTACCCTTTCTCCTAAATCAAATGTCACAAGTTTAGCATTTCTATGTACTACAGCAATAAAAACAAAAAAATAGTATTTTCCACAGGCAGAATTTTAACCATCCTGATATTTATTGGATAGAAACATGGCCTGGCACACAAGGCCCAGGTGGTTCTGGCAGTATGCTGAAAATAACTTTCTGACACAGGTGGTGGGGGAGCCAACAAGGAGGGTTGTGAGGGGTGTGCTAATTGACCTTGCTTTTACTAACAAGGAAGGGCTTGTCAGGGATGTGAAGACTGAGGGAAGGTTGGGATGCAGTGATGATGAGATGGTGGATTTCAAGATCTTGTGTGGAAGAAACAACGCAGTAAGTAGAATTGCTTCTATCCTGGACTTCAGGAGAGCCAACTTTGACTTCTTCAAAGACCTATTTGGAGGTATCATATGGCCTGGAGTGTTAGAAGGTAAGGAGGCTCATAAGAGCTGGCTGGCACTTAAACACCACTTCTTCCAAGCTCAAGATTGGTGCATCCCTAAGAGTAAGAAATCAGGGAAAGGTGGCAAGAGGCCTGTGTGGATGAACAAAGAAGTCATGGATAAACTGAAAGGAAAGAAGAAGATCCATGAAATGTGGAAAAAGGGCCTGTCCACCTGGGAAGAATGTAGGAATGTTGCCAGGGCCTGTAGGGATCATAGAATCATAGAATGGCTTGGATTGAAAAGGACCTCAAAGATCATTTAGTTTCAACCCCTCTGCTATGTGCAAGATTGCCAACCAGCAGACCAGGCTGCCCAGAGCCACATCCAGCCTGGCCTTGAATGCCTGCAGGGATGGGGCATCCACAGCCTCCTTGGGCAACCTGTGAACAGTGCATCACCACCCTCTGTGTGAAAAACTTCCTCCTAATATCTAACCTAAACCTCCCCTGTTTCAGTTTAAAACCATTCCCCCTTGTCCTATCATTATCCACTCTCATGTACAGCTGTTTCCCCCTCCTGTGCTCCTTTCAAGTATTGGAAGGCCACAATGAGGTCTCCCCAGAACCTTTTCTCCAAGCTAAACAAGCCTAGTTCCCTCAACTTTTCTTCATAGGAGAGATGCTCCAGCTCTCTGATCATCTCAGAGACCCTCCTCTGGACCTGTTCCAAGACCTCTGCATCTTTCTTGTACTGGTGGCTCCAAGCTTAGACGTAGTACTGCAGATGGGGCCTCACAAGAGCTGAAATAGTCCATCCTTGAAATCCATACCTCTCCAGTTTAGAGAGAAGGATGTGGTGAGGGACCATGTCAAAGGCTTTGCAGAAATTCGAACAGATGACATCCATTGCCCTTCCCCTGTCCACTGGTGCCATCACTCCATCATAGAAGGCCACCAGATTGGTCAGGTACAATCTGCCCTTGGTGAAGCCATGCTGGCTGTCTCAAATCACCTCTTTATCTCGTATGTGCCTTAACATAGCTTCTAGGAGGATCTACTCCATGATTTTCCCAGGCACAGAAGTGAGGCTCACCAGCCTGTAGTTCCCCAGGTCATCCTTTTGATGACCTTTCTTAAAAATAGTGTTTCCCTTTTTCCAGTCACTGGGGACTTCACCAGACAGCCATGATTTTTCAAATATGATGGAGAGTGGCTCAGTAACCACATCAGCCATCTCTCTCAGAACCCTAGGATGGACATCATCCGGCCTCATGGACATTCAGTTTCGTGAGGAGGTCTCAGACTTGTTCCACTGTTACAGTGGGATGGAGTCCGCTCCTCTCACCCACACCTAGGACTTCAGGGTCCTGGCAGCCATGGGGAGGAGCCTGACCATCAGTGAAGACCAAGGCAAAGCACATACTGAGCACCTCAGCTTTTTCCATGTCTGAGGAAGCCAGATATCTGTCCTCATTTATCAGAGGGGGAACACTTCCTTGGCCTGCCTCCTCCTGCCTATGTACCTGTAGAACCCATTCTTGTTATTTTTCATATCCCTTGCCAAGTTCAGCTCTATCTGTGCCTTGGCTTTCCTAATCTTATTTCTGCATATGCAGACAACATCCCTATATTCTTCCCAGGCTACACAACCCTGCTTCCATTTTCTGCACTTTTCCCTTTTTCCCTGTTTAAGCTGCAGGTCCTTGCTCAGCCATACTGGTCTTCTGCCTCCCCTGCTCGACTTCTGCTGGGGGATGGAGAGCTCTTATGTTCTCAGAAGGATGTCCTTAAAGAGCTGCCAGCTCTGGTCTTCTCCTATATCCTCAAGGACACTTTCCCAGGAGATCCCATCCAGCAGTTCCTTGAGTAGCCAGAAGTTTGCTCTCCTGAAGCTCAGGGTCCTGACTACTTTTTCTAGGCCTGCATTCCTCCAGATCACAAATTTCATCATGGCATGATCACTGCAGCCCAGTCTGCCTCCAGTCTTAACCTCTCTAATGCTCTCCTCCGCATTGGTGAGCACCAGGTCCTGTAGGACTTCACCTCAGGTTGGTCCATCGAATACCTGGACCAGGAAGTTATGCTCAATGGTCTCCAGGAATCTCCTGGATTGTCTGCCACCCGCCATGCCACTATCCCAGCAGACATCCGGGTTGAAATCTCCCATCAGGACAAGAGCCTGTGAGAGCAACACTTCCTGCTGCTGAAGCAAGAAGGCCTTGTCAACAGGCTCCCCCTGATCAGGTGGCCTGTAGCAGAGTCAGAGGGTGGTCATCAGTAGCGCAGAGTCTGACTGGAGGCCTGTAACTAGCGGTGTTCCCAGGAGTCAGCGCTGGGTCCAGTCCTGTTCAGCATCTTCATCAGCGACTTGGATGAAAGGATAGAGTCCACCCTCAGCCAGTTTGCTTATGATACAAAGCTGGGAGGAGTGGCTGACATGCTGGAAGATCTGTACAGGCTGGAGAGTTAGGCAGGAAGGAACCTGATGAGATTTAACAAGGGCAAATGTAGAGTCTTGCACATGGGGAGGAATAACCACCTTCATCAGTACAGGTCAGGGGCTGACCCTGGAGATGAGCTCTATGGAGAAGGACCTGGGGGTCCTGGTGGACAACAGCTTGGTCATGATCCCCTTGTGGCCAAGAAGGCCAGTGGGATCCCAGGGTGCATTAAAAAGACCCTGGTCAGTAGGTTGAGGGATATTATCCTCCTCCTCTACTCTGCCCTGGTGAGGCCACGTTTAGACTGCTGTGTCCAGTTCTGGGCTCCCCTGTTCAAAAAAGACAGGGATCTCCTGGAAGCAGTCCATTAGAGGGCCACAAAGACGATGAAGGGCCTGGAGCATCTTCCATATGAGAAAAGCCTGAGTAACCTGGATCTGTTCAGCCTGGGGAAAAGAAGACCGAGGGAGGGATCTGATAAATATTTTTAAATCTATAAAGGGAGGAGGGAGGCGAATTGATGAGGCCAGGCTCTTCTTGGTGGTGCATAGAAATAGGACAAGGAGTAATGGCCTACATTACATGAATATAGGAAGTTCATGCTAACATGCGGAAGAACTTCCTTTACATTAATGGTGATGGAGCACTGGAACAGGCTGCCTACAGAGGTGGTGGATTCTCCTTCTCTGCAGATATTCAAGACCTGTCTGGAAGCCTACCTGTGCAAACTATTGTAGAGAACCTGCTTTAGCAGGAGGGTTGGATCGATGATTTCTTGAGGTCCCTTTCCTGCAATTCTGTGATTCTGTAATCTGTAATCCAAGATCCACAGTCCCAGCAAGGGCAGCTCTGTTTGTCTGGTGTCCCATGGGTCCCTCAGGACAGAAGCTGGGTTCAGATAGTATCCATATGGGCTGTGGTGAGAAGAGGTAAGCCTTGTGGAAGAGCATCCTGCAGCATACTGAATTAGTCTTGGGCTAGCTCTCAAATAAGAAGCTGGGGACGTATCCAGCAGCCCAAGCCTGTAGCCTCTTCTGAAGATCTCCAGTCCTCTGCTGTGGCCAGGAACAGCCTCATCCCAATCACTTCATCCACACTGCCTGTGCCAGGCTGCAGGGCAAACATCGTGCGATCCTGCCTACACAGGGCACATGGGGGCTGTTAGCTGGAATAACTCTCAGAGCTGTAAAATAAAATACACATTGCTCTTGGAAGACATAAAGATGCTGTGTTGGATGCAGTTTATAGGAATTTAGCTCATTCCTAACAAGAGCTAGGAAGAGATGATGGGTGCCCAGCTCCTCAATTCATAAACTGGATCCCTTTAATGAGGCCATAATTTTGTGCAAGCATGTAAAAATAAATTGAGACTGATTTAGTTTAGGTGTTTTTGTTTTTTTTTCTTTAGTTTTTAAAAGGCAGCTGCAGATGGGAGGCACTTCCCAGCTGAAAACACATGATGGGTTTCCATGGTGCTGTGACACCTCCCTACAGCCAAAGCCTGCTTTCCAGGTTTGGGGATGCTTTGCTTGGCTGCCCAGTGCTGCAAAGCGCAGCGTGACCAGGAAGTTGGCGTGGGGCCAGGGGCAATGAGGGCTCTTCCCAAGCTGCTGGGCGCTGAGCCTCTGTGACGAGATTCCTGCGGGGCCATAGCTGGCTTTGGCTTAATCCAGGCTCCGGCTCGGATGTTCTGTTCATAAGCCGCTTTGTGCGGCAGAGCTGAAACCCTGAAATCCGGAGCTGCCTGCTGCCACTCTGCCCATCTCACCATGTGGCCCTGCTGTGAGCCTTGCCCAGATTTTGCTGAACTCTGACATTTCACTTGCACCTTTGGTAATGATATTGCTGAGCATCACTATATTTGGGTACCTTGGGCATGATGCCCAAGGGAAGAGCCTAGTGCACCGAGCAGTCCCTGGCTTCCCCCTCCTCTTGAATGGCTCCAAACATGGGGACAGGGCTCAGTGAGGCACAGGCGTGTGTGCAGCTGTAGGAGCAGAGCCTGCTCCACACCGGTCACGAGGGCACTGCGGTGAACCACAGCTCAGCGGGAAGTTATCTTTTGGGCACAGGGTTCCTGCCAAACCCAATGGCACCTCCTCCTTCACCTGTGCTGGTGCTGGAAACGTCTTTTCTTTCTCAGCGCTATCGCCCCGCAGATCTCTGCACCAGAGTATCGTGCACGTCATGATCTTTACAACGGAGCACGCCCTGCTGCAGTGCTGAGCTCTCATTTCCCCGATGTGTTTTGGATTGTGGAAGTGATGCTTACAGCATGCGCACAGAGCCCTGGGCAGAATTGGCCATCCTCTGCCATTTTCAGCCCAGAAGGGGTGAAAAATGCTGGCAAGTGATGCTCAGTGAGCACTGGGATATGGATCTCATATATTTGTAGAACTGGGGCAAAGGAGGAGCAGGTGAACTCAAGCCACTCCTTCACTACGTTGGCCATATGGAGAAGATCCCAAGCTCAACACTCCAAGTCCTAGCTACTGGGCGAGTGATGAACATGCATGTAGCCATTCCCCATAGTGGGTAAAGGAATGTGATACATGTCTTATATTCTGTCCTTTTGCTCAAAACTACCTAAAAATACATGCTTGAAGTTTTCTCATGGGACCTTTCCTCTCTCCTTACTTGCCTGCAAGTATTACTTTTGAGTTTGGTCAGTAAGAAAATGATCCATTCCTGCATGGAACTGTTTTAGAAATTTTTTTTTTAGAAAACGCATCATTTCTTGCTTCTGGTTTTCTCTGGAGTTTATAATAGTGGTTGAAAATCCCAAGACATATCAACCCACACAAAGTGAGTAGAAGTATTTGGTGACGGGGGTGGTGCTCCTCCTGGCCTTGGCACCATGGGTGACTGTTGAAGGGGTACAGTACACAGCTCACGTCCTGATGAAAAAAGCTGATATGGGGCATCATGCCATGCCCAGATTTTCTGCGTCCATCTGTGTGTGCAGATGGGCAAAACATACATCCCAAACCCACGGGTGTTAAAGAAATCCCTGCTTGGAGGAGACCAGAGGGTTAATTCTGGCTTGATCGCACTCACTCTTTAAATAATGAAATTAGCTGTTCTGGAGTCTCATGGAGGGACAAGTCTAGTTTTCTTGCAGAAAAATATACACCATGCTCTTGATGCACATGCACTTATGGTGAACTTTGAGCTACACATCTGCTATAAAAAAGTAACTCTTATTCCCAGTTGAGCATTGCTAGCACAAGAGCCAGGCTCTATCTATGCCTGAGCATATTTTTGCTAGCTGCGCTTAAGTCCAAAAAGCAGAGCAGAAGTGTAGTTGTAATCCTCACTGAAAAGCACTGACAGCCTTATTTGTGTTTGCTGGCTAAGTGAGAGCCAGGGATGAGCTCTGTGAAAGGCAAACGTGTGGCTGATCCACAGCCAAAGCTGGCAAAACTTCTTAAATCCATGCAGCAGTTTCCAACCAGCTGTGGCTACAGGGAGTTTCACTGGGTGCTTTTGCTCCTTGCTTCTGGGTTGGCAAGGAGAGATAACCTTGAGAGCCTCACTTTCTGGAAGGATTTGTTCCCTGGGTGCTATTTTTCCTAGATGCTTCTCAAAACCCTGCTGGGACGGGGTCTTCTCCCCATAGCCAAGCATGCTGCAGGCTGGTTATGGGGAGATCATGATAAAAGCAGAAGGGAAACCTGGAGTCCGATCCACTACTCACATGAATTTTTCATGTCCCTGTCAAACAGGGATTGAAGGATGGAACTCTGCGGGAGTGGTACCTGGCATTTTATAGGGCTGCTTGGAGCATCACAAACCCAATGGGAAGCAGGGGGCCTCTCATCATTATTTGCTGTCATTGCAGTGGCTCATCTAATCCTGCTTTGGTAGTGGTCATGTTGACAGATGGCTGTGCAAGCTGCTGAAATAAAGCCACAGAGCAGTGTCACCTCTTGGGTGACTTCTGATGCTGCATTTCATCCCTTTATTGGTGGTTTTAAGAAAGCAAAAAGCGTTGACACCAGGGAAAGGCATAAAAATGCATACGGATGCATTGCTCAGTCTAAGGATATGGTGGGCCAGGTAGCTGCAGAGGCTCTTGTAGGGATGGATCCAGTCTGAAACAGTAAGAAGGAGCTGTATATTTGAGGGAGAAATTGCAATTCTAGTGGTATCTCTGTGCCCAAAGCCCCTTACCTTTATAAGCAACAAAAGCTGGGACAAGTGTTTATAGGAAGGAGGCTGAAATGGCAAAAGCTGAAGGTGATTTGTGTGATGCTGTCTCACTGGAGACACTAGTTCCCAAATGGATGCATCATTTATTAGTGCAGGCAGCACTGATGGCATCTGTTAAACCATCACTGATGTTGTACACGTGGTGGCAAAGGCAGGAGTCTGGCATACCATGTTTGCACTGGGGAACCTTACCCCTAACAACTGATGTATGAGCTTTTGGCTTGTAAGTAGATTAATCAGCTCCCTTTCCATCTTCTGGGAAAATGCTTCCCCGTTCAGCAGCATGGGGTGAGACACACCTGCATGTCTCCCAAATGGAGATAAGGGTGATCATCAGCAAGCAAGTGGAGCTGTGTGCATACCACCGTAGGGCAGTCCATACTGACAGCGCACATAGGGATGGAGAGATGACTGCAAAGATGAAAGCAAAAATCCTTTCAACCTATGAATCCCACAGACATCTTGGTCACCGGCATGTGTAGAATCGAGCCTTTTCTTTTGGAAGGTGTGCATTATCCTCAGCAGGTGGGTAATGCACAGGAATCAAACAGCTAATGATGCTGCGTAGCTTAGGACCTCACATGCTTATCTTCGAGCATTTCCAGAGAGATGGTGCTTGTTTGAGTTGATTCATCTCACCTGTAGCAGCCCAGCTCGTAGGAATAATAGAAATAGGAGTATGGGACTAGATGATCTTAGCCATTCTATGACTCCATGATTGACTTGACTCCTTGCACAACATCAGGAGTTGCCAGTCTACTCTGAAGAAGAGACCTTATGTAGTAGAAATGCTAAGTCACGACCTGAAATAGTGATTGAGCACCTGGTAGGAAGGCAGGGAGCTCAGGTGTAAGCAACAAACATGCTTGTTGAATAAGCAGTGACCAGAAGGGATGGAGCCAGGATCCACCATCTCCCAGACCTCATTGAAGGGTTGGCAATGGACATCCCTGCCTACCTGAGGCCTTCTGAAGGTAAGTAGCTCCTTTCCTTTATTTCTGTGCCTATGGCTCTTGTATTTGAGAACAATCCTCGCTTGTTGCAGCCTGGAATCTTGCTGCTCTGCTATCATTGTTGTGTTTTCCATCTTGTTACACTTGATTTTGATGGTCAGGATCTGAAGGGGTTCAGGATCTGAGCCGCTTCAGTCCAAGCAGAGCAACTAAGCAGGTCTTTCTCTTCATTAGCAAAACCTCTGAAGCTCACTGACGTGGTGAAATGATACAAAGAAATCATGAAACAGAGAAATGTTTCCTTAACTGTTCACTAGTACTTGATGCTCCTTTCTGGGCTCTGTCCAAAAAGGAATTCAACAATACACATCTGTGGCTTTCCGTCCTCCTCACTCTTTGCTCCTGCACTCAAGGGAAAATCTGGAATGGGAAGAGCTGGTGTGATGCAAAGAGGTGACACAGCACAGAAATGGGCCTGAAGACACCAGGGCCAGGCCTGCTCCCAGAGGCCTGGTGAGTGCATCATTGCAGTGGAGAGCACGTGGGCCAACCCTGAGCCCTTCCTGTTCGTTTTAGGGGTCTCTTTCTCTCCAGGGAAAACCATAATGTACGGGTGTCTAGTTGGAGCAGGGATGGAATTATTTTCTTCAGAGTGTCAAACATCAGTGTGTTAATACCTACAGAATCACAGAATGGCCAGGGTTGGAAGGGACCTCAAGGATCACAAATCTCCAATCCCCTGCTACATGCAGGGCCACCAACCTCCACGTTTAATACCAGAACTGGGCTGCCCAGGGCCCCATCCAACCTGGCCTTGAACACCTCCAGGGACAGGGCATAAGTGATGCAGTGATGTACAGAGCCGAGGCCATTCTCAGTGGAGGGCCTGGGAATCTAGGAGGGAACAGAGCGAGGACAGCAGACTGAAACTGGCCAAAGGGATTTTCCATACCATGTGACATCATGTGGAATGAGTTTTGAAGGTGATGGGAGTTCATCTCACTCTCCTCCACTTGGGGGGCTTGCTGGGCATCAGCCAAGGGATGGTGAGCAATTGCTTGTGCATTGCTTGTTATATGCATTGAGTCATAACTATTTTCCTTCTCTCTTAGTAAATAGCTTTAGCTCAATGCACTAGTTCTACTTTTTTTTTTTTCTTCCCCAGTTCTCTCCCCGGTCCCACTGGGAAGAGGTGGGAATGCGCGAGTGACTGTGGTGCTGAGCCACCTGCTGGGTTTAACCACCACAGCTGAACACAGCCTGGAGCAGCTTGTAGCCCTGGTGTTGGCCGTGCTGAGTGGGGCTAGAGAAGAGCTCTTTTACCCCAGGGTGCCTCCGGGCCCAGGCTGAGCAGTGGCCTGGTAGCAGCAGGAAGATGTGGACAGGTTCTGGTGGCCCATCCGGCTTCCTAAGCCTGCACTGGGCTGGTTCTTCATGGGAAATAAATAGGGTATTACAATTGTTTCTTTATTACAGGCATGTTTACAGCTGTCCCAGCCTGTGGGGGAGGAACAGGGGAGCTGGCCAGTTCGCAGCTTCCAAAAGATCAGCACAGCACAGGCAGCTACCGTAACCCTCCGACTATATCAGGCATTGAGTTGCCTGCGAAGTTTGAATTCTCTGATTCAGATAGTTGTCTCAGACTGAGACATGCATATTATTCTTTGATAATAGCAGTCATTATTAATAAAATCAGCCTTTTTGCAGTCTTCAAAGTTATTCATAGTACTTGCGGGTTCTTTTGCATTTGAGGTTTCTTTGGACTAGTTGTGTATGATTAGCATTATTCCTTCTAGCTTTAAAGCAGTGAGAGTTAGAATTTTGCTTCCGTGCTCTGCATACAGTCACAAAGCTGTGTTTTAAGGAGGGTCCTAAGACAGGTTGGCCGGGAGCAGGAGCAGGAAAGTTCCCAGTACAAAGAAGAAAGCTCAGTGAGAAAAGTAAAGCTATCCAAAGAGGCTAAAGCCAATTAAAACCAACCTGAGCCATTTTCTGAAAGGCAAGGCAAACCTCAGGTCGCTGAGTTCTGCCTTCCCTGATTTTGACTCATGTAAAGGGCTGTTCCTCTAGTTTTAGGCAGCTCTTGGCACTTTTCCTACAAATAAACCTTCCATGCATCTGAGGAAAATTCCTGGTCTATCTGTGAGCTGGTTTGCAGGAAGGTGGAGGTGCTCAGGATGAGCATGTTCAAACCTATGGATCCCTCAATATCCTACTAAAGGCTTTGGGAAATGCCAGCAAATCCCTGTGTGAATGTTTAGAGGCTGGTTTCCACTGAAAAATTTCTGAGCAGCAGTAAAGAATATCCTGAAACCAAACCTCTTGTTTCCATTTTGCTGATGGTGAAGTGCAAGTTAGTTGGAGGAAAATGTACTAACACTGCCTTTGCTTGGGAGAAGGCAGAAAATCAGAGCACTGCATCCAAGCTCTGCCCTCTGGCTTGCACTCATGGGTGTGATTTTGTTGGGTCACTTTTTGGACTGTATTTACGTTGCCACTACCTACCTTGAGTAGGGTAGTCTATCCTTCTGATGCCGTAAGTGGAAATTAGCTGTTTTAACTCAACCAAAATAAAGTAGGTTTTTTGGTTGTGGGTTTTTTTTTGTTGTTCCCCCCCCTCCCCCCCTTCCAGACAGGAGTTCACCATCAGGAGGAGTTTGTACTATCCTGCACTGAAATCTTCCTACCAAAAGGTCTGAGCAATGTGGCTTTGGACACAGTGTTTAGAGCGAGATCACTGTGAGGCCAAAGGAAGGACTCAACTTGCTTCTTGTTGCTCTCACTTCAATCTGCTAACAGTCTGGTCCTTTTAGAACCAGCTAGACTAGAGAATGAAGGCTCCTGCAGACTGAGGCTCCATGGTGGTGCTGGCAGATGAGCTTCCAGTCCTCACCTACCACAAGACTTTTTTCTCATTCCAGTGTTAGAAGTATCTGTTTATTGTAGCAAAACTGAGAAGTATTGCAAACATTGCCATCTTGGGACATCAGAAAATTAAACAAGTTCCCACGTCTCAAACTGTAAACTGGAATGTGCTGTATGAAATCACATAGTGGACTGCCAATAACAGCCAGCTCAGAGATGGTGCTACACTGGTATTTTAAGAAGCATTTTGCATTTACCTACTGAAGATACTGAATTTAGAGCCAGACTTTCTTTAGAGCAACATCCAGAGACAGCTCTCTCCCATAAAATTACCAGCAGTCATACAGAACTTTACAAAACAGGTTTAAAACAGGGAAAAAAGCTGGAGCCTGTAGTTCCATAAATTTTGGTATATGACTACACATGGTAGCATAAAGCAGGTACTGGGTCTAGAGTCCTCTATGGGCCAGCTCAGTTGAGTAGATAAAACATGTGCATGGTGCCACAGATCTTCCCAAATAATCATCAGTTTCTGATCATTTAATGGCTAGATGGCCTTTGGAGGTCTCTAATCCAACCTGTTGCCCAAAGCAGAGATAAATCTGATTAGCAACTGGAATCAGCTTCTTGAGAAAAGCATTCAAAAAGATGGAATCAAAGCATTCAAATAAATTGCCAGCTACTTTATTGAAAATGTAACAAAGTTCATCATACCTTACGTTACCTTGTTCAACTAGAGGTCATTTTACCTATCAAGTTGATAGTTGCTTTTAATTTTTTTCTTTAATCAAGGTCCCAACTTCTGTTAACATTCAGCACCTAGTCTGTCAAAGACTATCTGACAACTAGTCTGGTAATTGCTGCCAGGTTTCCTCTGTTCAGCCCTAACCCTTAACCCTACTGGCCTCCTTTCACAATCACCCTTCCTCACCTGTCTGCACAAACCACTGCCCACTTCTGAGACTTGTCATGTAAACTGAAGAGCTGGCTTTGCAGAGGGCATTTTGTCTTGCAGATACAGTGGCACTCGTGCAGACACAAGTAATTTGGGCTGTTATCTTGCAAGCTTACATACATGTGCAATTTAGGCAAGTTCTGAAGAGTTGCAGACTTGTAAGTCTTTTCAGAATCCAGACCTTGAATTTGGTGGCTTTGTTTTTAAGATTTCATGTGTAGATACTCAGAAATGTAAATATGCACAAGAACCACCACGGGCTTCCCAGAAGCCTTACTTCCCATTCACACCTCTTAAAAGCAGCTGCTGGTGCAAGGGCTTGTCTGTAAATCTGACCTGCAGGATGGTCAGGAGGAAGGATGCCTGTTTCAAGTTTGGTTGCTTTTCACAGTATTTTAAGCCTATAACAACTGGGCAGGTCCATGGCCATGAAACCCACCCCTGGCTGCAAGATGAGGAAAGAGCAGCATTTTGCCATGGAGAATCATCACTCCTTTGGCATCAACACTTTTGCTTAGATGGCTTTAGGTCTTTGATTTAATAGCATATAGTTCATGGTGTGAGTCTCGTGTTTTTGTTTATTCCTGGCTGAAATCAGCATTGAGTCACTTCCGAAATTGTTTACTTTGCCGTTGTCAATAGAAACTAAAGGTCAAATAATCAGAACGGAATCTGTGGATATAATTTAGTATCTGTTTGTATTTTTGCTGAGAAGTATTAATAAAAATATTTGTTTGGCCAAGGAAGCTCCACAGAAAAAAACAAAGATGTTCATGTAGTTGGGAACT
Organism: Chrysolophus pictus; assembly: GCA_037305975.1. NCBI lineage: Eukaryota > Metazoa > Chordata > Aves > Galliformes > Phasianidae > Chrysolophus > Chrysolophus pictus. The sequence goes on along the minus strand of CM074581.1, from coordinate 35,129,784 downwards.
GGATTAAAATAAGCCAGGCCTCCCCCTAACAGAAAACACACGGCAGACTTCTTCAACCCATTCTAAAGATTCTTGTCTCCACTTCGTTGATGGAAAAGCACGGGTCAGTTGGAGGAAAGTCTGCAGGACGTGCCTGCTTTGCTGTCACCACAGTTTCCCATACAGCATCACACTAAATGAGCACCCCTTGGAGTGGCTGGCTCTAGGTATCTCAGCTATCTAGGTATGCAAGAAAAAGATGAACTAAAAGATGAAGTGAATACATTTCTATGCTGTGAAAGCACAGAGTTGAACTTAGGGTGTTTTACTATCTTTCCCCACTGGATCTGTACCTCACCAGTGAGGTTCTCCTGAGTGTAAGATCAATACTTAAAGCCCACTCATCTCCTCAGAGTGAGGAGCCAAGATTATAATTGAGTCATTAGTGTCTGCCATGAGCAAAAAAAGTCTAAAATAAGGACCGGTGCAGAACTGGAATGAAACTTGAATCACAATGGTTAAAAAAAAAAATAGAAGAGTGGTAAGATCTCATTTCAAGTCATCCGCTCTGAACGTCTGTGGGTTTAAAGGGGGATAAGCTGCAACATACTTCAATAGCATTACCCGACTTCCGATTCGTTAGCGTGTGGCTGTGAGTAATTTCGAAATCCTCACCCCTGAAGTGGAGCCAAATTGCAGCAAGTGAATCACCCAAGAGACTGAGACCCTCTTCTGCTGGCAAAATACACTGCAAATACAGTGCAAAACTGCATGCATTTCTTTGCTTATTCAGCAGTTCGCTGCAAGAGGCTTTTATCTTGTCAGTGTTGCTTACTGACTCAGTTCATGAATTATGGGGTGTGAGATACCCTGTAGTCTTTTTTTTTTTTTTTTTTTTTTCACAAGGAAACCTAATAACACAAGTTCTCTGAAACAGAACGCTTTTTCATACTTCCACACAAGTTTTTTTCCATCCTCCAGTCTCTGAACTCTGGGCTTCATCACAAAGTGTTTAGCATGAATCAGGATATAAAGCAGAAATGCACAATGCCTTCATCATTATATCCATCTTCACAGGGGATTGTCTCTTTGATTTCCTGCGTCAGAAGAACACGAAAATGGCTGTATTGGCTCAAATCCACTAAACCCAGGACACTGTCTTGAACTGCAGCCAAAAACATGGGGAAGGGCATAAGAACAAGGAAAGCACCTGGGGAAATTTCAGCCGGGTGTTCTTACAGCTTCTCAGACTTGGCTCTTCAGGGACTTTATGAAATTTGTTGTTTGGGTGACCAATCAGCAACTCCTGGGCTTTCCCTGGAAGCAGGAAAGCAGTTGGCACTATACATGTTGGGCTCCGGCATGACAGTGACGTGGTCCTGAGGTGCTGCAGGACCCACCACGAGGGGTGGGGAGGTGCTGGAGGCCAGAAGGAGGGGTGGGGAGCAGCCCCCGGTCTTGGCTTGGACAGGGAAGGATGGAGAGGATAAATAGGGCCATACCTGTTTGTAGTATGAGCCTAGCTAAGAATTATTCCACCGCAGTAGCAGTTGGAAACGTAGGAGTGGTAAGGAGGATCAGGACACTTCCAGCAGTCTTTCTAACATTGCTTAAGTCCTGAGGAATGAGCATGGAGCTCCTGAAGTCTGCAGTGGCAAGGAAAAAAATTGGGCTGCCTTTCCATAAAGGCAGTAAGCCAGAATTTTGTCCTGGTTTGTGAGCTAAAATGCAAATACAATGAATATCCTTAATTGTGTAGGATTCCTTCTGTTTGACATCAGGGGTAGTTCGGTTTCCATTCCTCAGATGGCCACAAACCTGTTAGGACCAAAATAATGGAAGCAGTACCAATTCAGGGAGGGCAGGCAGCGTTTTATATCAAGTACTTCCTTGTATCTAGTACTGGACAGCAATACATTTTGTAGTAGAGTACTTGGTTTTAACCACTCCATTATTATGCTTTTTTGGAAGCATGCCTGGGAATACAGTGAACTTCAGCAAATGGAAACTGAAATCCTAGCACTTTTTCATTTATTAGCCACCACTTCATGATTAACAGAAGACATTTTTACAAAGAATCTTTCTGAAACCCCAAGAAAAAATAAATGCAGCATGAGAATGCTCATTCAGCTTTAGCCACGCTCAACATCTCTGCGGTCCCAGGGCTGGCTGAGGCCCCCAGAAGTTCCAGTAGGGATTCCACCCATGAGTGTCAGCCCAGCAAACCCCATTCCCTGTGCAGGGCTCCATTATTTTGTGATGTCCACCTTCCCTAGCCACAGAGCCCTGCTCCTAGCCCCACATATCCTGCCACGAGTGCTTGTACAGCTGGGGAAAAGGATTCAGCTGGGCTGAGTGCACTTCTAAGGGCCGTTGCAGAAATTTCTTAATTAACCTTACACCTCACTTAAAAAATGTAAAACGGTGTGGAAGTGCCAAGGCCAATCGAGGGACAGCTGGTTTGCATAAGATATTGGTTTGGGTTTTTTTCATGTAGGAACATATGGACTACATTAGCGTTTTGGCATGTGGCAAGAAGAGGCTAAACATTTCTTGCTGTCACCTCCTCCTGCCAGTGCCAACGCTGATGATCTTTTCTATGGGGCTGCTGGCTGGGATGGAGCTAGGCACAGGTTTAATTGGGCAATTTGGAAACTCATGCCTGCTGGTGCACCTCATGGACTCAATTCTTGCATGCTCCTGCTGCAGTGGGATCATCCATCTGGGAGCTGCTGGCTTTCCTGGGAATTTGGCCACGGGGATGCACTGGAAGGCAACTGAAAAGCAGGATGCAGCAGGACCTGACTCTTCTGCAGGCTACAGACTGGACTTCAGGACACTTCAATGAATATATTTTTAAAATACTATCACATATTCTGGTGCTTACGTCGTTTATAGGTGATTTTTTAAGTCAATGATAAGAACAAATTCCTTTATAGAATGATTTAGAGAAAAGAAAACACGGTCTGAAACATTGTCCTAAGTAAATAAAAGTTACATAAATGCAAAATAATAGAATAATAGAATATAGTAATAATAGAATATGATAATGTTAGAGAAGTTGGATTTTTCTGTCCAGGAATTCCTGTAGATGTGGAATGAGCTGTGTGACAAGAGCTTACTGTTGCACATACCTTCCCATCAGGTCTTCAGTGGAAGACAGACAATGCTTTGCCCACTTGCTCACCTTCTACATATCAACACAATCCAACATGGCCATGGCCCATCTCAAGGTTTAAAAACTTCACGCAGGGACCAACACTAGACATAATAAACTTTCTAATTTTAAAATTTATTTAATCGATGTTTAAAAAATGAAAAACAAAATGTATCCTTTCTATTTGCTACTAGATATTTGAAGCTGCAGGCGAGACCTGGCCCAATTCTCCTGCTGTGGGCAGGAAGAAAGATTCTGTGAGCAGGGTCCAAAGGGCAAGATCCAATTCTGTGACCTTATCAAAGAACAAAGGATTTGGCTTATAAATTGCAATTAAAAAGGGAGATGTTTCCAAGATGTCAGAAGGTTTAAAAAATCAACAGGAATGCATTGTTCTTATACCTTGTTAAATTCTCATCTTCTACTCTTTAAATTAAGTATGTTTTTAAAAAGAAAAGCAAGTGTATTGTAGAACAGAGGAATTTTTTTCCGCCCTGGACCCAAACAGACATAGAGGATGTTCTTTGTTCAGTGAACGGATATCTACATTGCCTTGGGAAGTCCATCACTCATGAGAAATGGAAACAGTGGCAGCCCTCAGGAATGAAGGCAAAACCCTCTCCAAAGTCAAAACCAGACAACACTAACCAGATGGAAAACCATGAAGGCAATACTATATTCACTCCCAGCCTTTGGTGTCCACCAATCAGCAGGGAGGGCTTTTTGCAGTAAAAGAATGGCCTGTGGTGAGACTCCACAGCGAGCCCTGCAGACTCTGGCCTTAGAGCACCAAATGTACCAAGGGAAGCTTTGAGGTGATCTCCAAGGTGCAGCCACACCAGATGTCACCAGAGCAGCGTTTTTACCTCCAACACACATCTGTTTGTTTTCTGTTCTTTCAATACGATTTTCTGTACAGCATGAAAACAGAATTGGATCCACAGTATTTAAATATCAACAGCAGGACTTCAGTCTCTACCTCCATGCAAATAAACAACTTTTAATATTTGTTTTAATGTCAAGAATCCCCTTGGCGTGTAGATGTTTCTTCCAGGGCAGCCCTGGAGAAAGGTAGTCATTTACAAATGAATATTTTTGCTTCTATCATGCTATTGTTCTGCCACTACATTCTCACATTCATTGGCTGAAGGCTCTGCACCATACCTCAGTTTGCCTGCAGGGCTTTGCATATTGTGGTTTATTTGGTTCCTGCTCTAACAAGGCTGAAAACTCCCTGGTAGCTGCCTGTTTTGCTGTATGGAAACTGTTTCTTTAATCAAACAGATCGTTAACATTGAGGTCATGACATAGGTATCTTTGAGAACTATCTCGTATGATCGAGGTGGGTTAGTATTAAAATCAGGGCTTGCTAGATCAGCAAGCTGTGACCTCACTTCCAAGGTCAGCAGGTCACAGAAAGAAATCATGTATATCACATGACACTACACAGAATACTGCTCCATTTAGGCAAGAAAATTGACTATGTAAAACTAAAACAATGAGTAATGGAAACTAAGCTTGAGATTGTTGTATGCGTTCTCACACTAATGATTGGCATGCTAATGATTGGTGAGAATGAAGAAGTTCTTTCCATCGTCTGCTACGGATGATTGAGGATTTACACTATCAGTTAAGAACACACCCTCAAGTCAGCAGACGGAAGCTGTAAACAGGATAATATTCAACATTTCACCGGCTCATCTAAGCAGTGTGAAAAAAAGTATTCAAAGGACATCCACTTCAGGAACACTGAAATGTGCAAATGGACCACTTCTAACAACAGAGGTCACAGGATGGTCCTGTAGACAAAACAAAGCCATTCACCTGTACACCAGACAGCCAAGGGAGTTCAGCATTAGTAAGACAGCCAGCAGAGCAGATATTGATGTTGACAACACATATCTGGCTGTTGGTCTGTTTTTATTCTTCTATCAAAGTCACTTTTAATAAGAAGCTGAGCCTTCTTTCTCTCATACTGAAGTTCTGAATGCCTCATATGGTCAAGAAACTGAGATTCTTCATAACCATAGGCACTGCATAAAATTTCTGCTTGCTATAACTGTCCAGATGCTAGTACTCTGCTTACCCGTAGAAATTAGGCACTCTCCTCTTTCCAGTCTCTCTAAGAAATGCAGCACTTTGAGTTGCAATCTTAAAAATAAATAAATAAATGGAAGAATGGAAAGAATACATGCAGCTTGTAGTATCTTATATGTCCTAAATCTAGTCAAAGGGAAGCAGAGCTTTGACACTGAAAACAATAAAGGTCTACTAATGTTGGTGGAATGTTATTTTATCTTGAGCAATGTCAGGATTTTTCTGCTCCTCATTCTCAATAGGCACTGCATTTGGTCCATACAACAGTTGTCTAGTGTGGGAGAAGTCCTAAAAGTGAAACAAGTGCAGGCAGAAATAAGGGCCAAAGACAAAGAAATCTTTCTCCAGATTTCAGATGTGAAATTCCTGCAAGAGCTAAATCTAAAGCTAAAGAGGTAGTGGATTTTAGCAAATGGGGTGACCACAAGTAGCCTGAACATACATTTCTGAAAGTATATATTCCCATCTGCATTTCTCCATTGATGTAACAAGCTAATGATCCTACCTTACACAAAGAAAAAGGCTCCCAAGGTTTAGCTCTAACAGATAGCTTGTATTCTCTTAGAAAATCTCCGGCATCCAGCCATTTCCTGCAACCGAGAGCTAACTTCAAGTTTGACATCACAGCTACATTGGAGAAGAGCTCCAGACATAATCCCACAGCCCCAGGTTCACATGTGTGATTGAACTCCAAGGGAATTGCCTGATTTATTGTGGTTACCCAACCTATATGATAAATGTCCATCCTGATGATGGACGGGAGCGCTTATCTGGTCTTCCCTTGAGTTCAGTGACAGTTGACCATGGCTCTATAGACTACAGGAAGGTAGGAAGTTCCAGTCTTCATGCCCCAAAGACCAAACACACATGGCAAGGAAGAGAAGGATCCCTACTGGGAAAAGGCAGTTGGAAGACAAGAGGATGTTGCCAACATCCAGAGGACAAGATGATATACAGAGGTCCCATCCAACCTCAAGAATTTTGTGAAATTTCTGTGAAATTTTCTCATTTTTCCTCAACTGAAAATGTCTTCTTGTTTCTTTCTCAAGTTGAGCATCTTCTTCCTACTAACCCCTCCACCAAATCTTCTGCAAGTTGGATGTTTGGCAGGACAAACATGCAGTAAATGTAGTTTACCAGGGAATAAGAATATGATTGATGCAAAGAGAATCAAACCTCAGCTGGCTCATTTCTGTCATGGAAAACAAGTGGGTCAAAGACACCCCAAAGTCTGTTTCTCTCTTGACCACTGACTCAGGCTCTCATATAAGGTACATATTCACCAGGGAACTCTCTGAGACTAAATCTATAGTATAAAAAAGCAACTGCCTGAACTGATAACACAGTGTACATTGCTTCTGGAAAAAGAGAAGTCAATGACCGCTTGGTTGAAGCACAATTCATCATCTCCTCTGTTCTTTACAAGAAGGAAAAAATTGTGAACTACAAACACACTGAGCATGGTGTGGAAACAAAAACACAGCCCCAAGGGGTCATACCAGTGTCACTGAAGGCATCTTTTGACACCATGAATTCCTAAGCTAGAACAGGACATAAAAGAACTGTCAACTTTCTTGGGTGTTTGGGGTGTGTTGAGGTTTTTTTTAACTGCTTGGGCAGCAAAGAATCAGGAACAGTTAGGAATATGGCTGCAGGTCAGCCAAGTGTGTGTATATGACTCCTTCAAAACCAGCTTAAGACTTGAGAAGAAAAATGGGCGAACACCAGGGAGCCACAAAGAAAGGAGAGCAGTCACAAGATGGTCAGAGATAAGTGAAGCATCTATAAGTATATGCTTAAGCAGGCTACAGGGAAAATAAAGAGAAAAATTCAGAATAGAAACAGGATACTTCAACTCCAGCAACAATCAATTGCAACTCATGAAGCACAGCAGCTAGCACTACATCTGTTAGGCAGGGCAAGGGAAGTGATCAGAAGGGATTTCTGAGAACCGCAATTGAGAAGACAAGTGAGAAAGTTTCAAAATATAGTGTCTTTCTCTGCAATGCATTTGGCTGAAACACCACCTAGACTGGTAGAAACCACAATTATCTGGAAGTACTTGAAATCTTACTTGTGATAAACGGTAAATTAGAGAGAACACTGAGCTTCTCTGCAGCTAACCACACTGAGCATGGCTGGCAAACAGCAAAGCACAACTGAGATATCACCCTGAGCACTGATCACTGCTGGTGCACGGGGTGTTGCTGAGGTGGCACAGAGAGATTTGCATGACTATAACCAGAAGCAACCCGTTGCATGAGGTGAAAACCCTGCAAACAGCAACTGGGGAGAGACAGCTCCGTTGATGGTATGGCGAATTCTCCTTTGCTTCCAAGAAAAACCAAGCTATCAGAAGCACATTTCTTGGGCAGTTCCTCGTGGATGTCCTTTTGATGTCCTTTTGCTGCCTGGAGTTCAAAAGGGGTAGCACAATGGAATGAGTATCTTTGCATTAGATGAGTCCTTTATTGACCCCGTGGAGCAGAAATAGAGGTGGCAGAAAGGAATTTTTTTAATTCTCTCTGCAATTGTAAATATTAGCAGCAGGTGCTATAGTGGATACACGAACTGGATTTCCAGACTTCTTTTCCTCTAACACTACAGGCCTGAAATGCAATTCCCTTATCTCTTATCATGGTGTCCTTTGGCTTCATGCAAAGGTCATGATGCTGTGGAAATCCATAGGAAAACAAGTTTATGATGGGCTGTGCCAGAAAAGAGGGATGCCAGGTTGGCAAGTTGGAAGAAGTTCATCACCAAAATTCACAGCCCATGTGATCCTTCCTAGTAGACGAGTGTTTCCTCTATTAGTACTGCTTAAATTCAAGGCAAAGGTGTGTTTTCATTCCCTATAAAGAGTCACTTCCTTGGAAGCAAACAGATGTTGTGTGGTCTTTATTCCAGGCATTCCAAACCACGAGCTGCAAAACTGTTATTACAGATGTAGCTTACATTTGGCACAGATCCCTAATGCAGGTATGCCACCAACTCATCAACACCATCAACATTCTCAAGCATCAGTACTCTGTTGATAGGCATTTTTGAATCAGAGTTTAATTCTAGAAATGAAATAGGGGTTGAAAAAAGCTAGTGCAGAAAAGGAGTTTGACCACACTGCCAAGCTACTGAACGCCTTGCATGTGGACTCATTTGTCAAGATGTGGTTGCTAATAGAAGCATGTGGATTCAGACCTTACTATCAGATTCCAAACTTCCAAATATTTGATAACACAGACATTTGAAAGGAAGTATTTGTGGTTTGCTTCTTTCTTCCATTCCTTTGCTTTTTTTCAAAAACAAGAATTCACTAAATAAATAAGCTGGTATCTCTGAGAACTATCACTCACCACTGAAAAAAAGGATTGATGGACGTGGAAGCAACCAGTGCTCCTCCACTATGACCTCCATCCACAACCTGCAGACAGAATTCTCTGCTCCTTCTAAATAAGGTTTCCCTGCTTTGCCTGCTCATGGGGCTATCATCTTGGAGCTTCACTTCCCATCTCGTTTTGCAGGACTTGCTAGGACCACTTGTCCTAGCCAAGGAAGCTGACTGGACATCTCTTCCTGTTGAAGTGGGACAGAGTGCAGAAAAGAAACACAAGACATGGGTGGGTGATGTGAAAGAGCCTGATGGAAATGGATTTCCCAGAAAGATGTTGGTGCTCCAGGAAGGCTGCTGCGGCATTTTGCACACATGTACCTTTGTGGGAAGAGAACAAAAGGCAGTGAGTTTAACAGAAGGCCATGAGTAAGCAACAAAGCCAGCTCAAGGACACAAACAGACAGAAGGGTGACACAGCCATAGCCACCAAGTTAGAGTCCTCTCTTTGGAGAGACTCCAAAGGGAGGGATTTTCAAAGCAACTATTTTCACAGCCCTGTCGATTGTGAAACCAGGGCACAGGGCAAAACTCTGTCCCATATTTTTCCTGTGAACTATCCAAAGCCTTCATTTCCAATTGAGTTTTCTTCAAACTTGCAGGCTTCCATACATCTTCTACCCTCATCACTCATGTAGAGCTTCCCAGGCAGATGCTGAAGAGAAAGGAAATTGCCACAGATCAAACCTGCATCCTTATCATGACTTCAGCAAGGGCTACTAATGCACGCTTATTACTGAAGAACAAACCTGTAGATCTACCACCCCGGAAAGCTCTAACAGGCAATTTGCAGCTCAAGTCTATCACACAATTAGGGGGTGTATCAGTATAAATTTGCATGAATGTATTTTTCCGGGAATGTATTCCCAGCAGATCTGTTTTCCATGATTTCATTCCAGCTCTCTTTGAGCCCATGGAAATGGTTAGCGCCTTCAGCATCTTGTGGCAGAATGCGCCACAGATCTACGCCAAGCACCATCATGTCCTCTGTGGTGATGCACGCCTGCAGGTGTCCTGCCATGACCTGAACAGAGGAGATGACAAACTCCTTTGGTCTATGCTGCTCCCACGTAGTCCCAGATGGGATGTTCTGCACAGTGACAGCACATGTTGGCTGACAATGAACACAGCACCCACCATACCTGCATCCCTTCCAGCGGGGCCAGCGGAGCTGCACGTGAGGATTTCCTGCTCCCCATGAAGGATGTTGCACGTCTAACTGCTGAACTTTAGGAAGTTTCTGTTGGCTGAATCTCCATGTTTCTCAAGGTCCCTCTGGACTGGCACTGCTGATCAGCGTGTCAGCCGCTCCTCCCAGATTTGCACTGTGTGCAAAAATTGGGTGCATTTCATCCAAGGGCATGTGCGGGACGTAGGGGGAAAGGCTCAGAGAATGGGGCAGGGTGAGGGAATATTCAACACAAATTGTGGCAGAAAACTATGATGGCTGTCTCTGAGCTTTGCCCCAGTTTTGCCAGGTCTGCTGGGTGATGTCTGCTGTACGTCGTGTACAGGGCTGTCAGCTGCAATAATCAGACATAGTGTACTCAAGAAAACCTTCTGAATAACCGCCAAGCAGGATTTATTCCAAACTCCTTGTGCACCACTTGTAACCCTTCAATACACATTGCTGTGAGGAAAAGCAGCTCCCTCCCCCTGAATCAAAAAATGGAAATAACACGTTTTTATCCTACAAAGGAAACATGAGACTTGGAACATGGGCTGTTGTGACCAGCTTCTTCCCAAGAGTTTGCATGGTGTGCCTTGCCCAGTTTCAAGATGAAGCCAGCGCAGCAGTCCTGCACCAGCAGCTCTCAAGGCAGAGCAGACAGCTTGGTGGGTTAGCAAGCCCTGAGGAAAAAGCAAAGAGTCCTCAAAGGACTGAAATAGCAAGTCTACTACAAGCAGACCTGGGTTATGCTTAGGTGCTGCTGTGCCCAGCAGCTCCCATGGCTGTGCAAGCCAGGAGCCTGGGCCATGTCCTGCTACAGGAGTGACCTTTGCAAACAGAACTGCGGCTCTGAGTCCAGCAGCAAAAACAGGAATAGGTCTGGCAGGGGGATATTTTCCCTTTCCTTCGCTTGCTCTCTGTCCCACAGCTTTTGTGTTTTATTTTGTTTTGTTTTGAAAACCAGTTCCAGAGCACAATGCAGAGGAATTCTCCCTCTGTTTAAAAGCTATCTCCAGCCCCACTTTGAGTTTGGAAAGTCAAAATCTGGCAGGGGAAGTGAGAGAAGTTCCTTGGAGTTGCTTTCTGTGAAAGGTTCGGGACTTTAAAGTTACATACCAGGGACTCATAGCACATTTTGTACCTATTTTGTTATAATATATCCATAACGAACCACTCAGGAGGACTTTTCAGCGCATATCAGGCCAAATCAGGAGTGTGCTGGGAGACCTAGGAGCTGTGCACGCAAGCGCTGCTTGGGCAGTGAGCATGGGGCTTGCCAAATCTCACTGCAAAGTATTGTGGCCATACATGAAGCACCGTTTTTGCACCAATGTTCTAAGTCCCTCAGTCATTCCGTTGGGAGCAGCTATAAATTGTAACTCTTTTGGCAGAAAATACTCAAACCAGAAGCTCTAGCCAACAGTCCACAGAGATCATGCAGTTGGCAACACTGCCTGTGGGACGGGGGTTGGAGTTTGGTGATCCTTGAGGTCCCTTCCAACCCAAGCCATTCTATGATTCGATGATTCTGTGATCACAGTGCTTCTCGGCAACGTCAGCTGGAAAGAAGAGGTCTTTCCTCCCTTCAGTTTAGGAGGAGGTTTTTTTTTTCTGCTTCTATGTTAGCGTGTGGATCTTGCTTCATTAAATAGAGAGCTGTAGATTTATCAGCTGCTTTATTCTATGCAAGTAATTCACTCTGTTTGCAGCTCTACCTCTTCCTGCAGTTAAACTCACGTGCTCTGGTCTGTCATGCCAGCATGGTCTAATTCCACAGATCACAAAAATAATATTCCAAGTCTAATCCCAAAGAAAGGATTACTGGGGATCAAATCCATCAGTTCACAATAAATCCCTTTTATGTCCTTTTTTTTTAATCAGTGATCAAAGCAAGTGGATTTCAGTTCTAAAAGCACTGCTGTCGCACAACAAAGCAGATCCTTGCCCTCGTGTAGGTTTCAACATTTACTTTCATTTTTTTGCACAGTATCGAAGGAGATTTATTTTTTCCCTCTTGCCAAAAATAAAGTCTGGTCCAGATATTCAGCTGCAGCTGAGGGCTCTGGGAGAGAAAGAACTGCCACTCGTTTTGCAGCTTCCTAATCTTTAGGGCCGTTTCTAACTTTCTTTGTTGTCTGCAGTCCCACCTCCACTCTTCCTACATTCAGGAGTCTGAACCAAATATCCAAACTCCTTTTCAGCAAAGGGCAATTCAGAGACCATCCTAGCATTTTCGCTTCTGAACATGAGGCTGGATCCTGCTCACCCATTCCAATTTCATTGCTATTTCCATTACTTGCTCACAATGCTAGCGACTTTTGTATTTCCTTTGCCCAGGGCTGGGACAGTGCAGGTCCAATTCCTTACATGCATGGGCACGTTGGAGAGTTACTACAACAGGGACAGGGCCATCATCCGTAATCTTGGACCCAATGGCCTTGCTAGAGGGAGTGATAAGATGGGAATATCCCAAAACATGGGAATTTGAGTGCTCTTCAGCACGGGACTGCCACTACCCCATGTATTGCGTCTTCTGGAAGGCAGACAAGGCACCAGCCTTGACAGTGTGCTACATATAAATAGTACGAGCCTCTCTGGGTAAAACAGATTGCTTGTCATCATTACTGTGAAGTCGCGCTCTTTATGGTTCCTCCGCTAACCAGACCATATTTTTAGTCCTAATCTCAATCTGCTTGAATTAGCTCTGCTAAAATGAACAGAATGATACAGGTCAGATCAATTATTAAGAAAAATTCAATTATGATAGTGCCATATGCAGCACTATAAAAAGAATGCAGCTGTACATATGGCTGGTGAAAGCAACAGCAGTTAGTGGCACGAATGTCCATGACATTGTGGTGTCCTTTAGTCCTTCGTTGCTTTCCAGATTGGCCACGCTGAGAGGAGACAAAGTGCCTACACTTGTCCTTTTCAGAAGACTCACCACCTCACAAACATCCCACCTCAGCCCAAATCCCCCCCCCAAAAGACAAGAGTCATCCTTTGGAGGCTGCACGAAGCACTGAGAGCTCCTTTTAGGAGGTGGAGTTGATCTTGCTTATTTCACAAGTTTCCAGCAAAAAAAAAAAAAGAATTGTCCAACATTCTTTAAAGAAAAGAGTGGTTTAGTTTCCCTGCAGAAGCCTGTAACTACAAGACTCTAATTCTTTATACCTGAGTAGTCTATTAATGGGAGCACAATGTGCATAGGCTGTCAGATGTGTAGGTTGAGCCAAAAGTGCACCAGTATGTGCAGGGATGGGACTTGAACATCTGAGAACATAAGCTCAGGGAAACGCTGTATGGACTGGGGGCGAGCCCCTTATCCCAGGACCAGGGGTGAATTTCTCCTCATCTCAGATGCAGCACTGAAGCAAAGCCCATCAGGAAAAGTCCTGAACAACAAGAAAAAAAAACCAACAAACACCACCACCACAACAAAACAGAGAAGTTTCTGCTCACAAGTACCAAAGAGATCCCAGGCATCCCAGAAAAAACTGGGAAGAGGAGGAAGTTCTTGTTGTGCTCTGGAAAGAGCAGATCTGGCCAAGATCGTGCAACCAGCCCCCTGGTCCCTTTGTGTTGTGATCCCCTGCAGATCTCAAAAGTGCTTCTAGAGAGAAACACTGCTTCCCAACTTTCCTTTAATGAAAAAAGAAGTAACCAGCATTACCAAATGAAGAAAAATCTTCTGAGACGTTCCCATCAGCTCAACACACACACAAAAAAATGCAGTGTGCAAAAATATGTCCAAAGGATGCTCTTCCACTACAAACAGCACTGGCATGCTCCTGCACGGGCTTCCAGATGGTCCATCTTTCCAGCCTTTCCTTTCTGTTAAGCGATAGCCTGAGGCACAACAGGACCATATCACTGCTTTATTTAGAGCACAGAAAATAAAAAGTTCTCCTTAGCAAAAAGAAATTAGTTTTCTAAAAATAAAAATCAGTTTTCTCAGATTTCCTTCTTATTCTTCTTCCCCACACAAACACACACTTTTTAAAGAGCACAGTTCTGCTGAGGTTTAAAGAGTCTCTTGGTGGTTGATAGCCCCTGTACTGCAGTCCCTAATGCACAGATTCTTTTTTTTTCAAGTCTAAACTATGGACTCCATGCTGGACAACTTCAACTGCACCAGAATGGGATAGTTTTTGAGCCCATGCACTGTAAATCTGTTTCTTAAGCAGCCTTCAAGGTTTTCAAAAAGGAGCCATTAAAATGATATCGCACTCCATTTCAGCAAAACAAAAATACTTATTTGTTGGGATCTACTATGAAACCAATTGACTTCAGGAGGAAAATCTTAAATCTTGATAACTACAAAATGCTTAAATGTGACGGGCTTACCAGAGAGGTTGTGGAGTCTCCTTCTTTGGATCTGGATGCTGTTCTATGCAACCTCTCTATGGAGCCTGCTTCAGCAGGGGCTGAATCTCGATGATCCCCAGGGGACCCTTCCAACTCCTACACTTCTGTGATCTTGTAATATTAGAACAGGTCATAATATCACAGAAAATCAAGGAAAAAACCTAGCCATGCATATCCAGAGGTTTCAGGGCTGTAAACTGAGCAAGTTGTTTTCCCCAGCTCCATGTACTGAATGACCAAAAGAGCACTTGGCGTTTCTGCAGGCTTTGTGCAAAATGGTGCACTCCACTGATAACACCACGCTTCATCAGAAGCTGATATAGGGCAGTAGAACCCAACATTACTACACTTGTGCAGTCCAACAATGCAAGACCTACTCATTAAATCTGCCTAGAACATGCACTGCTAAGAGTATAGTTGTGCTGTCTCACCCATGCCCAGCTTCAGACTGACTATTTGAGTGTGTTGTCCTAGCTTTAATCAGAAGAGGAATAAGAAAGGCATGAACCTCACTTTGATAGTGGTTATTTCCAATGTGGTCTCTGGGTCATACAGGAAAAATGACCAAGGAAAGAGGGGGTAATAAAGAAGAGCACACGTGAGGTAGAAATCAAAACACTTTACTATTTCTCTATTCTTCCTTCAAATATTTGCTTCACCCACAGAATCATCTGCAGAATGAAGGGATGGATCTATCAAAGATGACCAGGGTCTGGATGGGCATATCCCAGCCATGCCAAAATCATGGCCATAGCTTCAGTGAAGTATGCTGATGTGCTGGGGCTCCAAGGCACATCTCCTCCCAAAAACATACAGCTTAAGCAGAGACCTGGGAAGACCTTCAAGAAGATGTTGGTTTAGGAAGCTTTCTCACATGCAATCATCTCTCATGCTTGGATTTCCTTGAGAGATCACTGCTGGAAGATGCTTTGATGAGCAACATGAGTCAATCAGAAATACAAAGCCACTCAGTCTCAAAAAAATGCTTGGTTGTGAGTCAAACAATACAAGTTTTGAAAATTATTTCAGACTAAATTCTTCCTCAGGACATGGCCTCCAAGGGTGAAAGCTTGGCCCCACTGAGGCCAAGAGCAAAATTCCTGCAGACCTCAGCAGGACCTGGCTCCTACCCAAAGCAAACTTTTCAAGTCCCAGCCAAACTTTTCAGCTGCAGACGTTCATTTCTATTATTTTTCTAGCCTTTTTGTCTTGCAAAAGGGATCCTTCTGCACTGGTCATCCAACAGCCAATAACAAGACGGAAGAAATATAATTTGCTGTTGAAAAATGTCTATAAGTTATTTTTTTCAATTACAAACAATATGCCCGTAACATGGTCTCCAAGTGTGTCAGTGGCAATCTGGTCAGTGGAAGAGTCCTGCATAGCTCAAACCCTTCGGGTACTGGGATTATGCTCTGTTCTATTTCACCTAACTCCACAGGATTCTGCATCCGAAACAGGGGCTTTCCAGGAACTTCGTAAAAGCAATTATAAATACAAGTATTTTGATTTTAGCCCTGTTGACTTTCCTGCTGCCATTATTGTTTGTCATTCCCAGCAGACTGAAAGCATTTTGCCTCATGGGGAACTGTAACAATGATTTTAAAGCACTCCAATTTTACATTTGGAACAACATTAACAAGTAAAACGTGAACTGTCAGTTTTACAAGTTTTTTAACTTCTGATTATTTATTTTAAAGCTTGCACTCCTGAAAACATCAGTAGTTACATCAGGAGTCTCAATTCTCCTTGATGTCAGAAGAAATGTCTAGGACATGCCTACAGGGTATGGATGGAAATGCTGACCCCAAGCATGTCATCAAAACTAGAAAACAAATAGACCATGTTCTTAGAGATCACCAGTGGTCTGTCTGTGTCATCACATGCTGGCAGTGCTTCATGTGTTAAAATGTCAAGAAATTGTGCCACAAGATTTACCTACTGTACAGCCACAGGAATATAGTCTAGACCAGACCTGAGTTCAGACCTCAACTCTCTACCGATACCCAGACATTTTCACCATATGCTTGTAATTATGAAATCATTCTCATCAGCAAGAAACACAATACACTTTAAAGCAAAGAAAATAAACTGGGCCTTAATTTTACCTTCATCTACTCCCCACACACTCTGACATTTTTATGCAACTGGAACAGAGACTCGCCCTTCTCATTTCTATATGCCAAATTGGTTTGCTGCCACATTATTAGAGCCCACAAATCTCTGGCTTCGTCCAGGAAAGGAAGTCAGGCTCCAGCAAAAGCAAGCTGCGTTGAACTTGCTCAAACATGCATATTTCAAGCACAGTCTTCTTCCACAACCCAAAGGAGGTTGCGACACCATCCAGATAAAATTTTAGTGCAACATGCCAAAGCAGTTGCTTACATTAAAGTTTGGTCCAAGCCACTAAAAGTAGATGTGAATGTAGATCTCAAGAAAGGCACAGCTATTTTACCCTCTGGGTTTTCCAAAGCTTTTGCCCTTGGACACAAGAACTTTCAGCTTTCACGTCACGGGACTGCCCATTGCCATTGACCTCAGGTCAAATGATTCCACTAGTAATTGGCTCCAGCTTTTTTCTCTTCTAATGCGTCACGAATATGGTTACAACTCTGCTAATGGTGACAAGCAGTGAGGGCTGAAAATTGTAGTGACACCAAATGTGCATTATTTTGGCATGTCTTGAGTCCATTCAACCTTCCTAATTGCAGCACGGAAGGAGAATGGGCAAGCTGCATCTCTGAAACAAGCTGGAAGTACTGCTGATGACTATGAGAACCACAGCTGTTTCTTTTGAAGCCCATCTAGTTCTCCAAAAGAGATACAAGCAACAGAGCACAGGGCAAGCTTGAAAGTAAGGCCACGATAAACCCAAACACATTCCTGTAGAAGCAGCTGCAGGACGGTCCAGATGCATGAACTTAATTCTGATTCAGATGTACTTTCAGAGCAATTTGGCACATTAGAAAGCATTTGGTTGTGTTCACACATACATCAGGAAGTTTCTAGTTTGCCAGATACACTGGCCATCTTGTATTGCTTTCAGGCAGCCTCCCTCCTCTGGCTTTCACAATTTAACAGAATTCCTGAGAATATTTTGCTGTAAAACTAAGCTTTGCCAGAGGGAGAACTTCACATACAAATGACTTCTGCATCACCCTTGAAAAACCAGTCCACAGAGATACGTAAAATGTCTCCTTCCTCTATCTGTTCACCTCTGATCAACCTCTTGTAAGAAATTTTAAGTATTGCAGTCATCTGTGAGTCATTCATGGCATCTATGCCACGCATGTAGCCACCTGAAGTGAGCACCACAGCCAAGCTTCATGCTCTGGAAGAACATGCTGTTCCCTATGCCACACGTCTTAGTCCACTGGTGGCTGCCACAAAGGCCCTTCCTCCTGCTATGGTCACAAAGAGAAAAGGATGGGAGACATTTTATGTATATATTTACATTCACAGTACGTGTACATGTGTAGTTGAAAACAAATGAATGTACCAAATAAATGGGGAGTTATTGTATAGCTGATTATCTCAAAGTTGATTTTCCTTCAGATCAAAGTCCAACTTCTACCACAGCCCAACCACATTCTGACCAAATTCTGAAAATTCCTGTTCTTCACCCAAAAAGGAAATCAGGCAGCTCCCACTGCTTTCTAAGCACTGCGCTTTCCTCTGTAGCAGAGACCCTTTGTATTTTTGACAACTTTCTCAATCTAGTGGCGTGTGAGAAGTAGATGATGTCTGTGGTATACCAAAACCCCAAAGCCCTGACGCACACTTGCCCTGGATCATGAAATGAGTTGCAAAGTGATGACACTGTGAAAATGCTAGATAGCATCAGCAAAAGCCGGGATTTCTTTGAGGGAAGCAGTCATTTTCCCCTCCCAAAACAAGCTAATGTGTGAGAACGAGGAGAGCACATGTCTTACTTATGCAACTCCCATGGTGAGCAGATTGTAAATCTCCACTCTAAGCAGGACACCAGCTTATATGCAGGAATAAGGGCTCAGAGTACTTGAGCAGTTGGTACGTGGCCATGGGCACACAAACTCTCACACCTTTACAAGTTACCATATGCTTGTTTCCACCACAGTGGAAATAATAAAGACATTTTCTTTTCTCTTTCATTTCAGGTGCTTTTGAGGGTTTTTCTCAACAAAATGTTGTTCCTGGAAAAAAGAAGAGGATTACAGTTTTCAAACCTTCAGCTTTTCATAAAAGCCTGAGGGAATAAACAGCAGCCTGAATCTCAAAGGCTGAGGAAAGGACAAACATATTTAAATTCCTACGATAATTAATTCATCTCACACACAGATTTTTCACTTCTATTTAGTGCCTGATCTGAGATACAACTCTCTTCTCCCTTCCCAGCCCAAAGTCTGCCTTCTTGAGGCTTGTGGTTGCATCTGGTTTATTGAGCTTGGCAAGGTAATGTGACCCAGTGGGTAAGACATTCCCTCTGAGGGATTGACATGTTATGAGAGCTCTGACCCCACACCATGGGCCAAAGAACAGGGGTTTCTCAGCCCTTTTCCCTGATGATCCTACCTCCAGTCGCTTATTTGCAAAGTATCATCAATCCCACCAGGCTTTGAACCTTGTGCTTGGGAAACCACTTGCAGCAAGTTGTTTTCTAGCTGGCCAGCTTGCTGTTCAGAGAGGTTTTTCTTTTTTCCCCAGGGATGCAGAAGGTTTAACCACCATCTCAGTCATTTGTTCTCACCCAGCCCTGACCCAACCAGCAAAATACTGAGTGTAGCTTCACCCACTATTATGTGTTATTGATTCCATTTTTGAACCTTTGTAGTGTTTCTTGTTGTGGTATTTATCTATCATGTAGCTAATGCAGTACTGCAACCTTAACACCTCTAGGTCTAATGAGCTCGTTTCCATATATTTGGCCAGGACAAATTTTGTTTCAGCAGCTGTTTTTGTGATTTCAGATAAAGTCTTCAGTACCTTACATATACCAACAATGCTCAAGCTGTTCACTATGTAAAAAAATTATCTTGACCCATCATTAAAGTATTATAGTAAATTAAGGAACACTGATTTTCACAATTTTTCATTCTAGGATGTCACAAGGTTTTCTAAGTGTGAAGCAATGGCAGCACGTGGTAGGTGCAAGCCTGCTCATTGCATTGCAGGGTTTTGGTACAGGAACATTTCTTGCTGAAAAGCACATCAGATCTCTTCTTTGAGGAAAGCTTTATCCGTACCGCTATTGAACACAGAAGTCAGTAGAGCCCACATAACTCTCTCATCATTGCACATGTTTCAGCACCTGGCTAGATTGCAATTTAGCCCATCCCACCTCATATCTTTGTACGTATCTTTTTGTTTGAGATTGCAATCGAATGAAAAGCAAAGAAACACAGGCTGTAGATAACACCTCAGACACGTATGTTTAATTGGGAAATAGCTTTGTTCTTATGCTGTACAACAGCTGTAATTGCCTCAAAATAGTTAGGTCCATAGCGGAGCCTCTGTGCTCCCCCTGGATTAGAGAGGTCAGGTAGGAAGCCACGTGTTCTGTCTTGTAGCAGACACTGACAGCATCATTCAGATGCTCTCTCCGCCCCAAATAATTTATCATCAGTTATCCATATGAAGATGTGCTGATGCACCTCATGCTAACTCTGATGCTGGAGCAGGTGCTATTTTGCCTGCCACTCTCCATAGCTCCCGTGCTAGGTTCATATGGGGCATTTCTTCTTTCTCTGGATCAGCAGGCAAATGACAACTTCCTCTTTTGCTTACTAATCCCACTCAGGCAGCTAACATCAGATTCCAGCCTGGGAACACTGAGATGCCCTAGTCCAACCTTCCCACCCGCAGGATTCCTTGGCCTCACTGAAGGGCCAAAACAGCTTTGGCATTTGTCAGCCCAACACTGAAGGGGCAAGCAAAGCCCATCTTGCTCGGTGTCCCATGGCTGTGAGGTCTGTGCCACCTTGCTCCCTTCTCCACAGGCAGCCCAAAGGCTCAGCAGGTTCTTTTCCCACTTCAGCGAGAAGTGGGAGAAGAGCAGCTGTACCCTCTAGTGTACAGAGCTTGCACTAAAAATGCTCATTTGATAGCTCAAAATTAGACTTTCGCCATTTCTGCACAATTACAAGTAATTGTTGCATTAAGGCAAGATGCTCAGACAAGACCCTTCACGTCCTGGTGTCTGAATAAGCAATACTTAGGGTTTTCCCTTGGTGCTTGGTTATGATATACTCCAACAAATCCAAAATAAGAAGCAGTGCAGCAGTGTGGTCATCATCTCCCAAGCCCCAGAAGCTGGGTCTGGCTGCATGGAGGACACTGTTTCTCTTTACCCAAGGCTTTCCAAAGGATCCAGATGACCATGCCAGCAGAACACAAATGCATAACTTGACCCTGTTGCAGAGCCTGGGCTTGAGATCTCACAGCATGAGAGTATGGAGCAGTGCTGGAAGCAGGGGAGCAGAGGGCTGGATCCATGCTCCTGCACACGGGGGCTCTGCATCCAAGATCAAAGCCAGCAGTGCCTTTACAGGATGTGATGTCATCTCTGCTTTACTTGCATGTGAAACCCTAAATCTGAAATTATGAGTAAACAGCAAGATTATTTCCCATGTATTAATTAAAACATAGTGTCAATCATATTTCTGTAACATGACATCCAGTAAATGATCTTGAGATTAACACTTGGCTATCAGTCTGTGATACGTAGGCAATGCCAACCGCTCAAATGAAACAAGTGAATTCAAGAATCAGCATGGAGGCATATCTGGCTCCTATATGAGTGGCCTGGCTGCCTGCCATTGCTTCACATTTTCACCCAGTGTACTTTGTTTGCCCCCAACACACAGAAAACAGCCACTTCCCATGCTACACATGGCTGTTGTTCAGAGCTTTGATCACCTTTCAGAGGAAGAGAGCAAGTCTGTTTTACTTAGCTTAGGAATTAGCTATTGCTATGGATCTGCACGCACCACAGAGGCAGCAAAGCACAGTTTAGAAAAAAACTAGAAGCTGAAGTTACCACTGAACATTCAAGTTGCAAAAGTTTCAGTTATGCAAGCAGACATTTCCTGGGTGTGAGCATCTGACACACTGTAAATTAGGTGAAGGAAGTTAATAATTGAGCACAACAAGCACAGCTGGAAAGTAAGTGGATTTGAAACTTTCTAAATAAAATCAGTCATTCAGACCTCTGTATTTTGAGTCAGTCTGTGGAATCTCAGCTGAGCAGCTGTGCATAGATGCTTGCAACCATCTCTGGAAGACTTCTTTCTGTCTTGGTTATATGGGTATATATGTTCCCTGTATTTTGTTGAAATGTGTATTGCAGGGAGGATTTCCTTACACCCATTTCAAAATATCCTCAAAAAGAAAACCCACCACTTTCAATTTCCTTGAAAAGAAGCCTGGGCTCCTGCCCTAGCTCCATGGGGCCCAGGGCCCAGTGTGATCCATTTGCAGATCTCTCTCTTGTATCCCTCCCGAGGACCCAGGTGTGACCTCCCCAGTGTCAGTACAGAGTTATCCCCATCCCTGAGCTGCTGCTTACATTTCGACTCTGGATCAGCTCCAATGTCACCCATATGGATTCCATACCTCACAGGCTATCCAGATCATCGTGACGTGCTTATAAAGTTGCACTGGTGTCACCTCTAAAGACAAATTTTTGGAAGCTACTCAGGTTTAGACCTTAGTTGGCCTCCTGAAGACCAAACCCAGTCTGCACTCTTGGTGGCACAGTCAAATAACAGGACTGAGTCACTTTTGACATTAGCAAGAAAGAGAATAATTCTGCTTCCAGATAAGCATTCAGTATGAATTTTATGAATAGTTTTCTTTATGTTTATTGCTCTTCACTCTTTTTTGTCCCCTGTCATAACTACATTTGAAAGGCAAGCTCCTATTTCACCGAAATTTCCACTGTGAGAAAATTTTTCAGAAGTCTGTTGAATCATGCAGCAAGTCGTGCTGAGGTTTCAAGTGTCCCTCAATTTTGTCCCTGTTATCAAATCCAGAAAAGAAACCACAGATCTCCATAGCCAGAGTCACTCAAGAAAAACTGAAAACAAACCAAGTAACAGGAACTCAGCATCCAAAAATAACCGCACATCTGTCATTAGCGGTTTGGTTGCTCTTAGGGAATCACAGTTCAACAAGGTCATAATCTGTTCCTGTGTGAAAACCATTTGATTTTCAAAGGGAGAGCAGATTTTAGCAAAAATTCAAGATATAAGCCAAAGACTTAGGAGTTGAGAGTTGTGATGGTTTATTACCTGGGTACATTAAGCACTGCACTGGACAGCACGATTTTCCCCACAAGTGGGACATCCCTATGGTGGGAACCATCCTTGGGTTCAGACCCAACTCACCTGACCATGGGCCTTAAGCACGTCAAGGCATCTGCCCATCTAGGACTTCCCATCACATCATGTTATATTCTGCACTTTTTCTCAGAATACATGCAGTTGTGCAAGGTTTGCACAGCTCAAAAATGCCTGCTCGGTGCCCATTCAAAGTCAGTGTAGCAGTCGGACCTTGGTCCCAACATCTGTCATTAGAAAGCTCGGTTCTGTTCCACCATACACATAATTTTTGTGTGAATTACCCATAATAAGTGCTAATTTACAGCACTCTCCTGCCATCTCCTCCCTCTGCTGGTGGCTGGATGTGGTCAGACCCTGAACTTTAATGCTCAGGAGATTTCTAAGGGGGCTTTCAGCATTTGGTGGGACTTGCAGCTCCTGCTGTAATGTCAGACTGCAGTGCCAAGGTCATGAACAGGTGTTGAGTCCTTGCATGCCTGGGTAGTTTTCTTTTGACTTTAAGAATAGCATCTTGTCTTGCTCCCATGGCCGTTATTCAGCTTTGCAGCTGGCCACAGTGGGGGCAGCAGACAAAAGAGGAGGCTTTGTATGATTTACCCAAATTCTGTACTTGGTCTTTCTGAGCTCTACCTTAATTTTATTAGTGTGACTTCTTATTTACAAGAAAGCTTCCGTTTTTTTCCAGAATAACCCTTTACTCATATGTTGGGACCTGGAGCCTGAGCAGCGGATGGGACCCATTGTCATTGTGAAACACAGAGCTGGACACTATTTGGCAAGCACCAGCACCAGCACAAAATGATATCTGTGCAGTGGGATCGAGGCCAAGGACTGAGAAAGCTCATCAGCACAGAAGTTCATAAAAACACAAAAACACCACTGGGAATGAAGTGCAATGCAAATATCCACTGTGTGATGTGGAAGCACTTGAAGCTGGGAGGGCTTGGTTTGCTTCAGGATGTGGTCTCGTGTAACTTGTCGGCTTGTGCAGGCAAGATAAAGCATGATGGTCACTTCCATGAGAGCAGTTCTCTTGGCCTCTTCCACCCGCAAACCTTTAACACAGGCTTTGTATTTTATATTAAAATGTTGAAGAAAATTTTTATTTTTGTATAAAAAATAACACATGGCCAAGGACCAATCCAAGCCAGATCCACACCCTGGAATTGCACCTAGAGGCTTGTCCAGTCCCGCCAGACTCATGCTTCATGCACGTTTTTATATGCTTCCCATACAGGTTGTCCTACATGATCAAATAAAATGCTTTTATGGACTTCATCTGCACAAAATTCCACGTTTAAGTCTCACCTATCATGAGCAGAAAAGGCTAGAATAGGTGTTTTCCTGTGACTGCCCACTGAGCAGAGTTAATTACACACACGCCTGGTCAACCTGCGCATTTGCAACAACTTGAGTTGTCTTCCTTCATTCTCTCTGGGTGATACAATATCTCAACAGTGGGGTTTGGTAGAAACCTGAAGACTCAGGTTTTCAGATGGTGACAATGGAGGACTGGAAGCAGCAGGGGGGACAGTGGCTTTTATCTTCACTTTTGAATGCCACTGGCCAAAAATTTCTTGTTTCCTTTAGCTTCCTTGTTATTAACAAGTTCTAACATCTCATTCACATCCATGGCTCTCCACTTGCTATTTACATCTCCTGCAGACTGTTTTGAGGCTTCATTTCATTTAAGTAGTGAGTTCAACTTCCCTTCTATGTTCACTTGTCTTCTTCACCAATGAAGCCTTCCATACTGGATTATAGAGTTAGGAGCAACTGGTAAATCATCCTTGAGCAAGTCCCAGGAAACTGAGACCAAGCAGGAGCTAATTCCCACATCAATGCCATTTCATTTTGTTGATGTTCAATAGATATCATCTGCTCCAGGATACTTTCCAAAGTGGAATTAGCATCTATAATATTTAGCGGTTCCAAGAATATTTTATAATTCTGACAGACTGCATCACCTTCAATCCTGCCATGGTAAACAAGCTTTACCCTTTCTATCTATTGCAGATGGCAATTTAGACACTCAGGGAGATGTTGTGTCTGCTCTCTTGTTTGAGCCAAACACTACTATTTCCATTTTTTTTTCCTGGAAGGACACTGACCCGCAGACATTCAAGAGCATTTTTCCCTTCCTCATCACAAGCTTTCCGCAGCTTTGTGATAGATATATCTGTAACAAGGATGATCCTGGACGTCACATGCCTTTCTAAGCAGGTCTTCAAAATCAGCATTGTAATGTACCAGAAGAGCCATCCCACCCAACTTCAATTTGCAGGCAGAATCTAGTGGCATGGGTACGATACAGCTTCACAGGTGGCCTGGTATTGAGCAAAGGCTGGTTAGAAGCCTCCAGACAGCTCTTCTGGCCAAATTATTTTCTGATCCTAAGCCCCATCCTCCCTCCTTTGCCTTGCACTTCTTCATGTTCTCACGTGCTTTAGTTCGCTTCCATGTCACAATGCTCTGCTAAATGGAGGTACGGCTTCTGAGTCACCTCCTTTGGAAACACTGTGATACAGCCACACGCTGTGTCAGACAAACCCAGTGTGTCCGTTCAGCACAAGAGCTGAACTTCGCATCCTACCAAGCAGCTTAGTACCGCAAATCCTGACAACCAGGGGAAGAGGAGGAAATGACACAATAGAGCCAGCTTCGGCCACCGCAGCCTCAGATGCAGTTTCACATCACTGCTGTTCATCTTGGGGCTGGATAGGAAAATCGGTTCAGTCAGATAACCTGCAAAGGAGAAATCAAGCCAGAGAAGAGTTCATCCAGGATTGTCCATTTGCTTTTCTGGAAATTGTCCCAAATACCACAGCTTGGCCATTCAGAGTGGGTATAGCCTTAATGGTGAAGAGGTTTGGCACTGGCTTAATGATATAGGAAATAATTAGCAATCTTCTAACTAAAAAAAAAAAAAAGTTTTTAATATGATGAGTTTTGTAGAGCTTTAAAGGATCACAGATCTAGGTCACTGGGTGAGAAAATTTTTTAAGGGTGCAAGAGATCATTTAATTTAAGAAAGTGTTTAAAAACCTCCCTTTCTTTCCAAGGAGACAATAAGCATTTCATAAACACAGGCATTAGCTTTCCAGTGCAGGAGAAACCAGTGATGTTTCCTGTGAAACACAAAGAGCATGATAACTAGAATTAATAATTAGTAATATTAATAAACAATAGATACAAATATTGCAGATGCAGCAGCAGTAACTTTTACCAGGTGATCAGGTACAAGCTATTTCATGTTTTTGCCCCTTCCATACCCTGTAATATGTTGGCTCGGCTCACTCACAGCAACTTAGCTTGTACTAGTCTCTATTGACTCTTGCAAGAAAAGCTTCAATTTTCACCCCAAAATGAAACATTAGCTCTGAATATAGCCCTGTATTGGACAGCATCGAATTATAGCACGCTCTTCCTCAAAGGCTCACCAAATCATCTATTTGGTTTCTAACCACAGATTTAGTTTCTAACCAAATAGATGGCTCACAAGCACTTCATCTGCAAAATGTAATTAACAGCAGCCCCATGCCCTGGCTTCAGTTTGCAGTAATTAGGTGCAGTATTTTTGGCTTTGGGAATAGCTGAGGTCTGCATCCAGCAAGCAGACAGGAAGATTTTCCAAGGGGCTTTGCAAAATGATGGGATGGTGACAGGGGAGCAAACAGAGATGCTAAAAGGTACCTACCTGGTGCTAAGGCTGCTGAACAGGAGAAACACGCAAGCATGAGAACGTGGTTTAGGAGTCAAAACTGGTGAGGCATGAAATAAGTTTATACTCATGAGCTCAAAGGGAAGATATCTGAAGGCAATCCGAACTTCAGCGAGAGCAGAAGAGTTCCTGAAACGTCTAGGAGGGCAACAAGTCAGTGCTATTTATACGCCTGTGCACGCACACCCACACTGTGGCTTTGTGACGGCAGGCAGATTGCAATCCAATCTGGCGTCCGGCAAACATTCGGGTTTGGGAAGGAAATTGCTGCTAATCAATGGCAGCAAAGGCGCAGGCCGGAGGCCAGGAGAGGAGTGCAGTGCTAATGGGTGAAGCAGATGTTGCTGAGTCCATCGCTGAAGCCAGTGGGCCCGTGGCCAGGGGTTAGCGGGAGCAGCACGGCCCTGTCTCCTGCTCGGCAGGCACGGTGATGCGAGCGGGCTCCGGTAGGCCTTGGCCTCCAGCTCTGCCCCAGGACATCTTCAAAGACAAAAAAGTGGAGATTGCTCATCCTCCACAGGGCTGGATGCAGGCTTCAGTCCTACCTGTCACGGATTTGGAAAGCTCGATCCTCCTGCTGCTGTTAATCGGTCCAATTCGAGCCCCTTCAGCAGAGCACCACAGATTTGCAGTCGCGGCTGACTGTGTTTACAGCTCATCCCCTGCTGGACTTTTTTCCCGAAAAGCTCACACAAAGCCAAATAAGGAGGAGCAAAGGGCAATGCAAAACCCCAGATATCTCCCCACTCCTGTGACAAAGCTAGTCGTTGCTCACAGTCCTGTTCTGTGGCCAATATAAGCACTTTTTGCCCATTTTAGGTACATGTGCATTAAGCTAAGAGATCCAAGTTGTAAGTACGTAAGTCAGACAACCTCCTACACAACCTCCCACTGGCCTTTTCGTTTTATTTTAACACAAACACAAAAATTGTGAATAGTTTAAAGATCAATAAAAAAAAACAAAAAAACAAAAAAAAAAACAAGAGAACAAAACAAAAAAAAAAAAAAGAAAAAGAAAGAAGGATAAAAGTTACAGGTACAAGGAAAACCTTCAGTAGGTGAGTCTTTTTTTCCTACGACTGAGCACATTGCCCACATCCAACCACTGATCATCACAGTAAGGCAAACATGAGAGCTTTCCTCAAAGTGAGCAGATCAGAGGGGCAAATCTTTGCTTCTGGGCTATATAAATGTTCTCCACCGAGAAGAGACAGCTCATGTTTCTTCACTGCCATGATTTTATTTTAAAAATATCCAGGAAAGTCATTTAACTGCAAACAAGCCATGGAAAATGTTAGCCTGTTGGAGAGCTTGAGAAAATGACAACTGAAAACAGACGTGAGAAACAGGGAGATTTTCTAACATGGCTGCAGCACCACAGCATTAATTTTTTTATTATTATTATTACTTAAAAAAGACAAAAAGCAGCAGTACAGTGAGGTTTGGTTATTTTGTTTTCCCAAGTCCCCATGCACGCAAACTCTCAGAAAAGAAAACAACCAGCCTCAGCAGTGGCACACAGAGACATTTTGGTGGAGGCAGTGCAGACTTTCAGGAGCACGCACTAAACCACGCTAGCTCTTGCTGTCTGAGCGGCCTCTGAAGCAGCTGTTAAAACATGCTGTAAGATATCAAAGCAGCCCTAATTAACTTCCTGCTCTAGCACTACTTCAAAGTGTTTCAGAGAGATCTCAACCCAGAATTTTTGTAGAGCGGTTGCTAAAGGAAAGCAGTTTGAGGGTCATTCATCTCAGACTCCAAACACACTTAAGATTCCCCAGTCGATGTTCTTATTTATAAAGGAGACAAAAGGCTGTATCCATGGAACATTTCTAGTACACAGCATCACCTTTGACAGCAAAAAGTGGAGTCAGTCCCATCTTCCTCAAACCATCACCTAGAACCAGATTAGCTAGTTTGAGCCTTCTGACTAAAATTGTCTTGGAGTCTAACTCCAGTTCGCCCAAAAAGGTTAAAGCTGTGTAAATGCACATGCAATTTTGGGTTTGAAATACACTCGCCCACACCTAGATTTTTTGTTCACACTGCAGACAGCGCGCAACCCACTGTCCAGGGCTAGAATTTACATACATACTGCCTCACCACTCATCATGTCAGATCTGGATGATCTTTCCAGATACATTCCCAGTTCAAGAGGGATGTGAAGACCTTGGTAAGGCTCTGTGTCAAGGCTTGGAGCAACCAGCCCAAGAGAAGGTGACAGGGAGCTGGGCTTGAGGAGGGTGAGGAATAGTTCTCAGTCACAACATGGGCAGCAGTGGATGCAGTCAAGCTCTTCTTGGAAGTGAAAGGTGAGCAGCAAGGGGTCATGGCCATGGTTCATAGGGGTTCTGTTTAGATGTTAGGAAACAACTCATCACTCAAAGAACTTCGCACATGGAAGTAACCACTGCCAGCCCCTAAGAACAAATCGTTGCTCTTTGTAGAAGAAGGCAACATCCTTCTGCATCATCCTCAGAGAAGATCACCTCTTCCCACAGGCTGGGTGGGAAGGCATGAGAAGCCTCACTGCCAGCTGATTCTCCACCAGGAACCAGAGCGATGGCTGGAGCCTTGAGCTCCAAACAGCTTTTTGGGTATTTGCCACATTGTTGGCCCTTTGCTCATCCAGGGCTTCCCAAAGCTCCTGAATGACGCTGGTTTTTTGATCCACCACCGCTCTCTCTCATTCTTGAGACATGTGCTTCTATGTTTATTTACCCATTTGTTTTGATCTTCTTTGGTCAAAGAGATATTTTCACATATACCCAAGTCTGCCTCTACTCCAACAAACCAGGGTCTCCAGATAATCCACTTAATGATGCATTTTCTTAGCCTTCAGTTGCAAGAAGAGCATTAATAGCTTCCTTATGTGTCTGTCTGAAGTTTATTTGCTAAGCCTCTCTCCATTCCCATTACACATTATGAAGACCTACACACACGAACCCTTGCCATGCTTTGTTTAATAATTTTTTTTTTTCCCAGAAAAGTTGTCATGGCCAAAAATAGAACATTTTTCCATTCTGAAGAGCAAGCAGCATTCCTGGGAATTAAGACAAATAGTATTGGTCAGAAAATTTCTAACAGACACCAGCACAGTCTGCGACAACCCAAATCTGCTCTGATCTCTGATGCGGGAAAGTTCAGCATCCTTCTTCCACAACTGTGTAGAATAAGATCAAAAGCAACACGTCACTTTCTATGTCTTTCTCCATGAGAAAGTCTTGCTACTCTCCAGAGAGATAGCATGGTGTTTTATTGTTTTTGTTGTTGTTTTTTTTTTTTTTTAAAGAGGAAATGTCTCTTGAATAAATCTAATGCACAAGCCTTATCCTACCATCACTATGCATAGTACTCAACACTGATATTTTTAGCAAGGCTTACATTTTTTAATGTATTTTTTTTACACAAAACTGTGTAGATTAAAGTTATGTGTGATAGTGATTATATTTTATTTCATATATACAATAGCAAATAAAACTACGTCATAGTGAAACTGTGCACTGCTGAGGAAAGGTTTGTACAGCAAGAAAGTTCCGATGATCTTTAGTTTGCTCAGGAAAATTTTCAGTGAGTCTAATACCTAATTAATCACAAACCTCTGAATCTGAATTTCCCTGGGAGATGATCTCGGTTTAATTGAATCTGTTTAGAAACGTGGGTTTTGGTTACATCCATGCAAACAGGGAGCTCCACTTTCAAAGGCATCTTGGGTACATTAGGAGCCTCCAGGCTCTTTTTTTAAGAGTGAAGGGCAGGGCAAATCCTGAGTTCCATTGACCTTCAGCTATGCTTTAATCCCTGATTGCCTTGAAGCAGACTTGGACACTTGGAAATTTTACTGACACTTTCATTAATCAAATGCTGGCAACCAAGCTTGAGCCAGCAGCAAGTTACACACTGACAACGAAATGATTTGCATCTGAAGCTAAAAGCTCAAGTCTTTTGACAGCATTGTGAACAAATAGCAGACATAACGCAACTTCAAGAGAACAAAAGCTTTCCTGAGGATCACAAGGAGGAGAAACGAACAAACCCTTCTAACCCAAGCTGGGCAGGACACATCTGGGAGGTCCTTGATGCCCAGTTTTGGTCACCGTCACATCCACAGAGAGCAAGCAGCTACTGCAAACCAGTAGCCTTTAACTCAGTGCAAGACTCCAGCACTGCTCAGGCAGATGTGCCCTTGCAATTTCAAGCAGCATCAGCTTCCGTCTGGCTGCTGCATTCATCTTAACTCCAGGCTGATCTCCTATCACATCAGCTTCCAGCTTGTTGGCAGTGGAGACCTTGTTCTACCAGTTTCTGCACACGTGGGCAGAGTTGGGTGTTAGTAGACTTCCACAGCGCTTTTTCGGAGGTTAAATATCCTAACCCCACTTACACATAGTTTCCTATTCTATTAGACGAATTTGTGGCCACATTTTACAGTCTGGAAGATCACTGCCATTAAACTGAACATGTGAGAAATATTTGTAGCTCATGATTTTATTGTTGTCAGAAAAATTCACCCATTTGGCAAAAGTTTTCATGCAAAAACATCCATCTGAAAGGAGGATTCGCTGTGTAAGTTGTGGGGCCCCCAGCAGCATTTGGTGGAGGAAAGGATGAGCTCTGTCCCAGGCTACGGAGGAAAACAACATGCTTGAGTCTCAATGGCACCTAACAGAAGGCCAATAGCTGAACCTGCATCCCAAGTGCCACTGAATGCAAGATGCTCCATTGCAGTGTCTGTCATGGACACAGGGATGTTAAAATCTGAAAATCACTTGTTTTCTTTCTTTGTTTCAAAAGAATAGAAAGAGTAGGAATCCTTAATATTCAAAGCATCCATGGGTTTGGAAAACCACCAGCATCCCAGCCCAATGGACAACTCTCGTAGCCTGGAGGAGGGAGAGAAGCTGGAAAGTCCCTAGATGAGGTTGCAGATCTCTTGCTGATTTGACCCGTACCTATCACCTAATGGACTTGTGAAAAACGTATTTCGTCTGCGTGGCATATACAGGTTAATTTATTTGCTTAATTTATTCCAAGTTTAATCCAAACAGCCAAAAGATTCCTGTGCAAGAACTGGCAAAGTCCAAGCACACACCAGCCCCATGAAAACCTGGTGGGTTTATGCTTTGTCAGGCCTCAGAGTTTTGGTGAGAGTCAGAGACGTGTTGGCAAAGAGACTTGTTGGACGAAGAAAAAGAAATAAAAATCAGTTTGGGCTTCTTTTTTAGTGTCTAACTCAATAAAATAATAAAATATAAAATCCACGCAATTAAGTGCAGAGCTGGTCCCACATCCGAGTAACCTTTCCTTCCACTTCACTTACAAGCTTTGATGTGAACAAACAGTTGTTACAAAAATACAGAACAGAGACCCAGATCGAAACAGTGCATTTAACTTTGTTATATGGAGCAGAGTTAGCACATACTCGTGAAGAAGGAATGAACTGCAGGCTTCAGGTTTGGCCACACTACCAGGATTCCAGCAAAATAAAAGAAAACCAGATGGATACAAGGAAAAGCTACAGGGAGAGAGCACAGAGGGAAGTACACGATGGGCAAGGAAAGATGGACACTGCAAAATATCAGGAGATGGAACGGGCCATTATTTGGCCTCCACTGTCACATCAGGAAGAGCAAAGCCTGTACTGATTGGCCGTGGGCAATGGAGGAGACAGCCATCTGACAGTATCTTCCATGGATTTATTATTTGATGGACCAGCACACAGCTTACACCTGAGGTCCGTGGGTGCTGGATATGGCCTTGTGGTTGGTTAGAGGCTTCTACAATAAAAGGTCGTAGATCAAAGCCAGATGTCTGCCACCTCCAGGCTGAAATGGTCCACCATCAGCGTATTTAGGATCAGAAATCCTTAAAAGGATGCTTTGGCTCAAGCTGATGTTGCATACAGAAGTGGCTCTGAATGAGGAAGCCTGAGGAGGTTGGACTGAAGGATTACAGCTGCTTTTTTCCAGCCCGGAAGAGGCAGGTACCAATTTAAAGAAAGCGAGAGCAGCAGCCAACAGAGCAGATTATTTCTGCATGGAAGAAGGGAAAAGGGCTCAAACAAACCTGATTTTTCTCAGACCCCAGCTGTTCTGCAGCAGCCCCAAAAACCTTTGCCAGTTGCAGTGAGTCTGACGCATTGCACCAGAAATCAGAGTGGGGACCACATCAGCTCACAGTGAACAACCACAAATAAGATAAAGATCAGCTTTCGGCAGCAAGTGGAACAAAAGCCAAGCTGCAGCTACAGAGAGATCAACAAGCCTGGAGGCTGCAGATGGGCAGTGCTCCTGCATGGGGCATTCCAGACTTGAAGCAGCAGCCGATAGCCTTTAGCAAGGAATACAGGCCTGGAGTATCTCATAAACATGGTGAAGAGACAGAGCACCAACTCCAACATGAGATTAAAAAAAATATTATTAAGCAGAAGCACCGCTAGACCGTCTCATTATTCAAAACATTTATCCAAGAGCAAGTCTCCCAATTAATCTACTCAATGGACTTCAATAAAAGAGAAGCAAACACGTGCTTGAGATTGAAAATGATGATTACACTCTTATGATGTGAAATTCAACACACAGTCCAAAGAGAAATAGCATTTTTACCCATAATACTGCATCATCTACATATGTATACACTGCCACAGAACTGCACTGCTGGCACATGCAATGGCCTGTTGCACATGCTGGACTCCTGATATATAAATCCCCTGGAGAAACTCATCTGCACCTCACCAAGCTGTCACTGACGTGCCACTAGCTACATCCTTCACACAGAGGATGACCCAAAACTGAACAATCTCATGGGAAATGAAAACTTTGTACAGGACCATAAGTCACAGCTGCATGTTAAGTACCAAGGCACAATGTAGTGGCCATGCAAATCACTTTGGTATAAAACATCAGATTTTTTTTTCCATCTTTTGTTCCCGAAGTATTGTTTTGCCAAGTGAAGTTCAAACAAGAAGTCTTCAGCCTGGGGAAGAGATGCCTTTGCCAGAGAACCCCAAAATCACAAGTTGAAGAGAAGGGAAGAGCAGAGGGTTTGGCTTTCCACTGTCTCTTCCAATGCAATAACCAGAAGTGATTAACTGCATTTTGTAGTAAAGCTCATTAAGGAGATGCTGCTTCTCACCCTAGAGCTTTAGAATCTAAAGGTCCCTTACCCAAAGAGGCAGTGGTTGCAAAGAATTAATGCATGAGTTTGAAGGGACACTGGACCTGTGCTTTGAAGAGAAATACATTGAAAATTACTAAATAGTGAAGCAGGCTCAGGAAGTCCCGAGCCACCAACTGGTTTTGGGTGCAGGTTGATCTCTTATATGCGCACCCTGCTCTTAATCATCTCTGAACAGCCACCTCCAGCCACAGAGGCAGGACACCACTTTCAGTAATCAGAAACTCAAACGGTTGTACTGCTGCACAGATGCGTACTCAAAACTGTTATTCTTACACCTTAAGGCTCTGCAGCAAGATGCCAAGATGAAAAAAAATAAAAACAACCACTGTATCAGGTTGTCAAATCACTGTCAAATTTCAAGTCTGCCTTTGGATACTCAGCTATTTGGACACATGGCATTCTTTATCTCCCCTCCATCTCACTTTGCCTCACTGCCACCTTCCCAACTCTCCCTGCTGCTTCGCCAAGCTTGCTTCATCCAAACTTCTGGAAGAGTGAAGTCAGAAGGTGTTAACCAAATACACCATGGTGTAACTGCTCCCATCATCAGGTTGCGTCTCATCCCTAGGGTCTCTTAACTTTTCATTAAGAAAGCAGAAAGGAACCACGTGCTCCTCACGGAAGGGAATGGACTTCTCAAGCTTTGCTGCACATGAATGCACACAATTTTAAATAAATCACTCTAGCCCAACAAGCAGATGTGCAAACATGCTGAACACCAATGGCTTTTGCCAGAAGGAAGTGACAGGCAGCAACAGGCCCACTTCTGCCATGAGTCACTGTCGCAAGCAGTTTTTTGGAGAGAAATTACCCAGAGCAGCAGGCATCAGACTGGGAGCACCAAAGAAGCAGTCGCAGTGTTGATCACCAATCTGTGGGCTTGGAATTGTGCAAGACCAAACGAGCTCACAGAACTGCTGCAGGAAGCGGGCTACTAGATAAAAAAGTTCAGCTGCAGGCACATATCAGATGAACTGGGTATGTTGTTTCATCTGAAGAAAGGCCATGAACCTGATTAGAAAAACACACTCTTCAGAAGTTCGATGAGTATCAAAGCAGGAACATCAGGTTGGTGCCACCAGAGAAATCACGCCCTGGGCATCTTACCATCAGCAAGTGATTTGATTTTGGTTTGCTCAGGCTGCTTCCTCACCCTGCTGATGTGGCCAGCATGTTTCATACCACGATTTTGAGAACCATTATGGTCAGCTCTTTTCTCTTAGTAACCACTTACGTTGCACCTTCTGTAAGCACTCCACTTCAAACTTGTTTGCCACATGGACTCCTTTTTACAAGTCACTCCTTCCTCCTGTCGCAAATCCTCTTGCAGCCACAGCAGCACAACTGCCTCTCAAAGAAAGCGTAACAGCAATTACCAGCCTGCTCCCAAGCTCTCCCATCTTGCCTCCTCTCTCCACTTATAAAACAGGGCTGGCTTCGAGATCCCAAACCAATCTCCTTTCTCTGGCACACTGCTCTATACAGCCCCTCTCTGGCCATCAAAGCAGCTCCAGGGCACACGCACCTCCCAGTGCTGCCTCTTCCCACTTCCCTGGCAGGACTGGACTATGAGCACCAAGCAGAATAAACAGCACAGTGAATGCATCTGCACAAGACAGCATTCACCCATCCATCCCCCCGTATTGCAGTATGTGCCAAAGCCCTAACAGACAAGTCCCATCCTCCTGGAGGAGCCTGGAGTTGTGCTCCTGCATTGCTCTGAACCTAAATAATCCAAATTTCTCGCACTGGAATTTATTTAGGGAGGAAAGAATACCCAACATATGACCCTGACCACTGTGGCTTTCACATGGATGTGCTACACTCCTGGTTTTTTCCTCCTTTGCTTGGGAGCTTGGCTTTCTCCATCCAAGCTAACCTTACAACAGATGTAACAGCTCAGAAGAGGTTCCTCAATCCTCAAATCCATTTCCATTGCAGGCAATTGTGAAAGAAGAGAGGGAAGACAAGATGAGAAGGAGGAAGAGTGGGTCCCCAGAGTTATCACAACTCAACCAGACAAAGCCAGATCGAGGAAGGACACTCGTTCTGTTCCAAGCAGGAGGCTGAACTACAGACCCCGCAGAGCGTAAGCAACATTTCCATGATGCTGCAAAATAGGCATCTGCAGGAATGC
Organism: Chrysolophus pictus; assembly: GCA_037305975.1. Taxonomy (NCBI): domain Eukaryota; kingdom Metazoa; phylum Chordata; class Aves; order Galliformes; family Phasianidae; genus Chrysolophus; species Chrysolophus pictus. The sequence continues at coordinate 35,094,272 of CM074581.1, read as the reverse complement.
AGTATTCTCCTGAGAGCACTGCTTATCCTGCTTCTAGCTGTCACTGACCTTAGTGTTTCACAAGACCAAAAATACCCTCCACAGGCTGATAGTGTAAAATGGTGGGGATTTGCTTCTACCTGCTTGATCAATGCAGCAACTGGGCACTGTGGGGCCCAGAAATGATGAAGCAAAGCACTTCCGCTAGACCTGCAGAAATCAGTCTGTTTTGCAGCAGGTGTCATAATTCACGTACTGCGTGCTAATGTAGGACATCATCCTGGAGAGACACCGTAAGCAGCAAATTCCCTGGTTCATTAAGCAGGGCACAGCGTACAAGCTGTGATCTCAAGTTCTCACACCAAACCTTTCATCCCTTTCTACACAGAAGAGCTAAGCTGAGAGCCAGTAGAACAGACAGCCCTCTGGAGTTCACATAATCCCAGCCTGGCAGAAGCACCTCCCTTCTCTTCTACTCTTCAGTATTACTCAGTATTTTCCAACTCAGTGTTTCCCACATTTCCAGCCCATCACTCCTGCAATGACTAAAATCAATGATGTTCTAGCCAACATCTCCCTAATCTATCTCCCTTTTGAACTCAGCCCTCCAGATGTCTCTCAGATCTTTCTCAACAGCTGTTTTACACTGCTTTTGCAAAACCTCATCACATGTCTCTGAACACGCTCCATCACTCTTTTCCTTTCACGAGTTCCATGTCTCCACCCATCTATTTTCAGTATCACCTCTTCCCACCATAGAGCTATCTGTGTGACACAAGGCGAGTTACCAGGCACAAGAAGAGCCCTCAAAAAAGAAAGCAGCACAACTCACCATTCCCATTTGGCTGCATAAAGGTGTGCAGGATCCCAGTGCACATCAGCAGCTGAGCCAAACATGCTTGCTGCTCTTGCACAGTCCTTAAACTTTTCCAGATCTATTCCTTGAGGAAAGTAGCCTGAAAGTCTTTTCTCCTTGCCATGCCTTCAGAGGAAAGCTGAATATAAAGCTGAAAAGAAGCTTAACAAGAGGACAAAAAGGAATCACCTGCCCTATGCTGCAATAAACCAGTGCCTAAAATGTTTGGAGGCACAAAGAAAAACAAGCAGAGAACAAGAAATGCACAAAAGAAACAAAACACCATAAAAAGCCTCAAAACACAAGGAAAAGATGCCAAGAGGGGAAAAAAAATGTGCGTTTTTATTATAGCAGAACACATCACCACTCGTTTCATCACCAAAATGCCAACCAACTAAAGAAAAATGAGAAAAAGCATTTAAAGGCAGTTTGCTACCAACGTAACTCCTCCCAAAAGAGGTGATTTGAAACTCAGTCTGCAGTTTTTTAAAAAAGAACCAGTTAAATATTAACAACCACATTACGGCAGTCTTTTAAAAAGAGATCTGCACAAAGCACGCTGCTGCCTGCTGCCCCATGGGGACAATGAAGGCCCAGCAAGCACCAGCAGCACAGCTGGGCAGGTGCTACCAGGAACAGCAGGTGCAGGGATGGGCTAAGCGCTGGATCGCACACCTCCAGCAGTAACAGGGTGGGAATAAACGAGATGTTCTACCCACATCACAACTGCACTTTCCACCAGTCTTCATATGAGGACGCCCTCGCAGACATTTGTGTACTTAAGGAAGCCACTCAACAGACTAAACGCCATCCAGATTGCTCACCTTAAAGCTTCCCATCCTTCCTTTCTACATCGCCCTACTCCATTCCCATTTTCTGGCTGAAAACTAAGCTCACCCGAGGAAGTAATGTGTACTTACTACACACAGAGCAGCGGTTGCTGCTCTACCGCAATGGTGTGAAGTCCTAAACTGTGCCACTCACAAGGAAGGGCCAGGGCACCAAACATCTCATGGATTTTCATGCTTAGCCAGACTTAACACAGGGCTGACATTAAAACCAGCGGGAAGGAAGGAAGAATAACAAGTTTCTTCCCAGAAGCTCAAAGGGCGACCCTAAAACCAAAGGAAAAGAGCAGGTATTCCTTAATTCAAGGGCAGAGAACAAGTCTAGCTTGAAAGTAGTCAAGCAACAAGAATAGGAAAACACAAACTTGTGCTTAGTACATGTAGGACAGGGCTATTCCACTGGGGAAACACAGCTTGTTGCCAACTTAGAGCTGGAGATGCACCAGTTAACGTTAAAAATAAGGTCATGTGCATTTTGGAAAACGTTCTCTTGAAGAAGGATTTAGTTCCCCTGGAAGGCAGTCCTGCACCTCATCACAACCGTGTTGGAGGAAAGAAACATGTTGGGGAGGTCAATGCACACAGCTTGTTCTTCCAGGCCTCCGTTAAAGGTCCTGAATAGAAAATAGAAAAGGGTTCCGAGCTGCCTCAAAACCCCTGTAAGACACAGAGCTCCTTCCAGAAGCATCCGTGGCTCTAAGAAACATGCTGCAAACCATTTGCTTACCAGCAGAACGTTATCTGACCATTCTGTACTCAGAATACTTCAATAAAACACCCACACAGTGACAAGAATGAGACTTTAATCAGTTTTAAGTGGAGTTTTAACACTAAGAGATAAAGGGTTGTTAAACACAATAACAAACGGACATCTGATTTGTATGAGGCATTATCCTGTACATGTCATACGTTGTTTTGTGTATTCTCAGTGCATAGCATTACACACAGAGCCACTGTTGCACAGCACAATAGTATTTGAAGAGGCTGAATCAGAGTAAGGCTGCTTAACAGACTGATTTTTTTTTCTTTTAGTATCTATATATATATATGCTATATGAAAACAGACTGAAAATTAGAACTGGCAGAGAAAGGCAGCTCTGCCAAACGCTGCAGTCGGAGCCCCTTTTAGTGCACAGTTCCACCCCATCCATCTGCATGCATGATGCTTCTTAATGGTATCGAAAAGGTAAACGAGGCACTTCGTGGCAACCACAGGCATCGTCAGCATATTGCACACATTCGCTACGACTAAACACGGAACTTGCACACTAGCATCCGATTTTAGTTTTGCTTTCCAAGCCGAAACATCTGATGCTGCATGTGAACTCCAGTTCCCAACGTGTGCCTCAAATCCAGATGCTATTTGTACAGCTGCCCTTAAGAGCTGTGGCAAATATTTTGAGTGGGGCTACCAATGACCAAGGATGCTTAGGGCCTAACAGTAAGCTCTTACAGAAGTGATGCCTTCAAGTAGTTTCAGACATGTAAGCTGCTGCACATCCAGAAGTTTAAGCATACAGTCCAGAAACTCAAGGAGAGATTACCTACAGAATGCGTTTCAAGCTAATTATGAATACTGTCATAAATAAAGTTTTAATAAGGACTCAAAAACCTTTCAGTCGTAGTAATTCTTGTCAACTTCTATGGGGGTGGTAACTGAAATAAACTATAGGAGAGTATGTATAATATATATTTATATATATAATATATATATAATGCCATTTTTTCCATTTCCAATGACTACACCATAAAATGTAAGCAAGGCTTCTCAGAAACATCGAAACATTCAAAATCAAAACCCTCATTCCAACCTTTCACATTCCAAAGGAAAAATAACAGTGCAAAAGCCCATCACGTCATTTCCAATCCAGCCCTCGGCGTTACGCACTGGAAGCACACCCATCATTTTGTTATCACAAACTCCAAAGCAGGACACAGAACGGTGTCGATATCTCAGTACTTTTAAAGCACGAACAGGTTTGTTTATTAGCCAACACAATCTTTTTACCAACTGTTAAAATCAGACAGGGTGAAACATGATTAAAGGGTAAGAGTTAACGTCATGTCCCCAGGTAACCACTTCCTGCTTGTCAACACCACCGGGAGCAGCGAGCACTGGAAGCAGCCTCCTGCTCCACTGAGACACTACAGCTTGATCAGATCTCTATGCCAGAAAACATTTACCAGCTCTGTTAGAAGTCAGAATCGTGAATGTGATGAGCAAAGTTGACCAACGGATCCCAAAAAAAGCACTTGATACCTTCCTTCGCCAAGAGTGAGTCCTGCCTCGTCTCCTTCAAATTCTTACCATTAATGCTGTTGTACAGGGCCCTCACGGATTGCATACACTGCTGTTATCTAGGCGAGAACACAGCTAATGAACTTCTATGTCAGCCCTATTAAGTTAATTGAGGAAGCAGAAATTTTAATTGAACAAGTGTAAGTCTGGGGACGGCAATCCTTGGTGTACTTCAGAGTGAGCGATCTTTGTCAGCTTCTTCACATGTCCATACAACAGTAGTTGTACTCTCAAGTCATCTGCAGTCTGGGCACAGCAATTATATGCTGAAAGTGAATCTCAAGCCCTACTCCTGGCTCTAGCCCTGTGAACAAACACAACACTGCCAGGTGAGAAATCTAATTTGTTTTGATTTGTGGTTTTTGTTGGTGTTTTTTTTTTTTTTTTAATAGCAAGCAATACAGCTGGGACAAGTTCTGCTTTTGAAAAGTACACATCTTCATACAGACACAGTGCTGAGAATTCAACACTGTCTCCTCTGCAGTGTCTCTTTAAAATATTGTAGGTACTGAGTATTCAAGTAAAATTCCCTAACAGTTAATGACATTTTTAGAAAAGTGTGCAAAACTGCAAAACTCATTGTAATACAATGTGTAAGGTCAAAGGGGTGGAATGGCTGACAGAGGTTTGATTGAATAAATGCATCATAAATCTTCAAAATAAACACTAACCTGGAGAATCTCCAATTGAAATTTCCTGTGCACCACTACAAAATACTTTCATATTAACGAGGAAAAAAAGCTTGCAAGGCAGCACATGAAGTATTCTCAGCAGGAATATGATTGAAGACCTAATAAGAAATGTTAAGATGTCGCCTGACGTATGTACTAATAGCAACTGACTTTTAGCACTGGTCTTGATTACACAGGAGATGGAGCAGCCGTTACAATTCAGAAAAACAATTAATGAATCACCGACAATTTTTATAACAATTTGTTTCAAGCCCATATTTTAAGATGATAGCCTCCACATTTGTATGGTTAAGTCATTGTTGCTGTGTTTCCTTTCTGTGACCCCAATAGTTTTTCTCCCTTCATTTTGCAGGTCTTTAGGATGTTGCGAAGGTTCATTCCTGTACCCCTATACAGAATCACTCCCTCTAGCTGCCTTTTCTAGCACCATTACACTTAAAAAAAATAAAATGCACAAACAACAAGCAGTGACAGCGGCGACTCTTCAATTGTCCAGGATGAATTACGGCAGCATGCTAAAGAAAGGTGCAAGTAAATAGCCGGATATGGTACACAGGCCAAGCTCCAGCAGACTATATTCCTTTCTGAGCATTACTTTCCATCCCCCATCCAAAATACATGCATTAGAATGTAGTAAAACCTTCTAGAGACATCTCTTAGCCAACTGCAGACTTTTCTGTTGCCACATAAGTGCAAAAAAAAGGGGCAGGATGTGAACCTGTATATTTGCATTTTTTCAAAACTTTGTTTGGTGACAGAACACAAAAGGAAAAATTCCTACGTATACACATTAAGTCTGTCTCCACTTTTATAAAACTGGAATAAAATGGGAAAGTGCCATATTTATAGTTCCTAATTGAAGTTTTAATGTCCTTTTGACACAAAAAGGTATATACATATCAGAGCTACGTAACCATTTTTATTCAACTGGACAAGTGTCAAACCTGTAGATTTATAGGGCAAAACAAGATTGGTCAGGAAAGAATTGTTCCTATAATTGGTAATCTGACACTATGTCCTATTGCCATTTAAAAAGGTCCTTTTTTCAGTTTATTCAAGTTTGTCATTCTTCGTGGTTTTTTTTTTTTTATCTCCGATAAAAAAAAATATTCAGACTTTTGTAATCTGCGTATGCTGATCTTCATCAAAAGGTTCATTCTCTGGATCAGAGTCAGTGGTGTCAGAGTATCTGTAATGATCAGGTTCATTGTCACTAACATCTGGTGTTACAGAAGTTGAACTGCTAGCCTCTGGATTTGATGGCTCTTCTACTGTTTTTGTGAAAAATAGCTTCACCTGGGGAAGGAAAAAACAACAATTTAAAAAGGGAACCTGAACTTCAGCATGGCACAGGTAACAACTGCTATCTGCAACAGCACAGCTCCTTTCACTATCCTGAATGACAGAACTGCTCCCCCCACTAGTCTGGAAAGAAAAGAAAAAGCTCTTAGAGTAGCCAGACTCTCAGTACCACTCCTGAGAGAAGAGAGATCCACCAGCAAGCTCTGCTGAAGTTCTGGGCACCTGCACCAGCCATTTCTGTTCTGGAGCTACACCAGCTGGACATAACACTGCAGCCATGTCAGCTTTTCAACCATCCTACCTCTAAATCTCTGACGACACAAAGACTGTAATAACACTGCAGAAAGGAACAAAGTACTTTTTCAGTACCGTAATCAGTGACTCGTGTTTGTGCATTAAGGTCTGATCCATGCAACAATCAGGTAACTATAACTGTTACATTCAAATATGTACAGTTGTGGACTACTGACATTTTATCAGCATGCTCAAAAACGTCCTTTCCATTTTGAGAACAGTGCTGCCAATGGTTCACACTCCTCAGAGCTAAAACTCAGGTTATAAGCTGTTCCCATGAAGTGTGTACCTCTACAAATCAACTCAGAAATTATGCATAAAGCTCAGCACTAACAGTAATGCAGCAGGTACCAGAAAAACTGCCGTTAGAACCTCGGAATTCTTACAAATCATCTCTAATGGCTTTGATAAATATCTAAAAAAAAAAAAAGCTTTTCTCCCCTAATCTCTCACCAGTTTTACACAGAAAAACTCTCACACCATTTACTGACTTCCTGGAAAAGTAAATATGCTTAGGAAGTTAGAACTTTTGCTAAATGGTAGGAAACACATACATGAGTTAGATTTCTACACAGTTTCAAACAGTTCCTCTGTAAAGCAAGACAAACAAATCAGATAACTTCATGCAGCTTTTCAGCTTTGTTTACATGAAATGTATACTGACCTTGAAGTTTGGAGAAAAATATCTGTTGGCTTTGTCTTTATTTGCTTTGTCTAGATCATTTTTTGTTAATGTAAGGATTAAATATTCCTTGTCATTATCTGAGCGCTCTGTACTGAAAATACCATCAAGTTCCTGATCTGCAACTAGACTTCCATTTTCTACTTTGTCTGAATTTTCATCCAGTCCTATGAAGAATGTATTTACCCAAAAGTGAAACATTTTGTCCTAGGGAGGAAAAACACAAAGAACAAGCTTGCTTTAGTATTCTCTAGCAGCATATTAAACTGACTAATATCAACTCATCAAAAGCAAATCAATAATATCAAATGAAAGTAGTTCAGACAACAGTACATCACTGGTTATGTTGCATGCAAAGACATTTCCACCAATTTGCCCAGGCAATACACAAAACTCTGCATCAATCAAAATAAAATTTATCCAATTAAGCTTTCAGAAGTTGCTTCTTATTAAAAAGTAGTTACAAAAACAATTATCTATGGAAAAAAGTAGATGACAAGTTAAACAAGCGGTAAGCCTGCAATCACAAGGCATAAAATCATTTTCTTGCCAAGGGTTAGTCAGACCTAACAACCTGTGCAAAGCATTATAGGTGACTAACATTTATCAACATAGAACATCATCCTCTACAGCTTCCTAAGCTAACAGAACATTTTTATTTTTATATAGAAATAGTTGTGACTGAGCAAACACACCCTACAAAAGAGTTCCCATCACAGTAGATTCACTACAGCTTCATAGAGATAGTTCTTAGCAGATAAATGCTTGCTGACCATTACTAAGAGAAGTTGGACTCTGAAAGTGATCCTACACAAAAGGGCAGCTTAAAAGACTGTTTATGTATATTGTTCTTAAGTAGAACTTGACAGATGTCCATTACCAGCTATCTGGAAAGGTACAAGTTAGATTATCCACTGTAACACCACAACAGGCATCCATATACAAAGAGACAAAGTAAAATGTATTAGTAATTTTGAAAGAACTAGGTGATATCAGCCAGTATATTATGTCTGTCACTAGGATCAAGAGGGGTGATACAAGTGTCCATCTCCATACGTGCTATGGGACCGACACTCTTTAATATCTTCATCAATTACTTCAACAGTGGAGTTGAGTGCACCTTCAGCAAGTTTGCCAATGACATCAAGCTGTGGGGTGCGGTGACACACCAGAGGGATGGGATGCCATCCAGAGGGACGTAGACAGGCTGAGCAGTGGGCCCAGGTGAACCTCACAAGGTTCAACAAATCCAAATCACAGAATCATCACAGAATGGCCTGACTTGAAAAGGAGCACAATGCTCATCCAGTTCCAACCCCCTGCTATGTGCAGGTCGCCAACCAGCAGACCAGGCTGCCCAGAGCCACATCCAGCCCGGCCTTGAATGCCTGCAGGGATGGGGCATCCACAGCCTCCTTGGGCAACCTGTGAACAGTACATCACCACCCTCTGTGAAAAACTTCCTCCTAATATCTAACCTAAACTTCCCCTGTTTCAGTTTAAAACCATTCCTCCTTGTCCTATCACCATCCACCCTCACAAACAGCCGTTCCCCCTCCTGTTTATATGCTCCCTTCAAATATTGGAAGGCCACAATGAGGTCACCCTGGAGCCTTCTCTTCTCCACGCTAAACAAGCCCAGTTCCCTCAACCTTTCCTCACAGGAGAGCTGCTCCAGCCCTCTGACCATCTCAGTGCCCTCCTCTGGACCCGCTCCAAGAGCTCCACGTCCTTCCTGTGCTGGGGGCCCCAGGCCTGGACGCAGTGCTGCAGATGGGGCCTCACAAGAGCCGAGTAGAGGGGGACAATCACCTCCCTCTCCCTGCTGGCCACCCCTTTTTTAATGCAGCCCAGAACACAGTTGGCCTTCCGGGCTGCAGGCACACACTGCTGGCTCATGTCCAGCTTCTTGTCCACCAGGACCCCCAAGTCCTTCTCCGCAGGGCTAACGCAAGGTCTGCACCTGGGTCAAGGCAATCCTCACTACCAATACAAGCTGGGGGTGAAAGGATTGAGCACAATCCTGCCAAAAAAGACCTGAGAGTGCTGATGGATGGTAAGCTGGACACGAGGCAGCACTGTGCCCTCACAGTTCAGAAAGCCAATCATATCCTGGGCTGCATCCACAGGAGCGTGACAAGCAGAACGAGGGAGGTGATCCTGTCCCTCTGCTCTGTGCTGGTGAGGCCTCACCTGGAACACTGCATGCAGATATGGACTCCTCAGTGCAGGAGAGACATGGACCTGTTGGAGTCCATCCAAAGCATCCAGAGGAGGGCCACAAAAATGGTCCAAGGGATGGAACACCTTCCCTATCAGGACAGGCTGAGAGTCTGGAGAAGAGAAGGCTACGAGGTGACCTAAGAGTGGCCTGTCAGTAGCTAAAGGAGAGCCACAGCAAAGAAGGGGACAGACTTTTTAGTAGGGTCTGTGTGACAGAACAAGGGGAAATGGTTACAAGCTCAGAGAGAGAAAATTTAGCAAAGCTATAAAGAAAAAAAAATCTTTTACAGTGAGAGTGGTGAGGCACTGTAACAGGTTGCCTAGCCATGTGGTTGATGTCCTGTCCCTGGAGACTTTCAAGGCCAGACTAGAAAAGGCCTTGGGCAATGTGATCTAGCTGTATAGCCCTGTTCATTGTAAGGGAGTTGCAATAGATGCCTACAGATGTTCCTTGCAGTTCTAAGGATTCTATGACTATTCTATGACCAGCAGCAATGTTTTGCTCTGGGATAGGCAGTCTCTGAAAAAGATATGACGAGAAAATTCACCTCTACAGCTTCAGCTAAACAGCTTGATAAGATACACTAAATGTTCCTGTACTACTTCTCCACTATTTGCTACACCTTCACCAGTAGACATTTCAAATGTCAAGAGTAGACATTTCAAAGATTAGCTACCATTAATAAGCTGGTCTTGACTAGCACGTTAAGCACTCATTTATAGGAAACTCTAAGATGCGTTTACTTCCTTTGTAAAAAGGAAACTCTTATTTCACTCTGCTTTCAGCCCTAAGGCAAAAGATCCAAAATGCAAATGGCCAGTCTTCCCACAAGAGCGAAAGTTCTTGCATTTCTGTTAAAAGTGAGTGGTTCTACTGCACATCACGTGAGCATGCCTCCCTATGGAAGGCCACTTGGCACCAGCAAGTCATCACTGTTTTATGAGAATTGGTACTGGGGCAGAGAAGATTTTCACTGCTTAGCTAATACTCTTGTCTACAAATTAATATAACTATGTAAGTACAAAAGCACTGAGAATTCAAAAGTATATGAAACAAGCAGCATCTGCCTTCCCTATCCAAAGCTCATTAGCCCCACTTTGTGTTTTAGGTAAGGCACACAAAAAGTTTCCAGCTTGTGTGCATTTCCTTTAAGTACCTGAGACATCAGAACTATTAAGGAAATGCAAGGGGAAAGGCAAAAGTGAAACATTTCAGCCAGAAACGCTTCTGGCACTTAAACAATTATCCGCTTCAACACATGCCTCACCAGCATCTAATCTACCAGACTAACATGCTATAATTACAGTTGTCTTGGGAGGCTGACAGATGTTTGTCACTGCTACCAAGTCCCTTCAAGTTATCTCATGTTGGAGCTCATCCATTCCACTCAGCCATCAGTAGACTCCTGCAAGGCCCAGCCTATTCAGATATTTAGCATCCTCTTCTTCTCTAATGCTAACTCAAAGTCTTAGAAAACGTCCACCTCAGAATGTGGAAGTACAGGATGAATGTCCTGGAAAGGAAGGCTTTATTTTTCCATACTACTCATGGAGCCTCATATGGCAGCAGGCAAAATCCTCATTAAGAATTCTTCAGGATAACTTGGTCCATGCTCCTCCACCATGAAGATGGAGTGCCCAAAAGGAAAAAAAATCCACCAAGGAAACGATCACTCCTGATCAAATCAAAAGACTAACTAGTTCAGGTCAAACCAGAACCAACCAAGGGCATCAGCCCTTCAGCTTCAGAATAGGAATGTTTGGAGTCCAGCTGCTGTGATAAACAGTGGGAGAGAGCAAGCCTGAAGGTATTACAGGTATTACTCTGTAAGCAAATGGAAATATCTATCACTTGCAGGCCCACTGCTGGTATAAAGGTCAAGTGAAGGGAGATCCCATTTCTTGTAGGCATATGACAGTACCACTGACACCATTCTTCAGAATCACACTGTAAAAGCAGTCATGTACTTTGGTGCTGGTCCTCAGAGCCGCACCATGGCTCCAGTGAGGTCAACAGAGGAAAGGACTAAGCTAACGAACACAAATTGCAGCAACTGAATGGAAAGAACTGGAAAATGGCTTATATCAATAGTGCTGAAGCAGCTTTGGAGGAAAACAGTGCCAAAGCAAACAAGGTCACTGAATGTAAACAAACACTGGCAGAGGCAGAAGGCATGGACTTGTGAAGTTTAAAGCTTGATTAGGTGGAGCAAAACCAGGAAGGATTTATTTGGCACATCAGAGCCAGCCTGAACAAGCAATCATGAGATTCAGACAAGACAAATGACAAAATTCTCAGCAGACATCTCTTCATTTGCCTCCTTGGGATAAACTCGAAGAAGCCTTCAGAGGCTGAAACTAAACATTATCACCTGGCTGAGCAGGTCATTCATCTTATCTCCCTGCAGTTTTTTTAAAACATCAAGTTATTTTCTTTCCTTTCCTGCTACATTAATTAAATTAGTTTAATCAACTAAGTTGATGGGTACTGAAACATGGCACACTCACTCAAACTAAGGGAAGACTTGGTCATGTTTCTGGGAACCACATTTTGAGGCTGATAACTTTGTCACTGCTCTCAATGAGAAACAAGACCCATTACTCCAAGTGAGGATTGAGTCAGCTTCAAGTAGCAGACTCAAAAGATATTCCACAGGAGGCAATGAAAAAAGTGATGTAGTATGGGCCAAAGAGAGAGAGAACGTAAAAAATTAAAGCATGACCAGAACTTGGGCTTTATTTATCAAATTTGAGTATCAGGGCAAGAAAAACTATTTAATGAACAGGCTTCTGAAAAAGATTAGGTAGGGTTTTTCAGTGTTTTTTTTCTTTTTAATGTATGTTGCTTCACTTCTAATTACATCACAGGAATCCACCTTAAAAAAAAATCAGACATTTCTTGCCACAAGCAAGTCAGAATCATAAAATCTACAGTGCAGTATCTGACATTTGAGACAAAAGCTGAATTATTCAGTGTATATCAGTACCACAAGTAACTTCAGTTCTCAGGCTGACAGGAAAACGCACCTCACTCTACAGCTGATATCTGCCTCTAACTGCAGTGTGATATCCAAACCTAATATCATTTAAGCCATCAGCTAGGAGTTCCCATATCCTCCAGAGTTTCAATTTGCAGAGGGACCTACAGGCACTTAATCACTTTGCAGTAACAGCTAAGGGTTATTACAGATGCTATCCAGCAATCAAAAGACGGAGGACACGTTTCAAGTTGTTCCAAGCCAGTATTATAGCCTTCCCATAAGCATGACTGATGCAACTTGTACCATTTTCAGATTTTCAGTTGAAGTCTTCTGAGATTTGAAGAGCTTGTTCTTCAACATCTGATAAAAAGCCAAGACCCAAAGTGTTCTTTAACCATGTAGCAGAACTTTTCATCTCAACAAACTCAAAGAAACACAGTGGCACAGACAACAGCTCAAAACAATCCTGTCAGCACCACCTACGCTAGATTCTGGGTATCAACCAGCAATGACTACACAATGACCACTGTTTCATCAAACAGTGGTCCTAAAAGGTCTCCTTTACCTCCAGGCTCTGCAGGCAGAAAGACTACCAGATCCCTTGAGTTATTTTTAAGCAGGTTTTCATTTAATCAAGTAACATAAGGATACTTTGAAACCCTTTAACATTATCATGTCAACATCAATAAGTGAAGAAAACTGTTTCAAATAGGAACACAGAAGCAAACCTAGAGAGACTACAGACTACAACTGGAGATGGTAAAAGAGCAAGCTATAGGTCAGAAGAGGGAAACAAAACAAATGTGCTCAAAGAACGCCAAAATGTTGACTTCCACTGGTCAAAAATTCTTATATATAAACTGTACTAAAATATTGTGCCTTTTTGTTCTCATATGAGCAAGCATACAGAAGGAAAGGAAGTAACCACATGACACTGAAAAAATGGCTAAGAATACAGAAAGCACCTTAGACAAGAAAGAATACAAAGTTTTGGAATCCTTAACTGGTGCTAGATGGCACACATTGCGAAAAAAACTGTGAAACATGGCCACTCTTCCAAGGCAGTCTTACCAGCTCCTTCTCAGAAGCACCGAATGACCCTTTGGCAGAGGCTAGTTGAATTTGCTTAAATTAAAGTTTTGCCATTAAAATAAAAGGGCACAACAGATTTAAATTTTACATTAAGAACCTAGCATCGCACGCTCAAAACCACTTGGTCACTAAAGTTTGTTTCGTATCACACTGAATAATTTTATCGAAGAGCTTTATCAAAGTTGAGGACTCCACACTTGAGCACCCTGCAGATAATACTGCTGTTAGGAAGACTATGAAGTCTGAAAGCAGGTGCACATAGGCTTATCCAGAATGCTCAAGCTGAGATCAGTGGTACTGAACACCAAGACAAACTCAGCAGGAGGGCAGAGAATATTCTTTCATTTCCAGAAATGAGATGTAGTCTTTCTCCAATCCAAGCCCCAGAATGGACCAAGAACTACTGCTCAAATTATGTCATTAGTTTGTTGATTAGGATTCTTAGGGAAAGTTAAAATGCTCAGAGTGATGTGATGTCTTCAAACACGCACAGAAAACTTTTTTTGGCAGCTACGTATAAGTCTGCTAACAGAAAACCTTGGGAGAAGAGGAATCAGTGCTGAGTTCCAGAAGCACACACCTAAGTAAGCTAGAATCTCTGAAGGATGATACTGTCAATCCTATTAAGCTACACCTCATAGCTCAGGTGATCACTCCAGAGATGTGGCAAGCTCTGTAATTTGCAAAGTTCCTGCACTGGAAGATCTTCACTTCTTGGGTTTTGAGTAAAAAACAGTAGAGTTAAATTACCTGGAAAAAAAAGAGCTCCACTAAGTGCAAATCAAAGAGGACCTCATAGATGTGAAACACTTGTACACAGAAACGTGTTCAGAGTTCTTCCAGGACAGGTTTTATGCCACCAATATTCATTCACCTTTGGCCTACTCTCGTCTCAGACACTTTATGTAATTTTACAGAGACCACGTGGAAGGACCATCCTTGGTGCCAAGGCAAACATCAGAGATGGAATATTTCACTAATTCTCAAGAAGAATTGCTCAGCAGTGGTTTCATAAATCAGACTAGGGTGTTCACACCTCACATATGCCTTCAATTTGTGTTTGCATTTATGTTAGAACTAATAGAGGTGGTATTATCAGAGCTACGTAACAGCATACAATTTTCCTTTGGCCTCAATTTCTATGTTGAGGGAATTTAAGCATTAGATTCAATAGATTTTTGAAGCAGATTATCAAGGTTGTTTCTTTACAAAAGACTTCTGTCTGGAAAAGAGGGGTTCATCCTCTCAGGGAAGTTTGCAGATGAAGAAAGAACAGCTTTCACCAACTCCTCACTTCTCAACTCTAGCTGTTAAAAAAAAATAAAAAGCAGTATGAAGTTGCTCTTCTGTCTTGATCTTGTGATCCACAGAACTAGAATAGTTAGGGAACTTTATGTGGAAAAAAAAACTGAAGAACTAGTTACTCAAACTACAAGACTCCTAAGAACTGAACTGTAACTGACATGACACTGAAATGAAACTACAGCACAGCAACACACTTGCTACACTTCCGCAGACAATCCAAAACAAACATTTCTAGCCTGAATTTATACTAGAGAAATCATATGTGACAACAAAGACGTCTAGTTCATGCTACCACTGGATCTCAGTGCTCTCTTTAGAGGTAAAATAAACAGGAAAGCTCAATCTAGACACTGGAGACCCAAGATCTTTCATCAGAGCCATGTACAGATGTTATGAGAACTTGCTTGGCGAGGAGAAGAACAGCACAATGCCTCCTAGGAAGTATGTTCACAATCCATCTGTTACCCAAAACAGTAAAGAAACTCAACTCCCAGGTTGGATAGGACAAAGACTGGTTAAAACAGGACCTTGTCTCAGATGTTTGGTTTTTTTTTTTTTTTTTTTTTTTTTCCATCTCCTCCCTGCATCCCTCATGTCTAGAACACAGAACTCACCTGGCTGCCCCTATAACGCCCTTAACATTGGCTCTTGTGTACTGAAGTTTTAAATATTGATAATACCTAAAAACCAGTCATTTCTGTTTGCCAAATGTTTTACAGTTCTCAATCAGGGCAACTAGGCAATACAAACTACACTTGATTAAACAAACAGAAGAAAGCATTCTCATTAAGCATCAGCTTAAACTTTTGCAGGCACTAGCACATGCCAGACATGTGCTAGAACAGGACAGGACATTTCCAGCTACTGAAAATTTACCATTAAACTAGCTAACAATAACTTGAACAAGGTCCATAAATAAAAAAGCATGCACATGTATCGTATACACAGCTAACAACTAGCATCTCAAAACTTACGTCCATCTCCCAGTTCACTCTAGTATTCTCATTATTATGGTTTGAGTGCAATATTTACTCAAAGAATGTTCTTAAGTTTTATTCCATTAAACAGTAAACAATTATTCATTAAGACTGGAATTTTAAACAGTAAATACAAAGGTAACCTTTAAAGCAACAAGGTTTTGATCCTCATGCTTCACTTTAGTAGATGCAAGCTATTTCTATAAGCACAAACACAAATTAAACATTCATCTTTAATAACTCATTCATTGGTGTCAAATTAATTTTTCCCCCTACCAGTGAGACACTAATAAATTCTCAGTCTATATGCCTAAAGTCAAGGTAATGCAGATGACACTGCAATACAAACTAACGCGATGGCTGAATAGATTGCAGAGATTTTCAGACAGTGCACAGGAACTAAATTACCTTGGAATTTCAACCAGATTTGACAGATGGATAGAAATTAACCAACAGCACACACACAAGATCATCCATGCCTACTAAAACCTCAAGAAAATTTAGTGAAGAAAACAGCTGGAGTTAACTTGCTCAGTATGCAGGTCTATTTTTAGACTGAGAACGTTTCTTCCTCAATTAGATTCTTCACTACTACCCAAACTACTCCAATACGTATCCAGCATAATTTTTAAACAACCTTTGTACTTAATCTCACTGATTCAAAACATCCAGCCTTCATTTTGTAAAAGATTCTCTACTTGGGAGAACTAGACATGAAAGAATTAAACACTGTGATGGCACGTCACTGAAGAATAACCAGTGTTCTGGTTCTGCATCAGGGCTGAGTTGATAACGTTTTCCAAAGAGGCAAGAAAACCAACCTTTTTCAACATCTTGTTCTGTTTGTGGAAGAACTCCACTTTGATATCACCGCATACCGGCAAAGGTTGAGGGAATTCAAAGTACATATACTTGTCTTCACGTCTTGAGGGTCCTGAAGGGGAGGTGAATATCTTTACCTTTAGCTGGTACACCACAAACTGAGGATCTGCACGGCAAAAACAGAGTGTCACTTTGCAAGAAATGCCCTTTAAGTGTCAAAAAATGCAATCAGAATCACAACCATAACCTATAGCATTTTGAAAGTTCAGTATGTATCATGAGTCAAGCACTGCAAAGCAAAGAAAAAAGCTTCACGGGACATCACTTGAAATAACCTCACAGAAAATACAGATAACCTCTGTATTTTGTAGCAATTTGTTCATACAACTGAAGAATTCCTAGAAAGTTGCGTGTTCTTCATAGTGGAGTACAAAACAACTATATATAGTAAATTCTTGATTTTTCCTCACACATTTCCTCTCATCTCTGTGTTAGATGGAAATTCTTTTCTGTCTTTTCTCCATGCTGCAGAGCAGGCACTAATGTCAGAACAAACTGATTTCTACTCTTACACAATCAGAGCTGTTAGACAAACAAGAACAAGGATAAAATTTAACAGTAATACATAAATCAATCTGCATTGACAGCACGCTATACAGTCAAAGCCCGTAAGTATGTCCTGTAAACCACCAGACTGCCAGCCACAGTGTAGTTTTCTAAATTAAAGTAACAGCTGAAGCTGTGAGGGTTTTGCTGCAGCCTGAGCAGATGCAACTTTGAAACTGCCAAGGGAAGCAAGCACGAAAGCCAGAAATATTAAATGAAATTTATTCCAAGAAATCTTCCTGCATTTACTCTTAGCATTTGCTGCATTTAATTGTTTCTCCTGGTTTCTCTGTTAGTATCAGATGTAGACTGCTCTCTAGACAACACATGGTGAACCGTATCTGCCACGCAGAAACCGCCACTGAGGAGCTGTGGGAATCTCAACTGAGATTACCCACACTATCTTGCTGAGCAGCCTGTCTTTAACATCATATTTAACTCTCTCAAATCATGTGAAATCTGGTATCCTTTCTTTTCTGCCTGACAGACAACTCTGCTCTGTGACTTTAAAACAGAAGGCAGATGACAAAGATAAAGATCAAAAAATACCATTTGTCGCTAAAATTAATACTATCAGAGTTACACGGATGAAGACAACACATCGCTTTCACTTCTGAAAAAACAAATCAATGAAAAACTGCACAGAAACACAAATGGCAGCGCTACCCAAAGATACCGAAATTGGTAGGTACTCTGTCTTCCCACGTGCTTAGCAATGGCTTGTTTATCCCAACCACCTCCTGGAAAAGTAACACGCTGGAAGTCTGGTAGGGCAAAACAGTTAATAATGCAATAATCTATGCTTCACGTAGCTTGATTTCACAGGTTTATCCACAACACTGAACTGCAGGAACACACAACCTCCACACCTCTAACTCAGAGAAAGGTTTTCTGGCAGAGGCTTCCCTCTTCATCCTCCTCCCGTAAATACAGCTGGCCTGACAAGCTGCTATGTTGTTTCTTTCGTGCATTGTGTTCAGGTACCATCTTACAACAACACCAATACTGCAATTTTAATCAAAACCACAGTAGGCACTGGAATTAGTTACACATTGCAGTAATCAGCACAGCAAAACCATTAGAAAAAAAAATTTCCACTACAACAAAGAGAAAGAACATGCAAAACCAGGCAGTTCCTGTTCTGTAACACAGCCCACAGAAGAGCAGAAGAGAATATGCAGTCACACTAGGAATTTCCAAGGAATCCGCTGTTCCTTATTAACATATTGCACACCAGTAAATCACACTACTTGGTCACTGGGACACATAATACTTTATAAGCCTTTGTCTAAAGAAAAAAATTATTCCAAAGATAAAAAACTCACTGCGTACATACTTTCTCAAACCATCATGGGAAAAATAACCTTGCCACATTTGAAACCAACGTGCAAACAAACATTATTCAGCAATTCCCATTTCCCAAAAGTTGCTGTATTTTTAAGAACAGCTTTTTAAAAAGGTGAAGAGCAAATACCCAAATATGTTTACATTTACTACAATCTAAGATTGTAGTAAAACAACAATACGAGTCAGTCACTCAAGAATTCACATAACCAGCTCCAAGCCAGAGCTAAAGAACAACAAGGGAGTGCTGAGTACTTACTGCAAGTTCCGCCACTGAACATGGGAATTGTTTCAAACATCATCTTGTGAAACAGCAGTGCCACTGGTCTGTAATCAAGGTGATTCTTTAACAGGTAGCTATAGTAGTACACGTAGCGTCTCTGACTGGGAATTGTGACTCCCTAAACAAAAGGAAACAAACGTCAAAAGCACCCAGAGCATTTCCCGGCAGTCACTGATGGGACTCCTGCCCAATATCTGAGAATCTAACTAAAGGTGAATAAATCAAGAACGAAAAGACATCTAAAGTACCCCAGTGCTCTCTGCAGCACCCCTTTCACCCGTCCTGCAGTGCTTAAGAAGATGTCACACATGTTAACCGCCATGCAGGGGGTATGTGGAACCCTGGTTCTCCAGGCACTTCTGTGGGTATTTCCTGCATCCAGCTCAAACAGAGAAGCAAAGAACGCAGGCTTCTCTGTATCACAAAGAGAAAGACCTCAGAGACAGGGGTGTCAGACTTTTCCAGCAGCATTTTGAGCAGGAGGCCCCTGTAATTTTTAAGCACTGATACTGGAATTTCTACAGAAATGCAAGTCAAAGGAGTCTACTTTTGTTTGCTAATATCACTGTACTGACACTACCTGCTGTTACAAAACGTGTTTCTGAAATGTCTTCACAAAAATCCACAGTGGAAAGTTTCATTACTATGAGCTTGATGGCACAACTGTTGAACGAAGGACTTCAATTGAATTACAGCTCTGAAAGTAAACGCTTGCTTTGAGAACATATAACCAAAGAACATTTTTATTATCAATTTTGTAATTATTTTAAGCTTCAATAATTAGTTTTAGAGCTCTTATAGCTGGTACTTTCAAGAGAAAGTGATAAAAGATAAATGTAATTCCTTACAAAATAGGTTGTATGTTTTATATCAACCCACACAATGTATTTGTGGCAGCATAATTGAGTATACTTTCATACTAAAGCTAAATGTGAAATTGCAATAATCTGAAGATAACAGAAGTTTCTCATACATGAATCTTTTGTCACAAAGCCTAGACACAATATCCTTATGTTACCTCCATAAGCATTTAGTTCTAATATCTGCATTCCCTTGTACCAGACAGAAGTGAAGGATGGCTGGAATACTTAAGCATCTTTCCGCCTTTATTTAGAAAATGTTGAGTAATGTCTCCTTACCACCTCAGCTACTTAAAAATTAGAATTAAGCAAAACACTTCTCCAGGTATCACTTGTATAATGGAATTCTTAAGTAGCCTTATATGTGGACAATATTTGTGGTTCAGATGTCATCTTGGTAGCAGATAAGAGATTCATGTCTTAAGGGAGCTTCAAAGTTTTCTTTATTGGAATCTGAGCCTCATGCCAAAGCAAGAGCACAGGAAAGCAGTTTGAGTACTTTCTCTTGAGAAGCTTATATTTCACATCTACACTCACTGACATTTTCTGAATGGGTATCCAATGAGTTCCTCTAGTCCCTGTGCCAGAGTTTCACAATACGCTGCTGTGTGGACATCACAAAAATTGCCAGCTGCTGCTTCTGGTGCTCCTCTTATTATAGCAAGGGCAGTAGTATGAAGAACAAGCACTTTTGGAAGTAGTTCTCCCTGCTAAATCTGGAGCTTCATACTGAGCAATTGGCATTGGGTTTAGCAGAGGTTGTCACCTGGGTCTGTTGAACAAACAGCCATTGTAACGGACCAGCTCTGACACATCTGACACTGGTTATCTACCCTGCTGAAAGAGTCATTCTGAGACTTCCTTGCAGAAAATAATTGGTTTCTGTTTCCTGTTCAGTTGCATGTAACTGCCGCTACAGTCACTACTGGGAGCCATTCCTAAAATGCAACAACGTGGAGGTCAAAGAACACTCTTGAATGAATCATCTCCAGCTTCAGCACTTGAATAAGTTCTTCCTACCTGATAACTACTCATGGAGTAGCCAGTTCCTTCTTCTGGGACTACACTTCACCACAGAGCCCTCCACAGAAGTGGGAAGAAATAAAAAACTCATCCAGCTGTAGGAAGGCAAATGTCAGCCTTCATCATTACAGCAGGATTTTGGTGTCCATCTTAGGGAATACGCTAACCAGTTCAAAATGCGGACGCAGTAGCAGCTGTTTTAGAAAACTTATTTGGGGGCTTACTTCTTCCCCAGTTCTGAAAACAGGAAGGACAACCACAATTCTTAATCAAGTTTCAGAAAATCATGTCTTCATACCGTTCAAAGGAGAAATGAAAATTAGTGCTATTCTGCTACAGCAGTGGGGACTGATAAAAATCTTTTAGACAATGCTTTTAATCTTTCCCATTCCCTCCAACTGAAAAAGAAACCCTTCCCTGAGGAGCTGCAGAAGTTGAAAGAGGCAGCTTAGAGGAAAAAAATCACTACTTATTTGTAGACAGCTTTTTAGGTTCAGTTCTGCAACATCCACCACCCTTCCCAGGATGACACTGCATTAGTAGACTATCTACGATCTAGGAATTGTCCATTTGTTCTGCATCTCCTCTAGATGTCTCAAAGGCTTCTGGTGGAGCTGTTTATCCCACCAGACACCAGGGAAAAGCTTGCTACAGAAGTACTCATGGATGTTCTCTTGACTAATTAGTCATACTTCCTCTTGTGATTAGTAGCCAGCATAGGTTACAAACCCTCTCAAAAATCTACCTGTCATGCACATTAATGGCAACAGTGATTGGAGCTGTGATCTTCTCAGTTGCTATATGAAAGCTGAGCGCTTTGTGCTTGCTTTTAAAGAAAGAATATCTAGTACCTGATTAAAGCTAATTTTCTTTCATCATGTTTTGGCCCAGCAAAAATAAGAAAAAATAGTATTTTCTTGCACCTGGGCGCAAGCAGCTCTTTTGATGGTCCAACTACTTTGAGTTCAGGAAGTCAGTTTATAGAGGTGTGGCAAAGCATCAAATCAGAGAGCAACACTTTGTATGCAATACCAAAACACAGCCCAAAAGGGAAGAAAAAGCTCCCAGAATCTACATCGGAATACCTGTTTATAAACACAACTTTTACAGTCATGTGAATCACATACTGCCCATTTGCCAAATGAAGTTAACCAAGCTCAAGAGCTGGGAAAAAAAAAAACAGCTCTTCCAGAAGAGACATCAAAACCAAAACAAAGTTGCTTGTTACAGATAATGTTTACAGCAAAGCTAAACAAGGCTCTCACAATTCCTGTTTAATAAATCCTCTGCTACCTCAAACATGCTGGAGGTACCACTGAGGTACTAATGAACAACTGACTCCTTATCCTCAAGACACCAATGCATAGAAATATTACAGTCTTTATAGAAAGGTAAACTGAGGTACAGCATGCTTCACCATGTACTTGTTACATTTTGAGCTGAGTGATTTCCACGTCACTTTTATCTTCAGATAACCTTTAAGAGCAGCCTACATTGTTCACTGTCACTCATTCCTATCAAAACCTGCAAGTTTTGATGGGAAATCTTAACACTGTCTCCCTTCAAATATGACACCACAATCATATTCTAAGCTGGAATACCAGCTCCATCTCTTAAAAACAGCAAACTAACTATTCACTTGCTCCTTCTAATGAATCAGCATCCAAATCCTGAAATTCCTTATCCAATACTTCCACTCTCAAGTGTCTTCAAACACGAAACTCAACTTGTTAAAAGGCCCACACGCTGTGAAATGAATACCTAATGCAAACATTGCAGGAACACAGAGAGCTCTGTACTTGAATAAGCTAAAACTGCCTCACAGAGATGATTCCCCAGGGCTGCTCTTACCAACATGTAGAAGGAAACAAGGAAGATGAGCAGAGAGGCTTGCTGAAATTACCCTGCAAGGCACACCTTACTACAGCTGGGCAAGATTTCACAAAAAAAAAGTGTAAGTTTCCATTAATGATACATAACCATGCCAAAAAGGTCCAATGTACAGTTACCCCTAAGTCAGCCTGCACAGCACTGACAAGGTCATAAAGCTCTTGCAGCCACAAACATCATTTCTCTTAGATTCTCCCACACCCCACAAACACAAGAAATTAAATATCATGAAGAAGACTGAGGTGGCCAATGCCTAGCCTCCCTTCTAATGAAAAAGGGTATTCAGCCACAGATATGCTCTTCCAGTAGGGACATTCAGCTGTAAAAAGCACTTTAATGACTATGCATCTCAAAACATCACAGAAGTTGAGAGAACCTGAGGATCTGAATAGCTCATCTATTCAGACAAAACAAGCTAGAATAATCCTCTTATTTGGACTGAAAATGCTGAATGAGAAAGTTCACTCATCAACCACTCATTTGATGCAACACAGAGCAGAATGCTATTTAAAAGGGTATTTAAAATAAACTGTCCAGATCATCTTGAACAGGAGATGGAAAAAACAGACCATTTCAGTGTTGTGATTAATTGCTTCTGCTACTTAAGAAAGCTTTTTCATTGAGAAGGACTGCGCTGACCCAGTAATATTACAGCTAAACCAAACCAGATATCACAATTGACAGAGAACATTTCTCAAAGGATTTGACTATTCAGACCGACTAGGAAAAGCTTAAAGATGCATGCAACAAAAGAGAAGAACAAACTAACTCACCTTCTTGTCTCTGGTCCTTACTTCCCCATAGAAATCTAGGGCTTCTTGAGCCTTTAAAAACTTGCCTCGATGCAACAAATATGCACATATCATTACACCAGTTCGTCCCTTTCCAGCTTTACAGTGAATTGCTGCAACATGATTGTCATCTTCACTTAGCCATTGGTCAAGATCTTCACAAAAAGGTTTGATAAGCTCTAACTGTGGTGGGTTATGGTCTTCAAAAGGGTACTGTGCAACTGCAATGAGAAGGAGTAACTTATCAAAATCTAAAGAGGAAATCACCAAAAGCTCAACTAGACAGGTCAAATTTGTGACAAGCATGAAAAAACTAACATTCTAAATAAAAAACAGTCTAGCATACAGATTTGTATACACACACAGCTTTGATTCTGCTGTTATTCAGCAACATATTGCACACTAAATGCATCACATACATTTCTCTAGTAATACATCTTGAAGCATGAAGAGACTATTCTGTAGTGCTTCTGAGGTTAGTACTACAGACTCTGCACCTCACATCATGATTTTACTGGAATTTGAGAGTGCACCAGCACAAAAAATAACATTGTGAAAACCTATTAGACAACAATTACACTGCCTGCTGAAAGAAAACAAGGTCAGACCTCACTCACTGATCAGATGAGGAATTCTGCAGCAAAGATTCAGAGCATGGTTTGGTCTACATTGGGAACAAACACTTAATTTGCTTAAAGGGATTTGGAAAAAAAAGAATGGTTATTTCCATACTAAAAATGGCAATCAAAAAGATATCTCACACAAGGCACCTGCAATGTGTTTTAAGGTCAACCCATCAAATGCAGTTGTCTATTTGGTTTTTTTTTTTATTTTTTTTTTATTTTATACCCAGAGACACTCACACACAGTTTTTCCATCTAGAGATGGAAAGAATTTCAAGAAAGCATTCAGAGGAAAAAAAAAAAAAATCTCAGAACAAAAATAAGCAACCAGAAGAAGGACCCAAAACCAAACCTCTGTATGACCTGCCAAATCAGATGATAGACAGTGCCAGGCTGGCTGGCAGAATTACATGGAATTGTACTACTTTGGCCAGGAGGATTATACTTCACAAAGCACACTCCAATTCTTAATCAACAGACTTGGGATCTTAAAAATACAAGCCTGGTTCATTTTAAAATTCTCAGCTAGAAACACCATTTTCTTTTCTGGTGTAAAAAAAAAAAAAAGAGTACATTCCATGTTTTGGCATGTGTTTGTAATTGTTTTGTAAAGGCTACTCTTTTGCCACAGACACAAGGCTCCTTTGATGAACCCACAAGGACTTCAAGTGCAGAAGTACAGGATAAAGTTATGGAACTGCTAAATCACCATGGCGTAAGTTTGAAGCCTTTCAGAGGGATCTACAGGAACAGTTTATTCTTTTGCAGTACAGACTGTCCACTTAATCTCTCCTAGGAGAACAAAAGCCTGATAAAGTGAATAATCTGTTAAAAAAGCTTAATGAACATGAACATCTACTAATAAATTCTTGCACACTGAAGATCTAAATACTCTGCAAATGATCACTGCATGCAAAGTTACTTAGATGTTACTTTCTGCTGCAGATATAAGTGAATGATATTAAGAAACCCCTAAAAGAGGAAATCACTCAGGAGATAGAGTCAAGGGTCTGCAGTATCTTAACTACATCCAATAATGTTCCTCTGAAGAGGAGAGACAACATAATGCTAAAAGAGCTGCATGAAAAATCAAAAACAGTAACAGCTTGTTGAGAGACCTGAAATAACAGACAAACCTTGCAGGATTTTCTGCAAAGGCTGAATAAAAAAGTGCTGAAATGGGTGTACTGAAATGGTTTAGAAAGCAACCTTAGAAAAAATCAAGTTGCAGAGCCTTGATCTGTTTTGAGGAGGGTGCAGGTGCTCCATGGATGAAGGCTGCTAGTACTGAAAAGAGGAGAGGGTGGAGAACAGCTAGCTCCTCTCTCCAAGTTCCCAGACATTGCACATAGGGAGGGAAAACCAAACCACAAAACATGGCAAAGCCAAAGGCCACTTCAAGCACTGGGGTACTTCGGAAACTACACAAGCTCTAGACAAAAAGTTAGTGTCCATGGATGAAGAGCTTTCAACATTTATTTCTACACCTGATGCAAGAACATTCCAGCTGAAAATTACTCTGGTATTTCACATTCAGTATAGGAATGACAACTTCCTTTTGAAATTACTTCACTCCCAAAGATTTTAAAATCCAACCATACTTCTGCTGCTGCTAAAAGTAAGCCCCGAGTCACAAATTTGATCACTTACGTTAAATAATTTGGCAATGAAAGTAATAAAAAATATGAAGCTCTCTAAAACAGTGTTGTCTTATAAAGAGGAACTGTAAGAAGTTCAAACAATGCAGGTTACAATTGATTGCGAAGGGATCTAAGCACCTCCATCCTTAGTAGAAAGCATAAATTAATGCAAGCATATGTACCAGACATGATATTAGAAGCATGTCCTTTCCATTTACATTCTTTCTTGTCTTACATAAAGAAGTGCTCAAGCAGATATCATAAGATGCCTTTTTTTTCTCCCTTTTATTTCCCATTTATTTATGTTTATTTAGCAAGGTTTCAGAACATTGCTATTCAACATAATTAGAGCAAAGCAAGAGTGATGATTACTTCAAAAAGGAAAGTTTCAATCTTTCTGTATATTCAGACATTAAAGCAGCCAACTGGTCATGTATTAAACAACCTGATCACAACTAGAAGGATGTATAAATTCAATAATAAAGTCAAGCCCTTGCTAAGGACTTAGTATCAGCCAGTGGGAGTAAAACTCATTCATCCCCAGTTTCATGTGCACAAATACCCTTTTCTCTACCCAGCCATTCTGAAGCACAACATGAAGAGGAATTACAAGTCTCATCACAGCGCACAGAGATGTTTCTCCACAAAAGAACAAAGGTAAATCTGTATTTATTTATTACCTGGGGCATTAATAGTGACAAGACAAGAACATCGGTTTCCACTTATTACAAAGGGCCTGATCAAAAGGAGTCTCTGAAAGCTTCCCCACAGGCTCTGCAAAGTGTCCAAGAGCCATCTTATCTCAAACAGGCATCTCATGGAAATTTAATTTTGTTTTTATTAAAGAAACAGAAGGTATGTTTGAGATCTTCAAAAAGCTGTTGCATATGAACACTGACAATAGCTTGGTAGTATCCTCCATTTTTATTGTACTTGATGCTTCTACATAAAATAATAGAACTCCTTAAGCTTCACTAAATTTTACAGTAAGTTTGCTGTCAGAATTGAATAGAAATCTCTATACAACTCATTCTGTAACAGTTTTTCAAACAGTAGATTTTTGATTGCCCCATTAGGTCTTGTTTTAGTTAGGAACACTGGTTTTTGAAAACATAAGGAATACACCAGGTTTGTCCGACGATTCAAACGCTATTTGACATGATTCTTTGCTACCAAATCTCCTACATTACTAGTCTGTAGTACTATTTTTAGTACTATTCTAAATGTATAGTAATGTTCTGTATTACTATCAGCTCTACTTTACACCATCATCCAGAAAAAGTGAAATGTAAAGAGAAGAACATATAGTAGAATGTAATACATACCTCTGCAGTTAAATTTGGCGGTGTCATAATGTCTTTCAGCACATCTAAAAAGAAAAATAAGACAGAAGTTCAAGACATTCTCTAAGGTACTCCTAACATCTGCCACACCTCAGAGCATACAGATTAGCATATCTGAAAATCATGTAAACACATAATTGTTATAATCTAAAACCATAGCTAGGGACTACATACAAAAAACATATATTTTATTGCAGATATACAAGTTGGCCAGTAAAGAATCAGCTATTTTAGTGAAAAGCAATTACTTACCCTAAAGTAACTGTGGTCCATCAGTGATTTAGTCACTGTGACTCTCAATGGAGACATTCATGCAAGTAATGCAAGATATGCTTATTTTTAACGCAGTAGGTTTAACTATTCCAGCCACTCAACCAGTTTTAAAGCTCCCACATGAGCAAACAGAGGATGGCTATAACCTTCATCCAATTTTCTCTGAACTCAAAATACACGTCAAGAAACCTTCGCAGCAACAAGCAAGCTAGGGCTTATGGTAGTCACAAGGACATTCAGAAGACACTCAGCTAGAGTAACCTACATAAGGACTCTTCCACCAATTACAGAATCATGATACAACCACCAATAGTATCTGGAAGAACCACTGAACGGTAATACACATCAATTATACTAAATAGATTGCAATACAGCTCTCCAACATGGTATTTTTTCCTTGGACTTGCACTAACATCTGCTTTACTATGCCATATGAGATCCAGGCTAGCTAGCTACCAGCAAAGCAAACCACATAATCTCAGTTGTGCAGGATGACACGTCTGGGAATGAGCATCACCAATTGGATATAAAGGAACTAGCCAAAATGGAAATGAGCTAGAGCTGATGTTGGGGGTAAGGGGAAAGAAAGTAAGAACAGCATGCCCTCTGCAATCTTCCTTAGAGATCGCTTTCTGCAGGAAAAGCGTTGTGTCCCTACACAATGCAAGTGAAAATGAACTTCAGGAGGAAAGGCAAGAACAACTCTTTCACAAAACAACAGGACTCTAGCTTGAAACAATGACTGGAAGTCATTTCAGTAGAGAAAACACATCTAGGTCTTCCATTCTGATTATAACCTGTATTTTTCGTAGGGTTCAAACATCCCCCGCAGCTTCAGGACTAGTATGACCTTATCTTTCCTTTGGTAACTACATTATGAGTGCAGCCTTTGAAGCTGTATAGAGC
Source organism: Chrysolophus pictus (assembly GCA_037305975.1). Classification (NCBI taxonomy): domain Eukaryota; kingdom Metazoa; phylum Chordata; class Aves; order Galliformes; family Phasianidae; genus Chrysolophus; species Chrysolophus pictus. Next base: position 35,066,338 of record CM074581.1, on the reverse strand, counting down.
TTACTTGACACTTTCAGACATGAAAATGCAGACTTTTAGACTCTTGCTGTATGACTATTTCACTTATGTCTTACAGGCACTGAAACGAGCTTGGTCCACAAAACTCAGACAACCAGGCATAGAGACATATCTGCTGGGATTGCACTCAGCGAATTGCAGCATCACAGAATACCCTGAGTGGAAGGGACGGGACCCACAAGGATCATTGAGACTAACTCCCAGCTCTACCACAGCATCACTCAAATCCAAACCCTGCCTCTGAGAGCAGTGCTCAAACATCCCTGAGCTCCAGCACTCAGGGCTGTGCCCACTGCCCTGCACAGCCCATTCCATGCCCACTGCCCTCTGCTGCAGAGCCTTTCCCTCACCCCCAGCTGCCCTCCCCTGACACAGCTCCCTGCCGTCCCTTCGGCCCGTCGCTGTCACACAGAGCAGAGCTCAGCGCTGCCCCTGCGCTCCCTGTGAGGAGCTGCAGCCGCCACAAGGCCTCCCTTCAGCTCCTCTGCTCTGGGCCAGACAGACCCCAGCTGCCTCTCACACCTCCTGCCCTCCAGATCCTTCCCCATCTCTGTAGCTCTCTTCTCGATGCTTTCCAATAGCCTTACGCCCACCTGATATTGTGAAGCCCAAACCCGCGCCCAGTGCTCAAGGTGCAGCTGCACCAGCACAGGGCAGAGCAGCACAAGCGCTCCCCTCACCCGCTGGCAGTGCTGGGCCCGATGCACCCCAGGGTATGGCTGCCAGGACACGCTGCTGGCTCAGATCCAACTTGCCTCAGCCACAACCCCCAGATTCCTTTCCACGAGACTGCTCTTCAGCCTCTCATCCCCCAGTCCATACATACAGCCAGGGTCATCGTGCCCCAGGGACAGTGATTTCCTTTTTCTGCACTGCTGAGCCTTCCTGGGTCCAGCCTTTGCTAGGCAAAAAGCCAGGTGGTTTCTACAGCTCTGATCACATTGCTGACACTCTCCCTGGGTCAGAAGTGACATGAAGCAGACTGAGTGGCAGGTGTGTCTCAAAGAACTATTATCTGCAGTCGAGCCTTCAAGAAAGGTCAGACCCTGGATGCATGCCCACGATGTAGGCAGCATGCCTGGAGCAGCCATCAGCCACGCTGGGCAAAGGACTGGTACAAGTTAGTCAGTATTTGAACTTTGGAAGCAGAGTCTGCTAGGAAGCAAAGCAGTTAACACAAAGCATCTCATCCAACTGTGCTCTTCATTAATCTTCCTTTTAAAGAAGCACCCAGTTCAAAGGAATAGTATGAGAGGAAAGTTCAAAACATAAAAAGAATCCACATATGGGCAAAAAAAGCCTTCAAACTGCAAAGTTTGAAAGAGTAGCAAGTAGAATACCATAAGGGATAAAAAAGAGTTTTGTTGATACCAAGGATAGAAACTGAGCACAGAACATAGCCATGTTACTCTCTATGCCCTCATATGGGAGCTGTACACAACACAGGAGAAATGTAGAGCTCCAGGCACAGCCCTATAAAACATACTTCCCTTTCCTTGCACGAAACACATGCAATCCATGTTTGAGATCCCACTGGCACGTGTTTTTGAGATGTTTCCATTGCTTAGCACTTTAAAAGCATCCGTTTTCTAAACATGATGAGACCTGTGATACAGTCAGACCTCCATGTGAAACCTGCTGACAGGGCTACAGACTACAGAAAAGACAGCAGCCTATGCCAGTGCCTAACTCCCTGTACATGGAGACACAGAAATAAGCACAAAAATGTACCCTGTTCCTTCAAATATCTGCTTCTATTAAAGAAATACAATGGAGAAGGTGAAGAAGCATAGAACAATTTGGTGAGATGCAAAGCATGAAAGCTTACCTGTTAAGGTAAGGAAAAACAAAGGAAAAAATAGCAGAACGTTAAAAGCTTACATGAGAAAACACAAGGAACAAAATGAAACAAACTGCTCAAATACTCACTAGAAGTCAAAAGCTAGAATGCGAGCATAAGGAATAAATTACATCAGTTAAGCATCCCTTCAGAAAAGTTTTAAATAGAACTGCTCAATATACGCAGCATTTTCAACTCCATGAAACAGCTACCATAAGAGATCTCAAGTGTCATGAAGTCACTCTGAATAACTTCCACGTAACTTCCTTAAAATCCTACTTCCTTATTGAAAAAAAAGTCTATTATTTACAAAAGATAGGACAAATCTACAGAGATGCTGCTCTCCGAAATACCTGAAGGCTGTAATTTCTTCTCATTTCGTGACCAAATATTCCAACACCTAATAGCATTTATTTACTTAATGTGCACAGATTGTGTGCACACAGATAACCTGTCTCTGTAGCCATAGAAATTTTAAAAGTTGAGTTTTCCAAACAGCATTAAAAACTTTGATCTTGCAAGAAATTAGTGTTTCCAGGACAAAGAGAATCCATACATTTTAAAAAGACTTTTTCCTCTGTGAAAATCTTGATCTCATGGGAAATATTTCTATTTTTGGAAGGTTCATTAGAGATTATTTCGAATTTAGCAGCAAGGGAAATTGATTGCAGCTGGGAGGATTCTTGCAATTGAAAAGAATAAGAAGTTTTTATACAAAAAATTTGAAGACAAAACCTTCTGACACACCTGGACAAGCTCTCTGTACAGCTGAAAATATCAGCAATGTAAATATCAGAAGTATTTGTCTCATCAGTTAACTCCAAAGCATGCAAAGGATGGAGTTTTTTGTCCCCTTTTCCCCCTTTAAAGTAAAATGAGGTTGCTAGCACACAGTTAAATGGAAACACCTCAAGCACCATCCTTGCCCCTAGAAATCCTTGCCAAGAATTTTTTAATGAACTCCTACTCTCTGATCAAGCCTAGAAGCCAACGCATAACCTACTGTTTTAACCCGTCCCCTCTTGAGCCAGACTGAAGCAACAAGTTCAGCACTATGCGGTTCAGCAAACCCTGGTCCTCTAGGAGACCCCAGAAATTTACCTACAGAACTCCAGCCCTTGGAAGCTGGAGGAAGTTAAGTCATACCCAGGGTAGGGTGCTGTAGCAAAAGCACTGCAGGTACATTTTACACATAGATATTCAACACAGATCAGCAAAGAAAGATACTCAGAAAGTTATCTCCCAAAACAGCTGCACCAACTCACAGCAGAAGCTGTCAACTATCCTGGAAGCAGGGTCCTTTCCATCTGTGAATGTCACTAGGACATTTATTAAAAGGCTAACAAAAACTTTATGGACAGCTATGAGGGAGAAAATAATTTTGTCACCGAATTGCATGAATGGTGTCCAATTAATTTATTTTAATGCATATTCTAGTTAAAAATCTGTCCCGTTCTACCCTGGGCTTCACAGAGAAACTTCAAAAGTCATTATTCCACATCTCAGGTTCCAGTATTGCTTCATTCCAACATCAGAAGTCAGAAATTATGCTTGATGCATGAATGATCCTTCAACTAATACACAGACATATTTAAATACTTATTTTAATGATTTTCAGATTGCAGTGGAATGTATTGCCTGTGTTTACATATAACTACCCGAGCTGTTAGGAATTTTTGTTGTTTTTTCTTTTTTAAATAAATATTTCTAAATAACTGTGATTAGTGGAAAAATTACAGACATTTAGAAAGATTTATTTAGAAAAAAGCAGCAGCAGCAGCTCTAGAAGTTCAGAGAATCAATAAATCTAAACTCAGATTTTTGGGAAAAAAATACAAGGTAAGAAAACCAGGACCTGTTCTTCAACATCCGCTGACATTACAAAATCACTTATACAAACAAAATTAGGCTAAATTAGCATATAAAATGATCAGGGAACAACAACAGCAGCAGCATTTGTTATGTAACAAGAACAGCTTTCAGAATAACTGACTTTCCTGAGGAAAATATTCTTCCCTCTAAAGCAATCATCGCGCCCTGATTGTGCAATAGTTGAATCAAAACAATGAGCAGGAACTGCGAGGAATACATGCAGAACCTGGGTACCAATACAGCTCAGTACCCCTCAGAAACACAAAACAAAAAAGACAGTATTCATCTGGCAACTCCTTCACTCAGACATACGTACATCACAAACGGAAAGGCTGCAGTGAATTACTTTTCACTTTTTAATCACGCAGTACAAGCTCTAGATGGGCTGGGTGCCAAGTCATTTAAAAGTGTTCAAGTAATATGAATACACACCAGCATTTCATTTAACCTCACTCAGCTTCACTAAATGAAGTAACAGTGCTCTCAATCAGGCTTAATTGTTTTAAGAAATGTGCAAAACATCTCTAGCTCTGCTTCAATACAGCAGCAAGACACTCTCACTTTCAAGCTATTTTTAGAATATATCATTTTGGAAAACAAATCTTTATGAACATACTTACAGATTGTATATCTTGTAATGGTTTTTATGCTTTGAATCCAAAAACCTTAAACAGGGAAAAAGAAAAAGGCATGCATTAATATACAGCGCAGTAATGGTGATCTCACTTACGGTATCGTCAGGATACCAGCATCACACGCAGTGCTGTGCTCCCAGCCCAGCTGGCCTTGCACCATCCCAAGGCAGGCAGGCAGCATGCTGCAGACCTCTCCCCTCCAAATAATCCATCAGCCTGAGTAAGGCTACTCATGCAACCAATGGGCCTAGATCTGACCTGCAGCCCAACGATTACCGTACACACCCATCCATGGTGATTTCCATCTACACATCAACAGATTATGTGGGTGAAGGTCTGATTCTTATTAAAGCAGAAAGTATAGTGCCCAGTAACATTATGGGTACAGAAAGCAGAAAGACCACTCTACTTCTTTGTTTTGCACTCATTTCATTTTTGTGCTAATTTTGTATTGAAAACTTCCCCTTCAAGACTCAAAGAGTCAAACTACAAACATGATTCATCAAAATTGCCATGATTATATATGATGTGTCACTCAGTAATGTTCAAGAAGAAATAACATACAAATGTTTACACTTAACATCGTCAACAGTGTGTATCTGCACATCAGCCAGAAGGAATTTAATTAGCCATGACAGAACATGCTGTTCAAATTGAAAGAAACACTAACTGCTAAAATCCTGGAAAGCTCAAGCAAAAATGAGCTCTGGTTATCACTTGTAATATTCCAGAAGAGCCTAGAACTCTGTGGTTAAACTGATGCGTTTAAGTAAGAACAGATGTGTGAGTGCTCCTTGGGCAGCACTGAATACAGGACTTTAACTTCACTGGCAGAAATCCTTCACAGTGCCCATGCTGGCAGACCCTGGGAGATTAAGGAAGATGCTGCACACAGCAATTTATTTCAGGAGATGTTCCCGCAGGTCTGAAACAGCTGGAGGGAGAAGAGAGCTGGCTCCACTTCTGCCAGTAACATCTGCAGGACTAAGGTTAAACGTCCACACAAGTGTTTTTCTAAGGACAAAATTCCATCCAATGTGGAAGCCTCAGAAGACAGCCAGCAGCCCAGTCATGCTCCTCATACAGTATCACTGTTAAATTGGTCAGGATACCAGCCATTCAGAAAAAGTCCACTGGCATATCCCTTCGTGGCTCAAAGCCCATTTCTATGGAGCTCAAGCAGTGAATTTTGACATACAAAGCTCTTGAAAAAAAATATTCCAAGTATAATGCTACTTCAGCATCCAGTTCCCTACAGACATTTCATTTACATCTCTCCAGATCTTAATTTGGCTCATCACACTTGGAAGTTATCATTAGTCCTTTTGAACAGTGTTTATATGGACAACTTAGATGTCAGTAAATCCCTTATTTGTTCTGTGATCAGCATTAATACAAACCTTCCTATTAGGAAACGTTGACTTCACGCATCTCAACAAATCGAGCAGAGACACGGGATTTTAAGGAAATAAGTTACAGTGATGATCCCAAATTGCTAAGAAGATCTCTTACAGTTGTATCCAGCAGCTCAGAATGTATAAATTTCATGTTAAAAACAAAACTTTCACAAAACATACTATCAGTGTGACCAGCAGTAATGAATTTTGCCTGTTTTTTCTTCTTCAGAAGTTAAAACACAGCCTTTACCAAGAGCCATTTGTTACTTACTGCTATCAATCAGAATTCACTTATCAAGCACTTCATTTATCAAGTAGAGAGGCTACATGCAAACACTCTGAAATGCCATCAGCTATCTGAGGAAACTCTCAATACCACATGGATGCACATCTTTCTAAAAGCAAAGAATCTCATTTTACTACAACACAATTTGCCAAGTTCATTTTTTCACATGAAAAGCAGATCTGGGCTCAGCACAAAACAGCAGCCTGGAGAACACTGTTCTCAGTGTTTCCAACATTTGCTCAGAAATACTAATAAAAGCAACTGCCATTTTTACAAGTCAGGTCATTCTGCTTTCCTAAGCAGAACATAAGTGCCCTTTTCTGCATTTAAGACGAGACTAACTTAAAGAAGAAAAACAAAGCCTTACCTTACTACATCATCAATATTGTTCCGGTATACTCCTTCAAGCCTCTCCGCAGGAAACCCCATAGCAATTATGTTTGGATAAATATCTGAATATCTGAGTTATGGAAACACTTGTAAAATATGTAAAACATGTATAACAATATTAAATGGACATTGTGAAATATTTCTTTGCTCCTGTACCAGCTGGAGAAACAGCCCAGAGCAACTTCCATATTCAAAGAATTCAACATTGTATATACAGTAATAGGGGGTTCCTTCCAGAAAAAAAAAAAAACGGAAGATCAGGGGAAGAAGAATCAGTACAGAATTTTTTCCATAAACAGCATTGTGCCACATCCAATATAACAGAAGTGTGCTTAAAATTCACAGATAACTTGACAGAAATTTGTACTACTGAATAGCTGATGTTAACATCAAGTAGAAAAGCCGAACCGCGTTACCCGCACCCACCATGCCTCATCTCACTAGATCTGCATGTACACTACACAGTGGTCTCCCTCCACAGTTTGAGTGGTGTATTAAATCCAGCAGGAAATTATTTTACAGTCTTGGATGACTAAATTGCAAGATGCTCCAAGTCAGTGCCATGGTAAAGTCCCCAGTGATCCCCAAATCCTTCCACCATGCAACACAAACACCAAAAAGCACATTTCAGTCATGCAAACCTTGCCAGGGAACATTTCATCACTTTCCATGATTTTCATAGAATGGACCAACGGAATAGCTACTAAAGGTGAGATACTGCAAAAGACTGGAATCAAAGAGAAGTTATAGAACTTGTTTAATTAAAAAAAGCACTAGTAATAACAATACTCACATCTGGTAAAAAATATCTGATTTCTTACACCGTACTACCTACAATTCACTTATCAAAATCAATACAATCCCAGATAAAGATCTCCAGAAAAGAAGAAAACCAAACTGCTAAGAAAAAAAAAGTAAAAAAAAAAGTAAACTTACATCCAGAGCAGATGTGTAAAGAATTCACAACAGTTTGCCAGAAAATGACCAGCACTTAGTATCCTGGTGGTGCAATGACATATGTTGTCATTGTTTTTTAAATGCAACACAAGAAAACACTTAGATTTCTAAACATCAGAAAAGTTCTAAACATCAGAAAAGTTAATGCAGTGAAGAAGTTTCACTGAAAAGCAAAACAGAAATGAAACCAGCAGCTCAAAAGCAGCCCGTACCTTGCCACATTAACATACTCCTCCTCAGACTAATTTTAGAAGGAATAAGAACAATATGTTTGCAGTTGGCCCCACTTTAAACAAGGGAGCTGGAGCAGGTGATTTCCAGAGGTGCCCTTCAACTTAAATTATTCTAAAACTGCAAGAATGACTGTCCTTGTTAAAACACCAACAATACAATACAACAAAACTGCCAAGAGAAGGCAGCAGGATGAAGGCACTGCAGCCCCTTCCAAGGTATTCATGTTCCAGTTACCTGCACACAACAAAAAGCCTGAAATATGCTGCAAGCCATCTCACCCTGCCCTGACAGAGATCCCACAAGTACTTGCAGTAAAGCAGCAGGGACTGAGTTCTGCAGTTAGCTAAACAGTTGGCCAGCTGGAGAGCAAATTTTTATAACAGTACACAGAAGTTATGTATTCTCCAAAAAAGAAAAAAAAGAATTTAGCATTTACTGTGTGGTATCCAAATATAAATAAGCATCAGTCTGCCTAGACTGTTCTAAATGAGTTATGCAGACAACAATCAAAAAAAAAAAAAAGAAAGCTTCTGAGGGATCCAAACAAGTATCTGTAGCCACCTCCTCAAACACTGACACATAAAGGAGATTTATGCCTGGTTTCCAATTCACTCTGCACTTCCCCAAACCTCAAAAAAAGCTTATCTTGGAGAAATTAAATTGCTCAGCATTCAGATCCCGTGATAATTTCTGATACTATCATATCACATCAATCTTCAACTTTGAACTTTGCTCTGAATGGATTTTACTCTGCAAGCAGACCACACCTCTTAGCTCAAGTAGCAAAAGCGCAATAAATTCGCGATGCATTCACTGTATTATCAGTTCTTACTTGCTGTAAGATTAAGAAAGCAGCTGTAAGCCATGTGCACCTGCTCCATGCCTATCACACACTAGTGCATTACCTGACATCCAGCTATCACATTCCATTGCTTCCTTCTTGCTACTGATTTGCAGAACAGAGCACACATCTATTTGCTGCAGCTCTACCGTTTTTGCTCAAAGCACCTCTACCTATACACTGCTCTGAGCAGGAGGGCCCTTCAAATTACTGTAACAAAATAATCCAGTATATTAGTCTGGTTTTCACAGCACTTCTGCATGGAAGACAAGACTTACGCTTGCAATGGGGTTAAAATCAATTCATTTTGACACGCCACGTGAAAACCATTTGAAGTTCTGCATAAAAAACAACCTGTTTCAACTACAATATCACCCATGACACAGACGTTAGGGCTTGCCAGAATTACTGTACAACTTACTCAAATCTCTATTTACAACCACAAGACTTACTACGCGGCTTCTTCACATATTCAGTTCAGTAGCTTTTCTTCTTGCTGTCTCTGGGACGCCAAAGAAGGAGATACGTTCTGGTATTCCCAGATGGTAGAAGATGGAAAGGAGGCAGAGAGCAGAACATCTTAGCAGCGTTTCCACTTCACAGGCTCACAGGTATCCAGGTAGATGGAAATAAAAGGTTCTAAATTAACCGGGCAGTCTCACACTCTGGATATTACAATCCCTCTTGGCCCTGGACTCTCAGGTGGCTCCTCAAGGGTGCTACACATACAGCATGTGCACAGATCATTTGCACTTCCTCTTTCTAAATCACAGCAAACCAGCAAGAATTGAGGACACTCAAGCTTAATGACGTATCAGAACTACAGGTGAAAATTTAGCAATACTAGCTCTGGGATTAAAGATGTTCCAGAAAATGCCAGCTAACGGAAAAAGGGGAGGAAGGGGGAAAAAAGTGCCAATCAGGTTACTGATGCCAATTCAATAAAAGCGTTGCGTGCTGTAAGGTTTTGGAACAGGACAAGACAAACACTGAAGCACCAGTGAAAAACAAATATCCAACAGTGAGCTCAGCAGGTGTTCTGATTTTAGGCAAGCATGACTGTCATTAAATAGGCACGCAAGCCTCTCCTTCCACCTAAATATAAGTGTCCTGAACTACCTTCCTTATTATCTCCACACATCAGGCTGGAATGCAATTCCCACACCACTGCTGACTCACTGCTGTCTGTGACGGATCAGGCTGCGCAGAACAGCGGGTGCAGCAAGCCAGCATCGCGATTCCACGGCATTCATTGAGCCACAGGATTCCTCTGCACCGAACAAAAGGAAGCGACAACTCGAGCAAGTGTATTCATATTGCTGGGGAAGAACATTTGGTGGGGTCTACACAGGCTTCTGACAAGCACGCTGAAGAAGAGCTTTGCTCTGAAAACCTCCTGTTGGTTCCAATGGCCAAAAAACATCCTTTGTCTTCCAAAAAGAAAGACTGAAGAAGGAACACTAGTGCTTTTACTGCCTGCGCTGATGTCCTAAAAAACTGCTATGTTAACCGAGTTGTTCTACCCTTTCCTGATAAATCTGCACTGAGAAGGCGATTATCCCTACTGCACCAGTACCAGCATGCTGTTTTCCTGATGCTGGGCTCCTCCCCAGACACAGCTATGGATTTACCATCCCAAAGCATGCAGAGCTGAAATCATTAAGATACCACACAGAGCATCATCTTCAAGGAATCGCTTTCACCATCACCACGCTGCAAAGCACAGGGACACTGCTTTCCATACGTGAGTAAATTAACAGAGATTTCTGAAGACCAAATTATAAGAGTCATTAGCAAGATGACATTTCTCATGGGAGCTTGGAAGCCGGGCTTCCATTCAAAGCAAGAATTCCAAGCCATAGTGAAATTAATAACGATACCAATCATTTTAGAAAGCTGGATGATCTAGCACATACAAGAAGTTCGTCATCAATTCCACCTCACTTTAAAGAGACAATGGTTAAAACCTCAGCCAGTTACTGAGGCAGTTCTACAACCCTTCCAGTTTGCATGCAGAAGCAAAGTTAACCTAAACATAAACTACCACAAAACTGAAGCAGGCTTACTGAAAAAAAAAAAGAAATAAAATCTGCTGCCTTTTCCCACAGCAACTCATTCCTAAGGAACTCATTTCTGAAAATGGTTTCAATACCTTTTAAAGAACTTCTTCCTTTCTCAACTTGGGAATCATATAAGTTGAGATTTCACAGTTAAAAAAAGATAATAAAACAACAATCAAGACAGACTGAATGCACTGACACGATGCAGAACAGCAGAACACTAGAACGCAGCTCCCTACTCAAGTTTTATACTTCTTACTAATCACAAAACTTAGTTTTACCCAAGACTTAAAATTGAAGTACCCAGCAGTTTGCTAAATGCCCAACACCACCAAGCAATGCCATTTCAGTGTAAGACAAACCAGAGGAAAAATTCCACATGCTACTTCAAAAACATTTTTGCTCTAATGCAAAAAAATTGCTTAAAGCCTGAAATAATTCCCACATGCTAAAAATGACAGTCCCCCAGGTGCTATGAGAAAACCTCTGTGTCGTTATGCAAATCAGTAGTTATAATTGTTTCAAAAATAGTTGTCCATGTATCCACATTCTGCAGAGATCAAATTAAAGAACGTGCAGTACACACTTATATCTTAACTTTTATGTATATGCATAGGCAAATGACTCACGTTGGTCTTTTAATTTAAAAAAAATGTGATTTTTCCCACAGATTGAGTCTTTTTCCTAATCGTGGAAGCAGACAAAAAAAAAGCACACTGAAATATTTCCCAGTTCTTAAACAGACACAAAAAGGAGCAAAAATACACAGCCACAGCCCCTCCTGCAACGATCAATCTTCTCCATTAACATCCAGAACTTTATCCATTAGCATTTCTAAGCAACGTATGAAGTTCTATTTCAAACAAAGTAAGCATTTAATCCCTTGTCCTTGCCCTCCTCTAGGAGAAAACCAGAAAGCTAACGACCTAATCTTCCTATTTTGTAAGCATGCTCGAGCATGCAGTGCAGAATTTACATACGGCTTTACTTTCTAAACCAACACTGACAGGCTTTAAATCAAAGCCCAAATAAAAGACAACTTTAAAACTATTAGCCCAACGCAACCAAAGGTTGCAGGAGGATCTACTAGTCGTTAGACTTCACTGTTCTTTAAAAAGGAAATTTAAAGTAAGTTGAAGATTCCTGAAAGCTGGGAATAATGCTCAGTGTTCAAGCCAGGCTTTGGAGCTAAAAGCTGCGAAGTTCCATTTGATAACACTCCGAAGAGCACAGGAACAACATGACTTTGAAGTCTCCCAAAACTGCTTTGTTGCGTCAATTTTTCTGCAATTTTCATGAACTCAGCCTTTAGCAGCCACACAAAGTAGTCTAGCAGCACATCTGTCTTCACCAGCTTTGCAACATTAGTGTACTAACCTCAACTCTTTTAACTCCAGCTTAAACCCATCCCTGTAGCAACAGAGAAATTAAATCAAAAGAACTGAACTGCTCTGTAGCTGTTCAACAGCTTGGCAGCCTGAAGCTACAGAGGGAGTGTTACAAGAAGTGTCCACGCTCCATCCTCTAACAGATTTAAGTGTCCTGACAAATGGCCAAACTCTTTATTAGCATGAGTTTCTTGACAGCATCCCTACAAAAAAAAAAAAAAAAAAGACACAGGAAAATATGCCCAGCCAAATCGAGAAGAGTTTCCCAGCATATATGCTGTTTAGCCTGTATGCATGCATACCCTCATTGTAAAAAGGCTGCCAACCCTAAACACAAAATAAGTTTACTGTTTTTCTCCAAGGCTGGGTAATCAGGAAGTAGAGAGGAAATGAACAGGAAGAATGTTCTTGAGAGCAAAGGAGGATTCCTTGTAGCCAGCCAGCTGCACTTGCCAACTCTACCATCTGTGCCTTAAAGAACAAGAGAAGAGACCAACTCAGATGTTGCTGAGAGAAACATTTTATGATTTCGGAGAAAGGCATTTAACCCATTAACTCTCAACATTTCAATGACAACTCTTTGTTCCTCTCTCTAAACCTCAAGCTTGTAATTCAAATGTAGTGATCTACACAAGAAATAACAGAACTGTGGCTCCTTCATTCCCGGATTCCAACAGTGGGAAGGAGTAGATCAGAAGAAGCTTTGAAGATGCCACCACCAGTTGCATCGCCACCTCTACCCATCGTGGGGCTTTCTGGACCCACACATGCTCATGATGCTGCATTTCCAGAACCATTCTCAGAGCAAGAACCTTCTCACAGGCTTTGTGAGTTGTATGAAATACAATCTGGAGCTCCCAACCCCAATGGGGCTTTGCTGAACAGTTAAGAGGAACAAGATGACTGAAAAAGTAGTGAATTTACAGAATAACCAGGCACTTTTTTTTTTTTTTTTCCAAAACAGTCTCAACCTCATAAACCTCACAACACAAATACAAAAAAAAAACACTAAGAGAAGCATGAAAAAGGATGTTTACTCTGCAGAACTTGTTCTGACAAGATGCAAGAAGAATTCCTGCTCAACTCCCATTTCAACACGGCCTGGGATTGCAGACCAAGTAAGCCATGCAGATGGTGGCAGAGGACAACGCCTGCTGTATGACTTTCTCAGCAAAGGAAACCTGTAAAGGAAGCTTGGCTCTCACACTGCACTTTAAGATTTACCTGGTTTTACCTACGTATCAAATTCAACACAAACTCCACCAAGGCAGAACATGGTACGTCCCCAGCAATGCTCTCAGAACATGGCTGTGCCTTGCACAGTGTCCTCTGGAAGAAGCAGCACTGCATGCTTAAGCATATCCTAGCCTCAAACACCCACAGAAAAATACAAGAATTTTATTCAGAAGAACGCAGCAAAGAGAGTCACTACTTTGATATTTACTGACAGGAAGTGAAAAATGGCTCAGACTCAACTTTTTGCAAGGCTGAAAGAACATCCAAAACTTCCAGAGACAAGGGAATTCAAAATAGAATTCGAGCTGGAGAACAAATACGTCGCTTTACAAAACCTAAGCTACAAAAATTAGGATTTAGCCTAACTTCAGGGGGTGGCTACAAGAGAATATAAAGACAAGCAGAAAACAAGGCTTCGGGCCAGCCTAATAAACCATTTCTCAGTCATTCAGCTCCAAGTAGATACTACTGAATTCTAATGGGATGCAGTGTTTGCCTCCTCCTTGTGTTAGTAAAAAAAAAAAAAATGGGTGTTACTTCTCTCACAAAAAAAAAAAACAGAACAGAAAATAGACAACCACTTCAAGTCTAGTCCAATACGTACCCAGCAAAAGCAAGGAATTAAGCACAGGCCTCTAAAAAAAATTAACTATGTGATTAAAAGCTATTATACCACACACCCACAAAGGCAGAATTAAGTTTATGAAGACATCTCTTAAGCACTTTGCTGCAAAGAACTGGATATGGAGCAGTTTTTATGCACTGCCGCATGCCGGGGCTGCAGAGCTGGGTTCATCTTTGCAGAGAACAATGCCAACTTTTGCTGCAGTCATCATCCCAAACACAGAGCAGGCGAGTTTCATTTTTTAGCTGCACAATCAATTACCACCTGAAATCACAGAACACACTACTTCAGCTACAGTGCTGAAAAATCATTATTAAGATAACTCAGATTTATGCAGTACGATACAGGGCCTAATTGCACAATTATTATACTTATGCTCTACAAAACTCCTTTTTCATGGCTGCACAGGCAAGACGACAAGGCAGAAGACTACTGGAGAGAGGAGGATGCTAGCCTGAAATGGGAGCTGGAACAAGGCTCTGTTTACACCTGGACTAAGACCTATTTAAAAACCAAGACCAAGCTGAACCCAAAGCACAGTCAACTGCCTAGAATGCATTCTGATTTCGCAAGAGAACATGCTCTACTGGGCCATGTATGCACATTCCCAAATTTTAAGACAAATTCCATTCTTACAACCTAGAAGGCATCATCCCAGCAGCTCACAGGAATGCACCAACTTGCACAGCTAATGCCCAAAACCATGTCAGAAGTGCCAAATCACAGGGACCCACAACTCTCCTAGGACTTACGAGGTGACACCAGGCACACATAGCTCCATCCCACATCCCATTTATTCCCTTGAAAAAGCCATCTAACGTCAAATAAAACCCAATACTCATATCAAAAGGGCACAAATCACGAATAGTTCTGAGATCCAGATTGCAAGCTGCGTCCAAATAAGAAAGGAGGTGGGCTTTAAAATGCTGTTACTTATGACTAACGACAGCAAGTTGGGCCTCCTAGTGAAGGGGCCTGAAGACTCAACCGTCTATTCTCTCCCTTTTCTTTGGGTTTTGAACACAACTGCTGTCCCATAAATCATTTTCCTGGTTAAATACATTTTAACAGAGCATTCTAGGCCAAGGTATCATAGATATAATTTGGCAGCTTATGCAGCATTCATATGGCAACAACAAATTCTCTAAAAATATTTTTTCCTTTAAGAAACTACAAGAAGCTACTCAAATCCACAATTGGCAGAAGCAATTTGGTAGACAGAGACTTAATACATAAAATATCAATTTCACAGTCGCTAAATTCTTTAGTCTAGCTTCTGCACAGCCATTTTTTTTTTTTAGCATGGGGATTTTTCACATAATTTGATAATAAAACATAATTTCAGTGAGGTTATTATAGCACAAGTTAAACCAACTGCTTCTACTACAACAACAAAAGATCTAGCGACCACATAATCCTGCAAAGAGTTAAACAGAAAATACAATCACTTCTCTTCTGTAAGAAAATTAGGAAATCCTATCCTCCTCCTCACATTGCTTTAACGCAACATTTAGCACATACCAGCCTTCCGCACAGCGCTCACTGTACTTCACAGCCTTTTGGTAGTTGAAGAAAAAAAAGAACGAGATGTAATAAGCGTAGCACTGGACAGCACAGGAAAAACTCTTTTCTGTCCCAAAGACGTGTGCTCACTGTCAGTCTAGCAGTCGGCAAGAGCTAATGCTTCCACGTGTATCAGACTGCGGAAATCACAGGGCTGCACAAGCACCACTCTGGGGACTGTATCCTTTCCCTAAAAATACTGTAACCACCTCAAGAAGTCAGTAGAAATCCTGTAATATCTTGAGGACAGAAGAGCCTTCCTGGTTAGCACAAGATCTCCAAAGAGTCATTTTCAGAATTCAACAACCTTCTTCACAAGTGAGGTTTAACCCAGTGCTAATGGGGGACCAACGAATTACCTGAAGAGCTGAACAGAGGATCTTCAGAAGCACAGTGCCAACCAACCCACCCTTGCCGAAACCTCTGAGCTCTGACATGATTACTTCTCCATGGCCCACAGTGGCAGCATCTCATCATCAGTGGGTATCAGACGGTGAAAATCCACCTGGATTTCTACAGTGCTTAAACCACATCCATTTCCAGTAAAGTTTGCACTTCATTCAACATGACCCAAACAAAAGGTTTTAAGGGAAAGCTTTGGTTGTTCTGAAAATTATACACATTTCACGAAGTTTGAAAACAGATTTCAGTGGTACTGTTGTGTTTTTTTTCCCTCCTGTATCAAATTTTCTTAGTGACCCTTAATGTGTTCTCATCATCCACACTCATTTCTTTCCCCAACTTGAAAAGCACATTTAGCCATCGCTCCAACAGCAGAGCTACGTGAAGCAGAGAATTAGTTTGCAGCTCTTGTTGGTTTAAAAACGTGCACAAGCAGTTATTTTTTAACTTCATATTTAGCTTGTGCAAACAGTCTCCAGCAATGCTGCACAATGATTAAAGTTTCTGATGATGCAAGACCAAGTAGTGTATTGGGAAGCCTGCACAATGTTTAAGAAGCACAATGAGATGAGCTTTAAATTTGCCAAGCACCTTAAATTCCTGTCCTGGACAATCGCAGCAGAAAAGCTGCTCCGCAGTGATGCAGTGAGGGATGCACAACCCAGCACTTGCTGGAATGGGGTTTTTTGTGCGTAGGCTTCAGCTGTCAAACAACGCTATCAACAAAGATGCAGATACTAGAGCAAGCTGTTACAGTTTTTTCTTAGGTTGTGGGGGAAACTACAGGATCACCTGGGAAGCAAATTTAACCTCAGAAGAGAAAATGGATGGAAACACTTGCACCTATTGACACGTTGCTTTCTCAGTCTGGACAACTCAAAAATCTTTCATAAGCACAGAAAGACTGATTGAGTATCAAATATACCCTTCCCACAAGCAGCTAACAAGTGAATCAAGCTCTGAGAAGCCTCCAGCTAGTCCCATTTTACCACTCTCTGCTCAGGCAGACTTTTTAGATGAATTCAAAGCAAAACTGACACTAATCTCTCTTGTTTAAAACCTAAACCTACCCAGGTTCCACAAGCAAAATGAGTCTGTCAAGCTCTCAACACTACTAAGTAACACGGTTTACTCCTGAACAAAGAAATACTTTTCCACCAGTAAAAGCTTTGCCACTCTGTTTCTCCCAAGCCCTCACCAAATCTTACTACAAAAACAACTTGTTACAAAGCATCTAACCAACTTCAGTTTTAAACAGAAAGCCGATATTTTAAAGGAGTAGCATTTCCAACTGCAGTTCTATTTTAAACTCAGCATGCACCTCATGCCACCAACTCACCTCTTTTCTGGGAGGTTGAGCCATTTTGACTCAAGTCACACAATTTAAAATTTCATTAAAAATGCAAAAAGCCTTTGGGCTGCAGATAGCATAAAGCAGCTTCCACTCTCAATTTTAGCATTCTCTACCTTTCATCACAAGACAAACAAATGCAATACTTGGAAATTAACAGCATCCAACGTCTAATCTTTACTGAATATTACTGCAGTTTATACAACTATGTGGGTCATGAAATGCACACGCCTCAGTTAAGCGCTGTTCTGTGCTAAGGCTGCCATGCTCCATGCATAGCAGAAGGCCCATAAACCTGAAGCAAGTTCACCCAATTCCATTGGTGAACCTTTAAACTTGTCCACAGGTACAAGTAGCTGATTTTTCAGTTGTGTCTCGTGTAGTGAAGCCTCCTGTCAAACTTGGTTACACACACACACACACGATAAATGCAAGCACTGCAATGTAGAAGACTTGCATACAAGTGTCCTCCACTCTTCCTGGCTGTAAAATGGTCAACAACTGAGCTGCATCACTACAGAAATCCTAAAGATTATAGTACTTCAGAAAATATAACTGCCGCTGCATCATAAAGAAATGCAGCCATCTTAGAAGAAAGCTATTAATCCTTTCCTTCTCACTCATTTGCAACAAAAGGTATCTGGCATTACAGAAATGGAGTAGAAACCCAAATTAATCAGAATTGAAGTATGAAAAAAAAAAAACATTTCCTCTTCTAATTTCAGAATTTTTTTTTCAAAAACAGTACCTAAAAAGGCTATTCAGGGAAAAGCAAGTTTGATCAGATGAAAAGTTGTGTCACTATGTTCTTAAAACACATTTCATGACCAGCATATAGGACTATTTTCATCTGGTATAAACAAAGCTACTGATTTTGAGAACTCATCATTTCCTTTTCCTTAAATCCTGTACTACCAGTACAGAAACAACTGCTAACTGAACTGCCCGGACCCACAAGTCCCAAGCACAGTGGATGGACATCTGTGCTCATTTCACAAGGATGTAATGCAGCCCATAAGAAGAAACACCAGTGATGTTCCAGCCCAGCTCCTCAAAAGGTATGTAAACAGTCCAGCAACAAAATCTGCCTGTTTTGGCACTTGGGTATTCCCTGCAGCTCCTTGGAGAATCAGCTGTGTCTGAAATATAAAAACTGCAGGCCTTTGTCCACCTGGGATGCCGAGATGTGATGAGAAAAGCAAAAAAGAGACATTCAGCTAACTGGACACCTCACCTGGGTTCCAGTCCACGCCCCAGTTGGCTCACTGGAGGATTTCACACAGCATCTCCCTTGGCCCGTGCTGCAGCACCCAGCTGTTGCATGCTTTGGAACTTTTTTGAACATCTGCAGAAGGGGTTCACACCTCAGTTCCCCTCATCCCATTCAGTGCCCAAATCACAGGACTATGCACCCCCTCTCAGTCCTTTAGGCTGGGGGAAACAGCTCCCCCAAGATGACTGTTAGCCACAGGATGCTCCTACAGACATGGGAAGGCTGTGAAGCACAGCCAAACGCAGGTGGTCGCCTGTTTCAGCCTCAACATTTTGAGCTCTGCCACACAGTAAGAAGTGCCTTTGAGATCCCAGTCCTCCTATCACACACCACATGCCTACCCAATACCTCACTGAGGTTTCAGGTTTTCTTCGATACCAATTCCCAGCCCAGTCCTCTGCCTGGGCACATAAGTAATAAGCAGGTTGCTTTCCAAGTATCACAACCAACAATTTCACCAAAACTCTGTGAAAAGAACATCTCCAAGAAGCCTGCACAGCGATAAAATAGTCAACTTTCACCTCTGCAGTGTCAGCCTTCAAGCAAAGCCATTATATTGCACACGCAGCAGTCTTTATTCATTAATTATCTATTAAATGTGAAGCTATGAAAAACAAGGACCGAATATAAGCTTATTTCAAAGACACCTTCACAACTGTTAAAAAAATTAAACACTTTTTCATGCATTCTATTACAGAATTGCAGCCAGCTACTGCTTTCGAAAACACTAGTTTAAAGTCTAGTCTTTAGAGGCCTAGTTGTAATTCTAAAAAATAATAATAAATAGAAAAAAATAATCAATAAACTCAAATTGGCACATCCTAAGCAACCTTGAGAAAGAAAATCCCGATTCAAAATTCGCTCATTTTCTTGCTCAGAGCACATTACTCATTGAAAAGATGTGTTTGGGTCAAAAAGCCCCACCTACCAGCAGCACATTTGGACAGTGGTACCTTAAACACCAAACCTGCAAGGGCAAAGCCAAGAGATCACCACTTTGCCACCACTTACCTGTTTCCCAAAAGTTCCCATCCGACACATTACTCCCAGAATCACAAACCTCGCTGAGACTCCTTAAGTGAGCACCAAACACTGCTGTGTCAGCCCAGCAGCAGGCCAACAAAACCAAGGCCAAACATCACAAATGCTGGTCTAACACCGGGCTTTATCAACACCACAGACAGAGCGTGGAAACCACACAGCAGAGAAGGATTTGGGCTCCTTAACTGAAAGCTCAGCGTCCCCTGCTGAAGTCAAGCACCTTTCAGGCCATCACCGCTTTAGGCCAAGCGTCAAAGTAACATCACGAGCTCCGTACTGCTCCCGCCCAGAACCAGGCTGCCTCTGGAGCATCTGCTACAACGCGAGCTCTCAAAACCGCAGTTTTTGCCCTGACCCCGTTGTAAAGCAGCGAGCTCTCTTTCTACGCAAATAAGGCTGGAACCGAGGCATGAGGACGAGGCCGGAACCACAGCAACACAGAACGCGCCCGGCCGGCAGGGCGCACAGGGATCACCGAGCGCAACTCCTGCCGCCGTGCGGGGCCCTCCCAGGACGGCTGAAACGTTCGGGCCCGCTCCGCACTTTCCCCACACCGCAGCACGGACCAGACCAGCCCGCACCGCACCCCCGCGGCACTCGGCACGCAGCCCCACGGGCCGCCACGGTCGCGGCCCGGCAGCCGCGCTCCGGCTCGTTATCCAGAACCGCGCACCGACCTCAGGCGCGCCCCAAGCGCCACGCTCCCCCCGGCACGCCGCGCTCCCGTTCGCCGGTCTTCACACGGGAAAAGCCGCGGCGCCGCTCCGTGCCGGGCCCGCTCCGTTAGCCGCCCGGCGGCGCTTAGGTAACGCGGCGCGGGTCTGATGCAATCGCCGGGCGCGCAGCGCTGCGCCGGGCTCGGCGGCGCCGGGAGGATACAGGTCAGGTCCAGGTCGAAGCCATCCTCCTGGTAGCGCCTTTTGTTCCTGCTGACGATCTCTTTGATGATGGCGGTCATGTCTGGCAGGCGGGGGCCGCTCCGGGGCGGGCCGCGGGGCCGGGCGGCGGGCGGCGGGGCCCGCTGCTCCCGGGGCTCAGCCCCGGCCGGGCCCGGCTCCCGCTCCTCCCGCGGCGGCGGCGGCGGCTCCCGGCGGCCGCCCCCCCCTCCTCCTCCGCCTCCTCCTCCTCCGCCTCCTCCTCCTCCTCCTGCCGCTGCCGGGGCGGCCGAGCGGGGGGGCTCCGCAGCCGGGCCGAGTCCCTGAGGGAGCCGCCGCCGCCGCCGTCTTTGAGGCGAGCGAGGCGGAGAGAGCGGCTCTCCGGCGCTCCGGGCCCCGGCAATGGTGACAGCGGCGCGGGCCCCCCCCCGGCCCGGCCCCGCTCCCCGCCCCGCTCCCCGCCCGGGGCGGCGGCGGCGGCGGCGGCGGCGGGCCCGGAGCCGCGCGGTGGGGCCGCGCTGCTACCGGGCGGGCGCTGGGCGGCGGCGGGGCGGCGGCTCCTCAGGGCGTGCGGGCAGGCGGCGCGGCCTGGCTCATACCCCCGCTCCCCGCGCCCAGCAGCGCCGCGCGAGCGCTACGCTCCCATCATGGCTGCAGCTTCCGAGAGGGGAGGCCGCGCCGCTCCGCCCCCTCCGCCACCCCGGAAAAGTAGTCCCCGCCACATCGCCGCCCCGCCGCCTCCCGCCGCCGCGCCGCCCGGCCCGAGCGCCCCCCGCCCCGCCACGCGCCGCTCCCCCGCCGCGCCACCCCCCGGCCGCCGGCGCCGTTCCTCCCGCCGGCGGGGGCGAGGCGGAGGGCGGGCGGAGGGATACGGACGGAGAGCGGCTCGGCGCGGCGGTACTGCGACCGTCACGTGGGCGGCCCGCTGCGCTCGCGGCGGCCCCTCCCCCGCGGCGGAAGTGGCCGGGCCGGCCTGGGCGCCGAGCTGCGCCGAGGGGCGGGCGGAGGTGCCGGGCGCTCCGCTCTCCGTCGGGGCCGGCCCTGCCCTGCCCTGCCGTGCCGCTCGGCCCGAGCTCTCCTCGCGCCGCCTTTTCGCCTTCGGTAGTTCCCCGCGGGGCGGCGAGAAGCGGCTCCGAGACGCCCTCCCCGCCTCCGGGCAGCGCTCGCGCAGCCGGGCCGGCCTCCAGCTCGTTCCGGGCCGAGCGGAGCTGAGCGGGCGCCTGCTGCCCCCTGCTGCCCCCTGCAGCCGCCCCGGGGCCCGGATGTCAGCGGTAGCGTTGCGTCGGAGGAAGCCTGTCGAGAAGGCAGGTCTTTATTTAAGAGAGGGGTGAGGGATATCTGCCGGAATCCGAGCGGTAACAGAGCGAAGCGCTGCTGCGTGGGGAAGGGATCCGTTTCCTATCCAGATAGAAGAAACGCATCGTAGCGAGGAGCGGCCTGGTGGGAGGGGAGAACCCGTGAGCCCCTTTCCCTTCAGGAAAGACAGGATGTGCCAAGGCAGATGGCCTCGGTCGGGCAGGTGTCTCCCTAGGGGTCAGATCCCAGCTCTAACGCATACACCCACCGCCAGTGTTTCTGAGGCTCAGGGAAAGACACCCTGCCGAGGAACTGGGTTTTTGGCTAGACCTGTCGGCACGGGGAATGCAGCCCTCACGGGAACGCCGGCAGAGAATGTCTGGTTTGCTCAGTAATTGCATTACCTGGGGAATGGCTGTCAGTCTGAGCAAAGAAATGCTGGCTTACACGTTGGCTGGATATTGGGGGAATTTTCTTGATAAGCAGCACTTTGGCAAGGTGGAATAAAACATAGTATCCCGGAAAAGACATACTAAATAACAATTTTTACATATGCACGCTAGGCAGTACTTTACAAAATCTCCCTAAGGAACAGCAAGATCCAATTCAAATGTATAAGATAAATTCGATGTCTTGATCAGTCTTAAAAGAGCTTTTAAGAGAGGTCCAGCTGCAGCTGGTTAGAGCAGCGGAGGAATGGAAGGGTGAAATGTTATGCTTTGCCTTTAAGGGCTCAAAATAAACTGGAACATAAGGTGGAGGGATTTCCTGGGTTGCTGTAGCTTTCAGCCTTTGCAAATGCTATATTATATAATTCTGTCATAAATGTATCAAGTTAAGATCTTTTGCCACCATTATTCCCACTGGGAAGCTGTTCCCAGAACCTCCTTCAGATTTTCATGCTAAATATATTTGTGACTGGTTTGTATCCACATGTTCTTGCACCAGCCTTGGCCTTAAATAGCTCCTACTCCATAGCATTTACCCTTTTTACCCTTTGTGTGTTTACAGTTCCTCCTGGCCTTCATCTGACTGGTCTCAGAAGTGACTTTCTGCTCCTGCTTCAGTATTCTTTCTTTTCAATACACACTACCGGAACAGAGCATGGTGTTCTTGACAGTATCTTGCCCGGACACAAGGACAGTGGTATTAATCCCTTCTAAACTCTGTTAGGAATGTCGCTCCCAAGACCTCTTATGGCCTTGTTTTCTCTGTCATGTTGGCAGCTATTTTGGGGCTAGCTACTGTGTGCAGTGAGACCATAACTTTCCTTTCCCAAACTTCAAAGAGGTTGGTCAGGGTCTACCTTTCTTTGCCGTCTCTTCTCTATAAAATGTAGGGACTGCAGACGAAACTAGCTGGTGATAAATTCAGAAAAACAAAGAGAGGTAATTAGTGTCATGACGTAGAAATACGGAATGGTTTGGGTTGGAAGGGACCTTAAAGATTACCAGGCTCCAACCCCGCTGCTGTGGGTTCGTTGCTTCCAATTAGATCAGGCTACCCAGAGCCTCATTCAGCCTGACCTTGAATATCTCCAGGGATGGGGCATCCACAACTTCCCTGGGCAGTCTGTTCCAGGGTCTCACCACTGAGTACGTAATTTCCTCCTAATGTTTTACCTAAATCTCCCCTCTCTTAGTTTGAAACCATCCCATCTTGTCCTATCCCTACATCCCCTGACAAAGAATCTGTCCTCAGCTTTCCTCTAGCCCATTTTTTAGATACTAGAAGGCTGCCGTGAAGGTCTCCCTGAAGCCTCCTCTTTTCCAGGCTGAACAACCCAACTCTCTCAGCCTGTCTTGAAAAGAAGAGGTGCGCCAGCCCTCTGGACATCTTCACTGATGCTCCTCTGGACCTGCTCTAACAAATCCATGAAGTTAAATTGGAGAACTTTGGCACAAAATGCTGTGGGTGCCAAAAGTTTACATGGGTTTTAGGGGAAAGAGGAGAAATTCTTGAAAGAACTGGCTGCAAATGTAATCTCTGACGCCTGAAGTCTTTGGTACACAAGTTGCTGAAGCCCAGCAGAGCTTTTTGTGGAAAAAAACTTTGTAGTTATCAAAACTGTTTCCAAGCATCCCCTTTCCTCCAGTTTTGTTTTGTTTTGTTTCCCCATCTTTGGTCTTTCCATGTACTTTGCCTTGCTTTCCACTGATCTCCTTTCATACCTACACCATTTTGATGTTTTGTTGTTCCCAGCCAACAATAACCCCTTCCTACTTCTAGCCACCACAGACCTTTTTGCTTTTAGCATACCAGTCCTTTCCCATCTTGCTCCTGTTCACATCACTGAAGGACACCTGATTGCCTGCAGCTACCAGACACTGAAGTTCACAAAAAATAATATTTATTGGCAAAGCACTCAGCAGTCAAAAGCAAAACAACCAGTATGTGGCCTTTATCATAATCCCTCTGAGTTTTCAAACCATGCTAGGTCCCCGTAGGTCCCACTAGGACCTTCTACTGCCATATTGAGGAGCTACAATCTTCTGGAGATGAACCACGTCATCCATAGTTTGGATTTGAAATGTTAGAATTTGAGCTCACATGTCCTCAGAGATGGCAAAGCAACACTTGCAGCGATCAGTTCTGTGTAAACAGGGAAAAGTGCAGTGATGTAAGAGGTACAGAGGCATTTGTCAGGTTAGGTTTGAGAACAAGTCCTAGTGTTGAGCCTTCAGCTCAAAACATAAAGGCTTTGAAAGTGTATTTAGTAGAGCAGAATGAATTCAGTATATCCCACTGCTTTTAAGAAATATTTGTTCAAGAAATAGTAATCTCTCCCTATTGTGAGAAATGAGGGCCCAATGGATTCCATACAATATAAACCAGAAGCACCAACCTCACTTTCAACCTGACCCTGCTTGACTTCTGTAAAAAAAATTGCATCTCTCATTAAAAAAATTTAATGTGCTTTTCAGCAGAGGATTTCTTTCAAGGGTTCATGCTACAGCTGTCGAATAGCAGTGAGAAAATGTAGGTTTCAAGTTTTTATTACTTGTGTGTGTGTTTGCGTTTCTCCTTAATTGCAACAAAACAGATGTCATTTTTTAAGAGTGGGAGAAAAAACAGAAGGGTCCTAAATATTTTCCTACAGCACCAGTGACTCAAACACAACAGCATTTTCCTAGTACATGAAATGCAGACAGTGAAACAATTGTTCTTTTCCTATTCAAGAGGGGCAATTACAAGAACCTCTGTAAGCCTCAAGTTAATAATAACAGCTGTCATCATCAATGATTATATTTAGCTCACTTTTAAACAATCAAAGGGAACTTGCTCTCACATTCTACATAGAATTAAGTATATATATATGTGTGTATATATAATTTATTATATATATATATAAATTCTAAATAAGATGATTATATAAGTAAATAAGATTTTTTATATATATATATACATCTTATCATCTTATTTACCATCTATATATATATACTATATATATATACATCTTATTTACCATTAAAGACTGGAGAAGCAGCAGAAGAAAGAGGGCTTTCTGTAAATCAATTTAGATATGAACACATTTGTTTTCTGATTAAATACATTTCTTATTTGGGAGAGGTATTGCACAAAGGGCAACAGAACCTCCTCCACAACTCCTGAAGAAGCTAAAGTTATTTCAAAACTTTTTTTTTTTTTTTTTTTTTTTTTTTTCAGTGTAGACTATATTAAGCCCAGTAAGTAGAACCAAGCAAAAACTGCTGGTCCAATACTCTGGTAAAATCACAATCATTTTGAGAACTGGAGTATTTCTTTTGTGCATTGATTTAATGATGAAAGTAGTATGCATCACCGATATGATGATGGATGGTTTCTATGGGGCAGGTCTGTCCCACCTGGCTCACTGCAGTGTGCCCAGGTATCAGCACTCAACAGATCCACTGCAGGAAGGAAATTTTCTGTCACATTCTTTATCTGAGAGGAGTTAAATGAGTAGCTGCAGTGGCCACAAGAAAGCTCAGTAGACTTGTTTGTAGGGTGTAAGTGAAGGAACTCCTGCATTTTTGTACAAGGGATGATGACTAAAAATGCCCTGTAGTGAAGTTAATGTCGTATGAAATGCTAACTGCTCTTGAAAACCCAAGCAGGTTCCCAGGTGCGCTGGTGAAGTTTTGTTAGTGAGCCCTTGAACAATTTATGAATCACAGGTAAGAATAAAAGTCATCAGGCTCTATCTCAGAAAAAGCCAGGACTAGAAGGCTTTACACATTCCGTGGCATTGCTGCAAGAGCAGAAGGGTTGAAGACAACAAAAGGCAAGTTGCTAAAACATCCAAGTGATCGCATTCATTAGAAAGATCAATTGTTTTGACCTTTATATGGACATTTTCCTGAAACATATTGTTCTAAGCTATTATTTCAATACAGTGCAAGTTGAAAGTGGGAGTACTGTCTTGCTCTTAATAAAAGTACTGGTTAATTCTTAAATGTAGATCATTTTTGTCCTGGTGAGTCCCAGCAGCACCCAGCTACAGCAAGCTTCGGGCTGCTGGGCTTGTGTGCCACCTCTGAGCGAAAGCACAGCTGTAGTCGTGCTCTGCACTCCCTAACTGCACCCTGATGCGGGACCTCCCAGGTCCCCTCCGAACATCTCTCCAACATACAAAGACGTATCTTTGCTGTGGAAATGTTAGGAGTTCCACAGGGAGCGCTCCGGACACAGAGTGCTTGAGAACAGTCTGGAAGCTGAACCACTCGTTAAACACGCGTTCTTCGTTAAGTATCTTTTGGCCATTTCTTACTCTTTTACACGACCGCATCCACTTGTGGAGATTTACGTGTGGAGATTTCAGCACAGCACGGCCACAGACGGCCTCGCTGCGCTGCCTCGGGGAGCGCCGCCCGCCAGGTCCCGCGGCGCGGGACAGAGCAATACGGAGCTATCAGAAGTTGTGATCGGCTGTAAAAAGCCAAGAGCGCGGGGAGGACGGGCGCCGGGAAGTGCAGGAAGAGCGGCCAATTCTCCGACGTGCGGCTGCTGTGCGCTTCCACCTCAGGGCCCGGAGAGCAGAGCCGCCCGCCTCAGCCGGCACCGCCACGTACCGCCGTCCGCCCGCGGCACCCGCAGGCCCGGCCGTCCCAGCGTGCGGCACGAGCCCCGCCCCGCCAGGAGAAGCCGGGCGGCCGGAACCTTGGTGCGCGGCGGCGGCAGCCGGCCGGAGCGGGAAGCGGGCTCTGAGCGCGCCGGGCCGGGCCGCGCCGCCGCCTCCTTCCGAGCCGCTCCCAGCGTGCTGCGGCTGCGCGGCGCTCGGAGCGGCTCCGGGCCGGGTGAGCGAGCCGTCGGTACTCGGTACGCTCGGCGCTGCGGGAAGCCGGCGCTTCGGGAACCCTGAAGGCCGGGCCCAGCGCGCTGCCTCGGGGCGGGAGGAGCCGGGCTGCGGGGAAGGGAAGCCGGGCGTGGTGCCGCGCGCGTCGCTGTGCGAGAGCGGGCCGGCAGCCCGGGGCGGGGATGGACGGGTGTGCGGGGTGAGCCGTGCCCTGCAGGTCAGCCGGGGCGGCCTTGCAGCGAGCTTCGGGGTAGGAGACCCACGGCTGGGTGGAAAGTAGATGAAGGACGGGGGACCCCGATTTTCAAGGTTGTTTTTTTTTCTTCTGTGTTTTAAGGGGAATTTTCCCTCTCCGTTGCCCTCGCTTGAAGGCGCTGTACTTTCTGGCTTCGGCTCTGGCAGTAGCCGGCCCTTCCCCTGCCAGCTGTGTGCCAGCCCAGCCTGTGCCCTTGCCCAGGGGTATTAATGCAAGCTGTGGATCTCTGGAGCGTGGCGTTTGGGTGACTTTCCCTGCAGCTTCCTCTTAGGAAACGGAGCTGTCCGTGTAAGTGAGGTAATCACCACGTCTCCGTGACATAGCATTCTTAGGTCAACACCACATAACGTTTCAGTCTTAAAGGGAATGTGCACCTGGCCCTGAGGTAGTCTTTCTTCGGAGGTATTATATGGCCAAAAGGAAGACAGATGTCTTAAGACTGAAGCCGGGACCATTTCGCTTGCCGTCAGTCCAGCTAGGCCCCAGCTCACGGTTGCCCTTTGTTCTCTCCTTACCGAAAGTGGAAGTGAAACCATGCTGTCACTGCCTGCAGCCCCGCGTGGCTCAGCTTCTCCGTTACCTTTTTTGTGCTGCTGTCGAGTTACTTCCTGGTAACTCCATGAACTTTGCGCTCAACGTCTGCATGGAAACAAAAAGGTGTTTAAATATAAAGTAGGTGTTTTCTTAGCTTTAACTTTTTTTTCCTCTCTCTCTCTCTTTTGTTTGCATTTAGCATTGAGAGGCAGGATGGTCCACGCTGAAACGTTTTCACGCCCCCTGAGCCGGAATGAAGTGGTCGGATTGATCTTCCGTTTAACAGTGTTTGGTGCTGTAACATACTTCACCATTAAGTGGATGGTTGATGCCATCGACCCCACCAGAAAGCAAAAAGTAGAAGCTCAAAAACAGGTAGGATTTTACTCACAAATATTTTTGCAGAACACTGTTTCATTCATTACTGTTCAGGCAGAGAAATCTGAAAACTGGGCTAGGAATTGCCAATGAAGTAATTAAAGAGAGCTTTGGGAGTGGAATAATAAAAAAAACAAGTGTATTTTAGTACAGGGTCCGAGCTGTGAGGATTCTCAGTACTTACATCTTGTAACATGTTAAAATCTCTAGCTCATAGTGGTGAAAGAACTATTTGAAATGTGGTGTGATGTTGTCTTTAATTATCTGCAAGTGTGTGGTCCCAGTATCTCTTCTGCTTCTGGCAGCTTTGCTAAGCAGCAGTCACATTAAATAATGCTCTCGGTTGCTTGTTAAAAACCTTGACCAGAAATAACTTAGTTCTCTACTGCTTTTTGGCAACTTGATTGCAGAGGCAGGGCTGGAGTAGCTGGAGTAGCTCATGGCAAAGAGGAATACTGCTGTCCAAGTGCTTTTTCAAGAACAACTGCAGCTTGTCTCTTCCCCTGGTTGCAGTCAAAATGCCCTGGAAAGGGGAGGAAAAAGGAGAAGCCTTGTTCCTTATGATGGAAGTATTAATGCTTTTAGAAAAGGTGTAGGAGCTTTGTGTACCAGATGTTAAAGGTTTCCTTTGGAAAGTATTGAAGCAAATATTGCAATATTTATTTATCTATTTATTTATCTGTCTATTTATTTATTTATTTATTAGGCCTGACTCCAATTCACGAATTCAAACTATTCAAATTCAAATCAGGTTTTGAGCAACCTAATTCTGTTTTGTTTTTTTTTTTTCCCCTCTTTCTTTTTTTAAATGAAATTTTCAGTAAAAAAAAATTGGTCCACTTTAAAAATCAGCTTTCACAATCTGTGCTGGTGCCAGCTGTTATATAAGAGGTTGCAGTATCCCAGAAGCATGTCAGATCTAACCACAAGTTTGAGCGTAAAGAGAAAACGAGTTGCGAAAGTATGTTGCCACAACAAATGACTTTTCTTTTTAAAGTGGGAAAAAAAAACAGTGAATGCTTAGAAAAAATACCTGGCTTTGGTGCATTGTTTGTTTTTTTTCCCCTTTTCCTTGAAAATACATTGATTCCTCATTGATGCAGTAGTATTGTTTCACTGAAGTGACAGCACGTAATTTGGAAACAGCATCCCTTTAGAAGGATTTGGGCTCTTTTCAGATATGATTTACTGAGAAGCTTGTATTTCTAACTTTCAGACTCCAAGTAGCAGTCCTTTAAAAATTAATTTTTGAATTAAGTTATCTACTTCCCTCTCTAATTTTCTTGGTGTTTTATTCCTTAGGCTGAAAAGCTAATGAAACAAATTGGAGTGAAAAATGTCAAGCTTTCTGAATATGAAATGAGTATTGCTGCACATCTCGTCGACCCACTAAGCATGCATGTAAGAAATAGTTTTCCATTTTATTCCTAGTAAAGCACTTCAGACTTGGAAGATGTTAATTTTTTTCTTTGGGTGGCATTATTTTGCATATATATGTGTCTATGGAAATACAGAGAAGGCGATTCTGTAATTTGAAACTATGGTGACATCATTAGGAATAGAACTTTTAATCTCTTGTTGGTTTTTTGTTTTTTGGAAGGCCCAGCAGTACTTAAGTTTGTGGGTATGTTTTGTTGGTGGGGACTAAAATCACTTCTGATACTGTTTTTCCACACCAGGTAACTTGGAATGATATTGCAGGCTTAGATGATGTCATTACAGATTTGAAAGACACTGTCATCTTGCCCATCAAGAAGAAATACTTGTTTGAGAACTCCAGGCTCTTACAGCCACCAAAAGGTAGGAAGGATATGTTAGGAATTTCTGTTTTGGTATTAAAAAACAAAAACAACAAAAAAACCCACATTAGAATTACTTAGAAAGGAAGGAGGAAGTGGGCTGATAATTATCCAAACTATAACAGGACTGATGCCAGGGAAAACGCTCCAGTTTTCCCTCTTCTATTGCCATGAAAGTAAATTCTAGTGAATGGCTCATATTAATTATGAAGTGATAATTGCTTCTTAGTTATTGATGTTGCATCTTAATGCATTAATCTATACAATTTGCATTTTTAACCATCTAAATTACGGAAGCTTTGTCCTTTTTAGACCTCATCTTGTCCTTTGCTGTACAACTTTGTACGCTTTATTCGTTTTTTTTATAGTATCATGAACACACAAGTCACAAAACGTGAATACTGCTTTAAGCTGTATTGTATATGTTGTAGACAGCTCTCTGTTCTAATCCTAGAAATTGCAGTCATTAAAGACATTTTTATTTTGGAGATCCCTCGATTCTCTCTGGAGTTGAACTGGACAATATTGAGGCAGTTGGGTAGACCAGAACTATCTGTGCTAGAATGCAGCTGGTTGTATTTGCTGTATGCTTCTTGAAAACACACAGAATTTGAACATGTAGCGTTGGACAAAATACCAAATTTTGTTGTTAATACTCTGATCCCCAGGATTTTGTTTTCCCATAATTCTCTGGAAACCAATTGCTGCCTGTATCTGTGGCTTTCTCTTCTCAGTGTTATGTACCAAGAAATAGAAAATGAAACAGTTTTGTAACTGGTTTAGTTTTTTCAAGGCAACACTCTCTTAAATCACAAATTGAAACTGTCTGGAAAATTGTTCTAATGATCCAATAAGCAGAAGGAGAATTATTTATCTTTCTTAAGCATACTTTCTGTATAGGGCAAGCTCCCTGTTTTCTTAGTGGCCTGTAGCAAGTGTTAATAGGAAGTCATTTTTTCAGAGTAGTTATTTTTCTGATCATCAATTGCATAAACAGAAAAAAAACCAAACAGTATTTCTCTGTTTCAGCCTTTACAGATTTTTTTTTCTTATTTTCTTTACAACTGTGTTAGGAAAACATTGCTGTGATTTCTTTCAACACAGCGAGTTTAAAAATAATGAGAGGCATCACACTTCATTTGTGCATGATATGTTTAAAATGTTTGTGGGCTCCTTTTTGTTTTGAACCCCTCTGTACAAAGCTTTCTTAGTGAACTTGAAACTACTAACAAGGCCTACCATAATGCTTATAAGGAATAGATTTTTAGTCTTGTAACAGTCTATGTATTTGCTAGTCTATGTAACATTTGCAGTCATGGTAATAAAACACTCATCTTTCAGACTAATGTCTTCTTTCAATTTCACTGTATATTTTTGTGTGTGTTCTTTGTTTTAATCTTATAATAAGGATATCTTAAATATGTTTGATTTGATGGAACACTGTGCAACTTGGCTTCCTCTCTTAAAACTTGGATGAAATACAAGCCCAGGCATTCTCATGTCTGTTGTGCCAAGCGTGTTTTCTGCATTGCAACCAGGGAACATTAGCACCATGACTTTTTCAGGAGTACTTCTCTATGGCCCTCCGGGTTGTGGCAAAACCTTGATTGCCAAAGCTACAGCAAAGGAAGCAGGTTGTCGATTTATTAACCTCCAGCCTTCAACACTGACTGACAAATGGTACGGAGAGTCTCAGAAACTGGCTGCTGCTGTGTTCTCCCTTGCTATAAAGCTCCAACCGTCCATCATTTTTATCGACGAAATAGGTAAAAATCTGTGCTCTTTGTGAGTAGTGGTAGCGGTGTGCCGTTGAACTGTAGGTTCAAGTTGAAGGTTATATTGATCTACTGTCAGCCTTTCCTTAAGAAGAATGGTAATGATGTAAGATTTAGCAATACAAATGGTATTGAAAAGTAATCCTGGCAAAGCAGGAAAAATCGCATTTCTGTTTGTGTTAGTGCAGGAAATTAGAACAAGTTGCTGCTTATTTTTTGCTGGGCTAATTAGGAAAGCCTTATGGGCAATAAAACATGGGATTAGAAAGGCTTGGGAATAATAATTTAATAAGACTAGTGAAATAGGAGGGGAACACCGGATAGGAAAGCAGAAAAAGTGCAGTTGTTCCATGCAGCTGGGCTTGCCACTATTGTGTTTAAGTTACTGTGAGCAGCTTTGATGAGTGCTTTTTCTCATAGCGCTGGCACTTCACAGAGTGAATTGTGCAGTTTGTAGAAACTGCATGATAAAGCTTTGTCCAGTTCATGTTTACGAAGGGACTGCTTTCTTCGGATTTGTTTATTTCCTTCCTGTAAGTAGGAAAAATGTGCCTTTTCCTACCTGGTGGAAGTTCTTAGGCAGCTCCTAAAAAAATTAGAGGTCTGCATAGCAAAGTGCATAGCCTGCTTCACGCCAGTCCTGCAACTTGCTGTTCTCGTGTGCTTTGGGGTTTCCTAATGATTCCATCTCTACATAAGAAATTAAGGTGAAATTTAAATTTCCATGAACTGGGGAGAGTGAAAAACAGGAGCTAAGATCTGGGACAGTCTGATGTGATAGTTACATACTTGGGTGATGTAACATAAAAGATACGCTTAAAAATGTGCTAGAACTCCTCTGCTGTATTCTTCATTGTAAGAAATATTCTTCATTTGTTGACAGCATTTATTTTAGAAATAGGATAGAGTATACCATCCACACACGAGAAATCAAACAGTGTAGTTTCAACAGCAGGATTGTAAGTCTACTACTTTACTGAATCCTTTAATACAGATTCCTTCTTGCGAAGTCGTTCGAGCTCTGACCACGAAGCGACAGCTATGATGAAAGCTCAGTTCATGAGTCTGTGGGATGGCCTGGACACAGATTACAATTGCCAGGTAAGCAGAGAGAAAAGCAGTGGGATTCTGCCATCCCAGCTGTGGTGTGCTGGATCATTTGGGAAGAGGTAACAGATCGCATGTATTAACTGCAAAAAGAATTTCTCTATCTGTTTGTGAACGTCCGTGTATTATGAGAATGAGATGAATTATATTAAGGAATTACTTTTTCAGAATACTGTTTTTGTAGGTGTTTTGTTTTTAATTTAGAGCTGCTACTTTCAGAAGTGTCTTAAGTTTCAATAATGCAGCTTTAAAACTCAGGCTGCCAAAATTTGGAATTTTGAACTGTTTGGAAAAACAGGTTGCCAACAAAATTTTCGTCAGGCAAACAGAATCTTTGATTTCAGGAAAGATAATAAAAATGTGAGGATTCACCTCAGTTGCAGGTAGGTTATTTTGTTTCCAGAAGAGCATCAGACTAGCTTTAGATAAGTATTAGACTGAAATTCTTAATCTTTGAGACATCAACTTCCCTAAATTTTTTGTGGTCAAAATAAATTCTGCTAAATGGAGCCATGCTTCCACCCCATATTCCTGTGTGTTTTCCCCCCTTCCTTTATAAAAACATTCTGCTTTAGAGGGGGGGAAAAAAGTATAAAGCATCAGCAGGTTTTGTAAAGAACATGACTTGGATACCACACAGAGGAAAGCCTGCTTCCGAGGTGTCACCTGAAGCAGTGATTTTAAGGTTTTAGAAAAGGATGGTTATTCTTTAAATAGCTGATTTTCAGCCTCTTAAATTTTTATTTTACTGTGAATGAATTCTGATTCTCTGCTCCCCATCAGTTTTTTCTTTATAAAATTGGCTCTTCCTGCTCTGGCTTGTGCATACTGAAACCTGCTTTTCAGTGGATTTTTGAAACAGGTTCAGAGATAGTGAATGTAGGTGTGCAGAGGCTTTAAGCAGTGTTTGCTTATCACTAGTGGTACGAACATCTAAGTGTAAGCTACGATCTTGCAAGCACACATTCTGTGGAGTGCATGAATGTTACCTGGTTTCCAATCTAGTGGCAACTTCTTGTAGCAAGTCAGGTTGTTCTGTGCAGTAAGACAATGTGTGGCCTTACCCATCTCAAGTTCAGCATGCTGAGCCTGAGCAAGTTACTGTTGTTCCTTACTTGCTATGCCTCTGCATGGCAGAGAGCCATAGGGATAAAAATGCAGTGCAAACAGTTGATTGGTGACACTGGGATTGATTCAGGTTTCTGGGGAGTTTTTTAGCAGGAGTGTTTTCTTTTGGTACAGTATTTCAGGCTCCTCCCTTTGACATTCCTGGAGCAGTGGTTTTGACATGTGGATCGTCTCTTTTCTGACAGCCAGCTCATGGGGCTCTTTTGTTCCATACCAGTGTTTATTTGGGAGGTTTGGGTTGCTTGTCTGATTCTTGTCAAACAAATTTCCTTTAAACAAGGATGAAATTTGGCTTTTATTACCATACAAAAAATTTCCAGTATTAGGAGGAAATTGTAAAATCACCATAATGAGCATTACTTGTTCCTTTGCTGATTGCAGCTGAAAAGTGTCTTCGGCTTTGGCCTGAACCTGCTGTCATCTTGAGTCTGGCAGGGACTGAAGGCTCAGTGCCTGGGAAACGGGGCTGCTCTGCTCAAAGCTGTAAGCCCTGCTTACAGCCCTGTAAGCTGCTGCATTCATGCTTGGAGAAGCTTGTGTTTGACAAAGCCAGTTCTGGAAATGTTCCTAGCCCTGGTGCAGAGGGAAAACCACCTTGGGTGTAATGCTGGGCCCTGACAGACCCTCGGGAAGCACAGCAGGGATGCAGTGATGCCTCTTGCATCAGCAAGCATTGGACATGCAAACAAGACCGCAGAATTTGCATGCACAACCCTTTCTAGACAGACTTGTGGTTAAGACTGCCTGAGCTCCAGCTAAAAATGAGCCTTTTGGCTTTTTCTGTGAAGCAGTTTGCCACAGTATAGTTAAGCCTCTAGGTGGCAGGGTGGCTCTGATGCAGAAGATGCAAGCAGGAGGTGCCAGGGCTCGTTTCAGAACAGTGACCCCAGACAAAGGAGCAGGAGGGTATCAGGAAGTATCTATTGATAGGAAATTTATTTTCTGGACATTTTTCACTGTTGTGACTGGGCGTTTACAATGTACATAACTTAAAATAACAAATGAGAATACAAGATTGATGTCAATGGGAAGTAAATTTGTCCTTAAGCTAACAACTGAAGTCCAGTTAAATGAGGTAATGCTCTCCTTGTGTGGAACTTGGCTTATACACATCTACTGCACTGCTCCTTCAGTATGCTATAGCTATACCACAGGTATACTGAAGGTATATAGGTTCTGCTTGATTTTTAATGCTTTCTAAATGTAAAAAAAAAAAAAAAAAAAAAAAAAAAAAAAGGAAACAACATTTTTGTAAAAACTGCCCATTTAGTTTTTCTAGAGAACTAATTGCCTCTTTTTTTTTTTTTTTTAAACATTGCATAAGAATGAAAAGATTTTTCATACCTGATCAACGTATCTTCTTTCAAGTCCCTTCCAGACCACTTCCTATAGTCAAAAGCTCTGAGTTACTGCTCGGTGTTTGAACTTTCAATTCAGGATCAAAGGGTGTCAGACTTGCACAAAAATCTCCGTCCAGGTGGTGCTGTGTGGTACCAATGCTCTCATGAGCTGCATGGTTAAATCCTGTTGCTTAAGTCAGTACCAAGAAACCTTATGTAATTTATTTAAATGTTGATACTCTTGATAAAGAGTGGAAGAGTCACATTTTTTGTTCTGAAATTGCAGTGTGGTAATGTTTTTAAAATCCGGGTATCGGGCTGAGTTGTTGTTTTGTGTATGCAGGTCATTGTGATGGGAGCCACCAACCGTCCTCAGGACCTTGACTCTGCAATCATGAGAAGGATGCCGACCCGCTTTCATATCAACCAACCCGTAAGTCCTGCCAGCTTTGCTGAAACAGTGCCTGGGGAATAGCAACAGGCAGGTGCTTTATCAGCCACAAAAGACACGTATCTGGTTGATTTTTTTCAAAGAGATAGAGATGGAGTACTGTTTTGGTCCACTTTTAGTGTTTTTAGAAGCATATAGAACTCTGCTTTTAGGGCGGAGTTTGCCAGAAAAAGCTAGTTCCTTGGTTCTTTTACCTGAAAGAACTCCGTCTGTCTGTCCTGAGAGCTTCCAACCCATTTTTTCATCTAGATGCTGTACTCAGTCACTCTTTCCTTGCTGTGGGATAAATAAATACAAAATAAACTGATTTTGTGCATTTTTATGTAGCTTGAGGAAGTCCTTGGCGTAAGACCTGAGCACATCCCATCTCTGCTCACAGCAGTTGGCACTGGGCACTCTTCATGCTAGTAGTACTGTGCTGTTTTCCGGTGCAGCTTTGCTATTGATGCTTTGCCTTCTTTCTGAGTACATTAGCTGTCTTCTCTGCAGTGCAAGGTAACGCAGTACAAGGTAACACAGTTACTGAATTCCGTGAGGGAGTATCAGGCAGCTGCAGGCAGGGCATGAGCCAGAAGGTCTGTACGAGGAGCAGCATCTTAGAAAACAACTTATTAAACAAAGAACTTCAAAGGCAGTGGCGCTGAGGTGAGAGGCAGCTCACTTCACAGGCTGCCTTTTGGGGAGAGCTTAGTTCTAACTTGTAAACAACCACAAAAGGCACAAAATTGTCTGCATGCACTGCTTTATGGGACAGAGTGACAACCAGACTGGGGGTACATCAGTTTCTGGATACGTGATGCTTAGACTTGAAGGAGAGAAGAGGGTATCAAAACCTACATTCTGCTTAAGCCTTTCCGTATTTGAGCACAGCAAGTAATGTGGAAGACTTTTAGTTTTTATTCTGCACAATTTGCTCCAGGTGGACAGTAAATTAAGGTCTGTATCAACTAGGCCAGCAGTCACAATGTTACCCTCACTGTATGTTTTGCTATTGTCATCCCTTCCAAGGTATTTCAGTAGCCTTTTGAGCACTTTGTGATGTCAATACAAAAATGTCTTGTGTTATTGTAAAAAGCTAGTTGTGGTTGTCAGCATTCCTTTCTAACTATGGTAATGTGCTTAATTATCATTTTGTGCAGAAACTAAGAGACTGAAACTGAAGGATTAAAACTGTCGTCGACTGTGCAATTGAACAGTCCTATTCCCAGACCTATCTTGTTTGAACTGGCCTTCTGTTAAAGATGATAGGAAATCCTTGAGGACAGCTGATTGTACTTAGGGCAAAGTAAGACTAAACACAGCAGTGCTTTCTCTTTCCCTATAGTTAGTGTAAATGTGTATGCTCAGGTGTTCAACTGCATGTGCTCCTGGAGTCAGAGCGCCCTAGATTTTGCTGAGTGATTTCCCTAATTGCTGTCAGATAGGTTTCCTTACTGTGTTTCATGTCTCCCATTTGAGGGATCAGATTTTGTCACTGAAATTGACCCAAAAGCCCACT
Organism: Chrysolophus pictus; assembly: GCA_037305975.1. Classification (NCBI taxonomy): domain Eukaryota; kingdom Metazoa; phylum Chordata; class Aves; order Galliformes; family Phasianidae; genus Chrysolophus; species Chrysolophus pictus. The sequence goes on along the minus strand of CM074581.1, from coordinate 35,029,217 downwards.
TAGTGCAAGATTGATGTGGATGTTGTTTATGTTTATTTTTGTTTTCCAATAACTTTAACAAATCTCTTTTGTTTAAGGCTCTGAAACAAAGAGAAGCAATCTTGAAGCTAATTCTGAAAAATGAAAATGTAAGTAGACTCCTCTTAATGGTTAATTTACTATAATACTGTTGCCATGAGCACATGCTCTGGAGTTGTTGCAAATTTTCTAATTGATTTTCTTGAGAAAAGGTGGCAATGAGCTACCAGAGTATTCCTGATTATAACTTATAACTTTTGTGCTCTTAAGTGTGGCGTCAGTTTGAAGCAGTAGAGTTCCCTCTACTGCTTAAGTGCGAGCCACTGAGGAAAATAACTTTTCTTGTCCCCATTTTCTTTTGTTAAAACAAGATATGTTCATCTCACTAAAGATGCAGCTAAAGGTGAACCATGATTGGAAATAGCTTTGATCAGTGAAAGAAATATTGTGAACAATCATTCACTGAGGAAGAAGACATTCCGATTTTCTTTAACTCAGTGGTTTGTTGGCTCACATTCAGAATGGAGGAATGACTTTTTCTGACAGTTCTGCTTTTCCACTTTGATTCATAGTTCATACTTCCTTTTGGGAAAACTACTATGGATGTTTTTAGAAATTATACTATAGATATTAAATATATTATTCCTGTCACATCTGGGTTGCAAGATGAAAAGTAGCAGTGAGTGCATCTAGAAATCTTACAGAATTTAGGCTGCAGCACTAATTCTCATCAAGTTAATGTTGCAAGGGATCTGTTGATGCATATTCTAAAAAAAAAAAAAACAGTTGGTTTTACTAACAAATGATATTTTTAAGAGGCTTCAGAGTTGCAGCTCATCATCATGAATGGCAGATATTGAAGAGGCTGTTTTTCAGGTGGTCATTTGGGATCATTTGTGCTGGATTGGAATGCAGGTTGACAATAAATGCAAAAACTGAACTGATGCTAAAAGCCAAGGGAGTTGTGGAAGAAAATCTGACCTATTTGCAGCAAGCATCAGACAAATTAAACCTCTTGCAAACTGTGGTTCCAAATCATTACTCCTTTCAAGAGTTGTTAGGAAGGTGTGCCAAATAACAGACCTTCAAGCAGGCTTCCCCAGTAACTGCAGCCAGCCTTTGCATGCAGTCAGACTTGTGCAGATCCTTTGCCTGGGCTGCTGGGCCTGTGAGTTCAAGCACCTTGCTGTTATATCATTGAAGGGAAACCTCAATCAGCTTCTGAATGTGGTCTTGAAAGAGCGTAAGGTATATCAAGCACCTGGCAGGGAATCCCTGCTATGCAAATGACGCTTGCTGGGGGCAGGAGGTGAAAATCAGTCTGTGCTGGAGGAGGGGGATCTCTGAAGCCTAGTTTCTTTCCATCTAGGGAACAAGTTTTGGACAGCCCTTCACATGGCGGCTGTAGGCATGCCTGCTATTTTCCCTTCCTGTCCCAAAGTACTGCTTCATCTTCCTGACTTGAAGGGATATCCTTGTCAGTAACTGCAGCACAGCACCCCCATTTTCAGTGTCTTCTTAGCCAGCTACACTGCTGCATCCAGTTGTTGATGGCCAGACTGGGTGGCTCCACAGCTGACCCATGTGGGCTTCCATATTTGTTTGCAGGACCATGCTTAAAGCAAAGCTCTGAGAGACAGCTAGGCTTTGCCTTTACTACCATCCAGCCAGTTCTGTGGAATTATCTCCCTCTTACAAATCACTCCTTAATCTCAGCCTTTTGGTTAGATTGCTTTGGCCTTAACACCTTGGAATCATAGAATGGCTTGGGTTGGAAGGGACTTCAAAGATCATCCAGTTCCAACCTCCCTGCCATAGACACCAGATCAAGTACTGGTTCAGGTTGCCTAGGGCCCATCCAACCTGGCCTTAAACACCTCCAGGTACAGGGCACCTGCAGCCTCTTTGGGCAGCCTGTTCCAGCACCTCACCACTCTGTCTGTGAAGAACTTTCCCCTGACATCTAATGTGAATCTCCTTTCCTTTAAAACCATTCCCCCTCATCCTATCACTATATACCTGTGTAAAAACCTTTCCCTCATGTTTCTAAATTCCTTCTAAATTTTGAAAGGCTGCAATAAAGTCTCTCTGCAGTCTTTTCCATGCTGAACAAGCCCATTTCTTATAGCCTGTCTTCATAGGCGAGATGCTCCAGCCCTCTGATCATCTTCGTAGCCCTCCTTTAGACCCTCTCCAAAAGCTCCATCTCTCCTGTGTTGGCGGTCCCACACCTGGATGCAGTACTCCAGGTGGGACCTTACGAGGGCAGAGTAGAGAGGGACAATCACCTCCCTGTCCCTGCTGGCCCCCCCTCTTCTGATGGAGCCCAGGATATCATTGGCCTTCTGAGCTGCAAGGGCACACTGCTGGCTCATGGTCAGTTTGTCATCAACCGGAACCCCTAAGTCCTTGTTCCCAGGAGTTCTTTTCCCAATCTGTGTACATATCTGGGATTCTCTTGAAACCAAGTGCAAAATGTTGCACTTTGCTCTGTTGAACCTCATTAGTTTCACGAGGGTCCACCTTTCCACTTGATCGGAGTGCCTCTGGATGGCATTCTTTCCCTCTGCTGTATCAACTGCACCACTCATCTCAATGTTATCAGCAACCTTGCTGAGGCTTCACTCAATCCCATCATCTATGTCACTGATAAAGATGTTAAAGAATACTGATCCCAAGCCAGATCCCTGGGGGGTCACTGCTTGTTACCGGCCTCCACCTGGACATAGAACCATTGATCACAGCCCTCTGGCTGCAACCTTCCAACCAATTCCTTATCCACAGAATAGTGCACCCTTCAAAGCCATACCTCTCCAATTTAGAGAAAAGGATGGGTGGGGGACCAAGTCAAAGGCCTTGCACAGGTCCAGGTAGATGACATCGGTTGCCCTTCCTTTGTCCACTGATGCCATCAGTCCATCACTCCAGCTTCTTGAAAGGAAAATGTGGGTACATGGAAAATCTGCTGGAAGAAGCTGTAAACTGGGTGAATAAATACGAGGTCTCAACCAGAATGAGTCCAGTCTGATCCAGTGCATGGGATTGGTGATGTTCTTTTGCCTCTAAGTTCTCTCTTTCATGGTTGTGTGAAATAGGATTAGTTGTTCAGTAACTCAACCAACAGCTTTTGAAGTTCTTACTCTGCACTGAGAGGTGGCAACAACAAAAGGTAAACTTTTTCCTGCCTTGCTGTATTACTGGTCAAAGCAAGTGTTTATGCAAATAAAATGCTGTCTCTCAAATAATGTTAAAAACAAACTAAAAAAGGCTGTGGCTAAGAAGGGGGAGCCATTGGGTGGCGTTCGTTGTAAGTTGCAAAGAACTTGTGAGGATGTTGGGGAAACTGAGTTGTTATTTCTGCTATCCTGTTTTCCAGCCATCAGGCTTCCAAAACTGCTGCCCAGGAACTTTGTCAGTTACAGGTGGTACCTATGTGATGATTCACATGTGGTTGCTTGTTCATGCTTAAGAGATTTATCGGATGAAACATCACTTTCATTTAATGAAATTGGTTACCTGGGAGAGTTCAGACCATAACTTTATCAAATAATTTTCTTTTTAGCTCTCAAAAAGGCAAGATGGAAAAAACCCCACCTTAGGGCAGGTAAAAATACTTGGAGGTGACCATTATTGTACTTGTAAACAAAGTGATGACTTCAGGGTTTCCATGCTCTTTTCTCTTGTTTTTGGACAGGTGGACAGGCATGTAGATCTCCTCCAAGTCGCCAAAGAGACTGATGGATTCTCAGGAAGTGATCTGAAAGAAATGTGCCGGGATGCAGCGCTCCTCTGCGTCAGGGAATATGTTAATAATTCTGCCTGCGAAGAAAAGTACGTGCCTTTATTCTGTTACAATAGCTAAGCAGCAGGTGGGAAGGCTCTTGGTGCTACGTATTGTGCAGTTATTAGGTTTTGTTTTCTGATACGAGTGGCAAATTTTAGCACTTTTGTCAAACCTCTTCTGATTAACAGAAAACAGAAGGTGCTCTCCTTGACAAACTGCCACTATACAACCAAGAAAACCCAATAAGTTATCTTACTCATTTTGACAATCAAAATAAGACTGTTTGTTCCAAGGCATCAAACTTCAGCTGGCAAAAACCAGCAAGAGTAACGTTACTGCACTGTGCTACCAGTTTGAAACTCTGGTAACACAATGCTCTTGTACACATGGAACTGTACTCTGTTATGTTCCTCTGATTATCTCCCATGCTTGCAGTTAGCCAGCATGCAGGGATAGAAGCACATTCTAAGGGTAATGCTGGGTCAGAGTCAGAGCATCTGTTCTCAGAGGTTACTTCTCTTTGTTTGAATTGGTGCCACGCGTCACCCAAATGACTCTTGATTTTCTTTTCTTTCTTTATCCTGAAGCCGTGATGAAGATGAAATTCGGCCTGTGCAGCAGCAGGATCTCCACAGGGCAATTGAGAAGATGAGGAAATCAAAGAATGCCACGCTGCACGATGACCTGATGCATGTCATTATAGATTAAGGCTAAGGAGTGCTTGCTGTTTCTGATGTGACGTGATTTGTATTCTGTAATCAGTTAGCGAAAGCAGCGTGAGGGGCTGGGAGTGGGGACACTCCTTGAATGAGGGAGTTCTGTTTCTGGAATTGTTTTTATACAGCAAATGCTAAGTTATTGAAATTTTTGTCATGCACAACTAGAAATGTAACAATAGATCACGAAGTGGAACAATTACAGCTCAGACCAAGAGCAACTGCCTGTGTCTTGTCCCTTATGGATGCACTGTGTAGCCTTAAAGCAGGTTCTGGTGTGGTGTGAGAGCAGCAGCCGCCTGCTGCCGGGCTGTGTGCATACATACAAATGTGTGTGTATGTATTACATGTATATATCCACGCATTGTTTTTATATGTAGACATAAGATGTAGATAACTTGAGTATGGGAAATCTTTTCTACTTCTTGAGTGAAACCAAGTCAGAAGATGTATAGATTCATCGATACTCAGCTCACATTTACTTCTTCCTTCGAGCAGCAAGTAGAAATTCTGCTTCTAGAATAACTTTGAGGAAAAGTTGGAAATGTTACTGATATTTTTTTTTTCACATCACCACTTGAAATCTGGTGCCATTGAGTAAAGATAGTAACTACTGTAAAAATGTTTGAATGCTTTTTCTTTGGTATGAATTCTGCTTTTGGAGACATTTTAATGCTGTTCTTATTTTTTTTTTTTCCCCTCCGATGTGATTTAGTTAAGGGTAGAGTCTACTTAACTACTTTTTCCTTAAGCCCCACCTTTTAGAGGTTTTTGAAGCTGTGCTTTCTGATATGTTATGTGTCACAAGGGGGGCCTACTGCTGTTTCATCTCCTCTGGAAGAGGCGCTGCTGCACTGCACCACTGTGCCATGGCAAGGGGAGTTGTTGTATGGTGCTTTGCTGTGTCACCTGCTCTGCCACGCAAAACTGAAGGCAGTGAGGAGGCAATTTCAGGTTTATAAATATGACTTAGCGCTGTTCTGCTGTACTTGTTGGTAACAGTTTGGTAAATTCATGTAACGCTATGTAGTGATAAAGGCAAAGGGTTAAAATGTAAGTGGCAAAGTCTTTTGGTAAAGTTATTGTCAGTAGTTTGATTTTTCCTAATAATTGTGAATTGTGCACTGATTTGACACAGATACATCATCACAGTTGTGCAACCCAAGGGGCAGTGCACTGTCACAGCTCTGCTGGCCGCAGAGAGGCAAGCAGCAAAAGCAGGGTGACAGTGGAAAACGAAACAACCTGCAATGCAGAGAGCCAGGGTGAGGTGTTGTCTGGTGCCAGGCACTGCTGACAGTGTGAGTTCAGCTTGTGGGCTGAAAAAGCAGTGTGAGCACCTGGAAGCCCCTGGAGGACAGGGAGCCACCCTCCACACTGCAGGGGGGTGAGCTGCAAAATCTGACCTTTGTAATCAATCCTGATGGTTTCTCTGGGGGCTGGGATGATGCATGCACCAGCAGCAGAGCTCGAGCTGCTCAGTCCGCGTTCAGCTGCATTCCTTCCTTCTTCAGAGCTTGTGTTACTTGGGGGGGAGCGGTTTAATCCTGGTTTATAAACAGACCGAGTGCGAGGTTAAACATCACACTTGCACACAGGAATGCCTGCAGGAGCACCCCAGACCCCAGCTGAATGCTGCAGTCCTGTCCGTGTGTCCCCAGCGATGGGGCTGTTGGCATGCTGCCTCATCTTGCCTTCACCGTGTGCCCATTTTGCATCCTGCAGGCCTACGAGAAGGGGGGGTGGGGGGCACATGGGGTAATCTGCAGTTGCCCAAGGGCTGGTTCCTGCAGCTGAGCTGTTCCCACTTCTCCACGGACTCCTCCACACCTTGGAGGCCCTTCCCAGCAGCTTGCCAGGGAGCCTGGGGATACTGCAGGATTTATGCAAGTGCATAACCTTTACAAGCGTGCCTCTGAATTCTGTAAATGCTGCTTCTTTACAGCCTTATTTGAGCGAGGTTTGGAGATGGGAAACCCCCTCTGGTGTGTGGGAAACTCATCTTGAGGGGTGCTTGGGGTCTGGGAGCGGCAGGCAGCTCAGCACTCAGTGCTGCTGAATGCGCCTCGTCCGACTCGAAATAAGCCAACAACCACAATGTAAGCATTGGTTTACATGTATAAATATTTATTTGTACTAAAAGTGAGTGTCTCAGAGTATCAAGGTCAGAATATATTAAATCAGGAGATGCATCAGTTGAGGTACAAATTCCAGTCTCATGTCTTTAATAAATACACACAAAAAAAAAACTAGTCCACATTATTTTAATCAGAGGTAATCTGTATACTAAGCTATTTTAAAAGAACAATTCAACAATTGTGTTTTGCTGTGACCGTCTGGATTAAGTACATTGTCTTGCACTGCTTGATTCTTTTGGGATGAGAGGCGACAGCTAACTGCTGCTTTAAAATGGCCAATATTGCAATTAAAAATCAGCATCTTGCTTTTGTCTTCCAGGTCCCTGCCAGAGGGCCTGCATGTGGAAGGCACTGGTGCTAGCATGCTCTCGGCTACTGCCGGGGTGGTTGCAGCACAACATGAGGTATAACACGGCTTTTTGTTCTTCCCTTTGAATACATAAAAAGATTACAAAAAGGAAACCAGCATCAGGTGACAAATGAAAAATAGAACGCTTCTTACAAAAATATTCCCAATTGCATCATAGTCTTGGATACCGCACTGTGGCCACAGCAAAACAGGTCTGAGCTTGTGGCGTTGCTTGATGTGCAGCCCCCAGCAGAACCAGGGCCTGGACCCATTTGTAATTAAAAGGCAGCACGGTTCCTGTGAAACCCGTGCTGAGCAGCCCTAGGGAACTGACTGAAGTGGATGTGTGCAAAGGCCACAAAACCTGGTGGTAATGCGCTGCCTTCCCTCTGCTGTCCCGTAAAACTTCCCATCCGAGCACAGCTGTCAGGGAAGGCGCTGCTCACCTTTCCCTACACCACAGCAGCACAAATCAGAGGGAAAGCACGAGGTGTGATGGCAAAATCCGTGGTGGGGAAAACCAGAGTAGCGCTGCAAGAGCTCTCCACCAGGCAAAGGCAGCCCCAGTTCGGCCCTTCGTGCTGTCCTGTGTGATCAGCATCTTCTCAGCGATCTCCCAGGCTGCGTGATGCCCCACATGGCCACTATGGTGCCCACTGGGATATGAGCACGGGGAGTCCCAGTGTCCCCATGGGAAGCGAGCTTAGAGCACCAGGATCACAGCCAGTTGTTTTTTTTTACCAGAGGGGGCAAGCAGGAGGAAGAAAAGAACGGTGAGGCACTGACTCAGCAATGAGGCTGTTTATAAAAAGGCACTAAAAAGTCTCACTGTTAGCAAATGTCTAAGGCACGACCTCGAGAGCAGCAACTGGATCCAAGCACTGAGGGCCAGCAGCAACCACTCCTTGCTTCCTCTCTTGGGGCAGTGCTGGGCAAGGGGTAAAGGAAGGACACTTCATTGCTTCCATTCCATGCAGGTGCACAGATTTGCCCAGCAGCACCAAATGAGCCAGCTGGCCCATCCAACACTGCACCAGGCATCCTGGAGCTGCACCAGGCTGGAAGCAAAGGGCTGGCTGCCCTCCTCCTCCAGCTCTGAGGGGAGGAGGATTCAGTTCAAAGTATTTCTGATTATTAAAAACTACTCTGATCCAGGCAGGAAAGTTCCACTAGTCAGAATAGTGAAAATGCCATGTAGCTGATCTCTATCATAGGGAATCAATCAATCATCGCTCACTCTTAATACAAGTATTTCTAGGAGGAGAAGTAGTGTTAATTCTTTTTTTCCAGCGACTGGTAGTACTCAGTTAGCACTTTCCAAGCTTTGGGGGCCATGAAGCCATCCGGTGGGTTTTCCCCTTCGCGAGCAAGCTTTCTCATGCGTGTTCCTGAGATGAAGTCAAAGTCATCGTGCCTAAAGCAAAACAAAGAAGGGGTGAGGTCAGCCAAGTGGCCCAAGCTGTCCCAGTGCAGCTGTTCAGCCCTGCCAGGAATGCAGCTGCAAACCCCTGGTGCCACCTCCCCGCCAGCGACGTCCCATGCCGAGGTTCCTATCAGCAGCAGCACTGTCTCCTGAGGGAGATGCTTTCTCCAAACGAGCTGCAGTTGTGGTGAAACGCCTCCCCAGCAGCTGTGTAGGCTAAAGAAAAGAAGACGTTACCTTTCTGGTTCATAAAAATCCATAGCTCGCTTCACTTTGTTGTAAGCCGCTACACGGAACGGGATGATCTCCACTGACGTCAGGCCCGGCGCCATGCTGAGCACCTTCCCTCCCTGTGTGGGCTCATACAGGTCCTTCTTGGTCTCGGGGTGAGGCATGCCTGCAGGATCGCGCCCCACAATGTAGAAATTGGCGCCAGCGATCATGCGAGCCCGGCAGTGCCACTGCACCTGGGAGGAGAGACGGGGAGTGCTGAGCCCAACAGCCCTGACTGCAGGGAGCTCCTGGCCAGCCAGAGCTCGCGTGCAGCAGGGAAGGACTGGAGTGGAGACGTGAGCAGCCACACCACTTCTCATGTCAGCACACACAGATTCATCTCTCACTGCGTGGACCTGGGGCAACATCTCAGCTTTTCTGTGGACACGTATGTCAGTGGAAAACGCCAGGACTGGAACCAATTTTGTTCCAGTGTGACGGTGAACAGAGGAAGCTATTTGCTATTTGAATTCACAAGGACAGGGCCTATCAGCAAGCATCCAGCAGCTACCTTACCTCTGTGGGGCCAGCATAGAGCATGGGAGAGGGGAAGATGGCAACAACAGTGGATTTGGGGTCCAGGACGTGCTCCTCAAGCACTGCCGCATGCTGCTTCATCCGCCACTCCAGCGGAACGTCGTCATCCTTGGTCCACCCACCCAGGGGGTGCAGGAGAAGCACGGGGTTTTTGTAGCCCCTCTGCAGGAGCTGGCGCCGCGTGTCCTGCATGAGCAGTGCATGCCCGTTGTGCACAGGGTTGCGCAGCTGGAATGCAAAGACAGCATCTGAAACAGAAAAGTGAGAGGGTCACGGGCCTGTGCTGCGCTTCACTCTGCTCTGCCTCGTTTAAATGCTCTGTACAGTTTGACACAGTCAGGAGACAGGCACAGATCTGCTGTCCTATCTTCACATGAAACAGACCTTAAATACGCATGTACAGCACCTCTGGATTGCTCTGTCAAATTTATTTTCATTGCACATCCTTCCTTTGGGGCTGATTTTAGTCTGATCAGCAATTCTGCCTTGTTTCTGGTTGGCACTGGACACAAATCCAAATCCCTGAGGAGATTCCTGGCTCTTTAATCAATCTGTCATCTCCACAACTTCACAATGTCACCTTCACAAAGGCCAATACACTCTTCCCCTCTGAACACAGCAATGAAACAAGTGTCTAGGGGTTAGCACCTGCTGCTCGGATGCCACTGCTGTGGCAAGAGAGGGTAGAAAGAGTTAACATCATATTCAACACGTGAAACCTAATTAGCCCTAATGTGTTGATACTGCAGGAACACTACAAAAGCCATTTTGGGGTGGCAGAGATGAGAAAGAGCCTGAGCTGTTGGGTATAACAGAAGATTTATGGCTCTAATTACAATGCCAGAGCTACAGAATGGAGCTCCCAGACTTGGCTGCTCCACGTACAACTGCACGTTGCAGAAGCGCTCCTTAGCCAGGGCTGTTCACACAAACACCTCTGGTGCTCAGAAACAGGAATTCACAAGGAGGCAATTGACATTAGGGTGTACAATACTTCCTACCTCTCAGCCTGCCGCCTTAGGCAGAACCCCCTTAGAAACACTTCCCTGAAACATTCCAGTCTGAAACAACACAGCTGCAGGCCATAAAACGTCTGTGCTCTATTGTGGGGTTCTGATGACACAGTGTGAAGTATGACCCAGCGGCACATGCAAAATAACAGAACTGATGGGGAGAATCCCTGGCAAGAGAAGTGGTGTCACTGGCACTAACCCAAGGCGCTCACCAGCGTTCATTTCTCTGAACTTCTGCTTGAGTTCAAGCGGTGTCAGGCGGTATTGGTCCAGGCCATCATTCCAACAGATCTTTTCCAGCACAACGAGGTCTCCACCCACCAGCCAGTCTCCACTCTCCATCACCATCTGTGAATTACATGTGTATTATCAGGATGGCAAAAAGCCCCCCTCTCTCATTTCCCAGTCTCCTCCGAAACACGTTAGGCATGGTTCTGCTTGTGGAGTGATCCTCCTTTCTCTCTCTGTGTCCGGTAGGTCAAAACTACCACCAAAAATGGCAAGACACCAGTGACTGCACCACCACACCCAGTTGTGCACTCTGCTCCCCCCTGCAGCCCAGGGCCAAAAAGTTACAGCACAGCCATTCTTCCACCTCAACCTTTGCTCCTGCAAAGCCTTCCCTCTGCGAGCAGCACTCTGGTAATGGTAACACCACTCTATCGTCCACCCTCCATTCCATCCAGCACTGGAAATGCTATTTCCCACCTGGGCACTGCTTTGGGAGTGCATAGCCCCACGACCTTAAGGAAATCTCCCTCAGCTGCAATAATGAAGCTACTGACCTCATTACCCTGTGCTGACCCACTTAGGATTGCACAAGGCTTTGTATGAAATCCTCAAATTTGCCTTAATGTACTGTCACAGCTGTTTTTCTCACCATCAATGGCATCATTAAACTTTCACAACTAAGATAAAAAGATGCCTGTTTCAAGAGAGCAACTGCTGCTAAATAATTAACGGAGGTATTTTAAGTTAGAGGAAAAGAATTAGCATTGCTTTGACCTTTGAAGTTCAAGTCACTTGGCGTAACCCAGAACAGTCCCTCGCTACGTGACAGTGGGAAAGAACTCATGAACTATAAGAACAACTCCTTTGCTGACTGCCAGTACGACACAGGCAAATTGAGGAGTAGCCTGTAAATAAAAGGAGCACAGCCAGGGGTCTGCAGTGTCAGTGTTTGACAGCATCCATCCCTGGAGGTTCTCAAGGCAAGAGTAGATGCGGCACTGAGTGACATGGCTTGTTTAGTGGTGTATGGGAACTGTTGAATCACGGCCTGAACCTCTGATTGACCACCTGAGGCAAGCACTGAGTCAGCCATGGAGCACAGCTGAAGGCAATTCAGCTGTGTGACTAAAAGGGCTGGAGCCTGGCTGCACCTCTCCTAGACTCCATTTAAGGGCTGACTGATACTGAGGAAGGATCTCTTCCTGGAGATTGCTCCCTTTGGAGTTTTTCTGTGAGCCTAGGACACAGGTGAGCATTTTTATTTATTTTCAATGATCCCTTTCCACCCTGATAATCCTTCTAGTTATAAGACCTGTAGATACCAGCCTAACCACACCGCTCTGCTAATTGTGTATTTGTTGATCGTACGAGTGTGGTGTGGGTGGTGGCGATGGGCTGTTGGTGGACTAGATGATCTTTTCCAACCTTACTGATCCTATTACCTGACCGATGCTCTTGTTAAGCAGTATGTAAGCCTAAACATTCAGTTCTCCTGCATGCTTGAGATGTATTGGCCCTCTAAGAGGAGCTAGGCCTGGCGAGCTAACAGCGTGGAAACCTTGGAAAGGTTTGTCTCTCCTGTGCACACCTCAGACCCAGCCCAGGTTTCCAGCAGCAGGAGGAATGGCACTGACCCACCTTGACGTGTGGGTGCTTGGCACAGGTGGTGCCCCAGATGCGGGCACAGCGCTCCTCCTTCCTGTGCTCGAAGTACTCGGGGTCCCTGAGGATGGCCACCCTGCGCCCCGCGTAGCTGAGCGCCAGCGCCCCGCAGCCCTCCAGCCGCTGCTTGTCCTGTGCTGAGACTGGCAACACAATGGGGATGCTCAGGTTGACGACACCGTCTGCAAAGACAAGGGTGGATGTCAGTGTCCTCCACAGACCTAAAGCAGCATCCTCTTCGCGCTTGGGATGGACTACAGAGCGTTGGTGGGAGAGGCTGGAGTGCACTGAGATATTCATAGTTTAGTGGCTTGTGGTCGCAATGGTAATGGTTGGACTAGATGATCTTGTCAGTCCTTTCCAACCTCCTGATTCTATAATTCAGAGGCACAAACTCTCTTGTTGAAGAGGAAGGCCAAGTTTTCTACTGATATCTCAGGCACTCACCATCAGTGACGTGAACTTATCCACTGCCCAATTTTTGTTTTGTGCTGTAAACAAATGCTAACACTAGTGGGCAAAGAAAGCTCTTTATCTCAGTGTCAGAGATGTCCTAAGGGCACCTGGAGTATCTCATTGTTCTCTTTCTCTCCCAGAAAGATTTGTTCTTTTCCAGTTAGTTGTTTTAAAGTCTCTGGAGAGTTCCAGCGTTCTTGGTGATCGCAGCCCTGGCTATAGCCCACGTATCCTCTTTCAGGACAACAACCTCCACTCACACCTCTCCTACTTGGACACACCAGCATTAACACACTGAGATCATGGTTTTTTTTCATGGGTTGCCATTCATGAACAAGAACAAACAGATCACAAATCACTGATTGACTTTGCTTGGATCTAACAGAAATCATGATGGACATCTGAGACTCTTAATGGGAAGATTTTGGTTATTTTGTTTAATCTTTTTAAAAGCTTTAATTCATGACCAGTCATCATTCATTTGACAGGCAGCAATTTTCAAGCACCTCGATGAGTAATTGGGTACCCATAACTATTGTCACATATGAACCAATCAACCAATTAAAGATACGAAGTTATCTGAATAATCTTTCTAAATATGTTAATATTTAAATATTAATTAAATATAATCATTGTATCTATTTTATGCATAACTAACAGTGATCAGTCAATAAAGTCAGCGTGGAAAAAGCTGGATTATGAAACCCACAAACAATGCTGAAGCTGAGGATCTCTATGCTCCACTTCCAAATGCAAGATGATAATAAAAATCACTCCAGTGGAGGTGAATAATTACAAAATGACTGGGATTTTTGTGAGGACTGGTCAATAGGATGCAGGGTAAACAGCTGAATCATAAACAAGATGTGCTTGTGTCTGGTCATAATAATTTAAATAGCAAAAAAGTAATAGCAGAAACCCTAATTGTCGTGATTTCCATATAACCTAAGGATAGTTACATACATACCAGTTACAGAGAAATTCTTTCCTGGGAGAACACAAACATAATTAAGATAATTAACACTCACAGGCACCTGTTACAGTTTGCAGAATCAAAGCAACTCAATGAAAACTTCAGTGTAGATTTGCTCCTCAAAGTGTGGAAAAAAGCTACAAAAACATGTGAGAACTGCTCCAGCTGCCCACCTGCAGACCCTGCTCTGTCAAGTGCAGACTGTCCTGAGTTAAGCACTGCCTTTGTTGAACTCAGCACCAAGCTGCTGCCCTGCATGACTATGGCAGTATCAGGGTCCTTGAGGAGGAGGGCAAGACTCCCCACAGGGCATCCTGCACCAAGATCCTGAACCCCTGAGACTGGAGACCTCTGCTGGGTCTAAAATCCACCCTGTGCATGGCAATCACAAAAATTTACCACTGAGGAACTGACCTGCACTGCCTGAATTTATTTGCCTCTTCTGGAGACAAAAAGGCCCCTGGCTAATTAACAGCTAAATCTAATTTATTTTAGGGTCAGGTAATAGGGAAGTATGAAAATAAGAACTAGAAAAGCAAAATCAGACTCTGGCCTTGTTTCCAATGAGCAGCTGCCCCCTGCTCCCACTTGAAATTCAGCCTGACAGCCTCCCCTGGTCTGTCTTTACCCCAGGAGAACTAAGCACGGTATGAGTCACACACGCGTGTTATGTCCATACATACAGAGCGAACACGAAGGTGGGCCCGTACCGTTCAGCAGCGTGCCGAAATGGATGACCTGCAGGTACTCTGCCTCGCGCATGAAGCCCTTCAGTGGCGTGGCCCAGCCTTCACTCAGCACTTGCACCCACTGCAGATCCAGCTACAAAACAAACCCAGACGGCTCTCTGTCACCAAGTCATGTTGCTTTTCCCTCCCTTCTGCTGCGAAAGCAGTCTCACTGTGTTAAATAAAGGATGTTCCTAAAGGGGAAAAAGTGGTGCTGCGTGTCGGTGTGATGGTTTAGATCAGATGTTAGGAGGAAATTGTGTACTCAGACAGTGGTGAGGCACTGGGACGGGTGGTGATGCCCAGGGAAGGTGTGGATGCCTTATCCGTGGAGGTGCTCAAGGCCAGGCTGGAAGGGGCCCTGAGCAGCCTGATGTAGTGGAAGGTGTCCTTGCTCACGGCAGCAGTTGGATCTAGATGAGATTTAAGGTCCTTTCCGACCCTAACCACTCCATGATTCTATGAACAAGGCACTGAACAAGGCTTCTGCCCTTCAAACAGCAAAAGGACCGAGTTACAGCACAGCATTCAGATGAGACGATACCTTTGTGATCTCCACAGATGGCAGTGCATTTGCTTCAGCTCGGGCAGCATCAAGTTTATTTTTGGGTACAAACAGCTCAAAAACGTCCTTAATTGATGCACAAGGCACAATGTTCTGAAAGAGAGAGAGCAATGGTAATGCTGGTTTTAAGCGCACACCAAGAACCCAGAATGTGAAGTCAGATTTACCAGCTGACTGTGGTGGTGGTAAAAATAAGTGACCTACTTGTGTCTGCAGGAGCTCCACGACCTGCTGGATGCATTCAGACACCGACGCAATGTTCGTCTTCAGCACCAGTTCAGGAGATTCGGGCTTCTCGTAGTCTGAGTCAATGCCTGTGAATCCTATTGACAATTAAACCCAAACCAAACATGTTTAATGTAATACTCCGTGCCCTAGAGTCCTACACTACACAAACAACCAACGAGCATTCAGCCATACTACGAGTACACTTGTGACAGTAAGATTAGGGAAATAGGATACCCTTGTGTGCCACAAAGAGCCTTTATTAACCCACCTTGAGATTTTCCACGTGCAGAGCTGCAAAGATTAGCTATCTGAAGCTTTGGAAAGCAAAAGGCAAATTAAGAGCTCATTCTTCCATACCTTTGATCTCTCCGGCTCTTGCCTTTTTGTACAAGCCCTTCACATCTCTGCTTTCACAAATATTTAGTGGAGCATCAACAAAGATTTCAAAGAAAGGCAACCCAGCAGCCTCATGAATTTTCCGTGCATTCTGACGATCCTGTGAGAAGAAAGGTGGGAAAATGGTACGTGCTGCATTGCAATAAGAGCCCTCCTACTCTCTGACGTTTCCTGAAATTTGACAGAGGTAAATTACTTTCTGGTATAGATTTATTAAATTTAAACCAATTTTAATAAGGGCTTTTATTCCCATTACCCCCTTTTCTTTGAAGCTACTTTAGAAGACCACTTCATTAAGCAGGACAGCCAAAATTGGGATGTGAATAATTATCTGCTCTGTGTTAAAAAGGCAACTGTTTGTGTTGGCTTGATATTGTCAGACATTCGGTATTCTCAGGAAGCGCAAAAATACAATAACTCCTTCAAATAGAATATTGATGGCACTATGACAGGCTATTGATTTTATGTTGGTTCTCCTTCAAAGTAATAGTAGGAGCCTACACAATGAGATTTCAAATGTCACTGAGCCTTTAACCAATTCTGAGTACAACTGAAAGCAAAAACATAGCCAAACTATTATGAGAGTGGTGAGGTGCTGGAACAGGGCCTGTAAGGATGCCCCATCCTTACAAGTGTTCAAGGCCAGCTTGGATGGGGGTCTGGGCAGCTTGGTCTGGTATTAAATGGGGAGGTTGGTGGCCCTGCATGTGGCAGGGGGTTGGAGATTCATGATCCTTGAAGTCCCTTCCAACCCTGGCCATTTGTGATTCTGTGAAATGGCACTCCACAAAACTCTACTGATGGTGTTTAATTTTGTACACCTGTGGCATTGCACAGAATACAGAAGAAGATCTGGTGGCACATATAGAAGGTCCTCTACACGAGCTCATCTTTCCCAGGAGCATTCATGAGACCAAAGCAGCTCAGGAAAGAGCAGAATATGATGCAGACAGTTTACCTTTGAAAAAGGAGAAATGAAGCTAGTTATGCAGACAAGCCCAGCGTCAGCAAACAACCTGGCCACCTCTGCGATGCGGCGGATATTCTCCTCGCGGTCCCCGGCTGAGAAGCCCAGGTTTTTATTCAAGCCGTGCCGAACATTATCACCATCCAGGGAATAGCAGGGGATGCCATGAGAGACCAAGTACTCTTCCAGAGCAAAGCCAATGGTTGTCTTACCGGCTCCAGAAAGGCCTGTTGGAGACAGCAAAGTGAGGTTCTGGTTTGAAAGTGAGGCTCGGGGAACAGGATGGCGGGGGGTCACCAGCAGAAAGTCATCAATCCTAAGTGAGGTGGAGGCATCCCAACCCAGCTCTGTCCACTCGCACATTTAATCTACAGTAGTGTCCTCCCACGTGGTCTCTTAAAAGTCAGTGGATAGGAAGTTTGGAGACCACTGTATACTTCAAAGAATAATCATCAGTCAAAGAAGTTCAAATTTTTCACATACAGGGTCCTTAATTGATACTAGAAAGAAGGGGATTGCCTTGGATAGGATGTTTTGGCTTCAGAAATGGTGTTAAAACAGATCAGATGCGGGCCTTCTTTCCAAGATGAAAGAGAGAACAAAACAGAGATGTGCTTTATTCCAGCGTTCAGCACACACACTGATGTGGTGAATCAGAATGGCTTTACAAACCCTTCCATTCATGTCTTGCAACATCTTCTGTCAGTCAAAGAGAATAGCAATACTTAACAAGTAAAGAAACATCTGGACAAGTGTCAAAAAAGAGAGTTGTGTGAACGTCAGCGGAGAAAAATAAATGCTCCCTGTGCCCCAGATCTTGAGTTTGTTTTTCAAAGCAAAAGAGAAAGGCAACACATCAGAAAGTGCATGAAATGCTGTGCAAGAAATCACTTTCGGCACTGTCTCTGTATTTCCTTTTCAGACAAGAAGACCAACTTGTTCTGCCGCTCACAAGGTTTCTGAAACACAGGAAACCTGGGTGCCCCCATGAACTTCCCTCTGACCCAGGAGGAAAATCTCTGAATGCTGTTCTGGACAATCTTGAGCGCATTTTGCTGCCAGGGACTGGGTGAGTTTGAGCCGAGGGTTCCTCAGCGTGGAACCAAGAGCAACCTGCAGGGCTTTCCATGTGTTCAGTCAAGGCAGCCAGCAAATGGAAACCCCAACAGCAGCTGCAAAATTTATAAAAGCCTCACTTAGGGGCAGGCACTGCAGGGAGATGATCTTACTTTGCCAACACCGCGTTTCTGTACAAATCACTTTGCAAATTCACACCAGCTCACAAGGAGTGCTGGCGTTGCCTGCAGACCCCAAATCACCACCTCCAAGCCATCCTCCTCATCTGTCCACGCAGCTCTCATGTGTGCAGTGATGCGGATGAAAATACCTGTTAGCCAAACCGTGCAGCCACGGAATCCGCCCCTGGTACCAACAACTTGTCCTCGCTTACTCCTGCTGACGTGATGGGCTTGGTAAACCACATTGGTGGATCCCTAAAGAAAACAGAGTGAAACAAAACGCTTTTGTTACCCTGCTGCACTCCACACACCACAAAATCTCAGCCAGGACAGAAGAGACACGTACATTCATTGAAAATCAGCACAAGCCGTTGCAGCGAATGCTGAGAACATTGTTGTACAGGAAAATGCTACAACCAACATGGTCAAATGGGAAGAAAACTGGCAAAACAGTGAGAAAATATTTGTTTTTGGTGTCAGTTACAGGAAAGGAAAAGTCCCAGCAGGAGCAAATACAGATATATTTCCTCCCCAAGCCACATTCTGCTTGATGCAGTTTCGTCCCTCTCAAATCCCTGGCGCAGGGTGGGGGGGAGGCTGGGCTGGGCTTTCCCACAGTTTGTGTCATGCTAGGTAAATATTTCTCCATCTGAAGTCACAGCAGGGAAGTGATCGTATTTTATGTGTCACAGAAGGCTTTTTTTGACAAAATACCAAAAAAAAAAAAAAAGGAATGGGAGACAAGTTCACTTTCAAATGTGTTTGCAGGATAGCTTTTTTTTTCCTCTGCTTTCTGAGCCATTACCATTTTACCCCAATTTAGCAGAAGGACTCACTGGAGAGTTGGTGATTTGCAGGCAACAGAGGGCTCTGTCTGCTTAAAAATCTAAGTGAAAACCATTCCGTAATAGAAGTAACACCCTTCTTCCCTCTTCTCTCTCTCAGAGGCCAGCATCCCAGCTGAGATCAAACTCCCACCACAGAGATATCATCAGCTAGACTCAGAACTTCTCACCCAATTTATATTCCACTTCAGCTAAAACCATCAGAATCAGCCTCTTTTTATGCTTGCAAACCAGAGGTGAAATTTTCCACTTGCAATTGCTTGCGGGCACACAAGACCAATACATGAACCTTCCACAGGCACTGCAACACACTGCCAGTTCTTCAAAGGCTCCGCTCCCCAAACCAGTGGGATTGTTTTGTGGTTTTTTTTTTGTATGTGTGTGCTAGTTTTTAGTTTGTTTTGCAGGGGGGATGTCTTTTTAGTCATTTAGAGCTTGCAAGCTGAGACATCACCATTATGGTTTTATTTGTGTGTGTCCCCAGCAGTCTGGACTCCTGAAGCAGGACTAAATGAACACATGTAGAAGGTAACAGTCACCAAGATAACCCCTGCTCACAAAACACGAAGGCAAGTTTTGCAGCTTTACCCCTCACAGAAGTCTGGCACCATGGTGTGAGTGCCCAAACCGGCCCCTGTGCCAGCCTACCATGGCTCAGCCCTGCAGAGAAGCTGCTCAGTGCAGCATGATGCCTGAGCAGTAACTGTACAGCCCTCCAGTGCTCCAGCAGACGGAACAGCAGTTTTGCAATTTATCTGCAAGCGACAACAGAAGAGGCAGGTATTTCAGCACAGAGAAATGAAACCCACACACTCAAAATATCCCTTCTACGCCCCTTTGCTGCCTGCGTCAGCAGGAACTCTGGCAGCACGCTGATTTCCTTGCAATGTGGTTCTGCAAGGCGTTGATCTACTCCGACAGGGATTACGATAACGTCTGTGCTAACACGTTCCTACCTGGCTGACATCATGAGGTTATTATCTTTAAAGCAGACGCTGCTGCAAATCTATACCATGCACATCTTGGAGCAGGTTTTTTTGTTCACACTAGCATCTTCTGGAGCTTGGGAAAGCAACCCAGCAGCAATTCCAGATGTGGGTGGCATTCCTGCCCACGGCAGGGGTTGGAACTGAGTGGGCTTCAAGGTCCCTTCCATCCCGAGCCAGTCTGTGACTCTAACTCTAACTCCAGACCCCTCCTACCTGCTGGTACCAGATCCCTCCTATTTTGCTCCTACGTTACGAGCAGTTTCGCTGCCAAAGAGGCGAGATATCCCCAGCACCACACGCCTGAAACAGTGGGACTCACACCAACCCCAGTCCTTGCCATCCATCAGCTGCACGGGACACCATCTGAAATCAAACACTTTTAAGCCTCCAGAGACAGACCTTAGTTTTAAAACCCTCTCCTACATCCTGCCATCTTAATAAAAAAATGATTTTGTGTTAGCTGAACTTGATGCATAAAAATTGTGTTTCTGAGTCTCTTACTTAAGTAGAAAATTTCTTCTCCCAGGGCAATTCCCATGGCTGCCCTTGAGAATGGGTGCACTGACATCACCATCACAGGGGGAAATCTTTCTGTATGTGAGTCATTTGCTGCAGAAGAGAAAACCTATCATATGCAAAAGGAGGAAGAACATGAAGAGGGGGGTTTTGCTTGTCAATGGCTCACCTTTACAATCAGAATCAAGGAAGATGGAGAAACCTCAGAGTTTCCGAAGTCCTGATTTAATTCCCACAACCCAAAACCTACTGACTTTTCCCAAATATCAGTGTAACTTGCTGAAAAGGGCTATGATGATAAGTGTTTCAAAACTAGCTCTATCCTTTCCCAGGAAAAGCCCCCAAAGAGCCAGCATTACGTTGGAAATTTCTGCCTGCTACAGGTCCCAGGATCCCACTGCCACGGCTGGACTTGGAGGATGGAGCACTAGCTTCAGGCAGTGATAAAGGTATTACAAAATAATAAGATTTAGTTGAGGAACACAGCACTGGGTCACTAAATGTCCTGCTGGGGGTGCCAGTGTTTGCTCGCACCAGGCAGGCTGCTGAACTGGGTTTCCCTCCTCCTTCACAGAATCACAGAATGGCCTGGGTTGAAAAGGACCTCAAAGATCATCTTGTTTCAACCCCCTGCCAAGATAGCAGGGTCACCAACCACCAGACCAGGATCTTCAGCGCTCTCACAGACCCAAGCAGTCCAGGCGTGGTCCTTGGCAAGCTCTCCTGCTGCTGCTTGCTTGTCCTGGCACTGCTGAGACAGCACTTTGTCCCTGCCAGGAACGTAGCACAGCGACCGTCAGGGGCCCAGCTGAGAGCTCCCAGCTACCTGAAACAAGCAGGCTTTCAGCTTGCAGACAGACGCTTTGCAATGCCAAACTTTGCTAACAAACACAGTTTTCAAGGTGAGGCTAGCCAAAGTACTCTTTTCTTAACACATCGGAATTTCTGAGCTCTTAGCAAGACACTAATTTTGAATGCTGCTATAACACTCTTCTTCTAGTATGTCTGTGCATTTGAGGTGGACACAGTCAGGTTTTATACAATCTTCCACAAAATCAGGCTCGATACACAAGCTCACATGCCCGTCACCTCGCAATCATGCCCTGATTTCATGACAATACGACTTCGAAGCAGTGAGTTGGGCATTACAGCTATCTCTCTGAAGCCACCCAGATCAGATTTTTGGTTTTTAATATCTCTGGACAGATGATGTCACTAATCTAATTTCCTCGACCCACTAAAACGAGTGAGTCACTCTGTGCTCACACATTTCCATGATTAATTTGGAAGGCCAGGACCGACGTTATAAAATAAAAATGATTCCCAACTTCTTTCCAAAAATTACAAGGGACATCTGCATGGCGAGCAAGTTTTCACAGCCAGAGCAGCCTGACATCTGCTGGCAAAAATAACACGTTGAACAGGAAACCCTTCCATGAATTCCCTATTTTTTATACATATGTGTTCTACTAAATCACCTCCACTAAATGAACCCATTTCAGCAGTTTGGCTCATGTGCATGTTGCAAATACTACGTTTTACAAAGCAAAAGGAGACCTGCTTTCTTTTTACGCCTAAGTGTGCTACAAGGCTGCTCTGGATGATGCTGAGGTATCTGACAGACCCGTGGGATCACAGCCAATACAAAACACAGTCCTCTTGCAAAACAAGGGAACATAAGTCATGTTCACGCTGTTGTTTTGGGGCTGGGCACCCGCAGATATTGAGTGAGCATGTCCATTTAGTTGTAGAGAAAACTGCAAAGAAAGGAATTGTGCAGTCACAGGGTAGGTGACAGTCAGGATTTCCACATCGAATAATGATAATTCCTACAAGCAAAGAACCCTCAATACAGCATCAGGCAATCATCCCTTGAGCTCTATTGGGCTACAAGTTGCAAGATCAAAAATACGGCTCTGCTGCTCAGAGTTGAGGCTTGTGACCAGCTTGCACTGGGCAGAGCAATGTGCCTCTTCATCAAGCTCATTTCTGTTCAAGAGCTCAAGAAATAACTCTGACACATCACTGTTTAAAAGCTGAACTGGTGGCACTGCTCTGAAACAAAAGTGCAGCTCTGTGCCCCTACTCACTCAGTTTGCAATGGGGTTTTACCCCAGAGGCCAAGAGCACACAGGTGAGACACCAACACCATCCTCCTTGAGGAAAGCAGGATCTCCTCCAGCCCCAACCAGCACAGGCTGAACTGAGCCCATCAGAGTTCAGCCACGCTGCCACAGACAGCAGCTGTATTCCTGTAGGAAAGGAGCCCTGTGACTTTTGAGAAGCTTTAGTTATTTCGTAAGCACTGGGAGCTGCAGAACATCTGCAGGCATGTCAAGCTTCACCAGGCTTTAAAATACTTACTGCCATAAAGGAACCAAACCTCTTGCACCATTTCTCTACAGGATCCCGAGGCAGTGGGCTGAAAAGATAAAACCTGGGGACCCAAGGCCACCTGCCCCCAGAGCAGTGGCACTGGGCTGCATCTGAAAGAGGCCTGAGCATTCCCACCATTTTAGCAGCACCTACCACCAGTCCTGGACGTGCAAAATGCCATAAAACACATCAGGCTTATGATTTTCTCCACAAAGGCTCCATTCCCAGACACGAGTCGGGGCACTGGGGGCTCGGTGTCACCTCGAACGCTACCTCTCCCCACCTCATTTGGGGCCCGGTCCTCAACCTGGTGTCGCACAGTCTGCACGTCCTTGACTTCAGAGTGGCATTTTCTATTTCAAAACTGAACATTTGCAAAGTGCAAACAGTTAGAGACGCTCAGACAGAACTGCAACATAGGACACGGTTCAATGGAACTTAATGCCAGACAGGCCAAGAGTTCACTTGGCTTGAAAAAAAAAATCATTAGATAAACTCAAGGAAAGAATCGAGGATTATTAGGTGTAGAAAGCATTGTTAGGCTGCAAGTTACCAACCAGTACCTCAGGTCACAGGTGGGAGCTGTGATGACACACCAGGACATGTATCTGAGCTGTAAACTCTCCCATGGGCCCCACACCTGGCTGCTGTTGGAGATGTGTCCAAACCAGTCTTTCCCTTGCTCAGCATCTCTAAATCCCCGCCGCACTGCTGCCAGCCAGGTGACAGCTTGTGTTCACTGGGACACCGTTTTCCATGCCACCTACACCACCAGCTGCATGAACCAGGCTCAAAAACTGCATTCTCCAGTTTGGAGATTCTGGGATCAAGGCTTCCTGCCCTGTCTGCATACCCAGTCCATACAGCTGCTACAGAAGCATGTGATCACAGAACACCCCGAGCTGGGAGGGATCCGCAAGGATCACCGAGTCACACCCCTGGCTCTACCACTCCAAATCCAAACCCTGTGTGTCTGAGAGCAGTGTCCCAGTGCACTCTGAGCTCCGGCACTCAGGCTGTGCCCACTGCCCTGCACAGCCCATTCCATGCCCACCGCCCTCTGGGGCAGAGCCTTTCCCTCACCCCCAGCTGCCCTCCCCTGACACAGCTCCATGCTGTTCCCTCGGGTGCAATACTGACCCCCCAAGCCACATTCACCTCCTTTAAAATCAAGTTTGTCTTTTTTCCACCCCCTGGGCCTTCACAAACAGATGATCTGCCCATCAGTAGGGCTGGGTAGGACTGAAAAATGACCTCCCACCCACAACATGTTTTTGCGATACGTTGGAAAGTTGAAAAATGGAAACACTGTTTTGCCAGAGATTCTGTGAAGACCTCGAAGTCAGAAATGCAAGTGCAAATGGTCATTTTCCATAGGTGAGCAATCTAGCAAGCGAGTGGCAAAATAACCTCAACAAACTCCAAAGCACTGTGTCTAAAGAAAAGCCACACTAAGAAAAAGAGTGTGCTTATGCTGCCTTCCCTCTCAAGCTCTGCTCTCCAAACAGGCCGGTATGCTTTGGCACTCGCTCAGCAGATAAAACTCTTGACACCAACAGCTGTAGCTCTGCCAAGGTGTAAGCAAACAAAACCGGGCCGTGCCACGAGGATGGGAGGCTGCACAACTGGCAGCGAGACTAGCCTGATGGGCAAACCCTAATTTTCTAGCATCCTGTTTCATGACACACATCCAAACAGAGTTTCTTTGGCCCTCCTTTTTGCCTCCCTCCTTTTGCTAATGATACGCTCCGAGTAAATTTTCACTTAAAAATGACTAAGCTGCAAGGCCATTAAGGAGCTATTTCTCACTTCCCACAGCTGTGATTCAGAGCTAAATCTGAGATTAATTGTTAGTCACCACACTCACGCTAACAGTAAAGTAATAACTAATAACCCAAATCACATGACATTGCTCTGAAAGGACTTTTAAAGTACCAAAGCCTGCGAGCACTGCAATCAAAGTACAAGTTCAAGGCAGAGGATATCTCTAGAGAAGTATTAACACAGGCCCTAAGCCCCTTATCTTTCGTGGGCATGTACAGCTGCAAGTTTATCTAAAATACCTGATTTCAGATAGAAAAGGTCTTTTCATTTTTAAAGACTACTTAAAAACACCCTCCAGGATCAACATCAGCCCAGTAAAAAATGCAAGTATGCCAATATTCTCCTGAAAATTCCGAGGAAAAACAAAATCCTTGTGACCTAAATCTAACTCGCAGCTGCAATGCACATGTCTGGATAGCTTGGGGTCTCCAAAATTGTTCCCTGTATGGCCTGAAATCTCTTGCAGGAGCTGCCCAAGATGCATGCAGCTGAAAACCTGTGCCTGAGTGATGGATTTTGGCACAGGCTGTAACTGGCTGGCAGCTTCTCTATGACTTCACTGGTGTTGCCCAAAGAACAGATGAGGCCGGATGCTATTGATCCAGGGGTCAGGCAGCAGGAGAACAAATGAGCCACTTGTCCTACGAGAAGGAAAACGACGAAGCTTGTAGGGCCGTTCAGGCAGGGACCACTTGCCCTGCAGAAAAGCACAGCCGCCCTTTCCAGCACACAGCTCCTGGGGCCGGACCACACTGATCACTTTGTTCCCCATCCCCTGGGTGACTCAACCTCCCATGGAAAGAAAGAGCCATTCATATTTGGGAGCCTGCAACTTTTTCTGTCCTTTCTTGAATGAAATTCCCCCAAATGAACAGTGCTGCTTTCACAGGACAGACAGTGGTTCACAGCCAGTGGCTGCTGGTATGCTGGCAGCCCTGCAAAACAGCACAAGTTAGTGAAACGGCAGGGCAAGAGAAACAGACCAAGAAGGGAGCATTCAACAGCAAAGGACTTAGAAAAGAAACAGACAGAGAGCTAGAAGAAACAATAAAAGTTGAAACAAGAGTGTATTGTGATAGTCTCATCACATCTCCTTGATCTTCAAAGACAAAGGAAATCAAAAAAGTAAAAACATAAAATAATACAACAGATATCAGACAACCTAAGCAGGTGACAAGCAATTAGGAAATGGTCACCGTTCACCACCACGGTGCAACGAGTGTGTTTCAGTATGTTTCAGAAAGCACACTGCAGCTGTAAGCCCAGTCCTGATGGGTGACCAAGGCCAAGCTGTGCCACTTCACCAGCCTCAGCATCTGCTCAACGAGCTCTGCAGAGCTGCTCTGAATATAAACACCCTTAGAGATGTCTGAAGATCCCTCAGTCGATTTCTTTATATTTAAAACAGGAGTAAAAAATAAGGAGACAAACAAACTTTTACAACCTCTTTTTGCTTATTTCACATTGGTTCACAATCAGAATGATAAAGCTGTACAAACATTACTGCATAGCTTGTGATACCACAGTCCATCTGAACTCTGCCCCGCGGATGCACTTTTTTCAACAGTTTTTAGGCAAAGAAATGAACCTTTCTTCATATTTCCTCAGTGCTGTTCATCTGATCTTGCAGGTTTTTCCTTTTTTTTTTTTTTTTTTAAGTAAACTCAAGAAAAGATCACAATCTTTTTTACATGTTAATTTACCTTTAAATAAGGGTCCGTAACTCGTACACGTAAGCCCTGTGCAAGCAAAGCTGAACCTTCAGAAGTTACAGCTTTGGGATCTGCTGGGCTACTGGAAGAGCTCCTCCATGAAGCCTAAAGAGGATGCTGTGCGCCACATGGCTCAGGCTCCCTCACAGAGCCTGCAGATGACAAGGCTGCAGCATTTACCCCAAAGCAGGCAGTTTCACTAGGGGCTTTCATTCTGCCCATAGCATCTTTAAAGATATCCAAGGAGAAAGCTGGAAGCCTGCCCGCTGCCCAGCGCTGCCTCGTCCCATGTGTGTCGCTCCCAGCTGGGTTCAGACAGGTCTCCCGCATGCTTACCAAACACCTCGATTCCACGCGGAATTCTGAGCTGCACCTTCCACACACTGGTTTTTTGTTGAAGGAGCGAGCTGTGCAGCCGGTTGCCCTGGCAAAGGGACAGTCCCTAAGGACACGGCCGTGCCTGTGGGCTGGGGCTGCCTCTCGGGGCACACTGCACCGCCTGTGTCCTTCTGCTTGCTGTAAGAACACTGCTCGTGCAGAGAGGAACCAAGCAGAGGAAATGCCAGCGGTGCCACAGGTGTAGGGAGAACAAGCTGCTCTTTCGTCGGGACTGAAAGAACTACTGAGCCATGAATGCTGCACTGTGCAATAAACAAGGGCTGTTCCACCGCTCCACGTTACTCACTGCAATTACTTTAAGGTACGCTTACTCCCGAGAGTAAGATTTCACCATACGGGCACACGGGAGGCTTATATAAGGAGTGTTAAGGTCGCCATTAAAGATCGTTCTTTCTCTCCAAAAGTCACCTCCAAGAGGGGTCAGGAATAAGCACTGCCCGCTGTCAATGAGGTCTTTGAACTGAAGGAAACTCAGGCACAGGGAGAACTTCGTGCCTCTCACAGTGTCACAGGCAGAAGCAAAGGGAGCTGCCACCATGTTAGCAGCAAAAGAAAGAATCCCCATATCGAGTGCTGGGTCATATCCAGAGCCAAGGGGCCTTACTGATTTTTAAAAGTAACACATGCAGAGATCAAAAATCCTAAGCTTTCTTCTTTGCATCTTACCATAAGCTCACATTAATAAATGGCTGCTGGGTGAAAATAACCTCAAACTCCACGCAGCACGCAGGGTGAATATGTTTTAAGTGGTGGGCTTTCGGGCGCTCAGTGTGCAGAATGGGGAGCAGTCGTGTCACCTCAGCTCACCTCAGAGCTGCGCCGCTGCACCTTTCCACAGCGTGCAGCCAAGCAGTGCCGCCCACCAAACCCATTTCTGACACATCAGCGGGCAGCGAACCAAGCTG
Source organism: Chrysolophus pictus (assembly GCA_037305975.1). NCBI lineage: Eukaryota > Metazoa > Chordata > Aves > Galliformes > Phasianidae > Chrysolophus > Chrysolophus pictus. The sequence continues at coordinate 35,001,956 of CM074581.1, read as the reverse complement.
GAAGAATCCACTCTCACCCAGGAGCGTACCTGAAAAGCCTCACCTCCCGCAGGAGGAAGAAGAATGCATCACCCACACCACGAAGAACTGGTGGGATTTTAAGAGGAGAGGAGGACGGAAAGAAGCAGGCTAAGGAAGTGGAAAAAGAAGGACAGGGGTCCTTCCTCAGGGAAGAGGAAAAAAAGGCAGGGTCTCGGCCAGGTGGGTGACGCTCCCTTTCCCACTCTCGGATTCAGCACCGCGCTCCGAGCTGCGACAGCCGGGCGCCCGGCCGCAGGCGCGCACTTCGCTCCTTTTTTCAGCAACAGCTCAGGTGCAGCGCAGCGCTCCGCGTTGCACGGCGTGACCGACGCCGCCCCCGGCCGGGCACCGCATCGCTGACGGGACCCGTCGCAAAGCGCTGCGATCGGCGAGCCCCTTTCTGCGCTCCGCGGGCAACCCGCGCGCAGCTGTCAGGCGCTCAGCATCCCTGTGACGGCAGGGTGCAAAGATCGGCCGCAGCCAGCACGGCTGATAAAGGTCGTCCCGCCGCCCGGGGCGGGGGCGAACGGAGGGGCCGCTCGGAGCCCGTCTCCAGCCGGCCACGAGAACGCCGCGCCCCGCACCCTGGGCTGCCGCCCCCGAAACGAAGCCCTCTCCCGCTCCCCGCACCCCGGGACGCCGAAAGCCGTCGCCTCAGCGGCTCCGGGAGCCCCGAGGGAGCGGCCCCGCGGCGGAGCGCGGCCCTACCGTCTGCTGGCTGCTCAACATGGTGCCGGCCGGGCGGCGCGGGGCACGGCACGGCACGGCACGGCACGGCACGGCACGGCACGGCACGGCACGGCACGGCACGGCACGGCACGGCAGACAGGGCCCGGCGGGCGGCAGCGGGCTATAAGGGCTCCCGCGACACGTCGCTCTGCCCCGGGCCGGCCCCTCTCGACCTCAGCCCTCCTCCGTCTCCTCCTCCCGCCGCAGCCACCGACGTGGCGAGGGACGGAGGAGGAGCGGCTCCGTGGCCCGGCGCTGAGGCGTTCCCTCGCGGCCGCCTGCGGGGATGCGGAGCGGCCGGCAGCGTGCGCTTCGCTCAGCACCGCTGCTGTGCGTGGTGCGGGTCGGCCGTCCCGGCGTGCGCGGCACGGAACCGCGGCACGGAACCGCGGCACGGAACCGCGGCACGGAACCGCGGCACGGAACCGCGGCACGGAACCGCGGCACGGAACCGCGGCACGGAGCGGCCCTTCGCGCCAAGCCGGGATGGAAATGTGTCATTCCCTGAAGCCTGGTTGTTTATAAACGCGGGGTGACTATTTGGGATGCGCCCTTTTGGTTTTGGCTCGGCAGGGTGCGGGTGAAAACGGCCTCTGAAAGCTTGCCTCTGCCCAAAAGGTGGGACGTGTCCTCTACCACCGTGGTGGGAAGGCCTCCTGCTCAGCACAGTAACCGTGGGTGCGTTCAGGGAGGATTGGGCCCGAGGGAAGGATTGGGACTGCAAACAAAAAGTAGTAATGGTTGCTGTTTTGCTTCACAACTCATGAAGTTCGAGTCAGCAGCCTCAGGATCACCCCTGAGGGATAACGGTAATGCCGAAAGCCAATCCGCCGTTCAGGCCCTCAGTGCTGGGCAGTTCACTCTGCAAACACTAGGAAGATTGGGAAGAAACGCACAGGAGTCCTCTGCCATGTAAAACCCATCGGGTGAATACCACGCCTGAGGGCTTTTCAGAAAATCCACAACTAACTTGTGGAACTTTCCACTGCTGAAAAAAGCCCAGAGCCCAGAACTTTGCCAAACCAGAGGACAGGCAGGGTCCCTGTGGAGGGAAACCACACAGCACCTTCTTGGGATGACCTGCAAGCCAGTGGTAAAGGAAGAAACACTCACAGTGGGTGTGTAATTCCGCACGAGATGGCTTGGATTCTTCCTGGGGATGCACAGCCCCATCCAGCATTGCTCTTGTTCTCTGACCACTTCCTCCATTCCCCAGTCCCTACCCATGAATCCAGCACACAGCTGTGAGGACAACTATGGAAACAGGGCTGTTTCCCCACTAAGCAGGAGATAACTGACTTCTAATCATCTCCAAAAGAACAACCGCTCTCCCTAATTGCAGTATGTGGATGAGCATGGGAACCATGGGCATCTGCTGGTACCTGTTCCTCACACTACTGTCAGTGTGTCCATCACCGTAAAAAAACTCCTATTTCATCTCTGCCCTTCTTTCCAGAAGAGCTTAAGATGGCAGAATCTTAGAATGGCTTGAGTTGGAAAGGGCCTGAAAGATGCTGGTGCCGTGAAAGATGCCCCTAAAGGAAAAAGATGGTGAGCGTTTGCCAAGCTTCTGAGATGTGTGGGAGAAAGATCGAGAAAACAGGAAACCCCAGAAGAGGGATGAGAGGAAACACAGTGGTGTAAATGTAGTTCCTCAAATGGAGAAGGAGTGGGGCCAACTGTGGGGACGGAGGAGCAGGGATGACTTGGAGGTGAAGGAATGAAGCTGGAAAGATGTAAGGAGGCAAGGAACAACCAAGTCCTGAAGCCACACAGCTATTACAGTGTGATAGCCGCACTAATCCATGGTGTAATTCCAATTAAACTCATCGCATTACACGTGAGATTAATTTGACTTAATAATACCAAGGTATTATTTTAGCCTCTCTCATTTCATGCCTTTCCTCAGATTGCTTTTTTTTTCTTCTCCCCGGTTGTCCAGCTGCAGATTAAGTTCCTGCCATAAAAACAATACAGCACGGCTGGAAGAGCAGACAACCAAGCACAGACACATTATCCATGGGAAAATTCTGGCCTGGTACAAGGGCAGGGTTGAAGGAACCCTCCCACGACCATTGCCCAACCAGAACACAGGCTATGCCTCGTCCTTTTGAGGACGTCTGCAGAAGGACATGCTAGGTGACAAAGCCTGGGAGTGCACAGCAAATGGGTGTTGCTAAGCTCTCCCTCAAGCACAGTGGCAGCCAAACTTGACTAAAGCTGCTTGGTCTGTTTAGCTGGTGCTCAGAAGTGACTTGATGCCATTTCCGAATCAGAGTACCAGGGTAGGCATCTCATCTCTTCTTTATGTGTGGATTTGAACGAGAGCTTCAGAGGTGGTCAAATCTATGTTGAGCTGGCAGGCAAAATGTGAAATCTTGGGGAAAGCACGAGTGATTCCAAATTAACCACAGCTGTCATTGTATTTGTGGCTCTGCTCTACAAGAATACAGCAGAATGTGTAATTATCTCCGATGAGCTAATTACACATCTTAATTTCCTGTAAGGGTTATTTTTAGGGGATTTTCTGTTTGCTTTGTTGGATAAAAATATACAGTATTGCCCTGATGTGGGATTAATTTTAAATACATGTCTTTACACCCCTACCACGTCACCTTTCCTTTGTGTATCTTCAGTAACAAAAAACATTTAAAACTGTCTGGCAGACAACAGGAAGAAAAATAAACTATAAGAAGGGCTCTGTGAAATTAAAGGCACCCCTCCTCATAGGGCAACTGGAGCCAGCATTCCAGGTGCGGCCTCAACGGCACTGAGCAGAGGGGGAGGATCAGCTCCTTCAGCCTGCTGACAATACTTTGTCTGGGGCAGCACAGGGTACCATTAGCCTTCTTTGTGGCAAGGACACACTGCAGGCTCACATTCAGCTTGGTGACCTCCAGCCAGGGCCTTTTCTACAGAACTGCTTCCCTGCTGGGTTGCCACCAGCATGTCCTGGTGCCTGGGGTTGTTTCTCTGCAGCTGTGGCTCTCCCTGAACTTCACGATGTTCTGGTCAGTCCAGCAGGACTACTTTTAGTGAGGACATTTTTTAAAGAAAAAAGAAGTTCTTTCCTGTTAAAAATTAACAGAAGAAAGGTAAATGGGAAAAGACAGAAAAAGTGCCGCTACGTAACAGGAAAAAGTAGCATTAAGTGCGGTGTAACACCTCCATGTCTTCCTCAGATATCAATCAGTGAGACAGTGAACAAGTCAATGTTATCTGTTTGTTGCATCACTCCTCATTTCACATTTCATCAAAGATACCTCCTTTCTAGGAATTAAACTGACTATGCATGACCTTCCCGAGAATCTGAGCAAGTAAGAAATATTTTGCATTAAAAAAAGATGAAGATTTTTTCCTCCTCTTTTTCCCCAAGTACAGTGCAGAAAGGGGTAGGAAATTCTTTCAACATCTAATAATAAAAAAACTGCATAGCTGTTGCCTCCAGATTTAACTTGCACATTCTTTTTGAGAAGATAATAGATGATAGAGAAATTAAGGAAAAATAAAAGGAAAAATCTAGGTGATTCTCTCAAGAGACACGTGAATTAGCAGCACTCAATTAATTTTCATTAAAGAGCCTCTCAAGCTATTTAACGAGCTACAAGAGCTCCAGCCTACCGCAGTCAACAAAAGAAGCAGCACCAGAGCAAGGCAGACAGAGGGTCAAAAATCTCTCCAAATGGAGAAAAGGGCACTCGAGCATCCTCCCTGCTCAGTGAAAAACAGCCTTGTGAATGATTAGGCAACTTCTGGGCCCTGTTACGTCTGCTAGAGCGTTAAAGGGAATGTTATTATTTGCGAGTGTTCTCATTCTGCTCACAGGATCGGAGACTTTTGTTCCTCTCCTTACTGGGAGGGGGCAGATGCAGGTTATTCACTGGATATCTGCCCTTGTGCACAGAGAATAGGGATTATTCAGCACTCCTTCAGAAAGTTTATAATGCCCTGATACTCTGATCTCAGAGAGGCAATAAATCTCTAGACAAACAGCTCTCTTAAGAGCCCATTGTGCAACCTACTGTTTCACTAACAGGACCCACAGAGAGGAAAATCTATATATAACTCCACCAAACAGGCCCTGTGAGCCACTGCCTGCAAGGTGTTCACTACAGATGTACAGAGCTTCCTGCTCATAAATTCGCACAACACCTTCACAACCAAAAATCTCACACAGCATAAACCAAGAAATTGCTTAAAAGCATCAGTACACACTTAAAATCTTAGGATCATAGAATCACAAATGTTGGAATAGACCTCCAAGATATCTTGTCCAATTGGCCACCTCCCACTAATATTTCCCCACAAAACCATGTCCCTTAGTACCACAACTAAATGTTTCAGGTACACCTCCAGGGATGGTGACTCCACCATCTCCACTTGCTCATAGAAGGAGATGAGGTTGGTCAAGCAGGGCCTGCCTTTCATGAACCCATGCTTGCTGAGCCTGATCCCCTGGCTGTCCTGCAACTGCCATATGATCTCCCTCAAGATGATCTGTTCCATAACCTTCCCTGGCACCGAGGCGTGGCTGACAGACCTTTAGTTCCCCAGATCCTCCTCATGACCCTTCTTGTAGATGGGAATCACATTGGAAAGCCTCCAATCCTCTGGGACCTTGCTGGTTGACAGAAACTCTGGCAGATGGTGGAAATGGCTTGACAGTCACCTCAGCATCCTTGGGTGGATCCCATCCAGCCCCATGGACTTGTGACAGTCCAGGTGGAGTAGTACTTCTCTAGCTGTTTGTTTCCACCTATATTGTGGGTGGTTTATCCTGCTCCCCATTCCAAAATTCCAGGTCAGGAGACTGAGTAACCCGAGGATAATTGGTCTGACTTTTAAAGACAGATGTAAAGGAGGCATTGAGAGCATCAGACTTTTCCTTACCCTCAGTGGCCACATTCCCTGCTGCCTCCAGTAAAGGAAAGAGATTCTCCTCTTATTGTTAATATATCTGTTAAAAAAGGGTTTTTTTTGTTCTCTTTTACTTGAATGCTTGCAAGCCCAGCATGACTGCTGGTCTCCTCGACACTCAGTTCAGCATGCCTGGCATAACTGTTTACCAGCAACCAAATATTTTGCCACTCACAGCCCTTACCCACCTGCAGGGTGGCAGCAGTGGAAACAGGACGTAACTTTGCTCATAGGACTGGATCCTCCCTAAAGGCATTGCAGCCTTCAGGAAGTAGAGAGGTACCCTCTGCAGCACTCTCCCACCTGAAAGACATAAAGTGGGTCACTGTCTCTCATTTTGCATGACTACATACTCTTAAATTGTTGCATGACTTCCCTCACCGTGCTGATATCTAGCAGCAGAAGCATTGCCCACATTAACACTGCAGCCTCAGAAGGAGCCCACAAATCAGTTGCAGTGTTACCAGTCATGCCATTCCCACGGTGGCTCCCATCTGCTCTGTGCTGTACATTTGGGAAAGTAGAAGCAGAGGGTGGAGGAGACAGGAATGATGGCCAAGCTCAAATCTGTGTGCCATGGAGGCTGCATACCAGACTATGTGAACCTTATGAGCAGTTCTCAAACTACTCTACCACGTGATGTCTTCTCTCTTTCATTTGCTTTCCTAAAACTGGGGAACTCACAGATGATGGCTTCAACTTGATTGGCTTGCTTAAACATGAGCGTTTTGCTCTGATAATGGAGACAAAGATGTTCAGCATAGTTTCTTTGTGTCTTCTCTTAATTCACTTCAGTGTTTTCTGCTTTGTGCTTCCTGCCCTTCCACGTTTCTCCAGTCCAGAGCTGCTGCAGCACTCGTATAGAGCCAGTATGGTGGCCAGGCCCAGGCGGAGCACAAGAACAGTGCTTCTTCTGCAAACAGCGAGGAAAAGATTGTACAGAACACAAACAGCGCAAAGACAGCTCTAAGGCGGGAGCCCACAGGGGAAATCAGTGCAGAAACACCTAAGAACAGCAGACTCAGGCTTATCAGCAGGTGATCTGAGAATAAATGCAGACAGCAAAGTCCCAGGGGAGGCTTGTCACCCCAGCTATGGGGTATTGCTCAGTCACTGGGAGGTTAACGAATCCTGCTCACCAAATACAGAGTGTAACATTGGCACCTTTCAAAATTAAGAGTTCCACACATTAACAAGTGTAAGCCCTTTGGCATCATCCCTGTAATTTGTCGTGCCCACAAAGATACCAGCTCCAATACTGAACTGCCCCAACAAGCAGTTCCTGCTTGTGTACGTCTCCTTTCACACATGGCTTTTCATAAATAGTTTTTTAATCCTGTATAAAATGCAAGTTTGGATCTGCAGCCCTAAAACTTTGCTTGCAAAACACTAAATCAGAAAGTTTTATGAACTACTAAAGCAAAGCACAGCACAGTGTGTTGGAAGCTTGACCACAGACACGGGCTGGCAGGGCACTGGCTGCTGGCATGAGCAAGTTGGCCTCTTAGTAAGAGCAGGAAACATTATTTTTCCTCTTGTTCTGTAACTCAAAAATGCAGGATTATCCCCAGCACTGGGAAAGCTGCTCAAGAAAAACAAAAGCTCCAGAAGTTACGAAAAATCAGCCACAGAAACTTCCAGTCTCAGCAACACCCGCTGCTGCTGGGGACTGCTACAGCCAGCCAGAAATCTTACGTTCAGAACCAGTTTGCCAAAGATTTCACAATGCCAGAAAGGAATCCGAGCCAGAAGCATGATTTGTACCAACTTACTTTTTTGTATCTCTAGAACGCTATACAAAAGTCGGGAAAACAAAAAAGCACCTCTCTTACTTTGGAAGAAAGGCAATCAACATTCTCCTGTCACCCGGGCAGAAGATATATTAAACTTCAGCTTAAGTTCACCAACGTGTTTTCATCCTTCTGTACAGGACGACATCACAGAACAAGGGTGAGGAGAGAGCGTTTTAACTCACTGCCATCTTTACACCCACCTCCTCCTCTAATGGAGGAGCTTCACAGCCACCGTCATGCAGCTCTGACCGACTGGCACACGCTGCCTGCTCTCCACCCACACCTCAGAACTCATGCCAAACAACTCAGATCTGTGATTTCCAGGACATTTTTTAGTCATTGCTCCTTGGTGATGCAACCGCTAATTTTCATCATAGCGATTTTCCTACACACCCTCTGGTCTACAGCTGACAGCTCCGGAGGATCCCAGCTGGTCTGGCTGTTGGGATGATGGCCCCACACAGTAAGTCCACGTGCAGCAAGTCCCATAATCGTCAGAAAAAGGGTGGCAGTGCACATTCTGCAATTACACAGCAGGTTCTTTTGTCCTGTTCTTGAGCAGGTACCAGTGTTACTCTCACCCTTTCAGCACCACTCAATACCTGCACCTCTGAACTGTTGTGACAGGGGTCCTTCGTTTTTCTCATCAGACTCTTTATTTCTCTCTCTTTTTTTTTTCTTGTCTGCCTTCAAAAACCAACACAACTTTTGAGATTTCTCTGTTTGCTCTGTAGAGCAACTCTTAGCTGTGTTTTGCAGGCAGGCTGCAGACTCTCCTTGCATCTATATGGCATGACTGCAATAGCAACCAGGAGGTAGTTCAGGAGGAGGATTTTACTCCAAAGAGCTGACAGTTTAACTCAGGTTAAAAACCCAAATCATCATCCAGGCAGGGCAGGCATGAGGCTCCAAACCACAACTGGAGCACCTCCACATCCCAGAGTGGACACCAGGCTTTGTGTGCAGCTCTGCCTGGTGAACTAGCATGGAGACATCTGGGAAAAGACAACTTGCATAGCAGAGGAGCTGATGTTCATCACACCCTAGGAGTATGACACAAGGGAAGGGGTATTTATCAGCAAAACACCAGCAGAAATAGCCAGCAGTTTCTGTCTGACTGATTTTCCATGGTTGTAGATCTCACCATGGAGGAATTCAGCTAAGGCAAGGCTTTGACACTGCAGATTGTTTTGCCCGTAGAAGTTCAGGTTTCTTTGCAGTCACCTTGAATTATCATTTAGTAACAATCGATTTTACAAAGCAAATGGACTTTTTGAAACAAAAGGCAAGGGTTCTTATCATTTTGTGATGCCATATTGCAGTAAAGATATTTATTTATTGAGTGTAATTTTCTGCTATAGATAGATCACCTTTGCCCTGTGTGATTTCTTGTCCCTTTCATAGACTTTGGCCCCTACCTTTTCACCTTTACAGTACTGGAATAAAGAGCTCAGTTCCTGGAGCGACACCAACGATTCATTTTCACAGACTCCTTTTCCCTACAGACTGCTGCATTCTGGGGGCTCAGGTGAGGAGGTTTAAAGCCACGGATGTCTTCTTCCAAAAGCTGCAGAAAAATGCATGAAATAGACAGCCTGGTATCTTTGTGGATAAAACTGTCAACAAAGCAGTCACAACAGAAGAGTCAGAGAGACATTAAGGAAAAGCCAAGGAAAAGCAACTTTTCTAGGGGCAGCTAGTGTTAGAGAGAGACAAGCACAGGCAGGTAGCAGTCAACTCCTATCACAACATTTTGAGGTCTAAGTTCATCCTAATCCTCTCTCAAAGGAAGGAGTATTGCAAGAGAGCAGCTTCTATCTGTCCCTTCCCTTCTTCAAACTCCAGGCAGTTATGAACATGAGTGCCAAGAATTTTTTCCCAAATACACAGTGAATTTATACACAGTACCATGGTCTTTGGCTTTGTCATTCACCCAGTTTTGTCTGCCTTTCCTTTTGTGCAAGGGCAGATGGTTTAGGACCTGCACCATTCTTTTTTAAACTCATTATTTTAGTTGTGATTTTTCCAATGTAGGCTGTCTCATCTGTTGTTAGGCAGCATCTTCCAGCCAAGACAGACATAGCCACCAATGAAGAAGATAAATGACCTTCCTGCAGAAAACCATCTGAAGGAAAACCCTTAAATTATTCCTTAAGAGACTTCAGGTTTGGCAAACTTTATTTCAAGTTTGCAATTTTTAGGATTACTTTGAGAAGTCTTTTTTACCACTCTCCTAGAAAAGCCATTGTTAATAACAGGAGATAAGCTTCACAAAATTAGGCTGTCATTATTTACTGTCTTATTTACTATTTTATTTACTGTATTATTTACTATTTATTTACTATTATTTTCTAGTTGTGAAACAGTTTAGGTGCTTTATCCAAGCATTTTGAAACCTCAGCAGTGTCTTTGAAAATATATATTGCATACAAGGAAATACTAGAAAAGAAGGTCTCTTTCTTAACTGTTTCTTTCCATTTCAAGTCACCAAGAGGACACCCAAGCCCACCTTGCCAATTGCTCTCTAGGAGTCTCTCAGCAAAGGAACAGGGAGTGATATCTCTTCCCACGAACCTTAAACATCGGTTGAATCCATGGAACAAAAGGGAAACAGGAAAAGAGCAATGAGAACAAGCACATCTTCAGCAACCCAGCAGAGCTGATCAAACAACAAAACTTTGTGTTGTTCCTGGCAGCTGTCTCCTGGCAGCAAAAGCACACTGAGTGCTTTGTTTTGTAGTGGTTTTGCCCAACAGATGAGGACATTTCATAACAGGTTGCAGGTATGTCTCAAACACACCGCTGCCAATACACTCAGTGGCATCCAGCCAGAAGTGGGTTGAGACAGCAGTTCAGTGGTTCACATCAGCTCACTTCCCTAAAAAGAGCATCCAGGGGTGGTGGAGTTTGTACACTTTGTCCTGGATGGCACTACATTGAGCACACATCTCGTGAAGGGGTGCTCCAGCAATCCACTCTCCCTTACTCTCAGTTCACCTTTAGAAAATCATTGGGAAACAAACAAACAAACAAAAAAAAAAAAAAACAACCACCAAAGCACTACGCAGAAATGATGAGGCACATTCTGCCTGCTGAAGAGAGACCCAGAAACTTGGATAAACAGCACCTTTCCTGCTCTTACATTGTGTACTCTGGCTTCAGCAGAGCACCTTGCCCAGTCACACTGCCGGACCGGCCACTGTGTCCCTGCTGTCGCTGGGAGATGGAGAGAGAAGAGAATATTCTGTTTGCTCTGCTTTGTTGCATGACTTCGGCTTTCCCTCTGAGTTTCAGCAGGCACATAAGTAGACATCCAAGACAAAAGGAAACAATTCAGCTGCAGTGGGCAGACACATCTGTTCTCTACCTACACAGGGGTCACCTTCTGCTCAGCCTTTCTGAAGTAATTCTGTGCAAGTATCTACCTACCTGTGCATTTTCCAGCCTAGAAAAAAAACCTTCTTTTTCTCCCCATGGCCAGGTCCAACATCGTGCACAGCTGCTGGACTGCCATGGTGAGTTAGCTGGGGTCTGACAACACTGTCAGGGAAAAGAGTTGGGTTTCTCAAAATGGGTTAAAACTGCAGTGATATTCATGCTACAGCAAAGTGATGCAGTTAAAAAGAACCTACTGACATACAGGATGGAAGCAATTTCTCTTTTGCCATGAAAGCTGTCTCCTGTCTAGCTTCCTGATCTGAAGGCTACCCAGGAGAGCTTATGAAGTAGGTCACATGGACCTCTGCAGTTAGCTTTGTCTTTGGATGCCTGCAGCTCAAAGAACCACCTCCAAATTTGGGTTTTACTTCTTCCTCAAGCCCCACGCCAAAAGCTGGTTTGAAATCAGCAGATACAACACCTCAAGGAAAAATAACCAACAACTAGGGGAAAAGGACGTGAACTTATAAAGAATTAATTTGATTTACCATCTCTTCCTTGACTGACCAGGGACACAGGGTACACGGGCACACTGGAAGGGATGTTCATCACTGCTTTGGCGTGGGCATGTTTCACAAGCAGAAAGCACAAAGGCTAGCTGGAGACAGAGGAAGGGAGAAGCAGACATCTACTGCAAGGTGACACGTGAGCATCTCACCTATCTCAGCTCTAGAAGAAGAATTGTGCAGAGCGAAAGGGAGCACCTTCTAGTATTAACTCTTCAGGCTCTGAAAAATCCCTGGAGAACTTTCAGGCTGATGGATTTCCACTGGCTCCAGAGGAAAGACTTGCCGCTCTGCACCACACCAAGGCCTCCAAGGGATGGAGAAGAGCCCTGTAATTCTGGGTTATGCAAAAGAAATCTGAACCCCAAAGGCATTACCACAAAGCCAACCCTTGGCAGGACTGCATATGCTTCATGTTTGAGAGGGCTGGAGGCACATGGCCCCGGGCACTAATTTATGCAGCAGCACTGGATCATCAAAGCAGGGAGTGTGCTGGCAACTCGAAACATCCCCATGTGTGTAACTGACAACACTCTAAATGTTATACACAGATCTGTTACGCACAAACCCACACACAAAAAATGATCTGCGACACCTGGTGAGAATTCTTCAGCTGCAGATGGGAGCAAAAGCACATAACCTCTGCAGTGCCACAGAAAACAGCCCTCAGCCACACCAGTAAGTACAAAAACCTCACTTGCATAATGATTAAGCTCTCCAGGAGGGAAACAAAAGGAAATCACATGGAGTTGGACCCTGTCTGGAAAACAGAGCACAACTGTGGTCATTTATGTTCATAAGAACTGAAGTGAAACCAGAGCCAGTACACAGGAGAAATGTTTCAGGTGAGGAGCAAAGCCAAGGGGAGAGATTAAGAGAGATCAGCCCATCTGGCAAAGCAAGGGCTGAAGTGAGATGCAAGTGCGGCCTGCAAAGATACCAGGCAGGTAGGTGACAATGTTGGAGGATGTACATAGGCTGGAAATCAGGAGAAAAAGGTTAACAAATCTTTTGGCAGATATACCAGGAAGCAGCAGCTTGGAAATTTTTGAAAATCAATAGGTGGACAAAGTTGTGAAAGACATTCAGGAAAGCAGGGGTTGTGGAAGACCCATCTCAGCCCATGCTGTTTTCTCCTCTGTAGTGTTAGGAGGACCATGAGATCCATGTGCTGAGAACTGTTCACCTGTCAAAGAGCCGCTACGTGTCTCCATAAGCTGAACAGTAATGCTTCACATGCATGAAATGAAACACACCTAATTAAAAGCAGGAAAGTAACAGAGTGCAGCTGACTGGTTAGAGAGCCAAACAGTTACCTGTGCACTGACCAGAGATTTCTAGCACTAGAGGAGTCAGGGATTACAGGTATGGCTGCTTGGATTTAAATTGCTAAGGAAAAAAAAAACTGAACAATTGATTAAACTCTTCTTAGGCGTGGAGGAGCCAACACTCAGAGGAGTAACAGTTTGCAAGGACTGCCCAAGGCAAACTGCAGTGCAAATGAGCCAGTTTTGTTCTACAGAGGGGATGAAACCTGTGGGTGCACAACCAGCTAGAAAAGCGTTGTGATGCTCTCCTAGACAACGTGGGGAGTGATGCCCACACCAAGGCAAAGGAAGCACTGATAAAGAATTTGTTGGGAAACTAGACATCACCCTCAAAGTGGAAGGAGTCCTACCAGAGTTAGATCTGAGGCCGGTGCTGCTCAGTCCTTTTCTAGAACAAAAATACAAGTTAATGTAACTTCCAGTACTTGAAGGGAGCTTACAAGCAGGAGGGGGGAGATTTCTTACACAGTCTAATAATGATAGGACAAGGGAGAATGGCTATAAATTAAAAAAGGGGAAATTGAGATTAGATGTTGGGAAAAAAATTCTTTACTCAGAGGGTGGTGAAGCCCTGGCAGAGCTCCCAGAGAAGCTGTGGGTGCTCCATCCTTGGAGGCTTTCAGTGCCAGGCTGGATGGGGCCCTAGGCAGCCTGATCTGGTGGAGGCAACCAGCCCATGGCAGGGAATTGGGGCTGGATGATCTTTAGGGTCCCTTCCAACCCGTGCCATTCTATGATTCTATGATAATGTAACTCCACCAATGTTAGAATACAAAGCTTTTCCTATTTTTACACGTTTTTACATAACCAAAGAGATAACATTAAAATGCCTCTAATAAGAGGAAGGAATATATTATACAGAGGATACTGTTTCTTTGAAAACCAACCATAGAACATCGATTGCTAATATTTTCTAATGCCATTAAGACTAACTCAAAAGGAAATACTTCTGACACTTTGGGAGGTAGAAAAAAATCACTTAAGCTCTGCTTTTCCTGTTGGTTAAAGCCAAGGACAGCTGTCCCCTCAGGCTGTCATTAAACTCATGAAAACAATGGGCTGTTTGCCATTTGGATTCAGTCACTAGTGAGTGGTCATCAGGGGACTCAATCTTCCCTGAAGAAGCTGGGGATATCAGCCTGGAGTCAGGGGGAATACAACAGCTGCTCAGACACTCAGCATCAAAGCAATTTCTCAGGTGAGTCAGGAGGAACATGCTTTTTTTCCATCAGGTTAGTCTGAGAGAAGCTTGTCTCATTCATTTAAAGTTAGAGACATGGAGATCCAGTTGGTGCTGATACTGGAGGCTTTCAGCAAGTTCCTCACCAAAGTGAGCATTACTTGCTCACCAAACTGAGCACACGTGATGAGATAGAAGGTCCTGGCAAAGCTGAATGATGGGCTGAACAGGAGGCTGAAGCAACCACTTTGTGATATGAGTCCTGCAGGACTCCAGTTCTGTGCCTGTCAAAAGTGTGGAAAAGGGAAAACGTGACAATATGTGCCGAGGATCCAAAGTCATCCCAGAAGAGAAGGAACTGCAAAAGTGCTTTAAAAGACACAGCAAGCATTTAAACTTAGGAGATTTGGGTTGCTCCTGGGAACAGCAAACTGAAGCATGGCAGGTAGAGGAAACTGGCAAAAAAAAACCAACCTGAGCTGATCACCACATCCCAGGAGTGAGGTAGAGGTCACAGAAAGGACACGCAGACGCTATGACCCACTGCTCGCTACCCATGAAGGACAGCAGAAAATACATGAGATGCTCTTGGGAGTAGAAAACTAAGAAGCAAACAGCATTTTGCCCCTCCTGAAGCCTGTGCTGGACCCTCACTTTGAATACAGGCAGCAAGTCCAGTTCAGTAAATATGAAGGTTACTCAGAAAGTAATGCCTCCCGTGTTATTCTGTTGACCCCCAGTGTCAGAAGATGTTGGTGGTACAGCAGTAGAGGCTGAACCTTCCCACCAATATCCCATTCCATGTTGTTGCCATGTGACAGATGGCAGCAGAGGGGCAGCCTGACAGAATGGTGTCTGACACGGAAGAGCAGATGAAGCAAAGGTGTGGCATTGAATTCCTCCATGTGGAAGACATGGCACCCATTGACATTTATCAGTGCTTGCTGAATATTTATGGAAACCAGCCAGTGGACGTGAGCATAGAGAGGCAGTGGGTGGTGAAACACTGTGAAACAGTGGGTCACCTCTGCTGATCCAGATTTTTATGAGCACAGCATGCAGGCTGCTGGTGAAAATAGAGAGCTGATGGTAGTGATTACGTTGAAAAACGCATGTATTGTAACTGAGAATTTGATCTATCAAATAGTGTTATTGTACTCTCTGTATCTGTTGTACTTTCCATGGAAATAAATTTTGATTTTGGAGTGACCTACATACCTGTGAGCGCGTGTATATCTATATAAAGGCACAAGATAAAACCAAGCCAAAAGTCCAAATAGCAATGACAACAATGAAGAGAACATAATGATTCCAGTACAAGGAACAAATAAGCACGAGGTGCCTCCAATCAGAAAGAAAGTAGAAGTCATAAGAAGCACAGCTGGATGCAAGGAGATGAAATGTTGTCACTTCTTTCCCCATACGGATGCTCCAAGGACTCTGACGAACTGCTGCTACTTAGGACAAGACTGGAACAAGATCTGTATCACACAAAATGATTCAAGAACTGCAAGAATACATGCCAAACATAAACATTTGCATAATTTCTGACAATCAACTTTTAGCTCTGTTAATTGACAGTGTCAGAAAGCTGTTACGTATTTAAATCTAGACTGCTGCAGATTGCAGCTGAATTTCCAGTCTAGCAGGTGGCAGATTCAAATGAAAAGACACATCACAGCATCCGCCACGTCCCATTACAAGCCAACCTAAGGCTTTGGGTTTGGAAAGCAACAGGAGAGCCTTGTAGAAGAGAAATTCACTAAGAGCTATACAAAAAGCTAGTCATAGATCTGCTCTCCTTACTCTTATATCTCCCTTTCTGCTTTGCTGCAGGATGAAAGTTTTCCACTTCCCATCCACCAAAGCAGCACTGAAACCAGCCAGGACTTTTGGCAACAACAAAACCCACTTCCACATCACACACATGAGCAAAGCATGACCTCACCAGCACATGGCAACGGGGGTGATAAAGCTCTGGCATCAGGTGGACAAACTCACAAGGGAAGGAAAGGCTGGGGGAAATAATCTCCCCAGAAATCACCAAGTTAGAAGCTCTCGCTGGCTTGCCTGCTCCTGGCCAATTGCTGGCACTGAACTACAGTGGTCTTACCAGTACATACCATTTGCATTTGTACAGAGTTCCTTCTTTTTTTTTTGGACCATAACTGACTAACCTTCACTAAGGATAGAGGATAACAGTGCAGCCCAGTGAGGTCAGCATGGTCTGTGACTCTGAGCATCAGCAGCACTGCTTGTAACTTCATGTCCAAGAGAGCAAGAAGAGAAACCATTATTTCTTATACCAGCAACTACAAACTAAGTTGATTAAATTAGCCTCCCTTTGCAAATGTATGCACTTGATAAAAGTAACTGTTTAATAATACTTGTATTTAAAGTAATTTTTAAGAAGTGTGTGTATGGCAGGGTTGCTCTTCTTTTCCATTCCCAAGAAGTCCTGCTTAGTTAAAAAAAAATTACCATTTTTCCTATTCCTGTACAGGTATTTTAAACAAAGCAGCATCTGTTGTTTTCTACCTCAATATTACAGACTTTGGAGAAATGAGGAAAGAGCCTTTGATCAAAGATATGAGTTCACTCAGGAAAGTGCTGCAGGCAAAGCTTTTATGTAGAGAATTAGAGAATTAACGAACTTACAGAAGACCCTCATGACTGAGTATCTGTTAGTATCTATAAAAGGATACGCTAGAATGCATTGCATGAGGTTCGTTTCTAATTCTTCTTTATGAAATGAGCTTTGATTTCACATAAGAGAGTGATAACGTTTAAGAAAATAGCACTGCATCAGATCCTGGACCGCAGAGAAGGACGTGCATTGCTCACTTCAGAACGCAGGACACCTGCAGGCATTTAGTAATACCTGTGAAAAGCCAGGAGGCTCTCATCGGTTTCAAATCAGTGCTCCTGGAAAGAAGAGTAAGTTTTCAACCCAAGTCAAAATAAGAAAGTAAAATGTCAATTAATGTACTTTAATATTAAGCATGCAGCAGTGTGAAGAGTCAAAACACCAGGACACACTGCAAGGAACAGCAGTCTGCCAAATGCATTTGAAGCAGAATACAGGCATGATGCTACATACTGCATTATTGTTGCTCATAAAACAGGTGAAGAAGGTGTGCAGTTTTATTTCACAGCACTAAAAATCTAAAACCAGTTATCCAAATTCATCCAGTCAGTCCCATAGTATCACAAAGTCATGTTGCATGCAGCGATCAGAGAGCTCCATGCCAGCCAGAATTACAGCAACAATACTTACTAGCAGGAAAAAATAAGTTTTCCAGAAACATTAGTAAAGCTGTAGACATCCAAAATTAAATATATTTCAAGTGTGTTTAATGCCAGCATCCAAGAACACAGTCTGTGTCTTCCATCAATGAAAGGTTCCAGTTTGGGTGAAGTTACACACGGAGTTGTCACTGGAGGCCTGAGGTGAGGGGTTCTGTTTGGAGCTGCGTGCAGAAGGCGAAGGCATCATTTTCCTTGCAGGGCTTTTCCAGGATGGGCCAACTTGCAGTGCCATGAGAGGTGGCAGCCTGTTTCCACTGCCTTGCTGAGCCCAACTTCATGGAAATACATCGATCCTGCTTGGTTTTCCTTTTTAGTCTATGTACAAATTTATTTTTGGTTGCTTGAAGATGCGTGTTTTTTGTTCTTTTTAAATAACAGAGTCATCTGAAGTCATCTCCCTAGCAGTCAGAATTAGTCACATGAACAAGTGCCCAGCACACATAAACATCCCAACACAGCTGCTGCAGCAGTTGTGCAAGATTTCCATGCTCAGTCTCTAATTATGCCAGCTGAGTGAGTGGGGGCAGCCTTTACATACAAATCACAAACCAAATTGCACATTTTCCCTCTCAGTTAACTGGTGATATCCACTGCAGGTACACCTGTTACACTGGAGACCCCTAAGGGTCAGACCCCTAAGCCAAGGCAAAACAGAAAACAGTCTCTGAAGAGTCTGTTCCCTTGCACAGAATTGTTCTATCAAGCTACCACCTTTAATGCAGAAACAAGTGATGCCACACCACAAAAATAATTGTTTGGTTCATCCACCATATCTGGTTCACGAGCTAAGAAAAAACAGGGCAATGCATTCTTCCTCTGCAAAGAACACAGTATCTTTAACACAGTGGGTAACAGAACAGACAAACGGAAACCTTCCACTTATCTCCAGCAGTAAAGCTCGCATTTCTTCTGTTCATATCGTGAACGATCATAGGATGACTCAACCAGAAAAAAAAATGTTCAAAGGTGAATTTTCTCAACCTTACATCTGCTATTTACCAGATTTCACCACCTTTACACAGAAGTTTCTTTCTTCATAGCTTTGTCTCAAACACTGCCTAACAATAAAGTTCGTAACAGGCACCTGTCACAGTAACTACATTCAAATGACTCAGACTCAAAGCAGGATCATGCTAAAAAGGAGACAAAGCTGATATAAAATGGCTGTAAAAGTCATATGCTGGAGCTGGCAATCATCCTGACCTATATTCCTATAGGTGTTTCAGTACAGCTGTCCTCCCTAGCCACCTCCTCTGCTTCAGAAAAAGACCTGCAGAGCTAAAACATGCAAGAGTTCTACCGGGACATCATGCTAAAATACTCACTAGCTTTAATCAGTACTTCTGCTGAGCAGAACCACAGCCTCCATAGAAGTCAGTGCATTAAGGAAACAGAACCTACGTCCCACTCCGTGAAGGGTACTTAAGTTACAACAACAAAAACAGACAAACAAATCCTCATGGTGATTTCACTCATAAAACGATATCCTAAAAAACAGTTTTTCAGTTGCTCCTTAACTTACAAATATGTAAACTCAGAAGTGTTTTTATATAAGCTGTATTTGAAAAAAAAAAAAGTGACAGAAGTCCAAGTCCTCTAGAAAAAAAATGTCTGCAATTACTTAAACTTCTAAACTTTAAACTAGTTCAGATTTCTCTCCCTTTTTCTTTCCTTTCCCTCCATCAGTTAAGTTTTCAGTTTTGCTGGTGAGGCTACCCAAGTAAATGAGGGTATAAATGTTTATAGTGCCTATGGCACTCCTGTGGTAACAGGTTATACCACCCTTTCACCCTCTCCTCAGTCAACACAGCAAAATACCCCTCACTTTATGGGCTGAGCTCTGGAGCACTTGTAATAGGGCACACATATGTCAGGAGCTACCAGCACCATAAAACCACACCTGCATTTGCTTTGGGACAGCCTGTTCAACCACCGTTCCCTTTTGGGCAACGAAGGGATTTTTATTTGACTCGCTGTATTTTGGACATTTCTGGACAATTATCTTGATTTCTCTTTTTTCTGCTCTTCTGTTGAACTCTGAAATACTTTCTCAGCAGCAAGTAAATCTGCTGTAAGTGCAGATACACTCAGAGATAGCCAGTACCTTTATGCAGTCAATTTCTTTAAAATCAGCTCAATTTCAAGAACAAGCTGGTGTATCGAGTGGACAAGGCCTATCTAAGTGATACCAGGTTCTGTGCCTTTAAGCTTGCAGAAGTCAAGTCCCAGTCAGATACTTATCACAGTCTGAAACCTGCCCAGATTTAGGGTAAGCACCTATCCTGTTCCAAGCAGCAGGATGCACTGGAGACCTCCCGAAGTTCTAAGAGAAGTTTCAGCATTTGAGGAGGACCAAGATGTTCACATTGCTTGCAGAGCCTCACCTGAATGCCCCAGCCCAAACATTAACACGAGTACTTGATGGTGTCAAGTGAAAGGAAACACCAGACTGCTTAGAGAACAACTGCTGCAAGGCCACTCTTCCTTTCAAGAGCTCTGAAATATCTCCCACTCCCTCATTCTTCCTCCCTTCTCTTTCAGGAGAATTTACTTACCGTGATGGCTAACTTGCAGTGCTGGATGAGTCGATGAGAATTCAAGAAACATAAATCCTTATCCCTTTACAGGTAGACAATGCACACAGCCAACTCCTTCTGCCGTCAGTGCCAGAGTGAGATGCTCATGTGATGCTGTCCAGGCAAAAGTTGGGCAGCTATAGAGAAGTAGCATATATTCTCTCCCTGCTAGGGGCTCAGGAAAAGGAGTTAAAAAAAAGCTCACAAGTTTACGTTATTTCATGCCTGCCATAGGAAAACAAGAGCTAGCAAAAAGGCAGCACAAGGCAATACTGAATTAGTTCAAGCACCTTCAGCTCAGATAAAATAAACAGTTATCCCAGCTCTAAATTCTATCTACAGCACATTGATAAGAGGAATGACCTAGGAAATTACTTCTCTGTACACATAAATATACAGGCACACTTGTCTTCCACCACATTTGTTACCAATGCTCAGGGACATCCCTGTTACAGAATCTGGTTTTGTCATTCATCTTATGTAATAAATAAACAGTGCACTAAGCTGACCGAGACAACCCAGGTAAATAACGGCCACCAAATCTGCAGGCTTCGAGAGTCAACACAGCAGCAGCATTTCATGTTCACAACGTCTGTTGAAGAAAACTGAGATCGGTTTCCAAATCAGCCACTCCATTTCATTCCCTCAAAGTTCGTCAGTAACAGTACCATTGAATTTGGACAACTCACACTCTTCTTCGAAGTGACAGTTTTGAAGGATGTCCTTGTAATAGCTCTTGAGGTCTGCGTATGTAGAGATGGTTTCATTTGAGTGATGAAAGAGCATTAGCTTTTCATTCAGCAACATCTGCACTTGGTACTCCTCCTTAGAGGTCTTCGCTTGGTCACAGTGGTAGAGCACAAACACCAGGTTGGCTGCATAAGGCACAATCCGGCCACTGCGGAATTTCCGATGCGCCTGGCGCACGTAATTGTTTGCCCGGAGAGGCTCAGCATCTTTGAAGAAGCCCATAAGAGCAAGAAGTGGCTGAAGTGTTTCTGCATGTCCAACTTGTACAATCAAAGGTGACGAAATGGGTTTTGAACTAAAGAAAAGAAAAAAAGGAAAGGATCAGCAAGGGCCTGTGTTTCAAAGCAAACATACCAGCACCACAGCTGTCAGCAGTGAAGGCTTAAAGAAGTAGACTTTGAACTTGCTGTACTTCAATTTGTGATAAGAGCCTGTTTCAGAATTTCAGTACATTACAGGGTTTTATTTAAAAGAAAGAAAAATCAGCACCTGAGCTTTCTAACCTATGCTTTGTCTCACCTGAAGCTATTGGCTCTTAGGAAGAATGTAAGAATTTGTAGTGAACGTAATTAGGCTAGAGCTAGATGTAATATAAATCAGTGGAATGCAAGCAAAACCCTGACTTAAGGTGTATATTCGTACACTTGGGGCAGCTCTCAGGCTTCCTCTGTGAGTGCAGCTGCTTGTGCTCTTCCCAGCTACGGACAGATCCTGTGAGCATGCTACAGTTAATCACAGAATCACCAAGCTTGGAGAAGATCTACAAGATCATTCAGTCCAAGGTTTGTAAACAGCATTGCCTCCTCCCATTAAGGATTTTAGACACGGGCAGCAAATCTGTAAGGCTTTGTTAATGGACAAACCAAATCAAGCCCTCAGCTGTCAGCACGTGGAGGCCCCAGGACATCCCAGAAAAGGTTGAAAAGGACCACAATGCTCACCTAGTTTCAACCTCCCTGCTATGTGCAGGGGTGCCAACCATCAGACCAGGCAGCCCGGAGCTACATCCAGGCTGGCCTTGATTCATTGTGAAGAGGTGCAACCACTCTCCCATCACAGACTATTTGGAAAACCTCCCTGAGATTTTATTCTATTGTAATTCCATAAGCACTACAGGTTTCACAGATCTGCTGTAGCACAAATGTGTCTCCAACATCTAACAGTTTTTCCCAGGATATCGTGGGGTGGTTAACAGGAATAATTTCAATTTCAGTTATTATTGGTGGTTGTTGTTCCCTAACAGCACTGAAGTAACCAAATAATAAAACACAATGAACCACGGAGAGAGCTCATCCACAAAGACAAATGATTTACTATTGAAACACAATCTAACAATTCTGAATACTTAAAAAAACCCTAAATTTTTAAATGTCTTTTTAATAAGCTTTTTTATAAATTAATCCTTGGTGTGGTGAAGAGAAGTTCAGAGACTGTCATCGCTTTAAACCTGGAAAGTTTCAAGGTTTTCACATTACTTTTGCTAGGTTTGGGAGTAAAAGCTTTGCCCAGCTGCTGTAATAAAGGACAAGTGACAATCTGGTTTCCATATGAAAACTACACCTAACCACAGACTTATCCACACGTTAACTATAGTGAAACCCCACTTCCCTCTGACCTAACCACAACCACCTAATTGCCCACGTGGCAAACAGATTACTGATTTAACGCACAACCTGCTTTTCCTTCTCCACCATTTATCAGTGTCTGTTACCAGCAGGAGTGCTGCTACTGCTGATCCTGCACCCGCCTGCTCGCCAAGAAGATCACACTCCCTCCACACACAGCCAGCAGAAGCAGTCGGTGATCAAAGCCTAACAGCCTAACCTGGCCTGTCAGATGAGGTGCCACGCTTTGTTCACAGCCTAAGGACAGACAGACAGACAGACAGACAGCGGCTCGCAGCAGTTCTGAAGCAGCAGCCCAAGGAATGGCTGCCCCTTGCTTTTTGGAACCACCTCCAAGGGGTGCTCAGAAGCCCGGGTCACACGCTGTCAGACAAAGGGCGACATTTGGCCGCGCTCCTGCTTGCCCTCCACCACTGAAGTCCACCCACAGATGGGGCACATCTTGATTGGCCTGAAAAGGAGGTGTTTCCTCTGCTCTGAAGCAACTGAAAAATGGTTAACTGGGGGACTTACTTGCAAACACAAACTCTGACCAACTTGGCAGGACAGGCTCTGTATCGCCCACCTGCTACAACCAGTCTTTGAGCAGTGTGAAACGTGCCTCGCACAGCTCCGCTCAGCCTTCTGCCTCTCCTCCCTGGACATGCACATGCAGTTATGCACACTTGTCCCTCAGACATCATATAAAAAAAAAAAAAAAAATCAGAAACCTGCCTGTTTCCTGCTCCAATGAAACGTTACAGCCACAGAGAGGTTCTGTGTGCTTCCTCCAACCCACACGCACCTTTTCTGCATCAAGGTCCACTCATTGCAGACTGCTGCCAGCTCCTCCAGAACCACAGGTTCTGCCTGCATATCTCCCCATTTTATTCATGGTCCTTCTTCCTGGCTACTTCATTTTAAACTCGTAAAGCTTCTGCATCCTTCAACCTTTCTCCTTCCCACACCATTCTTCATTCCCCCCCCTCTTACTTGACTGACCAGCTCACTTACAGCCTCCTCCACACACCTCACTAGGGTGCATTACACCCCTCTTGTCAGACAACAAATAGGAACAGCAATAAAAATGCTTGCCTAGAGAAGACAGAAAGACATTTCCTTTGACCTCAATTTCCAGCTCAAATGACTAGGTCAGATCTGCAAATTTCAAAGCCCATGAAGTTCCTTCCACAATCCTTCCTGGTTGGAACAATTTCTCTTAGCTTGAAGAAATGTACTGCATTTGCAGCACTTCTTAGCTTCCCATCTTTTCCCCAACATGCCTAGATCCAAACAGATCCATCTCCACCAGTGACCTACCTGTGCCAGTAAAATCACACATCTATCCCTACCATCCCTTTTCTTATATTTTTGTTCAGTTTTTACCCAAGAAAGGGATCTTCCCCTCCAGACGCCTCCTTTTCTTTGCTAAGGAAACCAATTGAAGATTTCTTGAAAATCTTCCTTCTCCATGACAGAAATCCAGACTGTATCTCCCAGCTCACTGCATTTACATGCCTGCTGATATTCCCTGAGAGTTCCAAAAATGCTTTGCTTTCAAAGAACCAAGTTGACACTCTTCTGGTATATCACACTCACCAAGATGCTCAGCAATGCTAGTCTCAATTGTTTTTTCCACTGACCTGGTCTGCATTTTTGATTCTCTCCTGGAGATGCTTTTCCATTTATCCTCGTGCTTTTAAATCATCACACTTGCCAGTCCACAGGAACTCTATGTTTGAAGCCACCACCCACTGGTTGTCACTTCAGACATTTCACTCAAGTCCTTTAAGCACTATTAGGCGAGAAGCACCCAGCTGTAGCAACCCAAAACATTTTCATTTTGCTCCAGCAGCATGCTCGTTTATACCTACCTGCTTGTTTCTAAGTGTGGAAGTTTGTGTCTTTTAGTTTACTGTGCAAGGAAGCCAACAATATCATTTGGAGCCAGAGTCTCCAAAAGGCATTATTCACTGCACTGGACTTCACCACCACCAACCATCCTCTTTTCCTCTCTCTGCCCTATTAAGCGATGCTAAGATAAAAACATATTTAACAGTGTGGACACCTGTACTGGCTTTACAGCAAGGTTTGGCCTTGCTTTTCAGCTGATGCCAGCAGGAATTCTAGAATGGAAGTAAGCCTCAAAAACATGGCTAACTTTTTAAAATCAAAACAGCAAAACCAGGAATATAGCACATACACACACGTACCAAGAGAAGTGTTACAGAACAATCAAAAACCTCGTGAAGATAAACACGGAACAAACAAGGAGGTTGTTCTCACTCTAACTACAGTTAGTATTTTGTCTCCTGAAATCCTCATGCTGACAGATCAAACCACTCGGGAGACAAAACAAACCTCTGCCATTCACAGCAGTGCCAGCATATTATTTTAATAAGGATTAAAAGTGTTTCACTGTATGATACAACCCCACCTTCTCAACAGCCTCTTTACAACTGTATAATTGAAAGTCTTCCTGGACTCTCAGCAGCACCGGATGTTTGATTTCTTGTCTAGAACTATTCAAGCACTCCCTGTTTAATCCTCATGGTCATGACTATGGTTCAGACAGAGTCTTATTATCTAAGGACAATAAAAATCACCAGTAAGGTTAAAAGAGCAATGGTAAAGTAATACTTTTAATTACAGTGAAATCAATAAGAATGGCCTATTTGCAGCACGTGCACAAGTTACTGCTGTCCAGATGTTTCTGATAAAGTCAAAACAGAAGCACACAGTGCAATCAGTGGAGCACTAAACAGTAGCACAAGCTAATCAAATTCTGAAGGGTCGAGATAGCCACACTCAATCTTCTTTGGGATCAGATAATGACTCAGCATTGCCTATCAGCAGCAGACAAAGTTCTCAATATCGTACTAAAACTACTGATAATCCAAGTTTCCTCCCTCCCCCTTACATTAATAAATGACTTGAGAAAGCACAAAAACCATCTAATTTCCAACTTTGAAGCAAGTTGAAGAAATTGCACGTAAATAAAATCTTGCCATAAAATACTAGGAGTTTGTCTAGAAGTTATTACCAGTGATTGCTATGATGTACATTTTACAAAGTGCCTCCAATGGAGCAGAAGCAGCTCTCACTGGGCTGATAGAGCAGCTGAGCTCATTCATGAGACAAGAGGACATCAGCTTCTGCACTGCCCTTGCTGTAACCTTGGAAGTACATCTGACCATAGCTGAAAATGAAGAATGTTCACCAGCACAATCTACCCCCCCAGAAGGCCTGTATAGAAGCATGGGATTTGTCATTCAGACAATTTTCAGTTCTCCTTGATCTCTGCAGATGTGGGTTTAACACTGATTCTTCTGCATCAGCACACCCATCTTCAACAGCAGCTTGTTCCTACTCCTCTAGGTCTTCTGATGTACCATCTTGGATACAGAAGAAGTAAGCTTATTTTCAAAAAAAGTTCATTTCCTAAGCATTAATGTGACTTTTGGCTAGCAATAACCCCAAACCTAAGAGATAGTGGGATAAGAAGAAATATTTCCTGCAGCAGCATTTAACTGGCTGACCTTCAAATGTTATGTAAAAATTCCCCCAACAACCTCAGAAGAGAAGTTTTAACAACTGTTAAACAAGAAAGCTTAGACCACATCTTATGCCAGACTGACACACACACACACAAAAAAAAAACAGGACAAAGGACTCAAACCCCTCTATTTTCAGCTATAGCATGAATTCCCCATCAATCCCACATCCCTCTGGGAGGAGAGGAGAGGAGAGGAACCAGAAGAACCCTAGATTTGCAAGAGAGCAGCAGAGAGCAGGGAATGCAGGGGTAGCGGTGGACCTCAGAGGTAGCAGAAACCTTAGAGGTATTGTTCTAATGCTGTTAACAGATAGGAAAAGAAGAAAAATCTTGGAAATGATATTAAGTCCTCATGCATGAAAGTTTCACTCGTCCTAGCAGAACAGGGTGCTGTGCTGGTTCATTCTCAGAAGCAGTACCAACACAACGGGCCACCACAAACACTGTTGAGATGAACATTTCCTTCTGGTCTAGCAAGGATGTCCATGAGCTCCTTCATGGAAAAAGCAAGCTTGAAAAGCTAAGAAAGAGCACTCAAAGCTCACCTAAAATTCCAATTAAACAGCAATAAATTTTATCTAGTCTCATGGAAGCTAATGACCCAAAACTAGCTAGGCTTCGTAACACTTAACTTCTGAGATTCTGCAGTTTCAAATGCTCCTTTCCTAATGAACCTACCTCTCACGTCCCCCAGGAACTCTGAGATCAATTGCATCATGGCAGCAGCAGCATGCTGATGCTAAATATTTGTATGTTAGCTGCCAAGTACTGGTTGGTTTTTTTCCTTGTTTTTGAATTCCTTCAATAAAAGGCTATGACCCTAAAAAATGCTGAGATATCTTTTCAGAGGAATTCTGAGAAAGGAAATATTAGGCAATTAATCTGAAGTTAAGTACATTCTGGGAAGTTTCAAAGTCATAAACAATACTTCAAATGCCTAGGTCCAGGAATAGCCACACTTTCCCAGAGAAGGTCCCCTGTCCTGTCCAGAGAAAAGTCAGTGACTACACACTTCAGAAGCACAGGCACAGGGTGCTGCTGTATGCACTGCAAGCACCCCCACAGACTCCTGTCTCCACCTAGTTTCTCCTAAAACACCCCTTAAGCCCCACCTTGGAATGATGAAGCTATCAAACTCAAACATACCATACAGTACAAAGTGCCAGGGCCAAGCTGTTTGAGCTGTTTACAGTAGTAGTGGAAGTCACCAATTCCTCTCATTTTCTGAAATCAAAGCAAGACTTGAATATTTTTCAGGTGTCTCACTGTAAGCAGTACAGCCTATTCACCTGTAGAGCTGACATGCTGTTGTGTGAAACAAACATCTTATTAAAGAAATTTCACCTAGCACTATTCTCTCTGAACGGATCAAGCAACTCTTTGGTACATTATGTATTCACCATGTAATTAGCAGATGAGATTAGTCCTGAAGCTCATCACAAGCTCTCCTGGACCGCCCCAAGAGACAGTCCCATACAAAGAGGACACCCCTGAAGCAGTCTTGTAAGAAGCAACAGTATTTACTACTAAATGATTACATAAGGTTATCAATTGTGTTGGGAATGGACCTGTAGAGAGGGAGGGAATTTATAGAGAATAATAAAAGCTATCAATAAATTGGCAAACTAATCTGTTTGCATTAAGGCTCAGCCTTGTAAAATTACAAAGCTCAATCTCAATCTTGAACAAAGTTCAAATATGTCTTTTTTATTTTTATTTAATAATAAAAAAAAAAACCAACTTAAAATCTCTGTACTGGAGGAAACTATCAAATATTCTGTTCTAACCTAACTGCATATACAAAGTATTCTGAACCACCAGCCACGCAAACTCTGCGAGCCTTCTAGCAATCCACCTGGACAGTACAGACAGGTATGTTATGTTCTCTTTCAAGAACAAGAAAGGTAGATTTGATAAGCATCTGAAGCTAGAAGAAAAAGGGTAAAATAGCTTTAGTATTTAGAATAGTTGATATCCTTGAAGGGTGTCAAAACCTTTTTTTTTTTTTTTTTAAACTCACCTTTACTCATGGAGCTGTTACTGTTGCTGCATTTCTGAAAGATTAGCAGCTGCATATAGCATTAACTACCAAAACACAGGGATCTCTCTTTAACACTCACAGCTCCTGTTTGGTGGTACCAAGATTTGCAGGTCCTCCCTCCCATACTTTCTAGCCTATCAAAAAGCTTGGCCAACAGATTCAGAAGTTGCTTCTGCAGTTCAGGAGGGCAGATTCAGCTTTGGTTATTCAGCAATATGTTAGAAGGAAAAGAAATTGTAGTAGGTTTCACTCACTAACTGTACAATATACACAACTCATACTGAATTGATAACACATCAAACCAAAACCTCAAAGCTTCTTCCAAGGCAGAGCGCTGCTCATCCATCGCTCCTCTCTCCACCACTGTTAGAATTCCCCAAATATCGTAGCTGTGCAAAATTGGACACTAATTCTTCAGTCAAATGCAGAGCAGCCTTTCGAGATTCTTCCATAGCAGCACAATGCCAAGTGCAGCAGTACAAGCACATCACTGCCTGTCAGTTTTGCCCACGTAAAGAAGAGTAGGGACATTTTCTGTAAGGTTCCAGCATGGAAAAACAAAGCAACAGTTCAGAGTATTACCATGTTGGCTTCTTTGCCATACAGTTGCATGGTCTGATTGTTTGCTATCCATAACAGACGTGAGAGGAATTTAAGCCTTTCCTTTTCACAAAAATAAAGCTCCCAAGTATGCCATTTTAGCACAATTCACCTGGTTTAACTTTACTCCACCCCTATCATATTATTTTTTTTTTTCCTTATAAATAAGAAACTTTTTATGGGAGAGTTGTGACACTCAAACTCTCCCTAGACATGTTATCACTGTATTGCCTTACAGACAGGCTAGAAGGCTAGAGGAATGTGGTCTTGGAAGAACAGTGGTAAGGTCTCAAGGAAAAGGAATTAACCTTTACTGGACATTAGCATTTTATTGCTACTGAAGGTGCCGAAGAATTGAAATGCTAAACATTCATGTCCAAGACATTGAAGTTGTAACTCCAATACCAGCTCTCTAATGGTCTCACAGTTAAAATCTTGAGAATTTCAGTAATTTTCATCATTTTCTTAAAGGCCAACTAATCACCAGAAGACAGTTTTCCCAGAAGAAAGAAGAGCGAGCTTTAATAAGGCAACTAATTAGGCAAATAATCAGAAATCTGATGAGCAATCAGATTGCTGGGTCAATAAGTCTTCACGGAAGGGTTACAAGTAAAAGCTCTCATTTTATTTGAGCTGTAACAAGGAATGAAAACGAGACAAACTGCTAAATATAAATAATTGAAATATGCTATAAAATGCAGAGCCGTCAATGCCATTCTCTACCAACAAGCCTAGAACAGAAACACAAATCCAGACACTGTAACTCCTTGCTGGAGCAGAAATGCTCCAACTGCTGCTACTGGACAGCCCAAACTAAGCTTCTCTTAAAAAAAAAAAAGGTATTTGGAGCAACAGTAAGATTCTAGAAATAAAATCATTCTTTCTGTAGTATCAGAATAAATCAGAGATATATCAGTGTTAAACACAGCTAAATAAGACGACATTTTGCTACCGCAGAGGTTCGTTTTCTGAGCAATGAACAGCTGCAGATGTATTTAATCTGTTCCCCCAAAGTTGTACTATATCATTAAAGATATAGTTATAACACTATACAGTAATAAAAACACATGCATACACAACCAAATATTTTTTATAGCTAAAAAATGTGCATATTTTCCATTTGTCTAGTTTCTTGTTCTCACTTGTACTCTCAAATTGCTACAGCTCCCCAGATAAGTCTCCCTCTCCTGCACTGGTGGTGGCAGATTTCCACCTACTTTTAAGTTGACCAGGTTGCCTAACAGGCTGTGCTCAAGCCTTCAGTGCTTTAATACTGCCACCTGACGTTGTGGGATGGGGTTACACGCTCCTTTTGCAGAAGGCAATGAGCTTGAGATGCCTTCAGCCCCTGCTTTGGAAGACACAGGGTAAGCAGACTGCTCACCCAGCTTTGAATTTTGCCACATCTCCTTTTTTGCCAGGGTCTCCATTCTTCACACGTGTGCACAAACTCACTACCTGCTTCCGTCTAGGGTAACAACAACACAACGAACTGAACAGGGATTCTTCCCAATTAAATTTTTACACTATTTTTAAATATCACAGATCTGTGCAAATATTTTTGCTTTTATAATATATTCCAGAAATCACTGAAAATGTTGAAGTCTGCTATTATTTTAAACTTCTGTCAACTTCTTAACATCGGTTTCACTGAATACATCACACCATTCTTCAGGCAATGTGCTTTGGATAAATTTTGCTTGATTCATTTCCTTGGCCTTTAGCAGATATAAATCTGTACTTACATTTGTCTATCAGAAACTGGACCACTAGAGATGATCCCCTGGGTTAGGATGTAAGCTCATGTTTTCCAGTTGGTTATGTCCTGCACAATTCAGTGCTTCCATAGAATGGGAGATGTTCTCCTGTGCTTGGGAAGGACTCCTCCCTCTCAGCTACATGTCCTGCAGCATATGCCATGGAATAGCTTTCCCAAATAAAACAACTTTCCTGAAGTTATCCCTGGGAGATCAGCAGTCCCTAGGAAGGGGACTGGCAGCAGGCTGGCTAGTTGTTTAGTTGGCTATTTGCAGACTGCCAGCATACATATATTGGATTGACTGAAAATGTTCCTCTCTTCCATGCTCTGACAGGGCTCTCCTGGCTGGGAGGAGGAGGCAAGCTTCCTCCCACAAAATCATGACAGTCGTGACTCTCTGTTTATGGTAATGAACAGAGATGAGGGCGTAGCAGCTCCAAGGGCAGCCACAGGAGCCCAAGGATGAGCTGGTTGGGCTCAATGATCTTAGTGGTGTCTTCCAACCTCAGCGATGATTCCATCAGTTGTGCTCTGTCATTTGGAGATCCAGGCTTATTGGTGCCAGCCTCGTGGAGCACGTGCTTGATTCACAAGGGATTAAAACAGCAGCCATGGTGAGCAACAGGGTGATGTAGGATAGGGTGCCTCTCAGCACCTCAGTTGAGGTAGAAAACCCCAGTTGTATACCTGCATTTTGGCCTCTGTGGGTCATTTCCTTCCAGGCATCCCTAGAACTGTCTCACTTGCAATTATGTTTGCTCACAATTGATTTTACAGCTTATCAGCAGAAGCTCAGGACTATTCTAGATGGGTTCTAGTGACAAGTTTTAACCAGTGGAGTTTTTAGGTGTTTCTTTTCAAACAAGAAGGGACTAGCAGTGACCATTCTTATGAGGAGGAACCATCCTGATGGACGTCCATCTGCTGGCCTTCACTGCTTCTCCTCAACATCTCATTGCTAAATGACATGTTTTAAATATTACAATTGAACTCGATGATCCTTATAGATCCCCTCCAAACCTGGGATATTCTGTGATCCTGATTCTGTGGCCTAAATTTTAAGACAGGATGAGATTATCTCAATCCTTTACTACTTTGCCTCCCACACCTGCTCTTCCCAAGAAATTTAGGTGCTGCTGAATGAGCTGTCAATAAACCAGAAGTGCAGATGTGAAATCTGTCAATTTTTAAACTTACAGAGTTGATACACAGTTAAGAATTAAAGCTACTTTCTAACTAGCACTTAAAGATTTTAAAGGCTTTCACTGCTCATAGAATAAATACACTAAAAGCAAGTAGAACTGATCACTCTCCTTGTACGAGACAAGCTACATTAAAAAGTTGTTTTTTTATGTTTCAGAAGGACAGAGGGGTTTTGCTCTGCTTGTCTGCTCACTTTTAACCTGCTCTTCATCTCCTCACTGCTTTTATTTTCTATCTTCACAGAGGCAGACACAGCATATATGGAAACAATCACAGCAGTGTGCTTGTCAATCTGTTCACAGTTGGATGTTAATGACCTGTGGTCTCATGCATTTTTTACTTAGCTTCCCAGTAGGCTGAAGAAAGGATACAGGAGAGGTTTATTTAAAGGGCAATCTAGCATAACCACAGCTTTGACTCCACCGCTCTCAACATGAGGGGGATCAGCAGCTCTGACAGCCTTAGATTTCCAAAAACCAGAATGATTTGACAGCACAATGTCCAGGTTGCTATCAACAGCCACTTCCTTCTGCCCACCTTTCTTTCACAATTATTCCTCAGTGCTATGCTGGTTTCATGCTTACTACTGCCAAGTTCTAGCCTGTTCATAGCAAAATGAAGAGGGCTTAATGCAAAGCGTCTCTGCATCCAGCAATGAAGCACAACAAAAAGGCCAACTGACTATTCAAGAATTCTGCTTCAACTGACTTGTCAGTCAGTTCTATCACTGTTGATGTCTAACTTAGACCTTCAGTGGGCAAAAATCTAAATGAACAACTTCTTTGCAGTCCTCTTTGCTAAGAAATGATTGGTGTTACAGAATGGTTGAGGTGGGAAGGGATCTCTGGAGGCTGTATCCCAGGGCAGTGTCAAGGCAGCTTTTGAAGTTCTCCAAGGAGGAAGACTTCACAATTTCTTTTTTCCTCTAATCCTCTCTTTTCAATCTGTCAACTGACTGGGGAAAATAAAGTGCTTTCTTACATGTTATCAAGTAAAAAAATACACACATATAGCTTCAAGTATCAGTGACTTAAGCTTTCGTTCCTGAAATACAGAATAATTTACATAT
The DNA here is from genome assembly GCA_037305975.1 of Chrysolophus pictus. Lineage (NCBI taxonomy): Eukaryota > Metazoa > Chordata > Aves > Galliformes > Phasianidae > Chrysolophus > Chrysolophus pictus. The sequence continues at coordinate 34,969,577 of CM074581.1, read as the reverse complement.
TTTTGACCTATTTTAGTACCCTAAATTTAGAATTAAAGGCCCAAGGATGCTAGGTATGCAAGTACATCCACCACATACAGCTACTGTTTCTGTATCAGTATCAAACCTGAATTTGGTCACCTCAAGCTACTCATACATTAATTCCAGTAAAGGATTTAAATGTACAACCTTTATACAATCTTGATATCACCTCCTTGATTTTGTGTACTTTTGTAAACATTTGTACACTTACCTGCTCAGGTATTGATTCACGTGGTTGATCACTAATTCATGAATTTGTAATTCCTCTGTTTGAACAACAGCATTCATGCAGGTTGTAAATCATTTCCATATGCATGCACTGTTTTTAATCCTAATGCAGCTCTAAAAAATTTTATTACTGGCACTCGAAAGCAAATACAGGTAATTTTGTGACATAAACACCCAAACCTGTAACTACAGCTTTTGTTTTCTATGCTGTTTTCTCTACGTTACAACAGATCACTGCTGCTGACTGAAACCAGCTGATACGAGTAAACAATACACACAATAACGCAGGCATCTTGTCTATAACTTTAAACCTCCAAGGCACGTTGTTAAAGGCGATTTTGAGGGCTGTAAGAGTTCCTGGAAGCAGCACCACTGCTGTTCTTCCTTCTCTGACAAAATGACTTGTCAAACCATGGAACTAACTGAATACAAACCACTTCTTCAGACCACCCTCCTCTGAAGACTTGCTTGTGCTATCTTTGAGTCTGTTAACAGATACCTGTGGGGTCTAACAACTTCCTACACCTACAGCTCCCAATGGGCAGTTTTGCTGCAGATGAGTAAGGATGTGAAGCTAAATATCCAAGAGAAAGCTCTTGAGCTGGTGGCTAAATTACTGGCCTCATGTTCGTACAACAAACCAAGGCTTTCACAACAGCTTCAGGGCTCAAATGCCTGTACAGGACACTGAGTATACTGCCTAAGTTTGCCTTTCTGCACTTACAAAGAAGCAGGCATGACAAGGCTGGTTTGCTGCTGCATTTCAGGCTTGGTGGATTCTGCAACAGACAGTTCTCATCTAGGGTCACTGAGTGTTTGGATTCACTTGGAATAATTACTCTTTCGTAATTGCATTTCAGCACCCTCAGCCTGAACAGAAAGGTTTAATAGCACAAGAGATATCAAGCACATGAGGAAAAAAAACAAGACCTTCATGCTGAAGCGTTCAAGTAACCAGAAAGCAGAATATATCATACTGCTTTTTTTAACCCACAGCCTTTCCACTTTCACCACAAATGCTTTTTAACAAAGACATTTTAAACAAAAAGTTCATTGTTCAGTAGGAAAAAAAAACACCACTGTCAGACACAGTAACTGGCTGTCCCTTGAAGGCCTGTGCAGATCAATAAGTTAAAAGATGGAAATAAATCCACTGGGCACAAGAGCATCAATGGGGAAAAAGCCACAAAAAACCTATTAACACTCTATGGTAACAATGCTCTGTTAAAGGGTTCTATTCTATTACAAATTCTCCTAACCAAACTCTTCCAGCATTCTTGTGTCTGAAGTGTTTAACTCCTGTTCATATTAAATCCAACTCAGGATTAACCACAGAAAGACTTGCAGTCAACACAAAAGCTCTTTTTTTTTTTTAATTTACCTTCTGCTCTCATCCACTGCTTTGTCCAACTGCTGGAAGATATCCTGGAATAAAATGCAGCTGGAGCGACTATTGATGTCATAGCCATATCCTCTTTTCCAATATTGCTTCAGGTCATTCAGGTACTCCAGTACCTAAAGTTACACAGTTTACAAGTTTTTACTATTGCAAACAGAGAGGAAAAAAAACCAAAGCCGTCTGAAAGCCCACCACCTCATTAATGGAGCTTTAACTTCTTACTCCTGCGCATAATTCCACACTGAACACCAACTGCCGCTGCACTGCTGGGCAATTCAGCCTCGTAGGTCTTCCTGCAGAGCTGCTCAAACACCCCATATTCTTCACGTGCCAAATAACTACTTAATCAGCGAGCTTTCCCCCCTCACTAAGTTATTAGAAGGGAACAGCACAAATTCCTGCTGACCTCCTCTTCTTTGAGAGGAGACCACTTCTTCCTGACTTCACCATCCACCCTTTGGCCAACCACATCCCTATGTAGGGGTTTCCTGTCTTAGGCAGGGCTGCTCAGCTTCCTTTAGGAGCCTCTGCAGGGGCCTTGCTGACCATATTTTGCAGTGCAAAATAAATGGCATCATCCTTAATCCCCAAATCTCTCAATCTCTCCAAAGGGTAATCAGGTGCTTTTTGAATAAAGGAGAATCCAAAGCAAGGCATATTTATCCAGGTTCTACTACTTTTATTAACAGGAATTAGATTTAGAGATCTGATGGGCTTCAAAAAAGAAGTCACAGAGGACCTAAAAGACCTTATTAGCTGTCTTCCAGAGTCAGGACATTTTATCATATAAAAATAATATACGCTAAACAAAGTTGCCCAGAGCATTTCAGGTGTTACGGAAAGAAAAAGCATTTCACAAATTAAGTGTGCAATAGAAAAGATTACTTTAATCAGGACAAATTAAGGCTCTGCCAGTATTTAAGTCTGAATGCAGAAGGTATTTCAGTCCTACTGTTTGATTAACCCACAGCTCTTTGGAGACCAATGCAGCGCTAATGAAGCACTGAACCTAATGAAGGCTGAAGAACGAGGGGCACAGAACTTACAACTTCTGACTGCCCACAGAACAACATGCAAACACTGAAGCATCTTTTGAAGGCTTCTCAAATCTCTCTGCCCTCTCCATTTAGCACCTACCTTAGCATCCTCTTCGCTGAAGAGCGAACACCACGGGGAGGTCACATTTTTTATAGCCAACTCGTATGAGCAAGTGAGGAAAGCCACTTGAACAAGATCTGCAATAAATCCAAGAAACCAGCAGAAGATAAAACCACCACCATAGAACTAGCAACTTTCTCCCAACTCTCCCCTAAAACAAGTAACTACAATTCAGTGCTGAGAACAATCACCAGTCCAAATGCCAAGCAACAAAGTTTCCAATAGAGTTATTGTGCAGAATGCAAATTTCAGACTGTGGGCTCTTCACATTACAGTCGGTACTACGGAGAAACAAAACACCACATTCCACACTGATGCACATGCGATAGGTGCCCGCTGCTGGGACATCCTTACTACCACAGAAGGCAGAAGAGGGGCAGGTGGAGGTGTGCCTTCTCACTGCCTCTGGCTGCTGCTCTCAACTTGCACGCTGCTGGCTGGGTTTGAGCTGCAGCGTGCCGTGGTTTTAGGACTGCATCTTTGGGGGAATGCTGGAAATGACAACAGTGCCTGTGGCCAGGGGCTTCCTGAGCGCAGGAAACGTGCTCCTTCTGGACCAGCGAAGGTATAACACAGACACATCCGCCTTCCCCTGCAACTCCCCGTGCGCCTGAACGGCAACATTTCACAAAAGAATTAAAAGGTAACGCACTCATAACTCAAAGCAAAGGCAAAGCTGAGCCCCCCAAACAAAGGCAAAGCTGCTGCCTTCCGCTCGTCTCCAAGGGAGATACTTCCAAAGGTGTTTCCTTTCTGCTGGCTAAAAGCACGCACTACTGCAGCCCCACACGCCGAAAGCCGCGCCTGGTTCAGCCCGTGCTTTAAGCACGAACTCTGCATAACGCAGCGCGTTCCGCGTCAGACCGAGCACAGCGCACCGCGGCTCCCATACCCGCGTTCAGCTCCGCGGCCGGCAGACACAGCGCACTCGCCACCTTCTCCAACACCTTCCTCATCTCCGGGCCCTCCTTGAAGGCGTTCACTTGGTACATGGCCGTGTCGTTGTCCTCCACCAAGGCCACGAACTTGTCGCAGCGATCAAAAAACCTCATCAGGGCGTCGTTCACTTCGATCTCCGTCTCTGCAAGGGAAAGCGGCGCTCAGCGCGGGGCTCGTTCCCCGCGGGAGGCGGAGGACGGGACGGAGGAGGGCCGCTCGCGGGCGGCCCCGGGAACGGCTCGGCGGCGGAGGGCCGGCCGGGCGCAGCGGACCGAGGGCGGCCGCGCGTCCCGCGCTCACCGTCGGCGCCGAGGCTGAGCGAGGGCCCGAGGCCGCGCCGGAAGGCCGCGCCGCTCTGCAGGCAGCGGTGCTTGGAGCTGCTGGCCAGCGCCAGGCGGCGGCGGGCGGCGAAGAGCGCGGGGAAGCGGGCGGCCAGGCGGCGCGCCAGGTGCTCCATGTCGCGGCGGCCCCGCGGCGCCAGCCGCCCGTCGAGGCTCTCCTCGTACCACATCGGCCAGGCGGCCAGCGCGGCGGCGGCGGGGCAGGACGGGGCGGCGGCGCGGCGGAGGCGGCCGTGCAGCTCGGCCAGGCGGCGGATCTGCCCGGCCGTGGGGTAGCGGGTGCCGTGGCGGAGCACGGCGCGGAGCTGCAGCGGGGCGCAGGCGGCGGGCAGCCGGGCGGCGGCGGCGTGGGGCCCGAGGGACAGCGGGTCCTCCGCCAGGTGCGGGTTCACCTCCTCGTAGCGGGACTTGGTGCCGAAGTAGCCGCCCAGCCCCGCGCTCGCCGCCGCTACCAGAAGCGGCAGCAGGCAGGCGGCGCGGCGCGGCGCCATGGCGGCGGACGCAGGAAGAGGAGGAGCGGCGCGGCTGTGCGGCCGGGGCTCCGCTCGTCGCTCGTCTCTCGTCTCCCTTCGCCGCGGCAGCCGCGCCCCAGCGCCTCGCCGCCCGCCCGAGAGCTGGCGGCCAGACCGGGGCGGGGCGGGGCGGAGCCGCGTCCGCGGGGGATTTGGGCGGGCGGTGCGGAGCCGAGGGGTGGTGTCGTCACGGTGCGCCCAGAAGAGTGCAAAGGGGCGAAAAGAGGCGTCCCGTGGGAAAGGCTGCGCGACTGACGCAGCGGGTGTGAAGCAGCTCGAGCAAAGGGAACGCCGCATGAGCAGAGCTCCCCTGAGCCTCTTCTGCTCCGGGCTGTGCCACTTCAGCCGCTTCCCTAAGACTTGTGCTCCGCACCCCTCTCAGCTCTGTCCCCCTTCTCGGGACGCGCTCCAGTCCTCCACGTCCTTCTTATAGTGAGGGGCCCAGCGCTGAGGTGCGGCCTCACCAGGGCTGAGTACGGAGGGATGGATCATCTCCTGCTGGCTGCGCTGCTTCTGGTGCTAGCCAGGAGAGAGAGAGAGGCTCGAACAGCGCAGGCACAGCCTTTAGAGCTGATAGAGAAAGGGGGAAGAGAAGCGTGGGGATAAGGAGGTGTTCCAGAGCTCTGGGGGCTCTGTTAAACCACAGCACGGTGCCGCGGCCATCTCGCCGTGATGCTGCACAGTGTTTCTCGGTGGCTTGGGAAAGGAAACACAGTAGTACTGCAAAGTCAATCATCTTGATGGAGGCTTTGGTTTGAGCCTCTTCGGTGTGAAAGGTTAGTCCTCACCAAGCGCAATGGAAACCTTCAGGGTATGTTGTAGAATTTGTTAACAGTGAGGATTTCATTCTGTGTGTTTCGCAGGGACTCGCCTAATAAGGGATCGGATTTGTGATCTCTTAAAACCTAGCAGCAAGTATGTCACCTGTCAGCAAATTAACCTACTTGAGAAGTAACGCACCTGGTTATTCTGGTTGCAGCTACATCTCAGTTGCAGGGCTTGGTACTTACCTGGGTTTTTTGCTGTTCACAGCCTGCTCATCTGGGCTTTGCCTTCCATGATTCCTGAAGCTATATTGAGGATCTGAAGAAGGGCAAACAGTCCTACGGTGACTCAGAAAATGATCTCCCCAGTAGCACATTAAGCAGATAAACAAACTTAGCAATTGCACAGGCATTTTGGTGGCTACGGAGATGTTTTGCAAAGGGCAAAACATGAATGTTTGTCTGAGAAAGTGTGGTGAATAGCTAGCTATTAAAAAGAAATGCAGTCTACTGTGTAACACGGTGGTAATCAAAGTCAGTGGGACAAATACAAGTGTGTTGTCTAGTACAGCTCATTTAGATGCAAACAATCCCTCAGGAATGACTCCGGGGAGCTTTCCAACAAAGCTGGGTTAAATTGGTAAGTAGGCATTTCAAGACCGGTGCAGAGAACTAATTTGGATTTCAGTTTAAAAAGAGGTGCAGAGGGAGAAAAACACAAATGCTTCCTCACGTTTTCGAGTGATTTGTTCAGTTTATATTTGGCATATCTAAACACCAGTCATTTCCAGCATGTTGTCTTTTCTGACAAAATCAACATGACACCACCGACAGTGCAAATTTCAGAAAACACTGTTGTAGGTTATTTTGATGTAGATATTTTGCAAAACACCAGGAAAAAAAGTAGACAAATTCTGTCTACTACATAGTTACTCACTCTAACGATCTGTAATTGATTTTAGTAGGCAAATGACTTTGCATATTATGGCGGTGTGCTCGTGAGCTTAACTGTGTAAGAAAAAGAATACTCATGGAGTTTTTCATTAGTGATAGGAAATCTTCAGATGTACAAAGTTCGAAAATACCAAGTGTTAATTCCAAGAGTGCTTAGAGACTGGAGTGCTTAGAGACTGATATATGATGGCAGTTTCCATTCTGCAAAGGGAATGCTATGTCACGAATTCATAGTGCAGACAGTTACCCCCTACAGCAATTCCTGACGTGCTCCTGTCACTCCTATCTCTCTGGAAACACTGCATTAAATCAATCAGTTGTGTAGTTTTGATGTGTTTCAAAGGATTTTTTCCTATGCACCTGTTAAGATAGGGAAAAATCTTATCCATACCAAACTGTTCTATGAGAGGCCTTCCCTTTCTTTGTTTTTCAGATATTAAGGGACATAAAGGCTCACTTGTGTCCCTGGGCTGAGCTGTGCTGCTTATTTGAAAATCTGCTCACAGAATCACAGAGGAGATTTCCAAATGCTGCTCTATGCTGAAAACATTATTTATATGATTGCACATGAAGCTGAGCTTCTTTCAGGACCTCTGTGCAAAGCATTTACCGCCTTCAGAAATAAAGCAACACCAGATGACTCGGATGCTTAACGCCTGTGCAGCCAAGTCAAGGTATGTGAACATCATTGCTCGGATGGTTTCACGGTGAGTCAGAGACCAACTGGCCAAGGGAGTTAGAAATTGTGGTTAGTTAAGATTTCCTTCCCTGAGAACAGCTCCACTTCATACTCCAGAACTCTGGACTAAGAGTTTCCACAGCAACAAAGGCACCATTTTCACCCTTCATAAATGTTGTGATGCCCCTTGTCTTTTTTTATGTTTAAATAGGGAGTATAAATAAATAAATAAAATTGCAACTATGCCCGCCCCAAATCCTTTTATAACAACATCGAATTGTTACCTCTTTTGTTGTCCTTCATCTTTCTTGCATTGTTTCTTTGTAGGTTCAAGTATGATGATGCTGTGGCTGGTTAATTCATGTTATATTTCCATTCACTAGCTTTTTTTTTTTTTGTCAGTTTCATTATAGTCAAACCAGTGCCAAGGAACTGACCTGCATGATTTCCTTTTTCTTAATGTCCTGTGGATTTTCTGTGTAAGCACATCAAATTTCTAACCGAGCTATATCTGAAATGCAACTGGGAAAGTTAATGCACTAAGCTCTTCTGAAAACACCTTTTTTCTTATGAAGCCGCCTTGTGCCTCAGTGCTGCTGGGTGAGATGGTGGCATCTAGAAGCCCTCTGCCAGTTGGCATCACATTCCTGCCGTGTCATCAGTGCTGCTCAATTTGGGTGCATGTTTTTGTATTCTAAGTGCAAGATTGCTTTCAGTTGGTGACACTGACAGATCTTCTGTGCTTTTTTTTTTTTTTTGGAATTTAAGCTCTTCAGAGGCACCTTCTCTTATCTTAGGGAGTCCTTTGCCTTCCGTGTATATGAAGATGCACCCCTATGGAAAGGGATGGGATTTTCCTTAGCTGATGCCACATTTTGGTTGGCAATCTGAGAACTGGAAAAGGAACAACGCATACACTGCTAATTATTGCTTTCCACAGAAAGTGTGGAGTTCAGATCTCATCCATTCTACCCTAATGGAGAGAGAGCACCCATTTCCTCATACATCTGGCTGCACTGCAGTTTTCGTGCCATGCTGGTCTAGCTGCAGGACTGCAGCCTGTCAATAGTTACCATGACTGGGCTGCTTCTTCTGGAGATCTCCTTTCCAGTGCCTTGCTCCCATTGCCAAAGGTCATTGGCTACTTTAGAGCTGCTCACAGCATGATCTCTTTGAGGCTGAGATCAGAGGCTTTTCCCAGAGCAACCTGAGGTCTGCTTCTCCATTGGGCTGCTTCATTTAATGGTTTATAACTAGGGTGGAGTCATCCAGCCTTGACCTTGATTAACCTTCAGTTTGCCTACATCCCTAGCTTTGTTTATATCTCTGTTCTTGTGGCCTTTTCCCACCCTGCTGTTTCAGTTAGCTGCTCAGCAGTTGGGGTATCAGTCCGGTTTGGTCACAAATGGAGAGGACAGTGCTCTTGGAACCCCTGGGTGTTACGACATGCATAGGATCATGGCTCGGGTCTCTCACTTCTGGCATTACATTATTTAAAGTGCCCAATTGATGTGACATAGCCGCATGGGACTCTACATCACATGGTTTGTTTGCCCAGAAAATATAGAAGCCTTAGGGCTCCTAACTGCTTTGACCTCTTTTCAAGCAGATTTTCTGGTCTTCCATTATAGCTTCACCCTGTGTGGGCAACTATATCAGGACAGCAACCCCATAATTAAGTGGCTTGTCTTTCTGGAGCACGTCAAGCCCTTCCAGTTCCCATACAGCAAACACACTGAGGTCATGGAGTGGCTTGGAAATGTAGGGATAAATTCAGAAACCCTCAGAACCCAGCCAAGCTGAGTTTTCCAAAAGAGTCAAGATACATAATAAGTTTCTTCTTCCACACTGAGAAAACTCACAATGTAGATGTGTGTTAAATATATGGAAAAGGTAAATTGCTGGATTTTATTTTCCTCAAATAGCAAGCAAACAAACAAACAAGCAAACAAACAAAACCAACAAAAACTGGGAAAAAAAAAAAAAAAAACAACCCACCCCAAACCTCAAAGATTTTAATGCACTCCAGGCAAGGGACTAGTTAGAATAGTGAATACTGGAAGAACTGGCAAGTGTAATCCAGTGGGAACTTTTTATAGTAGTACAGCCTTCCAGTACCTAAAGGGAGCCTACAAAGAGGAGGGGAATCAACTCTTTGAAAGGGTGAGTGACAGCAGGACAAGGGGAAATGGTTTTAAGTTGAGGGAAGGGAGATTTAGGTTGGACGTCAGGAGGAAATTCTTTACAGAGAGAGTGGTGAGGTGCTGGAACAGACTGCCCAGAGAGGTTGTGGATGCCCCATCCCTGGAGGTGTTCAAGGCCAGATTGGATGGGGCCCTGGGCAGCCTGGTCTAGCATTAGGTGGGATGATTGGTTGCCCTGCATGTGGCAGGGGGGTTGGAGATTCATGATCCCTGAGGTCCCTTCCAACCCTGGCAATTCTGTAATTCTGTGATTCTGTGTGTTTCTCAGACTGGATTTAGCCTTGGATAACTGAGGAATCATAAAAAGTATATTCTAAGCAAAAGTCAGCAGAGCTTGGGGAGATTTGTTCCTCTGCCCTCTGCAGTCTGTTCTTCAGCAGATTTTGAAGATAATTAAGATACATTCAAAATGGAATAACATGAAAAAATATTAACATTTTAGTTTTCATATAGCACAATACATAAATATTAAATATTTATGTAAATATTAAAGGGTAATATTAAAGAAGGTAAATATTAAAGAAGAGAGAATGAGGATGGGGCATACATAACAGTTCGTGCTAAGGCACAAAGCTTAGCACTGAGCCAGCAACAGAGAAAACCTGTTGGAGGTGAGCTGAAATTTAGCTCTTGTAACAAACAATAGGGATTTCCGCTGCAAACCATCAACTCAAACTAATGAAAGAGGAGGGAGGAAAGCAAAAACAGGCCAGATAATTTCCAGGCAACTGTGAGCCATCCATGTGGCATCGCTGTGTAACGGCAAGCACACATTTAAGGTAGGTCAGAGGAAACAGCAGTAGTACAGATGGGGAAAGATTAATGCTACCCACAGCAGGTATCGCTGTGATTGCATCTGGAAAGCTGCACAATGAGTGCTGGCCATCCACAGTTACCTCTAGCATGGTGCACATCATGGGAGAGGATGCTGTGGTGGATGTAAACAGGACATGAGTAAATGAGGGCTGGGTGTCAGGAGGTTTCTTATTGGGAAGGGCTGGCTTTGGGAACAGTCTTCCACACACAGAAGACCTGGCTAAGCTCAGGATAAAGTTATCAAGCTCGGTGAGATGAATGAGGTGCTTTGCCTGATACTGCTCTGCTTCTTGCCAGAGAGCAGCAGCAGCTTCAAGCCTGCAGCATGCTTTTACAATGAGGCTTCTTGCCCCAGGCAGCAGGATGTTACAGTGGGAGCGTGACTTTCCCTGACCAGTGCCATTCATCCCTGCATGAAAAGAGGGACAGAAGAGCTTTGAAAGAGCTTTAGAAAAATTCAGTGTCAGGAGTTGATGTGAAACAAATCCAACTGTCCTATGCTGCATTCAAAGCCACACTGCATTAAATCAGTCAGGATGAACAGAAGACGGGCAGTTTGCCAACGTACTCAGCAGAAGTACAGTCACAGTTGGTCAGCAGATTTCAAAAATTACAGCCATCACCTAAGAGAGATTTTCTTCACTTTCAATCCACCTTTTTGATAGATTCAGTAAATAAAACATAGTCCAGTAGCACTTTTCCCAATCCAGAAGTATCAAATTGTTCTTATGATATGCACGTTAAATTCCTTCTATCTTTTCCATTCTTTCTCATAGGTCCTCTTTTCTTTAAAAAGGCATTGATCATCAATGCTATCATAAGAAAAACCTGAAGAAGGCTGCTGTTTTACAGATATTTCTCATGGCTTCTAATCCTCCTTCTTGGAAGCAATTAAAATTCCATTCCAAATCTCTTTCTTACGAGGAGTAGTAAACTCTGCCCATTTTTTTTTCCACAGGAGATAACAGCTCACTGCTGGCTCACTTTCATTTTTCTCAGAGTGCTCTTTGCTGCCCTATTTTGTTCAGATTTCTTCACTTTTACACTTGAGGGATGACAAGGCAGAGAGATTATTACACTTGCCAGTGCCCCCATACAAGAGGAGAAGCAAATTAATTCCTGTACCATTTCAGAGCTAGAAAAAAGCCAGATACTCGCTTTGCCCTCCCTGAATCTGCAGCACTAGAAGCTAGAAGTACATCAGAGTACTGGTAGTAAGGGTGGCTGTGTCAGCTGCTGATATACCTGATGGATGGCATACAGTACATTTCCAAAATATTTTGGGTTGGGCGCTTTGGGGAAGCTATCAAGCAATTGGAATTCTGCAAATTAATTGGGTGCAGCAGAATTGCCAGGTCACAGCATGAACCAATGGCTGATCACCAGTTGGGAAGGCATGGCTAACCCAGGTACAAGCAATGCACCTGAGTGACCAGAAGGGCTGCAGCCTGGATCCATTCATCCTCACCTCATTTAAGAGTTAGCAGCTGCGGGAGCAGCATCTCTCTGGATAGAGGTTGTGCTTCTGTTGAGCTGTCACTGGTTGTTGGAAGGATGAGCCAATTTTCCTTCTTTACTACTTGCTATTGCTCCGTAGTGCCTGTATCCCATTTGAAGTCACTGTCTTTGCCTTCTTTTTGCCATACAGTGGGTCTCATATTCAATCAAGAGATGAAGATGAACCAGGCCTTTATGTGACGATAAAGGGAGAGGACGGGGTGGTCCAGAGAGTTGAATGCATTACTTAGGAGAAAGACAGAGGCAGATTCCATGTTCATACCATCTCTGCTATAGTAGTACAATATGAATAAAGCCCCTTCTGGCCCTGTGAAGCCCTGATTACTTCAAAGGGCCGAGCATCCAAAGAAAGGTCATTCTTACAGCTGCCTTTGCTGGGTTTACCTGGTTGCTGCTGGCATTTGGATAGCCTTACTGGCCTTCCGAGAGACTTCAGAACGGTTTTGGGTAACGTGGCATTTCACTTACAGTCAGCATGGCTGGGTCTTCCGTCTGCATTAGGATTAACACCTGCATAAGCTCACACGTTGCTTTTTGTGGCTTCTGTCTCACTAACTACTGCTCTGTTTTTCTTAGGTGGAAAAACAGGTGTTCTGTTTGGCATTTGCTCTTCATTAAATGCATTAATAGGGCATCTATATATAGACAGATGCAATCAACAATTATTTTTTTGGTGTGCTATTTTTTAGCACGGGTTTCAGAACCTGTTTGCTCAACTTCTACTTTACTTATAAAGAGGAAGCTGTGGGAATTGCTTGGTCTCCTTTGTAAGTCATTTTTCTACCTTCATAGCTTATTGGCCTTGAAGAGGGACAGATAGGCTTTCTCCATTATTTTAGACAGAGGTGGTTTAGAGCTTATTACGATTTTTAAGGAGTCGATGATATTAGTCACAGCGGTAACCTCTAGGGGCCTTCTTCATAAACTGTGACTCTTTTCTGTGTGAAGCATTGCAGAAACCAATAATGCTGTAATATAAAGCGCTCTTGGAAACTCAGCAGGTTTTACTGCTTTCTTTTTTGTTTGTTTTCTAATAAAACACACTGTGTATTTGGACTTAATGAAGCATGAAGAAGAGGAAAAATCAAGTAATATCAAAAATCATAGTTAATTTTGGTGCTATTTCTTCAGAGAACAATTGAAAAAATCCGTGATTAAGAAGTTCAGTGGTTTTTTTTTCTAATATATAGTGCTTTGACCTTAACATTCTGTGGGTTTGTTTCGTGAGGAAGGGAAGAGAAGGGGACCATTTGTCACAATTAAAAGTAAGGGAGCTCATTACTAATTTTAGGATTTCATAACTGTTTTTTCAAGTAATTTTCCAGTGCTCAGTATTTGCTTTCACCCTCTTCCAGACAAGACTGATCATAATAAGTGAAGGTAAAGGAATATTATCGAAGAAAAGCCCTGCTGGCTCTGTGGATAGTTCCCACATAGCCCAGTGCTTCCTAACTGAGATTTGGTGTCTTTCAGTAATAGGCTTTGTTTTATAAATAAAAACTCACGTATCTGTAAGTAGGGTTTTCATAGTAAAATTAAGTAAATATTTAGTTAGGTTTTAAAGCATGAAAAATTGATCTAATTTAATCAAATATCAGATTTCTATTTCCTATCTGTTCTTGATGAAACTCATCAATAAGGTTAAGCGCAGGGTGCTGCATTTGGCTTGGGCCAGTCCCAGGTATTTATACAAATTGGAGAAGGATATTGAGAGCAGCCCTGAAGAGAGACACTTGGGGCTCCTGGTTGATGAAAAGCTAGACATGAGCCAGCAGTGGAAAACCAAGTATGTTCTGGGCTGCATTAAAAAAGGGGTGGTGAGCAAGGAGAGGGGTCTGTATAATCAACAAACATACAGAGTAGTGTGGTTAGGCAGGTATCTACAGATAATAGAGCTAGAAAGATTATCACTGTGGAAAGAGATAATCAAAAATAAATGAAAATGCTCACCCACATTCTAGGCTCGCAAAAAAAAACTCCAAAGGGAGCAATCTCCAGGAACAGATCCTTCCTCAGTGTCAGTCAGCCCTTAAATGGGGTCTAGGAGAGGTGCAGCCAGGCTCCAGCCCTTCTGGTCACACAGCTGAATTGCCTTCACCTGTCTCCATGGCTGACTCAGTGCTTGCCTCAGGTGGTCAATCAGAGGTTCAGGCCGTGATTCAACAGTTCCCATACACTGTCTAACGCCTCTCATGCACAAATGAAACATTTTGGAATTGGGATGGATTTTATTGATGTTATTGGTGACAAGGCAGGCACCCCTAATGCCTGTGCAGACCCAATGGCGCCATGATGAAGGGCTGCAGTGTGTTCTGGGGTCAGAAAAGAGCAGGTTTTGGTGGACGGCTGCCAAGGGCAGTCACCAGCTCTGCAGGCAGGACCTTGTGAAGGATGTCCCTCTTCAGCAGGACCAGGATGAAGAAGACAAGCTGCAGCAGGCCCAGGAACAGCAGAAACCTCCTGCGCAACAGAAGAAGGTTCAGTCAGACCCAGGGCACATTTGTCTCAGCACTTTCCAACCAGCCCCAGCAAACAGCCCATGGACCTGTGCCATACGGGGAGCAATCCAATCTGTGTACAGAGCTGCCAGAATCCCCACCCCACCTGCTCTTCCCACCCAGGATACTGAGAAATACTGAATCTTTTCATCCCCAGAAAGTCAAAAGCTGCCTGATTGTCTCTGGACCCCAGGGCAACTCACCGCAGCCAGGTCGTGAGTGGATGGCTCTGTGCTGCCGTCTGCCTATCCTAGAGGACAAGGCAAAGCAGGGACACGTGTTGGGGTGTGTAAAGGTTTGGGCACTCAGAACCTCTCCTTCGTCCCCACACACAGAGGTGGGTCCATATCCCCTGCCGTGGCCCTGAGGTGACCCTTCCCTCCCCAAGGCCACAGCGGGGCTTTCTGTCTTACCAGCTGCACAGCCACTGTCTCGTGCATCAGGGAACTGATGTGCTCTTCCCTGTGTGTCACCTTCCTGCTGTTACAAACACCGGGACTTTGGTGTGTGAGAAGAGGCCTCGGCCGGCACCGGGACCTCTTCCTCCTCAGTGTGGCCACAGGGACCCGAGGCAGCTGCCCGGCTTCTGCTGGAGCGGGACGGGCACCTCTTGGTGCCAGCCCTGCACAGGCCTGGCCTTCCCGAGCTCCAGCTGGTGGCACAGATGCCTGGGGGCTGCTGGCATCCCAGCTCCCCTCTGCCTCGGGTCTGGACTGTGCTGGGGAATCACTTACGGGGCAGTGCACCTTTTGGTGTTCTCTCTTGCCTTTTGGAGGTTCTCCATCTCCACCTCCCCCTCCTCCCTCAGTGCCTGGACAAGGAAAGGGTCTGGTCAAGAGCCCGCCCCGTGCCTGCCCGCAGGGGGCTTCCCCTATAAACGCGCTGCTCTCCATTCTCTCCCTCCTGCCCTCCGTACCTTGCAGATTTTTGCCTTTTCTCTGACAGCGTCTGCCAGCTCCGCAGACCTCTTCTTACACTGCAGGGCAGTTGGGACGAGTTACGTGGATGCAGGGTGGGTAAGGGCATTCCCAGCCCGTCCCCAGGACACAGCAAGTCCAGGCCAGTGAGCCCTGCGGCACCCCGGCTCTGTGCCCAGCAGCTCTGCCCTGCGGGATTTTCTGCAGGCGGCTCACACACCTCCATCAGCTCCTGCAGCAGCACGGCTGACTGCTGTTGTCTTCCAACAGCGATTCCCAGGTGTGCTCCTCCGCTATGGTTCACCTGCACGCACATCAGCAGGCAGAGCGGTGTGAGGCACGGCCGCGGGCACGGCGAGGCACGGGCGCTCCTGTGGACACTGCCCTGCCCCAGCGCGCCATCGCACACAGGAGCTCACGCGTGCTCCTTTCCGGCTGCGCTTTGGCACACCGGGCATCCCACGTGCAGCCATGGCCGCTGCCATCAGTGCCACACGGTACAGCTGCCGGCCCACAGGCACGCTGCCTCAGACCCGACACGGCCATGCTCAGGCACAGCGAGAAGGGAAGGTGAGGCCCGGCACCAGGCTAACCTCAGGACTTCTGCCTACCGCTCGGTGCTCGCAGTCACAGACTGATTCCAAACGGTCCTCGACCACACTGTGGGCTGGGAGGGCGCTGGGGGCAACCTCTGCCTTCGGGCTGCTCTCCTAATCTCTCCCACCTCTTCGCAGTGCCGTTGCTCAGCACCAACTGCTCTCTCTGCCCAGGGAGCAGCGCTTCTGCTAGTCTGCAGGGTGTTGTGCCACAGTGCCCTCACTGTGACACGTGCCACACTGCCCACGGGGAAGCTGCTGCTGGGCTGGTGGGCAGAGCATCAGGTGGAGATGGGCACCAGAGAAGAGGAGAATGAGATAGGTATGTGAATTGGGGTTTTCAGTGGAGAGGAACACTATGAGCTTAAGAGGTGATTCGAGACAGCCAGCGTGGCTTCATTAAGGGCAGATCATGCCTGACCAAGCTGGTAGCCTTCTGTGATGGAGTAATGCATCAGTGGATGGGGAAAGGATGACACACGTCATCTACCTGGACTTCTGCAAAGCCTCTGACATGGTCCCTCACCGCATCCTTCTCTCTAAACTGGAGAGGTATGGATTTGAAAGATGGATTGTTGGATGGATTAAGAACTGGCTGGCTGGACACAGCCAAAGGGCCGTGATCAATGGTTCTTTGTCAGGGTGCAGGCCGGTCACAAGCGGTGTCCCTCCGGGGTGGGTCTTGGGACCGGTGCTCTTCAACATCTTCATCAATGACAGACGATGGCATCGAGTGCAACCTCAGCAAGTTTGCAGATGACACCAAGCTGAGCAGAGCAGTAGATACACTGAAGGGAAGGGAAGTCATCCAGAGGGACCTGGACAGACTGGAGAAGTGAGCCCATGTGAACCCAATGAGGTTCAACAAGGCCAAGTGCAGGGTGTTGCACTTGTGCCGGAGCATCCCAGGTATTTATACAGACTGGGGGAAGATCTCCTGGAGAGCAGCCCTGCGGAGAAGGACTTGGGGGTCCTGGTGGACGAGAAGCTGGACATGAGCCAGCAGTGCGCGCTTGCAGCCCGGAAGGCCAACTGTGTTCTGGGCTGCATTAAAAAAGGGGTGGCCAGCAGGGAGAGGGAGGTGATTGTCCCCCTCTACTCGGCTCTTGTGAGGCCCCATCTGCAGCACTGCGTCCAGGCCTGGGGCCCCCAGCACAGGAAGGACGTGGAGCTCTTGGAGCGGGTCCAGAGGAGGGCACTGAGATGCTCAGAGGGCTGGAGCACCTCTCCTGTGAGGAAAGGTTGAAGGAACTGGGATTGTTTAGCCTGGAGAAAAGAAGGCTCCAGGGAGACCTCATTGTGGCCTTCCAAGACTTGAAGGGAGCGTATAAACAGGAGGGGGAACGGCTGTTCACGAGGCTTGATAGTGATAGGACAAGGAGGAATGGTTTTAAACTGAGACAGGAGAGGTTTAGGTTAGATATTGGAGGAAGTTTTTCACACACAGGGTGGTGAGGCACTGGAACAGGTTGCCCAAGGAGGCTGTGGATGCCCCATCCCTGCAGGCATTCAAGGCCAGGCTGGATGTGGCTCTGGGCAGCCTGGTCTGCTGGTTGGCGACCTGCACATAGCAGGGGTTGGAACTGGATGAGCATTGTGGTCCTTTTCAACCCAGGACATTCCATGATATGATTCTATAAATCTGTTTCCTAACTCACACTCAGACTGCAGATCTGTTTTCTGCACTCATTGTTTGCTTAGTTCTAGTACACATGTATTTAGATGTTTTGATGTTTTCCAGGAAGCATGGGTTGCAAACAAATGATGTAATCCATGCTTATTTTTGGAAACGTTCAGCTCCACCCAAAAGCAGGCTGAGACTGATGGCAAGCAGAGCTCTGCAGAGGAAAAATGCTGATTTGGCTGGCAGCTTTGCCCACAGCTCAGTTGATCCTCGCTGCATTTCAAAGTGTGTATTTCAGTAACACAAATGAGCCGGCACACTGGTCATCAGGGCCTTTCTTTTAACACCCTTAGCAGTGCAACAAAAGGAATAATGAATAGAAAGAGGTATTCAGCTGTGTTAGCTGAGTCCCGGCCTTTTGTCTAGAAAATCCTGAACTTCCCAGCTGAAGTCCATCATAACAAATTAGAAACTTTTGTCTGCTTTTCCCTCAAAATCAGATCATGCCAGTAACACTTTTATAAAGGATAAAGGAGAAGGGAGCTGAAAATTGGATTTACTGTTCATTAAGGTTAATCATTTACTTCTCTTTATTCGGGGTTGAAAAGTGCTGTGTAGTACAATAATTGTGCCCAGGACGTGGGGCTTACGAGAAGGGCAGTGAAACAGTGCTAACATGTCCCATGTCAGGAATGCTTTTTGAGTTCAGTGATGAAAGCCATGGAAATCATCCTATTCTATTTGTATAAGAAGAATCCATTCAAATTCAAAAGAAAAAAAAAAAAAAAAGAAAAATGAGTCTAAAATGCCAGGGCTGAAACACTGGTGGCCTTAAAAATATTTAATTTTTTCAAGATAAATGAATAAAAAGCAAAACAGGAGAAGACACTGAAATTCCATTCTTTCTCACTCTGCATGCAGGGCAAAATAATGTTCCAGAAAAGTTTTTCTTTGCTGTTATTGATGTGGTTGAGGAAAGAAAGCTTTGTGAATCTCTACACGGTGAACAGATACTTGATAACACAGAATCATTTTTCTTCTTGGCTTCTTTTAGGGATGACATGTATGATTACATTTCAGCTGAAATCCATGAAGTTTGGCCATATTTTGTGTTAGGATCAGAGTCAGGCTTCAGTGTCACAACCAGTAAGGTCCCACTTTTAGGTCACTGCTCTTATGACTGGGGATCTGATTCTCTGCAGAACAGGAGTTCCTATCTCTTTTGCCTTTGTCCACATTTTTCCAATTGAACATCTGTGTTTCCTTCACTCATGCTGGGGTAAAATCTTTTTCTTATGCAGGCTTTCCTCACTGGAATTCACTTTCATGTTGGATACATCAAAAGCTCATGGCTGCATGTTGAGTTTGTATAAACCTATTTAAAACGCCAAGATAATAATTTACTTAATAATAATTTACTTAATCTAGACAGGCTGAGCAGTGGGCCTGGGAGAACCCCATGCAGTTCAACTAATCCATCTTGCACTAGGACACCTTCTATCAGTAAAAGCTGGGGGAGAAAAGGATGGAGTACAGCCCTGCCAAAAGGGCTTGGAGGTTCTGGTGGATGACAGCTGAATGTGAGCCAGCAGAGTGCCCTCGCAGCCCAGAAAGCCAACCATATCCTGGGCTGCATCCAAAGCAGCATGGCCAGCAGGGTGAGGGAGGTGATCCTGCCCCTCTGCTCTGTGCTGGAGAGGCCTCACCTGGAGCACTGTGGCCAGATGTGGAGTCCTCAGTGCAGGAGAGACATGGACCTGTTGGGAGTGCATCCAATGCATCCAGAGGAGGGCCACAGAAATGATCCAAGGGATGGAACACCTCCCCTGTCAGGACAGGCTGAGAGAGCTGGGGCTGTGCTGTCTGGAGAAGAGAAGGCTCTGGGATCCCTGAGAGTGGCCTGTCAGTATCTAAAAGGGAGCTACAGGAAAGAAGGGGACAGACTGTTTAGCAGAGTATGTGTGATAGGACAATGGGAAATAGTTTCAAACTAAAAGAAGGGAAATGTAGTTTAGATATGAGGAAAAGGCTTTTTACAGTGAGGGCTGTGAGGCACTGGCACGGGTTGTGCAGAGATGTGGTGGATGTCCCATTTCTGGAGGTGTTCGAGGTCAGAGCCCTGTCCAACCTGAGAACCTGATGGAGCTGTCTCTATCTCTGTTCATTGCAGGGCAGTTGGACTAGGTGACCTTTGAAGATCTCATCCGACTCAAACAATTTCATTATTCGATGAAGTATTTGTCACTGCATCTCCTTTTGCTAAGGCACTGACTGCACTTTTTCATATGCAGATGTGAAATGAGAGCGATTGAATTCTGGCTAGATCTGATACATAGCGTTAGATATACCTAGTATACACATTAGTATAGAAGTATTGCTAAGTATATATTAGTGTACTTATTATATTACCTCATATTAGTTATAAGGTACTGAAAACCATAATCTGGCAAGTTTCAATACCTCTTCTATATAATATGATGTCACATGGTTTCACACCATTAATACATATGCCTTGAGATTGCCCTTCAAAAGACCCACAACCTGTGGCTATAGAATACATTCATTTGCAAAGTGATTTAGTATAAAAAGGAGTCTGGTAACCATTTATCATTATTATTATCATTAAAAAGAATTCCTCAATTTACGTGAGTCATGTCCCCTTCTGACACACAAAGTATATGTCTATGTGCACAGGAAAGATATTTAATAATTACATACTGCATTAACTGGATAGGAAAATTAATCCTATCCAATATGAAAGTATAAATATCACTTGCAGAATGAAGATGAACATAGCATTCCCACTGAGTGAGTCTATTCTGGGGAAATCATGAAGCAGAAATAAGATTAAAATAAAACGTGACAGCTGGATCTGGTTGCTAGCTCTAAAAGAGTCCCTCTTCCATGACAAGGTTGCACCCGGTTCCTTTTATAGCAACTCTGGTTTATCTCCCCTGTAATTTTGGCCTGAGAAATTCCAGCTAAGCTTTGACGTCAAAGGCAACTCTCCCTACAAGCAGAGATTGTCTTTTTATGCAGAGCAAATTTACAAAACGAGTTTCATTGGTAAGGGTGACTTCTGCCTCACATCACCCCTGAGCTCCCAAATTACCTTTAAACTTTCTATAAGGTAAAATTCCATTGCAACATCATGCTTGTGTTATATCTGAAAAAGAGGTGGACAGACAAAGCTGTTGGTTATCTCGTGGACAGTTTTTAAGCCAGCCTGCTCCCTCTGTTGTTGGCGTGCTTTCACTCTCATCGAAGCATATACAGAAGAAAACTCTTGTAGCCTGTGCGATTACATGCCCTGCTAGGGCTCTTCTGCTCACAACAAAGCTGCTGGCAGCAGCCTCACTATGCTTCTGTAGTGTCTGAGGCCATCAGAAATCTCCCTGCTGATGCACAAACATGTTCTCACAAGTTGTTTATTTAACTTGAACTGATGATTGCATTTGAAACTGTCACCCTGCCAGAAGATCGATTTTAAGCCCTTTGTATTCTGCATACAAAAGACACTCTGCAACAGCTTTGATGTCAGCTAGCATTGGAGACCTCCTTCCAGTTAGGTCTGCAGCATCGGTAGAATTTATTTCCCAGAAGAAACACTGTGCTGCAGTGCTTGACTCCTGTGTGCATATTGGCACTTGATCCTGAGGCTGCTGTGAGCGAGGCAGGCAGAGTCAAGGAGCCCATTAAAGTACGTGTGGTCTGAACAAGGACTAATTCATTACCAGGAATAACTTTGAACTGACACAGAAAGTCACCACTCCTTCTTGGCATAGAATGATGGTTTATTCTTCCTGGACCTCAGAGCACTTTATTTTTAGCCAAAAATAATCATGGGCTGTTAAGCACAAAGCAAACCTAAGATGCAGAGAAGCCTCGTGGCACCGTGCACAGCACAGCAGAACTCACTACAGCAGTCTCGCGCTGGTGGAGACGTATGGGACTTCACACCTCGCCCAGTACAGCCATTCCTGCATCAACTGCATTTGCGTGTGTCACCCAGACAAGACAAACTCTCCCTTTTCAAATGATTCAGAATCAAAAAACCACAAGGTATTTTTGGAGACAGAAAGGAGACATTAAGAGTCGGCAAAATTGCTTTGATTTGTTCTCTGCTCTCCATGGAAGTGGCCACAATATCCATACACAGCTCTATTTTACAATGCAAGGAGGAAGGGATCTGGTCTAAGCTGTTTTCTAAAGGTTATATAGGAAGTTTCTGGGAGAGCCTAGAAATAGACAAGGGCAGCCATGATGGCAGAGCTGCTACTGATGTCCTTGTACTTGAATGCAAGGCATCAGCAAAGCAGGCCAACCCTAAGAAATGTGTGGTCATTCATAATTCTGTATTCATATTTCAGTATAATTCTGTGTAATAATTCTGAGCCACGCTTCCCAAAGAGACGAATGGGGTGGGTCAGCTGAGAAGGAGCATTATGACATGGAGACCTTGCAGGAGTGCCTGCCCAGAACCCATAAGCTTCTCAAACCAACAGATTCAGGAAAGGGGAAGGTTTCAGCTTTTTCCAAAGGAAAGGATGTGTCTTCTGCTTTGTTTGCTGATACCACACAGGCCAGGGCCGGAGCACTGACACTGACACCTGGAAGCAGGAGGTAGACTGGGACCCCATGAGGTCCAGCACTGCAGTGACACTTTGATCCTGAGAAAAACACTGATTCATGCATGACACTGGTCCAAATCTTAAATGATCTATGCAGAATGAACTGTTTGATCAATGGATATTTTACAGAGATACAAGCAATACTGCCCTGACTGCAGCACGTGGCCTGCAGCAACATTTCTTTGCAAAGGACAAACACAAATGATACTTTTGCAGATGCATATAAAAATATTCTGTGGTAACAGCACTGGAGCAGAGCTTGTAGTAAATTTAAGCTTGTGACATTGTGGGTTTGGGGTGGAGAAGGCAAGGAGGAACAGCGGTGTCCCTGCTCTCAGTTACAGCTCTGTGGCTGCTCCTTGCCTTGCCCTCACAGCTGACTGCTGCTGCCATAATAGATGTCACTGTTTCTACAGTACAGTAAAGGAAGAAGTGTATAAGAGGCCCCTGGGTCTGAGCACATCTCTGTAACAGCAGGTCTGAGCCCTTGTGATTCTTCCAGCTGGGGTTCTGTCACGTTGGCCAGAAGAGCTGTGCATTTTCACCCATGGCTTTAGCCTCTGCCCTCCTAGCCCTGAAGCAAAACAAAAGAAACACAGCAAAGACTGCATTTGGACTTTTGCTACAGGTGGTCAAATCCTACCCCAAAAAGCTTTCAATGCCAGGTCCATGCAGTGAGGATGCACTGCGCTCTGCTCCAGCACATGGTAGAGCCATGCCTACTGAAAACCCAGACAGGTACCTTCCATAAAGCTTCTTATCTAGCTGCTTATTTCATTATTGCAAAGATTGCTATTTACACACGTAAAGGCTTGGTCCAGGTATAGGTAGCCATGTGCACACAAAGGGCAGTCTGTGCTCCTTGCTCTGCGAAGCACTGTCACACAGGGCCAGTCTTGCAGGAGGCAAAACCTCCTTTTCTCTCTTTGACTATGTGAGAAGGTGAAGGGTTCCACAAATTAGAGGCTACTGGTGTTGCTGCATATCGAAGTTAGTAGAGAAAAGTGTTCTTTAATCAGCATCTTTACTGAAATTAATTCTGTTATGCTAATATAGTCTTACTCATTAAAGCTTTGCTCTAATAGTCCTGAATTACTGCTAGGATAATGACATTTCTGCTTCTAAATGTCCTGTGCATTCCAACCAAATTACATCTGTGTTTGTGCACAGATAAATATGAATTATTCTCACAAAACTTACATCAAACATCCTTCCTCTTCAAAAATACCATGGGATATAAGGTGACCATGTCACCCGGCAATCATCCTTTGCCTTCAGAAAGACCTGTTGGGAGAACAGACACATCTCCTGGCTTTTAAAAAGGGAAGAAATCTGTAGGATATATCCTCTTACATGCATAGAGTGAGTCAGGCTCCTGTACAGCAAGAATCTGTGCTGTAAGGTGCAAGAAGAAAATCTAGTTTGTCATTGTACAGTAATGGAGAAGGAAGCAAACAAGGAAGAAACAACTATACTTGATTTATGATTAGCAATGTCTAACGTCTTGCTATTGCACCAAGGATGCACATATGGGAGTGACACCACACCTGGTGAAGCTCTGAAATCAAACGACTGCTCCTAGCCTGTGACTGTGGTGCAAGTGGGACGTGCCATGAGAGCAGTGCTGCAGCAAGGCGAGCGCAGCAGAGAAAATGACTGTTGGTGAAGCCAATGTACTTGCAGCAGCACTTGGTACCGCCACGTGATTGCCCCCATCCCCGCTCCCCAGCTGATCGTGCAGGGCTCCCCAGCTGATTCATGCAACCCACCCGCATGTAAGCCTCCCACTGCTTATTTTAGGATGGGGCTGATCAGTTGACCTGAGCTTTAGGTGATCTCTCACAGCCATCTCTGTGATTTGCTTTTTTGTCAACAACCTCGGTTCAGCCTCGTGCTTTGCTGGCTGACAGGTTGCCTGGAGGAGCAAGTCTCTGCCTTAGCCAACCTGAGGGAATTCAGCTTTAGTTGTTCCTACCATCTCATTCCCAATGAAGAGAAGTAGTTTTACAACTTACTATATCAAATCTTAAAAGGAAGGTGGCCATTATTAATGAAACTGAAACCTTTCCTTGCTGTAAGTTACCACAAAATTTGATCTGAGCTAATGTAATTTCAGGGAAATGTAATGCACTGCAATCTTGGCTACCAGCAAGAGGCCAAACATGATACATACGCCCTTTTATGGTTTTCACAACATTAGCCCAATTTGCAGAACAAACACATTCAGCGTTCAGCCCTTGTGCTATGACTTGTGCATCCTGCAGCTAATAAGATTGATGTGTCCAGTGATGCTCCAGGACAAAACTACTCCTGCACTGGTGAGAGCTGCTCTAGTGCCTGCATTCTCCCAGCAAAACTGTTTGCTTAACAGCCCTCTGAGAGGCACTCACAGCCCCAGGAGAACACAGAGCCACAGTAACAGCAGCTCGCAGAGGTTAGCTCTCTCCTATGCTTGACAATAGTGAGAGAGTTGAAGGGATCTCTGGAAGTCTCCAGTCCAGAATAAAACCATTGCTCACAATACCTGCAAAGGGAGGTTGGATTTGTGGATCTTATTGTAATTTAAGGAGTAGAGCTTGCATAGAGGTACAGGACACAAATCACTAATCAGCTTTAGGCCATGAGTTAAACATTAAAAGGACATGGTAACTGTTAAACCCACTTAGTACAGACTTGTGCTGACATTATTCCTGCTACCCAAGCTGCATTTACTAGGAACAAGAATTATTTTCTTTTAACTACAGATATCTTTCTTCTCTAGACCGGCCTGAAAGGCCCCAACAGGTAAAACAGAAAATCCAGCCCGAGCAAGCAATTGATGCCATCCCTGGGCGCCAGGGCCACAGGAGGAAAGAAAACACAAAGTGTTTTGAAATGGATATTCCCAAAATTCATGTGGGGGGGATGAATAAATACTGGGTGAAACCATGGAAGCCTCCAGGATCAGATCCTGTAACTGAGCAGTAAGGAGAGCTGTCATTACATGACCGCAGAATTTCTGGGCTCACAGAAAAACACAGATGAGCATGACTTGGAGCCTCCTGGAAATGGTCACGCTCCTGTTCCTCCCACAGCAGACAAGTGGCATGTTCTTGAGCTCAGCGGCACAGAGCACCCCTTGGCCCAGCACAGGTGGGCAGCCCTGCACCTGAGTGAGCTTCAAGAGGCACGAGAGGAGCATCCACTGTCTCATTTCCTCCACTGCTGAAAGCAGGGAGCTGACTGGGAAGAAACTGCCACACCTGTCCCTGCAGCTCCCTGAGCTGCTCCAAAGCTGGAGCTGTGTATCTTCTGTGAAATCCCATCTCGCTGGAGCCAGTTTTGTACCGTGTGGTCCAGCTGAGGTAATTTAGCTTTAATCATTCTGTAACACTGGCTCTGGGGCTGCTGCAGAGCCCTTTGCTGCTGGACCTGCCCAAGCATGCTGACACTTGCTGCAGGAGAAGGATGTGGTGGAATGGCTGTGATACCAGCTGCAGCCCAGGCCCAGCTGACCCATGCCAGGCCATGTATGTGAATTGTAAAATACCATCTTCCCTTTTGGAAACCAATCTGCTCCATGAACTGATGTCAGGGACCAAGCCACAGCGCCATTCTGATGAGAAGTGACATGCGTTGTGGGAATGCATGGCTGGTTTCCACAGACCTTATCACGAGGCAAATCTTTTAACTGTCTTTCATGCCCATTTTTTATTTTTCCTTCTTTTTTATCTTTAAATGGGGAAACGGTTGCTACTGTCCTGTTTCTGTTAAGCATTTCTTGTTTTATTTAAAGTTTTGAGCCATTTTCACATACGTACCGAAAATCAGGATGAAGAGAGCTTTTGCCCTTCTGCTCCACGGGAGTTCTCTGCCCTCCCTGAGCTCACCTTCGGACCCCACGTTAGGCTTTGGCAGGCGTACCGCCCCAGGCAAACTGTTCCACGTGGCAGCGGCTCCGACGCGGCGGGACTGGGAGCAGCGGAGTGACTCCCTGCAATTCCAAGAGCGGCCTCTGGGGGGCGCAGCGAGCGGCGCGGGCAGACGGCGCGGCAGTGCGCGCAAGAAGTGGGAGTAGCGCTCACCTGTAGGCAGAGCGGCTCACCGGTCCGCTGCCTCCCAGCCCACAGATCCAGCCGTGGTCTCCGCTAGCCAGAAAGCTCTTGCTAAAAGGAACGTGGCTACCCAGAAACGCGGCTGTTCAGGTCTCTAGATGCGGGGGTGCTGCCCTCACACGATGGCAGAAATACCATCTGCATAAGGTTGATGACCTGCTCAGCCTGCTGGCAGAGCTGGAGAGATTAAGGAACATCAGGGAGCATGAGCAGGAGATGGACTGGTGAAACAGCTCCCTGCCGTAGCTGCGAGAAAGGCAGCGGTGTGGTAACAATTCAAATAAGCGGTGGACCCCTTGCCCTGCTGCAGTTGGGCAGGGAGAGGGGAACCTAAGAGACAGAAAGGAATGGAAACAGGAGAACCCCCCTCCCTGCCCATGCTGCCTTCCCAGATGCCTTTACACCATAGGTTTGAGGCTCTGGAACTCCAAAGACAGGTGCAGATGCT
Organism: Chrysolophus pictus; assembly: GCA_037305975.1. Taxonomy (NCBI): domain Eukaryota; kingdom Metazoa; phylum Chordata; class Aves; order Galliformes; family Phasianidae; genus Chrysolophus; species Chrysolophus pictus. The sequence goes on along the minus strand of CM074581.1, from coordinate 34,943,236 downwards.
GTGGAAGGTCCACCCAGGAGGTTGCCTATGGAGAGGCGGTTGACTCCACGCCTCAAGACTCCTCCACCAAGAAGGAAAGAAGGGTAATCACCACGGGAGACTCCCTTCTGAGAGGAACGGAGGGCTCTGTATGTCAGCCAGACCCCACCTGTAGGGAATTGTGCTGCCTCCCTGGGGCTCAGGTCAGGGACATTAATGGGAGACCCCTCAGCCTGCTTTACAGAAGCTCTTTTAGTTTACAACCATTTCCCTTTGTCCTATCACTATCAGACTGTGTAAAAAGTTTCCCCCCTCCTGTTAATAGGCTCCCTTTAAGTACTGGAAGGCCACAATGAGGTCTCCCCGGAGCCTTCTCTTTCCAGCATGAACAAACCCACCTCCCTCAACCTTTCTTCATAGAAGAGGTGCTTCAGCCCTTTAATCATCTTTGTGGCCCTCCTTTGGACCCATTCCACCCAAGGGGCAGAAATAACCCAGCAAGTATGTGAGCAAGGTCCTCCCCTGTCAGCGAAAGGCTCTGGCTGCTTCCTATGCTGCGCAATAGCAAAAATGGGGAACAGTGAATTAAAACCCCTGATGCTAAATCGAGGCCTCCCACCCCACAGCCTGCTGGGGTCTGGCTGCAAACTTGTGCTGAAAAACATTAGTTTGGGTTGTAAATGCAGGAGACAGGAATAAGCCATCTTCAGAATTAGCTTAGCAACTGATGCCAATGCCATTATTTTAGTATTATAGAAATGTAAATGTACTTTAATATTATTTCATTAGTAAAGTATTAATGTGCTATTAATAAACATATTCCACATGAAAACATGTGGATATTCCATTCTTAAAATGGAATATCATTAATTTCTTACTAATTGATCTCTGATTAACTTATTAATGATTGCGATCTATTAGTATATTAGTCTCTATCCATTAATACAAACACTGATTTTTCAATTAGATTCCTATTTATGCACTGTAAACTTATTGCCACCATTCAGCATATTTCCTCCCAACAGAAACACGACTTAGACTTTCCTGCGAATGATCTGCTTTGGGATTGGTAACCTCCTTCTCTTCCTGAAGGTGGATGAGAAGACTTGAGACTAAGAGAGAATGCCTTCACCATGTGATTATATGATTTAAATAGCTTCGCTTCTTTGCTCTTATCATCGCTTAATGAGGCACTACCTATCTCAGCTGAGCCGATGGGTGAGTCAGAGCCATCACTCTCATCGTTCCTCTCCCTTTTGGTGCTTGGGGAAGGAAAGGCAGAGCCGATGCGGGTTCCACGTGCCTGGAGGAGAAACTTGTGCTGAGCAGAGCTGTGGGCCATCTCCTGGAACAGCTGCCCAGAGAGGCTGTGGGTGCCCCATCCATCCCTGGAGGTGTTCAAGGCCAGGTTGGTATGCTGGTCTGGTATGAAATGTGGAGGTTGGTGGCCCTGCATGTGGCGGGGGTTGGAGATTCGTGATCCTTGAGGTCCCTTCCAACCCTGTGATTCTGTGATTCCTCCTGCTCCCACTGGGCATCCCGGCCCCAGGGAGCCCCGTCACGGTGTTACCAGGCGTCCGTGGCGCACGTGGGCACCTCCCTGAGACCTGGTGCCTCGCGAGTGGTGGCAGAGAGAGGAGAGGGAGAGGAGCCGCCGGGATCACAGGGCGATCGGCGGGATTAGGGCCGGGCAGCCAGGCGGGACGGCTGCGTAAGCCTCTCGGTCGGCTCTGTTTTGTCCCCAGCAGGGAGGTCGGGCACCATGGGGATCGATCTGCACAGTCTTCAGGTTCATAAGTGCCAAAAAACGACCGTGCCCGGGAGCAACCCGGGAGGGGGTTCATTATGACTGCCCCGGCGCTGCCAGACGCGGCGGTCGGCAAGCAGGCAGCACCCCGCCAGAAAGCGGGAGCTCCGCTCACAGCGCGCCCGCCCCGGGCGGCGGACCGGCGTCGCTTCTGCGTTTCTCCGCTTCCATTCCCCGGGAGCACGGTGAGGCGGAGCCTGGCGCCGGACTCGCCCACCGTGAGGCGGCGGGGCTGCCCGTGCCGGCCGCGCGGCCTCGACCGCCGTTCCGAACGCTCCGCCGTCAGCTCAGCGGAGCCGCGCCCCGCGCACGAGATGGCGGCGGGGAGATGACACGCAGCTCACGTGACGCGCCGCCCCGCCCGCCGCCGCCGCCGCCGCCGTCCAGGGGAGCCGCCCGGCAGGCGGCCGCCGCCACGAGCCCGCCGAGCCCCGGGGCTCCGCGCCGCCCTCCCGGTGAGCAGCCGCCGCGAGCGGCGGGCCGGCCGCGCCTCCCTCCGCGTCGGGCCGGGCGCAGGCCGGGGGCGGCGGGGACGGGCGAGCGGCCGCCCGAGGAGGGGCCGAGCGGCGCGGCGGGGCAGGGACCGGTGCGCGCCGACCCTCGGCGCCGGGGGGCCGTTCGATCCCCCGCGGCCCTGCGGGGCGCGATCGCTCGCGGCCCTGCGGGATCCGGTCTCCTCGCCCTTGGAGGTGCGACCCCCCTCGGCCCTGCGGGCCGCCCTCCGCTCCGTGCCGCGGGCTGCCGCCGCGCCGAGCCCCGCCGGGGGACGCGGGGAGCCGGGGGCTGCCGGGGGCTGCCCGTCCGAGCTCGGCGGCGCCGGGAGGGCGGAGGCCGAGAGCGGGGAGCGGCGGTGCTGCGGCCGGAGCTGTGGGCGCCTCGCCCCGCCGGCGCCGTGACAGGTGGGTGTGCGGCCGGTGCTGGACGCGGCCCGGCGCTGGGCGGGCTGCCGTCTGTGTGTCCGTCTGTGCGTGCGTGTGTCCGCCTGTCCTTCCACGTTCTGCCGCGTGCCTGCCGGTGGCCCCGCGCCCATCGCGGTTTGTTCTGCCCTGTGTGGCGGCCTCAGGAAGGAAGGCCTCGGGGCCTCCCGCTGTCGGTGTGAGGTGCGGCGACGGCTGGGGAGCAGGGCTCTGGGTGGTGGCAGGTGAGAGATAAATGCTCGTTTTAAGTACTGATAAGAAAGCCGCTCCTACCCGAGGAGATCACCTTGATATGTTCAGGGTTGCTGCATGTAGGATAGAATTAAATTCTGCAGGGGAGTCTTTAAACTGTGGTGTGACCTGTGTAATAACCGTGGTTCCCAAAGTGCTTGTCGCTGCCCTTTTGGCTTCCACGTGTCAGCCTGGAGACAGCGTGTCTCTGTGTGTTACTGGCCTCTAAGAGAGCTTTGACACCTAGAAATGTAACAAACCCAAGTGCCCAGGTAACTTTGAGGCAGGTGTCTGTGAATAGCACCTGGCTGCTCAAGGCAGCAGGGCCCATAGAAGCAGCGAGCTCGCAGTAGTGCTTCCTGTATGCCTGTGCTCCCTGTGTTGTCGCTTCCCTAACCTCTCCTCAAACTGCAGCAGGTGCTGCTTTCAGTTACAGGACTCACATGTGGTACGATGAAACCGACTGTGTACAGTAGAGCTGAAGCCAAAGAAGCTCGGACCCTGAGGATTTTTGGAGCATCAGCGTCCCGTGACCAGTGCTCCCACATTACTGGCAGTGTTGTCCGAAGAATTTGGCATCGTTGGAGGCATTCTGCATGCAGGAAAGCAGCACACAGGTGTTGGCACGAGCTGTGTTCCGTGCTGTGGGCTGGAAGCTGTGCAGCTCTATAAGTGAAGTCTCTATCCCCCACCAGACAGCTGGGAGGAATGCAGGAGAGAGGAAAAGCACAAAACCTTGGGTTCTTGTGTGTTTCATCCCAAATTTGCTTTATAGTTCTCACAAACCAGGTTGCTGGAAGTTTGATTTTGGTTGTTAAAGTTAATATCCGTGCTAAGGAACTCCCAGGTGTAACTAGTTTCCCGTGCTATGTGTAGTCCGTTACAATGTAAGTGAATAATCAAATACCTGAAAAGCATCTCTCCTGACAGTAGGGCTTTACTTGTGCCTGTGCGTGTGGTCAGAAAGCTGCAGGATTGCACAGCACCTTGCAGCAGGGAAGCGGGGAGCCCTGATGTGTGGTGTGTGTGCTCCTTGCTCTGGAACTATCTGCAGAGCATGCCAGGCAGTAGGTCTGCAGGACACAGCTCTGGCTGCTGGAGTTTGAGGCACATTTTTAAGCTTCTGGTATCTCTTCCTGCCCAGCGTAGCCCACACCATCATTTCCTCGAGTTAAAAAGAGCACTGCATCATGGAGCCATAGAGGTTTCCTCGCTGGTCCATTAGTGGCTTAGCTCAGCTTTGCCTGCACTTTATGCCATTAAACGTCACTTGCAAATTTAATGCTGGGAGTGCTGAGATTTGTTCTAGTGGAATTTAATGCCTCGTGCTTGGATTTGTTAAAATGGCAGGTTGAGACAAGGAACTGCTTGGGTGGGAGAGTATTGAAACATTTGCAATTGGCGTTTGGGCAGATCAGAGGGAGCCCTGAGCAGACAGCTCAGGTTTCGAGGGACTGTGTCCTCACCCAACTGCATTTGTTAATCGTGGTGTGGTGACAGCTGGCAAGATCCAGCACGATGGAAGTGCTTGTGCTCAGTGTCTTTGCAGGGTCACTGCTGACCCTGACCTAACCGTATATACTTCTTTGAAAACGGCGCAGGATGCAGCACCTTTCTGTCGTTCCAGGTTAAATTCACCACTCCTTCCTCTGTTATTCCAGGTGGTGGTGCAGAAGGGTCAGCACCAGGGCTGGTGGGCTTTAAACTCTGCTACGCTGTCTTCAGTTGTCTGATGTATGGTTTTATTTAATGCGTGACTGCCTCTTGCTTGACTGCTACGTGCAAAGTGTTTTTGTAGGGGACAGTGCACAGAATTTAACATTTTTTTTTATTCTTAACCTTAGCAAAACAACCAAGGATTAAATGGAGAAACAGCTCGCACCACCTGCAGGAGGCCCCACCCCTGCACCTTTCCTAAGGCAGAATGTTAAAGTACTACTCTTGGTTGGAAAGGAGTCACAACAGTGGTGTTTACTGGCTTCTCAGCAGCATAAACCTGTGCCTCCGTAGATAGAACAGTGCTTTTCAGAAGTTTTGCCTTGGACTGATTCCATACAATCTCTCACTTCCACACGTTGACCTCCTGCAACGGAGATGACATTTCATGTACTCTGCTGGCGTGAGCTGTCCTGCTGCTGTCAAGTGAAAATGTACCATGCAAGCTGTGCTCAGCAGCTGAGCACCATGCCAGGCTGCCGAAGCCCTGCTTGTATGCCTGGGACAGGGTGCTGTGTGCTAGGAGGCTTGGGTAGCTGCATGGGGCTGGCTCTGGGTCTGTATGCAGGTGGGGCAGTGCCGCCCAAGCTGAGCTGCAGTTTCTTGAAATCACACGGGTTGCTGAGGTTGGATGGTTGCAGCTGGAGTGCTGAGCAAAGGTAGTGTGGGGATAGCTGTGTGCCAGGGAGAAGGGAATACAAAGAAACTACAGCAGAGTGAGGATGGGGAGGAAGGGGTGGATGCGAGCTTGTGGAGGCCCCTGGTGGGAAGGCTTCTGTGAAACACCTGGGCAGAATGGTGGTCTGTGTCCTGCAGTACCTGAGGGATGCCAGGGTGAATGCTTGGTCAAAATCTGGTTATACAGCAACGCAGCCATGGTGGGAGAGATTTTTATTTGCCCTAAGCACTATTTAGTAATAGCGTAGGGTTTCTTATCTACTTGCTTTGAAACAGTGCAAAAGCTGTATTTTGCAGTGATGAGCAGTTATCTGCAAATTAAAAACAAATACTTGTCAGATACTGCTTTTGTTTTTATGCACGTATAATCTATTTCAGTTTTCTCCCTTTTGAAATATAAATAGATGGCTTATCAAAGGAGACTTCAGAAAGAGCCCAGAGGACATTCATCAGATGTGGATGATTTGCATTCTGATAATTCGTTCAGCATTTGTTGGGGAACACTTGCACGAAAACATGTGTCTGCACTGAGAAGGCAGAGATCCATCCATCCTGATGTCCAGGCACATGTAGTGTTGCTGGGAGGGGATGCCATGGCAGCTGGTGTTTCCAGGTGGGGCTTTGGAGGGCTCTGAGGCTGAGGGTCTTGCTGTTACAACCCCAAGTGCTCCATTCATCCTTGCACACCGCGTTGCCTGGCATTGCTGTGGCTGCCTGCAGGGAACTTCCTTTGCTGTTTTGTTGAGTGCCTGCCAGTCTTTAAAACCCCTCTGTGATTCTTCCCATTAGACCTGAGCTACTATCACAGAGCGCTCAGCATGTTAAGTGTGGGCTGTTTGCAGTAACTTTGTAATCCCTTACGTGCTGTAATTGCTTTAACACTGTCTGTTTGTAGCTGGACAAAAATACAAAATAATTGTATGCGAAAACATCTTTTGGCTTCGTTGGTTGAGATTTCATTTGTTGGCAGTCAGGGAATCTTGTTTCCGTGTTCAGAATAGTTTTTGGTCTTTTCATGTTCGTGGCCTAAACGCAGAGTGCATCCTAAGAACTGTAGGATGTTTCTATGGTCCTCCAGGCAGTTCCACATAACAGCTCCATGCTGACATTCAGCCTGTAAGATGCGCTGCTGTGCTACTGAACTAATTACCTCTGCTTGCAGACTGGATAATAACCCTTCAGCCAGAAACTATGCAAGATGTGCAGTAGGGAAAGCACTTGTCCTGTCATCACTGAGCTGGGACTGTAGGGATGCGTCCATAAACTCACCTCACTCCATTCTGGATGTCAGAAATAGCATCCCACAGGGGTGCTGTGGCACCTCGGCTGGTCTGTCTTCTAGGAAGGGTTTGACACCACTAAAGCCAGGTCTGGTAGCTCACATAGTGTTTTTATATTTTTTAAGTGGGGATGTCACACTGACCGTTAGCAGACAAAATGGATCACCCTGCACCTGTTGGGTGGCTCTGAGCCAGCCTTCTTCCGATTGGGATCAGTGTTCCATTGCTGTGAATGAGGTTTGCTGGATGAGGGCAGCACTGCTCCTCCAATGGCAGGCTGCAGGGAGCCCTCTGCAGAGCAGCACCCAGCTCATTGCAGAGACCTGCCGGGTGCTTGCACCCCGGGTGTGTGGTTCGTTCCCACAGCTTGAGTATGGATGTGCAAGGAGAGGGGGGAGAGGAACTCCGTGATCAAATAACAGCCACCTTTGCTGAGTCAACATATCTGTCCTTAACCACAGGCACAAAGACCTACTGATAAGACCACAGATGGCAGCAGAACCTGCTGCTACTTTGGGACCTTTTGCAGCCACGATGCTGCTCAGCCTCTTTGCATACCTCACTGTGCTGTTGCTCAGCTGTTGGGCTGTTAGCAAGCACCCTGCAGGGCCGTGAACTGCCCTGCCTGTGGATGTGGTTGTCTGGTTTCCAGGGAATGTGGGAGGATGCTCAAAGCCTTCTTCCTTTAGCAGCCAAAAGACAACAGCATGTGGAGCTGCGAGAGAGGACCTTGCTAGCATGCAGGCACAGCTTTCCACCCCTGGGGCAGGAGAGGAGAGCTGGTGTGGCTGCTGGCTGGGAAAAGAGCATCCCCTCCCTGCAAAGGAGATGGTCCAGTGGAATTTGCAGTTCCTTGGCAGGTCAGAGGGCTTGTAGATGGAGGGGTGGAGCAGATTCCTACTGCTGACCCTGAGGTGGGGTTGCTTTAGAGGCCTATAGCTGGAGTGGTGCTGCCAAAAAGCAGGCTGTTGCTAGATGCAAGGCCATCTGAGTTGTAAGGTCTGTGGTAAAGGTGGCTTCTGTGGGAAGGTTGTTGTACTGCTGCTATTTCTGAGGAGCTGGTTTCTGCTGGTGCATATATTTGTTTCTTTTGTTGGGGTGACCAACTCCCAAAGTACTTCCTTCACTGCAGGTATCAGTGATAGGAGTGGAGGCAGTCACTGGACTGCTGTACAGAAAAGGGCAGAAATGGACATTTTCAAACATGTTTGTTTAATGTGATTTTGCTACTTTGTGGCACCAGGGCTCTTTTTGGAATTAAGTTGGAGTTACTCCTCGGGAACAAGGCGTTAAGGAGGGAATTCAGGGTCTGTTGTGTGTGGGAGGTGCTTGCTGCTGGCGGTCCTTGTCCTAAATGTGAGGTTTCCCTGTGGCCCCAGCAGCTTTTGGTCCCTTTATAGAGTTTCCTTGTTCCTTTAAGGGATATAATGCTTTGTTCTGGTCAAATTTGCAAATGCATTCTGGAGCTCATTTTCCTTTCTCCTGCCAATTTAGTGCTTTTGCAGCTTTCCTCAGTCAGTTGGGAAAATCATTCCTAAATCATTAGAACTGGAAGAGGCCGTTTGGCATTTATTGACTTAATGGAAAACTCGAGTAACAGTTGCATGACAGGAGATGTCCTCTGAGTAATGGCAATGGTGTAAATGCCAAAGTGATGTTTTCATTGTTGACAAACCCGTTTGGAAAGCGCAGTGAATCCCTCAGGTCTGTGCAGCAGCAGCGCAGCCCTGCAGCAATGTGTGTTACGGAGGGGACCACGGCAGGGAGGTCCCTCTTCCTCCTGCTCCACACCTCACTTCCCTCAGGGAACTACTGTCATAAACCACAGCTTGGCAGCTGGGTACGGCATCAGAGTTCTCCGCAGCAGCTGTCAGAAAGAAGAAGGAGCACAGGTCTTGTCACAATATGAGAAGCATAGCAAAACTCTCCAGAGTGCAAAAGCATTGAGGTTGCATAGGAAACCCAGAGTGAGGCTGGGCACTAGCAAGCTCAGTAAAGTATCTTGTGCCCCAGCACCAGCCCTTCTCTCCAACAGCTTCCTGTACTCTGGAGATCAAGTACTCATTGATTTACAGTGTTACCAGCACCTTTGCTAACTTCTGTATTCTCTTACCGCAGATTTCCTTGCAGAGCACCACTTGGAAGTCACCTGCTCCAGCTACCTTCTCCAACCCCAGCTTGTTTAATCCTCCAGTTTCCATATTAAGCAAGAGGCAGCAGAGCGGTGCCTGATCTAGTTGGTGAGGCTTGTGACAGGTCCTTTGTGAACACCTTGTGACAGCAGGAAGCCATGTGGGAAGGTGACATCAGAGTGAGAGCATAAATCTTGTGGCTGTAACTCTGGAATTGCTGAATGCAAGCAGAAGGTGAAGCTAATGTGACTACATGTGACATGGAAACATCTTGTTCTTGGGATTTTTCAATCCTTTTGGCAGCTGCTGTGCCCGTGCCATCCTTTCTTTATCTTCTGCTTCAGATCCGGAAAGTAAGATCGGTTGTGCAAAAGAATGGGTAACATGATAGCATGCCCTCAGCATTCCTTCCCCTCACACCAGCATCACAAGGTGGGGAGAGGTTTCTGATCAGCAAAATCTGGGAAGGTGGAGCTGTTCACAAACTCAACTGTGCTTCTCTGTGCTTGTAATTAATTCAGCCTCCATGTCTTTGAAGAAGACATAAGTGCTGTATGGTTTCTCTGTGGGGAGTGTAACCTTTGTAAATCTGTGCAACTGAAGGGAATACATTTTTCTCTTCCTCCATCTGCAGTGATGTGAAAAGCTAATGAACTGGTGTACCACTGATTTAAATCAGGGCCTGATAGGTGCCTGGCAGTGGTTGTTTGGTCTGTGGTGGATGGGTGACTTCACTGGAGGAAGCCGATACGTATATGTTGTGGGCCATTGTCATTGTGCATCAGGTTCTGGAGCCTGAGCAGAAGAATGTGAAGGGACAGGGAGCCTGAAGGTCGCATCTGAGCTGCATCCTCTGTCTGCTTGAAGGTTGACTTGCAAATTCAGCAGTACCAGGCTGCTTTGCATATTGCTCTTTACACTGGCTCCAAAGCCTGAGGCCTCTATGGTTTTTACCTTGTCCCACTTTCAAAGTGTGCTGCAGCCCTGGTGCTATTCGTGTGCCTGTCTCACTTTGGTTCAGAGCAAGGCTTTTCTCCCAGTGTGCTGTAAGGCAAGTCTCTAGAGATGAAAAAAAAACAGTCTCTACTTTTTCTAAGATAGCAGGGCTGTGGTGAAACCTGGAGGTCCTGTTGGTAGAGGAAGCCTACTTTCCTGACCCCAGCCGCTAGAGGGGCTTCCTTTCTATTTTTGGTTTTACTGACACTGTGCAAAATCTTGTATGATTTACTGCTTTTGGTTTTGTGCCTCAGGAAATACTGCAGATGGCTTTTTATGTTGCTTTTAAGCTGATTTGGTACTTAGTGTGCCTTGTGCTAACCAATTTTGTCCCTGCCGTAAGAAAAATAGCCAAGTCTGGTTTTACTGTCATGTAGCAGTTGTGATTTACTCTTGATATTGTGTCTTGTTAAATGCTGAAGTGGTAGCACATCCTTTGGTATTCTAGAGACTGAAATTATTCTGAGCTTTGGCCTAAGCTGAGTTTTCACATAAAATCTGTGGTTAATTCTGCTTGTTAGTGCCAGAGGTCTCATCATGAGCCCTCATGGAGGGGACTCACTGAGCTGACCAAAGTTCATTCCAACCTACTTTGTTGCTTTCATTTTTATGCATACTTAATGGTCTTGGTGTTACTTCTTGCAGTTCCTGTGTGCCTGAGGTCTCTGACCACAGAGTGAACTCCAGCTTGTGGGTGAGACCCAAACTGTGAGGATCTGTGCCTTGGTTAGTACCTCGCAACAAAGGAAGTAGCATACCAAACTGCACAGCTTTCTGCACATAACGTTTTTGACAGCATCAAAACTTGCTGTTTTATTGTTATCATGCTTCACAGGATCTGCTAGTGTTTTGTAACATAAACGTATTAAAGTTTATGGTGTTGTCTTGCTGCGAACATATATCTAGTGAACTTAGCAGAAAAGCATTTCCAGAACTTCCATATCACTTTCTTAAGAGATGGTCTTCTTATTTTTACATGTAGCCACTTCTACATTTGCAGCGCAGTTTGAGATAAGCTCCTTGATGAATGAAGCCACCAGTAGAAGCTATGGGCTTGTGCAAGTCAGCCTGTGGTTGGGTATTTCCTGGCAGAGGCCAACAGCAAAACTGCAGCCCAAGGAAACGTGCAACTGGAGCTATGGGACAGAGAGCCTGTGGAGCTCAGTAAGGACTGGTACTGAAAAGTGCCTTAATCACAGAATCACAGAATGGCCAGGGTTGGAAGGGACCTCAAGGATCATGAATCTCCAACCCCCCTGCCACAAGCAGGGCCACCAACCTCCCCATTTAATACCAGCCCAGGCTGCCCAGGGCCCCATCCAATCTGGCCTTGAACACCTCCAGGAATGGATGGCCATCCACAGCCTCTCTGGGCAGCTGTTCCAGCACCTCACCGCTCTCATAGCAAAGAACTTCCCCCTGACATCCAACCTAAATCTTCCCTCCCTCAGCTTCAAACCATTTCCCCTTGTCCTGCTGTTATCTCCCCTTTCAAAGAGTTGATTCCCCTCCTGTTTATAGGCTCCCTTTAGGTACAGCTGCAGTGAGGTCACCCCTCAGCCTTCTTTTCTCCAGGCTGAACAAGCTGCTGCTGAGACAGTGTGGTGGGACTACCGCCGTTGTCGAGATCAGGAACTAAGTATGTGCCATCTTTAAGTGAAAAGGGCTTTCAGCTGGAAAAGGAGGTACCTTCTTGCAGCTTTTGAGCCGTAACAATAGTCCTGTCTTCCAGTTCTGCAACTGAGGGTGATTGAGTTGTGTTGAATTGAGTGTTTTGTTTGAAAGTCCTGCCCTGTTGACTGTCACGATTTTGTCTTTGATGACTGATTCCTCATCTTAAGCAATCACTGAAATAACAAGCTAGGGACAGATGTCTATTTTTAAGATAGTATGAACACTGTAAAACTTCAGTGCTAACAGATGATCTGCTGGTAGCTAGATTTCACTTTTGCAGCTAAACTGGGGGTCAGGCTGCAGGGAAGCTCCTTATGTTTTATGCTGTTCTGGTTTTGCAGAGCCACTTAGTGGGGAAGATCCCATAAGTTTTGTTTTACTCTCAGCAGCAGAAGGGTTTTCCTAGCTTGATCTGCTTCTAACAAAGGGAGCAAGAATGCAGTGGCACCCTTTGAATGTCTTGTGCTTCTCTCTTCTTGCTGTAACAATTTATAAAGAAATTTTTTTTTAGTTTATTATTATTCTCCATTATTATTGCTTCAACTTTTGGTTTACTGTAATTTTGTTTTTGCAAAATATATTTTACAGCTAGGAAGGCTCAAGGAAGAAACTTTCTGGCACTATCTGTAGGAGTTGCATCTCTTTACTGTGCAAATGCTGAAATCTAAATCTTTCTTTCATATCTCTTGGAGCTAAAATATTTTTGGATAAACAAAGCATTTCACATACTGTATGAAGCACTTGCAGGCTGCCCCCTCCTGGAATGCAGCCACTGGGAATGCTGCAGGCGAACAAGGAACCCTGGCATAGCTGAGGGCTGGGAGTGGGCTGCTTGGGGCAACGTGTCAGATGCAAATGTTCATTTTGATCAGAGTACTACAACCCAAACCATTTTTTAATGTGAAAAACTTCTGTGTCCTGCAACCAGCTTTATTTTTGCATGAAATGGCTGACAGCAATTTTTTCTCCCCCAAATTGTCACCAAATTTTGCTGCGCAGCAACTAGGTGCAGCTAAGCCACGTGATGTATTCCTGCAGCGTGTCAAGAATGCCATCTTGAGAGCCTGATCAGGTTCTGCTCTAGAAAAACAGGCCAGGAGTGGTGGCAGCAGTGTGGTTGGGAAGGGATCTGGTGAGTACAGTTCAGCATTGGGTACTTGGAGACATGGGTGTGCGCTCATCAGGATCAGTGTGCTGCTGCTTGTGGTGCTTGAGGATCTTAGTGCTGCCTCTTAGGAATGGTGGAGGAACCTGTCTCTGTATAATTTTTCTTGTGGAGGAAACTCACATTTCTGGTATTTGCTGTTTTGTGGGAAGAAAGGTGTTCTCAGACCTCTCCCATGTGTTACTGCAGTGTGTTCTCAACCTGTGGATTGTAACCTGGCTTCTGTTTGTGAGAGATCTGAGGGGGAAAACCAACACCTTGTGACAACTTAAAAAATAGGTAGTGGTGTGAACATACCTGCTTGAATCTGTGAGTAGCCTGGAAACCAGAAGTGGGGATTCCTTTCCACCCATCTGCTTGGGAGATGGGAAGCAGCAGTGAGTGGAATCCCAAGCTGTGCACAGTGGCACGTGGGCTCCCCATCAGCACCATGACAGACGTGTTGGACCCTTTGCCAGATGATGATGTGGACAGAGTTTTAATGGAATCAAGGGGAGCTGAGCAAATATTTGGATAAGATAGTCCTGAAGGGTTCTAAATACAGACTCAGGAAACTCCCCTGACTGAAAGTAGTCAAAGACGCAGGTGGAGTCAGAGTGCATGGCTCAGCTGCTCTTACGCCTTGGTTGGGCTGGCGCAGTGGAACAGTTATGAACTTGTTTTGTTATACAGGGATGGCAGGAAAATAAAAAAAAAAAAAGAAGCTTGTGGTGACTGGTGACAGGGCTAATAATAGTAGAGATGAATGCCAAACTTAGTGCCTCATAGCAGCACCAAAGGGAATCTCTGCAAAAAGTGCTCTCAGATATCGCATGCATTCACTTCAGCCTGGAGGAACTGTGAGAGCAATACTCTGTGATTTTTCTAAGCCAAAGATGGGAAAAGCTCAGGAGGAAGAGCCATAGATCTACCTGGATATTGGCAGCTTCCAGTTTTCTGTTTTACAGCCTTTGATGGTGAAGCTTCCTTGGGCGGCGAGGTGAAATCAAAAAGGAGGCAGAAATGGGGTGGTTGCCCAAGCACTGTGTATGTGGCACTACTAGCTGTTCGGTACTATCACGATTGTCTGGTAAATCTGCTCCGTAGAAGAGGCCCATGTACAAAGTATTGAACAATATTTTAAAAGCTAACGCATTCATCTTTAAGCCAAGAAGTCTCCTTTACAAATTTTATGTAAATGTTGCTAACAGCACATTTTTGAATATTCAGAAGATCTTTAACTGCTGCAATAACTTAGGAAAGGCTGCTTGGAAGCATTTTTGGTGTGGGTAAGTGGAAATGGTGGTGGCTTTTTTGTTTTGTTTTGTTTATTTCCAAAAAAACTCCCCTGCACATCTGCTGTCCTGTTAAGTACGCCCTGGCCTCTCTGCTCGAGAAAACTATTGGCATCCAGTGGCACTTCTGGAATTGAATGCACTGAGTGCAGTGCACCCCGTGTCCTTGCTGTGTAGCTGACAAAGCAGGCATTCAGTCACTGCTGGAGGATCATGTTCCCAAAAGTGAATCTGAACCAGCATTTTTAACCCCGCTAGAGCTGAAAACCAGCACAACAGGTCTGGTTTTGTGCCGCGCTTGTTTCTTTTAACCTCTCCAAGTTGCAGTCTGTAACTGAGCTCATCACTAAACCAACCCCAAGTACTAAATGGTAAGTGGTGTCACAAAGTCCAGTAGAAACATCGAGGCCTTCTGTTTGAAAGGGAAAGTGATGCCTTGCTGTTTCGTATCAGTTCTTCATTGTAAGGATGCAAAGATGAGACTTGTTCAAGGGTCTGTTGTTTTCAAACATGTGGGAAATGGAAAGAGCAAAGTTTAAAGTGACGTAGTTTGTTTTTGAGTCAGCTTTATCTCACACCCAAAAGCATTCCTGTCATGAGCTTTGTAGAAATTCTGATGCACAATACTGCTTTTCAGTGGAGGTGAACCATTTCTGTCTCCATCCCCTCAGCCCCATGTGGCCCATGCTTGCAACTCAGCTTGCAACCAGTCTTTCTTCAGTTTCTAGCAGGCCAAAGTAAGTACAGACAGATGGAAAATGATCCACATGAGCAGTCAATCACAGGTTTGGCGAGTAGAAATAAGCAGTATTGTTCAAAGTGGTTGTCACTACTGAAAGAAGATGGGGAAACTACAATGTTGTTACTGCGTGTTCCAAGAGCAGCATCTTTGCCTTCTGAACACACTGCATGTTGCACAGAAGGTCATGGAATGAAACAAAGGCCTGTAATTTCCTGGTTGTTTCTGGGGAAGAGGCATGTTATCTTTTTATGTAGGTTTCCTGATTGCAAGTTGAGGGAACCCTTGATGGGTTTGCCAGTATTCAAGGCGTGTGCATTTTGGAAGCTTGTATAGCAGCAGACAGTGCATCTGAAAGCTGTTATCATAGAATCATAGAATGGTTTGGGTTGGAAGGGACCTTTAAGATCACCTAGTTCCAACCCCCTGCTATAGGCAGGGACACCTCCCCCTAGACCTGGTTGCTCACAGCCCCATCCAGCCTGGCCTTGAGTGCTTCCAGGGATGGGGCATCCACAACTTCTCTGTGCAACTGTTCCAGTGTCTCACCACTCTCACATACAGGTTTTCTTCCTAATATCTAGTCTAAATCAACCCTCTTTCTGTTTAAAACCATTTCCCCTCATCCTCTCACTGCCTGCCCATATAGAAAGTCCCTCCCCAGCTTTCCTGCAGGCCCCTTTCAGGTGCTAGAAGGGCTGCTGTAAGGTCCCGTGGAGCCTTCTCTTCTCCAGGCTGAAGAGCCCCAGCTCTCTCAGCCTGTCAGCAGGGTCTCACCCTGTTACAGCAGGGTACCTTGCGATGGGCATCAAAGCTGAGACTTTTCCAAATATTGATTCAGAAAGTATGGTCTGTCTAAATATTAGACCTCGTGTTTCTGTAATGTGTGGTAATTATCTAGGCAGGTCCACTCTGAATAAAACGCCGAATATGCTGAAAATTACCAGGCTGAATTAGTTCATATGTTCTCCTTTTTTTTTTTAATGTTTTCCAATGTAGTAATAACTTGTTTTATTGTAATTAATTGCTGTTAGTTTCACTGAGAGAGGAATGGTGATGCTGGAAACAGTGGAAGAGACCAACCACTGTGTAGTTCAGTAAGGGACTTAAGCATTTTGGCCTCTTAACTGGTGTTGACACTTCTAAAAGCCGTGCTTTGTTAATCAACATAATCAAGACGTGGTGGTGTGTTATTTTTGCTGCCATTATGCAGACTGGGTGTGCGGATGTCTGAGCTGTGAGAATGAGCCCAGTTGTGTCCTTTCACAGAAGTGCAGAACCATTTAACAGCGATAGAAGTGCTTGCTGCAAGCATCATCTTCTGTTTTGTCAGATCTCTTCAGGGGCTCAGGTGCTCAGGTATAATAAATGTGAATAAATCTTGCTGCTTCACAGCACTCTGTTGCCATTGGTCGTAACACCAACAGCTTTCTTTGGGTTTTGGGGAATTAGGGCTGGTTTCTGCAGCATGTCAACTGCTGTGCTACTTTCTTCCCATGCAAAAAAGCTGAAGAGGATGTAACACTTTGTTGAGCAATGATTAAAAATCCAGTGTGTGGCAGTGGGCAGTTGCTTCTAAAGCTTCCTAAAATGGAAACAGGAGCCAAAATACTTTACCTTTTACAAACAGAGTCAGAAGAGTAAATTGGATGTAAGCCTAAAATATAGCAGCAAGATGGCTTTCCCAAGGAGCAGTTGGCAGCTGGTTAATCCAACCTGTGCAGACGTTCCCGATCTTGCTGTTTGTGCTGGAGAAGGGTGTAGGAACAGCCCACTCGCACTACGTTTGTAGTGCTGCTGCTTGCGTGTACTTGTTGGGTGGGAGGAGGAGAATCCCCGTCTCCACATCTTCATATCTGTGCTTTGCAGACAGAGCTGACGTACAGGACGAGGAGGAATTCTGTGGCTTTGATAGTAGCCCGTAGTTACAGCTTTCTGAAATCGTTTTGGCTGTTGGTTCACTTACAGTTCTGCATGGATGATCGTGGTGGTAGCATTCACCTGTAAAACATTTGAATGTTAATGGAAGGGATTGCACGTTCTTTCTGGAAGTCCTGCAGCATCTGCAAGCAGCTGTCTATTTAAATGCAATAGTTAGAAGTGCAGGTTCAGCCCTGAGCCTGCCTGGAGCCGGAGGTGGGTGTGCATGCACATACCTGCTGCTGCAGTGCATTGGGTCAGACGATGTGAAATGGTGCATATAAAGTAAATGAGCTTCACGGGGTGTTTGAGTACCATGAAAACAACAGTATCTCTTCTTCATCTTCAGAAATCAGTAGCGCCAAAACCATCAAGAATGCCCCCTAGCTGTTGCTTCTGGGTTGCTGCAGATATTAAAACCAAGCGGTACCACAGAGCTGAATGCTGTCATCCCACATGCTGAAACGGAGGTGGGCTTCTCTCATGCCATGGCAGCTTGCTATTGCTTAGCAACTCCAGAAGTGAGCTACTTCCACAGAGGGGCTGGAGCATGCCTTGGGGAGCCAGGTGCAGGGCTTGGCACCTGTGGCCCCACGGCACAGAAGCTGTTTCTGCTCTGGGAGGAGCAGGAGATGGAGGAGCTTGGTGTGCCAGCCTGGCGAGTTAGGTAAGGGAGGCCTTAACTTCTGCAAAGCACAAAGCGTGTCATACATCAAATCACAGAATCACCAAGGTTGGGAAAGACCTCCGAGATCAAGGATCAGTTTGCACAGGAGGTACTGCGTGGCTGTGTGTGTGCCACAAGCAGGCAGATTGAGCTTTATCAAAGCTTGCTGCAGCTCTGTCCCCACTGCGACTTCAGAGGTGAATGGAGTTCAGCGTTGCTGTGAATCACTCCTGCTTTCCTGTATGTAGCTGGCTCTCAAATAATTGGGTTTATGCTCCGTTGCAAGGATCAGTCCTTTCTGGAGGAGCAGGCAGACTGTGCTGGGAGCCTTGTGCCTGAATGCAGACAGTGTTACAGCAGCTGGTGAGTGGTTTCCAAGCTTTGTGAAGCTTGGCAGGTGAGCGTGCAGTCAGGGAATACAGTGTGCTTGGGAGGGTCCCTGCAGCTGGGAGATAAGGCTCAGTGACCCACAGAAATGGGGCTGTCCTTACTGGACATGTGTGGGTGGTGCTCGGGTTAGGGGCCGTGTGCTGGGTCAGCAGGTACCCGATGGCATGCTGCCATTGTCTCCAAAGTGCTTCCATGAAACAGTCTTGAAAATGAGCCAGGAACATCATGTGAAATCTAAATCCAGATTTCCAAGCAATCCTAGAGTCAAACTGTGCAGGAATCACTGCTTGCTTTCTGCTACGGGTAGCTTGTATTCAGTTCTGCTTCAGCAGGTGGGATGGAATTTTTCCCCACTAGTGTTTGGATGGAAGTGTCTGAGCAGCAGCTCTCTAACGAATATGAGGGGAGCAGGGCCATCTGTTTCTCTTATCTGCACACTGTGCTGAGCCTGCCCTGCCTTTCTGCTCCTTGACAAGTGGCAGAGCTCCAGTCTCCCCATTCTGGTCTCCCTCAGAAAATGCAGGGCTGGATGACATTCCTTCCAGTCCTGTCTGCTGCTGCCAGCCCTACCGTTGGGCCTGTGCACAAACTTGATGAGAGCTGAGCGACTAAGGGGCTGGGAAAAAGCCTGTTGCCGTTGTGCCACTCTTGGAGGATGCTGGTCGAGCGCATTTTGGTTTTACATTTTGTCTTTGCTTTGGTGTGAGCGCTTTCTTGTAAGTGAACTTGGTTAGCTTGAAGACCACCACAGAAAGCTTTCAGCCCTCCTCCTGCACTTCCTTTGTGCTAGCTCAGCAGTTACTTCAGCTGTCATGCCTGGTTCACAGCCTAGGTGACTTTACCAGCTCCCCTCAGAGAGTATTTGGGGATATATATATTCCAGCCTTTCCTCCCTCCGCACAGTGCCGTGCCCCGCTGGATGTTGGGCAGGAAGTGCTCCAGACCCCTCCAGATGCAACAAATGCTGCTATGGACCTCGTATGACATGGGAATCTGGTTTCCATGTCTGTGGGGAAATACTCTTTAAAATAGCTGCCTATGTCAGGGCAGTGCTTTCCTGTATATTCCATCTATGGGTAGATCTTGAGAGAATCTTTGTGTTACAATCCCCCTAATATTTTTAATAGGAGGCTGGCCAGTAGCCCTGCTTTCTTAACGCGCAATGACTTCTTTTTTACAGTGATCCTCTGAGGACGTGAGCAGCAGCCAGCTGCAAGTCTTCTGGGCTGTCATGGTCACAGCGAGCTTCTAACCCGATGAGCCGAGCACCCTGCACAGGAAAACAATTCCAAGTAAGCAAGTGAATTTTGCATTTTGAAGGGTTTGTGTTTTGGAGCAGTATACTTTTCAATATGTTGTTTACTGTAAACTGATACTAAATGTGACCTGGATTTGGATGCATTCTCATTTTGGACTTAAATGGATGAGTATCCATTTTGCTTTGGATTAATCATTTTTTGCACTTGTGCCAGTGGCAGCCTTTGGTGCTGGCAGCAGCCTGCGGTCCTCACTTGGGTGGCTGTAACGACTGACTTCATGTCCTGCAGCTGCATGGCACTGTTTCTTTTGGCACTTGTACCAAAAGTTTTTTCTGAGTGAGCCTTCCATTCAAAATCATTGCTTGCTAGCAAATGTAGAACAATTCAGTCCATTTTCTGTTAGCTTAGATATTGCTTGTGCCAGCCTGGCAATCTCCATTCAAGAAAACAGTCCAACTCCAATACTGAATTGTAAAATCATAGAAGTCAACTGAAAGATGGGTTTGGTCGGTCCCTTTTCTTTCCAGTTGAGGTAAACTAAGAACAAAACTTCAGAGGATGTAGTTTATGTATAAGTACCACAAAAAAAAGACTACTTATAAGGCAATCTTTGCCCCTGTGGTTGATGAAATCAGAGTGATCTGTAAAGTGGATGAGATGGACAGGTGGAATGCCTGATTTCTGTTCCCATTTCTGACTTCAGCATAAATAAATTGACCTGCACTAAAAAAAATAAACTGGGCATCTTCCCTTTCTTGTTGCTTGTTGTTATGTTTTTTTTGTTGTTGTTGTTTTTTCCCTTTTCAGTAATGCTTTGAAGCTGCCCAAGGATTTGTTGAGGGGCATCTTTTAAGGTTCTTTTATTGTTGTATTGGGTTTGATCTGTGCTGAAAGGCTCCATGTCTAATGTAAGAACTGGAAAATGAAAGCAAGAGCTATTGAACTGCAGAGATGCTTGAGAAAGAATGTGATTTTTAAAGCAGTTATTTGTTCATGTGTAACATGAGCAGTTAGCACACTGAATGAAATGAGGCATTGGTGCCCACAGCCTTTGGCTAGGAAAGTGCCTTTTCTCTTGAAAATGGGTGAGACTAAACTGGCTGGTCATGAGCAGCTGCTGTGAAGGATAGAGCAGAAGATCAGCTCTCTGTTGTGGTTCTTCCTAATCCAGTTGTAATTCTCCCTATGAGTGCCCTGAGCAAACCTGGTTTTAGGAAAGCTGGGTTTATCCCCTCTCCTACCACAATCTCAGGACTGCATGCCTGTAAATCTCAAGTGCTGTACAATAACACGCTGGGTAGTGCTTCCACAGATACCATCAACAATGCTGTCAGTAAACAGAAATAATGAGGAAGATACTGTTACCTAAAATCAAAGCTGCTAAAAAGGAGGAATTTGTGTGTGTCTTGCATGTAAAGTTAATTGTTCTGGGCAGGAGTTAATTCTGTCATTGCTGCTTTCTGAAAGCTGGCAGCTGTGTGGTGGCTGTTCTAGACATGAAACCTGAGATTGTTTTCATCAGTACTGAAAAATTCTTACCTTTGCTTCCCCAGCTGTACAAACACTGAGAGCTGAAGGCACTTGTGCCAGACAGCAGAAGCTCCTGTGGCTGTATTGATCCAACCTTTATTTTCCTCTGGGCTCAATACACAGACCCGATGAATAACGGAGTAATCTATTACTTAAGTTCATTGCAGGCTTAATAGGGGTTGAACATATGTAGGTGTAGTGCAAGGCTGCTTTATTCCCACCATCTGAGAAAAACTCAATCTGAACACTGTTGGAGATGCAGCATGCTTATAATTCATGCTGAGAAGTTCCTTGCAGACACCTGGATACTTCCGAGGTCAGATTTGTGTGCTTGTCTCACTGTATAGCAGTGTAGCAGTGTACTTTCCAGTGCTGCAGGGTCACAAAACACATAGGTGGCTCCTTGCTGAAATCCAGGGGTCTAATATCATGGAAATGAAGGTACTGCTAGCTCTCAGTGGTATTTCCTTTGTGAATCAGTCCCAAAAACATCCCTTTCCTCAACTTTGTACAACTTGAGCCTCAAAATAATCCAGGGAACCTCTTGTAGAAACAGAACTCATTCTTCAGCTTGATGTTGAACTTGCTTGCTGAATTTCTTTTAAATTGAAACTTGCTCTCCATGCAAGCAAATGATTGCTGGATGTAACAGTGACTAATGCAAGTAGATATTACGGTGTGCAAAGCAGTATTTTAGGGCTGGAACTTAATTTTTCTGAACGAATTTTGTTGAAATTTACTAACGCCAGATATGCTGGTACCGACTGCATGTAGCTCCACAGAACAGAGCCTCAAGGTATTTGTGTCACCGTGCGTGATGGTGGGGGGAGCACCATCTTGCTGGTCTCTAATTTTATATTTGTCTTTCTGTAAAGATTTCTGCTGAGGTTGCCTGTTTAAAAACAGAAAAATGTGTATGCATATAGCTGGGACTTGAAATGGTTGAAATTAAATTCCAGCACAGGCTACTTGGTAGTTAACAGCCACGGAGGTTTTCAGCTTTCAGACCGACGTTTAAAAAACCCACTGAAATGCCAGATGCATGGGAGATGATCTCTATGAAAAGCGCTGTCGGCAGTTTCTGGGTGTTGGCCTGCACACGTGAGAGCGCCTTGGGGATAGTGATTAGTCATGTAACTGCCTGCAGATAGGTTTTCTGGTGCAAATGGGGTTTTGTGGTGCTGACGTTTAGGCGATTACTTTGCTGCCAGGAATGTCTGAGCTCGGAGCTGCTGCGTAATGCTGTCCTTGCTCGCTCCCTGCAGTGCCACCGGACCAACCTCCAGGAACATGCGTCTCAGTTCTGCTTTGCTCCCCTGCAGTCCTGCTCCTGCTTTTCACAGTTGCACAAAGCTGTGTGCATCTGAGCTCCTGTACGAGTGGAAGCAGCGAGTTGGTGCAGCAGGATTTGCAGGTGGCTCTGCTTCTAAGTGGTGCACAGTACCCAGCAGTGCTGGGATCTGATCTGTGCAACTGCTGCCTCTGCCACACTGTGCACCCGGAGGGGGTCGGTCCCAGAGAGGAGTGATGGTTCATTATCGTGGCAGTAATTGGAAAACGAAGGTTTAACTTGAGTTTGGAGTGGGAATTTTGTGTATCCTTTGCTTGGATGGATCTTATCCTGGTAGCTTCCCTGGCCTTTGCTGCTTTGCTGGCCATAGCTGCCTCCGGGCAAAGGAGCACCAGAAAGCAGGGTGCTGTCAGCAGTTTCAGCCTTGTTTCCTCATTCAAATCCTTAAAACCTGGGGCTTGGGAGAGACGCAGGGTGCGACAGCAGGAAGTGGCTGCAGTTTATGGAAATAAGCCACACCTGCCTGTACTTAGTCCCTAATTTGTAGAGTGCATCTTCCTGCTCTGCACTGTATGTTGCTGTGTTAGCGTAGCACTGGCCCTCTGTGCTGGCTCTGAGTTGCTCTGTGGCTGGTTCACAGCTTACAGGAGGTAGAGAACAGGCTTTCTGTCCTGCTTTGTGCCCCGTTTCCTCGTGTTCCTTTTGGTTTTCCCTGAATTTCTTTCAAGGTTCCCAGTTTTCTGTTGGGGTTTGATGTCCCATCATGGGCAAGCATCAAAACTTCTGTTAGCTGCACTCGTGTCCTGCTTGTGGAGTGGATGTACAGATGTGTGTGCTCCATCGGAAAGGCACACAGTGGCAGCTGTATGAGAGTTTTTTTCACTTCCTTTGGAAGGAAAGGCTGAGCACGAACCTGGGGCTGCTGCCTGTTCCCCCAGCTCTTAGCATGCAGGTAAAATTTCAACTATTATGTTACTAACAGAAAATATTATTTGGTGTTGAAGTCATGCTGGAAGTAGTTCAAGATGGGTGTATTTGATTTCATGGGGGGAGCACCATCTTGCTGATCTCTAATTTTATATTTTTGCTGCCTGGCAGTGAGTTAGAATTGCAAAGATAAAGCAAGCTGGGTTTGCAATTGCGGGAAACTTGTGTTCATTCAGAGGCTGTCAGTTCATTTGCTAATGTTTTTCTGTGTTCTCATGGATTTGTAATTGGAGGAAGTTTTAAAACAAAAAGGCTTTTCCTAGCCTCTGCTGTTCCTGTTTGCAGTGAATAGTTGAAAAGCTGTCATCAACTGATCTGACAGGAGATTTGCACGTAGTTCTTAGGAAGCCAGAATCTGATGGGTTTTGTTCCATGGTGATAACTGTGTAGGAAAGGATGGGTAGAGTATTTGGTATTAAAATGCTGTCTGTCCCAACTGTTAAAGAATGTGTGTGTCCAGGCTACAGCCAGGCAGGTTGAAATGCCATGTAGTGTGGAGCATTTTCTTGCCTCTAGGTTTCTCCCTGCCGTTTCCTGGGCTGCAGAGCACTTCGTTTCAGCCACCAGACGTTGATGTATGGTTAAATTCCCCAAGCTTTGCTAATTACTTCTTGGAAAGCTCCTGTAAATACAGCCTTGGGGACGCCCTGACCTGTACAGCGTGTCTGGAAGGGTAGCTGGCAGCAGAGGTAAAGAACAAACTTTGCACAAACACTTTTTATTACTCAGATACGTTCACTACTCCTACAGTCGCTTCAGCTGCTTGGTGGAAGCTGTCACTGATCCAAATAAAGTCGATGCCCTCCTTAGCCTAAAATCTGGACAGTCTGCATCTGACAGCATTGTGCTGGTTTGTCTGGCTCCCTGTTCTGAAACTGGTTGTCATGCACGAGGAGTGTTAAGGAAGCCAGAAGCAGCTGTGAAATGGAACGCATAGGCAGGGTGGATGCAGACTGACAGGTGTGGGCACAGCAGTCAGCAAGGAAAGCACGCGCTTATCAGTTGTGGTACTTCACTTGCTCTTCCTCCTGATGTGTTTTATTTTCTGTCTTTTAGTCTTCTGTGGAGTTTCTGTGGGCAGGCAGCTGACAATTGGGAACGCAAAAGCACTGACTCTAGTTTCGCATTGTTCTACAATTTTTGCTGTCCAAGCCCCCAGACAGTTTATCTGGCAAACCGACTGCTAAATGGATGATCTAATTCCCAGCCAATGCTGTGATCTTAAATCACAGGAATTACTTGAAAACTGTTGTGTATTCCTCAAGCTGTCAGTTGTCTTTCAGCATCCTCTTTGTGCTCTTTCATCTTTAAACACATGTTCTGAAGCTCAGATAACTTAGCTGTTAGCAGCTATGAGGATGTCTTTTCTCATCTCTTGCTCCTGAACCATAGCTGTACTGGCAGCTTGAAAGCTTTTACAAAGGAGATAAAGCAAGGAGCTGTGTTGTAGTTGCTGTAGCTGCTGTTTCTCTAAATATTTTTATACTCCAGCAATATTCAGCACAAGGTTGTGTGTGTGCTCGGTGGGGACGTCAGCTTTCAGCTTGCAAAGCTGGCATGTGATCTCTCTGTTCGTAATCCTGAAGGACAAATTAATGCTATGGGCAGATCTGCCAAAGGTGAGGTCCTTAAACCACTCCTAGGTGTGAAGCAGTGCCTACGAGGCAGGTTTGGGGGCTGTTGGTGAGGAGGTGACTGCTCCAAACTGAGTTCAGATTCTGTAAGTGCTCTGTTAGAGCAGTGGTGGCATAGGTAAATTGCATAAGGCATCTTAAGATAATTGCAAAATTGCAGTTTGTTTATAAAAATACAATTTCTGCCCCAGCTTTCCCCAAAGTGTTCTGTTGAGAGACAGTTGGTATAATGAAGAGACAGCTCATCAGATTATTAATAGTGTTGTCCGTTTCATTCTGAATGCTATGTTAAAATAACGAAATAAAGGAGAATAGTACAAGGATGATGAACTTAACGCTTTTGTGTCTGTTAGTTGACTAAGTTCTGTAGGTTTCAGTTTTACAGACTACATCAGGCAGTACTTCAGCAGCCGGTGAGAAAGGCAGCTTGTCTCTGCGTGGGGGGAAGTATGTGATGTGCTCAGCTTCTTAACTCAAATGCACCACTGTGTGCACACAAGTGCCTCGTAAAAAGGCAAGGGGCAAGAGCAGATGAGAGTCATTGTTTGCATTTCTTCACTGTAAAGAAGTGGTTTAATTAGCTCTAATCAGTCTCTTTCCTCTGCTCTGGGCATTGTTAACTGCAGTCCAAACTCCTGCAAAACCTGCAGCTCTTAAACTTCTTAAACGCAGAATGCAGGTCATTTGGGTTGCTGTTACAACTTAACTCGAGAGCTCTGGTGCTGGTTGCCTTGTGAAAATAGGATACTGCTGGAAAACCAGGTCTGAAGCTAACAGACAGTGGCTGCTTTGAGAGCTCTCTATCTGGGTTTTATTCTTCCTGTGCATGCCCTGCTGGTGCTTTGCTCCTTGCTGCTGCAGGAGGTAGGCTGCTGGGGCAGGGGGTTTCACTTTGCTGTTCATAGCAGGGTCTGCCAGACAGAGTACTGTGAAACAGGAGGCTCTGGTGCTAGCTGGAGGGTTTCGTAGAGGCTGTTGAACTGTTACACATCCAAGAAAGTGGACAGAAAGTCTCTTTTCACAGATGTTTCTCTTACATAGATCAGCTCCATCTGCTTCCCTTACCTTGATGGAGTAGTTGGTGGGGAGAGGTTGAGTTGAGTTGAGCTTGCAACAGAGAAAGGATGCACAGTAATTCAGGTTAGGGGAAACTCAAGGGGGAGTTCACAGCTTGGCAAAGTGTCACCCTGCTCCTTCCTGGCACGCTGCTCAGAAGAGACAGGCCAAGGAGAGGGTCCTCAGTCAGGCTTCCCATATCTCTCACGTCCCTGACTGCTGGTGGAGGGTCAGGTGAGCAAAATTCCTCCCACTGTAAGACCAGAGCAAGTACGAGATAGCCTCATGATGCTGAATGTGCCCATGTCTACGGGGCCCAGTGACATGCATCCCGGGGATCTGAAGGAACTGGCTGCTGTGGCTGCCAAGCTATTCTCCGCTATGTTTGGAAAGTCCTGGCTGTCAGATGAAGTTCCTGGGGAAACATCACTCCCATTTTTAAGAAAGGGAGACCCAGGGAACTACAGGCTACTGGGCCTTGTGTCTGTGCCTGGGGAGGTCGTGGAGAGGATCCTCTTGGAAGAGATGTTTAGGCACACGTGAGATGCAGAGGTGATCCGAGGCAGCCAGCACAGCTTCACCAAGGGAACATCCTGACCAAAAGAGGAGAGATTTAGGTTAGAAATCAGGAGAAAATTCTTTATACAGAGGACCCTGAGGCCCTGGCGCAGTCTCCCAGAGAAGCTGCGAGTGCTGCTATTCAGCTGGTATTTGCTTCTGCCTGCTAATTTGGGGTTGAGTGAAAATAGATGCTTCAAAGCAAATCTGTATTGAATCCCATGTTGGGAGAAATTTGCAGTTTGAGGTGCAGAAATCTTGGGAAAAAAAATAGATACACAGTTCGCACCTGAGAAAAGGAAGCTTGTATCCACTCCACATTAAGTGAAAAATGTGTGTGCTAAGAGATTAATGAAGCTGAACAGGTAATTAATAAAAAAGCTGAGTCTTTTCCTGTTTACCCTGGTAGGGGTCGTTTTGCTGGTGCTGTTTCAGGAAATAACACATGCGGGTGACCAGGGCTGTCTTTTTCCAGAAGCACAAGCAGCTCAAGGTGTAGGCTTGACTTATTTCATAGGCAGCCTGAAGTTATGCTTCCAGCTGAGTGTGGGGTCCATGCTTCTACCTGCCCACAGCCT
This sequence comes from Chrysolophus pictus, assembly GCA_037305975.1. NCBI lineage: Eukaryota > Metazoa > Chordata > Aves > Galliformes > Phasianidae > Chrysolophus > Chrysolophus pictus. The sequence goes on along the minus strand of CM074581.1, from coordinate 34,916,778 downwards.
CTTCCTCCCTGTGTCCTTGGCTTGGGCAGCTGCTGGGCTACTGTTCAAAAAAAAAAAAATTAAAAATAAATATATATATATATATGTTTACATTAAACGCATTTTTGTATCTGTCATTCCTTGTGTCTTCAATGTCATTTGCACCTGTGTCCCCAAAAGAAGAAGAGGTTCAGTGAAGGACAGTGGGGGTAATCAGAGGCATGGAGCAGCTTCTGTGTAAGAGGAGCTGAATAAACATCAGCTTGGAGGAGAAATGGTTAGAGTGGGGGAAGTGAGAAGAGGAATGTTACGGAAAGTGTGAGCAGAGTATGACTGTACCCAGGCCCTCCCTATTCAGGGAAAAACTAAGAAATGAGGAAGCAACAAGCTTATAATGGGAAAGCTTTACGTTTGGTAAGGCTTTCCTTTCAGTGCTGCACAGGTTGCTGCATGTGCTGTGATGAGGGGTTAAGCGAAGACTGGATAAAACCTCACCTTGGCTGTTTGAAACAGCCTCTTCTGGCTCAGAGGAATGTTACCAAAGCAATGTTTTAGAGGGAGCTAATGTCAGCTGTATTAAACTTGCTGCAGAAACTTGAAGTTTAATTTTGTATGGATGTAATTAACCACTTTGCTCTTTTCAGATACCATATTGTATCTGTGCTGTCTAGTATGCATCTGGGGCTGCAAGTTGGAGGAACAGATTAAATGTGAGATTTCTTGGCTTCTGCATGATTTGAGGTTGTTGGTAATTCATGAAGAACAGATGTGCATTGGCAGAAAATTCAAGTGCTCAAAGATTGGTGTTTAAGAGCAGATGATAGCTGAAGTTATCTAGGATAACTTGTTGCCTTGCTTCACCAAAGCTTTGCAGTCTGTGAGCCTGGGTGCCTGGGGTGAGTCAGGTAGGAGGGGAAACCTTGCACCGCATGCTGCTTGGTGCTGCAAAGTTTGTTTGCTTGGTTACCATGTGAAACAGCCATACTTCCTGGAGACTTTGGGGCTTTTGCAAGAGCATGAAGCTGAAGCTCCTAAATATACCCCAAAATGCCCTGGAACTGGAAGAGGCAGTGGTCCACACGCTGGGAAATCTTGGATGGTGATAGGCTCTATCCCAAGGCATGGATTTGGTGACCTGCATGAGAGCTGGTTGGAGTGATTTACCACTTGTCTGATGCTCCTTTCTCATGATTGCTCATGTCTATTGCAGCGAAGTGTGTTTCCATGAAAGCTAGAAAACTATTGGCCTGCTTTCCTTCCTCCAAAAACCAAATGGTACACAATAAGGACAGTATTTCTGAATGTGCTTGGACTAAATTTGCTGGAAGAAACTGGGAAAACACAAAAAAAAAAAAGATTTGGGAAACCATGTATTTAATGTACAGTGGCAACAGATTTCTAGACAGTTTGATTTATAGGTGAATATTGTTTCTTTGTATTTCCATAGCCATAAGCAGTTAGCAATTTGGATTTAAAAGGCCTAGCTATAATCTAGAGGTCTTTCTGCACTTTTTTCAGTCCCACCTGCCAAGTTCCTCACTGGCAGCCGAGATGTCCCATGATGGCAGGAGAAGTGACACACTGTGATATCCCGAGGTAACTCTCCCATCCTTCATTTTTGCTCCTTGCTTTGCCTCCAGACAGAATAACCCACCTGTTGGATTAGAGCTGTTTTGCTCACACAAGGTGAGGATTAGGATGAAGTAACTTGCTAAAAGTTTTGCAGTGTAATCCGATTTAAAAATAAAATAAAATCCCCCCATGCCCAGCTTGGGCTCCCCAGCATAACTTCTCAACATATATGAGGCATCGGCTGGGCTTTTGGCTGTGCATTTGCTGTTCAGAATGTTGAAGCTCATCTGAGAAACTTTGCAAACCACAAATGTATCTCCTGCACGCATCTGATGGGCTCTGGAAACTTACTAGGTGATGCTTTTTTCTTCCTTTTTAATTTTAACTCTGTCGTCTCTTTTATCCTCTGATTGTTTTATGTGATTTCTAACTTGATCTTTAATTAGAAATGTCTGACACATCTCACAAAAGCCCTTGATTTTACATTTGTGTGTGCTGATACTAGTTAGGATTCTGCTTCTTTTGGTATTCTTTTTCTAGTGTGTCACTTAAGCCCACCACGTGCACTGTTACCAAACCTGTCAGCTCCTATTGTGCCCGCTTCCCTATTATGAGCCCTTCTAAGCCCAAATGTACTTGGCTGAGGGCTGGCCTGCAAACTCCATTTTTGCTTTGGGTGCATCAAGAGCTTTGAGAGACTCGATTAGATGTGACAGACAGAGGTGATTTTACTCACGGATCACATGTGTTGGAGGAGGCTGTGGTGGAGCTTTGCTGCATGGCATCGTGTTTTGCTGTTGCCACTGTTAGACCAGAGCATCAATGAGCTGATGATGTTTCAGTTCTGTAGGGACTGAGTGTGGGGAGGGATGGTGCCGGTGAGTCCAGCTGACTCACTGTGCTGTATGCTACGTGTTGGTTATGCTGTGTGAGGGTGAGTGCGACTGGCTCCCCAGCACAGGGGAGCTTGGAGAAGTAGTTCTGTGTGTTCTGGCTTCCTGGCTGCAGGGCGGTTGGTTGATCAGCACAGTCACCTTAGCAGGCTGCTGAGCTGCCATCTGTTGCACTTCTTGTGTTGTCTCATTCGGGTGATAGTGCTGGCTTTTCTAACACTGGTTAGAGAGGGAAATGGCTGAGGATCCCTTCCCAAACTGGCCAGGCTTTTTTGAAAGTAGGGGAGAGAGAATTGTGCTAAAGGAAAAGATCAGAAAATCTGGTGAAGTAATAGAGAGCAGTGTAATGGGATATGATACAGAAAGCTGATGTAATGCAAATAAAGTGAAGTGTGTGCAGTGAGTGAATGTATTGGAAACAAAAACATCATAAGAGAGGTGTGGAGTTTAAAGTCTGCTGCTAAAGATTACTGAAACAAACTACAGGAAGTTTGTTTTTGAGGACAAAATCATCCGTGCATTCAGAGAGAGGAGGGTGGCATCTTTGTGTGAGTGCAGGCTCGGTGCCAGAGGACTGCTGCTCTATAACCAGAGGTTTATGATTTTGGTTATTTAAATAAATGCAGTCAGTAGATAGAAAAGGTGACACCTTCACCTAGATAAGACTGAATGCTGTATGAGCTACCTTGCAGTTCTTTGTCCCAGCAAAAACCTGTGCTTTTATCTTCAACATTCCCTGCTGCTCGTATTTATCACCCAGGCTTTGCCATGACCTGTACTTGTGGGCTGCTGACTCTGGGTCTGTCTCGAGACAGGTAACAAGGAGGTGCTTCCTTCCTCTCTGTTTCATTATGCTATAGGAGGCAGCCCATGGCATGACAGTGAGCTTCCCATTCAGGGGGGCTGGAGGTGGCATCTGAGGAGCTGGAGCTGGAATGAGGAGGACAGCATGGTATGCCGCAAAATGAATTAATGTGGGGATCATACATTTAAGTGAAGAACTACATTTGAAATGGCACAAGCACGCAGCGCTTATTTTTTCCCAGGAAGTATCTGCAGCTTGCCACGTCCATACCTTTTAGCTGGTATTGTCTCTAATGACCTACAATCCTTCTAAAATTTTATTATTGTACTTCATTGTGTGCAGTGTCGAGGTTTTGAATGGGCAGGTGCTGTTAAATGGATATACTTAAGTTTTTGCTGCGTTGTGAAGATCTTTGTCTGGGGTAGCTTTTATATTTTTATTTTTGGAGGCAAGGACATGTAGGTTTATGGTTTAAAGGAATTAAGTGCTTAGTGGTTTAAAAGACACAAGCAGGGAGGAAGGGCAATACCCTCAAGCCAAACAATTCAAGCAGAACTGGAGCTGTGACAAGGCACAGCTTCCTAACAGCAGCACAGACCAGAAATGACTGGGGAAGTGGAGCCCTGGTGCTGTGCTAACAGCCGTTCTCCAAGGAGAATTGCCATGGTCTCCTCCTTTGTTTGCAAAATAGTGCAACAGAGGGAAAACCATAGAACAGAGAGTCCACTGCCAGCTGCTGCCATTAGTGAAGTTTTCCTGTGGTGACTGTGGTGGGTGCATGTGAAATGGGGAATACTGGCTGATGCCTTTGGGTTTCTGTCTGAGTCACGGTACTGCCGTGTTCTGTTAGCTGGTCCCATAGGTGTGCATACAAGTACGTTTGCATTGTAGCTGTGCTTGAACCCAGCTACAAAATGAATGTTGAGAGAGCCTCTCAGGATCTCTAGGCTCCCGTATAGCTCTTACACTGTCCCCACAGCCTTTGCAAAAGGACCTTGGAAGTGGCCGGGGAAGAGATGTTGCATAGCATCTGGATTAGAAAGGCAGAAGGTCACCTTCTGGGGAAGTGAGATTAGGAGAGGACTCAGTTGGACCCAGACAGGTAGGGATGATTCCCCAGAGATCACCCAGGCACTTGCATGGACATCATTTGCCATTTCTTTGTCTTCATACACACACTGCTGACTTGCAGTATGGGAATTGAACATTGATTTTATAAGGAATGTGCTTTCAGGTAGAGGGTAGAACAAAGCAAGATGCAGCTGTTGACTGACAGCTCCTCTGGCTCAAGTGGAAGAGTCCATTGGCTTCTGGAAGCACAGAAAGATGTCACCCAGTTTGTGGGATTCCATTGGTCTGTATGTGGTGAGCTTGTAGGTGTGGAGGGGAAAGCTGAAGCAAGGAGGAGTTGTTTGAACAGGTGATAATTTGGAAGAAGTGAATACTGTAGGCTATAGTATAGCTAGTTGTGCCAGAATTCTGAGACTCAGGAATCCTGCTTCTCACTGTTCTTTTCTGGACACAGTTGACCAAGGAATCAATGTAGATGCTGACATGGTGAAAATTACTGGGGGAAGCCTTTTGGCCATGGCACAGTGCTAACAGCAAGTGAGTCATATCCTTGTAGGCAGCTGTTTTGTGCAGGAGCTGGCCAGTTTTCTTTCTTTTGTTTGGTTTCCTCTTGGCCTCAAAAATCTTCTAAATGCAACAATGAGTTGGCTAGGTTGTACCTAAAGAATTACCTCTGTGGGAATGAGAATGAAGAACAAAGCCACTGTGTCCAGTAGATCTACTTCTTGCTTTTCAGCAAATGTGCTTTCACTCAGAGATCTTGGACTTGTTGTAGTCCATGGAAGAAGCTTGTGTACCTGTTTTGGTCTTTAAAAATATATATATATATTAACCCTAAAAATGCCCAGACATTAAAATTAGAATGGAAGTCCCTAATAAACCTTTAATAAACCTTTACCAGGGAACCTTTACAATCAGCCTTCATTTAGAATCACAGAATTGCTCAGGCTGGAAAAGACTGTTGTTGTTTAAGAGATGCATGATGGCTTCAGAAACTTGACTTTTTATTTGCTTAGTTGTATAGCAACTGTGTTCTTCAGCTGTGTTCTGAGCACCGTGAGAAATTAGGCAGCGCAGTGCTGCAAAGAGCTGTGGTGAATATGTTGGTATTGACAGCAATTCATAAATAACGTCGGTCTTTTCTACTGAAATCTTCTTGAGTTCATAAAATCATTGATTATGGGAAGGCCTGTAGCCTTATCCAGGAGGAAAAGCCACTGTGTCCATCTGAGTCATGCTGTCCTGTCACACAGTGTACTTTAGGAAGTAATGCAGTTATTTTTGGCACTAGGTGAATGATCCAAATTTATGGTGAGGTTCTGTTATGAGAGCTGTCATGAGAAGACTGGTTTGTCCTGCAGTGGTCTTAATGCCAGAAATTACACTTCTCTGATTTGGGACCACTCAGAAAATACCTGTAGGGGCTGGTTGTAACTGCCTGCTTCTTTGAGGCAGATTTTCTCTGTTGGCTGTATTTTCTTCCTGTAGCTTCTAATCCCAAATACTTTTATATCTGTGTGTCCGTGCATCGTTTCCTTTTTTTTCTAATACCCACTCTAGCCCTGCGGCTTCAGCAAAATGTTCATTGCATTGACACAAGCTGCTCTGCAGGGTCGATCCAGTGCAGCAGTGATGTGCTGGATGTCCCAGTGTCCCTGTCCGTTTTGCGGAGCAGTGGCTGAGTCTGAACATCGGGTAGTTCTGTTGGCATCTCATGGCTGGAATGCTGCTCTTGTAGCAGAGCTCTCATTTCTGGGGGAGGCTGCTGGCTTTGCAGGCAGGTTGGTATGTACAGACCACACAACTTTGCTAGCTGTCCGCTCTAATCAGTAAGCAGCCCTGAAACCTATTGCACAGAACTCCTAAGGAACAATCTTACCTACTTTTCACCTAAACAGACTGCTGAATATGTCAGAAAGATGAAACAGATGTAGAGGCTCAGTGTTATCAGCCTATGGGGGGTAGGGTGCTTTTGTTCATGAACGCAGGTCATGGCAGTGTTACATACTGAGAATTCTCCCTGTTGCCTGAAGCCTGAATTGGATGGTGTCTGAGTGGTGGTGGCCGCTAATGGTGGTGTTAAGCAGCATGTTAATTGACCGAGAATCATCGGGAGCAGTTTGGTGCTGGAGGACAACCTGTGTTCACCTTTGCAGTAGAGCTGGAGGCAGCTGGGAGGTGAAGGTCAGAGACTTTCCTGCTTGCCATCACTTGACATGGCTCTCCCCATCCCAAGGGTGCTCAATGCATGAGAAGCAAAATCCCTGCTTTGATGAAACCACGGTGACAATATTCATTATAGAGACAGCGTTGCTGATGCTTTTATGGCATTGAGGAGATGAGTTGATCTGTAATTAGCATTCTCTCTTTTTCTTTGCAAGTCTGGGGAGTTCTGTGGTCATCTGTGTGTTAGGACTTCTGTTATTTTGCACAAACAAGATGTAGATGCCTGGTCAGTAATGGGTGTCTCATTCTTCTTGCTTTCTTAGAAAAGTTTCATCCTTCAGCTTGTAGACACAATTCAGAGCACTTGTGGATCAGAAGAGTTTTTAAACTGTTGGTGAGGAAGCGTGTTCATTGAAAAGGTGATGTTCAAAATAATAATAAAAAACACACACAAAACAAAACAACTGAACCAAACCAGACAACAACAACAACACAACAAAAAACCAACACCAAAACACACAGAACAGGCAAGAGAGGTGGAAGCTGTAAGAGAGATAAAAGGAATCTGATGATACAGGCAGTCTGATGAAACTTTGCACTAGTGTTTTAATGTTTCCTCTATGTCACTGTGGGAAGAAAAGATCCATTATAAAAGCAGAGTTTGAGCTGAAGCGTAGCAAAGGTGAGTTACTGAGTACTGGAAACTGAATCTCAACCTCAAGACTGAGACAGCTTGTTAGTTTTTTCTGGCTCTCCCCCAAGCCTTCTCATCTGAAGGTGGAACACTCTCAGCTTTCCCATAGCAGAGAGAGTGCAGTTCTTTAATCATGGTTGTTTTGCTCACTCATGGAAGTTTGATGTCAACCAGAACCATGGCTCCTTAGCAAAGCTGCGTGCTGATGCTTAGGGTTATCCTTCCCCAAGTGAAGGACTTCCCTTTACGTTTATTTGAACTTCATGAGGTTCCTGTCTGCCCTTTGCTCCAGTCTGTCAAGGTTCAGGGTCAAGGTCTGTTGTATCAGGCACTTGTCCCCATTGTGTCATCTGCAAACTTGCTGTGGGTACATGCTGCCCACCATCCCGGTCACACACTGATGAAGAGGTGCAACAGAGCTAGCTCTCATTTCAATGCCTTGGTAGACCTCTAGTAACTGGCTTCCAACTGCACTTTGTGCTTTTGATCACCACCTTCTGAGCTGTTTTCAGTTCACTTATCTAGTCCGTATTTTATTTTGTCTGAGGTTGTCACAGGAGATGGTGTTGCTAGTATTATAACGTCACAACAAGCAACGTTCTGCTGCCCTCCCTTCTCCCACCAGGCCAATTGCTTCATCATACAAGGCAGTCAGGTTGGTAAAGTGTGATTATTATTTTTTTTCCCCTCATACATCCATACTGACTATTTCTGATTATCCTCTTGCCCTTTGTGTGACTGGAAATGTTTTCCAGGATTAGCCACTCCCAGTGATCAAGGTGAGGCTGACTGGCCAGTAGGCCCTTGGATCCACCTTCTTGAAGACAGGATGACATTTGCTTTCCTCCAGGCATTGGAAACCTCTCCCGGTTGCCCTGACTATTCAGACATAATTGAGAGGAACACCACACCATTAGCCAGCTCCCTCAGCACTCGTGAGTGCATCTGGATGAGTCCTATAGGCTTGTTTATGTAGTTTAAGTGTTCCCCAACCTCATCTTCATCATCAATGGTATGTCATCCTTGTGCTGAATTTCCCCCGTTGTGTATGGAGCACGAGATTCTTGAGAATCAGTATTACCAGTCGCTCTTCACATCACTCCCCAGATTCATTCCAGATGGTCTTTGGCTTACTTCACCCCAACCCTGCATGATCAGACAGCATTCCTCAATTCCATGTGTATCTCCTGCCCCTGTTGCCATCTTTCTTTTGCACTTGAGTTTGCTTGGGAGCTCCTTGCTCCTCTTTGCACGCTTCCTTCCACCTTCTGTTTGTTTGGTTGCACCATTCTTCAGCTTGGAGGAGGTAATTCCATAACATCAACCAGCTCTTTTGCCACCCAACTGTACTGAGCTTTCAGCAGGGGTGTGAGAGCTTTCCCCTTAATGACCTGCAGGTACTTCCATCTGCTTACACACCTTGTTCAAGTTTTGCAGGTGGGGTTGGCTTTCCTGATGTTTAATTTGGACGTGCAGAAATGTAGTTTGTAAGCTACCAAGATGAAGTCTGTCTTAAGCAGAAATAACACTTCTTTTGGCAAAAGCCAGGAATCGAGTCTGTATTTTTGGATAGGTGCAGTATTTTCCTTGGAGCATTCAATCTGGCTTTAGTGGCTGAGTCAACATGGTGCACATAGCTGTAGAAAAAATAAAGATTTTATTTCTATTTTGTGTTCTTCTCCCCTTATGTCTTTCCTAATGTAACAAAGTGTCCCTGTCATTGGATGGATTTGATATTTACCTTGGAGCAGTCAGCCTGGTTTTAGTGTCTGAGTCAATGTCTTGCATGTGGCTATAGAAAAATAAAGACTTTCTTTCTCTTTCATATTCTCTCTTTATGTCTTTCCTAATGTAACTCAGTATCTACCACAGGGCGGTTTTTCTTTCTTCTTCTCCCCTGGTATGTGAGTATATATATACACACCCTGTTACATTGCAGGAGTATTTGCTTTGAAAGAAATCTCTCCATCTGAGGCAAACCCAAACCAAATGTGCAAGATAAAGCGTTTGTTTTTTCTTCTCTTAACAAGAAGAGAGTCTGAATGGCAGAAAATTATCACTTGGGAAGGACAGTAAGCCTGTGAAGGGGAAGAGTCTTTCTCTGTTCAACTATTCCAGTAACAGAACTGTGAACTCGAATTAAGGTTTTTTGGAGCCTTATTGTTAAATATGGAGGCAGTGTTTTACAAAAGACCTGTGATTCCCCCTGATTAGAGCCTTTAGTTGTGGGTACAGTCTTTAATAATCCAGCAACATTTTCTCATCTAATGTTTGGATGTGAAGCATCAGCATTCAGGGATTGCCAGTCCCTCCTCCCATCCATGTAGGAGCTGCTGCAGCAAACCTAAAATTGCTGTAATTTGCCTAGGGAGGCCAGGGAAATTCCCCCACTGAAAAAAAAAATAAAAACCGTTACTGCACCATGGAAGATTTCATTGTAATAAGACGGAATTTTAACTCTTTGTTGGCATTCTAAGCGATCTCCAGGTTCTGCAAAACTTCCCAGTACTATTCCATTTTTTGTGTTCAGTCTAAACAATTGATTTGGATGAAAACTCCATAAGCACATAGACTAAATTATCTTTGCTTGTGCTTATAGGATAGTTTGCAAAAGCAAACACCTTGCTTTTCATTTAGGAATCTGTTATCCGAGGTCTTAAGATGCATTTGCTGCCTTTTGCTTGAGCTGTAGAAGATGAAGTAGCACTTCTTCAAGTTCTGAGGTTCTAACTCAGCTGGAGCAGTGCATGTTTAAGCACCGTATTTTTGCAAAAACACAGACAACTTATAATTGCTACATAAATAAATGGGACAAGAGAGCAACTTCACCTCTTCAGAAAACTTGGATATTTATCTTTACTCTTTTATTTTCTTTTAGACTCATTGTAGAGTTATGTTTCTGTGAGCTGTAATTGTAGAGCTAAAACCTCTCTCGGTGATTCTTCTGAAGCACGGTGCTTAACTGTCAAGGGAAGCTCTGCTGAATATTCTTCTGATTTAGGCCTCTCTGGTGTGGGTGGGGAAAAAATAATTTCTTCTTAGACTAGGAAATGGTAGCGTGCAGTGTGATAATATCCAAGGAGTGTCATCCTTTGGGAGCAGTGAAGAACTTTAAAAAGAAACAGACGCTTCCTGCGGCTTGGATTTCCAAGAGCACGGGAAGGGTGGTGGAGTCCAGTTTATTTACACATCTGCCTCACCCAGCGTGGACCAGATTAGCTTGAGTATTTCTGGATTTGGATGATCCATTGGGAATAACTGAGTGCTACAGGATGTCAAGGAGAATGATTCTCCTTGTCTCTGTTTTGATAATCCAGGGACTTGCAAGATAGTACTGAGATCAGAATGGCGTGGTGGTTTGCTCTCAGGCATAGAGGCATAGAAATGATCTGGTAAATGTTTGGAAGGTACGAATGTAGAAAGAAAACTTTCTGACTGGTGTCACATTAAAGAAAAAAAAGTCAACGCAAATGCCACCATGCAAAAAGAAAAAGATTTAAGATATTTGACCATACCTTAATTTAGCAATCATTGTTCTGCGTATACAGTATATTTGTTTTGTTAATATTGAGAGAACTAGCAGTTTCTCTGGCAGGGCTGCACACAGGCTGTCGACACATTCTTGGTCGTTAAAGCTAACTATATTAAGGATGAGAAGTTGAACTGAAACTTGATCCTTGCAAATGAAATCTGTGCACGTTCATCCTTCTTAAAGTCCCAGCTCCCTAGCATTTAGAAATTGATGCAGCACTTAGTAAAACTCAAAATGTGCCAAAAAATACAGTTTTCTCTTTCTGTCTGTGGTGTATTTTCCACTTTGGGGTCGAAGCTGCTGAGACTTGGCCGTGGTGGGAGCAGGATGACTAACCCTGCTCAGCTTAGTGCCCAGCATTGTAGTTAGACACAAATTCTGGTGCTTGTAGTAATGCATATAAGAAATAGAATGATTTGGAATCTTGGTAAATGCTGAATTTTTTGTGGGATATATCAGTGGTGTTGGTGGAAGGACTAGGAAGTGATGTTTCTGCAGAATTGATACTTGTACGTTCCATGGAGGGAATGGGACTAGAGCAAATGGCAGCCTGATCTGTAAATACCTTCCCCAGAGGGAAAACCTGTCGTGAGCTACAGGTCCCATTTGGAGGTCTCAGAGGAGACTGTGGTGAATGCTTCCCTGTGAAGCAGCCACAGGTGATGGGCTAGTTAGTTTGGGAATCTGTGTGGTAATAGTGTCTCCCAATAGTTTTAGCCAGCTTTAAGCAGTCGGATTGAAATAAAGCATGGCTGACATTTCATAACTTTTGCTGTATTAGAATCTCCACTGTTTTCCATGCTTGCCTGTACCCTGTGCTTCACAAGCAGTGCCTCCCACAGGAAGCATTACACGCTCTCCCGGTAGGATCGTGTCCTGCTGACGTCCCTGGTGCTGGGAGCACAGAGGCTGTGCTAAGCACCCAGCACTTTGATCTTTGTCCTTCTGCATTTCTTGTCTCCATCACGGCAGTCAGGGCTATAAAAACAAGATAGAGCAGGCCAACGTACAGAAATAGGAAGCAGGAATGCTTTTATCTCACTCTAGCAATTGGCAGAGCCACCAGTACGGCCACGTTTTGAGCTGTTCCAGAAGTAGCCTGCGCTGTTGCACTGCCGTGTGTTTGCCCTTTCTGGGGAGGAGCAGGAAGGGCTGTGTACACACAGGATCTTCTCATCCTTCTGCAGTGAGTGCCTCAGGATCGCCGAGCTCCGTTCCATCTGCTTATCGATCCTCGTCCACCGGATCAGCCCAAGAGGACACGTGTTAGGTGATGACGTTGCACAGCTCCCTCCTGTGAGGCGCTGATAGTGCCCACTGTGCTGCCACGGGATGCCTAACACCAGGCCGTGCTGCAGATGGCTCCTTATCACTTCTCTGGTGGTGTTCCCCCTGCCCTTAGGATGGCGGAAGCGGATAATTGAAGCTGTCTCTGTCTTCAGAGTCTTTGAAGGAGGTACACAGCCCTAGGGCCTGCCGCCTGGGCCTGACGGAGAGGACGGGGTGCTCACTGTGGGAGCAGCAGTTGTGTGTTTAGGAGCGTTTAACCCACCTAACCACCCTGCTGACACACTGCACAAATGCTTTGCAGGCTAAGGAACTGGATTTCTCTCCGATTTGCATTCAGTGCAACTCTCATGGTATGCAAACAGTGCTCAGGATGTGAGGCTGAGCTGGTTTATCGTGGATGGGGTAAAGCCTTCTCCACAGGCAGAAACCCTGTTGCTGACCTCTGGCACAAAACAGGCACATATTAACTCTTGCATTTTTAAAAAAAGTTGTTAATTTCACTTCTACTGGGAAGTGCTTTCAGGTGTTCTAGGTTAATAAGAAACTCCTCTGGATGGTAAGAGAGTGTCTGCAAAGCCTGCAAGTTGGCATTTGCAGGAAGGCGTGCTGCTGCTGAAGGATAGAGGAAATCTGAGGAAACAGAATGTTTGTCTCACTTCTCTGCCCCTTCTTTGCATAGAAACCAGCATTAACAATTTCAGATCTCACTGTTTTAAAACAGGGATTGCTGGGCAGGCCTGTGGGCCAGCAGTGCTGTGCATTAGTGAGATGTGTGTTCAGTATGAACTGCAGCATTTTCTAAAAGGAAGAATGTTTGCCTTGCAGTGCTGTGCGTAAGCTCCAAGTATGGCCATTTTGGCTCTGTTTATGCATAATAAATCAGTGATTTGCTATATTCAGCCAGCCCTGCCTCAGATCAGTGAGGCCGCTTTTTGGAAAGGTTCTTTATTGCTGCTGGATGGCAGCACTTACGTGCCGTGTTTCTGATTAAGGCAAACACAGCTTGCTCTGTCAAAGGCTTTACAGAAGCCAGAGCACCTGCTATGTCCTAAACTGCTGGTATACAGAACCTGCAGGGTCGTAGTGAGATGTGGGGCAGATAACAAAGGAATTAACTCTTTAATGGAAAGATCAGTGTGTCCCGTTACGGTATTTTGAAGAAATGAACTGTTAGGCGCCTATAACAGAGACATTTGGGTTGAGGTTTTGGTTTTGGAACAACTAAACCAAACTGACATTCCCTTGTGGTGACTTCTTCAGTCGGATCATTTGGACACACCTGCATAATGGGATTTCTCAGAAGTCAAATAAGTGGCTCAAGAATAGGAGTGGCACTTGGCAGGCTGGGAGCTGTAGGTGTGGATGTGGGATGGAGTCACACGTGGAAAGCTGCCTGCCATGTGACAAGTGTCCCACTGGCTGAGTTTGAGAAGAGCAGCTTGTTCTTTGTTGCTGTTATTGAAAGCTTCCTTCTTCTAGGTTAATGTGTGATCACAGTGGCGTTAAGCACTTGCTTTGATCTGGCTGTCTCATTGCACATGTCCTGTGTGAATGGATGGCAGTAACACGCTGTGCCACCCTGGTATTTTCTGAGGAGTTACACTCCCCCGTGCCATCCCAGAGTCCCTGTTGAGGCAATGCAGGTGTTTCGTTGGTGATCCCAAGGACAACAGCTGTGGCGTTTCACCAGGAATGGCAGCAGGACGTACGCAGCTCGCAACACGTGGGACGAGCACGTTCACAAAGACGCTTCCAGTGAGATGAGGCTGCAGTGAAATTCGGGTTGCTTGTATTGCTGGCAGTGCTCTCATTTATCTGCAGCGAAAGGTCTTGTGGCCTGGAAAACCTTCAGGTTTGTGGGGACTGCCCTGGTGTTTCCGCTGAGCTTTTTACAGCTCTGTCACAGCGAGAACCCAGGGAGCATGGGTGCTTGCAATCCCTCTGAGCCATTGCAGCTCAGTAGAGTCCCATGACCGTGTGCAGGGTCAGACAGGAGGGAGAGGCTGGGGAGCTGCCCTGGGACAGCCAGAGTGTTAGGGATTGCAAAACTGGCGTGGGGTCAGAGTACAGCCACGTGTTGAAATACAGCAGCACAGCGTATTTCCCTGGTGCCCCCCTGGAGGAGAAGCAGCAGGGGAAGCTTTCAGCTGATCTTGCCGGTGACTCTGGTTTGGTGGCAGGCTGTGTGACCGTCATTTTCGCTGTGATTTTAAAGTACTTGGTCTTGCACACGTGTTCAGCAAGCTGAAATTAGCTTTTCTGTTGGCAGAAAGATTTCTGTTCAGGTAGCGTGGTTCAACTTAAAAGCAAGTTGAGTTTTTTATAGAGAGAGAAACAAAAGTGTGGTTTCCTGCAGACATTGCTCTGTGAGTCACACGTTGTATGACACAGCATTCCTCTCTGGAAGCGCAATTGCTGGAGCTGATGAGTGTTTCATGGACCTCCAGAGTCACCCTTTGTGTTGGATACAGTAAATGCTTAACCAGGCAGTTATGGAAGTTTGTTTGAAAGATGGACTGGCAATTCTACAAGGTATTCATTAATGCTTCCAGTGTATGTCAGAACCCAATTAGGGTATATTTTATGAGCTTTCTTCTGTTTCAAAAGTAAATGTCCTCTCTTAACTGTTTTGCTCATAGAAGTGGTAATGGCTGTTAATGCTGTAATACAGATGAAGCAGTTTTGGATTTTCCTCTTTAAACTCGTTAGGAAAAATGATAGGATTTTTTTTTTTCTGGTGGCCCACTGCACTTGTCTTTTTACCTACTAGCCTGTTTAAGATCATGTTATATATGAGGAATATACACATCTGCTAGCTGAAACCCCTCAGAAGGGTGGAACAGTGGTGGCCAGAACAGCTTTGTTTTAGAGATGTGGGTTTTTACCTCATTAATAAGAAGTGTTTCACTTCTGGGTCACAGAGCTGAGAGCACTGAACAATCGTTCAAAGCTGTTTGAAACTTACCAATGTTCTCAGCTTCGTGTTTGCTTTAAAAAGGCATTTCAGCTTAGGAAAAGTGATTTAAAAACCCACCTTGGAGCTAGAAGTAATAAGCTTGAGGAGATGGGGTTTGTTG
This sequence comes from Chrysolophus pictus, assembly GCA_037305975.1. Classification (NCBI taxonomy): domain Eukaryota; kingdom Metazoa; phylum Chordata; class Aves; order Galliformes; family Phasianidae; genus Chrysolophus; species Chrysolophus pictus. The sequence goes on along the minus strand of CM074581.1, from coordinate 34,901,699 downwards.
CATTCACAGCATCTCTGGAGAGATCTGTGCTACAGATTGCACAGAGGGTTTACTATAAACTAGGTCACTAGATTTGGGGATGAAATGTTGAAGCAGAGTAATAGGCAGCAGTTTCCCACTGGTGTTGGCTTGTTTGGCATATCATGGCACTGAATGCTAAGAGAAGGAGTGGTTTGATGCTCATAGCAAACAGTAATCAATACAGTAAAAGATGTTTCCTTTCAGATGATCAGGCTATGGTTTAAGACCAAAAATCTTCACACTAAAGAAAATGAGCTATATATTTCAAAGTGTTTAAAAATATGTCCTCAAACTGTTGTTGAATGCAGTGTTTTAAAGCAAACGGTGATTAACTTCTTTATGGTCTTATGGCCTATTTTTGCTGGTTTGTTGCATCAGTGACCAGAATCAGATAACTTAAAGGGAAAAAACAATGCTTAAAAGGTTTTTAGGATACTTTCTCTGTGAGATATGAGCGGTGAATGTGGGGATTTATGTTGCTCATGTGTAGCAATCTGAATGGGACCTCTCTGGTAGACGATGATCCTAGAAATACAGAACCAGCCTGAGCTCATACCTGCTTTTGCGTTGTGCTGGTGGTGATCCTTGGTATCCAGCAAGAAGCGTGCCTTTGTGTTGGCCCCAAAGGCAGGAGTGTAGCTGCTTCATTAAAGCCTGCTTTGCAAGGAGTGCTGCTTAGTAATTTAAGGGAAGCCCTTTAAAAACTGACTTCTCTCACCTCTAAGCTACTTCTTCTTTACCAGCTGCTTTTAAATTTTGTTTTTGTTGACCTCTTCTTTTCACCGAGTTCGGCTTCTTGGGCATTCTTCCCTCTTTTTATAGAGAACCACTTTTACAGCTCTCTGCTTTTGGTTTCCTGGCCAAGCCAATGGCTGAGCTGGAGACAGTGTTGTCACCTGCAAGTGCCATGCCTGCAGAAAAGCTTACAAGTTCCTGGTATTTCAAGCTGGGGAGTGATCATCAAAGCCATGCCACTGTTTTCCTTTGTCTGTGTTGTTGTGCCTGGGACTTGGGTTGGGTCACTTTGCTGTAAGTGGTATGACCTGTTACTTCCACTAGACTTTACTTCCCACCTTCCTTCCTGATAAGCATGAGGAAGGAGGTGACCCAATATAATCTACTTGCTGTGACCTTTTGCTTTTAGTACTTAGGCAGATTTAAGATGCCAGGGCAGGGAAGGCCCTTCCCCAGCCAGGCTTCAGGAAGGATGCTCTCCAGCCAGTGTCACTGCTGCTGGAGCTACAAAGAAACATTCGTGCTGAAGCTCGGTACTAGCTATTTCTTTGAAGTGCAATCAACCTCAGATCTAGCATTCTGTCACATAGCTCATCTCCTGATTAGGGACAAACAGGCACACGCTCTGGCTGACTTCAGGCATATTTGTGGTGATCATCATCCACAGCAGTGCTTGTGAAGGTAGATGTGAAGCAAAGCAACTGCCACTTAACAGGAAGCACAACTCCAAGATGTTCCATCCTTTGGGAGGAAAATGATGTAACCAGGCTGTCCTCTCTGGTAGCCCTTTGTCTGAGTATGTCCTGGCCAAAGTCTGTAGGAAAGGGAAAAATGACAACTAAACAACAACGAAAAAGCTTTGCAGGTACTTTGGAAAAGTTCATTAAGCGTATTTCTTTTAATTTGTTTAGGGCTGTATCTACCTGGACAGATGCAATATTTAAATGCATAATGATTAAACATGTTTAGAAGGTGTTTCAAAAGCTCACTCCTAATTACCTGCAATCATCAAGCTGCCCTCCTCTTAGCCCCACCTCAGCCATGGAGAACAAGGCTGGCTGCGCTCCATGCCTTCCAGTCTCTGAACCCACACAGCCAGAAGTGGCTGGGAAAATACAGCATAAAGATAAGACCTATGGGAGCAAGCAGGAGCGTTTTGATCAAATCTGAATGCATTTCTTGTCAGAAGTGATTTATTAAGTTGGCTGCTGTCCTCTGCCCTGTTGTTATGTATTGACCCAGGTAGACATGGTGTCATTTGTGCAACAAGGAATCCGTGGCCTGTAGTGTGCCATGTAATTAGTCCTGAAATTTCTCATCTATGTGCTCAGTGGGAAGAGTTCACAGGATTAATGCTGAGTGACACTGAAGACATCTGCAGGTAATTCTGCTCCGGAATCTCTCTATGGAAGTAGGATGAGGTTGGGCAGATCTATTGGTGAGATGCTGGTTTGCATACACAGACATATGTTTACCCACACTGAGGAGACCTCCAGGCATTGATTTTTTTGTGTGTATGTGTGTATATGTACACACACACACACAAACATAAATGGAATGTATTTTTAAACTAGGATGGGATAAGTGAGCTCTGAGGCATTCACCTCTGTTTAAAGTCCCTTCTTCATGTGCCTGTTGATTTGGTTATGCAGATTGAGGCAGGAAGGCAGATAACAATAAACCACGTATCCAGCACTACTGGGTAAATCATTAACACGAGGTCTGAGTGCCTGCAAACACCGCTAGAGAGGTTCCTCTCCCCTAAAACTCCCTTCTTCCAGGAGGTAAGAAGCAAAGTGATTTGTAGGTCTTTGTTTAGCGTGGGTTTTGTTGCTGGCGTGCGTTCTGTTCTTGTTGGGAAAGCAACAGAGTCCAGCGGGTTGGGAACAGGAGGGAACCTCCTACCCTGTGCCAAGGCAACAGGCCTTGCCTCAAACTGGATCAGGAAGGTAAGGCGGAGGGGGAAAGCCAAGCTTTCAGTGGAGTTCACTTACGTTTTGCTGTTGTGCTGGAAGAACTATAGGTAAGTAACATTCTTATGTTGTATGAAAAACCAAGAAATGATCTGCAGCAGCTTGGGCGGATGGGGAAATCAGTGTCCTATCTCTATTTGTTGAAGCAACTGGAGGCCGGAAAGGGTTTTTGCAGCAAACAGCGATAAAGATGTGTAGCTGTCACACAGCAGTGAGTGCAGTGTGTCCTCGTGGGCTGCTGCTGTCTGGGTAGCAGTTCTCAGATCTCCCGGCCCGGCTGCTCACCACGAGGCTTCGCTCCTCAGGCAGCAGCAGCCACGGAGCACCCGCTGAGTCCCATCACCTTTTGCCACAGCAGCATTACTCAGCTGCCCGCAAGTACTGTGACTCAATAGAAAAGCTTAATTTTAAATGAGTTAATGGCTGATGGGCTGATTTGATTGGTGGCTTTGTTTCCTAGAATCCAGGTGGATTGAATCTGCCGGTTTGAGCTGTCTGGGTGCTGCTCCTTGCCATGCTTAAATCCACACCGGGGTTTGCAGGCATTTAAGGAAGGGCTTTCTCCAGTGTTTTGATACTTCTTAACTGTTTGTCCCGTCCGAATGTGCGTTAAATTCTATCAATGACATTTCCAATAAGCTGATTTTGTTCAAATAATTTGTACTGTAGGTAACACAAAAACATGTTATAGGAAGAAGAGTAAAAGTAGCTTCGTTTTCCATGTTTGTGGCTGTTAGGATGAAAGAAAAAGGTCTTAGTTCAGAAAGGACTCAAACTGTTCCAGCTACCCACGTCCAAAAGCATACAAGTCTGAAGCTGTGCAGCCCTGAGCCAGAATCAATGTTTTAGCTTGCTCTCACCAAGTTGTGCCCTTTGAGATGCTGAGCTCTCAGCCAGGCCTCCTTAGGTGACTGGCCTGCCTGCTTTCCACTTCTCTCCTGGAAGCGTGTGCTACTAAGACTCTGAGAGCCCAGCTTCGTGGCTGGGTGCCCTGCACAGCCTGTGCTCTGCATCCCTGCAGAGGTTCAGAACAACTCTGGCCATGTAGGAAAGTGCCCTCCTTGCTTGGCTGACTTTACAGTGGCTGTGCACTGTCTTGTAAAGCCTCTCATTTTAAAGCTGCTCCGCTGTGCGAAGAGAGAATTCAGGGTTTGTTATGTATGCCTAATACTGGGGCACGTGGAGGAGATGAGCTCAAACCTTCGGGTGGTCAGTGGGACCTGGAGCCCTGCATCCTGCTTCTGTCAGATTCTCCTGCAGCTGAGTGAGGGGCTGGCTGTCCTGCGAGCTGCTTCTCCAGTACCTCTGTGCCTTTCTCCTTGGACGTTTTAGGGATAAGAGGTGCTGTCTGGGACTTCAGCTGCTTTACATGAGCTGTGGCAGGAGAGCAGCAGTCCTCTGGATAGCTGGAAGCGATGCTCAACTGTCCTGGACACAAGGACAGAGAGAGGGAAGAGAGCCCAGTTTCAGCTATCTTGAGTTGTATGTACAGGGGAGCACTGGAGAGCAGATCAGCTGCTCCTCGTGCACTTGCTGTGGATGGCATTTTCCAGGAAAACTGGCCTGATGGAGTGCTCCGTTGTCACCAGCTGCTCTCTGCAGCTGCCTGCATGGCAGGAAAGGGGGGAATGACTCCAGTTAAAAATAGAAAGGGAGATTAGGAAACTCAAGGTACGGTTTCGACATGCAGCTGAGCTGCTCTGATGACTTGCTGCCGCCACCGAAAGGGGAAGGACTTGCTTGTGCTTGTGTGACTGCGCAGCTGGTTTGGCTGCCTCACCCAGCAGAAAGCCCAGCCAGGAAAATAGGAGTTTTCCACCATGTGGTCACACAAGAGAGAAGGGTGGGGATGTAGGGCCGGAGGGGAGGGGATCTGAGTGCCTGCGAGTAGATAGTTGAACTCCTCTGGAACAGGTAATCTGAAGTGTGCAGGAGCTGCATTCAGGTGAGCATCTCAAATGCTTGGTGTTGGTGTTGTTGGCTCTCAGCATGCTCAGCTTGGGGTGAAAGCAGCCGCAGCGTGCATGTGGCTGTTTCTAGCTGTGGCTCGTTTAGCTTTCATGTCGGTCTGTGTAATTTAAGTACAAAGTTATAAGGAGATTGACTTTGCTGTTGTAGTGCTCATATTCTCATAGTCGATGGGGAGGGTTTATTGGAGGAGTTTGGAAAACATTTGAAAAGTACTGGAGCCTTACTTTCACTTACTGAATGTGTTCTGCCTGAATATGGTATTATACATTTGTAAGAGACTTCAGCATGCAATAGGCGTGCGAAATGTTAGGAGGAAGCTGGCAACAGGCTTCCAATGGTGAATATATTGTGTGCATTGTGGGCTGCATACTTCTTAAGAACTGATTTTAGAAAGCTTCCATTATATGGTGTCCTGTCAGCAGCTCTTCGCTCTCTCTTTCTGTCTAGTCTTTGTACTTACCACTAGTCCTTGATATTTTCTGTAGCCTTTCTAAAACACGGACAAAAGCCAGTTGAAGAAATCCACAGTTTTCTTTGCTAGAAAGTTTGTTTTCTGATTTTTTTTTTTTTTTTTTTTTTTTGTCATAGTTCTTTGTGGGTTTGGTGTTTTGGTGGTGGTGGTTGGTTGGGGTTTTTTTTAGCCTGTGTTGGTCAGCCTCAAGAACAGTGGGATTTCTCAAGCTGCTTTTTGGTTCAGCGGAGTTCCCGATGTTATAGCTCTCCCAATAACCAGTGAAACGTCCTACTAGGCACCAAAATAAGAGGGAATACACACGGGCATTCCAGATGCTTGGTACAGCAAGTGTGCTGCACCGGTGCTGTCTTTCTGCGTGGGGCTGGAGGAAAAACAGCATTTAGTTCAGCACATCTTGGTACTGTTCAGTGATATAATTCTTAGTCCGGAAATCCTGCAATGTAACACTCTGCCTGGACAAACTTGGAGACAAACTGTGTTTATTCTTTTTAGGAGGTTGCGTGCGTATGGCTGTAGGGAAAAACCTGTCTAGAACTCAGTGAAATTCTGTACCAAGTAAAATTCTGTGATCTCAAGTGAATTCTAACAACTGAAGTTGTTAGATCTCCTTGCACAGCTTATGTGTTCTGAAGCTACAGCTGTTTGCATGGGGCTGTGTATTGGAGGAACGAAAGAGCTGTTCCAGGAGGCTGGAGTAATCCCTCAGCCAGCAGAAACCTTTGTGCCTGTTTTGATTTCTGAGCTACTAAACTTACATAAACAACCCTCTCCTAAACCATAAATATTTTTCAATGGTAGGATTATCTTCCCCATCTAATCAAATTACAGCTGTTTAGCAAAGGGACTGTTTGCAAGTTTTTGTCACGCTGTGCGGCGGCCTGGTTTTTGCAGCTTGTGAGAGAAGGGTGGGAAAAGAATGGATCCAATAATTCAGTTAGTCAGACTGAAAGCGCTGTTACCGAATGAGATTTATATGGGGGAAAAGTTTTGTTAATGCTTAATGTTCTGTAACAGTCTGCAGAGGCATAACCGAGCGGTCAGCACAGGAGCTGCTGTCAGAGGAGTTTATTTTGAGTGATTACAGAGCCTGCTGTGCCTTTCATTTCAGCAGCCAGAGATCACTGCTGAACGCTGCCGTCGTTTGTTTACAGTCCTCCTGATCCTCTCAGGTTGGTTCTCCTTCCTTTGAAAGCCTTTGAAGGAGGGAAAGGAAGAAGAGGTAGGCAGGGCTCACAGAGAACTGCGGGAGAGTGGGGAAAGGAGGGGGGAGAGAGCGGGTGCTGCTGCTTGTTAGAGGAAAAATTAGGAAATAAGAAGCTCCAGAGAGCATGAGCACCCGCTGTTTTCGTCTAGGTCTTGGTTTGGGATGAATACTGCCTTTCTTTCTGTTTTTGTTAGATTCTGGTGTAATGCAGTTCAGCTTACTCTTCTGATGAATCACAGATTTGTTAAGGTTGGAAAAGACCTCTAAGATCATCTAGTCCAGCCGTCAAACATGCATCATGGGTCTGTATCAATAAATGTGGCTTTACGTAGAGCTTTGAAAAGTGTTTTGAAATAAGAAGGAACTCCTGTCTACAAGTCCCTTTTAACTCAGGTAAACAGAAGGATTATTTTTTTCCACTCCATCTGAAAGCTTATACTCAGAAGTCACTCGGGGTATGAAGATGACTTTGGTTCTGTTGAGCCTCTGAGTAATTAGGGAGGAGGCAGCTGCAAGCTGACGCGTGGCTCGGGCAGAGCTACGTTCTGGAGCTGCAGCAGGAACCTGTTATGCTTTGTAGTCCTGTGTGGAGGAAAGGAGTAGTGTGGGGTCCCCTAAAGACCTACACGCTGCTGTCTTGGACCTTTGGATGTCTTGCTGTAGAGAAGCTGCTGGGACAGTATAGCACAGCCTTCATCCAGATATGGGGGGGGAGGGAGGAGTAAGAGGATAATGTGAAAATACTTTACCCCATGTTATAATTTTGTAGGTGAAAGGTTGTTTGCAAGTAGGATTGCAGTTAATTTTCATGACTGAACTTGGAGGTATCAGCAAAATTGGAATCGGATTTTGGAAGAGCAAGGAGGGAAAGAAAATGTGTACTGTAAACATGAGCATTGTATTACTTGTCAGTCTTCTGCTTTAGAAAAAAAAAAGTAATGAAAGTAACGTCAGTGATCTAGGACAAATCCTCCATCACTTGACATTTGTCTTGAGGCTTGGTTCTGCCTTTCAGCAGTTTGGCCTGACTGGGTAATACACAGAGCAGAGAGATTTCTGTTAATTGTAGTGTCCGTTTCAATGTGGATCACCAAGATGAATCAGGATGCACCAGTTGCTGGTATGAAACTTCCTTGCTTGCTGACTGACCCTGAGGTTTGTGCCCTCCATCAGGGGACATACATCCCATTGTCATCAACAATTTGTGCAGCACCTACAATAACAGGGCCTACTGCTTATGTAAGTGCATGCATGTATATTTTACGTCCCTGCCTGCCCTTCATATTTTATTTAACAAAGAGTGCAAGGAAATTGGTTACTTAGCAAAAAATGGCTTTCAGTGAAGTTGGGAAATAAGTTTCCTGATTTTGTCCTGGTACTGTTTATATATGCTGTCCTTCCTGCTGCTCATGCTGCTCTTTCCCAGGATCTCCTGACACTTTGTAAACATTCATCACTTCTTGTTACTCATCCAGAAAATGAGGAGAGTCTCCGGTGCTGCTCTGCACTGCCCATCTCCCATGGATCCATTGTGCCCTCTGGGCAGGGTGAGAAATCCCAGCGAGGCAGATGAGAATGCAAAATCCTCTTGGTTTCCCTGTACATGACGGAAGATGCTGTTTTACTATTGGGCCATGCTGAAAGGTGCCTGCAGTGAGCAGTGCCCAGGGGTGCCGTCTTCCTGCTGTGGTCAGGGTTCTCCTGAATGCTGCCCCTCGGATGCTGCCAGGCGTTGGTAATTCAGCTGATCAGGGATGAGTCAGACCAGCACCGGTTTGTTCTCAGAATCAAATCATGTCCCTGCATTATCTCACTGATGACATGAAGTAAATCCTGTAATAGGTTGGGTTGATTTTTTTTGTGCTTTTGTGGTACTGCAACTTGGGGTGAGCTGCATATTTCATTGGGATTTACGCCGCGGTACTTTCATCCCCTTGCCCACATGAAATATTTGTGAACGTAGGTATATTCAGAGCCAGTGGAGGCTTTGGAGTGCCTGAGGACAGATAACAGCACACTTGCTTTTAAGAGCAACTTTCATATGTGTTTCTGTTCTTTGCAGTCTTTGCATGTGCAACCCCACCCTCACTGCCACAGAAACCACCAAAACAGAAAAAAGCCCGAGTAAACCCCAGATGCACATTACAGTGACTGTTTAATATCTTTTGGTTTGAAGATCTGATAGTACCTGATCTTATCTCTTCTAAAGTAGTGCAGTTTTTTCCTTAGCTGTCCAAGCGGCACCTTGAAAGGTCTGCATGGCTTGCATGAGAAGCACTGCCAGTGCCAGGGGACTGCTTGTCAATTTTCACAATCTTTCTACATGGAAGATTATTTTTTATGACCTCCTTTTAAAATGTCATATTTTATCAGCTTTGCAGGATCTTAAAAATGTTCTTTTCACTTGCTAGATCTAGCTATGGGATGCTTGCCAGAGCACAGATCAAGGAGCAGTCCTGCAGAGCAGGACTGACTGAATGTTGGTCACAAAGAGCAACAGCAGTGTCAGGTTGGCCCCTGTTCGGTCTGTGCTCTTAAAATAGTCTGTTCAGGAGGCTAAAGTACTTGTGTGTGTGTGTGTTCCTTGGGTCCATAGGGATTAAGGAGCGTGTTTTGCAGTGAGGAGGGCACTGTGGGAGGTGTCCCTGCCAGCAGCACAGAGCTGGACGGCACATGGAGTCTTGAGACATGACTGGGTCAGTGTCTGCAGAACTGGTAACCACTCCCTCCTGGTGGTGCTTTCAGTTCTGTCTTGCCAGAGATTCCCTACAAGAGACGATCCCCCCACGTAAGTGTTCCCACTGCTGGATCCTGTGTGTCAGGAACACCAGCATGATCAGTATTCCCTTGTATTGCTTGCTTATTTGGGCATGCAGCAGAGATATTCCACCCTGATCATTAACCTAAGGGAAGGGCATATTCCCACCGAGCCTTCTGTGTCTCGCTGCTGGAGGAGCAGTGCTCTCTCTGACATGGCTGCTGCTTCCTTATCTGCTCTGCTGTTCATTTTTTGGCTTGAACTGCTTTCCAACTGTGCTCTGCTTTCCTTGCCAGCTCCCTTCCTCTCCCACAAGCCAGAGTAGCTGAGGCTTTGTGGTCAGCAGCAATTTGGCTGGGACAGGTAGGTCAGAGTTTGGCTATTCTTGAGTAGCACCTCACTGGTGTTAATGCCTTGCTTTTCTTAATACCTTAAGAACAGCACAGCTAATCTGAGTGTCACGCATCTGCTTGAGGAAAGCTCTGCTGTCCGCATGACCGCAGATTTAAATTCTTCCTCATTTCCTTTGCTGCAGTTTATTTGGGTTCATCTTCGTGGGGTTTCTGCACTTCTCATGCTGCTGTGGATATGCGGGTCTCGTTATGTGCTTCCTGCTAATTTGTGACAGGGGTCCCTCGTGGGCTGTGAGAGCGAGATTTGTTTGTGCAGACGAGCAGCTCAGCGATCCTCTTGGAGTGACAGCATCCCATAATTAAATGGTTAATCCACGTGCCTACTTTCACACACCCGACAAGGAATGCTTTTCAATTTCTAAACCAGCTGAAATTATCCGAGCAATTAGATTTGTTCTCAGCACACAGACGAGGAGCCCCGTGCGGCTCAGCCTCTGGAGCTGCTGCTGGCCGGGCGCAGCACGTGCACAGTGACACAGCCCTTCTGTGGCCGCTCATGGCGGCCCTGCAGTGAGCCGTCAGCTCTGCCTTCTGCATGTGTTGTTCAAGGAGGGGATGGATTCTGAAGGGTTTTATCGTGCGCTCCGTGTGCCTTCTGTTAGTGAAAATGTTTGGAGCAGTTAGCAAGGTTTGCTGGAGGCCGCACGCCCGCTCTCGTGGCTGTGGAATCATGCCCTGATCTGGGCAGTCTGGGCCCGCCATTCCAACCCCCGTGTGCAGGATGTGCAGGACAGAGGCACTGTGCCACCGACCATCTCCAGAGAGGTACCTGCCTTACGATTTGCAATTAGCGCTGCTTGAGAAGTGCGAAGTGCCCACCGAGCATGCTTTGCGTTTGTTTTGAGGCATTCTGTGAGGGCTCCATGGGCTGCGGGTGGGTCGTGGGTGTTAATGTGCTTGGGGACAGCAGGTGTGAGCTGAAAGATTATTGTCATTAAACAGTGCTTTTTTAGCATAGCTTAATTCCCATGAAATGAATACATGGCTAGCTCTTAGCCAGTGCTTGCAGGCTGAAGTTCTTGTGTTGGGCTGGAATTACAAACTGACGGAAGGGGAATGCTGAGAACCACCCTGCCTGGGTGCTCCATGGGATGGCAGTGGGAACTGCTGAGCAGCTCATGGGCATCGCCACGGAGCTGTTAGCAAAAGGCAACACAGCCGCTTCCTATACCCTTAGCGTACAGGAAATTAGAGGGTGGAAAAAAGGAGAGGTAGTAGGATGTCTGCAGGAGAAACTTCTGAGGCTTTCAGTCTGTTACTGAAATATTCATAATTTCCAGAGCAGTCAGATAACAAGATGCATGCTTGTTATCTTATCTCTCATCTGTTTCTTGTCGGTGAGCAGAGTTGGTCATAACTTTAAAATAAGCTGAAATGAATATTGGAAAGATGGAGTACTTTGCAGACTTTGAACTCACCCCGGAGCTTTCAGGTAACCGTGCCAATGGTCTCGGCACTCACACCTGATAACACAGTTACCGTCATGGTTGTGTGGAAGCAGGTGTGTCTGTAAGTGCTGTTTGTGCTCTGCTAATATCCGGCAATGAGAAGCGTTAGGAAGGCATGACGTTTTTGGGAGGAAGGTTGTGTGCATCTGTTCTTTGGGTTCCGTGCTGAATTGTTATTGGAAGGAAGGTTGGAGTTGCCCGTGTCTCAGTATTATAATCAGTGGGAGGGATTACAACAGTTCTGAAATCATCTGTACAAAGGCAAAAGGGAAGAATAAAAATAGGGACCCATAGGGTGGGAGACAGAGGTGCTATGAACTGCTGTCCCGCTCTGGCACTCCTCCTTGCTTTTGAAGAAGGAGGTAGTGCATGGCCCAGCTGGGGTGGAGAAAGGATGCATTTCCAGCAGCGCTGGATGCTGCTGAATGGACGTGAATGTGTTTTTGCCATTAAGCTGAAGGCAGATAGTGGCAGATCTCCACTGCAGACAGGAGATTTGGCATCGGCGTGGCTGGCGGTGAGGAGGAGAAGGAATGTAGCTGAAGTTTGGCAGGCGAGCGAGCTGCAAGATAGTTTTCTTGTCTCTGGCGTTAGCCACAAAAGAAAGATGCCAGGGCAGTTTGTCTGAATTTTCAGTAGATCTGGCTCTGGTAAAGGCAAGTTCCCATCATTAGGATTGTATATCATTAACTTGTTGGCAGTCTAAAATGCCATTTTCTTTTCTTAGGCTTTCCATGTTTCTGGTTGATCCGGGCCAACTACACAAGAGCAATCTTAATCTCCTTCTGCCTGCAGATATGTTTTCCATATCTGAGTGTTTGATGTATACAACCCTGAACAGTTTACTACTGGATAAAAAAGGAACGTGGGCTCAGAAATCAGGCTAAGGATAGCTATACTAGAAATTATGCTGAATATTTTTGTTCTCTTTTTCTTGAATTTCGACTCTTGGGGCTTGGAGGCTTTTTGATCTGGTTCTGCTGGGCTGGACTTCAAAAGTAGTGTATTTGAAATAAAGTATTTATGTCTCTAATGAGATATGAAAACATATTTTAGGTTGAGTTTCTGAGCACACAAATCCAGTTTTCTTTTGCATAGGCTGGAGCTTAAGGAAAGGCAGGCAGGAGGAAGCAGCTGCTGTGGTCTGGATGCTATCTAGTACGTGTCCAGGACCAAGACCAAATATTAAAAGATATGACAATTAACTGATTTAAGCCTTCAGTGTGAGCTTTAGTTTTGCTGTACTTTCTCCTGGTTTTCATTTTCCCAGTCTGCATGACTGTTTTTACAAGTGTGCTGGTGTAGGCATTTCAGAGCTCCGTTACCATTGGTCACAAGACTGCTGTCGGCTTCCCTAGGCAAAACTTCCCTTTCTGTTTTGATAAATATGTGGTGTTTTTTGTTTTGTTTCTTCTTTTTCTTTTTGCTGTTTTTAATTCTTGCCACTACGCTACTTGGATTCCCAGAGCCTCACCACAAATCTGGCTCCCTAACAGTAATTGACTTCTAGGTATTCAAAGCAGGCAAAAAAGAGGCAGCCCAAATCACCTCATCTTGGTTAACCAAGCCAAAACATGGAACCCTTGACAAGCACTTTGTCTCTCTTCCCTCTTACCTTTTTATTTCCATCCTTTTGCTCTGTGCCATGCTTTCCCCATTTCTGTGCCTTGGTGTAAAATGATGCTTTTTCTGCCTTTTTCGATGTTTCATCTGCTTTCCCTTTGAGGTCTCCCGTTGTCTCCATGCAGGCACAGGGAGGTTTGTACGGTTTCAGGAGGCAGAGAAGTATCACTGTGTGCATTCTAGTGCTGGCGTTAGCTCCAAGGTTGCACGAGGACATGGACTCTATTTCTAGCTCTGCCCTACCTCTGCCTGACCCAGATCCCAACGTGCAGCACGGACGTGGTTCAGCTGTGGTGGAGACAACGGCCAGCTTGGAGCTGCCCGAGTGCAGCTGCTTCTGTCCAGAGAGCACACGTGCCAGGTTTGAGTGGGGTCCGTGGGGGTTTCTTCTGAGGTAGTGCAGAAGTGATGGGTGCTGTGGACGGCTTTGGTACTGCTATAGAAGTTTTTGCTGAAGAATTAAAGATCCCAGTGTCAAAGTAGATTTACCCATGTGTGAGGTAAGCTATTAGAATTGCAAAACAGAGTTCTTAGAAGTTGAATTTAGATTTTTTTTTTTACCCATGGAAATGAGCTCTGGGGGAAGGTGGGTTGTTGTTTGCATCTTTTTTGTACAGAATTAAAAGCATATGTGTGGGGGGATTAGAAGAATGGTTTCCAATTGCAACCATTCAGAAAAAGCTAATATCTATCCCATTTCTGGTGCAGGTGTTACAGCACTTAACAACTTGAATGTCTGGGCTGTGGCATGCAGTACAAAATGAGATAATGCGCTTGGACCATCCTTGCACTAGGTGGAAAGCTCTTAGCTGTTCCTACAGGTGCTGGCTGCTTTTCTGATCCTGTGTTTCGTGATGAGACTTCTGGGGCTGAAATAATTCTTCAAGCCAGCAGCTACTCTCCCCACCCCATCCTGTCCACCCTGGATCACTAGAAGCAGGATTTCCGTAGCGTCAGAACAAAAGCCCTGCTTAGCAACTGGCCAGATAATGAGCTTGCTGGTCAGCTGAAGCTTTCCCAAAGTGTTTGCTGGTTTCCATAACTACTTCAGAGCTGCAGAAAGAAGGGTGAGGAATAAAGTTGAGCAGAGAGATTTAGGCCTACAAAGAAGCCAAGAGCGAGGCTTTCCTTCTCACCAGAGTTGGAGGAAAAAGTTGTCTCAATGAATTAGTACAGGGTGTGTGTGTGTGTGTGTATAATACACATATATACCATATAGGTTATGTATTTGTGTAACAGATTTAAAGATACCTGCTTGCAGTGTTTCCTCTCTGAAACTTGTTTGTTGATTCACGCTCAGTGCAAGTACTTTCATTTTGAAATCCTTGCTGCTGAACTCTGGCATTCAGTCAGAGCTGTTCTGCTGAGATCCTTGTCTGCGAGTGGATTTTGCTTTGCTCCTATAAACTAGGGTAGGCTTATTTCCTTCCTGTAGAATAATTTAGGCAAAAATGGGCTGCTTGGGGATTTATGTAGCATGCAGGCAATTTTTTCTCTCTGAAACTGTGTGAGCAGCTATTGAGGATACGTGGGAGTTGCTTTGCAGATCGATTGCAGCCTGTCTTGTCTTAGTAGTAATTCTGCTTGCTTCATCTTCACATCTGTGGGACAACATTTTCTGTCTGGGGCTGACCTTGGAAATCTATCTCAGAGCTCTGCGAAACTTGTACACTCATCCGTGCCTCTATTTTATATTTACAGATAGCTCCTATTTGCAAATAGCTGTTCTTTACAGCACAAAGCCAATATCGCTTAGTGTTTTAAAATGCCAGTGCAGTATTGTGCAAGGGGCAATTTCTGGTTTAGAGGCAGCAATGCCCTGCAGAGAGGGAAATGGTTCAGTGCATTGCTTGAGAGCTCATGTTGGTGAGGTTGGCGTGCAGAGGTGCTTTGTAGGTGCAGGCCATCCAGTTGGGGAGATGTGGGAGCATTATTGTGAGTGATGGCAAAATTTCTGTAGAGGAGATGACTACTACTGTGACTCACATGCTTCTGTTACAAACAGTTTGTTCTGTGCCGTAAAACTGCAGGACAGGAGCTTCCTCCAGAGTATATGTAGTGTCCGCGTAACTTCTGCTTGCTGGTGAGTTTTTGGAGTTGGCTGGGGGGTTGCTTGCTAAAGCATTAAAACTTCAGTCGTTACAGCACTCGCTTTTCTCCTGCTTGTGTGTGCAGTCATCATCAGTGTGTTTGGCAGTGTATGTTAATTTTCAAGAGAGAAAGTATTGTCATTTTATCTTTAAACTGTGCTTGCTTATCTGCGGGCATTGCTTGTTTTAGCAATACTTTTGCTAATGGCTTTATCATCTCAGCTTTTTGGGGGTGCTGATAAATGACACACAGTTTGCAACTAAAATGCACCTACTTCATGGGAAAGGATTTGCAAATCTCCTTGGCTGTGTGGAGCTGGTTGAGGTTTCTGAGATGGCTGTTATTTAGCTGATTTCTATAGTGACTGTTGCCTTGGCAGCAAAGGTCCTTGCTTAGAGAATAAAAGCACTGTGCAAGCATGAGGAAGGCATTAGGGATCACTGGTCTAGATATTACTTTCACAACAGTATCCCTTCCCTTCTGTAAATACTTCTGTTCCCTTTTCCCCACCTACTTCTACTTAGGCCTTTCCTCATTCAGACGCCAAAGGGTCTTTTTCTGCTGTTTCTATCTTGTCAGTGTTAATGATGAGAAGCGTTGCTTTTTGTTGCAAGTTTAGAAGTAATAAGGAGTGGTGTATTAAATTGCAAGCCAGCTTTGGGAGGAAGATGACAGCTCTGTGGCCCACACAGCCATCCCAGTGCTGTACTTCTGGGCTTGTCCATCACTTGCTCAGCAGTGAGCAGGTGGACTTTGAAATGAAAAACCAAGATCATGACACGAAGCGTGGGTCCTTGGTTATCCTCCAGGCAGACCTGTGGGTGGAAAATTGCAGGCTCCTGCACCTTGGCCAGCAGGCTGAGAGCAGGGTTGTAGGCAGCGGTGGTGTTATTGCGGGCAGATCTTGTCCTTTAATCAAAGAACTAGTTGCTCTCTGATTTGCTTGTTGTGCTCAACTGCATCTCCCAAAAATGATGCAAAAGAGATCTTGTTCTGTGAGGTTTCCTAGTGCTTGTAGAACCTCCTGGTGTGATTTTGGTATTCCAACTTCTCTGTGGTCAGATTGAAGTGGTAGAGGGAAGAGCTTCGCTTACCAGCACTCCCTGTTTTGAAACTGGAAGAGGATCTGTAAGTTCCTTTAATATTTGCAGGGAATATAGAGAAAAGGTTGTGTAAACACAAGAAGGTGGGAGCTGGGAGACTTGCCGAAGTTGCTTCATCTCTCTCAGTCTCGTGACGGGTGTTTTGAGATACCAGTTTGGGTCCTGTGTTGTCACTGTGATGGTGCAATTGGCATCATTATACTAATCACATTCGTATTTATCGTTCATTACGAGATACCGGCTCCTTAATGAAGCAGATGGAGGGAGCGTTTTTGTTGCCTGCCTGAGCTCCCAACCCAGTGCACAGAGCCCCAGTGCACATCAGCAGTGCCTGACGTCTTTGTCTTCTGTGGACAAGAGCAAACCTTACTTAGGGCAGTGGGAGCACTGTGAGGCACGCAGATTGCTTCTGCAGACCTTACCTGGTTGAGCTTTTAGCAGTGCACGTTGAAAAAAGGAGATATTTTCAGGGCAACAAGCTGGCAACAGTTGAAAGAAACTAAAGAAACGTGTTTTGCCTATTTGCCCTCTGTTTCAGACAAGCTATGAAATGGATGTTTGCATTAGAAATGTTAGATGTTATTCTTCATTTTAACTTTCAAGCTGAGTCTTTTGGCCTTCTGTCTGTGTGTATCAGTTACTCTGCCTTTACAAAAGGTGCTCCGAGGGATTTATGTGCTGGTGGCATGGTGGCAGCAGGCTGGGATTTCACCTGGCAGGCGCTGAGCTCACACTGCCAGAGCAGCAAAGACTGGGACTTTGTGCTCTTTAGCTCCTCTTTGGTTCCAGTGCTGCCATTTGCTGTTCCTCTGCAGAGGGTGAGACCTGCATTTCTAACAGGGATGAAGGTGTGTGCCCGTGTATACATTAGATAGGATTCCTCATTTTTTAAAAACAATACAGTTTCTTGGAAAAAATGCTTTTATACTCTAAAAGGACAAAAACGCAGGACTTGAGCCATCTCTTTTTCTGCAGGATATCTCTTAAAGGCATTATTGATGGTGAGTTTAAAGAAAAAACACATGCATGTTTCAGAATTGACTGCATTTTCTTTAAGCAATGTTGCAGGCTCCCACAGTTTTGCTGCCAGAAGCACACATTTGCTACTTCTCATAGAGCTGCCAGGCCCGGTCTCATAGGGTTACGGAGTGTACTATGACTTTTGTGCTGGTATGAGAATAGCATTTTTTATTCTTTCGCACTGCATGTATAATTCCTCTTAAAATTTACTAGCTTAGCCCAGGCAGGAAAAGGTGCGCATGTAGTAAGCAATGAGATCTAATGTTGGGATTGGCTGCAGTTTCTTCCACAGTGATAAATGCAGTTCTGTGTCTTGGGGATCCTGACTCTGTAAGCAAGCAGGAGGTTGCAGTGTGTTGTCAGTTGCTGGACAGAAAAACTGATGTGCTAGGAAGATATTGGTTAAAGATGTTCTCTCCTCCTTTCCAACTTTCTGAGTGTTTGGGAAACTGGCATTTGCTCTCCAGCTTATAAAAGTGAAAAGCTTTAATACTACCCCACCTCGTGGTGTTGCCAAGTGCTCTGACAGCCCCACATCCGTGCTGAATTTGTAAAGCAAAGCTTGCAGAGGCAGCTGATGGAGCTCTTTGGTGGCACATCACCTGGGATGGGAATACTGTGGGTATCAGAATGGATGGTGCATGGCGTGGATCACGTCCAGACTTTGTGCTGCAGCCAGTATGGGACCCAGGAGCTCAGGTGCCCTGTGGGAACGCAGCACACTGTGGTCTCAGCACAGCATGGTGTGATATCAAGCCAAGCTGTCCTCCAGTGAGAGTCTGCTCGGGGTGTGTAATGTGGGTTAACATGCATAATTCAATCAGTCCTGTTTTTCCATGTTCGGAGCTCTGTAACTAAACACCGATTTGCTAAACACCACTTGAATAATGAAGCGATCTGTGTCTAAAAGCTTTTCTCAGTACATGTGATCCCACTGCAAAAAGGGGGAAAGAAAATAGAGCTGTATCCTTTCTTCCCGTGAATTTAAATAGCGAGGGTAGTTGCAAGGGAGAGCATTTATTGTTATCTCTGTTAGCTTCATGTATTTTAGTGCATGCACATGCTTGGCACGCGCAGCAAGTTAGAGGTGGTGTACCTGGAGTGCTGTGAGCCCTTCATCCAAAGCTTCATCTTTTATCGAGCATCAGACCTAGGTGATTCCGCAGAGAAAGAGATTAAAAGCTGTATCTCACTTGTCTAGTTCAGAGCAAAAGAAGACTTCAACTCAGCTAGGAAGCATTGTTTTTAATAAAAATTGTTAAGGCTCTGGAGTAATTGGCAACAAGCTCAGAGGGGACAGGGCTTGTGCATGCAAGGCTGGCACTCAAATCAATCTTTTCAAGCCAGAGTCTGGCTATTCTTTGGCAGTTGTTTTGTCTTTGAACTGAATTGCAAACTTTCAGTCAATGCTAAGTGTCTGGTTTTTTTTTCCCTCCCCAGGAAGAAGAATGCCAACATGAATATGAAGTGAACCGTTTGCTGCGCTTGCCACAGCACCTGGGTGCTCACATCAAATGGTTAGAGACAGGGACTTGTCTCTTGCCAAACTGCTTCCTCGGACAAGATGAAGCCAAGGAGGAGCCTTCTGATGTGCTGGAGCCGCAGTGACTGCTGCCCACTTTAAAATCGATGTAAGACTGTGCCCCGGCTGCCTGGCAGGATGAAAGAGGTGGTGTCGTGGTCGCCTGAGGAGGTGACAAATTGGCTAATGGAAAATGCTGTGCCGGAGTACTGTGAGCCATTGAAAAGCTTCACCGGGCAGGATTTGATCAACCTGACGGAGGAGGATTTCAAGAAGACGCCTCTCTCCCGAGTGTCGTCCGACAGCGGCCAGCAGCTATTGCACATGATCGAGACTTTAAAAATGGCTCATCACATAGAGGCTCACAAAAATGGGCATGTCAACGGGCACATCCGTGTCAGCGTTAACAACACCGCACATGAAAATGGCTTTAGCAGTAAAACAAAGCTGAACGGAGTGCCAAATGGTTATAAGAAGGAGATGATAAAGATCCCCATGCCAGAGCCAGAGCGCTTGCAGTATCCCATGGAATGGGGCAAAACTTTCCTGGCTTTTATTTATGCACTTTTTTGTTTCATCTTTACCACAGTGACTATCTCAGTTGTTCACGAACGAGTGCCTCCCAAGGAGGTGCAGCCTCCCCTACCAGATGCATTTTTTGATCGCTTTGATCGGGTGCAATGGGCCTTTTCTATTTGTGAAATTAACGGCATGATCCTTGTAGGACTGTGGTTTGTTCAGTGGCTGCTGTTAAAATACAAGTAAGTAAAACCTTTTGGAAACTTGGTGTTCTAGGGCATACTTGTGATGGATTTGGAGGTTGGGTACAGTCCAAGTAAAGTGATGTTTCTTGTGGTCTTTCTGGTTTTGGTATCCCAGACTGAAATATATGCCACACCACGGGTTCTGCAGTTTGTGTGGGCTGCTTGTACAAAAACAGGGAGTTCAGTCCACTGCTGCATAAGAAACTATGATCTTAATTGCCTGCAGAGTTAATGTTAACCCTTTTAGCACGTGAAAAGCCTTGAGTTGAGTGTAACTATGTTCTTAACTCATTTGACTTGCCTTGACTGTCCTATCTGTATAAGAGTGAACGCATAAGTCATCATCTGTGAACTGATTTGGGATGGGAGTCATCATCTGTGAACTGATTTTTGGGAATTCTCACTGTAGTTTACTTGATGTTAAGGTCCTACTCTAAGACCACAGTATTTTTCATAGAATCCATAGAGTTGGAAGGAACCTTTAAAGGTCATCTAGTCCAACTCTCCTGCAGCGAACAGGAACGTGCACAGCTAGATCAGGTTATGCAGGACCTGATCCTGCTTTACCTTGGAAGTCTCCAAGGATAAGACATCAACCACAGCACTAGGTAACCTTTTCCAGTGCCTCACCACCCTTACTGCAGAAGACTTTTTCCTTATATCCAGCCTAAATCTCTTTAAGCTTGAAGCCTTTTCTCTCTGTTCTATTACCACAGACCCTGTTAAAGAGTCTTTGCTGTAGCTCCTCTTTAGATACTGAAAGGCCTTCTTCAGTATCTCTTTAGATACTGAAAGGAGTCTTCTCTTTTCCAGCACAGCCCCAGCTCTCTCAGCCTGTCCTGACTGGGGAGGTGTTCCATTCTGTGGATCATTTTTGTGGCTCTTGTCTGGTTACATTCCAATAGGTCCATGTCTTCCTACACTGAAGACTCCACATGTGGACGCAGTGCTCCAGGTCAGGCCTCACCAGCACAGAGCAGAGGAGCAGGATCACCTCCCTTGCCCTGCTTATCACGCTTCTTTGGATGCAGCCCAGGTTGGCTTTCTGGGCTGTGAGGGCACATTGCTGGCTCATGTCCAGCTTCTCATCCACCAGCACCCTCCAGTCTTTTTTGGCAGGGCTGCTCTCAATCCTTTCATCCCCCAGCTTGTATTGGTAGTGAGGGTTGCCTTGACCCAGGTGCATTTGGATTTGTTGAACCTTGTGAGGTTCACCCGGGCCCACTGCTCAGCCTGTCTAGGTCCCTCTGGATGGCATCCCATCCCTCTGGTGCGTCAACCACATCCCACAGCTTGGTGTCATTGGCAAACTTGCTGAGGGTGCACTCGACCCCACTATCAGTGGGGTAATTGGTGAAGATATTGAAAAGTATTGGTCCCAGCACTGGCCCTTGTGGTACACCACTTGTCACTCATCTCCATCCAGATGTTGAGCCATTGACCACCACTCTTTGCAGCCAGTTCTTCATCCATTGAGCAATCTACCCATAAAATCCTTTCCAATTTGGAGAGAAGGATGCTGTGGGCTACTGTGTCAAAGGCCTTACTGAAGTCCAGATAGATTACATCAGTGGTTCTTCCCTTGTACACTGACACAGTGACACCATCATAAAAAGCCACTAGGTTGGCCAGGCAGGATTTGCCCTTGATGAAGCCATGCTGGTTCTCCTGTATCAGCTTCCTGCCTTCAGTGTGCCTTACATAGCTTCCAGGATGATCTGCATCATGATCTTTCCCAGTACAGAGATGGGACTGACAGGATGGTAGTTCCCCAAGTCATCTTTTTACCCTTCTTGAAAATGGGCATGATGTTGCCTTTTTTCCGATCAGCAGGGACTTCACCTGATTGCCACGACTTTTCAAATATCATTGAGAGTGGCTTGGCGACTACATCAGCTCATTCCCTCAGGACTCTGGGATGCATCTCATCGGGACTCATAGACTTGTGGACATTCGGTTTCCTCAGGTGGTCATTGACCTGATCTTCACTTCCAGTGGAAGGGACATTGCTTTCCCAGTGCACTCCTACCAAACCAAACATACGAGGTTTGTGTGGTGAGCAGTTGTCAGAGAAGACTGAGGCAAAAAAAGTTGTGAAGTACTTCAGCTTTCTCCTTGTCTGTTGTTACTAGCCTGTCTGTGTCACTCACTAGGGGGAGTGCACCCTCCTGAACTATTCTTCTCTGGTTGAGGTACATATAGAAGCCTTTTGTATTCTTCTTTGCATCCCCAGCCAAGTTCAGTTCAAGCTGGGCCTTGGCTTTCCTGACCCCATCCCTACACATCCCAGCAGCTTCCTTATATTCCTCCCATGATAGCTGTCCCTGCTTCCACTGCCTGTGCATTTTCTTCTTGCTCTTCATTTTTGCCAGCAAGCTCCTTGCCTTCCTTTCCTGACTTGCTACACCTGGGGATGGAGAGTTCCTGTACATTGAGAAAAGCTTCCTTAAAAATCTGCCAGCTCTGCTCCATACCCTTGCCCATGGGACAGTTTCCGAGGGTGTTTTGTTAACTAACTTTCTGAAGAGCTGCAAGTTAACTTTCATGAAATTTAGTGTCCTGATTTTACCTGTCTCATATCCTTCGGGACCATGAACTCCACCTTAGCACAGTCACTACAGCCCAGGCAGCCTCCAATCCTGATGTCACCACTCAGGTTATTTGGATTGGTAAGCATCAAGTCCAGTATTGCATCCCCCCCTGGTGGGGCCACGCATTACTTGACTCAGAAAGTTATCCTCGGTGCATTTCAGGAGCCTTCTGGATTGCCTGCAGCTTGCTGTGCTGCTTTTCCAGCAGATGTCTGAGAGGTTGAAGTCCCCCAGCAGGATGAGCACTTGCTGGAGGGAGCAGGCCTCATCAGCAGGCTGCATCAACAGGCATAAACAGCAGGCAGTGCTGTGAACCGAAGCAATACTGCATTAAAACTTCTAAAGGACATTTTCTGCTTGACATTAGGTAGTACAGGTAATGTCAGGAACAAAGTATGTTGAAAGCTTATCATAAAATATGCAGAAGTGCAGATACACGGTGAATTTGCAAGGCTATCTGGGTACTTGCTCATACCTGCTCAGAATTGCAACACTGAATTTGCTTGCCAGTGCAAGTCACCTACCTCTTATCCTCTACACAGTGACTGTGCAAGTGGATGTTTAATTCAGTTTCTTGAAAATGCCATAAATCCATACCTTGGGCTGCCTTGGAATGTTCAAAGTCAGATGGCTCTAAGCAATATCAAGTGGCATGTCGCCTTTCCTCTCTAAAACCAGGCAGAAGCATGCCCTACAGCTGTCTCACCCTTAGAGGGGTTTACCTCCTCTAACACAAGTTCTCTTTTTTTTTTTAATGTGGTTCCTATATTAAAAAAAAAAACAAAAAACAACAACAACAGAAAATAAAACCAACAAAGAACAGCTGGAAGGCATCTAGTCTGTGCAGCACCATGTTAAATACAAGATCTTTTGGTTCGCAGGGCTTTGTAATGACCTTGGAGTTTCCAGTTTCCCTTTTTCAAAACAGTAAAACCTGAGGTGGCAGCTCACTCACCCTTATAATGGAGAAAATTATTAAAACTTAAATGTATTCAGGTTGTTCACCAGCTTACTAATGTACAGGCAGATAGAGAGAACTGCTGTGCTGGGGCAGGATACCTTTACGTAACAGGGCTGTAGATTTCCACAGCTATCTGACAAATGTTTAAGCAATCCACAAGATGCTATCAGGTTCTCATCCTGGGGACCTATCCCAGACATCCCGGAGACACAGCTTTTGCTGTGTGTCTTTTCACTAATTAATTGTGGACAAGCACCTCTTATAAAAAAAAAAAAAAATAATTCATACCTTATTTGATGAAATACAAAGGTCACTAATGAATATTGGAAAAATTGCTGCTGTTTATTCATCATTATTGTTGCTTTATACAAGTTACTGGGTTTTCTCTGCTGAAATTTTAAGATGCACCATTGTGCATTTTCACAGAGTTCCTTAAAGAAAAGTTTCTAGAATAGTTAATTTAGTCCATTCTTATTGTACAATGCTTAGAAACTGTGAAATTGCTTTTTTGTGTGTATGTTCATGTATGTACAGGAAGAAGAATCTAACCTGACGTGGTCTCTTGCTGTATAAGTTTCTGTATCAGCTCCCCTGGGGTAGCTGCAATACTGAGCTCTCCTTGCTGCTGTGGTCCGACGATGAAAAGGGGAACCATAAATGTGGTGTCCCAGAGCAGAAATGTTGTTCAAAACCAAGGGAAGCACCCAGAGAAGACCATGGGGAATTGCTTTCAAAAGCGTGTTGGGCAGTGCAAGGGTTCAAGTACACTGTGATGGGTTAAGAACAGCAGAGTCTGTGAGGTGTTTGGAGATTTCAAAGCAGTGAGAATGGGTTGAAGTTATAGCACAGTATTTTGGCATCCTTGATACATGTGGTGCACATGGACATCTTTCTATTTGCTTGATGTGCTCTTCTGCTTCGGCTATAAGGTGACAACGTCATAGAGTCACAGGGCTTTCCATTTTCAGTATCAGTCCTGGAACAGCTATTCTGTGCCAGTCAGTATGAGTATGGTCGTGTAACATGTTAGAGACCTTTCTTCTTGTGTGTATAGAAGCAGAGCTGTTGAGATCTGAGCGGCCTGGGCCGTCAGTGAGGAGCAGAAGGGAACAGGGTCTGGTGACACGGCTTTGTCTAGAAGACTTCATTCTCATGGCTTTGGTTGGTGAACCACAAGTGCTACAAAAGAACTGAATCACTTGGTGGAGAGCATTATCACCTCTTTTTGAAACTTAATTCGAGAATGAAGGGAGGAAATGAAGCCAGATGGACTTTTCTCACTTCCTTGAGCATCAGCAGCGTCAGGGATAGCTGTTGTCACAGATGTGAAGGTGAGCTGTGAAGCCTGATGATTGCTGGGCAGATCCATTTCTTCTCCTACTTGGTTGACAGAGCTACCACCCGTGGATGTCTCGGAGGGAAAGTTTGGGATCGCTGATGAGCCAGAAGCACGAGGTTGTCATTGTGAAGCAGGGAAACTCTTATTGCTTCTCACACTGTATCCGTTATTTACCAATAGCCTGATTTCATCCCATGTTTTTCTCCCAAGTGATGAAGGCTGATAGAGATGTGTTACGATACCGATCTCTTCCTCGTTTTGCCCAGGCATTGCATGATGAAGGTGGATAGGACCTACGTGTCTTTTGATGTGCTACAAAACCAGACATGAAGTGGAATTGGATGCTGGTCGTATCCATCCAGCTAACCATGGTGCAGACTTTGCATTGGCTCCTGCTAGTTCTTTCTTATCTGAAAAATAATTTGAAAGTCAGGTAGACAGTGGAGTTTTCTGCCTGCTCAGTGGGCTTGCTCAGCAGGGAGGGCTTTGGTGCCGGGCACTAGGTGTGTTACAGGGAGATAAGCGCTTCTTTCTCAGCATATCCTCACAGAATCCTGCCCCTGGTATTTTTGGCAAGGGGATTAGGTTGGTTTCACCAGAGAACAGGAGTGGGGAGGATGCATGGGGCTTGGCTGGTTATCCTGAGTGTTTTTCTGTAGAGTGTGAGGAGCCCACGCAAGCAGCCCATATGTGATTAGTTAGTGTACTTGCTACCCGTATTAAGTAAGGGCTGGATAGTTGTAGTAATCTTTGCCAGTAATAAGCTTACAGTGTACTTGTTAGCTGGCTCACACACACATAGGCCAAACCTTGCTGAAAGGGGAAAATATGAGGCTTTTTGGATTTTTTTTTTTTCTTTACTGCTACGTAGCAGAGCACTTTGATGCAGACTTTCCTAAGCTAAAGCACACTAAATCTACTTGAAACTAAGTAGATTCGTGGGTAACGTTAACAAAAACATTCATTGCTCAGTAAAAGCTGCCACTTCCTTGGTCTTTCAAATGTGCTGCTGCTTTTAATCCCCAACCCTACTCTTAGTCTTTATAAAAGGGTATAAAGACAAGCTTGAGTGTGGTTATAAAAGCCAGGCATGTGTGAGAATGGATCACCTTTCCAGGACAGAATTTCCTCATAGGAGCTACAGAGGAAAACCACTGCCCTGGTGGTGTGGTGCCTTCAGCACGAGGACTTTCCCCCCTTTGGTGAATCTGATTCTACGATTCAGACCATGCAGCTGCACTAATACAGTGCTGCTTAGCTCCCTGCTGCGTCCTTGGCTGCACTGGGAGGGGGAAAAATCCCAAAGTACAGTGTTTCAATAGCTGAGAGCACTCAATGAGCACTCAAGTGCAAAATGCACTTGCACTGGAGTATTTGAAGCTTTTCTGATAAATTAAGATGCTCAAGTTCTTATTGATCTGGCACTGCAAAGTTGAACTTCTCTGAGAGCAGAGCACTTCAGTGTAGTAACTCTGCCAAAAGCCATTTAAAAGGAAAATATGACCAATGTTGAGCTATGAAAGAGCTCAGCGTTGAGCTGTGAAACAACTTCAACTTCGTAGAAAAATTATTATTGCATCTTTCATAGTGAAAGCTTCAGAATAGGAATGAATGAATGTGAGGACTTGCACCTTGTATTCCCCAAATAACTTTCACTCTAGATAGCAATGGTTTAGAATCAACCAAAACCCAAAGGGTCTGTAGCCAGCAGGATACAGCAGTGGTTAAAGTTTTGAGCTGCTCTAGCTGGGTCTGGCCTCTGTTGTATAAAGCCATTGGTGATTTTTTTTCAAGAAAGGCTGTGCAAGCTGTGGATGTGCTGGAAGCCTTTTTTCCTGTGGTGGTGTTGCCCGGTATGTAGCAGTAAAACTCAGTAGGCCTGAGCAACAGCTTCTGAGTCAGATTACAGCTCTCTGCACCCTGCTCTCACTGTGTTTACGGAACTTCCCTACGTTACCCCAAAATTGAGCAATTTACTGGCAGACCTTAATGAATGAATCTCGTTGCAACTGTGACTGCTTGCCTGGAGAGTGCCCTCCTATGAAAACACCCCGTTCTGCAGCTGATGCAGCTCTCAGTTGGTATTTTGGATGTTCTGTTGCTGATGTGAGCTGCTTTCTCCCTTAATGCTGCTCGAGAAATAAATGTTCTCATTCATTTGGGTCACACAAGCTATTCCTTCTACAGCATTCCTTTCTAATTACTAAGAGGTGTGTGTCAGCAGAAATTAACTCAGTCCTTTTCATCTTTTAATGAAAATATTGTAGGTTTATCCCCCGCCTTGAATAGAAAATTAGTGACCATTCTAAGCTAATGGAAGGGTGTGGGCATGAAATCCCTTGGAATGTTTTCAGCGCTAAATCTGCTCAGGCATTTGTATTCTAATCCTTAAATTTCCTGTAATCAACTTCCTGGGTAATGTTAGTTGAGTATTTCTGACCTGCAAAGCGTGGGAATATTTGTAAAGGAAGTCAGTATTCCTAGGTGGAAGCTGACATAGATGAACAAAGTCCCGAGTTTCAAAAGCATCGAGAAGACCAAAGTTACTAGCTTGTGTGTTTTGTTTACCTTTGCTTATTGTATTTTCTTCTTTTTTTTTTTTTTTCCTTCTTTAGGTCTATAATTAGCAGAAGATTTTTCTGTATAGTTGGCACACTATACCTGTATCGGTGTATTACAATGTATGTAACTACACTCCCAGTACCTGGCATGCATTTCAAGTGTTCTCCAAAGGTAAACTTTTCACTAACTTTCTGTATTTTAATGATTCCCCTTCTGCCACTGTTGACAGAACTGTGAGCAGTGGTTTGGCAGTGATTGTTACTAATTTGGAAACAGTTTGGCATGAGGGGGTGCTGCAAAGTTGGGGGTGGGATGACAGCTTCCTTCTGCACATCTACATGGTTTCTGTAGCAGTTGTAACTGATTCATCCATCCAGCATTTTTCCTCCTTGCTAAAGCAGTTCAGGGTTGCAACCTGTTGTTAAATCCATTTT
Source organism: Chrysolophus pictus (assembly GCA_037305975.1). Classification (NCBI taxonomy): domain Eukaryota; kingdom Metazoa; phylum Chordata; class Aves; order Galliformes; family Phasianidae; genus Chrysolophus; species Chrysolophus pictus. The sequence goes on along the minus strand of CM074581.1, from coordinate 34,874,691 downwards.
ATGATTTCTAGTTGAAAAAGACCCAAAGAGACTTTTTAAAGTCAGTTTCACATGAAACTCTTTTAGCTACTATTAGTCCCTGGATATATTGCAGTTGTGTTAGTGCAAGGGCTTGACCCTTCCTGAGCTATCATTGGCTCTTGTTTATTGTGCCACATGGGCTTACAAAAGCCATGGTGAAGCCAAGTTACTGAGGTGTTGGTGTTCAGTCCATCTCTGTCACATAAGCATAGGAAACAAGCTTCATGTGTTACGTACACTTGATCTTTCTTCATAGCATTCATCTCCTTGCCTCTGCTGTTTGTGCTATAACTTAAGTAGGAGAAAGGACAGAAACATCACTTCTGTGAAACATCTGTGGCATGCAGAGTTCAACAGGGTTGTGTGCACAGCCATGGGGCAGATGACAGGCAGTAAAACCATAAATCGAACCCGTGATTCAACTCGAGGCACGTGCTGTCACTGTTTTTATGAGGTTTGCTGAGACATACAAACCTGTGCTGCAAACAGAGCCAAAACACTTGGGTTCCTCGGGGAGGTAAAGCCAACAAACGTGCTTTATTGTTTGTTTGGCAACGCAGAGCTTTGCCAAGCCACGTGTGGCTTCTTGAGGGACCTCAGTCTTTTGTAAAGAGAAGCAGAGGGTATAGAGTCAACAATGTATTTGATCAGTCAGCCATTATGAAATAAAAAAAAAAAAAACACACAGATATTTATGGGCTAACCTGAGTAAATCTGTCATCTCCAGAAATTTACAGCAAGTAGGGCTCATTACTCAAGTAAAGACAAGCCTACGTTGTGTTCTTTCATTGCTCTGCTTAAAAGATTAGCTGAGCTTTCCTGAAAGCTTTCGATACCCTGGTGGGAAAAAATATCAGCTCATTACCTTACTCTTAACAATCACAGGGTGGGCTTTGGGAACATTTTAATGTTTTATAAGGAATTGCTAGCAGGAAATATTTAACTGCTACAAAGACTCTGTGTAGCTCTCCGAAAAGTTAAAGCAAGAAGGAAATTTAAAGCAAAGGAACAAGTTGCCTGTGATGGCTAACCAGGGCATTCTGTGTTCCCTTCTGACTGCTGAATGGATTGTAAAACTTAGTGAAATGAGGTAAGAATCCAGCAGACGTGTAGTTGAGTGTGCTGACCCATTTGGCCTCCTCCAAACTCTGTTGGTTCCTGTGTTCCATTGGCTCCTGGTGGCGCTCAGTACCTCCAAGTTGCGCTTTCCCCACATTATCTTTGAGAATTTCTTTAATGGCTGGATTAATGTTAGGGCTGTGAGCAGCAAATGCAAGGTCTCGGGACAGTGCCGGCAACCTGTTGGGCAACAAATCCAAGAGAAGGACTTGATTCGCTTTGGCTTTCCAAAGGCAAATGGAAGATTTTCAGGAATGTCTTCTGAGCTAACAGTATGAGCTGGAGGTCATGCAGAGCAGATCATTCAGGTGTGGAGGACCATCCCTGTTGGTAGTGTGGATGTTGTGAACTGGAGCCTATGAGAGGTTTAGCACTATGCCTTGTGCTATGGTTTGTGCTATGACAAATCCCATTTATATTTCTTTTCTGATGTGAGTGGGAAAGAAATTATTTTAGAACTTCTCAAGGCAGGGCGCAGGGATCCTTTAGTGTTTGTAATGAGAAACTCAAAATGTGTGTTAAATCTGGCTTTAGGCAGCTTGGATGTACAGCTTGGGCAGTTGGTCTCATTTTCAGTTGGATTATCATCTGCAGGGCTTGCGCTGTTACGAACAAGATGAATTAAATTAAGCTTGATTTATTTAAATTGTGTTGCTCTTGAACAGAAGGGGAAACAGATGTTTAGCAATCATGAGAAATTTCTAACTATAACTGGAAATATTTTTATCTCCTTTTCTTTTTGTGAAGCTGGATTTTTTGAGACTATTACAGAATTCGCAGGTTTTCCAGTAGTCCTTATTCTGCTGCTCACTGTACATGTGGGGCTTATAAAAGGATATAATGAATGAAAAATCTGAACCCCTTACGTGATCTTGAAGATTCCCACTACAGTATTTTCCTGCACAGCCTCAAACATTGACAACACTGCCAGGAAGGCCTAGGAGAAAGATAATGCCTTTTCATGGTAGCAGCAATAAGTATTTATAAATAGCAGCAGTTTCTGCTCACCTACCTGTTTTACCCTAAGTTCTTTACTCAGTGTGGACACTGGCAGGAGGTTAACACTTCTTGGACCGTTCTTTGATTTGGTATCACACTGAAAAGGTGCCACGTTTCTCATTGCAACCAGATGTGACGTGGTATAGGGCTTTTTTGCATGTATGCATACGTTCAGGAATACCTGTACGGATAAATAATACTGCCTCTTCTCCTCCTGTCTGTCTTGTGAGTGCAGGAGAAAAAACGTAATCCTTTGGGATACTGTATTTGTGGGGAAGTTATAATAATTTTCTTGATTCCCTCTCTTGAGAACACTTCAAATAACAAACAGATGCAGGCGCATGCAGCCTATGCTCACATGCAGACTTTCCCTAATGCACACATTACTGAACAAATTCTTTTATATCAAGGCAAAAAGAGGGAACAGGTGAAAGACAAATGGCTGACTGATGGCGTGCTTTAAATTTGGAAAGGTTAGCAGTGATATGACGTCGTTCACGTGCAGTTTGCTCTTCCACCAGCTTTTTGGAGACTGGGAATCTCACCTGCGAAGGATAATGAAGCTGATAGCTGGCGGAGGATTGTCCATCACAGGATCCCACAACATGTGCGGCGACTATCTGTACAGCGGGCACACCGTCATACTAACTCTCACATACTTATTTATCAAAGAGTGTAAGTACGTTCATCAGGAATCTCCTGTTGTATAAATTCCCAGCTCATCAAAGAATCATCGGTGTGCTGATTGGTAAATACCACTTCAGTGAAAGTGCACCCATTCCCATTAAAGAAAAGTAATACAACTTCAAGGACATAGATTTTACTGAAAAAGAAAACTTTGGAGACAAAATACAGCACCTTCCCATGTACACGTCTGAAGTATATATTTTAATTTCAGTGTTTTGACTAGAATATAGTTTATACCTTCATTGAACCATGCCCCATAGATGGTATTTTAACTGCTTCTCCTTGTCTAGAGAGATGGATGCTACAGTCACTCATTTTGCCTTCTATGAAAAGCAAGAGAAATGGATTGTCAGCTGTGTAGAATTAATATTGAAGTACACAACAGTTAATTTTACAGACCAGGATATGTTAGATTTTTATGTATCCAGCATGTTTCTCTAAGGTTTCATAACCTTTCTATTTATCAAGTGTCTAATTACCTCTAAGTACAATAGAAAGCCGCACCCTGAATGGTGATGCTTTTGCCATCTCAGCATTCCTGCTCTTAATCTTAACTCTTCTACCCACCCAGGATTGCAGTCTGCATCCTCTTCTAATTACAGCAGTAGTCCTGAGTGCTGATAATGTTTTGAAATCATGGAATCATTTGAGTTGGAAAAAACTCTTAAAGGTCATTTAGTTCAATCTCTCTGCAGTGAACAGAGACGCCTATAGCTCAGATCCCATCCAGCCTGACCCTTCATGTCCCCAGGGATGGGGCAGCCACTGCCTTTCCAGACAGCCTGTGCCAGTTCCTCATCACCCTTACTGTAAAAAAAAAAACTTCTTCTGTATATCTAAATCTCCCCTCTGTTAGTTTGAAACCCTTTCTCCTTGTCCTATCGCACGGATCCTGCTAAAGAGTCTGTCCCCTTCTTTCTTACACCTCCCCTTTAGATACTGACAGGCTGCTCTCAGGTCCCCCCGGAGCCTCTTTTATCCAGACTGAACAGCCCCAGCTCTCTCAGCCTGTCCTGGTAGGAGAGGTGTTCCATCCCTTGGGTAATTTTGATGGCCCTCCTCTGCATGCTCCCTAACAGCCTGCTTGTGCTTCTTTGCAGATTCCCCACGGCGACTCTGGTGGTATCACTGGCTTTGCTGGACACTCAGCATGGCTGGGATGTTCTGCATCCTCCTTGCTCATGACCACTACACTGTGGACGTGGTGGTGGCTTACTACATCACTACAAGACTTTTCTGGTGGTATCACACAATGGCCAACCAGCAAGTAAGTTTCTCCCAGTCTTTGGATCCTTATAACTCTGTTTGTTATATTGTAGCGGGGGGTGAATATCCACACGTTGCCCGGAGCCTGTCCCTCTGGAGCATCTTGCTCTTCCCTTTCACGCTGGGCTTACAGGAGAAGAGGCATTGTTGTTTGGTTTCATCTTGTGTCTCAACTGCAAAAAAGTATTTGAAGGCTTGCCATAGACTGTGTAACCTTAGGTTTTGAAATCCCTCTGAATTTGGGCCAACTGGCAGTTTTTTTGTTGTGTTCTAACATAGCTTATAGAGGTAACTTTTTTTGCACACGGTCAGTTAAGAGAAGTTATCCTAGACTTCTCTTAGGCCTGTACAACTAACCAGTGTCCAGATATTTTCTGTGCAGCATGGAGAAGGTATTTTACATAACTATTGCATTCCAGTTAATTATGTTTGACAAAGAGACAGTATGATAGTAGAAAATGAGTTAATACTACAGTGGTGCTGATTTTCAGTTCATACCAAGGTCTATATAGCTACTGTGTCATATGCTACTCCTCTTTTCTTGTGCTACTTGCAGCAGCACCCCCAACCTTGTTGCATATTTCTGCTTCCGAATGCCTGATTGCAGATCACACAGTTTCGTGTTCATTCAGTTAGGGAGCCACTGTGGTCATTAAAGTCTGTGCCTGAATTTCCTGTTGTCACACAGCACTCAGTTGGCTTCCACAGCTCAGATTTCCCAAAGTCTATCAAAATACTGTGCTGAGTGGCCATGTTTCCAGCTGGGAAACTACTGAAGCTTTGAGTTCTGATGAGAACATGCTTCAGAAGAGCTCTTTGCCTTACTGTATGGACATGTATCTCTTTTGCAGCGTGCTGAGGCTCAGAGGAGATGGCTCACCACTGTTTCCCTCATCTGCTAAGATGCTGGGAAATATTGATTGCTGGATCCTTTCCTGAGCATGTGTTTCTGTCCTATTGTCTGTCCCTGGTGCTGCTCCTTGTGCCGTGGCTTTTTTCTGACCTTAAAAGGCTCCTTCCAGAAAGTGGATTTTTTACATGTGAGTTTATGGCACAGAAAGAAAGCTTGGTGTGCAGACCCTGTGCTTGCACTTCCCAGTGGGCTGATGCCTGGCTTTCCTGCTGTGGCACAGTGAATGTGCAGCAAGGTGCTCGCGTGACTCCCTCAGCACCTGCCCACTCCTTTTATTTCAGCTGTGCTTGCTCATAGCCGAGAGGAGTAAGAAAGGGTGGTGGCTGTGGTGTGAGAGCACACCAAGGCCAGGGCAGGTTTTTTGCCTCTTCTGGATGGACCGGGGCATGCACACAGCTGGGCTCAAAAATAATTCTGGAGCCACAGAGTTACAGAAGTAGTTTTGGAGACAGACACACTTTGGGATGTTTTTTCATTCCCGGTAGAAAGGAGAGATTCACCTTTTTTGACACGCAGTTTTTCTGCTTGGGGCTGTTGTTGAGCAGCTGAGGGCTTGGAAATGATGGCGAGTGTCACTGAGGTGCAGCAGGTCTGTGTGCAGGGAGGCTGTGGAAAAGCAGCTTGGCTATTTGGCAAATCCTTATTTGTTCAGCAGATACCTCAAGATGCCAAGAGGTTTTTGGAAACAGCTGTAAGCAAAAACCACTGCTGATATATGGGAGTAATTGTCAAACAGTGAAGTCACGCAAGAGTTTCTCTCTCTTACAATTCTGTTTTCTGATTGTCTTTCTGCAGGTGCTAAAAGAAGCTTCCCAAACCAACCTCCTCGCAAGGGTCTGGTGGTACAAGCCTTTCCAGTACTTTGAAAAGAATGTCCAAGGAATCGTACCTCGCTCCTACCACTGGCCCTTCCCCTGGCCGGTGCTGCACCGGGGCAGGCAGGTGAAATACAGCCGGCTGGTGAATGACACATAACAGCGTGTTGGTGGACACAGGGGGAAAGGGCCTGTCCCAAGTGCTAAGAACTCCATGCAAGAAGATGCCATAAAAAAAACAACAAAACAACCCCAACCCCTCCCTAACCCTTTCTTTTAACAGCTCCCTTGACTTAACCTATTCAGTTACCTGGTAAGCACTGTGATCTTTTTTTTCTCTCCAAAGGATCTGCGTTGGACAACAATAAAGAGAATTTAACTTATCACGCACTGTTATACATTTCTTGTTAATAGATTTGGGATTTACATTACCCATCACCATGTTCCTTTGTATATGATGCGACAGCATAAATGAAAGCTTTTATACCATAAGTTCTGGTCTTTCCAGTCACGTCTGGGAATAATGCGTATTATTTTCTTGGGAAAACATACTTTTCATATCTCTTGCCCCAAAGATTGGGCTGTAAGCCATTTTCTAGCTAATGACTCTATGAAGGTTTCTGAATACCTGCCTCGGGTAAATCGAGAAATCTTTCTACCTGTTGCACCGCGATACAAACGAGATGATAGACACAGGAAGGTTTGGTAATCTTGATTTTGTAGAATCTGCAGTGACTGTGTCAAAAAGTGCAAAAAAAAAAAAAAAAAAAAAAAAAAAAGTTGTAAAGTGATTTTCTAAGTATTTCCTAACTTTATTTTTCAAAATGTGTATGAAAATTAAATTTAAAAAGATTTTTACATGTCAGAGAATAGAGAGTTAAAATTTAAAGAAAATGCTTCTTGGGAGAGAGAGATTTGTCTATGTTTCTAGTGCCTTTCTTGTCTTGATTGTATGGTCAGTAGGCAGTCTTAAATGTTTTTATTTAAAATAAAGTATTCCATGAAAGCAGAATTATATATACTGTATAATTACTAATTTTTGCATTTATAGCTAAATTAAACTGGAAATTTGCTTATAATGTTGAAATTGCCATGGGTAGGGACAAACCAAATAAGAAGGGTCAGATCTTGTTCACACATTGTGAGCAGATCATACTAAAAGAAATCACTTTATTGTCTACTTGGTAGCTGTGTTTTAATAAGAAAACAGCCATGAATTCCTGTTTTTTAAGAATTTTACAAATGATCACTGAGTGAACTACAAATGGTTTCTCCATCCCATATTGAGCTGTTGTTGGAAAAACAACAAAGATAATCTATTTCTTTAAAATATTTGTGCAGAAACTGCATGTAACTATAAGTTTCACTCCTACCATACATACTGTATGTCTGGGGAAGTATTCTATCCTAAACTTGCCAATGTGCAGAACAAAATAGTTTTTTTAAAGAATGAAGAAGAGAAAAAAAATATATGAATATATATATATATATATACATTCTGTATTTTACGTGAAGCAGAGTTATCTTCTGTAGGGTTTTTGTGTATTCACAAGGTGATATTTGTATTGTAAAACAACAATGGTGAAGGAAAATAAAAAGGCTTTTGAAAAATGTAGTTTCCTTTATGTTTTTAGTATTAATCTTAAATTTTAAGCTAGGTTTAATCTTCCCGACCTTGCCTTTGATTTTACTTGTAATTGCACTGTAGGCCATCAAATTGTATGGAAACTGCATTGCTGTTGAATTGCTGTTCACCTTTGGCAAACCAGTGCCTTATCTGAAATAAATACTATGCAATACATTCTGACCATGTGGGAGCTGGGAGCGGATCTGAGAAGCCCTCCTTGGAACCATCCCCAGGCCTTGAAAAATCTACCCCAAAAGTGCTGTGGCGGAGCGCGTGGCAGGGCAGGCAGCCCTGGCAGCCCCAGGAGCTGCCCCAAATGTCCCACTGTTGTGAGTACTTGATGGTGACAGTATGGCTTTTTGTTTCTTCTGTTTTAGCTTAGGGTTTTTGGTGGTGGTGGTGATGGTAGTGTTTTATCTTTACTTCTCCGCCCTCTTTCTCAACCTCCTTGAGGAATCATTCCTGTGTTACTTCTGCTGCTTTGCCTCACCGTTGCCTGGGATGCTGAGCAAGATGAGCCCGTTCCTTAACAGCTCTCCCTGGAAGGGAGAGGATTTCTTCCTACTCCACGTTTCTTGGCAAAAGCCCTTTGGAGCAGTATTTGCAGAGCCATCTGCAAGTTTTAGGGATCAGCTCTGCGTGCTTTGCCTTGAGTTCACAGTAATTGTCTTTGCAAGTGTGCGGTTGAAAGCTGATTTTAAAACAGCAAATCCATCCCGAGGCGATTGCTTGAGAGAATTCACGCTCCCAGATGTAAAAGAATAAGTAGATTTTTCAAGACCTGGCATCACGCACATCAAAACCATTGACATAAGTAATGTATGGATATATGCACATGACATTAAATGGAATCTGCTGAATTCTGCATTGTAGTGTCTGACTTACTGCATGGGTCTTGCTGAACGTGGTTTCGTTTTGTTTGTTGACGGCAGAGCTGTGCTTTGGTAAAGCATGCTGTGCTGTCCTGAGAAATAATGGGGCAGGCAGGGAGGCCGAGCCCAGCAATGCCACACTGAGTTCTGCGTTTCCCCCAGGATACTCAGGTATGGTACGTGCACCCACTTCTTCTGCATTTGTTTCCTGTGATGGGCATCTGTAAGGGCACTTACAAATAATGAGAAGTTTTGAGGCACAGTTGTTTTTCCGGGGTAAAACATAGCATGTCCAGGGCAGGCCGGAATTCGAAGAAGACATCTCCAGAAGTACAAGTTGGAAAAATAGGGGCTCAGAACTGAGATGGACCCTGCAGTTGTTGGTGTCTGGGAGAAGAACTGAGGTCTTTCCCTGGGAGTGGATGTGGATGAATCCCCGTGTTGCTGCACACCACTGTGGCTTTGTTTTTAGCCCTTTCAGGTGGGGAAGGTTTCAGGACTCTTAAAGTACAAGGAGGGGAGGTTCTTGAGCGCAAGCCAAGCAAAGGCAACGGAAGCTTTGCTTTTTGATACTCTCTGCAAAGAGCGCAGAGGTGGTGAAGCCTTTGCATGGTGCCTCCTGGTGTTCCCAGCAGGAACACACACTGCAGAAAATGGATTCTTGCACCAGCCCAGTGTTTTGGCTGCACCTTTGTTTTTCTCCAAACCATAGTTCGTCTGTGCTCTGAGTGTCTTGCTGACATCACGATGTTCTGCAGCAGGAGGTGCTTTTTTGCCACTTTGTGAAATTTGCTAGCAGGGGGTTTCCAGCAGCATCCCCAGCCCTGCTGGTTGCCGTCATGGCAGGCAGCTGGAGCGTAGGCATGGATGCGTGTAGAGCAGCCCATCTTAGTCACTTTCTTCTCAATTACTGTCCAGAAAATGTCAGCTGGCGTTAGCTTGGGAAAGCCCTCCCCATTTCTGTTTTGTCCTTTTCCCATCTCTGGGCCCAGTGAGCAGGAAGAGATTTCCAAGAAACGTTTCCTGGTCTTGTACATCCAAACGTGACCAGATGCCAAGTTGGTGAAGGCCTCCAGGGGGAGGGGATCAGCCCGGGGCAGTGCACTTCATCCAGGAGAGCGTGGGCTGAAGCCTGAGTTTGCTGTATGGTTTCTTCCAAGGTCTCCTAAGCACAGAAAGCACTGCTGGCTGGCCTGAGGCCCCAGCCTCCACTTCTGCCAACCTCCACCAGTCCTGCAGCTGCAGGGGTGCATCTCCATCCCCAAACATTGCAAACAGTCCTGGGGCCCAAGGGTCTCTGCCTTGCAGCTCTTTGTGATGCTTTGGGTTACTTCTGCGGACCTTTGAGGTGCTGTTTCAAAGCTTTGTGTGCATTACCATCATTGCCCATCTGACACGGTCAGATGGTTTAAGTTAATTTTGGCTTATCTCAGCTTCTTGCGTGTGGGTCCAGCAGCCAGAGCTGTAAATCTGGGCACAGACAGATCTGTTTGCCTGCCCATGTAGTTGAGGTGGTCGAGCCTCTGCTATCACTTATTTTTTCATTTCCACCTACTGTTTTATAGGCTTCAAGGAAAACGGAACGAGAAGGAGCTCAGAGGCAGTCACTGAGATGGCATTTGATTCTACATATCACCATTTCCATGGTTTCCCCCGCAGCCCAGCCCTTCACCTGATGGAGTTACCTGCTGCTGTCGGGATGCTTTGGCTGGGAAATCAGGAGGGGAGATCTGCGTGGTGCTGCCTGATTCGCCCTGCCTGACTCTGCCAGAGCCCCAAAGGATTTTGCTGATAGCTTTGCTCGGAAACCTTATCTCCTGTCATCAGGATCCATATAAAAGGGACTTTGGACATTCTGTATTAAATAAGCAGCATTGTGCAAAAGGCTCAGACTGCATTCCCTCCTTGCAGCCGGGATCCCGGGCTTTGGTGCACATCTTGAGCCTGGACAAACAGCAAACCCCTACTGAGAGCTGATCCTTGTTCCAGGCCCCTGCTATAGACACCAGCTGTGCAAAATACAGCACAAACAGGTTTGAAAGAAAGTTTCCATTCTCTGAATGCCGAGATCTGTGGTGTGTCACCGCTTCGGGGTACCTGCTGTGGCTTCCCCAACCCCCAAATAATGCGGTGTTGATGCTGCTGGTTTCAGTGTCTGCAGAAATGCAGCCAGGTTTCAGAGTGGCACAATGTGTTCCAGCCTAAGGAAGAGAAGCCTGGGCAACGCCGTGCGTTTTTTTGAGGAAAGGAAATGTCAGTCTATTCATTCCCCATCCACTCTTCTGACAGTCCCCTGCGGAGGCAAGCAGAAATTCATGGAATTGTGCAGCAGGTCTGACCTGTCGCCTGCTATGTGCATGCAGCTCCAGTGAGTCGGTCTCTTCTGGGCTCATTTTGCTGCCTTTCTGTTGTTTAAATTCATCAAAATTAGAGCAAGCTCTGAGACAGCCTGTTGAGGATGCTCAAAGCCCCAGGCCTCATCCAGCAGACAGAGAGACACCAGCCAGCAGTATTTTGCAAGAACAAATCAGCGGGCTTTCACCCCAAATGTGAGGCCAGAACTTTCCGTACAAATTGAGGTTTTAATTGCAATGCAAATGAGCGTGCCTTTTGGCTCTCATGCTGAGTATCTTGGCCGAAACTCAGCTGGCTGTGCAAAAACAAGGCGGCCAGGTTGCTGTTCTGATGATGATGTTGGACAGAAAAACAAATATCCTTTAGGGGTTTCTTTCCTCTGCCCAGCACTTGCAACATTACATCACAGAGAGATTTTTAATTTGAATTTTTAATAGATGGAGCATTTTCTGCCCGTTAGGCTTGGGAATGTTGTGGTAAATTCTTGGTGGGCTTCCTGGCTGGCCTCAGACACTGCACACCTATGGGTTACCAAAATGAATTGTTGCAAGGAGGGGTTTGGATGAATGTCTACCACATGCCAATGAGCTGAATGAGAATTGAGAGATAAGGAAAGCAAAGGGGAAGAATAGACAAATAAACACTCTATTTAATTTCCTAAGTGCTGACACCGGAAGATAAGGATGGAAGGATTCAGGTTAAGGTGGTTCATGAAGAAGATCGTGGCTCCTGTGAATTTGCTGGAAGATAGAGCTGGAAGTCTCTATCACAGGCTGCCTAAAGAAGCTGTGATTTCCCCATTCCTGGATGTGCTCAAGGCCAGGCTGGATGGGGGCCTGGCAGCCTCATGCAGTGAGGATGCCCACCACAGGGGATTGTCGCTGGGTGGGCTTCAAGGTCCCTTCCAACCCAAGCAATTCTATGGTTCTATAAGATAAGCACACCATCACTATACCAACTCTTGAAAACTCAGTCTCATGGTGAATAGCCAGTACATCACCTTTGGAAAGGGTTCATGTTCTGCCAATGCCCCGCCTGTTCCCATGGCATCCTGCCTTGCAGGCTGTTTTCCACCAACAGCAGGCCCAGCATGTTCCGTTGGTATCACAGCAAGGAGATAACGTATCAAGAAATCTTACTTCTCCCCACCAGCCAGCCTGAAATCTGCTGAGACTGAGCAAGATACTGGAGGGAACCTTGAAGCCATGACTCAGGTTGCTCACTGAGATATTAACCTTTGGATTAGGAGTATGATAGAAATGGGGATAAAAGTGGAAAACAGCGTCTTCTTTGATGTTTGGAAGCTGAGTGCGATGGAAAAGGTATGTGGTGCCATCCTTAAATTCCCCAATTAGTTGTAGGGCCTTTTACCCCACTGCAAACAGGGGCAAGTGGCTGCTGTCTCAGGGATGTGACGGTTTCCACCACCTTTGGGAAGAACAGACACAGCTCTTTGGATAAAGCAGGCCTTAGAAGAGCATGTCCCTGTATTTGAGCTCGTCCAGTGAAGTCAAACATTGGGAGCAATCTTCCACAGGGACTGGGGCTCGCAGCAGGATCCTGCAGGCAGATCAGGCAGTGATGAAGCAAAGAGGAGGGAACAGGCCTGCTCCCAAGTTCCTGGTGCACCAGAGGTGATCTATGCAATCCTAAAAAGGTTGTGTTGAAGAGACAGACGCTGTTCATAACTTAAATGCGTGGAAAAACTCTGCCTGCTTTTGCAGTAAAAATTATTGATCTGTTTCCCCTTATCTTGCATGGAGCCTGACTCACAGAGCTATAACAGCAATAATTTTCAAGCTGGACTTTTCAGCCGGTTTCAAGCAGGAAGATGTTTCTCCAACCTCTGGGACACGTGAGAGACCACAGGTACAGAGACAGAATTGAGTGCACCAAAGCCTCACAGCACCCAGAAATCCAAAACCCTTGAAGGCTGCGCTGCAAGGTGAGTTTGCATGAAGTGTTGCTGAGATTCTCTGGTACTATTTTTCACTTTTTACTGTTACTTCAGCTTTTTAATCACTTGGAAAAATGAATGAAATTGCCTATTGTGTGGATGTGTTTTGGGATGGCACTGCGATAACAATTACCCGGATGGGTTGTGATGTTTGATAGGATGCCAGCTCCTAGTTTCTGTAATACAGTGCAAAGCCAAGAGAGGGCAAGGAAGGGAACCCATAATACTAGGTTTCTTACCACTAAAAGATTTGTTAAGTGAAATTAAGCAGTGATCACAGCTGCTTTATCTCTCTGTGGTAAAAGAAACTTATAGAGAGGTCATCTATGGCAGGTTTGGGTGACTGGCTGGTGGTGACATTTCTCATTGCCATGCTTCTGAGACCATAAATTTCCTCTCCAACTGTGTCCATCCTCTATGTTGAGACACAGCCATAGGGGCAGAACACTGTCACTCAGGCTGGTGGTTCCCACATTGCATGGGGCCATCTCCAGGAAATTTGGGGCCACCACCAAGAATGGAGATCCCCAAAAACCCTCAGAAATCTGCCCCTTTGGGCAGGTATGTGCATCAATCAAAGGCAGAAGTATATAAAGGAGCAGGATCTGTGGCCATTTTGTGTACAGATGCACCTAAGTATGCGTGAAAATGCCCAGAGTTATCTTAAAGGCTTATTTCTGCCTTGCACAGATGCTTCCAAGAAGGGAGAAAGACACATCCTAGATCATAGTCCGACCTCCCACCCAGCAAGTCTGAAGATCTTGATGAAAATTCAGACGTCAGGGCAGGACAAAGAGAAGATTTTTAACATAGGAGGAAATACTGCATTTTCTCATTGCCTTATTTTCAACATTTTTTCTTATTAGTCTTTAAAATGAGATGGAGGAACAATGCTCAAAATGCGAGAAGCAAGGAGCTCTGCAGAGCAGGAGGAAGGCTGGCATCTCTACAATAGGGTCCTATCTAGGAACGCTGTCACAAGTACTACTTTTTATATCCTGGAGAGAAATGCATTTGCACGTGCCATGGAGATGTTTGTCTTGCCTCAAGTTTCCTAAACTAATTACTGCTGTGATGAAAATATTGTGCGCTCTGAGCACAAGCTGCAAAAATGCAGTGAGGCTTCAGGCATCTCCTTTGGCTGCTTGGCGAGTATACAGCCTGGCAAAATATCTGGGGTTTATTTGAAAGACTTGTTCAAGAGAGCACGCCAAGCATCCCTGTTCAGCGAGGGGATGCGCAGCACACAAACCATCACTGGCTCACTGCAGGAGTCCTGCCTGCCATCCCACCGGCTCCTCTCTGCTCACACAGGGCCATGTGCAGACGGAGGAACAGACACCCCTACTCCAGCCTGGAGATTGTCCTCATCACTCTCCTGGTGCTGATGACAGTGGTGACTGTGGCACTCCTCGTCCTCCACTTTGTCACTCGGGAGAGCAGCAATGGCAAGTTGAGCTCTTTTGGTTCAGCTCAAGCGGGTTTGCTGGGAAAGAGGGAGGATGCAGGAGGGAGTGGAGATGCACAGTTATCAGATTTCTTTTTAAAGCAGAAACCAGTGATATCCACACCGCAATGAAACAGCGACATGGTGGTGTCTCATTTCCAAATCATTCGCAGACTCGAGCCTTTACAAATGTGCTCCTTATTTGCATTGGTCAACGATTTTTGCTTGAATCTGAATACCAGCCCCATTTCTCCTCAGTTCTGCAGTGGTGTGGCATTTCATGTGCTTGACACGTCCTGTGGCCATGCATTCAGATCCCATCAGTCCATTCCTACATGAAGCAGTTTGCTTTTTTGGAAAGCTTAAAACACCACTAAAAAAAATAGTCAAGCAATGAAACACTTTACTGAAACCCAGAGAAGGAGAAATCTAAGGAGCAAGTGCAATTTCCAGTTGCACAGAGCATGTTGTCTATGAGCTGTGTGCCTGGACCTGCAATTTAAATTGATGGGATGCACCACAGTGTTTGCAATACCATTGCCAACCACTTTATGCCTCCAAGCCCACCACCAGGCATGGGGCATTGGTGGCAGGGCCTGCTCAAAGGGACCCTTAGATCACTTCTCATATACCCCATTCTTATCCTCTGAAGAGATAAAATATTGGTAGGGGAGGTTTTAATGCTTTAATGGGAATCCTCTTCCTTTATGCTGCTTTAGGCACCAGCAATATCTGTCTGCTGCTCCTGTGGTCAGTCTGTGGCCAATGAGAGCATGTCTTTTCTCCTCTGTTTTACATGACAGCCAAGGAAAGGGCATGGTGGGAAGATCAACCCCAGCAGAACAGGAAGAACAGATTAAGCACACACAAATATTTTCCCATGGTGTTATCTCAGCCTCCAGTGATTTGTGGCTGTGGGATTTCCTGAAGCACAGAGAGTTTACTTACTTACTTATTAACTCTCAGTGTTTTTTTTCTCCTGTGACACCGTCCAGACACTTTGAGCATCAAGCAGATCCCTTGTCCATAGGCTTCCTAAACTACCAGGGATGTTTAGCAGGTTTCAGACACCCTTTACAAAGGCTACATTAACTCTTCTGAGCCTACTTCTGCTTGTTCTTGTGGCCACTAATCTCACAGAATCATAGAACGGCTTGGGTTGCAAGACACCTCAGGGATCACCAAGTTCCAACCCCACTGACACAGACAGGGTTCCAGCCACCAGATCAAGTAGTGGATCAGGTTGCCCAGAGCCCCATCCAGCCTGGCCTAAAACACCTCCAGTGACGGGGCATCCACAGCCTCTCTGGGCAGCTGTTCCAGCACCTCACCATTCTCTCAGTAAAAAAACTTCTCCCTGACATCTAATCTAAATTTAGATAGCATCTCAAGCTATGCTCTCCTTGGCCTGTCTCTTCTGACTTACATGCCTATAAAATCCCTTCTTGTTGTTTTCGCCATCCCTCACCAAGTTCAGTTCCATTTGTGCCTTGGTTTTCCCGATCCCATCTCTGCATGTCTGCACAGCATCCCTATATTCTTCCCAGGTGACATTTCCTTGCTCTCACTGCTGTACTTGCTCTTCTTTTCCCTCAGTTTGACCAGCAGCTCCTTGCCTGGCCAAGCCAGTTTCCTGCCTCCCCTGGCTGCTTTCTTATTCTGAGGGCTGGGGAACTCTTGCTTGTCTCAGAAATGCATCCTTAAAGACGAGCCAGTTTTGCACCACTCCTTTGTCTCTAAGAGGGATTCCATCCAACAATTCCTTGAATAAACTAAAGTTTGTTCTCCCAAAGTTCTGGGTCCCCAATCCACTCTTTGCAAGGCCCACATTCCTCAAGTTTATGAACTTGACCAGGGCATGGTTGCTACAGCCCAAGATGCCTCCAATCTTAATGCCTTTAATGACGTCCTCTGCATTGGTGAGTGCCAGGTCCTGCAATGCTTCACCTCTAGTGGGTTTGTCCAACGCCTGAAGTTGTTGTCAAAGGATCCCATGGGGCTCTGGATCGCTTGCAGCTCGCTGTGTCGTTTCCCCAGTAGATTTTTGAGTGGTTGAAATCCAATATCTCCCATTCATTAAAATAAATTCCCTATTTTTTCTTATTACAGATTATGGTGAACCTTCACCAACCCAGAAACCAGCAACAACTGGTGGCTCAGGAAACTACTTACTGGGTGTAGGTCGGGCAGACTGCACGGGGCCTGTAGCAGAAATTCCTCTGGTATGTATGGGGAACTGCTCAGAAGTTCAGTTAAATACTGATTTTTCATCATCTCTAAGTGTTGTGGTGAGGTTTTTTTGTTTGATTTTGGGTTTGTTTTGTTTTGTTTGTTTTTGTTTTTTTGTTTTGTTTTTTTTTTTTTCCTCAGAACTTCTGCCTTACAAGTTCTGTGTTAGCAAATGGTTGTCTTCATTAATCATTATGTCTTGTAATCAAAAGGTAAGATAGTTGCATCTCTGATTTGAAAGATTTCTCTGATCATCTGGAAAATATGCTTAGAAAAATATATGCAAATGAACGCATCCCTTATTTTGTCTGATGAAGCTCTTCCCTTACAGATGGGCTATGCCAATCCAGACCAGGTGGGTGGTGGACTTCTCACACGCCTCTACAGCCGAGCCTTCATCGTGGCTGAGCCCAATGACTCCAGGAGAGTGGTGTTCGTCAGCATTGACATAGGGATGGTGTCCCAGAGACTGAGGCTGGAGGTACGTGGCTGGAAGTAATCAGTCTGCAAGGTCTGAGTGGTGGCTGGTGTTAGCATTGAGGCTGTAGACACTACAAAATAATACCAAGCAAACACCATGACTGTTTGCTTGGGGATCTCTTTGCAGCACGATTTTGAGAGATGTCCTGTCTCTTCTGAAGAAGAGCTGCTGATTCCTGAGGCTTTTCTCAGCAGAAAAATTATCAAAAAATATATGTGACACTTGATGCCTGAGTAAATCTGAGTTTCTAGCACCACAGAGTACGAAAGGAGATTTTTGAGACATGGAGACTCCCTGGACGACTTGGGGTGGGCTGCAAGTTGGCCATAGAGGTCTTCATTTTTAGATATATTATTGTTTAATATATTATTATTTTAAGGCTGTTGTCAAGTCAACAACTACAACTTACTTGTTTGGCCACTGGTGTAGGAGTATCAGGTGGAAAGTGAGGAGCCAGTAGAGAGGTTGGGTTTACTGCACAGTTTGATACAAATCCCCACAGCCCTTGAACATGAAAAAGGAGTTTTAGGACCACTTCTTTTCCCTTAGGTGTTGAAGGAACTGAAGAGCAAGTATGGCGAGCTGTACCGAAGGGACAACGTCATCCTGAGCGGCACCCACACGCACTCAGGGCCTGGTGGTTACTTCCAGTACACACTCTTCTGGATCACTAGCAAAGGCTTGATCAAACCAAACCTCGATGCTATCGTGAATGGCATTGTAAAGGTAGGGGTCACCAGTGACACAAAAGCCCATGAACACAGGAAAGGTAGGGGAGATGCTTTTGTGACCAACTCTTGCCGTGATGTTCATGGTAGCACCTCAAAAGAACGCTGGGGATGCAGCACCTCTAAATCAAAGCAACCTCTAAATCACAGAACAGTTTTGGGTGGAGGGGGCCTTAAAAATCCTCCAGTTCCAACCACTGCCTTAAAATATGCTCAGAAATGGTTTTCCGCTTGCCAGCAAGATAAGGTCAGAAAACAAAAGACTTTCATTAGAAAGAGGTGGTTGTGGCTGATTTTGAAATGTTACTTAATAATTAGCTTATAATTTTCTAAGATTTTCAGCTATTAAAGAAAAGCAAAGCAAACAAAGCCCCAAAATCCCAAGAAAGTGTTAGGATAGGCAGGGAAGGAGTTTTCCAAATAATCTCATATATTGCTCACATTTGTGGTCTAATATCCTTCTGATTTTCAGAGCATTGATATAGCACATCAGAACATGAAGAGAGGAAGGCTTTTTTTAAACAGAGGCGTGGTAGAAAACAGTCAGATCAACCGCAGCCCTTACTCGTATCTGCAGAATCCAGCATCCGAACGTAGCAGGTAAACTTGCCTCAAAAATGAGAGAGACACTGTGTTGGGAGCCAGCTGTCTTTGCAGCCAGCTTTTCCTGCTCATTTATAGGAAGGTTCAAAAATGGAGGCAAGTCCTCAGCAGAATGACACTGTCACCATCCTGAGTTGTCTGGCATCTGCCTTCCCAAAAAGGAGTTGTACACGCAGGCTTGGAAGTTGTGGTTGTTCCTTCCAAACATGCGAGGCATTGGCTAAAGATGTGACCTCCTGCATTATTAACTGCAACAGAAAAAGAATGTCCTTAGTAGACACAGCATTAAAATGCATGAGGCTGTATTTGAAAGAGCTCCTCTCTCCGTCACTAAAGGAAGCAGTGCCTGAGGTCAGCAATGACCATACTTCTTACTTTATATTCACAGCTATTTTAGGATGGTGCTGTAAGGTCTCACCATGTCCTGGTAATATCTGTAACGTCCTCTTTGTTTTCTTGCTCAGCCCAGTGGAGATTTAAGAACATGGAGTCTGACTGTGGCCCTGGTGCTAATGTGATTTCTCCGCTTCGTTGTCCCAGGTACTCAACCAACACAGACAAAGAAATGGTGATGCTGAAGATGGTAGATGAGAACGGACATGACCTAGGACTCATCAGGTACTGGCTACTGAAGTAACACTCTTCTCTCCAAATTCACATAAACCAGAAAATATCAGGAGTGTGGTTCAGGGGTAGTTCTGCAGTTCCCTACTTGCACAAGCCTTCCTGTTTTTCAGGAAGATCTACGTGACTTTCCTAGATAGCATTCTTCCCAGATGGTCAGTAGAGAGTCTCTGAGGGAAGAACAAGTTATGGTGAGAGTCCTTGAGGTGTCAGTGTCTCTCATCCATTGCTCTGGAACTGCAATGGGCACTTCTCTGGTTATGGCTCCTACACTGTAGCTTGCAGAGGAGCCTGGAAAAGATGACCAGAGTTGGCCTTTCCTGATAGGGGTGCAGAAACCTCCTACCTGCTGGATGTTGGATGTTTAAGGCTCATCCAGCTCAACAGTGTAGAACAGGGGATGAAGATCACACTGCCAGCCCTTGAGGCTCATTCAACACCCTATATTTCACTCAGAGCATGCTGTTCCGGGTGCTGGGTGCCTGGTGCCCTTTTTATGACAGCCATCCTATCAGCACATATTCTTGGCTGCTCGAAGTTCAGAGCTCAAGGCTGGGCCAACGAAGTCAGAGGCAGTCCCGAAGCCAGTGGTGTGATTTTTCCACTCAGAAACCAGAACTGAGTCTGACTGCATTAGGAGCATTTTCCTCTGCGATCTTCCCCATACTCACGTCACAGTTAATGGGGTGAGGAAAAACCAAGGCTCAGCAATCTTATGGTAGGTTATAATCTTATGGTCCCACTGGCTGTCATGCACAATCATTAAACGCGTGCTGTTTGACAACCTCTGCCCAGTGAGAGTTGAGCAATGTGCTGAAAACATAGTTTTATCTGTGGAGGGAGGGCCCTTCCGAGCTGCGGTGAACCTTGGAGCTAATTTGGGGTTCAATTAACTCTCAGTGGCCCTGGCGATTACAGTGCCATCTGCACACTCATGATGTGGCTCTCTGTGAGTCTTTCTGATCATGGTGGGAGAAGATGTAAGTAGCTCTGCCCTTGTTAATCCAGCCCTTGGCACTGGTGGTCTGGCTTTTTATTTTCCCATAGAAAATTCCCATAAGTCAATGGCAAATATTTAGGTAGATGCATTTAGGTAATGGATTTCCTTACGTGTCTTCTCTTCAGCTGGTTTGCTGTGCACCCTGTCAGCATGAACAACACCAACCATCTTGTCAACAGCGACAACATGGGCTATGCATCTCTCCTGTTTGAGCAGGAGAAGAACAAGGGTGTGCTTCCTGGAGAGGTGGGAGCGCTTTCAGATGATTGAAAATAATGGGGAAAAATGGTGCAACAGGGAGGGGATGGGTGATGCTTACTATGGTCCATAGCGGGCTCCTTTGAATAGTGAAACAGGACAGTGGGGTAAATGCAGCAAAAGGTGGCTGAAGATGCATCCTTTGATCTATTTACTACTGGAAACTGGAAAACACCAGAAAGGCAAGCGTGGGATAGTAGATCCCATACACTGTATATGTAGTGTAGGATCAAGCCTCTGGTAACTTGTTTCCTGTGGCTTCCAGCTGGTTCTGTCTCCTGGTTTTCATATGTCCAGATGCAAACACAGCTCCTTTAGAAAGTGCATAGTGCATGGTTATGGATGCAAGTTGGTGCAAGCTTACATGCACACAAGGCTGTATGTGTGGACATGTTTGCAGGATTTGCCATTCAGCTGTATGGTTGGCTGGACAGTTTCATCTAGCAGTCTCACAAATGACTAAAGAGCTGATAAGTTATGAAAATAGCTGGTGTTGACACATGCCATCTCCAGAAGGGGGGAAACAAGAAGATGAGCTGAGAGCCACACTTGATGCACACCCAGCCTTGCTGCTCTTGACGTTACCTCCTGCACCCATACCCACTGCTCTCACCCTATAAATCTGTCATGGTGAGAGCCGTGCAGAATGAAAACCCAGATGAGATTGCTGCAATGAGCACTCAGTATGTGATCAGTAACACACAGAGCTGGGGATGCAGGGCTACATGGAAGGAAGAGGTAAATTGCACGCTTGCAGCCCCAAAAGAAAGAATTGCAGGTGATATCTGCAATCACTGCACATCAGTAAAACCCATCTGACAATATCTCTGTTCTACAGGGCTCTTTCGTTGCTGCCTTTGCATCCTCCAACCTGGGGGATGTGTCTCCCAACACCAAAGGTCCGTTCTGCATAAACACAGGGGAATCGTGTGATAACCCACAGAGCACCTGTCCTGTTGGGGGGGTACGTATGGATCGCTTGATCCATGTAAATTATGACAAAAAAGAAAGCTTGAACTGGAACTGCACATACAGCACAATTCTGCATGTAAAGAACCCCTTTGGGACTGCTCTGGGCACCCATTTAATAAACATAACATGTGTTGTCCTCCCTATTTTCTGGCCAGTCAGCCCAGATCCAAATGTGTCATGCTGCAAAGTTGCAGTGGTGCTGTAACCAGATTTCCTACGTTTTAGGTGGCTAACAAGAAGCTATTAATTCCCATGTGAAGAAAATCACTTGTGCCTTCACCCGCTTGGCAGCGAAATGCTCTCCATATTAACAGGCCACTATCATTTAAGCACATTTCTTAACAGGCATCAATGTGCATGGCCATGGGACCTGGCACTGACATGTTCGACAGTACAAGAATTATTGCACAAAACATCTACTTGAAAGCCAAGGTGAGTGATGTTTTGCTTTACAAATGTGAGTGCTCTTATTACAAAAACAAACGTGCATTAATCTGAGCAAATTTCTCGCACTTGCCCTTTCTTTCAGATTTCTGCAAAACTCATGTTAGTATACTTAAAGAAAATTTCCCTATTCTTCAGAAAGTGCACACATCTATTTAGATGCGCCGTCATAGGCCTTGCAATTTGAAAGTGGTTTTCTGAGGTTTTAATCTCTTCCTTGCTGCTGCACAATCGGGATGTTGCTCCCTTACAGTTGCCCCTCCAAGTGCACGCAGCTCAGAGATCAGGTGGGAAAACCAGGGGTGTTGGAGACCCCTGAAGAGCTCCAGGACACCATCACGTGCCACTTACTGACATCACTGCAATATGTCAGCGGAATGGAGAAATGACTCTTCTGGATGAAGCTCAGAAGGGCTAGATGCCCGATTTATCCTTCCTCAAGGAATTCTGCCTGTTTCTCAGGTCTCCCACTCCAGCAGGCCCTGCACTGTGTGCTGCTTGCAGTGCTGACTTGTTGTGTCCCCTAGGAGCTGTACACCAGTGCTGCCCAGCAGCTCACTGGGCCGCTGCTCTCCGCTCACCAGTGGGTCAACATGAGCGACGTCCAGGTGCAGCTCAATGCCACGCACACGGTAAGAAGGGCTGAGCTCTCACGGTGAGATGAGACAGACAGGAGGGAAGTGGCTTTAAAATCTCTCTTGTGATTTTTTTTTTTTTTTTTTCCCCACCCCCTCTCTTTTGATGAAGGTTAAAACATGCAAACCAGCCTTGGGACATAGTTTTGCCGCAGGGACCATAGATGGAGTGGGGGCTTTCAACTTCACACAAGGTGATCTGGGGGGCGGGTTTCAATGTGGCTTTATGCACATAAAGCAATGCACTCTGCTCCTGCAGAGGCTGTGCAGCAGTAGTGTTTAAGAGATGTTTTTCCTCCAGGTTCCGTAGAAGGGGACCCGTTTTGGGACAACATCCGGGACCAGCTCCTGGGAGAGCCATCCAATGAAACAAAGGCTTGCCACCAACCAAAGCCGGTCCTCTTTAGCACCGGGGAGGTAAGAACAGAGCAGCATGTGTGCTCTGAGCCTGCCATATTGGGTGGGACTCAGCATTTCGTTTTCCAAAGCCACATAATTCTCAAGTTCTTGTTTTCAATTTCTCTTCAACATTCATTTCTTCAAAAAGTAGCTTTTTTTCAAGCTGAAATGCTGCTCAGCGGTGTTCAAGAATGGTGTTGTCCGTGCTATGGGGTGGCTTGAAGCCGGGGCTAGATTGGGGTATCTTTTTTGCTACTTTCCCATAAAAGTCATATTAACTTATTTTTCCATCTCAGATGACTTGGCCTCATCCCTGGCACCCTGACATCGTGGATGTTCAGATTGCTACTATTGGGTCATTGGCAATTGTTGCTGTTCCTGGAGAGTTTACGTATGTATTTCTTGTTCCACTTATTACAGCTGAGAGCTGTGATATTGTAGAAAGGGAGAGCAGGCTAAAAATTGTCCCCCACATACATGATAGCTCTGCAGGCACCACATATATATATCCACTGCACTGAGTTGCCTGTATGCTCTCTACTCCCGTTCCTAGGAGATTCCCATTCTCTTCTCCATTGTATAAAAGAATGAGATGGCAATGAATGTGCTCGATGAGCTTCTGGTGGCCTCCCCTCTGCTCTGTTGTGCTGTATGGCAAACAAGTGACAGAAACTCCCTTGGTTTCTGTAGGCTGACATTGTTCCCTTAACATCCCTAGGACCATGTCGGGACGCAGGCTGCGGGAAGCTGTTAAAAGTGTGAGTTGTCAAAGATGAGTCTTCCTGGTGGGGCACTGCACCTGGAACTTCACTTTTCTGGATCCTTCTGATCTTTCCCTCATCCCCTCCCAGCTCATGTCTTACAGAGCTCTCCTTCTCACGGTTCTTTCACACTCACTTTGCATGCACTTACTGATATACAAGAGAAATGAACATCCTCCCCAAAAGAGGCAAACTGATTAGGTTTCAATCCATTAAGGTAGCTTTTTGTGATGGATACATCTCATTCTCAACTTTGGTCTGAATAGTAATTTTTGCCTACTGTTCCCACAGCATAATGAGGCTATCTCACACTGTTATATTGCCAAGGTATTTAGGAGAATACAGATATCAGACTTCACAACACCCTTAAATTAATTGTATTCACTGGAGCATGAGGTCATTTTTCCTCTCTTTGTGTGGAAAGTGAAAAAGAGTCATTAACACACTTGCAGTGTGGCTTTCGTGAACATCCAGCCCCGTACCCTCTGTAACTTTGTAATCTGCCCTGGTAAATAATAACATTACAGTATAATAATACGACTGTGCATTAAGAAGTTGATAAAAGATGAGTGATTTATTTATTTCCCTTCTTAGGAATTTGACTCTCATGGTACAGCAGGAATGGATGTTGTAATTGCGGGTCTGTGTAATGTCTACACGCATTACATTACCACCTATGAAGAATACCAGGTAACTGATTCAGTTTTTCCTATATGGGATGATAATTCATGTGAAATTATGCACAGATAGAGTACTTTTCCTTTGCTATGAAAAGCTGAAGATTCCACAGCCACAATCCCAAGACAACCTTGTTTATTTTGGACCAGTTAAAATGGTGCAAGTGCCAAAGTGCAGACCATGTCCAAGATTCTGGAAACTGACCTGGGAGGAGAGGTTGGGAGAACTGGGATTGTCCAAACCAAAGAGTCGGAGGCAAAAAATTATAAGCCTTTGAGAGAGTGAAAGAACTATGAAAAACAGAAGATAGCAGCTGGTTCTCCCTGTTTGTGATGGATAGGAGAAAGAAGAATAACCTGGAGTCACAGCAGAAATACCTGGGCTAGCAGTGGGACTGCCCCCTGGCAATAAGGGGATTGAGATGCAGGAAACCAACTATTTAAATAAGGATTATAAATTAAATATTAATCATTAAATAAACCCTTGCAGGTACAGTACTGTTCTTATCTTGGTGCAGCTGGATGAGACACACACACTGTTCAAGAGACCTTTCAGCCCCCCTTTTCCAACTTTGGCCTTTCCTAGGTTCAGCGATATGAGGCAGCATCGACTATTTATGGACCGCACACCCTTTCTGCTTACATCCAGCTGTACAGAGGACTTGCAAGGGCTATTGCTATGGTAATCAATATTTTCTATATGCCATCTGCTTGGATATGTACTTGGATAAAGAACCAGAGCACTGATGTGATTCATAATTCTGAAATGAAGAGCTATAAGATATGGTTTAGTGGCTTGTGGTAGCAAAGGAGGACAGTTGGACTGGATGATCTTGTAGGTCCTTTCCAACCTTGGCATTCTATGATTTTATAATGGAGAGAGTGGTTATATGTACTTATGAATAATGAACACACCCTCCCTCCCACAGAACACAGTGCAGGACTTGCCAAGTGGCCCTGAGCCCCCACTTTTCAACGTAACCAGCCTGACCTTGGTGCCTGCTGTCATTCCTGATAGAGCACCAGTGAATAAGACATTTGGGGATGTGCTTCAAGAAGTGAACGTACAGTATCGAGTGGTGAGAACTTCCAGCATTTGCTAAAACCTGTTTAGAAAATAATCTTTAAATGCTTAACTATCTTGCTAAAATGTCTGAATTTTCTAAACTGTTGTGGTGATCTCAAACCTAAAAGACATCATTGCTCTTTCTGGGCATGGGTGAAAAAGCAGATTTTAGCTGTACCCATCCATGTATGTCATGCACTTTTGTATCTTCCACACGTGCACAAGGTCAGAGAGCCCTCTTGAGTTCTAAAAGCTCCTTCAAAATGCTTCCTTTCTTCTTATTTCTGGTAATGAACCAAACTTACCCCTTGATCATGAAGTTTTATTTCTGCAAAATGGTTAAACACACTAGTGATTTTCCAAAGCAGCAGTACTCTTCAGATCAGAGCAGCAGAGGAGAGACAGAGTTTTCATGCCAGTGTCATTGGCATGAAATGAATGTGGTTAAAATTAAGGAAAAAATAAGTCATGGTAATCAACATGTAGAAGATTCTCCCTTCTGCTTCTACATAAAGAAACTGTTCATAATGAAGTCAAATACTGAACAGTGATTTCTTTACAAGCAGAAATCAGGACGCCTTTGATGTCTCTGGGATGGAATGTAAATGAAATAAAAATGTCAGAAAGGGTTCAGTTCTCAATATCTAAAATGTAGATAAGGAGTTCAGAGCACGAGCTTTCATTTCATTGCAGTGTCCAGCAGTAAGATAGGAAGAAGGCAGGGAGTTGTTCTGAAAATCTGACCTATTTCCCACCGTCTTTTACAAAGAAGTTGTACATGCTGTGATGTTTGTCCAGCAACCAGGAAAGGGGAAAGCACAGAATACCAAATTGTCCACTGCTATTGCAACAGGTGAAATTATTTTAAGACAACAAACAAAACACTCTTAAGATATCTTCAAAGGATGTTATTAATGTGCATCGTGCTGCTCGGACTTTAACATAGATTTCTATTTCCCCCTCAGGGAGAAGTTGCTGCAGTAACTTTTGTCGGTGCAAACCCCAGGAACTCTGCAGAGAACGTGGTAAATGTAGCACAGAAATGTTGGAGCTGGAGATGCTGAGCATTAGTTAATGTTTAGTTAATGCGTCTGCCTTATGCATTTAACTCATTGATGTTCTTGTTTCAAAAGGAGTAAGATCATGTGCTTCCAGTGCTTTTTGTTTTGCTGCGAGTTCAGAAGTCAGTTTTTCCTATAGGGATTTCCTTCAGGAGTTCACTCCAATAGAAGATTTTTGGATTAAAGTCCTTATTTTGGACTTTAGTCTGTTAGAGACCATGTTGGCTTGTATTTGATATATTAGATATGAAACCCACACTCAAGGTCATACAGAAATCATTCATGATCTATTCACACTATTGAAGTTGAAGGTACTTATGCCATGCAACAGTCCAGTATAAAATGCCTTCCAGCTGGAGCAAGAGCGGACTCTAGTCTCCATCCTATCTGCCCAGTGCATCCATTTAATTAGCTGAAGAAAATTAGAAATGTAAATAATTCACTCCATCAGTCATGTAAGACAGAAATTGGTCGCAAATAACTTGCCTGTCCAATGGTCAAGTACTTTACATATTCCCTGTTTTGTTTATAAGTTTAAGTTCAGAAGCATAGTCCCTTCTCCGCTTGAAATGACACAAAAGAGTAGGGACATGCCTGTTCACTCAGCATCTGGCCAATTCTCTTGTTTTTATTCCAGACTGAACACAACTTCCTGACGGTGGAGAGATATACCAACGTTACAGGGAGCTGGCAGGTGGTACAGAACGATGCCTCCTGGGACACCAGGTCTGTGTCCCTAACATCTCACTGCTTCGCAGTCTCTATGTGGGCTTTGAGTTTAATCCAACCTTAGGTTGGTCTTGTTCCCTCAGACAAGGAACATATATTCCCAAATTGCTCTTTGGGAATATATCAGTCCACGTTTGTTTGGTTAACGTGTCCAGAACAAAACATTTAGCCTTCCCCATGGTGTATCTTCTGCAATGAAGGCTTATAAGTTTGAGAGAGGTATACTGAAGAGTAAGAATTGGAGCAGGATCAATGTTCAATTTGTTCACAGCCTACGTCCATCCATCCCTCTTTAGTATTGTGCTAATGGATAGGATGCCAAATAAGAGGCCCAGACAACAGCAGGGTTTTTATAGAAGTCTGTCTGGCTTTGCTGTACATCATAAAGGAGAAACAGATATCAATTTTAAAAGTCTATAAGAAAAGAAAATCAAGGTTAGAGATGTCAATCATGAGGAAAAACAGCCTTTATGCAGCAAAGCTGATGTCACCTTTCAAAGCTATTCCAGAAGCCAGTATATGAAATAGAAATATCAAGGGAGTCTTTGGTCAAACTTTTCATTTTGAAGTTACTCTCCTGCTACAATAAACCCAGGCATTTGCCTATCTTCCCCTGCACCTGTAAGAACACACACACCAACCAATAAGAAAATGGAAAACATCCAGATTGGGATCTTCTGGCATTGCAACGTCCCACTGCACGTAACATCAGGCATCAGAGAGACAGTGTTCTCGTGCTCAGTACGTTCTGAACTTGCTGGGCTCTGTCTTGGTGTTCACAACAGTGGAGCATTAGACCAGACCCCACATCTGCAGTTATCACTGGAACTGGAATATGCCCTGGAACTGCTCAGGAGGATGGGCAGCAATTTGCCTGGCCTTTTGTTACAGGCAGGCAACAGAGATAAATGGTGGCTAGATTCCCATGAGCTCATCTGCCCAAAGTTCTTCCCAGGTGAGATCTAGGCTGAATTCTAGTTCCTGAGTCCCAGGGGTGTTGGTCCTGGTTCAGAGTCTGCTGAGTGGGACAGAGAGAGGGTGGTGGCACAGGTCCATCAGCACAGGTCCTTCACAGCAGTGTTTTGTGGTCACGGCATTACACACAGCCAAACATTTTTCTAAAAATTGTCAACCCTGCAGAGCTTGGGGTTGGCTTGCTGGTTGCTGCTCTGATAGCCTAAATATATGAGCAAAAGGGTAATAGAAGCTCTTAAAATATACTTAGCTGGAACACATTCATCTAATGTTAAAACAAATGTATTTTCTTGCTGACTCCAGTTTGGTCTTACCCTCTAGGTTTTACTGGACCAAAGGGTCGTCTGGCCAGAGCAATGTGACAATTGAATGGCACATCCCTAGCAGCACAGAGCCTGGCATCTACAGGATCCAGTACTTCGGGCACTACAGGAGGCTGCTCAAGCAGTTCTATCCCTTTGAAGGCACATCTGCAGCATTTGAAATTACAAACCTGTAGCCAGCTGTTTTTATTAAAGGAATTGTTGCCTTTAAACAGTAGATTTGATACCTGTGATGTTCAAATGAACACCTGTGAGGTTTTCCGTGGCATTTTTCCTCTGTAGGAAAAATGTTGTTGTCGCTTATGTGCTTCTTGTTGTCCTTTGCTGTGCAAAGCTCAGCTTTCTGCAGAGTTTTGACTTTTACCTGCAATTCAGCCTCATTAGTTTGATATATTTTCATTCAAATAGTGCCAGTCCCAGATGAATCTCATTGATTCTTACTGTACTAAAAAATGAACTGTTTGTCTTTACTCACTAAATAAATGCTTCTTGGTTGTGAATAGGCTCTCAGAGAGAACTAATGAATAATGAGACCTAATCCAGACAATAAAATAGTCCATAAAATCGAGCCCAGTCCATATAGCTGGGAAGAACTGCTGAATTCATAAGACATTAGAAAAGAAGATGTCTCAGTTTCAGCTGGGACAGGATTAGGACAACTGATTTAAATTTTCCAAAGAGATATATAAATGGTATTGCACACCATTATGACATCATAAGGAAGAGATTTGAAGGGGGTGGGAGTTCACCTCTCTCTCTTCCGCTGCTCGGAGTCTAGTTGGGCACTGATTGTCAAGTGGTGAGCAATTGCTTGTGCATCACTTGTTGTCTACATTCACATACATACATTTGTCATAACTATTATCCTTTTCCCTAGTGGAGAGTTTTATCCCACCCCATTGGGAAGGGGGCAGTGAGCGAGTGGCTGTGTGGTGCTGAGCCACCTGCCTGGTTGAGCCATCGCAGTCATTTTGGTGCACAGCACAGAGCTTGAAGGGTTGAAACAACAGCAGATCTGACCTGACCATGGGTGCTGTGGTAGTTTGATAATTGCTGGTCACAGTATTAATTTTTTTTCCTATTTATGGAGCTCTTTGAGAGTCTTCGCATGGAACTGTATTGTGTAGCACCTTGCTTGCTGCTTGTTTTCCCTTCTGCATTGTCTGTCAGCTCTGGGTGTTGGATTGAGGACCACTCTGTGGTCTTGACTTACATCATGATAAAAATAGCTGCTGAGAAACTAATCATAGAATCATAGAATTGCTCAGGTTGGAAAAGACCTTAATCATCAAGTCCAACCATACTGCCCAACTCTAACAACCCACCGCTAAATCATGTCCCTGAGCACCACATCCAAACAGTTTTTAAACACATTCAGGGATCAGGAGCCTATTCCAGTGCTTAGCAACTCTTTCTGTAAAGAAGTTTTTCCCGATACCCAACCTAAACTTACCCTGGCACAACTTAAGGGCATTTCCCCTCGTTCTGTCACCTGTCACCAGTGAGACCAACCCTGTTCTCACTGCAATCATCTGTCAGATATTGCAAGAGAGCAATAAAGTCTCCCCTCAGCCTCCTTTTCCCCAGCCCCAGTTCCTTCAGTCTCTCCTCATATTCTCCAAACCCTTCACAAGCCTTGTTGCCCTTCTTTGGACCTGCTCCAGCACCTCAATGTCCTTTCTGTACTGAGGTGCACAAAACTGAACACAGTACTCGAGGTGAGGCCTCACCAGTGCCACCTAGGCACATTGCTGGCTCATAGTCAGCCACTGTCCATCAGAACACCAAAGTCCCTTTCCATCAGGCAGCTTTCCAGCCACACCTCCCCAAGCCTGTAGGGTTGCCTGCGGTTGTTGTGACCAAAATGCAGGACCCAATACTTGGCCTTATTAACATTCATGCTATTAACCTTGGCCCATCGATCCAGTCTATCCAGATCCCTCTGCAGTGCCTTTCTCCCCTTAGGCAGATCAACACTCCCTCCCAACTTGGTGTCGTCTGCAAACTTACTGAGGATGCACCCAATCCCCTCATCAAGATCATTAATAAAGTTGTTAATTAGAAGCAGCCCCAGTACCGAGCCCTGGGGGACACCACTTGTGTCTGGTCGCCAGCTGGATTTAACTCCACTGACCACAACTCTTTGGGCCCGGCCATCCAGCCAGTGCTTCACCCAGTGGAGCGTACGCCTATCCAAACTGTGGGCAGCCAGCTTCTCCACAACGATGCTGTGGGGGACAGTGTCAAAGGCTTTCCTGAAGTCCAGGTAGACCACGTTGACAGCCTTACCTTCGTCCACTAAGCGGGTCACCTTGTCACAGAATGAAATCAGGTGTGTCAGACAGGATCTACCATTCATAAACCCATGCTGACTGGGCCAGATCCCCTGGTTGACTATTAACTGGTCCATGATGGCTCTGAAGATTATCTGCTCCATAACCTTCCCAGGCACCGAGGTGAGACTGATAGGTCTGTAGCTACCAGGATCTTTCTGGCCCTTTTTGAAGATGGGCATCACATTTGCCAGTCTCTAGTCCACTGGGACATCCCCAGTTAGCCAGGACTGTCCAAGGATGATGGAGAGTGGCTTGGCAACCACATCTGCCAACTCCCTCTAGGGTGCAGTCCATCTGGCCCATGGACTTGTGAGTGTCCAGCTTTTGAAGTAGGTCCAAAACCATTTCATTATAGATTATGCAGGATATAATGTGTGTGTACTCAGCATTGCAGTCATCTTTGGGTTTCAGAAACCACTTTGTGGAGGCTATTAGTAATTGCACACTTTGCTTTGTCTCCTTGGGGAGCCCAGCTATTGAGGAGATAAGGAAGTACATTTTCCAGCAGTTCCTCAGCATCCCTTTCTCTTTCATTTTCCTCCTTTCCCTAGATTAGTTAGAATAGCTCTTGAGAATTTTGAATATCTGTGGGATGTTCAAATTAGCGTGCTCCTATTGCAATGTGTTGTGAATGTGTTTCAGGTTATGTTTAAGGTTAAACAATTATTTAAAAGAAACCCAGAGATCTCTGCCCTGCCACAGGATAGATCTGAGTGGCAGGGAGTGTGGGGTGGTATGGACAGGTGCCTAGAGAAGTGAACATCCCCACAGGTTTGAAACCTCACTCTGAACAGCTGCAGAGTCATAAAAAACTAGTGGAATATTTGGAAAAGGTCTGCCATCACCCTGGCAATCCTAAAGAGACATAAATCACTGCAGCACGCTGGGACCTGGCCCATGGGTTTCTGGAGAACAAATATTCTGGATTAAATCTGATGGTAAACTCTTTCTACTACGTGTCCCAGAAGAGAGATTCCACATGGGGCCCTGAGTAACAGCAACCTTTGAACAGATTAAAAAGGAGACAGTTGGTGCAGTAGCCCTTGGGGCAGTCCAGGCAGGACAAGATGTAAAAATGTGCTCTGCACTGAAACTGGGAAGAATGGCCCCACCTGGAGCCTCTAGCAGAAAGCCCCAGGGAAGACTCGAGCTCAGCCCCTGGGGTGTTGGAGCCAGAGATACAGGGGATCTGAGGCCCACTATACTGCAATTGAAAAACAGATATTAGCAGCATATGAAGGTGTCCAAGCAGCTTTGGAAATGACAGGTACTGAAGCACAACTCCTCTTGACACCCTGACTGCCTGTGCTGGGATGGATGTTTGAAGGAAGTGTCCTCTCCACACATCATGCTGCTGATGCTAAGTGGAGTAAGTGGGTCACACCAATCACACAATGGGCTCAAATAGGGAATCCCATAGTTATCCAGGAATCTTAGAAGTGGTTAAAGACTGGCCTGAAGGCGAAGATTTTGGAATATCACCAGAAGAGGAGGTCATGTGCTGAAGAGTCTCCACTATATGATAAACTGCCAGAAAAAAAGAGATCTGGGCGTTCAGGTTGTAAAGGTATGTCACGTAGACGCTCACGTACCCAAGAGTCATGCAACTGAAGGACATCAAAACAGCCAGCAGGTGGATTGGGCCGCCAGGATTGAGACAGCTCAGGTAGATCTGGAGTGGCAAAATAAGGGCAATTATTTCTAGTTTGCTGGGCCTGTGTCACACCAGACCATCAAGGAAGAGCTGCAACGTATAGATGAGCTTGGGAATGAGGGGTGGACTTGACTATGGATGCTGCTGCACTGTATCCGTGAATGTGAAACATGTGCTGCAAGGGGATAAAACCTCTTTGGTATGGAGGAGAACAGCTGAAATACAAGTACGAAGATGCATGGCAGTTAGGCATCACGCTCCCACAAACACACCATGGCAAACGCTGCGTGCTACAATGGTGGAAGCAACCACTGGCTGACTCG
Organism: Chrysolophus pictus; assembly: GCA_037305975.1. Classification (NCBI taxonomy): domain Eukaryota; kingdom Metazoa; phylum Chordata; class Aves; order Galliformes; family Phasianidae; genus Chrysolophus; species Chrysolophus pictus. The sequence continues at coordinate 34,842,335 of CM074581.1, read as the reverse complement.
GAACATATCCCATGCCACCGCCTGAAATGCTACCCTGCGTCTTGAAAAGTAAGTCTTGTGCTAACATCACACCCCTGAAAGAACAGAGTCAGGCGATGGGACTCATTTCCAAAACAATCTCATAACCACCTGGGCCAAAGAGCACAGCACGGAATGAGTGTATCACATGTCCTGTCATGCACCAGCCTCAGGATCACTGAATTACGCAATGGGCTCTTCAAGGCTGTGCTGAGAGCAGTGGGTGCTGGGACATTCAAACACTGGGACACACGTTCAGCAAAAGCCTCCTGGCTAGTCAGCACTTGGGGATCTGCCAACTGAGCTGGTCTTGCCCACTCAGACCTCATGAACATTTAACCCTCAGGGTGCTTGAGAAAGCCCTGGGCAGCCTGTTCTGATGGGTGGCAACCTGTGCACAGCAGGTGGATTGGAAATGGATAAACTCTGAGGTCCTTTCCAGCCCAAGCCATTCTCTGATTCTGTGATTCTTGTAGTGTCTCATGGCTAAACAATTGTAAATATTTAATAAGCTCCAACAATGTATATTAATTTTGTATGTGATCTCTTTAATTCTTCAGAGAATCGTCAGTCAGATAATTTTGCCTCTCTTTAAAATCAGTAGGAGATACTGAATTATTCATTTTAAACCATCTGCAGTGAGTCTCAGAGACTCCTATCTGGAGGAGCTCAAAGCGATTGCAATTTTGAATCAGAAAAGAGAGACTTTTGGAACAAGGCAGGGAATTAAATCCTCAGAGGTGCTCTTAATGTCCTTATATTTGTCTTAATTGCCCCACTGGTCCATCCACCCCACTTCTGTCTGCCCCAGTGTGGCAGAGTCCCTGAAATGAGTTCAGCAGCACAGGATTATCAGAAAGTTTGTTGCAGTTTTTTTCCCTACTTTGCTCTGCTCACGTTTTCTTGCAGGATCATGCGCAGTAAAATACCAAGCATCCCCTTCAAACAGAGTTGGATCATTTTCATGAGACACAGGAAGAGTTTTCTCTGTTGCCTTGGATGGATCCCAACATAACTATCGTTCTCTTTCTGCCAACTTATTTTTTACATTTTATAAACCAGAAGACATTGCATGGAGGTGCTTTTGAAAATAAATGCATTTGGAAAAATGAAACAGTGCTTCATTTCCTTAGTGTCCAGGCAGCACTAAGACGGTTTATTTCATTGCTTCAGATGTTTTTGTTTGCACTACTGCATTATAGTAACAGTGGAATTTTAGGCAGGACTTATATAGCACGTGTTTATTTCTAAAACTTCAACAATTGACCCAAAAGAGTGTTTGGGTCAACAAGCTGGTGTTTCTTACAGGAGGTGTCAAGAGTCAGAATTAGGGTCTCTGTCTCTCCTGTGACAATGGTAGTTTCATCTGTGCCCAGAGTTCTGCACTGTTCACTCAATAAGTCACTGTGGCAAGGTGACTTATTGCTGTGTCACCAGTGGGCACAGCTTTATTTAAGTTTTGGAGGAGTGTTCAGAGACCTTCATAATATTTATTTCTATACAGCTCAACAACTCCAAGCGCTGCAGTGAGGAACGCTGCTGAGCACCATTTGTGATTTGCTCTCAAACAGTTTTGTGGCTGTCATCTGCTGCTCACATACAACAAAAATGGCCCTTTTTTGAGTATTTCACACCACGCCGAGGTGCTGTGATGAATTCAGAAGCCACTAGGTGCCAGTGCAGTTTTACATGAGAACAAACTCTCCATTGAACAGAGCCAAAGCATATAAAAATTTTTTTAAGAATTTAGGCAACTTGCCAGTTGTTAAATTTAGCTTTACTCATCACACTTGCTCAACAGGGCTGCTCTCCTCTGATATATAGCCATTTGTGCCTTGCGTACGTGCTGAAAAGGAGAGCAGAAGTTCCACCTTTTTTTATCACAGAACATAAACTAACATGAACTTCAGAAACTTATCCAGGAGGTGCACACATCTCCGTGCTAATCCTGGCTCTGCTGACCTGCTTTGCAAAGCTTGATCATGCTGCAATTGTCCCTCCCAAATTACCAACACTATTTGGTTCTGTAGTAGAGAAGATAAATTAGGATCTGACCCAAGGCATGGGAGAGAAAGAAGAGACTCTCTGCAGTCTCTTGGTTTTCTTGTGGGCTTTTGAGTGTTTGCATGTTTCATGGAAGACCTTTGCAGGTCAACCAGCCAGCAGCTATGGCAAGGATCTGGGTTTGGAGAGGTGTTCAAGGTGGTGATGAGCCTGCCCCAGATACGCCCAAAGGAGAGAGAGAGCCATAGGTGGGGCCATCCACACACCCCATGGCAGTTCTCAGTATTGACAGGGACAGTAATTTCCACTCCTTAAAGGAAAGAAGCATCCCATAAGAGCGAACCCAGGCTGCTAGTCCTTGGCTTGAACGTCATACTTGAGAACTTTTTTCCCAAAAGAGGGGAGATCCAGGTATATGTGTGACTGGGAGATGAGAAGAGATGGTCTATGGGAACTATTGGAGACATGCAAACTCAAAAATAAAGCAAATCACCTTGAGAATCCCTGAAGACTCTATCCCATAAGTTTCTATAAGAGGTTTCAGTGGGACGTGAAAGATACTTTCCAAGTGGGATGTTTCAGGGTTGATCCAGCTCCAGTGGAGTCTGCTGATTTTTCACCTTTTATCTTCTTATTGCTCATGGCTGAAATATATCTGGGACTTATTTGTTGGAGGATGTACATAGTTTTTGGCTCTGTCTTCCTATCCACTAGGAACCTGTATCTTTACAAATCAGAAATAATGTTTGCTTTTTAAGTTAGGATGTGAGTTTCAGTTTTCCAGTTTTCTTGAAAATCCTCCTTGCGCTCTGTAGTAGAAATGCTGAGTCACAGCCTGAACCAGTGACTGAGGAGCTGGTGGAAAGGCAGGGCCAACCCAGGGGAGCTCAGGTGCAAACAGTGCACCTGAATGACTGCAAGGGCCACGATCCACCCTTTCAAAGCCTTCTTTGAAGGGCTGGTGGTGGAGGTGAGGTTGTCTTTTTCAGGTATTCTAAAGGTATGCAGTTCTTTTCCTTTGTTTATGTGTCTGTGGCTGTTGTGTTCTCATTTGCTTGTAGTCTAAGACTTTGCCACACTGCTATTATCATCCCGTTATAGCATTATGCTCTCCAAAATTCATCAGCCAACCGTAGAGCAAAAAGGGAATTTCTGTTCTCTAAAAAGTAGGAGGGGAAATGTTACAGCACAAAAGTGAATCCTGCCATTGCCCTGATTTCAAACAAATGAAAGCAGGACATCAGGAACATTTAATGAGGTAAAATAACAGAGCTGGCAGAGCTGTTGCTCTTGCTAGAGCCCAGAATACAGCTGACCTCTTTGTAAGCTAAAAACAATGTCAGACAACTTTGGAGAAATCCTGTTTGGCTTGCTAGGGATGCCTTCTGTTGCATGTTGTATGCTAGCAGGAGAATTAGCAATAGGTTTTCCCATATTTCTTGGGGTCAGGATCCCTCTGGAGAAGGGTCCCAAATGTGCAAAACAAGAACTTAGGGCTTGCACTGTTTGAATGTTGGGTGTGGAAGCAGGAATTGCTACCACTCAGTCGTTCAGCTGTTAAAAATCCATCAAGCCCTCATTCTCTTAAAATGGCCAAGGTGGTAGCAGTTTTCCCATTGGAGACCTGGTGATAGGCTCTTCCCATGGTGGGTCCAGCCCTAAATGCTGTATCACTCTGTCTGTCCTCTTACTTTTCACCCCAAGACATCTTAACCGGGATCAAGTAAGGAACAAAGGTCATACATTGTTCACAAAAGTGCTTCCTGCAGTGACAAGGAAATAAACATTGGCCAAAGAGATGGAGGAAAAAAGCCCAAACTCTTGATTTTTTGAATGTAAATGTACAGAATGTAAATGTCCGCTGCATACAAATGCCAGTGCTACCAAAATGCATGTTGAAAACTCTCAGCATTGCCAAGCAGTTTGTGACCTTGCCTGCATGACAGAATCACAGAATCACAGAATGGCCAGGGTTGGAAGGGACTCAAGGATCATGAATCTCTAACGCCCTGCCCCAGGCAGGGCCACCCACCTCCACATTTAATACTGGACCAGGCTGCCCAGGGCCCCATCCAACCTGGCCTTGAACACCTCCAGCGATGGATGGGGCATCCACAGCCTCTCTGGGCAGCTGTTCCAGCACCTCACCGCTCTCTCTGTAAAGAACTTCCCCCTGACATCCAACCTAAATCTCCCTTCCCTCAACTTAAAACCATTTCCCCTTGTCCTGCAGTTATCTACCCTTTCAAAGAGTTGACTCCCCTCCTGTTTATAGGCTCCCTTGAGGTACTGAAAGGCTGCAATGAGGTCACACCGCAGCCTTCTTTTCTCCTGGCTGAACAAGCCCAGCTCCCTCAGCCTGTCTTTGTAGGGGAGGTGCTGCAGCCCTCTGATCATCTTTGTGGTTCTCCTCTGGACCCTCTCCAACAGCTCCCTGTCTCTCATGACCTCAGATCCATTCCCGCAGAGCAAAGTGTGCTCTTATTTACAGTGTACAGGATGATTCCTTTAGCTAAAACTTAAGGTATGAAAGAACTCAGACATTCATATTGGTTTTAAAAGTTTTAATGAGATTTCAAAGTCCAGTTAATGCCTTTTGATTACTCTAGAATTACAGATTTGCTTCACAGAATTTAATCCCAGTTATCATTTCCTCATAATGGATGATTGAGATGTTATTTTCACTTCATTCTCTTTAAACGTACACAATTGTCCTCCAGTAAATGGATGATGTGATTTTTCTACACTTCATAGTGTTAAAACTCTATACAAATATTGTACTAAGTGTACAAAAATAAGTGCTTCATGCACACACTTTAATACTGTTTCTTGTCCTTTTCTTTGACATCTTTCTGAACTTATATAAATAACTGAAAAAGCAGACAAAAGTTACTGAACATGGAAAGCAAGAAATGTTTTCTGCCAATCTTAGTATTTTTTTTTCTTAGAGAGACACACAGATATATCATTCCTTGGCAGTTTTCTCAAACACAAAATAGACAGAAGAGAAAGTAAAGCTACGGTACCAGTAACACTCTTGGTTATTTCAGCCTCTGTGAACAGGATGGTCATTTTCTACAAATCCAAATGTGCTGAACAGTAACCACAGAGGGCTGTAATACCTTTTGGACCACCCTAATGAGCTACTTTATAAATAGAAATAGTCTCATAGTGCCGCAAAATATACAGTTTATATGTTTTTGTTCCATTCCTAAGCAAAATCAAATCAGCCCAAGTATGAGAATGCAGAACACTTGGAGTCTGCTCATCAGCACCTTGCCCCCAGATCATCATGGCTGGTACAGCTATAGGGATGAGGGAAAAGCTCCATCTTGAGTGACAGAACTGCTTGCATGGTGCCACAGTACCTCATTTAGACTGGATGGTAAATTTGGAGCCAGATCATCTGGAACTGATGGGCAATGCCAGTCCACACTGGATGACTTCTGCTACTATGATTTTGGCTAAGAAACTTGGGTTCACCCTCTGAAGGAGGAAAATATAGTGGTGAAATAGTGCCCTGGTAGAACCAGGCAGGGATTCAGCCTTTCAGGTTATAAATTCTCCAGGTTAGCACGCTAGGCTGAGCTGTTTCAAGTTTTCTTAGCATGCATGGGCTAGAGGATTAAAGCATGTACTATAATTATCTAATACCAGCTTTATCCTGCATCTTAAGTTGTTCCTTCTTCCTATGGCTAAAACATAGGGGACAATTAAAAGGGACAATTCCCTCCTGCCATAGACCAGAGGGAACTCTCAGCATCCCCAAGGCGTATGGACACACCACTTACCAGAACACAAAGTGCACTGCTGGCAGACACGAGTTGCCCCAGTGAAGTCATTCTGCTAAATTAACTTTTGCAAGAATCACAGCAGCCTTTCTTTAATGCATAAAGCAGTGTTATCAACCAGACAGGGCTCTTTCTACCCTCTTGAAAAAGTCTCCTGTATATCATTTTATTTGTGTAGCGGTGCCTCTTATTACCAGGCAATGGCTGAGCTCTCATGGTCTAATTAAGTAGAGAATTGGCCTGAATAAATAGCACTTCTCTGGTCCTCAGCTGTAATTGTTGAAAAAGTGTTTTGTTTTTTTTCACTGAACATGTCACTGGATAGGAGGTGGGGAAAAAAAAGCCATTATTTGTGGTTCTGTGATTATAGGTACAGCTGGGAAGTAGCAAAGCCAGAGACAAAACTCTCCTGAAAGCGTGCCTCTTGGTTAAAATCAGATTATCACGAAGGAGAGTACAAAGAAGCCTGTAAGTCTGGGCAGACACATTTATGATCAATGGCTCTTTCCTTTGGCTGTTTTCTGCCTGGTTGCAGAAATTCTGGGGTATGCCTGGCTGATGGTTTGGGGTGAACAGAGGATAGTATTGCTGCGTACTGGGGATTGCTGGGACACACTCTCCTTCTCCAGCCCTACATCAAAACCTCCAGGGGAAAGGCTGATTTCAGCATGGTTTGTGCCTTGTAAACACACACACAATGGGGTTTATATTCACATGTGTATATACACGTGTACATAAACACACCTGAGAACCACTGGTTTCCTGGGCTGAGATTTTGCTTTCTAAATGTAAAATCTGATTTTGAGTGATTTTTTTAATTTTTCCTTTTCCCTTAATGTCCTACTATGAAACTAAAGAACTAACAGAATGAAACTGACTAAAAATTAACTTCAGGTGACAGATTAGATTAAAATCATGAGGGTGTAAGAATTACCAGACTGAGAATTTTCCTACCCGTGTCTGATTTAAGGAAACTCACAAAGGCAGGGCTAAAATGCTCCATAGCCATCACTGCGTGCAGCAACTGCAAAGGCAGGGTAGGCTTCATATGCTGCATATGTGGCCAAATCCTGTCCCATCGTCACCGCCTGTTTGAGCTGAGTGGCTGTGACTGTTGTGGCAGCATTAGCAATGGTGTATCCTGCGAGGGGAAACAGAGAGAGAAGAAATGTGGATTCATGAAAAGGCATTAAAAATCTACCACTGCCTAGTGTTTGTTTTTTGGCTTTTGTTTTTTTTAGTGGGAAGGCTGTTGTCAATAGGAATCATGTAGGAAACAACTCATTAAAGGGAAGACGGGTGTTCTGTACACAGCTTCCCACACGTGACAAAGGAAATGAAGCACTGCAGGGAAAACTCGGTCATCTTTCATAGAGAAGACATTGGTACAGCTGGGGAAAAACATGGCTCTGACATCCTTTGTGGCCCAAATACATGCAATTTGGGACAGCCGTGTTAGAGAGGGGGGAAAATGCTCTATGCAGTATAAGGGAGAAAATATTTAGCAAACTGGATTTTTTTTCCTATCGGTTTCTAATGGGAAACGTGGATTCAAGGCTGTGAAATTTTCTATGGGAAAATGTTAGCTTTGCTGATTCAAAATGAATCATTGGGAAAACAAACATCATTTGGGGATGCTTCGTCTGAAAGCAGAGTATATATAGTAACTCATCAACCAGACCACAGTATTTTGCTATGAGTGAATAAAGAATTGAGATGATGCCCCAAAGTGGGCAGAGTAACTAGAGTGCCTGTTGGCTCTTCTACAAGACTACACCTCCCAGGATCCAAAATCTTTGACCAAACCACTGGGATTGACTCAAGGTCAGTCAGATCTGCAGTTTTCTTGGGGCAGAAAATGGAGATATTGGGCAATGCCAGAAGTATGTTCCCTCATTGAAGGTGGTACCTTGAGGGGAAGCATGAGGAATTCATGATGATTTCAATGCTGTGGTCGCTTATAGTATTTTCTTTCCATCAGCAAAGTGAGGTGCAATTTGGTTGGGAATTAAGAAATATGTTGTTTAAAATGTGTCTGGCACAATCCGAAGAGAAATGAGCTGCTGCCTGGGCATGGCCTGAGCTATGTGGGGCTCCGGTGAGTGCAGGCCAAGCACCGGTGTGTGCTGCTGGCAGAAATATTAATGTGTGTCTATTTGTTGAGTTTCCAAGACAAATAAATAAGGGTGGATGAAAGAAAAATGAGAGATTATAATTAAGCAGTAAGTGGGGACTGGATTCAATAAAGAGCCCATTTGGTTTCCACACTGCGGAAGCTTGCACAAACCCAGACAAATTGATTTTTCTGTGGCTTTTGTGGACTCCTGTGGCAGGAAGACGGATAGATTTTTTTTTTTTAATCCATCCTTGAGACACTCCAAACAATTCGGTAGTACTGACTAATGCATTCCTCATGTGCAGCTTGGCAAATGCTATTCCCACTACATCAGAATACCCATTATGCTGGGGAGCACAGCGCAATGCCTGCAAGCTGGACTCCTGCACCTGGCTGATGTTTTTCACGATTTCCCAAGCTCTTTTGGGTCATTACAAGAGTTCTTGGGAACAAACTCCCAAACCAGAAAAATAAACCTCCCTGTAGAGGTGGGAGAGAAATGGGATCAGATCTGGCTTTCAAGTCTGTGCTGTTTTTTTGGCAAGTGAAACTCAGTGTGTTGATTCAAAAGGAGCTGGAATGCTAGAAAAAGATGATTGACCATGGATCAGTCAACTAGAGTGGCACTGGCTTGGGCATAGCCATCCACAGAGGTGATGCATCACGGATGTGGAAAGCATCTGGTCCTGTGTCCTTCTTGGCGCTCCCATTGAAGGGAGGCATCTGCAAACTGGAGCACCAGCTCCAGTCCTCAGCAGCCATGAGTGTGTTAATTCCTGACACATATAAGGAATAATGTAGGAAAAATGACACCGTAGGAGGCCTTTGCTATACAGACATTGATATACCTGGAAAAGCTGGTGCTGCAGGAGGTACCTCTGCTCCTTCAGTGGGAATCCCCAGTGTCTGCAGGGTGTACTCTGCGGCGTAGGTTTTGGCTTCATCGATATAGGCGCTGAGCTTGGGAGGTGTGAAGGGATGGCTGTGAACACAACAACCTATTAACTTTTTTTTTTTTCTCTCTGGGCCTATCCTGCCTAATATTTTAATCCAACCGTAGTTGCATGATACCACATATCGAATAGAAACACTGTTATTGTGCTGATGCATTAACACTGCATCTCTCCTTGTAGCAGCCTGGCTTATTCACTGAGATTATCAGTCCTGTGTTGATTTTGGTCACAACATCTTTTCAGAGCATGTTGTCTATTTTCGGTCCTAAAGACACCCTGCTGCAGTCTTTCGTTCTCATTAAAATACACCACAAACAATATTTCAGATCAGAAGTGCTTAAGATCATATTTGGGGCCTAATTAGCATCATGTTCCTACCAGCTGTTTTCTTTTCCCTTTGTGGACTATTGTATGTTTCATTCTCCTTCTAATATGCACCCCTTTGCCTGCTGATTTCTAGCTTTCTGTAATTCCTGAACCACCATAAGGAGCCTACCGAGCATGGCAGAAATCATTATTATTTGGGTTTTTTCTTTAGCTTATGGATGATTTTCTCCCTAATATCTAAAACAAAAACAAAAACAAAAACAAACAACCAAACAACCAAAAAAAACAAACAAAAAAAACCAACAAAATAACCTGGAAATAGAACTTGTGCCACTGTATTTTGCAGACAGATGTTATGTTAAATATCCTTTTAAAAATTTCAGAAAACTCAGATAGTTACGCACATGGTGGGGTTCTGGCTGGCGAGGGCAGGAATGGTGATTTTGTACAGGAAGAGCTGTCTTTGGTCTTGGCCAATTGCAGAGTGGAGCTGATAAACAGGCTGTCCCCAGTTATTTTTCTGGCAGATTTCTTCCAAGATCTAGGAAGAAGAAAGGATTTGCTCAGATTAATTGCTGCACGTAGCCTCCTGCCCCAGCTCCAGCCCCTGCACTGCTCATCCTCCTCCCTGGAGGAGGGTTTTCCAGGGTGCAGAGCCAGGTTCCTCAAGTCTCAATGTAAAAGTAAACAGCAGATAGGATATTAGAGCTCACCTTGAAATACAACATATTCATCTAACATATTATACCTTAAAAATGCCTCAATTCTAGAAGCTAATTGTTACCCTATTAAGTTGGAAGTCATTTCGCTGATTAGCCATTTCATTCTGTAATTTCTATTATCTGCACAGTTTTATCTGAATTCTCCCCAGAAGCTCCATCTATGCATGGCTTTTAATGCTCTGAAAGTACCACAGTTGCATTTATCTTCACTGCTCTGGTGCCTCCCTCCCTCAATGGGTACAGTGTAAAGAAAGAAGAAAAGGCTGTGTTTCCATCCAATTAATTATTCAGGCTTCAATAGACAATTTCTGCTCCTCATTTGAAAGAGAAATGCTGAATCGCATTGCCTTTGGACTTAGCACAGCTTATTCCACAGTAATTGGGAATCACTCTCTGGAAATGCTCTTGGTTTTACTTTGTATTCTTATTTTTAACCCACAGGCTCCCTGTCCCATTTGGGTCTGATGCCATGCCATGCTCCTGTGCTCCCACCAGCTCCACCACGCTCAGTGCTCTGCTGAGGAGTCGCTGGGTCCTGGGGCTTTTCCTACTTGAGCAGAAGGTGGGGTGTCCCCAGCCATTTTTCAGTGCTGGAAGGATCTGCATCTGGAAGGAAGGCAATTTGGCACTCCAAAGCAGGGCAGAAGATCAAAAGTTCTGGTTGTCTGTTGAAATAGGAATGTCCCCAGGTGTGAAGCTGAGAACTGGGTTGGACTGGAGACCCTCAGTATCTACAGTCTAAGCCTTCCTGCAGCACACCTTATTTAAAAACTATGTGTAAAATGTAAATGTTAACGCTGCTTTTCATCTTGTAGATATAGCTCTGAAGTTTGCTGTTCTGTGCATGTACCCCACCCAGTTCATCAGATTTCTTGGCTGCGGTGACTGTCCCAAAGTCTCTGTACGGATGTTGTTTTTGCCATGTTACATCACCATGTAAATTCTTGGTGATGGAGATGCATTTATGAAGATGGAGCACCCTAGCTAGGCATCAGGGTCCAGCTGACAGGTATGAATGAGGCTGTCTTGAAATAAGCTGTGACTGAGTGGGATGCACTGTTGTGAAATGACAGTACCAAGCAATTAGGGAACTCAGCTGTTGGCAGAACATGTCCCCCAGAATTGGTGTTGCGAGCGGTCAGTGCTGTTTCTGTGTTGTCTGGCACACACTGACCTGGCAGTGGATGGGTTCATCGTGGGTTGGAAGAGCAAAAATGCTGAATTGCACCTGCTGTAAGGCAGTACAGCGACGGTCAGGCTATTTCACCCCTCTTATACATTGATAACTTGGAGTAAAGAACAGTGAAACTTTGCAGGGGAAGGAAAAATCCATTCTGTAGGTTTCTAAAGGAAGATTGTTTTATAGACATTTGGTAAATGGGATGCTGTGACAGTTTAAATGTTATCAGAGAGAAATTTTCATATCCAAGGTGCAACTTACTTCTTGGATGACTCAAGGGGAGGGGAGCTGCTGTAAGAGAAGCGTCCTGTGAAACCTTGGGACCTTGTTCTGGGTTTGCTCTGCTCCATCCCTAGCTGTCGATCTGGATCCCATTGCCATGCACACAACCATGCCAAAGGCTCCTCATGCACCCTGAGCTGCAGCATGTCTGGCTATTGTCCCATGGTTATTCTTGGGACATGAATCTATGACTTGGGATTTTGTCTCTCAGTTTCAGTCAAGCCTTACTCTCCTGCTGTGTCATGGGAGATAGCATGAGCTTATGTGCATATATGCACCTAGATAATGTATTCCATTATTTTTCCTTCTTTGTACTGCATTGGAGTAATAGCAATGTGGCAGCAGAGCTCTGTGCAGTGCCAGGGCCAGTTTGGAAAACAGATTGATTCTATTTTTTTTTTCCCAGCAAAGACACTATTATTTTTCTATTTGTGCGAAATAGTTCCTTGTTGAAATCCCAAGTGATGCATTTTATTTATTGTGTCCGTTTTAAGTGAGAATTTCTTTACTCCACAGTGTTTTTAAGGATGGAGAATCATAATTGGATTTCATCATGTACCCATGGGAGCTCATAAGAATTTCCCTCAAAAGAGAGCGGGAAGTGTCCTCCAGCAAGGCAATTGCACACTGCAGGATGCAAATACTGTTGTTTCATGTATTTAAAGATTTATGAATGGATGTAGTTTTCAGTCACCAGTGCAAATTCAAGCAGGGGCTGTTGTTCTGGCAGCAACTTAGGTTAAGTTCCCTGGCCTACCTTTCCTGCACATACCTGAGGAGCAAGTTTGACGCCTTGGGGCTTTAGTGTGACGTGGTTCATCGGCGTGAGCTCCATCCCTGGCAAGAGGTCGTAGAGTTTATCCTCTCCCCTCTTTTCTCCTTTGAGCTGGTATCCACGCCCCAGGCCCGTGTACACCAGATAGCCGCGACCTCCCAGTCCTCTAACTCCCGCAGCCCCTACAGGTACATTCATGTAAATTTCTAGGAATGTAAGAAGGCATTAAACTGAATCAAATCACCGGAAAAGTTACCCTGATTGTCCCTGCAATGGAAAAGTTAGGCTCACTAACTTCTGTCTTGGGAAGCTGGAGTTTGGGAAGGAGGTAGGCAGGTGCCCCCAGCAGCCTATTGCTGTGGCTCAGTATCGTTGTTGCGTCTTTTGGACCTGGAATGGGTGGGGGTGTAAAGTGCTGGGGGAACCCTGCTTCCTCTTGACCCAGTTCCATCTCCTTGCCCTAGTCAGCCAAGGGGAGGTGCAACTTTCCACAAGTTAGTTTTCATTTTGTGACACTTTTCTAACCAGATTTGTAATCAAGAGTTAAGTATCGCTCACCACTCACCAATATAAATGCAGTTTCTAGAGGAACTCAGATATTTGACAACTCTTCCCTCATTTGGAACAAAGCCCATTTTTCAACCCCCATTACATTTTTGTTTAAAGAACCCTGCTTGGGAGTTTGGGAGAGTGAAAGGCAGGAGAGGGCTGGTGGGCTGGTACCTTAGCCACATTGAGATCCCTTTGGCTACAGACATGAGGTTGCTGCCACTGGCATTATCTCTGAAAGATGGACCAAAGGGCATGTCTTTTTTTTTTTTTTTTTGTAGCCCCCACACTTAATTCTGCATGTACCAGCTTTTGGGGGTGCCTGAGTGTGGGGATTTGCTTTGGTCCCATATGTCATCACCTGTGTTCAAGACAGAACCTCAGCTACCTTCATAAATATTCTGTTTTCATGGGCTACTTATTGTTAGATAATTAATTAAAATATTTTAAGATAAAATTATCATATAATTATAATAAATATTTACAAAAATTATTGTATGTGTTTAAAAAATCACATATCCCAAAGCACAATATTAATTTCTTGTTTTCTGTTCTGGTTCCTCACACTGCTTCATCACAGTTTTAAACTCCCTGGGAAATGCTGCAGCTTTGGGTCAGAAAACACTAGGACTGGTAAAAATTTCCTTGTGGGTTTCGAAGCGAAGGGGATCTACCGCAAAGGGCACTGCCTGTGGCCAGTTGATGGAGCTGGCTTTGAAGGGCAAGGAAAATTGTCTTATTTGGTTTTCCCTGCTGGGGCAAAACCAGGAGGATTCTCAGTTTATTTACCCTGGAAGGAGAGAGATCTGGAAGCTGTTTCAAGCTTGCTCTGGGGACTGCTTATTTTTTCATTCCCTGATTAGTCTGCTGGAATATGACCATGCCTTTTGGGAAGGACAGTGACTACAAACACTTTCCTATCCCTCTTTCAAAGTGATGCAGGATCCAGAGCAAGGCCAAAGCCTAGTACTGAACAAGGGAATAGCCCCCAAATGCAGGAAAAGTTAGCTTGCTAGAGATGAGTATTATCAAGACTAGAGTTACCTCTGACGGACGGGGGCCGGATGATGCTCCTGCTGCCGAGGCCCTTGGTGGCTGGGAAGTGGAGGTTGGGTATGGCTGCATAGGCTTGGGGTGCGTAGAACACTGGGGCACCCAAGTAGGTGGCAGCAGGGTCGTAGACGTGGCCAAAGGCATAGGTATATTCTCCCTGCAGCACAGCTCCTCTGCCACCCGTGCCCCGGGTATATCGAACGTAGCTGTCCTTGTCAACAGGTTTGGCTAATGTCACCTCAATGGGGGACCCGTCCAGCACCTGCACACCAAAGGAAACACAAGGGTGAGGCAGTCTCCAAAATGGAAGAGGATTATCCTAAGAAGGCAGCTTCCCCGTGTGGTTTACTCATAAAATGGGAAAATTGAGAAAACCACCTAAACCAGAACCCTCCCAAGGGTGGAAGAAGGCATTGGGTAAATGAATATTCAACCTGGATAGAGCATCCAGCCCTGACACCAGTCAGAAGGGGTTATTTAACTGAATTAGCAAAGTTGTGAAACCTTTTGAAAAGTTTCCTTTCCCTCCAAAGCAGTACATAAATCTGCCAGATTATATGTCCTCCTGTGGGACACAGCAGTAGCACTAACAATAAGAACAAGGTTAACACCTCTTTGGGAAAAACTCTTGCATTACAGCACCGTGAATTGCATGCAGTGCAAAAAAGTACTAAGTACAGGAATCTCCTTGCAAGTCTGCCTCTAAATCTGGAGCAGATGTTTAGAGTTGACCTTGTTTGTCCCTCTCTGCCATTCACATGCTTCCATTCCAGTGTTTCTGTTGGCAAACATGAACTAAGTATGAGAGCACAAGCCGAGGGAACTCAAAACCATTCTTTATCTAGATCTCATTTTGGCACTGCTTTGTCTTTTTTTTTTTCTTTTTTTTTTCCCCCATGATAAAATCTACCTGTGGACTGAAAAAAGCTAGGACCTTCAGCATGTTTTTGTAGCTAATAAGCCAGGCTGCATTATATGTATTATTGTGCAAACAAGTCCCACAAATTCACATTGACAGCAGCTTTACCTTCCCATTCAAGGCTTTCATAGCATCGACTGCATCTTCTCTTTTGTTAAAGTGCACAAAGGCATAGTCTCTGATTTTCTTTACTCTCTCTACTGCACCTATGGAAAACATTGGAATATCAGTCGAAAATATGTGTTTGTTGGAAAGTATGGATCAGAATGAGCAATTGTGTTGGGCTGCGAACCTTAGAGAGCAAAAGCTGACTAAGTGGGAGAGTGAAAGTGTACAGTTTCTTCATACCTTTTAAAATGTATATGCAATGGAAAAATGAAGACAATGGCTGTATTATTTCAAGTAAAATAGAAACATTTTATGTTCAGACAACATCGAGATTGCAATTAAACCAAAGTGGTTTGCTTCTATCCCAAATGCTCTGAGGCTGTCTTTGGTTTTATGCCTCCCTTCTGTAACAGATTCTCAGGACCTGAAGGGCTGAGCAAGGCACCTGGGACCTGGTTAGCTACAAGTAACAGCACTGTGTGTGATCACCATCTCTGTGTTTTCACACGCACTTAGTATGTACATACACCACCAAACATATCTTGGAAATATAGCTAATGGATCCAGAATTACTTTTCTATTGCTTTCTTCCCTTTTAAAGCTGAACTGGTACACAGGGAAATATGTTACTGCTGCAAGAAAGCATTTACTTAAATAACTGCAGAAGAAAAAATATTTCTTTGGAGTTTACAGGGAAGCATTAGGAGCTCCAGGGAACTAAATGAAGCCTGTCCCAACCCACAGCTGGAGCAGCCTGCACGTCTGCAAAATGGCACTGAGACGGTAAGCAGCCTTTTGTGTCCCCCTGGGATCAAACAGTTATTTTCTAAGCCCAAAATTACAGGCACTGTATGCTGATGCCTTGTTTACAAATCAAGGTTTTAATTAACTCTCTGGGTTTTGAAAATTTCCCTTCCTCTCCTTGAGAGCATGCTGCACTATCGAACCCACCTTTTAGCATCACCACACTTGAGCTGCTGAGGGCTGGAGCCCATTGAACTGAATGGAAAACTTTCCAGGGAAGGGGATTTTTGCTGAGATCTCCTGGGAGCGAGGGCAGAGCTCTTCAGTGATGCCTGTTTCTAAAGAAGCCCTTCAGCTCTGGATTTGGCACAGATTTAAGGGGTAATACTTACAGGGTATTACAACTCGGGGTGCCTAAGTAGTGTTACTGGTGGCGTGTGTGGTGATGTGGTGAGGTGATAATTGCTCTGCACTGGAAACCTCCGGATTGTATCTTTTGACTGGATAATTTGTTGTTGTCCAAACAGCACCTAAATTCTTTGGACGAAATGTATTCCTCAGCTGAGTGGTACTGAAGTGGGACAAAGCAATCTCACTTGCAGCATGCTCAGTGGTATCTAGGGTGGTTGAGTGCCCACCTACTTCTCCATTTTCCACCATCAGCTTCATCACTGAGGCCTTTAATTGGCTTTTCCCCACTTTGGAAAATGGAAAGTTTTAGAACAACCACTTGTATTCTTTTTGCTAAACTAATATATTGGTTCTTAAACTGTTGTACTAATCCCTATTGTAAACAAACCAACCTATACCACTAGAATATTTCTCTTAAGAGCAGAGCAGATGACAGTCACCAAAGTTTCAAATAGATATAATTGTTTTTCTGAGGAGTGTGAGCAGTTCAGTGATCAGAAACATAACTGAATAAATAAAGGAGGATATAGTTAAGAGGATGGGATGACATTTAATTTGGGGGGAACAACTTAGTGGTTACTTTGGGTACTAGCTGGTATCACTGGAAGGACTCAAAGAGATCTCATAATGACTTTGCATTGCAGCCTACTTAAAAATAAAAAGAAAAAAGAAATGTATAGAGCAGAAATGAAAAGTAAGAGAAGAAAAAAAAAAGTCTGAAGTGTATTTTTAAAAATTAATAGAAGGAAGCTAGCAGGGATGAGATGAAAGGTAATTTCACATTGCCAAGTGTAAGTTACTAGTGCCTAAATGGACTGTGTGGCTTAGAGAGCTGCAGAAATGTGTTATTTTTACTTTGTTGTTTTTGGGTGGAATTATCTAAAGCTGGAGTGACTCATAAGTAGAATCTTGTTTGAAAGCCAGTAGGATTTTTATTCCCCCCCAAAACGACTTGATTTTTGAAAATCTCAACCTAACAGCATGTGTGTGTGTATATATATATATATAATGTATGTTTGTATATATATACATGCCAATATATACCATGAAGGAATCCTCATTTCAGGGGAAGGCAGGGACATCTCCCCCTAGACCACGTTGCTCACAGCCCCATCCAGCCTGGCCTCGAATGCTTCCAGGGATGGGGCATCCACAACTGGACAGCCAGTTCCAGTGTCTCACTACCCTCACATAAAGGATTTCTTCCTAACATCTAGTCTAAATCAACCCTCTTCCAGTTTAAAACCATTTCCCCTTGTCCTGCTGCTACCTGCCCTTATAAAAAATCTCTCTTGGTTATTCACAACTTTATGGAAGAATATTTTTGATACAAAAACAGTAGAATTCAGCGTTTAGATAGATGTGATGAAGAGCAGTTGTTTTAAATCACACCTGTTATTTCTGTCATCATTCCTTCCTGTAGATGAAGGAAGCTGAAACTACCCAGTTGTTTCACTAACTCTCATTTGAAGGAAGACACAAATGACTTAAAATCATTTTTATGACATGGGTATCCCCACGCATCACTTTGGATCTCTTCCAGTTGCCAGTCATAAAAAGGTTGATAGTGTCAGTAGCTGGGAATTTAGCAGCCCTTAGTGGAATGACACGATGTGCATGTTGGATAGGAATGTTCAGCCTAAGGACGATTTTTGTGGCATTACACACAAACATTTTATAGTGGAAAAACTGTTATTTTTTTCTCTTGGCATTTTATGAATGAAAAATTATTTCCATTTGCAGTAGCCATTCTTACTTAAGGGCTACTATGTCAGTGAGTTCCTACCTTGTTTGATGTTGTTGAACTCCTTTTCTATGGTCTCTTCAGTGGTCGAAAGCATGAGGTTCCTCACGTAGAGAATTTTTACTGATGACATAGTGTCTTCATCCACCTCCACTTCTGGTTCTGCCCAGTCAACAGCGATAGGGTGTCCCCACAGTTGAATCCTTCCTTTAAAGGGATTGACATCATCAGTGCCAGACAGGCTTTGTTCCTCTCACTTCTGCTCACAAACTATTTCATATGCAGTGTGAACAGTGGAGTAGGACAATTCTACAAAAGGAACTGAAAGAAGTCTTTCTAGCACAAAGTACTGCCTTTTAGTTAACTCATTTCCAAAAACAGATGGTCCCACTTTCAACATACACCCACTAATGCCTTAGATGCTGCAGAAATGCAGCAGCCGGAATTTTAGAAATGAAAATACGGCATGACTCAGTAGCATCTGCGTTCCCTGAGGTGCTCTCTAAAGGGAAATATTTTAATGAATATACTTCTCTTCTAAAGATCCCCGTTGGCTGCAAATTTTTAATTCGCTAGATAATTGAAAAAGGATTCAGAAGTCCCAGTGGATGGAGTGAAATAGTAAAAGTAAAGATGTCCCCATGTGCAAGTATTTGAAGTTGCATGGGCCAGTACAATTGGGTGAAGTTGCAGCAGAAGCAGTAGAAAAAGGGGAGACAAAATAACGAGGGTGTGGAGGAGAAGCAATAAGGGTTTTATACACAAGGGATTGAACTGTTGAGGGGCAGAAAATAAAAGGAGCAAATGAAGAGATAGTTAAAAACGATGTTGTCATCATGTTATCAATCACATTGAGGTCCGTCATCATTTGCATTGAGTTACCTAACCCATTAAGTAATTGATTAGCCAATTAGTGATATTCAATACATAATGAAAACTGATGGTTACAGCTTTGCCTCAAAACAATGTGATGTTGCAATGAGCATTGCTTCCCAGTCCATTCTTTCTCCTTCAAGGAGACCTTTTTCCTGTTCCTCTTCAAGAGTGGCTGAAAGATGGCCACTCCTCAACACCCAGAGCTGTTCATCTGCTGTTCCCTGTGACCTGCTTATTCTCTGACAGTTTTCATCAGCCCAGCAAACATGGCTTTGGATGCACAGTAAGAACCATTCTCTGACTTGGGAACATGATCACTGCTAGATATTCCCCCAAAAGAATGAAATGTTTGTATCTTTTGAACATTTCCCTAAAAGAGTAACCAGGCCTGTCTGTGGTGTTCTTTTTCTTCTTTTATCTTTATGACATGAAGCTTGGGTCCTCCAAGGCCTGAAGGCATACTAAAACTTAGGAAAAGCTTGCAGAGGGAAAGTGAAACTCTCAATAAGCATCTTTGGAGAGATCTTATAAATGGCATCTCCACTTGGTTATATACCTAAAATGGGATGGGAGCTCCAAAATACAGGAACATTCTTCCCTGTGATAAGACTGAAAAGTTGAAGAAACAAAATGTGAAGGGTCTACTCCTTGCTAGGAAGGCTTATGAATGAGCTAGGATCTGCAGAGCTCCATGGGATTTACGTTCAGCTTTTTGTGCTGCTCGGTCTCACTTGGGCAGAAAAAGATGGCAGCTAACAGCAGCCACCTAAAGTAAAATCACAGAATCATAGAATGGTTCAAGTTGGAAGAGACCTTTAAGATCATTTAGTTCCACCCCCCCTGCTATAGGCAGGGACACCTCCCACTAGACCAGGTTGCTTAAAGACTCATCCAGGCCAAGCTCCTTTTTCAGTGTTGCCATTTTCAGCTCAGTGGCCAAAATAATGACCTGGCTGATTCATAGTAAGGAGGTAAGCTTGGTTCCTGCACTACCAGCTTGCTAGAACCCAGTCTTCTCCCATCTTCTTATTCAACCAGGTGACAAGACAAGGTTTTCATAAATAGCATTTTAGTTCTTGAGCTTTTCTACCTCTTCTACGTGCTCCCTCAGAAAGAAGAGAGTTTCAAAGTTAAAGAAATAACTTGATAATTATATTCTATTTCACATTCATGCAATGCATCAGCTGGACATACAATTCAGTCCTGATTGAAACCTTTTTCAAGTTCTTCCCGTATGTTTGCAACATCAGAAGACTCTGGCTCCTGCTCAGGTCTGTGAAATTCCACAGACTGTTTACCAAAATGTCCCTAAATTGGAAATCACTAGCACATTGCACAGGGCTGTGCAGGGCTACAAGCTCGTACCCATCTGTTTCACTGTCTCTGCTCAGGATTTCAAATGTTTTGCTCCCTCAAGGCTGCCATCAGTAGAGGTGCCTGTGTTTGCTCCTTCCTTCCTTCTCAATATAGAATTCATGACAAAGCTGTGCTGAGGCAAAAACTAACAGTAAACATTCTTCTAACTAGGAGCATGCTAAACTGATGCTGAAAGCACAGAATACAAAGAAAAAGAGTCAGTGTGAGATATCCCACTATAGCTAACACTAAGATAGATACTAACACTTGAAATCCTGCTCATTTTTGACAACAAGATAACTTAAAAGACATGATTTTAATGGACCATCATGTAGAAAGAATTAAAGATTGGTGAGCTTGATGAGAGAGGGACAAGTCTCAAAGCAGAAGGTTTATTTAATTCTTTCATCAGCAAGTGAGTTGGCTTTGACAAAGCAATATTAGAGCTGCTGAGCAACCAAAAGCATAAGGAAAAAAACACAACAGTGAAATCAATGCAAATGCAATTGTTTCCTTTGTTTATCACCTATCAATCCTCTCTCTGCTTCACAATGACCCCAGCACTAAATGATATAGAATTATTATCAATATTACTTATATTCTAGAACAATTCCTCTTTTGAGGTTTCTTTTCTAGATGGAAAATACTAGTTTTCAGGAGCATCCTCAGCACACTGTCAAAGCTGAATATATTCCTAGTTCCTAGATCTTTCCCCAGGTGATGCTTCCCAAGTGACCATAGATGTTTTATTTGGAAACCTAGGTGAACACAGGATAATATATATCCTGTAACAGGGGCATATGGATACACACAGCTAGATCCATCTAGCTATATTTGAATCATTTCAGGTTCCTAATGAGGTGCCTGGCTAACGAGCATGGCAGCAAATCAGAGTCTGCAGAGTCCCTCATACCACACCCCAGATTCAGGGCATCTCCAACAGCCAGCCTGGCATACCGGGGACCCTCCTTGCTTAAAGTGAATCATTGGCAACCAAGATGAGAGACCAAGCAGTGTTTGCTTCCTTGGTTACACAGTTGGAGATTTCTGTACTGCCAGGTGTATACATGCATCTGCTACGCTGAAGCTGCCCCTACCGCCCTCACCACCCATACAAACCTGGGAGCAATTTTCTCCTGGCCATTGCTGCTGCCCGGTGGCTTTCATATTCCACAAAAGCAAAGCCCCGGTTTTTGGTTTTATCAGCTGCACTAGGGTAGACAATGACATCCACGACTCCGTCTGTAACTTTCTTCATCTCTGCTAAAATTTCCTCTCTTTTCTTCGTTTTGGGGATCCCCCCCACAAACAGGCGGCAGTTGTCCACGCTAGCACAGACTCCGAGGAGACGCCCATTCCTGTGGATAAATGACATTGCTGGCTAATCGAGAGCACTTGGAGAGAGGGGAAAAAAATCTCCTTTTTGTCCCAAAACACAAGGCATTTGGAACGGAAATTCAACTGGTCTTGCTCAATGCAAGGGTTTAGATCCAAAGTGAAGGCTCTGCTAGATTTGACATCAAAGTAAAGCAGGGAATTGAGATCAAGAAGAAACCTGAGCAAAATTATCCTTTTGACTCCTGGGATTCTCCCTTCCACTAATTCCAAAAACAGCTACCGGGCAATTACACACAACAACTAGGACATCACAGGGACTCTTGATTTGCCACCAGTGTAAGCCAGGATTTGTTATGTCCACCAGTCATTCATAGCTTCATAGTGAGCCTCGCAGCTGGGATTCTGGGGGAAAGACAATCCCTTGTTATGAGGATACGCTATTTCAGAGTTTACTGATGCCCATTGCTGTGCAGACCTAAGGAAAAATTTCTTTATGGGCACTTTGCTCACCACTTTCTGCTCCAAGTACTTCCTGCAGGTCTTGAGAAGTTAAAAACTTTGAATTCAATTTCTTTAGAAGAGTCTTTGGAACAAGCGGAATAAGAGGAGGAGGTAGAAGTGGCTCAAGTCTGATATTTAAGACCCTCCAGCCTCTGATAAAAATCTTATTTCCATACTTCCTTTTGTACCTTGCAACTCACGCATTCTTAGGGCTGCTAGTAAAGCAAACAATCATAATTTAGAACAAATAAGAGCCTTAAAATTGGTTGATCTCCAAATGCTTCTAAGCAGAGACATCTACTCATCCCACTTTGAACTGGAAAAAAATTAACTGGGGATGAAATCAAAACAAAGCATGTTGATAGACCCATATGTTGTTGATTTCTGTGTGTTTTGTTCCCCATTTTTAGTCACAAACAGGAAGAATTTTTCTGTTTCCACCTATTAAGAAATGTCACTGTTTTGTCAATTGGTTTTTATCATATTTTGTTGGTTTCTTTTTTGTAATTGCTCTGTTTCCCTGCACATATCTGCAGTATAGCTCACGTGAGACACTTCGGATAGGAATATATCAGCAAAAGCCCAGAAGGAAACATAACAACAGTGGTTCAACATCTGTTAATTTAATCCAAACCAAAGTATTTTTTCCAGTGTTCTAGTAGAATTTTTATTTAGTTTATCTATAAGAAAGAAATATCCTGGAAAAGATTTTGAGACTGGGTGCTATGTACTGCCTTTGGACTACAGCAAAAAGCAATGACTGCACAGGCAAATAAACAGTGACTTCCTACAAAGTTTAAATGTCTAAAGAAGCTTTCTTTAGGCTGTAGGGACAAAATTAATTAGCACAGATTAGTACAGTATATGATTTAAAGTAGATGTGAAAGTGTTTGCCATGCTTACCTAATTTCATAATTATTGAGTTGCTTTATTGCATTCCTTGCCTCCTGTTTATTCGAGAAGGTTACAAATGCATAGCCCCTATTGTTTCCATTGAAGTCCATCATCATTCTCATTTCATAGATTTTGCCAATCTGTAAATCAGAAAGTCATTCCTAAAGAGGTGTTTGCCTGAAAGGTGGGGAGGTGTTGCAACAAGACTAGATACTTCCTCGACTATATCATGCCAGAACTCTTTGGATACTTCTGTCTACAGATAATCATCTATATACTAATGAATGATTAATATATTGAGTCAAAATTCTACTTTCTTGCCTTTTTTTTTTTGATAAATGGAAGAATTCATTTAAAAAGGATGAAAGTACATAAGTGAAATGAGTTGTGGGAGGGAGGAGTTAAGAAGGAGTTTGGCACTGACTCCAGCAGCCCCAGGATTTCTGTTCTCTCCCCATCAAGGAGTCTGGATGCCGAGGGGCAGCAATAGGACTGCATGGCTATTGGTGTCTGAATGGTATCATCTGCTGAGATCTGTATGCAGCAGTTGGATGGGTATGTCCATTTCCTAGATGGAGGGAGGCATGTTTTATACAGCTGAAAACAAATGTAGGGGGAACAACCTCCCTCATACTCTAAGCAGGACCAGTTCTAGTGTTAGATCAGCCCTGGTCATGGTGAGAAGGCACCATGGCAGGAGGTCGGAAGGGCTGCCACTAAACCAAGGGCAGTCTGGGACAGATCACTTCTAGTTGAGGCTGGAAAGGCAGAGCTGAGCATCTATCATCTCTGCTCAGTAACTACCTGCCACAAAGTCTTACTTTTTCACACAGGGGTATAAGTTCGTCCTCAAAAAGGTCTCGAGGCAGTTTCCCAATGAAGATCTCACACCCCCTCTCTGGCGGAGGGCCGTCCCAGCCAGGGGGTGGGCCACCGTATTTCCTCTGCCCATTTTCCTACCACGGAAAAAAGAAAAAGGATTGTTCAAATGCAGACTTCAAACATGGATATCATCAACCCTTTATGAGGAATGAAATTTATGACACACTGCATTACCAGAGTGCTTGAGGCAAACACCCTCCTTCCTCTCAAGGAGCAACCTTTATGGACTCAAGAAAAGAGAACACAAGTGTGCACTGGCTGTCCCACCATCAAATCTGTGCCCAGAGTATCCCAGTTACTATGCTGGTGAAGGGTCTGATTTGTACCTAGCTGAGTTTTTCTAAGAAACATGCATCAGTACCTTCAGTGAGAGATTGCTGTCACAACTTAGATGTCTGGAGACAAACACCCCCTTGGACAATGTTGGTGCAAAGGAGACACCTGGCTAGCCAGGACTTTGCAAGAAGCAGGACTTGGCACCCAGTGATACCCAAAGATGTGACGAGCCAATTATTTCCACTTAGCCTACATTTGTCCTAGGCTAGTGTCTGTTATCCTCTCCTATTTAAATCACCTTTACTATACTTCTCTTTTCCTTCACTTCTATGCTTTCTTTTTCTTTTTGTCCCTTTTTCTCCATTCCTTTCTTTCTCTTCCCTCTTCCCTCCTTCCTCCTTTCTTCTCCATTTCTCTCCTTCCCACTCTCACTCTCCTTTTCTTGCAGTGATGCCTTGTGTCCAGAGGGCTGACATTTTGGTTAATTTCCTCTTTTTGTCTACTGACATTTCTATAGTCATTTCCCACCCTGGATTATTCCAGGAAAGGGAATGTCTGAACGGACAACTTACCAAGAAAGCATGAAGGACTTAAGCTTACAGCAAGCTGGGGTTCTTTCAGGAAAATAAGAGTATACCACAATCAATTTCAGTTTTCCTAACCCTGTAACCAGCCCTAAATTATTCACGCTCATTCCTGTTTTGCAAATAGGTCCAGCATATTGATGGAGCTATTTGAAATTACAAATAAATCTTCAAAGCAAAACTAATGAGAAAATCATGATGTTTATGGCTATTTCTCTGATCTCAGTTTACTGAACTGAGCACAGTGCTGGCACGGGATGTTCTGTCCCTTGAGCCATTTGTTAGAAGCGACGGTTGTATATTTTGTTATGGTTGTCTGTGCTCTTCACTGACAGGTTGCTTGGAAGAAGCCCTTGGTCATCTAGAGAAATGCTCATCTCATCAGTAACAACCTGAAAAGGGTGGCATAATTTTAGCATCCCGTTTTAAGCTGGGTGAGAGACAAATGGTTAACATTTTTCATTTTGTCAAAATATGTGGGAGCTTATATGTTAGGAGGGAAAAAAAAAGTCTGTTCTCGGTCCAGAGTGGCTTCATTTGTGGCTTCAAGGCAGCATCTCACCAAACTCCTCTTGATGACGTCTTGGAAGGAAAGGAGAATTTCATTGTTCCCTCTTTGAAGACATGGGACCCTGGGATGTACTGAGGAAGAAAGTATTTGGCTACAATGATAGCTAGGCTGGAAACAAATGCCCAGAGAGAAGCAGAAATGAGGGGAAAAAAAGAAAAGAGAGAAAATGTTAAGTTTGAAAGAAAGGGAAGAGGTAGGAAGAAAGAAGAAGGCTCTGAGTGGGCGAGTAGGCAGAAATCTGTGGTTTAGGAATGAGCTATTGCCAGATGTAACTGTATGAAAGTCTGAAAATCAGGATAAAGAAAATCACAGGAAATCTAATACAGAGAGATGCTACTTGTCTTCTGTATGACAGAAAGGCTCCTTGAGTGCAGCAATCCCAGCTGTCAGCCTGGTCTTGGGGCATGCACAGAATGAAGGGTTATATGAAAATGTTTTTTTCCCAGGAGTCTCAGCTTTTGCTTTGGGCTTTTGTGCCCTCTAGTGCTATGCAAAGCAAGGCCAAGTTCATGGCAACCACCAGCCTAGAGTATACCATTTTCAGTTACTTCTTCCAGGATGCAAGGTCGGTCATATTACTACCCAATGCTTTTGAAAAATGAGTTTGTTTTGGTCATGCTGACTAAGGAAGACTTCTTGAAATGATTTTGAAGGACCTGCCCACTCTACATGTGCTATAATCAGAGGAGGCTTTGTGCTTGGAGACCCTGAAGGCCATACTGAGTGCAAACCTTTGGCTTTGGGCAGGTAAGGCACCTGCACTTTTATGCATGCAAAGGTAGATTTGGGCTCACACACTGGACTTACCGTGACCAAACCTGGGCCCAAGCTTCCCTGAATCTTTGCTTAGTGGGTTTTCTTTGCTCCACTGACACTGCAGCCACAGCATGTAGACAGCTATACTAACCACTCCCAAAACAGCTGTGCTCCATTGTTATTTCACCCCTACCATAGTTTGTCAGGAGGAATCCAATGCTGCTGCGTAAAAGACAGCCCCTATTACACACAGCACGGTGTGATATGTGTATTAGAGAAAACCAGGAAGGCTTCATGTGTGCAGATTCACTGCACGAGCCCCTGGTGTTTCACGATGAAACCAGACACTGCACATGAAAGGACGTGACTGTGAGTTCCTACCTGGATCAAATTATATCCCGTTCGCTGAATTAATGCACGGAGGGCAGCTTCTTTCTGTGTGCCGGTCAATCCATCCCCGGATTTGTGATTTGATTCCATTGTGAGTGATTATCAGCAAAAAATCAGGTTAATTAGGGGTGCTCACTGCAATCAAATTTAAGATAAATTAAATAAATTCATATGGCTAGGAGGAGAAAGTCCACTCTCCTGAGAAAGCTAACAGGATCATTCTTCCTAAGTCAGTCAGTTTGAGATTAAAAAAAATGAAAAAATAAAACCAACTACAGACCATGTAATAAGGAAAAACATCCCCCTCTTCCCTGGTGCTTGAAAATAAACAGGATTAAAACGCACAGAGTTCCTGCCCTTACTTTAACCACACGTCAGTGAGTCCTCCGTGCCACAGCACCCTACTGGTGCTGGAAAGGAGTTGGTACAAGCCATCCCAGTGCTCTGTGTACATATGAGACATGGGACCAGATGTGGGCTGTTTTGGAAAACTCAGGAACATGGGAGTGCTCAGACCTGTATCTAAGTTCAGGGCGGAGACAACCCTGGGTTCAGATGTTTTGATTCAGAACTGCAGTTTTAAATCATATCTAATTGAAGATATATATATTTTTTAATTTATTTTTTTGGGCCATAAATACCATAAAGCTGAAATGTGCAACTGAACTGGGCCACACGTGCTGGCACGGGGATTTCTGAGAACTCTCAGCTTACAATTTCAGGTTGCACTGAATGGTGAGCTTTGAGTCTATGCAAGCATCATGGGTCTGCAGATGTAGCGCTCAGCTTGAGGACATCTGCTTAATGACAGATTTTGGAGCTATTTATTCTTGGGTTTGTGGGTTGCTTTATCTCTGATTTTGTCCTGTTCAAATTATCTCTGGTGTTTTAATTACTACCAATGTGCAGGTGCTGGGAGCTGGGGCTGCACCACGCAATAGCTCTCTACCATCTCTAATTGCAAAATGAATGTTCTCCACAGCAACTAGAGTCAGATTATTGTTTTGGTTTATCTTTCATAGAATCAAGCCCATATTTAAGTCTGTTTGATTTTTTTTTCCATGTTATTCAGATCAGAAGGACTTCTTTAACACCTAGGAAAGCACAGAATAAGCCTAGGGACCCAGCCCCAATGACCCCATTGCACCTTTGCCTTTGTCAAGAACAGCACTGAACCCCTCTGATGCTCACAGTTCCCATGCCTGCTGACAGCTGCAGAGCTGGTTTGGCATGGCACAAAGCAGGATTTCCTCTGGCACTGAGGCCAAGCAGAGCCGCTGGCGCATCTCTCCACTATGCTGGGAAGTAACCAGCTGAGCCTTAGTGCGTTTCCATAACAGCTGAGGTTCTCTGTTCTGTCTCAAGCAGCATCCTAGGTAGATGGGCAGCATCAGAGCATTTTCCCTTCCTCCTGAATGACTTGGCTGGCTGCTTCAAATGCATTTGCCCATGGTGCCGTAGGTGCCACACGTCTCCACACCTGCCATCTGAGTAGGCGTGTCACATCCATCCCAAACCTCGACATCATTTCCAGCAACATTCAGTCCAGGGGATGGCTTCTTATTGAGTAGAGAGAGCAAGCCATCGTGACAAGTGAGAATAACACATCTCATGGTTGATACATTTATATCAGGAGCAATATACCTCTTGGCCTTCTGCCTGAGTTGGTAAGACCAGACGATCTCTTCTTGTAAGGCATCCTGCACATCTTAGCCTATTTGAGAGCAGCATGTCTAGACAGCTGTGTACTCCAGCAGAAAGGGACTGAGCAACCCCGATTTAGAGTTTGAGAGGAGCATAGGAGCTGTGGTTGCATGATGCTGTGCCTTTAGGGCTGGCATCTGCCCACAGCTGACCCAATGTGCCCTCACATCCTTTACCTTAGAAGGATTGCAATCATTTTCCCTTATTGCAAGTGTCAGCCCCATTCTGGTGAGCACAAGGGAGGAGAGTCACTTTCATGGGACTGAGGAAACAAGATTATTTCCCTCCTTCTTTGTTCTCTGCGCCATTAATCAATTAGCAAATCTGCCCTGGCAGGAGGAACACTCCCCACTCATGGATGCTCTTAGGAAGTGTGAATGCCTGCAGCAAATTAAGACAATATTTTTAGCATTATTTAACAAAAAGCGTGAAATTGAGTTAATTGTTCTGGAATTCAATCATTTCCAGGGGCTTGATCGATTGCTGCTAATAATGACTATAATGATGAAAACTATTTTTAGAAAGACAGGAAGGTGATGCATTTTATTCAGAAGGTGTTTATGTTGAAATTAGGATCTCCAGATGTGCAGACTGTTCAAGCATCTCCAACTTCACACTCCTTTCTGATCAAATTTTTAACAATACTGTTGTTACAGACCCTCGACCCAGAACCCCGGGTCATTAGGAATGGAAGGCAATAATCTGATTTTAAATCAGAGCATTGTTGCATTTGATTTTTCCTTCTCTGCAGCAAATGCTATCGTTTATTTTAGGTTTCTATTAAACCTCTGAAATGCCAAAAGAACAAAATGCACTTTTTTGAGTACGGAGTCCTTTATCAATGAGAAACAAACTCATCACAACATCGCTTGCTTCCTTACAACCACTTCTACGCATCGTTTCCTGGCCAGCCAAGGCATGCAGACTTCGTCCCTCTGTCCATCTGTCCCTGCAGCGGAGGAAAGATTGGACCCTGCTCTGCCCAGCGCCCACTTGCAGCCCTTCGCAGAAACCTGGTTACTGTTTCCATGAATGAGATAACAAAACCCTGTTTATCCTGCGCCAATCGATGAGCCTTCTTGTTTGAGTGTATCAAGCCACTTGGACACATCCAGCAAAGGCTGTCCTACTGCAGTTAACCCTATGCAGACAGAGGATAAAAGCCTTTAGAAATGAGTGCCTTCATTGCTCACCCCTAATAGCCCAAGTATGTGGTTAATGGAGAAAAGATTTTGTTTAGGTTTTCATCTTCCTTCATTTTAAGGATTTGGACTTTTCTCTCCCTCTGGGCTCTGAGCATGCTTCCCATACATGTGTCCATGATACGAACTATTCTTTATATTCTTCATCAGATCAAATGCTTGAAGTTTCCTGGGCAGCTGTGAGATGCATCAGCTCTGTTTGTGTGAGACGTTACAGGACAGAGTCCAATTAAGCAACAAGGGTGAAATCCTTCTTCTCTCCAGGGAGGAGGTGTCTCACAGAAAAAAGTAGGATTTTTTAGGTACCTAAAGGCAAACTGTATAAATTCCCTAGGTGCAGTGTGCCTTGCGGGTATGGAAAAACAGTGCCTACATACAGTGTTTGCAGTATGCAAATCTTGGGAAAAAAATTGCCTTTAATATTGCTTCAGAAGGTGACTACTCTCTTGGAAACAGCTGCATTACTAAATGCACACGCTGCACCCCAAAAAGCCCATCAGAGGAGATGGCTGTACCGAGCCTGGCCTCCTTCCTCCCCCCATTAGACTTGCAACACCACAATGTGTCAGATGCTTTGAAGCCAGCCTCCTCCCGCACCCGCCTCTGCCTCCTCTTTCACCAAGGAAAACAGCACGAGGGAAGCATCAAGAACTGGGCAGAAAGCCAGCTATTTGGAAGAGATTAGTGAAAACTGAGATTTTTAGGAGCAGCAATCGCATTTGAAAATGAGGCTGATCTTTTGCAAAGAGAACGAGGAATAAGAAGACAGCGAGTCTGCTGAAGCGGTTTCTAATGCTTAGTCCCGGAAGTTGCACTTCAACAAACCAAGATCGAATTAGCGCAGGGAAGATCCCTCCTCCCCCTAGCCTGGTCTGGCTTCATTTCTTAGCACCCACAGGCTATGAGCATGAGGAAAGCGCTAAGAAGAAGCTGCAGGAATGATGCCAAACATCCTTATCTGCTTATTGAAGTGTCAAGGCAGACGCTGCAGGGGCAAGCATGTGGGGTATGCAGGGCACTCTGGTCCTGCCCCATCGGTGGCTTGCACCCCATGGTGGAACCTTGGCAGGGAAAGGAGCACAGTGCAGCCTCTCCATCCCCACCCCAGGTGCAGGAGACCGGCCAAAAGGCCCTTCCACGGGGTGGCTCTCCGAGCCCTCTCCTCGTACCCCAAAACCTCACGGCGGGATAATCCCGAGGGCAGCAGCCTACCTGAGCAATCTGGGAGATCACCGCTCAGGAATAGCTCTCCTTGATTATGGGGAGTTTGCGACGTGTCACTCCGGCTATTCCCCAATCGTCATATCAAACTCCAAAGGTTCAGTGGCCCCGGGCTGGTTTACAGTCTCTGCAGGTTAAACGTTAACCTGCTCTATCTCCCAGCTCCCCACAGGCCTTTGACCAGATAGCTGGGTCACCGTTTCTCAGACAGCACCAGCAGGCTGATTTTTATAAATAAATAGACAGGACCGCAGTCAGATCGTGGCTCAGGGGCAGGTGTGGAAACCAGGCCCTGCTCCCGTTTATGCACCCCGTGCTTTCTGTGCCAACCCATCTCCATTGCTACTGCTCGCAGCAGAGCTTGGTGGGAAGGGGCAGGGTGCAGCTCACAGCTGGAAGGCCAGAGGAAGAGGAAGGCCAGCCAGCCTCACCACGAGCCTGCATGTGAGCTGCAAGGTGGCAGAGCCCCTCGTGAAAGCTGCTATTCTCCTACTCCTGAGACTTTGCTGAGCTTGGAAAAGTGCCATAGTGCTGTTTGTCCAGCTTTAAAAGCATGAAGTATTCCAGTGTGGTGGGGAGGTGTCAGGGCCCTGCTCAGGCCAACTGCATCTGTGCCTCAGCCGCGGTCCCAGTGAGGCACCGGTGCACTGACCCATTTCTTGGCTTAAAACTGAAGCTGCTCCCAAACTCTGTCTGCCCTCTGTTGCCCAACATTTTGCTGAATTCAGGGAGTCAAGCACAGATTTTGGAACTTATTTTAAAAAGAAAAAAAAAACAACCCACAACCACCAAACACTCAATCCAGTCACAACCACTATTAAGTACAGCATCTAGTTTGGGGTCTGCTGCTTCTCCTGGCCTCCCAGGAGTAACTGGAAGATGTAACATCATTTTTTGCCCCTATGAGAAGGGCTTTTGTCTCTTTGGTGTGCCATCCTACCTTATATGCCATAAGAAACCAGTCAGATTTGATCATAAATGACATCAAATTTCAAATGTGGTAACAGACCAGTGTGCCACCAAACACCTCAGGCTCTGCAGGGAAAGAATCTGAAATAATTTGGTGACCAGACAAACACTGCTGTCCTGAAACTGTGATACCGGGAAGAGAAAATCTACTCCAAAAAAATGAAGTACTGTGCATCTTCATGTGACCACCAATAAAACAAAGTTGTGAAAACTTCTCTCTGGGGAAGAGGGAGAGAGAGAGAATAGTGTAAGATGAGAGCAGAGCAAGTGAGTGATATGCAAGCAGAACTGGAAGGTGCAAAAAACTGTACTGGAACGTACAGTTGTGTCTGAGAAGTTTGATGTCCTGTCAAAGCAATCAGCCATTTTACAAATTTGGGATCCTGCTCTGAGAACAGTTTTCTCTCCATGTGTTTTCTCAATGATGAGCTTTTCCAAGGCAAAAAAAAAAAAAAAAAAAAAACCCACAACAAAAAAAAAACCACCAACTCATGCAGCCACAAGTAACTGTGACAGCATTACTAGGGAGGAAAAGCCATCTGCTCGTTAAGTAGAATGCAAACAACAAATGGTGTTATATATGTAAATAAATAGATTTTGGGATGAAAATCTGGTCATTGAGCCCCATTTTTGGTAAAAGCTGTCTGTGCTCCCACTGGTTTGACCCACAGGGATGGGGAAAGTGTGAGAAACATGTATGAGTGCAGGCAGACTACATGAAACCACTCAGTCGCTAAAGGAGGTGGGATTTCAATTTGAATTTTTGGAAGGCCCTCAGGTTGTGTGGGAAGGGCAGCTGCGATGTTTTTTCTCCTCTCTCTGGGCAGACTTTGCTCAGAAGAATAGACATGATCTGGTTTTGCTTCCTTGAAAGCCTCTCAAGAGACATAGTTGAGAAACCCCAAGAGAAGTCAGACATAATTGCTTCCTTTTCCATAATCACTGTGGATTGCTTGTTTGAGGGCTTCCCACGGCTTGCCAGGTGGAATTAAGTAAAAGCACTTCCAGCTCAAGAAAAATGACACTTGAGCAAACATCATCCCTCGGTGTTAATTATTTGCTGCCATGAAAATCCTAAATTAAGCCCAATCTTCAACTTCCCCTGGAAGTGCTTCAAGAAGTTTCCTGGGATGCCTAGCGAGAGCAAATGCAAATCCCCACTGATGAGTCCTGCTGGCTGTGGTTGGGATCAGAAGCTTCCCATCAGCATAGCAATGAAGCCATTGAAAACATCTTTGATTTCAGGAGGAGCAGTGTGCTCTAACCGGGACCTATCAGGGGTCACTTGTTGGTTTCCACTCACTCAGGTTTTGTAGTAGGGAAGATATTAATTTATCTTTGGTCTTTCCTTGGGCACCAAATGGAGTTCCTTTGTCCCTGTTCCTCTTGCTGGGGAGTCCCCATCTTCTCAAACTGTTGCTTCTCCCAGTTTTTGGCTGAGATTTTTCAGGTCTAATCATGCCATAGGGATGAAGTAGTGATTTGCCAACCAGGAGCACCTCGCTTTATGCCAGGAGGGTGTCAGATTGCTCTGCTGCCAAAGAAAATAGAATAAATTATAAAAGCTGTGTGTGTGGCCTCAAGATAAAGCTGTGGTCATGAGTACTCTTTTGATGTATGATATTATGATATGAGCTGTGTTTGTGTAGGGCTAACGTTTGGATTTTGATTAAAAATTGACACACTGTGCTGGTATGTAAGGGTTCCTCTATTCTTCTGCTTGCAAGTCCGATGTCTCACAATGAGGTGTGTAACCCTGCTGCCTTACTACAACTCCTTCATTCCCATGAGTTTTGTTGTGTGACAGGAATGACAAAAGTATTAATAATGCTTTGTAACCACCTCCGAGCTCCATGGTGCAATGCTAGTGAGAGTAATCATATTGCAGAAGTAGAGACCTGTATGTGACTGCAGGTTAGTACATGCTATTGAGCAGATGACACAAGCTCATTCCTAATTTACCTGCTCAATATCAGCTTCCAAAATCCATGTCAAAAAGTAATTGCAAAAAAGAGCGATTTCCAATACAGGAACTGGTGGTGACATTGATTAGGAGACTTTTCATCTCTTCATTTTTAAAAGCAAGCTTTCCTTCTGTACCTACTAGCATGTATTTGCTCATAGCAAATAATGCTTCAAAAGAAGTAGAAGTCACTAGACCCAAATTTTTGGCAAGTTAATTGAAAGTTACTTTCAGCTACCTTTAATTACACTTCCCAGCCTTCTTCCTGACTTTTTCCCTTCTGTTCTTGTAATTTTTTGATACTGTTAGTATGATTCATATGTGGTTTAGGAAAAAGATGGATTTATCTAATAATATACCTATCTATACCATTATTAATAAAAAGTGATGATTTTCTTATGAAGCGAGATTCTCAACTTACATTGGAAGATATGAAAGCAAGCCTTTACAGGCATATGTTTTAAGGTTTATATAATGTTAAATTAAAAAAAAAAAAAGGAAATAAAAGAAAATATTCTTTGGAAAAAAAAGCTTCTGAATACATGCTTCACAGGTAAAATAGAAGAACTTTGACAATAAAAATGAGGACCTGAGTCAATATTTCCCTATCATGAGGAAGTAGGTACATTTTGGATTTGGCTTACTTCTTGGTTATTTTTCCTGTTCCTTCTGAAACAAGGTGATGATAAAATAATTTGGTATGAAAATTTTGGTATCTATACTTTGATTTCCCAGCTAGCACTTATGTCTCCTTTAAACTCATTCCAAAGCATATGGGAACTGCTAGGTCATGGCCTGAACTGGTGATGGATCACCTGGTGAATGGATGTGGCCAGCCCTGGGAGCACAGGTAGAAGCAATTCACCTGAGTGATCAGAAGGGACCCAGGGTTCCCCCCTCCCAACCTCATTTAAGGGCTGGCAGAGGTGAGGGCAGTGTCTTTGCTTAGAGATCTTTGGAGTGTTTGGTAAGCTCTGATTCTTAGAAGGTGAGTGATTCCTTCTTTAAATAAAGCAGATAAAGATTGTGACCTTTGCTGTTTTAAAGCAGCTGTATCTGCTATTGCCTTTCTCTAGGCAAAGTAAAATGGTGTTCTAATAGTAACAGTTCTAACAGTAACTAAAACACTGGTGAAAAATAATAATTGGATTTACTGTACTAATCTCTAACAGTAAATAATCTGATGTTGTTAGGTCTTGTTTAAATATTCCGTGTGCCATAACTCTTAAGGCTCAGTGTTTACATTTCAGCCTATTAAATACATAGTATAAACTCTCTGCTTGCTGAAATTGTACCTTGTGAAACAATTAATCAGACTCCAAGGCCAGATGCAGCTATTTTGCAGCACTTTTTGTGGCTTATTTGTGCTCACGAGAGAAAGGCTTTTGTTTTTGTTCTGGTACCAGCAAGAAGCGACATGGGAAGAGCGAGTTTTGTACATTTATTTGTCTGTCTGCTTAGGAAGGGCATCCTGCAAAAGTTTTGTGAACTCTATATGCCAGAGCTGCATGTGCTCTTCCTACAGCAGGCAATCCACTTCTAGTATTTTTTTTTTTTTTTTAAAGCAGTTTAAGAGAGGTAATCCTGAACCACTTTAGTTGAAATGAAGCTGTTCAATAGCCCATGGACCTCAGTGCCTGGGCTCTAATACAGGTGTAACTTTAGCATCCTTTGATTTCTTGGGGTTTTGTCTTATGACAAAAGTTCAAATGAAGAGAAACCAGAACTATGCAAACAGCCGTTGCGAGGTGTTTTCAAAGTTAATCCAGGTGAAGAAATACATCTTGTAGTGGTATCCTAGGGAGGAGAATAGAAAGCATGAACTTATTCATGTGATTGTGAACATTCCTAAGGAAAGGTCCACTTCTAAGGGAAAATATGATGCTGTTGAATGAAGCTCTGTTACCACCATGGTGTCCTGCTTGTTGAAGTAGGAGATCTGGGTCCATAAATACTGCAGCTGTCTTCTGATCCTCCTGTGAGCCCAGGTGATGGAATATGTCCCCTCAGGGAACAAAGCAGTAGGAATTAGCCAGGTGCTGAGTAGCTGGTAACATTAACATCCATCCTATATCGTACTTAATAAGGGGAAGCTGGTGGTGAATGGGATTTTCCTGTGTATTGATGTGCAGGCAGAAAGAAGAAGGGGTCAGTGACACTGGGATTCTTTTCTGGAGAGAGGAAGTGGTGAATTATTTGTGATTATACATGAAACAAAGAGAAGGTAGGAAAAGCAGTATTGATCTTGGCATGTAATGACACCGAGAAGAAACAGTGACATAAAATACTTCACGAGGCTAGGAAGGAGAGAAGGGAGAAAGGAGGCTTGATGGCACTTAAAAATATTTACATATTAAAAATAATTATTTTTTAAACAGTAATGTATTTTAAGCTTCGTATTCAGAGGCTGTTGAGTAAAATAAGATTTTTCTGAGTAGCTGGCAGTTGTAAGCCTGACTTTGCCTCTAAGCAGAGCTTTCTAATCTTCAGCCACTTGGGAGGTAAGAGCAACTTGTTTGGGAGGCTGTGCTCTTCTCTGTGGCTTCTGCTTTTTTCCCACTTATGCTTTGCTTCAGGGACTATTCTGTAACTTCTGTGCCAAACTGGAGAACACAGGCATGCAGAATATTTCCAAGCTTGCTCGAAGAGGGGAGTCATATTTCTGTGACTTGTACCTTTCTAATACTAAATGTTTTTTTTTTCTGAAAAGCATTTCTGTGGCATACCAAATTGCAGCTTGTTTTATGATGATGTGATGCTGAAGAAAAGGGCGTTCTGGGATTGTTCAGGCAACAAGCACAAAGCTTTATGCCATGGCCACGTAACAATTACAAGTGATTCCAGAGTTCATAGCTGTAGGACTTTGACATCCTGACTTGAATTTTGTAAGTTTTTGGCAATTCACAGAGGAATAAAGGAAAGAAATCACCCTAGTCAAAGCACTGTGGTGCGGTGGGTGAACAGAACAGTCAAACAGCATTTACTCCTGACTTGTGCTGCGTGGAGTGAGCATGGCCCAGCTATTTCCCTGCAGCTGGAGGAAAATGATTTACTTGGGTATGTATTAGATAATGGCAAGGAAAAAAAATGAAGTAAGGTTCTTGCTGAAGCAAAAGGAGCCATGAGAACAAAACAATGATGTGTTGTCCGTCCCTTGCTGTATGTCACAGCCTCTATGGTACACGTTTTGGGGCCCCCTAAAATGCAGGCATCTTAGTAGCAGAGACTTAGGTAGCTGTACTGCTGAGCTGCGTGCTGAATCAATGCTGGCCAAGAAATAAGTTTTTCTTTGACGTTTCTCAGTCTGATTGTCTTTCTATTTATTTTTCCTTTCTTCCAGTGCTTTATTGGGTGCTTTGTTACCCAGTGGTTTTTGTCCTGGGTTTTCTTGCTCCTGGAGATGCTGAGTGGCATGGGATTTGCCTATTGGCTCTGAGACATCGTCTGAGCCTAGGTCATGGAATTATACTGTATCCTGAGTTGGAAGGAACCCATAAGGATCATCGAGTCCAACTGCTGGCATTACACAGGACCACACAAAAATCAGACCATGTATCTGACAACGTTGTCCAGATGCCTCCTGAACCCCAGCAAGCTTGGGGTCCTGCCCACTGCTCTGGAGAGCCTGTTCAGTGCTCAACCACTCTCTGGTAAAGAGCCTTATCCTAACATACAGCCTGACCCTCCCCCAGTGCAGCTTCATGCTGTTCCTTCAGGTTCTATTGCTGTCACCAATGAAAGATCAGTGCTGCTCCCCCTCATGAGGATGCTGTAAGCCTCAGGTTGGAAACAGCTAGCTTGTTTCTTCTCTGGGAGGATTCAAATAGCAGCTCAGATCCAAACCAAGAGGCCTGGGCCTTCCACCTGGTCTAAATATGACCTCACAGGGCTGGGGTTGCAGCAGGCGGGTGGCTCAGGTGGGTGGCTGGGCTGCTCTTCTGTGATGGGCCAAGTTTGAACAGAGCAGGGCTGTGTGGCAAGGTGGTCTGTTTATTTTTGGGTATGTGACTGCTAGCCACTAGCAGGGTAAATATTTAATAGAAAAGAATGGAAAAAATAGGTTAATCCAAGTAGTTCAGGCAGGACTGTGTCACTAGAACATAGGGGTAAGGATTTCTTTTCCTTTGAAGCATATTTTATTTTTTTTCTTTAAATGAATTGGAGTCCTTGTTAGCTTTTGGGGTGTCACAGTTTGCTTTGCTGTTTAAAAAGAGCTCCACTAGCTGATGGGTTGCCAGCACCCTCTCCAGAGCTCCCCTGCCTGATGATGTATGGGAAATGTCTTCATTTTGAAGTGGTGTTTTTAAACAAACTTCTTTCACCTGCGGCCAAGTTTAAGCTTTCAGATGTTTTCTTGCCCAGAGAAACTCTGTTGCTTTTGAATAATAAAAAAAAAAAAAACAAACTGACAACACTTCTCCAGAATCTATTCTGATGACTACTACTGAGCTGTGACCACTGAAGCTATCTGGGGCTTAGGTTATCTGGGATCGTGAAACATTGCTTTATTGGTAGAAACTGCTTTGGGTAGGTGGGACAAAGTCATCATAGAATGGCTTAGGTTGGAAGGGACCTTAGAGATCATCTAATTCCAAGCCCCCTACCGTGGGTGGGGTGACCAACCACTACATGAGGCTGCCCAGGGCTTCATCCAGCCTGGCTTTGAATGCCTCCAGGGATGGGGCATCACAACACTCTGGGTAAGATGTTTCAGTGACTGACCACACTGTGAGTAAAAATCTTCTTCTGAACATCTAACCTAAATCTCCCCTCCTTCAGTTTAAAGCCATTTCCCCTTGTCCTGTTGCTACCAGACCATGTAAGAAGTAGATTCTGCCTCCTGCTTATAAGCTCGCTTCAAGTACTGGAAGGTCACAATGAGGTCTTCCTGGAGCTTTCTCTTCTGAAAGCTAAACAAGTCCAACTTCTTCAAACGTTCTCTTTGAGAGAGGTGCTCCAGCCCTTTGATCACCTTCATGGACTTTCTTCTACAGCTCTGCATCCTTTTTGTGCTGTGGGCCTCAGGCTTGGACAGAGTAGAGGGGGACAGTCACCTCCCTCTCCCTGCTTGTCATCTTTCTTTTGATGTAGCCCAGGATATTGTTGGCCTTCTGGGCTGCAGGAGCATGCTGTGGGCTCATGTCCAGCTTTTCTTCCATCATGACCCCCCCCCCCCAAATCCTTTTCTGTAGATCTGCTCTCAATGAGTTGTTGTCCCATTCTATATGCATATCTGAGATTGCCTTGACCCAAGTGCAGCATCTGGCCTTGTTAAAGTTCATTTGATTTTTGTGGGCCTCTGGGTGGCATCTCTCCCTTCTATTGTCTCAATTGTACTACTCATCTTGGTGTCATCACCACTTGCTGAGGGTGTACTCATTTGTGTCATTAATAAAGACATTAAAGAGTACTGATTGCAAGAAGGAACACTAGGAACACTAGAATCACCACTCATCACTGGCCATTTACTGGATGTAAAGCCACTGACCATAACCCTCTGGCTGTGACTTTCAAACTGTTCCTTACTCTCCAAATCGTCTTGCCTTCAAATCCATCTCTCTCCAATTTAGAGATAAGAACGTGGTGTGGGACCACATCAAAGGCCTTGCACAAGTCTAAGTAAATGCCATCAGTTGCTCTTCCTTTGTGCACTGATGCCCTCACTCCATCGCAGAAGGTCAGCACAATCTGCACTTGGTGGAGCTGTGATGGCTGTTTCAGGTCATCTCTATATCTTGTATGTACCTTAACATCTTGTCCATGCCCTTCCCAGGCACAGACGTGAGGCCCAGCAGGCTATGATTCCCCAGGTCTTCCTTTCTGCCTTTCTTAAAAATGGGAGTGATGTTTCCCTTTTTTCAGTCACCAGAAACTTGATCTGGAAGACACCATTTTTCAAATACGATAAAAAGTGGCTTGGCAGCTGCATTAGTTTGTCCCTTGGGAACCTCAGGATACATGCCATCTGCCCCCATAGATTTGTATGCATTCTGCCTCATCTGGTGATCTTAAATTTGCTCTGCTCTTATACTGGGTGGAACTTTGCTCCTCCAATTCCTTGCTTAGAAGTTTAGGGACATGTGAGCTATGAGAGTCTGGCCATGAAGACTGAGGCAAAGACCTTCTCCGTGTTCAAGGAGAAGAGCTCTCCCTTTCCATTTAGCAGAGGGGGGTACGCTCTCCTTTGCCTGTCCCTTCTGCCTAATGTAGTTAAAGAATCCCTTCTTGTTTTTCACATCCATCACAGAGTTAAATTCTATCTCCATCTTGGCTCTCCTGAATCCATCCCTGCACATGGGGGTTTTAAAGCTGTGGGAATTTAAGAAGTGTTTTGGGTAGGTTTTTTTTAATGGACATCTCATGGTGGTGAATATAGTAAGGTCTAGTAGGTGTACGTGAATCCGTAGCTCAAAATCTTTGCCTCTCCCTAGCAGAAAGTGCCTTTTTAACCTACTGTTCCTAAAACACCACTGTCCCTGGTAACTCCCTCTTCCTACCCCTAGGAGCCTTCACTTCTGTTCACTCTTGTTGTGAGCTGAGACCCCATCCTGGCCCTAAGAAGTCTCTTCTGAAGTTCTGACATTTGAGACAGTTTCAGCTGTGGCAAACTGTCATTTTTCCAGGGAAATTGTGGCCTATTGGGCAGCTCCAGGATGATTTTCTACTGGAGCTGTCACCACAAAAACATCCCTTCTGTGTAGCTGAAGGAGTGCAGAGATGCTCACCAGCAAATGATGCTGTCCCAGATTTGCGACTCATTCAATTTCTTGCTTTTTAGCTATTCTGTCCACTGCAAGTGAAGTTGCTGTGAATCATGGAAGTTGAATACACAGCCAGAAAGGAGATGTTACTCTCTAGCCTTCGTTTACCTTCTGATTTCTGTTGCCAAAATACCCTTCCTGGCAAAGCTAGCTAGCAATATTGATGTCGTGTGATGCTTTTTTTGGTCCCTTTTGAAAGCAGCTGAGCTTGTCAAATAACTTTTCACATCTGGAGACTACTGAAGTCTTTCCAGTACTCAGTAACAAATAACAGTTTTGTGATAATACATAGTCCTGAGTATTGCTTGGAAATTGCATGTTCCAGATATTTTAATTACTAATTTGTGTGTCTGGGGAAAAAAATGTTTGGATTCCGTGCAGCCAAGCAAGGCGTGTAAATTCTGAATCAAAACAAATATTCTCCCTGGAACTATAAACTTTTGGCAGTTTACAAAGAAAAAGATTTAAATGGGGATTCATTCAGCTGCTCTATGGAGCGACTCAGATGTCTTAGATGTCACAAGGGTGCAGATTTAGCCATGCTCCATCCCCAGCAATAAACTATTATTGTCACTACTTGTTTGGTACAGCCTCCTGCTAAGAAAGGAGTAATGCAAAGTTCCCCATGCATGCTGAAACCCTGTAAGTGGACTACTTAATTTTTTTAATATATTTTTTTTAATTTTGGGACAGCAGTGGCAGCAGACTTTGATTGGATTGGTAGGCAAAGATTAGATGGAGAAGCTGGGCCAGTGGTGGGGATGAGCGGGATGGGGCAGCACCAGCTTTCCCCCCCAAGCAGGGTGGGCGTCTCACTGGAATATGTATAGGAACTGCTGAATCATGGCCTGAACCTCTGATCAACCACCTGAGATGAGCAATGAGTCAGCCCTGGGAGCACAAGTGAAGGCAATTCAACTATGCTACTGGAAGGGGTTGGAGCCTGGTTGCACCTCTCCTCGAGCCGTTTAAGAGCTGACTACCAGTGGGGAAGGATCTCTTTTGGAGATCACTCCTCTTGGAGTCTTCTCAACGAGCCCAGGACAAGGGTAAGCTTTCCATCCATTCTTCTTTGGTGTGATAACTTCTTTAGCCTAACTTTCCTGTATATTCCTTAATTGTAACATCTGTATATTCATTGATTATACAGAGGACAACACAGTTTTAGAGTTGTAAAGCAATAGCTTTCAAAGTGATCTCTGGAGATCTGTTGCTCAAAGTAAACTCAAAGTTTTCTCCCTCTACGTATAGAATATATATATTCTATATGAGACAGTTTTGTGAAGATGACATGTAAGTCAAAACCACAGCTTTGTAGGTTGTTTGGTTTCTTCTCTAATGCTGCCAGAGATTTTCTGTTGCCACAGCATTATGTCTTTGAACAGAGGTGCCACAAGTCTTGGGGAGGATGCTGGTGGTGGTGATGGTTGGTACTTATGTTACCTGCAGGACTGCTCGAGGAGCTCTAAACAGCTTATGGGTGGAAATAGAAAATGCATGTGGTGATGCCTTGCTCATCAGCAACTACTGTTTTTATTATCAGGAAACATCAGCAGTAATTGCCTTCTAGTTGTATTGTTGAATGTTAACTTGAAGACTAGGTGTCCATATTGTAAGAGCTATTTCACAGAAAAAACCTCATGGAACTAAAGAAAAATGGTGACTGGGGACAAAAAAGGATTTCTTCCTTGAAGAAGAGAGGTGCACCAAGTCTTCAACTCTCCAAAATATTCCAATGCCCAGGAAGTGAAAAAATGCCCTGTCCCTGATAGACTCCTTGGTTGTCTTACCACTGTCTCTTTGCTGTAGGTAATTGCTTAACTTGCTTACCAGAGGAGGGGTGCGCTCTTACTTACTTAATTGCTTAATTTAATTTTAATTACTTGCTTAATTTCTCCTGCACAGATAATTAATTGGATTGCTGAAATCAGTTGTGGAGTCTCAGTCACTGCCATGTGCCTGGGAACCCTCCTGACATCCAACAAGACAGTCCATTGATAAATGGCTCTTAGTTTCCATCAGTGATTGGGACTAAGGGGCTCCTTTAAGGAGGGAGGGGGTCCTGGACCACCTCTGTGAATGTGTGGGCTATCCTCAGGCCTTTTACAAGTAGATGAAGCATGAACCTTTTGTGAGGTTCCAAGTGGAATAACTGCATTTAAAGTACAACTGTGGCCAACTCTACTGACTGTCCCAAAACGTGTTAGGATTTGGGTGACGTGTGTAGGTTTTTATAAGGTGTTAGTGCAGAGCTGAGGCAGCCAGCAGCATGCTTGCCGCTCTTCTGCTTTACTCATCATGAAAAGAATTCAATGCTGTTCCACTCGCAAAGCCTTGCTCTTGGGGCTACAGCTCGAGGACAGAGCTGGGTGGGAAACTGTTCAGCCAGCAAACTCAAAAGTATGTACTTTTGGTCAGCTAGAATAATTGTATGTATTTCAGGTGTTTTTTTTTATTTTTATTTTTAAATTCCCCTTGTGGAACGAAGAAACCTGAAATTCCTTTGGGTTGACTCAGCTACTGGGACTATTTTAAGATGAAACGTTGCACTTAGTCAATATTGTTTGATTATGAGTCCTCCCTTTCCCCATCCGCCTCTCCTTTTTGCTTATCAAACAGGTCTCCATAGCATGTAGTGGTGACGAAGTCTATTTTTTTTAATGCAGTCTTCCTGCACATTGAGCACTAAATCTTACTGTTGTTGGAGTGGGGACATAGCATTCACTTGTCACCAGCCAGGTATCCCTAAAGACCTCACTGCCC
The DNA here is from genome assembly GCA_037305975.1 of Chrysolophus pictus. Classification (NCBI taxonomy): domain Eukaryota; kingdom Metazoa; phylum Chordata; class Aves; order Galliformes; family Phasianidae; genus Chrysolophus; species Chrysolophus pictus. The sequence continues at coordinate 34,799,632 of CM074581.1, read as the reverse complement.
TATTAATGCAGCACTATTAGTCCAGGAAGAGTCATGGGCTGGCCTCTGCTTTGGAAGGAGGTGATGAAACCTGAGATGAAGAAAGTCATGAAGTCAGTGCTCAAGTGCTGTGGTGTCATTTTAATCATATCCTCAGCATCAAAGAGTGAGTTCTGTCTTCAGGTACTTATTTTTTTTTTAACAGGGACGTAAGTTGACCTTGGAGTTATGTTTTTGTCTATTGGGTTTGATTTTTTTCATTTTATTTTTTAACCTCACTGTTACGTCTTGCAGGTGAGAGCTGTCACAGTGGCACCTTAAAGGGGTGAATATCTTCTGCTGTGCTCCTCCTAGTATGCAGATGACCTGACCTGGATTTCTGCAGTGCTGGTAACACATCTGCATTTCCCTATGAAATAACGTCTTAGCAGGAGGGGTGAGATGCAGTGAACACTTTTATTAATCCAGTAACCATCCTAAAGAGTGATAATATTGTTTTCATATCACTTGTGCCAACTTCTAAAGATCTTTTCAATGTAAATGAGAGAGCAGTGAGTGCATAGTTTGTAGTTTGCTTGTACTTCTGTTAGAGTACCAACGTCATGAGAGTTTAGTGAGTGGTGACTCCTTGCAGGCACTGAAAGACAATCCGATGATCCACTGTGCAGCACAGGGGTTACACCTCTGTTTTCCCCTCCCCAGGCTTATTTTCCTGCAAGCACTTTGAGTTGTGCTGAGCCAGCCTGCCTTGCACAGGGAATGTACTTCCCTTTGGGTCTGGCACTCCTCTCACTCCACAACCCTTTTCCCTTTTTATTACCTTTTCTGGAATCAACAAGTAATTCTATTCCAGAAATAGCACTGTTTTTTTAATACGTAAGCAGGCTCATTCAGTTTAAGTCAGATGGAAGTTTTAATGCTGTTGACTATGGGGTGGATATATAAAACAGAGCACAGAACATAAATGTGTTTATCTTGAAATTGCAGAAAGTCCCCAGGGCTTCTAAAAGTGGCTCTGCAGGAATGTCCCAAATCATAAAATGGGAAAAATATTCCAGATATTCAGTAACTTCACCTACTATGTGTCAGTACTGAAACTGTATTTCAGTGTTGGCCCTCACTGAATTGTCGGGCCATACTGCATTTACCACTAGGCTTCCCCCCACCGTGATGCAGCCAGATGTCAGACCCCAAAAGAGTCACTCTGCTTATGGAAACAGGAAATACACACAGCAAAGCATTGCAAGATATGAGGATACCAACAGGCTGTGCTAGGTAAAGCTACTGTTCGTTTTCTATTGGAATAATCTACTTTTAGCTGCCTATAAATTTACTGAACTTAGACTGGATGTTTTCCCCTTAGCCTTGGGCTGAGTTATGTTTCTGAAAGGTTTTATCTTGTGAGGGAGGAAAAAAGCTAAAGAGCAGCAATCCTGCATGCCATCAACTGTGTAGTACCTCTGGGCTCCGGAATGGCTCAACCACCAGACATCCCAGGATTCTGTGACTTGACCAATTTCTTGCTGCCTGACACAGTCAGCAGTTCTCATGCCTTCTTGTCTTCTGCCTTTAGCTGGAGCTTCTGCGTTTGCAAGAAGCTGAACCCAAAGGTCATATGTGAGTCTTCTATATAGAAAAGTCTATATATTCTGCTCAGAGTAGAAAAAATGAGTAGCTTTCTATGCAGATGATATTTAACAGTGGTTACTTCTCTTGATATTTATTCCAGGGCAGCCACCTGGCAGAAGAATGGGACCTCACTGCTTGGATGTGGGATGTTTGCAAGCACATTCCTCCCAAATAAAAAGTTAGGATGAAGAGTTTAGAGCTGTTGGTTGGATGCAGTCAGGTGGGGCTTAAATCACACAGCACAAATCATCCGTAAGTACAAAACTCTGCAAAGATCGTGGTTCATTTCCAGGTATGCAGCACTGCTGAGGCTCTGCAGACACTAAATCATATTAAAATGTGAGTGCAGAGGGGCTGGCAAGACTGATGGCATTAAGTGCATGTCCCTATGCAAGTGCACTTTGATTTTTAACTAAAACAAGAGGCTTTTAGGCTTTGAGAGTACCTCAGGTGCACGTAAGCTACTTCTGAAAAACATGAAGCTGTGAGAGGCAGCAGAGCAGTGGTGCTACAGGTGATGTAGATCTGGAAGTTCTTCCACCGAAAGATACTGCAAGCATCAACTCCAAAATCCTGCAAGTACCACTCAGTAACACTAACAGCTTTTGCTGCGTGACCAATAGTGTCAGCAGCACTGGGGCATCTTGCATTTTGGTCCCTTCTGCCTAACATACACCTGTATGGCAACCAGGAGAAGGACTTCTGCAATGCCCTTTTTATAAGCTTCACATAAAACAGTTGTTACTCAGCATGTGCATCTTCCAGTGTAGGGTCACCCAATCTGTGGTTTCTTGCATTACAAACAGGTATGTGATATTTTGTGATGGTGTAAATACAAGTGTATATATAATAAAACGTGGGGAGAGTCCATTTACAAGTAGGAAGGATACCTGCTAAAGCACTGAAGTCAATTTGGAGTCAGCTCTGTAAACCCAAGATTGTATTTAATGGGCCCTGATCTTGCTGGAGAGTGGGATGAAGAGGTTTTATTCCCCCTGAGTTCTACCACCTAAATTTTTTTTCTTAATATATGGAGAAACAGATTCTTGATCTGCGTGGTAAATGGTGACTTCGAATAGCGAATTTCTGCTGTCCTTTTCCTTTAAAAAAACAGCACTAACTGTTCTCTGATGACAAGGCTGTCCATGTGCTTACCTAGCTGTTCTGTGGCTCTGATGTGGGAAACTGGTGATGCGTTAGGTGCTCAAAATGCAGAACAAATCCACCTGAGGAAAAATATTAATTTATATTAAGCACATCTGGTTTTGTTGGTTTTGCTCAATGCGCTGAGCTGGTCTGTACTGCAAATGCTCCCATAGCAAAAGGTGCCTCTTGTTGCATTTGTGTATGCATCTTTAAGAGAAAGCATAAGGAAAAAAAAAGTCATGAATATAGCTTTGGGCTTGAAGTGAAAACCAGACAATGCTGGCAGATTGTGACAACTGTATACTCATGCTATAGCAAGAGTCAATGTGCTAAGTACTCACAGGCTGAGGCTGATATTGACAGCTCTGTTGGAAAGTTTCATTGTTGTTAAAAATGCTGCAGAAATCCAAATTAAGATTAGGAAGCTACAGGGTGTTCTGTGGGAGTGCAGGTTTTGCTGAAAGAAAATAAACTGTTAATCCCAAAGATCAAAAATATTGCTACAAAGATGGAAGAGTTTTTAAAAAAAAAACAAAACAAACACCAACAAACTTCATTAATCATCATGTGATGGATGCCACAGGGCAGTAGCCAGCCTCATCTTGTCAAATATTCTTGACGTGGTGGTTGAAATTCATTTTGTGTTTTAGGAAAGTCGTAGGTTGAGTGCCAAGTAATACAGGAATAATAATAACCAACAGTGGATTTAATGACAGCACTGCCCCACAGTTGGGCTGCAAATGGCCTCATTGATGAAGGGCCCTCAGGACCTGACTTTAGAGAGACATTTTTGACATCTCAAGTGATTTCCTAGCTGTTTGTGCTGGAGTTGTCATCTCTAGCGTTACGCTCAAAGGCAGCGGATTAGCAGAACTGAGAAAGGCAAAGATGGATTACTCCTGAAAGCAGATTCCCCCAGACAGCCCAGCCATAACACAGCCAGCTTTTGGAGCCAACCGGATATAAACTTGGAGTGGTGCTCAGAAGAGCAGCCCTTCGCCTGGTGTCATTTTCCCAAGATAACCATCAGTTGTCGGGCTAAGCACGCTGCTTTTATTTTGGCACTTGAGAATGACAGCAAGGAGCAGAAAGCCTTTTAGATTTGTCACAGATGAGATGCTGAGCATTTTACAGAGACATGTTGGTCTCCAAATAGACCTTGAGTGGCTTAATATATTTGTAGAGGCTGCTGGCAGCTGTGCTGTGTGTCTGGAAGTGCCTCCAGCCCCAGGCTGTGTGACTGTGAGGTGGGGGCCTGAGGCCGCTTCCCTGAAAAGATCCCAAAGCCTTCAGTCTGTCCTGCCTCTTGTGTGATGGATGTACTTGTGTAAGCAAAGAGACCACAGAATCATGGAACGGCAGGCTGTGGAAGGCACCTTAATGCCCATCCAGTCCCAACCCCTGCCACGGGCTGGTTGCCCCCCACTGTGTCTTGAACATCACTGTGCAACGAGAGGACAAAAATCTACAATTATGTTTTAAGCAAAAGTCATGAGTTTTGGGTCTGTAGCTGCTTGATTATCTTATTAAGAAGCTATGTAGTGGGTTCACAGTGGCTCATGTGAGAGCAGGGAGTCCCTCTCCTATAAGAACTGCACTGTCTGGGAAGCAAAGAGCCCTTCTGATAAAGCAGGATGGAAGATGGCTCAGAGCTCATCTGGAACCCCCCTGGTTAGCTGTGAGTTCTCAGCACGGTGAAGCATTACAGGAAGTTGGAATCAGGTCACTCGTGTCATTTCCCGTCACCAACCTTGGAGCAGCTGCTTTATCAAGAGCTTAATTCTTCTTAATACGATTCTTTCTTTCTGAAGAATGGGCCTGGCATCTGTAACTGTTAGTCTGAAATATTTCCTTGTGTCAGACCCATTTCACAGTACTAATGCCAGTGGTAATAACAATAATAATTCCTTATTTCTCATGCTGGGGAAATGTATCTACTCTGTATGTCAGCTCGCTTTATAGAGGATCATTTGCTTCTCTTTCAAAAAAAAATAATACTTAAGGGTAATTGCAAAGACTTTCCTACCATGAGAGGTCTTGTGGCAGGAAAATGTATATACATGGGTTTGAAGTCCTACAGATCCTGAAGTCTTTCTCTTTGATAGAGTAACTCCCTGCACATGTGCTGCCTCCCAGGGAACCAGGGATGTTTCTGACTTATCTGCTAGCAGCCCAGGTGAGGGCCATGAGGAGCTGAAATGCTCTGCAGGTTGTTGGAGGTGCTCAAGGCCAGGCAGGATGGGACCACGGGCAGCCTGGTCTGGTGGGAGCAACCAGCCCACAGCAAGGGTTGGAAATGGGTGGCTTTAAGGATCCTTCCAACCCAAGCCACTCTATGACTCTGTGCTTCCTTGCAAAGTGAAGAGATTTTTGTGATTAATTCTATCATTGTTTTCATTTTTTATTGTGCATCTTAAAATATACATTTATAGAGAAAGACATATAGTTCAGAAAGTTCTGTGCCTTTTATGTGCCATTCATTTTTCTGCCCATCCAAAATCTTGCAGACGCTTGTGTGTAGCACAGGACTACAGCCTCACTAGGCACAGCTGGAGGGAGGGAGCCCTTTCTGGGGCAGCACAGGACAACCCGCAGGAATGCAGGTGTACGTGCTCAGAGTGTCTAAATATGGGTGATGGATTTCTGCAGAACGGAACTGAGAGCAGATTAAGTGTGATAGCCCGAATCCTGCATTTTGATGACCTGGATGGCTTCCTCTGGCCCAAGGCTGCCTGGGAGCAGCAGTATTGCTGGAAGTGTGATGGCTTGCCTTTAACAGGAGAAGAAACATCCACGCAGCCCTATGGAAATGCCTGAGCAGCATCAGCCAGGAGACATGCAGCAGAGTTTTTCACTATTGAAATAGATAACCATGAAGTTTAGTTTGTTTTATATATATTATTTTCCTTTTTGTGTAGGTGAAATGCAAAAACTGCTGTCCCCTCAAGCAGCTGGGCCACGGAGCCAGCAGAGGCTGCAGGGTGGGGATAAAAACCATCGATCTCATGCATCCAGGCTGCAGCTCAGTGTCCTGTCAGAGCTCACCGAGGGCTGCTGGCACGGCCACGGTGGGGAAATTACAGCTGTGGGCTGAGTAATGTCTGCGATCTGACCGTGTCAGGGGGCCAGGCGTGACAAATGAAGGAGCTGATCCTTCCTGTTCGATAGCTGGTGTGCTCACATTGCTGTGTGCTGACTGCTGCTGCCAAGGGGCTGTGCTGCAGCCCGCAGCAAGGAGCAGGGGATGTGGGGTAGCACAAACCCAAACTCTTCCATGGGATTAAGCTCCAGCACTGCATCACCAGCCCTGCACCCCCATAGCATCCCTGGCCCCTACCTGGGCTCTGCCGGGAAGGTTGGAGGGCTGAAGCCAAGCAGGAGGCCTGGCCTTTGGCTCATGCTGTGAGCGATCTCAGTGCTTTTTGGAAGCTGTCTGTCTGTCGGTAGCACAGGAGTGGCTGGGTGCCAGGCTGCTTCCTGGCAGAGGCTGGGATGGGGCAGCATTTGGTGGCGGGGAGGGATGGAGTGCTACAGAGGCTCACGGTGAAATTGCTGATGGATTCAATTCGATCTCTGCTCTTGATATCATCTGCAAATATCTAAATCTAGATGTATGTGTGTATAGTCCTTATAGTCCAAAGTAGATCACTGTATGAGCTTCCTCTTCTGCAGCTCCAAAGAAGTCAGAGCTGCCTGGGATAGTGGTACTGACCATGCACTACTATTGAAACTGAGATCACAAAGTCCTGCTTTACTGCCCTGTCTTTCTCTAACTGAAGCAATGCTGATTTGGGACCAGAACTGCAGAGGTGAGCCTGTCAGCCTGTGGTGGCAATGGCAAGGCCTTAGCCATTGCCATAATTGGCAGTAAATATGTACTTACACTTAATTCTTAGCATGCTGTGCGTCTTCTGCATCCACGTGTAAAGGAAAATAGGACCTTTCCTACAACATTTGCATCTACCTCCATCTCTGATTAAAACTGCCTTATGGCCTCTCTTTGCATCATAGTTATCCCAGCATTTATCAGGTTCCTGCTTTCTCTGTGAGGCCAGTTGTGTAGGCAGCCCTGGAACCCCGCACCAAGCAGTGCTTACAGCATAACCCTGACAAGCTCTGGCTGACAGCAGCACGATGTAACTTCGGTGTCTGCTGCGGCGCTTCTTTTCCCCGTTCCTCGGCAGCAGTTACTTTTGCCAAGTCCTTGAGGTGCTCCTGCTCTCCTAAACACCCTCCTCCTGCAACAGTGTGAGAAGGCTCGGTTTGTCTGTCGGTCCGTCCGTCCATCTGTCGGTCCACCTCTCTCTGCCCTGCGCAGCACGGCGGTTCTCGGCACCAGATGGCGCTCGCTGCCTTCCGATGAGCCGAACGCGCTCAACTTTTCCAGTCCCTTTCCTTCCCCCCCCTCCTTCCCGCGACTCGAGCCCCCCGCCCGGCCCGACCCAGGGATGCTCCGGGCTATGGATGGGACCCAGGAGCCACTGCGGCCCCGGGGCGGGCATATACAGCTCGTGAAGGCTGCGGGAACAAACCCAAACGTGGGGAAACAGCCCCCGGCCACAGCTCATTAACAGGGAGGCCGCTAATTGCCTTCCCCGCTGATCTCAGGCTTGTCGTGCGCAGCCGCTCCCCCCGCACTCCCGGGCTGCCCGCAGCCGTGGCCCCGCGCTCCGTGATGGGCTGTGCTCCCTGATGGGCTTCGCTCCCTGCGGCGTGGAGTGGGACACGGGGAGCCCCGGTGGGACTGCGGGGTGTCCGTCGGTGAGGGACGTGGGTGCCCGCGAGGGGTGGGCTGAGGGTACCCGGAGGGAAGTGGGGGCCGAGGGGAAAGATGCGTGCCGATCTCGGGGAGGGATGGAGGTACCCCATGGTGATTGGGGGACGCTGTAGGGTCGGGGGTGAGATAGGGGTGGCCGGGGTGCCGAGGGGAAGGGCTGCGGGCACGGTGCCGGGTACCCGAGAGGAGTCGAGGGGGTGCCGGGAGGGCGGTGCCGGGGCTCCACGTGGCTCATTAGCGGGCGGCGATTTAATATTTATGAAGTGTTCTTGTTTGAATCCCAAGTCTTCGGCTCCAGTTACAAGGAGCTGCGTCACCCCGCGATCACATGGTAATTGTTGCTATTTCCAGGATCCCAGCCTCGCGGAGTGGCACAAAAAGCTTTTTCCCTTTTTCTCCGCTTTTTTTCGGGCCCCCCTTCTTCTCCCTCCGCCTCTCCCTGCCGCTCCCCGCCCGGTGCCGGGCGATGCGGGGCCGGCGGCCGTGAGCGGGGCGGGCAGAGCCGCCCCCGTGCCCCCTCCATGCGAGCGGCGCGGCCCCAACATGAGCGAGCTGGAAGGGGACTTCACCAAGCTGCTGCTGCTCAAGGAAGAGCGCATCAGGGAGCTGGAGCGGCGCCTGGGCGAGAAGGACGAAGAGATTCAGGAGCTCCGCCGCCGCCTGCACAAATGCCACTCGGTGCTGCCGGCCCCCAGCCCGCACATCGGGCCTCGCACCACGCGGGCGCAGGGCATCTCGGCCGAGCCGCAGACCTACCGCTCCTTCCACGACCTCCGCCAGGCCTTCCGCAAGTTCACCAAGACCGAGAGGTAGGGCGGGGGTGCGGGACCCCTCGGGGCTGGGGGAGAACTTTGGCTCCCGCGGGCGCTGCCGCCCCGACCCCGTTCCTCGCCCCCCGTCCGCTCCCAGACGCGCCCCGCGCCCACGAGGAGGCTTTTTGGGGAGGGCGGGGAAGGGTCGGGTTGAGCGTCGCGGTGCGGTGGGAAAAAGGGGAAGCGGCGCCCGACCGCATCCCCGGGGACGTGCGGGAAAGTTGCGGGCGGAGCGCGGCCCTTCCTGCGAGCATCCCCGGCCTCGTCTCCGCGCCTCCGAAGTCCGCTCGACGCGGCCGGGGCAGCGCGCACCTCCTCGGCACAGAGCGCACCTTGCCGCCGTGCCCCCGCTGCGCGCCAGCGAGTGGGGAGGAGAGCTGTCCCCCGGCTCACCGTACTTCTTTAAAGACGCATCAGGAGCGATTGGTTCGGTTTTTTTGTTTTTTTTTGGTTTTTTTTTTCGAGCTGTGTGAGAAGACTGAATAAAACTGAGCAAGGCACTCTGTTCACCTCCGCCCTGCCTAAGCGCATCCCTTCTCACCCTCTGCTCGAGGCACAGACCCTGCCCCACTACAGACAGAGATTTCTTTCCTACTTCCCTTCGCTCTCCCCAGACCCAACCCCTGCATCGGGCCATGCAGAACCCGCAGCCCCCGCCCCGCTCGAGACATTTCCCTGCAGTGCCCCTGGGTTGGCACCCCCATCCCCAGCACACCCGGCACCACACTGGACACCCGTGCACACAGAACCAACCCCACCACCGTGGGATGGCATTTGGGTTAAAAGCTTCAAGTGAAATTAGTGAAAAGGAAGGTCTGCTTCGTTCCTCTCCCATCTCATTACCACGGTGCGATGTCGCGTGTGCCCCAGTGTGCCCCAACCTGCCCTCATCTTCCATGCCTCCTGCCTGGCTCAGATCTGCGGGAGCTTTGAGAAGCACAAAATATGCTGCTAAAACCCAGCAGTGCTCTCCTGTCCCCACCCCAACGCAGTGTCTGGAGCCACCTCCTCCATTTGGGCAGTGACCGCAGAGCGGTGCCAGCAGAAACCTTCTCACCCTGGCCTGGCATCGGCCTCCAAGTGCTTTGTAATGTCTGAAGATAAACACAGATTGATCTGCGGTGTGATAAATTCTATTTATGGCGAGACGGTCTACAGCGCATACCGGTGTTTGAAACTCCCAAGAAGTTAGAACTGGTAAATGGGACACAGAAACTCCAAAAAGTGGGTAAATCCCAGCTGGAAACAGGAAGCTGGGTCTGTGTGTATGCGGCCGCAGCAGCGTGCCCTGCAGCCTGTCCCTATAATGTGCTACAGACATGGGCTGAAGGGGGGGCAGTGAGAACAGAAGGTGCTGAAAGAGGGGCTGTCTTTTGTCCGGGTGCTCTCATGCTGTTATTCCCCCCAAGCACTTATTTGCCTGGGCTTTAATGGAAGAGGGGAGAGCGTTTCTATGACCATGAGTACAGCACAATTCTGATAACAATCAGAGCTGTGCTTGTTTTCCAGAATACAGCTCTTTCCTGTTGTTTTCTTGCCGCGTTATTGCTCAGAGAGATGTGCATAGAGAGAGGAGACCCCTGTGAATGATTCTGCCTGTGTGAGTGTGCTGAGTGCTTGCATCACACCAAGCCAGCTGTCGGTGTGTGCTGGGGGTGAGGAGGGAACCCTAGCAGCAATGCCCTGGGCACGAGTGCTGGACAAAGCTGCAGGTGTGCTGGGGGCAGTGGGGGAGCTGCCCGCTCCTGGCAGTGAGGCATCCCTGGGAGCCCAGGGCTGCTCCTCTGTGTGCTCAGCACCTGGAGATGCTTCGTGCTGCGTGAAAAATGGGTGCGAGTTCTAAACTGTCCTCTGGGTAAATGCCTCAAAATGTACTCTCTAATTCGGAGCTTACTGATTCCAGCTTACTGCTGCTTGTTGCAGCTGATAAGCCCTATCTGAACCAGTGCTGTGCTGCTTTGGGAGCTGCTACATATTTGGAAGCAGCCAATAAACCCCTGCACATGGATACATGCGTGCCAGGGCTGCGGCACTGCTGTGCACATGGCTGTGCTCCAGGTGTGCGGCCGTATCCTTGGGTTGAACGGTGCTGTCTGTCTGTCCTTCTGTGTCAGGTCACGTCAGGGCATCTCTGAAGGGAGCCCTGCCTGCTCCCAGTGACTCTTCCACTCACACTTGCTGCGCTTGCAAACTTTGCACTCAGTGTTTGGACTTTTTCCTTCTCATTTTGGGAATTATCTTCATTTCAGGATGCGTTTGCCACAAGATGGCAGTGGGGACCAAGGTTTTGTGTAAGAAGCTGGGACTTGGCGAGCTCTCAGCCCGTCAGCCCTCACACAGCCCTCGTGCTGGGTCTGTTCTTGGTGTGATCCTGGTAGGAATCTCTCGCTTCTGCCCCTTTCTACTTTCCTGCAGTATCGGACACCGTGCTGCTGCCAAAGCACATCTCCCACCATGCAGGGAGGTTGAGTGGGTCCTCTTGGCAGCAGCATGCGGTGAGCTGGAGCTTGGTGGTGGCTGTGGCACGATCAGCTCATTTCACGGATGGTAATGTCGAGGTCATGGCAGGGAAGAGTCGGACAGCTCAGAACCAGCAGCACTAGGGCTGTCCCACACAGCAGCTGAGGTTGCTCCTGTGATTGGAGTATCCTCCCATTACTGTGCAGCAGTGGAGGTGAGGAATTGCAGTGTGTGCTTAATGTAAACCACCCAAAAAATGCCTCTTTTCCCTCATTTATCCATTGCCAATCTGCTTCCATTCAGAGTGCTGTGGCAACACATTCCTGGGATATTTCAGCACCGGTTGATTGGCAGGGAAGGATTTTATTTGATTAATCTGAAGGAATTTTATTGGATTCTATGATATCAGCATACATCCAGCGAGAGCTAATGCTCCAGGCACTCCTGTTGCTTTCAGTATCCTTATCTCATCGTTGTCCCAAAGAGAGGAAAATCCAAAGGGGGAGAGTTTGACCAAGCATCGTTTAACCTGCAGACAACCAGATAGCATTGCAGAGGAGCAGCAGGGGTTGGAGCTGGGTTTGGGCAGCCTTCCCTTGGACTGACAGCATGCCAAGTGTTGGGGTGGCACATCCATCCAGGGGGATTTGGTGGCACATCCATCCAGGGGGTTTAGCGGCACAAGGCATCAGGTCCCCAGGGATGCCTGGGGTCACAGAGAGAGGCGGAAGAGTTTGAGAGGGAGAAGGAGAAGCAAGTGTTCACAGCTAATCGATAGAAACTATTTCCTGTCGTTTAATTTTTAATGGGCTTCGAGCTACTGCTTCCCGTCAGCGAAGGGAGGGGTAGGGCAGGTTGGCCAAATTGAAAATCATGGAGCCCCGTGTTTTGATTGTCTGGGTATTTTTTAATGAAGCCATGCCAATGGGAGACAATCCTACAGCACACCTTACAGCAGGATTTTCCTGTTTTGGTCACAAATCCCTAAAATGGGAATGCGTATGAGCTGTGAAACCAGAGCCACTCTCTGGGGTGAGATGATTGTTGATGTGAGCTCATTTGGAAGATTTAAAAGGGCTGCGTTGTTCTTCTCGTGTCTCATGGCTATCGCTGGAGGTCACTCTGGGTATTGAGGAGAAAAGGATCTGGGTCTCATTTCAGTATTGCAGACTGCTTGGCCACAGCAGTTCTTTGTTTGGCTTTTCTTTGCTCACAGCAATGTCACTTTTTCTCAGAACTTCAGGCCATACTGTGGAAAAGGTAATTCTCCAGTGAAAATCTCAAGGGTGACAAAGTGCGTCAAAATGAAATAAGAAGGACTAAAATAACCCTGCAAGTCCTTCTTTGCAGCTTTCTTAATGAGAAACTTGGGAAAAAGCCTTCCCGAGGTATGTGCTCAGCTGCCCGTGGGGCTGATGCAGGTCCTGGAAAACGTGGAGCAGGGTTGGCATGGGCTCCTCCAGGAGTCTACCCGGTGCCATGACCTCCCAGCTGGAAATGGTGAGGACTGCTGCAGCCTTCTGATTTTTTTTTCCCTTTGCTTTTTTCCAGTTTGTTGTTGTTGTTGTTTTATTTTTTGCTCGTGGTTGTTCCATGAGCGTTACAACCCCGCAGCCACAAAGGAGGCACAACGGAGATGCTGAAATAGCTGGAGAGAGGGAGGCTGTGCTCAGGATCGCACGCTGGTGCAGCAGCTTGGATTCTGCAAGCCTCTCTGCCAGCATTTGCCATCACAAATAATGATGCTTATCTTCTGGCTCAAACCCACATTTGAGACAAAACCCAAGTGTTGTGGAAAACTCTGTGCTGGTGGCTGGGGAGCAGCCCCTCCTTTGGACACCGAGAGGTGGGAAGAGTGGGTGGCTGCTGTGTACAGGGGCAAGAAAGGACCCCTCCAACCCGCATCCTGCTTCGGTTGGTTTAAACATTGGTCAGAGCATCTAGTCCTAGAATACAGCTTCTCCTATGACAGTGAGCTTTGAGGGTCACACTGAAGCAAGTCTGTTGCATTTCCCCTCCCAAGTGATGCTGCTATATCTCTGAAAGGGCCACTACACTTGTCCATTACAATGTGAAGAGTGTGCTACATATACTGAAGCACAGCTCTCTGTTCTCTCCACCACTTGGAAACCTTTATACAATTTACAGTGGGCACAATTTACAGGGCAGTGCATAAAAAACTTTTAAAGGAGGTATGTTATGGGTAGCAGCAGGTGAATATGACATCCAAGCATTCTCGATGCACAGTGATGTGTAATTTGAGTTAGATATGGTAGCAATGTATGAGCTGAAGATGTAGCTAAGCTTTACCATATATTTTTTGACACTTTGTTTGCAGTAATGGGGTACAAGGCTGTGACTGATCCTACAGAGTGCAACAGGATGGTGATTGGAGTGATATTGCTTTGTGTTTTGCTCTCTGTTGGAAATTCCTCTAAAATCCCCCGAGGTAAAATCACATCAATATTTTAAATAGTTTAAGTGGCCAATGCGTATGTAATTCCTATTAAAAAAAAAAAAAAAATCTATTTGCAATAAGGGATCTGGCTCAGAATCTTGTCATTCCACTTCCCATGAGGTGATATTTATGCCTGTGATGTTGTCACTAATTTCTTTGAACTCCTTAATGTTTCACATGCAGGAGATTGGCCCCAGAAGAGCGTTTGCTCGCTTACACTCTGCTATATACCCTGCAGCACATGAAATTGGGAATGATAACTGGAGATAATTTCTTCAGGTAATGTGCTGAGAGACCAAAGAAATACAGCCAAATCCTGTGAACAACTTCATGTGCACGCTGAAGTTTGTGTGCGTGGCTGATAGTTAGAAAAGCTTTTGTTTTGCAGGGAGCAGCTCCCGGCTGGGCTGGGGGGATCACAGGCTGCAGCATGGCAGCGAGCAGGTCTGGTAAAATAACTGGAAAGCTGCTTGTTTCTGCCCGCGATGGTGGTAAGAAGGCAGTGTCTCCAAGGAAGGCATTCCTGCTTTTCATCTCCCAGCACTTATCACTGGAGGGCAGTGGTGTCTGGGAAGACGACTGGAGGAAGAAAACCGCAGATAAATAAGGTGGCACAGCTCCTGGAAGACAAATACAACGCGTGCTCGAGGATTAGAGTGAGGATTTCAAAATGTACTGACGTGGAAATGCCTTCTGGGCAATTTAGCCTCTGCATGAAAAACCCAGGCTTGTTCTCACAGCAGAGGGGAAGGTGCTGGTTTGGGCAGCAGGGCGCTGTGTTTGGTGAGCCCAGCGCTGCTGGAGCTCAAGGAGTGTTGGGCATCACTCTTAGGTCACTCTTAGACATAGGGTTTGGGTGGTGCTGTGTGGAGCCCAGAGTTGGACTCTGTGATCATTAAGTGCCCCCTCCAATTTGGGATATCCCGTTTTTCTATGATTTTAGGGTTCTATGAGATTAGCCCAGAAACCAGGGCCACCATGCCTCCTACCCACTCGTGAGACTGCTGTGGTGGGAGAAGGAGATGCAGCACGGAAATGCCTCGCTGCACAATGCTGCCCTACTTTCTGCTGCCTCCCTGTGTCATTCGTCCCTTCTTTCTGCAGATTCCCTCTCATTCTGCTCACACAGAGATGCTCCTGTAAAAGTCACGGAGTCTCTCATTGAGGGGCAGCTCCATAAAAAGAGCAGGAAGGTGGGTCCATCTACATTCCCTTGCAGCAAACACCCTGCACATTCACATGAGCACCGCAGGCGGTAAGAACTGTTTTTTTCAGTCACGTGTTGGGCTACAAACAAGACTTGAAAGCCTTGCTCTAGTGAAATCCATGGGGATTTGGAAAGCAACAAAATGACAGTGTATTTTTTTTTCTTTTTTTCTGTTCTTTTCCTGTTGTCTTTTTAGAAAGCAACAGCCATCCTATAATTATTCAAGGGATATTTTAGTTCTTCCAGTTTCTCAAGCAGCAGATTACTTTGGAAGGACTAGAAAAAAATCTTGTACTTTAAGTAACAAACAAACAAATAAACAGTTGACTTTTACTTTTATTTTCCTGTAAGGATAATATAGGGCAAGGTTTAACTGCAGAATCACATCTTGCAGAAACAAGCACGTATCTCAGTTTAGATTCCTTTCATGGCCATGATGTGGAGGTCAGCAATGTCACGAGAACTTTCCATTGCTAACGTTTTGGTTTCTTTTATGATGTGATCACTGGTAGAATGGAAATATAAAGTTGTTTACAAGAAGATAGTGGGATATTGATCTCCTCAAGATAACTGTCTCCTGAGTCTATCACTTGGATCTTTGTATTTTTCTAGTAGAGGTGCACTCATGGCATTCACCAAGCAGCAAGGAGCCTTAGCTTGCAGTAGGAGAGCCTTTCAGTGCAGGATGATGCTTTGTTCAACTACCATAACCTGCAATTAAAGAGTGCAATTCCCAGGTGTGCAACAGAGCACCTGAGAAAGGCCACAGGACCCACCAGCTTTCTGTTGAGTTCAACCTGCCTGCTTTCGTGACCTGTTGGCCTTTGTATATGGCTCTTGCATTTTGAAATTCAGTTCTCCAGCAAGGGAGTTTGTCCAGATAGGCTGTGTGTTTACTGAGCAATAGGTATCAAACTGTGGATTTTTCTTTTTTAATGTTCTGTAAGAGTTTTAATATTTTGGTCTGGAACATGAGAATTGTGGTGGCAGTTTTGTTGCACTGAAGATAGGGCACAAACATGGAGCACTGGCAGAAATGAGAAGTCTGAGCATGGCAGACAGCAATGAACCAGACTTTGTTTTAATGTGGGAAAGAAGAAATGATGATTAATTGGGCTTAGTGAAAGTGGGGAAGAAAAATGGCTTTATGGCTCTGAGGTACCTTATGTTTGCTTAAACAGATACGATTTATATGAGTGTTTCCACTGCAGTGAGGAGGAGGATGGTGGATGTTACAGTCCTGGAGAAATTGCCCATAAAACTAGCCACAGTTTCACACGCTTTTTGCTGCATCTGCTTTCAGACCCTTAGAGTTAGCTTTGTGAATAGCAAAAACCCAGGTAAGTGCAATAATCTTTTGAAGAAAATCCACTGGAAAAGCAGCAACAACAACAAGAACAAAAACCTCAATCTATTTTGAATTTAAGATGATAGTTTTTATGTGAGATCCCGTTATTTAAATGCATACATCTGTTATTCCGAATGCTGAGAAATGTTTAGCTGGTATTGGCAGATAGAGCACTGCACACGTGGGTTGTGCAAAAGAAAAAAGGAATGAGTGCATTGAGAACAGAGTTGTTTTTATTGCACAACAGACAGGACAGCAGAACTGCCCTGTGTCAGTTGTTGTTGTGCAGAAACTCCCAAATACAAATGCTGCTCATTTCCTTGGCATCTTAGGGGTTGAGAAAGATTGAGCTCTCCATGATGGGGCTCAAAATCAGCTCTGAGTGAGGAGGTTCTCCTTGGGAAAGTATTCCAGGTCCCGATGGGGCTCCAGCTCCATCAAAAGGAGCCACCAGGATGGTGGGGGTGAGGATGGAGCCATAGAGCTCATGCAAATGGAAAGCAGCAGGAGTGACCAGCTTTATACGGAACATTTTCATAGTTCCCTATAGAAAAACACCACAGGCGTTAGAAGATATTTTTATCTGTACACTTGAAAGCATTTTCCTTTGGAAGTGAGTCCCTTTGCACTCATTTTGCAGGTGATGGGAATGTGAATAAGCTTCTCGTGGTTGGTAGCAGGGTCAGGATAGGAGCCTTGTGCCCTGCAATTTTGTGGCCATTGCTCAAAGAGAAGCATTCTCCAGGACTGTGCAAGCTATACTCGCAATGTTTTGCTTCTTTTATGCATTTCCTTTGCCAGTTTCTGCTGGTGACATCGTATAGAGTGGTAACCTTAAAATCACCATCACATTTCTGTCTGACTTCAGCTCTCTGTAGCTCAGAAAAGCACTATTGAATATGTAAAAAATTAATATCAAAGCAGCATTAAAGGCTCTTATTTTTTTCCCCTCACCCATTGATTTTCTTTTTTTTTTCATGCTCCATTAAGAAATCTGTCTCAAGGTAAAGGGAGAAATCTGTCCATTGCCTTTCATTGCATAATGCATGGCTGGGGCATTAGCGTGGTGTGTTGGCAGTCAGGCTCTCCCTGCCTTCCTTTGATCTGCAGTTTTTATTATCGATGTCCAATTCTGGGAATGATCAGGCTTTCTTCTGGAAACACAGACCATGGTAACTCATCTTCCTTGCAGACACCCTGATCTTTTTATCCTCTGCTGGGCTCACTTTTCTGCACAATTCAGCCGTTGCAGAGCAGAGAGGGCTGGACCAAAATGGCAATTTGTCCTTCCACTCCACAGCATTAAAATAATTATTTAGATTTCTATGCGAAAGTCGACATTCTGTCTTCTGGGGGGGGATTGCTTCAGCCAGAAGTGTGCTCCTCTGGGAAGAGAGCCTGGAAAAGATGGCTCAGGTTGCCTTGGGTGTTATGGATATGAAATGAGGAGAAGTTTCTTACTTCATTAATGTATGTGCTTGAGGCAGAAGAGGAAATATGCATGGGAAAGGGAAGTGGGAATGGTGTTGGGGTTAACTAAAGGACATTTTTACAGAAATTTTGGTGCCTGATTAATCTGTGTCTCTGTGGTAAACTCCATCCTGGTGAAAATAACCAGCTCCTTGTGGGACTTTTGCATCCAGAAGCTGAACCGTTTGTGGTTTCCCTTGCCCATCTCTTTATGACCTTTTCTACTGGGGTGACCCATCTGTGCTATCGCTACTCCGATATGAAGGCCAAGGTAAAGCCAGTTTCCACCTTGAGCGTTAGGTTGGTTGCCCAGCTAGCATGGGAGTCTGTTGTGGGAAAGAGTTTTCTCACTCTGTTGCTAAATATAAAGCTGACAAAAATCAAGTCTTTTTTTTTTTTTTTAAACAAAATGTAAATAAAACATGAAAATAGGGGCAGAAAAATCACATGAATTTAGTGGTTAGTTGTCTGCTTAAATTATGTCATTAATCTCCCTGAGTCATGTTTCTGCAATCATTTTGCCTAGGCAGCATGTGAAACAGTCCGTTTGAGCTACTTCTTTCCCACCACGAATGTTCCTCTGACCCCATCCTGGGCCTGTGATTCATTAGGAACTGGAAGCAGCAGTTATTTGCGTGGGTGTTGAATTTACTCATCATGCAATCATTTTCACATTGTGAGGCATAATATGGAGCTGATAAAGTCTGTACATCTGCATTCTGTCTGGGCTTCCGGGCCAAGAAGTCTGTAGGATGTTGGACTGACAGCATTAGTAAATTCAGCGCGTAGCTGTGATTTACAGAAGCAGGCTTTACAATTGCATTTGTATTCACTCTTGAACCCTTTTACCATGCCTGAAAGATATCAAATAGCCAAAGAATGAATGAAAATGAGTTCATTTTTCACAAGTGCTTCTGTTATAAGGCCGGTGAGTCCAGCTGCAATCATCTAGCCTGACTTGCAAGAGATGGGCCATTAGCCTTTCTGGAAGTTTTGTTCTCTCTAGTGTATTTCTGCCTTAAAAATGATAATAATAAAAAGCATGCTTTCAAAGTTTGCTATGGACTATGAAAACACCATGATCCCTTGGGAAGATGGATTGCCCTAATAGCTGTGCCTTAAACATTTGTTTTGAGTTTCAAACCTTGGTTCATCTGGCTTGACAGCGCTGCTGACCCCTGCTGCCACTGCTTGTGGGGTGAGCTGCTCACTCCCATGCCTTTAACCACCACTCTGCCAGGATGAGAAGCACTGGGAGAAAAATGTGCTCACCGAGCTCTTGTTTGTAGGTCAGTGTACAGCTGTTACTGCACTACATCACTACAGATGCTTTTTCAACTGAATTTACAAGCGATTTAACAAAAGCTGCTAAGTTGGAGCCATGACATCTATTTCCACAGAGTCAGATAGATTGGCATTTCTTATAATGCCTTTATTTCTTCAGCAGTTAAATTGAGAATTGCATATCCCAGGTGTTGTCCAGGATCAACATCAAGCCAACACCTGTACAGTTCCTTTGACATTCTAAAAGTGTTTGTGGAACACTTGCTTTACTCTGACCATCCAAAGTGTTTCTTGGTATTTGAAAACTTGCTGAAGATCATCATCAGAGAAAACCTCATGGTTCCTTGGCCCACCCTTCTTTCAGAAATCTGAAATCTCAGTGTATTAAGAATTGATAAAGGGCCTGGAGCATTTCCCCTTTGAGGAAAGGCTGGATAACTTGGGTCATTTTAGCCTGGGAAAAGAAGACTGAGAGGGGATTTGATAAATATTTATAAATATCTAAATGGAGGTGGGAGGCAAATGGGTGAGGCCAGGCTTTTCTCAGTGCTGTGTAGTGATAGGACGAGGAGTAATGGCCTAAAACATGAACAGAGGAAGTTCGTGCTAACATGCGGAAGAACTTCTTTATGGTAATGGTGATGGAGCACAGGAACAGGCTGCCCAGAGAGGTGCTGGAGTCTCCTTTCAAGGAAATATTCAAGACCCATCTGGACTCCTACCTGTGTGACCTGTTATAGGGTACCTGCTTTAGCGGGGGGATTTGAGTCAATGATCTCTTGAAGTCCCTCCCAACCCCTGCAATTCTGTGATTTTGTGATTCTGTTCCACTCTCATCTATGGAGACAGATGGAGAGATTTGGGATGGTTCAGTCTAGAGAAAAAAAGGCTCCAGAGAGACCTTATTTCAACTTCTAGGCTCTGAGCAACCTGATCTAGCTGTAGATGTCCCTGTTCATTGAGGGGGAGTTGCACCAGATGGCCTTTAAAAAGATCCCTTCCAACCAAACGTTTCTATGTTTCTAGGAATCTGATTTTGTCTGTCTGTAGACCATGCATTGCTCTATGTTTTATCTGTTAGGACAATGATCCATAGAGTCATTTTGTTTTCCAAGGATTTTCTGTGGATTTTGCCATCCTAAGGAAGATATGACTGATGAGTTTAGTTGTTGTAAATTAAATTGGTGGCCCTGCCTGCGGTGGGGGGATTGGAGCTTGATGATCCTCGAGGTCCCTTCCAACCCAAGCCATTCTATGATTCCATGAAGTGCAGCTTGTGCAGTTCCAGTGCTTAGGTGGGCAGGAGACAATTCTATCTGCCCTCTGATGTCTTGGCAAAGCCATGCTGGTGCTTTGATTTGTACTGTACAAGCTCTCATTTTCTGCTAACTCCTTTCTCCTCTATCTGATGCCTGGTGCTGTAAGCAGAGGTGGTCCCGATGTTCTGCTAATGAAACTATTGAGTTAATGATTTCCTAGGGAGTAGGAAACATTTTCCAGGCATTACCTTGGTCTAGCCTTCAGTCCCACACCATGATAATGGGATAATTATGAGCCAATTTCATGTGTTTAGACACTGCTTTCACTACAAACAGGTTGTTCCCAAGCAAAGGAAATGTCATCCTATTGCCTGCTGCTCTTTAAAACCTTCAGACAGTCTCCCATGTTTGCCTTTACAAACATAGCTTTCACTTGTACACGCTCAAAGGTGTATGATATTTATTCAGCATAAACTAATCGTGTTTATCAGCGTGATAAAGTAGGTCCTGTCGCACAAAAGTAAGTGGTAGGCTACTGATCTTTAACCAACATGGGGGTTAAACACAGATTTTCCTTTTCTAGTATACTTCTCATTTGAGACCATTGCACGAACAGCAAGGAGGCTTGTAGTGAGACGTGATGCAGGCAGTGTAGGACTCACATAGCAGGAAGCTCCGACATCAGGTGAAGCATTCCTCAAGCAGTGGGACAGCAATTGGAGCAAAAAACAAATCCAAACACGTGACCAAAAACATGAAGTGGCAAAACGATGGTGTTTGGGGTTTTAAGAGCTTCAGAAGGGTATCTCTAGTTCTGAAACTGCTACATCTGAACTGAAAACGGTGGCTCAGCAGGAACTCGTGTCTCCAAGCTGCACTGGGCCCCAGAGGAGGATCTCTTGGGTGGGTGAGCTGCAGGTTGGTGCCAGCAGACAAACAGACAGCTTCCAGCAAGACAGGAGGAAGAAAGCGCCCGTGGGCATTCCTCCCAGGGCATCTGGAACATCTAGAACGGGCTATGAGCTCTGAAAACCTAAATACTTTCCCAGAAGGCTTGGTGGAGAACAGTGGCAGTGAGTGCGTGGGATACAGCAGCGTGTGCATGTGTATGACGTGGTGGAAGTGGTTGAAAACAACCTAAAATACAGTGTTTCAGCTGCCGGCGTGCGGAGAGAAGCTAGAGGGCTGCAGGGACCCCAGGCCTTCCAGTATAAGAGATGCTTTCAGCCCTGTGTCCCCACCCTCTGCTGGTGTAAAAGGACTCATAGAGCAGCAGCCTTTAGCAGCTGGTTTGCATAAGGTAAAGTACACAGCGGGCAGTGCTCCCGGGTGCTGAGGGTAACCACACTCCCCCGGGGAGCTGGAGGATGCAGGCAGAGGGAGCGGCGGGGCTGAAGGGCTGCACTGTTCAGACACAGGTATTTATATCTGCCAAACCCCTGGGTCGGAGCTGCCAAGCTGCCAAACAACCGCACGGAATATTTTCCTCGGCGGTGCTGGGGGGAGAGTTGTGCTCATGGAGGAGGTGTTGGGTGGCTGCGATGTACTCCCAGCCCTCTCAGGACACAGTGGAGGTTTTAGAAGATCAGCGTAGAAAAAGGGTGGGTGATACCAACCTCCTTCTCCTTTCTGGGTGTTCTGAAGACTGTGCCACAGCTTCCCTAGGGAGAAACCAGTGTTCTGAGTGCAACGTTCTGGTTCCTAGGAGAGAAGATGGTTACATGTTAATACAGAGGTCTTGTACCTCAAAGTGCATTGTATCAACAAAGCAAAAGAAATTAAAAAAAAAAAAAAAGGAACACAGAAAGGTGCTTGATGGAGAGATGCAATTTTTCAGATTCCTTTAAACTGCATCACCTATAAATCAAGTGCTGGATGTGGGGGGATATAATGCATGATCCTTTGGGTGGCTAAGTGCAGCCTCCTGCTTCCCGGCTGTGATCCCAGCTGAGGTGGGGCTGGCTGAGCCGATGGCTGGTGTGGACTCCAGCAGCTCAGCTGAAAGGCATCAAGCTATAAATAATTAATTCCCACTGAATTATTCAAGCTGGAAATCCAGCACATGAATCTAGCAAGCTGACCAGGATGAGAATTAGTAATTATGTTAATTAATCCATAAAGCATGCAGCTAGCAGGAGCTGCAATTAGTTCATGTTTAGGCTGCCTTATGTGTTGAGGAAGAGAAATAAGGCACGTTGGTATAAGCTGTTACAGTTATGAGTTAAATGATATGGTTTGAATGATCTAAAGGCACTTGCCTTTCGTCAGCTTTGTGCTCAGATGGCAGGCTGGCCCTCTCTCCTTTGGGGGTGAAAGCAGGTATGTTGCTCTCTGCAAGAACTCACAGCCATTTCCAAATATTAGTAGTGCAGGGCGAGAAGTTGTTCCTTAGATGCTCCTCTTCTGCTTACTTATGCTGTTTCTTTCCTATGTGTCACTGAGTAGGGAGATGAATGGAGGCAAAAATCAATTAAAGGATTTTCTTTAAGATCCGTTAGCATCATGGAAGAAGTGCTAATAACAATGTGCAAATTGAAGGTCTAGTTTTGCAAATATGTGAAAGTAACATCACGCCACTCAGTGGGTAATAAAACACAAATATACAGTGAAATGCTTTTCCAGTAAAAATAAAGCATCGCTTAGTAGTTAAAAGGAAAAGTGCAGCACTAATTCAAGGCTTTGAGTTCAACAAATTAGTGTTAACTGAGATTTTAGAGCTAGAAACAGTCATTATCCAAATGTTCAGCTCTGTCTGCATTACTTCTCCAGTGAATGAACAATGCTCAGCCTGCAGAAAGCAGATTTTTTCCCCAGAAGGTTTGAAATAGCTGTGTTCTAGACAGGTAACTGATTTTCACCTTCAGATGGAAACATGCACTCTGACTTCTCAGGCGTACAAATGAATATGTACAGATTTGGTCCTCTTTTTGTGTGGATTGCATTTTCCCTAAAGGCATCATGCTGAAGAATGTGTCTATTGCTTCTGATTTAAATGAGGAGGCACCTGCCACACTGACTCCTTTCCATAGAAGCCTGTTTGGATCTAAAGGAGATTCCCTGAGGACTCCAGTTTTGTCTTGCTCCTATTTTGTTAAGAAGCACTGCTTTTCTCTGTGAGGGTAATTCTTAGTGAGTGTTGAATTTAGATGGATGCACTTTGCTGTGGAACTGGAAG
Organism: Chrysolophus pictus; assembly: GCA_037305975.1. NCBI lineage: Eukaryota > Metazoa > Chordata > Aves > Galliformes > Phasianidae > Chrysolophus > Chrysolophus pictus. The sequence continues at coordinate 34,776,628 of CM074581.1, read as the reverse complement.
AATGCTGCTAAAATGGGCCGATGAGGGAGAAACCGGAGACATCTTTCTGTTCCCCTAGATGAAATGCAAAGGCTTGGTACTTATCTCTTCTCTGCACTTTCCCTTTTATCAGGGAGGAGGGGCGAAGGGATTCTCCTCTGAAAATCTTAAAACCTGCTTTAGATTTACAGCCTATGGTGCAATTTTCTAGTAGGATGCATCAGTGGACTCTTCCCTCTCAGTGCTTTTATAAGAACATTATTGGAGAAGAACTTGGGTTGCGGAGAGACGACTGGTGCAGTTCCTGTTCCTCCTACATCTGCAAAGTCCATGGAGATGCTGCAGTGATATTCCCACTCTAAATGTAGGAAGAAGAGCAAGAAATGCTTGTGGTGAGCCAGTTGTTGCTTATTTCTCTGAAAGAGCACAGGTTGCAGAATTGTGCTTGGTTGTAGGCTGCATGTCAGACAGGGTGTGCATCTCCAGTTCATCTCACAATAGGAACTTTGTGCCTTACTTGATGAAAGTATCGCAGAGATGTTTGGTGCCTTACCCTCAGGATCTCCCTTCCAGTGTCACGAGCTGGGCTAGTAAATGGATTACCTTTGCCTCCAACATTAACTGGGATGTACTATGACTGCTGGCCTCAATCTAGGCTGCCCTTACTTGGCCTACCAAAGCGCCGCTCTGACCTGAGGATAAATGTATTACTGTGAACCGCTTAATCTGTTTGGGTTTGATTTCCCTCTTAAAAACATTACCTACCGTGTCTCCTAATAGTCCCCTGCAAAATACATAAAAGCTTGAAGGGAAAATGCAGCTACTTAAATCTATTGTTCTAGTTGGGCTCCCGTATCGATTCTTTCCTTATAATTTAGTCTTCTGTCTTGGCATTTGCTGTTCTGCCATCCCGTCAATACCAATTCTGTCTGGAAATTACATTAAATTTAAGTAAGAGTTTCCCTGCTCAGGAGTACAGAGGAAGTTAAACTTTGGAGTCTGGGAGGTTTCTTTGATGGATCAGTAGCAATTGCAGGGATAGCTGTATGTGTGTGGTGGTATTAACATGAGTTGTTGGAGTTTAGCTGAGTTTTCTGAATGTTTTGTAGGAAATATAAGCAAAAAATGAAAAGATTTAGTGTTCTGAGAATAATTTAAATATTGAAAGAAATAAGGCTAGATCCAAATTGAAAAAAAAAAATCCTTTTTCAGATCAGTCATGGTTAGCAATTAAATTATTCTGCTCATTCTAAGAGAGAGATGCTTTATGCATTTTGAGTTAATGTGTGTGCCCAGCATCGTCACACGTTATCACAGCATGTATTGGGTTTTGAGTTGAGAGCCAGGAATCAGTGTGAATCGATGGGGTCCTAAAGACTCATGTGTCAGGCCTATTAGTAAATCAAATCATCGATTCAAGATGTTCAACGAATCCACCTTATGTATCTCTTCAAGGGGAATGCATATGTGGGTAAATCTAACCCATCTAAAATGTGAGGTCTGAGCTGCAGAGCTGCTGGGTATAGAGTTACTGTACCTGGGGAATTGTTAGGGCTCTGCCCATCAGGTAAGGTGAATAATGAGGAGGGAAGGCTGTGAGTTTGATTACTGCAAGGAACGTAGGGAGGGGCTGCACTGTGGTTTACACGGATGGCTTCTTTTGTAGAAGTAGGACCTGCAAAATGCCATGCATTCACTTCTTCAGAGTTATAGCAGCAAACTCATTAAAAACTTCCAGTATTAACCATGCTCTCTTGCTGAGAAAGCAATGTATCAGTGGGAACTGAGTGTGATCAATGCTTCTGCCCCTCTGCCTTTTTTTTTTATTTAACTTTTTAATACATACTTTTTTTTTTTGTTTCTGCATTGCCTTTTGGCTGACTTTTTGTTGGTGATGCCGGTATTATTTGATGTGAGCTTGCAGGGCAGCAGAGGGCGGCATTACTCCTCGTGTGCTATGCTCTGCAAAGAAAGAAGAATTAAAAAGCAGGGGGAAAAAAGAAGAATGTGGAGAATGCTGCGCCTGCCAGAGCTGCAGGCCATGTAAGGGAACAGAGCAGGGCCAATACCCACCGAGTGGGGTGAGGGCGTGCGGTGCTGCGTCATGCCCAAATCACGGGCTGAAGGCTGTTGTTGTACTGATAGCCACGGCTTTTATGCCAAAAGAAATAAAAAGAGAAAGAGCAGCTTTTACAAAAAAAGATGTTTGTCTGCAAAGGGGATTTTTGAAACTGGTTGCGAGTTTTCATTCTTGTAGCAGAGCAGATGCACAAAGTGTTGTCTGTGCAACACCGCAGGTTTTTATGCTGCGTTCCGGTATTGACTCTTTCTATTCTAACAGCACGAGAAATGCTCACAGCGTCAGAGGGTTTGAAGATGAGTTTGTATACTGAGCTCTGCACAGACAGATTGCATATACGAAGGTCATTTGGATTAAGCCATGCAAGTAAAAGAATGGGTGATCAAGATTCAGCAGAAATTCCTTCTAACAGGAGGCTGTAAGAGATTGTGGCCAAACCTAGAATTGCTTCCTAGGGCACAGAGAAGCAGCCCCCAAATGCATGTTGCCTTTGCAGCCTCATTGCTTGCAAGGGATTTTTACTGCCAGATTTGAAGGATCTCCTGTGAGTCAACAACATTGCTGTTCTCCACCTGGATGAAAAGTGAGGAGGTGGTGGAGAAGAGTGCCAGTAGTGAAGCTTCCCAGTGTGTTTCATGGTGGAGAGGAGTTGCAAAGGTGAAGCTTCCCAGCATATTTCATCACAGGTTTTAGCTCTGTGCAAGACAGCGGGTCAGGATCAGACAGAACAAGATGAAGATAGAGTGAGAAGAGGGCTGGGGGTCCTGGGCTTTGCTGGTCTGTTTGCCCATGGTGTGCACAGAGGTGGTCATGGGGCTGAGCTGATTTGGAACAGGACTCGCACACGAGAGAAGAGTTCTGCCCATCCCCTGATGTACCCAATGCAGCAAGACAGTCAGTCATCAAAAGATGTTGGCAGCGTGTAGGAAATCAAGCGTTGGTGGCCTCTAATGCTCTGGTGAGTAGAGCAATCAGTTTGAGCAAACTGACAGAGAGGATGCTGTGAGCAAAACATTTTTTTACACAGTTAGAGAGCCTAACCTGATGAAGTTTTCCCAAGCATGAATAAGAAATAGCTGTAGAAGTCAGTGAAGCGCTGAAAAACCTTTGTGAAACCCAATGTGAGCCCCTGCTCACATCTGCCTGGATGATTCACAGACATTTCCTTGGTATCCTAATGAGCTGGGTCCTCTGTGGGATACTGCCATTTATTTGGAGCCGTAAATGGCCACGAGCATCGACTTGGAGCACAAAGCTTTTTTGGAAATGTATTCTGCAAGAGAGGGTTTAGCACTGCTAAGAGTTGTGGACATAAACAGTTCCAGAGACGTGAATAACAGTCTGGTATTTTGGTAAAATATGCCTCATTGCTCAGGATTTGTTGGTGTCAGAGAAAGACTTGAAAATAAATTCTGGGATGAATCCATTTCCAGAAAGCCAGACAACTTTGAGTGCAAATTACATTTATTTATAAGAAACAGCAGTCTGTCTAGTTGCATAAAATACAGGTTTAAAATGTGCTTTTTTGTGTGTGTGCTTATTGTTATAGATACCTGAAACATTCAAATGATATTTTATAATAAGCAGAAGAATTAATTTGATTCCATAAAGAGACAGTGCAGTTGTTCACAATGCATCTGTCATAAAATAATGATAACGCACTGGCTATTTTCATACTGGTCACAGTGCAATCCATGTTTATTTCTAACCCAATTTTGAATATAAATGAATTGTTTTGAAGGCTGGATAGATCAGCACAATGCGCCAAGGCAATTACAGCAGGTGACCGGCACAATACTGGCTAGAGGAGATAAGAAACGCTGCTGGGTTGGGAAGGGTGAGGAGAGGGAGTGCCCAGGGCTGCCAGGGCTTTGCCACTGTTACAGCCAGGGAGCTAAGAAACAGCATCAGGCAGCCTCAAAATCGTACGGTAGGAATGAGCCACTATGGACTAAAATAATAATAGCCGGGGGGGTGGAGGGGGAAGCAAGTCTGTCACTGTTTATGCCTTTCTGAGTGCTCTGATTTTGACCTGTGATGAAAAAAATCAGCGAAAAGGTGATGGAGGGATGAAGTGGTGGAGGACATGGAAGGATGCTAAAAGCTGGTGAGTCTAGCTGAGTTTTTGTGGCGTTTTGTAAGTATACCAAACATCTCAGGCTGACTACAAGGCAAACGTCGCTTTTGATCAACCCTAGTTTTTACCAGCATGCTGTTGAATACCAATGCAAAAATCACTGCTCCTAAACGTACCATGAGATGCTGTTACTGCTAGTCAGAGCCCCGTGCAGCCTGTGGACAGAGAGATGAAGGTATGATCCCAACTGAAAAGGTTAGCAGGAGCAGGGGGGTGAATTCAGAAGGATGGGGTCTGACCCCAGATGCCCCGCTGAGCACCTGATTGCTGGGATCACACAGAACAGCACGGTCAGACCCATGTTTTGCCTTTCCAGAGCAATGTAATGCAAAGGTGTCACAGGGCATATGTTGGGCAGCTGGAGGGTTTCTGGCTAGGGAGTAACAATGATTGAATGGCCATGGGCCATTTCAAAGCAGCAGCAACAGCTCCGATGCCCGGTTTCTACCTCTCTGCAAAGGCTGCAACTTCCTCAGCCTCACAGATGTGAGGTATAAGGACCAGAGTGAATCTGCTTTGCCAACTGTCAATGTTTTCTATGAACTTGATATCCTGGTTTTCTATGAACCTCCTTGATATCCTGGATATCAGGGCTCCAAGACCTGATTCAAGATCTTTTTCCCTGCACTTTGTTTAATTGGTCCCTTGGATCATTTGCTGGTAGCTTAAGGCTGAAAGCAAGAAAACAACATTGGCAGGGCTCTCCTTGCCTAAATGTTGCTTTTGCTCTACATAGTAGGTACACTGGGACTGCTGAGAAAAGCAGGGGCATGGTCATTGTCTAATCGTAACAACTGCAAAGCAGCACCAAGAATTTACTTTGGTGTTTTTCAGAACAAGTTGCTATTTAACATGAGCTTAACACGAGACTTCTTAAGGAAGCTGAATCATTTTGAAGCTTACCCCAGCCTGTAGTGAGATGTGCCTAGGTCTGGCCTCACTTCCTGGCAGGTGGGGAAAAACCTGCTGGAGCTGTTCAGGGACTGGAGGGACAGAGATCCTCACTTGCTGTCTATAGTCTCAAGAGTGTGTGAAAATGTGTTTGCTTCCTCCTGGAGAAAGCCCAGTTCCAAAGGCTTCATCTAAGGAGGTGCTACCTGGTATCCTCTCCTACCCCACAGGGACCTGTGAGTGGCACCTGAAGGAAGGGGAGGGAGACCCACTGCCACCACCACGGGCATCTGATGGGGCAAGCTATTGAAAATCCAGCTTTCTTTGCCATCGTGTATTTCAGAGACACTTTTCAGCTGAAGCATGCCAGATGCTGGGTCTGTGGTTTCTGGACACATAGGCTGGGAAGGTGTGAACAGGGGACATAGCAGAGAGAAGGAAGCCAGAGGAACTTCTTGTTGTTCCAATGGAAGAGGCTTTGTATTGTGTTGAATACTGGGAATAATTGAATTTGTCACGTAGACATAAAGCTGGTGCTGCTCCTATAAATGGTCCTCTACTGTTTTGGCTCTACAGCCCACCTGGCTGGGACACTGAAAAACAAGGATCGAAGAGTTGTGCCCTATCTTTCCAATACATCCTTTGCCCACGAAGAACAGGAGACTTGAATCTTAGGTCCGATTATGGCATCCACGTGTGTGTGTGAAAAGGGAGGGAGGGCTGAAACTGCCCTACTGTATTGCATGGGTAATTCTGTGTGGTTTTACACTTACCAGGGCTCATCAATTTGCTGTGCATGACACCAGCATTCATTTGTGCATTATTAAGTATGCCCCTAATGTGATATAAAAAGCTAAATGTTTTACCAATTACGGTACAGCACATTATTATTCCTTCTTGTCTTTGCAGCATGCCTTTTTTTGGTACCATTATTAGACCTTGGGGTATTTTTCTCATGCACTTTATTTGCTCCAAATGATCCTTATCCCGGGAAGATTTCCTAGGGCAGGCTGGAGCGGTTGCACTCTCCTTACAAGAGCTTCTTCTTAGTGCTTCTTACTGATAATGGAAAAAATCTACATACTAAAGAAAAAAAAAACCCTTGAGATAATCCATTTGAGGTGTTACTTCCAGCACTTAGGACTCAATGGGGTTTAAGAGATAGCACTGGCTGGAAGAATTCCCAGCCTTGGGTCTCTCCATCCTTGTGGTGGGGAGGAACAAGTGGGTCCAGCTCTCACTTTTAAAGGCTCCAGAAAGGACCAGAATGAGGAACATCCAATGCCAGGAGAAAGCAGGGCTTATTTTCAGAGAGAAGTGGGGCTGAAGTACTTTCCAAATATTGCCAATTCCTGCTCCGTAGTCTTAGCAAGGCTGCTTTGATGCAGTAGGTCCAACTTCATCATCATCCTTTAAGGCTGAACTGTTTCCCAGCCCTCCCCTTCAAATCTGCAGGACACCGTGGCACCAGAAGGAGGTGCTGGAGGCAACCTGTTTGGGACAGAAAGTGAAAAGAATGGTCAACTGCCCTGGTAATGTGGGAAGGTAAAAAGGAGGAGCTTGTTCACAGATGGAGCCGTACCCATTGCTATTGAACACCATCCCTCTCCTCACTCTGTGCTAAATATAAGGGAGATTATAAACCTTGGCTGACCAACAGATGAGTTTTATGCATGTGTTTTGCATATGTGTGCTGCTCTCTTCTAGGTCTTCTTGTATTTTTGTTTCTTCACATCAGAAAGGTGTTACCCACAGGGAATGCATTTCTCTTTTTCCCATGGGTCTTGCACCTTGCCCAAAGTCCTGGCCAACATCATAAAACCCAAGTGGTTCCACTTTCTTCTGCATGCTGAGCTGCTCCTAAGGATCCTTATGAAAGGGAGAAAATAATGGCTTGTAGAAAAAAGACAAATAGTCTTCTACAAGGAGAAAGAGTTTATGTATATGCTCAGCAATGCATCCTTAGCTTCTCCTTATGCACTGCCCTGGCCACAGTAGCAAGGTGACATTTGCCTGCTAGCCATCCTGTATGCTACTTGAGCCTGTCATAGTGGGCCTGGGAGGTGCTTGCAGAGTGGGGAGCTTTTTTGCTTGGAAAATGGCAGCTGAGTGGGTACATTTGATGGCAGATGATCCTTGAAAGTGAAAGCTATTAAAACTCAGGAGTTGTGCAGAAGGGAATTACTGTGAGCACATCAGAGCCATTCTGGGAAGAGGCAGGGATGGCGCAGCTGTGCTTTGTGGGGCTGCCTGTGATTCCAGTCAGCGAGCCATGCTGTAGTGTTTTGGGACAGGTAGACTGCAGATGCTCTATTTTTTTTTCTTCTTGGGCAAGGCAAGGCACAGCATTGCAACGGCCAGGTAGAAATATGCTTTAGGATGATGGCTGCTCCCTGCATGCAGCCTCACCCTGTTCTCCTGCAGCTCAGCCAGTCGGTGCATTCCTGCCATTCTTCTCTGCAGAGCCATTTCTTTCCATTCAGAGGCTCAGGAAGACAAAGCAGCTGCTTGGAGAGCCTGAGATTTTTTGATGGGAACATGGAGTTGGGAGCACTGGGACAGGAAAATTTATTTTTCTTGGAGGGGGGTGGTAGCACCTACCCGAGGGGTTCTTTACCAAAAACAGGAAACCTTTGGGTGACAGAGCTCAGCTGGCAGCTTAAGAAGATCTTTAGGGTGCTTCAGCCTCGGTAACCAGGGAAGACCAGCCACAATTTTACTGGTTATAGCCTAAAATTGAGCCATACAGTCTCTCCTCTAGGTCTTATGCAAACTTGTCTTCCACCTGTAAACAAAGATCCCCTTTACATATACTTACATTCCTTGCCAGTTTTATTTCTCGTAATTTCTCATGTTTTTCTCTGCATCCTTTCTTATCTCTGTAATGTTGTCTCAGTTGCAGGCTGTGCACCTCCAATAAGAACTGAGCAGCATGGCTTTGCTGCTTGTCATTGAGAAATTATGCATGAGTTTCCCCTAGGGCTGTTGTTCTCTGGGAACCTGGTGGGCTTCAGCTAACTGTATCGCATCTTCCTGGTCAGGGGGCTTCTGGGGGGAGGAAAACAGTAAGACTGAAAACACATTGGTTCCATGCTATTACATTATTTTTATCATTGACTTCTAGTTTGCAGGCAGCACACGTGCATCTATTTAACACCAGTCACATTTAAAATGGAAATGTTCAGGAGATACTTGGTACTTTTGTTCCCAGTGTGTTACAGAAGATTGCAATGGAGGGGCTGTACAAAAAGCACTGCCTGAACTTAAAGCGTGGCAGCAACACATGGGAACTTTGGCCAGGGAACTCTGCTTTTGTCCCTGGCACATGACTGTCAAGAAGGTACCAAGTGTGTTGGCCAACCTGCAGAGCCCCGCTCCAGGTTTCTGAGCAGAGCCCAGGCCCTTTCAAGTAGCAGTGCTGAACGGGGAGTAGCTGCCATTCCGTATCCATTCTTGTTTGATTTTTTAATTTCATAAAGACCATCTTCAGGGTCAAAGCTGGAACTTCGGATACAACCAAGTGCTGCTACGCGACGCTAAAAAGAGCAAAACAGCTCCATAAACACTGTCTGGTGTAGGGAACCTGCTTTGGCAGGGGGGTTGGACTCAATGGACTCTCTGGAGGTCCCTTCCAACCCCTACAATTCTGTGATTCTGTCTGGATCTCTCCTGCTGCCTGCTTACGCCCTACAAGGAGGTTGGCATTGCCAGCTGCCACATAGGTACCACGCACTGCAGAACCCATCCATGGCTGCATCCTTACCCTCTCCTCCCCACACCAACCTTCTGGGAAGGAAACCGTGGCCCAGTCATGCTGCCAGGCAGGGCCTAGGCTCGCTCCAGCTGGGCTGCAGGGATTTCACCAGATTCCTCCCCGTGGTGCAGCACTACCAGAAAGCCCAGCACGGTTTGCCCGTGGCCCCCTCCTCTCTGAGGCCTGGGTGCCACGCTGTCACAGTGCCCAGCTGTTCCCTCCGCGCACGGAGACGAACGGAGCCGCTTGGTGCCAACGTGGCTCCTCGATTTCTTGTTTTTGTGGCACAGCCCCGCAAGCGGCACGGCGCGGGCAGAGCCTGGCGCACAGCGGTGCCTCGCTGCTGAGAAAACCCTGGTGGGTTTGGGATGGCAGAAGCCGGCTTTTGTGGAAGCAGCGGGGCTACGCGGGACCTGACTTCAACTTATTTTAGCGCTCTGAGCCTCACGCGCCCCACCGACCGGGCCGTTCCACCATTGAAACACCGGGCTGAGCGGGAGCCGCGCCACCGGGCGCGGAAAGCCCCGATTCCCCGGTTACTGAAAAAGAAAAGTACGGCGGCGGCAGCGCGAGGGGAGGGCTCGGAGGTGAGCGCCCGCCGCGAGGCGGGGACCCGCCCAGCCGCTGCCGCCCCGGGGCCGGGCTCTCCGGGCGGCCTCCCCCTGCCAGCCGAGGCCGGGGAGGGGGGGCCCGCGGCGGGGGCTCCCCCCGCAGCCCCCGGAGCTGCCCCCGGCCCCGTCAGGCGGCACTGCCTCGGCGCGCTCGCCCCTGCCCGCCCGCCCGCCGCCTCCCTCCGCCCCGCCGCCCGCCCGCCAGCGCGTGCGAGCTGCCTCCCGCCGCCTCGCAGCCTCGCCGGGCGCAGGCGGATCGGGAGCGCCCCGCGCCGAGCCGGCTCCGGGGCCGCGGGGGGCCGGGCGAGGGGCCCCGGGCCGGAGGGGGCGCGGGGAAGTCGGGCCGAGCGCCGGGTGGCTCCCGGTGGAAAGTTGCCGGGAGAGGCTCGGGGCGAGCGGGGAGTATGGGCACGTTGCGGGATTTACAGTACGCGCTGCAGGAGAAGATCGAGGAGCTGCGGCAGCGGGATGCGCTGATCGACGAGCTGGAGCTGGAGCTGGACCAGAAGGACGAGCTGATCCAGAAGCTGCAGAACGAGCTGGACAAGTACCGCTCGGTGATCCGGCCCGCCACGCGGCAGGCGCAGCAGCAGAGCGCCCGCAGCCTGCAGGGCGAGCAGCGGACCAAGCGGCAGGCGATCTCGGCCGAGCCCACCGCCTTCGACATCCAGGACCTCAGCCACGTCACGCTCCCCTTCTACCCCAAGAGCCCGCAGTAAGCAGCGCCCACCCGCCCGCCCGGCCGCGGCGGTGGGAAAGTTGCGAGCGGAGGGCGCGGCGAGCGGCGGGGCTGCGGGAGGGGCCGGGCAGCGCGCGGTGCCGGGGCGGCTGCCGTCCTCCCGGCTTTTTCCGCCGTTACCGCAGCTCTTTATTCGCGCCCGGCTCCGGGACGCGGCCACGTGCGGCACCTGGCGGGCGCTGCCTCCTGCCGCGGAGCGGCACCGGACTCTTTCCTATCAAAGATGCCGAAGCCGCGCCGCTGCCGCGCTCCGGCCGCTCCCCATCGCTCTCCGCGGGGCCGCTCGCTGCCCCGGCACGGCGGGACCCCGCCGCCTCGCCCTGCCCTGCTGTGCCCCGCCGTCTCCTGGCAACCGCCCCGCTAGGGATGGATGGATAGATGGATGGATGGAGGGAAGGGCGGCCGTGGCTCAGCCCCACCACCACCGCCGCCGCCCCGGGACCCTCTTCCCGACTCCCCCTTCCCGCCGCCGTTTCTCCGCAGATATTTTGCCCTTTTAAGGCGAACGGCTGCGGCTCAACCCGGCGGCGGGGAGGAACTGTGCTGGACCCACAAAATGCCCCCAGACTCCCCAGGAAGCCGTGGGGGGAGGGCCGGCTGCTGAGCCCCCCCGGTGCCGGGCGGCTGAAGCGGGGCGAGGGCAGCGTGGCGCTGCTCCGTGCCGCCTGCACACCTGTGTGCCTTCGGGATACGTACGCGATAGGGCTGCCGTGACGGACGGGCTTGACTCTTAGCCACAGCGCACACCAGCCCCGCGCCCACACAGATACGTGTTTTTCCGTCACGGGGCTGTGTGTTTGCCCCTTGGTAACCCCACGAAATGGCGGTGGGTGGCAGCAGGACGAAGCCTTGCTCTGGAGTGTCCCGGCATGGAACGACCCCAGGTTCTGCCCTGCAGCTCCGGGTCAGCTGGTGTGCTTCTCCTGCTTTAAGTCTGGAACCGAGAGTTTGGGTTTTAAATGAGCCTCCTAGAGCTTCAGCTTTAAGCAGAGCAAACCTCGAGTCTCTGCTGCGTACAGCAAAACACGTAGGAAGCCTATCAGGGCTTGAATTAACATTTTCCAGCTCGAATTTCAGTTTCTGGCTCTGTAGATGCCTTCTCATACCTTCACTCAGGGTGCAGCGCACTGCCTGCCTGAAGCAGTGCTTAGTATTGAACTCCCACGGTCAGTGTTAAACGTGTGGTCCCCTCGTGCCATTTACGGTGCTCTGAGCTAAGTTGCTGCTGCACGTTTTGTCACTGAGGTGGAGACGAGGCTTGCCCACAGTCCCAGGGGTGCACATTACTCTAGGAAGCATTCGCTATTCTGCCAGAGACAGCCTTGATTTGATGAGCAGGAGCTCTCAGTGCCTGGCACCTGGCCTGATACCTGCGAGGCAGTGCTAGGTTGTTGTGGCTGGGCTGTTTCAGCCACTTACTGAGTCCATGGGGTATGGCACCGCTGAGCATTTTCAATATGAGCATCTGAATGGAAAGGAAGATAGCCTTGAGTAAAAGAGAAAAAGTAAGCTGTGTGTTTCACTTACCAGGAGTGCTGATCATTAAAATCCAAATGAGCTGCTGTTAGTGGTGTCTGCACCTGGGAGAATGAGGAATTGCACCTGGCTTAATTTATTGGGATCATTAATACCTAAATAATGTGTTTTCTCACACCTATCTGCACGTGGCTTGCACAGCACTTAAAAGCAAGTCCACCTCTTAAATAGATTGTGCCTAGCAATCTTTGGGATGTGTTGTTTAATGCAATCATAGTGGTACTGAAGGTTGAGGTAGACAGTATCTGGAAACAGCAGGAAAAAAGGACTAAAGTGTGAAAAGCAGGGTTGACTTTTTCATCCAGTGGATGCTGAACTCCAACAGCTCCTGAGGGATGGGATCCAGCCTCTGATATCTGCCCATTTTCCAGCATTGTACAAGGTGGAATGCCAAGGAGACAAAGAGGAAGCATTCAGTTTTAGTCACCATTGCAGGGTTGGGCATATTTTGTCTCTAATTAGTTTTTTATCTAGTTCACATGAAGAGTTTATGACTAAAATATGCTGGACACATTCTGCTCATTCCCTTTGAGTTATGAGACCAGTGAGGCATACTGGACATTTCATAGAATCATTAAGGTTGGAAAAGAGCTCTGAGATCATCCAATCCAAGCACCAGAAGTGGCACGTTTACCAGTCTTTGTATGCAGGTAACTAGAAAAAAAGTTGTCTGAAGTAGCTTTTCTTTTTTTTTCCCCCACCCCAGAGGTTGCCAGAAGTGGCTGCAGTAAGTGGGAAGAGACCATGGAGAAGTCTGGGTGGTTTTCCCTTCTTGAAAAATGCAGAGACAAATCTTTATCTCCCCTCCATCTCCTCAGATTGCTGCTCTGTTTGTTTTTCCACACCTTTGACCCCTCACGGGATATATTCTGCCTGCCAGCATTGAAGTGATACCGTGAGACAAAGTTTGTTCCAACAGTTATTTCAATTAAGATTTTACAAAGCTGCAGACCAAAGAATAACCTGAGCTAGGTTCTGAGTGAGGAGTAGCCAGGCTGTTCAGTGAGATGTAACATTTGTTTCTCTGCTTTCTTGTTTTGTACTTAAAATGAGAAAATAGCCAGGACTTTTACTCTAAAAGGAAGTTTCATTTTGTCATTGGTCACAGCTGTATCTTTTTTTTTTAATTATATTTTTTGAAGGCTGTGTAATCAGCATATTTTGTTTTTCAGGAGGAAAAAAAACTGTATGAGCAGAATAGAAACCAAAGCAGAGAGCTAATGAGCATGAAGGATGTGTAGGGCTCCATCTCCTCTTTTCAGAGGTGATGTGTGCTCTGTCACTGCTTTCCCTGAGCTGAGGCAAGGTGCTGCATCATTTATAGGGACTGTTGAGTAAGATGGAAAAAGTCTTGGTTTTACGAGTTAACATACTTAGGAATGCTTCAAATGTAAAGTTGGGAAATCTTCCAAATACGAGAGGTTCGTTTGTGAGGGGAGGAGCCGTCTGTGAGTGGTATTAAAGAGTTCTGGGTTTAAAAATCCAAAAAGAGCGTTTCATTGCATAGCCTTAGGGAAAGTACAACATATGTACAAGAGATTTAACAACTAAATTGGTTCTTTGAAGGCAAATGTGTACATCTACGGGCCAGGGGCGTATTTGTAAGCAGTCATAAAAGTAATAAAAAGCCAGAAGTATTTGAAAGGCACTTCATATTCGGAACATAAAACGATCTGCTGATATTTATATATGATATCTATGCTGTGGTACCAACGAGCCGTCTGTTAACTCAAAAGCTAGTTCTAGAGAAACCAGCAGCCCCTTTTCATAAAGCCCATGCTTTCCTGTTTCTAAAATAATCCGGACGATGGTTGCAACATCATTTGACCACTCAAAGCAGAGATTGATGAGGGGCCTGCGATCAGGGAGGGAGACAACCTCTCTGGAGTGATTGCTTCCTGAAATGTAGGGCAGGAGCTGTGAAATCAGGAGAGGACTGGTGGCCTCTTTAGTCGTGTTGCACGCAGGTTTTGCTGTCGTGCTGCAGGAGATAGCAAAGGCTGTCAGCAGCCATAGATGTAAACAGGCAAGGGTGATGCAACCTTTCATTTTTCTTCTGTTTGAAACTGGAATTCCATGTGATGTGTCCAGCGACCAATTGAAATTCATTTATGATTAAGTAATGAACTGCTGGAATTGCTTTTACATGCTACATGATAGAATGCTGATTCAATCTGAAAGTGGTTTGACATTGTTCTGAGGAGGAATCTGTGTGCCTGGATCTGCTGCTTCGTGCTTAAACTGACATCCGTCAGCATGCTGCTGGCTCTGGGTGTATGGGGACTGCTGCCCACCCAGCAGTCCGGTCCTACTTGTGAGATGGGCTGGGGCAGCCCTGCAGAGCTGCCTCGTGAGCAGTCTGTTCTTCTTGTTCCCCTGGCATCCAACCTGCTTGCCTCCTCTTCCCAGAGCAGCTCGGAGAGCAGGGCCTCACGCTTTGCAGGGATGAGTTTCCACTGCAGAGGATTATGTGCTTCCTGACAGCAGTTTTACATGTGGCGTGTGAAGGACAGTGCAGAATGCGAGTCAGTCAAATGCTGCTTTCCTCTGTTTTGACAGGCCAGGTTTGGCAGCAGCGAGGTGCCACTGCTGGTGGATGGGGCTTTCCTATGCACTGGATCACGCGTGTGACTCACGCCTCAGCCTTTGCTGTTTAATGCCTTGTGGAGCAGCACGGTGAGGTTGCTGATAGGTTCCCTCTGCCTATGAGTCAGCCTCCCGAGGCTTTGGTGGCCAGCGGTGGTAAGAAATAACTTGTATTTAGTTATTAGGCAGAGGACATAGATTTCTATCTATTGGCAAGTAGTGTATGGGGCATCTCTGAAATGAGCTTCTTTAGGCAGGTAACCTTTATGCTGAATGTAAACTAATGACCAGAGATGTTTTAGTTGAAGGAAGGATCAAAAATAAGGTATTAACACTATCTATTCATTTTGTGATTTTCTGCCCGACTGCCGATTTCACTAGGGAGGGCAGGATTAAACTTTGCTGCCATTTCTGTTACTTTTGCTTAGTAGCAGTGAGCAGCACACACTCCTTGAATTTCTGCCACTTTTGGTTGTTAATCTTAGCAGCGTATCATAATACACCAAGTTTTTAAGCACAATCCCTTTTGCTCGGAAGCTGCTTTGAAATTTTAATGGTGACTGTATGCAAAACAGAACTATTGGGAGAGCGTAGTAGCTTTAAACAAGCTCATAGCTCTCGACAAAAGGCTGTCATTAACACAGAAACTATTTTTTTAATTGAAATACGTATCTGTAAGTTCACTTTCTAGAGAATTAGCTTTTTTGCTCTTCTCTGTGTCACTGAGTGATAGATAGTTCTAAAGTACCTCAGCAGAAATACTGCCCCAGGCTGTGGACATGAATGCCTTCTCTCCAGACTTGCTGTGCAAGTAGACCTGTGCTTTTACATCCTATGTTCCTAAACACAGTATGCATCCTACACATCAGAAATGAATCAAGAAAACCCACCGCATCGCTGTGCTGACTGTGAGCAAAAATGTATGGAGCGGCACAGAGCTCCAGTCTGGTTGCTCCCGCAACAAAACAAACAAAAAAACTCATACCACAGTAGCTTGATATGTAACGGTTCCATTGTTTATAATGCTTGAAATGGAGTCTGTGGGATGCTAAGATTTCAGAAGTCGTGGAATGTGCACCTTATCTTAAGGTAAGGGCTCCCAGGAAGCTGCTTTGATTTACTGTCTTAAATGACACCCCTTGCTGCCTGCGCTGCTGGTATTTCTTGGCTCTGGCTTTTTGTGGTGCCAGAATGCTTGCTTTTGTAGCTGGCTAAAGAATAAATATCTGTATGAATGTTTTTCAGTTGCTGCTTTGACATTTCCAGGGGGTATGTGCAGGCAGAGAAGTCCATGCCATTTTGTGCAGCTTGTTTTTGTTTTGAAGATCTAAAAGAGCAGGAAAAAAAAAACAAAAGTATGTGCTATGCTGGAGCCTAAAAGAACTCTTTTATCAAATTATTCCTTTATCCTTTTCTGGACAAATATAGAAAGTAGTTGCAAGTGTGGACATTGCTTTGATACGTATTGTGTAGACTGACACCCTAAAGTCTGAAATTGTATTAAAGGTCTCTGAGAAGCAGTGGAACAGCATCTACCTGGGAGGGTTTGTGTCACGGAGATAGCTACAGCGTACTTGTGAAACAGCGAGCATAGGACTTGCATTTTGCAATGTTCATGCAGTCACTGGTTTCCTTGGAAACTAGTGCCTGAGCACACGCAGCCAAACTTGAACACTGGTGCATGGTCTCGGAGCAGAAAATGGGCTCCCAGACTTTAACATTACAAAGTAGAGTTAGGGTTATTTGTTTTTTTTTTTTGTTAATAGCAATCTTAGAGGAGGATGTTCCCGAAATAGGGCCCCTACTCATACTGCGGCATTTTTCCTATCTGGATCTGTGTTTTGTTCTCCAAACTGCCCTTTTTGACTTGGTTTGTGAGCATATTTGTTCAGCACACAAACTGTGTTAGGAGAGCCACAGAGCAGCTCTGTGCCGTAGGCTGGAAGTGGCTCTGCAAACTCTCCAGGCAGGCCGGCTCATTCTTCATTACTGATGGTGGGTCATCAGAACGAGTAGGAGAAGTCATCATGTAGCTGTCTGGGTTGTCTGGAAGGGAGAACGTAGCCTTGTAGATGCCCACGTACTCTGCTCAGTGTTATCATCACAGCCCTGCCCCCAGCAGAAGTTAGTCCCTGGGATGTCTCAGAGCTGCCTTCTGTTTAAACTGCCTGTGTGATGTGAACTTCACGCAAAGATCCACTGGATGAGGGGAATTCATGAGTGTTCTTGTAATCCGCAGACTAAACGAGGCAAATAACTTTCTTGGTGGGTAATATCTCTGACAAACAGAGGAAATCAATTGCTGCGTGACTCAAACAGCACGTTGAGGCAATAGGCAGGAAGTTAACAATGGTGTAGTTAAACCAAACGTGATGCAAATAATGCTGCAAATTCAGGCTTGTTTGAAACAACCTTAATTGTCTTAATTGCTATTGATAGGCTTTGAAAACCATGTCCCCTAGGAACCTGAGAAATTCCTTTAGTTAGAATGGAAGGTTGTCTTTCTGAGTTGGAAATACGTGCACAAATACATACGAATGTTTGCTGTGCAGTTTCAGTATGATTTACATTGGTAAATTTCTCTAATGAGTTATGAGCAAAGTTTGTAGTGGTAGCTAAACCTGATCACATAGAGCAGATGTGCATTTTTTGATAATTACTGCATTTTGTTGCAGTTTTAGTTTTTTGTTGTTGTTGTTGTTTGTTTGTTTCAGTTAAATGAAATAGATGAATGGTTTTGGCCCATGATAAATGACAGCCTTGAGCCGTGTTGCTCATCACTGCAGATGTGGTCTTGGTGACAGCTGTGATAACAGCTCACTTTTGCTGTCTTTGGCCAGCCTGCTGGATACCTGCTGGGGAATCTGCACGGAGATGCAGAGCAGGCAGCAGCAAGAACTTGCTGAAGCAAGACTCTTTTCTCTTTTCTCTTTCATCAGAAGTGAAGACAGAAAAACTGAACTTTCAGGTGTTATGAAAGGGGGCTGAGGAGGGCAAAGAGGTTGGTACTTCTTCCAGCTTTCAGCACTGACTGGTAGCTGAACACAAACCAGGATTGTCAGTGGAGATTTGGGGGCTGAATTTGTTGCATCTGTTCTCTTCATGTCAGACTCCACGTTCCCTCAGAGATCCCTGTGTGTGTGCCAGGGGTGTTCTCTGTCCACTTTGAGGCACGTATGTTAGATCTGTGTTCCCAGAGCCCTCTCTCTGCCTTTACCCCTCTATTCCTTCTGCCCACTGTGGCAAGTAAACTGCACTTCCCAGAAAAGGGCCTCTTCCTCCTTACCCTCATTTACTTCACTGGATCTCTTCTTCATTCCTGCATCTCCTTCTTTTCCCCAAGGTTTTTTTTTTTCTCTTCCTACAGATGTCTGCTTATCTTTTTCCTCTCAGCCCCAAAGCTCTTCATTCTGCTAAGCTGTCCCATCTGTTAGGCTTTACATCTCCCTGAGAAACCTCCCTCATTTCCTCCATATATCAGCAGTCAGAGAGCTTCCAGTGGCTGTCACATAAGATAGCGCGGGAAGCTTGATTTTCCTGACAATCCAGCTTTTCTGTTGTGTCAGTTCGCACAAAATCAGTGCCTTGTGGCTGATCAGATGTGATGTCCCAGGGGCCTCCTATTACGGGCAGACAGCAATTCCGTCAGGTTGGGTGCCTGGACCTTGTTCAGCTCAGCCAAAAGACCGATAACTCACATTGCTGCCCTGAAAACCAGCACCAAAAAGGACACGCAGTGACCTGTTCCCTTTGCATCGGGGCATTTAGTGGCAATGGCTTTGAGTTGTATTGACAAAACATTGCAGTGCATGCAGGACGATGGCAGGATGTCATTCAGCTGTTACTCGATACGTCTTGGCGCAGTGCTTGATGAAGTGCTGCTCCAGTACTGAAGTAAAGCTGAGGTTAGCTCTTTTTTACTTATCCCCTATAGTGCCTGTAGACTAACAGTCATGTCTTGCTGGTGGGCACTGTGCAGATAAAACATGGACTAAGCCTCAGTTAGAAATGGGGTTTTCTGCCTTCATGCCTGTACATAACTTACTGTTGAGTGCTCTCATGGTGCTGTTTATCTAGGCTTGCTAGGTGTTTAAGAACTGGTTGAGCTGTGCATATGTGCACATACATATTTTCTTCCGTACACGTCTTTGCACTTTTAAATCTTGTTAACAGAGCAATTGCGAGAAGGGGAGAAAACATCTCCTGCTCATCAGATACTTGATTGCTTTCTATTTTCCCAGTAGAAGTGCAGATCTGCAAGGCACACGAGAGAAATGAAGCGTGGAGAGATGACGGCTTTTCTCCATTAGCAGTATACCCAACACAGATGTACTCAGAGACTACGATAATGAGTACGTTGGGGGAGCTTAAATAAGGCAGATACTCTCATCTTACTTGAAGTTGCCTCGGTCAGAGCTTTGCTTGCAGTTTCTGAAAGGAGGAGGCAGCAATTGAGTTACCATTTGAAGTTAGGCTTATTTCTGCAAGAAGATACTTTGAACGTTCACAGCAGTTCTGCTTGGAGAAGAGACACAGGTGGTACAGCTCACTTATTTTGTTGCTTAACTGACTCTGATGCGGTGTCTCAGAGCCGCTGCTTGCCTTGGCATAAAGAGCTCATGCAGCCTTTTTTTGGCAGTGGTGCAGGGATCTGTTGCGGGGTGGATATTGTGTTGCAACCCAGCAGTCTTTCATTAGAGGAGTCCCTTGGGAATGCTAACTATCCGTTTTATTTCCCTCCATTCATTAGCTAGATTTATTAATGTCCCTGCAGGAGGGCGTGCACCATCAAGGGATGCTTTCTGCAGGCATGGCAAGCCTGAATGCTGGAGTACAAGAGCCAGTAATGGTGACAGAGGGATGTGAATGTGCCACTGCTACCGGTTACGTATTAGGCACCGGGATGAGGGACATTTGGCTCTGTGTGGCTGCAGACCTGTCCTCTGCTTCTGCCATGCATGAAGCAGCTGCTCTGCCTTCTGCTTTGCAAGTGTTATCTCCTTATCAGCCACTGTGGCAGGTACTCCACAAACATATGTTGTCCATCATGACTAGGAGCAAATTAATGCTTCCCTTAAATTCCCAGCTTGATTGCGTTCAGACAAGGATGAATGAGGATGACTGTTTCTGTTATTTGGTTAGGTAAAGCAAGTCCAAAAGTGACAGAATCAAACAGACACCAACTTTTTGATTCCACGCTGGTAGTCTTGAAAAGGTACAGCAAGTATTTTTTTCTGGAAAGCCAAAAAGACCTCAAGGGGTCAGCCACTATCCTGATGGAGCCTCGCTCGGGATGTGTAAACCTGGGCTGAGGCATAATCCTGGTATTTGCAGGTGCAAATGGAAGAGCTTCCACAGAGCATGAGGCTGTCCCAGCAGTATGGTGAGGATGGACACATGGGAGCCTTGGTTGAAATTGGGCAGATCCAGGCACGTGAGGCCATGCCTCTCAACTTTCAGGTGCGGACTTAAGCTCTGGAACATCATGGCTCTTTTTCTTACCTTCATTTTGATCAGCAATTCCATCCGCAAGCTACCAAGGACTCTTTCTATTGCAGATTTAACTGAAATGAACCTGTTTCTTCTTTAAAAAACAGAAAAAAAACCTGTATCCACTGCAAGAGGTTCTTGATGCAGTCTGCGATGTATGAATGTTATAAATGAGAGTCATGTCATCTGGTTAAACTCACTAGACTTCTTAATGGCTGCAAAAATTTAGTCTGCGAGGCCAATGCTAAGGAAGGCAGCTGTTGAAATACAGTCAAATCGTTTTCCAGAGCATTGTGGCGGCTTTGTTAAATCGTACAAAATTTATGAATATGTAAGAAGTATCATGAACCAGTTTGGGTAGGATTTGGAAGTGTAGGTGGAAGTTAAGGCAGCATGACTTACGCACTGAAGTAAAGCAGGTGTCCTAGTGATGGCTGAGACAGCTGTGCAAAATGTGCGTGCTTGAACAAGGAAGATAGGATCTTTACAGGTATTTAAAGTTTTTATGTATATTGGAGACCCTTGTAATGCTTGTTCCTGAATAGTGCCTACAGGGGAAAGAGTCTTACTTATTCTCCTGTACAGGTTTTCTTCCTTTCACCTTCATCTGCTTGCTTTCAGCCTTCCAGGCACTCTGCGCATTTTTGGAAGACCTGAAAGTCTTGGTTTTTTATCTGTTTGTGTTGGTGATCCTGGAATTGCTCAGCCATGGCCACTGAATACCTTGATACCATTTTCTCTGGATTGCTTTGTAGACTCAAGTGCACTTTTCTGCAATACATATATTGAGAATAAAGGGCAGCTACCTCAGCAAATTAGCGTGAAGGCGTTGGGAAAAATTGTAGAGTATGGTTTTATTTAGGAGTAGAAAACTACCCTTTGTCGCCTGTTGCCTGTGCTTTTCAAAAAGTATCTCTGAGGGTTTCTGAGAAGTGAAATGGCTTGTCTGTTTGTGCCTTTGGCACTCATCTAAAGAGGTAAATCAGATGCTGCACTGACAGCGATTTGCCTCTATGATAGAACTTCAGCAAGCAAAAACTGGTTTCAGTGATAACAGAAAAAAAACATTCTACGTAGGCCTAACCCTACGGTGTGGTAGTTTTCATTGCAGAAAAAGTTCTTCTCCACATCCTGCAGGTGCACAGGTGTGTGATTCCATTGAAAAAAATATCTGAAGGGCTGTCATGCTTTTTAAGCAGCAATCTCAAAACACTGACACCTAGTTTTGCTTACCATCCAAAAGGGCTTTTCTTAGAAGCAGCCCCAGTTCTGAATGCAGCCTGCCTAAACCTGCCTTGTACTGGCACCTGTGTTGTGCTGAATGAAACAGAGCAATCGACAGCAGGCCCATCCTGAGTAGTTGCCTTGTGATGCATCTGCTTGGATTGTCAGAGGCTGGGTTCCTGGGCAGGAAGGTCTGAGCAGAGTGCCTTCGGGTAGGGCTGAGGCTAAGAGCCCATCCTGCTGCTGGAGCTTCAGCTGGAAGCTGCCTTTTTGCACAGGTGGGTGGCCATGGTCACTTGTGGCAGAAATTATTTTTTGAGGAACAAAAGCAAATTCCCCATCTGAGAATATAATGAAATGGTGATGCTAAGCTGGCTCCTCACAGCCTCTAAATACAGAGAAAATAGCACATAGTAGAGAAAAAGATGTTTGCTGAGTTAAGTGGGCTATATTTAGGTGCCAAACAAACAGATTTCTGCTTTTGACCCTCCCCCTCACACCCCCAAAAACCTCTTTTTATACTGTCTGCAAATGTCTTGGCTGTTCGTGGCTTCTGTTCTCTGCAAGAAGAATAATTGTGAGCAGCAGGGAGAGGACATCTGTTACAGCTGAAAATAAAAAAAAAAGGCAAGCTCTTAGGCATACAGCCCCTGTGTCCATCCGCACTGCTCTCTCTTCAGTCCCCTGCGAGTGCTGCATCGGTGGGCTCTTGTAGTTTCAACACAGTTGATGCACAGTTAAAGCAAAACAACTCATGGTTTATCTGGGATTAGAGGTGAGACACCAGGTGTCACACCTGCGCAGGAGGAAGCAGCACAAACTCCTGTCTGCCGCTGCTATGCAGGCTTTGTTCTGTCTGGCTTTCTGTGCTGATTAACAAGCCTTTGTAAATTTCTAATTTTTATATCCCAGAGAGTGTGTTAACTCTAATTCCTTCATAAGCACGAACACTTGGTGATTAGAAGTTAGGTTTCATAGCTAATTAAATAGCAAACGATGAGGCAGAGCCTTTAACAAAAACAGGTCACTTAAAGTGCCTGTGCTCTCCTTTATTGGTGTTCTTTTTCACAGGAGGAGAATCTTCCCTATGTTTCCACCTAAATAAAGGAACTGACAGCAAGTATAGATTGATGAGTGGTTTATATAGCATTTTCTTATTAACTTGAGAGTATATTGCACAATAGTATTTAAAATATGGCTTATTGCTGTTGGAGATGTCCCAGGCGTGTGAACTCCTGACAGTTCTGAGTAGCTAAAATTCAGTTTAAAACTTTGGTCTGCGTATTCTCCCCATCGCTGAGCCTGAAGGCTACGAGGAGCCCAGCTGAATTCTTGGAAGCTATGGCTGTTGTTTGGGGTTTCTGCTGCTTTACTTCCAGCTGCGTGTGCTGGGTGGATCTGCCCAGAACGTGAAATGAGAGCACCTGCAAATCCTAATTCTGTCTGGCACTTCTTTGTTCTCCTCGACCTCTCCTGACTCTGCAGACTTCTCTGAGCTGCTTGGGGAAGAAATATGACAGCCGTAAAACTGAAGCTCAGGGAGATATCAGGGAGACAGCAGCTAAGTTTTGGATTGCACTGTTGTTCCTCAGTGCCATCTCATGGCACAGGACAGCACTCAGCATTCACTGGACCTCAGAGGCCGTGGTAGGAGAATATCAAAGACAAAACGTCACTAGAAATTCAGGTTCCAAGTAGTGTCAGGTGAGGAATTTCTTGGATATTTTGGGTTTGTATCGAGTCACAGCATTTAACTGTAAGTGCTGTTATTGGATTTGTTCAGATAGATAGGATTTCATCGTTCTCTCGTGCATTTGCTGCCTTTCCTGGAGTCCTGTGGGGGCTTTTTGCAGTGTTAGCATCTCCGTAGGTGCTGTTAGCTGTGTAATTAAAGTGATCTTGTGCTGTGCATTTTTGCTGTGGCATAATCGTCAACGTGATTGTCAAAACTGTTTAATTTGAAATTGTGATTCAAAGATGAAAAAAACCCTCCAGCTGCTTTGAAGGAAAGCAGGGAAGATCTGAGGAAAGTGCCTTGTTGGGTAGTTGTGTGGCATCCTCAGTGATTTGTTCGTGGTTGGGTATCGCTCCTTTACAGGAAGATGGCAGAAGGCAACTATTTTGTGCTGGGGACCCAGGTTAAGCAAACTGGTAAGCACCTTTCACCCCCTCTTAGCCCTGTTTCCTCCCTTCTCTATTTCAGCAGTTTATTTTCGTGCCAAAAGGTAATACAGAGGTTTTTCCTTGCTTGAC
Organism: Chrysolophus pictus; assembly: GCA_037305975.1. NCBI lineage: Eukaryota > Metazoa > Chordata > Aves > Galliformes > Phasianidae > Chrysolophus > Chrysolophus pictus. Next base: position 34,753,348 of record CM074581.1, on the reverse strand, counting down.
AGCTGATCAGGATTTATAGCTGTGGCTTATCCAAACAACCTGTTAAAATGTTATGGAGTGTTTCAGAAATAACAGTTGTCATAATTCAAACGAAGAGCAAATAAACATTCATTGTCATGTTCTACTCAGTGTACACAAACCTGTGTGCACACGTCAGCTGGGATTGGAGGGACAAATATTAGCCTTAGATTTCTTTCTCTCTGAAAGGGGCTGTCTAAATATTCCGTTTTAATAATACGGAGGCATTAGAGCTCCACAGACTGCACCAATTTACTTGACCTTTATAAATAGAACAGCATCGTATCCCCCCTTGCAATAAAAGAAAGTAGTGCAGATTTCCTATTCACCATATATAAGGCTTGTTGGATTTTATTCCTTGACCTTAAAGGCAGATCGTGCAAGTAGAAATTGGACAGAACAGCACAGCGCATACCAGCTCTCTCATCACTGCCAAAAACCAGCAGATGTGTATACATAAAACGACAGGTGAAGACTGTTGTGTTTGTTAGGCCTCTTGCCTTTGATTTCAGCTGACTTCTATGAGTTACGGTGTGGGAGGAAAGAAACACTGTGATATGTTGGGCACCTTGTAATGTTAATGCCACTGACCGCTAAAATCATGCGCTGTAGAGAAAGAAAAATGGGGGAAGCCAGATCTTAGTAATGTGTTTAGCATCAAGTTAGGGACATTACAAATAATGTTTTAGAGAGCTTTTGTCTTAAGGTTTAAAGATGAGCAAGTGACTGATAACTTTATTATTGTAATAAAGGTTTAGAATTGACACAGGTAGACAAAACCGAGTAGTTACTTCAATTGCAGGAGGTGGGTATCTGTGCTCAGTGTTTCATCATGGAGAAACTACAAAGGCTTTTGATTCTGGAGTCAATGTGCCTCATAGGAACGCAGGTAAAATTAAAGTGCATTTCCAAAGAGCTGTCTGTGCACTGCAGCTAAGCCAGCTTTAAAAAAAAGAAAAAAAAGTTTTGTTAGATGAGCAGAGGAATTTCATTTAGAGCAGGTGAATCCTGCATGAGCCAGTGGCTGACCTATGCACTGCATGGGTTAGGGCAAATAAGCTGAAGTCCTTCAAAACTAAAGAACATTTGACAACTGCAAGTTCTGCTGTTTGCTCGTTCACTTGAAAGGCTTGTGTGTTTTTGTTCCATATACTCACTACAGGGGAGGTTTTTTCCCAGGAGCTTGTGTCAGTCACTTTGTTGGCTCATTGGTTTAACATCCACTTGGGCTGATCTTTTTGCTCTTGAATATGTGTATTATTAATGTGTATTCCGAGGACTTGCATTTGCTTTTGACTTTGAGGCAAAGAACTGTCTGAACATCTTTAAAATGCAGTTAAATGCCTTCTAAGTAATGCTCTTTAAGTCTGTGAGGGTTAAAGTTTTTTGAGTTGTTTCAGCTCACTCTAGTAGTTCCTGTTTCCTATTCCCAAATAACTCCTTGGCATGCATATTCTCTCCATCTCTTGTTAGCTCTTGCTGTGTATTCCTTCATGTAAATATTTCCAAAACGCAGCCTGTGTACTGTGGAGCAAACTGAAATGTGAGAGAATTGTAGCGATGCTTTTCAAGGAGTGAACAAAACTGCACTCCTAATTCTGTAAAATATTTGGGACAGAGGAAGCTAAGTGTTTCCCTAGAGAGCCACTCGTGGGAGGAGCACTCACCAACTCTTTGTGGTATGCTTATTTACTGTTCCACTTTTGTGTGTGTGTTTCCCCCTCCCCCTTTTCCCACAAACCTAATGTGAGTTATCACCTACTTCTATCTCTTGCACACTGAGCCCTCAGGGCCCACTTGTCTTGCTCAGCTCTGTTTATAAGCTGGCCATGTCTTCCTACAGACCTTTGCCTCCTTGCCCAAGGCTCAGCTGCTTGTGTCCTGTTGCAGGCTGTGGTTTCCTCAAGCCCAGTGGAGGAGCTGAATGGTGGAAGGATAGAAGAAAGGGAACTGTGTGATGCAGTGGAAATGTCAAGTAAGGTACTCAGAAGAGAAAGAAGGATGACCCAACGTTGTTGTGTTTGGAGCAGGCAGTTTTGGTTTTGAAGGTGGTGTGGGAAGGTGCTAAGACATAAGGGTGCTGGGAAAAAGGAGAGTAAATACAGGGTAGTAACGCAAGGAAAACAAAATAAACATGATGCATAGTAGGCATATGAGCAAACTTTTTCGTTCACGTGGTGCAGATAAGTGTCGCTTGATTGTGTGCTCTTTTCTTGGCTTACTTTTTCTTTTTGCTGTCTTGAGAGGTGTTTCTCCCCTCCCTTTAGAGCCTTCCAGATGGTTTGCACTTAAGGACCTCGGCAGCAGACCTGCAGCGCTTCTTCATTATAAATTATGGGCAGCAGGGCCATTGATAACTGCCCACAGCTATAACATATGTTGCAGTGGGTGCTCTTAAATTGGTGCACAATAAACCCATCCCTCTCCTGTGTGTCATACATTGTAGGTATTCTGGGAGAAACAGTGAAAACTGAGATACTGTTAGAACTTGTTGCTGAATTATGGGATACCAATGGCCAAGTAGCATCTTCCTTTGGATTTCACAAGATATAACAAACCCTGGATGTGGGGCATCATTTGAAATGGTGAGTTGGTTTTTCAGGGTCTGCTTCTTCAGGATTAAAAAGTTAATCTTTCCTGCAGCTGTTGGAGCTGTCTTGCATTCCTCTGAGTGGGATTCAGGTATTTTGGTATTTCCTCTCGTGTGATTCTTGTTGCTCTTTGTTTACCTCTCAGCACATCAGTCTGTCCTTTTTACGGTTGTGCTTGCATTATTGTCATCCCATCTGTGTTCAGCCAGTCTGCATCTGCAGTGCTTGAAAGGGGATTCCTCATTCCCTGCTGCGACAGCAACAAGCTGCAGCTACATTTCATGCACCCTGCCTTTGAGAGCAGAGCCTTGTTTGCTGTGTTTGCCCATCCTGCAATGGCAAACATGTATGTCTCAACAGGATGAATCTTGAGCATGCTTGTCTTATTAAAGGAATTGCTTTCTTGGCTCTGGAGGAGGCGGAGTAGCAATCTACTTAATGCATGTTGTAGGCTATACTCCAGAAGCAAGCAGTGCCGTTGTTTCCTGTTGAAATGGTCCTGCTTGTAAAGAGCAGAGCTTTCCCTTGGGAGCACCTCAGTGTTTCTCATACTGTGATTATGGCTTGCTTTTCTGCTAGGCTGTAATGCCAGTAGGTTACAGTTGCTTGTAGGGGAGGTGCCTTACACTGCAATCATCAAAACTCGCTCAGAGGGTTGAAGTCCCAGGTGAACACGCTGTTCCTTGGCCTTACCTTGGCAGTACACCTTTATGTTGCTGCCTCCTCCTTTTGCTTTTGCATGTTTCTGTTCCTGTTGGTGTTCCCTGAGGGCAAGTGGTGCCATAAAATGTGAGGTTACTAGTGTGCTGCTGGTGCAAAAATATCCTCTTCTTTGCAAGAAATAGGATGTTTCTCTTGACAGTGTACTTTCAGGCCAAAGTTCCTGGAAACATTCAAATCCTCTGGAGGGCAGTTATTTTGATCAAAGGAGAGCCATTTCCTAGAGCCCTTGAAATCAATCCATCTTTTCCTTGCCTTCCCCTTAAACTTGGTACCCTTCTGATGTCATTTTCCTTGCTTTCCCCTTAAACTTGCTACCCTTCTGATGTCATTTTCTTGTCATGATTACTCTTCAAAACAATTATTTTAACTTCTTTCTCACTTGCATTTACTCTTGATTGGATGGGGTGGAATTGCAAATATCCAGTTTGTCTCTGGATAGGGAAATAGGGAGATTTATCTGAATTTCCAGCATCTGTAAAGGTTCTCCTTTAGTAGGCAGGCTGGGACTTCATGGGTGCTGCACTCTTGGTAGACTACCTAAAATAAGTATGAGAAAAGATGGTTGCTGTCGGGATGTTCTTCAAAGCTCAGTGAGAGGGATGGCTGGTACTCACGCAGTGGAAATACAGATTAGAAGGTAGTGCTTTGAATGTGACCATTTGTCCCTGACCTGACTTTGAATAGAGAGAGACTGCTGGTTGGTTGGCTCCTGGTTTGATCCCCAGCCTCGCTGCTTTTCCCTAGGCAGCGTATGAGTTTCCTGCTGCTGTTCTGTCTCCATTTAAACGTTATGAAGTTGTACGACTTGGTTCCTTAGAGTTCATGTTGTCTGCCAAAAGGTGCTTGTCCAAATGTAATCTGGTTTATTAGTAGACTAGACAGAGCCTGCATAATGGGGCTCCCACACCAGGACTGCTGTGTCCCCGAAGCGACCTTTTGAGAGCAGATCCAGCGGCAGCACTCGCCTGCTCCTTGGCTCCTGGGTGAGGATGTTCTTTAGGTAAACCCACACATCCTTCCAGTATTTGTCTCTCAAAGCATGGCTGCTAACGTCAGTCCTTTTACTGACCCTTAACAAAGGAAGAAATACGTCTTCTTCAATTCCTAGAGATATTTATTGAAGGACTAAGGCTCCAAGTGCTTGTCTGCATTCTGCTCCTGAACACCTATATTATTTAAACCAGGGACTTTGCCAGGCAGCAGAAAAGCAGAAGCAGTGAAACAACTTACATGGTGACAGTGCCATCCATCAGAAGTGTTAGGTGAATCAGTAACTGGCATTAAATCTGTCACTTTTTTTTCTTTTTTCACAAATCACATTTTTTGTGAAGCCCCATACTAAACCTAAAGCTGTATATTTGCACTGTCGTGATAGTTTTCCCTGCTGATGCTCTTCTGCTGAGGAGGAGCAAAGTGTTTTTGCAGAGCACATTCATTTTGCCTGGACAACAGCACATTTAGAAAAGCTTGCAATGTGTTTGTAGCCTCTAATCCAAGAGACGAGAGCGAGCTGTCTCTGCTCAGAGGATCTCTAATTGGATTTCTGCATCTATTTAAATTAGGTTATCATCCACTTGGCAGATTTCCTGCTTTTTCCACCAGGGTGAAGTCCATCTCTGCAGCAGCTATCTGTGACTTTCTTCTCCAGGGCATCTGAATGCAGTTCTCTCTGTAAGTGTTCATTTATCACTGTGAAGCCATGCAGACCTCAAAATATGCTAATAAACTTTGGGAAACTGTTTTAGCTGCCATTTAGCTGCAGTCCTCATACCTGCCTCCAGTCAGCTTGCTGCTTGGAGCTGCCAGGAGTGGAAGTGTATGTGGATAATTGTTTGATTGATGGAGAAACTCTTGCCCTTAAAGTAGGAGGTTCTTTTCAAGATACATTGCTGTGACCTTTGAGACATTTTGCCTGGATCTCCACGGCTCAGTCTTGCAAACTGAACCCTGCTGGAGGAGTTTGGGTGTTGCTGCATCCCTTGGCGTTGCAGCATATGGGTACATATGTTTTCTCTGCTATTTCTGTTGGTGTGAAAAGTCTCTAGCGTAGTTACACTGGATGTGAGCACCAAAACTGAGAGATGTGTGAGAACACCGCTCCTCAGAAGACCATGTTGTTTAGCCAAGTGTGTAGCATGTACCTTGTTCCATTCCTCCTTTGACATTCACTCACTGTGTGTGTTCACCTCTGATAAGCTGCCCAAAGTTTCGCTGCTTCCTTCATCTAATAAAGTGGCTGTTCGATCCTGTTGGGAGGTGTTGGTAATGGCTTCTCAAAATGAAGCTCATGTGGGAGTTGTTCAGAGGTGTCAGGCATCTCAGAAGCAGGCAAATTGTGTTGGGAGGAGATGATTTTCTTGCTGACAGTGCCAAACATTTCCAGTATCTAAAACTGGGTTTTTGTAGGATGGGAAATAGTAGTCTAGAAAAGGGTGGTGAAGATCTGTGGGGTGAGATATATTTAAATACAGGAGTTAACCAAAAAAACTTCCCCAAAGAACCTTGCGCACAGCATTTTCATCCTAACAATAGTTTTCAAGGAGGGAAATTCAAGGAGAAATTAACATTCTTTTCCTTAAATTATTTTTGGACATAATTTGCAGGGCAAGGGGAAATGGTTTGAAGTTGAGAGAGGGAAGATTGAGGTTGGATGTCAGGGGGAAGTTCTTTACAGAGGGAGTGGTGAGGTGCTGGAACAGCTGCCCAGAGAGGCTGTGGATGCCCCGTCCATCCCTGGAGGTGTTCAAGGCCAGGTTGGATGGGGCCCTGGGCAGCCTGGGCTGGTATTAAATGAGGAGGTTGATGGCCCTGCATGTGGCAGGGGGGTTGGAGATTCATGATCCTTGAGGTCCCTTCCAACCCTGGGCCATTCTGTGATTCTGTGATTTTGCTTCTTAGACGTTGAATACCAGAATATGATATAACGAGCAACAGTGTAAATGAACGGCATGTTTTACTGATATATTTAGAAGTGCTAAGTAGAGCTCTCTCATCAACACGTTCTCTACAAAGCTCCACTGTTCTGCAACTACAGGTCATATTTACATACAAGCAAAATGGAAACATGAGGTTTATTTTCCTTTTTTAAAGGTTTAGATCAGGGCACGGTTGCTTTGCCTGTTGCCTCTCTAAACAAAATGTCAGTTTGAATTGTTTTTAGTGTACTCTTCCAAAGAACACGTTCTTCCATCCAGCTAAGCAGTAATGGCCTTGGCTCAGGATGCTTCAGATCCCTCCCAGAAATGTTCTCTTCTGACCTGAAGCCGCACCACTGTGGTGGGAAAGGCAAGCACTGTCATGAACATCAGCAAGCATTGTAAAGGCTCCGTGTTACTCCGCCCTGAACATGGGTCTTGCTGTTTTTCCAGTTAATGGGACAAGAATAGCTCTCCTGAGTTATATTTACGTTTCCCTTTAAGAAAGGTTTAAAGCGATCTTTGTCCGTAGCCAAAACAAACAGAGTTATCAGCTATTAACAGCGTTGCAGTCGAGCAGGACTGAGACTGCACCGAAAGGTCTTTTCTGTCCTGTTGTGCTGCCACACAGCGTGTGAGTCTTAAAAGAGGATCCGTTTATCCTGTTGCAGGCTGCATTTTTAAAGCCAGCATTTCTATTGCATTGCTGTCATGCAAGAAGTGCCCGCTGCCAGCCTGCAGTGCCAGATGTCCCGGGGCACTGCAGGGACAGACCTCCACCTTTCCGTAATTGACCTGTCAGAAATAATTCTCCTCACAACACAAACGCTTTGGTTTCAAAGCCACCTTTCCCCAAGAGCGGCGGAGCTGAAGTTGATGGTTGGGGGATTGAAAAGTCATCCCTGAAAGTTGTGCTTGCTGCCTCCTTCTGCGGGACGCCCACACTAAATAACAGCGCAGGGAACAGATTTCAGCTGTGTTGGTGGCAGTCGTTTCGATATCGCCGAAGCCTTTCTGGTTTCTAGGCTCTTGTTTTTAAACCTCTGTGTGTGTGCCTGGCCGTGCGGCGGTGTTCGTAAACAGAAGATAAAGTGTCTGGATGAATAGATGGCTGTGTGGGATGTGCAGCCTGCTCGTAGATTGAATAATCGCACAGTGAGCAACAGCAATTGTACAGCAAGGCTTCTGTGCCGGACATTATTGGTTTTTTTGGAGAACGTGGGCTTTTTCGTACTCAAGGAGCATCTCTAAAGAACTTCTAAAACGTTTTATTCAATGGACTTGACTTGGCTGCTCTTGGTGATGCTGTCCTTGAGGCTTATACATCGATTTCTGTCAGAGGTTTTCTTGCTTTTGTTCACTGAAGAGGAGGATGTTGAGGTCCCGTTCCAGAGCAGCATGTGAGGACAGTGAAGTGCTCTGAGGACATGGGCTTTGAGCGTTCCTATGGAGGTGTGCAGTCTCTGCACTTGAACAGATGCCCCTCATGAAAGGGAGGTTTGTCTAGGCAGAAGTTAGTTCTGCAGAGTTTTGTTTAATACTTTGTGCAGTGCATTTCTATTCGGCTTAGTAGTTTTTGGGAAGCTGGAGCAGGCCTAATACTTAGCTGTGTGCACCTTTTGGAAAGATCTTTTCTTCTTCTTTCCAGCTTTTGGAAAGATCTTTTCTTCTTCTTCTTTTTCTTTTTTGTAATCCATAGCCACATTTTGTAGAAGTAAACACTTTTAAACATTTCTCCATGTGGATTTCAAACAGGCAATTGTTGTTCATCTGTTGCATTTAATTCAAACTACATTTTTACAGCAGCAAAGAAACAGAACGAGAATGATGCTGTGGGTTGCAGTGCTGTTGAGCCAGGTCTGCCCATCAGTAAATGCTAAGTCCTCACCTTGCTGGGAGCTGCATCCTTCCTCATTCTTACTGCTGCAAGGTTCAGCCCTGGCACCGAGCTCCAGTTTAAAATGGTTTTGGTACAGCTGTGGCATTGTACATGTGAACACTCTGTCATTCAGATCTGCTTCCAGATGCTCTTTGTTGGCGTTGTCTAATGGATATTCTGTACTTCTTTTGTTTTTCTTGACCATCCTTTGCTCTCTATTTAAATTTAAGGCTTGTGCTAACTCCCCTGCAAACAAATGCTGTGCCTGTCTAGTGCAGGTCAAGGAGGGCTCTCTGATACTGCAATCTTCCTGGATGTATGCTGCAGCAGTCTTTTCATCTTCCCTTAAATTCTTCCTTTCCTTACACTCAGCAAGCAGTTTTCTGATGTTGAAATAAGACCTTTTGGGACAAAGATTAGCTTTTTGTTCTGATATTGATCGTACATGCCCAAAGGTACCTATCTAACGTGAAGCATGTGGATTTTGGCTGTGAGTTAAATGACTGACTGAGATGACTATTAATTTTGCACTTTGTAAAATGTAAATTGTGGACAGAGTAACGATAGGCTGTACTGTGGGGTTTGGTATATCACTGTGTGCATTGCCAACCACTGAAGCCTTAACTTTTTATCTTGTCTAGGGCTGCACAAACTTCAGGTTGTATCTTCTGCCTTCATGCATTAGTTTGTGTTGCCAACAGGTGTTAGCAGGAGGGCTTTGAGCACCATTCTAGAATAAATTTTGCATTTTATGACCACTGCAATAAAGCAAACCATTAACACTGACCTTTTCCAGCAGCTGTGCAGAATCCCTCTGTGCCAGGACAGAAACTGCAGATGAATTTTTCCCATGCATTTTGCTGTGAGGTTGAAATACTGGGGAGCAGTCTCTGAAGGACTGGAGCAGCCCCTGCTTGGGGCTGGGCGGTGTGCAAAGTAATGCACTGCTGTGTGCTGTTCTTCTGAGGGGCACTCGCAGCCTGGCACAAATGTTTTCGTGATGAAATGCATTTATAGCAAACTTCTTACAGTGCTTTTTGCATGACTTCTGCAAATTAGGATGCAATTAGCTTGTTCCTACTGATGCCTTATTAGTTAGCGTGATGGGCTTAAACTCATTTGGGAACGGATGTATCACAGATGATTATGCCCTTTTTATTTTATAATTTTCCATTGCTTTTGATCATTATTTTTTCAGAAAACATTGCTGCAGATTTCTGCTTCTGGAAAGTAAAGATGATGGCTTCATTCTCTGCTCTGAAGGGCCCTCTGCATTAGGAGCTGTTCAGTTGAGTTGAGATATTCCTCACAGTGCCCCAATCCTGAGACAAGGTCACTCACAAAAAGTCTGTTCCACTATAAATTCTGTAGGTTTATTTTGTTTGCAAGTTGTTTCTATCAGAAATTTAATTAAAAAATGCAGACTAACTGCTCTTCAACAGTAGGAGATATTGAAACAGCTGTATCTTGTTTAAACACCACTTGCAGGTGTTTTTGACCATTGAAAATACCTTTTCTTGTATCAATAGGTAGACTTGTGTGTTAACACTTCTGCAGTGGATGTAATAGTAATGGAGATGATTAAGGAATGGTGTGGTTCACAAAAGCACTGGTTCCGGGTTAATTGGGAATTATGAGCTAATTTATATGCTTTGAGTTTCACATCGTATAAAAATAAATAGAGAAGAAGAAAAATCTATTTACCTGGAGCTTCATCTGTGAATTACATTGAAATAAAGCTGTGTAATAAAATAATGTGGAAATTGCTGAAGGCCCTGTATGCACAAGTATGCAGGAATGGTAATCTGCATTGCATGAATAATTTTTTAAATTATTAGACTGACGAATACTCTCTTGCAGGGAACAATAGAGTAAATCTTATTGTAGCTATGACAGTGTATTTTTAGTATCAACTAATTTTCAAATACGTCAAGCTAAGCTTTGCTTTTTCTTTTTTCTTTTTTTTTGAGGTGGATGGAATATTTCTAGATGAAAAGGTTTGTGGCTTGCTAGCTACAGAGTGTGGTTTGTTTTGATGCTAATATGCTCAAAACATGCTGTTTGGATCACGAGGTGCTTGTTCACTTCACAGGCACTGCTCTGGGGCTGCTGGAGGTGCTTTTCTCTCGCTCTGGGCTGGTTGTATTTGAAATCTCATTTTAACTAACTATCCTTAAATAATAACACCTATTTTGGTCATGTTCAAGTGTGATAGAGCTATTGCCCAGAACGTTCGGTATTTAGTTTTAAGATGCTTAGATGTTGAGAGGTGGAACTGCTGTTGATGTCCTGTGCTTTCCCTTCTAATGCTAGCACACTTCTGCTGTTAAAAGCATTTGAATGACTCAGTGGTTCTCTGAGCTTCCATTTCTTCAGTATTTCTGCTTCGAAAGTAATGCCTTCTATTTTATTCTGTTGGCCCCCAGTGTCAGAGGTGACTGTTGGTGGATGTTGGTGGAAGGCTGAACCTTCACACCAGAATCCCCTTCCATGTTGGTGCCTTGTGACAGATGGCAGCAGAGGGGCCTGACAGAATGGTGTCTGACATGGGAGTGCGTGAGAAGCAAAGCTGTGTCAGTGAATTCCTCATGTAGAAGGCATGGCAGCCACTGACATTTATCAATGCTTGCTGAATATTTATGGAGACCAGCCATAAACGTGTGTGTGTGAGCACAGTGAGGCGGTGGGCGGTGTGTTTCAGCAATGGGAACAGCAAGGTGCCCTGTTCTGGATGGCCATGCACATCACACCATGAAATGAGGAGTGCCTCAATCAGCCTGTTCATGTGCATGGGTGGATTACAACCACAGAACTGTGTAAAAGCTGAATATCAGCCTCAGGGAATTGGAAGTGATGGTGGCAGTGTTGGAATATCACAAAGCTTGCAGCACGTGGATCCCACAGATGCTCACACAGAAACAGAAGGAACACTGTATGCAAGTTTGTCAGGACCTATTGAACCAACAGGAGGCTGAAGGTGGTAGTTGCCTGGATGGCATCGTTACCAATGACAAGATGTAGAGTCACTACTATGAAGCAGAGTCAAAATGACAGTTCACAGAGTGGTGATGTGAATTCCCCATCAAAGAAAAAGTTCAAGCCCTCGATGGCTAAAGTGATATACATTGTCTTTTGCTATGGGAAAGGGATGATCCTCCTGGATTTCCTAGAACTTGGAAAAGCCATTTTGACCTCTAAATCACAGTGCTGGTGAAGCTGAAGGCTCAAACTTCCAGAGTCACACCAGAGAAGAAGACAACCTCTCTCCTGCACTGTGATAATGCTAGATCTCATACCAGATTGAAGACCATGCAACACGTTGCTAATCTTGGCCTAACTGTCCCACATCCACCACGTAGTCTGGATTTGGCACTTTGTAACTTCCATCTGTTTGGAAAAGATGGAAAAAATGGGCTGTGTAGGCAACATTTTCTTAGCAACAACTATGCCATCATAACAGCATGAAGCAGTGGGCCACCTCTGTTGGTGCAGATTTTTATGAGCACAGCATGAGGGCTTGTGTTCATTACTGGTGGAAATGCACAGCTAACGGTGGTGATGCTGTTGAGAAATAGTGCTCTGTAGCTGAGAATTTGCTCTCTCAAGGAGTGTTATTTTGCTCTTTGTATCTGTTGTAGTTTCCATGGAAATAAATAGGCATTACTTTTGGAGCAACCTATGTATGTTGAAGAGAAAAGGCTCTTGATGCCCTGAATCTGTTGGTTAGAGCTACTCTGAGGCTTTCCTCAGAATTCTGTTAAGCTCACAAGTTCCAAACCTTTGTTCATCTTGCATATATTCTGCTGCTTCTCCCCAGAATGGATTTGTAGCGGATTTTCTTAGCCCTTCTGCTGCCCCTTTGCTACCATTTGACCAGGCTTCCCAGATCCTTTCAAATCCTTTGTTGTCCTCGATTCCAACAAGAACAGCATTGCTTCTTTCTTTGGGCCCTAAATTAACAGGGAGGTCCGACATACCCATGTCTGAATTCCTTGCATCTCTAGTGGCTGTTTTTCTAGGCACCCCTCATGAAAGGCTGACTTTATTTTATCGGGGAGACAGTCATTTTGAGCCTTGCAATGGAACAAATGGCTAGAATTGGAATGCTGGCTGATATGACTACCGTGAAAGCTTTTATTATGCTTTCTTTTTCAGCGTGCTGTTTGAGTAATGCTAGTAATTAGTGTCTTTGTTATGAGGCTTATGGGGACCTGTGGGGGTGGCTGAGACCAAAAGAGCCGTCAAGGCACGGCACAGAAAGTCTGCTCTTGCTGTACTATGTGGAACAAATAAGGAAAGCGAGTTATCTGCCTTACAACCAACCTTAAAATTATCAGCTTCTACGCTACTGAAAGCAATGAAAGAACAACGCGGATTTCGTTTTCTTCCCGGTGGTTTTTATTTGCTTGTACAAGGAATTAGAATGATAGCATGTGAAGTTAAACTAAATTTCTCAAGATCAAGGTTTCTGGAGCAATCCATTCCTTCTTGTAGACAGTGCTTGAAGTCCAGTCTACTTTGCATCCAGTGCTTCGGTAGGTCATTGCCAATGGCCTCTCATGTGAAGTAGAGCATTTTGGAGAAGTGGGTGCTTTTGGGGACTCTAGCTTTGTCTGGACCTAGATGCAGCATCCTCACTTGTTCCTTCCCATGAGTTGCTCTAGGAGGTCTTGCAAAATGTCATATTGTGGTGGGCACGGTCAGATTGCAGGCTTCACCTGTGCTGTCAGAAACAACCGCTTCCTTTCCAAACCTTGCACAGTTTAGAACTTCAGACTTAAACCGATTGCATGCCCAGCCAGAATCCAGTGTCTCATTTTGTGAGTGCTAATAAAGCTTTTGGATTTTCCTGTTAGTCGTCAAAGCAATGAATTGGTGATGTTTAACAGTGGTTCCTCCTCTGCTGGAATTCATGGTGGTTGGAATTTGATTAATACTCAGGGAATCGCTGCAGTATCACAAACTCTTGTATTCTCCAGTTTGTGTGATTTAGTAGGAATATGATAAACTATGCAGTAAATCTTTGGACTTCTTGTTTGTATTTCCTTTCACTTTTGTATATGGAAGATATTTTGGGTAGCTCTGTTATTCTTCAGCGTTATTACTGATGTAGCTAAAAAGGGATCTTGTAATTGCATGAGATCTATTTTCATCACAAAACTGTATCTAAAATTATTTACAAAAATCATTGCGAGTTAATTTTTTTTTTCATCTTCTCTGGTTCTATCACATTTTTAGGGAAAAAATCTGGAAAGAAATAGTCACTGAGGAGATGTGTGGTTGTCCCAAACTTCATATGTTGTTATTGAGCTTGGTGGATAGATGTTTGGCTGAACCATGCTTTTTTTTTCTATCCTGCAGGTCCAAGGAGCTAATAAAGGAAGCTATCCTTGACAATGACTTCATGAAGAATCTGGAGCTGTCTCAGATCCAGGAGATTGTGGATTGTATGTATCCTGTGGAGTATGGCAAAGACAGCTGCATCATCAAGGAGGGAGATGTGGGTTCCCTGGTGTATGTCATGGAAGGTATGGTTTCAAAAGCTGATATCTTTTTCCTTTATTTTCCAACGTAGATGGAGATGAAAACTTCATTTCATGGGAAAAATCATTTTGCAGATAGAGACTAAAGACGTTTTCTAAGTATGGTTGTTGAAGAATTTTTGTGAAGTACTTTTGCTTGGAAAATTCCGTGCTGGATTTGTGTGCCTCCCTATATAAAGAAAGAGGGTTAAAGCTCTTAACCCAGCACTGAGATCTGTTGGAATAAGCCACCACTAAATATAGTTCTTGGGCTTTGAGGCAATACCTCTGCTTTGCTATATCAGTGATTGGCTTAACAGAAATGGCGGTGCTATGAAAAATGGAAAGTGGCTGTAAAAGGAGGAGACTGTGGTAATAGTTTGCTACCTTATAGACTGTTGTGAGAATGAGCTTTTGCATGTTGATAAAATACATGGACATCTCTGCAGGAGCAATGTGTTTCGTAATAGAAAATGGTATTTTTCTGCCCTGTGCACAAAATGAGTGTAGCATCTGCAGTTTAGCGTGTCTGATTTGTCACAGTGTTTGTCGTGGCAGGGTTTTATCTTCTTGGTGAGATGTGAATGCAGCAGTGGATGTTCTGCTTTTGGGAGCCATCGGGTTTCTGAGAGTCTCGTAGCTGGATGGGTGTTGTCAGCACTGTGCTTTTTCAGAATGTCAGCTATTTGCATTTTGTCTCTTATTCTTTCCACGTTCTTTAGCTTTGCCTGTTGAATTGGGCATATTTAATATAGGTATATTTTTTTGATAGGAAGTTTGTGTTTCATCTGTAGGAGTTACTAAGCTTGATCCAACCTGATGTCCAACTACTGCGATGTCCACCTATCTCTTTGGCTAGTGTGTAATAGTGAGTTCTGAGGTAAATGTGGCTGTTTTAATTGAGTTAATGCAACATTCCCAGCTTGATTTGATACAGTACACATAGACAAATGCTTACAAAATCTCTTGGTACCCTTTAGGAAGAAGTAGACGTGCAAGCATTTTGTCCAGATAATACCCAAGGAGAACAAAGATTTCCTGCTTGTCTCTGTCTTTTGAACAAATATGAGAAAACTCCAGATTATGTATAACTTGTGTGTTTCTGTGGATTTACACATGCACAAATTAATTTCTTAAATTGTCCTTTAAACAAAAATATTTTCGAGGCAGTAAGCCATCGTTTAAACATGGTTTCCTGCCAAACTCTTAATGCTGTATAGTTGCAAATATTCTTCACTAGTTTCCCAAAACAGCTTTAAGGTTCTGCCCTTTTAAGGTTAAATCCTTTCTCATGGCACAGCTTTAAGTCCTCCAGCTTTTAATATTTACATATTTTCCACATTCAAATGGCATTTTGCATTATGAAGTAGTTAGTGGGAGATTCCAAAGCAAATATATGCCCACCCCAGCATTACATGGAAAGGTGTAGGTTTTTCAGTCTTGCATTTTGAATACAGAAACCATTTTATTGAGGTGCAAAATTTGTCTTAGCACCAGTAACAAACTGTTTTAAAGCAGTGCTTTTTTTTTTTTCTTCTTTTTCTTTTTTTCTTTTTTTTTGGTAAAACAGTGAAGTTTTCATATCACACAACTCTGTTTCCCAAGTGCCACCATGTTGGAGGTGTATTTCTGCTGTGTGACTGGGTTTGGATGATGTGCTCCATCCAAACCTCGTAACAGCAGGGTGCACTTATCTCCTGTCCAGTGCTGTTGCATCCTTTGGAGAGGAATTCTGGGGGGATTTGTGGGCAGACCTCTTCCCACTGTTGCTTGAAGTGCTGAACACGACTTGCCACTCAGATGGCCTTTATTTGATATATCTGATGTTGTACCATTACTGTGGCTTTCCTGAATTTACAAGGTGTTTCTAATTATTGCTCCAGACTCTGTCCCTTGACTCTCATCTTTTAAAACAACTGTATGTCAAAGACAACCTCATGGCTTTTGGGCTCTTCAGCTTATTCCTGCTCTTCTGGAAGGTCTGTGTGTGTGAGGGCAGGATTGGCTCACCCCCAGTGTTTGGTTGGTCTTGTGATTTAATTTAAGATTACTTAGATAGCTATGTAAATATGTATAATGCTTCACAAACAAAATTATGTAGAGTTTATAGTCTGTGTTTTGAAGTAATGTAATGAGTGATGATGAAGTAATGGAAATGAGAGATGATGTTATCAAATGTCTTGGGTTATGGTTGTTACT
Source organism: Chrysolophus pictus (assembly GCA_037305975.1). Classification (NCBI taxonomy): domain Eukaryota; kingdom Metazoa; phylum Chordata; class Aves; order Galliformes; family Phasianidae; genus Chrysolophus; species Chrysolophus pictus. The sequence continues at coordinate 34,737,501 of CM074581.1, read as the reverse complement.
GTGGGCTCATTTGCTCTTTTTGGCTTATCACTATGTCCTTCCAGCTATTCATACAAGCAAAAAACCTACAACCAATCATCTATAAACTTTATTCTTCATAGAGTTCTTCTGAAAAAAAAATCCTATCTTGATGAATATTAGAGAGTGATTTTTTTATTTTCTCAGAAAGTGCATAAGCATTGCAAATGTTTCGACGTATTCCTCTTTCCTTCCTTGCTTGTGATGAATATGAATACAAATTAGTCATGTTGAGCGTTTGATAACCAATACTATCATGCAAATTTCTAATTTACGATTCAACATTTAGATAAAGCCTCTTACCAGAAGTCTGGGTTATATATGGGCGATGTTTCCTTAGACTAATTATAAATAATGATTTAAGTAAGATGGATTTGAAAACATCCATCACTTTCATTGTTGCTTTCTGCATTCGCTGATCACTGTGAAGCAGCAGTAGTCTCCATTTTAAATTTTCACTTATCTTCATAAACCTTATTAGACCTGCAGTCTCTACAATAATTATGATCTCTGAATACTTGGGTTCTTTATCCTGGATGTTAAGATGCTTACTTATGTGACACTTGCTGTGCTTGGTGAGCCTTAGAAGGCTGAATAATGATGAGCTCCAAACTCTTCCTTCTTTACTGTAGCTTGATTATGCTTTCTGAAAGTAATTCTGGCATTGCTACCTTTCTGGGGTGAAAATGGCCATTGTAGCTCAGTGAAAGGTCAGGAAAGTCTTGACTGCTTTTCCATTCTGTCTTTGATCCAATCAGAAAGATAGCTCACTGCTGTCCAATACCAGGTTTGGGTGAGCTGTCATTTCTTATTCATGTATTTGCCCACGTTGGCAGGTTTGATTCTTTCCACTCTGGTTTTATGCTTTCATGCATGCGATGAGTGAGTAAAAACTGTGTTCTGTGTCCTATTATTTTTTACCTTGCATCAGATTTCCTGCCCTCCTTGTGTTTCTTCTTATTTTCAGGAGTGCTTGTACAAACTGATTGTACTCCAGAGATGACGAGCTGTTTGATAGAGCGAAGCTTGAAAAAAGACTGAAGTTACTGACAGCACAAGGAGAAAGTCTTCCATGTATTCCCATATATCAAAATTCAAAGCTGAGCAGGGAGAAGTGAAACACAGTATGGGAAGATGGGAGGATATTGGAAACTGGGAGAGTCGTGCTTGTTAGAGAGCCCTCCAAGGCTGCACTCCCTTGCTGCATGGAGGCTCACGAAAGGCCAAGGGTCCCCATTTCTCCTGCAGCACCCAAGAAGTTGTCTTGTAGCCATGTTTAGGGTGAAAATTAGTTGTGATATAAGCAAGTATTTATTAGGGGCTGAGATTCTTGGAGAAAGGAGTTCTGACCACCTACAGCAAAAGCATGCCTTCGGGCTGTTGAAGCTGGGAGTGAAAAGAGGGATGAGTGATGCTTGGCTTATGCATATGGACTAGCTGGCACTCTGACTGCAAGTCAAGCAATCTTGAGGATAAAATAAACTTACCAAAAATACTGCCTTTCTTACTAGTGCCTCATCAGGTTTTTGTCTTAAAATTGAGGTTTCTTTCGGAGTGAAAACGGGATTATCTCTGTTGGTCAACTGTATTCTGCCTCTAGAATCAGCTTGCCACCCTCAGTTTGTTTTAAGGTTAAGAAAAAAACAAAAGTTCTCCAAGCTCTGGTTTTGGAGGTTTGATTTGATTGACTTAAAGCCTTTTTTGGGGAATTATATTTCTAAAACTTTTCAGAAATTACTTAAGAATTTGAAAACCTAGAAAGGTCTCTTTCTGAGAGATGCATCTAGATCTGTACCATGTTGACAGCTTTGAGTTATGCGTGGGTGTTACCTCTCACTAATGAGGATAAATGTGATATCCCACATCTGAAACCAAATGTTTCCTCTTTTGCTCCCTCTCTGTCTGAACCTGTCAGCTGCAAGATGTCACATTTGATGGCTGCATTATGAAAGGAAAATATGTCAGCAGAGCTGCAGATAAATCAGGCGACACTGTACAAGTTTTAGGCTCTCATGTGAATAACAGTCATGCCACTATAAACAGGCATTCTGATATTTTTTAGAAAGTATATTAACAGGTGTAAGGAGTCCTTCTTTCATGTTGGTTTATATTCCCTTGAAAAATGGAAGGAATAACAGTGTGAGTGGAGTGGAGGGGACCTAAAGTACTTGAAATGATTGTTTTGTAGCTTATGGTTTTGTGTTGGCTGTGTGCAGTAGCATCCTCCTTGGCTCTTTGTTCTTCTGCAGATAAATATTGAGGTTGCATTAAAACTCCAGAAGCTGAGCTGAGGGAAACAGCTTCACCAACACCTGTTAGGCTCCCAGTGCTGGACGTATGGAAAGGGAAGGAGCAGCTTTGAGAAGAGCCCATATTGAGAAACAGTCTACACTTTCCTCAGCCCTTATTTGAATAGTTTTTCCTCTTAAATCTCCTTGAATTTCATTTTATTTTCATCTTCAGTCAAGAGGATTCTCCTTTGGGAGACTTTGTTCCTTGCTTACTCTTCATGGAAGCTTCTCCAAAGTGATGAAACATCTAATTATGATTTCCCATGGGGGGATGGGGTTTGGGGCATCAGAGAAGTCTTGGGAAGAAATATATTCCTAGAAAGTGCAGGATTTGCAAGGATATCGAGCTCAGAGTTTGCAGAGGAAGATGAGCACTGTCACTGTAGCCATGTGAGCTACAGATAGGGATGCAGGACATTGCAGATGTCCCAGCAGAGCTGTGTCAGGTGAGATCCTCAGAATCTGGAAGCAGCTCCTCGCTCTGTTGGGATTTCTGCCAATGAATCAAAACCAGAAAGGGCTTATAGGTACTGTCTGTCTTCCCTAAGACATCAGCTTGATGCTGCCTGGAGGTTATCATAGCGTTTGCCTAACTTTTGTGACACTGTAAGGTTTTATCATCGTTCTGTTGGCCAGAGTCCTTATCTTCATTCTCATTTCTGAAGGTGTGCTGGAGCACATCGTCCTTTTCTCTCCTGTTTGCTTTTGGCAACTGTGCAGTTATGTTGTTTGTTTGTTTTGTTTTGTTTTGTTTTGTTTTGTTTGTTTTTAACTGGAGAATAATCACTGCAGGCTCTTGGCTTCTATATGATCATGCACAAATACTGCATTCAGTCTGGCTTTGTGTCACCCTCTCTCTGCCCCCTCTTTTGTCTCTTTTTATGGACTATTTTCAGTAAGAATCTGATTTAATAGGACATAATTGCTCTTCTAGCCCTAGGGTCTTCTGAGTTAGTTCCTTCTCTTCTCAGAGGATTTGGTAGGGCTGTTTTTTCTAAAGGAGAGGGAGATGGAGAACAGAGATGAGTTTTAGATTTAAGGAGGCTCTGTGATTTGTTCCCAAGTACAAGGGCAGAGTGGGAGCAATAATGCAGTCACCTCAGTGCAGCGTATCTTTTGACCTTCACCACATTTATTTTTGTGTTATTGCACATTGTGTTTGCAAGAGTTCCCTTACTTTATAATGGCCTGCTACTATTGCTGTCACCAAGCCTCAGTGTGCAAACTTCTGGCTCTGCTGGTGTTCTCCAACAGTGATGGTGGTCATCGTTCATCTCAAAGAAGACTGTACACAACTGGGGCATTTCTGCATTTAAAACTTACATTGCCTTTCACTATGAGTGTTTTAGGCTCTGCCTGAGCCTGGAAACCCCTTCTCAAGGGGTTGGATCTGCCTTTCCAAGCAAACAGCAAAAAATAGCATCTCCTAGCACAGATGTTTCATGGCTCTTGATGTTGAAGAACATTTACTCGGTGTCCATAAGAGGTACTGTATGGGAAGAAGTCAATTAGGTATTTGTGACAAAGTGGGATTTTTTGTTGCATGCCAACGAAATCATAGTCTCTGCAGAAGCAACCTCTGACGGTACTTTCCATGAGTTGTGTAAAAACCAACTGTGGCATCAGTTTCTTTTTCTGCTCATCTACTTAATGTTTTCTGCTTTTTTTTTTTTTTTTCATCATGTTGTATAGTCAGATCACAGTTTTTCATGTGATCTGAGAAGCTGCTCCTCACTGTCATACTGCAACCTTTGTGGGTTCCCATGAAATAAGTCTGTTTCCCAAGGAAATAGGTGGTTTAGTGGCTCTCTTTCCTTTGGGAAATTTTCATACCCCCATCCCTGTTTCTCTTTAAATCCAGTCCACTAGACTGACACCACTAGATATCAGGACAGTTTCTTTTTGTAAGGCATTCCAAATTTAAGAAGTTGTCGAGGACTGCTGTCTTCACTCTTAAGATCACCTCACTGCAGAGCAAGCTGTATGAGGACCTTTTGGAGGCAGCAGAGGCAGAGATATCACTTATCATTCCAGGCATGTAAGGCATTTCAGAAGCCTTCAATTGAATACTGGCCTTTCACAGAACTAGTGTTATTGCAAAACTTAAAGACCATCCCTTGGGCAATGCAGATGCTTTAAAAGAGTATTCCTAAAGCTCCTTACAATGTGAATTTAAACATGGATCCAAGGGGGAGGGGTGGTTGCCAGCGAAGTTTCTTTAGATGTGAACACACACAATGATAGAACATCTCATGCTTCATCCTTCCAAGTGCAAAGTCCTGGCGAGGAGTCTGTAGGACAGAGGAGTGAAGAGCTGAGATCTTAGGATTGTCCAAGTGCCTCACTGTCATTACACGCTCAGTTGGGATATCTATGGAGTTCACTCCACCTCCCTTGGAGATCAGGCTTGTTTCTATCAGTCAGTTGATGTTTTTGACTTTGAGTCCTGCTCACTTTATAAGGGAACAATTCTGTTGGTTTTGACATTGTTTAGCAACTGCACTTGTACTGTTGACCCATAATACCATCATACCCCAGACTGAGGCATGCTTTTTATGGATGCAGCGTGAAAATTTGAAGCTCTCAAAAAGTCACCTTAACTTAAGCACTGAGTCAGAGAAGCACTTGCATGAATGCTGTGTCAGTCTGCGTCTCAAACAAAGATTTGCTTCAGCATTTCAGTAGGGGCTTCATGCATCCTGATAGGTTGCTGGGCATTATAAAAGTAGAAAATATGTCACCAATGATGCAAAAACCTGTTTGTTAACTTCTGAGGATTTCTTACAGAAATTGAATGTTGTTCCAACTGCTTCCAGTTGGAGTTATTACAATTCATCATGAAATTTGATTCATTTATTTTCCTTTTTCTTCCCCCAGAAGTCAAAACAAAGCATATTTATTAGTTAAAAAATCCACAACTAATTATCACCAAGTCTTTTTATACAAATAGATGAAGTGCAGGCTTTGGCATGGATGCTGCATTGCTGTGGCTTGGTTTTGCACTCTTGTAGCCCAGTCTGTGTGAGCACCAGTACAAAGGTTGGTTCTTGTATTTTTCCAAATTAATATATCAACTTAGAAGTTGTTTCTAGCAGTCCTCCAGGATAGGATATATTGAATGTTGAGAACTTACTGTGTTAGAGCCTTGTGCGTGGCTGGTCTCTTAGAGAAATGGGATTGTTGTGCTTTTCTGTTTTCATACGTAGTACATACAAAAGTAAGTGCTCCACCTTTATCATCCAGTTTCTTTATTTTTACAGTGTCTGAGTAACTGACTCTCCTGAATGTAGTTACTTATTCTGTATTGGACAGACAGAAGTATTTCTTGTGCTTATTTGATGAAACGTTCATGAGGTCAAATAGAATATGAAATTATGACTATCACAGAGGTGGTGTTTTGTGGGCAGTGATTGTGCTCATCATTAGATACAGCTTGTATAAAATAATTATTTTAAGGCTGCAAAACTGACTGTGTTTGAAGGATGAGCAATAGGGATATATAAACAAAGTACTGGAATGCTGCAGCAGAGGGCTACAGGAGATGCTCTCTTTTACCTTGTTTCTAACAAAGTTGCAAGTTAGTATGCATCTTAATAAGAGCTCGCATGAAACTGATTGACTTTGTTAGCCATATTGCTGAACTGGAGCAAACCAGACTTTGTAGAAGGAAAGATTATAGCGTTTTGTAAAGACCATGGGGACACTCATTGTCACCTGAGCCAGGACTTAGGAAAGAAAGTCTGAATAAATCTCAGAGGTGTTAGAACTCAAGCTTGCAGAGCAGAACTGCAGCTCAGACTGGAGCAGTGCAGTGCTGTGACTGGTGCCTCACAGCTGCTCCACTGCTTGACTAAGGTGCTGCATGGGGTGAGCAGATATATCAGCACAGGCAAGCTGCTGGTTATATACTGACCTCCTCATAAAGAATGAACAAAACCCCTAACCCTATTTAATTTGTGTGAAGTTATGGCATGAGTTTGCACTTAAATTCAAAGGGTGCTATTTGATTAAGTGATTTCTTCCTAGTAGTCAGAACTTAACCTGTGATTAGGCTAAATCTGCATTTGGTAGCAGGAGAGGAGGAGATGCAATCAAATCTGGGAGCTAATGACTTCAGACCTATCCATTGCTTCCTGGTGGCTATGTGATAATAATAATAAAACCATTTCCTGTGTCTCAAGGTACTGACAAACACTGGTTGGTGGATAAGAAGGACTGCACAGTGTTTAATGCCTTTGTGTGAACGCTGCCAAGCACCCAAGTCTGACGTGTCTGTCCTCATTCAAGTCATGCTGTCAGCATGAGCTTCGCCTTTGGATTCAGCAGAGAGCAGCTGGCAGGCTCTTAAGCAATGCTTTCGAAGTTCTAGTGTCAAGATGACCTGAAAATATTTCTGTTTTAAAAAGGAACGTCCAGCTTTTTTGGTGACCCGCTCATGTACGTAGTTATTTACTGTTCCTGCCACTCTGCTCATCGTTAGATTCTGAGAAGACTACGAATGAAGTTCCCAGCGTAGTATGCAGCGTAGTACTGAACGAGGCTGCAGTGAACTCAGCAATAGCTGTAGTTGCTGGGGAGGAGTATTCAGAGTTTATCAAGTAGATATATTGTTCTGTAAGTGCATTCGTATTCCTACAGCCTGGCTCATCTGTAGGCGGCTAAGCGCTCATTTCTCCTTTTCAGGCAACAAATACATAGGTGTAACCTCTTAAGAACTAAAAATTAATTTAAAAAAATGATTTCCGATGTTTTCTCCTCACATTAGATCATAGTTGTTGAAGGGCTATCTGTTTTTCCATTTCTCCGCATTCTCGGTGGTTATGCAAAGGCTGCTTTTGTCCTGAAGCAGGGTTTTATTTACAAAATAAATTGGTTAGATAAAGCCCCATTCATTTTATTAATAGCAGCTGAAAAGGGAGGCACAAATGTATTTGTCTCCTCCACTGTTCCATGATTCCCTTTTACTGAAACTCCCACAACTGAAATGTAAAATAAAAGGACTTTTCATTGTAATAGTATACATGAAAGTGCCTGGATTTTGACCTTTGTTTCTGCCCATTAAAATACACGGCTGTATAATTTAGACTGTGTATGCCGATAGAAAGACTCCAGTGTTAGCAATCTAAACTATTGTTAAAGGAACATTAGAGGCAAAATGTTCCCTTCTGTTAGGTTTGGTTCATTTTGAAATGCCTGTTTACTTTGAAAGTTGATCCACCCCCAAAAAATAATCAACCCGATAGTCCTGTGCTGTTTCTTACTGCTCTGGGTACAAAGGGGGCTCAAAACAGTTTGGGAAAGGAGAGAGGCTTCTTGGAAACTGGAAAATCAGGTCATCCCTACCTCGTAAGATGTTTTCCTTTAAATACTCTGTAGGAAATAAGAGGATACAAACAAGGAAATTGGGGAAGAAAGGGACTGCTGCTCTATAGAAACCCAGGGACTTGGGTACAAGATTGGAAAGTACCCCTTTATAGATTGGTTAAATGGAGCAGAAGGAGTAGCTTTTAGTTCCCCTGTTTTTCTTTTGATTTAATGTGTTGGTCCTGGTCTCAAACTTGAGACCTCCCGTTGTCTTGGGGAAAATGGAGGATTTTGTTCTTAGGGAACCGATCTGATGTTTTGATAGCTGAAAGATTTATATTTTGCACTGTATTCTTTTAAAATAATGGAGATGACAATGTTTCCCAGCAGCTGCTATTCGTTGCACATCCAGACAGAGATTATAATTAAATGCCATCTGAATACATAGGAATTTAAGATCGAAAAACTAATAAAAACAAGATGCTTGCCATCCTTTTGCTAAACACTTTTATAACCTCTCACTTCTGACTGAAAACAGATATTTTGTGAAAACGACTAGAGTATGAAATGGCTGTGGGTAGGCTTCCTCATATTAAAAAGGAAAAGCAGCAGCTGAGGTTTGAGATGATGGAGATCTGGAAAAGCAATAATCCTGGTGTAGTTATGCAGTTGCATCCATCCAGCAGAGATCCACAGGGGACTGCTTATCACTGCTGAAATGATAGAAGCTGCTCTTATCTTGAAGGAGGAGGGAAAGTGAAGTTCTTTTCTGGCTGGATTGGGGTATTCTTTTCTGGTAATGATGTATAGCTTTACAGGTTTCTCCGAGCTAATTGCATGTGGTGTTGCTGCTTGTTCTTCATCACATCTTTCCAATTCTGTCATTGCTCAGGGAAGGATGGAGGGATCTGGGAGCTTCAGAAGTGCCTGCGTTCATAAGCAGGTGAAACCTTACTGCAGTGAGCTGTTAGGCCAAAAGATTGTGTTCCTTGCCATGTCCTCTTGTGGCAGCTATTTCCATTGGAAAAGCAAAGCCAAACTGTAATACCCGTAAAAGATCTTCAGTGGGAAATAAGGAACGTTCTGTAGTAAAGCCTTTCTGCCTTTACCCTGTGAAGGGGTGAAGAATTTGAGAATTTTGGCACAGGCAGCCCTGGGAAAAGAGTCCTATGGATCATGGAGGTTGGAGTAATCTACAAGGTGGACATTCTTCAGTTATTGCTGGGCAGTCAGCATGCCCCCAAATGATAGTTATCTCCAGAGGTCTCCTGTAAGCACTGGTTTCCTGTGTTGAAATTAGGACTGGACTAAATCCATAGAAGATTTTTTTACCCAGGAATGTGTTTATTCCCAGCCAGTATGAGATAAGAGAAGGTGGTGTCCTTGGTAATGTTCATCTGGAAGGAGCATCTGGAACCTCATGGCTGCATGATGAATGAAAAGAGAGGAAGTTTATTTTCTGCTTTTCATCAGCAGCTCCCACTTGTTATCAATTGTCAGCTATCTGTGGTATGTTGTTTTCCTTCTTGGTAAAAACAAACCTTTTTCACAGACCCCATTTGGCTGGAAATATTTAGCACTGCAGGACTAACCTTGCTCATAAGTGCTGCTTGGAGGATAATTTATTTCCTAGCCTTGTGCTCTGTTGTTTGAACAGAGCATGAGGGAATTCAAACATTTGCATTTTCTTAGGTGCTTTTGGTGATGGTTGGATAGACTGAAGCACTGGAGAGTGCTGAGATGTCCCAGCAGATTCCCTTGTTACTTTGCCCATTAAGTGTTAGTGGTAATCTGAATTTTCCATCTTACCTCTGCAAAATAAATGTCTTTCTACAAGCAAAGGGGTCACTTTGCAAGCCTGCTGGGTAGGAGAGAGTGGCTGCTGAGGGACATGCTGTGCTTTCTCCACCATGCTCAGGATGGACATCTGGGCAGAGCTTTGCTGGGGAATGTAGGCATAGGGGGGCTGAGTGCCCCTCTGCTGCACAACCAGGGAGCACTGCAGAAACACAGACTGACTGAAGTTGGAAGGCTCCTCTGGAGGCTACAGGGGGGGGCTATAAGAAAGAAGGGGAAAGACTCTTTAGTATTGTCTGTCTGATAGGGCCAGGGAAAATAGTTTCAAACTAAAAGAGGGGAGATTTAGATTGAATATAACAAAAAAGTATTTTATGATAAGGGTATTGAAGCACTGGCATGGCTTGCATGGAGAGGTGGTGGATATGCTCCATCGCTGGAGACATTCAAGATCAGTCTGGATGGGGCTGTGAGCAACCTGATCTAGCTGTGAATATCCCTGTTCACTGCAGGGGATTTGGACTATATGGCCTTTAAGTGTCCCTTCCAACTCAAACCTTTTTATGTCTCTGTGATTAACCATTAGGGAGAGTGTTACTGGTGTCCTTTCAGGCTTTCAGCTGTGTGTGATGGGCTACGAACTGGAGGATGGATGGTCAGAGCCCCTTGGCTTGGAGGAGAGTGGCTGGGACTTGTGCTACAGCAGCATCCTTGGGATCCATGTTCTGCCATCACTAAGGCAGGTGTGCTTTCCTGTAGCAGTTGTTACCTGAAGGTTGATTGCTAGGGCTGCAGGTTATCTGCTCTTTTTTTGAGCCTTGATTTTCCATCAGTCGTTTTTCAGTGTGCTTCTCGTTCACTCTGTTATCTCCAAGAACTAAAAAAAATCTGACTAATCTTCTTGAAATAGTGTAAAGCTGCTTACCACTCTATTTCTTCTTAGATATTTTAGGATGAAATTGCAATTTTTTTTTTCTTGTTTCCCCAAATTGCAATTAAGGTACTTTTGCATTTGGAGCCAGGTCCTTGTGTGATAGCAAAGTCCTGTCTGTCAGTGAGTTGCTGTCTCCAAGCTGCAGAGATCTGGTGCTGTGTTGCACCACAGGTAGGTGATCAGTAAGTTCAGCATTCCTCTTAATGTCTCGTCCTCAAGTAAGGCAAATAAAATGAAGGAGAATGAAAGGTTATGGCAAAGCTAGAATAAGTAAAGAAATAAATAAAATGCTCACAGGAAGAAAATACGAATGGGAATAAATGTGGAGCAGAACAGAGTATTTATACAGGGACTTTCTGAGATGATTTTTCAATGCTGATCGGGGTCAGTAAGAAATGAAGCAACAACATAAATGCTGTAACCTAGGAGACTTAAGTCTAAACAGTCTGTGGGTTAACAGTTCTCACTGGGCTTTTATTATGGTAAGTTACAAGGATGATATGTCTTAAAGTTTTAGTTTTCAAACAGCTGTGAGCTCAAATTGGCATTCAGGAGGCCTTTTCCATAAATCTTGTATTGCAGCACGCAGAAGAGCCAGGTACTGAAGGCTTGCTTCACTGCCTTGAGATGTGTTATACTCCTTATTCACAATATTATGCAGATCAACTGTCAAACCGTGGAATATCTGAGTGAAGAATTGCTCTGATCTGAAAGTAGAAATCACTCTAATATTACAAATTAATGATTTTGAAGAGCTCCATAAGAAGCAGAAAGAATCCTCATGTCTAAACGTTTACTGCAGACATCTGTGTGGTGTTTGGGCATTGTGGCTGTCATACCAGCGTTACTTTTTCTTCGAGCCCTACCAGAGACCTGGTTATTTTCAGCTAAGGTTGTTTGGGATGTTGCTCCCTGAAATGTCATTTTATAGAGCTGTTGGTGAGAAGGGATTTCCCCTCTGGCCTTGCAGACCTGATCCTCAGTGAATGCAGCACACCTTAACCTGCACACTCTTCCAGAAACTTGTATGTTTTCCTAAACCCAAAGAAATCTCCCTCTAAAGTAAGTAGAGAACAAAGTCTCACCTCTGTCCTTGCATAGGGGATTTTGTCTCACGTCCTTAACAGCCCATTGTGGGATTTTCAGAGTGCCACTGGGAAGGGCAGAGAGTCTCGAGAGTAACATCCTGAAGCTGTTAATAAGGGTTATGAGACGCTTAGGCAGAAATAAAGAAAACTGTGAATGTGCCACTGTAAATCCACCGAAATAATCCCATTAGTACAAAGGGTTGTGTACAAAAACAAAGAAGTATGCAGTATGTGCATTTCTCATATGAAGTCAGGCCTGGAAAAAATTTGCAAATCAATTTAATCTGACTGTCTGGGAACAGAACTGTTCCAAGGTGTGCTGCCGTGAACTGAATTAGATACAGGCTGTTACTCGATTAGCAAATGACTTTTCCTTAATTACCATCCTGTCCCCTTTGGAAGCTGCAGCATCTATGGTGACAAATGTCAGAGTACGGAGATGTGTTCCCTTGTTGGAATAGCAGTGGAAGAAGGCAGCCAGTTTCTCAATAAGCTGGTGGGGGGACATGCAATTGTGCTTCAGGCGTGGGGTCGTTGTGCTTTTATTGCTTTTATTTTTGCTGCTACGCTGTGGTAAACAGAGCATATTTCAGTTCTGCTGTCAGTTAGTGAACAGCTTTGTGGATTGAAGTTAATGGTTTCACACCAGAAACCTCTCTCACTATATAGAAATAAGAAAGAAGCACCTATTCAAAGCTGTGCTAGTGATTTAAAAATGATCACAGAAAGGAAAACTTCATTACATATACCAGGGCTGGCTAAAAAAGGCACAACTGTAGCATGCAAATGCTGAAAGCATTGACTTCTTGCGTCTTGTATTGGTGGGGAAGTAATATGCTTGCTGGTTAACAGTAATGAGCAGTTTTGCAAAGCATGTTTTGAGGTCACCTGATTGCTTTGCCAACCCAGCTCAGCACTGTCTGTTTGCTCACTAAGTCTTGTGAGCAGGGAACAGGCTCCCTTCCACTTTGGATTCTGCAGCCTCAGAAGCCACCTTTTATTTATTCTATTTTTTCTAGTTTTTATTTTTTTAAGATCCCAGATTGAGTTTTACTTAATTTGACAGGTATATAAATAGTTTTTGTATGTGTAAGCTGGGCACAGTTGCTGACAATGGACTCTGAAGACTAAACCTCAGGCATCGCTGCTGCGTGGTGTCCTCATGTTGAATCTCCGTAGTGCTGATGTTGTACCAAAAAGGTACTGTAAAACTCAAAGTGTGGTAGGGGGAGGGATGCTCGGATATGTGGACTAGCTTCATTTGGAGGAATGTCTTGATAACTATTACGTTTCTTTTGATAGAAGCATGTTACCAACATTTTCCCCCTATTTCCTTCCCATCCTCCTTAGGAAGCCTAGTGATTACCAAACAAACATGACCAGAATTGGCTGGAAGCAGCCACAGATGTGACTGTTCAACATCTAAGCCTAGTATCAGGGCACGATGAGGAAAAATATTAGCAAGCTGATGACAGATGATTGCTGATGTGCTGAAATATTACTGTTGGCTCTCTTTACACTGCTTTGATTTCTGACATCATTCTGTCATACAGTCAGAAAACTGAAAACTTTGAAAACAGCCTGGTTTTCCTGGAGATGTTAAAGTCGTCCATGTCATGAAGTTAAAGCAGACTTAGAATAAAGAAAAGAAGACTGAGCTGATTTTCTAAAATAGTTCCTTGCTGCTTTGTGTTAGCTTCAGTAGTTCAGTTGGCAGCTGTCTCTTTCTAGTGAAGGGAGTGCTGCTTCTCAGAAGGCCATGGCTTTTATCAGCTTTACAGGCCAACCAGAATTAACTTGCTGTGTTTTGAGTGCATAACACCCATCTGCTCTGTGAATAGGTGAGTTTGCACCCACTCTGTTATGTAAAAAATGGTGATTTTACGTAGTGTTTTTGTGAGATACAACTCAGCTCCTCTCCAGTGCTTCCAATCACAGGAAGACTGCTTTTCTCTTCTTCTTTGATAGTAGGGAGAATACAAGGCTTCAGTTTGATTCTCAGGTTGTTAACAAAAGAGGATGACCGTTCAGCAGTGTGCTTCAGCTTTCTCCTGGCTGGTTCTATTCCTTGGAAAAGGACAGCTGGAGCTCTTGTCTATGAAAACCCTCATCTGAACAGAGAAGCTGAGTGCTTTATCCTCCAGTCCATGTTGAAGAAGGCTAAAAGTCCCTCTAGTATGGAGTCTGGGGAGCTGCTTCTGCCAGTTGAGTTCTCACTGTACCAAGAGAATTTCCACCCATCAGCTGCCACAGCTCTGTGGATGAGTAATGATGCAGCGAAACAAAATAGGAAGGAACCGGGAAGCGAGGGATCATCTGTGTATAGCAAGATATGAAAATACAGGCTGTGCACAAAGCAATAGAAGCACTTAGTAGCCACTGGTGACTTTGTCCCCATGGAGAATGGGCTCTGAGCCTGCATGCCAGCTGCAGTGTCTGAGGAGGGCATGAAGGAAACAAAAAAGTGGATCGGAGTAAGCTGCAACCATCATTTTCCCCCAGCACACGCTGGCTTTGCAGTTGGCCGTGGGAAGGGATGCACCTCAGGGCCGTCCCATTGGCAGTGCCTCCATGGCTCTAGCAGCAGACATTGCTTTGTGTTTGAACAGGCTCTAGGGAAGAAGAGTTGGAATATTTTGAGAGCTAAAATAATAGCCAAGCCACAAATCTCCATGAGAAAATGTTGGCGTTGTGGTTTAAGAAACTGCCTAAGCAAAAGGTGTTTTTTTTCAGTTGCCAAAAGCAGTCACTTGGTTTGAATTGCTGTACAGTAGTGTGCCTTGTTGGGTGATCAGTTGGGATTTAGGAGTTTAGCTCATCAGTACAAAGGAGGAATCTAAAGGAATAGTTTGTCTCACTTAATGGGAAAGGTACACAGGCTCGTGCATAGCTAATAAATTTCTGTCTAACTTCTGAAGTTTGGTGCGTATTAAAATGCCTGCTATACATGGTAATTATTAAACCATTTTTCTGTTCATTTGAAGTCCATGTTAATGACATAAAATAAGACATCTGATATTCTGTTGGACAGAAGTGGTTCGTGCCGTTCTTTTTTCAAAAGAAGAGAAAAGAAAAAGTCGTATTGGGATTACAACTTTGTCTTTCAAATTTAAAGGCCATTTGCTGATAACAGTAAGATCTCATATCTTGTCTTCCATTCCATTTCCAAAAAATAGGACTTAATGCAGCAAGTTCCACTGGAGGGACTCTCCAAGTGAAAATCCTTCCTAATGGAGTCATTGTCATGGCTACACGTTAAGTAATGTGGGCTTTCATTTGACTTGCTGTTGCATCAGTGAAACACACCAGCCTACTGTCCCTAAGCCTTGCGTTCCGCTTGGGATGGAGAGATGTGGCTGTTTGGATGGTAACACAATGCTGTCTGCATGTAAAGGCAGAGCAGAGCATTTTAGAACTTCCTTGCAATTTATCCATCTTTTGATCTTGAAGAAACAAACAAAAAAACAAAATACATACCCCCACTCTATAAAGAAAACCAAAAAACAGCCACAAAACAAAATCCAAAGCCTCCAAAACTATCTGATGTCACTTCAATATGACAAGCATCTGGCTGAATTGGAGCAGTATAAGCTCTTTGTACTCTTTGTCTAACTCGTGTCTTTGAGGGTATCTGTATCTTTTTTTTTTCTTTCCAGCTTTCCTGAATGACTCCCTGATGACAGTTACCTGTAAGTTTGCTAACAAACCTTACTGAGGGATTTTTCTTGATCTCATGTTGTACTCCGTCTTCCAGGTGCGATGGAGACTTTCAGAGTGAGCTTGTGAAGGGCTCTTCTCATCCAGCAATCAAAGTATTAAATGTGGAACTGAACTTTTTTTTTCCTTTAGCTGATAGAACCGGTTCTTTAGTGAGAGATACTGAAGCCTATCTGTGCAGAGCAATATCAGTGCTTGGCTTGACACTGGCCTTAGAGCTTCACACTGGGGGGGAGCAGACTCAAGCCCCCAGGCAGTTGCATTTGTCACCAGCTAAAACCTCCGCTGAGCAGCCCTGTTCTGCTTCTGTTTTTCTTGCAAAACCTAACCCTAATGTTGAGGCAGGGTCTCCAGCCTGCGAGTTTTACCTGCAGCATTCAATCCTGCATTCTCTGAGCAGCATTTGTGCTACTGATGCCAGCATTAGGTTTCTCTCTCCCCAGAAGAGGTAGGTATTGCTGGGCCTCTGTTGTAAACTTTGGAGTGCAGCTTTCAAAAGTGAATGGCTGAACTGAGGTGCTGGGATCTGTGTGAGCATTGCAGGGCTCCTGGGGCATCGCATCACCCTGTCTTGCAACCATGGCAGCTTGGGTGTCCTCTGCATCCAAAGCCTCAAAGTATAGTGTGTCCTAAGCTGTGTTATTCTGAAGCTGGATGGTGGGGCTTCAGGATCCATGTCTGCGTTAAAACAGCATCTTGCATGATGACATCCTCCCCAGCTTTCCTGCCCTTAAGAGCAGTATTTACCAAGTAAAGCATAATTTATACAGCACAAGAGCAGCCAGATAACATTAACAGATTTTAACAACAACAAAAAAAAGTTACAGGAGGTTGTTAATTTTTGTTCCTGTTTTCTGCCTTTTATAATTGTTGTTGCTAAGATGCCTTCAGAATTTGCATTTCAAGGCAATCTCCAACTGTCTTAATTTAAAGAACAACCTCAGCAAAAGGAACTCCGTAACCCCAAACAGAAGCAGAGCTGAAACAATTGCTGCTGCGTTAGGTGTATTAATCATGCCAGTGGATAACTGTTTATGCTGCTGTGTGAAGCAGAGGAATCCATTTTATAAGATGCACACAGTTCTCGTCAGCTCCCCAGCGCAGGTTAATAACCTCAAAAATGATTTTGATTCACAGCCAATACGGATGAGGCTTACAGGGGAAGGCAGTTTGGCTTCAGAAATAGGCACCCTGAGTTTGTCTTTCAAAAGATACCATTTCTTGCACCTTGGGAGCCTGGAGAATGGTATGATATCGTGTGGGATGTGTCCTCTGAATGACCAGGGGAAAAGAAGATGCTTAAACAGATGAAGCAGTTCAGAAAAACAGCAAAAAATGATACTCAGGTCTTACTGAATGCTCGAATTGAATGGCAGATTGTGGCGGTAGTCAAGTCATTGTACCTGTTTTAGCCCAAAAACAGGTCAAGGCTTGTAGCAAGAGAAAATTCTTGTTGATACAGTTTGGAGCATCGGGGGCATCTGGGGTTCTGTCTGGACTGTGTAGGTGCTGGCTCTTAACGTCAGCCGTGGTTGAATAGGAAATGCAACCACATGCCCTGGGAGGTGCAGGTGAGCACATAGGGGACAGGACGAGGAAGAGTGACTGAGTGCTGTGTGTCCAAGGGATCCCATCGTACAGCTTTGGGCTGTGGTCACAGCCCCAGAGTGCTGGGGGGTTTTATTTCATCTGCAGTGCAACACAACCAAACCCTCTTTCTCTCGTTAGGAGAAGATGTTTGTTTTTAGAAGCAAGCTGGTCTCATGCACACAGCAGAATTCATGTGTTCAGTATTCAAAGTATTGGTTCTGAGCAATCTGCACACTGAGAAATAGTCCACGGACCCGTGTGAATAATCTGGAATGATATATATTAAGCAACTACACAGTCTTTTCATTAGCGATTCAGGTAAAAATCATCAGATTTGTTTTGGCATGCATTATTAACCAAACCCCACGGAAACACCAGGTGGCTGAGTATTTTATTGTCCTTCTCGGTGTCTTTTGATCAGCAAGAAGTAGCATTTTCTCCCTCAGACTCGCACTCCATTATCTTGGCTTCCTTTCCTGTGTGACAGACCATGTGCCAAGGCCTGTTTGCAGTACATGTCGGTGCTGGTGCTCCCATCTGACAGCACAGATCAGCTTTTCCCTAGAACAGGCATTACAGGGAACGGCTGCCCCACAACAGCAAGCTCTGCACCAGCACCTCTCCGCAGAGTCACCTAAAAGCCACGCAGAAATACTTACCATCATTGCCATTTCAGGAATCGAGGGGACTTGCACCCTTTGATTTCTGCCCCAGCCTTCCATCCCCACGTCAGTGGAGTTGCATTTGCCCTTTGGGTTCCTGTTTCTCAGCCTGAAAACGCTTTCTTTCCTGTCACTCATTATCTGCTTCATGTTTTTGAGTGGGTCAGGAAACAACCTTTTTCTTCCAGCAATTTGAAGGCGATACAGGAGGTTGGCTCTGAAAATGTTGGAGGGTTTAAAAGTGTCTCTGTCTTTCATATGTGAGAAGGAAAACCCGTCTGTGATCTTTTATGCATCTTTGTTTACTCTTTTGGAGGGTACTTAAAGAAAAAAACCCCAAGATTTAAGGGGAGTTTGCTACTTAATGGGTAGATAAAGTAGCTGAGGTAAAGCTGATGAGGTGAGAATAATAACTGAGAAATATTGCTTACGAATACCATTTGTTTTGGCCAAAATAAGTATCACCTACACAATCCTGAGGCCTGAGAAGCTCTCAGCAGCAGCTATGGAGAAATAGGTATGGGTGGGTGATGTCTCCCCAGCGCCCAGTGCTGCCATCTAAATGTTGCTGTAGCTCTTCATCCACAGCACTGGCGTCTGGCTGTGATTCATCCCACATCCTCCGGCAGTTCTGGCGGCCATTTGGATGTTTTATTTTCCTCAGACATCAAGGTAGTTTGTAGAGGTGTTTAATAACTGGTTCAGATTTGAGTTGGAAGCGATTTCATCTTTCAGAAGATGCTGAAAATTGCTCGGCTTGTGCCCTTTCCAAAAAAAAAAATCATCTTGTGGCAAGCTGCAACCATATGTTTATGAGTTCATGTTTTTAAGTGGATTTCTGTACTGGATGTGATCTATCAGGAGATTTGTGCTTTGCTTACATGTGATGGGCATATAACACACAGGCATTAGTAGGCTGTTTATTATGTTTTGTGATGTTTTGGTTTGAAAATATTCATATCCAGTGTCGGAAAGGTGGACTTTTGTCTTGCGTATTAACTGAAATATACTGTCTTTTCCTGCAAGGAGAGAGACTGGTGACTGCCTGCAAGTCTGGCAGGTGGCTGGATGTGTTTTTGGAGATCCCTTTCAGTTGTAGTTGCATAAGGAGGGCGGAGGAAGCTGAGCTGATGTTTATGTAATTAAGTGGTTTGCTGTATTACTCTTGAATAGTCGTGGCTTTCAAAACGTCATTTTTAATAAATATTTGATTGCTGAACGTGTAGCAACATGAGGAAACAAGGGCTAAACACCTGCCAAGCAGAGCTTCCCAGGAACCCCTAAAGATGTAGGAGCTTGAGTTTCCCACGTGGCTTGGATGTATGTCTACAGTGAACTGTCCTCTGGTGAGTGGAGCTCTGTGTATCAGTGCCGTTAGCATCTCAGACCTCTAACACTCCATGAGCTCTTGAGGCTGTGCTTCTGAATGTATGTGTTGTGATGGGCACAGCGTGTCTTAACAGATTGATAGTGAGTTTGAGACCTTGCAGTTTTGCTGAAATACTTTCTGAGTTTTGGAGGGGAAGCAACCTTTGGAGAAAGCAAACTGGACCGAAGTAATCAGCGGGGGTACGTTGGATCGGTTGACTGAAAAATGTTTGCTTAGGGCTGAAATTCAGGTCTGTGTATGAGGGTCAAGTGAGGAGCCCTGTTACCTTCTGGATTACACTCAGCTTCTCTGAGTTGTCAAGAGCCCTGATGGAGCCAGGAGCCACTTGTGTCACCTGAAGTCATTCTGGAGCATTGGTGCCAAGAGCTAATCACAGAATGGCCTGGGTTGGAAGGGACCAACAGGAAGGATCATGAATCTCCAACTCCCGTGCCACAGGCAGGGCCACCAGCCTCCAAATTTAATACCAGACCAGGCTGCCCAGACCAGCTTATGAGGAACTGAGTGACAGATGTTGGTTTCAGATCATCACAGCACTGCAAATAACACCTCCCATGTGAAGCCATCTTACATTTCACACCCTAGCTGTGAAACCTCAACGTTTTCAAACTTCTGAGTATGAGGCATATGAAGAGCTCCCCTCTTTCATCCCCAGGGCTCCTTGGGACTTGAGCTGGCATGGTGCCTGCCCCAGGCAGCCTTTAGCATGCAGGCAGGGCAGCTAAGGCTGGAAATCAGTCTGCGCTGCACTCTCAGAGCACTTGAGACAATGACCTCATCAAGCTCCAGGACAAGCGAGGCTTTGCGAAGGGACGGAGCCACCAGTGCAGAATTGCATTTTCACTCTGAAGGAAGCCTGGCAACGGTACTGATAACCCCTAAGCAGGGGAGAGCAGAGAAACAACCAGATGGAGGACTCCTGCAATGCAGAGGCATTATGCTGATGTAAATCTCACCAATTCGGACTGATTTGTTTGAGAAAAATGATAGCTTGCCTTGCTAAATGCCTGTGGTGTTCCCAGTGAGAGAGAGCTCATGTAGAGGTGCATAGCAAATCTCTGTAGAGGTGCACAGATAGAGTTTTCTAACTTAGATAAGCCCCAAGAGAGAGATTGCACGGCATGAGTGTTAAGCTTCACCTTTGTGCGAAATTTTGTATTAAGCATTTAGTTCCTGCTCATCTTGTAGAACAGATTCATTGAAGCCTCTGACATACAGTTTTGAACCAAGATGCTCAGTTATTTGTCTATTATGACATCTCTTTTAATCATTTTTTTGTTTTAATTAGGTGTCCATGTCTTGAATTTCATTGCACTTGCACCAGGCTGTCGGTATTTGCATTTGAATTGCTTTCCTGATTCTGACCAAACTTTTATTTTCGATTTCTTTTGCAGTTAGAGGTAGTCAAATGAATAAAAGATGAAATGTTGCTGGCTCTGTTTTGACCTGTACGAATTCTGCATTTCAGAAAACTTGCAGAAGAGAAGGTTAGCTGTGTTTGTGCACTTCTATTTGTACTCTTCATATACCTCGAGTGTCCCAAAATGACAGTACAAGGCAGAAGGTAATGGCCAGTGATGAGGACGAAAGATAGGTTATGAATTTTGAAGCAAAGATCACCTCTCTGTCTGCACGCCAGCCTGTTGTGCAGAGGTTGGCGTGCTGTGCTGCATACAGGTCCAAGTCAAACAGCCTCTGTTTCTCCAGGATGCTTCGGAGAGAGTTTGAATGGTGCAAGCCTTTTTTTCCAAGTGATGTTGCTGTCAAACCTGGAGGAAGGATGCCAAGGCGAGGTGTTTGTTGAGCTGTGTGTTACAGACCGCTGCGGTCCTTCGGAGCTTCATTCAGTAGCTGAGTACACAAGGTGACCTGAAGGAGATATGTGTAATTAGGGAAGGAAACCACCAGGCATTGGTAGGTAAAGGTGGATTAACCACAGTGACACTGCTGCCTTCCTATTGCCGTTCATGTTGTGTTTGTGCTGTTGGTGCAGCTCTGTGCATTCATGGGAAGTTCATTGCACCAGTAGCAATTCAGCACAGCAGCCAGTGATTCGGACTGGTAAGTGGTGCTAATGTGGTCTCAAACAAGCAGAGTGGCTGTTTGGTGAGTTAGCTTTATTGATATGTCTCCCACGGCGCTCCCATTACTACTTGGGCTATTTTTCCGTATTCAGAATAACTTGCTGTTCGACTTCCTTAAGTAAGTGTGTTTCTTGATTAAACAACCTCCTAGCTTAGCCTGCACGAACGGGAGTTACTGATGTGCCTGTTCTACACTTACTCTCCTAAGCTTCTCTCTAGAGGCTGCATCTTCACCCCCACCATCACTCTGCTGAGCCCCCACTAATCTAACAGGGCTGTGTGACTGTGGGTATCGACCGGCAACAGCTGATGGTGGGCCACCATCCTGCCCTTGCAGGGCAGTTCTGTTGGCTGTAAGAGGATGGCAATGAACAGGGAGTGGCAGTGCATCCTGAACCAGCATTTGGCATTCTGAATGACCCCCCAGCATGGGCTCAGAGGGACAGATTTCCCTTTCTCACCTCTCCACTGAGACTTTTGAGACAGCCTCCATCCACGCAAAACAGTGGTTGCATTATTTTCTTCATCTTTGGGCTTTTTTTCCCCCCAGGAACCAAGTGGATGCCCTTTGTGCTGAGAACAGCTTTCTGCCTGAAATGGAAGCACGCTCATTTTCCACAGGACCTAAAATCATTTCCCCACCAGTTCTAATTAAGCACTGTTTGCACTTGAAATCAGGACTGTTTATACAAAATTAATGCTTTCAAATGTGATTAAAAAGTAAAGAGTTGAACATAATCTCTGCAAACTAATGAAAAAGAAAAAAGTGAAATGGTTGAAACGAACTTTGTTTACACACCAGAGTTACTTTATATGCATATTCACTGCTGGCTACACTTTTTCAGATCTAATTGCTCTTTTCCCACTAAGCAGCTGATAATCAGATTTGCACGGTCAATTTAAAGAAACAAAGTATATTTAAAAGAAACAAGCAAACAAAAAGCTCGCTCCAATCCCAGCTTTTGTTTTCTGTCCTTCCAAGTTTGACCTGGTGTGAAGAAGCAACAGGGCGAGGGCTGTGTCAGTAGCAGCACAGATCATGATGCTGTCTCTGTTTTAAAGACAGCTAAAGTAGCCTCATTTTTACTGAAATGCAACCAGCTCTATGTGTCTTTGTCCCAAAAGAAGCCAAAGAATGATAATTATCTATTGGGGTTAGCATTAGGAGACCTTGCAAGAAACTCTGCTATTTACTTAATCCTTCTCTTTTTGTTGTTGTTTTTCCCCTGCAACAGAAAGAGCAGCAGCTGAGACTCTTGCAGGGTAAAAACTAGAGACGTGCTGATCTACAGATTGTGGCTTTGTTTGGCTGGAAGGGTTCACCGATTTCAAGCGTTTGTTGCTCCTCTTTCCTCCCATTTTTCAGCCTGGAAAAGCCTTTTTGCAAAGTGCTGTCAGCATGCCAAGCTCAAATCTGCAGAATGGCTTCCAGCCCTTTGTCAGAGGTGGGTAAAGGCAGGCAGCTGGATGGCTGTGCTAGGCTGGGGGTGAGGCACTAAGGCTTGTAGTGCTGCTTCAGTTGATGCATGACATGCTCAAATCTTGGCAGTAAGGGTTGCTGTTGGTGAAGGATGTGAGCACAAGCAGCTTGCCAGTACCTGGGCTGCTTGAGAGATATGGGTTGTACTGGGGTTTTGTTGAGAGAGCTCATTATGGTGGTAATCTGCGCTTGATGGGTTTTATCAAAAGGAAGATATGGCTGCTGCAATGATAAGAACTGAGTGAACTTTTGGAGGAACTGGCAGAAGGTTCTATTTTCTTCTTGAATTGAGTGAAACAAAGGGGGTCGTAAGTCCTTATTTTCCCAGCACTAAAGGAGAACTTGGTGGGTTTTTTTTGTTTTGTTTTGTTTTGTTTTCTTTTCTTTTCTTTTCTTTTTCCCCTTTCTAAACTCCCCAGGGGTCCATGTGTCACTCCAGGGCTATCAACCATTCCTCTTCTTGTCACCTCATTGAGACAAGTCTTGAAAAAGATCTTGTGCTAAATTTTGGCCGGACTAATTCACTCCTCCTAGGTTATCTCCTGTTGTGCCTTTAGCTGCTGAGCAAAATAGATTGGTGTGTGAGTGAGTGCAGTACAGAGCAACATGTGAGCAGCTACAGAGACTGCAGATCCTGCCCTTCACCAGCGGGATGTGCAGGTGTAGCAGGGGGATGCCTGGCATGTGAGGTCCTGGTGGAAGTTCCTCCAGGTCCATCTGGTATGGTTCCTCTTCCTTATTGACATTACCACTTCAGATTTGCAGCTAGGATGGTTTTAATTATCCTAGTACTGCATATTGTGTTTGGAAAATATAGAGGTAAGGAAACAGTATTGCTATGTCAGTGGTGTTGTTATCAAGGCAGTGCAGTCATCCCAGTCTGCCACAGCATCTGAAGGGCAGGAGGTGGTCAGTGTGACCTCAGTCACATCCTTTTCAGAAGCAAAACTGGGGAAGAGGGAGAGACCCAACATAACGTGGAGGTTATGTGCACCAGCACGATCACTCTTGGGAAGTAGATACTGACCACTGAAAAAGGTGACACAGCCTTTGCATCGCATTGCGTCGGGTTTTCTTAACTGGCAGAAGAACCTGTGGTTGAAAAAGAAAACGTATGTACAGACTTGCTGCCAGCAGTGCTTCTGGGACTGTTTGCTTTTTGCCTTTCTGTTTTCTGTGACCCTTTGGCTTCTCATTTCTCTCCAATTTCATCTTCTGTCTGCCTGTTCCCACGTTTGCCTTGCCTTGGTCTCTTTTGATAGATGGCTGCTGGAAACAGTTTTGATCGCAGGTCTCCTGCAGAAGACACTTGAGGTGGGAGAAGAGCACATGCATCTCACTCTAAACTTGCCTTAAGCCCTCTACACTGAGAGTAGCAGCTGAAGTAGTGGGTTCTGAGTCTCCATGGCAATTTTTTCTTAATGTGTTTCTTTAGGTGGTTGGCCAAGGCCTTATCCAAACACAGTGTGTGCACGGTGAGAACTCTCAAATTGCAGGTGATGAAAGGAGAAGCTAAGAAGAATGCAGATCCTTATGCTGATTTTTTTCTTCAAAAAATGGAATTTCTGCAGTGTTGTGGACTGCAGAGAGATGAACAAAGAGCAGAATGGGTGGCAAAGGAGCTTGGGGGAAGGATGTGCAGAGGAGATGACTGCTGTTCTCCCAGAGGATAAGTGATGGGGAGATGTCTTTCAGAGCAGAAAGACCGAGCAGGCAGAGCCTAACTTGGATGGCCTCGTGATTCCTGGCACCTCCTGGACTAAGCCAAAACACCCACCAGACTGATATCTGAAGTTTGTTGGAGCGGGCAAGAAGGATTTACTGAGCTGGAGGGCAGAGTTACAGCTCATCCCTTTGTTGATATGGGAAGGAGGAGGTGAGGACCTGGTGTGAAGTTGCTGCTGAATGCTACATCTCTTTTCCAAACCTGGGCAATGCTCTTGCTCCCTCCTATTAATTTCTGTAATAAATTGCTAACAGGTAAAATAATAACGGAACAATGAGTCCCAGGGTTTGATCTACTTACTGTTTAAAAAAACACAAGGGGAATGTGAGCTAGACTAAATAATTGTGGCTGTTAGGGTTATGATTGTAGCTAGATTGCACCAAATGGAGGTTTTCATTTTATTTTCTTTCTGCTTACCTCTGAGTATTAAATTGCACAAGAATTATGAGGTTTGCAAGCAGTGTTTTATTTTGGAATTTCCTTCATATTTTTGCTGTCTTGGAGTCGTGTTAATCTTCTTTTGCATGGGCAAAGCTTTCAAAGCAGGGCTTGGAAATGGCATATTCTTCCCAACCCAGGAGCAAGGCAGCCCTACAGGGGATGGTGTCAGCATTGTGCCCAGCTTTTTGTCCCAGCACAAGGAGCATAACATTGTGCTGCCAGAAAAAGATCATCTCTGTAGCCAGAAGAGTTGTTTGCTTTTGGCTCATGCAGCATCTCTAGGAGTAAATATTAAAATGTTCATTTTTCTCTGTTGTAGTGTGCTGCAACGGCCATGAAATTCATGTTGCTGAGTGGCGTCTTCTGCAGTAAACTAATCTGTAGTCATAAAATAATAAAAGGCTGCCGAGATGTGACTTTTTGGGGAAAAATGGATACTGCCCCAAGCTTTATGCTTATACCTTCCTTTGTGGCAGCGCTCTTTGTGGCTGTAAATATCTACGGCCTGTGTTAATGCAAGAACGATGACAAAAGGTGCTTATGAATCTATGTAATGTCTGTAATAATCTTGAAAACGATGTTGTATTACAAAAAAAAAATGTTTTTCCTGATGGTATCATAGGGGGCCAAACTGAATAAACAGTCGCAGTGTTGTTATTTGCTGCACAGCACTGTGAGAGCAGCACTGCTGTGCCCATCTCTTAGAAGTTGCACTGCAGCAGCCCCAAATCCACTTCACCATGGCACGTCTGGAGGAGTGTGCAGTGCTGAACCTGGCTGGTTGATTCAGTAACTGTTGCTTGCTGATCATTTTTAGCCATAATTACTGCTTGGTTCCCAGAGCTTGCCTGTTAGCATCCCCACAAGATGCATTTGATATGGAGCTTGGGGACGTTTGTGAACCAGCCTGCTTCTGCTGCCGGCCTGGCCTTTGAGGAAGAACTCTGCAGCTGGGCTTAAAAAAACAGCCCATCAGGTTATTTTAAGAGCAAGGAATTACCTTTCAACCCCAAAGCTGATAAAGTGTCTGAGCTCTGAGCTGGGAAGCTCCGGCACTCGCACTCTGTACGGAATGCACACAGATCTGCTGCTTCATGGCCCTCGTGGTTGTGGTGTGTTCACAGAGCATCTGCTTTGGATCATCCCAGGTGTGTTTAAAGGGTTGCAACTTCTTAGTTATGTTGCTGAGCTTTGCATTGTCAGTGATAACAAACTAATAATAAAAATAACAATTGAAAAGCTCTTAAACGTTAAAGAGAGATCATTTTGGAAATGGTGAACAAAAAAGAGCTTAACTACAGGCCAATGCATGCATCTTCTTTGTGAGTATCAATTACAGTGTGAAGTGATGTTAAAGTGACTTTCTGAGCCTGGAGTAAGGAGAACTAGTGTTTGATGGAAGCAGCACTCATGGAACATGTTGGCTCTGGTGCTGTGATGCTGTGCTGCACATAACAATCACAGAGGGGCAAAGGAAGTTGTGGGACCCAAATTTGGATGCTTGTGTCCTCTGGTCTATAGAGAACATGCTGTGGATACAATATTCTGAATCACACGGCCAGTTTTTTTAGCGTGTTCTAGTTTTGGTCTAATTTCCAACTCCATGTGTTTTTTCAGAGACATTATCTATTCCCCAGGCAACTCTCATCCCTAAAATACTCTTAAGCAAAGGTCAGTTTCACCACACACAGCTCTGTTTTAAAGGATACCATGACCGTGCATTTTTCAGCTCGTCTTCTGAAATAAATTTGTGAGCCTCTCCATGCACATCAGCAGCTTAACATGTGAAAATACGTCCCAGGGTTCCCTGAGGATTTTGACTAACGCGTTTCCACTAAAATGGAGAGAAATGTTGGCTGAAGCAACAGCTGATATAAATCAGTGTAACTTCATTGGCTCCAGCCGAGCCTCTCGCATTCGTAGTAGCCAAGCTTCCAGGCTATATGGAGCAGATTATTTTGTTGAATCGAATACTTTGTCAAAAAGATTAACCTGAACCATTTCTCCTTGTTTCACAGTGAGTGTATGTTGATGGCAATGAGTCGGTTTTCATTCGGCAGGATGTGATTAATGAAGGCTGGAAGCCGGTGACAGAAATCAGTATATTTTTGCTGCAGATCTGATACAGTTGAGGTTTTGCCAAGATATATCACGTGTGCATTCTTGTAGCTGAAAACACTTGGAGTACCCAGTTCCTTAGGATGTACATCTCCATTCTGCGTTCGTGGTCTGGAAGATTTAGCGCGAGCGTTTTCTTTATCGCTCTGCAGCCTGATAAAAGCACGGCTGTGTGTTTACAGAGAATGGGAACTGCAGGAATTGGTGAGGATGCACTTTGAGCACGGCCTGGTGACGTTGCAGCAGTGTTTGCACAGGCACACAGCCCGGGTATGTAGAGCAGATGGAGCTGCAGTGCTGTTACGCTGTCTCCCAGAAGATGCTTTGCCCCTGGCTGTGAAAGCCTTCGGACCAAAGGTGCAGTCGGGATGCCACCCAAAACAGTGTCAAAACCACCAAAATAAAAAACATTGCAGTAAGAGAAATGGATAATTTGAGTCAAACAAATATCTCTTCCTTTCCACTTTTTTTTTTTTTTTTTAAGGCAAACCCTTTTCTTCAATACAAAGTGCTTGTGGTTTCCATTCAGCAGTAAGCAGGGGAGAATGGATTTCACCTTCACTTCTGTGGCAGTGCATGTTTGCTCATAGGATTATTTCACCTGCTTTCTGGCATCACATTTGTGCTGCTGGGAGTCAACACCGTGTGTACTTTTTTAGCAGCTTGAGAAAGCTTTGAAGAAGTCTCAGCTATATGTCAGCTCATATAAAGAAGTCGTTTGTGTTTACCTTGGACAAGTTAGAATAGTTTGTTTTCTGTCTGCAGCGGAGTTGCTCTTGGTCTGTCTGCATGCAGGAGTTGAAACAGAGCGTTTTGACTCCTGCTAACATGCGTCAGTCCAAGCTTTTGTCGAAGCAGTAAGTGGGAGGGTAATGGAGAAACAGTTTGTGAAATGTCACCCTCGTGTAAACACATTGTTCTGCACCTTGTGCGGGAGAACAGCCAGCGTGTGTGTTGTGTTCTCTTTGGGCACAGGGAGACTGCGCTGCTCTGTGCTGCTCAGAGTTACTGTGGGAGAGCAGTGCTTTCAGTCCAGAGCGCTGCAAGATGTATTTGCTCTGCATCAGCTTGAGTACTTGGCCACAAACTGATCCGTGCTCTTACGAATGTGGTGCTGCTGACTTCTGAGCCATCACTGAGTGCTTAATATTCAGCTGCTTCTTTACTGGGCTTCTTAGATTTTGACTTGGTTTACTTCTTTTCTTAGTGGACACCGATGTGTTAGTGGGACTTCTCTATGGAGGCACTGCAGAGGGAAGAGATTTGGGATATTTGTTATACTTACTGGCAAATGGAGTGCGGGTAAAACAGAGTGGACTCAGTCTTTGCTGAAAGCTGCAGAACTCGCAGCATTTTACAAGCAGAGCTCAACTGCTTTCACTGCGTGATGAAATTGGAAAACACGGGGAATGAAGCATTGGGAGCTTCAGATTCATGTTCCAGAAGGACGCTAGATGAGTTTTTTGAGTTTTCATTTTGTGAAACCATGGGAATTGTCCATGCTTTAGACATTTGGTATTCCTCTGAATATCGTGTTAATTAAACTGGTAAATTTCCTGTTTCGAGGCTACTTTTCTTCAGAAGGTCTAAGCAAAAGTCACCATCTGCTACTTAAGTACTGCAGAAAAACAAGCCTCTCTCTGCTCTTGATTTCTCTCTGAGCCTTGAGGTCGTTCTGATAATTGCTGACTTCCCTGAGCTCTTGTGTAAATTTTACATGACCTTAACTTCAGCATCGTTTGCCCCATGCCATTCGAAATTTGGGAAGGTGGTTAAGGGTTGGCTTGCTTGAGCTTCATCTCACAGTGTGAGCGCAGCAGGGTTGGAGAGTTTCGTGCAGTAAACTCAGCTTTAGGATAGAATAACTTTCTTAGGGCCACTAAGAATAAGAAAGTCTATCATCTCCCTCTCTGCAAGAAGATGAAATGGTTGTTTGCCTTTTCTGGCACAGGTTTGGAGCTGGCACTGAGTTGCCCTCTGCATGAATATTATTTTTGCTGCTTATGTGCTGGAAAACAACTGTGTAGCTGTCATCTACTTATACTCCCACGTGCTTCTGGGAGCTGCTGTGCCAGCTGCCAAACCCTGACTGGTAATTTTGATTGAATAGTATTTACTTAGCATTTAAATCGATACAGGAACAAGGCAACGATTGAAGCCTCAAAAACATGGGAGAGTCTTCCAAGGAGAGGTGTACATCGCAGCCTGATGTGTGGAAGGAAGGCTACTTCTAGTGAGCAGTCTTCAGGAGGTAGAACAGCAGGATTTTCACCTGAAATATATTTAATAGTCCGTCTTTAAGCTCTTCTATGGGCAAAACCCAGTGCACTTGGATTACTTCCACAAGTATTTATAGATAAATAACACAGCAGAGCAACTGATGGGAGAACGCTCCTGTTTTAGGAGAGAGAAAGAAATAATTGCGTATGAGACAGCTGTAACTACGTGCCTGATGCTGCTGTCTGAAATAGTGAAGGGTGAATGAGGGGAGTGCAGTGTGGTGCTGCAAGGTTTGCTCTGTCATGGTGATGGAGAATGGGCAAAGCAATCCATGTGAGTCCAAACACTGCCGCATCACTGGATGTGGGAGAGGAAGTAAACAATGGTTTTGGGTGATGATGAAGAGCATGCTGAGCCTGGTTCACGAAAGTTAATGCACAGTGATATAGAGGGTTTTTTCCCCTTAAATTTTAGATTTTGCATTCATATTTCCTAATCCAACTTTTCTTTTTCACATCACTTGGTAGAACTAAGAGCAATGCATAGTAACTGGTGAGCTTAGCCCGATTTGAACTGTAGACAGACAACAAACAATGACAGATTTCTCCTGAATGCCACCTATGAAGAGTCTGTCATGCAAAACTGGGGAAGCCTGAGAAAAGGCCAGTGTTTGTGATCTTCTTTCTTTCTTCTAACTTTCTTTCCCCCATCCATCCCTAGCTCTTAGCAAGTCACCACGAAGACACTCATTAGTTGAAAGCAAAGTGAGGATTAATCAAGGAGAACTGAGACAAGTTGCTGTGCTGACCTGCTGTAAATGAGCTCTGCGTTGAAGGACCCGAGTGTCCTGCTGGACAGCAGGTTGGCCATGAGCCACCAGTGTGCCCTTGTGGCCAAGAACGCCAGTGGTATCCTGGGGTGTATTGAAAAGAGCGTGGCCAGCAGGGCGAGGAGCTTCCTCCCTTCTGCTCTGCTCTGACGAGGCCACAGCTGGAATACGATGTCCTAATCTCAGCTCCTCAGAAGAGGATAGGAACTAGGATAGAGGGTCCAGCAAACGGCCTGGGGCATTTCCCTTATGAGGAAAGGCTGAGAGCCCAGAGAAGGGAAGACTGAGAGGGGATCTTACAGATACTTCCCAATATCTAAAGTTTCAGTAACAGTGGTCGTTTCTGGTACTGGTGTTTCGTGGAGAGGGCAACTGTAGAAAGCCTTTTGGTGAGACTTCATCCATTTTTTTAATGTGTCTAGGTCATCCAGAAACCCATGCTTACAGCTTCTTCACAGTTTTTTGTTCTCAGAAGCCTAAAAACTATTATATGTTATTGTATATTTCTTCCTTAGATTGAAGCTATAGCTTTGGCTGAGAGAGCTGTCTTATTTGGGTAATTCTAGAAATGGAAATAGCCTTACAGAGAAATTATCTCTACTAAGTTATCCTGGGAGCTGCTCTTGGAGGCTTTTCCCCAGGGATCCACCAGTCAACCATCGCCACTTTCTTCTAACCTCAGCTCAGCTCCAGAGTATGGCTGCTGTTCTTCCCGTGCAGTGACGTGGTTGTGATCCAGTTCCAGGCTATCTTGGTCTGAGAGGGGCAGGGGAATGTCTGGTTTCCAAAGCCTTTATTTTTATAGACTCGGCTGTATACTTTGTGAAGCTGTTCCCCAGAGAAGGAAATATTCATCCTTGAGAAGAGCGAGCCCTTGTCAACCATCACCTTAGGCAAAAAGGAGGGGTGTTTTGGAAAACCTAACAATTTTCCATGTGAGACTGAGGTAAGCAAAAGGCCTGGGCTAGGACTACTTTTGTGGGAAATTCCCTGTCAAGTGCAGGTCTGCATTCTCTGTAGATTTGGTCTTTTTTTACCAGGTAAATGGATTCATCTCAGGACATGTTGCTGATGAAGGACCATGTTAGGGAGCGCTATTGATACTGGATGACAATATGAAAAGTACGTGTGGACGCCTGAGATTTCAAGCTTTCTTGGGAACATATTCATGTGATAAATGAAAACATAACTTTTAGCAGGGTGGAAGTTTTTTCCATGTCTCATCTGTTGACATTTCTTCCAAAGTTTGGGTACAACTAATATCAGCTGTTTCCTATGGGAAAAATTGAAACAAAACATGTCCATTACATAAGAAAGAAAAATAAAGCACCCTTAAGAGCAACTTCTGTTATTTTTTTCTTGCCATCCATGAAAATGATTAGTAAGGCAGTCCAAATCTCCAGAAAATAGCATTCTGAAGTCTTGGAAATAGAACTTATTGCAGAATGATATTCTAATTCAACACAGTAGTTTTCATGCCAGAAATCAAATATTCTCCAGGAGTTTTGTCCCTGAACTGGATTTACTGATAACAATACATTACAAAGCTCCAGCCCAAGCATTATCTCAGCCTTGAAAAAAAGAAGCCACCTATTCTGCCTCCATGCCTCCAAGGACCCCTTGCTTCGGTTCATTTTTAAGGTCACTGATATTGTTTTCATCTGCATTTGCAATCTGAAATGCCATAAACTGTTTGATCAAGACCTTTTTTCACTTTCAACCTTTGCACGTGTTTTATGTGGTCTCAATTTGGTATTTTTGGAAAACGTGCCTGGCTTGTTGTGTCTTGCACCAAAATTGCCTCAGCTGATTTAGGATCTCAAAAACCTGCACAAGGATGCATGCAGTGTCCTTTGGGAAGCAAGTGCTGTGTGGGGTGTGTTCCTGTTCTCCCAAGGGTTATGGATTTCAGTGGTAAGGAAAAGGCATTCATGAATGGTTTTTGTTGATCTTCCTGTAAGCAGTAATTTTACAGAACAAAATGTGGGTTTGTGCAAACTTCTGAGAATAGGATTTAAAAATAATTACCTTAGTAATTTGCTTTTTCGAATACTGCCTGAAATATTGGCAAAAAAAAAAAAAAAAAAAAAAGTAAGAAACCTGGAAGATGAGAAGTTACAACTTAGTTGCTGATAGGAAGAATCTCTTTTCTCCTCCATGTTTTGTAATAAAAAAGACAAATCAATCGCCAGGAGCTCCAGTGTGGAAATCAATAAAAATGCTATTTTGGTGAAAGGAAAAAGCAGGGGAGCAACTCTGCATTGCAGCGCTGCTGACCAGCAGAACGATGGAGAAGAAAGGAAATCCCACAGAGAACGTGAAACCCCTCCTTCCTGTAAAGGTATAATCAGCAGGAATTTGTGGCAAACTCAAACTGAATTTCACAGGTTTCCTGCATCCTGCAAAGAAGGAAGGGCCACACAGCTGGGTGGCAAAGCCCGGAGACTGTAGTGTAGTCAGACACTTCTCTTGTATGCATGAAAACAGCAGTCCAACTCCATTGGACTTTTCTCCAGCGTGGGCATTTCTTGTCCCCTGTCATCTCTCTCTAGTCACTGCGGTCCTTTTTTAGTTATTATTCCTAGTAGAGAAGAATTTTGCAGTTGTCTATTTTTCTGATAGGAAATGCACTTCTGCCCGTTACGAAAGTGACATAAGGGGGAAAGATCTGCCCCAGCTTGGCATGGCTGTGGCTGAAAGGCAGCCTCCAGTGAAGGGAACAAATGGCTTAGGGGCAGGGATCCCTGGAATCACACCTGACTTTCTCCTCCCAGACACGGGGCTTGTTTTGCAGCTTGTATGCTGAGCCTGGTTACCCGAGGCTGTACTTGCCCCAGCTGCTGCAAACACGGATGATCTGATTGCTGGAATTTCAATATCTTTTACATGAAAGTCTAACAGTAGTATGAATTAACAGTATTAAATTAAAGGTCGTGCATCTCAGGTTTCCTTCCCTCCTGTTTTACATAGAAGTTCTCCCGTGTTTGCCCCCAGAAGAGATGGTCAGCAGAGTGAATGGCAAGGAGTTCCAGATGGCGTCCCTATGAGAAGGGCATCCTAAACCAGGACCCAGGCGGTCCTGCAGCCATGTGGAGGGATAGAGTAGGTAGAACAAAATGCCTCTGTATTTCCATACTTAAAATTTCCACGCTTAAAAAGCGGAGCTTTTGCAACCTCCTTTTAAGACAATGTTTTATGCTTGATTTCACTTCATTTTCTATTTTTTGGAAGAAAGGGTAGAATTTATTGGAAGGGTGATTTTCCTTTTGTTCTTTTCATTTCATAAAGCTATTTGGTAGGCCACGTATTTCTGAATCTTGCCTTTTCTTCTATTTCATGTGGACAAAGCCTTGGTTTAGTAGGAGGGCTATATATGGCATATACTTACTGAAAAGAAAATAAGCCCAAACTGAAAATCCTTGTATCCCATCTGGCTCCAAGCCATACTTTTAAACTGTGTAAGAATATGTTAAGGTCTGGATCCAAGTTAAACACAGCATTTACTGTATGAAATGACTGCTGTGCTGTGGATAATGTATACACCCCAGGGTCACCTGGAGGACCAGCCCTTGGGTTGCTGCTGCAGAGCAGAATTAATGACGGGCAGATGTTTCACCCAAGGTCCTTTTACATCTGGTTCAAAAGTTAGATTTACACTGTTGCTTCTGGTTCGTTGAACTGACAGAAACGTGTTTCATACTGGTGCCAAAACTGGTCTCAAAGGCGCCAGTCAGCTCAGCTCCGGGAACTCAGATCATGTATTGCTGGTTGCCTTTGGCAGTGAGCAACAGGCTTGCAATAATATTTTTGATTGAGATGAAAAGGCTTTCAATATTTTCGATGTAATCCACTCGTAACCTCCCCTTTGTGGGTGTTTTTTAAATAAATGTGCTTTGTAGGGCTGAGAGACAGACTTGAGTGGTGGATATGAATGGCTAGGTCTTGCTTAGTTATAATTTCTCTGTCTCTTATGCTGTAGGAACAAACAGAAGGGATGGAATCCCTAATGGAAATCCCAGTGCAGCACCTCGGCCTTCCACCCAAGATTAATGTGCTGGAAAAGATACAAGAGAGAGAAACCGGCCGTTTTTGTAGTGAGGATTTTGTTAATGCCATCTTAAAACTTGAGTGCAAAATTAATTATGAAGAAAGAAACAGGCAGAGAGCAAAGCAAACACGAGTGCTTCAAAGCTATTTCATTGTGTGTCAATTGGCCAAAATCTAATTTGCCATCGTTTACTTTCTGACACCCCAGTTGGGTGAGTATGGAGAAATCCAGGAAGATTCCTCCTGCTTAATCAGTCTGAACGTGTTGATGTTTTCTCAGTTAATCCTGTGGTAGTTGGTTTTTCAATGGAATATTGCCCTGCAGCCTAGCATTTTCCCAGTGTTTTTACTCTGAGGATGGTGCAGACACAGCCTTTGTGGTCTGTGTGTTAAGAAGACAACCAAAGCTGAATTTATGATGTCTTGGAAGAGCTCTTGAGCTCGTAAAGAGCTTGAAGTGCTGCTCCTCTAAGCTCAAGGAAGGAGGGCTCAGCAGAAGGGTTTCCATGTTTGTCTCTCTTCATCTGCTTTAATTTCCCTGAACGTCCCTAGGACTCCAAGGCCTCCTGTGCTGGAAGTCCCAGCCCAGAAGATGCTGCCCATGGAGCTGCACCTTGTTTCTGAAGTTCTGAAAACTTCTGGTGTTTCAGTCCAAATTCCAACACTCTCTCCTACTTACTCTTTCCAATCTCGTGCCATGCTGAAACGTCTCGTTGATTTAATGAATTGCCTAAGCACAAAAGAAAGCCCTGTTTGGATATTTGTGTTATCATTTCTCTGTGCTTGAGTGAACACTTGCTTAAGTCCAGAAATATGTGGCAATTGGCAAATAGACTGAGAAAAGTTACAGAAAAACAGTGCATGTTTATCCGCGATAATGTGAATGTTTTCTACAGTTTGCCAGTTCCTCATCACGTGTTTGTGTGTAGGAAATTATAGCTTCGTCTCTTATTAAAATAATTAAATACAGTCTGCAAAAGGGGACGCTGGGTGAGGCTGTGCCTGCTGAGGTTTTTAATGCGGCTCAATGGCTGTAGGAGTGGCGCGCTGAAAACAAGTGGGTAAAAATGCGGTCTCTTCAGTGTCTTATGCATTTCATGTCGGTGATTTAAAGAGTTTGAAAGCTCTGTTTTTTATTAGCAGAAAAAAAATTCTGATTTATTGAATCATTTTCATTTGCAGGTTATGAAATAGCTTGTTTGTTCAGTCAAATACCAAGAGGCATCTGCAGTTCTGATAACCCAAGACGTTGACTCTGCTCAGACATTATTTTTGCTTACAGCCAGGAGAATAGAAGTTTGACAGGGAAATAATGTGCTTTAATGAAGTATTCATCCCTTCTCCCCATTTTTCATCATTAAAACATCCATTTCAATTTAGAAATGAACCTGAAAAGCCATGAAATCCACCATGCAGAACAGATGGTTTTCACTGCAGATGGAAAAAACTCAAGCTGTTCCTGAACAGCAGTCTATGTGTTTTAAGCAATTAGCTGCTTTTCTGGAGGTGTAATAGGTCAGCTCCTCACTTCTGTAGGAGGCAGAGGTTATTTGGCTGCAGCGATTAACTTCGCATTTTGTCTTGAAATCAGCTAAATGAAGTTCATATTTCAGATACTGTGATTAAATGCAAGGGAGACGTAGTTTTTTGGTAGGGCTTGAGGCTAAAAAGGACGTGTCGTTTTTGTGGTTTTGTCCAATTGCCTATTGCATGGAGGAGAGATACATGCACGTGGTTGGCTTTTGGTTCTGTTTTTATAGAAGTGCTTTGCTAAAATCACAGCTGGTGTTGACTGCGTGCTTTGCTGCGGGTTGCAGCTCTGAGACATGGAGGTTCTCTTTCACGTTCATCCCTGCCATGGATGCACACAATGGGAAAAACTTCCCTTTGAGATGCTGTTGTCTAAGATATTCCTCCCAGTCTGCGAAGGAATTTTTCCAGACTTCTTTGTGATGCCGTAGAGCTTCCCCACGACTTCCTAGGATCTGTAGAGAAATTCCTCTTCCTTTTCCACAGGTGAGATCTGGGGATGGACTGCGCCTCGAGTCAGCCTGATGCATCAGCACTGCTTTTCCTGAGCCTGCGTTGCCACGGCCAAGACCGGATCTGGCCCAAGATGTTTTGTGCAAGAACAAATCCTCACTGTGGTGCGAGAGGTGCAGATCAGCTCCTAGCTTAGGCAGATTTAAGCAGTGGATGCTGTGGCCAGAGTGATTTAAAATGTTCCAGCTCTGGTTATTTTTGAATTGAAAACCTACAGAGGCACTTTCTATTCCGTGTTCATCAGCCTCCAGAAGATTAAATTTCTTTTTGTAGTGTTGCAGACAGCGTGACCCTGCTGGATTGTAAAATCCTGATAGGGTGCAATATTTAACGCAGCCATGCCCCCGTTGTGGGCTGGGCACAGTTTTCATTTTATAAATACTGGCGTTTTGTTCTCCCTTTGTTTCTGCAATATCTGTTGTGCTTCAGCCCCGCTTGGGTTAGCAGACTCATGGCAGGAGCTAATAAAGAAAGTTGACTTGACGTCTAACTCCTTCCATAGAGCGGAAGCAGCTCTCTGTGAAATTTGAAGCCACGTTTCATTTGCATCTTTAGGCAAGGCTGGCAACTGTTTAACCTATTAAAGCCAACTTTTGGAATGCCTTATTAGACTTATGTTTTTCCCAGCAGCACTCCTGCCTGCCAGACTCCAAAAGCGAGGCTTAAAGGATTTGTGCATAGCTCTGCTGCCATGTCCTGCAGCAACGCCTCTGTGATGCTTATGACAGCCATGGGCAGGATGAGGAGAGGTAGCTTCCATGGGTGGGAGCCACTCACACTGCCCTGCTTGTCACACAAGGCCTGAAACACTTCCTTCCATCTCTGCCTTTGGAGCTGAAGTTGTAGGGGCAGAAGGAGGGGTTTGATAGTGTTGTTTGGAGGAGATGAGTGATTGTTGCATCAGGACAAAGGGATGTTTCATTTCAACCTTATGCTTGGTACCAATCTACGGTTTGATTAATAAAGCTGCAGATGAAGAAAAGTGAGATCTGGGCATCCACACTGAGCAGAGTGGGACAGTAACCACAGCAGTGTTCTGCCCTCACCATATACCTGCTGAGGCAGGACAGGTTCATCTGATCTGTGGTTGAGGAGTGAGCACTGATCAGATGCACTTTTCTTGAGCAATGATCTTTTCCAGTCAAAACAAAACGTCTAAGGCCAACGGAAATCCTAGCTAAAATATAAGAATAGGCAGCTTGCATTAGTAGATTAACAAGTCAGCCTTGTCTAGAAGGGCAGAAGAAGTTGGTCCTCGGGTCTGTTCCAGAGCAGTGGGAGCCGTATTGAGTTAAAGGTAAAACCAATGAGGTGCTCTAACCACAACAGAAGATCTTCTGGCAATATCGAGTATCCTAGAGAAGAAAATTGCAATGCAGTTTTTTTGTGTTTGTTTTTTGTTTTTTTCCCCCCCGCACACAGACTGTATTACAAATATTATTTGTACCACAGACACAGAATGAATATTGGTGAGGTGTTGGATCAGACATTTCCATTTTGAGAGCGGTGTTTGCTGTGAAGGTGTTCTGCCTGTGAGCTTTGAACGTTCTGCTGCATTCCAAGACTGCACATTCCACTTCTGCAAAGAGCTGCCATCAGCCCTGACTTGAAATACAGCCCTCCCACAAAAAAGTGCCCTCCTTACTCACTGCTGGAAAGCTTTGATTTCCTCTTTTTTTCTCCTTCCCATTTTTAGAAGGTCAGTGACATAAAGAGACAGGGCTCTCACATCATTTCTGGACTTCTCTTGTTACGTAGACAAACCAGTGGCCTTCATAACTGAAATATTACCCTGCTATGCCAAACAGCCATTGTCAAACTAATGAAACAAAAGGCGTCTGCCCCTCCTGACAGCTGTAACCTTGCAAGTTTTGATGAACAGATGTAGAGCAAATGCCAGTAAAGAAAGCTCAAGCACTAAACCTTCTCAACTTTGCTCAAAATTTCCTTATCTGTGCCAGTTATATGCAAGCAATATTTAAATAAATAATTGAACCAGGTGAACTTATTTATTCCCCTTGCTGCTTCTTTGCACTTGTTTGCAGTATTTCCTCCTGTAAACCTGAAGAGTTTCCACATTTTTTGTATAAACACGGCCAAGCCAAACAGACACGAACAGCCAGGAATTCAGAAATCTCTGGATTTGCAAAAAAACCCCATTTTTTCTGAAGTTTACAATTTCTTTGATTATTCCCATATGTGCGTGTTGTGAATGTAGAGCCTATATTTAACCACAGAGGCACTGTGCTTTGCTTATCTAGGGCAGCCATCCCTCTCTTCTCTTCAGACTTCTGGGTTGCAGCCCAGGAGGCCTGATGGTCCTGCAGGGGCTGGATTTTGCTTTGCCTCTGTTTACCCCAAGATCTCCATCCCAAACATCATCACTTAATGACTGGGTCCAGCTGTTCCATCTCAGGACATTCAGTAACATTCCCGTGTACAAGAGAGAAGTGCAGAACTGCGTGTTTGAGTGGTTCATCTTGTGGATGGATCATGGGGGAGGGCATGGATTCTCAGATTGGAGAGGACCCATCCTGCTCAGTGTCAGAGGCCCAAGACCCATTTGATAATCCCGGAGATGATTGCTGTATTTATTTGTAATTAAACAGTTTGCCTTTCCAAAAAGATGTCTAGGCTTGTTGAGTGCTTCAAGTCTGAGGGGGTTTTGGAGAATAGAAGCTTTCAGCTGTGAATAAGGAGATTTGAAATGCAGGGAGGAAGATGCTTGCTCTAAGCATGCATGTTTTACTCTGAAAGTCAGCACCAGTGCTGTGAGGAACCTAATGCACACCGATACCGAGAGGCATCAGGTGAGTGGGTTTTTTCTTCTGCCAGCTGTGCATGGGAAGCAGTTTAGGCACAGAGATTCACTGGAGAGGAGGTAGAATGAAAGGTGATCCAGCTTTCTCAGTGAAGCAAAGAAGAAATTTCAAAGCATGGAGGGTTTCATTAATCACCGAGTTTTGGAAGAAACAGTGTTTTACACATCAATTAAAGAACTTTTTCTTCTAAAAAAAAAAAACCATCAGACTTCTGGACTCTCCAGAAAGCCTCTAAAGTGCTCACTTAAGGCCTTGATGCTCAACAATGTCCGGAGCTGTTTGTAACCCCTTCACCAGAGTAGCCCCTCTACAAGGCATGTGTTGATCGCCCATACAGAGCTCATCTCCTGTCTGGGGAGATCATTGGATTGCCTTCCCTCTCCCTGCCCCAGAGAGCAGAACTTGCAGTAAGTGTTTCCTCTGTGCTTTGAAACAGCTTGGGGCTTTCCGACAATAAAAAAAAAATCAGAAGACAAACCAGAACCATTGATACAATACTGCAGGCAGTCCCACAGCTCAGACGCATTTCTGGCCTTCCGGAAGGACTGTGAATGGCATTAATAAAACCTGACCTGGTATTTGGACCTTTGCTTCTCCTTTTCATTATGTTGCAGCCACTAATCCTCTGAACCTCTTGCTGGAGAATGAACGGGTCCTTCGGTGCTGTTGTTCATCCCTCCATTAAGGAAGCACACGTTGGGATGGGAAGATGGGAGCCTGGCAGCAGTTCTCATGCTTCAAAGTGATCTTCAGAGGTTGCTCTCGTTTTCAGCCTTTTCCTGCGAGGCAGAAGGAACTGACACTCAAAATCCTGGCTTTTGCCCACTCTGGCAGTGCAACGCAGCACAGGCTCCAGGTTGGAATCCAGGGTCGAAGGACCTGAGGTTTCTTGGAGCTTGACATCAGATACTCAGTTAACACTCCTCTTTCATTCAAATACATGGGCTTCTGCAAAAGCACAATATTCTGGGCTGAGAAAATCTCAGTACTGTTGGATCCCCTCTGTTGCGAGGCTAAATCCTATTCTTTGCCAGCTTTTTCTGAAAGATGAAGCAGCCCAATGCAAACAATAGCCACACTGTTTAACGCCCACCTCCTCACATTTTTAATGTGTTTAACTCCAAGACGCTCACGCAAGCCTTAATTCCCCCAGGAGATTTTCCTGCATGCTGGGTGTGTGCAAGCCAATCTCTTCATTGAATTGTTTCCTCTAAACTGTGTCCCTCTCATTTCCAGCCAAGCCTGAAGTGCAAACACTGAGCTGCTGCAAAAAGGGGATGAGCTATTTCCACCTTGACCAAAATTTAGGAATACAGGAAATCTTGCAGGAGTGCTTTTTCTCCTAGGATTTCCAGTCTGGCTTGTAGATCAAAGAAGCCTTGATACACACTTGAACTCTTAGATGCTTATCTGTATGAAACTGAACCTCGAAACCTGCTGAGATTTTCCCAACTCGAGTTCACAGGAAATAGTTATAAAGAGGGAAAAACCCCCTAGAGTTTACTTGTAAGTGACTGTTTTCCAAAAGAAATATTCCACAACTGAGAAAGCAGGGCATGAAAATGACTTTCACATTAATGCATGATTTTCTTCTTCTTTTTTTTTTTTCACATAGTCTTTTAACCCCATGGAGACCTCATAAGCCAATTACAATGCATATTGTCCTTCCTCTAAAAGCCCTGTTAAAACCCAGGGTAATATAGAGCTGGGTAAGAGAATCATGCTCCAGAGCTGCTTACTGCTGGTGAAAACGTGCCCACCTCTGCTCTTTGTCTTTGAGCTCAGAGCAGTGCACTGCAGGTTCACTCTTGCCCTGCTTTATCCCCTCTAAGTACAAGGTGGTCAAAGATATCGCAGAGTGCTGGCTGACTTAAGGTTAGGGGTCACCACATCTTTCTCCTGTTTCCATACTGTTGTTGTGGATGGCTCTTAGAAGCTTTGTTAATTTTAGGTATTAACTGGAAAACCAGAGCAGATGCAGTACAGTTTTCACATCACGCCGATGCCCTGTGTTCTCAGAATAACACTGTGAACTCTTGGGGAATTTTCAGCATTGATCTCAGAGCATCCATCCATCCAGCTGCAATTACGATATAATGTTGTGAGTCAGGAAGCTCAAAGTTGCTTGGATCTCCTTCTCATTTCACCTCGTGAACAGGATTTTGCTCTCTGAAGCCCTTAAGCAGCATCCTCCAGGAGAAGTACATCTGTGAAGCAGGGCAGTAGCTCCTCATTGGTATTCCTGCAATGCAGGCATGGATCACTGTGGTTTTTAGATTGTTTGGTTGTATCTTGCAAGGTACAGCTGGCGGGACTGAATGGCCTGAGTTGGTGGAGCTGCTCCAGGACACTTGTTAGATGGGCTTCATTTGCGATGTGAGCAGTTGGGCTCTCTAAAATTTAGTCTGTGGAGCTTGAAGGGTTTTATGCTTCTTGATCTTTCTGCTCTTCAAAAGCTGTGTTACAGTAACACCACACAGTGCTGATGAAAGCTTTTTAAGTTGAACAGTAGGACTTTATACTAAGTTAGGTTGCATGGATGTGTGTGGCTTTTCTTGAAGAAGGATGCTTCAGGTTGACTTACACGTATCCTGACTTATTTTGTGGAGGAAAATCAGAGAGGTTTTCAAATGAGCATATGTATGAAATAGGTGTAAATGACACAGGAAAGGTACAAAGTGAGCAAAGAATGCTGAAGCAATCTTTCTGGATTGTTATGTTTTCCTTCTCTGTTTTTCCATGACTTTGTGTCCTGGTCTGTAGCTGTGAGATCTAGCTATGCTATTCCCTTGTGCATCAGGAGCTGTGTGGTAGGTTTGAGCCAAGGTTTGCAGTGCTGTCACAGCCTGAAGTCAGTGCAGTGGCCAACACACATGTTAAGGTGTGCAGCACAAATTGCAAGTCAGCTTCCTACCTTGCCACTTGCCAGCACCTCTCCAGCTCATGAACACAATTCTTATCTTAGTTTGAAGTCTACCCAAGTGTAACGTGCCAGAAGACTTTGCTTCCAGTCTTTGAAACCTTAGGGCACAGCAGGAAAACCATATGCTGGTTGAGCATGCATATGGACCTCCTCAAACATAGCTTGACCTTATTGCCATCTGTGTTTTTTTTCAATTAAAGGGAGAGCTGAATGCCTGCTCAGCATCAGAGTGTCAGTACTTCCAGAGCAGCTTTCCTCTGAAGGTGTCTGCACAGGATGATGAGACTGTGCTAGCTAATTGCAAGTAAAAGAACAGTCTGGTACAGCTCTCATCTTTCTTCATATTACAGTGGAATTGCCAGGTCACAGCCTGAACCAATGGTTGAGCACCAGGTGAAAAGGCATGGCTAACCCAGGTGCAAGCAATGCACCTAAGTGACCAGAAGGGCTGCAGCCTGGATCCTCACCCTCATTTAAGGGTTAGCAGCCAAGAGATCAGTGTTTGCCTGGATAGAGTTTGAATCCCTCTCGAGCTTCTTGTTGGAGGAGGTGAGCTAATTTTTATGCTTATTATATGCTGTTGCTCCATGATGCCTGTATCCCATTTGAAGGCGGTGTCACTGCCTTCTTCTGCCATATGCATGCTGATGTGCTGCTTTCCTGCTCATGAAAGCCGAACACTTAATTGTATCTGCAGAAGCTGGGTCACCAGCAGGTCGGAGCAAACTGCCCACTGGCTTGTGCGGCCCTTTGGTAAAGCAAAAGGCTCCTGCAGAGCAGCTTTGCTATGCAGAAGAAATAATAACCTGAAGATTTAATTGTGCAGCTGTGTGGGAATGCATGTGTATGCAAACATCACGTGTAAGGGTGATGGCAGGGAGTTGCATGTCATGTTTCTCAGAGCAGTTTGCGCCCACTGTGGGAACCCGCTGATTGTGATGCAGATTGTCTGCCAATTGATTTTCAGCTAGATCAGCTTCTGCAGGGAATTATGTAGTTCTAGCAGTTTCTAATACATACCTGGTGTTAAAGTTTTGGAATTTGAGTAGAACCCAGCAAAGCTGGGACCAGAGCCCCATGGATAAGGTATTCATCTTCTGACTGGTGTGCACCAAAAGGGCCAATCCTGCTGCCTCTCATTTGGGAGTTATTTGTGTGCATTTGTTACAATTTCTAGCAATTAGATTGTGATTCAAATGATCTTCTATTAGTGTGTGGTAATTATTAAGAAATGCTTATTAGTAAGCTTTTAATCATGCGTGAGAATGTAGAACAGCATTTCTTATGGTGTAATGGCCTGTATTGTTAAGGGCTCAAGGTTTACAGTGTATGACACTGTTACAATTTGCATATAATCCAGTTTAAAGATGTATTAAAGTATTCATCTGGGGGGAAAAAAGAAAACACAAACATTTTCTAGTGATTAAAACAATTATTTCCAGGGAATGAAGCATTTGTGTCTTGAATTCCAGGAAAGCAAGATAATAAAAATTAAAATTCCATGGCTTGCTTGAGTGCTAGCAGTTGTTTATTTACTCCATATTTCCAGCTCAGGCAGACTATCAGGATGTTTTACTTTTGTGCCAAGACGTTCAGGGTGTGCCCAAACCCTCCGTAAGTCTCTGCTGCCATTAAGGGCGGAAATGAACAGGGCCTCACTGGCTTTGGTAGGTGAAGGATGGCATCTGTCTCTTGTAGCAGGGTGAATCAGGGTACCTTTCCTTAGGATATTTTTGCCTTCCACGGCAGAATCTGCTTTGGGACAGCATCAGGCAATAAGCAGCATTGAAGAGAACTGCTAGAGCTCAGCCAGCATTTAGCAGAGCCAGTTCCCCAGATGTGCTCCCAGTGCCAGAGCTGCCCAAAGCTCATCTGCACAGCGAGGCTCTCTGGCATCTTTTGGCCACCAGCCGGAGCACCTCCAGCTCACTGTGCCCTGAGAGCATGGTGCAGGCTGCGCTGGCAGTGAGAGAGAAGCCTTTTAGGGAATGCTGCCTGCCCCTAAGGGGATGCTGCACGAGAACTTGGAGTACAGATTTGCATTTGTGCTGCAAAGCAGAGATGTGCACGCAGGACCGGAGAACTTGGGTTGCATACACAGCATCGCAGCTGATGCCATCTGTAGGC
Organism: Chrysolophus pictus; assembly: GCA_037305975.1. Lineage (NCBI taxonomy): Eukaryota > Metazoa > Chordata > Aves > Galliformes > Phasianidae > Chrysolophus > Chrysolophus pictus. The sequence goes on along the minus strand of CM074581.1, from coordinate 34,693,850 downwards.
ACATTCCAACACCATGCCTGGGCTGCAGGAGGCAGGTGTTGGGCTGAGCATATCTGCAACAGCTGTGGGGAAGGAGGTGCCTGGGATCCCCCAGAGGAGAGGTGGGGATGCACTGGGAGGCAGTAGTGCCATCCTTGTTAAAACTGTGGGCATGGCAGTGCTGGAGTGGCTTCAGTGTTTCAGTATTTACTGAAAAGCAGCAGATTTCATGTGATTACTGAAGCTCTCCCAAAGGATTTCCTTATTGTTTTCTCTTTTGCTGAAATTCACTTTAAGGGTACTTCATTAAATGCACAGAGGACTAATTCAAAAACATTTTTTTCTTAAAATCTCAGTAAATTGCATGAGTTCTCTGTGACATAACACTGAAATAGCCTTTTGCAAGCTGCCAGGCTGTACCCTATCACCCTAATTAGCAACTGTTTTGAAATTCCTCTTTCAAAACATACGCTCTGTGTGACCTGAGGCCTCAGCATGCCCTTCTGTCTGCCCTGCTGTTGTTCATATCCATGCTGTAAATGTGGTTAGGATTCAATCAAGAGGGTTTGGACTTGAAAACGTTACACTTATTTCAAGGATGTGGGCTTAGTAGCTCAGGCTGTGCCTGCAGCCCTTCTGTCAGTGTGGGAATAGGTGGTGTGATGTGCAAGCGTGCGATTCTTCCCTCTGGAGGCACCTGACCTCAGCTCCCAGGTTTGGCAGTCGGGGCAGTTGCTGCAATGTTTTGCTCCATTAAATTAGGTTCATCTTCTTGCTGTTGGCTCAGGTCCTGCATTTGCACAGGCTGTGCTGCAGGAATCCGGCCCTGCAGACACTAATTACTGGGGACGGTGGCGAGCACAGTAATTATGTGAATACTCTAAGAAACACTCAACATGGCTGTTTGCAGCTTGCAGGCTGGCGCTGTCTCCTGTGCCCTGCAGATGAAATCTGCACGCTGCTGCAGAACTGCAAAGGAGGAGTGTTGATGTGGGAACACGTCGTGCGCATTCATGAAGAAGAAAATTATATTTAAATAATACAACCAAAATATATTGGGATTTGCAGAACTTAGAGGTTGCATTAGGCATTCAGGTGTTGTTGTAAGTAATTAACTTTTCAGGGGAGGTCATGGTCAGATACTGGTTGGGTGCTTACATTTGATGGATGCAACTTGTGTTTCTTTATATGTTGATGTAAAACTTTCCTCTTTCTGAAGAGCTGCTGTTTTCCTGTAGTGTAACACTGGTTCTGTTCTGCTCTCGTGGTGGTAGCACTGGTGCACAGGCATTAAAGCAATAAGAAGCAATTAACATGCTTATGATATTACAAGAGGCAGTAGAAAAGACTATCACAACCTGTAGGGCTGTCTGTCATCTTACACATGGTTTCAAGTCCCTGTATTGTGTCTTACATAAGATACAGGGTAGAATAGTCAAACCATACTGCAGAGCCATGTATTGGCTCTTTTTTTTTTTTATTCAGGTAGTCTTAAAAAAGGATATTGCAAAGCAAATGCTAGGTTAATTGCCATACATAATTGCATTATAGTAGAGAAAAGAATTGTAACTAGCCCGGGAATTAAAGCCAACCATTTAGCTGGAGGAAGGTCTGATTTCTATGATTCGTTGAATTAATTTAATTTAGTGTAAAATTTTATTCAGCTTGTAAGAGAGCTCGTATTCTGAAACTTTGGTGGGGGATAAAGGAAGTCTGAGATGTTGCCAGCTTAAGCAGTGCAGACAGTGATGTGTGCTGTGTAAGGGGAGCAGCCTGACAGCTTCTTATTTACAGTAAAAGCAGATAAGATCCAGCTGCTACAGCTAATAGTTGTTCCTTTTTTTTTAAAAGGAAGTCAGGCCTATCTCTTTGTCTCACTGATGATCTATGGTACTTAAATACAGTAATGTGCACCTGTGCTCTGACTGCAGTTCCCTGGTGTTCTGGCTCACCTGCTCCTCCTTGTGCCTGTCCTGCCAGGTGCCAGTGATGGAACACAGCCTTGAAGTTGCCAATAGGATCTGCCCATTTGACCCCAAATTGTTTGCAGTTGCACAGTCACATACCTAATACTGCAGTAGAGACAAATGGCTGTCCATGAAACTTCATTTGTGTTGAAAGCCCTCAGCTGTGTCCAACTGCAGTTTGGATACCCTTAACTCTAAGAGTTGCAGTGTCTGCTGCATCTCTCCTTGCATCCTCAGTCCAGCTCCTCCATCTGTGTGTGCCAGGAAGGGCACCCTCAAACTTATTCAGAGCACAGCAAAGCTATGGAATACCTCATCCCTGGAATGCTCAAGGCCAGATTGGTTGGGGCCCTTGGCAGCCTGATCTGGTGGGGTTAACCACAGCAGGGGGATTGGGACTAGTTGATTTTTCAGATTCTTTCCAACCTGAGTCACTCCATCATTCTATGATTCTGTGAAGCTGAAGGGCAGCGAGGAGAATTAGCTCTGTTCCTTACCAGCAATCACACTGAAATGGTGTTGTGCTTTGGGGGGATCTCACAAATATCTCTGCTTGAAGTCATTGCCCTCCTACTCCCTGTGCTCTTCCCCTCGCAAATAACATTGGTATGTTGGCATTTTGTGTGCTCTTGACTATGTTAAAGCAGTCTGAGCATCACTCGTGTTCTGAACTGCTTCACTCCTTGTCCGTGTGAAAGGGAGAAGGAAATGGCTTATGTTCCCAGTAGCATTTACTTCTTGCTGCAGTATTCCTGACCGTAACTTGCAGGGAGCTGGCATTTTCACTCATTAGCTACTTCTATTTCCCTTCCAGTGCATTACCTCTTTCTGATGTTCCACAGAACAATCAGGACTTAACCACTGACTTCAATGGAGGGAAAAAAAAAAAAAAAAGCATCAGTAATGTATCTTTCAGCTTGTTTTTTCCTTATTATTTCTCCTCTTTTTCTCAGCTGATCGACCCTTCCCCCTTGGTTCTTTTTTCTTTGTTCTCATCCCCCATTTTTTTTTTTCCTTCCATCTGAGGTTTTAGCAGTGCTCGAAGTTGGTCATCATCTCTTGGTCCAGTACTGAAGTACTTTGGGGCAGTAAATAACCTTTTTGATTAGCCAAGGGCTTAACTCTCCTTATGGTGTCAGAACCAGGGTGTGGTTGTGGCAAGGTCTATAGGTGCACCTTGTGTTCCTATGGGAAATACTCTCCTTGTTTTCCTTAACTTCATTTGTGTGAAAACTGCAGCATCTACCTGGTGTGGTGCTTATAATGCAAGGGAATCTCCCACATGGTTCCACTTCCAAGTGACTTTGGCTGCAGGTGCCTTAGATGCACATAAAGCTTCCATGTCCTTTCCAATGCTTTGCTTTTAACATTGACTGCTTTGCGTTTAGGACCAGCTCACGTGGCCAAAGGTCACCTGGCTGCAGTGACCCGTGTTTTTCTGCTTGATTATACCATCAAGATGCTTTGACATGTGGGTAAACTACATTGCTGTAGTAGTTCTGCAGCATAGGGAAAGCACGTGCTGATCAACATCTCTGAAGATATTGAATTTTATTCATAATCAGAATACTGGAGCAGTTTTACTAACCTGGGACCAGAGCACAGGGGAGAAATCCAAGTCTGTTGGCCTTGACTGTGCAAAAGTTTGACCAGAGGACATTGTGCTTTTGAAAATTCATCACGCTCGTATGGGCTTGAATGCTAATAAGGGAACAGTAAATGGCAAGATGCTTAAAGATAATGTTACTGCCTAGTAACAATGAGTGCTGGAGGGGAGAGGAAAAGCAGTGGCATAGAAAACTGCACACCTGCTTTCAGCAGTGAAAGTTGCTTGTGCCGAGAATTTTTCACACAATGTGCATACACATGCTGAATGCTTGTTTTAGGGTGTGACATGCTGTTAGCTCCAATTTCCGTGTGCATACAAACCTTATTTTGGAAACAACTGTTAAAGGGCATCTTCCCCTGCTGGTTTGTTTAACGGAAGGACGTAACCACTGCTAAGCAAAAAAATAATAATTCTGAAAGCAGCTTGTGCAATGAGAGACAAATAAAAAAGCACAGAGATGGAGGAGAACCAAACCCTTTTCCAGCAGCAATATCCAGTTTTCTGCTGTTGGCCAGTGGGAGCAATGCACGTGGATTTATAAAGAGGGATGTCTGTGTGGGAGCACATCTTTTGGGCTTAGTTCACTGGAGACTCAAACAAATGAGTTAGAATAAGATTTACCCTTTCTTTCCTCTTCATCTCTTTGCCCATCTTCATGTTGCCCGAAGACCAGACATCACAGTTTCATATTTTGTTTCATTTCAGAACACAGCAAGTTGAAAAGAATAAGAAAGGCTTCTACAGGCACATTAGGTGGAAAAGGAAAGTCCAGGAGGGCATAGGCTTCCAACTGAGTAACACAGGCAGGCTAGTAAAAACAGACAAAAAGCAGGCTGAGATACTTAACTTTTTACCTCAGTCTCTACTAACAGCTGCTCTACACGCAGCCCTCGAGCAGATAGTTCAGAAGGAGGGAGCTGGGGGAGTGATGTCCCTCCTGCTGTATGTGAAAATCAGGTTCTCAACTGCCTGAGGAACCTGAATGTCCATATGATGAGATGCATTCCAGAACCCTCAGGAAGTTGGCTGCTATAGTCTCCAAGTCACTCTTGATGATATTTGAGAAGTCACGTGGTCAGGTGAATTCCCTGGTGACTGGAAAAGGCAATGTTACGTTCATTTTTAAACAGGGTAGAAAAAATGAACCAGGTAACTACTGACATGTCAGTCTCACTTCAGTGCCAAGAAAGATCCAGGAGCAGAGCCTCATGGAAGCTGTGCTGATGTGGGAGAGAGAGAGGTGATACAGGACCTCACCAAGAGCAAGTCCTGCCTGACCCACCCTAGTGGCTTTTTATGATGGTGTAAGTACATTGGTGGACAGAGGAAGAGCCACTGATGTCATCTATCTGGACTTCAGTAAGGCCTTTGACACTGTCCTCCATATCATCCCTCTCTCCACATTGGGAAGATAAGGATTTGATGGGTGGCTTGTTCCATGGATGAGGAATTGGTTGCAAGGTCGTACCAGAGAGTGGTATCGAACTTAATGGTTCGATCTGCAGATGGAGATCAGTGATGAGTGGTGTCCCTCAAGAGTGAGTACTGGGATTGATGCTCTTTAACATCTTCATCAGTGACACATTGGCAGTGGGATTGAGTGCACCCTCTGAAAATCTGTAGATGATACTGAGCTGTGGGGTACGGTTGACGCACCTGAAGGACAGGATACCATTCAGAGAGACCTAAACAGGCTTAAGCAGTGGGTCCCTAAGAACCTCATGATGTTCAGCAAATCCAAGTGAAAAGTCTTGCGCCCGGATCATGACAACCTGGACTATCAGTACAAGCTGAGGGCTGTGACGATGCAGGACAGCCCTACCAAAATGGACCTGGGGGTACTGGTGGATGGGAAGCTGGACATGAGCCAGCACTGAAAGTCAACCATATCCTGGGCTGCATCCAAAGCAGCATGGCCAGCAGGGTGAGGGAGGTGATCCTGCCCCTCTGCTCTGTGCTGGTGAGACCTCACCTGGAGCACTGTGGCCAGATGTGGAGTCCTCAATACAGGAGACACACGGACCTGCTGGAGTACAACCAGAAGAGGGCCATAAGAATGATCCAAGGGATGGAACACCTCTCCTATGAGGACAGGCTGAGAGAGCTGGGGCTGTGCAGCCTGGAGAAGAGAAGGTTCTGGGGAGGCCTGAGAGCAGCCTCAGTATCTAAAAGGGAGCTACAGGAAAGAAGGGGACAGACTCTTTAGCAGGATCTGCGTGATAGGACAAGGGGAAATGGTTTCAAACTAAAAGAAGGGGAAATTTAGATTGGATGTAAGGAAAAAGTATTTCACAATAATGATAGTGAAGCAGTGGCACAGGTTGTACAGAGATGCGATGGTGCCCTGTCCCTGAGGTCAGGCTGGACGAGATCTGGGCACCTGATGGAGCTGTAGAGGCCCTGTTCACTGCAGGGGAGTTGGACTAGGTAACTTTTAACCGTCCCTTCTAACTCAGAAGATTCTATGTAAAAATTTCAAACAAGTTGAATTCTTTGCCAAAAAAAAAGTTCAGCAGAGATTTTTGAGACACTAGACTTAAACTTTGTATACGCATTGTATGCAGTTTTTCCAAAGAGTTGAAGTACAAATTGAAGTGTTCTGTTCCAAGATGAAATACATTGATCTTCCTGATAAACTGGATGAGTTTTAAGATGCAGTGTCAAGCTCCATGCCTTTGTGCAGAGGCGTCAGGTTCTAATAATGCCCAGCAGAAAGCCCTGCCAGTTGTTGTGTGAGTTATCTAGCTCAGGGTATAACCCTGGGAGTCCTTCACCTTGAGGGTGAATAGCTACTCCATGTCAATTTACGTGTTTTTTTCCCAAGTGTTGCTCCACAGGAAGCCTTAGCTGAAGTTTGAGCTAAAGAGTACTTAGACAATGTGACCAGTGAGATAGGAGTATGCTGGAGAAGCGCTCAGGTCCATCATTGGGCTTGGTTTTTTTTGGCCCTTTTGCTTGCCTACCTTGTCCATCTAGAACCCCTAGGAGTTTATCAAGCACAGTATTTTATACTGCTGTTGCTGTGTGGGGATCAGAGGCTGAAGAGTTGCTTGCTGTTCTCCTGGGGATGCTGTATATAGATGTGTGTATTCAGTGCTCTTAGTTGTGCAGAAGCTCATTCTTTCTTGCTGCTTTACTGCAGGGATGGAACTGACTCCTCGTATCATGGAAAGCTCATGTGCAGCAACTGGGAGAAGGAAAGTTCATGTATAAGACTTGATTTTTCTCTTGTCCAGGAATCTTTATCTGCTCCTTTCTCACTGCAGTTGATGTGTTTTGTTCAGATACAGTTTGGTGCAGTGCATTTAATAGTCCGTCTTTAAGCTCTTCTATGGGCAAAACCCAATGCACTTGGATTACTTCCACAAGTATTTATAGATAGATAACACAGCAGAGCAACTGATGGGAGAACGCTCCTGTTTTAGGAGTGAGAAAGAAATAATTGCATATGAGACAGCTGTAACTACGTGCCTGATGCTGCTGTCGAAGGAAGCCTGTGGACCAGCAACCCCCTATGCACATGCATCCAGAGGGGCAGGTGAGCAGTAGGGCTTGGTTTGAGGGTGTTCACTAACACCTGCATTGAGTACATCTGTTCACCTAGGAAATGAAATTAAGCAACGTTGCTGTAGGAAGGCATCAAGATAAACAGTGCATCCTTGGAGAGAAAGAAATAAAACCCCCAACCTGTACAGTCATCAAGTATTCGCTCAGACATGCATCACTTGAGCAGTTCTGTGGGTCTCCATTATGCTGAGCTGTAGCGCAGTGCTGTATGTTTGAGGGAGATTAAAAAAGAAAAAAATTAAGCTCTTTATATCAAAGAAGTGAAGTGTTTATTCCCAGGAAATCCAGAGAAAGCCTTCAGAAATGTTGATCTCATTTTGGCACTGAGATCTTGGGTTTGGAGTGCAAACAATAGCTTTGTTGTTACTTAAAAAAAACAACCAAACAAAAACCCACCAGGCAAAGGTTGATTTTTATAATGGGAAGTAGTAATCATTTTCACAGCTTTGTGCATAGTGTCATGCGGTGGTTTTAGAAATAATACAAAAGCAGCATCTTCTTGGCATTGGTGACCTTGCAGGCAAAGCCCTTTCTGTGGCTTATGGATGATTAATGGAGCACGTGTTCATACCAGCTCTGTGTGGAGGGTAGGGTGTCCATTCTGCTTTTCAGTATTTCTTTAGCCCATTTGAATACTGTATTATGAGAAAAGGAAAGGATGTGACTGTAGCTAGAAGAACTCATTTGCTTAAGCTGTGGATGGGGTGCCATCTTTTCTGTCAGCTGATGGTGTAAACATCACATCTTCACAGGTCTTCAGGACTTTCTGCTTGTGGACAGCATCTAATTGTAGAACCACAGAATCATTAAGGTTGGAGAAGACCTCTAAGATCATCGAGTCTAACTGTCAACCCATTGGCACCATGCCCACCAACGCATGTCCCTCAGTGCCACATCTCCATGTTTCTTGAGCACCACTCGGGGCAGTGACTCCACTGCCTCCCTGGGCAGCCTGTTCCAATAACTCACTACCATTTCTGAGGCATTTTTTGTAATATCCAGCCTGGACCTCCCCTGGCACCAGCTGAGACCATCATCTCTCTTCCTGGGAGCAGAGGCCAACCTCCACCTTACCCTTCTCTGGACACGCTCCAGTCCTCCACATCCTTCTTATAGTGAGGGGCCCAGCACTGAACACAGCACTGAGGTGTGGCCTCACCAGGGCTGAGTACAGAGGGATTATCATTTCCTTGCTGCTGCTGGCTGTGCTATTTCTGATATAAGGCAGGATGCCGTTGGCCTTCTTGGCCACCTGGGCACACTGCTGGCTCATGTTCAGTGGCTGTGGCACATTTTGGAGAATCTGGGAGCCTGTTGCCCACCAGTGTTTTTGAAACCATCTGCATTTCCAGTTCAGGATGGGTTTACAGCTGGAGGCATCTCAGCTCTTATGGTGCATGAGAAAGATGAGCCTGCAGGGAACTGGGCACAGAGGATGAATATCAACGTATATTAACTTTTCCCAGGTTGTGGGGAAAAATCAGTTTCGTCTGCAGGTTTTCCAGGCTAGCAGAGAGGGAAGCAGTGAAGCTGATGTTTCAGAGCAAAGACAAGTACTGTTTTCTGGTACTCCTCATAGCATTCCAATGTGGCTCAGTCTCCTACCTTTTCCTTTTTGTCCTATTTACTACTGCTCTCCAGTTCTTCCCCTGGACTTGCTATCGCTTTCCAGTCCTATCCATTTTATCTTTGAAATTCAAGGGAATCAACAACAGCTTTGCTTTGCTGTCCTTCCTCCCAAAAAGTGGGGCTACTACAGGCGTTTCCTCACGGTACTCCATCTGCATAAATTCACCTATGTGTCATTCATCTCTGCTTTGTTTTCAGTAGCAGTCACATGCATTGTGCCCACGCGCGAGGAAGTTGCTGTCATCTCAGTGTGTCTGTCCTGCTGCTGCTGCTGAGCTGTTTGCATCCTCCTGGTCCTGGAGCATAAGGCAGTGAGATAGCTAACGCAGTGCACTTCATTAGCAGCTGCTATTTGTTGAGCCCTCCTAAGCTGTTCTCCAAAGAGCTTTCTGCTGTTTTATTCTTGTTAGCAAAAAAGCGCGGACTAAAAATCTTGTACTCCTCTAGTTGTCACTGTTTTGTTTCCATTTGGGTTAATTTGCTCGGGAAGTGGGCAGGCTTTGGAAAATCAGCATTAAAGCAGAATGTGGCTTGTTTTCACCCATGAAGCTGTGATAGCACGTGCCATCACCCTGGGGCAGAGTTTGCATAGGTGATGCAGGAGTCCTCCTGATAATTTGGGCATCCTTGTTATTTGCTAGGTCTCACAGTACTTTCCTTGTGCCTGGGGATGCCCTTCTGGCTGTAAACTTCTTGTTGTGGTGTCAGCCTCTTGTGGCATGTTCCCATTCCCTACAAACTTGGTGTTTTAGGAGGGTGGTAAAAACATCCCATCTCCTTCCCTCTCATCTCCCACCATCTGCTGTGGCTACAGGAACGTACCGAGAAGCTGCACGCTTTTGGGCACAGGAATTCAACAGAAAACAAGCTATAAAAAGAAATGTTTGTTGTATATTGTGCAAAATCTGTTTTCTGTACCCAAAGCTGTAGCTTTTACTCGAGCTGCCTCCCTAACTGCTTCCCTTTCTTGAGTAGCCCCAAGCATGTGGGTAGTGAGAGTGACAGAAATCCATCCTCATGTCACTCCTAATAGCCCCCTTGGCATGGCAACTCGTGTCTGGAAGCAGGCAGCCTGCTTTGAGCCTTGAGCATAAATGTTTATGGCAAATAGACCTGAGCACTAGGGGAGGCTCTTGGTGCCAGGGTTTGCCTGCTGCTTTCTCTGCTGCCTCCACTCCCCTTCCATAACCTCAATACTCAGTGTTCAGATTTCTTTATTTAAAGTATAGTCTTGTAAACTTTAAATATATGTGCAAGACAAGCACTGAGATGTATTTTTTCAAGAAGCTGGCTAAAGATGAATTTGGCTATGATAGTCCTATAAATAAATGACAGGCTGGTTTAAAAATGATTCAGAAAATCACAGAATGTCCTGGGTTGCAAAGGAGCACAGTGCTCATCCAGTTCCAACCCCCTGCTGTGTGCAGGTCGCCAACCAGCAGCCCAGTCTGCCCAGAGCCACATCCAGCCTGGCCTTGAATGCCTGCAGGGATGGGGCATCCACAGCCTCCTTGGGCAACCTGTGAACAGTGCATCACCACCCTCTGTGTGAAAAACTTCCTCCTAATATCTAACCTAAACCTCCCCTGTCTCTGTTTAAGACTGTTCCAAATGGTTTTAAACAAATAGTATCGTTGAATCATATGTAATCTGTAAATGAGTATTTCTTCATCAGGAATCAGGAACGTATCATTTATTATTGTGCTGAATCAGCTGCCTCTGCAGTATACTCTTGAGCAGCATTTTGACTACAAATGTATATAAAATCATGTATAATCCCATTCTCTTTCCATGTATAAGCAAGTTCATCTTTTCAAGTTGACCATGATGTGAAATTATTGTAGTTATTTATGCATTAACTGCTCAGTGCAACCATATAGTTATTTGATCCTTCTGCCAAAGGAAAACATTCCTCGTGTAATCATCTGGAGATGGGAGCATATGGCACTTTCTATTCATTTCAGAGGAATGGATCATCCTCTTATTTCTCCAGGAGCTTTTGTCACAGGTGCTGTGTTGCCTGGAAAAAAACAAACCCAGTTGGCTCAGAGCCTTTTATTTCACAGAGCTGATTTCCTGAAGTGTTGGTGCACAGATTTCTTTTCATCCATTCCCTTGAAAACCTCTGGTAGCTAAACCTCTGTCTTCTCTGTTTGCCTGCAATTGAGTAACACCATTTTCTTCTTTTTTTTACTGTCTGGATTTCTTTCCCTGCACTTGTAGACAAAGAATGAAGAAAGAAAGCAGTGAGAACTCAATCCAGCAAATAGCTACAATACATCAATTGTTGCAAGATTAAAAACCTCTCTGTATCTGCAAATAATAACCAGAAAAAGAAGAGCTGTTACTGTAGGATCCTTTTGTATCCGTACGAAGGTTCCCAGCAAGTTTTCTGATGTAATGTTTTCTGTTGTTTTGGTTTTTTGTTTTGTTTTTCCCAGTTTTAAATCAGGAAATGCATTTTCCTTGCTTCTTAGCAAATTCAGTGTCAGAACAGTACAAAGATGTGGAGAGAACTGAGCATGGTCACAGCTTGTGAGTGCTGGGCTTTAATTCAAGTGGCCTGAGGTGACAGATTCAAGTGAGAGTCTCATTTTGGTAAAGACTTGCCGAGTAATGCATGGTTTGGATGCAATTAATAGATAATGAAAGCTGTAAAAAGCTCTTCTATAAATACGTTGCAACAAATACTTGAAGATCACAGATGCCCATTTTGCTTTTAACTAAGCAAAGTTGTGAAACTCGATGTGTTTCCAATGCTGGCTCTCTAATTGCATTAGTGGAATGAACAGTCTCTACGAGCATAAACTGGATGAACAATTAATTAGAAGGCTGGAAATAGTAGCTGGAGACCACAGAGCAAGCTGATCCAGTTTGTGTCCCGAGGGAAGAAGGTGCCCATGCAGGTTGTGGTTGGCTGCTGATGGCTGGAAGTGCTGCTTGTGCCCACTTCTCTCCTGCTGCCCTGCTCTTCTCCCTTGTGTTTTCATTCTCCTCAGCTCCTTCTCCCAAGGAGATCAGTGTGTTGTTTGTGCAGCAAAGCAGAGGTGCCTTGTGCCCTGCTTGCAATGCTTGTGCCCTGGAGCCATTGATGGCTGTTGACCGCCCAGATGTTCTGCTCAGTTTTTGAGTCCCTGTGGCCACTTTGGCCATGTCATAAGTCACACTCCCAACATGCATCCCGAGCACTTAGAGCTGCTGGTGGGGCTGTTTTCCATGCAGATGCATGAGGCTGCTTGGTGTAAACAGCAAGCGCTGAAAGCTATCAGAAAGCTTTTGGTTTTGGAGAGGGCTTGTTTGTTTGTTTGCTTTATTTGCCCCTCCATTCTCACCCAGAGTAATTGGAAAGCATCACCAGAAACCGCTCCAACACTTGTGATTAAAGCACAGCATAAATTTACAGTGGATATCTGCAGCCCTTTGAATATTATCCTGTGATTTGTTCTTAAGTCGATGCTGCTGTATGAGTTAAAAAAAGGAAGAGACACAATACAAACATGACAACAAGGTCTGTATGTTTCTAAGGATGGAGTTTTGGTAAAATCTCAATTTCCAAGCTCCAAGCAGGTATTTCACTCTACCATTGCGGGCAGAAAGGAGCCCGTCTTTCAGCTGTGCTCCGTCTGCTGTTCCTCAGACATCTTTGCTTTCCCTCTCTCCTGTAGAATGTTTGCTGTGTTTTGGTATGTGAGTGAGGACCACTGCCTTCGTGGGGCATTGCTCAGCTGTAAAACCTTCATGTTTGTCCCTGTGTAACTCGCTAGAGCATCAGCCTTACAAATAGCAAGTAGTTTGTGGTAATGGGTATGGTTTGCACAAGAAGATAGCTTGCTTTAATTATCTTTGCAACAGGGAAAGTGCAAGTGATTCAAACCAAGCTTCTCTTGTTTTGCTGTTGTTGAATGTTGCTGTTTATAGATGGTAGGGAGCATCAACTCTGGGATGCTTTGCTTTGACTCTCCTTCTGTAGCATGGTATAACCAGGAACAGACCTCAAACATCTATTATAACTTTAGTATGCTATTAAACATTCTGTATTTTAAATAGCATCCATTAAAATTATCAAATTAAAGCATTTTTTCTTCCTCGAAAAAAGCACGCTGACCTTATCATTAAAATAAAAGCTGCTAATTTGTTTTCCTGACAGAAAAAATTAAAACTTTTTTTTTCTTTTGATCTGGAATTCAGTTTCTCTGAGAATTTTGTTTCAGCTAATTACGTTTTTTCCCCACTCAACTCTGCATGAAGATCCAGGTATGCCTTTCCTAGAATATTAAAACGCTGTCCTTGAGGGGAAACTTGGATTTGAGGATTTAGCTGGGCTGCTGCTGCCAGCATCTAAGCATGTTTTGGGTGAGGGAAGCAACAGCAGAAGTCTGCACACCAGTGAGATGCCAAGGGCCTGGTCCCCTCACCTCTTGCTTTCTTCATCATAGAATCATCATTATAGACCCATAGAATGGCCTGGGTTGAAAAGGACCACAGTGCTCATCTGGTTCCAACCCCCTGCCGTGTGCAGGGTCACCAACCAGCAGACCAGGCTGCCCAGGGCCACATCCAGCCTGGCCTTGAATGCCTGCAGGGATGGGGCATCCACAGCCTCCTTGGGCAACCTGTGAACAGTGCCTCACCACCCTCTGAGTGACAAACTTCCTCCTAATACCTAACCTAAACCTCCCCTGTCTCTGTTTAAGACCATTCCCCCTTGTCCCTATCATTGTTCATTTGTTAGCAGCATTCGTTAAAGCATCATTTTTGAGAAGCAGCATGATGATACGAATGAATGGGTCTAAAAGCTCTCTTCAAACAGTGCCTGAAGGGGAAGGCTGGTGGAGCCCAGAGCTGAAGCACGGGAGCTGCAGTTTGGTAGAGCTTTTGTAATGTGTTTTCGAATGCAATGTAAAAGTTTCTGAAGGAAACTCATTCAGGCTTCCAGATCAACCCTGACGGTGTGAATAACTGATGTAGCTGGTTTTTCAGGCAGGAAATGAGAGCATTACTGTGGAACGGTGGGTACATGTGACTGTGGAAGAGAGTAGTTTTTTTTGCTGGTTAAATAAATAACAGGCACCAGTGCTCAGTTCTCCTTTGTTTTCCATGGCTGGATCTCAGCAATCAATTCTTCTGAGGTGCTTTGTAGCCGGGCCGTACGAGGATCGATACATCTGAATATCCTGTGCGCCGGGAGAGAAAAATGTGAATTATTGATAGCTCTTTGTAACCATAACTGTACCTTTTCCTCTCTGTTAGGCATTGCTAGTGCTCTCCCAGGCGACTTGCTGCAGTTACACGTTTTGATTCAGCAACTTGTGCCCGTTTGCATTTAGCAGGTAATCCAGATTATAAAGGAGCAGGGATTGGCATCTCCCCCTAATGAAGCCAAGAAAACAAAAGGTAGATGTCTTCAACATTGAGTCCAATAAATGTCAAACTGTGGTAAATCTAAGCACACCAAATTCTTAATAAAACATAACGCTGGAGCAAGAAACCCAGATGTTCTTTTCCCAACAATTCTTCTTCAACAAAACTGTTCTTTACGTTGCTCCAAGCTGGTGTTTGATGGAGCATTACAGGACAGTTGGCTGTTGCCAGTTTACCATTGCCATCTGCACAAAGCAAAAAGAAAAAACAAATTTGTGCTTCTGCAGGAGAGGGGAAGTCTTTTGCAAGCAACAGATTCTGCATCCTTTCACTTGTTCGTTATTTTTTAATAATGAATTGTAAGTTGCTCTTTTTGCTGGAAGCTGAAACACTGTTGGGTTCTAATTATGGTTTTCCCCCTTCGTTTTGCTGTTTAGCAGCCTTCACTGCTTTCACCCATTACTGTTAAGTGGCTTTGAAACACGTCTTTCCCACCTCCATTTACAAAGGCAGATCGTTTTGCTTGACTAGGAAGGTGTCTGTGATTTATTTTCAACAGCCTATAATTTTGTGGGCACAATTTGGCTCACCACTGTGTTCTTCTAACATCACTCGTTCTGGATATTCTGTAGCAATTTTTTGATTCATACAGGCATAAAATCCGAATATTCTCATCTCTGTGTTTTCTTAAATCGTTTGAGGATTGCATTGGGGGCTTTTGCCCTCACAAACAAAACATCCAACAAACTTCCAACCCGAATCTGGTTTTCAGCCATCATTTTGAACCATTTTGTTTTGCACCCCCATTCACTTAACCTCAATCCCCCTCATTCCTCCTCATCTAGCAGTCTTCACTCAAGCACTGACATAAAAACAGGGATTACAGCTTGGTAGGTAGTAACACATAGCAACTGTTTCCAGATTGCTTGATACCACCAAGGCACTGCTGTTAATTTTAGGTCCTTGTTAAATGCAGTATTTTTTTTTTTCTGATAAGGAACATAGAAATTGTTACTTTACTGCAAAACAAGTGTTTTAAATGACTTTTCAAAGGTGAAGAAGCTGCAGAGGATAATCTCACGCTGGTTCTGCATCTGCTTGTAGACCACCAGTGATGGCATGGCTCTGCTTTGCTCTGCTGTGATTGAGGTTACAGTCAGGAGCAGAACTGAAAATGAGATGTCAGCTTCTACCGTGGCACATCCTCAGTTGGTCAAATGCAGAGAGGCGTTTTTAATCCCACTGGGTCCTGACAATACACTAAAATGTGTAGCTTCTGGGGGCACCTTTGTGGGAAAGCATTTAACTGATGCCTTACCTTGGCCAGTGCAGCTGATGGAAAGGGTTGCATAATACCTCCATGCCTTTTGCTGTGTTGAGTTACTCTCAGTGTCGATTGCAGCTGGGTGTCTGCAGTGAGCCTGAAATGTGATGGCAGCTTGCTTTTCAGAAGCAAGGAATTAATGAAGACACATTCTTGTCAGTATGGTATGTTCAGCTCTCCATGGCAGCCCTTCATTAATACCCAACTCCTGCATGTGCAAGGACCCAGTGTGCTCAGGCTTACCAATTGGTGCAAGAGGCCTTTGCTGCAGGTCCCTACTCAGGCATTTCCACCTTGATACGCCTAATGAGAAGAAATGAGATCGTTTTCTCTTCTTGCATTTTTGGCAGTTGTCAATGCAAACGACGTATCTCTTCTGCTGGAAGAACGTTTTGCTTCTTGGTCATGGGAATACTTAATTTTCCCAATGAGGACTGATGTGCTCTGGGTTTATGCCACAGGGACATCTATCTGCATCAGGTCCTGCTGATTTTAACTGCAAACAGTCTGCCAAATCTTTCAGTATCTGTGGTGATAAGGTGTGTTTCTGAGTGTGGGCCACCAGCTGTGCTCAGGAAGGCTTTCTGCAGCCTCCTGGGGAGCCTGAAGGTGTTATTGCAAAAGAAATGAAGCACGATTCAGAAATGCCCCTTAGTCTTATTTGTTTTTGTTATTAAGCTTATTTAGGTATATACATAACAAAGTTTGTACAAGACGATTGCTAAAAAAAGCCTTGCCTGCTGGAAGGCTTTCACAGTTATGTGAGTGTTTCAGTGTAGGTGGAAGGAGGTCTGGACTTAAATATATCGTTAGTTAAGGAAGAAAAATGATTATTTCTGGTCAGAGGTATACAGCAGCCTTGTTATTTCGAACTATCTTTCTTTTGAGAAGCTATTGATGCTATTTTTAGTTGCTTTTCAAGTAAACGCAATGATCAGTTTGATTGGAAATGGATTTGGCTTTTTTTTCCAGCTGGTTTGGGGCAGGGAAGCTTCAGTGTTAGTAGTAGAGTTGGTGAGCACACATTCTCTGCTGCATTTTCCTAGGTATGGCACGAGTATCTTGTATCCAAGGGGACATCATACACGTACTTCCTTCATTTCCCCTTTCACGAGAGCCTGCCCCCCATTTTTACCTTGAGAAGAAAAGTAATAGCAGCGTGTGAAAAGAGTTTCATGTGAAGGCAGACTTGAAAAAGAGCAAAGTTCTCTTCCACTGAGTAGGCATTTATAATTCTTCTTCTGCTTTGTTTGCCATCGGGCAGTGAAGCTTTGGAAAGGTACTTCTTTCCTTCTGCTTTATGCTTAGTAACAAATGGGGCACTTTTGATAAGTCTGAACGTGGACGTGGTGTCTCTGGTTAAGCTTGCAACTAATCTGTATTGGCAGCCGGTGCAGATTGCCCTGTGCTTGTGATGGTTGACTCTTTGGTGTATTGAAAGGCTTTTGGTGTGGTGTGGTCATGAGAGAAGGAGATAAAGCTCTTTGATTTGCTGGAAAAGGTCTTTATTTAACATATGCTGATTCAAAATATGCTGGGGCATGTTTGGTGGTAGAGTCTTATACTTAAATAGCCTTGAGGTCTGCAATAAGCCAGTAAGATGACCGAGTAATTAAGGTCTTAAAAATCAGCTTAGCTCTTCTGGATCTGCTTTGCAGTACTGTGTCTGGAGGCAATTCAGTTGTTCAGCCTTCTGGCTATGGCAAGCACATTACTCCTGTGTGTGGATGCCTCGGAGCCTAGGAATGTCTGTCTGCTGTCTGCAGTTACATGGGTTTTAATTAGCAGTGCTGCTTGGGAAGGGCTTTCTTCCTACATGCATCTTCAGAAGGAAGCTGAGCAGGTTTCAGTGTCCATGGAAGACTTTCTCCCACTTCCTTGGGCACCTGTTGCTGAAGAAGACATTCCTACAGACTGTGACTGCTTCTGGTGACAGCACTGAGTCCTGACAAATGAGTAGGAAATGCTGAACAGCTTTAGCAATTGCCGGCTCCAGACCAGCCAAGAAACGCGAGTTAGCACCATCTATATTTCAGAAAGTACCAAGAGACCCTTAATGAGGCATTAAACTTCTCTCATCCCGCAAACAGCTCTTCCCAGCAATGCTGCTGGTGCCCAGCTGCCGCGGGGCAAACCCAAAGGGGCACCAGCAGTTTGCTGATTTACCGGTGCTGTGCCCTGCAGAACACAGGCTGCTCGGAAGGCAGCAGCTCCTTTCCTCGTGGGATGGATTGTGTTTGTTGCATCTTTGCTGCTGGTGCTCTCTGCGAGTAAACCTAATAGCAGTCTGTCCAGGTTATTCGTTACATTACCACCATAGGAAACTAATTTCGGCATAAAAAGCCCTGGGGCTCGAACCTGGAGGATTTCAAGTGCTGTGTTAAGTTACATTAGACTCATTAGCAGTGTGGGATTTCTGTTTGCTTCTCCTCCTCTGCCTCTTTGGAGCAGCACTTGATGCGAAAGGCAGGCCTGCTTGCTCTTGCTGGCATTGATAGTACCTCAATGTCTTTATGGTAATGTCCAGGCATCCCGCTGCCTATTTATCTAAAATCTGATAGCAAAGCAAGGAGGAGAGACTTCTCATTTCTTACTTGAGAGGGTGGGTTTGAATATCTTCAGTTCCCAAACCTTCACACGGCTGATTTAATGCCTTGCCAGCGCTGCTGGAGGATATCAGGAGAGATAGAAGGAAATAATGCATTTTTAATGGAACTTTTGCTCTGGGAGATACGTTGTGAGTGTCAACGTGCTCTTCTCCTTTTCTGTCACTCTTGCCTCCATAAGAATTCTGTTTTTTGGGGGGGCTAGGGCAGGGCAGATTTGGCATTCGTCGCAGCCCAAATGCAGTCCTAGGGGCGCTTGGCACTCTCCATATGGTGAAGTCATCATGGAGGAAATTCAAGACTTCTCAGACTTGTTCCTTTAGAAGTTGTGCTATCAAAAGTAATCATTTTCTGTTGTTTGTGTGGTCCCACTCACTCGATCCCTTTGCTTCTTCACTGACGTCTCATTGCTGAGTGCAGAACATCAAAGCCTGGGACTGACACTTGCTAACCAGACCCAACAGTATTGCAGGCAAGGTTTTCTCCAAATGTGAGTTTTCTTTTCCTTCTTTGAAGAGCAAATGGATGCCCTCAGTCATAGTTAATCTCATTTTAGATCAGAGCAAAGAAAGAGTAATTTTAATGGCTTTTGATAAAGCCTGGAGTGTTTGCTTCCTCTGGCTGGCTGAGAGTTGGGCATTGCAGTGGAGCAGTTGCAGGAAACAGGTGAAAACTCCAGATGCAATAGGAAAATTGGTGTATGTCTTCATAGTAAAGATATGTCACCTTCTGTAGCCTACACGTGCTGCAAATCGAAGTCATTTGAAGACACTTCCAACAGCATTATGGAAGTTCTGGAAGAAACCTGGCAGGCTGCAAGTGCTTCTAGGAACTTTGACATAGAACTGCAGTACTTTTCTCAAAGGATTCACTTTGATTAAATGCCCGTTTTTCCCATTTAGGGGACTGCCCTCCCCTCCCATTCACACTTGGTTTGTGTGAATTAATCATCAGTTTTGTTGTGCTAAGGTAACGAGGCTGTAGCTTGAATCCAAGGATGAGATAATTATGCTATAATATTTTGCCCTTAAAATATGCCAAATGCACAATTGCCCAGCAGCACCTCAAAGGAATAAAAGACCTGAATGGGCAGATGAACTGCTGGGAAAAGCACAGAGCAAAATGAACATTTATGGGTTGTGAAGTTACGGCAGGCATTTCAAGTGTTTATTTAAGTGCGAGGTAATCTACAGAAAGCTTGTGAAGGCTGAGATTATCCACCGAGAGCCCAGGAAGGCAGGCACAGCTGCCTGATGAGCTGGTGGAGGAAATTAAAGGGAGAATCCTAGAGATCAGACGAGGAAATGGGTGGCTGGGATGAGGCCGAGCTTCTAGGTGGGGATATGGAGGACTGAAGTAGCGCTCAGAATGAAGTATTTCTATGAAGTGCTTCTTTCAACACAGTTGATGAGTTTTCATTTAGCTTCTGAAATGCTTTTCTGCAGAGGTGATCTTCGGCAGAATGACAGTCGCTTGGTGACTCCTGCTGTGATGCGCTGTTGTAGCCCATGCTTAAATTCGTAGTGTCCCATTCACACGCCTTAATTACATTTGAAACCATTATTAACATCCGTCAAAAAGAAGCATCTCTTCAGCATTATAGTTGCCTTGCTGGACGACCTAGGGATTCTTTCTGAGTCGTCGCTTTGTTTTGCTATGCTTTAAAATGTGAAAATCTGCAGGCTTGAAATCTGGCTTCATTTGGGTTCCCTTGCGTATCTAATATTAATGTACTGGTTGGACTGCTCTGGTTTTAGCAGCCAGGCAGTTTTGGGCACGACCTGCTGGGACACTGCTTTCTGTTCACATTTCAACCACCTCATTTCCTTCTGTAAACAGTTTGTTACCAGCGTGTGATAAATCAGATAAAGAAGAACCTGCCAGCTTTTAGTATCTTCTCCCATTTTCTGCTCAGAGGTGACTGATAGACTTTGCTTTCCTTATTTTTCCCCTTTTCTCTGCTGTCCCTCGGTAAATTACTATAACCCAATTTGGGGCTTTATTGAATCACAGCCTTTTAAAGAACTGGGTAAGCCAGGTGCTGAGACATATACTTTGGGCTGCACTGTAAAGCTTATAGATACCCGGGGAAAAAGAAGAGCCGACCTGTAGTGAATGATGCTTTTGTTTGCTTTAACAGGCAGTAAAATTGCATGGAAAATCTTTTTGTAAAAGGACACAAGGGAGCACGCAGTTCTTAGTGAAAGGGTCTTTTTAGAGTTCTTCCTCACTTGTTCTGATGTTAATATGGAATAGGATTCCTCCGTCCTCATGAAGCATCTCAGACTCACCTTCTCTCTGGAGTATAATGGCTCCAACAAATGAGTCGCATGAATTTCACTGCCAATGCAATGTGTTCTTCACCTCTGGGCTTTAATCTCTACCATCTGCCACTAATGCTCAGCTGTGACTACAGCTTCTCTTAAAAAAAGGTTAAAAAAAAAAAAAAGGATGGCTTTTAATGTTAATAAGTCCAGCATGAAATGGCAAACGTAGGCAGACATGTAGGGTTTGTAGGGTACGTGGAGTCCACTGAGTCATTGGCAGGAGCCAGTGTCCCTTTGGGGCTGGTTCCATATCTGTCCCCATGGGCACCTGTTCAGAATGGGGGAAATAAACATTTCTCCCTTCCCTCCAAGCCTTCTTCCTGCAGCACGGAGATGCTTCATGATCTTCACCGTATTGACTGTGGTTCAAGTGGTGGCATCTCCCATTTCACCCATTGGGATTGTGTTGGGTTACACTGAGGGGTCAGAAAGACTGAGTTCAGGTTTCATGCTCACTTTCGGATTTTATTTCTATGCTAGCAGTGGCTGTTGTAAATAACTCCCTTGTTTTTGAAGGCAATACTTCTGCTATGAACAAGTTAAGCTTTATCTCCCAGCTCTCGTTGCTCAGACCCACCTGGGGAAGCACGGCTCCAGGAGAGGCCCCATAGGTAGCAGATTGTACAGACCTCTGCTGTTTCTGAGTTTCCTCATGGAGAGGCCCACAACATTTACCCAGGATAACGCTTGGCAGCAGGGAAGGCAGGTGGGAAGACTTTGGGTTTGTAGCTGTCACTGTCATTGTGCCAGAGCTTGTGTGGATGGTCTTTGAATGGGATCAGTCAGCCCAAGTAGCATCCTTGGCAGTGCTTTCGTTATCTTTTGTCAACCAGACCATATCCTGCTATTAAAAGAAGAGCAGTGGTTGATTTAGAAAACCTTTATTTAAATCTCCTCTTTTTTAGAATTTCTTTATTTCTGCTTCAAACAGCAAATAATACTGTTTTCTCTGGTTCATTAGTAGACAGTGGTCTAATATCGGTATTAGCATTAAATAATTAGTTCTTTAGTGTTCTTTCAGACTGCTCTCCCAAGTAAATGAATGTGTGTGCTCTGTGCATTAGCCTTCCCCAAATTTCCCGCGTAAGAAGGAAGTGAAGTTCTAGGCCAGAGCTGCACACTGATAGATTTGACAGCATGGGTGGGGAGGAGGAGGTTGGAAGGATGGACAGGGGTGGATGCGGGGCATGGCGCTGGACATCAGGGCTGCTTTCATTTGGATCACATCCCCTGATGAATGCGAGATGTTTTATTTCCAGAAAAGAATGGAGGTTGGAGGGCAAGCCACATTACTATGATGTTCTCCTTTTGCTGGCACACCAGAGCCAGGGAGCACAGATCTAGGGGGATCTATCAGGACCCTTACCCTCTGGGCACCATCCACCAGCATCTGGGGCTGCCCAGAGGCAGCTCTGGGTGCTAGCAGAGCTTTCACACCTTGAGGTTACCAACCAGTTGCACTTTTTAATCCCTTAGTTTTTGTTCTCAACAAACACGTGGGGCTCTTGGTTTCATGAGTGTCCCTGTGGAGCAGCTGGGAGAGCTGTGGTGGTACGGACAGGCAGCAAGAGTCCCTTGCAGGATTCATCCTGCAGAACTCTCCTAGGGATTTGTCATTTCATGCAGCCTCTCCTGCAGGTAAATTAGCCTTAGCACAAGCGTAATTAGCAAGCATATGAGTTGTGATACGTGTTCAGGAAGAAGTTGATAGGAGAAAGTTGATAGGCAAAATGAAAGCCACTCTCCCACGGAGCAAGGAATGGAGTACAAGCACCAACTATTTTGTTTCCTTTGTGTAACGTTTTTATTTCCAATTCTACTTGAAGGATTCCTTGGCATTTTCATCCAGCTTCACTGGGCTATGGATTCCCTTACGCTCACCAGCACTCGCTGGGGTGGCTTTCCTTTGGAAAGCTGCAGTCAGTGTCCTACTGAACCCAATGCTTCCTCCAACTGTGAGGTCTGTGCTTGTTTGTGTCCTTGGAAAACTTGGCTTGGCATAAAAGCAAGGATTGGTTTGCTTATTGTCATGAGGCTGAAGGGGGGCTAATTGTGCTTCCAGATGCTTTTTATAGATGCTGAAGAGGCTGGTGCCAGCTGAAGAATGTGAACATCAGTTCCTAGGTAGATTATTTCCCAGAGTCTTCTCAGTGGCTATTTGGTAGGCAATTAACCTTACAATAGAATATGAAAGATAAGTGGTGTAGTGGGCGAGAATTGAAAATTGTAAAGATTTTTAAATTGCTTCTCCAATCAACATCGCCTGCTTCTTCTCCATTATCCCTCTTCTGCTGTGGCTCAATTGCTGCTGTGATTCTGAAGTGGGTAAAAGCAATGCTTGGTTCCTCCTTCTCCTCCCCAAAGGCTTTGACATAGATGTTACTTCCTTTTAAGCCACCAGTGTCTGACCTTTTGGCTTGCTTGGGCCACGCTGAGTGAAGAGGAATTATCTTGGGCCACATCTATGTAGGTCACTCTGAAAGTAATGCCTCCTATTTACTTCAAAGGTACAAAGAGCTCAAAGATTCCATTCTGTCAGACTGCCCCTCTGCTGCCATCTGTCACAAGGCATCAACATGGGATGGAGCACTGCTGGGAAGGTTCAACCTTTACCACCATGCAACAAACATCTGTCTCTGATGTCATGGGTCAACTGAATAACATAGGAGGCATTACTTTCGGAGCAGCCGTCATAAAATATGTAATATAGTTAATGTATGTAAGTAACTAATCTTATTTTAATCTTTTTTTTTCTTTCTTTTTTTTTTTTTAATTAAGCCATAAAAAAATAAGTGACAAAACCAGTGGGATATTTGACCTTGTTTTGTGAAACTGATTTATCAGTCTGGTTCAGAAGCAGTGACTGCAGTTTGTAGTGATATCTCAAGGTGTTTGTCAGAGATTTTTCATGAGATTTTACATTGAAAGTAGTTGCTCACAAATGTATGTGCTGAGAAAAAGTGATGACGTGAATAAGGTGCAACTGTGAGTGGAGGGATATCTCTGCTCCTCCACACAAATCTCACTAAAGGAGTCAGGTAATGCCATATCACCTTGATCTCTTCATGTTTTTCCAAGCATTCCAGATTTTGAGGTTTCTCTTTGCTCTGTGCCATCTCTGTAAAAGGGATTGGGTCAAGAGAGGGGTTTGTGCACACCATGTGCCTGAAGCATCTTCTGTTGCTGCCAACTGAGTTATGTGGCGTGGACAAGTCCTGTTTTGTTTTTCTTGTTTCTAAGCAGAGAAGCTGACAAGGTAGGCAAATCTGGATGTGGAAGACTGCTGATCTTCTTGCATCCCATCAAAAACTGCAGAGACATCTTAACCTCGGGGATTTGGGTTGGAATCTGAATGCTCTCCTACTCTGAGCCTTGCAAAGAAAATGGAGGGTTTTAGATGAGAGAATTTGATTCAAGCTCAATTTCTTTTCAAAGCAATAAGTGGGAGTTGCACATGGTATAAAATGCTGTGAATATCAGGTGCATACATTGAATGAGAAGTCCTTTGATAACTTATTCCGTATGTCCTAAAGGAAGTGCACCTATTTCTCCACAGCCTTTTCTTTCTGCTGAAGTTATAAGTGTAGTGAATGCAGCAGCTGTGGTATATTTAACACGAAATAAGAGAGTTACATACCAGGTCTGACAAGAAGATGTTGCAGATTCTAATGGCTTGGCTTGGAGTGCTTCTATGGGTCCAGCATGGGCTGTGGAACAGAAGTCAGTCAGTCACACTTGCACTGCTCTCGTTGCTTTTTCTCTAGGATAAGCTCTGTGCTGCAGCTGGAATGGTCTTGGCTTGACATGGCTCCATGTGGTCTGTGCCCAGTAAAGCTAGGAACATGTAGTCTGGCTGTGGTCTGTGACCTTGTTCTTTGTGTGCAGTCTGCCTGTGATTGGAATAAAGCTGGTCTTTATAACATGGGCTGCTCGAAATCAAAGGGCTGCTCAAAATCAAAGGGCCGTTAAAACAACACCACACACCCCTTGAAAGGCTTTATGTAATGCACTTGAGTTAAGATGTTGCCTATATTGGAAGCTTTAGCTTGCAGGAGAGAGCTTCTGGTTGAGGCTGTGGGTTTAGGACAAGTGGACGACTGGGTTATGAGAATCACTGAGTAAAGGCAGCATCTGAAGGAGCTGTTTGTGCAAAGGGAAACAAACGCAGCCAGCGAGGCTGCCTTCGGTCTGAGAGAATGAGTGATTTTCAGGCAATCTGAAGACTTCTTTAATTTTCTTTTCCTTCTGTTATGTCTTGAGATTGGAGTCCCCTCTTCTGTCCAGAGCTCTAGGCATCACTAATAGCACTTTTGTGGCGAGTCTGGCAGCCACCATCCCCTCAAGGGGAACAGTGCTGCGATGGGCATGTGCACAGCAGCAAACCCACGAGATGCTTTTGGCTTCCTGTTGCTTTCTAAGGCACGTGTCCCCATGGGCACCGCAGCCTTAGGACTGATTTAAGCAGAGTAGGGAAGGCTGGTTCTTACTTTTCAAAGAGACAGAACTTAAATCTACCAGACCTATCAAGGCATCACTTTGGCAGAGGAATAGAATGTGTCCTGAAGCACAAAGTGATTGTATGAGCTCATTATTTGGGGCAGTGTCATCAGATGGATTCATGCTTCTGCTTAGGATGATGTAATTTTAGCAGATTACATCCTTATGTCTTCTACTTGAGTGTTATGGATACCAGCCACTACTACTGCCAACAATGGGAGTGCTTGTTGAAGATGAGGAAAATAAATAAAATAAAAACCAAGGAATTGTTAACATTGCACTATGTTAAAACAGGTTTTTTTTTGTTTTTTTTTTTTACAAAAACTGTTTGATCAGTACATTGATATATCCATCAAGTAAAATCCATGCAGAAGTTCAACATTTCTATTTTCCACCTGTCCTCAAAGAACAAAGGGAGAATGAGTCACTCTGAATGAATTGGCTGTCACCTACAATTGGACTTTATTGCTGATTTCTATTAAATAAGCTTATGGCTGCTTTAAAAAGCAGAATTGTACAGCATAACCACAGTGCAAAAAGATAAGCTTAAGAAACACATTAATTAAAGATACACCTAGGAATTAAACTCTTTTCTACCCTCTCAGCATCTGGGTCAGCTTTTGCCTCTTTGACTCCAGCCCCCTGAAGTCATGTAGTCTGGAGGAAGAGAGGGGCACCCACCCCAAACTGGTCCTCATTAGCTGGTGTTATTTCAATCTGCAGTCACCTGTTCTTCCTGACTCCATGAAACAAACCCTTGTTCTGTCTGCCTTTTTTTCTGCTAGCGAGCCCAGCCAAGATAGGAGTGAGCGTGTTTTCTTTCTCCTCTCTTTTCATTCAGGTCCATGAATTAGCATTTTGTTCTGTACCTCTGTACACACACACTCTCGGCTTCAGCCTATTCTTTTCCTTTATAGTCTTCTAAAATGCCTTGTTAGTACTATCAGGAAGAAAAATAAGTGTATTCTTTCCTGCTAGGGTCATAACCAACCTCATTGTGGGACTTTTCTCCAAACACTGGGCCACTTTCCTTGAGCGCCGCATCCTCCATCCAACAAGCACAGCTGGGTTTTATGGTTTCCCTTCTCCAGGCTCTGGCTCCTTTCCCTTTGCATCCTTCCATGCAAGGTAAATATGAGCTTCTTGACACTAAATCCTGTTGCTGTTGGCAGGCCCACACACTGCAGCCCCAGAGCTGGGCTATCCGTAGTTGTGCCTTTCAGATTTAGTGATTTGCAGGTGCCAGAGTGTTTCCCGTTACAGGGGAATGCGTGACTTCAGCCTGCCAACAGCAGCCCTGCTTTTCCTGGTCACCTTCCGCTGAGTGATTCCCTGCAGAGCCACGGTCCACAGAGCTACAAAATTGTATTCATTACTGGTACTGTTTTACTGTCAGAGTAAACTTTTATCTGTCCTTTTATTTATGGCACCTGCCTCATGTACTGACTGAGCTTTCTCTCTTTACGAGTCCCATCAATCTTTGGAAGTACCATCAGCCATTTTATCTCCGAGGACATGTCCCCTTGTTTCTTTTTTTTTTTTCTTTATCATTATTCTTTTTTTATTTCTTTATTCTGTTTGTTTTCCTCTGGAACAGATGAAGAGCATCAGCAGGTTCTTGACAGAGGCAATCACCTTTCTCCTGCAGAACCCACAGGAACTGTTCATTGTAGGTGGCTGGACCATAAGAAAACATATTGAAGATAGTAGAGTCATAGAATCACCAAGGTTGGAAAAGACATCCAAGATCATCCAGGCTGAGTGTCCACCTGTCACCAATATTTCCACACTAACCCTTGTCCCTCAGTACAGCATCTCAATGTTTCTTGAACACCTCCAGGGTCGGCCCCAAGTCTGCCCCAAATCCGTAGCGTTGTCTGGGGTTGTTGTGGCCAAAGTGCAGGTCCTGGCACTTGGTCGTGCTGAACTTTATCCCACTGGCCTTAGCCCAGTGATCCAACCTGTCCTCTATTGGGCCATCCTACCCCCAAGCAGATTGGCACTTCCTGCCAGCTTGGTGTAATCTTTGGAAAGGAAAGTAGAAATGCTATATTTGGACAGATTTTCCAGACTTCTTACGTGGTAAATTTGCCTTTTCTCACACCATGATTTCGGTGCCCATCTGGCGTGTGGGAGCACAGCTCTTGCAGCAGGTGGAGCAGTGTCCGTGTGCTGCTGTCTTAAGAAACCAGTGAAGGGAAAGGCATCCCGAGATTAAAACACCTCTTCTTAGAAGAAACACTTGGGACTGTTCAGGAGAGGAAAACAGCTTCTCAGGTGCTCAGGCTTGCACTCACAGTTGTCATAGGCTGATAGTGGAATGCACTGGGATTGGCTGAGTTAGCAGTGTTTATCAAATAACTTGAGCTTAGTAATGAATTGCTTACATGCACTGAAGACTGGCAAATAACTTTATAAAAAAGAAAAGCTGTACGTTTTCTTGACGTATACTGTCTCTTCTTTGTGAGCTAGCCAGAAGATGTCAGAACTATATTAGTGGGCTTATCCTTACCTGAATTCCCACCGGTTTTATTATTGCAGAAATGCAAGGGAATGGAGGGAGATAGGAAAATGCCAATGCACGGCACGGTGATCATCTCATCAGGCTGAGCTGGCCCCAGGCAGTAGCAGCACTCACACGTTCCTTCAGGAAGATGAAAGACTTTTCCTTTCATTAATGCCCAGAGCTGGGGTTTGGATCTGAGAAGCAGCAGTGTGGACTTTGGCTGCTGGTCTCTCAGCTGCAAGCTGCACGAATAGGTGTTCCCATCCAGCAAGCACAGTCTGTGCTCTGTGCTTCTCATCTGAGGGGAGAAGCAAAAAGGTGAACTGGAGGGATACAAATGTAGAAAGAAAATAGTGAGCATGGCTTTCCTGGAATCCTACGGGTGCTCTGATATTTCGATTCTTGGTGTGGCTCATAATGACACCTGTAGTTTCCCTCTGGCATGTGGCTGTTATGCCAGTGCCACCTGCCCTTGAGGAGGTGACATTGCTTTATTTGATCACTATTTTTTTTTTTTTTTAAGCCTAATGAGAACTTCCCTGTGAGGGCAGAGCAGTCGCAAGATGGATCTTGGTGCTACAATGGAGAGAACAGAAGAATTTAGAGATGGAGCATCTAGTGAAGGAATTTTGGTAGGCAAAGTTAGGGCTAGATCATTTCTGGGCCGTCTCCTACTTTGCAAGTGTGAGGTGTTTGAACATCAAATGTTCCTCTGTCTGAGCTGCTTCTGGGATTTGGCCAAGACTGGATTTTGCTGTTGTGCTCACTTTCTTCTGCTCTCAGTCAGACACCTGTGTAAAGGTTTTCAGAGCATTTAATACATAGTTTTAAACACTGCACTTATTCCGTGTGAATTACAAAAGACACCTCTGTCATCTGGAGCGATCAAGTGGGGATGCGTCAAATATCACTTCTGCACAGCCATCAATAGGAATACTGAAGCTTGATTATTGGAACTTTATTCTCTAGTCACATCTTATAAGAAACTTGGTCAAAATAGCTGTGCTTCATGAAGGAACCGGCCGTGGTGCCCTGCAGGGTGCCTGCTGCACCTCTCTGCACTCTGAGATGACACCAAAGTCCCTTAGCCACTGCAGGGAGTGCAGGAAATGTGCTGCTGCAGTGGATGAAATACCACTCTGGGCAGCAAGATAGCTAAGCAGCTATTTATGTTAGTTCTTCTTTAATGCGTACTTTGATTTGTATCTATTATAACATATGCTCCACATACAAAATATTTACCTAACAATTTCTCCAGATTGGTCTTCGGAAAATTCTCCAAATGAGAAGACAACAGCGATGAGAGAGATCCTGTAGCTTTCATGTCAATTAAAATGCACTTGATTGGCAAGCAGAAGCAGTGTGCGTTAGGAAGAAACATCTCTAGCTGTAATGTTTATTGCTTTCTGCCACCATAAGCGCTCTTTTTGCAAAGCACACAGGTTTATTCTAGCAACAGTGTGAGTATCTCCGGAGGAGAATCTTCCCCAGCTTCCAGAAATATTTTTTGTTCATCTCAGTGAGGGATGGGACACCCACTGCTGTGTCATGTCTGACACCTGTATGCACTGAGAAATTTGGTATACACCTCCTCACTTTTACCTACCTCCTTCATTCATTCCTTTCAACTCAGTTTGCTGCACTGAAGTCATTCTGGGGTTCACCCAGAGCATCCAGGGATGGATTAGAGTAGCCTGCAGGCTCAGAGAGGTGCGTCCAGCAAGCCCTGGGAGAGCTGCATCACCCAGCAATCCATCTAGGTGACTGCTGCCTTGGGTCACTAACAACTTTCCTGGAATATCCAGTGGAATTTGGTTATTTCCAGTTGAAGTAACAATCTCAGGGTTTTAAATTCTTGTTTCATAGATAATAATGGAAGACACCCTGCTTTCATGCTGCTGTGTAGCTTGGGTTAAGAATTAGAAGAAGACAGATTAGTAAAGGTGTACTCTTAATTACAGTTGTTTAGACTTACAGTTAGTCGTTGTGCAATAGTGTGTTTCACTTTTCCTTTTCTGTTTCTGTTTCCTTTTTCCTCTTCCTTTTCCTTTTTTTCTTACTGTCAAGAGCAATTACACTGAATTAGTGATCTGTGGCAGTGCAATTACCAGCTGCTCTCTGTAAGTGAAGGCTGCAGGATCTCAGTGTGAGTCATCCTTGGATGAAGTGGGCACATCTCCGGGTATGCTGAGGTCTGTGCTGTGCAGAGCAACTGTCTGCCTTGTGTTGCTCCTCATCGTAGGGTCTCTTTCCCCACTTAAATTCTGCCTTAAAGATTTGAAGGTTGGCAGTTGAGATGTTTGCTTTTCCCTGCTCGATTCATTCTTCTCAACCTTCAGTGGTTTCTGGGATAACCAAGGAAACAAGGAGCCATACTTAGAGTGGGATGATGAGTTGCTCCAGAAGACTGGCTTTGGTTTTTGCTGTTTTTATGTTCCTGATGTGCTTCTGATGATGGCTGAACATATAAAGGGTATTTGGAGTGAACCAAAGGGTTTGCTCATGGTACTGAGTAGTAGGAGAATATATAGCTAGCTGTGGAGCCAGCCAGAGGTTCCCTCGTATGCTTTCAAGCAAGAAAATTCAAAATGTCTTTGGGTTGGAAAGCAGTGTGCCCGTTGTTCCCCTTAAACCACAGTTGTCTGCTTGCATTTGAATCTCCTGAGCTTGCGTCTGAGTAGGGCTGAGTTTTACTGTGTGTTGCCTCTAAGTATTTATTCGTGGTGCTGAGTTAAATGGTCATAGCAAACTGTTAAAAGACCATTATTAAGGTTGTAAAGCCCAAGGCAGAAACATGAGCAGATCTTACTGAAGGGTTTCCTTGCTTTCGATGCAGTTGTGCTGCTGGCCGGTGCAGAGTCCACATCCCAGTGCCCCAGTTTGCCCCACAGGACTCGGTTTCAGGTGGGGGTATGGGTTGGGGTGCCAGAAGGGTGCCAGCCAGCTTTGCTCCTTACTAAGCATGGGTCTGACACATCTGGGACTTGCTTCCCTGTGGTCCCCCAGCTTCTGCCCATGGAACTGGTTTGGCTTTCCCAGGTTGTTCTTCCCTGTGTGCCCCAAAATGAGCTAGTGCATACGCAGGGATTGTATGTACAGTCGTTGGCTACATCTCTCAGATGGACTAGCATTAGGAAGCAGAGGAACCCCTAGCTGCTGAGAACAGAGCCAAGAGAGCCTGTTCTGAGTCTGAGGAGAGGAACCGCATGTTTTCTTGGCTGGTTTAATAACGATTGGTTTAGCTAAAAGAAATCAGTTGTACATTAAAATTGAGCATGCAGTTTAAAAGAAATTCAGAGGCACTCCAGCTACTTCTGGAGAGGATAGACAGAGGGAGCTGTAAATAGGATGCAGATGTGGCTCCTCTGGTCGTTTGCTAATGTCAGGGCCTTTGTCCTGCTCAGAAGAAATCATTTTGAATAAACTGCTCCTAACTGGTTACTAAATGTAAAGAAATCATTGACCCTTACTTGCTGAATCATGAATCAGGAGTGCAGCAGTGTTGATTCTGTAGCTCATGCTTGTCCGTGGATTTATGTGTTCAGCACCAGTACAAGGTAGAAAATGACTAATTTGCTCCTAAATGGCTGACACGTAAATGGGTTTATACCAAAAGATACTTGCTGAGCAGTTCTGTGATCAGGAGCTAAGCTTCCAGAGAGGCAGAACAAACTACGCTGCAAGCTGTTCTTACTGATCTGAAAGTGTGTCCGATTTTTTGCTATCAATGGGCTACACGTTCCTGATGCTGATCGTCAGTTCATAGCTCTTGTTTTGTAAGGAAGTTTTAATTAGCTTCTGAATGGCAGTGCAGCACGTCTGCTGTAAGCATGTGGGGGAGATAAGAGGGTGAAGTAAGAGCAGTAAATCCTGCATGACTTCCTTTCACTGCCAGATTGTTGTAAAAAAGCACAAACGGGAGGAGGATTTCTATTGCAATCTTCCACTTTTGGGTGCACAACAGCTTTAAAATATTAATGCAAACTTAAGTTTATCATTAAACCTTTGGGGCAGCTTGCATTGCATTGCCTTTTTCTCTTGTAGCTTTTGGCCACTCTTCTCTTAAATTGAATTTGATATAAACGCATTGCTATGAATGGATTCTAGTGATTGCACAGAATAAATGCCATTGATGGTAACCACAGAGCCTTCCTGCTGAAGTCCTTTCAGCTGTGCAGTAAGGGCAGGCTTCTCCTCTTCCCCCTCTGAGAGATACAGGTGCATGAAAACTAAGAACAAAGCAACGCCTCTATTACATTATTGTTTTCCAAACTGCTGATAAATGCAATTGTCCAAATAAGGAGAAGGTAAATAAGAACACTAAAATGCATGCGAGCTTATAATGAATGCTTGAAGGGTTATGGCTAGCATGTTTTTAACCTAGAAAGGAAGGCCTGGGATTTGTCATACGGAATAAGCAAATGCTTTTTGAGTGAGAAAAGGTAACTGCGGTGTGAAGCAGCTGTAGTTGTTCAAAGTTACCTATCTGAACAGCAGAGCAGGTTAGAATTAGAATCTGTATTGGGTTATGCTTGGGTCCCAGTGCCCACATCCCTGGATCTGCTGTGCTTCGCTGCCCATCCCTGCTCTCTTCCAGTTTGACCTCTGCGATGCTCTGGGAGTGTCAAACACTTAAAATGCAAAATGGAGCACAGAGCCAATTAAATAAAGTGGCCTCAGATCTCCCCAGGGAGCAAAAGGATCCAACAGCTCATGGTGAAATTGCTTCCATCCCTTTTGCCTCCCAAATTTTGCTTCTGCACAGTGAGAAGACACGGAGATGCATTTCTTTGTGACCAGAAAGTAAACAAATGAGGAAGATGGAAAGGAGTATCCGTACCATTTCTCCCCTCTGAGCTGCAGGGATCCACATCCCCTGTGTGCTTACTGTGTGTGTGTGTGTGTGTGTGTGGTTTGCATCTTACTTTCTGTTAATCAGGAGTATACCACCCTGGGCATGGCTCCGCTGTACTTTGGCTGTGCATGTGGACCAGGAGCTGATGGATTAGCTGATGGCAGTGCTAATTCAGCAGTCCACAATTTGCTTTCACAGCTGCAGGGTTGCACAGGTGAGCCACCAGAATGCATCCTGCCTTGGTTTGGCTGACGGTGTATGACAGCAGGGATAGATTAATGTGCTCTCTGGATGTAGCAGTTCCTGCAGGCTTGCCAAGGAACTATTGCCTTCTCTTTCCCTTTCCTTTCTTCCTACATTGGCGAGTAAAACCAGTTCATAAAACACAGCAAGCACATCTCTACTGCCCAACAAAGCAGCGGATGCTAAAAAGCTGCTCTTAAAGTGTGTCCATCTAAGCTATTAGATGGCTATTAACATGCCAGAGTGCTTAGACTGATGTTTCCTGGGGGTGTACGAGAGGTTTGTACACCTTATTCTGAGATGTGCGCTGGGTGGACCATCTGCACACATTTCTGTATTGGGATTTTTACTGGTGTTTTTATTCCTCTGTATGAATCCTGCCTTCTCGAGGTATCTGAAGTAGTACTTGCTCCGGTGTTAGCCTGCTTCAGGATCACCCAGTGACCGAAGCCAGGAGGAGTTCTGCTGTACATTATCATTTGGGATTTAGGTAATGCTGGAAATGGTGAGCCCTACTCTTGTAACTCTGTTTGGGAAATCCTGACTTCTCTGTATTTGCTGAGATTTGTGAAAACAACTCAAAAGACTGCTCCTGCCTGGTTCTAGGGCACCTCCCTCAGTTAATTCAACACAGATAGATAGGTAAATGCCACCCAAAGGCAAGCACAATGCTGGTGGAGGACGGCTAGGTGGCCAGAAGTGACCACTAAGCAACATAATTAGTTATCTCCTCCGCTGGGAGAGAAGAAGGCATCTGCACTTTGCAAGAGCCTTCTCCAGGCAACCCTTTCAGTAATCCCAGTGGTGGATTCCACGCCGAGAATTAACAGCACCACCAGCTCCTAAAGCAGGAGGCATGCAGCCAGCACCCTCCAGGGATGGGCCTTCAGCTTGCTCCCAGCACAGCTGGGTCACACACAGCCTGGGAGCCTCGAAGGTGAGATGAAATAGCTTTAAAGGTGTCAGTTCCTCTGAAATCTTTGAACTGCTCGTGCCTCAGATTTCCTGACCCTGTTGGTGTTGGCAGAGGGGAAGGCAGGAGGGAACTCTTGAGGAGTAACTGAGAGTGGTTCTGCTTTTGTCAGCCAGCTCTCTCCTTATTAGTTGCTCAGCGTGACATCACTTACTCGCTTTCAAACCTGGTGGCTGAGCTGGCAGTACAATGAGCCACCTCCCTGCGCTTTGGTTGGCAGTCATTCAGTCCTTATTTGCAGCTGGTGGATGCAATTTAGGGGCTGTTTAGGCTTGTATCCTGCACTGGTGCTGAGCCATCATTGTGGTTTTCTCATGGTAGCCCTCAGAAATCTCTCTCTTACACCGCAGTAGCCACAGCCACTCATCTGCTCATTTTGAGTAATGTGGTACAGGTAGAAGTACACGTATTTTACATTTGCTGCATAAAATTGACGTCTTATTTGAATGCCATTATCCTTTCCTGGTCAGCTGCTATGACTTGAAAGCATCCTAAGCTTTTGACATTGGTGGTTTTTTTCCCCATCCTATGCTAAACTAGATGACTCTTCATCCATGGAAGGAAATCTCAGCGTGCTCTGCTGGGGCACAGTCTCATGGTCATTACAAATGGTGATGGCATTCGCTTTTGCTCTGCTTTTCATGCATGGAGGATGCTAAACTGAGCAATGCTTTCAAGCATTACATGCCACACTTCTGGAACGTAGAAGCTCCCCTGGCTTTGGGAGGCAGGGATACCTGCATTGGATACAAATCCTTTGCTGAATTGTCTTCTCTTTCAAAAGGGGAAATCATGTTGGAGGAGGATCTATTCCATCATAGGATCATTGGGAGGAAAGATCTTACCCATCCAGAGCACAATAAATGCAATTGTGATTCTAGGGAGCACAGCTGAGGATCCTCCTGCAGGTGAATCTGGAGTATGCTTCTCTGTGAGCTGGTTTATGCCTATCGATGACAAATACAACAAAAAAACACTGCAGAGACTCACAGCCATTCTCTGCATTTCTGACTCTGTTCAACACAGTTTTCCAGCCGCTGGTGTTCAATATAACACGATATAGTTGTTATTAAAAACCTGGAGAAGTGTCAGAGCAATTATGTGTTGTAGGAGGAAGGCAACCACTTGGAGAAAAGGCTTTATTCTAACTGCTCAAAAAAGGGGGAAATTGATAGATCCTCTTGGGAAATAAGTGGGTGTTAGTCCTTGAACATACACTGACGTTCCTGTGAATAAGGGTAAATGACATCCTGCAGAGCACGGTCTGCATGGTGGGACCCTCTCTGGATTTTTTCTCCTCCTTCTCTCATCTCCCTGTACAGAGCCAAAATACAAAGAAAATGAGATTTGTGGTGGCTCTGTGTTTCTTCTTTTCTGAATCCCTTGTCCATAACCTTCCATAACCATAACCATCATCTTAGTGCATCTTGTTTCTTAATGCTTCTGCACTTTCAGTCTTCAGCCTCTAACTTCAACCTGGTGTGAATTTCTGTGATTTACGCTGTTGTATGTCTTCACCTGAGCTCCCAGCGCTTGCGTATGCTTTGCTTTTTGGTGAAATAGGGGATAATGGTATGATAGTGGGGCACAGAATGCACGTACTTGGGAGACAGGAAGCTTTTGGGCAAGAAGAAGTAAATATGAACAGACAAAAAGCTGATATCTCCCAGCAGTGAAAGAGAAGTGGATTGCCCAAGTTCAGCAGGAAGCTTTGAGCTGTGGCACGGTTCAGTATCCATCAGCATCTGCAGGGTGCTCCCATGGGACGTGGGCATGAAAACAAGTGTTTGCCATGTGGAAGCGATTCCAAACACGCCAAGCCTGCCAAACCAAAGCTGCTTTGATTCTGTTGGCCTGTGCATTAGCCCACGATCCGTTTGGTTTTAATGTTTGTCCCTTATGCTTATCAAGTATGGACCTTGCCATTTGGATGGGAATGCCTGAACTGGATTCTAAGAAAACCTTGTTTCATTGCCCCATGTAAGGTAAAGCTGCTGACCGTGAGCTGAAAAATTGTCTGTGGGCAGCTCATCAGACCTGTCCGCTGTGTTTTCTGAGATTGCATGCCCAGGGACAGCAGCATTAGATTTTTTTTTCCCTCCCACTGCCAAGAGGCTGGTGACAGAAGGCAGAAGCAAAATGGGATTTGCCAGTCTATATTACCTGGAGAGTTAATGTCGGTGCAGTGGTTCTGGCCTCTCTCTGATGTCTACAGGCAGTAATAAATCACATTTGATCGAGCCGAGACAACATGCTGATTTGCAAACATGAAGTAGCATCTAATAAAAGCCCGCATTTCAGATTCTTAAAGAACAGCTTTTGGATTAACCTGGAGTAGTGCAGGTCGCAGCTGTGAACCCAAGCTCGCCACTTGAAGTTCAGTGTATACTTTATGTATGCAAAACTAATTAAAACTCAATTTGCTTCTCTTTCCAGAAGAGACTTTTCAAATACATTTGACTCAGAAATCATGTCTGTCTATACCGCAAGGTGTTTCTCATCTGGTAATTTTCCCATTTGTCAACTTTGATTTTAAATAAGAGCTCGTAGCAATCTTTTAGCCTCACAGTGATCACCCAGCAAGCCTCACGAGAGTCAACATTCTCACCTCAGCATTTCAAGCATCGTGCAGAACATCTCTGAGCATTTTCACGGCCCTTTTGGCTGTCTGCCCATGCAGAGAGATGTCTGCCCATGGAGAGGATCCAAGATCATAGCGTTTGCCCTTTAGCCCCATCTACACTTTTTTGGATATCCGTTTCCAGATGTGCTTCTTGCCCATATCCTAAGCTTTTCATACTGTGTGGCTTTGGAGTGTTGGATCTTTGTAGAGCAAAATGAGGATGAAGAACAGGGCTGGTAAAAATCAAACTGAACAGATGATTTCCAGTTGCTTTTAAGAAAAGTCTAAGTCTTAGCTAATTTCAGTCTTAATTTGGAAAAAATGAGGCTGCATATGTCTATGGAGGCCCCACTTAACAGAATCTATCTGGTGCCTATGCTCCAGTTTCATGTGTATGGATTTGCCTTTTTGGCCTTGTGTCCTGCTCTTGCCTGAGCCTACCAACATGCTGTGCATTTTTGCAGCATTCACGAGGTCCCTTAGCAGAGTGCCTTTCTTTGCTTCCCTGAGAAGCAAGTAATGCAGATACACAGCTCTGCATGAGGGAAGGAGGAGGCTGAGTTATAGACTCAGTTTCTCTCACTTTCTACATTTTATTCTTAAAGCCCAGTGGCCTACTAGAGCTCACAGACCACAGATTTCTTCCGAATTTCTGACTTTTTATTGTGCTCCAAAACAGCCCCGTGTTTCTATGCCAGCATCAGGAACCAGGAGATGTGTCAGCCGAAGAGCAGGTAGCTCTGGGAGTTACAGGGATCTGGGGCAGTGCTGAGCAATACAAGAGCAACAAATGGAGGTTGCTGGGTACACTGCCTGCACTAGTTTATTTTGGAATCTAGATCATCCTCGTATGAGAGAATCCCTGAGGACTCAGCAGTTTGGTTGCTCTTGACACTTTTTTGTACTCTTTGTTCTCGTCTTGATTGTT
This sequence comes from Chrysolophus pictus, assembly GCA_037305975.1. Classification (NCBI taxonomy): domain Eukaryota; kingdom Metazoa; phylum Chordata; class Aves; order Galliformes; family Phasianidae; genus Chrysolophus; species Chrysolophus pictus. The sequence continues at coordinate 34,656,856 of CM074581.1, read as the reverse complement.
TTGGATGGTTTTTGTCATGCTTGACATTTTTCATAGGATTTATGCTGAGTTAGTGATGCTATTTTCCCCGCTCTCCCATGCAGAAAATGTTGCAAACCATCCTTCCTTCACATACAATGCTTTTAAGGTCTGGTTGATGTGCTTCAGTTTGTTCTGGAGGTGCTTGGGAATCCAGTGGTGCTTCTCGTGGTGGTAAAGTGTTTTGGTTTCATGGGAAATTATCTGCTTTGGAAAAAATGGTTGAGTTTTTGAGAAGTTGAGTTTTAGAGAAGTTGCTGAGCCATTGGCACAGGACGAAGCCTGAGCTTCCACCCAGTTCCCAAGCCAGTAGTCTGCGTGGTTCAATCTTGCCCCAGGTATTTAGATCCCACAAGAACAGGGAAAATAAGACAGCAAGGATCAGTGAGGAGTGCTGCTTTGGGAGCTTGAGAGCTGCTGTTGTACGTAGGTAACCTTGGCTTCTGAGCACTGTGTGTGATGGGGCCACATTTCCAAAGAGAGCGGCTGTGGAAATCTCTCTGCCAGGCCAGAGCACTCCCAGGCTGGGGACAGTGCTTGCTTCTCTAGCTCTGAGGGCAAAGCTGAGCAAGGGACATAGCCTGCCCATCTGCTGTCCTGCTCCTGTGCAGCCTGGTACCTTCGGTTTAGCCCCGTGATGTCTCTTTCGGAACCGTGGCCAGGATGAGAGGCTGGAAAACCTTCTCATCCAAGATTTTTCTTGAGCAATTTGTATTTTGCAAAGTATGATTTCCATTTAGAGCTGTATGTGTTTGGCACTGTGTGTTCCAAGCCATATTCGCTAAGAACTTATATGTGAATAGACAACATATATAAGCGTAGAACCACAGATTAGCTCAGGTTGAAGGGGACCTTAAATTTCATCTGGCTCCAACCCCACTGCCATGGGATGCACAGGGTTGAGAGTCACCAGACCAGGCTGCACAGCCTGGCCTTTGGGCACCTCCAGCAACAGGGCACCCACAGCTCTCTGTGCAATTGGTGCCAGCACCTCATCACCCTCCGAGCAAAAGATTTCCTCCTAACCTAAATCTCCCCTCTTTTAGTTTAAAGCCATTCCCCCTTGTCCTATCACTGTCAGGCCGCCTATAAAGTTGGTCCCACAGTAATAAAGGGTAAGAAATAATCACCGTGTAAATGTTTATCATTATTTGCCTCTTCTTATTTTTTGTAATTTCCAACTTCTGTGTGAAGTGCCTCTTAGTGTTTTTGGTGTATTTGTTCTCTTATCGTGTTTTGAGCAGGTGTTTATCCTGGGCAGAAAGATGGGGGGGGGGGGGGGGGGGGGCATGCTTTTGCCATTCAGTGGATCTCAGCCATTGGTTTTGCTCTGTTGTGTTTAATAAGAGATTGCAGTGATTGCATGTCCCACTATCACTTATCACAGCACATACTAAATGGAGTTTTCATTTTAATTAAAAGAAGAAATTTAAATTGACCAGTTAGTTCCAGCATTTTATAGGTTTATAGCTGGGATTTTTTTTTTTTTTTTTTTTTGGATGACATTTTGAAATACTTCCAAAATATTTTGAAAAGCCAGGAAATGAAAGCCAGAGCTCTGGAGAGTGTTGGAGCTAGGAAATAAACTCAGACTAATCCCACAGCTGCATGAACCAGGTGAACAAAACATTCAGGGCATTCGGCAGCAAACTTTGCATCGTGCTATTTTGTGTCAAAATCCTGAAGCATCCCTGTATCCAAAGGGATCTGTGGGTGTGCTGATGCAAAGCTCTGGGGTCTCAGGGTGAGCTGGTTGTTACGCCTTCATGCTGCACAGATTTCCCACAGCCTGGGCAATAACTGACTCACGGGATGTGTTTGCTTTCACAGCGCAGCCTGGTTCCAGCAAAGCCCTGCTCACGGTACCCACAAGTGGGTGCAGGCCTGGGGTACCAAAATGAGGTGACTTGTGCTCGTGGGCATCCTGGTGGCAGTGCCAAATCAAGAGCCAAGGCGTGAGTTTGGCACGACAGCAGCACCTGCACAGAGCCGCCTGCTTTGGGGAACGCAGTCTGTGTTTGAGATTTGTTTGTTGCTGAGGTTGGGTTTGTTTGTTCTTGAGATTGAAACATATTTTTTATCGAGATAAGACCGAGTCGAATTAGAAAAGCAAACAAGCCCAGTGTTCCCTGAAAAGCATTCAGTATTTTACCTAGCGATAAACATGCAGCTCATCTGTTCTCTTCGGTTGACTTTATTTCACATTCAGCTTCCAAAAGCAGCGGGTCAGTTCCGTGTAGGAGTACAGAACCCACGGCTTGCAAACCAGGGCTCGGGGCTGCACAGGGTGCTGTACGTTTGGTTTGACTTTACCTTCATGTTTTCATTTTCTCTGTCTCCTCAGCCCTCGTAATCCCTCTCTCTTTGGGAGAGGCTTCTCTAGCGGCTTTTTTCTGCATTCAGTAGATTTTAAAACAGTCTCACAGTTTCATTGCAAACGAATTCATTATGCAGTGCTTGCCTGTGCAAGCTGTGAAACTGCGCATACACACCTTTAGTCTGAAACTGTCAGAAGTAATTCAGGGACAAAAGATAAGGGATTCTTGAGGCGACTTATCCACACCCTGCAGGACTGCATCCCAACAGTGAGGATCTTGGGATTTAAGCTTGGTAAGAGAGGATGGACGTCTCACCAATATACATTTGTAACTATTCTGAGTGGTATTTGAGGATGTGCATCTTCACGTGGGCTGGGTCCTCCAGGTTCTGCCGTGAACCTGTCATGTCACCCCTATAATTCAAATCACAAGCATCTCGTGTGCAGCTCTGCTTTGCTGGGGCAGCTTCGACCTTCTGGTGCTTGGCTTTGCTGTTGTGCCTTCCTCTCGTCTTGGGTTTGCAGCTTCCCCCAGCTCCTGTCATCTCCTCTCATCCTTCCTCTGTAGGTCTGGACTTAAAACCGAGGGGTATTGCTGCTTCTCTGGTCTTCTGAGATGTCACACGTTAATTCTTTGCCCCCAGCCCATTTCTTAACAGCAAACACTAAAAGCCAGTTGTGCATCGTTTAGGATACAGCACTTGCAGAACTCAGAGGTTGAGCTTTAAACTGCTGTTGCAGATGCCAGCTTGAAATGAAACAATTCTGGAAAAAGTCATCCGAAGTTGTTTAATCTTTTCCAAGGAGGCGTCTAAAGAAGAACTCCATTTTTCTCCATATTCCAAACATTCTCACAACAACTCGCATTGTTGCCATGTTTGGGAACATGACTTCAAATTTGGCCAAATGTGCTTTTTGTTGTTTTCTCTCTCTACCTATTGCAGTTCTTCTGCAAAACTTGTCCAAATTTGGCTAAAAGAAGAAACGAGAAGAAACATACCAGTGCATACCAGGGGTCAGGTGCTGCTGGAGGTCTGGACGGTGACAGGTGGTGGCTTTAGCCCCTTCTCTTATATTTATTTGGTGGATGCTCTGGCCCCTTGTCTTTCATTTGGTCGTGATTTTAACCTCTTGTTTTTCATTCCTCCTCTTTCCCCCACCTGTGAATGTATCATTTTCTTTGCAAGTATTGTTGAAGTAAATTAAATTCTAAATTGATTCTTGCCTGTTGGGCACTTGGAAGTGGGAAACGTTGCTATATAACGCAATAACTCCAGCCTCATCACTGGCTTGGCATTTGAAGTATATTCGTTGGTGTTCAGGAAAATCTGCAGATCCACAGTGATGGTTTCTAAAGAAAACCAACCAGCAATAATTACTGCTCTGCCTTCAGAGCAGAGCTTGAACAGCATCCAATAAATAAGGCTGTGGTCCAGCATGGATGCAACAAAGCAGTGAGGAGCCACTCACGAATTCTGCCCAGGATCAAGTGGGAATTCCCTCTACATCCTGCTTTTTTTTTTTTATCCTTTAGTGCCCAAATCTGTATCCTGCTGCTCATGTGCCTGTTGCTGAGCTCACGCTGAGACTTATTATTTTCCTGATTTCTGCAATATGCTGTTTGTTTGTAATCCTTGCTTGTAACTGCAGGGAAAAATCAGAGTCCTACCAGGAGTTTTGCCCATTTGTTTAGGGTTTTTTAGGGTCCAGGATCTAAACTGACACCAATCACTTGAAAAATGATAAAACTATTAAGTCCCACCCATGTCTCAAAAGCATTGCTAAGACACACAACTGAAAGTAAAGGAAAGCATTGGTCTTTTCTAATGACTCCTTTATTGCCCAGGAGGAGAAAGAAGGAAGGACAGCGACAGAGATGGGGAGAGCAGCACAAGAAGTTTGCCCATTATATGAATTACATACAGGCTGACAAATTCTTCAAGTCATCTTAATCTGTTTTTCTCTGCACCCGGAAGGAGAAAATGACCATTTAATTATTAGGATTAAAAATAACCTCACTAACCGAGAGAGTCACATGAGTGCAGTTTGGCTTGTAGTTCGATTTGTTGCAGCATGGATGCAGTTGAGACAGAGGTGCTATTTAGTGTTTTATTGGATGGACTCAATGTAATGAAGAACCATGTGTCTTCATCAAAGCAGAGCAGCCTGGGAGCTCTGTTTTTCATTGCACAGGGGAGCGTGTGGGATTTTGGGATGCTTGAGCGATTGGTTTTGCCCAAGGGTGGAAGAAGAAGGCTGAAAAAGAAGCTGGGAGCTTTCTGTGCAGCTGGGATGTCGAAGCATCTGCTGGAAGCACAGTGTTTTGAACTATTCCCAATCTGTCTGACTTTTTGGCAGCTTTCTGCTGGGAGCAGGCGGGTGGCTCTGGAGCTGCCCTCACACTGGTCCTGTGTCCACTTGTGAGAAGCCCAAACTGGGGACACTGTTTGAGGTGCATGTTTTAATCACATGACAATATGGAAGAATAGGAATTTGGGGGAAACCCAGGGTTTAGTCACCAAAATGCAGCTGCCAGCCTTTACTCTGGACAAGTAGTGAAGACGTGAGACTTTTATTTTCCTTTATGTTCTGTCTACATTAAAAATACCTGTGTGTCCTCCATTGATACTGATAGAAAAACATGAGGTTTGAATGCTTAAGGTTTGAAGGCTGCATCACTGCAAAGGCAGCTGTGCTGTAAATGAAATATCAATACTGAATTCAGTAGCACTCAAGGCTTTGGCAGAAGCATGGCATTTTTGGATGGTTTCTTCTTGCCGTATCACCTGTATTATATTCAGTATTTGCCTTCCGGAGATGTCAGAGCAAGGTGCACACATCTGTTAATCTCCATTAAATGATCATTATTGCTTTGCATTTCTTTTGGCTTCTGCATCTGGTTAATGTATCAAAGCAAGCAATTTATTTCCTGCATGGAAGCTGCCCTGCATAGGCTGCCAGCTAGCAACAGCAAAGGGATGAAATCCCTTCTCTTTAGGGCTGTCAGACCCTGTGTTTTCAAGGGAGGTGACTTTGGCTCATGCTCTGTCAAGTTTATTGTCAGGTGCTTCATGTTCCAGATTGCTTTATTGCACAGCAGGAGAATGGGACACTTGCTCTGGTGCAATCAATTGTAATTAGGCAGGACATTTGTCCTGTAGCATACCGAAGGAGAGGCAGCCACATTCACTTGCAGGCATGTCAAAGGCTTTCGCCTTTCAATTGCTTAAAACATTCTTATGGGGAATAAAACTAGCCTGAAGGCAAATGTTAAATGAGCATGTAAATCCTTGTTTCTTAAACCAGCCAAGTTTTGGTGTTTAATTGTTGAATGCTTCCAAAGTTGAGCAGTTCTCATGTAGAAGATCCTTATGGAATTCATCAAAAGAAAGTCTTGTTGGTTTTTTTTTTGCTGAGAACCAAACCCTAAACCACCTCTGGGGAATGGGAAACACAAACTGTGATCTTTCTCTTTTTGAGTTAGCCATGAGACTGAAACAACATGGAATTTGAGCATCTCTGGTTTTCTGCTCAGCTCTGTAGCTGTACCTGGAAACTCAAAGGTAGGATAACCATTCACAAGCCAAATAACTTCAGCCTTTATGATCCCTTCTGTAAGTAAAACGAGTTTGCTTTAGCTTTAGTTTTGTAGGGCGTTGTCATACATATTCTTGATTATATCCAAGTATTTTGGTGAGAAGTCTTCATACTTATAAAGTTAGTTTTTCAATTTCATCACCATTACGTTTCTGGTGTACCAAGAGAAATGGTTGATGCTGTGAAGGACCATAAAGACTGCATTAAAACATTGTGGGCAGTATTTTTTGCCTTCATCTCGATTCTCAAAGTCTGCTGTGACACCTGGGCATGGTGTGGGAAGCAGGCTGTGTGCCGATGGAGGCTGGGATAACACTTCTGTGTCTTACTGCCAGCAGCTCTTTCCAGCTCCAGGGCAATCCTTCCCAGCCTTCATCGCTGCTCTGCGGGATTTTTGTCTCCTCTTCCTCTCTGCCCCACGTGTGAGGAAGCGTTGACTTATGGCCATGCAGCAGAGTGAGCAAACAATGTGTTTTTTATAAATAAGACATTTTAGGAAAATAAATGGTGCATGGGGGAATATATGCTTTTGGCCCAAAGTGGATGATCCACATGGCTTGCTTTGGGAGCAACGTTTGCAGCAATGGGGCAGATCTCAGAATGCTTCTGAGTACTGGTATTATTTGTGTCCTACTGCTCAGATTTCTTTTCCTTTTCTCTGAAAACAGCTTCGTGAGCTGGAAGTGAGGTACCGCCTTATCTTTGCTGCTATTTGTTGTAGAGCTGTGGCAGAAAAATCCACATGTGTTATTGAAGCATTCCAGGCCATGTTTGGTGTCCAGCATATAAATATAGGTGGTTCTGGATCAAACAAACCACAAATTGGTCCTGATTGCTTTCTTTCCATTCACCTTTTGCTTTTAAATCCCCCCTTGCGTGTCTCCTCTTGGCAGGGTTGGCAGGCAGACAGAACAGAGTTGCTGTCCTAGGGTGAAATGCTCACAAACAAAAGGTTCTGTAGGATGTGAATTAAATAACAGCCATGGGTCAAAGTAATTTTCCTTTTGGTAATAGCTGTGTTATTCACGGATGAGTGTGCTCGGGGATTAGTTGCTTGGTGAAAATGAGCAAAATTGCTCCATGGTTTTCATCCGTGGTGTTACAGACCTAAACCTTTTTCCTTTTTAATTAAAGAAGAAAAGAAGAAAATTTCACCTGAAGTATAATACATGAAGCAAATGAGTTTAGTATACTACTGTTTCCTGACAGATGCTCCACTAAGAAAACTCAAGCGTTGAAAGCTTATGTATGCAAGGCTTTTACAGCTTTTCTGAGGTTACATGCTCCTCTTCATAGTGTTTTGCTTTGTCTGAAGGAAATTTTCCCCTTCTAAATAGCTTTTTGTTTGTTTGTTTGTTTCCCTTCACACAGATGGGAAGGTTGAAGTGACGAAGGAAGGCGTGAAGCTGTGCACCATGGGGCCAGGCAAGGTGTTCGGGGAGTTGGCCATCCTCTACAACTGCACTCGAACAGCAACTGTCAAAAGTAAGATCATTTCTGAACTTCGCTGTTGAATGGCTTAGGATTTCCCTGGGAAGCAGGTTTCTCCTCGTCTTCCCTTTGGAATTGCAGTTTCTGTTAGATGCTGAGCTTGCCTAATTAATTAAACTCTCTGTGGCACGGATTATATTGTTGAATTTAGGAACTATGAGCAGGAGGAAGATAGAAACGAAATGCTTCACTGGGTTCTTTCACTAAGGTTCGTTCTCACAGGGCACCTTCTGTATTAATGCCGTGGTTAATGCTACCATATGTCTGTAGTTCTCTGTATGTGATGCCTACAGCAAGAATCAGGGCAAGGTGTAGGATAGGAGCTTTCATACCACTTGATCATGGATCTCGTGTAATTACCCAAGAAGCGTGGCTGTCTTTTTAGTCCTGCTCTTGCATTCCTATCCTCCACCTTATTTCAAGCCCTGTGGATGGACACCAACTAGAAAGGTTTCCCAGCACCATGCTCCATAAGTATTCAAGGGACACTTTGGAAGTAAGGCCAGTTTTTTTTTCAGAATGAGACCTCGAGTTCCAGCTAAATTGACCAAGCCAGCAGAACTGGAAGAAAACTGGATGGCACCGATCTTCTGCACTAAGTCTTTGGCTCTTCTCCTGTAATCTGTTTTGTTTGCACAAAAGCTTGGGTTGCACAATAGATGGAGGGAAATTGCATTACTGTGTACACTGTACATATGTTTTCATTTAAACACAGATTATACTTAGTTGAGAGTTCTTGATCTTGAGGATAAGATGAAATCTTAAGTGGAGAGGTTTTATAAGGGATGGAGTATAGTTCTGTGATTTAAAGGTGCTGTAGGGGAAGAATTAGGACACAGATGGGATAGATCATGAAAGTAATACAGAGACAAAAAAAGTGGTATGAAAATAGGGAGATATGCGAGTCCCTGTTTAGAAGAGAGTCTTTCAAAAATATCTAATTTTCGCCTCAAAAAAAGAGAGAAGAAAGAGGAGCAATGGACAGAAGTGTCAAAACAAGCACGGATAACTGGATGTTTGGGAAGAACATGCTGTTCTCCATAATCCTAAAGAGGCAGACTGACGCACTCTCGCCTGCTTAAACTTTGCCTTTTTACAAGGACTGTTTATTGCAAATAAATCCTTGGCTAACCCATGGTCACATCATTGGCAGCGCAGTTTATGCTTCGGAGCAATCCATAATCCCAAATGATGGAACAAATGCTCATAGCACTCAGGTCATACTAAGCCTCAGGGCACAGCCCTGACCTCGGAGCCCTTCGGGTTGCTCTGTGCAGCATGTTGGAATGCTCCCTGTGCCATGCTGCCCCAAACGCACGTGGGAAGCACTGCACCATGGGTGTGGGTGGGAAGCAGCTGCTGATCCACCCTGGCTTCCTGCCTTGTGGGTCCATTCTCCTTGCAGTCCTATCACCTGTCTTTGCATCCAGTGTAAGGTCCAGAGGGTTGGTGATGGAGATCCTACACTGACAGGAGGGCACAGTGCTCTGTCAGCACAAGTACTGCATCACCTTGTGCTGGGTTTTGTGCAGTGTCCATTTGCAACTAGTCTTGCAACTGATATATTACATAGAGATTTTACTACCAGTTCATTTTACTACCAGTTCATAGAGTCATAGAATGGTTTGGGTTGGAAGAGACCTTAAAGATCATCTAGTTCCAATGTCCTGCTGTGGGCAGGGTTGCCAACCACTGTTGGTTCCACTAGAGTCAGTGATCTAATATCCTCAGAGATCTTCCTTCAGGAAGGAGGTGGTTGTGTCTGTTGTTCTACTCAGTTCCTCTCCCTTTGGCGCTGTAAAAATTAGGAGAATTCTGCACCTCCTTGGGTTTGCAGTCTCCTTTTTAATGTAACTTTTAGGTGGTTTCTCTACTGCAAAGTAAGTTGCAGTTGAGGTTGTAATTGACTTTATGTCCTTTAAGGTATAGTGGTGAGCAAGGTCACAGCTCGTTTTTTGGGACCCGTTTCAGCTGGACCTATTTGAGCGGAGCCAGGTCTCTGAGGCATATGGATCAATTTAGGGCATTATTGACTTAAATTGCTGTCGATGCTGCTAATAACCAGCTTCAGACATCTGTTTGTTCTTTTGGCTAAACGATAAATAAATGTCATAAATCTTTAGAAGGGCAAACACCGGCAAATACTGCATTAGCTCTGATGATAACTTTGATCATTACAAGGTTTATTTCGGGAGAAATGAACAATTGATGATTGTAATGAGAGCAGACACTCAGTCAGCAGCAATGCTGGGAGGGGGCATCGTTCTGCAGAAACGCTTTCCGTCAGGCCTTCCCAATTTTCAGCAGATGGATTTCTATTACCTCCAGTGTCAGAAGTGCTCTCTCATGCGCCTGCCACAACTTCATTACAGGAATGCTACGTACTTCTAAAAAACGAAGTTGCACAAAGACCGAGCGAAGGATGCGTGAAGGTGGTGGGAGCCCAGAGGTGCCTTCAGGCTGTACACTGTCTCCTGTTCTAACTCATGTGTGCACGTGCTGGTGGATAACCAAGTTTTCAGTGCCTTTACCCAGCAGCCTGCCACGGCTCCTCAGCTGCCGTGCACTCCATGGAGCTTGCAACTTCAAGGGATCAGTCGCTACGGGAGGTCCTTTGCCTTTTGACAGTGCTTGAGAAGACTGTAAAGTTTAATTATTCTCAACTGGCTCCTTCTGGTTCCTTATAGCCTCTTTCGTGAGGCAACACAGGTCTTTTGAAAGCTTGAACTAGGAGAACTATTGTGGTATTTTTGTAGTGCTACTACAGTCTTAGGTGAAAGCAAGATGGGGTCTGAGGGGACCCACTCTTCCTCTCATCTGAAACTTTTGCTTTACACTTCCAGACACTGTAAGGAGAATTTATTTTTCTGCTGGAGAGTGCTTGGTCTGAAGCACCGTCAGAGCTTTCTGAAATGTGGTTGCTCACAAATCACTTCCTTGTGTAAGGGAATCTAAATCCCAGTCATCAGCCTATCGCCTTACCTATATGCAAACTTGAGGCTACTTGCAATGTAATGCAGCATCATGGACTCTCCTCCCTGGCGCCAACTGATCATTTTATTCAGTGCATTAGAATAAGAAAAAGGGAATCCTACACATGATAACTTAGGTGAAAATGACCTGTTGAGTACTCTGGCAGAGAAGTATTCTCTAAATATGCCTTTTTACTTACATATCTCAAATTGCTGTTGGCAGCTCTTTGAGGAAGCAGGTTGTGTCTTAAAATATAAGTTGTTAAGACATAATTGTTTCTTAAAATCTGTGTTTTCAGCTGTGGGACGGGGACAGATCTGTGCCTATGGACCCTGGCTCTCCCCCAGCCATCCTGCTCAGTAGCAAACCCCTTAGGTAGGAGGCTTTTTTCCCCCTCCAAACTATGCACATAGTGGATTATTATTTCGGGATTTTGGGGCAGGAAGGTTTGATCCTCATCGCTTGGGGAGTTTGAGCAGCACTACCCATTGGAAGATCTCTTTGACTCCAGCTTTCACCATTGAATAACGATACAGAAAGCTGACGGACCAGTCTAAGAAATAGATAATTTCTTACATTTCAGTCTCTGCCTCTGATAGCAAAGCAGAAGGAAAGTTCGTATATTTTTCTGACTTAAACACTCTAACCCAGCCCTTTTAAAGTTCCATTTGTTGCTCTTTTCTCCCTATTTCAGCCTTTTTAACCTAGAAGGTCTGAGGAAAGGCAAAGCCCTATTTATCCAACTCCTAAGAATCACGAGGCTGAAATAAAAAATTACTTATTTAAAAGGAAGGTTGCAAGCTCTGGCAGCATTTTATTTGATTCTCTGAAAAAATGCTTTTGTCTTTCCCATTGTATTGGCTCCATTGAGAAAGCCTGGGTGGAGGGGCAGAGGTGGGTGCTGGTGCTGCCTGCTCTGCTGTGCTACAGAGCACTGAGTGGCCCTGTGGGTTTCTCCTTGTTAGTTTGCTTTAGGTTTTAGTCTGTTTCCTCATTTTCTGTAACTCCTTTTCCTTCACCTACTTTTAGGCTGTGGACAAGCAGTTAGAAAACAGTTAGGATTCACTCTCAGAAATGGGACTTGCCAACTCATCGCAGTTGCAAAATGGAGCATGAAGAAAACAGAATGCTAGTTCTATGGTATAGCTGGTGAGCTAAAGGTTTGCACAGTGAGTCAGAGCAGGAAGATTCTTGAAGAGCAGTATGACTTTCTCCATACAGTCCTTGGAGAAGTAGCTAAGGTAGACTAAAGTAAAATAATTACTTTACAAAAGCTTCTTTTCCATCGTCCTCTAATTCATGTCTCCAAAAATGTTACTGATGCATGAAATCAGGCTAGAGCAGTTCTGATAAATGGGAGAGCTGAACTTCTGTGATGATAGTAAGCCTTTGCTTCGAGCAGAGTTTGATAAACAAGGGCATGCAATAATGGTATTTGCAGCTTATATTAATTGACGGGCTCGGCTACACACGGCCTTTTCTCAAACACAAGAGACTGCAAAGAGTCTGGTTTGGATGCACCACCACATAACAGTTTCTTACTCCAGACTATTTCCTGGCACTAATTGCAGAAGAATGAGCTGCTTGGTACTAAGACAGACACTGAAAAGAACAATTTGTGATTCAGAACCAAAGCAAGCCTTTTCTTTTCTCTAAAACCACTTTAGAAGATGCTTGGTAACATGAAATTATGCCAGGCTACCTTTCCTTATGTCTGTGAAAACATCCTTTTACAAGCTCCATTTAGTAGAGAAATGTTAAGGATTTGAGTTTACCTTTCTGTACTGGAGAAATTATTCTCTACATTGGAAATCCATCACTTTTGGCAAGTTCCCAGTGAAGTGATCTTAAAACAAGATCTCCCAATCATGGGAATAAGCCTACATACCTAATTAGTCCGTAAATGTCACTGCAGCTAACTGTTGTTTTCAACCAAGCTGTAGCACCGTCACATGTAATGCTCTCATTTATAGCATCAAGGGAATTATTATGAATAGAGAATTCAGTATTAGTGTAGAACAATGCCAAAACATCCAGACTTTTTGGTTTTCTCTAAAAAAAAAAAAAAAAAAAAAAAGAAACAAATAATTATAATATTACCATTGTTCATTGGAAGTGCATTGGAAGGATGTTTTTACTCTTAAAGTATCGAAAGACTTGAGTTCAAGTCTTGAGTCACTGCATCTGCTCTGTTCTCGTATCTTCTAAATTACGAGCTCTTTCTCCCTTACTTAGCCTTCTATATTTGCACCTGAAGGACTTAAGGTAAAGTTTTTAGCTTCAGTAGGATTTCTGATTTGAAACAGGAGCAAGAGAAAGATCTTCAGCTGCGTACATCGTGTCCATGAGCTATGAGTTTGAGATGAGCTTGAAGCCTACTTTCACAGCCCTGGAAAGCTGTTTCACAGGAGGATGGTCACTTTCCTTGCCCTCCTTGATCTCCCTGTCTTGGATCCTGACCCAAGGTGCTTTGACCCTGTGCCAAGACCTTTCCCCTGCCCATGGCACTGCAGGATTAGCATACAGCATATCACCAGCACAAGATATATTCTCTCCATGGCTAAAGGTCATCAGTAGATCTCTACAGGCCTTTAAAGAGCACATAAAACATTCCCAAAGTGCTTTTGTTGACAGATCAGCACCACGAGTAGTTTCGTGTGGTTTTACGATGACTCCTTAGTCAAAATGTAGACTTGGCAATGCAAAAATGTGTGCAAACACTGAAACTGCAAGTATTCTTCTCTGAAATGCCCTCAAATACAATGCTAATTATTTTTTTTCTGATTTTTGAGTTTCTTTTTAGCTGTGGCAGAGCACAGTCGGGCAGGTACTTCAGAGCAGTGTTGTATGGGAGGAAATGCATCTTCCTGTCGTGCCTCTGGGCACCTGCAAGGAGTGGAAATCTGGGAGCTGAGAACGGCGAGAGGCAGGAGGTGGGCAGGCAGGGGATGGAGAGGAGCGTCTGTGGGAAAGCAGGAGGGTTTGTGGGGTTTGTTGTGGCTGGTGGGCCTGCCCTGAGTTTCTGGTGGGAAGGAGGTGGCTCTTGTGAAAGTGAGCTGCTCTCTCATCTTCGCTACCCGTGTGTTTCCTGAGTAAGAGCTGCTGATGGAGCAGATGGGGATGCCATGTGCTGCACTGCATAGCGGTTGCACTTATATTTAATGCTTAAAAAAAAAAAACAGAGATGAGAGGAAACATGTCTACTACTACGGTGTTGGCTTTGTTCGTGGGTTTTTGTTGCTGGTCACCGTCAGTGGTTGCTGACTTACCTTCAGGAACTCTTGAGGGCTCCTGCACATAACCATGCTCATTTTGGCTGCTGAGAGTAGAGCCCAACTTCTCAGCATCTCCCAGAACAATTGGTCAAGCTAGCAGCACACTTCTTGCTGAGTTCCCAAGCTGTTCCAGGGTACTCAGGTCAGAGAAAACTGAATTCTTGAACCAGCATTAAGGACCAAGTATGAACAGCTGCAGATCTTTTCTCTCCCTCCTTCTAGGATGAAGCAGTCCCTAAAGCAGAGACATAGCCAGCACCAAGACTGGCTTTTCAAGCAGACCTCCCATGATGGCCCCACTGGCATTCTGCAGGCATGAAGGTCTTGGAAAGGTTTCTCAGCACACGTGGAGTGTGAGAGCTTCACCCCCACGTGGGCTGTCAGGGCGGATCACAAGCCAAAGGGAGCTGGAGATGTTTGCCTACAGCCTGTGTTAATACAGAACTTTGGGTGTCATTTAATGTCCAACCCTTTCTTTATTCTTGCTTCTTTTTTATTGCTGAGCTGTTCAGCATCTCCACTTCATGAATGCTGTTGGAATTGGGACATTTTAGCCCAAGTGTTGGGAAAATGCTTAAAGTTGAGAAGGAGCTGTTCGGGGCAACCAGAGCTGTGCATCAGCATGCCTTCATCTCCTGTGCTCCTGTATCCTGATGTGTCAATTTAATAGTTATAGTTCCTGAAGAAAACCAGATCTCAATAGGATCTGAAAAATGCTGCTGTATTTTTCAGGTCTGCATATTGTCTGTCAGATTTGCTGTCCTTTATCATCTGCATATACCCACTGACAAAACACCTGAATTCTCTGTTATCCCTATCATCTAACCATAAATCCATTTACTAGTGGCAGCTGGGCTAAGTTGAAAAAAAAAAGGTTCCCATGTGCTTTGATACCTTAGATGAATTTTTTAGTGACCAGTATTGACTCCAGTTTGTCATGCTGCAAAGAAGGCTGTAATTTACTTGCTCTTATCCGCTCCAAAGGTTTTCTGGCAAAGATGGATTTAATATTATTTAAGTGCCAGTGCTTAAAAGCGCTTGGATACTCAATAAATCATCAAAATGGCAGATAAACTTTTTAATTAAGAAAGCAACCAAGCAAATTCTCAGTATTGAAGGTCCGAAAACTCATTACACTGTGTGGATTGCATCTTCTCTCTGAATGCAATCAGAATGGGAGCATTTCATCTGCTATAGCCTCCCATAAGAAACACTGGGACAACAGCCCCTGATACACATATTTCCTCCTCCTGAATGATTTGCAAAGCCTTGCCCTTCTGAGTTCACAAGCTATGAGCGTTAGAAAGGTGCTTGGTGAAGGTCTGAGGCCCAGGAGATGGAACTGTGATGCAAATAGTTTGTTATTTCCATTGTCAGGAAGGAAGAAGGTTGTCTACTCATCCCTGGGCTCATGGAGCGCATCGCCCAGACACCCAGAGAAGGGCCTGGTGCTGAGAGCAGGTGATGTGTTGGGACCTGAAGGTGTTTTAAATTGATATGGATGCTCCACTGATTGATCTCCGAAAGTTTCCTCTCAGCCCTGGCTCTGAGCAGCTGGCACAGCAGTAATTTAGTGCCCTGTTTGCAGCACGTCATAACTGCTGGCTTGGAGGGCAGCGGCGCGCCGCTGCAAACCGTTCGCTCTGCATTTAAGGGCATCGTAAAGGGGATGTTATTGCTTTCCCCTCTTCTTGATGACGCAGGCACTGGTCGATTAGGACTGCAGTCAGTGTCATTTGTGACGCTCCTGGCAGCACGCTCTGAGGCTGATGCTCCTGTATTAAAAATTCTGCTGGAAGGAGGGAATGCAGTCCTGTGTCCACGTGCTTTCCGCCTCACCCTCAATGACAAGCAGCCCTGGCTGTCCAATCTGCTCAGTACCACGCAGGAAGCTGGATATATCTGATGTGATGCCCTGAAGGATGGAGAGGTCCAGCGTGCCCTTCCCCAGGGCTGCACCACCCCTTGAGGACGGGAGCTTTTGTTAGCATCCAGCCTCCCAGATCTGGTGACAGCTCCTGGTATTCAGGGAGCTGCATGGGGAATTAATCCAGGCTAAATCTCCCTCCACACATGCAGAAAAGAAGAACCCAAAAAAAGTCTTAGGCTATTTTTAACCTCACTATAAAAAAGTTAACCTAACTTCTCAATGCAGCTGCATAAACAGTTACTGGCAGGGGCTGGGGGCAGTGCGTGGGAATGGGGAGTGTGGGAGAGAAGGAACGCAGCCAGCACTGCTCTGGGTAGCAGTGGGAAGAAGGCTAAAGTGCATAGATCCTCTTTATTCTGTATTATAGTGCTCAACTAAGACTCTATGCCCTTTACAGCATTCTCGCTTCAGCCCATTGGCACTTCTGAGCTGGTAACCATGACCAGGGTGCTGGGTGCTAGGAAACCTGTCCAGTACAGTTGTGCCATAGAATCACAGAACCATAGAATCATAAAGATTGGAAAAGACCTCTAAGATCACTAAATTCAGCTGTCAGCCAATCCCCACCTGCCCTCTAAGCCATCCACATTTCTTGAGCATCTCCAGGGGTGGTAACTCCACCATGTTCCCCATCACTATTTAGTTTATGACTGATCCAGATGCTTCATTAGCTGCTGTCATCATTGTGATGACAAGAGAAGGAGTTTTTAATCTCTCATTAAGGTTACTTTCTGTTAATCCGCCCGTTTAAGGAGGTTTTAATCTGCCACTATCATCTCCTGGAAGCTGTCAATACTGAAGCATTAGCAAATGTTGCTAGTAATACTCTGTAATCCAGTCGGGTTGCAATAAGATGATTACACCTATCTGATAGTGTTTGATCTTCCATAGATTGATTACAGGGAAACGTACGCAGCCTGTTAAACGGAGGTTTCTAAAAAATGACTTAAAAATGAAGCATTTTGAACCTGAATATTTTAGAAGAGTCAAATGCTATTGTGCTTCAAGCTTCATCTGGGAATTTTCTGCCATTCGGCGCTGTGCAGATATTTGACTGCTTTGATTTAATTACAGAAGGTTTATGATATTTACTCAAGCATTGTCCCATTTTTAATTGTTGCTTGGCAAACACTGTAATGCCTAAAAAGACGTGCTAACAGCTGTGCGCTGCGAAGCAGTGGTAAATAAGCCGAGCTGTTGGGTTTGGCTGCTGCTACAGTGGGTGTTGGCGTGGTTTGAAAGAAATTTGTCGTCCTTCCTTTTGTAATAGAGGAAGATGAGGATGGTTCAAGAGCTGTCATTCAACTCCTGCTTCGTTGGTGGGATATTATATCCTCCGTTCTGGGCAAATAAAAGGCACATCAGGGCATCAGGTACCATCAGTGAGGTTATTGAGCTCACATGCCATTTCTTCTTTCTAGCTCTCAAGAACAGCATGGAAAGACATGGGTGAAAGCATTATTTTCTCTCACTGGCCTCATTGTCCCCACAGATATCCATAACTGGGGTGTGTACGAAATACACATAAAGCTAAGCTTTGTATCAATTTAACCTGTGTCTGTTTTTTCTCTTGATGTTAAAATACATACTCTAAAGACTTGGACATCAGCATCTAGAAAACATCTGTCCCGTCCTCCCTGTGTTGGTACTGAGTGTTACTGAGCCCATTCGACCTTCCAACCCTACTGAGCACAAATCCACTCATCTGTACGTATTGCGTAAGTGCTTCTGAGATCGTGGAGTATGGCCATGGCTTCCTCTTTCCGTTCTGAAGCCTGTGAAATGGTTGTAAGGTTTTCTGAACATCCTAGCGTTGTCGTATGGATGTGCAGTCTGAAGGCAGGAAGGACCTAAGGGTAAAACCAGTGCATCTGGTTCAGCTCTGCACCATGCCAACAGGGTGGATAAATCAGTGAAAGGATTAGGGCCCCAAATCCATTAAAGCCCGCAAGATTTTCTTTCACTTCACAGGACTTAAGATTATACCCCGAGTAATTTTTTGGCCATATCATTCTTCTCTATTAATAAATTTAGAGTGATCCTGTACTGCAAATGAACGTGCCAGGAATGCGTTTGAGTTACGCTGGGCTTGGCCAAAAAGGATTGAAGATACACAATGGGTTTGCAGCCCAGCTCACACCAGCACCTGTGTGGGATACGTGAGGTTTTTCTTTCCAAAGCATTCTTTCTTTGGTTAATAAAGGAGTGAAAGCAGTCAAAAATGCTGATGCTTTTCAAGGAACCCTGGTGGGTTACAGCCTGCCTGTCCCCCAGCCCTGAGATGGTTTGGGAGGTGGGAGCTTTGGAGGAAGGGCTCTTATTTCCAAAATAAGTTGGAAAAATGTCGTCTTTTCTCTGTGTTCACTGTGTGTGCTGGGTGCCAAAAGATGAATGATAATGTTATGAAAATGTGTTTTAAAATAGTCCTTATTTGCTTTTAGTCTGATAAAGTGTTACCAGCTTTGTTCCCTAGTCTCAGTTTATCCTTGGGCGGCACAGGAGCAGAAGTCAGTTGGGAAATCAGTCCTTGTGGGAAGAAATATTCCATTCCATGTTGCTTCTTTTTTCTGTGTGTTAGTTAATTCACTGCGATGGACTTGTATAGGTGAATAGCTCACAGTCTGAACCCAGCACCTTTCGAAGTGGAGCAGTGTAAATGTCAGTTAGTTTCTATAGTAAGTCTTGTAAAGGAGCACTGCAGCCCTCCAGTGCACTCCAAATGCACTCCACACCAAAATCTGACACGGAGCTGGGTGAGCCCTTCTGAATTGAAGCACCTGGGGCTGTTGGAGCAGTGCTTTTCTGCAGACATTTGGCAACCCTGGCTTTGGTTAATGAGTTAAGTAAAACACAGGCAGCTGTTATTTTACTGAGTAAGGTAAGGAATACAAACACTGGATCCATATACACTTCCTAACATCCTTCTCTAGTATTACTTCTGGCTGAGTGGAGAAAATCATTACATTTTCCTGTGTTTGAAGCTCACCTTTGGGCAAAACTAAGGCTCTGCTCTATGTCCTTCTGTCCCTGGAGTCCCCTTTAGCACTGGGCAGCAATAACCCTGGGATCTCTGATCCTCTCTGCATGCTGACTTCATCCATCCAGAATGGGGCTGCTTACAAGGCAGTGCTTGCCTTGCTCAGCATTCCCAAATGCTGAATTTTGAATTTGGCATCTTGGACACGGATAAGGAGATGAAGAGTCAGCCTCCCTGAACCTTTGTGAGGAGATCAGGCTGTCTAGAAAACCTTTAATAAGACAGATTTTGTTTTAATGTGGAGTTATTTCGCAGCTTCTACAACTTATTTTTGAACAAGTATTGATCAAGATCTGTGTAGTATTTCTCCAGCAGTAGAGACATTAACCTTTATTAACCACTGTACAGACTGTGACTACTTAAAGGCTAGCATGATCATTAAGACTGCATCTCGGGCTATGCTTCCTCCTACTCTAAGTCCATTAACTTTTATGATAATGATGAAGTAAAGTAGTAATTCGTTTTCCCTCAGCATGGAAAAACATTACGTGAAAGCACTGCTGTACTCAACCTTCTGCATCCAAGGGGCTACCAGACATTTGTACTCATGAATAACACTGCCTTTAGTTTAGCAAAAGTACTGTAGTGACTACAGCTTGCTACCGACACCACTAATTTCATATTCTGAGGTGCACATGCTGAATGGAATAGCAAAGATACCCCAAGCTGGGAAAAGAGCGTGTCTGGATTTAGTCACTCTGCCCAGAGCTATACCTGTGCTTTAATTCTCAATTGCAACACCAAGCAAGGGGTCTCAGGGTACATTCGTCTTTCCTTCTTATGCTACCAGGTTTCATTCTGGACACTTTTAGAATGTTCATGCCCTGGTAAGAGTGCAATTTTTTTGCTGTAGGCAAAGTTGCATTGCGAGCGTCTTGCTCATCATCCGTGAGTTGTTTTCTTGGAACGAATTCTGAGCGGCATCCAAAGCTGCTCGCAATGTGTTTGCAGTTAATCGTTTCAGGATAATTGCTGAGTGCATTTTGGTTTGTGTCTATTTTTCAACAACAGCATTTTTCATCATTTCTTCTTACTGGAGTTTCCAAACCTGTGTGAAGTTGGCATTGTAAACAGCAGTGATGTGCGTAGGGGGGAAAGTATATTTAAATACATGGTGAGGCTGTGTGGGCAGGCAGTGGAAGAGGTTGGGAGCTTGCTGCAGGCTTCTGCTCACATCACTGTTTCTGCCTGCAACATGTATGGTTTGAGCTGGTTGCATCCCATTGTGATTTGTGCATCTGCAGTTTTATTTTTTGATATGAGTACGTCTACATGTGTCTATAAACCTGAATGTGTAAGGCATATAGACTGTAAGGTGAGACCATGCATTTTTTCTCTTCCCATCACAGCTCCCACCTGCCTGAAAGTTCTGTCCGTATCATATGGATGCCTCAGTGGTCTGAGCACTTTCTGATTTTTGAGTCAACGTTTCCATTTCCCAAGGAAAGATTTTATTCTGATCTTTGAACATTTCTTAGTAACAGAAGCGCCCTGAGACACTGAGGAAGGAACTGCAGTCCGACAGGCTTGCAGAGAAGATTATCCAACATATTTGGTTAAAACCACGTTTCCCATTAAGTTTAGTTACTAATTGCTGTTTTCACTGATTTCTGTGCTTGTTTTGAATAGCTGCTTGAAACAGCTCCACAGAAGCAAATTTGTTTTCATAATTCAAAACATAACACACCCAATTATTACATTGCATGAATGAAGTATATTTAAAACACATTAAATCATCAGAATATAGACCAGAATTTCTTAATGAGTAAACATACTAATTAATCCACCATTTCCATAAAATTATTTTACAAGTATGCCAGGTTCCTTTGCTGTAACATTTATTGGTGTGATTACTATGCCAGTTTAAAATGAGTAAATCACAGCAAGTTGTTATAATTTATTTTTAATTAAATATGACTACATAATAGCTTTTTAATGAGGAAATGTGCTCCAAGGCTGTGTCTTGGCCCTTGTGTCTTCCCTGCTAGTGACTGTCCTGTGTGCACATATGGGATGGGTTCCCCATCCTCAGGGATACTAAGATGTCTGTTAGTTGCTCTGGGGGTGCTGAAGCAGGGGCTCAGGAAGTATCCTTCCAAACTAAGTTATTTAATTAAATGTATTCCATGAAATAAAATGAACAAAAAGGTATTTCGGGTTGGTTTCAGTGTGCGCATACAGTGGCCAACTTGTGTTCTCTTTCTAAAATATAATTATCCAAGTATACAGATCCAAAAGAAAATGTGCTAAAATGCAAGCACAATTGTTATCATTCTGCAAGAGTGCTTTTGCCATATATTTGGAGTAATTTAAATGGTGTATGGTGAGAAAACAGACCAAGGCAATGAGGGTGCAAGACCGAAGAGATACAGGGCTGATCCCAGGAATGATGCTGCTAAAGGGAGAATGAACTTTTTCTGTGCTTTTGGCCCGTTATGGCTGAATTCATGCCTTCTTAGTAGGGCAGCTTTCTGTGCCTACACGCAGATTTGTGTGCTTATTTTGGTGGCTTGCATAAATTGTCAGCGCTTTGTTTAGTGCCTTTTAAAACTCCTGGGATGGCTCATTTTGGGCTGACAAGCTCGATATTTTTAGCAGCGTGTGGACTGCCAGCTGCATGCAGAGCAGGCTGCTGACAGCGGTGCATAGCAGAGCCAGAGCCCATCCTGACTTCCAGACCCCAGAGTGATTTTGATGATTTTATGCTGCTAACGTATTAGCTGTAAAATGAGACCAGTGAGATACGGCGAACTGGGGAGCTCGTGATCTAATACAACAGATAGCATTGGATATGAGCGAGTGCCTGCCTTTTCTTAGATATTCTGCAGTTCGTTTTAGCAAATTCTTTATTTCCAAGAGCATCCGAAGGCCAGCATTTGGTTTTCCAGCTCTGTCTGCCTGCATGTGACCAATTCAGACCATGATACAAAAGCACCATGAAAATAGGAACAACCTTACACTCCTGTTTAGTTCTTCTCCAGTGCCGCTGCTTCACCTGACCCTTGTTTTCATGAATCCAGGCTTCAGCATTCCTGGTCCTTCCCATCAGGCACTTCATTAATTGCACCGATGCCTCTGTGCTACCCAGATAGAGGTGACTGAATTTAGCTCAGCCTCTCAATGCACCTGCAGACAGGTAAAACCTCATCTCGTTGTCATCATTCGTAGAGATTACTTTTTAATTAGTTTTTATAATTAGACTGAGCATATTCTTGAATTGACAAAGAGTTTTAAAATGTTTGTCACCTCGGGGGACTGCTTTTAGATAGCGCAAATGAATGTGGTTATACAAACCAGGATGCTTTTGAAATAGGATGGTTTTGTTTTGGTTCAGCGCCTGCGGGTGGCTTGGGAAGGTAAAGCCCACATGGAATGGTTTTGATGTCCTGTCCGTGCTCAGGGTGTTCCTAGATTGGAAGGTATTTGCAGTAGTTTCAAAACCAAACAAATCCAAAAAGTTCCATTTGGATTTTTTTTCATATTATTAATGAGGTTTTACTACTTATGAATATCTGTCCACTCTTTTTGATGCGTGTATAATGAAAATAAAGGCATAGAACCATAGAAGCACAGAATGGCCTGGGTTGGAAGAGACCTCAAGGATCATGAAGCTCCAAGCCCCTGCCACATGCAAGGTCACCAACCTCCCCATTTAAAACCAGACCAGGCTGCCCAGGGCCCCATTTCACTTGGCCTTGAGCACCTCCAGGGATGGACGGGGGCATCCACAGCCTCTCTGGGCAGCTGTTCCAGCACCTCACCACTCTCATAGTAAAGAACTTCCCCCTGACATCCAACCTAAATCTTCCCTCCCTCAACTTCAAACCATTTCCCTTTGTCTAGACAAATTCATTACAGTAACTGTAGTTGTAGTATACTGCAGTGAACAATCTATGGCCAAGGAAGCCAGCAATGACAGAAAAATCAGTGTAACAAAAGGAGGTCTCCTAAAAAAATTGTTTCCATTTTTACCAAGGGTTAGGTGCACAATAAGCCTTTGTTCTTATATTTCCCAACCTCTTTCCATTGCATGCTTTGGAGCAGTGCACTTTTGGTTTTGTTACACTG
Organism: Chrysolophus pictus; assembly: GCA_037305975.1. NCBI lineage: Eukaryota > Metazoa > Chordata > Aves > Galliformes > Phasianidae > Chrysolophus > Chrysolophus pictus. The sequence goes on along the minus strand of CM074581.1, from coordinate 34,634,150 downwards.
CTTCATGAAGAACGATTGCTAAAATCACCCAAGATGGATATTGGGAAATAAATTCAGCTTTAGCAGCGCGTGGTTATCCACATCCCTGATGATGCTTCAGAGATCTGATTTATAATGTTTAGCATGTTATCGTGTAAAATCACCCTGGAGTTGCATGGAACAGAAAAGCAGACCTTGTATAATCCCTTCCACTGTGCTGATTACCAAAGCCTAATCCACAGGAAAGCCTACAGCAGTCGCATCGCGGGCATCCGTGTTCCTTTCTCTATCTTACATATCTCAGAGCGGAAGCAATCTGTGTTTTATGCTGTAAAGTAGATGGATGAATGAGGAAAGCCAAATAAATCCTTATTTTACTTAATACCAGCTGAAGAACCCCCCCGAGTTCTCTCTCCCCCTCCACAGCCCAGGTTGCAGACGTGACTTGGGACAGGTTTCTCATCCGTGTGTTTTGTGCAGCGCTCTTGGGATCAGGGATCCCTCATATTCCTGAAGGTAAAGGCTCTGCTCCATCTGCACCCAAAGAGAAGTGACACATTCTCTAGGACAACTACTGCATGGGATTTCCCATCTTCTCAGAATTTCACTTAGGAAGTTACTTTGTGTGGTGCTAATTACTTTTGGAAGAGGCAACCTTGTGTTCTGGTGGAGGGATGGATCTTTGCTTTCTTGTTTATTTCCAATGAAGATGGATAAGATATTTCCTATCCAGGGAAAGTGAACGTTTTTGAAGTGAAAAAAAATTGCAACAGGAGCATCGATATGAGTGGTTTTGGGCAAATATCTCCTTGATGCCATTCACTCAAGTGCTGTGGACAGGCGTGGATGAGTCAGTGCCTTACGTCAAAGGCTGGCTTTCAAATGGAAAGGTAGCTTTATGGGGGAACGTTCCCAGTATTGCTCTGCCAAGTGACATTGTTGCGACCCCGCTGTTAGAGAAAAAAATGGAAATATGGAGATTATGGGATGGAAGAATCATGTGAGAAAAGTCCCCTTTCCTTTTGATGTAAAGAGGCGATTTCTGCCTGTCACTCCCAGCTTCTGCTAAATGCAATGTTTGTGCTTTCCCAAATGAAAACAGGCATAACTCAAAGGGAGGGGGCTGGAGAATGCTGTATTAGAAGGTGCAAATTTGGGGTGGTGGGGGGCAGGGGAACATCTCTATTTCCATTATTCAATATTTTCTTTGCTCATTAAATGCTTTGTAAACTCGCCTCTCCAAACTTCTCAACGGGCGCGCTGAAATTAATTGGTTGCCTCTCAGAATAAAGATAGCGCTCATACATCATGAATTTGACAGCTGTGCTCCCAAATGTAAAGCAAACACAGAAGCAATTTTGCTTTACATCACCAAGCGGGCTCTGAAAGTACAAAACAGAGAGCGGGCATCAGAAATACCAGCAGCATTGGGCTGCTGTCAGGTTGCCTTTCCCTAAACGGGCCGGTGAGCAATCTCTGCATTCACACGCTGGGTCTTAGCATCAGCCCCACAGAGGAGCTGGGTGCTTAGCTCCTTATTGCAAAGCTCCCTGTTCTCTCTCAGCAGCCTGCAGCCTGTATGCCTGTATGTTTGCCTTTGGTTTGATTAGGTTAGCTCTTGGGTTGTTTTCAGTCTGATGAATGCAGAAATAGAATTCCTTAAGTGAAACGCCCAGCCCATGCAGAGGGGAAGGTCTGGGGTTGGATGTCCCCGTTCTGATGGGACATTGCATCCATTAAGTGGCACTGCCATGAGTATGGCATCTGCCTTCTGCTGTCCAGGTCACACTGTGCTTCATGTAGTCAGAGAACTGTGAAAGAAAATGGATAGAGAAGCTTCTGCTGAACTTGATGCTTGTCCTATGGCTCTGGAATGGAAGAAAAGGCTGAGAAGGCAAATGTGTGGTAAGTGGGATGGTTGGGTGGTGAAGTCTCCTCCATAGGCATCCTGAGGGTTCTAGTGGTTCCACATTGGGCTTGGCTGTGTCGGCAACTAAGCTCTCAAGTTGCAAAGTGCCCAAATGTCTTTGGGAGGTGCTTAAGCCTTGGCATTATTAGTAACCTAAGGTGCAGGTGATGATGTTTATAAAATGAGGGAGAGGTGAAGGGTGTTAAGTAGGCAGGAGAAAAGACTTAACCAACAAGAAAAGAAGTAAACTTAGGGAAGCACAGCTGCAGATGGTTTGCTCTGAATGATAAATCCCTTTTCCTCAAAGGGCTGTGATTCTTAAGAATCTCACGCTGCATTTTTTAAAGGAATATGGCCTTGATCTTAAAATGCAATTTCCAGAGGTTAATACCTGGGAAATTGTTTGCTGGATGGTTCTTAAGTGGAATGATTGTGCTCTTCCTAAATCACGGTGTGTAATTAACTGATGAGATACAAGGTGTTACTCTTGCCTCGGGGTCATGGAAGCTGTCAGGTGTGCTCCCAGAGAAGAGAAGAGCCCTGTCTTGTTGGCTGCAGGAAGGATGGCACTGAACGCTTCCCACATATTGGTTTTGTTTTGTTTTCTTAGATAAGCCTCTCTCTTGTTACTTCTGGCAGTGCCTTCTATTTTCTAGGGGTGATTCCTCTTGTGCTTACATTAACAAATTAATTAGAGAGGAGAACTGAAAGACCCAGTGATGCAGCTTGTCGTAATTATGCCGAGGAGCTTAAAACATGCAAAACTCCCCAAATTAATTGCAAAGCTATTTCATATATGAGTAGCCAGAATTAATCACTAACCTAATAATTCCCTTTCCTACATTATTTCTTTGTTAAAAATGAGTAAATTTAATTGGATAATGAGGTGCCAGAGCAACTCATGAATTGTACATTACCCAAGCTAATGGAGGGACAGAAGCTTACGCAAGTAGCATTACGGATGCTGTTACAAATGCCTCCACAGTGAACATTTTATTCTGATAAATTCTTAATTTATTTCCAGATGGCATCTGAATTTCTAGCACATTTACTGTCTGCTGTCAGTCCACCATGTACTGTTTGGGTTTTGTGGGCTATGGGAGTGAGGCTCAGCCCCTTGGGCATGGCCTGTTCCCCAGCTCCTGGCTTTGTGTCCCTCCTCTGGCAGCAGTGGGTGCATGAAGGTTGCTGGATTAGCAAAGTGGCACCAGATGCTGAGGTTAGAAGAGGATGGCAATACTTCTTCATTCTGGAAGAAAGGAGGGCTCTGGTTTCAAAAGCGTGGAGTACTTTGGGATTATCAGAAAAAAATACACGAGATTCTTCTTGAAATACACTAGACAGATATCTCACTTTTAAAGAACCCACTTTTCTCATAGAATGAATGTGGTTTTAAGAAAGGATGGCAATTTAAAAACTGCGGAGCCATTCTCATCTACTTGTCCTGGTTTCACCTCCCCTCCTAACTCCTGGTTACAGTAATTGCGCTCCTTGAAGCTAATTAGAAATGAATAAGCTAAGTGAATAATTATTTCCCCATATCAAGGTGCATGTAGGTTAAATGGGTGAGAGCACTCTGCAAAGAAATGCCTTGCATATCTGATAATTGAAGAAAGAAATTGACTCTCTCAATACATTTCCAGGTGGCTTGGTCTGATTCCCTCCCCCCAAAAATGTTAAGTCATTTTTATAAAAGAATAGCCAAAATCTTTAGGATGCAGAAACAGTCTGTGAGATTTAGGAAGAGGGATCCCATGGACTTTATTCAGATCTGTAGGGTTAAAGGCATTCATACAGCTTTAAAAGCAAACATCGTGATCTTGTACCCAATACCTATTTGCCTTGATTTGGATACTCTCAGCAAGCATTTAAAAGAGGTGTTTGTGTAACTACTGTCTTCAAACAACACACACTCTTCTTTTTTTCTTTCAAAGAAGGGCAAGGAATATGGTAAGGAAACCTAGTTGCCTTTGTGTTCTGATGGAGTTAGTTATCAGGTCTTAATCCAAGCAGCTAGATCACTGGAATGTTGTTGGGAGAGCTCTTCAAAACTTCTTGAATATCTAATCCCAAATGGATTTTCTAGCTTGCTTTGGCTTTCTGATAGATCACAGTTCCAGGAACCATTCATGCTGATGTCAAACAGAACAGAAATGCAAGGTGCTGATTTTTGACGCACTCCAAGATATTATTTTCTTCCCGTGTGTTGTTTATTCACACCCTCAGTGATTCAATCCTTGTAGCCCACGTGCTCCTTGTGAGAGCTTCCTGTGCTCGTTCCGCTTTCTGCTCTGTGACGCTGGGTCTGGATGTGACACAGGGGACATTTAGCTATGGGACATCGCATCTGCATCCCTTCAGCTGTCAGCAAAGATCTGCACAATGCCAGCAACCAATTTCTGCCTTTCTATTGTGCAAGATAGTTGCAACTGAAGTGTAACACATTTTGTTATTTGATATGATATCCGAGCCTCCGCTTTAGAGACTCATCGCATCTGGATGCCTTACACATTATCCTGAAATCACCCAGATCGAGGTAAAACCAAATAAATGATGTACAGCAGCGGCATTTGCGAGGACTGCAGGGCTGATGGAGCGAATGGAGCGCCTGCAGAGCTAACAAACCATCTGCTACCTGCTGGCATTGCTTGGGGCTGGCCTCTGCCACCAGGATTATTGATTAAACCACTTCTTTAGCAGCTTCCTTGGTGACTTTTCTCTTGGACTCTTGACTCCCTTCACATCATCTCCAATTCTAATCAGAAACAGAGTAGTGTTAATTAAATATTTCCCCAGCGTGCAATTAAATATTTGACCAGTGTCCACGAATAGCCTGCTATGAAATAACATGCCTTCTCTCAACCCAGTGTCAGTGTTGTATCTCAGCTGTAAATCTCCCAGTCTTTGGAACCTTATATTTAATGTGTGCGTGGAAATGATCTGTATTTTGCAAGGTCAGTGAGTACAGACCAATATAGCTCTGACTGGAATCAGCCAGCGATACTGGATGGAAAGCAGGCTGGAGGAGAGCCTGGATCCTTTGCGTTGATGGTAGCAACGTCAGTTGCAATATCCAGAGGCAAGTTCTCACTCCAATAGCATTATTAGATGTTTTTGATATGAAGATTAATAGATAAAAGAGAACAGGAATGGGGAAGCTGACTCAGTGCTGCTTCTCAGCCTCTCAGGTGTCTCTGTCCATCCCGGGGGGATCTGTGATGGCTCCTGTGCTCTGCTTTACAGCAATCAGGAGCTTTGGCTTTTTTGAGGTCTGCAGTGCTCAGTGCTCATAATGGTGCTGGTCTCCCAAAACCCAATCCCTCCCTATTTATTACTTCCAAACCTCAACGCCTTACCTGCTTACTGCTAGTTTTATGTTTTTCTTGCCCATTTTTTTATGTTTTAATAAAAAAATATTGAAAAAGGGAAGTTTTATTGCTTACATATGTTAACTGTATTATATATTTTATATACAACCCAAGACAAATCCTCTTCACTCAGCGTGGCCCAAGCAAGCCAAAAGGTTGAACACCCACGCCTTACATTTTGTGCAATTTGGCTTTCCATTTTTTTGTGTCTTAATAAGATTGTTGAATTATAAAAACTTTTGCACTCTTCAGTAGTAGTACCAGGCCGCTTGTTTTTTGATTAATTTCATTAATTTTTGCTTTTATTGCTCCTCACTGCTCTGTTGATACCGTATATTGCTTTCCTGTTATTAGTTTTTACAGAAAAAACAATGGGGATTTTACAAAGACTAAAATAGGTCAAAGGCAAAAGAAAAGTAGAAATTAAATCACTAAAGATCCGTGATATAATACTGTGTGTGAAGCTTTTACAAGCGTTAGGAAGGTGGGTTTGGTGAGGAGAAGGCTGAGCCCCATACTTGTCATAGTGAGGGGCTGTGGGCATTGCCTCGTGGTAGACACTTGAGAATCCACCCACAAGTAACATTGATAAGAATGACCCAAATGTAAGAGCGGCTGTAACTCGGAGCAAATGGGATCAAACAGGAATATTTGAGGGCTCTCTTCTGAAACAGAGCATATGGAACCCCATTCCAAGCCAACTCTGAGAACAATGCTTTAAGGAGGCAAGGAGGACTTGTGAAATGGGACTGCACCAGGTTGGCAGTCTTACTCTGTCTGATGGGTTGAGCTGTCTCATGTTATAGGTGGGATTTACTACAAGTTGTGCTGCACAAATCAAGGAGGCTTTTGCTTGTTCAGGGTATATTTTCTAGTAAGACATGGAGATCAGCCCTGCATTCTTGCATCCCCATGTGAAATCCCTAACCATTGCTGCTTTCTCTTTCAATCTTCAGCGAGTTACAACTTCCTTATGAATAAATGAGCACTTGCAAACAGCTCTAGGGCTGAGAAACAACAAGCACTTGCTTCCAATCTTGCTGAAAGATGATATGGGTAAGAAAATAAAGAGCCAAATCTAGAGAAATAGTTGGACTTTAGAGGAGCGTTTGAGGATGGATGGAGGGAATCTTCTTAAAAAAGTCTAAGTAATTTGATTTTAATTATGTGGTTTCCTACTGGAGTTTTCTTAACAGCAGCTAAAAATCCTAAGGTGAGTGGAAATTATTGAATAAATTTGTAATAAGAAGTATTCCTGGTGCGTGTGAAATGTAAGAGGTAGGCACTTTGTTAAACTCACCTACTGAATCTGTAGGAGAGGTTGGAAGGGCTAAAAAAACTTATCAAAATTAATGGTTTTGTTATGAAAAGTGTGATCAGCATTTTCATTTCCCAGATCTAATAAAAAATATTGACAAAAGCCAGAGTACATCCTGTCAATTAGAAATGAACGTTCATTTAATATTTGCCTTTTAGAACAGCACACTGGAAGCTTATCCGTTTGCAAGGTAAATTTGTTACACGAAACGAATTGTCTGCAATAGAAAGAACATTATCCTGAAAAAAATAAATAAAAGGAAATCCATAATCCATAGTAATCAGCTGCTGCTTTAATGTCTTTTGATGCTGTTCATTTGTCATAAAATTACCTACAGAGCACATCATGGATTTCCTTCTGTTGCTGAGGGTTTTGCACACTGTATCTCAGATGTAAAGCTATGGTTGTTCCCTTAAATCCATATGGTCCCCAGTTTCCATAGGTTATTTTACCATTTTTGTCTTAGCAGGCCAAGCAAGATGCCAAGCTGTTGGCATGAAAAGTCTCCTGTAAATGCTGGCTGGCGTTAGGGTTGCATTTTGTAGCATTAGTTGCATGGTAGCCACCACCCTCTCTTCTGATATAGCTTTCCAGCTATAGAATTTTTGTTATCTCTGGCAGCAATTGGTGATGCAGGGTCATTGGAGGCGATGCAGGAGATGCCAAGCAACTTCAGCATTCTGGAAGTTCGGCCTTGAAAAATTCAGACTGTTAAACTGTGGCCAAATCAGTACTGCTTTGTTCTCTGTGAACTTTCGTGCCAGGCTGCAGACCCCAGCATGTTTTTATGCTGAATTTAGCCAGAAATGCAGCAGCCTTCAACGAATCTCTTGCTTTACGTATTCAAGGTCCTATACTTGTAAAGACATCTGTCAGCTGGCAGGAAGGTTTTGCTTTATTTTGGTTGTGAATGGCGTTTGAAGTGGTGATGTCTTTACGGAGCTGTGAAAGAAAGGCAGGATGATCCTCTGGACTGAATCTAAGACCCCTAAGCTCTTTTCCTGGCTCTGTGCTGTGTGCTCACTGTGGCAAAGCCTCTCCTTTGCATCTTGTTTGGTTTTGATAAAGATGAGTTCATTTGTCAGTGGTTGCTCAGCACTTCAGTGACTTTAATTTCCATGCTTCCTAGCTTTAGTAAAATGTGGGTTTATATTAATAGCATTAAAGTAAATTTGTCTCTGTAAGACCTGCCATCCTCCTGTTTTCCAAAACTGCATCTGATTACTGATAAAGGAGAATAAGTGAATACACCAAGCTGGAAGAATATCTCATACCATTTTTTCTTGGTTTCTGGAAGAAGTGTTTCTACCTCTCTCCTCTTCATAGTACCTAAAATGTGTGTAAATGTGTGTGTGTGTGTAATAGCCACAGGCACATCTGTGAGGTTGGAGTAATCGGGAAGTCTGGCAATACGGGATGGGGCAAAAAGGCTTGCTAGCACTGCATCGAGGCACGTGCATAATATCCCAGATATTAAGTGGCCAACAGCATTTCTGTATTACAAATGCCAAATTTGGGGTATGAAAATGCAATTTCAGTGAGAGACAGGGAAAATTATTGTTTCTTTGATGTAGACCCTAGCACATATGGGAGACCTCGTTCCCGAGGTAGCAACCACTTCTGATCCAGCCTCAAACATTTCCCAGCCATTTCCACAGTGGGACATTCTACTTTCTTCCAGATGAAATTGTCTTGTTTTTCAGATATCAGACTTCTAAGCCTGTGCAGAACTGCACCTCTGGATTTCAAAGTTTACAGCTGTAGTTTGGGCAGACTTTTGGAAAGAGGTCAGGGAATGTCTGAGAGAGGAAACTTACCTCTTGGGGTTGTCAGGTCCTTGAGATTAACTGTGCCAAGATGTTTAGAGTATATCATTTCTCCAGTGAGGGATGACGGATGATTTTTTTATTAACTTCTGGGAGTCCTGTTGGCTAAACTCTTCGTAAATAAATGGAGGCAGTGACCTGGCATGATGGAGAGCAGAGCAATTTTAACACAGGGAAAAGCTGTGAAGTCTGTTCTTCATGTTCTCTGTCAGCTTGGTGCATTCACTGTCACCACCCCAAAAGCACTTAGGGAGGAATACTGGTATCTTTGTATTCAGTGCATGCATCCAAATTCCATCTGGCTAGGTCACGAGCTCCACAGAACAGGTGGAAGTCTGTTTTTGCATATGCACTGGGGGTAACTTGTAGCTATTTGATTTTAACGTTGATGGGAAAAGAGTAGTTTTTGTAAGTGGGGCAAAACCCTGATCACCAGATTTGCTGTCTGGTTTTGATGCTGTGGCTCTGCCATCACATCGTGCAGTGGAGGACGTGGTGGTGTTGCCAGCTCTTCATTTGCTTTCCTGTGTGAGACTTGGAGGCAAAAACATGTGTGTTGGGCTGGGGAGCATCTTACGTAGCTCCCATCTCTGCCAGGTGAGTGCAGGAAGCTGGATGTCTATGTGTTGGTTTCGGTGTTTGGAGGCATGGTTAAAGGGCACAGGGATTTTTACAAGAGTGCTTTTTCGACAGAGGAGTTTCTGGTAGACAGAGCACTGAAATGAGACATACAGGTGTGATACCTGCCATACCACAAGCTCCCCATTTAATAAGATTTTGTATTGAGCAGATTTATGGAGCTTGATCACAGTTGCCCATATAATTACCTCAAAGAGAGAACTGGGTAAGTAAGGACTCTTTATTACAATCCAGAGAAAAGTACTGAGATGATTTTCTGTTCCCAAGGACCCTGCTAAGTGCTTCTATGCTTCATAGTAGCATAATAATGTATAGTTGACACCATCGTTAGCATTGCAGTACGGGCTGGGGTAATGACAGCATGATTTGTCCTAAATGGAAGGAGCAATTTATTCTTTGTGATAAGGGGAAAAAACAAACCAGAAACAAAATAACAGGGGAAAAGCTAAAAACAGCCTTTTTGTGAGTAACAGCCTTAAGTGGATTTGCTTATGGTAGGTGTAGTGCTTCAGGCAGCTTTGTCCAGCAACTCTAAAAACACTGGTTGGGATTTCTGGCACCCGAGAGTCAACCTTTGGAAAGCTCCTCCAAAGGGAAAGAAAGGAAAATAAATAGCTTGACAGAATTACTTTGGGGATAATTCACAAAATTAATCTTTCAAAAGCATGCTTTTATGTTCAACCACGTGTTTAGATTTAAAAGTTTAGAAATGACCCTCTAAGTAACAGGCCGATCCTCCCTTTACCTTCATCCTCAGATCCCTCTGTAAATGCCTATTTTTTGATGCTACCCCTAGAGGTGGTTAATTACCTGCAGATGTCAGGGTTTTTTGCTGTCTTCATTTGAAACCTATGCTAAATTTTAAATGTGGGGAACGTATGATTGTGCTTGCCTGTGTGAGTCTCCCCAGCAGCAATAGCTGGTGTAAAACAGGACAGAAATCCTTGCATTTCAGTAGTTGGTGGTATTTTACAGATCCCAGTCCAGGTACTTGAGAAGTGCTGGTGTAGGTGATCAAAGCACTGCAAGCCAGTACATCATTATTGTACTGAGGGACACGGTTTAGTGGGAAATATTGCTGGCAGGTGGACGTTTGGACCAGATGATCTTGGAGGTCTTTTCCAACCTTGGTGATTCTATGATTCTGTGATTCTTATCGTTGCTTTTTATTGCCCATTCACAATCAAACGAGGAAGTCAGATGTCAGGGCAGCTTCCAGCAACGGAATAGGGAAAAGGAGAAGAAAACTCCTGCCAAAAGATGCTGTTATATACAACATCAGGTGGAGTTCTCTCTCTGACATTTCCACCTAAAACAAGAGGTTCATGTGTTTCTTATTGACATGATAAATCTTTTGGCAAGGTGAAAGATTCCCCTTGTGCATTGCAGCCCGTGTAGTTAGCTAGCAGATTTGGTCACCATTCTGTTACCAGAAAATACAGATCGTGTCAGAATGTTCTCAGCAGTTTTCAAAACCTGTAAATAATGGGATTTTGTTTGAGAAATTGTATTTGTAAACATGCTTCACATACGGAATAGTTTTTTAACCCACACATTTTCCGTAGACTGTAAGAGGTGCCCCTTTCTCTATGACACAGGTGGGTGGCTTTGTATGGATAGAGAAACCTGCACCGATGTGATCATTCATCACTGATGGGATCCTTGTAAAATGTCCTTCTGGTTCCTCCAGTGACAAAAGCTGATTATCCCCATTCTCTAATTGCATCAAGAAATCCCATGTGTCCTCAGGAGTCAGCATTACAAATTCCCATCTTCGTAGAGTGGATAAGTCTGCTAGCCTGTGAAGCTTTTTCTCTTTTGGTGCTGAGGGCAAGGACATTGGTTTTTCCACCAGGGAGAGCTGGTGTAACTGAGCTTTGTGGCAGCATGTGAACAATGTCAATTTACATGTACCTAAAGCTTTAAAAATGCATAACTCCACACTGGGATATTTACTTGGACCTCCTCCTTCAGAGCGGTTAGACTGCGAAATCACTGCAGAAAGTTGGTTTTCAGAATCTAGAATAAATAGAGCATCTTTAGAAAACTGTCTTAAATTTTCATGAATGTCAAACCTTTAATGGTTATTTCCAAACCAAGCATTTTTAATGCCTTGATTTTCCAAGGTAGCAAAGGATTTTGCTGCCTTTTTCTGTGAGTTCCAGGAGCCCAGGGATCCCGTTTCAAAATCACACCCCACTTTGATGTGCTTTAATATTTAGCAGAAGAATAGAGGGACACAACTGGCATGAAAATTAATCTCTGGCATGGAAATGAGGTGGTGTCAGGTGAAGCTGGGTCTGGTAGCGTTACCCAGCACGCAGTCAGTGATCCGTCAGCATTTCCTTGCCAACTCCTAATTGCAGTGAATGAGCTGGTTTGCAGAGTTCAGGCTGGCTTCAGATAAAAGCAGTGTTTGAAATTAAGATGAATATGGAATAAATATGCAAATATGTTGCAACAGCTGGTGAGACCTTTGTGGGGACAGTTTAATGATGCTCAGAAATTCTTTTGCTTCTGGAAACAGAGAGTTGGCAGACGGTCTTGTTTAACTCTGGAAAGTCTGTTCTCTGAAACAGGGTGTTTGGGTTTTTTCAACTGAGCCTAGCACAGCGTCTGTTTAACAGAGCATAGCATATTAGCAAAAGGATTTTGGAATGGGAAGTAAATATTGAAGCGAACTGAATAGCGCATTAAATAGGGGCTGTAGGAAGAGCTTTGCATCTGAGCCACAACAGGTTCTTGGTTAAATTCCCCTGGCCAGAGAAGGTGCCACCTTTGAAGTTTAACAATTATATTTTGGTAAGTTTTCTCCTGCTCTGTTATGTAGCACTGATCCTGCTAATAAGATGCTGAGTTTAACCACATAGCCCCAAATGAAACTTTATAAAGTGGCCAAAATTCCCTTTATCACTAAGGCCCCCAAAGATCTTCCATCTCTGAAATAATTCGTCTGATTCTTATTAACTCTGAGCTATGAAGGCATTAGAAAACAAGAACGAAAATGAAGAATGTTTTTAATTTATCAGTAGATGCCCTGTCAAGTCATTAACATTATTTCAGCATATTATTTCCTAGAAAACAGCATTTCAGAGTTAACTTGCTTCCTACAGCTGGAAACCCTCAGGAAAAGGCTTATAAATCCATTTAATAACCAGTATTTGAGGAATGTAGGAAAAATGTCTTCTCAGAAAGAGCGGTGAGGCACTGGAATGGGCTGCCCAGAGAGGTGCTGGAGTCCCTGTTCCTGGAGGTGTTAAACCAACGTGGAGATGTGGCACTGAGGGACATGGCTTAGTGGGCATAGTTGAGATGTGTTGATGGTTGGAATTGTGATCTCACTGATCTTTCCTTACTTTTATGACTCTGAATATTTTGAAGGTCCCATTTGCCTGTCTGTGTCCTCATGCGTGTGGTTTTGTTGTTTAAAGAGAGGGGTGGAAACTCTTTGAGGTGTTTTATCATTGGCTTTCTGGGAAAGCCACTGCAAGCCAACTCATTGGAAGGTTTTGATTTTGGAAGACTGCTTGATAAATTATTTATGCTTCCTAAGCATGAGTGTTACCAAGAAAAGATTAAATTATTATTTTATATTAGTCTACAATAAAGCTGTACACAACGTGAAATGCTAAGGATTGCTTACCATTTATAGGAAAAAGCAGCCTTTATGCACCCCTGGGACTTCTAATTTTCATATGTTATTACCAAAATTCATCTCTTATTTGCTGCTTTTGGATCTCCCTGGAATTTAGTAAAGCGTACAGTTTCTGAGAAGTTGGTGCAGTTTTTCAATTACGAGCCATGTGAAATGTGCTGATTAGTTTATTAAAGCAGTATAATGTATGTGAGTGCACATTCAGGAATTCACGATCCTTTGGTTGGTGGAGTTGTAAATAATGCAGCTCAACTTCACAGATCTCTGTTCTGTGATAGAATAGTGGATGTTAATTGCAAACACAGGTATCTACGTCCCTGGGAACAAAACTTCCACTAGTTTTCCAGTGGACCAAATATTACTTTGCAAGTGGAAGAAGCATAGCATTTTGCATTTCCCCATTAGTTTTCCTTTGTAGCAGAAAGCAGTACAAATGCTGTCAGCATTCCTTTTCCCTGTCACAAGTCTTGGCATTCCAAGTGTGTCAACAAGCAGTGGACAGAAAGATCTGTGTGATAACATGAAGTCTGCCTGTGGTGGATGGACCTGAAACGAGTAGATGTAATTGCAGTGGAGTGCTGGATGGAGAGTGGTTCCCACTCGTGTGAAATGTTGGCAGGGAAAAGTTGGCCGTAACCCTGTAGGGAGCTTCATTTACGTGACACAAAGAATATGTTCAGCTGGCTCCTTGGTAATGTCTGTTAATTATCTAACAATATTTACTATAAAAACAATCTGAGAGAAATACTGACCTGTCTATATGCTCATAATGATATTGCTGGGTGTTTCAGACGGTCATTCTTTTCTCCATGTAAGCCAGATTATCCCTGTTTCTCTTTCTTTTCTCTTCTTGGCAAGCACAGGTTTTAACCTCCTGGTTTTTGACTGTAGAACTTGGAGTGCCTTATCAGGTCAAACCATCCCTGCTTCTCAGAGATGGGTCTGGCTGCTCTAAATCCTGTGTCGTAATCTGGGCTAGACTCAAGGTCAGTACTTTCATTTCTCAGAGAAGAAAGCAAGGATTAAATGAAAGAGCAATCTGTGAATCCTGTTACCCAGGGGAAAACGTGCCCTTTTAGGGCAGAAGTGAAATATCCGAGGAACAGGTTTCCCATTTAGTTTGCAATAGCTTGTAGCTGAGCTGTGTGATCTTTTCTGCTGTGCCACACAGACAGTGTTGGCAGATGAATGCGAGCTCATGCTCATATCTGTAGGGGTCCTGGGCCTTGGTCTTGCGATGGATGCTTCTCTTCAATACCACCTTTGACAAAAGCAGAGGAAATAGGAACCAAAATGCAATTTTTCCTTCCCCGAGCAGAAGCTGATGGGAATATTGCTTCTGTTGGCCAGCTATAAATCAGATTTCTGCCCTCCGGTCTGACTATTTTAATAAAAACTACCATCAGTCCTCTGCAGCTAGCACTGTGAAGGGGCAATTCAACGGCATACAAACTGCCTGCCTGAATTTTTTGCAGTGTGAAAGGACTGAGAGTTCAGATTTGATTCTTGGCATCCACATCCCCATCAACCCCATCAGCGCCCTTCCCACCCAGCCACGAATCCCCACACTTCCACCCTACCTTCAGCTTATTCCTCCGAAGGAAGGAATGCTCTTTAACATCTTTATCAATGACATCGATGACGGAATCGAGTGCACCCTCAGCAATTTGCTGATGACACCAAGCTGAGTGGTGCGGTCAACACGGTGGAAGGAAGGGATGTCATTCAGAGGGACCTCGAGAGGCTGGAAAGGTGGGCCCAGGTGAACCTGATGAGGTTCAACACGGCAAAGTGCAGAGTTTTGCACTTGGGCCGGAGGAATCCCAGGCATCCATACAGACTGGAAGGAGCGGTCCTTGAGAGCAGCCTTGTGGAGAAGGACCTGGGCGTCCTGATAGATGAAAAACTTAACATGAGCCAGCAGTGTGCTCTTGAGGCTTGGAAGGCAAATGGTATCCTGGGCTCCATCAAGAGAGGGGTGGCCAGCAGGGACAGGGAGGTGATTGTTCCCCTCTACTCTGCTCTTGTGAGGCCCCATCTGCAGTACTGTGTCCAAGTGTGGAACCCCCTGTACAAAAAAAGACAGGGAGCTGTTGGAGAGGGTCCAGAGGAGGGCCAGGAAGATGATCAGGGGACTGGAGCACCTCCCTTACAAAGACAGGCTGAGGGAGCTGGGCTTGTTCAGCTTGGAGAAAAGAAGGCTGCGGGGTGAGCTCATTGCAGCCTTTCAGTGCCTGAAGGGAGCCTACAAACAGGAGGGGAGTCAACTCTTTGAAAGGGTGAGTGACAGCAGGACAAGGGGAAATGGTTTTAAGTTAAGGGAGCGGAGATTGAGGTTGGACGTCAGGGGGAAGTTCTTTACAGAGAGAGTGGTGAGGTGCTGGAACAGCTGCCCAGAGAGGTTGTGGATGCCCCGTCCATCCCTGGAGGTGTTCAAGGCCAGGCTGGCTGGGGCCCTGGGCAGCCTGGTCTGGTATGAAATGTGGAGGTTGGTGGCCCTGCATGTGGCAGGAGGTTGGAGATTCATGATCCTTGGGGTCCCTTCCAACCCTGGCCGTTCTGTGATTCTGTGAAGCTGGAGGCATCCCATGTCCCCACAGAGATCAGCAAGGGTGAGTTAGTGCAGAAAAACATGCTGCTCTTGGATTCATCTTAGCAATTATTAATGCATTTTGGCCTGAGTATTAATTTGTTTCTTTCTTGCATTATCCTCCATATTTTTAAACAGTTTTAGAAGTGCGTTCAGAATAGCTGCAGTAAACTGGAGCTTTAAATAGTTTTGAGCATGAGGAGAATTTTGTGGGGCAGTTTGTGGGTTTGGTTTTTTCATGTTGCTGATTCTAACAAGTTTTTTTTTTTTTTTAACATTGCATTAATAATGGTTTTAATTTGCATGATGCTTTTCTGCTTCGTCAAGTGCATTACTACTACTGGTAATGCCTGCAGCACTCTTGTGTGCTTCAGATGTGTTAATATTTCTCTTTTAATCAAAGTAATGAAGAGCAGAGAGACAAAGGGACTTCTGTAGGACACCAGACAGCAGCAGAGCCGGCTGCATTATATCCATGCCCTGATATCAGGCTGCTGGCATGATGGAAGATCTGGGGCCACCTAAATGTGCTATGTGCTCATATATGTTAGTTTTGAGCCAACAACCTCCAGCCCCCTGTGCCTTTTTAGTTCTCTCCTGTCCCCAAATAGTACACAAATGTAATTATAGAGGAATCTTGCTTGTCTCAATTTCATTGTGAAGCCAGCAATAAACAAGAATGATGACGTGGTGTTCATTAGGTTTAAATAGATGATCCTTTGATGTGTAGGAAAAGCTTCAGTCCTTCAGAAGTCATTCCCTATCGCGTTCTTCATGTTCTGCTCTTGTTATTCCTTTTTGTTTTAGTGCCCAGAATTGGTAAATACGTGATCCACTTGTTGGTTATCTGGCTCCATGATCACAAGCTTTTTAATGCTATTCAAGATCATGTTCCCAAGTGCTGCAAAACTTCCGTATTTCGCTGCTTATCCATGTGCTTGAAGTGCTTTGGGGACTCATTTAAGAGCTAAATAACTGCGTTTTAAAGGACAGAAGGAGGCGGTCTGTGTCTGCCCACTGCGTGGCAGGCCAGTGAAGTTCTCCTTGCACTTTCTTCCCTCATCCTTTGGACTTTATGGCTGCAAAGTCTGTACTGTAGGTAAAATTATTGCTGCTGTAAACTCCTGAGTGCCATGAGAGCCCTACTGTAGTTTCTCGCTATATCAAGAGCATGTGGTGCATCTTGTGTGGGAGGCAGCCCCAGTCCACAACATGGTGCTCTAATTGTGGTTGCTGTTCTTAGATCGTGGAGGCAGCATGGGAATAAGCAATATCTGTAGCAATTTCTATAGGATTGTTGGAAGCAGAGGTTTTTTTCGAGGTACAAAGATCACTCTGCATTAGCCTGGTGGTGTAGATACAGGTGCAGCCTCTTGTGATTTCTTTTTTCAAATCTGAAACAAAACATCCACCCCCCCTAATAAGCTTCCACAGAACTTTTCAAGTTAAATCATTTGCTAGAAATGATTTAGAATTTTCTTCCCATTTATTTAATGGCATAATGTTTATTTCTGCAGTTGCTCATTCCACTGTTCTCCAGGCATGGTGCCTTGTGACAGCTTAATATCTGTAATACCAAAACACGGGGAAGGCGAAGGCAGCCTCTTAACGACTCAGTAGCATACAAAGAAATCGAAAGAATTGTTATTAATCACTATTTTAAGTCAACACTGAAGCGTGTACCCTTACGGAGCACAGCCTGCAAAGCACACATTACGATGTAAATGGATGTCATTGCTGTTAATGATAGGCAGCAATTGCTGCTTCCGTGTAATTAAAAATAACATTGCCTATAATAATACGTGCAGTCGCTGGAATGTTTGCATCCTTGTTGTTCAACCTTGAATGGCTGAGCAGCCAATTAGTCATCGAAGAGACTTGCAGCAAAACAGAAAATAATCATGGCCAGCATCCTGCCATTGCATCGATTAACTTGTCACTGTAACTCAAAGCAGCAATAAAAATATTGGAGAATGGCGTCAAGAGGATGATTATTTTGCACCGATGACATCCAGTTTTCTTTCTCTCTCCAAAAATGTATTTTTCATACCATTCCCTGGGAGGAGATGGAGGGCTCTCCTTTGTGGTCCTTCTTTGCAGCGTGTTCTGGTCACTTTTCATCTATTATAAGGCAGCACCTGTGATATTTGAGCTGGATTTACAGTGTCTGCTTCCATTACGATTAAAACTGTAGGTTCAGCACCCAGGCAGGCAGTTACAGAGGGCAAGGTGGGTCTCAAGCAGCTGCTGATCTCATTTAGATTTCTTGAAATAGCAGAAAATTAAGGCCGTCCCAATCATATTTCTTCTAATACACACAAAAAAAAGAGGGATAAAGAGGAGATCAAATGAAGGACACGTTCATAGTGGTGTGTGTTTTGCCTTTGGACAAGGACAGTGTCTGTTTTTGAAATGTACTGGTAAAGCAGTGTAAATATAACATGGGCTGTATTCAGATACAAAAAAATAGTTGTTTTTTTTTAGGAGGTCATATCCTTGATAAATGTTAAAGCCTGTGTCAGTCTCCCTTTTTTCCTGAAAACTGGGTGGCCAGCACTAAGGAGAGAAGGACGGGAATTTTTTCTAATTGCATGGCACCAAAACAATGCATTATTTTTTGGTATAAATTTGTATGAGGTTTAAACCGAACCATGACAGAAGATGTTTTAGATGAGGAAGGCCTGCACCTTCCCCCAGCCATCACTCCCACGTGTAAGTGGACATATTCAGAGCAAAACTGTTCTCACATTTTGCAGAATCACAGAGTACCCCAAGTTGGAAGGGCCCACAAGGCTCACCAAGTCCAACCACTGGTTCAACACAGGACCCCCCAAACCCTATGTCTGAGAATGGTGCCCAAACGCTCCTCACACCCCTTGCCCTCCAGGCCCTTCCCCATCTCTGCAGCTCTCCTTTGCAAGCTCTCATATGGGTTTATATTCTCATATTGTGGAGCCCAACCTGCACCCAGTGCCTGAGCTGCACATCAGGCAGAGCAAAGCAGGACAATCGCTTCCCTCAAGCGTCCAGCAATAGTAAATATCTTCATTTTTGTTCTCTATTACCCTTTCCTCCAGTCTTGTGTATATATTTCAATTGTGTGTAAGGTTTTTTTTGTTTACGAATGCATTCAGAGCATGCTAAATTGTTTCCCTCGTTCTCTTCTAATGACCTAATCCTTTAATACCATAACTCTCACTCACATTCTGGAAACTAAATACTTGTCATAACTAACTCTCCTTCATCAGAAATGTTGCCCGACACCAAACTTTATACAGTCTCAGTATCAGAATTAGTTACCACTCCTGTAGCAGTCTTTTGGAGCACTAACTGGTTCACAAAGGAATACCAAAAATAATTGCTTCACTAAATGGCTGCAGACATTGCTTATTGGGCAAAAGGCAAAATATTCCATCCTTTCAATAAGAGAGTATCATTGTATTATGGTGGTCTAGAAAAGTGAAGGATAAGAGAGACATCTTTAAAAGCAATTACTTTGAACACTTTTGTTGCCATAGCAATGAGATGCAGCTCTTGATGAGCTATCATTGCCTTAATGCTGTTAAAAAGTTTAGTTGCCGTAACAACAGCATGCATTTTTAGTTTCAGTAAGTGACACTTCTGCTTTTTGCCCTGTGCCTGTAGAAGCAGCCTGTGTTTTTGCTGTGCCAAATATTCACGTGTGTCAGCATACGCTGGGAGTGGTGAACGTCCAGCTGCTTTGCTGGGGTGTGCTGGAACGTTGATCTCTGTGTCATCTTCTGTATGTCACATTTGGTTTTTAATAATTACCTGGAGTGTGGGAACTTCCTTGGAGTCTTGGAGATTTTGTTCCTGTAGTGTTCAGTGTCGCTCAGCTGAATTTGTACCCACAAACTGGGAAGTGCTTTATCTGGTTTTATTTCTAACCTGTTACAACACCAGCTTGATACATTCTGCATTTTAAAGACCTGGGTTTTAATTTGTGGAATTGTTTGCGTCTGGAGGAAGTGGCCGTATGGGTTATCTCTGCTTCAAAACGTTCAGTAGTTCACAGGTTTGAAAAGGCAAAAAGCAGATCCTGGGAAAATTCAGGGATTAGCATCAGTGTGTGTGACACCTAGTTCAAGGCAACCCAAAGAAACCAGCAGCCAGTAAATCAGCAATTGCAAGAACCCACCTTCCCAATTGCTTCTCTTTAACCTCCCCAACCTGATGCTGCAGTCCTGGCATTGCCTTGGCCAAAGGGCTGCTGTTGACCTTCCCAAAGTTCATGCATGTGTATGGCCCAAATATTAGGCTTTCAGCATTAAGGGGCTTAATGAGCAGAGAGAGATTAAAATAGAATCACAGAATCATAGAATCATAGAATTCCCCTTGCCACTGCTCCAGCTGTATGCTTCCAATCCGGTTAGAAACCTGTTGTTGTTGATGATGCTTTGAATTGGCACTAATTGCGCCACCTCTGATTGCCCCCTGCTTCCAACCCCCCCAGCAAAGTACAACCAACAAAACTTAAAAGCCAAAGAAAAGAAATTCTGCATGGGTGAGTGGGAGCAGCAGAGGGATGAAGAACTTATTATCTTCAATTACACAGTGCAATTTAAAAAGCCTCTGCTCATTAGCTTCGTGCTTATAGTTAGTGCTTCTTACGAAAACTGAATTGCCTCAGCCTCCTCCCTCTTTTTGTCTTTTTCCATCTTATTTCCCAGTAACATAGGATATCATTACTCCTCATTAAAGCCACGCATGGAGAGCATGTTGAGAACTGCCTGTAACCAAACGGTGCCTAATGCCCAAAGCGCCAGTGCTGCCGTGGCTGTTTCCTGCTGCCCCACAGAGCACCAAGGTGTGCACACCAGTGCTTCTCTCCCATCTCCTCGCCCTCTCAGATGTTGATTTCTAGGTGTGTTTTCTGCTGTAAATTATACATGAAAGTGGCTGAGCTTGCTCTATTTGCAGCTGCATGTACTACGGGCTTAGAAATTATTATTTTTTCTCCATAAAGTTATCTTTAGCTGCACTGCATTTACGCTGTTGAGCTTATTTCAGAGATTTACTGCACGGAGCAAATTATTTTAGGACTGCTTCTTCTAGTTTTTCCTCTCCACCCAAGTGCAGGAGCAGTTTACGAGGCATTCCGTGATGCACAGGCTTTCCTATGTAAATATCACTACATTTCTTGACAGTAAAACATTTTACCAACGTGGGTTTTTGTTGAATGGCAGCCCAGCTGCTTTCCAGGCTGTTTAAAGCACACTTCCATGGGGGGAGGGAGTTCATTTGCAACTTTTTGCTCCAGCTTGTCCTAATTGCCATTACACCCGTTGCTAACATCTCTCCTTCGGGTGGAGCCACACAAAAGTCTCACATGTTCCTGTGGGACTTTCTATAGCACTTTCAATGGGCGAATGTTATAAATGCAGAATTGAAAATGAATAAAATTCCTTAATTTGCAAGAAATGAGTTTTCTTCTGTACCCTAGGAGGCAGTAAGCTGCAGAGAGGTGGGGGCAGGGGCATTATTAAGGAATGATAATCATAGAATTGTAGAGGTTTGAGTTGGAAGGGATCTTTAAGATCACCTTGTTCCAACCCCTACTTCCTGCTATAGTTAGTGACATCTCCCACTGGACCTAGTTGCTCAAAGCCCCATCCAGCCTGAGATAATGCTAAACATCTCTTCAGTGGAAATACTACAGAAGTCCTGCCTGGATACAGCTCTTCTTCTTATTTAGTATTTGGAAGTAGGAAAAAAAGAGATTTTGCTAATGGAGTCTCAGGAGATATGCCTCCAGGTCCATCCAGAAGCAAAACTAAATTTTATGAGTCCTCAATGTATGCGTTCTGTTACTGAGGTGGCTTACTAGGAAGGAAATTCAGTACAAGCAAGGAAATTATTTGCTTTCTGGGAAATTAGTGGTCGGGGCCTCCTGAGAACTGAGCTCAGCAAGGGTAGTGTTTGTTCTTCACCAGAGAATAAAATAATGCAACAAAAATATCAATAGGAATGCCACTGAGCCAAGGAGAGGGGCAATGTGAATTTTCTGGCGTATGTAGAATGCAAATTGAACCATTTTATGTTAGCTGCTAACAGATAAGTCGTACTGAAAGCAGTATTTCCTAGTTGCACGTGATTAAAGATCTGCAAATAATTCGTCATTGTTCGTGTCAAGAGCTATGCATCAAAACTAGGAGCTGTTAAAAAATTTAGCCTGGTTAGCCTTTCCAAACAAAATATAGCAAGGATAGGAGAGAGTTGAGTAGGGCAGAGTAGAGTAGAGTAGTGTAGAGCAGAGTAGCGTAGAGTAGAGTAGAGTAGAGTAGAGTAGAGCAGAGAGAATGATTTTGATGTATTCATAGGAGGAGGGATGCCTCCATTGCAGAAGTATTGGAGAATAGACACCTGATGTTTTAAGTATTTCTCATCAAAGATTGCACCCTGTAATCAACGAATAGCAAATACAGTACCTTTAATTAAGAAAGGTTTACAAACAGAAGGATGCAAATAGGGGAGGTATCACATGCTATTAGTCTGAGATCAAAAGCGCGCAAAGCTTTAGAAGAAATTCCAGTAGAGAAGCTAATTAAAGACGTGGAGTTAAATGCAGTTTGAGAAAGCTGCCATCCTTCTGTTACAGAGAGGTGGATATCTCACCTGCCCTGATCTAAAGGGTATGGATTATTTTATGCTGTGGGTTTCTGATAGAAATCTTTAGCCCATTCCCAGGATGATGCGCACAGATGCTTGTCACCATCTCCTCTCTGCTGGCGAGTTTTCAGCAGCTGTTCCTTTTTTTTTTCACCGTGATTTGTTTTAATAGAAACAGCACAAAACTCTAATGTAATGCATTGCTAGGTGCCATTAATTATTTAAAATCATTTCAGATGTCAGATTTTCCAGTTACAGTAAGTTGCAACTCCCTGATGATTCTGGAGCCATAATGCTTGAAAAATAACCCATATTACATTTAATAATTCAGTACCATCTACTCTGCTGCTTTTATATCAAATGCTAGAGTGACATTTAATGCTCATTAGAAGGCTGTTGGTTTTTTTAAATACTCTATTGCTCCAAGATGGCAGTTCAGGGATATGTTGATTTTAATTATATTTGTCACTAAGAAGTTGTCAAAATGTGCCATTTGACCTCAAGCTGTTATTCTTTTAACAGTAGGTATTTCATGAGGAAATTCTTTTATGTATTTCATTAATTGCAACATAAAAATGATGAGATTTTAGAACGAAGGCACGTCTCAACAATCTTCAACAGATATAAAGTATTTCCCGAGCCAGGTTCAAAATTCCACTTTATGCCTTAATTTTTTTTTTTTTAATATCAGACTTTTTGTAAAGTATTAAAGCACGTCCTACCCATCTCCAATGCTCTGTTATTACTGGAATACCATACATTCCTATGTGAATGAAACTTGTGGAGGAAGGCTCCTGAACTATTCCAGACGCAGCGAGAAAGCCCCGTATGTCTGTCTGATCTGATCCTGAAACGGTTGTTTTTACCTTGAATGACAGGACAGGAACGAAAAAGGGTAACAAATCCCATCTTGCATGTACAGAAAATAATTGCTGTTTTCTTCCTTATGACTTTTTAATGACTTTTCCCGTTGCCCTTCTCCCCAGCCCTCCCAAATCAATTGGATTTGGCCCCGCTGTTCTCATGCTAATCAGTCTCCTGGCCCCTGAAAGATTCCTGAGAGCCTGTTGACATCACCTCCTAAATTATAAGGGCTGCGAGCACGCCCTGATGCACTTCAGGGCTGAGAGACAGTGCGAGTGAAAAGCTTTCTCTTAGATATGCCAGAGCATTACCGTAACCCCGACGAGAGCTTCATTAATCCAGGCACTCAGCCAGGAAGCTCCTTCCCAGCTGGCCCTATTCGTTTCTTCCATCTCGATCAATTGAATGCGGTTCTGTCAACCGTATCATTTTCCAAATATAAAAATGTTCAGAGCGAGAGGTTTCTGTGAGCTCTGCGTTTGAGCTGCTCCCGTTTGCTGGGTGCTGTGGTTGCGTGTGACAAACAGCAGAACTTCAGCGAGGATGTACCGGAGTTGTGCGTGGCCCGTGTTTAATCTGCTTTGCATTGATTTTGCTTTAAATTGATTTTCCTTGCAAGCCGTGTGTTAGCTAGCGACTCTGCTGTTCCTTTTTTCCTTTTTTTCTGTTAATTTGAGCTAGAACCTCAGACAGTACCCGTATTTGGTGAATGATGAGGATTTCTTGCAGAGGACCTAAATGTGCCCTCTTATAGCCAGCTGGGCACTGCTCCCACCTCCTGAAGTCTTCTTGCCTCGGTGCTTGTGGTGAAGAGTCAGAACAGTTAAATGCACAGGCTGTGGTTAGGATTTTGGGGCCTGATGAGCTCGTTCCGCTTCTAGCCTCATTACTGGGGCATTGCTCTGGCATTGGCTGCTCCATCACCAACTGACTTGGAAATGAACAGCAGAGAGATGAAGAGGGCTTTCCCAAGTACAAAGAAAAATATCTGAGAAATCAAAAAGCCTAGCAGAGCTTCCTTCCCTGCCAAATGCCTGAAGAAACCGCTTGTGGCTATGCTGAATCCCAAAAACAGGCTGCTTCTACTTTCTCTATGCTGGACTTTTTGCTGTCATTTTGAAAATCCTCTCTCCTAATCCATCCTTTTCTTCTCTCTGCAAATGTGCCACTTCTCAAGCCAGCACCAAAGCTTTCCTGAGCCCAGCCTTAGCACAGCAACCCAAGGACCTATCTGGCTTGATTGCAGGGATGGAGTGAGCCTGGCTGTCCCTGGGCTGGAATTTAAATGGTTCATGAAATGGTTTTGCTGGGAAGACTAACTAAGGCAGGTTTAGTGCAGTGGAAAGGATTTGGTGGAGGTAACGTGCCTCTTAAATTATAAGAGGAAGTGAGTATTGCCTTGTATCTTTGTCACGGGGTCTTGCTGTTGGCATTTCCCCCAAATCCGAGGCAGGTATACCCTGAGGGCTCTGAACACATCAATATCAAAGAGATTGTCCCAACATTTTATATCCTAGTGCATTCATGGCATTAGGATACAGATGATCGTTGTCAGAACACGCATAATTCCACACTTTATCTCCAGCAAAATTGTCTCTGCTCTGGAATACAATGTATTAAATGTTTTCTTTTGGACTGTTCAACTGAAAAAACACCGCTTGCCATTTAGGTAGGAGACGCCAACATCAGAGGAGTGTAACTGAGGAACCCTCATTGAGAATGCAGACAACAGAGCAACCATTTGAAGCTGCATACAGCATGCAGTTTGCACTACAGCTGCGTTAACATAATCACGTCGATGGCTTTTACCTCCACATCTAACTAAGCATTAGTAAGACAGTGTCTCTGCTTCCAAGCTTCCCTCACTTCTTTGCAATCTGAGCGGCTGTGGGCTCTCGTGGAGGGTTTTAATGGTGCTCTTGATGTCAGGCAGAATCACGTGGGCACGTAGCCTCTTGGAGTTGCATATTAAAACGTGCAGAATGAAAATCTCTTTGCAGATTCTCGCTGTTGTGGATTAGCTCTTTTCTAGCGTGTGTGTTTTCATTCATTTGATGTGCTGAAATGGTAGGATATGCTGTATATTCTTGGTTCTTATGCACGTCTCTATCTGTATAAATACATGTTTAAAAAGCTCCTGGGATATACATTTTTTACATCAGTACCTGCATCCAGGCCTTTTGGAGGCATTTTTGCTCAGAAATAATGGGGTAAATATATATTTTCTAGTACTCCATCGTTGTGGACATTTGCACTAGGGAGTTCTCTTGCTTTCTAAGCACTCCTCATTTCATAAGAAAAAGAAATCTTCAGACAAGCTTCTGTAATCAACATGGATTAATGCATATTTGTCTGAAACAATGTCACAGTGAAAAACAATGTGCTGGATAAAGCCTTGGCCAAGTAATTTCTCGTAAATCATCCCTGTAAAGTGGAATTTCAGCAAGATATCTCTGACTAAAGCCATAAACTGCTTAGGTTTGGAAACGGAAGCAAGCAGGATTATTCCCAGGCAATTTTCCTTTAGCAAATATTACTTCAAGGCATGTCGACCCCAGCAGAAGGGTTTTGACTTGGAAGAGTCACTATTGTAGCCTACAATGGACGTGTTCAGCTCAGCAAGGCCAACTGCTTTTATGATGAAAGAAGCAGCACAATATCTCAGCGAAGCTATAAGCAATGAAACCTCTGGGGCAGGGCATCCAGTAATTCCAGTGGCCACACGTCTAACGAGACAGCAAATCCTATCAAAATAATATCATTCCCTGAAATGGTTTCCTGTTAAGACCACCGCAACAGTAACTTTCTTTCAGATATTCTCTATTAATTAGTTTGTTCATTACGTTGATTTGGT
The DNA here is from genome assembly GCA_037305975.1 of Chrysolophus pictus. Lineage (NCBI taxonomy): Eukaryota > Metazoa > Chordata > Aves > Galliformes > Phasianidae > Chrysolophus > Chrysolophus pictus. The sequence continues at coordinate 34,608,518 of CM074581.1, read as the reverse complement.
GTATAATTTCTATCTAAACAATACTGTACTTTTTTTTTTTTTTTTTTCTGTTTAGAAACTGTAGAAACCTGGGAACTCCAGCTTTTGAGCATACCACTGGTTTTAGGTTTCTTGACCCCAAAGACTCTCCAATGGAGGGAATAATATGGCATGGCCTGTGTGATCTTCTTTTAGTATACAGTTTGTAGAATTGAGTGTTTTAGTTGGGTATTGTTTGGTACATTTTTACAAGTTTGCTTTGTTTCCTTTAAGTTTTTGTTGTTGCTCCTGAATAGCCAAATTCATTACAGAAGAGCAATATCCTGAAGCCATCTTTTTAGGATAGTTTAACTAAAAACAGGAGTAAGAAACAGCATCTTGACAAGCAGAAAGGGAAACTTCACAAGCATTATAATTCATTTTACTGTGTTTGCTATGTGGGTCTGTGAGCATTCAACAGAATGTCTTGTGTTGGAAGAGCCTCAGAGGGATGGAGGCATTTGTTTCAATCAAGATTGTCTTTTGAGTTAAATAGGGAAAATAAATGCAAACTTTCTGACTAAGCCTACATTTTAAACATTTAGTTCTCAAATTCTGCTTGCAGATAATGCTGCTCTCTCTCTCAAAAGACCCACGTTCTGTGGTTTCAGTGCCTGTGGCTGTGTGGGGGCTTGGGACATCCCACTGTTCTCTGGGCTTGGAAAATGTCACTTGGAGAAATGTCAGTGGTTGTTTGTTGTACACCAAGTGTTGTGGGTCCTTCATCATCCATGAGGCTGTTCTATTGGAATCACAGAAGAACCCGGGTTAGAGGGAATCCCAGAAGGTCTCTATCGTTTGCATAGCGAGAGATTTCACCCTCTTTCTAGCTACTCTTCACATGGGTCTGATGCTCTGTGTTCCATGCTGGGAGGAAGTGGGGATTTCATGGCTCAAACCACATTTGAACGTCCACCATAGGAAACCAGGAAAAGTTTGAACGTGTCTTTTTGCTTGCTGTTTGTACAATGCTATGAAATAGTTTGAGAACTGCTGACTCTAAAGACATGTAGAGAAAGATCAGTGGGTGAGACTCCAATCACAAAGAAGTCCAGACTTAACGAAGTTGAATTGTTGACCTGGAAAACAGGCTCAGATTAAGAAATGTCAAGTTGGTTTGATGTCCAGAAAGCAAAAAGATAAGCCAGAAAGCAAAAAGATAAGAAAATGGGGATATTTACTGGTAGCACAGACAGACTGGAAGCAGATTGCTTTGGACTTCTTTTGACATGTGCTGTCAGTGCAGTATCGCAAGATGCAAGATGCACATTGCTTCGATGAGAGCAGATTTACTGTGGGATGAGTGGCAGATATTTATGTTTATGTATGACTTAGGAACTGATCTGCAAAACTTTTAATGGGCTGTGCAAGCCACATGGAGGGGAGAGTGGTGGTCAAAGTCTGTATCTTGATTCAGTCTCTGGTGTTTTTTTTTTCTTTAATTATTTGAAATGTAGGTTTGATCAGTCCCAGAGATTAAAGGTTCTTTGTTTTTACCTAAAAAAATGTTGGTTTTTTTTTTTTTCACTAGCTTTTGCTCTGACAAGGGCAAGGCTGGCCCCTGTCTTATTCTGTAATTTCTTAGACATCACAAAGTGATGATGCCTATGTTTGCTTCAATCCCTGGTTGCTTTTGGTGTGGAAAATACGCGGGGATTGGAAAGGGCTGGCTGGAACAAATGAGGCTGCTCAGGTGGGAAGAGCACATTGCCTGATTTAAAGGCCTTAGTGGTGCAATTGGATTACCATTCCTATTTAAGCTAATAAAATAGGGAAAATTTGGAATTAGGGCGATTATTCCCTCTTTAATTCAGTGAGTTGTGTGTAATGCATGAGCACACATGACTGTGCAGTGTTCAATTCTGGTGAAGAAAAGTGTCAAACCCTTCCCTTCCCTTCCCTTCCCTTCCCTTCCCTTCCCTTCCCTTCCCTTCCCTTCCCTTCCCTTCCCTTCCCTTCCCTTCCCTTCCCTTCCCTTCCCTTCCCTTCCCTTCCCTTCCCTTCCCTTCCCTTCCCTTCCCTTCCCTTCCCTTCCCTTCCCTTCCCTTCCCTTCCCTTCCCTTCCCTTCCCTTCCCTTCCCTTCCCTTCCCTTCCCTTCCCTTCCCTCCCCTCCCCTCCCCTCCCCTCCCCTCCCCTCCCCTCCCCTCCCCTCCCCTCCCCTCCCCTCCCCTCCCCTCCCCTCCCCTCCCCTCCCCTCCCCTCCCCTCCCCTCCCCTCCCCTCCCCTCCCCTCCCCTCCCCTCCCCTCCCCTCCCCTCCCCTCCCCTCCCCTCCCCTCCCCTCCCCTCCCCTCCCCTCCCCTCCCCTCCCCTCCCCTCCCCTCCCCTCCCCTCCCCTCCCCTCCCCTCCCCTCCCCTCCCTTCCCCTCCCCTCCCCCCCTCCTCCCCTCCTCCCTTCCTCCCTTCCTCCCTTCCTCCCTTCCTCCCTTCCTCCCTTCCTCCCTTCCTCCCTTCCTCCCTTCCTCCCTTCCTCCCTTCCTCCCTTCCTCCCTTCCTCCCTTCCTCCCTTCCCTCCCCTCCTCCCCTCCTCCCCTCCTTCCTTCCTTCCTTCCTTCCTTCCTTCCTTCCTTCCTTCCTTCCTTCCTTCCTTCCTTCCTTCCTTCCTTCCTTCCTTCCTTCCTTCCTTCCTTCCTTCCTTCCTTCCTTCCTTCCTTCCTTCCTTCCTTCCTTCCTTCCTTCTTTCCTTCCTTCCCTCCCTCCCTCCCTCCCTCCCTCCCTTCCTCCCTTCCTCCCTTCCTCCCTTCCTCCCTTCCTCCCTCCTTCCCTCCATCTCTCTCTTCCTCTCTTCCTCTCTTCCTTGTTTTTGCTCTGCTGCTGCTCTTGGAAGTGGCAAGATGACTGAAGGACAGAACTTGCGGTATAGCCTCAGCAGTAAAAGCACAAGTCAGAAAGGTGGAATGCCTTCTTCCTGAAGAAAATCCTAGAGCTGCTTTCCTTTGTGGAGTTTGTCAAAATACCAGCGTTTTGCTGGATGGGTATGTAAAATATACATTGCATTCCACTGACTGATGCTTGTGGGAACCTCCTGGTTCTGCCAGCTCAGCAGCTCTAAATAGGGCACCTAAAGTGGAAAACAGCCCTCAGTATATCAGTGCGTCTCACCAGTTTGCAACACTGGATTTTTTGTTTTTTTTTTTTCCCCAAAAGATATATTACTCTAATGGAGTCTATCCTCTCCGTTCTCCAAGTGTTAATTGAGAATTACTCTAATGCACAATTTTATGAACTGTAAGAAATGAAGGCTGCAAGGAAACCTCATTACGGCCTTCCGATATTTAAAGGGAGCTTACAGACAGGAGTGAAATCAACTTTTTACAAGGGTAGATAGTGATAGGTCAGGGGGAGAACGGTTTTAAGCTGAAGGAAGGGAGATTTAGATCAGATGTCAGGTAGAAGTTTTCTACTGAGAGAGTGGTGAGGTGCTGGAACAGCTGCCCAGAGAGGCTGTGGATGCCCCATCCCTGGAGGTGTTCAAGGCCAGGTTGGATGGGGTCTTGGGCAACCTGATCCAGTACTTGATCTGGTGGCTGAAACCTTGCCTATGTCTGTGGGGTTGGAATTTGGTGATCCTTGAGGTCCTTCCAACCCAAACCATCCTTTGATTCTATGGTTCTGTTCAAGAATAAAAGACTGGTCTGGTGTAATTGAAGGCACACCTTTCCCAGCATTCTGGGAGTCCTTCACTTCACAGGTCTAGGTGGATAGTTTTATTTTCCTGTTGTCACTGTAAGACTTTGCTGGCACGTTGGATTTCCTATATACAGTACACATTATATACTACCCCTGTATTTTCCTGACCTCGCTCATCAGTGGAGATAGACTCAAGGAGAAAAAGAATTGGATCTGTAGGTGAAAAGAACAACCATGAGTCGCCTTCAGTAATTTCTAAATTGAATCTAATGATACTTGAATTCAGCATTCCTTACGTGTGCAAGACTTTCAGATGAGGTTTGCACTGTCAGGAGCCTGTCCCCATGATTAAAATCGGTGCTCATTACACACTGGGCACCGGGATGTAATATAATTGGGAAACACACTGTGTGATAGCAGCATGGAGCCTTCCATCCAACAGGAAAAGCTTATTTACTTTCTGTTTGGTTAATGTCTTTGCCTTAATCCAGTGCCCCATAAACCAATTTCTCAGCTCTTACCAAACAATTTAAGTGGAAACTAATTTAAAGCTTCTGTAACGAAGTGATCTCGTGTCTTGATGGGCAAACATTGCTAATTACTTTTCAATAAATAAGAGTGAAATCATCATCTCCGGTGCAGAAATAATTTTAGTCACAGTGTGTAGATGGCATCATTTTGACCCCATTAAGACCAACAGCAAGGGCTGCTGTGGTGGCTCTGAGGTTTGCTGTGGTTTGCCCTGAGCTCGAGCATCAGCCTGCACCCACCTGTGCACAAACCTGCCAGGTTGCAGCACTGCTCATTATTTTACAGGCAGAAAAGGCGTTCCAGATGCAGGGAGAGATGCAGTTGGGCACAAAGCTGCTTGGAGAGCAGTAAGCACTGCTCCATGCAGATGTTTTTGGAGCGTGAGACCTATTGGACTGGGTTTCTGGTTTTGCTTTGTAGAATAGCACTGGTTTTGGTTCACAATTTCTTCAAACTTCTCGGAGGAAATCTTGGACTGAAAATTAATTTCGTGCTTATTACCTTACTGCAGTGTAATGAGGAATAAATATATGTTTTCAGAAGGGAAAATGAGCTTTCAGAAGCTGAACTATAGCATTCAGCAAATGTAGAATTTTTCAGAAGGCTTTAATGTGTTTGTTAATTTTTCCCTAATTCCAATCAGTTAAATATTTGCCGAAATTAGTTCCCATTTCAAATCTCCATATCTCACGGGCTTCTTCATCTGAAATTATATAAAGCTGAAAATCAGCTCTGGTATCTAATGAGGAGTTTAGGGTTCCCTCCTGAGAGCTGTCACTTTTTCATTTAGAGAAGAACGGAGTGCTAGCATTTCCAGGCACAAAAGGAGTCCTGTGCACGTGCACATCAAGTGCTGCTTGCAGTATTAACCATTCATGTTGCAACGTATTGAAACCCTCTGTATTGGGGGTGAATCTTGTGAGCACAGTTTGTGTGTGTGTGCGTGTAAATATATATGTGTGTGTCACTTAGATAGTAGCCATATGCATATGTGCCTTGTCATAGTAGAACTTGTGTAATGAGTTACCCTCACACGAGGCATCTTGGGCTGGCAGTGGTTGAAGCTGAGCATCCTCAGCTGCCTTTGAAAAGCATTAGAGATGTTCACGTTGTCACAGGAGTGCATCCTCACTATGATCACTTCTTCTCTTTGATTCCGAGCGTGTAAGAGACCTTTATAAAAAGCTTTTTTTTTCTTTTCTTTTTCTTTTTCTGTTCAAGAATTTTATAGCAGAACACAGGAAATTGCTTTTTAGACTGTCACTGTAAGACTTCTTCAGCTGCAGATAAGACGGCTATGTGATAAGCTGGTTTGTGATGAATAGCACAGTATGGGTTGCTTTGTAATGACAGTGAAAGTTTTCTGCATATGTGCACATTGACATATTTATTCTTCAGCTGGAAAGTGTGTAAAGAGATGTGCCTTTTGTTTTGCCATGAAAAAGAAAAAACCTCAATGAGTTGTTAGGCAATGAATTAATAATGAGGTATAAACAAGATACTCCTGGAATGCTGAGTATGTATTCAATGTTTGGACTTAGCATTACTGAATCTGGCAGGGTTAATATATATTCTTGGTAACTTGATGGAGGCGGATACAAGTTGCTCAGGAGGGACAAAGAAGTAAGGACATAGACTTGCAGAATATCACAGAATCACAGAATGGCCAGGGTTGGAAGGGACCTCAAGGATCATGAATCTCCAACCTCCCTGCCACATGCAGGGCCACCAACCTCCCCATTTAATACCAGCCCAGGCTGCCCAGGGCCCCATCCAACCTGGCCTTGAACACCTCCAGGGATGGGGCATCCACAACCTCTCTGGGCAGCTGTTCCAGCACCTCACCACTCTCTCTGTAAAGAATTTCCCCCTGACGTTCAACCTAAATCTCCCTTCCCTCAACTTAAAACCATTTCCCCTTGTCCTGCTGTCACTCACCCTTTCAAAGAGTTGATTCCCCTCCTCTTTGTAGGCTCCCTTTAGGTACTGGAAGGCTGCAATGAGGTCACCCTCATATGCAAGTGGGCAGCACATAGATCAGCAACATTTGGGTAATGGTAAGTGGAGGGAATGAAACAGATGCTATGTGCTGTAGACCATCCCGAAAACTCGTCAAAGGGAAGTTCCAAGCAGTAGGAATCAGGAAGAGCAGGGAAACTTTGGAAACCTGTTGGCTGATCCTATAGGTTAGACCTGGTGATCTTCTCTGTTTTCATATAAGCAAAGCAAAGTGAAAGCGTCCAAAAATCTCTCTCGGTCTTTCACTAACAAAAGAAGGAGGAAGATCACCCTGCAAAGGAGCTCAGAAGCTCAATTGTCTCTACAAAGCACTGTCGTGGCCCATGCTGCTTTCCAATGGTTTTGGTGCTTTACAACTTCTTTTCCTTTATTGAGAAAGGGAAAAAGTGCAGTAATGCAATCTGTGCTGTGCATAAATGCTTAAAAATTGAAGTCGTGCTCAAGTGCTCAGCTCCCATTTCCACAGGCACCAGACATCTAGGAACCAAAATACCTATTAAAAAATCAGTAGGAGCTTGGCATCTTTGTTATGACGAGTGTTTCAAAATGGGACTTAGGTGCCTGAGTCAGTCAAATGGTTTTTTGGCATTTTCTTATAGGATTTCCTGGATACTTGATAGGTTTTGAAAGCTGATTTGAATGCTTGGTGAAAGCTTACCAGTTTCACGGTTGCTCCTGCAATAATAAATGTAATTCAGGAGGTAGGAAGCCTGTTTTGAATGCAAACCACTGTCACTGAGTAAATGTATATCCTGCTGGAGTGAGGGAAGATGCACTGTTGGATAAGCTCAGAGTCGAGGTAGAAGAAAGGAAAGATGCCCACGCCACTTTGTCTCTTGGTGACACCACATATTAGTAGCTTAGCTTTGATTAATGAATAGCAAAATACGGTTTTATGAGTATTAAAACAACAGTTCTCTGAAAGTTTAGCCCTTGTTTTCATCAGGTTTATTGCCTGAGGGCTTGAGAGTTGGCATGGAGGTGGGATGTTGGTATGTGTCAGACTGTCTGGGTTTCTGTCCTCTCCTGGGGCTACATACTGTGGGCTCTTCAGATTTCAGACGATATTACAGCTGACAGAGTTTGGTCTAAATCCAAAAATAGACTTAATTCCTGCTGAAGAGTAGGACCTTGCAGTAATTGAGTCATTTCGATCGACTTCCTAATCAGATTGTCGTATCTGACCCTAACAGAGCTCTGCTAAAAGTAGTGATACGGCCTCAGACTCCGTGTCCTACGTACTTCTAAAAGGATTTGCATATCCGAATTAACATCGGTTGAATACAAAGAAGTTCAATCCCTGAGCAGAGCCTACAGGTGAATTTATGCAAGTGGGGTTCTTTTTTTTTCAGATATTCCCTCTTGTGGCACTGTCGTCAGCAGCAGGCTGTGTATCGATATATTTCCTTAATTTTCCTTCTTCACCCACTGACAACCCAAAGGGCGATGAGACATGCTGCTGTCTGACAGCCCTTCAGTTTGAGGGCAGCTGTTGTTCTTACATGGCTTTGTGATGCTGGCCATCAAAATCCCTTTCCTCATCCGTCCATCAGCGTTGGGTCTCACTCTGATTCACTTGGTGAAGTGTTGACTTTGTTGCTCAGCTACATGAATAATAATCCAGAAAACAGAGCCGCAAGCCTGACAGACACACATATATCTTTGCAGCTAATGAGCCACATTCAGCATAGATTCTTATAAAAAATATGTATATGTATATAATACACACAGATATCATAGCTATTTTATATGATTCTATGATATCTCTTCGTATCTCTGTAGAGACAGAGTTATACAGAGAGATACATCTATATAGAGAGATCATTTGTGTCCTTATGTGATAGGTATCTGTACTGACATATTTGTACCAGAAGCACTGCACGGTCATTTGTCCTTTTAGTCCACTTTAAATGTAGGATTTAGTAGATTTAAATATTTCTAGTCTCCACGGGGAAATAATACTTGGAGTACCATAAATGTTTCACTGTAGCATTTTGTTTCAGATTTTTCTTACAATATTTTCAAGGGAATGGAATGAAACCATCATTTGTATGAGAAGCAGAGAGAAAAGTATAACGTGGGCAATTAAGATTTATCTGCTGTAGCGTGCCACTGACATAAGTAAAAAGCACTGACATTTTTAAAAACCAAAGCTCAAAGTTCTAGCTTATGTTTATCTAGATTCTTATTAAATAAGGACCAACTCTCACTTTGATTATTCTTTTATATGTTTCTTCTTTTATAAGAAGAAAACAAGCACAGAGCATTCTGAGTAGCTCTCAGGAAAAGCAAAGCAAAGAGAAGCACCAAGGCTTCCCTAAGGAGCAGGCTGTTGATGTCTGCTATTGCAGCCCAAGGTCTAACTCTGAGACAGGGTTATTCTGCATTTGTTTGCAGCTAAGTGAAACAAACCAACAACCACTAAAAACAATAACAGATCAAAGCCCAACCCAACAAACCCACAAAAAAAGGAACGCCCAGCAATAATTGTGAACTAGTTTTCAAAGGGATCACGAATAGTTGTGTCAGTGAGGTTGGGGGAGCTCTTCAGTCCCACTCTGATGAGATGCTGGCCTAAGGCTTTTTTGTTAATGCCCTTTTCCCTGAGAACATGGCATTCTTGAGGCTGCCACCCTGGCTTAAAGTTGGCACTAGGAGGCATTAATTGATACTGTAGATGTTATGGGACTGGGGTTGGACAGCTGTCCAGACAGATGAACAGATTTGACAAATTGGGGAAGCAGAGTTGGCAAATGAGCTCTTTCCCTTACAAAGATATGCTAGCAAAACAATAATAATAACAATGTGGTTGATGATGATGATAACAGTAAGTAATAAATACTGATGTAACTGACTACATTGGCTTTCACAACCCATTCACCAGTGTCAAGCCTTTGTCTTACCAAACCTTTTGCTGCAAACTGTGCATCCACATCGCCATCACCACAGGCTGATGGAGCAATCTTAACCACACCACATCCTTCCCCTATAATACTGCATGCATCCTGAGGCAGAAAGCACTGTCTGCGTACACTGCATTTCATAATGGATTAGATATTATTAAATCATACTTCCAATTCCCAACCTGGCAGTTTTAATCTTAAAAGTACTAATATGAAAGCTCCAGTTTTCCATCCCACTCCCACGTCCAAGAGTTGGCACATCCCATTAAAAATGGTAGTGACAAGGGCAGTCGCTGCGGAGCTGCTTCTTGTGAGCATGACCACAGACAGCAAGCCCTGCCGATGAGGGTGCAAGGAGAGAATTTGGCAGGATTCACTGATATCACAGGTATTGTTTGCGGTGTGTAGAAAGCTCTGGTTTCCTGTAGTTTGGGAAAGGAAATGCTGGGATGACACATTTCTGCTGTAAGTAAACTGCAGTGAGTCAGGCTCTCTAGCGATGATACGTTCGTGCCACCATCTCTTGACAAAAATGACTCGTTTTCAAGGAGGGACTCATTCCCTTCTGTGTAACAATCACAGGTTAAAAAACTGAATGCATTTAGCTGGCGCAGATGGATTCCTGCTCTTCACAGTGCTGTTGCTGTGTTCTGGCCTCAGCTGAATGTAATTGAACCCAGGTAATAATTGTGTTCATTTGTGGTGCTTGTAACGGAGTGGGATATGATAACCACTTAAAAAAAAATTGCTTTTTAGGAATATTTTTATTCATTATGTCTTTCACTTCAATACGAAGTGAAGACAGCTTGAAAGGACAAATGGAGACCCTAAAACCTGATTCAGGAGAAGAAGCACCAAACGCAACAGGACCCAATTTGTTAAAGGTAGATTCCTTTCCAATTTCCTATGGCTTCATCTTTCTTTCAAAGCTATTTAAAGACTGACTTGAAAGTGGAAACTTGAGGACTATGGAAGAGTGAGAGCAGCAGTGCTCGAATTGACACTGGTGCCTGCACCCTTCTTTTGGATGGGGCCATGTCTGCTTCATGGGCATGACTTTGCCTAGTGATGAGGTTGTAGCTTAATGTTCATGGTTGAGTATATAAAGGTTGAGGACTCACCAAAGGCTTTGTAGGTCTGTTTGAAGACATCACAGGGCTGGCTGTGGTGTGTCTTTCCAAGTCAGGCCTGGCTGATAAACTCCAGAGGTTCTGCTGAGTTATCTGCTCAAGGAACTTGAAGCAAGGAGTTTGAATGGACTTGGGTTGCATCTTTCACATATTTCCTCTATGCTTCTTGAAAAGCAAAGCAAGCCTCCTGCATTGCTGAGGATAATTCAAGCCATCAGGACATGTCTTTAAAAGTCTAGCTCTCTTAATCTGCCTAATGTGAGCTAATGCCCTGTGTGCTGCCTGTATGGACAAAATTAGTAATTTTCTAATCAGCAAAATTGCCCAGCCGTACTGTTGGTTCTTAAAAGCTGTTCTCCCTGCCTGTTTGTAAAACAGTTTGATAAGCGCTTCATATCAGCTCAACTTGCAGCTCGTGTTGTTTGAATTAGCATCTACCCCCAGTTCTGGAGCGTACTGATGTGTCCCCTGACCCTTCTTGTTACCCAAAAGTGGAGTGGCATTTCGGATCGGCCTCCAGCTGATCTCTGCTAAGTGTTTGGCACTGCTGAGCTGCATCACGGTGACCTGCAGCATCAAGCTTCCTAGCAAAGGAAGGAGTTCTGGTGGGCACTGCCACAGCTTGCCTGAGACAGGGATGTCCTGCAGCAGCTGTCAAGTATCTGAAAGGCATTTAGTGCTTCAGTGGCAGGTAGGGGAAACTATTTCTGGTTGGTGATAAAAGAGAGAGTGAGTGAAATCCAGAAGGATACGGCGCAATACAGAGTGCACTTCAGGGCTAAAAGAGCCTGAGAGGAAGACTTGATAGATTTTTTCGTGGGCATTCGTTGTATTGTGTGAAAATCATCCCTGGTTTGGGGGCTTGTGGGGTGTGAAAGCTCTTTATGTCCTGTCTGATGTGAGCTGGCAGGGAGCACAGCTGAAAATGTTGTGGCAAAAATTGTCAAGATTTTCTTCAGTTTTATTGCCACGTGTTTTAAGAGGCTTTGTGGAAGTCCTAAATACTAGAAATGGGGATGCTCCTTGTACTCTTCTGAAGTCCAAGCTAGCAGTAACTGTGCTGGCTCTACCTAGACCTGCTTGTTTATCATGAGTGCCAAGGGAAGATTTTTTTGATTACTTTACATATGCTTATTAATTTCCAGATTTGTTTCTGAAATGAGGACTTGAACCAGTTCAACTTCAAGACAGCATTTGTCAGACTTTTCAGAGAAAAAGGCAGACCCCTGTGCTTACCATAGTATTATCTGAGTTGGAAGGGACTCTCAAAGGTCATCTGGTCCAACTGCCCTCCATTGAACAAGGTGATCTATAGCTTCCCTGCAGTGAGGCAGCAGAACAGGCTGCCCAGAGAGGCTGTGGATGCCCCATCCCTGGAAGTGTTCAAGGCCAGATTGGATGGGGTCCTGGACAGCCTGGTCTGGTATTAAATGGGGAGGTTGGTGGCCCTGCATGTGGCAGGGGGGTTGGAGATTCATGATCCTTGAGGTCCCTTCCAACCCTGTGATTCTGTAACAGCAGTGATTGTTTTGCTATCTTTCCACGTGCTACAGCTTGGTGTGCCACACAGCTGGATGCTGGCGTATGCAACCCAGAGCTCTCTCTGGTGCTAATGGGAGTTGTTTGGGAACCAGTGATGGAGCATCTGGTGAATGGATATGGGCCAGCCCTGGGAGCACAGGTGGAAGCAATTCACCTGAGTGATCAGCAGGGGTGGACCCAGGGTTCTCCCCTCCATCCTCATTTAAGGGCTGGCAGTGGCAAGGGAATTAATACAATAATCTGTCTGAGGAGAGGTTTGAGAGAAAGTAAGTGCCTGCGTGGATGTTAGGAGAAAATTCTTCTATGCAAGAGTGGTGAGGCATTAGAACAGGCTGCCCAGGTAGAGTAGCTATCCATGGAGGTGTGCTGGACTCTATGGTCATTTGAGTTCCCTTCTTGTGGTTCTGAGATTCTGTGTTCAAGAACTATGGAGATATGGTACTGAGGGCATAGTATGGCAGTATTGGTGGTGATGGGTTGATGGTTGGACTTGGTGATCTTAGTGATCTTTTCCAACCTAAACAATTCTATGGTTTTATGTAGAAATGATGAATGTGTAAGAAACAGGATTAAGGCAAAGTAGTGAAGATATTCATGAAGTCGTATTGATGAAAGCATTGGTTTCCCTGAGTGGTATTACAGTAGATAACATTTCTAATGGTATTTACTTCAACATGCAAATCAGTACTTAATATTCCTTATGGATCTTTTGAAGGTTTTATTGCATGAGCCTTGAGACAATAGAAATCACAACAGAGTCACATCCTTTTGGGATTTAACCAAGGAGTGTTTGCTTGTTTGTTTCCAACGATGTCTTATTTTGTGTGAGTTCTGCATTGCTCAGCTCTTGGAGGTAAGGAATACATGGCAAACAGGCTGATGTTCACTGTCTGCCAACAGGTAAATGTGCAGGAGTGTCACTTACCCCACGTGTGAGGTGAAATCTTGCCTGAAATGCTTGCTGGTACACTGAAGTGTATATATATCATTGAAAGTGTGTGTGTGTATACATGGAGATATATATATATATATATATATATATATATATATATACACACACACACCTTCAATGATATATATAGATATATAAACACATATATATATCAGTGAAGGTCAATATATATATAATACACTGATGGCATAACCATGGTTGGGAACCTTTTTCCAGCGTGTCCTCAGATGTTAATAGTTTCTGTAGATAATGGATTTAAACACAGAGGGTTCTTTGCTTTGGAAAGTGGTAGGATTGTAATAAAATACAGCGAAAACTAAATAGCTGCTAAATTATATAGTGAAGTATAAAATCTATAATTAAATAATAATGTGGGTTTAATATAAAGTAGTCAGTAGCTCTTTTATCACCAAATATTTGAGTAGTGATTATCCCATTGTAAAATACATGGCAGGCCAATCAAATACATGTCCTTCTGCACGCTCCTTTTGGTCTATTTTTTTTTCTATTCCCCCAAATTCAATAGTCTGAACATAGGGATGTGAATGATTTAAAGTGGCAGCTTATTACAGGACTGCTTCTAAATGTGTTTTACGTAGTTGTGTAGGAGATGCCTTTAAAAGTATCTCTGTGGGATGGTAAATGTCTACAGACAAAGCTCAGCTGTGGGGAAAGCAGCATTTCACTCAACAGTTGTGCTTTGTCTTGGTCTCATTAATAGCAGAGGAATGTTGGGGAGTATCTTAGGGAAATGTGTGGTGGTTACAAAGGAGAATAAATGCAGATAAACTAGAAGCTGACTGAAAAGAATAACAATCCTGTCTCTCTATGGGAGCCTTGGAGTTGGGCTTTATGATTTAGGAGTGAGGTCTGTGTTGTTGATATATTGTTCTGTGAAAGCATCAGCCTGGGGATCTCTCAGAAAATTCGAGCTGTAGGAGAAAAAATAGCAGCATAAAAAGAAAAGTAAATCCATGGCTTGGAGTTGGGCTGACAGCTTATGGGTGGTGGTGCAGATGGGAGTAAGGAAATGCTCATTAATGGGTTAACACCCAACAGCTGTCAGGAATGTGTGCCAGGAGCAGCAGGAGGTATGTTGTGGGTAGAGCACTGAGGATTGCCTCCTTGCCCCAAGCTGCAAGAGGCCAGCACTCAGCTTGGGGAGAGCTCTGCTCTGTTTTGGTTCTGCATTTAAAAAAAAAAAAAAATTGGACAAGGGGGAAATGGTTTCAAACCAGCAGAGGGGAGATTCAGATTGGCTATAAAGAAGTTATTTACAGAAAGGGTGATGAGGAATAGGTTGCCTAAAGGTGTTGTAGATGCCCTGTCCCTGGAGACACCCAAGGTCAGGCTGGCTGAGGCTCTGCACTCCTGATGGAGCTGTGGGTGTCCCTGTTCACTGCAGGGGAGTTGGACCAAATGGCCTTTAAAGGTCTCTTCCAACTGAAAGGATTCCATGATTTCTGCCTGTAGGAAGTCTGATATTGCTGCAGATCAGTGGGCTGGGTTGTTTGCTTTGGTGCCACTCATCACTTGATTTCCAGCGCATGGCAGTAGGCAGAGCCAGCAGCAGGCGTGCAGAAGCTCTTAGTTTCATGCTGAGAGGACTGGTATGGGTCAGCTGCATGTATTCCTAGTGATCCAAACACACACACAAGGCACGCCAGTGGTGAAATTTGCAGGCTGATTTTTCCAAGCTTTGATGCTTCAGCAATGTAAGGCACAGTGGCAGAGACTCCCGTAACTCAGCGCAATACCTGATCATACAAATTAAATGCCGTGTTTCCAAAGAGTGTTTTCCAGTTGCGACTTCAGGGGAGCAGGGAAAGACAGTGTAAGCCTGCAGAACTTTGTCCTTCTAAATACAAAAGAGCATCTATTCCTCGACGTGTACGAGCAGTTTGTTCTTGTGCAGTTGCAGAGAATGACCTAAGCTGCATGGGATTTCATGGGTTTTCAACCTTTCCCTTGTTTAAGTACTAGGGGGTTTTCTGTAGGTTAGCCACTTAATCATGTAAAACCCGTAGAACTCTGCAAGCTATCTGAATGACTATCACATAATTATTTTCCCTGTTTGTCCTTGTGAGTTGGTTTTTGTGCATCTTTTGCTGGAGGGTTTTGGTTGTTTAGCAGCCTGGCACAGCTCATACTGCTCTTGTGACATTCCTGCTTTCCTCCTTTCCCCTATTTGAGTGTGCAGTCACCATTTTTAAAGGTTATGTTTTACTTCTGCTATCTTCTTGCACTTTGCCATTTACCCATTATAGCACTTATTGCTTTATTTAAAGTCCTGTAGGGGACAGCTAATATATACTTCCTCTAAAGCTCTCATTGGTGCTGTGAGGCAGTTCTTATGCTGCCTTGAATTTTTCTTTTCCTTCTTGACTGTCTCATTTCTAGGGAACTTTTCTTTGGAAGTGAAGCATGCTGTAGTGATGGTTTTGATTTTTCACCTTCTCAGGGTTACTGAATGTGATCATCCCGTGGCATTGCAGCAGGCAGACTTTTGGGTCTGGCCCAGGGGTTTTCTTTTACCAAGTTGAGGCTCTGCTGCAAGGAGGAGACTTTGATGTTACTGAAACAGTTCTGGGATTCCTTGCTCAAAGAAGAATGGCTCAAGACCTCCAGTGTCTGGCACTGCTTCCATGGGGTTTTGTGCTCTATTACCAAGTGTTTCCCAACAAGCTTCTGAGATGCTGAATACCTTACATTTAAAATAAGGCGTTGTGATTCGTGTATTTTAACTTAGAGATTTTTCAAATGCTTGCACAAAGTGTCTGTAGTTGGCATTAGTTCTGCTACCTATTTTTGTACGTTTTTAATAGTGCTCTTTCTGGGTCTCTTATACTTGGATGTCACTACTGTCCTTCTTTTAGGCTGTTGAGTCCCCATTGCTAGGGATGCAAGCTTCTGAATGGAATGGTTTTCCAGTCCTGTAAGCTTCCTTTGTTCTTTGCCTTAGAAAACTAACCAATGGAATCTTATTTTTGGAGCATCATCAGCTGACGGTCACTGTTCCTGATCCCTGGCAAGCAGATCTGGTGGGAAGTTCAGAGAGTGATGGCTAGAAAAGGAACACACAAGCAATGTTTTCTCAAGAGCTACTTTTTATAGCTTTGGAACAGAGTAATTGCAGAAATCTGGCATGCTGTAAGACCTGGGGAGAGTGTTTGGCTTCAGTTTGGCATAGGCATTACCGAGGGTGCATTGGGCATGTGTTGCTTTCACTTCTTGTACAGTGTTTTAAACCATTTTTCTTCTCCACTAGGATCGTGGAAGCACAGAGGTTGGAAATAAAGCCCAACTGCTTAAAGCGCTCAGTACGTGTCTGTAAATGCCTTCAGCTCTTTCCTGTTAGTGCTCTGCTAAAGTAAGCTGGTTCTGAATCTCCCTCTGAATATATGTTGCATAAACGTGCTTAATAAGCCTGCAGGTTCATCTCAGAAGAACACAAAAAGGCACACTTTATAAAAATTCAAGGAGGTGGAGGTAAACAGAAAGGATTCCCTTTTCCCTGACCAAAATCACAGAGGCCAGCAATGTCTGTGCCTCTTCTCCCAGCTGGAGAAGAGCAGGGGAATGGAACTCTTGCTGTCTTGTCTCATTCCAATTTCTGTCCTCATTGCAGGTTCTGCATACTTACAGAAAACAATTTCTTTCTTATTTAAGGTGCCTAACGCAGTCAATTCACAGTAATTTCAATGGTGGGATTAGACCAAGCTAATTCAATCAGTGGAATGGTGGTGAGCTGTAAGCACAGAAATAGCACTGCTGGGGCTGGAGGTCTCAATTCTCATTCTCTTAATATGTATCTGCACTTATATGCTTCTCTGGATCATCTCCAATGCACTCAGCGTTTTGCAGAAGCAGAATTCTAGGCGGTTGATGTGTTGCAATTCCCTAAATTGTGGGTGGGGGGATGTATGGGTGGTGAGCACACATGAAGCACAGCTCCTGCAGGCAGGTCAGTGTGTCCCAGCAGGTGTCATTCACAGCAAAACAGATTTTTATGCACATTTTAGACTGTGGCAGCCTGCAGTGCTCCTTATCCTCAGTTATCTCGTGTCTTGATATTACCTCCCAAAGGCATAGGGAACAACTACAAATGGCTGCTGGCTGAGGATGGGAGAATTGTAATGTAATTAATGTTTCTATTGGAAGAAAAAAAATACTCTGGAATATTCTTAGCGTGATTTGTGAACACTGAAATGCTTCAGTACAGCTGGGATGCCTGGTAGAAGCACTGGCTTTCAGTTGGCTGTGCTCTTCTCCAGAGCAGAAGTGATCTGTAAGGATGAGATGTTTCTTCTGCACATCAGCAGGAGAGTTTTATTGGGTGCACCTTTTCCTTGAGCCTGAATATGTAAAGCAAGCAAGCCACCCTTGGCTGCTGGCCATTTCCATGGCTCTGGAGCAGGGCTGCTGTTGAACGGTGCGTGCCCATGGCTCGTGCTGCAGCCCCAGAGCACAGGGAAGCTGTGGGGTGGGTGATCAATCTGACGTGCTATTAGGCATAGCAGGAGCAGCAGTAAGATGTGATGACTTTGCCTCCATGCTTGCCTGTATGTCTGACTGTGGGCAGGAAGTAATCTCCTGGAAAGACACTTTAGATCTCATGAACAGGCATAATGGTCCTGCTTTAATATAGGGTATTTTGGGGTGTACTGGTGTGGAGGCTCAGGGCTGGGCTGTAATCCTTCTGAAGGAAAGGTGAGCCCAGAGCCTGCCATCTCTGCTGGGACTGGTGTTTATCAAGGAGGCACCAATTCGTTTAAGAACTGCATCCCAGAATATTAAATTTGGGACCGAATAAAATATAATGCTGACTCCTGAATGTGACTGTTTGTTAAACTTGTTTAAGTAAACATGCCAGCAAAGCAGGCAGGTGCTGAAGCAACTTGAGCAACAGGCTGTTCTGCCTCTTACTAGGAGAAGCAGCCTCATTCAGCTTGCAGCAAAACATGCTCCCTGCTTTGGTTCTGACTCCTTGCAATGGCTGCTGTTACTTAACCAGTTTTCTGCTCCTTAGAGCCAAAGTTCTATGAGACTTGCTAACCAGAATGGGATGTTCTTATTGCCTTTCCCACAGATGTGAGGCCGCTCTTCTATTTCTTATTGGCATTGCAACAGCTCATGCCAATATTTGTTGCTAGTTAGTGGGGGGGGGTCTTAAAACCTTGAGCAAAAAAAAAAAGCTTTGGCACCACAGAACAGTCTTTCTAGTTCAGCTGATCGCAGCCCTTGGTGCTTTTCCACCAGCACAACAACAGGGAGGCTGACAGCCCCAGGAGTCCTGCGTTATCTACATCATGCCTGCACATCCCTGGTGTAAAGATAAGGACCAGGGTAAGCTATATGGTCATTCCCCTGCTATCATCTATTAATTAAAATCTAGGGGAAAAAAAAAGAAAACATAGAGGTGGACTGAATGATCTGCTTTAGACATCTGTCAAAGCACAATCCCTTCTCTTTGAAAGAAGCAAAGTTCCCACACAGCTCTGGTTGAGTGTGTTACTGCTCTGTGGGAATGGAGATTACCAATAGATTGCATTAGCTCGTAGCACTGCTGTGCATTTCCCAGCCAAACGCTGTAGTTAGTGTGCTCTTTTCATGGCTTGGCACTCAACAGCTTGAACGTGTCAGAATTAATGAGCGGGAGAACGAAGCTGTAGTGAGTGGAAGCACAGAAAAGAAGATGTAAAGGAAGAGGAGATGAGTGTTTGAGTCACAGCTTAAAGCTCTGAAGAATTAGAGCGCTATTATCTTGTCGCATCATTCAGCTGCTTTATAATAACACAGCCAGCACCCTTTTCTATCTACTGGTGTCACTGTCCTCCTGTGGTCTTCTGCCCTTTCCCAAGGAGGTATCTCAGATACATCCTGCTGTCCCAGATGCCTACTCTGGTTTGGATGGGGACTCAATTGAGTTTTGAGCTATTTCAACAGATGCTGTTTAGGCATAGCTAAAACATCCGGAGCTGCTGCTCTGTGGACACACAGTGGAGCAGTGGCAGATCTTTGGTAGAAAGAAATAATATAACTATTGCTGTCCTAACAAAGTAAGCTCTTTTTGCAGGCACCCTCTGCAGCTTGCCCCATGGGCTGGAGGACTGTGGGAGATGGTACCTCTGAAATGGGGAAGGTTCTGTGTCTTGGGGGAGAGCATGCAGAGGTGGGAAAGAGGTAATAAAGGGAAGAAATGGGGCTGGGATGACATTTTTAGGCAGTGATAGGCGATGAGCAAACAGAAGGAAAGGTTTTAGGCTCTCATTGGTAGTACCATGACATCCATAAGACACCATCTAAAAAGGGAGTACAAAGCAAATGGATAGCTGATGAGCCAAGCCTCTAAAAAGTGTGCTTGTGGGAGTTTGTTAATGCTTAGGAGAGAATTAGCTTAAGCCTTTGGGGCTGGTGCAAACCCCCAGACCTCTGATTGGCATTATCTGATGCATTATCTGATTGGCAGGGCACTGGTCTGGGATGGGTTATTTCATTGTCCTGTTGGAAACGTTGCTGTTGGGAAATAGGGAAAGGTTTTAAAAATGTATTTTAAGCTTTGTTTAAAGTTCAGCTTGCAAACTCTCTTTCACTTGCTGTGATGAGCAGTTTCCATCTGGCTGAGGTTTCCAGGTGCTTGATATTCCTAGCGTGCTGCCAGAGGTGTGATTTAGCTTTTCTGGCCTTCTCAAAACATTGTGACTCAAACTCATATCTCCAAGCCTTATTTACAGGCAGCAGCAATTTGTCCTACGCTACACTTCAGAAGTATAGGCAGCATTTTGCTGGGAGTACACGGCTGGGAGTGGTGAGAGCTGACAAAAATCTTCACTTGTGATGCTGTATTTGGGTGTGTAGCTGGGTTTGTGATGCCTGAAGTTGATGGTTAGAAACTTAGGTCTATTTTAATCGGAATGTGGAGAGTTTGTGCCTTAGCTCTGCCTCTGTTGGTCAGGAGCACGCCTGATCTCAGAGAGGTGAATATTCCCACGTTGTACTGCCCTGAACTCAGCTGTCACTGCTTCTGTACCATTCACAGAACATGAATTCCATTGCTTAGCTTAATGTTACGCAGCCCTTCTATATGCAACAACCCCTAAACTCACCTTTTCTCTATGTGTCCATTTGCTCAGCAGTTTTCCTTGCACTGTTTGGACACACTGGCACAGCCCTGCAGATCTGAATGGCACAGTGCATCCCAAGAGCAGCTGTACTAGGAGGGAGGAGACAGGAAACTTAAATGAGGCCCTGGGGATCCCATTAGTTTCTGCAGCAAATCTTGCATGCTGGAGCTGTGAAGGGGTTTTATGCATAGCAGGGTGAGAAAGGTAGCATGGGAATATTTTGATACTTGTTACATAAAGGAAAAAAAAAAACCCCAGTCTATTCTATACTCTAATTTCAGAGCTAACTTCTGCTGCTTTAATTAGGCTTCTCAATCAATAAAATTGTCCTGCCAGAAAGATGCAAGCAGTCAATTAGTTATACATAGCAAAGTCATATATGACACTTCTCTCATCTCTGGTGTTGTTATTCACGAATTAAAGCGTCCCACGGTGCGGAATTCTAAGTGCAAGTGTCCTGCTGTGTAAATGGGCTTCTGCAGAGCTCCATGCTGATCTGTCTGCTTGACTAAGCTGAATGGGAAGTTGGCAGTACAAGCTACCTTTTGGAGCTGGGCAGGCAAACAGCACCTGGAGCTGGAGGAAAAAGGGCTGTAAGATGGTTTGATGTTTTTAGGAAACATAATTAATTTTTCTCTGTGTGAACAGCTCTTAAAAAAAAAAAAAAAGCCTTCCTTTAAAAGTGGAGAATGTATTGGTAGAGCTTTGTGCCCCCAGATATGTTCTTCTATAGGAAGACCTCCGCCTTGAGATCATCTCTGCAAGTACAAGAGTTGAACTCTCCTGGTTTGGGTTCAGCACTGCCTTGGGTGCAGTGAAAGAGCTAATGCAGATGTGGGGAGTGGAAAGATACGGGTTTGTCATCCTGAGAAACTGCGTGCAGGAGATCTGAAGTCCTGGCAAAGCTTCCTTTGAGCAGCAGAAATGTTCACTTCTTCTTTTCCAGGGATGCTGTACAACGTGCAGTGCTTGATAGCTTTCACAAGTACGGTTACTTACAAAGTGCTTCAGCTTTCCTTTCAGAAAAGGCATTGCATGTGTTCTCCTTTTTCTTATTTTCACAAGCAGACCTTTTCTGATAGCCACGTATCCTTAAAGCAGCATTCTTTCAAACAGAATATAAAATCCTATGTTTGTTTTTCCATAGTTTTAAAAATACTCAGCTCCATTACAATTTCCATGTGCACATATCCTCCTTAGAATACAGAGAGCTTTCATCTCTTATTTATTCTTTTAGCTCTGATGAATAATGACACTAGGTCTAAACCTGTGCAGATCGTCTTAAAAATTAACCCTGACTTCTGCCCTGTTGGTTCCCACTTCCATGCTCGTGTTATGTACATCTTAACCAACTTGCCAAGCTACTTCTCAAGGTTTTAGGCTGAGCACCAAAATGTGCCTCTTCTTCAGCTAGTTGGTTTGAAAGTCTCTTCCAGCAGAAGTACAATCAAAGGCACATTTGTCCAGCCCTGCAGACTTTTAAAGAAATGGAACAAATGAAGCCTGCAGGACATACTTACACGGTCGTTATAAACTCCTCAGAAGGCTCTTGTCTATATTCACAATTAACCAAGAGCTACAGATACTGAAGCCTGAGGTTTTCCCTTTCTTTAGGGCCCTTTCTGCCCTAGTAGTGTAAGCTGCGTGCATGTCTTCCACACCACGTTTGCCAGCAGCAGAGTGATTCCTCCCTTCCCAAATACAGCCCCCACCCATTTAGCAGAACATTAGTTTCCACGTTGGGCATTCTCTCCATCAGTTCACTGCTATTTTTTTTCCACTTGCTTTTTAACAGTGCCCCAACTTTGCTTTTTCATTTATCAGTTTCCCTTTCAAATTAGGGCAATGTTAAAATGCCTCCTCTAATGGAGTATGTTATGCTTCCCTGTGGTTGAGAGCCCTGTAGGCGATGAGCAAGAACTGGTCTGTAGATCTCTTCTAAATGCAAGTATGTTACTGAGCTCGCTCCTCTTAGGCACAGGTTCCTCCTTGTAGATCTTGGCACACCAGTGAGTTGATGCATCCCGAGCTGATCTCATCCCCATTTTTCTCCTTTTTCAAAAATAATTGGAGATGTTTTGTTTCAACCCCTCTTCAGGACCTCAAATGCAAT
The DNA here is from genome assembly GCA_037305975.1 of Chrysolophus pictus. Taxonomy (NCBI): domain Eukaryota; kingdom Metazoa; phylum Chordata; class Aves; order Galliformes; family Phasianidae; genus Chrysolophus; species Chrysolophus pictus. The sequence goes on along the minus strand of CM074581.1, from coordinate 34,586,557 downwards.
ACGCGGTTATCAGTATTTGTTGTCTGAAATTAGATGTTTGAGCAACTAACATTTAAGCTTTTGACCCTCGCTGGTTTTTCATTAGCTCACCCAACAGAGACCAGCTGCCATCAAACTCAGAGTAGTACTCCAAGTTTATTTTGTGCCTTTCAAATTGTTCTTTCTGAACTACTTTAAGGATCGCCTTCAGCTTTCATCTTTTATACGGATGTTCAGTGCTGCAATAAATACAGTTTCTGAAGAAGCTGGCGGGCTCTTTGTTGAGGAAGGTGAGTTTAATTAAAAACCTAGAGAAATGTCTGTATCGTAGAACTGTAAAAAGAGTGGAACTATATTTACACAGAAGGGATGAATAAAATGACACAGTAAAGGTTATGTAAAATAGCGTTTAGCTTAAAGACAGCAAATGGCACCTAATTACCATTTTTTGTAATACAAATTATGGGGATGTGCTTTGAAATTCAAAGGAAAAAAAGCAATACAATGAAAGGTTTTCAAAAAAGCCTAATTAATGCTTGTCTCGTTAAGTTTCGTGTCCCTGAAGGAGGACTGAGATATCCGGGGGGGCTTTGGAATTGGGTACAATCGAATATCAATACATACTCTCAAGCCAACACTCTGGGGCTTATTGAACAAACCACCGTGGATGGGATGAGGTCAGATCATCTGGTAGGAGATGTGGGGTCGTTTCCTTGGAGGCAGCTGGTGAAGGTGGCAGGGCTGAAGGCTGGATCATGCAGCTTGCTCTTGAGAACCATAGTAAAACGGGCAATCAGGTGAACAGATCCCTTTTTATTTCTGTTTTCAGTGGACCGTTTTGTTGTCACAGCAGTGCCCAGGAGGAGGAGTGGTCCACGATCCCCAGCACCAAGTACAGAATCACAATAAAAGCTGTGGTGAATTCTCTTAGTTGTGCATAATTAAATATCAACTGCGTTACTCTTTTTGTTAGCTTCTAATTAAGGGTGAGCAGAAGTTGTAGAAATGACTTGATGGAAATTACAGCTTCCCTGCAGTGTTTGATTTGGGACAACTTTGCTTTCCCCTGGTGTCTTCATAGTTGATGTTAGTGTAAGGTAAACATGAGGATGACTTCATTCTGGAGGAAGCAAGAGCAACCAAGATGCAGGCAGGTAGAAACAGGCACAGTTAGGAAGAGGGGGACAGTCTATCAGAGAGCTGCTCTGTGCGTCATGTAATATAATTCAGGAGGATTTTCTGGCAGCCTGCTAGGAGACTTCACGTACTCTGTGTATTCCTTCTGTTACGTTGAAAAAAGCCTTTTATGTGCTGCATTTTCTGTAGAGCTTGCTGAGCCCTCTCCTTTAAACTCAGAGGAGCCCCAGGAGGGGGTCAGTTCTGGCGTTGTTTGCTTTGTTTTTTTATATCTGTTAGGTTTTATTAGTAACCGTTTCCATTGGTTTATTGTCGTAGTCATATTTGATCTTATCCAGGCATTTCTATGCAGAACATCCAGAGCTTATTCCTATGCAAAATATACACAGATCCCGGGATATCCTGGGTCTTCATAGTTTATTGTAGCAAGAGAAAAAACTCTGGAACGCTTTTATTAAGTCATTTCCTTCCTGCTTGTTTCTTCCTCACTAATACATCATCAGCATCTACTGACAGCAGTGCTTGTCCAGTAGCCAAATACAGCTCTTTAAAAAGCAGTACCATTCTGATGCTTACCCATTTGTCTACCTCTGAACGTATATATGTATAATGTGCTGAGAAGGGATCTTGTGCCAAGGGGAGGAATGGCAAAAACCTTGGGTTTTTTGTATCCCAGCCAGCATGGCTGAGAAAACAGTGTTGAATATCTGCCTCTCTCTGCTTTGTCACACTTGGTAGTCAGTGATGGCTTTCCTTGTGCCTCAGCTGCTGTGACCCTGCAATCGGCCCTCATTTAATATGGAGCTAAAGGAATTTCAAGAGCAAAAACCTCACAAGGCAGGTTGGTACCAGGAAGGAGGAGCCCTGCACAGCTCTGAAATCAGAATGCCTGTTGCTCAGTGTGCATTGGGCACATAAGGCAGGGCTGCCTCCAGGTTAATGCCCTGGCCATGCAAGGGGACTTTAGGAAAGGAGCATCCCACAGCCATTTCTGTGTGCTTCTGCCTCCACGTCAGTGCATCCTACACTGCAGGACCCATGGCAATGGGAGGTGCTGTTTTAGTCAAACATTGTGCAAATCCAGATAATAAATTGATTTTATTGGAGGCCTGAACGAAGCTCAAGTACTGAAGCACCTTCAACAGCATTTACCCTCAGTGCTCCAGATGAAACCTACAGCCTGGGAACTTCAGCACACTGTGCTTTTGTGTTACATCCAGTATGTGCATTTTTGACAGTGGAATAGTCAAGCTCAGAGAGGGAGATGGCAGGAAAAAAAACAAGGAAGATCAAAGTAAGGGTGCAATCTGGCTGTACATTTGCCAGCTCACACTAATATACTGGTAATTCGAGCACTCGTAAAAGCACACATTTATGGGCACTGTACTTTAAAGGCCATTCCCAAATGGGCAGCCCAGAAGACATGGATGGAGCAGACACAAACCTCACTGCACCCATAGCAAACACAGCACCATTCAGCAGTGTGCTACAAAGCTGTGCTCGTACCGTGAGAAGGATGCAGCTGCGTGCCAACTCTGGCCACAGGATGCAAAAGTATTGTCTGCTGCTTCTGGGGATGTGTTTTCATTTTTTATTATTGAAATCCGATTTTAGGAGCACGTGGATATAAATCATGCTGGAAGAGGAAAAGTTAATGTGTTTTTTCCCTATCTCTGCTTGAATGTTGCATCTTTCATTGTCCCAGTATAAAACTACTCCTCTGTTCATGCAGCATGAAGTGGCAAAGTAGCATCGTGGGGTTCGGTGAGAGGGAATCTGTTGAGAAAGCAGAGAGTATTGGGTTGAACCCCTCCTTGTACTGGTGTCACCGTTGTCAGAAACTGGAAGCACAAATGTCTGAGAGTGGAGAAATCTGTTGTTGCTCCAGCTGTTAAATAAATCCCCTCTGTGCCACATCCTGAAGCGGAGCCTGCTGGGTCTTCCTGCATCATTCATGGTGTGTCTGGAGGTGTAGAATAATGCAATATGCTCCTTCTGTTTAGTTAAACGTACACATGCTTTTCATCATTATTTTATAAGATACACACTATGAGACACAAGTACTGGAAATGACTCAGTTTCTGCTGCAGCTTAATTTTCTCAGCAGTCCCACAACACCTAATGCACGCTAGGATGGGTACTTTACTTACCCCCACTGCCAGAAGGACCCCGAGGACACAGTTCTTTGCCTGAGGCTTTTCTGAGCAGAGAAACAGTGATTTGAATAAAACAGCCTAAAAGCAGAAGTGAGGCAATGAATTCTGCCTGCAGGGCTGGGCAATGAGGGACTCCAGGTCCTGCAGCACAGTCGGCACATGGCTCAGCTGAGATGTCAATATTGTTTTCAATTAAACTTCCCAGTTCCCCCTCCCCATTTCCCTTCCTTTGCATGTAATGCAGAGAGAAAAGGAGCGGCTCCTCTCTGAGCCTCAAGCTCTTGAGTTTCACCCACTGGGTCCACAGGGATAAAAGGATGGAAAAGAAAAACTTCTTCCTCTGGCAGGACGTGCCTCAGCTCTCACCACACTGCAGCATCTCCATCAAAACAGTAAGTCTTGCCATGCTGAACACTGGAAATGCAAACTTTGATATCAAGTTTTTTTCCCCTGTTCTGGTCTGAAGAACTATGGCTCCAGCAGATGTGCTGGTGGTGCCATGTTGGTATTTCTGATCAACAGCATCATGGAAAACGAGAGTTTTTGTACATTTACAAGTGGGATTTAGGAATCAAAGAACTCATCTCCTTGTCTGGGGCATCCTTATTGCCCCTTTGTATTTATGACAGTATGTATCTTAAAGTATACCCTGGGTTGTGAGCACCACCCATACTACTTTTTCATTTGTCATTGCCAGACAAAATGTAGTGGCTTCTGGAATGATCAACGATTGCAGTATGTGGAATTATAGAAATAAAACTGAACCCCAGCTATAATGTCTGAAGTATGAGAAAGTGCAAAGGAGCTCATCAACTTTAATTTATTGAGAAATCTTATGAAACCCACATTACAGATACATGGACACACACCTGTTTTCAGTGTGTTATTTACCACTTTCCCTTAGGATTTTAGTTCTTACAGTCAGAGAATAAGCTTTCCTCCTGAGATCACGCTTCCCAGAAAGTTTTCGAACACGTGCTTTATGCAGAGGGATGGATGAGAAAATCACTTCTCTCTGTATCTTCTATGACTCAGTTGCTCGCTTTGGGATTGACTTCATGGTGTTCTTCCCACATGCATTGCTTTCATCTCCGGGGCACTCATAAATGTATCGCTTTGAAGTTGCTAACATCTTCCAATCTCACAGAGCTCGTGCTGCTCCGCACTCACCCTCCAACACACTTATGGAGGATTTGAAGCCTAATGAGATGATGCCCACACCTGATTACAGGGGTCTTATTGGCATCTAAATCTCTGCTGTCATTAGCTATTGTTACAATATCTGTTTACCATCAGGCACAATGAAAGTATCAGCAGAGTATAATGAGCAGTAGAGAAGGGCAGTGTCTGCATGTGCCTTCACCTGAGCTACATGTCCTGGTTAGCAAGCTGCTGTGCATCTGTATCTATTATCTTTATATAAAGTGGTTGTGTGTAAACATGCGTAGCTACACCAGTAGTGATGCAGTTGCATGTATCTACTTGCATGTATACACATATATAACTTGGGGGTGCCAGAGGGTAACTTCAGGGAGCTGTGGCTTTTTGTAGGCTCATTAAAAGCCTCTCCTCCTGTGCTCCCATGCGGACTGCCAAGGCTGCAGCCGTTTGTCTTACAGAACAATTTCCAGCAGACATAAATGGATCCTTGTTTTGCTCGAGAGGTACTAAATTACCTTTGATGTTAACCTGGCTGTATTAAGAGGCCGAATATGAGCACGCATGGCACATGCTGCGCAGCAGTGGCTTTCTGGTCTTGGGGGATTGATATCAGAAACGATGTAGTGCTTATGTAGCTTCTGTATCAGAGGGGAATGAGGGAGTGTTGGCTGCTTATCTGGCTCCTCGGTGCCTGCGTGGATTGCAGAGATAGGTGGTATCTCTGCAGCTACAGCCGACCCCGTTGTGCAAAGGAAAATACACCGCCTAAGATTGCCGTCGGCTACATGTGTGAAATAGAGAGATGAGTTAGCTGCTAGCTATCAGTCAGATCTAAGGCAGTGATACTGCACATCCCGTGAGTGTAAGTGGCAGATCTCCAGCATGGCAGTGAAGTTCCTCGGGTGGTGCTGGAGCTGTGAATGGAGCCCAGCAGGAGTTTGGCCCCAACCAGGCACAGCCATGGAGGGCCAGCTGGCTGGAGCTGATTCCGGGAGGAAACTCCTGCTCTTCAGCTGTTGGCATGCGGTGATGAATCTGTTAAAATACATCATGAAACTGCGTCAGGCGGGATTATTTATGGGAAGGATGCCCTGTCTTTCAGAATTACAAGAGGCGGTAGAAAGAACAGTAAACTCAGATAATTGCTGCCTTTGGAGCTCACTCAACTTGTGGTGTCAGCTGAACAGCTAAGCCTTTGCTGCGAAGATTGTATGAAAACAGTACAGGTGGAACCTCTAATTTCTCCCTACAGAATGTCTGTACTCGATGAACTGATGAACTGCTAAGATGTGTTGGAAAATACGTGTTCATGGCAGAGCACTGTTATGCCGTTGGATCTTTTATTCCAAGATGTGATCTGTATTTCATTCATTGTTTTCACATTTGCTAATCTTTTTAAAAATTCTTTTTTTAGATTAAGTTATCCATGGTTTTGCCATTCATGACTAACTAAGTTGCCTTATTTACCTACCAGTCCTTCATTGTACTGCATAAAAAACAGCCTGAAGTGGTCAGGCTAGTTGAAAATTACCTGCACTTCTTCACATCTGATGGAAAGAGCTCCTTTACAAGCCTATGTTTTCCTGCTCCCACTAAATCTACTGAGACTGTGCACTTTCTAGTGAGTTGATGTCAACCTTCATCAGCAAATACAGCAGGAAAGTTTCCTTTCCAGTGTCCCCCACCACTCTGTTAAATAAAATTTGTTTCTTCCTCGTTTATTAGAGCTCATCTGAAAGCAAGTTAATGACTTTATGGATGAGCAGAAAAACAGAAAAATTGGGATCCCATCTGTATTGTTTCTCTCCCGCTTTTCAGAGTGGAAAGTGAAAGACTATATTTTATGGAAGGGTCTCATACTAAGACCTATAAATCATACTTTCCAATCTGTTTAATTCTAAAACAAAAAGCATTTCTCAAAAATGAACTTCTGTCTTGAAAATTACGCTCCAAAAAGAAATTTCTGATAAATTCACTCTGTTCTGCAGTGCAGTTTGAGAAGAAAATCTGTGATTTGCACTTGTAAGATTTTACTTCCTGTGACTGTCGATATGGGTAAAACCTCAATAACCAGACTGTTTGTGAACTGAAAGACTAGAAAATAAAAGCAAAATAATTTATTGGATTTTATTCATGAGAGTATATCTGAATATTTTATTGAAACTATTTTCTCACTATTTTTCCCTGTAGCGAAATGAGATATGAAGATGGAATTTATTGCAATTACTCTCTGAAAAAAAAATACAACTGCAGAGGTCTTGAGAGTAGTTTTGTTTACTTGAACTGTTCCTCTGAGGAGAAACTCTTTATTAGTAGGACTGTGTATGAAAGCGTTTATAGCTAATACAAATGTCTAAGCTGCTTTTAAGATGAAAATCTGGACCATTTTGGTTTCTGTGCATCATGTTCACATCATACTGTTTTCTTTTAGCATAATGCAATGTTAATCTTTTTCATTTGGTTTTGCAGTGGGATTCTTACTTCAGGAATATATGGTGTAGTATATGGTGTGTAGTAATGAGTTCTTGAAACTTATCAGAAATACGGCCATGAAAATTGAAAAAAAAATATTTGAAAGCTCCAAAAAGTGTAATAACACCTCTGGACACCTCTCAAGGTCAATGAGAAGTTTGTCATAGAATTACAGAATTCTATAGAATTTGTTTGAGTTGAAAGGGTCCTTTAAAGGCCATCTGGTCCAACTCCCTGCAGCGAACAGGGACATCCCCAGCTCTATCAGATGCTCAGAGCCCCATCCAGCCTGACCCTGAATGTCTCCAAGGATGGGGCATCCACCACCTCTCTGAGCAACTTGTAACTGTGCCCCACCACCCTTACTGTAAAAAACTTCTTTATATCCAAACTTCTTGTCACGTACATTGAAAGTAGAATGAAGCCTTAATGATTTGTTCTGCCTCTGAAACTTGATAATGTGCTAAAAACGTCCCCAGATCACTCATTGTCATTGGCCACGCATCAAGAATGATGCATCCCAGTTGCTAAACCCAGCCCCTAATTCATTGCCTGCTTTCAGCCTGATTTCTCCCCATCTCAGTGGCATGGTTGGTTTTAGGCAGTTTTCCCATAGCCCACGCACAGTAGAGATAAAATTTAGCTAGATGCATATTTTGAATCACTTCAATGCATGCTTAGTCCATTGTCTGGCAGATGAGTTTAACATTACTATTTTGAAGTGTGTACCCATTTTCATGTTTCCTCATGACGTAATTAGTTTCCTCTGCATTTCACAACAAATTTTCAAATTCTGAAATTTTGCTAATTACATTTTTCCCCTTGTCTTGTTTTTTTTTTTTTTCTTTTTTTTTTTTCTTTTTTTTTTTTCCAGCTCTCGTAAATGTGAAACTTTGGGCTATTGATCGGCAATGTTTTCAAACAATAATGATGAGGACAGGCCTCATCAAGCATACTGAGTATATGGAATTTTTAAAAAGGTATGGCGCTTGTTTTCTTTATAAGAAATACAGTGAAACTGTTGTCCTCATCTTTGACTTTTTTGTGAATGCAGTGTTTGATTTGTGTTCTTTCAATTTCTTTTTGTTTGCTGTTTAACCATCTGTGAGTGGTATCCTCCAGCCAAAGTTGGGTGATCATCAAGAGGGGTTACATTGCTCTTTAGTTTCATTCCCATTGTGAGTTATTCATTTGCAAAGAGTCCCGCAGCCATCATGTAAATGAAGCTTTGCTATGAGTCATTCAAAGCTTCTCTTATTGCAGAAAATGCCCATCAAATAAAAACCTCCCTGCGGAAGCATCTGGTTGTAGAACCAAGTCCATTTTAAGTGTACTGTTGCATTTCTACAGGCAAAATGCAAGTTTCTAGTGAAGCAAAAGCTGTAGATTTCTGTAAAGTGTGGTTTAAATGAGTAGCAGGAAAAGCATAAACTTTCACTCCTTAAATTTGACCCCAGTCTCACAAATATCATTCTGTTAGTGCTGCCTTGGTAAGCATGACAAATCCTCCTTACCAAAGCAGTGGCTGATACCCCAATAATTCAGATCTGTCATAGCAGTGAAGAACGGCCTGCATTGCATATCAGCAAAGCAGTAGCAAATAGGAGCATCGCATCACCGAATCCTAGAGAAAAACTTGCCTGAGTCAGAGTGACGTTGTAAGTAATTCCATCGTTATTAAGTCATTACCGCAGCAGATCTGTCCCAGATCAGAACGTTCTCTGATGAATCATTCCCCTCCCAAGCAAAAGTGATGAGAGGTAATGTACCCGAGAGGTGCATTCTTTTGCTGGAAGGTGGGAACTTGCACAAATTTCATCCGATTTGGGCTCCTTTTCCCCACCTCTCACCATGGGTAGGCTATACTTGATTTGTCTTTTTCTAAAAAGGGAGGTAGTAAACATAACATACAGATGTTAAATAAACCTATGCGCTAGTTTAGCTGGGTGCCACAAAATTGGGCAGTCCCACAGGGGCCAGGGTGGGTGACCTCTGTCCCATCATCTGCAGGGAAAGCTTTGAGGATAATTTAAAAGTAGTAAAAGATTGGTAACAATAACAGAGTAGTAAAACTAAAGCGATCGGTGATGCGGCCTGGCCTCTAATGGGGACAAGGTGTTACCTCAGAATGGGCCAGGAGCTCCATGAAGATGTTCTGCAGCTCAGGAGCAGCCACCAAAGCCCAGCTTTTTCCAGGTGTCTCAGTTGTTTGTGGTTATTCACAGGCATGCTCAGGAGAGGAAACAGAAACCTGTTGCTGTGTTGGAAGCTTTTAAAAAAATCATGAATTCAAATGTTAACGAGCAGCGGCCTTTCTTGTGTGCTGGTGAATGAAACAAAGAAAATGAATGTGAGATCAGTTTTGGTTGTTAGTTTGCTTCTGGCTCTCTTTGGAAGAGGATGCTGTGCACGTAGTAAGCTCTTAAGCTTTGAGCTTTAATAGAGCTTTTCTAGATCATCGAGATTAATTTGGATGCATGTTGCACTGAGCCTGCCCAGCTTTAATTTTAGAGCTAATAGTGTAAGGGAACAACTGATGGTCTTTCTCTTACTGTATCTTCTTGCTCACAGCAGTGTGTCGAGAGTGTATTAATGCTGAAAGGCTAAAAAGAAAGTGAAAAGAGAGCAAATACATTTCAGAAGGGCTAAAAGCAAGCAAATATGTTTTCTTTAAATCTTGCTGTTTGAGTTTTGGAAAATATTTGTCATACAGAACGGTTGCAGCATGGAACAGTAATTTCCCATTGCATTGTCCAGTTGTGCTCTATGCATCAATAGCTTCCTCAAGCTCAACATAAATTCTTTTTTTAATTTAAATGAGGTACTAGATGCTCGTCTGTAAGGATGCTTCCCTTCTAAATGTTTAAGGAAAAAAATACATTAAGAGAGAACGAGGAAAATGTTGTCAGTAAACAACCATATTTGTTCTTTTTTCCTTTCCTTTATTAATAAGTTAATGAAAATGTTCACCAAGAAACAAAAGCAAAAGAAATATTTATATGAAACCTATTCACAGAGAAGTGAGTGAGGCTGGAAAGCATTATCTTTGCTCTTAGCACTCTGAAAAAGTTGTCCTTCATAATCTTTTCATTAGTCACAGTAGTGGAACAGTCATTCCCTTCAATAGAATGCTTTTGCCTGCAGACAAAACACAATAGAAATGCAGCTTGTCGGGGTGAGATGGATCCTTCCTATCTTCTCATTCATCTTACCGACAGTAGCCACAGTACATGAACAGGTGTCACCAGGGCTCCATTTGGTCACTACAAAATACTGCCCCTTTGGCCACGGTTTGTCATCTGCTGTGGTTGAAAGAACATATTGATGAAATGGATCCGCTATTATTTGCTTAGTTTCACCCTTTTATCTTCAGAGAATATATGGTCTAGTCCTTTCTTCCGAATGCTGTGGGAAAACCATAAAATGTACATTTCCTGGTTAAGAAATCCCAATCTGTCTTTCCAGTGGATACTGTGCTGGAAAACTGTGTCCTCATCTGCTCCAAGGAGTGGTACATAGCTCTCATGGATTTCCAAAAGTTGAAATAACTATTTGATTTACATAAAACAACGATAGCCTGGAGCTAGGAGCAACTGAACATCCTCTTTTTCATAGTGTTTAGGATGAACTGGTCTCTTTATCCCACTCTGTCGCTTGTAAAGTTAATGGATGATCCTTGAAGTGATCAAAAGATGGCCTAGTTCCATAGCAGCACCTGCTTCAAGTAGAGGATGAAAAATCCAGGCTGTTTTTTGATCCCTGCATGTATGCTAAACACCAAATCGTAGCACTAATTCCCTTTGAAACACAAATTTTCAGTAGCTCATTATGTAGCTGAATCCATGCTAGATTAAGCTAGCTCAAAGCACAGCTAATGTGCAGGCAATGGTAAAGAGTTAAATTATATCTGTAGATTTAGTAATAACTTATGGCTGAAAATGCTGAACATTTCATCTTCGATCTTCACCCAACTTAGTGCTTACTGTATATCACTGAATTTACTTGCCCTTGCAAGAAGGAGCATTATTCTGCTGTGAAAGTTGTAGCTATGCTAAATCCACCATACATCTCACTGCAACATTCATAGTGTTAAGGTTACAGTGATTTTCTTCTCAAGCCTGTGATGAAGAACGGTGTTTAAGCAAGATCAGAATATTTCAGTTAAGGAAAAAAAAGCATTTATACAATAAAATTGTTCAGGAAATACGATGGGAAAAGGGAGCAGGTGTAGTCATTTCCTGCTAAATCATAAAAGTTTTAAGGAGGGTTGCAAGCATCTTCAAAAAGGCCAGGATACCTTTGGAGAAGTAAACATTATAATTATTTTTTTGGCAAAAACTTTCTAGATGTGCCATAAAAAAAACACCTTGTGTTCTGGTCCACCGTGTAAACTCTGATTCATCCAAGATCCTGGAACGGATCAGGCAACAAATGATGAATATTGTATGTAGCCTTGGAGGAAGGATCTAACTTTAGATGCGGAAAATTAAAGGGCATTACATGCTTACACTCACACAACCTTGAATCTTGCTTAAACTTTATGTTAATGTCAGAAACTCTAATCCTGCTGAAAAAATCCCAGCCTTCAGCTTTTAATGTTTTGTTGTAGTGCTTTGGCTTGATGCTGAGTCTCTCTTATAATCTCACTTAAGTCAAAAAAGTTTAAGTGGGAAGTTTTAATCTGATGAAGTATGTCGGAAATGTGACTTTATGCCCTCGTGGCTTATCGACATGGGGAGTCGTGCTGGTGAAGTTATCTGTGTAGAAACACAGATGTAACCGTTTAATACTGAAATCGGTGGCAGAGAAAGTTTTGCATTTCATTCGAGTCATTTATCACCAAGAGGAAAGCAAATACAAAACTGTGTGAAGGTTTATTAAATGATTGTCTTTGATGGATTGCCTGCGGTTTCATGCAAAAAGTTTCACACGGTGCATCATAGGGTGAAATTATACTGGACAGAAGTGGGAGAGAAATTAAAAGAGTGAGGCAAAGAGAGGACAGGCTTTTGCAAAAGAGAGTTGGAAAGTGAATTAGTGGAGTATGTATACATTAGGATAGTTTCAAGTGACTGAATATGTGAAACAGGCCTTGGCCTAAAGAAGGCAGTTTTTGTGGAGGACTGGAACATAGGCAAAGTGAACAGTGGGGATAGCTGAGAAAGAGGAAAAGGGAAAATATTTCCAGAAGATAAATAAGTACATTTATTCTTAATGCAAATTTATATGGAAAGACAGAAGTACTGGTTCAAACTGAGACCCCATCTAGACCAGCATCCTTTTCATCCCAAGATGGTGCCCAAGGACAAAATGATGGGCCCGTCCTGCCTGAGTCAGGTGTGCAGGGTAGGACTTTGAAGACCAACTGTGTCATCTTCCAGTGATGCTGCTCTCTGAGATGTGGCCATCAGCCACTTCTAGGATGTGCTGGTTTTCCAGGACAATCCAAAGAGCGTCGCTTGCAGGAAGGAGTTGAACTGTTGTGTCTGGACCACATTCCCTCTGACCTCAGAGACACCAACAAGGCATTCACCCCAGCTGTCCAGGCTGACATCAGCTCAGCCTGCGATCCATGAACCATGCAGTGTGACAGAAACCATACGTCCAGGCAATGGTCTGCTGGATGGAGCAGAAATTCTTGAAACATCCAACCAGCATCTCCCAAGAGCTGAAGATGAAATGATGTGACTTAAAAGTCAGCTTACCTTCCCCAACCGTGCCCTAAAGTGACCACATATATTACGTGCTCATATTGCACGTGACATATTGCCCAGGAAAGAATTAAAAACAGAATGAGGTAATTAATGCATAATTAGATGGAGATTGCTTTCCAGCTCCTATCTGTGGAAAGCTCTGAATCTTTTTTCCTCTTCTGAAGTATTCACTGGTGCTTTTCAGGCCTCTCTTGCCTGTTAGCACAACTCAGGCAAGGCAGCTCGCATGCCAGCCACAATTCCAGTCTGTTTTGCAGAGCTGTCAAGCACTTCCTTTCTCTCTTAAGATACACTGCTTCTTTTATCGCCTAACACTGCCTAAAATCCACAGGTCTGCTAAGAGAGGGAAGATTGAATGACTGATCTGCATTAGAGCAAAGTGGTGATTTTAACTGGAAAATGTAATCAGCTGGACTCCTTCCACATCCGGAGAGCAAGACTGGCTTTGAAGAGAGCACCTGGAAGTGATGGGGGGCTCTTTCAGTGCAGACCTCCATCTAACAGCTGAGATCTTCAGCCGCTCTGATGCCACACTGAGGGTTAAAACTGTTCTTTTCCATAATTGATCAATGTGAGTGAAAGAGGAATCATTGAGATGGCAGAAAATGAAAGTCAACTTTGAGCCCATTTAGTTCGGAATTCTTCATGGGCTTGTAGGACTCCTCAGTTATCCTTAAAATGAAGAATGAACTCATTCTTGTTTGCAGCAAATCAATGAACTTCCCTAAATGGTTTGCCTCTCAATGTGTTTTTTAAAGGTGAGACAAAAATATAGCTTAGCCCTTGAATCAGAAGGTGGCGTTAAAGTCACCTAGTGGGAAAGGCTGAGCTATGTTTTGGATTTGGAAATGGCACCAAATCTTGCCTGTCTGTTGCTTTAAACTCAGTTGGGCTCAGGATGCTCGAGGATGCCTTGAAGGAAGTTTATGTGTGCAAGTGGCTGAGTGTAAGGGATGGGTTTTGCCGCACCGCGGTGCGCGGGTGGGTGCTGAAGCAGAACTGAAATGATGTGCCGCGGTATCAAGCTGTCAGCTTTCAACAAGAAAAACAGTCTTTGTGTTATCTTCTGGAGGCAAGGAAGGCAGGAGAGGAGATTTAAAAATAGTTTTGTAATGGCTGGGTTTTTTTTGTTTTTTTTTTTTAACATAGCCTCCGTAATCCCATGTGATGCTGTTAATGCTTGTGAAGTGGCTGGGACAGGCACTTTTTTTAAGAAGTGGAGAGTTAATATTGACCAATTGTGGTTTTAATCTAAGGAAAATGTCTGTTGGAGGCAGTGCACCACAAGGGAAAGGGAGGAGGACTGAAGAGAAGGAAAAAGTATAGCGTTCCTTATGATGCAAAGCAGGAGAAAGGGGGAGGAAAAAACACTGCTTTATTTCAGCTCAAATAACCACAATAGCCCAACCAGTGAAGGGAATTGAAGGTAGCTGACCCCAGACCACACTCAGGAGAGTGCTGGTCTCCATGGGGCGTGCTGCCATTTCCTCTCACTACTGCTGCAGGTAGACAAAATCAGTGCTTGCACACAGCATATCTGGGTGCTGACCCAGCACCTGGTTGTGGGTTCAGCATCTGCTGCTAGGAACACCGTTCGTACAGACTGATTTTCTCTGATGCTGCTCTGCATATGTTTACCATCAGTCAGAGAATTCTCGCTTCAGACTTGTGCGGATTTTTCTGTTTCCACACGTGCCTGTTACAGCTCAGCGAGATTGTCATAAAGTAAAATGGCTTTTCCCATTAAACATGCTTCCAGCTGGGGCAGCCTCAGGGTTTGATCTGCAGTTCGGCAGTAAATATTTTACTGCTGGTGAGTGACGGGCGACGGGCAGTGAGTTTGCTTCCAGTGGCCATTTGTGGGGCAGCTGAGGGCTTTGCTGAAATGTGGGGTTGACTTCTTTTGCAGGGAGACCCGACCAGGGAGTGCAGAGAGGGAAAAAGGATTTTGGAGTGCTTGACTTTCTTTGCCTGGTCTTTTTTCTTTCATGCTGGAGTTTTCTAGGAGAGGTAAAATCTAATTTGCTGGTAGGCTATGTAACATACTGTCATTACATTTCAAAGGAAAACAAATCAAGATCCTCTCTCTGTTCTGCCATATAAGGCTTCCCCTCCTCCCCTCACCCCCCTTAGCAATGATTGTATGAGTAAATACCTTCAAAGATGCGGTCGTGATCTCAATTGACACAAGATCATGTGTTAGCCTTTAAAAATAATGGCTTTTTTTTTTTTTTTTTTAACTTCTAAAATCACTTTTTTATGGCAGATGCTGTCTTTGATTTGCCATCAATTACTGTTTCTTCCTATATGGGAATCATGTTTTGCCTTTCTATGCATGTAGCATCTGATCTGAAGTGCAGATCAGTCAGCCAGAAGTATTTTACTGGCAAACCAGGTATTAGGATGCTTTCTTGCAGGTAGAAGGGACCACCATCTGGTTCTGTATTGTTGCAGTGGTGCTTCAGAGCCATCAGGGTGGTTGGATTTGACATTCTGGCTGTCTGGAGAAGGAAAATTCCTGTTGGTAATTTTGTGTCAGCGCAAAACCAATTCCTCCCTGCTCTCTAACCATCACTGCTGTCAGAATGTGGAGGACAGAGGCTTTCTAAGCTCCCAGACAAACTGGGCTGAGCAGTGCATTAAATGGAAATCAAGTAGGAAATCAAGCTCCTTACAACTCAATACAGAACATTCAGCATAACTGGAGATTTGTTAAGGTGCCACAGTTTGTTTAACGTAATTCAGTTCATCCTTACGCAGTTGACGTATTGCATTGTGATATTATGTGGATATTCGTGGCTGTGTATACCAGCCACAGAAGATTATTTTCCTTTGCTTGCTAAAATGTACTGTAGAGTAGGTACCTTGAGATTTGGGGTTCATTCTGCAAATACTGAAGTAGATGAAATTATTATATTTAAGATGATTCTGATCACATGATAGTGTTGCTTAAAATGAGACTCTGCAGGAGCTTCAGAACAAGATCTGCAGCACACAGCTGTATGCTGTGCATGGCTTCATTGGGCTGTCCCTTACACCTGAGAAGATGAAAAGCAGCCCAGAATAACTAAGCAAGATGTGTTTGGTGGTTATTTTGCAAATGCTTTATGGTGATAATCACAGAATATCCCAAGTTGCAGTGAACCCAATAGGGTCACCGATATTTCTGATATTCAGCCAGTTTAGTTGTTTTTGGTCAGTAACACTGATTTTAATGAATTGTGCAACAGCTCAGAGGTGGAAGTGGAAAAGACAGTTAATGCGAAGCCAGCATTTTTCCAATGGGATGATAATGTTCTTACATAAAATGCGTAACAGCTCAAATGGGTTCCAGATCATAAAAGAGGATGGATGATAGAGCTGTGAGAAACAGTAGGCTCTTAGAAAAAGTAAGAAGTGTGGTCAGAGGTTATGCAAGGATAGCAACAAACCTGGTGCTATAACACCGGTAATTCTGAATTATTGAAAGAAGGTGAAAAAGATTATGATGGATTCTATAATTCATTTCAAAAGCAAGTTTTAATGCTTCTCTAATAATTGCATGCTGCTATAAAGTAATTAGTTTGAAAAGGTCCTATGCCCTGCGTCGTACAGACAGCAGAGTAAGTGGTTTATTATCTGACTTTCTCAATTTACTTATCTGTTATTTAGAAGTAACTGATAACCCATTTAGCATAACTCATGCAAATATTGATATTAGCTTTAAAGCTTAGGAGTAATCACAGAGAAGTCAGTCCTAATGCCTTTACCCTGGCAGAATGCAATTGTCTTTACTCGTCCGTTTATCAAGTTGTATTGCTGTAGCTTGCTGGCAATATTGGAAATAGCAAGGGGTGAGGCCTTTGCCCATTGATTTCTCTCTTAAGGCCGTGGGTGATTCTGTGTTCCTTGTCCATCACTCTGCCCTGTGCCTGCGTGGCCTCATGTGACATCTGTCCCCAATGGCTTGACTAGGATGGCTGAATTTTGTACATTTGAAAATCCAGGTCCATTTCTTACCACTCTTTCCAAGAGGTGAGTTTCCCAAGGCACACCTAACTCTCTCCATCTCACGTCCCAAAGCCAGTTCTGGATCCCGTGGTTAGCATGCAGCCTTTTGATAATCACAGGAATTTCAGAGCTCATCCTCCTGTTTGACGTTTCTCACAAAAAGTGTTTATCCACCTCTCCAGCTTGTTATCGCACCACGCAGTCTCCATTCCAGAGTTTATTTTCCTACTCAAATTACAGATAGATGCCTTTGAAAGCATCTGACAGTCCTCTGTCCTCCAAGGAATTAACTGATATTCAGGAGAAGGATTTCAGTAGTGCCAGCTGTCTGCTTTAAAACACTCTGGGGTTTGACCAGGCAAACTGGAACTGACCTTTGTGGGAGTAGCTGCTCCACGTTGCTTTCTATGTGGGCAGAAATGCAGCTGGAGGCTTTTTTTTGCCCTTCTAATAATCAAATATTAATAGGTGTCCAATCCCCTGTGAAAGATTATTATTGTTAGTACTTATTTAAATGAGTGAGTAACCTCAACATTTATTGACAGGAAAGTACAGGCTGAAGGTTAGCTCCTGTATCTTTTTTTTCCTCCTGCTGTAAGAAAAAAAAAAAAAAGCCTCATGGAAACCTTCAGATGTAACAGATTTATTTGATCACCTGTTCTCGGATGAAGCACTGTGTTCTGACATCACTACTTGGATGAATTAACTTGGGTTAATATTTTGTTCTCATTTGACCAAATGATGTAACTTCGGAGGGTACCAAACAGTCTTATCAGCTTGCAGCCTAAGACAATAGATATTGAAAAATGGGCTGTAAGTGACAGCCTGGATTTCCTTCAATTCATTATTCTGCAAGCATTGTGGTTCCAGAAATTAGTTTCAACTTATCTTCCCTTTTTCTTTTTTGGTCCAAGGCAACAGTGAATTGGCATTGGACAAGTGTTCTTCACTGATCTTGCTTTATTAACCATGCAAACCCATGACAGAGAAATGTTCTTGCCAGCACTTGTGTGCAAGCGTTATGTCTGGCCGGGGGCAGTCATGCCTTTGGGTTATATTTGTCTGGAAGTACCTTTGCCATGGGATTCTGCAGTGTAGCATTCAAGTGCACTCCAAATCGCGTTTTTGGCTTCCAGTCACTTTTTGTTTTGTCATTTTGGGACTGCATAGCAAGTCATTAACAGGACTGGCCACAGAATGGCATCCAGTGCTGCACAAATAACTAATCACCAAGGGAAATCACTGGTCACTTGCTGGACACTGGGCTGTAAAATCAACTCCTTCCTTTCTTATCCCAATATAAGGGATAAGAGCTCTGCATAGGGCATATCTTAGTCCTGCAGCACCTCACAAAGCTTCTGTTTTGGCACGTGTTAATACTTGCAGAACTGTTAATCTCCTTGAGTTGGTAGTTGGAAAGCCAATTGATGTCTGCAAGTGCTAGGTAATTACCGATGGCCTCCAAGGAGACTATGTTCACATGCTTAAAACTTGTTGAACTTTTGAGAGGAAAACAGTAGAGGAAGTGTCCTTTTTCTGCCCCTGCTGGGAAGGTTTGAGTACCAGCTAATTTTTAGAAGGGTATCTCAGACTTCATGTTTAAAAACAGAGTTCCAAACTGTCTGTTGATCCTAATGGGAAAAATGTGCCCGCAGATGTACAATGGCAAGCAGCTTTTTGGCTGTCCATTTATTTGATGAAAGAATTGCAGATTTAGGGCTGCGTAATTTGTTAACAGAATATTTTGGAAGCAGTGAAGGAAACGTCAGCACTCTTGGTGATGGATTCCTTGCACAGTGAAGTGAGTGGCTACAAAGATGATGGGAGAGTGGTGGATGGAATTGATTCAGTTTAGAAAGGCTTTTGATGCTGTTGCCCACAGTACTGCCATTTAGGAGCTGAAGACACAGGAGATATACGTGCAATGGTTAGATGGGATAAAAGTTGGCTTGGAGAGAGGTAACCAACAGCTTTGATGCCAGTGAAGAGTAGAGTGAAGATTACAGGGCATCAGGGTTGGTGCTGGGACAGGTATTCCACATCTCTATTGACAACTTGGCCGTTTATGCCAAGCCAGAGTTTGAGAAGGACCTGGAGGAATTTGTCTATTGCATCAAAACAGAATCATAGAATTGTTTGAATTGGAAGGGATCTTTAAAGGTCATCTTGTCAAAAATTCGGTTTGGGGAAAGTTGTGTGTTTGGGGGTACTGCTGTGTTTGGCTTTCTCACAGACTCGTGTAATGTTTCCACTTTTTGCATCATCTTTCTGTCTCCTCTTTTTAACCTGATTTTTTTTTTCTTGCATTTTTTCCTCCTATTAACGAGTACACTTTTGTCTTTGAAATAGTAGCAAAAGTTTACTGCAATTCAGATTTCAGATAAACTGACAAAAAATTAAAACACTCTTTAAAAATTGACTGCTAAATAAATGTAGCCATGGCTTTTGTTTTCAGTATCCTTGGTAGGAAAAAGAAAAGGCTGTTGCTTAGGCCTAAGCAGTTAACAAGCTGATCTTTTAATTTCAGGGTTAGATACTTCCCAAGGCAAAATACCATCCAAGGGGTAACACTTCATATGATGACCACCACTTGTAGGAAAAATAAGGCAGGATCAGCTTTATTACCATGGCAACTGCCTAATTGCTGGTGGAAAGACTAACTTGATGACTAAGTGTACCATTAGTGAAACATTAGTTTCATTGCTGGGTCTTAAAGAGGCTTATTTTTACAACGACCTGATGGGCACTAAAATCACAAAAACAGCAGTTATCTTTCTGGTACTCTGTGTGATGGTATTTAGTTTCTTTTCTGCGTTTCTGAACACTGGAGGTTGTGGTTTATGTGTCTGAGAGCTTTCTGCTAAAAGGCTTATGGGGATTTCCTCCTCCTGGCAGTGTTAACACCACTGTAGCTTTATGGGAATGCCAGGCTGCAGTTATTCGCAGCCATTCTGGCTTAGCAGTGAGAGGCAGTTGGGTTATTCCTATTCTGAGGTCCAGCTCCAATGGAAAAGCCACATGACACAATAGGAAACAAACGTCAACATCCAACTGATGCACTTGAGGAGGTCGCAGTGGCAACACAGCCATCACGTACTTCGTTTTTATCCTTTTATTTATATTGTTTAAAGTGAACGGACATGATAAAACTCTTAAAAACTGAAGCAGTCTGTACAAGAAAGTGGTTGAGGCTTCAAAACCTCTACTTAGCTGCCATGGGAAGATCTTTTCATCTATTCCTGGGACTTGCAGATTGTTTTTCATGAAGCTGTTGAGAAGACCTTGATGTGCAACTTCCACGCACTTTGCATGAGAGAAATACACAGTAATTATATGACCAAGTTTGTTACTTTGCTTTGACAAATTCAACTTGCCATTAACAGAGTCTGGTATGGCAACGAGACCCAAACATTAAGACACAGCCAGAAAGAAAATAGCTGAGAATGTAGGAGGGGAATGAAGGCATAAATAAAAGCTCCAGCTTCGCAGGGCAAAGAGTGAATATTTCATGTTTAATTCCTGTCTCTCACTCTGTGTCTCTTACAGATGTTCTCTGAATTCAGGCCTATGCTTAGGCCATTCCCAAATTCTAAAATTGCACGTGAAATTTGAGGGAAGATAAAAGACTTCGCATAGTGCTGAGATTTGGTTTGAAAGGTGCAGGCAGGAATTACAATATCAGTAAGTAGCTAGCAGTCCATTAATTTGGAGTCCACTTTCTCATGAAGTATTCATTGAAATATAAATTTGCTATGAAGTTGCTGAGTCTTGAGTAGGCTCAATGATAACAGCCTCTGTCCTTGCTGCTTCCCCCTGGCACTGGTAGTAGTACTTAGTAATGTGATATTGGCTAAGAACCTGCTTTGGACTCCGTTACAAAAGATAGTTTAGAAAAAGATTTGGAACAGATTGCCTGGGTTGAAAGATTTGCAGCTTGATTCAAAGCATGGGAAGTTAGCGTGTCATGGCTGGGGAATGGGGTAAATTTGGGATAGTACTGAGGGATGATGCTCAGTAGTGTAATGTGGTATTTAGGTGATCTTAATTCTTTTAAGAAATAAAAGGTCATTGGAAAGGAGTGACACTAATGACACTTTTGTCTACCAGCCCCAATTGAGAAAGCAAGCCTCCTCTAATAGAGGATGATGGCAGAAGTTGAAGAAAGGTGTTATTTCTTGACATTATCTGGCATTTCTTTTCCATAAGTGTATGGGAGTTGCTGAATCATGGCCTGAACCTCTGATTGACCACCTGAGATGAGCAATGAGTCAGCCCTGGGAGCACAGGTGAAGGCAATTCTCCTGTGCTACTGGAAGGGGTTGGAGCCTGGCTGCACCTCTCCTAGAGCCGTTTAAGAGCTGACTACCAGTGGGGAAGGATCTCTCTTGGAGATCGCTCCTCTTGGAGTCTTCTCAGCAAGCCTAGGGCAAGGGTAAGCTTTCCATCCATTCTTCTTTGGTGTGATAACTTCTTTAGCCTAACTTTCTTGTATATTTCTTAATTATAGCATCTGTATATTCATTGATAATACATTAAGTCAGAAAGATCCAGTACAGATCCACGAGTGGAGGCATTTTGATAACTATGACTTAAATATCAGGTTATAGAGAGGTGCTTTTTTTCTCTGCTGAAAAAGGTTGGCTAATACTTTTGAAGAGAGCTGTGGTGCAAACAATACTTACTAAATAAACATATGTTTTAGTAAGCAAACTTGCATATCAAAGGGTTTACCCTTCGTTTCATCTTTTCTAATGGGTGGCTGACAACTACTGTGTTGCCCAGCTAACCCAACTGTGGATGAGAAACAGACTGATGTAAAAATAGAAATTGATGTGCACGTGTTCCTGAAATCTTTCTTTTTTTCCTGAGGTCATTTGGTAAACCTTTGCTAAAAGCATATTTCAGAAAGAGCAAAGGTTCCTTCAAGAGTCAGATATTATCTGTCACTTCAGTTAACTCTTAATAAACATAAAACCCTTCAGATGTGCTTGTTTGAAAAATTCACATCATTGTGTTTTGCTGATCGGAAATCCTTTGGGGATTAATACGTGTCGAAGTATACGTTTGTTCAAGCAAAAACGAAGTAGCGTTTGCTGACTCTTAGGAGCTTTGAGATAAAATGAATTATTGCTTCCTCTGCAAATTGGAACCGTACATACGGGAACTTAAGATGCACGAATTGGAGTAGATCTTTCTGAGGGGTGATTTTAGTCTTTGTTAATCATCTGGATGAAGTGGTTGATGACTGAAAATAAACCGTTTTGCTGAATGCAAAATAAACTGCACTGAGATTTAAAAATAGGGACAGGGTTTTTGAATTTGTCTCGTCACAATGCATAACCCGGGAGCACGTCATGTACGCTGATCAGAATTAGAGTTTAAAGGCCACATTAAGTAAAGAACTGGGCATGCTTCCAAAAGAATAGCTCATTAAACTTCAGCCCTCTGTTGGGCTGTCTGTTAGGAAGTGTGCAGGAAGGCCACCCTTTGATACTTTTTTGGCAGGGAATAGCGCATCTAATTTTGGATTTGACATTAGAAAAAGATGTAGCTTCTAGAAGAGACACCAGAGATGAAGCCTGAGCAGAGAAAAAGCTGCTAGTTTGGTATTTGGGTGCAATTAGAGGTGTGAGTGAAATATTGTGATAATATTGCATTATATTCATGGGAAAATAACAGTAGTTCATATGGGACATAGATCTTTTCTGTATTTAGATTTGTATGGGGGATGCTTTGTGTGTTATGCTAGCGCAGTCTGTATTATCCACTTTTATATCCTATATGCTACGATACTAATATCTCTTACAACTTATTTCTACAAGTAGACAAGATTGTCAGTGGCTATTTCAGCAGGCAAAAGAAGCAAATTGATGAGTACTTGAAATACACGTCAAGTTGTCATCCGAAATCCAGGAAGAAAACTAACTCCAATGTGGTGTTAGAAAGTGGCATTCCTTGATTCCTCGTACTGGGCGACTTGACGAGTCAAGTACGTGCCTTCAGAGTTCAAGTTCTACATTTAAACTGTTAAGACATACATAGGCATTATATTGGCATACATATTCACCCTTTTCCAAAGATTTATTAATATATGCTGATGTTCCTCTGTGCATGCACAGTAATGGCTCCTGGTGGTCTTTGACCACTTACTTTCTCCCCATTTTTTCCCATCATCAGCTTCATCAGTGATGGGTGTATCTAGGAGCAAAGCAAGTATTTCGGGCCTTCCTTGAATTAAATATCTCTGTCTTTGACATCAACTTTTACTGGCTTTAACTATGTAGTGCCCCTTAAGTTATGGGGTTCTGAAGGAGGTGAAGAGCAGAACTTGATATGAGTAACACTTAAACCTATGATATTCTGGACTGCCTTAGATTTTCTTCTTCCTGGCCATATTAAAACATTCACACAGGCATAGGGTTTCACAGTTTTTCTGAGTATACTGTCATGCTCTTTTGATTTCTCACAGGTAATACTATCTTTGGAAATACCAATCTGATAGCTAGTAGGATTTCTGGCCTGTGCATTAATTCGTGATTTTCACCTAAGGTGATGAGTGAAAGCAGAATGAGATTACCATCGTGTTCTGGACACGGGTAATGGAGTATGATGAATGGCAGTGGCTCATAAAGCTTGCCCTAATACCTGGACAGCCACTGGGGATGTTTTATGTATCTCTTCATGACTTACGTGCTTCCAAACATCACATCTGTGTCCTCGGTGTGTTTTTTTCTCTCCTGTAGCTTGGAATAAGATGAACAATATGATGAAAGTGACTATTTTTATTCTTCTGTTTAAATAACCCATGGTATTACTTCGGGCATTTATCTTCAAGACAGAGAAAAAATATTTCTGAGGTCTGTGGCATAAATCAATAGCCTTTACAGGGAAGGAAATTCAAAGGGAATGCTTAGAATATGGTACTGATGCATCTTCTATTGTTTCAGCCTAAGCCCACAGTATTATGAGAATGTAAGGTGTTTTTAGTTTGTGGCCATAGGATACTACTTCTTTAGCAGGGCAGTGTAATATAAGGTGCGTGGAATCTGCATTCTTGGATGTAGATTATCCACCAATGTACAAACACAGATGAAGAAAAGAGAATCAGGGCGTTCAGAAGTCAAGTGGATAAAAAGCGGTGGATGCTGAAGTGCTGCTGCCTTGGAGGGAGAAAAGTGTAATGCCATAACTGTTTACAGCTGCAGGAGAAATATGGTGCACACTTGAGTATTGGTGGCTAAAGAAATTATTTGAGATGGTCTGTTGTTATGGGGGCAGTGCATTGTGATAACGTGACAATAGAAAGGTTATTTGCTCATTCAAATGTGAAGATGCTTTTCCAGCAGGAAAACCCATTGAGGAAGATAAGGTCTCGTTTTTGTTGTGATACGCCTGAAGGTTGACAAAGGCACTGCTTATGCAGTTTGCAAAGTACATCTTCATTCAAGTCTCTGAGTACAATGCATATTTTCTACCTGGTAATTGTTGTGCATTAGCAAAGTACAAAGCCTTTAATGCGATTAGAAATAGCTGTTCGGTTGTGTATCTCATTTATTATTTGTAATTATTGTGAGAATTAGCAATCTGCCTTATACAAATAGTAGTTTCCCTTCAGAATGCTTTAACAAGATGAAGTATGAAGATACAGAAAGCATTGATCTACAGATAGGCAAATATAATTAGCAGAAAATAAATTACTACAGAAAGTATCCACTGGCATTTACAGTGGTATATCTCATTCAGAAGCTTTTGTTCCATGTGATATCCTGCTGATTAAAATTAACTTATTTGATCACTAAATCCCACAGATCACAGGTTTGGTAAAGTACTTATTTTGTGTTCCTTGCCCCTAGTTTACAGCATCTCTCTTCGTATCACAACATTTATGAAAACTTTCCTTACGTAATGTGAGCCAACTTCCTGATGACATTGCTCTTCCTGCTACTGGGAGTGCCTGGGATGGAGGGTTTTCTGGTGACCAGAAGGAAAGGTTTTCAATGAACTATGTTTTCTCCTTCATCGAACTGAAACTGCTGGGTTCGTGATGGTTTGAACAAAACAAACATGGTTCCTATTTGGGAACTTGCAGCAGAAGTGACAGAAGGTGTGAGTGCAGGAGCTTCAGCAAATCAGAGTAAAGTGGAGTTTTACTCTTCAGTCTGCTTTGAACCAAAGGATATGGATTTGTATCTGATAGACTGAGTTCTTTCCTCATTCTTGGGCTGACCTAACCCTGCTACTCAGGATAATGCCATAACCATGGAACAATCAGCAAGTATGCTGTGGGGCATTCCTTAATCTCTCCTGGTGAGGAGATTCCTAGTGAAGAGGCACTCCAAAGAAGTGCAAGTATTTACTGTGCTTGGTTTTGTTCTCAGGAGTCTCTTGCTTCCATGAGCTGATTTCTTTTTTTTTTGTGACTATCAATTAAGATAATTTCCATGCATATGGAGCAGTTCCTCAGCTAAGGCTGAAAGAAGAGTGTTTCCATGGTACGAGCATTTTCCTGAGATCTTCC
Organism: Chrysolophus pictus; assembly: GCA_037305975.1. Taxonomy (NCBI): domain Eukaryota; kingdom Metazoa; phylum Chordata; class Aves; order Galliformes; family Phasianidae; genus Chrysolophus; species Chrysolophus pictus. Next base: position 34,561,430 of record CM074581.1, on the reverse strand, counting down.
AATCAAAACCACATGGTGAAGTGTGACAGCACCTGAGAATAGCTTCTGAATGGCCAAAACGGCATCACTAAGTTGTAATGCAATTTTTCATTTGGAAGAGTAATACATATCCTTCCTGAGTAATTTTTGGATACCACATTTAAGATCATTCTGGATGGGGCTCTAAGCACCCGATGGAGCTGCAGATGTCCCTGATCACTGCAGGGGGGTTGGACTCGATGGCTTTTAAGGGTTCCTTCCAACCCAAATGATTCTGTGATTCTAATTTTTGAGTTTTAGTCAAAATAATGTTTGGGGTTCACATTGTTTGTGGAATGATGGCTTTTGTTTGTCACCTCTCTGAGGATCTGGAGAGGTGGCTCCTGGTGGTTGTTTTTTTTTCCCTTTAAAAGGTATCAACTGCATCTTGATGCTGTTACTTAAAGATAAAATCTCCTGTTAGCATGAATTCAGTCAGAAAATGATTACTCAGAATGAGGGTGAGAAGATGAAAGTGCAAAGTGGTGTCAAGCTGGGGATACAAACTACCTCCAGCAACCTTACCTGCTGCTGGAGCATGAACTAAAATATTCTGCTAGCTTAAATCATTTCCAGCTCTGTATGTTTAAATAACTCTACAAAGTATTTTAGGAATAACAAGCTTTCAGCACCACAACAACATGGAGCATAAAACATTCTCAGTACTGAAGAGCATCTGTATTCCTGGAGGCGTTTGCATTTGAATTAGGGCAGGCAGAGGAGGAAAACCCATCAGCTTGGATGTACTTTCTGGATGGCTCTCAGCCAGGCTTTGAAATACAATGCAGTGAAACAACTGGGGTTTGATCCTGGGTTGCAATAACCAAATTCAGTCGATTTTTGATACTGGAAAAAAAAGGCCGTACGCAATACTTCACTCTTAGTAAGAAATAACCCATATTAGCAGAAGATGGATTTGAATTTCTGCTCCTCATTTTTCAGAAGTGCCCCAGGAGGCTTGGGGTAATGACTCGTGATGCGCTTCATTACCTGTTAATGTTGTTTTGTGCTGAGCAAGCAGAAAAAGGGACTGTTGAGCAGGGTCCACAAGGAGGCATATTTCCTTGTTAGCAATAGATAGGTAGATGAAAATTAAGAAGGGAATTAAAAACATCGTGATTAAGAGCCAGTTGCTTGAGGTTAAGCATCAGAAGAGTGCTCAAGACAGCAAAAACTGTTGGATTTCCTGAATGTATTCTCACTCCCAGTCCCCTGGCACAGACTAGTTTGGAGCTTTTGGTGATTTTAATATAAATCCAGGTGTGGAAAAGCTGAACAGAGGCATATGAAGCAGGAAGAAAGAAGAAAAAACTAGAAGGTGTGCATGGACATCACTTTAGAAGAAGAAAAAAAAGACTATGGCATCTCCATTGTCCCAGGTCCATGGAAGCACCCATCTGCTGCAAGGCAGGGATAGGTTTCTGAACCTGGTGTGTGTGTGTGTATAAATATGTATGTAAACTGAAGTTTTGTTCTGAATAGGTTTAAAATAGTCTCTTTTGGCTCCATATGTATATCAGAAAAGTAGTGACATAAACATTTTTTTTTGTTTTATTTCAGGGAACTAATTCTAATTTCATATAGGTTCTACATTCTTATAGGAATTGCATTTTTGAAATAAAGTAAATTGGACGTAGTGAAGTTACTAGGGGAGCATTTTTTTTCTTTGGTGACTTCAGATAGTTCAATAAATATTCCCACTTGAGTACAGATCTGCTTAATGTTTTAACTTCCAGCCTGAGACTAGTATTGTTTTCCTGTATCCTTTGCACATTTGCAAATAGTAATGATCTTTTTATGTGTTTGTCCTCTACTTTCAAGGGATAAATTTTTAATGTGCAGACAGAAGGTGACAGTTTTATTGCTTCTATGAACATCAGGAATACATTCTAAATTCAATTATAGACTGTCTCTGGAAATATCACACAAGCATCTTGCCAATAAATACAATTCTTAGATTACTGAAAACTAAGGACAGTAATCAGCAGACCGACTTGAACTGTGGGATTTGAGTAGAATATTGTTTTGGACTCTAATAAATATAAAATAATAAATATAAAATAATAAATATAAAATAATAAATATAAAATAATAAATATAAAATAATAAATATAAAATAATAAATATAAAATAATAAATATAAAATAATAAATATAAAATAATAAATATAAAATAATAAATAATATAAGGTAATGTATGTTGGGAAGGATAATTTTCATATATCCACTGTTACACCATCACAGTTGTTTCTAGAAAATGACAGAAGAGTTTCTACAGCTCAAGACAAGAGAGAGAATCTGCCTCAGCAGTTCACAGTGCAATTAGAAACGTGTATTTCGAAGCGTAGAAAAAACAGGGTATTAAATACAACAAAAATGATACCACAGAACATACCGACAGGAATTACGTTGATGAATTAAACTTTAAACCAAACATGTCTAACCTGCTAGTTTAAGTTTCTGTTGCCCCCTCTGTTTTAAATAAAAATATTTTTAAAAATAGAACTAGTTTTGTCATGTATATACATTAACTATATTATATATTTTATCTGTGGCCTGAGATAATTCCTCTTTACTCAGTGCAATCCAGGTGCATCAAAAGGTCAGACACCTATGCTTTATTTGAAGAAAGAAATCAAGCTTAAGTTAAAATATCCTCAGAGGGACAGTAAATACAGAGCCAAAACATTTTTTTAGAGTATAAATAGTACAGATCTCATTGAAAGGTCTAGGATAGTGGGATTTGCACTACCAAGTGGCACTTGGGATCCAAAAGCTGTTGTTCCTCTCTGCTTTAAGATAGCAGGACATTATAATATTCCAGTGAATTTCCACCCTTCACATGTGAACCGTGCTTAGATTGTAGGAACTTCTTAATCGTGCCAAGTTGTTTGCTCGTGGGGATCCATTCAAGTCATATAATATTATTATGTTATAGGTACAGCCATATATATGGCTGCATGTGTATATTAATGGGAGTAAAGATATCAGAAGCCATCCTCAAGGTCTTCATTTAATTTCATTACAAAACTAATATATATATATATAGTCTTTGCTGTCACTAAAAATGTATCGCAACATTTTGGTCAAAAGTCTCAGTAACAAAGCTCTCTTTACACTTGCTGTAAATACGAGGTTTCAGCAGGCAGAAAGCTTTGGAAATTGAGTTACTCCCCAGAACCCTCAGCTCCATGGATTAGCAAGCTGTGTGAGATGCAGTGGTTCAAGGCTGTCTTGATGGGGTCTTGAGTGTCTGAAGGGCAACCTAAAGTGATGGTCTCCTTATCCATCAAGATCTGTTGCAGCTTCCAGAGGCAGATATAGGCCACCAATTTTTTGACAGAGGAGAAGAGGATTCTTTATTTGAAAAATAAATAAATCTTACCTTGTTGCTGGAAAGTGGGAAATGAAATCAAATCTCTGTATATCTGATTTGTATTTCCACTAGACCTTACCTTTTTTTATCTGTAAAAGAAATCTGTCTAATTTTATTCCAGTGCTAGTAAATAAAAATAAAATATTACTGTATATCCATATCCAACAATGAGGTACCCCTTCTCCACAGTGGTTAGGTTAATTATTGTAATATCCCTTGGGTTTTCCCAGTATTTTTCTTTCTTTTGGTATATGGGAATAGGATATAGTATCGCTGGGCTGTCTCAGCCTTGGAAGTGGTCTCTCATAGTTTGTGTACTGTTATTTTAACCAGCAGTAGCTAAGGTGTTGTTTTTTTTTTTTTTTTTTTTGGAGGAGGTTATCTGGGAGTACCTGGCTATCTTGTTTTAACTCAGTGCTTGCGTGAATACTCTGATGTTGTGGCTATGATCTGCGCGCCTGTTCCGAAAATGAGTTATTGAATAGCTGGGCTTTAAAAGGGCATTTTGATAGATGTTAAGGCAATTTACTCCTCTCAGGTGATTATCTGCAAACTTGGGGATTGATCATCAAAGAAACAGAAATGACAGTGAACGAGTAATAGATTTATGGGAAGTGTTTTCAAAAGCCATTGCTCACTTATTTTAACTATCTTTTGATACCTATCAATGAGTCAGATTTTAATTAATCTAAAGTGTTCCCTTCTAAAAATATATAATGGTACTTTTAATCAAGATGCCACATAGCCTTCAATAAATCAAAAGTAAATCAGCCAATTTGCCATTGTCAGGATAAGATTATGGCTCTGGCTGACAACCTGCTTTCTGTGAAGAAAAACTCAACGAAACAGGCTGACATAAATTATATTTTTAAAATTTTTGAGAGAGTCCAATATTCACTTCTGTTAGGACAGACTGTGCTCATAGCCAGGCTCGCCGAGCGATGCCACGTGCAAAAAGGGGCAGAATAACACATCCTGTGTTACGGGGCTCAGGGCAAAGATTCAAGACAAAAAATGAGTATACCAACTTCCAACCTTTTGGATCTGTCTCCTTTGTTGCTTGTACTTCACTGACATGCTCTTCAGCTAATTTCAGTGTCAAATTTCCGTTCTGTTTTTTTTCCTGTGCACAACAGGAGTCTTTGCATCCTGCTTTTCCTATGTATTACCTCTCTATCTAAATATCAACCATGTTGGCTGAAGGAGTACCCACTAAAAATTCACAGACGCTTGAACTTCAATACTGTTTTTGTCACTCTTTCTAAATGTGACAAGTGGAAAAGTGTTAGAGCTTTGACTGCGAACAGAAGATCATTGAGTATCAAAGGTCTTAGTCTCTATCAGCTCAGAAAGATTGAAATGGAATCAGAAAATCATCTAGTTTGAGAAAGATCTTAGAGATAATCAAATACAGACCTTATTCTGAATTATCAGGTCCCACCACTGAAGCATGTCACTTAGTGCCATGTTTACGAGTCTGTTAAATACTTCTGTGTGAGGACTCCACTGCTGCTCTGGGCAGCCTGTTCCACACTCCCTGGAGAAATTCTTCAAAACATTCAATCTAAGCCTCTCCTAATCTAAGCCACAATTTGAGGCCATTTCCTTGCATCCTATTACTTCTTGTCTGAGAAAAGAGAACACCTACCTTGCTGCAGCCTCCTGTCAGGTAGTTGTAGAGAGCACTTCTTCTCTGTGTTTGCTCAAGCACCTCGTTATATCTCCTGCAGTGAGAGCCCAAAATGCAGCTCAGTACTTGGGGTGTGATCTCACCATTGGTGGACAGTCATTTCCCAAGCTCTGCTGGCCATGCTACTTCTGATGCAGAAGGCTCTTGGCCTTCTTTGGCATGCTGCTGGCTCACAGTAGCTGGCCATCGACCAGCATACCCAAGTCTTCTTCTTATGGGCACCTTTCCAGCCATTCTTCCCTGGGCCTCTATTACTGCTTGGGGTTGTTATCACCCAAGTACAGCACTCAGTACCAATTCTGCTGAATGCCGTACCCACCTATCCAACCCATCCAGATCCCTCTGCAGAACCTTCTTTCCCTCAAGCACTCTCATCTAGTTTGGAGTTGTCTGTAAACTTAGTGAGGAGGCAGTTGATCTCATCAAGATCACTGATCAAAATATGAAACAAAACCAGCTCAAATACTGAGCCCCGAGGATCACCATTTGTGTCTGGCTACCAAACAAATCTAACTTTTTTCACAGTGATGCTTTGGGCCTGGCCATACAGCCAGTTTTTTACTGAGCAAATAGTTACTCATCCAAAACCTTGAGAATACTGTGAGAAAGAATATTTACTAAAATGCTTTACCAAAATCCAGGTAAACATATCCACAACCTTTCCCTTATCTACGAAGTGGTCATCTTGTCATAGAGAGAGTTCATTAGCATTCCCACTGAAATTCATTTTTGGCATACAGAAACATTTATGTAGACTGCTGATATTTCATATGTTGAATAGCAATTAATTAAACAAATTGATAGAAGCTAGTGAAGCTTTCATGCTACAGTAGAAAAAGAATAATGGAAAAATAAGATGCACCCGATAGAGAGCAGAGTTACACATCTGTTGCCATTCAAGTGGAGAAAGACAAATTGAGCTTTCAAAAAGCCACAGTGCGGCTGAACAGATCCAACATGTGTTGGTACAATAACACTCAGTAATTTCCCAAGAGTTTCCCTCAAGTACAAGAGTGGCCATTACACGGGTCAACTGAACCACAGTCCGTCTGCCTTACTGACTGCCAAGAAACTTCTCCCATACTCCAAACCATTTTGCAACTGAAGTATGTTGCAGATGCGCCCATCAGGCTGGATCCAAGCTCTTTCTACTGTTCATTCAAACCCAAGACATGTTTTGGCTCCAGTTTGAGAGTTTTGTCAATTGGACTCCATGCTCCCACTTTGGGATGAGCCCAAGCATGGGGATCACTGTTGAGATGAGAGATCCCGGAGAAATCTGGGAGCCAATTTTAGGGTTACAGCACCTAGATGTGTTTGAGAAAGTACAGAGGAAGAGACAAATAGTGATTGCTTGATAGCAATGAATAGAGTTGTATTTAACAGTAGAAATAATCTTTACAGCGTGTTTTTTGTTGTTGTCAATTTTTTTTGAAACTGGTTGTATTTCTTGCCTGTTTGCAATATTCTCAAGGTTATTTTCTTAAACAATTGAATTTTCAGACCTTATTTTGAATCTGTCAGTCTTATTTGATTATTTTTCCAATACAATCTAAGCCACTTGAAAATCCTCAACATTTAATTTGTTTTCTTCTGTGATTCATTTTTAGCGCAAAAAAAAAAAATGCTATTGAGGTTTATTGTATATAGCAAATTTTGACTCCTGCATGCAAGGATTTTACTGATGGGAGAAAAAAAATCAGCGTTATAAACTCAAAGATTAAATTATTCTTCCATTTAATTTAATAACAAGACTGAAACTTATCCTGGAGAAAGGAAGGTGTACCATTTACAGCTTTGGAGGCATTTTAATGATATTTGGTCTGCTAAGTTTCCTGAAACATACAATAGTATCATATATTTCAATCAGGTCCAAACTCTATTCAGCCAAACATCTATAAAAAGGCATCCAGGGATAACAGAGTTCTACAAAAAAGATGAAGAGCAACAGCAGCAGCTGTTCCAAGAGTATGAATAAAAGCCATTAGAAATCAGGAATTAAGATGACCCACCATCTGTTAGCCTTCAGAGGTTCACAAAGGATGAGTGTCCCAAATTACACACCCAAATCAATAATGCGTGTGCCATCCTTTCTGCTGTGACCAGCAAATGAGTACACTGATGAGAGAATAGCTTTTCTTAAAATAGGAAAGGATTTGCTGGCAGTATATTTTTGCCTTGGGCAAAACTTCAAGTCAGTTTTCTTCTTTTGTCTCCAACTGAGTAGTAATTCAAGTCTGGTCTGTGGTTGTACAGGTTAGAAATTAGGAATAAGTGGGTTTTTGCCCTTTAATGTGTTGGGTCGGAAGCTGTCTTTCGTACTTGCTGAAATACCTGGGGTTTGCCACAACTCTTTGACTGTAGCAAGGTCTGAAATGCCTCCATCAAACACTCCAAGATTATCTGACATAATACTGTTCTCTTATCTACATGTAAGCTTAGTTGCTGTAGGTCTGCACCATGGAGAGGATTGAGCCATTTCTGTATTCCGTTGCCTTTTTCATAACTTGTTTCTCTGTGGAGGAGGTAACTAAGTGAGTTCCTGGACTGTTACTGGTAATGATCTGCTGATCAAACATGCTTTTGTTTGGATTTGTCGTTCTTTGAATCTGGATGCATTGATCCAGACTGAGAAGTTCAAAGTTGCCCCTAGTCAGTTCTGCTTTTTACTGCATCTACCAATCGATGGCATGGCCAGACACAGAGTACTGCCTTTGCACACCAAAGCTTTGGTAGTAGGGGCTGCAGGGCTGGCCTCTGTGAGCCTAAAGCTGCCCCGTGTCAGATCAGAGCCAGCTACAGCTGGCTCCAGAAGGGACTCGCTGCTGCCAGAGCTGAGCCAGGAGCGACACTGGCTGTGATTCTGGGAAAGCAGATTTTGAAAGGGAAAAACTGCTGTGCAACAGCAGCTGGGGACGAGGAGAGAGAAAATGTGAGAGAAACAGCCCTGCAGATGCCAAGGTCAGTGCAGTAGGAGGGCAGGAGGTGCTCTACGTGCAACACTGCGCAGAGCAATCTCACTTTCCTTATCTCAACTCTTGAGCCCTTTTTCATCATATTTTTTCCATATTTTTTCTGAGAGTGGTGTAATGGAGTTTAGCTATCCATCAGTGTGAAACCACCCCATGGTCTGCCATGTGAATTGGCATGCAGGAATATGCTGGACAGGATTTCCTTTCTCCCTTCCCTTCATCATTGAGATGGGAAAAGACCTCTAAGGTGATCTAGTCCAACCATCCACCTACTCCCAGTATTGCCTACTACACCATGTCCCTGAGTACTCTCTCTACTCTTTCCTTAAATGGGATGGGATGACAATTTCACCTCTTCCCTGGGCAACCTGTTCCACTGCTTGACCACTCTCATCCTATCTCTGCTACCTGGGAGAGGAGACCAACTCCCACCTCACTACAACCTCCTTTCAGATGGTGATAGAGAACAGTGAGGTCTTACCTGAGCCTCCTCTGCTCGAGACTGAACAACCCCAGTTCCTTCAGCTGCTCCCCACTAGATTTGTGTTCCACGCAGCTTCATTGCCCTTCTCCACACACACTCCAGGGCCAACATGTCCTTCTCATAGTGAGGGGCCTGACACCGAACACAGTGTTCAAGGTGCAGTCTGACCAGAGTTATCCCACATAATTGATTTCCTCTAGTGCAGAAACTTTCAACTCTTCCTGTGGTAATTAATAACAAAGAAAAAAAAAGAAAAACAAGAATTAAAACATTTAGCTATTTCAATGCCTGCTTTATGAATCACACAGGTTTGTGAATCACAACAGCTGTGTGAGGGAGTACCTTTTCATTGGAAGTCCCCTATACTGTCCCAACTTTCTGGTCCCTTTGGTTTGGTGGGCGCTGAAATACCCACCAGTCTTTCAGCAGGTGTTAAGTTGCCTGGGAGAATGTAAAATGCTTGTGATTCTGATGATCTTAAAAACATTTACAGGACGTGCTGTTCTTTTTCTAGCATGTATGTAGCTTTGAAGGCAGAAAACAACAATAATCTTTTTAATATGTTGGTTTAGCGGTGCTGGATAAAAGGAGGTAGGCGGGATGCAGCATTAGAACAGTGTAAGAGCAGCAAATGTTGCATAACAGTGTGTGTGATTTGGAAATAGTATTGTCAGTGTCATCATGAAAGATATATTATTATGACAATTTGCTGTCAAGTGCAGTTGACATCTGTTAGAAACCAAATGCTTGGCTTAAATTGTTTCTGAAGATGATGTAAATATCCAATTTGGAGAAGTGTGACAAAATGAACTGTGCCTGCAAATACAACTTTTTGCTTCTTCAGACTTTACAGTGCAAAGTTCTCTTCAAAACATTAGTTGGTGTTTACGAATCTCTTTTGAGATAGCACAACAGTCAGTAGCAAACATCTTTAATTTTCTAGTCATGGTATTTGCATCCTGTGTGAAATGATGGTTTTCATGATACACTTGGACTTTATTCCAGTGCCACAGTGATGCTTTCGTTGTTTCAGTTTAGATTCAAGTAAGAAGAAATCAGGCCAAATGCACTGATTTGGAATTTTCCATGCAGGCTGAAGAACAATGATCATTTCCCACAAAAATTTTAATAGTGTGTAAAATATTTTTAGAAAAGATTAGCGAGTTGGAAGATTCAGAAGCTTTCCTTTAGGATTATCGATATAATTTGATTTGCAAATATGAAGAAATACCAATTGCTACAGCAGAAAAAAATAAATGATGGTGTGTGTGAAAGGTAATAGTATTAGGTTTCCTGCAGCAAGGGCTGACAGAAGAGTAGTGCTACTGGCAATAAGAATACTCTGACTTGAACTGGGTGACCACAAATGTGCACCCTCAGGGTTATTGACATTCCCAAAGTAGTCATTGCTATTGAGAATTTGTAGCAACTGTCCTTTTAAAGATTAATATATCTAAAGTAAGTGAATACTTGGTGTTTTTCAGAAGAAAAATAAATCAGTTTTTTTGCTTTGTGCATCCTGCCCATCTTTATGTGTATTACAACTCTTACTATGCAGTCAGACCTCAAAATCCAAAAACGCATGGGTTAGCTGGCACACAGGTAGCACAAAGTAATTGTAGCAGCAACTAGAAGTAGTAGTAAGGTACTCAGAGGTACTAGGAATTGGTAACATAGCAGTATATATAGTATATTAAACATCAGTAATACTCTGGTAGTGAAAATGCTTAGAGATTACAAACTCGTCGATCCTGTAGCAGCAGATATGCTTTATGATAAGTTGTACTTATCAGGAGTAAACTCACAGTAGGTTATATTTGTCAATACTATACTTACAGGAGCGGTCATGTACTGTGTATGTACCATTACAATGACCAGTACCCAGTGCATCAAAGAGATTCCAGCAGGGGAGGCCTCGGTCATACCAATGCAGATGGCTCTATTTGAGAAACCAGTCTCAAAAGAGACAAACCTTAAAGGGTTCTAGGGAACCGATCCCAGGAATGGGCCCACAAAGAGGACAGAAGTGGTAGATGGATGTGAAACATGCTGTAGAGTTGAGGAGTCGGTGTCACAGTGGTACTGATTTAGCACAACGTTCCAGTGAGGATTCGGCCTGCCCAGGGACAAGTAAGAAGTAACAGTGGAGAGGAAAGCACATGCACTCTGAGAACATGGAGGTTCTTAGAGAACCACATTTTATGGCAAGAAGCAAGCCCTTTAGTATCATTAAGACATAGATGGGTGTAAGAACACCATCACTTCATGTAACCAGTTGGTGACAAGTTCAATGGAGGATGGTGCTGCTTCTTTTCCTTTATCTTCTTTAAACGCAATCTTATTTCCTGCCTCAATTCCCAATTTCTCAGGCGGTAAGTCATTCCCTAGTCTCTTGTTTTGAATTTATTGATGGTATCTTTGGGACATCTTTGGATCTCCTTTGTCCCTGGCTGCCAGCCGGGTTACCAGGCAGCCATTTTCCCCTGGCAGTGCTTGGCAGCCATTTTGTGTCAGCGCTTTCTCATTGCAGTCCGTTACTGCCGTCACCGCTCTCATCTAAAAGAAATTGTTTTATTTACTACGAACACCTCTAAGGAGTTTATTTACCAGAATAAGTTCTATGTTTTGGGTGGCAGAGCTTTAAAACTGTAGCTTTAATACGTTCGCCTGGGGATGACTAACTGCAGATAGTTTTAATGCCTTTGTAGGCTGAGCATAGTGGACAGGTCATCTGCGGCAACCGTAGAACAAATTTATTCACTCTTTCTAAAGTTGTGTCATTTGCACTGATTTCAAGGCCAAACATAAGTGTAATTAATGCAAGTGTGAGTGAATGTCATTTTCCATTTCCCTGTCTTTTTTTCCACTAATAGTCTTTAAGATAAGCAAAATGTGCAGGAAATTGTTTCAGAAAAGCTAGCCTTGACTTACCAATTACGTCTGTAATAGGTAAATACTGTGTTTCTAGAGAAGTAAATAAGCCTTTTCTGAACTTATTATCCTTCCTACTCCATTCCATGTAGTAGAAAGAAAGTTTATCCTCCAAGGAATACTCATTATCTGATGGAAAAGAGAAATTGTATTTTTATGCAACAGTTTGTTATACTGGAACAAAATGTCATATTGCAGAACATTAGAATCAAACCCTTCTTGGTATTACTGCTCTCTTCCTTGCTGCCTTAGGTTAGGGTTTATTCCTTTAACAGTCTTTTGGGTTTTTTTTGCTATACATGGCCATTAATGCATGTGACAGGAACAGAGCCTGTCCCGTAACATGTAGGTGTGATGTGGGAGCTTCTCCAAAAGCAGTGCCAGAACAGCGTAGAGATTTTATTTTCTCTGTCTGAAATTATCTTCTGTCTCCTAGAAGGAGTCCAATGGAGGGCCACAAAGGTGATAAAGGGTCTGGAGCATCTCCCATATGAGGAAAGGCTGAGTAACCTGGGTCTGTTCAACTTGGGGAAAGGAGACTGAGGGGGGATCTGATTAATGTTTATTAATATCTAAAGGGAGGTGGGTGGGCAAATGGATGAGGCCAGGCTCTTCTCGGAGGTGCGTAGCAATAGGACAAGGAGGCCTGAAACTTGAACGTAGGAAGTTCCATATTAACTTCTTTATGGTAATGGTGACAGAGCACTGCAACAGGCGGCCCGGAGGGGTTGTGGAGTCTCCTTCTGCAGAGATATTCAAGACTTGTCTGAATGTCTACCTGTGTAACCCGCTATAGGGTACCTCTGCTTTAGCAGAGAGGTTGGACTTGATGATGTCTTGATGTCCCTTCCAACCCCTGCAATTCTGTGGTTCTGTAAGATCCCACTTGAACCAACACCAGCCGTCTCTCAGGACAGATGTCAGAGTGGAAAGTAAGCTCCCCTTTGTGCCATGGAGCCATGTGAAGGTTGTCTGGAGCAGTACGTGTCAGTTTAAGAAGGCAAAGAGAAGATAATGTAAATGATTTCATAGTGAATTTTCTAAGTGTTTCCAATAAGGCCGGAAACAAGTTTCTTAGCTCTTATATTAAGGCCAGACCCTGGCAGAGCTAGTAGTTCACATCTGACGCACCTTGATGGCTCTGGATGGCTGCCTATTATAGAACATTTCTAGCTTTAGTTGTTGAAAACATTGTTTTATGTGAAAATTCTAAATCAAGAGGCAGCTTCTATTAGGTAAGATTTATCCTCTGTTCTTTCAGAGAGGAGAGGCAGTGCTTAAGGGGCATCTCAAATGTGGTAAAGAAAGAGCAAAAACATTTAGCATTTTTCACCTTTCATTCCAGCTGGGTGCAAAAGGAATTTCAGGGAATGCAGACAGACTTCATTCCTTGTTGCTGATTTATTTTGATTTTTAAACTATGCTTACCCATCTGGCCTAAGGCAAAGAAAACAACTGCATTTGTTACAGTGCCAACCAGTAATAAAAGATAAAGGCTTTGTTTCTCCGTTAACCCATAAGGGCTGCTGACTGCAAAACTAGGTGAACACTTCTAATGAACATCCTTTAAAAGTTGAGGAAACACGTCTTGAAGTGCATTTAGAAAGTGAATAACCGCTTTTGTGTTGGGCTGGATACAACACACAGCCAAGGACCCTGCGCCATTTTCATGCTTGTCAGAACAGATGTGCTGTCGGAGTGCTGGCATCTGTGCCATGCAGTGTTTCTTTGGATAGAATCAGCCCCTTGAATTGCAGCCAGGAAAATTTGGAAGCCCTTGCTAGCTTAGTACTGGGGTAGTCCCCTGGGATGAATGAAAAGTTACGCAGTCACCTACTGCATGTACTTGCCTGCAGATTGTGGGTGTTGCTAATGGGGAATGTTGCTTGCATCTAAGTCAGAGGCTACAGATCAGTGGGAACAAGACATGACCTTTTGAGCCTCCTTCTACCCCCTTTCAAATTGGGAATGTCTTTGCTTTTGTATTTGGACAGAGATTCCTCACGGACATTTTTGCACACTTGTTTTTCCCTGTTTTGGCATCCTCTGCTTAACATGTTGAGCTCCCTGTTAGCTTCCAGAGCCAGCAGGAAAGCTGATCTGCAGTTCCTACTGACAGCAAGCAATTCCCCACAGTGCCCTCACAAGGTCTATGGATTGTCATCAAGTACAAAACATTCCACAGCTGAATACCATGAGATATAGCTAACAAAAAGTTACCTCGTTGCCAGCTTGAGCAGCTCTTCCACCAATGCAGCTAGCTCAGTTCTGTTTTGTAGTCAAAGGAACGTCTAGCAAATCTAGGGACAGGAAGCAACAAAGCATTGTCACGTTCGTGGATTGATTTTAAAAACATGAAGGTTTGTTGCCATTTGCTGTAAAACTCAATTTGCTTATGCAGACTTGAGCCACGAAGCCACTAACCAGGCAGAAACCCCTGGGTACGGATCTGGTTATCCTCATTGTGTTCTAAAAAGTAGCATTGTAGGATGGCTGCTCTTTGAGTGAGTTTTGGACTGTATTTTTTGCAGATGGAGCATATAAAATAGTAGTAGAATGGGTAGTGGTTCCTTTAGTAGAATGGAATCATTCTACTAATGAGTAGTAGAAACATTTCTGAGTACTCATGTCACTGTAAAAAACTTTGGGGAGTAGTACTGCAGCTGAGTAGAACTTCAGTGTCTTTGTTCCATACCCAGATTTATGTCATTAATCTCATAACGTAGGCAGAAGTTCTTGTGATTGTGGGTTTTTTTAAGCTATTGCTGTTACAAGCATTACATGCTGCGGTGCTGATTGCCAGCCAGCTCTTTGAATCACGGGGGAATTTGTAGCAGAACTGGAGCATCTTCTGCAATGAAACACTCAACCATTTTTTCTCAAAATATGTTTAAAGGATTAGGCAGCAGAAAAGGCCCTGGTCACCTTCTGTGTGACCTAGGAGTGCCCAGGGTGCTCAGCCAGGATGAACAAGAAGGGATGCTGATTCATGCCTCTGCCTAAATTGTGTCTGAATGTAGATCTTTGCCTTTCAATAACGTATTCAGTGCAGGTAAAGCAATTGCTCTTCAATACTGGGAATACAAGGTAGCTGGAGGAAGTCCCTAGGACAGGGTTTTCAGACTTGTGGCAAACACAGCTTAAAGGAAAGGCTACACAAGCTGTTGGCGTCCAGTCTGTGGAAGATGCGGTTCTTTCACTATGTAGGTGATGGTTATGAAGAGAACATCACCTGGATGTTTTAAAGCCTTCATTACTTAAGTTTTTTTTTTAAGGACTGGGGTTAAAAATGCTTCACAGGGCAAATTTGGGTTTACTTAATAGTGCTTTTTTAGTCACGGACACAGGATAAATCATTTCATAATGGAACTGAGCCATGTTTACTTTGATCTATTCTATCATAAATAATGGATATATCTGAATTGAAATGCTGGATGTTCTGTTTTCAGACTGAAGTTTCACAATGCAGAATGTAACTCTGCTTACTTGTTGCTGTGCTACAAAATCTTTAAAGATTTCTTACTTCGGTGCCTTCTGCTCCTTTATGCTTTTGCAGTATATGTTTTCCAGTCTGCTGCAGTGTGCTACTCAGATGTTTTCCTCTAAAATGAGGTTTTATTTTCATGTGAGTTCAGGTATCTATGAGTGGAAATACTTTTCAAAATATGAGTCCTCATATGCAGATCTTAAAATGCTATAGGCAGAGTTTGGAAGGAGATAAGGATCTAATTTAGGATTCCGTTTAATGTTGTCATGAGGAAAACAGGAGTATATCTTATTTTAAATTGGCAAATAAAGTATACTGTGTTATATTGTGTCAATACTGTGTTATATTCTTCAGCACTTTTGGAATCTTTTTTTTTTAATCAATTCTACCATCAGCTCTATATATCTGGATTATATAATGTATTTCTATTTCTATTAATGTATTAGATAATGTATTTCTAACAGGTCAATAAATGTTTTCTCACTTTTTTTTTTCACCAAGGCATTTGTTTGAAACAGTTTGGGTTTTTTTGGTTTGTGTTTTTCGGGGGTATGTATTGGACTGCAGTGATGGGCAGTTTTGTATAACTTCTTCCAATGAAGCCCCACTACAATTTGGCTCTACTGCCACTTCCACCAAATCCATGATGTGTTTTCGAGAACTCTTTGACACAATGTAGTTGGAATTTGTTGTGTTCAGCAAGTTCATTTTCTCTCGTGCTGTGTTGAAGTTAGAAGCTTTTCTCTTAGGCAATTTTTCTTGTTTATTTAATATCCTAAGATTTCCATAATAAGACTTGTAATTCTTTCGGAGATTTCCTGCTGTTCCCATGTTTTTTTTGTGTTTGGGCTATAATGAATGTGTTCTGCTACCCTTCTATGGGTTGCACAGATTCACAGGATGTAATTAGCTTTTTTTAAAAAACAAACAAACAAAAAACATTTGCAATGAGTCGTCCCCCAGTTTGGGAATGCTCTGATGCAACCACAGTAGAACTTGCCTGAATGTCTTTGAATGTTGTCTTCTCCTATTAGTTTACTACTTACTTGGAAATGCAAGTGTTGGTGGAATAAGCTTTTGTTCTATAATTAAGCCTGGGCATCACATAATGCCTTTTTAGTTGTTTTGTGGTCTTGTTGCACTGCTTTTCCATTGAGAAAGAGTGCTTTCAAAGGAAGAAAAAAAAGTTGAGGGCCTGAATAATCACAATTTTTTTCTGCATCGAGTTGTTCAGTTCTGTTGTTAATATATATTTTAAATATATATATTGCTGTTTCTGTTTTTAATAAATAGAAAGTCTGGAAATATGCTTTAATTCCACAGCAGTGTGGCATGCATTTAAGTTAATAAAAACAAATTCTGCTTTAATTGTGATTGCAAATTAAATTCTCTGGGCGCTTCACGTGGCAAGGGAGCTTGGCCTCAGACAGAATATTACTTGCTTGCATGTTCTCTGCAAAGTCTGCAGACCTCCCTTTCTTTGTAAGGCTGGATTTCTTCTCGATGCACCAACAGCCACCAAATTGTGTATCTAGGAACTGCTTTGGCCTCATAGAACCTGGGTGGGGTGATTACCACCCAGGCAAAAGACAAGACCTGCTCTGCAGCAACTTCTGGGTTGCAAAAACCTTGTGAGTTTTTGGTTTCTAGCTCTGGAAGTTATGGAGAATAATTTCTATGCAGTTATGTGATCAAAAGTAAAATGTGAAAACTCATGTGGAAGGAAAAATCTCATTTATTTAGGGTTTTATTTACTTCTCTGCAGGGATCTACCCCCAGCGGCCCACTCCCTCCTAACTTTGCACCTGATCATCAATGTTTCTGAGACTAGAGCAACACACTAGGGATCTAAATTTAATATTAGGAGCATAATCTTATGCATATGCTTTGCAATGGAGCATGATGAAGCAGCTCATGTTCTTGGAAATAAAACTCAAAAGAGCAATAGCATCTCAGTGCTGTGTTTGCGCTAATATCTCATGCGGTTGCATTGCTAATTAGGCTACTGATGACAGTAGTGATGATTTTTTTAGTTAAAGTGGTTACGGTGGTTCTTTTCTACCTCAGAGATGTATGTTGTACCCATGTGTTTTGTTTGGTGTCACGTGGGAATTTTGATGACCCAGTCAATTTCCCATTGCTCATCCTCCCAGAATTCAGGCCTGTAGACCATGGGTTCATTTCTCTCCTACCGTGACCAGAAGGTCAAGTCTGGTGTGGGAGATCACTAGCAAGTGAAATTCTACCAAAAAAAAGTAGAGAAGTTTCCACTTTGGCAAAAGAAAACAAGCAAGCCTTGGATGAGATCTTCAATAATTCTAACCGCTGTTCAGTTCTTTTCTGTTGCAGTCTTTGTATCCTTTGTACTCCACATTTTTGTCTGTGTAGTCTCAATCATTCATAGAATCATATCTAGTTTCAACCACATCCACAAACTTCTTGGGCAGCCTGTTCCAGTGTGTCACCACACTCTGAGTGACAAAATTCCTCCTAATATCTAACCTAAACCTCCCCTGTCTCACTTTAAAACCATTCCCCCTTGTCCTATCACTATCCACCCTCATAAGCTGCCGTTCCCCTTCCTGTTGATACGCTCCCTTCAAGTACTGGAAGGCCGCAATGAGGTTTTCCTGGAGCCTTTTCTTCTCCAACAAGCCCAGTTCCCTCAACCTTTCCTCATAGAAAAAACTATGAAACATAGGATTAACTAAGAAAGGACCTTTCTTCCTTTATCTGCTGCTGATTGGAGTTATCTCTTTTGCATTTGTGGTCTGTTTGTTAATTTATTTGTTTGCTTCTGGTGGGATGGAGCAGGAAAGATTTGCTCTATCATATATATGACTGAACGGATTTGCAGCACGTATTCATTCCATTAAATCCTTAATTGAGTTGTAGTTGATTAGCAACTTTACGAGTGATTCTCCAGATGTTTACCACAAGTGGTCTCCCATCATAACAAGTCAACATTTAAAAATACATCTGAGCTGGTAGATGAAGATTGGATTCCCATGATGTATGTTGATTTTGTGTCGAACACTTGTTCAGCCCCAAATGATGAGGGCCAAATACAAATGAAACAACTGCAGCTGAGTTTAAAAAAGATATGGAGCTATGCGTTAATTAAAATTTCTCTTGTATTGCAGTGTTCCCACATTCCAGAGCCTTCCTGAGGAGATACTCAGTAAGCTTGCAGATGTCCTTGAAGAGGTAAGTGTGTTTAATTTTGAGAGCTAATGAGTTCAGAGTTTGTGAGTCTTCTGGTAGCAATATCCAGGCTCTTTTCCGAAAGAACAGCTTCACAGTTTTAATCCCAATTATGGTTGACTACTCCAGCATGTCAAGACGATGAGAGGAGTCGTGTGGAAAAAAATGAATTCATTTCTGAACAAGGCTTACATATCTTTAATTGGATTTCCATCCAATTGAGGATCAAAACATTTGTTTCCTGTGCTGTGTAAAGAGGAAACCTCCTGCCCTGGCTCACTGGTAGAGAATAGGGCACGTGGAAATGCCATTTCCTTTCAGATGTGATGGGAAACTTATGTTAGAGGGCAAAACCAGGCCTTAGAGAGGTATTATGGAAAGGCTACTCTCGTTAGAATTACAGCAGAGATGGGCAGGTATAATATATGTCAGGAAATTTGAAAGCCTGGAGTTGTGCCTTGCCTACCTGGCTGTAACTGGTATCTCATTAGTGTCAGGCTCTCTATTTAAAATCTTGTCCTGTAAGCAAATGTGTAAATTGGATGCAGAAATATGGGTTGCAGGCAGTTTGTCCACATAGTGTATTCAGATAGCTCTGCATTCTGGACCTGACAAATTGCTTGTTACTGAACACTACAGAAACTGTTAAGAAAACCTTTCAAAGTGTAGCCTTGTGTGATTTAACTGTAGGAAACCTGTGTACAACAAGGTGTTTTTTGTCGTTCCTTGTTATTTTTTTTTTTAAATACAAGCCTTGCCATAGGAGCCAGTCCTAATAAGTGCTTATGGGAAAGTGTTTCTCTGTACTAAGTACTGCCACTGATTTTAAGAAACAAAGCTGCTGACATTTAACTTGATTTCCAGAGCATTGGTAGGACATTGTTATTTCTTTGCCTATTTATTTAGTATACAGATGAATTCACGTTTATCATGCAACATAATTGCATATTCATAGATAAGCTTTATTTCCTTTACTGCTGGAGAAGTCTTTAGATATAGAGAAGAGAGCCGTATTGTTTCTTTATGCTATGAATTAAATGTGCGTATCTCCAACACGCCTAATCAGAAACAGGTAGTTAATTTGCTTGGATCACATAAGCAATGCTAAGCTCCTTATTGAGAGTTAACAAAAAGTTTCAAGGGAGAGTGGGCTTCAGGGGGGAATCGGAACAAATATCAGTGAATAAATTAGGCATGGGAGTAGTAATCATCTGTAGGTTGGTCCAAGACCACTCTTGTTTATTTTAAACACTAAGGGCAGCTGCTGTAGCCATGTTGTAAGGTTGTTCCCAGTCCTTTCTGGTGATCTGCAGGATGTGGCTCCCAAAACACATTGCTTCCAGTTTCTGACTTGGAGTCATCCTTGTTGTTCCTTGTGTTTTTCTTTGACTTAATATACTTTGCATAAACTATAAAATTTTACTATTACAAAGTGCATCTTGTTTAACAGTATCCAACATACTGAAACTAGGCAGTGATTGCTTTACTTTATCTTCTCTGTTGCTGTATTAAATGTTGAATAAAAGTGACTCATTCAGACAATTAGAAGCAGGGAAAAATCTTTCTTAATGTCAATGTTTCATGCAGTTTTTCTTTTGATATACTTCTATGAATTAATGCAACACTTCTGTCCTACATTCTTTAAATGAATTCTAAAAAGTGTTAACTAAAGCCCTGAAGGAAAAAAAACAACATCCTGTTTAATTGCCCATTATCAGAATCAAACCTGGGAATGGCTTTAAGAAGACAGAAGGAAAAAGGTCAATATTTGATGATATTATTTCATTTCTGGAATTGGTGGAAATACTAACTCAAGTTACGTAGCATAGATGACTCGAATGAAAATGAACAAAACACTGGGGAATTTCCCTTTCAATTGCAGCGGTTCTGACTTGGGTATGATCACTCACATCACTGCAATTGCTTGTGTCTTATAGGCATCTGACAGTCAAAGCACATTTATGGAGCTCAGCATTAGCAAATCCAAACTCAAGCTACCCATTGTATTGACAAGGCCATAGCTGCTCCCACTTCCAGATCTTTTTCCCACTTCTAGGCTGAAGTTTCCCTGGATAAGGCTGCCACAGCTAGCACTTATCTTGTAGGTTACAACTACAGCCAAACAATAGCCAGATTTGGGCACAGCTTCTGCAAGTGCCCGAAGCCTGCCTCTGTCTCCTTCCATCCCAATTTAGTTAAATGAATATATCTTAACGTGACATAGGTGCTTTCTAATTACACAATGTATAGTTGACTCCTTATTAACATTTTTCAAAATGTCATGTAACCACTGCAGTGATTCTCACTGCCATGGGAAGCTGAGCAGCCCTTTCAGCAGAGAGGTTGATTTAGCTTGGCTTTGATGCCATCTCTGTTGAAACAGCTCTGCTTGGCCTGTGATTTTATTGCATTGTTTATCCTTGTGCTTACTGAACATAATGCATGAGTCAATGAGTAATATGTTTCTGCAGCTCAAGACTTGATGTTTATTTTGCTTGGGCTCTGGTAGTATTAAGGAGGTGGTTTGTGTAGTCACTCTGTCTGCCTGTAGGATAGTCCCCTCAAAGCACTTGTAACTGCTTGCCTAAAACAAGCTTGATACGTGGGAGGAAGCATCAGTGATACAAAGTTCTTATCAGATTGATCCAAATTATTGGATAAGGAGAGAAAACAGATTGAAATTATTATGTTTTGAGTCACACTTTGTGATCAGCTTCACCCCTGCTTCGAATTAACTGAGCTAGTAGCAGAGGTAGCTGTCTGGGAGAGGTGGGGCAGCAAAGGTTAATGATGCTAACACTGTGCAGGGGATGAAGGACCCAAATTAATTATTCGGCATGACAAACAACTTCCTTAGTAGGACAATAAATATCATCCCTCTTTTGCTGTGTACTTGCGATGTGAGAGGTAACACTCGTTAATAGTGTCTAGAAAAAGTATACTAATGACATTCTTCTATTATCCCCAATATCTTCCTCACTTTCCTTTCTTAAATCTCACTTTTCCATACTCCTCTTCAGCTGAAAAATTCCTTCTTGACCTTGTTATGCGCTTGGCTGCCTTTTGTTAAAAATCAGTTGCTCAATGACAGTTGCCTCTGCCATGTATTCACAGTCTTTTTATCAAACAGGATTGAACTGGTGGCAGAGTAGTTTCTCTGTTGTTTTTCTTGTTTGTTTGTTTTTTGTAAAGCCAGTTGCCATGTTTATGTTTAAAACTGGAGTATTAATATAGTAAGAGGAAATAAGTTGCCAGCATGTGGCTTAAACATCACTTTATCCCTAACCAAGTGCTATGTGTCTCACGTGTCCAAATACCTGAATCAGCTGTATAAGTATCCTATAAGAAAGACATGGAGCTGTTAGAGCACGTCCAGAGGAAGACCACAAGGATGATGAGAGAGCAGGAGCATCTCTGTATGAAGAAAGGTTGCGGAAGATGGGCTTGTTCAGCTTGGAGAAGAGAAGGCTCCAGGGAATGCCTCTCTGGGGCATTCCAGTACTTGAGGGGAGCTTATAAACTGGAGGGGGGCTGACTTTTTACATCTTCTGATAGGTGTAGGACAAAAAGGAATGGTTCTGAACTAAAAGAGGTGAGATTTAGGTTAGATGTTAGGTGGAACTTCTTTTCTTAGAGGGTGGTGCTACCCTGGCCCAGACTGCCCAGAGAAGCTGTGGATGCTCTATCAACAGCTCCAGAGAAGATGTGGGGCCCTGGTCAGCCCAGTCTGGTGGGTGGCAATCAGCCCATGCAGAGGGATTGGAATTAGATCATCTTTAAGTTAAGGTCCCTTCCAACCTAAGCTATTCTGTGATTTTTAACAAGGGATTATTAGGAAGATACTGAAGTTGCCATTGTATTTATTTACAGATTAACTCCATTCATTATATCTTAAAGAAAGGAGGACAGCAAGTCAGTAGAAGCAGATTAAATTGCCAGGATCTGCAGTACCAGTGAGGGAAAGAAAGGTTTTTCTGTGGTCACAGAAGAAGAGGAGGGTCAGGGAACAAACCACCCAAGCCAAGAGCACCCGAACTCTCAGTATGTGACTCATGGTAAATGTGTGGGTACAACGTATAGATGACCAAACAGCCTTGAGAGCAGATTCTGTGAAAAAGGAATTCATGGGCAAAGAGAGGGACAGCTGAGCTTGAGAAAGATGACTGTGACACATCCGAAGGAAGAAAAGAAGTCAATCCAGCATCTTTGTTCCCATTGTGGCCAAGGGTAGGAATGACCTAGTATTAAGCATGGGTAGTGCTCAGAGTCTCTGGCCTCTGACATCCCTTTCTGTTGGTTTTTGGTTTTTTTTTTTTTTTAGAACAAAAATTACATATTTCATTGTGTCCTGCTTTCAGCTGAGACAGCATTAATATTAATAGGACAGCAGTGTTGTGGTTGTTGTTGCTGAGTGCTGGGAATGCTCCAGGAGGAGAGCTGGCCTGAATTAGGCAAGGGCTTATTCCATAGCATGTGGGAGGCTATAGAGCTGTGAGGAATGGGGATCAGCCCCAGCTCAGGGATTGGCTGGACATTGGTGGGCTTTTGTTCTTGTTTTTATTTTCCTTTTCTGTCTTAGTAAATATTTTTTGTCTCAACCCATGAGTTCTGTTTTGCTTCCAGTTCTCTCTCTCATCCCACTTGGGGGAATGAGCAAACAGCTTTGTGATGCTCAGCTTCCTGCCAGGTTAAACCACAACACATTTTCATCTTGAGGTTGGTTCCTTTCTTGTAGCCTTTTCCTCCTTCAGGTCTGTCCTTTGTGTCACTGAAACGTAAATTTATATCCTTGGAAGATTTATATTGAGTATTGGTATTACAGTTAACAATACCTTATAATTAAGGTTGTTTGACCTTTTCTTTTTTGAAACCATTTCCACTAGCTTATGATTTTGATGGCTTATCCATTTATCTCAAATTATTCCTTGCAGCTGCTGGCCTACAGGTGATTTTTCTAAATTTTTTTTTTCCAAGTTAAACTACTAATCTTGTTTCAGAGAGTGAGATTGCTTTGTCTGTGTGTAGGGGATGGACGTGTAATCTTCCTGAGCATCTGTCCTGGGCTTCTTGATTTACATAAGGCTTTCAAGATAGGGGTAGGAATGCTGAGGGCTTGGAGAGAATAATAGGTGATCTTATGATTTAAAAGTTTTGTAGTTACAAATGCATAGAAAGGGGTTGAAGTAAGGTTTCACTGACATTTCTAACTCTGCGATTTTCTAAATCCTGTGTACTTGTTGTTCCTTCACTGTTTCAGATTTAGAATGTTAATCCGCATCAGATGTTATGTATGAATCTTAGCAGCAAAATATTGTTTCTTTTCACAGATAATGTCAAACTTTACTACATGAAATATATTTTTTCCTATGTATTATGTATCCAGGGCTGTAGATACCTCTGCAGTGTATACCCTCATGCTGGAGTGTGTGCTCTTAAATATGACTTAAATTTCCCCAAATAAGGGATGCCAGCCACTTAATAAGTCCTAGGCTTTGTCCTTATACTACCCATTTTGGGTTGGGATTGCATTTTCACCCTGGGACTTTGGTTCCTTACGTTCCATGTCTGTTTTGGAAACTCTCACTAGAAGTGCTATTTCAGAATCTTAATTTATTGTGTTGTGGAGTCCTAAGTGCTGGTAATGTGCTTTCCCTTATCCCAGGAGGCCATGGTTTGGCTACGTCGTTGATCCCAAAGCATGTGTGGTGGTAGACAAAAGAAGCTGTCACACTCTTTGAGCGATACAAGGGCAGAGGAATGTGTTAAATACCACAGGCTGATTACGCCAAGCCTGAACTGTGTTGGGGCAGCTCACTGATTGCACACAGGGCATGTTCTGGGAGAGTGATCTCCGAGTGCTGAAAGCATGGATTGCAGTGGCACGTCTTAAGCCATTTAATTAATGCTGCTGTAAATTTATTTAATGAGAGCTTCTTGCCACTCTCTCTTTTCTTTTCCATTGCGGGCCCTGTGCTTTGACAGCTTCCATGCTAAGATGCCAACCATCCTTCTTTCTCTACCTTGTGAATTTAGTACAGATTAGAAATTCCTATGATGCCTCCATTTAATGAATGGAGTCTGAATGCAGTCCTCTTTTTATATAAGATCACATGATTAACAGTAGAATGGGAGAAATACACAAAGTTAATTAGCTTTCAGTATAACCAGTATTTTTTCCAAATAAGACTGAGCATCATTCTTAGGTCTATGTAGTCCTCAGCTGATCCATCCTGCAGGTGACAGCTGTCTCCTGAATGTAGAGCTTGATGGCAGGTTATGCCTGGACCAACAGTGATTGGCAAGAAGTGAATAATGCTCCGATCTGGAGGTGCAAACATGAGGTGAATTAGAAAAAAAGCAAGGAAGAGCAAGAAGTTTGGGTTAAGAAGGATTTTTATTTTCTGTCTTCTGATTGAAGCTAGCACTCAATTAGAGTATGTTTAATGTTTACCAAAGGAGCTTTGGGATATAGTTGAAGTGCTACATGTGGGGGAAATGAAACAGATTCAAATTGCCATTGTTTCATATACAGAAGAATTTCAATTTCTGATAACTATTTCTTATCTCATTTGAAAAATTAATATTTATGAAAACATACTTGAGAAAATAAGCATTTTGGGTCTACTGCCAAAAAAAAAAAAACAAAACAAAACCCAAAACCCACACATTAGGAAAAAAATCCAGTTGGAAAAAGTCATGTGCAGCAGTACAAAAAAGTAGTCAGCTGCAATGTCTGGAGCAATGGAATAGAATAGCACCTTCCTCTTAAGTATATGATGATTTTTTTTTTTTTTTTTTACCTTTCAGCCTATGCACTTCTATGCATAGGGCCTTTGACTGATGCTGCTATGGAGCTGATGCCTACCAGCATGGTTTGATCAGTGAAATGTGTGTGTATTCAGTGTACACATGCTGTATTTTCCACTGCAAATTGCAGCTGTTCAAAGAAGTCCAGCATAAAAAAAGATATCAAGGAGTGCTAAGCTAATTGGAAAATAGATCATCATCTTTCCTTTTTTTGTCAGGGTGTAAAATACAGATAAATTACCTAAATATAATTCTAGAAGATACCAGGGAGAAAAAGAAAAGCAGTCGTGTTTTCCTCTACCTGATGACATGACTGTATAATGATGCTAACTTAAAAGTTGCTCTAACATTTGCATTGGGATAAAAGGTATCATTTTGATAAAAGCTTTTCTTCTTCTGGTTTTCCATAGCCTGTTTAAGCACTTTAAAGGCAATGATGAATGACCTCACCCTTAATTATCACAGCAGAGGAAAGGAATTGTTTGAATATTCCCTGGTCCCCCACAATATGTCAAGAACCTCAACATCCATTTGTGCATTACAGTTACCATCCTGATTGCTGTGGTAAAAATGGAGATGTTTCTTCCCATAGCAGTTAAGTCTTATATCTTCTCTCCCTTCTTGCTGAAGCACCTGCTTGCAGTGGTTGTTGGAAAGAGGATGCTGAGCGTGGCAAACCGTTGGTCTGATGCCACAGAACCCCTTCCTTTGTTTGCAAGAAGCCATTCATTGATGTTCAGAGCAGCTTCTTGAAAGTTTGGGGATGAGGAAGGATAACTTTGTGGCTGTCCCTTTTGCACATAGCAGAGTACATCCGTCCAGTACGAGACTGGGCTCAGGGCATGACCAACACATATCTAGTGAGTTCTTCATACAAGTAATGAGTGAGCTCTGTATAAGCACTCAAAATTTCATCAGCTGGGTGGTTCAGTCTAACTAGAAAAACCTTTTTTTATTTTTTACTTAAGTCTGCTTTGTCATGTGAAATCAAATTGAATCCATGCATTTCTCTGTTATTTTTTTTCTTTTTGCAAACACATGGAATAAGCTATTATTTAAGTCTTTCATCCTACTAAAAAAAAAATGCATGCAACTTATTTTGATGGTTTCCATGGCCATTCCATCCAAGTGGAAATGAACTCGTAAGGACTAAATGAGATCAACACTGATACAAGATGCTATTTTTCTCTCCTTTCTTTGAATCTGACACTCAAGGTACACTCCCCTGTGCTTTTGTTAGGTAGGTGTTGAGTGAAAAGCTGCCCTTGTGCCAGCAGTACTGATTCTCTGAGAAAAAAAATCAACCAAATAATGTCTTGCACAAAGAAAACGGGGATGGGAAACTGAAGGAGGGCGGTACACCTCATATAACTCACGTAAATACTTAGGATAAACAGGGCTACATTTTGATTCATATGATGTGGTAGGGGAAAATTAGTACTGCTGTTTAATCTAAAGGTGATGGGAAGTCAAGGTGTCAAGTCCTTGACTGCTTTTTCTCAATTTTATTGCTTTTCTAGATGAGTGTAATGCAGTCAGCAGCGGGAAACACTGGTGCTATCTATACCAACAGAGCATGTAGATTTCTTTAGGAAAAGCATCAAGGGATGTAAATGTGAAAATCTTCCTGAAAATATGCATGTAGGCATAGGTACAAAGAAGTTTATTTGTGAATCTATGAGTAGATGCTACTCTTGCAAAATAATATCATAATTATAATGAAAATAAAGTTTCAGCACCCGAATGGTCGAGACCTTGAATGAGTTAACCATTATGTACCTTGGAAAAATGCAAGAACTGTTCAGCTTGGGTTCCTGCAGACTTCAGCTGAGTCTTGGCTGGATTTAACACACAAAAACCAGATACTTAGATACAAGTGGAAGGATTGGGGCAGGGAAGCCCTTATCAAACAGGTGGATCAGGAGCTTTCCTTTTGACTTCAGCAGGCCAAAGGCTGTGGTGGAGCCCTGACCTCTGCTCAGTGTAAAATGCAGAGATCAAATGGCCCCAATGGAACATGAATTAAATCCCCAGTATGCAATGAAATACCTGGCTCTTAATATAACTAGGGCGATCCTTTACTGCTATTTAGCATACCTCTAAAATTCATTACACTTGTGTTCTGCTCATCACGGGTTTTTTCTTTAGAAATAGCTCAATATTCCCATCTTGACTAAATCCATTCTTGGCAATTATAACATTAGCCACTGCCCTTGCAGCTTTGCAGAATCTGGTTCTTCTTATAGTTTGAGCCAGCTCAGTGATGGTCATTTTGCTCTTTGCAAAATCTCTGTTGTATTTTCTTCTCACCTCTTTCTTCACTTACTGTTGAAGCCCTTTTTTCTCCAGTGAAATCCCTTAAGCGAACATGCGTGAGGCCATTTCCATGTCTTGGAAATGACTTCTAAACTGCAAATACATAGCTTGTGTGTCTCTGTTAGCAGTTGAGCCCTACTCACAGTGGGACCTGTGGGGTGTTTGCAGTGGCTACGGTCATTGACCAGGCCAAGGCCTGCAGCCACACAGGGCTTCTGCCGAATCTGCTTTATGATTGGAGAATTACGCTATCTTTAAACTGAATTTTATTAAATGACTTTTAAAATCTCTCAAGAAGCAGCTTGCATTTACAATGAAAATCCCAGCTGCTTCGGAAGGATTTCAATCAGAGGCTTTTCCTGGGGGGCTGGATTGCTCCAGAGATGGCAGGAATTTATTATTACTTAATTGGTTCTCAGAAGTTAACCTGCCCTTTTATTTTGGCTGACTTCTTCAGCCACAAACACAAATCTGTTTGTTTTTTTCCACTGCAAATTGCAAAATGCACTATGGTTTTGTCAAAGTTTTTGAGGCACCATGGCTGGAGAATTGCAACTTGTATGGCCCACCAAAGCATATAGATATATGTATGTGTGCAGAGATAGCAAATCTATCAAGAATCCCAGAAGACATTCAGATGGGTGGGAATTCAAGGTTTTAAAGAGATTTCCTTAGCTGTTAATACAGCACGGTTTCAGCATGGAGCAGGGAGCTGAGTATTTAAATGGATCAAAGAAGAGGAAGAAGCTGAAGTGCAGGGACGTACCTCCCAACCTAGAGAAGCTGTAGGCTGCTCATCAGCATAAAGCATTAGTTCTCCTGGCTGTTCAGCAGCATCCTGCAGTGAGGATGGGAAGGCCACTGCTGGTCTTTGTAGTGCAAGAGGGGAGGTCTGCAGGGAGGTGTGGGATCATGCTATAAAGTCACACTGGTATTGTACTAGGGAAACCACTTTTTCCAGGTAGGCATAGTCATGGAGTCATCCAGATATTCCTTGACATCCATGGAAATAATAATCTGAGGTGATGTTGTGCTGTTATTCCTCCTGAGGTGCAGCTCTGGCAGAGGCTCTCAGAGCACAGCCTTAAAAATCTCTAATTATGACTTAGTCTTTGAATGCCTGCAGAGATCAACAGAGACGATGGAGTTGTGAAATCACGTTGTAGGAATGGCAATAACTTGAGAACAAGTGGAGACTCCTGTTTTCAGTCTGAGTCTTGAAGTGCAGTGTTCTTGTTGCAAACTTCATGCATCTCCCAAAGAAGTTTTAGCCTTGCCTGTTTGTCAGCTTCCTCTGGGGGAACATCATCCTTTCCTCATTATTATGCTGTCCCCCTGCATTAAGCATCCCCCTCGTTAGTAAAAACCTCTCACCTAGCTCACTGCATAGAAAATCCACTTCTGCTGTGATGTGGTTGGCATCAGGGCACATGGCACTGACAGTGTCATGGAACAGTTTCTTAGGGAGCAGAAGTAACTGAAACACTGCTTTAAGCTTCAGGGTTTTTTTTATTATTATTATTATTATTATTATTATTATTCTGTAACAATGGGTTGAGTGGAGATTAAATTCTCTTTGTGAAAACTCCCTGATAAGTTACTCATTTCCAAAGCTGCCACATTTGATGATGGGCACACCTGGTTGCTCTGACAGCTTGGATTAAAACCATCTCTAATCTATCTGGAATGTATTTCTGTACTATCTGTAAATGGATTTTTCATCCTGTCCATCACAGCCATAAAAGAAAAGGAAAAAAAAAAAAAAAAAACCCACTAACAAAATAACCTGTGCTTTTGTTTCTAATCTTTGATGATTTCCAGGGTTTCATAGATGTGAAAAAAGGATTTAAAGAAATCTGTAACGTATCATTTCCACGAGCAGATTTACAGATTCTTTTTTAAGAATGCAAGGTCGATTTGAAAGAGTGCTCACAGCAAACCTCCAAAGATCCAAGCAGAATCCCCTGTGTGATCCAGCCACGTTCCAACACCCACTATGTCACAGCAGTTTGTAAGAGGCATTGTAACATGCCTGGATATCAAAACCTGTTGTGGGTTTATCTGTGTGAAGAGGTTGGAAGGTATGGACAAACGTCCGTCTGTTTACTGTCTTGAAGTAAGTTGGAAAGTTTGGCACCATCTTCCTCCAGCATGATGGGCAGAGTACAGAATCATACAGCTAATAAAAGTCAGGTATTAATACTTGAGCACTTCTGGGGCTGATAGCAGCACCTGCTGGAGCTGTTCTGACTGTCTGGACACGTGCCCCCTAAGCCTTATATCTGCATCGATGAGCTATTTGCTTGGTGCCACGGCTTTGTGCAGGGGAGAATGAGACTGGGGGCTTCAGCTTGCTGTAATGGGAAGCCTGCAGGGAGAGCTCATGGCTATTTCTGTCCGGTGAGATCATCTTCTGTGAGCTTAATCTAATAGCAGTTTCAAAAAATGCCTTATTTTAACTCGTATATCGCTGGTTACATATGTACATAGGCTCATGTTGGTGGCAGTAAGCTTGCCTGACTTGTCTCATTTTTGTTTTCTGGAACCAAAGAAACAAAATCCAACCTTATTTGCAAATGTTGCATGATTTCCAGTCTGTACCCCTAAATGGTATGAAGCAGAAAAAAGTGAATTGCTTCTAGTAAAGCTCCTTTTATCTTCAGAAGGTGCATTGTCTGCACTTTATCTGTATAAGCAGAAAAAATAGCAATTACGTTGAATATTAATTAATTTGGTGGGTGTTTTCCCTTTGATTTCAACTCTTTTCCACTGCTTTCCTTATAGCATTGCCCACAGTGACACCTACTGGCATTCGAAACAAGGCTGGCTTGCAGGCTGTTGCCTCCTGGGCAAGTCATGCGGGGGGATGAATTAGTAAAATCCAAAAGATGGAAAGCATGGCCTTGGAAACACCTCTGGCCACCTAGGGAATGGCTCTGGACCAGGCTGTGGGTGCTGCCTCCCCACTCTGTGCTGGACATCGTGCCTGGAGTCTTGTCTACAAGCTGAACGAGAGCCTCCAGTAATGGGAACAGTCAGTGATAACAGCTTTGTGCTTAGAGAACAAGCAAACATCAGAAAGGAGAGATGCCTCCCTTCCATGGGCTGCAGTGACTTCTCAAAGCATAACCCTGCTGGCAGGTGTTTCTGTTGCCAGGGAGTTTATTTTCCTTGGGAAATGAACTTGCCTGTGCCCTTTTGTGTAGCTTTCATTTTTTGTGTCTGTATATTAAACATTCAATTAAGGTCCCGAGGTTATATGTGAGCTAACTTCTTATTTGCCACTATTGGTGTGGTATTTGCAGTATCTCACAGTTGTAATAATAGTAATCGAAAGTGTCTTTTTGATAACAGAAATCCATTTTGTCCTTAATCCATGAAATACTCGGCGTTGGATATCTTAATAGATAACCACAAGACTAAGCTGCTGGAGGAAAGCAGAAAGGCATTAGGAATGGAGTTACTGATGTGGCAAAATTGAAATGGCCTTATTTCCATACTGAGCAGAATGCAACAAAACAGCCTTTGATATAAGTTTTATTTACATTTTTAATATGTTTCTGTCACTCTTAATAGGAAATTTTTAGTGAAGCTTCCCAAAGTGAAATTTCTGACTCTGCAGGGGTCTGATCCTGTCTCCCAGAAACAGGGATGAGTGGACAACAGGTGACTGCAGGGCTCCCTGTTGACCGAATCTGTGTGCCATCCATCCAACAAAGCCACCTCCTGAGCTTTCCATACCAGCCTTCACTCATCAGAGCCTTCTGCTTGCCAGCATGAAAAGCAGGAGTGCTGGAGGAAAGGTGGAATGACACACAGCATCAGCACTCCCTGAGGAACTCATTGGTACCAGAGGGACCCTTGGGCACATCTTTGTCTACCTGCAGCTGCAGTCCTGATACGTCAAACTGAGAGTCTTCCACTTGGAAAACCTTGCTGAGCCCACTGCAAGCCATTACTGGTAGCCTTTTTCTTGGGATTACAAAACCTGGAAATTGAAGTAAGCAACTGCCAATAAAACAGGTTTTCCTCTTAACAGTGAGTTTATCATCCACTGGAACAGATTGCTTGGTAATGGCTAAATCCTCCTCCCATGCAGCCTGTGAATGGAAATGGGCTGGCTGGCTGCTGTAGGAGTGCTTTGGTTCAATAATGGGTTATCAGGATAAGTGAAGGGGGTGTTGATTTTGGCTTTATGTGTTTCTGAGGATGGCTGATTCGACGAGTTCATACTGACCCTAAAATGACTTTTAAAATTTGTTCCTAATCCTCACAGCATTCAGGGAGTTAGGCACTGTTGAGAACTTTGGCCTTTCATTTGCAACCTTTGAGGATTATGGAAATAAGAGCACAGAACTGTACTTGAGTGTCATACACAGGATTGGGGTATATGGCTTTGGACCCTGTAATGGGGCAGGAATGAAACTTATCTCAAAACATGGTCTCTAGAGACCCCTGAGAGTTTGAAACTTTAGCCTTAAGTGGAACTGCTGGTGCATCCCACATCTGAAGGACAACAAAGCTTGGAGGCTGGCACAATTCTGTCCTATGGTGCACTGTCCTTGGTTTGGAGGGTTTGGGGGCGTGAGGGCAAAGCCTGGTCCTGTTGTAAATGTATCCCAGGAATGCTAGGTGGGATTTACAGGTTTTCCTCATGCTGTCAAGTGGGAGCTTGGGGCATTCCATCATTGCTGTCTGTCAGGTGGAAACGTTACAGATGCTCGAACCAAGCTTGTTGGTGTGGCAGGAAGATGAGGTCAGCTGCTTTCTGAACATGAATTTTACAGCAGATTACTTGCAGCTAGATCTCAGAGCTGTACCGAAAATGAGAAGAGCCATCTTTCCAGTGCGTGAGTGCTCATCATCCTCAGGCTTGCACACCAGATGGGAGCTGATGGGTTAGAGCACACAGGGTTGGGTTAGCATCTCCCTAAAGCCTCCTGCTCTGCGCACCAAAGAGCACTTTGATCCCGTGCTCCTGTCATTTGATTCTTCATCAGCAGCTTTGATAGCAGATGTCCAGCATTAGAAATGAAATATTAGCTGCCCTCTGGACTCCGTATGCTTGGGGGGCTGTAATGTGGACAGACTGCTTCAGCTATCTGACTTGCATTTTTCACATTAGGGTGCAAGTGGACAGCTGTGGTGTTAGGAGGTCACCCGATCTCAGCACATCTCACCGCATCTAGGCAACCCCAAAAAGGGGGGACAGTCCCTGTGAGGAGCAAGGCATGTGCTGGGAAGGCACTGACATGGATGACAAAGCCTGGAAGTCAGCTCCCTGCTCAGCTGCAGGCTTCTGGGGAACATCCATTTGGGCTGTCCTTGGTTCTTCGTTAGGAAGTCCTGGGAAAGAGGCATGAAGGGATCTTTCGCTGGAGACCCGTGTCCTTCAGATACCCCTCCTCCAGTCAGTGTTACAGCTCGTGCAGCAATATAAGGCTCCAAAGTATCTCAGAAATAATATAAAACGAAAATAACTGACTACGTTTGTAACTCAGAGGGAAGACAAGTGCAAAAATAGCTCATTGCTGGGAAACTTATGATTTTACTGAAGAGGAAAATGCTGATGTCCTAAATCAGGGCATCGGTGGAACAGATGCACTCTCCTGTTTCCATCCCTTCTGATTCCAGTTTGCTGTACAGGACTGGGAAATGTGAATATTGTGCCTGGTATTACCAGCATGCGCTTGTGTGGGTGATCTTTTGTGGGGTTTATCAAGTATCGTGATGAGCAGTCTCTGTTGAAATAAGGTCAGTTCCACGCTTGTACACCCTTCAATCCAATTCTTTTGTAATTTTCCACAAAAGATATATAATTCACTTTGCTTTGGAGTTCAAAAAACTCATGAAGTAATCTCTGGATCAATGTGCTGTCCCTGCCTGGTAAGGAAATAGTCAGCTGTCCATTAGCAGTGCTATGTCTTGAGCCAAAAATGTGGCCTAGATGGTATTTTCCAGTGTTGTTCTAATGTTGAGATAACTCCAAAAACGCTTTAAAGCACTCAGTAGATCTCATCAGTCAAATGCTAATAGAGCCAGTCACTGCACGAGAGCTAGATGAAGGTGTTCTGATAGAGGGTTAATTCTTTGTGTTCTCTGTTGGTAATCTGCAGTTTTATCATGTTCTGAATTATTAATGTGATTTTAGTTTCATGTTTCATTACCCTTTGGACAAAAGTCTGGAATAAGTTGTAGGCAGTGGAAAGATCTGGTAACATTTTCTGTAGAGCAGCTTTGTAGCAAAGTTCAAAGTGAGATGGTTTGAACTCTTTTTATCACCTTGTGAAGTATTTATGTTGTTCTCTTTCCACTGACAAAAGTCATTTTTGCTATTTAAAGTAATAGTTTTCCATTTCTCCAGTTTCGGTGCACGTTCAGACTAAAAGTTTACCCATCATCGCTTTCATGAGTATGTTTTAGATTCTTTATCTTGCTTACAGCAATGTAATTCTCTTCCAAAACCCGTTGTAATCCAGAGCAGTTGTTGGCAGGGTGGGAGTGGAGCCTGCAATTTGTATGTGTGCAGGCTGATAAAGCTGTGGTTCCCTTTGTATAGTTAATGAGAGAAGTCTAGGTAAAAGGATAATATTTTCTATCAACAGACAAAACCCACAGAGATACAGAAGGCAGCAAGAGCTGCAGTAGGTGCTGTTTGATTGGATGCTGTAAGGCTTACGTGCTCAGTCAAAACTGATTGTCACCTACTGAAAATCCTACAGAAGCTGCCAGACTGGAAGAAAGTGGTGAACTCAATGGGCAAAATTACCCGCCTCAGTAAAAATGTAGTGCTTTCCATGCTTTTGCTGCCAGTAAATTCTGTTCCTGGGGAGAAGTACATTTGCATATGGAAGGGTAGGCACTCTTCTTTGATTCAGACTACAAAAAGAAAATATATTTCATTGGAGGTTACTTCAAGAGTGGCTGAGTATATTCAATTAATGTGCTCTTTTATTCCTCTTGATAGATTAGGAAATTGGTTTTGATCCTCATGGCAATACAAATAACTCCTCTGAATAAGCGTACAAAATTTGTTGCAAATTAAGAAAATATATAAAACATACACGAAGATTTACAGTGTTTACTTCCAATTTCATTTTTGCGAGGAATTGATTGCCATTTTAATAATTGTGGAATGGCTTTTTGGTTTTATGAAGGAGAATTAGTGTTCTGTAGACAGTCTTCTACTAAGAAGAAAAAAATAAATCAGATATTCAAGAAAGATGGGCAGAAGAGGGGCTACTTTTCGTGCATTTCAATGAAATTTAACTAAAAACCCATATCCTTACAAAAAGTCGCTTGCAATTTTGGAGAAATTTGATGGTGTGGCGACACAACATGATGTGAACAGTTGGTTGCTGGCTGTGTTTCCTCCCAGCAAAGCTGTCAAGGTCATTATGCTGTTGTACAGGAGGAGATCTTTTGATCCTTGTACTTGCAAAGCAAAGCAAAGTGCCTCCCCTTCCCCATCAGTGCAGTGGGAGCGCGCTGCTGTCTCCTTGCTGGGGAGCAGCTGGGGCAGGCGGTCCCTTGAAGTGAAGTGCTCTGAGGTGCAGCAGTGGCTTTGTGTTTGATGCCTTCTGGAAATGTCATGGGACGTGAGTTGTTCAGATAGAGAGTTCAGTTCTGCAAAAACTATATGTGAAATTAAATGTGTGTGGCCCATCATAGGTCCAGCACTCTTTCCTCGTGTTAGCACTACTGATTTCCAATGGATGACTTAATTTCTGCCTCCCCCTTCCCCAAGTCTGCATCGACCCCATGCAATAGACTCACTCTATCATTTCATTTTTTTACTTAAATTTTACTTGATTTAACTGTTCATTGATTTTCAGTCAGAGTAACTGATTAATTAATTCCCGCCTGTTGCCTAGGTATCCTCTTTCTAATTACTTACCACTCAGTTAATTCTTCACATTTCATGTTCGTTATCCGTGAATCTGTTATTATTGTAGTCAGCAGGCAAACTATTGGTTTTTCTACCCCTGTTCATCGACAGTCGATCTGTGACCTGACATCACCATTAACTTTCACCCAGCCAACGTGTTGTCTTTCCTTGTCACCATCAGCTCTCCTGCACGCAGATAGATGTCTACCTTCAGCAGTTCCACCTCCAAAAATCAACATTTCTGTATTCCTGGAAGCTTCCCCTCTACAAAGGTGTTGGGCTGCAGCTTGGGCATCTGCTGACTCGGTGCCCTGTGCTCGCAGTGCTGAAGCAATCACTGACCTTGGGTCTGCAGGGGTCAGGATGTGCTGCTCCTGTGTGCCAGCTGGTGACAACAGCTTGCAACTCAGTGCATTTTCCAGGCAGAAACAGATGTTGGCTTCAGCACTGTGGACAAAGAACAGCTGTGGGGTGGCATAGGAAAGCTGATTTGGCTCCAGTGTCATCTGTCAGACCATGGTTTGGGAGCAGTGGGGATGGAAGGAAAGTTTAAAAGTGGTTTCTAATGTGTTGTGTCTACTTTTAGAGCAAATTAAGGTAGGGAATTTATTTAGCAATAATGCATTAAACTAAATAATGTATTTTTGAGATTCTCTTTCTTCCTCTTTCTCCCTTAAAAGGGCAGAGTGTATTTAGGAATCAGAACTGTTTCTCAGCTCTTCATTACAGCCTCTAATGGACTTAGCCAGCCCACATTGTCCAGGGTCACAGTGTGTCCCACTGTCAGGTTGATGTTCTATCCTTTAGCCTTAGATGCAGCTAAATAAGATCTCTGAGGTTCAGCAAATCTTCATCTGCTCAAGCCAGAATTCCTTCAGCCAGTGCTGAGGGCACTGCGGAGAGTCCCTAAATATGCTCAGCTTTGCTCGAGACAGGGAAAGGAACTTGAAGGTAATGGCAGGGCTTAGCTTCTGCTCAAGAAATGTACAAAAGAATGAAAAAGCCCCAGTAGAGGTTGATCACTTACATAAGGCATGGAGGAGACAGAAAGGCACTGCTTCCTATAGAGGCTGTCCTCTGCCTTGGGTGATGAGGAGGAAGGTGAAGGTCACTGCCTTTACACTGAGAAATAGGAAGGGGAAAGACAGAAGCTCCTTGTATCACATGCATGTTTCTCCCCCCTTGCATGCAGGATATTGGGCCAACGTTTGTAAAATGTGGGCCTTTGTACATTTTGTTGCCTTTTATATAGCCATGAAAATTGTGCCTCGTGCATTGAAGTCCAGTGGAACCGAGGAAGGAAGCAAAACATGTTTTCAATATGATGAGAAGATGATACCACTGAAGTTTTAGCCCTTCCTCATACCCTTTTTCCTCAGTGTTGCTTCGTGTAGGGCACTTTTTCAGTGAAGCACAATTATTTAACGTGAGACTGAAAAAAACTCATTTGAGTACTTATCGCACACAAGTTACAAATGGTCCTTTTCTTATTGTCATGAGGAGAAGATGGATGTTTTGGTGTGATAACATTAACTTTTGTCATGTAAACTTAAACAGAGTTTGTTAGCTGTGCACCATGGGTCTTGGGAGGAGCAAGATATGGACTTCTTTCAAGTCAGTGAAGGAATGGAGGAAGCTCCTAAACTATCAGCTGCAACATCGTATGTACAAAATGGTGCAAAAGTTTTGCATTTCTTGTCAAAACTCAACCAGTGTTTCAAGACAGTTAGTTTCAACCAAGGAGTGATTGAGGCTCTGATTAGAATGGGAAATGGCAAACATGACCTTTTTCTCTAAACCAAGTTTGTTAAGTTGCTTGGATCTGTCTAACTTGTGCAGTTTGCATTTTTATTACCTTATTTCCATCACCTGTTTTGCCTTGTGCTGCCCAGAGCTGGAAGAGGGCTGGTTCCAGCTCAGTGCCTTCCTGTGGGACTCTGGAAGCAAGGGAATTGTTTGAGAAGAGGAAGTAAAGAGGGTACCAATCTCAGCTGTGTTGCATATTTCCCTCCTTTGTAGCTCTCTGCGTAACACAGTGAAATTCAAATTTATGGAGCAGTAATACCAAACCCCCAAAGAAACAAACAGGAAATTAAAGCAGTCTTTTAACCAAAGAAGGTAAAATTAGGAACATCTATCACATCGTTACATTTCAGAAACAGCAAGGAGTGTTGTAGGACTGCTCATTTCATTTGTACCCAGTGGAATTGGTGTAGGCTGTTCTTGTTTGCATTAATGAAGTAATTGTTGAATACGCCTCTTGCACCGCTGCTTGTACTCCATGTTATATTCCTTTCAGCTGGAGAAATCAATATGTTGTTCTCAGAAGCATGCATTATACCTTGGTGTTAGGAGGCGAGCCACCAATTGCTAGTCTAAGCTGAAAGTTTCTGCTGTAATACCGGTTGCTATTTGCTGTTGCATTGCAGCTCACTATTTTGCAGGGCTTACTATTTGCCTTTTTCGGGAAATGCAGTGAATTGCTGTCAGATTTTTGCCTCCTCTCTCAGGGGAATGCTAAGACAACTGCAGTAGAGGGCAGATAAAGCAGCCATGTGAAGTGATGGGTATTATTCCAGCACAGTGGGTGTGAACGTCCGCATGCAAATAGTCCCTTTAGATGCATTACAACTCAGGGAGCTGGTGGAGCACGAATCAGAAGCAAACTGTGAACAGCAGAGGACACCATGACTGGCCATGATGCCCAAGCAGTGCAAAATGTGCTGAGGAGCACACTGATTTCTCACCAGCTGCATCTGGATGCTCAGGCTGGCTAAGCAGAGAGCTGCAGTACGATGATGATATTGCCTTTCAACCATCTTGAGGAGCAACATTTTTAGGTGTTTCATGAGTAAAGCCAGAGAAACAAAGCTTTATGATTCCCCAAAATTCAGTACAGAGGACTAATATTTTCCTGAAGTTGTTTTGGCAGCATTTTCTAGCAGCTAAACACTTTGTTTTGCTAGCGTTGCTGTTGTTAGTTTAGACTTGGAAAAAATATTTAATACAATAATATTGTAAATAATATTTTGAAAGCTGCTTACGTTTGGAGTTTTGCTGATGTTTTGTGGATATTTTTTAAAGAGCCAGCAAAATAACATACTTAGATGTATTTTAAGTGTGTATATATATATATACCTTGAGGGAGATGGATTATACATTCAGAACTGTCCCTGGTTTATGCAGTGTAAACCTGTGACTGGTGAATGGAGCACTCGGCTGCCCAGGGTGAAGCTCTGAGCCTCAAAGCTCCCATTGTGCTTCAGTTCCCCTTACGTGACCTTGCAAAAGATTTGGGCCCCTCTGCACCACAGCTGACGTGGGTAATGTAGCACTCCAAATGTTCCATCCATTTTTTACCCTTTTCAGATGTTCTCAGAGTAAATACAGAAGTCGAAGTCATCCAGCTGGAGGAAAATGAGGTTTTCTGAAGCTTAGCCATTAGGTTGGCTGGTGTCAAGGCTTCTGCTCGTGGCTTGTGTCACTACTCCTTAGGTTTTGATGGTGGCCAGCAACTGAAATTGGTGATGGACAAGATGAGGTTGGTGGAGCAGAGCCTTTAGGCATGGGTGAATGATGCATCCTCTAGCTTGCTGTGGAGAAAGCCTTCAGTGCAACGTGGTGGTTTGCTGAAAGGGCAAGGCTTCTGGAGCTGGGGTGGGCAGCACAGAGGTGGTGGCACAAGGCTGGTCCTGTGCAGCCCTGCATCCCTGGCACACACTTGGGATACACTGCTTGGCAATTCCTCCAAACCAAGGTCTGGCTTTTGAGGTACGGTATTGGGAAGTAAGTAAAATTAGTTGAAAATTGTGAGTTTCTGAGCTGCAAGTCATTTCTATACTCAACAGAGAGTCCTGACAGAAACCTTCTCTGAGAAGGACAGAGTGTAGAAATTCAGATTTCAAACTCTCTCATCTTGTTCTTGTTGCAGTGTCACCATTGCAGCAGTGTCTGATGCTTAACAGCTCGTTATATTGCTTAACAGCTCGAAATAAATTGAACAAACAACTTTTTGAGAGGGGTGGTACTGGTGATCTCTGAGTGCACCTGGACTGAGATTTGCACTTGATCAAACAAGCACTTCCACTTGGGTTTGCTTTCAGTGGAGACTTTGCTTGTGGTTTCAGGTATGAAGAGCACAGTGACTCCACAAAAGCAGATATTGTTAGAACTTGTTGCAGTTTGTTGTTGTGGCTAACACCTTCCTGCTTCTAATGTTGGTAGTGTTTAAGACTGATGTCATAGAATTCCAGCTACTTCTCAAGAGAGTTTCAGTTGCAGGGATGTTCCTCCATTCAAGGCTGGGGTGCTGCTGCTCTGCACAGGACCAAAGACTAAGTATTTCTCTTTCCAAAGCACAACCTGAGTGGGCTGCAGGATGTGCTGCTCCTATGCTAGCTCTTCTATAGAGTTTGCTGAGCACATCAGAGATGCTGACTAATGGCTCACTAAGTAAATGTTTTCCCCATTGGTGTAAGGGCTTCTGCTTAGCTTTAAGTAGAATTGATAGCAGGGAAAACAAATAATTGTAGAAGCTGTTATTACTAGGCATCTCTAGGAGAGAGGCACTTGTACTGATGAGGCACAAAGAGGAGGACTTGTTTTAAATTAGGTGTTGTGGTTTAACCTGGCAGGTTGCTCAGCACCACACAGTCGTTTTCTCACTCCCCTCTTCCCATGGGGATAGAAGTGAGAATTGAGGGGAAAAAAAAGGTTGAGCCCATGGGTTGAGATAAAACTGTTCACTAAGATAGAGAAAAGGATAAGGAAAATAGTTGTGACTGTATATATGTATAACAAGTGATGCACAAGCAATTGCTCACCACCTGATGACCGATGCCCAGCTAGCCTCCAAGCAGCAGAAGAGAGAGATGATGATGAACTCCCCTGCCAAACTCCTCCTGCTTCATGTCATATGGTATGGAATATTCCTTTAGACGTTTAAGTCAACCATCCTCATTCTGTTCCCTCCCAGCTCCCTGGGCCCTTCACTGTGCACAGCCTTGGCTCTGTACAGCACTGCTTAGCAGCAGCTACAAACATGTTGTGTTATCAGCACTGTTTTTCTCCTAGAACCAAACACAGCATCATACCAGGCACTCTGAAGAAAACAGTTCCATCCTAGCTGAAACGAAGACATTAGGTTGCAAAAGATGCCTTATCCTTATGAAAGATTCAGGCTTCTCTGTATGCTGAGGTTGATTTTAATTTAACTTTACGTGAAGGCCATTTAGACAGAGTACTACATGAATTGGATTCAGATCTGTCTCTGAGACATAGAGTAGTTGCATAGAAACTCCTCTTGTTCAGTTTTTTAACAACCTTAGTTTTTTAAGCAACCTTAATTTCCATTTTATCTCTTTTCTATGGGGAAATGGCAGTTTGAAATGACCATAGCAATCAATATGAAACTCTGACTGCTTGATACCTAGATTTCAATATGTTCCATTGAATATTGACTGTATCTACACGTGGCTTGGATGCGCCAAATAGCTTTCACGTGTCTTTCAGCAACATTTTCCTGAAAAATCTTGGTTTTGTGATTGCACTCCAATGTTGTAAATATAGTATCCTGGGTGTGCTTAGGGATTTGCTGTAAGAACTAAACTTTGAAGTAGCTGGAGATGATGGTAACATTGATGGCAGTGAAGAGCTCGAGGGATGGTGCAAGGAACAGTGTTCACTGATTCTGATTGAGATGATAAAATTTATGCTGTTCCTAATATCAAAATAAATGCAAATTAGCTGTTTTGTCTGAATTACTTTTAATGCAGCTCAAATGTTCAGTTTTCCATGATGGCAGCTGAAAACTACCATTTAGAGCTGTAGTTGTTGCCAACTCTGTTTAGCTGCATCCTCTTAGTTAAACCTCGTAAGGCTGAAATACAGACACAGATGCATGGTCTAGATCAGAACCCTTTCTAAACTGCTGCAGTTTTGTTCTGTTCAAAGCCATATAGGGACTCCTAATCTATGAATAGTGCTGTTTAAACCTGTCTTCTCAGCTTGACTAAAGGTATGTGGTCACAAAGCGTGAGTGTAAAGGCTTGCCCAGATGGGTTGTGTCTCCTGAAGGTGAGATCTTACTCGTTCCAAAATTATTTAGGTGATTCATGGGTTCCCTTGAACTGTGAGGAAAATAAATCTGGATTAGTTTTTGGTGAGGAAATAAAAATAAAGTGGAAAACCAATGATTATGCACGTCTCTTTGTTACAAATGTGCTGTTACTTGTGAGAAACCAATTAGATTAGGAAGAAACAGCTATCAGTTTAGCTTCTGAATGACTTACAAACATATTCTGATATTCTGGATTAGTCACAGGTGTTTGATAAATTCCCAGGTATTGTTAAAAATAAGGGGTAGCGTGAGTCATGTACGCAATCCTGAAACCTCTTGCTCAATACTGTACAAGCAACCAGAAGCTGGCAGTTATCCTAGCAAGGATTCTGGATTTAACAAGTTGTTGCTGTGCAGAATCTGCAGGAGAAAGAAAAAAGTCGGAGTCATAAAGGTTGAGAGGTCAGAAAGTGGGCTGCTCTCAAGTGCTGGCAATGCTGCATGACATTGGGCTGGCGTAGGGCACTCGAGAAATGCTCCGGTGACTTTGACATGCTAATTGGGCTGGCTCTCTAATTTTATTTTTCACATCACACTGCTCCTGTCAGTTCTGCCTTGGCATGCATGAAGTAGATTTAATAGGAATTTGAGTAAATGTAGTGTATATGTGACTTTCTCTTGCCTATATATGTGTATTGAGTTTCATTCCTGTTAAAATGTTCTGGTTTCGGACCTATTCATTCCCCGAGGAAACTAATTAGAGCTGCTTCTTTCCTTAGCTTTGTTTTTTCTCTTCTGACACGTTTTTTCTGTGAATACAATTGAGTGGCTTTGAGCTAAGAGTTCTGCTTCATTGCGAAGACGAGGGAACCTCAAAAAGCTGGAAGTCCTGTGTCCGTAGCTCCTTTCCTTACTGGAGAACAGAGGGACTGAAATGCTCCTAGGAGTGAAACCACGTATGGGTCAAATTAAAATCAGAGTATTAATGGAAGACTGGATCCTTGCGGGTTGGTTGGTTGTTTTGAAGGAAGCTCTTAGTTCTGAAGTTTGGAAACGTGCTTGCTAAAAAGCAGAAAAAAGATTTTATCCCTTACTTTCTCAGGAAGAAGCCTACTATCAGACATCAGGTATCCTGTGAGGCACACACAAGACACAACACTGTTAGCATTCCACAGAGCAATCTCCTCTCCATGGGCATTTCTGCACTGGGAAGGAGAACGTGATCCCCCCTAACTGATCTGAGTTCATAGGGAAACAAGGCTGAGGTGGATCCGTTCACCTGGCACAATAGTTCTCC
Organism: Chrysolophus pictus; assembly: GCA_037305975.1. Lineage (NCBI taxonomy): Eukaryota > Metazoa > Chordata > Aves > Galliformes > Phasianidae > Chrysolophus > Chrysolophus pictus. The sequence goes on along the minus strand of CM074581.1, from coordinate 34,518,903 downwards.
CTCTGGCATTGGTGTTTTGCAGTAGAATTAGTGGTGTTTGGGGACTTCTTACTTTGAAGGATTTGATCAGGTGCTTAGGACCTCTCATTCAAATAATGATAAAGCAGGTGATAAAGCAGCTCATGCTTGAGGAGTACCTCAAGGGCTGGTGTTACCTGGTAAAACAACAGTCTTGTTAGCACAGTGAACTCTCTAGATGTTGCGGCGTTTATAATTAATTGAAGCAAGCCTTCATCTGTATTTGCCAGAGCTTCTAAAGCACACATCTGTGGCTTGCTGGTACTGCTCCCAGCAGTAATTTCTCAGCTTTATTGTGGTAGTTTTCCTCAGCGCTGACTCTCAGACTTTGATGCCAAGCCTCAGTGATTTGCCTCGTAACCCTTTTCTCCCTGCACACACAAGACCTTCTAACTACTGGCTTTTCCACCTGGCTATCTGGGCTTTGGCAGCTTGCACAGCTGTTTCTGCAGCCTCCGTTTCTCTTGAAACTTTCCCCTTTCCGCATATATTCTAAACCTTCTGCTCTGTTTTCTGTCTCAAAACAAGAAAATGTTAGAATGGTTGATACGGTTTGGTCAACTCTTCCAGCTAGAAATTAATTTCTGTGTATTGCTCCAATTCTGTTGTGGACTGGAGGAGCTTCTGTGTCTTTGGAAGAATACTCATGAACAGTGACACTTGGGTTTCAGCGGAATACAGCTAAGACATAAAATTAGCTTTTGTCACTGAGCTTTGGTATTGCTTGTGAAAATGCAATATTCACAACAGAGCTCTTGGCTCTCTTCAGGGTCCCTTGAGAGGAAGTCAAAACATCAAAAAATACAAGCTCTAACCCTAAATACAAGGTGTTTCACTGCTCACATTTCTACTTATTTGCTGATGGCAAAGGCGACTGGAAATATTTGTTAACTATTTTAAAGGCAAACTGGGAATTCTTTAACCAGTTATACCGGGCTTTGAAGCTGGAGTTGAAGGAGCTGCCAACTGGTGGCTGTAACCTCCATCAGAAGGGTGCCCTTTGGTGGGCCCAGCTTTTAACAGCTTGCTGGAGCTCAGCCATTGCATTGCATCTTGCAAGTGCAAAAATAGTGATGAAGTCAGTCTAAGGCTAGTAAGGGCATGTTTATTGACCTCCTTCCTTGTGATTTTAATTCAAATACTGCTCTTCTGCATGTGCCACCACGCTACTGTAAGGCTCTCAGGAGTCCTTGTTTTCTCACATTGCTCTGAGTGGTTTTCTTGGGTGCGTTGGAGCTTGTGATGCTGAAAGCCACGCCATGAATTTATGCAGCACACTTGGCAAACTGCTTTTTGCACGGGATACATAGTGGTACTGTGTGTACCTGAGAACACCCTGCTTCCTTTAAGTGGCCGGCTAAAAGCAAGGGCTTGTGATTATTTTTATTTGCATGTGCCATATGTGACCACTTCTGCACTTTTCTCACTTTGCACAGTGCTTTCAGTCTAAATGGACAGAAGTAATTTGGTTAGAAGGGCAATGCACACGGATGATTGGCTTTGCGTTAGAGAAGGAGAGAGTGTAAGAGGATGGGAGTGTTGTTGGAGACAGGTTGATTCAAGCAAAAAGAAGCACAGTGGAATTAGTCATCAAAAAAATGGGCTTGAAATACCTAGAAATGAAGACATGGATCAAAGGAATGGCTCAGGAAGAAGTGCCAAGGAGGAGGTCAAGCAAAAAAAGAAGAGCTCTGCATTGCTGGGAGCTAAACGAAGCACTGGGGGAAAATGGCTTGAATGTGGAGAGAAGGGATTGCAGTGGTTTGAGTGAGCTAAGAGCCCAGGAAAAAGAAGATAAGGTAGGCAAGAGGTGCTGAAATATCAGAGGCAGGTTGGGAAGCCTGAGCAGGAAGGCTGGGAGGGCTCAAGGGTGGGAATTACATGCATCTGCAGGACTTGGGTTACAGCTGCACCAGATGCTCACTGCTGATGAAGTGATGAAGAGCAAGGAATAGGGCTGGCCTGAGGAAGAATGTTTTGCTGTGTTGAATGTGTTATGTGTAGTAAAATCAAAAGCTGTATTGAAAATGCTAGATTCAGCCTTTAGAGGTTTTGGAGTGCATATGAGGTGCCACTTTAAGAAGCCACAGTCTCAGCACCTTATAAAATCAGATCCTTTCAAGGATCCTCAGTTTGGGTGCTCAAAAGTGTACATCCTCAAAGTCTGTAAGCAGAAACCCCAGGATTTCCGCTTACAGACAAAACTGTGTTTGTGTCCACGGTGTTCCATGGCCTCCTCTCAGGCTTTTCTTCCTCCTCTCATTCTAGAACTTGCAACAGGAGAAGTAGTGTGATTGTTGGAGCCCAGCATGGACAGGGCAACCCAAGCTCTTTCCGAAGTGCTTTCCAAAAGCATTTGTGACTCAGATAGTGGACTTGATTTTTTCAGTCATTTCATTCTGAAAAATCTAAGGGTATTGTTTGCTAATGTCCTCCTTGGACGTTCTGGTTTCCTTCACTCCATTTTGTTTTTCTTCAATGTTGTGCACATGTTTTTAAGTACGAGCCTAATTCATTACATACTATAGTTCACTTAGATATATTTTCTTAAGAGACTTACTTTCAGCAATATTACCATATGCCCAGTGCTTCCAAAGCGAGGAGTCATTTCTGTCAGATGCAACAGATACTTCACTGTGTGCCTTTATGTGTTTTCATGCTGGAGCCTTTTATCAGTCTTTAAGTAGCACCAAGAAATTGAAGTGTAAAAAATAGATAAACACAGGTCGATAAAATACCGTTGGGATAAGACAGAAATCCTTAACTGAATTCTAGCATTCTGATTAATTCCTCTTTCTTAGCTCAAATCCATGCTGTTATTTATACATACTTTGGGTTTAAAAGATCTGGCAGTCTTTTCTAGCGTTTTGTAGCTTCAAACAGTATCCAGCATCCACACCAGAGCTCAGTGCATGCTGTGTTTTGGGGTAGGTTTGGCACAGATCAGTTCTGGGGCGCAGCAGAGCTGATACCCGCAGCCATGTCTGCACTCTCTGCAGAAGCTTGATTAAACTGCAGCATTTGTTTTACCAGCAGGAGGTTTAGGGAAGAGGCGAGGTCTTTGCATATCCCTGTAGCTGCTTACTGTTGACGTGATGTTTGTTGAGTTTGCAGAGTGCAGAGCATCATGCTAGCTTGGGGGAGATGCTAAATATTTCTGTGGAGTCCTTATTTTTGGTGATGTATGAATGCATATTGATTTTGATGGGGCATTGCAAAGGATGAAGCTATCCTATTAAGTTTGTATGCAAGTTCCGATAAGGCGTGACATTCAGCAGTGAGCATTCCATAAGATAAGGCAAAAAAAAAAAAGGTTAAACTAATGAAATAATGGGAAAAGAGCAAAAATTATTTGTTGAATAAAATCTTTGCTGGCAATGATGCAAAATATTTAAACCACAAAAAAAAAAAAAAGTAAAAATGGTTATTGCAGTTTAATTTGTGTACTATATTCTCTGTCAAAAATGCCTGTGTCGGGTTTACTTAGTACAAGTGGATTTAGGCTGTGAAGATAATTCATCTGGGCAAAAGCTGGCAGCAGCACAGTAATAAGAAAAATGGGCAAGCCACAAATGGTTTCTTTTTAATTATTACGTTGCTGGACGTAGGGAAATTCTTAAATCACAACCAGTGTCAAACTCAGATAAAATCAGTCCAGAGCTATGTTTCCCTAAGTGTTATCTTGCAGTACTGCCAAATTATCAGCTGAATAACAGTCTCTGATTATGTTTGTTCTTGTTCAGTTTATAATTTCTTTTTTTAATATATTTTTTACAGACACACTATGAAAGTGGAGAGTATATTATCCGACAAGGTGCTCGGGGGGACACCTTCTTTATAATCAGCAAAGGAAAGGTAAGTTGACACTCTTGTGAGGAAAACGTGATGGTCATGATGTGCTCTTAAAATTCAGTGCCAAGCCAGTGCTTTCTTTCCCCTCCCCAAGGCACAAATGTTGCAACACTTGACATTTAATTAAACTTTTTGGCATTGTATCAGTGGCCTGAAGGGGGAAAAAAAATAGATCTCATGCTGTTCTACACGTGTTCACCCTGAACACTTTGGGATTTGAAAAGAGCTATTAAGTCTCAGTAAATGACCAAAAAGCTCTGTCTTTTTTCTTTGGATGGGTTATCTGCACTGGGGAGTTCTGTGCCACCCCAAGCAGCTAGCTCAGTTTCTGTATGTCGTGTGTATCTCCTGCTTTGTCTCTCTTTTCTTTTTTGCTTTTTTATTTGATAACGGATGCTCCCTTACTCTTCTTGGAGTCCCTGCGGGCTTCTTTATCCCATAGCCTTTTTCTTTTTTTCTTTCTCCCAAAATACCCTGCGACAGTCAACTTTTTTTTGCCAACTGTCCCTCTTGGAAGACTGACTTCCAGAGTTTATTCCCATGACTATCACTTTATAGCTCTTCCAAATTAAATAATAGGAACCCGAAGCAGTCTCAGCTTTCTCTTCGGGGAACTAAAAAAGGTCAAAGTTTTGCTGCCTCACTGCTCAGAGGGAAAATTTGCTTTTTGACCTCTTTTCACATAAATTCCTCGTGGGATTTTGTAGATCCAGCTTTTTCCTTCCTCTTGACTATTTTTTTTTAAGCTGGCGTAATACTATTACACTTGAAAAACACTTGGCTTCTTTCCACGTAGCAGGAGAGAGATATTCAACGGCATACACATTGATTTCCCACTGCAGTTCAGATGTGATACATGAAAAGTAAACACAAATGGGTAAATACCCTTGAAAGCAGGCCAACTCCAGCCTCCTGGTTCATGGGCTTGATGTTTGCACCAAAGCAGATGTTAATATAGTCCTTGCATAATTAAGGACAGCAAAAACAAACCCATGTCATCTAGAAAGGAAGAGTGTGTGTGTGTTGTACTGTTAGCTCTCAGATATTAAAAGTAGTTTTCACCATCTTTTCCTCTATCTCTGGGAGCTAATCTTTGTCAGAAGAAAAAAATATGGTCTTTTTCAGGTGAATAAGAAGATCACAGCAGGCTGCTGAAATGAAGCTAATAATGGGCTGTCGAGGTGCAAATTTGATGGTATTTTCTTGTGCTTTTGAGTAGGATTTCATCTTCTTCCAGAATAAGGACAACTATGACATACACTAAAAATCCTCTCTGCTCAGACCATGTCTGATGCACCTCCCTTTCCCAACAAGTGTTAAAAGTCCTCCTTGGTACACAGACCAGCCTGTTGGTAGGGATGCTTTTGACCAACTTGATCTGGTGGCTCCATCCCTTCCTAGCAGTCCTCAGTCCTCAGAGTCTCTTGGTTGCAAAATTCAAATCCCTGTTGTTGACATCAGCTGGGTAACCAGTAGTTGACCTGCCTGGTCTGTCCACTCCTCCTCATGCCCCTGCAGATCACCAGCAGGATGGAGGAGAAAAGCAGCTGGTCCCTGTGTCCTTGGCCATTGCTCCAGAGCTCTCTAATCCCCCTAGAGAAGCTCATTGGCTTTATCTCCCAGGCCTCTGCTTTTTTATCTTCGTGTATCAGCTGATGGCCAGAAAAGAGAGTTCAAAGCAATTCACATGGGCTTGCTGAGAAATTCCCAGAGCCTCAGCTGGATCTTGATGGCTTGACAGAAGTTCCCAGAGGGACAGTTAAATTCAGCCTAGTTTTTTCTTCCAGCCTCACTGAATTGCAAAAGAGATATTGGTGACTGAGGAAGGATGGAAGTGGGAGGGTGTTTAATTTTAATGCCTGTATTTAGACATGTGAGCTACGCAGTGATATGAGAACTTCTCCGTGCAAAGGGTACAGCCCAGGACAGGAGAGTAGTGCACTGGCAGTGAAACATGGAAAAAGTAGCAATGAAACACAGCATAATCATATCAATATATGCTGGCTGGGACTTTCCGAGGCAGAGACATGACTCTTATGCCTATGCTGAAAGCAGACCCAGGAGGCTTAGCAAGCCAGAAGAAAGGCTGGCTCCTTCTCGCGCAACTGGGATCTTGCGTGTACTTTCTGCATTCAGCTGCATCTTGTTCTAGCAGCAAAAGCTACTTTTGAAAGCTCTCTCCTGCCTTTTATGCTAGAACTTCTGTAGTGACAGTCAAGACAAGTGATATTCTTTAAAAATTTCTGAGCTCAGCATTTTTTCTTCTGTGGATGTTTCTCTTCGTAGCAAAAGCCTTTTCCCTTTTTTCTCCCTCAACTCCATCCATCTCAGCTCCTGTTGTCTCACACAACTAAATGACATGTGGCTACTAATTTAACCCATCCAATGTTCCCCTGTTGGAGTCTGCCTGTGATCAGCAAGCAGCTTCTTCCAGAATTGGGAAGGTGCAGCAGCTTAGTTGCTTTTAACACTGCACAAATGTCTGGGGAACTATTTCTCATGTTTATTAGAGTGTATTTCCTCAAGCCTAAGTGAATAGAATTCAACTTTTGTTCAAAACAGCCCATGTGCAGAAATCTGTTAAATAATACCTTTGATGAAAACAGTTTGATCCCTTCTGATTGCTGCCTACTGCTGCTCTGTCCTGTTTAGCATCCTCCCTTTACCAAGGAAGTGTGTCATGCTGTGCCATTGTACACCATTTTCCCTTTAATAGCAATGGTGTGGCACCAATTTGATACTATATCGTGCATGTTTGTCAGTGGTACTGTTGCTGTTCAGGTGTGTCATCACATTGAGCTGTGCAGAAATTACACTCTGGTAATCCCTTAGCATTCATGTTTTAGGATCAGCAGAGGTCATGGAGAAGGAGCTTAAATACGCATTACAGTTGCCTTTGTTTGTCCAAATTTGTTTTTCATCAGCTACAAATCTTCCTGGCTCATCTATTCTGCTCTCCCTACTCTCATCTGATCTCCAGTGAGTCACTGCAGGTGTTAAATGTAGTATGTACTCAGTGCTCTACAATGACTCAAACCCTCTGTTCTACCACGCGTACAAGAGAAGGTGCAGGGCAGTGCAACTAAACTAGGATGTCTCTAAATCAGAAGGGTAGTGTCTGAAGTCTCAGATTTTGGCTTTGTGAATTTGCATATCCAAAAGCTGTGATGAAAGCAAACAAACAGCCTGAAATAGAGAAGTGAGATGGGGGATTCTCCCTTGTAAATCCTCCAGAGGGTTGCTCATCCAACCTGAATTTTGGATAGCTCAGACTTTGGAAATGCTGTTCTACTGACAATAAACAGAAAATGGATGTATAGTTGGTTCATGGCAGGAGAGACAATACCCACTGTACCCTGATTGCTGTAATTCACCCACTAAGATATACCGCAAGAAACATGAGTTCCTTCTAAAAGTTCAATGAAAAGGAGAAAATATTTCTCATAGAGGGCCACTAGATACATAACACACATCTTTCATGAAGTCTTGGTAATGAGAATGAGCAGAGATGCCATGCCATCCTCAGCTCCCAGCAGTGTGCTGGGGCTTTGTCATGACATGGCTGCTGGGATTTATAGCTCATGCTGGCTTGGGCCACTTACAGAGATAATACAAAGTAGAAGTCTGTTTAGATGATCAATTACTGTTTTTCTTCTGATATTTTTGAGAAAATAAAAAGGACCCCCCATGATAGAGTGTCTTCACTCACAGATGTGAAGCCATCTGCCATCTGCCAGTTGTTGCAGTGTCTTCTCATACTTGGGCATGCACTAGGTTATATGCCACCCAACAGTGGGTAAAATTATCCATTTCAACAGCACTTATTGCTTTTCTTCTACTGCAAAAATAAAAAAATAAAAATAAGATGTTATTTTACTTTAACGTGTGATTTTTGCTCTAGCTAGAATTATTTCCTCCCTGAATTCAGTACATGATGAAGAGCAAAGGAGCCATTTTTCAGTCCATAATGGTCCAAACTGTTTCATTTAAGTTATGACTAAATGTAGATTTTTTTTTCCCCTTAAGTGCTTAGCAGTGCAAAAAATCATGTGGAGCAAAGCTAACAGAAACCTATGCCGTGTATCTGTCTTATACACATAAAATATTTGGAATCTCTTTCTGCTGTCGACTCCATATGGCCAGTGGTGGTACAGTGATGGTGCAGCCAACTCCATGTTTAGAGCTTAAAACCTTTGAATGCACACAAGTATTGAGTTTTTCCAGGAGTGGTAGATATCTTAATGGAAAATAACTATTCATTTTCTTGGATGGTTTGAGACTGGCTTAATGGAGAATTAGTAATTGCCTGCTGATGGGGGAAGAGTGCAGGCCTGGAGAATGACTTGATTCGCAGAGAGAGTATGGACCAGAGAGTTTCCTGAGGGATGTGGGAGATGACTAACCCCTCTCTGAACAAATAGGCTTTATTCATTAATGAAAAGTTTTCTAAATGCTGGGGGTTTTGGCTTTTCAACAGGTGAACGTCACTCGTGAAGATTCCCCCAGTGAGGATCCAGTCTTTCTCCGTACTTTAGGAAAAGGAGATTGGTTTGGAGAAAAAGCACTACAATGGTAAGTGCTCCTTATGATGTAGCAATTAGTTTGAGATCATTTTCCAAGGACTTCTGTGATCCTCAGAGGGCTCTTGCAATCTGGAAATAGCCTAGAATTACAGTGGAAGTGGTGTTATGCCTTTGAAGTTGTGCTTTGTCACTTAGTGCTGCATATTGCAGTGAGGCTGTGCCTTAATGAGGGAACAGGATTTCCTGCAACTCGGTGGCCGAATGTAGAGCTTGCCTTGTTTGTAGGCATAAGAAAATAGTTTATCCTGTTGCCATTCCTGATCATACATTTGAAGATCTGAAATGTTTGATATTTTGCAGTTCGACGTTCTGCAATTTGGGCATATTTCTCATGGGTGTCAAGGACATTATTACAGCCTAATGGAGATGGGCTAGACGGCTGAAGGCAGGGCAGTGGTGGTGTGTTTCAAATTGTCTTATTGTGTATCTTGGATTTTGATGGAGGTGGTAGTTGTGTATGTGTGACCTGCTTTATATAAACAATTTCCTCTGGGAATGACTTGGATCAACTAAGAGAATAACAACTATAAATCCATATTCAACAGATTATAAAAATACACTTTATTTCTATAGGGAAGGATAAGAATAAGAATAGGAAAGCATGATTTAGGCTGGAGCATGGGACACCCATTAATCTTAGCTGACAAATGTTTCATCTCGCTCTGAGTTCTTATCTGTGCATGCAAGCTGTTGGTCTTCTGGATACTGTGGTAATGTGTTCTCTCCCTCTTAAATCTTCCAAAAAGAAGCCAGAATGCTTGGAGACCAAATTTTCTGTCACTTCTGGCAGCCAGCAAGACCTGTCCAGCACGAAGCTTGTCTTGCCTCTGAAAATTTCTGCATTAATTCTAAAATAACATAGTTGCTCAATATATGATCTTATTTAGATATCTTCCTTTAATACTAATATCAAGAGCAGGCAAACCTTCCATCTTTTCAAGACCAGATACGGGAAATAAAATACTTGCATCCCTGAAGAATTGTAGCAACACGCAACATCACCTTTAGGATAATTTCTCAGCATTTGTAATAAAGGTTTTTGGCTAGCTGACTCAGTCTGAAATTAGTGAATTTACAACAAATACTCCTCTTTGTCTATTTGAATTTTCAATATATAATGAGTTTGATCTACTGAAACTGTTAGGTCGTATGTTGTGATTTCATGTGTGGAGGATGTAATAACAACTAAAGGCATTTCTTTCTGGGCAGTATAAAATAAAAGCTGCAGTGTTGATTCTGCATATTGCAGCACAGAAGGAAGATGGATAACAAATATTGTCTAATCTCTGCTAGAAATATTTATACTGCCATAGAAATCCAGCGCTGATATACGTTATTCTGTTTCTCTCACTTGCACCAGATGGTAGACATTACTTCACAGTATCCCATTTCACGCCAGCAGGAACAAAAGAAGTCATGAAATTATCAGCCCCATCACCTTACAGTAATACTCAGGGCTCCCAACTATTACACTGCTCTCTTACCTTCCTGCCTGATTAAATCTGAGATCACAGATGTATAATTTACAGTTTACCAGTATGTCATTTGCAATTACTCACAATCAGTTACTTCTCGTGATATTTTCTTAATTGAAAAAAATAACTTCGTGCCATTTACAATAATTATTTGTATCAACAGGGAAATAACAAATTCATTCAAATAGGCAATGGAAAAGAGCTCAGTGCAACCTTATGGCCAATTTACTTTTTACTAAAACTGGCTAATAGTTATGTCGTGCTGTTTTGGTGGTATCACAGCTGAATTCCTGAGCAGGAGTATCATCTGTACTATGCTGCACAGATAGAAAACATGTTTCAGTCTGCATTGGACGGTCCTGGGGAGAATAGTAGAGGAATTGAAAAGGACAAGAAGGGGAACTGGAAATGATTTCCCGTTGGCCAACCCCAAAGAGCAGCAGTTTGAACCATTACTTCCCTACTATTACGTTATTTTTTACATCACGTATTTGGATAGAACTGTAACCTCAGATGCTGGGTGGGAGGGTTATCAAGTTTGGAAACCAGGTTATCAAGTTAGGAAATCAGCTCCACGTCTTAGGACAAAATAGTAATGGCACATAGCAGAGGGCTGCTGTTTTGAAGATACAGTGTGGGAGCCTGCCTTGGTGAACAGAGCAGGGATTCTGAAAGCAATACTGATAATTTGGTTCGTTGACTTGAGCTAGAAACCAATGCATCCAAAGGTGAAGTCCAACAAGTGGGATTTTCTGATGAGTGCTTTGCTTTCTGGAGGAGAGGACTTTTAAAAGCTCTGCAGATCTCTCAGGGGTGGCAAGAGCAGAAGAATCAGGGAAGAGTGTGCCTAGTTGTGCAAGCCCTTGGTTGGGTGCTCTAAAAATATTTATGTACTTATATTAACATCACTAAACATGCTGAGGGCACATCATACTGAAAAAGAGTAACAGAAACACAGAAGCTATGCTTTGATTTAAACTTTCACAAAAACATTACACGCTTCTTTCAGAGATGTTTTCCAAAAAGTGAGATGAAAATTGGCAGCTTGCTAGTTTTAATGCTTTTCTGCTTTATTTCTAGGCTGTTGCCTTTGAAAGGTGTGTTTTGAAGGCGTTTACCACCAGAGGTATCCAGTTCAGTGTGGCCGAGGCAGATGCTGGGGAGGCAAAAGAAGTTTATTAAAACAAAACTTAGTTTGCTAATTTCAGCTATCTTTGAAAATGATTTGTCTTTCACTTAGAGTTTATCATCTTCAATCATGTTGATTTATAAATCCCCTAGAAAACGCATTTGCCCTGTAGATGGTTTTTTGTGTCATTAGTTAAGCCAAAATGAAACATCTAAGCAAGCAAAACTATAGCAGGGTGACAGCCTGTCAAAAGAGACGATGATGTCTTGGCAGCTGGCTTTAATTACTTGCCAGCATGGCATGTTGAGAAGGTGTGGGGACTGGGAGAGTTTCCCTGCCTCCAGCAGTGGTGGAGGGTTGGCCCAAGGTGGGACCTGGAGCACTAGCTCCCGGCCAAGGCAGGCACAGCACAGGGCTTCCTCTGCCTTGCTTCCTCATTTGTAAAGAATAAAACAGAGGGTTTACAAAATGTATGATTTTTTCAATGTCTGTGGTGCACGAGGTGAAGAAGTAGTGCTGGCCCTCAGGTCATGGACAAAGTGCTCTGCCATGGTGACGATTATAATGACATCTCAGCTCGTACTGTAACATACATACATTTTTTGTTACCTTTGTGGTGATCTGAAAATGAGTACAGCAGTGCTAGTCTCTCATGGGACATAGCAGCACATCTTTCAAAAGGGTTTTGTGCTGCTTCCCATCTGAATGTCCAGCTCTGCAGGCTCCTGTGTAGTTGTGTTCCTGCTGTTACAGAAAGCACCTGACCTCTATCTACCTTCCCAAAAATCTCTGGTATGTTTTGTGTGCTGATGATTCACGTGATAGATGAAATACATTAGCTGTAGCTGTGTGTAGTAGAGTCAAAAGAAAATTTCCTTGCTATGTACATGCAGAGAAAACTGTGATGTGAGGAGGGAAAGTGGCATAAGAAGTAATGAATGTGGAAATCATCAGAACATAGAATGGCTTGGGTTGGAAGAGACCTCAGAGGTCATCTGGTTCCAACTCCCCTCATAGACAGGGTCACCACTCACTAAATCAGGCACTAAACCAGGTTGCCCAGGGCCCCATCCGACCTGGCCTTGGGCACCTTCAGATATAGGGCATCCACAGCTTCTCTGGGCAGCCTGTGCCCAGGGCCTCACCGCCCTCCCAGTGAAAAATTTTCCCTGACATCTAATCTAAATCTCCCTTATTTTGTTTAAAACCATTCTGCTTTGTCCTATCAATACTTACCTATTTTAAAAATTGATTTCTCTCCTCCTTGTAAACTTTCTTTAAATACTGGTAGTTCACTGTCGGGTCTCACTTGAGCTTTCTCCAGGCTCAATAAGCCCAGCTCCCTCAGCCTGTCCATATGGGAGGTTCTTTAGCCCTCTCTGTGTGAGATCATCTTTGTTGCCTCCTCTGGACCTGTTCCAAAAGTTCCACACGTGGGGGGCAGAATAGAGAGGGACAATCATGTACCTTACCGTGCTGGCCACCCCCCTTCTGATGCAGCTGGATATACTGTTTGCATTTCAACCCCATGAGGCCATCTCATGTCTGCTCTCTTTTACGGTTGCAGGGATCACAGAATCACAGAATTGTAGGGATTGGAAGGGACCTCCAGAGATCATTGAGTCCAACCCCCCTGCCAAAGCAGGTTCCCTACACTGGGTGGCACAAATAGGTGTCCAGGAGGGTCTTGAATCATCTCCAGAGAAGGAGACTCCACAACCTCCCTGGGCAGCCTGTTCCAGTGCTCCGTCACCTCACCTAAAGAAGTCCTTGTGCACATTTGTATAGAACTTCCTATGCTGCAGTTTCTGGCCATTTCCCCTTGTCCTGTCGCCACACACTGCTGAAAACAGTCTGGCCTCGCCTCTCTGCCCCCCACACCTTAGATTTTGATAGACCTGGATCAGGTCCCCTCTCAGTCTTCTCTTCTCAAGGCTGAACAGACCCAGTTCTCTTAGCCTTTCTCCATAGGGGAGATGTTCCAAGCCCTTCACCATCTTTGTGGCTCTCCGCTGGACTCTTTCCAAGAGATCCCTGTCTTTTTTGTACTGGGGAGCCCAGAACTGGACACAGTACTCCAGATGAGGCCTTACCAGGGCAGAGTAGAGGGGGAGGATCACCTCCCTCGACCTGCTGGCCACGCTCTTTTTAATGCACCCCAGAATGCCATTGGCCTTTTTGGCCACAAGGGCACACTGCTGGCTCATGGCCAACCTGTCGTCCACCAGGACACCCAGGTCCCTCTCTGCAGAGCTCCTCTCCAGCAGCTCATCCCTCAACCTGTACCGGTGCATGCGATTATTCCTCCCCAGATGCAAGACTCGACACTTGCTTTTGTTAAACCTCATCTGGTTTCTTTCTGCCCAGCTCTCCAGCCTGTCCAGGTCTCGCTGAATGGCAGCACAGCCTTCAGGCGTGTCAGCCAATCCTCCCAAACTTGCTGAGGGTGGCCACTATCCCCTCATCAAGGTCATTGATGAAGATGTTGAACAATCTTTGCTCAGCTGTGCTGGTTTTCTGCCTCCTCTGCTGCTTTTCCTATGCTAGGGGATAGGAAGGGGGAAGGGGAAAGGCTTCCTTAAAGAGCTGCCAGCTCCACTCCACTCCTCTGTCACTGAGAACAGCTTCCCAGGAGATCTCATCCAGTGATTCCTTAGACAGCCAGAATTGTGTTCTCCTGAAGATCAGGGTCTTGACATTGATTTTCGCTAGGCCTATCTTCCTCAAGATCACAAACTCCCAGGGCATGGTCATTACAGTCCAGAGTGCCTCCAGTCTTAACCTCTTTAATGAGCTCCTCTGCATTAGTGAGCACCTTTAATGCATCTTTAAATCAGCTGACAACATCAGAGCTTTACTTTTCCAACTAAATTAATACAGGAATTAAATACAATCCCCAAAACTTTTTAGAAGATCTTTTAGCTGGGAGCCAAGATGAAAATTAGGCATCAATAGGGCATTAGAGTATCGACAGTGGCATTGATTTGCTTATTTTTCTGAAATGCTGCTATTTTCTCTTTGCTATGACTCGGTTTATAAGCAAGCTTCCGAAATAAATCATTTTTATTAAGTTCGTTTAAATACTGCAAGAGGTGCTGGGATTCTGCTAATGTTCTTTGCCTGCTCCCTGCAATAACAGCAAGTTTTTATGGGATTGTAACATTGCTCCTGCTCAACTTACCTTTATATTAATTCTTCCCCAGATAAGAACCCAATCGTTGTTTTGATCAAAAAACTGAAATACCAAAACCCGGAAACCTGTTTAGCTGACTGCCTTGCCACCCTGCTGTCTTTTCTTCACTTTCTGCCCTTTTACCAATTTCTCTTCTGTTCTTCCAGAAATACTTTTCTACAGTTGCTCACCAATAGCTTTTGAAGGACTACCAGGATTTATTTACTTGGTTTAAATTACAAAGGAGCAAAGCTGTTGCTCAGCAGTTAGAAAATAGCTGATTTGGATGGTAAAACAGATTCGTGATCTATTTGAAATATTATTTTCTGCAATGCAACACCCGTCACTCAGTGCCCCATACAATTCACAGCAGCTGTAGCAACCCTGCAAAGGAAAAGTACCAGCTGTGGTGGCTGCTATTTTTAATTGTTTTTCAGTTTTATTTGTTTTGTTGCTTTGTTGTTGCTGTTTTGGTAAAATGGGTACTCCTGTTAGTTTATAAGAGCAGTGTTACTCACAGTAACACTGGGTATGTTTCATAATCCCTTGCTGTCAGATGTTTCCTATTTTACCCCATCGCTGGACACACAGAGATTTCTGATTATTACAGATCATCTGCTGGGACGTATCTAACAAGTTGCAGTTTGCTAAATGCCCTGTCATTGCTCCCAGCCCTCGCTGTGCCTGAAGAGCTATGGACAGAGAAAGGACGGAGAAAGTCCTCGGCTGAACCTCCCGAAGAACACAGAGTCATGTTTCACCTTGATCGGACGCTTTGCTCTCAATGCTATGCTTCCATTAAAATGTCACCATCTGCTGAGCTATTAACCCAATTACCTTGATTATTTTTTTTTTTTCAGAGAAGGAAAAGGTAAGGGCGGCTGGAAGTGCTTATTGCTCTGAGGCATTCGTTGGCAGGCAGGGAGAGGTGCTCACACAAACGTATAAGTGGCAAACAGAAGTGTCAGCACGGGTTGGTGTTACAGGTCAGGAGCTCAATTTCTGTTTTACCAAGGAGAAGTACCTATCCTTCTCTTTTTTCTCCTGGGACACATAATGTGTACCGCACGGCAGCTCTCTGCCCTATTCTGATTTTTGAGTTGCTGTTTTTCAGTGTTTACAGCTAAGTCAGCCTTCTTTACCTCTACCTATCCTATGGATATAAGCTCCTAGAGACTGGCCACTTGCCTAAAAGAAGGCTGCGTCCATTGTAGCACTGCAGAATTGAAAATTACCCATCCTTTCGTGGGGTTCATCACAGTCTTGGACACAAGAACAACCCCTTATGGCTTTCAAGTTCCCAAAATACCAACCAAACAATGCCTGTGCTCCTTCCCGCTGCCTGCTCTGGCACCAGCTAAAAGTATGTTGGTTGATTCTTTTTACTTTGGAAGCCATCAGAGTCCTTGGGAAGCAGGTGTCACACCACTGGCAGCATGGAGGGGGCTGTAAGAAAGCAAAAGGAGCCTGTGATGGGGACCAGGATGCCCACTGGTGTGGTGATCATAAAACTGAAGCAGTGTTTCAAATATTGAGGCACAGGGGAGTATATTTAAAAGCACAATAATCTTTTATCTTCGGTTTATAGGAGGAAGCACACTTCATCACCCTTGTTGCTAAATAATGGACTTTTACTCTGACTGTTCAGCTGCCCTTCTCCTGTGTAGCTCCCTGACTGTACATCCGGCATGCGGTCTCCAGGGACCTGCAGGAAGTTATTTTATCCATTACATCAGCTACTTTTTACATTTATTACCAGCGTTAGGCAATCTTAAAAGGTATTTCAGCCACGATGGCCTTATTTCCTGCCCTCTCCGCCAGATAAGATGGATCTGTGTCTGTAATGCCATGCAAAGCCTGGGAGCAGCTCACAGGGGTGCAGGCTGATGGGTTTTGATGGCAGAGGAAGCTTGGGGTTTGGAATAAGGTTTATGGTCTGAGAACAGCCCAGGGGAGCTGTGATTCAGGTAGCGTGGCAATGAGCGGTTTCATCCCACAGCACTGGGAGCTCCAGGAGTTGGGAAGGGGTTCCAGAAAGCTGCTGGCAAAGACCTGAAATAAATCCTCTGAGGTTTTGGGAGAGCAAGAACCCTGACAGCTGGAAGCAAGGAGGCCAAGTGACAACTCCGGAGTGTCACCATCTACTGCTCCCTAGGGCTCAGCATCCTCCCCAGGTATCTGGCCCTGCTGAAGCCGGGGGCAGCACCAGGGAGACCTCTGCATTGGTCTTATGAGTGCTCACCACGTTTTCCATTAGGCACCATTAACTGTCTCTGCATCCCATTTGGGCTGGTTGCCTGGGTCAGTGCCCTGCTATCAGGGTCCTCAGGCAGTGTTGCTCTGAAGCAGATGAAGACATTTTATAGATTAATTCCCAAAAACATAACTACTTTTGGAAAGTAAATTATGAAATCTTCATCAGGGCCTCGGCAGTCTGTTTAATTACATTATTGCAAGCAAGTAGTGGTTGCTAGTGCAGTATCTTTGTTTTCTGCAGATGCTTCACTCTGTGTTTGCCATAAAACACCAGCCAGTAGTACATTGGCTTGCACAGGAGCTCACTGTGGATACCTTCAGCCTTTTGCAAGGAGCTCATAATGCACAGGGAATGGCTGTGGCAGTGATGAGGCTCCCAGTTAGGGGCTCCGCCTGTAAATGAGTAGGCAGGTTCATACCAATTCCTGTTATACGTGCAGAGACGTAGCCGTGCCTTTGTCACCTGGTAAAAGTCAGAGTTTCTTTTAAATCCTTTGAAGAAGCTGAGGAGCAAGGGGATGAAAGGAAACAAAGGGACAAGGGGTATTGGTTTTAACAGCATCCTGCCTGTGAGAGCAGCATTGCGACTACAGCCATGAGGGGTGCATTATGCTTTTCAGACAGCAATGAATTGATAGTATTGACTCTTGCTGCCTTAAGTAGGACCATAGATTGATCACACTCAGTGAAACCAAAGGTCCATCTAGCTCAGAGTCCCTTCTGCTAGAGCAGCCAAAGGCAAAGTGAGAACATCCTGAACCAGAGCTCTGGCTTTGATTTACAGCCCTTGATGGATTTTCAATTTGCTGTCAAACTCAAGTAAGCATTTTTAAAATCCATGGCCTTCTGTGGCAATTAGTTCCACGGTTTAAGTATGCAAGATGAGAAGAAACGCCATTTGGGGGGTCGGTTCTGGATGGGGGAGGGTTGTTCATTTTTGGATGGGCCATCTGTTCATCTCACGAGATGCATCCTAGTTCTTAGGCACGCAGTTGACTGATTGGCTGAGAGCTCAGCAGCCCATCGTCTGAGCCTGCAGACAGGCAGCAAGCTTTTTACTAAGGCTAATAGTTTTATCTGACTGTGTTTGCAGTGTCTAGCATCTCAAATGACTTGCTAAGATCTCTGAAACACAATCCCTCTTTTTTTTTTTTAATGAGAAGTCGAATTTTTATATAAAGTTCTTTACAGCAAGAAGAAACTGAGTGCAGTAGCATCCTGCATTTTGACAAACAGCTATTCAATCCATAACTTGGTTTTTAGTAGTTCATGTCCCTGTGATACAGGATACTCAGGCAGGTATTGGTGAGTTTTCCTTAGCAGCATTTTAGATTTGTGGCGAGGTGTCCAGGAGCTGTTGTCCCAGACTTGCACAGACTAAAGCTTTCTTTAGGATCAAGGCAATACAGCAAGGAGAGAAACTGCAACTCCATCTGATTTGGGTGTGTTAAAAGGAGAGTCATACGTGCAGATTTTGGTACTTCGTTTTGTGCTCTTTGGTTTTAAGATGACTTGTGTTGTGTCGTTTAAAGGTCTCACACCTGACTTTATATTCCAAATACTTTTCCTAAGCTAAACTATCTTGAGAGCCATGAGAGTTTGTCTGTATCTTCTCCCACCTATCCTAGAGGGGAAGATTTGAGGTGCACAACTACTGCTCACCCAGATTACTGCACCTCCCTCCTGGCTGTGTGGTGCTTGCTGAGCCTGTGCTCGGCTGCAGGATGTGTTCTGTCAGTTCTCTCTGCTCCTACATCCACACTTTCAAGTAGAAAAACTGAAGTAATTAGCAAAAAAATCGTATCCACAAGGGGTTTTTCAGTGTCTGCATGCAGACGAACATTGAAAAAGCTTGAGTAGGGCTGGATTTAAGCAATGAAATTGTGAAACTGGGGGGTTCGGCTGCTTGATTTTTTCATCGTCAAATATGGGTCCACATTTCTTGAATTTCAGGGCATTTGGCTTGGAAATCACACGCAGCTTTATTTTGTAATAATGCTGAACAAAACCCATTCCAGTTGAATAACAGTAAACACTGCATTAAGATGGGAAAACAAATGATTATATACTTAAGCAAGATCAGTGAACACCAGAATTGGAGTCTTTTGTGTCTTATCAATTGCTTGCCTTGCTCTGCATTCTGAGTAGCCGCTTTGCATTGCAGAAGCCTGTTTACATCAAATACATAATCATGGCAATACTTCAGTTTTTGAAGGAACGTAGACAATCACATTAATAGAAGGCCTTTGCACAAAATCATCTGCTTTTTTTTGTATTGTCTGAGGGAAAGAAAACAAACATCTGGCTTTTTATTTAGTCTGTCCAACAGAAATGTTCCTTTGGAAAAAAATAGCCATTAGGAGATAATAAGCAGTGAATCCAAAGTACTGCTTTCCTATTCCTAACAGAGGGAATATAAAGTTGCATCAGTTTCTACAAGGGAAGTCATGCTCAGAGCCAACGTGATGACTCGACTCAAGTTCGTAAATAAGATTTTTCTGAGTCTTAAAGATAATAATCATTAGTTTATAAGAGCGCATATTATTATTATTTCTGGCTTTTTTTTTTTTTTTTTTTTAAGACTGAATCATACCCTGGGAACTGAAACTGTCTATTTGTTTTCCTTTGGAAATACAGTCCTACAGAGCAAACATGCTGTTCTTCCTGCTGAGTTTAATACATATATATATATATGTATATATATATATCAGACAGGGCAGCAAGATTTTGCCAAATGAAAGCAAGCAAAATTACAAGGATTTTATTGTTATGAATGTCCACCTGCTGCAGTTCCTGTCTCTGAATTTTCTTTTGATGTCTTCATCCCTTCGCATTGTTTCAGAGCTTGGATCAGAGCCCTATTGCTGAAATAAGTAACGTGCAGGCAACACCACAGAGGTATTGCAACTTTTTGTTAGGTGTCTGACCTCCTAGATTGCCGTTCATAAGAGGTGTATGTTCTTATAAGGTATTAGAGCAGCACAATTTGGGGGTGTGTCCCCTCGAGGGGTGAAACCGGTTAGCGATAGAAATGATTGCAGGGATCAGAACTGGTAATTCTTGCTTATTTAAAAGAGTGTAAGCCTTAGGCTGCAATTTGCTTCTCTGCCCAGGGAATGTGAAGTAGCCATGATGGGCTGCAGGCTGCTTCTGGTGCAGGCCGAGTCCTCCAGGCTGTCCTAAAGGGAAGGAATGCTGATTTCTGTCTCACAGCAAATTTCACTGATTTGTTTTGTGTGTTTTGAACAGCGTTGACATTTGTGTCGAATCATTCATTCGAAGTGCTGGTTTATGACACATGTTTCTAGCTGGGAGAAAGAAAATCCGTCATCACAAGCGTGCTGATAGGGAGGGGGTTGAAAACGCCCGTAGAAGGAAATCACACATCTCCTTAGCAAAACGTTTCCATGAAAATCCTCCTGCTAGCTCTGCTCAGGTTTGTAAGCATTAAGTGAAACCGAAACATGCAGCACAGCTTTATAATTCTCTCTTGACTGCTCTAGAGTAAACAAATAACATTGCTTCCCAGGGATGCAGAAGCACAAGCCTGAGTGTCTGCAGGGTGAGCGGTGCGTGGACTTGCAGCCCTCCAGCTGCAGTGTGTGCTACAGACAGGATAATTCATGTTGGCTAACCCTTAGAGCAGGTTTACCACCGTATGTAATCGTAGGGAAAAAAAAAAAGAGCAAAGCTTTCATGCTGCATCTCTTTCCTTTGCCCAGCTCCTAAATCATGTAAGCAGCAATGCACATCTTTACAGTACAGCCCCGAGTATCAGTGCACCCATGGCATTCCAAAAATGATGCTTGCTTTTTCCTCCTTCTGGGATGGCTGCGTCCCAGGGTAAAGGACTCAAAACATAGATGAGCCCAGGTAGGGCATGCTTGATGCGGCTCTTCTTCAGGTCTCCTCTTTGTGATGAGGATGGATTTGGCCTTTCGCATCAGGCTTGTGGCTCCCTTTACAACAACTGTCCTTTATCAAATTTTCATACGTAGAGAACTGAATGCCTTTCTGCCAGCATGCATAGCAACCCGGTGTTGGGATGCAGTACCGAGTCATTTTGTGATCGTTCTACAGGCTCTTTGATAATAAGGCTTGTGATTCAAAAACAGAATGTTCCTTATAGAAGCATATCAAAGTAATTCTGAAATAGGGAGTAATAAATTTTTGTGGCTTTCATTCTGAATGCCAAGTAGTTCAAATAGAAAGAGTAGGCCATTTAAATTGGTGATCTTAACACAGTCGTGATTTAGCCACAGTAAAAATCCTTATGCTTGGAAGAACAAGCTGTTGCAAGTTTGTATTTAGTACATATCATCTGTTATTTTCTTTATTGTGTTCTCATACTGAGTTTTATGAACAATACGTAACCACTTTTCGCTGTAACTTTTGTGACCCAGGATATTCAACGCTGTGGGAAAGTGAATCTGCACTTTGCAGTTTGTAAGATGACTCTTCTGTGACTGTACTGTGTGTGTGCACAGCCTGTTCCCCTTCTGATCTCTCAGGCAAGTCAGGATCACAACATTCTTCAGCATCAGATACTGGCTACAGGTTATCTGTTATCCTGCAAACCAGGAGATAACCTGTCTTGCTCTTAGCAAAACGCACATTTATGAGTTAAGAAGAGGGAAAAAATGCAGCAACAGTAAAAACTAAATTAGCACTCAAGGAATGTTAGATGACTTGCACAGTTCTACACCACCGTGAAATAATCTCTGTCTGTTCCAATTTGTAGACATTTTCAGGGTGCTGCACATCCCACCGGGCTTTACTTTAGGGGTCAGTAGGCTGTAGTTGTTTCTGTGATTTGCAGAGATGCAGTGGCCCTTCCAAGGGATATGACTCATGCTGTAGTGAAACTCCTCTGGGGTCTGTCCCTTCCGGAGTTGCCGTCTGTCCGTGGCACGCAGACAGATGGCTGGACAAGATCCCTCCCTTTTAACAGCCTAATGGAGAGCAGCTTTATTTCCTTTGGGATTTAAAAAAGAAAAAGCCTCAGAGTGGCTGCTTGTAAGTACTGCCAGTGGGAAGCCTAATGTTGAATATCTATTCTCCGGATTTCACGTTACTCCTATCCAACCGTTCAGTAACACAGTTAACTGCCATGGACATGCTCAGAATTAAGGATGAAATATTTATAAGGCTGGAGCTGGCTGTTTGTCTGCATGAATGCCTATTTAATTCTAGTTTGTTAGGAACTCTACTATATTAAAATACCATTTGAAGATCACCCTTTTCGAGTGATGCTCATTGAAATCTGTAGTAAGACATCAAAAAAGCAATGCTCTCTTGTAGAGCACGGAATCCGCTTGTGCCTGGAGTATCCAATTGTGGATTTTTTGGAGTTTTTTTTCTTGTTCTGTCTGAGGCATGTGGTTGGTGATGAGCTAAAATGTCTCTCGGTGGCGGGGCTTTAGAGATATAGTAACACTTGTACACGAAAGGCTTCAAAGTTGTACTGCCGAAAGTCTAGACAGGAGAATCTGATGCTCTCATACAAAGTTATGACTCAGCTTCATGCCTCAAGGAGCATTTCTGCAAATAATTGAGCTTTTCACAGACCATGCTCTGCACTTTCTTTTCCTGAGCAAGAACAAGGAGCAAAGTTTGGGGCCGCCTGCCCTTCATCAGGAGCCCTCTCCCATTTTCTTGGGAGCAGGGGAATTTAATTGCTCTCCAGACCTGAGCTTAACCTGGCACTTCTCATGTAAAACTTAATGAAGCAAACGAAGCTCTCTTTCTGCTGCTGTTTAGCTGCCTTTATCTTCTTGTGCATCCCATCCATGGCCCTGCTGTTATCCCTCAGGATGCTGAACCTGTTTGTTTTTCAGCCAATGCCTGCCAGCATTTGATGCATCCCAAAAGGCACTGTGCAGGCACGGATGCCTATGGCATAGGGAGCAACTGTGAAAGAGAGCTGGCAAACTCAGAGAACACGAAGCATGAACTGCATCTTGCAGGAAATGCAGACCAAAGGAAATATTTCAGTGGGCCACAAAGGCTTATGTGCTCCACTGTAATATATAAAAATGTTGAGCCATGCAACAAGAAATCCCATTCTCTGTGTTGCTTTTGCATGTTAAAGAAGTGGCTCCTCTTCCTGGGCATTTTCAGTTTTAAGTATTGGAGCTATTTTCTGTTGAAGAGCAGACGAGGTTCTTGCAGCACAGGATGTCAGGTAAGCAGCTGTGGCTGCAGAAAACCTGGTGTATAATTATGGGTTGGTACCGTGTCCTGCAGCTGAAAAACTATTCAGCCCATGTGGATCCATCTAGCTAATAAACTGAAGAGAGAAATGATTTCTGTAGACGCATTTAATGATATCTGCTGAGCTAATTACCCTTCCAGCTCATGCTATGCCACCCTGCAAAACATATCCGAGTTGCCATAGACAAAGAGTCGCTGAATGTGAAGTGTCAATTAGAGAGTAGTGCAGGGATGGGCCTCTGTGCATTACATCCACCCTGCCAGTGGAAAGCTGCCATTTAGCTCTTCTCAATGTGTTAGAGAGGGGAGCTTTGCAGCCTGAGGGGGTCCAGCACTGGTCAAGCGGTGCTGGGTGTATGAGCAGTGTGGAATTGTGCACACTGGAGTTGGGTGATAGGTGCAAGGCACTGGACCGGGTTTCTTGAGGTTTGCTTTTTCCCTTCATAAACACAAGGAATTTCCTAGAATGTCTGCTATTCCTATACCATATATATTTGTATTTTGTGACAATTACCTCTCTACCAGGCCCCTGCTCTGAAATTAATTCTTGTCATCAGCATTGTTTTTAAGTCCTGGGATAGGTCTTTTCCCAGTTTCAAGACTTTTCAGTGGAACCTTTCCACGTTAGCAATGCAAAATCAGGCTTTAGCAGCTCCAGTTTTGGTTGCAGCCACTGGGCACAAAATAAGAGTCATTGGCTGTTCCTGTGAATGATACAGTTAAGCTTGTAAGTACACAGTATGCATTAAAGCAAATCCATCTTGTTCAGCCTGTCCCCATTTGGTGCCGGTGAGGTTCCCAAAGGGAAGCTGCAGCCAGCAGAGCTGCAGGGAGTGTGAAGCATAGAGACCAACTGGAAATACCACCCTCAGTGTTTTAACATTTAAAAATAAACAGATTGTGTTTATCACTGAACAAAGTCAGGTTTTATTTTAGGCAAACATGAAATCTGAGCACAGCTTTTGAAAGACACTGCTGTGCTCCCGTTACAGCATCGGTACTCCATGTGAAAAGCTCATGTTACATTTATGTTTGGCTCCCATAATAAACAGTCAAAAGCAGATTTTTGAAAATGGTTTTCCCAATAAGAGTGTATTATATATATATATAGTTGATGCAAATATCTGCCTAAGGTATCTGTTCACTAAGCACGAAAGATTCAGGTTATATGAAGCGTTATTTAGAACCATTCCTTGCTGTAGGTGATTAATGACCTACTAATATTTTTCTAGGATGATCCATGTTATTAGTGAGCCTTAAAAATTTCATCTGGGCCTCTGAGTTTCCATTTAAAATTTGCTTTTAAGCAGGCAATGAGCTGTAACTGTGCCAATTGTGTGGGACATGGCTTGAACTGGTCCGACCCCACTGCTGGAATGGGAGCCGTGCTGCCAAGCTTTCCTTTAACCTTCATAGCTGGGATGCTGCAAAGCCCTGTAAACAGAACTTAAGGGATGGTTTATTATTGTGCCACCCTGGTAAACAATGATGTTTCTTTTTCTTCTTTTTTTTTTTCACCAGAAAGTATCTACCCAGATGGGAGGGATGCTCTCTGCATTGAAGGCTGCCTTAATGCGTGCCTCAATGCCTGGAAATTATTGAGAGTGGCAAAGCAATTGCTTTTTTCTGATATTTAAAGTAGCTCAAGTAGAAATAAAGTTAAAATCACAGCCATCTTCTGCTTATACATATCTCTTCACATGCTAGTTGTGTTGTTCTGCTTGAAATAAGCATTTAGAAATTCTGGTCTTAGTTAAACAAATATTGTCTTTACAGTCATTGAGTTTAGGAAAATTAAGGGGACAGTGTGCACTTCTGTGGGTCTCAACCTTTATGCAGTATTTTAGGAATGTTAATGCTTATCTGAGAAGTAATCCTTCCATCCTACACCAAATATTTTTAAAGTGAATACAAATAATCTGTCCAAATGCAATAGACTTGGTTTTGTTTTAAAGAGATGAAGCCAAGAAGCCCAACTTTAGCATTAGGTTAACCCTTTATTTCTGGATCTACGGCAGAGTTACCTACTCTGTTAAAGCATCACCCTCGGATCAGCTCTGTTAGCAAGCATTTGGCTGGAGGGGAGTCCTATCCATCCCTTTTTGGGACCACCAAGACTTCTTTCCCACCCATGGTCCCGTCTTTCTCCCTCAATCCGGCAGCAGGTGATGCCCTCTTCTCTCTTTCTGTCCTCTAAGTGCAATCCTTATCCTCAATTCCATTTGCTCTCATGCTGCCAATCTACCCTGGCACGAATGCTGCGGCCATACTGATTTCCTTAATTATGATTGTCTTCTCTGTTCTGCCATCTCTCTAAGTAAACAACAATCCCCAGCTGTCTTTTCTTTCTCTGAGTCATTCATCAAGCTCACATCTCCTTTCTCTGTCCAACATTTCACTGCTTTTCTCTAAGATAAATGGACAAGACACAACCCTCCTGACTTGCTATCCACCTGCCACCACAGCTCCATCCCACCTCTTGGCTGTTGCGGATGCCAGAAATTCTCTCCTGCTCTCTCCTAACCCAATGGAGGATCTTCATGGTCACGTCTAAAATTGCTGCAGAAAGCAGTGGGAGAAAAGAGGGGAATAAAACCAGTGTAGCCGAAAACCAGGAAGGGACAAGAGTGCCTCGTGCTCACTGCTGCTCAGCTCTCCTGGCTGGGTGGAGATGTGCCTGGCCCCTGTATCCTGCCCCCATTCCACCTCTCTACTAAGCACTAAGACAGAGGCCAGCCTTCGTTTCAATTTTTTCCTGGGTTTGTTCAGGCTGAAACAAATGTTACACATTTATATGGCAGAACTTCCCTAATGAAGCAATTTCCCTGTGGCAGCTAAAGGGGCTGAGATTTAAATTCATATAATTTTTATACTACTATAAAATTCATTTTTTCCCCCAGCCTCTGGGCTTTGTAAAACCAAGTTCTTGATTTTTGAAGTCTAAAGCTGTAAAACGCACATCTTCTAGGCACTTGCTAAATTTCATTATTTCCTCAATCATGCTATAATTAAGTGAAAAAATGTTTTCAATTATAGAATTGGGAAGAAGCTGGAACATTTTAGAAAATTTTCCGCCCTGATCTTATTAAGATGATAATGATTATTAAAGCAGGCCAATCATCATTTATCCTAGGTGCTATTTTATTTTCCCATTCCATAGTGTAATTTTAGGTACAACATGTTTGGGAACTTCTCAAATAAGTTATCCTGAACTGCATAATAATGTAACTCTTGACATTTTGCTTCCAAACAGAGACCATAAGCCATTGAAAAGGTTATAAGTTTGGCAAGAGGGGCTAAGCATCAAATATGGAAGGAGAGATGGTGGGTTTCCTGGCTTGACTTTGATTTTTTCGGTCTCAATCCATTTTATATTGTCCTGGTATTGGCATTGGCTGTGCTAGTATCACAAAAAGAAGTTTTCAAATTAAGCTATCTATTCCCTTCAGTAACTTCAGTGTTGTGACCAGCCCAAGTAAATGCTGTGTGAGGAATTAGTAACATTAGCAGGAGCCCAATAATAAACTAGCTACAAGTCAAGAAAATGCATTATTTATTTCTAATTCTTACATCTGACTTCTGCAGTGTCAGAATGACTTTTGTAACATGCTGAGATGGGGATGGTAATGTCAGATATAAAGGTGAGCTTCTTTTTGTCCTGGGTAGAGTCGTGGAATCACAGAATCAAAGAATCCTTAGAGTTGCCCTAGCAGCCACTTTCTCATCATCATAGGATTTCATATGCACTGCAGTGTTGCTGGCACCTCTCAAGGCAGTGGATCCTTCAAGGCCCTTGCTAGCACCCTGTCCCTGTAACCTAGCTATGCCATCCCACAGCTCATCATGGGAAGGCTCACTATTCCCCCTGTCTCCTTTCAGACTTAAAGCCCTCCCAGTGAGCCCCACTTGGCTTTTCCCCAAGGATCCTTCTCCCCCTTGGAGAAAGGCAAACTCCATCCAGTACCCACAAACCCAGTGCCACGTTGGCCATCTGGTTGTCCAAATACTAATCTTCAAAGTGGTTTATCATCTTCTACATTTGAGTAGGCAGGGTCACATGTAACACAGGGGAAGAAAAACTGAAATTAATTCATGAAGAGGTAAACATATAAATTATTTACTAAGGAACTGATAGGCTGAAGACATACAGCTCCTTCATATCAAGCTGGTGTGCAGTCTCTTTCTAGAGCCAGCTCATCTACACACTTGATTGCAGAGTTGGTCAAGAGCACTTTCTTACCTCTGCACTGATGACAGTAATTAAGCAAGGTAAAACTTGATGAAAATATTTGGAGATTAAAAGAAGTGTAATCTATGATTCAGTCCATAAATAGCTAGAAAGATTTTGCAGAAGGTATGCATAGCTTTTATGCAAAGCCGTGGACTGAAGCTTGTTCCATCTCTTGGAGCCTGCAAATAACTGGGAGGCAATGCGCTTTACCCCCCTCACTTGCTGGCAAAGACTTCTCCGTGATTTTTCTATCCTGACCCCTGGACATTTTGAAATTTCCTTCACTAATAGCTGAGGCCTTGCAAAAAGAGATGGAATGAATTTGAAACTCAATATTTTTCTGTTTTGAAGCTGGGTATTTCCAACACCTTACATTACCATAGGTTAATGTAGTATTTTGAAAGTAAAGATGATTCTAGTGGTGATTTTCTTTCCTGTCTTGCATCTGCAGTCCTCATCTAAAATTCTCTTAGTGCTCTCTTCAAGATTTGTCTGAATATATCTTCTTTAAGGAAAATGAAGATGCTGGCATAAAAAGGCCCCTGGTTCCTATTGTTCAGGTGACCTAAACTTGGTATCATGGTTTTTAAGGCTCTTAGTGCCAGAGTGAAAGTTTTAGTCTAGAAAGTAACCATTGTATTTTCTCGTAATTAGTTGAATTGCAGGTGCTGCATTCAAATAATTCTCTGGGAAGAAATACTAACAGATGTAATTTAAACCAAACAGGCTGGCATTCAACAGGGATTATTGTTGCTATTGGCTTCAGAAAGCTGCTGAGCCCACTCTTTTGTTGCAATGGAAATGGGAATATATCTCGTCTGCATGGGTTTCAGGGGGGCCACAAGAACTGAAGGCTTGCAATATGCTTCACGATACAAATTTGTGTTGTAAGATTTGCATCATGAATCCTTCTCTGGAGTCCTGGAAACTCTGAGAAAGGCTTCAGTAATTTGGCATTTTTTGAGAGATCCCTCTCTCAAAACTGCAAAAAGCTTCAGCCTTTTGGGCTTATGGTATATTGCCCAGCTGCTACAAATAAATTACCAAAAAATTAGGTTTTAATGAACTCCGGCACATGTCCTTGAGCAGTCTGATGTTTTACAGATAGATATTGCCTTTCTAAGCCAGGGCACCTCATAGGACTGCAAGCTGATTTATGAATTGTTTTGTAGTTCTAAATCTGAATTTTTTTGTTAACCTTATAGCCCTGTTTTTCCTTCGTTGTTTTTTGTTTGCTTGTCTCCTTCCTTTTATGGTCATAGCAGATACTTTTCCCATATAGATATTCCGGGTTAAAGATATTGAAAGAGTGGAAAGGAAGTATTTTAATTGTCTGGTGCTTTGATTTAGTGATGAGACGCTGCCACCATGACACTACATCTCTCCCTGCATTCTCAAGTTCTCCAAAGAACGATGGGAGTGATGAGGCAACCACAGAATAGGGATATTAATTCAAACCCCCAAACCCAGAAACTCTCCCAAATTTTGTTACAGCTGCAGAAGTCCTCAGTTTACTTACGATTTTAGCCATGGTGTTGTTAGCAGTATTTGCATTCTCAAGCAGCTTTGGTGATGAAATTAATTGTGCTTCAGTGCCATGCTTGTACTAGATGGCCTTCAGAGGTCCCTTCCAACTCTACGGATTCCGTGATTCTATGTTCTCTCTCATTTCTATAAACAAAAGAGGAAAGCAGTCATGCTTATTTGAAAAATGTCACTGCTACAGAAAGAGAAAAGCACCATGTTCAGGGAATTAGTGAACATATGTGCCAGCAGCCGTATGGGAATCCAGGGTTGCAGTTGTGTCCTTACGAGCCCTGTGGCAGCAGAGCGAGACTTTGCAGTCCCCAAACTCATTTAAGATGTTCAAAGTCAGCTGGGTTATCTGCACAGCGCTGCTGTGCCACAGAGGCAAACCTCTGCATTCAGATTTAGCTGGAATAAAAACGGCTCACTGCTTGGAGGTGATTTTTTACAAACGGCAGATGTACCTTCATAGTGGGAGCTGCTAGAACTGTACCATCAAATGGTATTTATTAAATGGCTTATTGGATCATTTGGTACGTGATGAAGTCCGCTGTGCTGGAATTCATGGTTATCAGTGTGAATTTTATCTCACTGCCTCGTTATGAACATGTGATGAGCATTATGAAATTAGCTGATAATAGGATCTCATGTGTTCAGAAGCCAGCGAGATCTGTGCTCTCTTGTACTCCAAGCACAAAATCGAAACGAGCAGCCCAGCTGATAGGAAGCACGTAATTGATGAGCACACGGTTGGAATAAAGGAGGCTAGTTTGATGCTGTGCTTTGGTAAGATTTGTTTGCATTGTGGATTTCTTCTAATCACTGCCCTGATTCTTTGGAAATCTTCCTTTCTGACTTAGTCTTATAGTAATGGAGAATGGGAGAAGTAACTTTCACATTGCTGTTCCAGTTTTCATTTGAGAATGTAAAGGCTCATCTGTGCACTTCATCTCTGTGTCATAGACACAAAGAGTGGTGCAGGACTTCTGTTTCTTTCCTGTGTCCGTGGGTCTTGCCTTCGTGAGCAGCAGGTCTGTCCTGCAGGGTCTGAATAAGTAAAGAAACAAGCATGTAGCAGATCCCTCTAATTTCATTCAAAGACAATATTTCACTAGACTTCCCTGACTGATGCAGCTTAAGATAAACTAAACAGAACCCCCAAGTTCTTAATCTGATTGTTCAGTTCTGTACAGGTTAATCGGAAGACCATCTGTTTTTATTAACTAGACTTTGATCTCAGATTTTATCCATGCTATTTAGCTGGATGCAATTCTGCTCATTAATACGTTTTGAAAATTAATTGGTTTACTAATAATAGGACTTTGCTCCCACCAAAATCTTTGGTTCTTTAACAAGGTTAAAATATCAGTCTATCCCAACATGAGGTAATTATTTGAAAGTGTGATTTTATTTCCTTTCCAAAATACTTTCAAAAGAGCATTTTATAACGTTTAAATTGTAAAATGAATTAGAAAGTAATAGTAATGTACACGTGCAGATATGTTTATGACTTATATTGTTCACAACTTAAAATATGATGCCTACCCTGTTCAACCATAATGCCACTTCTCTTGAGGAAGTCTACACAGATGGGTGATTTCCTCTTTGTGCATGCAGGTTTCTTTGTCTGTTGGCTTTGTCCAGCCTTGTGCTGACAGATCAAGGATGGTAGATAAGTACCTTGTAGATAAGTACCTTGTGCAAGGAGGGTGTGCACAGCTCCAGCTGGTAGCATTCTGACTTGCCCCATTTTTAATTGATCTTGAATGGGATAATTAGAATTTAATATGCCTTAAAAACAGTATTGTTGCCCACCTGCTGTTTGGAATAGAGATGTAATGTGTGTGGTAGGACACTAGTGTCCTTAAAGGACAGCTCTTCTTTCAAAGAAAACATCAGTCATTTCATACTTCTGAGTTGTTTTACATGGGGACCATCTTAATCACTTGCTAGTCACTGATCCATTGTGATTTACGGGCGTAATTGGTTTATAATTTGTTTAAGACATTAATAGGTGTGGCAAATAAGTAGGTATTGGCTACTTTGCAGTGGGAGAAATCCAGAAGGATGTGGGGGGATCTGGGAGAAGCTAGAAGAGGTTGTGTTTTCTCCTCAGCGGCTCTATGCAGGATCAAACAAGCAGAGAAAAGATGCAATGGAGTTGAATAAAACCAATGAAGATTCAACAGAGTATAAAAAAAAGCCCAAGGTCTTTGTTCTTGTGATGAGAATTAAATAATGAAGCAGGAGGAAACAACAGTGCTTCCAGTAAAGAAAAGGCTGGGGTAATGCTGGTAGTAACAGAGGCAAAAACCAGCAGTTGTACAAATCTCCTTTGTAGCACGCTTGCAAATTAGCATTTCTAGGAGGAAAAGTAGAAGGTTGTAAATGAGCGAGGTTTTGTTCCTTAGGCACTCAAGGCAGCGAGCTATACATATTAATAGATATGAATCTAACAAATCCTTCTTAGCTTCTTTTTTGTAGAAATTGAACTGGAATCAGTTGTTCTAACTTAGGTCCTCGTCATATAAGCTGGGACAACAAAGATCTTTGCTTTGGAATTGGTCGATAGAATGGGAGTTGTAATCATCCTGTGCAGGTCCAGTGCTGAGAGTAAATATAGGAAAGTAGCAAATCCCTGTATATAGTGCAGACTGTGTGGTCCTGGTGCAGGAAGTCTCCTGAAAACTCAAACAGTTGCTAAAAATCCTGAAGACAGTGAATAGGAAAAGAGAATGTTAAGAGGGGGAATGAACCAACCATCAGCAAAGACCTGATTTCTCCGTGACAAATCATCTGCAGAAACTGAATCAGCGCAACTTCATCCCAAAAACTGGGCTGGAGCTGGAATTGAGGCTGTGCTGTGCACCTTCGTGTGCTTTTCAGACAGGGTCGTGAGTCTGCTGCTGAGATGTGCTTGGACTCTCAGCAGAAGGCTGAAAGCGCTGCCATCAGTGCTGGCACGGACTGCGGTGCGCTCGGCAAGTCGAGCCGTGATGAGATTGGAGCAATTACAGTGTTTTAAGCCAGATAATGTTCCATGCACGGCGCAGGATAAAGGAGATATTTATCTCTTTTTCCTCTTTGCTCTTAGAAGACTGTACAGTGAGAACGATTTCAGCTGAGTATCCGTAGTGTATTTCCTAAATGCATTCTCACAGCTGTTTTGACTTTATTGGATTTCCCTTACCAACTAGATGGATTCCCCAAGGGACAGCAGGAAGCAAGGCGTTGTGCAAGTTACTCTGCTAAAAAGGCAGAGCAGAGCCTGCCTAATAGCCTACAACTACTCTACTTTCAAGTGTCCTGTGCACCCCGATGTTGCCAGTAATCCCTTTGTTTCCCTAAAGCAACAAGAAAAGCTGATTAAAATTAATAAAGAGAGGGTTTTTTTCAAAGTATCTCTTACAGTCTGCATGCTCCTGTGCTCTAGTAATTGATGTTTTGCTCTTTCAAGTGTTAACACCTGGGTGAATAGCTGATGTGAGGATAGCTGGTAGCATTTCTTGCAGGTTTGTAGGCATGCTTCCCAGGTTCATCTGATGTGTTCCCTGGTGCTACCTGCCTTTAGAAAAATGATGCCTTGGCTTCTGCAGCGTGGCTGACTCATATCTAATTCACCAGCCCAGATGTAGTGATTGGAAAAGCCAAAGGAGACTTTGTTTATCTGGCTTTGGTTAGCTGTTGTTTGTAACTCTTGGAAAGTGCTGTTTGCAGAAAACAAATGTGGTATGCTTTCTTCCATCTTTAGCAGGATGCTGCTGGTATTTGGCTTCCTTATGCACTTGGTGAACGCACGGATGTAAGATGCAAACAAAAAGGGATCCAGATGTGGTTTTCTTTTGGAAAGGTAGCACTGGTACAGGGATAGAAGCTTTAACACAATCTTATTGTTTGGTTCGTTTGAGTTTTATTTTTGTTTCTCAGAAAACAGGGAATAATCGTGATTTAGTCAGGAAAGGTGATGAGAAGGATGTTAGAACCTATTTTCTTACTTTTACTTACCTTTGGTGTTTCTCTGTGGCACTTGGAATTCCTCATGGATTGGTTTTCTGTGCTGTGTGTTTCTGCTCTCTGATTCCATGAGGGATGGAGCTCAGCTAGTAATACTCCATTCAGATTATGGCCCTAAGGTTTGAAATAACCCCAGCCCCCTCTTCAAACACATGCAAACACGTGTACAAAACCAGGATGAATAAAAGCCATGAAACAGATATTTCAATCTTAGCTTCTTGGTTGTATGCACTATTTGGTATGATGTTGTTTTATGGATGTTGCTCAAGAAAGAAAAAAAAGTAGTCAGACTTTTTTATTTAATGTCTTAGATTAACACTTAACAAGCTTTTTGATTCTAGGGATGTCTTCGTTTTGCCTCAATAAACCTAATAGATAACCTTAGTGGAAAAGTTTAGCACTCTGGGAGGACAATTTTATTTAGTCAATTTTATTTAGGGTTTTTTTTTAATCTATTTTGCTGTGTGATGAAGGCATCAGATTTTCACATCTTCAGAAAAGCAATTGAGCAGAAATTAACTGTCATATCTTGAGAACACCCAGTGGTGTTAGCACTGCCAAGCAAAATCTACGTTGTGTATTAATATATTGGTGAATATTAACATAACAGGAAGAAGATGTGTAAGGAGATGTCATTCTAGGTGTCCAAATCACTTCTGCAGGTCCTCATTGAGTCTTGAACTACTGTATTTGAAAGCAGTCTGTATAATTTGACTGTAGACCTCAGTTCTATAACTGAGCTTCCTGGTCTTGCCACTGCTGTCAGGTGAAGTGAAAATTGCAGGCAGATTCAAAAGCCCACCAGATATCTGTCGTTTAGTGCAGGGTTTATGCTTTGCTGTTATGGAAGACGAAATAGGCTTCAATATAGTAGAAGAGTACAAAATAATCCTTGTCAGAGTAATTTTGTAAAGTTTTATGAGTTCGGAGAAATGATACCCATAAATTACAAGTGTAGCCTACTTAAAATTCTGTTCCTCTCAGCAGCGATTTGCTGGCATTTGAGCTAAATAATGATTATAGGGAAGAAAGCCAGGGTAATCTTTCTGTTACTGAATACATAAAAAACCTCTCCTTTTTCTTATTCTGGAGCTGCTATTACCAAAACAGTAGGATTTTAACAAGTCAATATGACAACAAACCATGAGCAAACCTCCAGCAGTTTGTATTAGGTAACTCAAGTTTTGTTTTTAATAGGCTTGCTGTCCAAATTCAGATCTTGTCTGAACTTTGTCCCTTTCCAGATCTGGAAAGGTGAGATTTTCTTCATATGCACAGAAGTGGGTTACTGTTAAATGAATTAAGAAATGGTTGCAATCCAACTTACTTTGATGTTCTCAATCATTTTATTTAAGCTTAGGCTCACATTTCTTCTTCATCCTACTGCATTTTTAAGCCTTTGCTTCTGTAATCAAATTTACATAAGAAATTGCCCATTTTAACACTGAAGATGTTGTAATACTGCTCCAGAGAGGTACTTCACCCAGCAGAGGAATATCTCAGTGCAACAAGCTTGCTTGCATCCCTGCACAAGTCACTCAGGCCTTCAGGTATTGGTTTGAGTGTTCTCATTTCACATCCTTCCATCCTTCCAAGTTTGGGTTTGAATTACAAATACTGCACATACTGAGGGACATTTGCCCTACCAAAAGAGGTAAGTCCTCACTTGATTTAGAACCACATAGCATCCTAGCATTGGTGAATGGGACTGCAGCTTATGGAGGATTTTGCTCTAAGTGATGGTGGTCCAATAAATTGTCTATAAACCAAATGGTTGAGGAGCTGTGGTCCTGCAGTGCAATACCTTTGCGTGCTGGATGCGTGGAGGAGGGGGAGCCTAAATTTGCATCTGCTCATTCTTACAGATGGAAGTAGTTCAACTGTTTCCCATGTTAATTGACCTAGTATTTAAACATGGCATTAGGATTCAGCACAGTTTACTTTGAAGAACTTGATCTAAATTATGGAGGGAAAAAAAAAAGGAGAATGTAAGTTTGTTGAAGAACTGTAATAGTTTTAAACTGTCTGTAAAACACTAGGTAATTGCCTAGGGTTTTATTGTATTCCCTGTCACTGTCTGCTGGATCTTCCATTTTGATATTCAGGTGTTCGTCAGTGCACGTCATATCAAACTGGCCCTTGAAGCAATAAAATCTATCTTACCAGGCTGGTCTGTGTTCATCCTGGACAAGAGCAGCTCCACAGTTTGCCCAGCAGTGTGCTGAAAGAGCTGCTTTAACAACAAGGCCGTCCCTGCAGTAACATGCCTAAGCTGTCACATTTCTCCTGTGCAGCTTGTCGGGCTTCCTTTGACTGTTCTGGTGAAAAATGTCAGAAGCAAGGCACAGCAGGGCACAGCCTCTGTGTCAGGGTATGGAGGGAAGGAGCTCTGGCTGCCGCCGCTTTCCTTGTGCATTAAGGCAGTAGCAAAATTCGTCACCAAGGCAGCGAGTAGGACCGAAGGCTAGGGATGAGAATCCATCACTTTCCTCTCGGGAATATGATAGGTGACAACCCTAATTGCTCTCTTAACACTTTTATCATACTCCCAGCAACATAATTTCCTGTAGGTCAAACAAGTGGCACCCCCACTGGGGCCAGAAACTAATTCGTTTCTCTTCATGTCAGCTCAGTTCCGTGGTAGGATGCTCACAGTGACAGAGGAGAGCTGCTCACAGCCACTATTTATAACACTTTTAGAAGTCTTGGTTGTAAAACTTAATTTACTGCAATGTTAAGAAAACGGTCATTTTTATCAGCATATTACACTCACTCCTAGCAGTTGTAATATTCTCAGATAACAAATATGAGGGATATTCCTTTTATAAGAATGTGTTTATCAGAATTCATTTTGATATTATTTTTAAAGCTGGTCTGTAGAGCAGACTCGTGGAGTGTCAAAAGCATCTCAGATGCTTGCTTTGTGACTTCTTATTGGGATTTCCTAGGGAAATATTACTGAAAATGAGGCTGTGTGATACTGTGGTATATCACATCCCATGTGCACAACATTGCTTAGGAGCAATAATCTTCTTTGGTTGAAGATCAGTTGTTTTCAAGATGAGGCTTTATTTTCAAGTGTAACAGGGCTCTCTGCTACTGGGAATTTTGTCTAATTCCCAATTAATTTTGTCTTTGAAGACTGTAACCCAGATGTTCGGTGCAATACTTAAACCAATCTTCTCCAAATACTTTTGGTTTTATCTCAGGAGCATAGAACAGCTCCGATCTGGAGCTCATACGGAGCAATGCACAGCCAGCCAGCT
This sequence comes from Chrysolophus pictus, assembly GCA_037305975.1. Classification (NCBI taxonomy): domain Eukaryota; kingdom Metazoa; phylum Chordata; class Aves; order Galliformes; family Phasianidae; genus Chrysolophus; species Chrysolophus pictus. Next base: position 34,483,167 of record CM074581.1, on the reverse strand, counting down.
TCTGTTTTCTTCATGAAACAATCTTGAACAGTCTTGTGACTGAGATGCAACCAGGCTGAGTAGCTATAAGAACTGAGGTTGTTTTTATCAATTGGAATTTTGCTTTTTTTTTTTTTTTTTAACTAAATTAGGAGTATACTGTAGACATGAGATGGTTGTCACAGCTGACCAGGATGTGACTGTAGGCCAAGAGGAGAGTGATGGGACATTATTACAACTAAAAATAATGAGAACTTCATTCAGAAACAAAGAGAGCTTAAGTTTGGAGGGCCTCATGACTGCCAGCCTCAAGTTCAGATCGTTCCAGTTTCTGAGGCCGCACATGTGATTCTCATAGGAGCTCTCATAACTGGGAAAAACACAGGAGCTACATTTAAAGCCCCAGCAGAAGCTGGGGTGATTCAGGCAGCTATAAGCTGGGAAATGCCAATATTATACATTATTTTAATGATGCTTTCCTTCAAAAGCTGTTGTAGTGGCTTGAAGAAAGACGCGTGTCTGCGCAGAACCATTTTTTAGGATGAGATAATGTGGACTGTTTGGCTTGGATGTGGGGTATTATGCAGCAACACAAGCAGATGCAGAAATTAAACAGCATGAGATGGAGATTAGCGAATGAAGCGGGCAGTATGAAAAGTTCTTGCTGTGCTGGAATAGAATCTGATGGATATCGTTAAGCAGAGGACTTAAAACTTATTCTGCTTAATTAACATCATTTGTACCATTGTACAAAACCCTGGTGAAAGCTAATCTAGAGTATTCCAAACCACAAAGGACTCTTCTGTTCATGGAGAGTGAGCTCACGCTGGTCTGGGTCTCGAGAAGGGCTAAAGACTAAGAGAACTTAAAGCAAAATAGCAGGAGACCTAAATTCCTTTATCTGGAAATATCTTCAGTGGCTACTCTGCCAAAGCTAATTTTACTTACAATATGTAAGTTTGTTGAAGGCTCTATATATCTGAAATGGCAAATAAATTTTTCTATCCATTAAAATCTCTCTGTGAGATTTGGGAAATTCGTGCTGGATCCAGATGTCCTAGAACCTCAAGAGAGGCTCCTTTTCCCGTCCTGCTCCAGAATTCACAGTACATCAGCTCTGGTGGACATCTCTGTTCAGCTCCAGCTCTATAGACTATAGAATCTGATACTGAAGTCCAACTCAGTACACTAATGCAGACAATAAAAGTACATATCTGCAGTAGTGCATTCAGACGTGGGGCCCCCAGCACAGGAAGGACATGGAGCTCTTGGTGCGGGTCCAGAGGAGGGCACTGAGATGCTCAGAGGGCTGGAGCAGCTCTCCTGTGAGGAAAGGTTGAGGGAACTGGGCTTGTTTAGCTTGGAGAGGAGAAGGCTCCGGGGAGACCTCATTGTGGCCTTCAATACTTGAAGGGAGCGTATGAACAGGAGGGGGAACGGCTGTTTAAGAGGGTGGATGGTGATAGAACAAGGGGAAATGGTTTTAAAGTGAGACAGGGGAGGTTTAGGTTAGATATTAGGAGGACATTTTTCACACAGAGGGTGGTGAGGCACTGTTCACAGGTTGCCCAAGGAGGCTGTGGATGCCCCATCCCTGCAGGCATTCAAGGCCAGGCTGGATGTGGCTCTGGGCAGCCTGGTCTGCTGGTTGGCGACCCTGCACATAGCAGGGGGTTGGAACCAGGTGATCATTGTGGTCCTTTTCAACCCAGGCCATTCTATGATTCTATGGTATACCTGCTTTTCTTGACAGTAAAGAACTGTTGCGTTATAGGTAACACGTGGGAACACACGTGTGAATATGCATGGCGAAAAAACAGCAGCAAAGCTGAGAGTATCTCCTGGATACAAAGGCAGCCACACCTGAACTAATATCAGATGTAAGAAAGGCAAACCCGTGCTTTTTTATGCGCTTACATGTCATGTTCTGTGCTTTTATAGGATGTGAGCATGGATTTACTTTGACAAGTGGAGGTGATCGTTACCAGCTACGAAGCACCATGTGTATTTCTAGTGCCATTCAGCTTTTAGATGTGGCTAATAATTTCCTACTGGAATAGATGTAGGAAAATAAATACATCCACCTCCAGTGTAATTAGCATTAACTACATAAATATAAAGTGTCATGCAAATGAAGGTGGGTGCTGCACAGCTGCTTCGCCAGTAGAAGAGCAATGAAATACTCCGTATCACCAAACAGGGAGACAGCACGTTTTTCCACAAGCTAAATTCTGCAGTGGTTTTTAATTTGTATAGCAGTTGTGGTTATAAATCAGATGGGACTGCCTAGAGTATCAGCAGCTTAGGGGCTATGTTTGTTTTAAGTTGTGGTATATTTTTTGTTGTTGTTACTGAAAGAAAACTGTAAAAACAGATTTCCCATTGCTCCTGCATGTTGAGTGGAGGCAGAGCATGAAATCTTGTTGGGCTTGCTCAAAGTTTTGGGTTTCTTTTCAGGCTGCAACAAATCAATTTTTTTTCAGATTTTTTTTTACTTTTATTTTCTAGAATTGAAATATGGTGCTCTCCAGGCATTATGCAAGGAGGTTTGGGTTTTTGTTTTCTGTTTGCTTGGTCTTTTGTGTGTGTTTTTTCTTCTTATAGTAAGTCTGTTATTGGTGATGCAGCATATTCAGGCTTTTGTTAACAGTGCTTTACAAAGTGTACCATCTCTTTTTGTTACCCGTAAGTTTGTCCATTAAATTCAGCTAATGCTTTCCAATGCGTAAAAAGAAAATAGGTTTGTGACTGCATCTTTCACGGGCAAAACATATCATTTTCTTTTTGCTTTGGTTGCCGCACATTTTAAGCAGTTGCACGGTGGTATTTGACCTTAGAAGTGCTGCCTTCCCATAGCTTGCAGTTTGTCAGTGATCATTCCTAAAGGGGGGAAATTACAAGGGAGCATCCAAAAGAAGTTAGGATTTCTAGTCCCAGCTCCACAACTTCAGCAGCCTAGACAGGAATAAAGGCTTGGCCATACACAGACAAACATAAACAATTCAGGATGTGCTTATGCCATCACCTTATGTGAGTGTGTAACTGTTGGAGACTGGCCCTTCCCTCCTGACCATGTGCTCCCACCTCGTCCCCAAGCTCAGCACCAGTGAGTGCTGACTTTGGGGCAAGTTGCACTGATCTAGCAGAAGACTGAACCTGCAGAACGCTTGATTTATCTCAGACCAATTGAAGGTGGTCACCGAGCTGCACTCTTGAGCAAACTATAAAATCTGCTCTACCACCCTGTGCGCAGAAGGGAGAAAATAAGGCGAGGAAATGAACAGCTTCATTTCATGTCTTTACCGATGATAAACTTCACCCATAATTTTCCCTTCTATGGCTTCACCATTGTAAAATAACACAGAATGATAAATTCAGCACTCAGAGTGAGATATGGTCCTACCAGCACATCAGTGCTGCCGACCAGGACGTAGCAGAAGGATGTTCAGTTTGGCTTTATGGGCTTAAACCTGGCCAATGAAGGAGCTGAGCGTGGAGCAAGGCACAGGCTGATGAAGCTTTTGCAAATCTTTTGCACCTGCCAAAATTTGGGTCAAGCCTCTCCGTGCAACAGCACTGAGCAGTGCTCAGAGGAAAGCCCAGGCTGCATGGAAGCTGCCTTGCAGTCTTCGAAGAGCTAATCACATCAGTGGGAAGCTTGGAGAAGTTTTTGGAGGATGCTGATTTCTCACAGGAGCCCTGATAGCCAGTCTGGAAGCTGTCTGTGAAACATTGCTTAATGAGATGTGAAAAGGCCTCTGAAGGGAAAGCAACAGCAAGTGTCTGCCAGCTCCCTTCCTGCTCGTATCCAATGCACTTGTATGAGCAGGTGCCAACGTGGGCCTCTACGTTGTTAACTGTTAGTATGCAGGGTATTAACTGGGTTGTTCCATTTCAAGGTGGAGGCTTTGGGTGCTTCCTGCCCACGGTGCTTCTGTTCTCATTATTGGTGTGATGCTCCGTGCAGTGTCTGTGCATAAATTTGAAACCAGTGAGAACTGTTGGGTACTGTGGGAGAAGGCCAGAGGATCTGTGGGGAAACCAATGGGAAACAGTGAGTTTGGCCTGCAGAAGTGAAGAAAGGACGGGTGGACCTGCAGTAGCACGGAGATGAAGGTAATATGTGCATGGTCAACAGGTTGGAGGTAGTAAGGGCCAGTGGTAGAGGCAGATCAGTGGCCATGGGAAGACCATGATGCCCCTGCCCTGCTTTAGGAGGAGTTGCAGTAACCTGAAATATAGGGGAATGGGAATATGGTACCCAAGCAGAGGGCTGGTAGCATCGGCTAACGGCAAACACTAGCAAAAAAATAATCTCCTGTGGCTTCTCATCTTCATCCCACTGCTGATACCCACAAAGGAGAAGGTTCCCTTCTTCTCCAAGCTTTGGAATTTAAAAGCATTGTTTAAAATGTAATTCTTTTCAGGAAAAAAAAAAATAATAAAGTGAATTCACAGTAAATCTTTACAAAAAATGTTCTCGATTGAAAGAGCCTCTTCTTTTGTGGCAGATAGGCCAGATATCCTTGCTCTGAGACATGGCTTCAATAAACAGATCCATTGCTTATCGCTCCAGCATCACAAGGAGTATTTGTCCCGGTACTCTGAATGCACAAAGCTGAGGAAGAAAAGAAAAAGAACAGTCAGAGAATTGAGAAAAAGAAAAAATGCAGCTGTTTAGGGACCTGTAAGAAGTGATTAGCACATAGCAGGCAGGTTGCTGGCCCTCTGTCCAAGTGGCCCAGTTCAGGTTAACACGATCCCTGCCCCTGCAGCAATCCCATGCGTGCAGCCTTAGGAGCATGCCAGCCTGGTAAGTACATTAGGCCAAATTGATGCAGTGTCATTAATTCCTGACGAGAAGCCAGATGCCCACGTTGTTACTGTTGAGGCTGATCGCTGGCTATATAATCCAGTGCACCTCGTTTAGGCTCCTTGTTCGTTGGCTTACCCACTTAGAGAATGTGCTTACAAACATTATCATACGCCTTGACTGCTCCTGAGATTTAATTGTGATCGTGAGAAGCCCTTCCATGTTTTAAAATGGCATTACGTAAGCACGGAGTTGATCTAGTTAATGTGTAATAGATACAACTCATTACTTTAACTCTCAGATCACATGTTGATTTGATTTTAATGTGGTTGTTTCCAGCAGTTAATGACAAAATAGTAACTTACTGTGCTGGGAAAGTGAATGTTGGCTAAATTAGTCATGGTGCAAGTCATAGATTATTTCCTGAGTAGTTAGCAGTTATCAATTTTAGATTAAATATGGTGAGAATATAGTGAAAGTGATAACTCATTGTTAATGCCATGACCCATGTTGCTCGTAACTCTTGTATTGCTGCAGTGAAGATTACCTTGCAGAGAGGAGTTGGCAGCAGAACCTGATTATGCCTCTCAGCAAGGGGAAGATCCCATGCTGGCTGCCAAAGTAGCAGGTACTGCTAGCTTTATGCCAGCTTCTTAGTAATCAAGTGGCAGCAAGAACCTTTTCCTCTGCTTTCAGATCACAAGGCACACGTACCCTTCTCTTCTCGGAATAGTTTTCAACTGACAAAATCCCCTCTTGGTTTGCTGAATTGCCAGCAGCTTTAAATAGTGCGTATAAATATGAAGGTGGAAGGCAGAGGCCTGATTCAAACCAGCCTTTAAAAATGCTGTTGAAGTTCCCCATATTGTTAATACTTCTAGCCCTCTGCATTTTCCCGTTTGTTTTCTAAGTGGCAGAAGTGGATTCCTTGGGGCTGGAGAAGCTCAACAAGAGGAGATCCTCATCAGCTTTCAGAGCCCTAGCATCACACAGCTCACTTACAGCCTGGGGTATTGCTGAGCTTCCCAGGAACTAGCTTGAATTAAATGCAACTGTTGAACCATGTTGTGCAAATTGTATTGCAGAGGATGCAGGATGTAATTGCAGTTTAAGGTGGGTGATGATAATGAGAAGATACCTACGAGCTTTCCATCGCAAGGTAATCAGGCTGGAAAGGAAGGTGTTTTGTGTGAACATTGCTTGTCACAGTGCCTCTACTGTAATTAGTACTATTTTTAGCTATATTTATCTGTATTATAGCTCTTGATATGGGCAAAGGTGTCTCGATAATGTAACACTCATTAATTCAGCAGCTTCACTATGTCAGATTACAGTGCCAGTAACAACAGACGTGTTTCCTATAGTTTCTTCATGTCCACAATGTTCATAAAACAAATTATTTTTTCTCATTTTTATGTGGCACTCAGATATAGAATAGTGAAATGGCTTGTTCAGGGCTGTGGTGGAACATTTTTGCCAGGGCTCAACTTTCCTATAGGGCTTATATCCTGCCAAGGGGCTCTTGGCTGTAGTAATATAACATTTTGTCGTTGTTGTTGTTTTTCTTTTTTCTTCCTCTAAAAATGCCAGTGACAACCCGTTTTTCTTTGACACAGTGACTAAAGGACCAAACACTAAGGAGAGATGGCTCAGCACATGGCCCTTGGTGGTGGCCTTGCCAAAACCACTGCCAACTCAGAAAGGGCTCTGGTAGAAAGCTCATGTCCTGTGTGACTTCTAGAAATGAGACTTCAGATTGTTCAAATTAGATAGAAATTGGGCTTAAAGACGGTTTTTTGAAGAAAAGATTGGAAGAAAAAATTAGACCTTCCCTGGTCTAATTTTGCTGCAGGGAAGCTGTTTGCAGATCCCCAGTTTGCTGATATTCAGATTCCTTAGTGCATTTTCCCACTTCCCAGCGCTGCACACTTGACCTTGTTACAGCATTTTTAATAAGCTTGATTTAAGGTTTTTAGGACAAGACATGATTGGAGTGAAAGGAAAAAAGTATTAAGGGAAAAATCGGTTAACAACTTGAATTTCAGAGTAAGCAGCTCATAAAGCAGCATCTCTATCTCCTGTTACTGCTTTGTTGGGTATTGTCTGATTGCATCCTCACTTTCACATTGGAGGTAAAAACTACCTTCAATGGATATTCTAAGAATTACCCAAATTTGGTGCTCTTCTGAGAAGCAAGTCCTAGCTCTGTCCTTTAAGGAGAAGGTTTTGCCCACCTACAGACTTCAACACATCTCTTCTGTATTTTAACTTGCCATTTGCCAGGCAAAATGCTACACAAGGGAAAGCAAAAGAGGCTCAGCTCCAAATTTGACATTTCCTGGGTCTGTATGGTCACACCTCCTAAAAAATCCTCAAGAAAGGACTCAGCTCTCACCTTTGGGTCCATCTTCTGGAAATGTTAACAGTGATTCCATTGGTTGGAGGAACAAGTTTCAAGCCAATATGATAACATTTGCTGAATGGAATCATCTGAACTGTGGTTTCTGTTCATATGAAGGATGTGTGGATGTTATCGAGGGGCAGTGTGTGGCAGGATGTGAGAGCTGGAACAGGGCTCCGATTCAGGAAGCCAAAAGATGGCAATCATCTCCAAGATCTTAAAATCTAAGTTACATTTTTACAGTCCAAGTAAGTAGAATTCCAACAGAGGCTGCCATAGGACCTTCTCTCAGATCCAGGCTGCCTGTGTTCTCCTGTTTTCCAACACGGCTTTGTAAATACGGTGTATCAGTAGGTTTGTATCAGAAGCCTTTCCTGGGAACTGTCAACAAAACCATAGCTCCTAAATTAACCTGCTGAAAGCTTATCAGGGTGAAAATGGTTGAAATTTCCTGAGATCTTAGCAGCAACAAATTGTAACTAGGAAGTATTTATGTATGCTTTCTGCTAAATAATGCACTGTTACAATTTTATAAGGCTGGAGGGAGGATGCCAGTGATCTTTGGGAATGAAATACACCGAATTGTTTTGTAACTAGATAGTGCCACTGAGAACAGCCACGAGACCTGCTGTGTTGCTAAAGGTGCTCCGTTACCCCGATTCTCCCATGGGGTTAACACGTGGCAATTGAAGCAGCGTGGTGACGGGTGTCCTACTGTGCCCGCTCCAAATTCCACCGCTTGCATTTCCCCCCAAGCGGCGGTGACCTTTTGCCAAGTTTGAGGCTGGAGGGGCTGTGAAATACCGGAGCTCACCCGGAGGACAAAACAGAGGAGAACTAGCTGGAAGCCAGCAGGCATTTGCTGGGAGGAGATGGTGAAGGCAAGCGTCAGCCATGGGTTATTCGGACAGTGAGAGCGACTGCTCTGACAAAAAGCGCTATTTCTCTGGGAGCAGTGATGAGTACTCGTGTGATGAAGCCGAGAAAGTATTCGAGTCAGTGCTCGCAAGCAGAGCTTTCCAATGCTTGCTTGTTGCATATAATGCCGTGTAATTCACATAACTGTTTATTGCACTTAATGCCCTGCGCCGCAGCTTTTGCAACATGACCTTTAAAATGTGTACTGACCATTTGTTTTGCTGCGAGGTGGTTGAGGTTAATGTGTAGGTGAGTTGCATGTCTTTGGATGTATTTGCAATCTTTAAAGAGCAGGCAGCGTTTAAAACTCAGTCTTGTATTTCGCAGCTGGTGTGTGTAAAGGATTTCTACGTAGAGCTGAAAATGCATCGGCCTTTTTCTTCTGGTTTATCCTCCTGTTTCTAGGAACACGGTTAGATTTTTAATCCTGCATGGTGGGAAAACCCCCATAATGACAACTTAAAATCGATGTAGAGCAGGGGAACAAGGCTGCTCAGCAACGCAGGAGATCCTGGGACCTGGTACTTTTGTGACCCATCTCCAGCTCGTGACAACGATTTTCCCTGGAGCAGGTGATAGGAAGGCATTGGCACCATGGTGGTAGAACGCAGCCATGCTACCAGTGGTGACAGACCACCAGAACTCAAAGTTGGCTGGCAGTCCTTTCGCTGAGCTGACCTTGCTGCCAATGGCACCTCTGCCTTCCTCCCTGCCCCCGCACAAGGAGCAAAATGCCGTTTTCTGCAGGAAGAACGTCCCTGTTGGAGGCATAGGGAGGTTTTGTAGCACAGAGGGAGCACCTCAGAGCATCCCTATCAGATTAATGCTTTCTCCCCACATTTGCAATTTCATTATTCCCCTTGAAAAGTGCCGGAATGGGGGGTTTTAGGGCTGTTGGGTGTGCAAACCATGTATGGAATGGCTTTTGTGGCAGCTCACCCTTAAGCTTGCAGTGCTTCAGGGTATTCAGAGGTGCTTGTTTCTTGACTTAACATTTTGTGTATGAAGCACTATATAATTCATAAAAAAAAAAAAAAATTCCCCTAACTTATCAGTTATTTCTGCTTGTGCAGAACATAAGGAAGCCTTAGAACTGCATGACTTTCTGCATTATAAAAGCCTTTACATCTCTGTTTGTGCTAAGCAAAATGTCCTTTGGAAAAGAGCCTTCATTCCACACTAATTTCATGCTGATTAAACACACATATCAGGTACAATGCAGTGGAAACCATAACAGTTATTTGTGTATTTTAATCTTTAATGTTGAAGTTTACTTAAAACATTTGAACTGAAGGCATAAATATCTGTGTTTTACTTCTCTGCAATCTGAGAATATGTAATGGTAAACGCTTTGTGACGGAAAGGCATCCAAGATAGCAGAACATCTATGTGAACTTTTAGTGGGAATTAATGCACAACCAAAAGCATTACATCCTTGTTTAATAACGCATTAATATCTGAGCAGAAGTTGGCTGCAGCAACTTAGTAGAATATTAAGTATTATAATTTCTTATCCTCTTTATATTTACCAAAGTTTTAGAAGTTAGTAGAAATATTTTTATAATGCTGTTGGTCTACTTTCTTTAATTTGTTTTAAGCGATAATTTTGTTTATTGGCATGGATAAATTAGCACTAACACAATTACTTTTATTGAAAATGATCTCAAAGAATGCTTTGGATTGAGCATTAACATTTATTTCAATTTTATTTCTGCTCGCTCTGCTTTAAAGGTAGCTTAAAGATAAGTTAAATTGAAGATAGCTTGAAAGCAATGAAAGTAAATGTAATTAACAATTAAAGGGAGAGTACCTGTTCCTGTACGGGTGCACATGCACCACTCTCCTTTTCACCACACTGCTGCTTTAATACTTCCAGTCTTTGAAGAGGAGAATTGCTCTTTCCAATGGCATTTCTAAATCTCATTTTCTACTTCAGTGGAAATAAGCAGTGGTTTTCCAGTCTAAATGAATTAGATGTGTTTAAAAGAGGTGGATCTATTTTGCCTGTAATCCCTTTATATTTAATAGGTGAAAAGATTTTGAGTGGATTTGAGTAAAGCAGTGACTTTGACTCCTGCATTCTGGTTTGCCAGCACAGAAGGTGCAGTGGCATTCAAAACACGGTGGAATTCTAAAAAGGTCTGATTGAAATTAACTTCTTGATTTGTAGCTTGGGCTGGCCGAGGCCAAACTGTGTGGCAGGAGAAGGAAAAACTCTGAATATCTAATAATGAAGATACATTGTGCCTCAGTGTCCTTCTTAACTGCCTACTTGACCTTTCAGCTGTGACATATTGCCCTCTGAACCATGGCCTGGGGAGACAAAACGAAGGGTTTGGGGGAGGGGGACATAGGTAGAAGTCCATCAATACATCTATGCAAATAGCTAATATTTCTATAGCTATATTTCCATATACAGAAAGATGGAAGACCTTTCCAAACAAAATGGCATGGGCCAATACATGGCTAGATGCCCTGTTCACAACGGGAGCCTACTTCTGGTTTTCTGCATGTTTTTTTGCTCTCAATGCTTGACTCCTGTACAGGTGAAGAACATCTTTCCAAGGAAAAAGTTGTGTTTTATTCTTGATGTACTTAGAATGAAGTACATTCAGAAGTATAAAGTTTGCTTAAGAAATATATTTTTCTTTCAGGGAAGATGTCAGAACTGCCAACGTCATTGCGGCTGAAGCAGTAACTTGTCTGGTCATAGACAGAGAGTAAGTACATAAACTTCCTGTCTTGGGGTGCATCTCCAGTTCACACTTCTTATAGGTTTTAACTACAGCCTTTGATTATTTTCTGTAAGGTTATTTAATTTTGAAAAATATATTCGCAGTGTATTACGTGTCCTTGATGAAGTAGAGAGAGCATTCCCTGAGATCAATAAGTCAAAATTCAGTGATGACAAATACAGAAAATTAAGAAGTACAGAATGACAAAATGGAAATAAATAGAGAGAGAGTGGATACAGATCCAAGCGTTATGGTGGTGCACAGATTGAGTTAGCATCAGCAAAGTATCACGAACAAAAGAAATTTTCTGACAAATGCTAGATAAACATGTTGTTATTCTTTTCCATGTAGGCCCTTGTCCATAGGACCTGGCCCTGCTTAAAGCTCTGAAATTCCAAGAGGATAGATCAGGAGAGCAAAATAACATTTTACCTATTATGCATGGAAAATGTTGAGGAATTAGGCATTTTTTCATCTAGGCAAGAAATGCCTGCACTCCAGGAAAACAGTGCGGCAAAGAGACTGGGGAAAAAATAGCATTACCTTGAAAATGCATTGTGACTCTTGGGGTGGTTTTCCAGTGATGAGGGCAGTGAGGCACTGGGATACACCATCACACAGAGAAATCTTCCACCTTCACAGTGGAAAGTGCTAGTTGTGATTTTTATTACTGCATGGGGAAGATTGGTTTTGTAATGGACAGTGCCACAAAAAAAAAAAATACCAGCTCGGAGTTCAGCAGTGATTAAAAAAATAAAAAATAAAAAATAAATCTATGCTTAGGCATTAATAGAATATATATATTTTTTTAAGTAAATCTATGGCTTGTCTATGCTTCACACGCTGTGTTGTTCTTGTTTCCTCCAAAATGAAAAGTTAGACCATAAAGTTGTTTGGAGACGGGTAGAAAAAATGATTGATGGAGAGAATGGCTTCTGTTGGAAAAATAAGCAAGTAGGTTGAAACTCTGTTCTGGGAAAGAGATGATGAAATCTCATCATTTCTCACTGCTTCCCCAAGCATGAGAACCCAGAGGTAAGTGCAGGAAGGAAGTGAGAACCAAAAGGAGGTGGCTCTTCACACAGGGTGGCTCATGGAGCTCCTCCCTGTAGGAAAAGAAGAGGCTTACAAGTGTTCGAAAGGAAAAGAAATCCACTGGATTTATTAAATATGCAGGAACTCTACTGCTGGCTCAAGGGAGTCTCTAAGAGGTGTAAGAGTATTGAGACAAATATAAATGCTGGATCTATTCTTGAATTTTTGAAGACATAAGGAACTGATGTAAGACAAAGTCAAAGGGCAGCTGCTGAGTTACAAGTGACTTCTGAGGCATTCTTGTAGTGTGATGAGATTAATAGGAGATGCATCTCATGTTCTCTGGTAGGCATGAACTAAATGCACTCAATCCTTTTTAATACAGGAGTTTTATATTCAATTATCTCTTGGTGTTTATTCCCAACCTTTCTTGTCGTGTTCTACAGAACTGAGGAAGAGTACTTAAAAAAATCTTAGATCTTCTGATCTGCTAGTTCATTTATCATCAATTTAAAAAAAAGCCAAGCAACTAAATTATGGTTTAGCTGTTGAAAACAGATGGTGAACTTCAGGACTGTCAGCTGAGTGGCATTCTTCCACATATACAAGCAAGGTAGCCTGACAGATAAAATACAGATTATCCCTTGTTATTCTGTGGGCAATAAGAAGAATCAGCAGAATTTGTAGCAAACATTAATTCAGAGAAACATAAAGCAAAGAGTCATTTCTGCATTTTTTCTGAACTACTCTATGGGGGTCATTTTTGTTTTCCACCGTAAGCATTTTAGAAGTGAATTAAAAAAATAAGTAATCCCAGATTTAATCCTTCCTGAGTATTTTACAGACCTCATTTAATATCCCTTTTATTCTGGATACAATGACCTTGAAATAGTAAGGAAGTACAAGTTAAATTTAACTGATGAAGCTGTAGATCATCTACACCAGGGATTCTAGTAATGCTCAGCAATTAGTAGCAGAGAAACACTATTTATAAGAATACTATTTATAGATCAAGAAATGTAATGCTATTTATATCACTATTTATAGTTCAAGGAACTCTGTTCGCTGTCTTGACCAGTTCTGGCTTTCTTGTTGTAGCTCTTCCCTTCTATTATTGTATCATGGTTTGCAAATAACCATAGAAGCTAATTTTAATATAGAGAAAATGCAATAAGACTTATATAAATTTGGAAAATTGTGCAGGCACTGTTCTGCTAATGAGGAAAATAGCATTTTTGTATATCCATATATACTGAATATTAAGACGTGTGGTTTGTTGTGATGGTCAGCATAGAGGTTTGCACTGAGTTATATGCAAAGTAGCAACGGAATCTGGGAGTCAGCTTTACTGATTATGGTTAGAAGTTCTGCACAGAATGCTTGTCACTACAGTTTTTTAGTATTTTCTATTACAAGACAAGCTCTTTGCTTAATCAAATGTAACTATTGAAGCAGCACTCTCATGCTCTATATATCAGGCTAAAATGATGCTCAAGGAACATTGGGACACTGCTCTCGGACACAGGGTTTGGGTTTATATGGTCCTTTGTGGAGCCAAGAGTTGCACTCGATGATCCTTATGGACTCTTCCATCTCATGTTATTCTATAATTCTATGTGGTTATAAAGTAATAAGGAAGAGAATGTAAAAGCATGAAAGTTAATAGCAAAAAGGGGAAATATATATGGAGTATACTCGGGGAACAGAAGTTACTGAAGGTGAGAGAATGGAATTGTTGAGCTGAAAGCTGTATATGGACAACATATCTCATGGTATGGTTTCCGAAGGAGGAAAAATAGGAATGTGATTATGGAATTTGGGTTGGTTTTGGAGACTTGGAGAAGAAGATGTTCAAGGGACTGAAGAGTTACAGACACCAGTCAGACATCAGAAGTCTCTGAACAGACCACGATTCTTGGACACAAAGAGAGAGAAAACATGAGCTAACAGAGGGAAAAAAAAGGCTTAAAGCAGTCAACTTCATGCTGGAGAGTGAACAAAAGTTGCAGGCAGTTACAGCAGCTGGGAAAGAAAGGAGGAAATCTGGCTCCAGCTAAGAACTGGAAGCTGTGAAGAAACGCAGGCTGTACAAAGAAGGAAGATTTTGCAACCAATATGGGAAATTCTGCAAAACCAGGAATTGTGTATGGAACCAGAGAAGGCAACTGGATTCCTCTTGAGCAGAGGGAATCTTCATCTTGTCCTGAAAGCAGAAAGGCATGCCGTGTTTCAGGAGTAAAGATGCTACGTTTGCACAGAGATAACAGAAATGTGGTAGAGGAGCAATGAACCATGGAGTTCGTTTTCTAGGGATCCGAAAGGCTGCAACCTATTAAGGAGGTGTCCAGGATAGAAACCTGGTGTGGGTCAAAATCACTATGAACAGAATAACAGAATAGTGGTGAACAGAGACACCTGGATGTGTTTGGAAATGGGTGCAATCAGGTATGGATAGAATAGATGTGAAAAAAAATTTTGGCTATGGAGGTGTCTGGACTTACATCAGTATAGAATGACTATAAATTTCCAGAGAAAAGGAAAAATAATTGCTAGTAATAGTGGAAGGCTGTTGATTAGGCTTAAAGAGAAAGTCTAAAAAGTAAGTTAAAGAGATTGTAGAAAAGGGACTCTGTGAGATCAGGTAACAAGGGCACCTGTTATTCTTTCCATGTTCTTAGTAACTTTCTTCAGTTCTCAGAAACTTTCATCATAGAAGGGTGACATATTTAGGAAATGATTTATAGGGAATTAATGTGTGTTCTAAGTGTTTGTTTGGGGGGAATGACTGTAGAGGGTTGGCTAGTTGGTTTGAGATAGATGTTCTGCCAGTATTTAGAAAGTGCAAAGAAAATGAAAGGAGCTTCAGATGTGGGATCTCTAGGCAGGATGGCAGCGCTAGGACCTGCCCCATAGTGGCTACACTGGGATCACCATTGATTTTGTTCACCCAAGAAAGCTGGCAATCCATTGGCGTAGAATAATAGAATGGTTTGGATTAAAGATCATGTAGTTACAAATCTCTGCCATGGGTGTATTCCACTATAATGTTAATGACAGAATCACAGAATGGCCAGGGCTGGAAGGAACCTCAAGGATCATGAATCTTCAACCCCCCTGCCACATGCAGGGCCACCAAATTCCCCATTTAATACCAGCCCAGGCTGCCCAGGGCCCCATCCAACCTGACCTTGAACACCTCCAGGGATGGACGGGGCATCCACAGCCTCTCTGGGCAGCTGTTCCAGCACCTCACCGCTCTCAGAGCAAAGAACTTCCCCCTGACATCCAACCTCAATCTTCCCTCCCTCAACTTAAAACCATTTCCCCTTGTCCTGCTGTTGTCTACCCTTTCAAAGAGTTGATTCCCTTCCTGTTTGTAGGCTCCCTTTAGGTACTGAAGAGTTAAGAGTTAAGAGTTTACTTCTTGCCATAAAAAAAAGAGCATATTTGTACCAGTTCATGTGTATTCTAAAAAACAAGCTTTGTTAAAGGTAGGAAAGATTTCCATAGAATTTCAGAATGTATTCCAGGTTTCAACGTATCTGTGCACACTGTCCTGGAGGAAGAGGTTCCATTAACCCAGCAGGGCAAACAGATGCAGGTGTGGCAAAGCTGACCATAAGAGGATAACAGCTTTGTAGGGAATTTGGACAGGCTATCTTTCTGGAGCAGGTGCTCTTCTTGCCATCACTGAAGCTGTGGGAATTGGGAAATCAGCTTGAAAACGTCAGCAAAATCCACATGTTGTTCAAGGCAATTGTCAGACTATTCAGTGCAGTTTCTGACCATTTGTGATTTGTGGAACCATTATGTGCATGAGGAACTAGAAAGCTTTTTGTATTTCCTTCTGATGGAAGATATGATCTCAGTAAACATATTAATATTTTATAGCAGTTTTCATTGTCAAATCTCATTTATTCTTTTTTTTTTTTTTCCTTAAGAATTCATAGGTGTTTTTTTTTTTATTTCTAATCTATTAAGGCCCTATGTGAAACGAAGCAGAAGCTGATAGTTAACTATTGTGGTACTGCAGGCATTTATCCTGTAGGAAGAAAGTAATGGTGTGAAGTGGACAACATGGTTGACTCCAAAGTATTTCAAACTTGGCCTTGACGTGACTTTCTTAGTGACTTTTTGGGCTCCAGGAAGGTGTTATTGGGTTTGTTGTAGAGGTAAAATGGAGTGGCTGGGGGAAAGTTGGCATCGAATATGCTGAATGTGATAGATGCTTTAAAGCTTTGCAGAAGGCATCTGATAAAAACTGTGTAGGCACAAGTGGGACAACCTTGAGCATCTGTTTTGTAACTCAATTTGAATAAACACGTACAGACACACTTCACTTGTGACTGCTTTGCATGGAGTTAAAACAGGAAGAAAACACGTTTGTAAAGTTTTGATCGTTATTGACACCCCAGGAGAGCAGTTTGTGCAGATTAATCTTTTATTTATATGTGATTTTTTTTTTCCTCCGTATAATTTATTTATGTTGATAAGAATATTTTCCTGGAGCACCAAGATTTCCAAGGTGTAAATGTTGTGGGTGCTAGGAGTACAAAATTACCCAATGCAAATGACGAGCTGAAACTCAGGGCACAGCTGCTCCTGACAGAGGCTGGCAGTGCTGCAGAACTGCCTGGTATTTGCAGATATTGAGTGCTAAATGATCTTTTTTCTGCTTACTGTCTTCAGTTGTACGTGCTCATTTAGGGGCACATATTTTTAAGGAAACCTTTTAAGTATTTTGGGTATTTTCAGGGATTTTACGTTATTGTCTTTATTTGTAAGCCTTCTTTTGGTTTGTGAGGGGATCGCTCTAAGGTTACTGTGTCAAACCTCTTGGCAATGGAGATCAGAGAAGAAGGAAAAAAAAAAAGGTATTATCCTAGCATGACTGACCTTACACAAGCTAAGCTGAATGCTTTCACTGGAGATATTCATTTCTGCTGCTTTACTATTTTTCCCAGTTGGGGTGAGATTTATCCATGGAGAAAATTGGTTATGAGGAGAGAATGGAAAAAAAAATGAAAAGAGAAGGCTGTGCAGAGAAAAACTGAGCGGTTCTCTGATGAGTCTTGGGGATGTTACAACCAAGATGACAGGCAATAAGAGAGTGACTCCAGCGGACTTCAAAATCCCTCCCAGTCCAAAATCTGGTTCAGGACAATCAAAGAAAAACTGAAGGGTATTAGACTGACTGTTGTTACTCCTTATTGTGACTTCTTTTTTGCCTACGTACTGTCTCACTAGACAAAAATCTGTTCACATTGCCAAAAAAAAAAAAAAAGTCTAACCCCACCACATTTTCTTAACCACATGAAAGCAACCCCAAGCCTTGCTATTTTAAATTGCATTTGAAGCTTTAGGTCATGCCTTGTAGCATGCCAGGAGGATTACAGTGTTGCTCAGTTGCCTAAATAGCATTTTGTGAAGCATTAACATCTACATCTTGCTTTACTTTCACTGCTGTCTTGCAAGGGCTTGGCTTCGTCCAATGACTCATATTCATCTCTAGCAACAAACCTTGCTGTGTCAAACCCTGGAGCTGAATTTTTTGTATTTTCACTGCTGAGTAAGGGATTTTGCATTGAAAAGATCCTCTGGTTTATAACACATCCAAATAGCAAAGCATGCAACCTGCTCAACTTCTGCCCTGCTAGAAGATCCTAATGCAATTTCAGTGGAAGAGCAAAGGGATCCTTTCCTTCTCCTCTTCATTAATGAGCTCTTGTAGTTTTGCCTGTGCTGCGTAAACGATTCCCTAGACTGCATAATTAATATTACAAATTAAGCAAAGTTGCACAATGAGGGAATTTGTGTGGGTACAGGGTATTTCCAGAACGGTGATGACTATAATTACACAAAAGGCCATGGTGGGAAGCCCTGTTACAGCACGTAACTCTAGATCCAAACAGTATAAATAGATCTCCCGACTGTGACCTCTTGTCTTTTATTTCTTACAATAATGGCTGAAATGCAGCTTTTTCCAGCTGCCATTTGTAAAGCAAGAGCAGATAATAATTAAGCCTTACTTCATTCTTCTGGAAATTGTATCCTCTGCTCGTAGTGCACACACCGTGCTACTTCTCCTAAGGTCAGACATCTCCTGATGCAGCAAGACATTTAAGCTCCCACTTCAGAACTTGCAGAGTGTTTGAGATTATTCAGCAAAGCATGATCCAAACAGCTTCACCACCCTTAAAGGCAAAGGGAACGCGATGTCACAGGATGTAATGTTTTCTACAGATACATTCTATTAAAGCCAAATGCATCCGTTGGATGAAAATACTTCTCTTTATCACCGTATTTTCACTAACAGCTGAGATTCATGGCTCCTTATCCTAAAATGTCGTGCATTCAGAAATCAGATCTTTAGAGGGAAAAAAACTGAAAACTGTTACCTTCATCTACATTCATCATCTGATGAATAGCATTAATTCTCTTTTGTCCTGAAATTCTTTAATAAGACAGGACAATGTGAAGTATTTTCTTCTTACTTCTGTGTGTGTAAATATGGCCCTAGGTGGGTTGTTCTGTTTTTTGGGTTTTTTTTTTCAACTTTTCAATTACTTTAAAAAATTTTTTTGATTAAAAAGCCATTTTGTTCTTCTGTTTATACCTCACGAGGGTCAGGACCATATAGAAAAGAACTGCAGGGTTCTCCATTTTGAAGCTGTGGCCTTAGGGCTGTGATTAGTCACAAGGCTAAGCATTGTACTTGGGAGCAGCTCATCCTTCCAAATTAGCTCAGCTCTTTCCTCGTTTGGCAAGTTCATTCTTTAAACTAAAATCCCACCCCATGCGAGACACACATGCACTGGCAAACAATGCAAGAGTGTAGAAGGGAAGTATAATTTTCACTCGAAATTTTCAGGGATGGTGTTAGGAGGCTGCTCAAACTACTGCTGGCTTGTACCAGGGATGGCTCAGGATTGCTGATTGTATAAGGCACTCCTAGTGTTTCACCCTCTCTCACTCAATGTTTAGCCTAATTAAAGCCAAATCTAGTTAAGCATTCCAGCTTATGATAATTTGCTTATCTTTCTGCCCTTGGTTTCTTTTCCTTCTCTGCTTTTTTTGTTTTTTTTTTCCCCTCTTTTTATTTCTCCCTTCTTTGTTTTGGTTGCTGCTTCTCTTGCACTGAGAAAGCTTAGATATTGAAGTAAAGATTATCCTTCACTTCAAAAACAGGGATTTCTTGGGTTTCTGGTTGGAGAGCAGGGTATGATAGTGGCACTTCAACATCATGGGACTTATCAGCCAAATTGACAATGCCAGATTTACTGTGAAACTTGTTAGGAATTGGGTTCAGTCCCTGAAAAAGCTGGATAAAGAAGTTTGGACATTCGTGGTTGTTATCCAGGGTCATCAAGGGGCACCCCCTGGTTGTTGCTGAAGAGCCACGTTGGCTTGCATGGCTCCCTCCAGATGGACGTTGTTCTCTTACCAAAAATGCACCTTTATTTTCTTTCACAGCTCCTTCAAACATCTGATTGGCGGCCTAGATGACGTTTCCAATAAAGCCTATGAAGATGCAGAAGCAAAAGCAAAGTAAGTGTCGGCTTGTTGTGTTCAGCATGGAATCTTCACCTCATTTTTCTTTTTCTAATGGTTTTCTTGATAGTGAATATTGCAATACTGCCTCCAATCAAACTTATAAGATTCTTTTCCAAAAAAGCTGCATTTTCTCAACACAGCAGTGTAAAACAGCTTAAACAAGCAGTGAATGAAGTTCTTACTCTTAATTTCCCTCTGGATGAGCCTAGTTTTATTTCCCTGGTGCTCTCTGTGAGTATGGAAGGGCCAGGTGGACATCGTGTCCCCAGGCAGGTGCCCAGCTGGGTGGTCCCAAAGTCACTGTGTTGTGTGAGTCCAGAGAAGCCTCAGACCCTAAAGAAAAATCACAAAATAGTTCTTCTGAAAGGTGGGAAATTACAGGTCTTGAAAACAGCAAGTAATGAGGGAAATTGCTGTTTTATATGAGTTTTCTTTAGAGAGCGGCAGTCTTTCTGAAACATTTTCATAGTGTCAAAACCTCTTCCGAGACAAAGAAGGGTAAGTCAAGTTTGTCATTTTTGAGTGAACGCTACAGTTATTTTGACATGAAGCAATATATTTGTCTGAATTCCTAGCTATAAATACTCATTTGTTTCAGGAGCGAGCTGCAGTGTACTGTGATTTTAATATATTCCCCCCCAAAAAACACTCATAATTCATTCGTGATGTACAGTTGGTTTTTAAATGAAAGATTTTTGTATGTCCACAGTTGATTCTATAACAATAATAAAGCTTATAGAGAAGGACACATTACAATTCAAGTGATGGTGAGTATAAACCAATAAGATTCAAAAGCCAGAGTCGTTTACAAGATAACTGAAGTTGCTATGTAAAAAATGATTTTACTGTTTTTTTTTCCTTCTTCTTACCACGTTAAAGAAGGGGTTGGGTGTTTTCTCCAAATCAGATACTCAGAATGAGCATCTTTTAATCAGTGGTCGAAATTTAAGACTGCTCTGAAGTCACACATGGACTTCTCATCAAACCCAAGAGGCTTGAAATAGAGTATTGCAAAGGTGTTCACACTTCTACAGAGAGAAAACGAAACAACCTACATGATTATTTAACTAAAAATATTGATTGTTTGCTTCAGAAAGCAAATATAAATCCCAAGAAACTTAGTTTCTTACTAATTTTGCAAAGTACCTGCAAATTAAGGTTTTTTTATTTTATTATCATATTTGATTGATACTAGAAATACATTTTTAAACGTGTTTTTATATGTTGTGGGGTACTAGAAGACACCTTACGGTTTCATTATTCACCTGCCTCTAATCAAACTTTTAAGATCCTTTTTCAAAAGCTGAAGTTCCCCCAAATCCTTCTCTTAATTAAAAAAGGGAGGAGGTTATCAGCCTGTTCTATCATCCCAAAAGGCAGATGATTGGAGCACAGAACACAAAATCAGATGGAAGCATGTTATCATAGTACTTAAATAGCTAGCATGTGTTATAGAGAAATGTACTGTACATTACTGTGCATGCAATCTAATAGTACTAGCTATGAACTTGAAAATAATGCTACTGGTTTGAAAATTAACCTAAGTAATTTACAGAGAGATGGTTTTAAGAAGGTAGTATGGTTAGGTTGCAGTTGGACTTGATGATCTTGGAGGTCTCTTCCAACCTGAGCCATTCTATGATTCTAAGCACTTTTATTTTTTTTCAGATTTGATTTTTAGTGTTACTGTTCAGGTTATTGTGATTTCCGTCTGAAAAAAAGATGGAAAGCACTGATAATGAAATTGGGGATTTTTAAATGTTATTAATAAGATGATGATGTTATCACAGACACTTTAAAGAGTCACGCCAGAATCCGTTGGCACTAAGCAAAATTTACAAATAGAACTTGCCATTTCATCATATGTATTCTCACAATCTCAGTTCTGAGCTGCATTTTTAATAGGGTATCATGTAGTCATATATCTTCACAGTGTTTGTGTATGCAGGTTGTAACGGAGAATTTTTCATGCTGGATTTGTGACTTTTAGGGAAAGCTTTCAGGATCTGTTGCACAACTTACCTCTAGGAGGACTAATTTTGGACCTATTTTGGATAAACTCATCATAAACTCATAGAATCAGCAAGGTTGGAAAAGACCCACAAGATCATCCAGTCCAACCATCCACCCATCACCAGTAGTTCACCAAAAATTCATTTGATTAATCAACGTTTTGTTCCTTTGCGTTCATTTTGTTAATCAACAGTTTTGAGCTTTTACATCCTTTATGCCTGTCCTTTTCTTCTAATGCCAACTATTTTGTCCAAATGAAAGGAAAAAGCAGAGGCTTGCTGATAATAGAGGAGTTGTTTCCTCAAAGGAGGAATTGATTGCTTTTGTTAGCAACTGTTCCTGCCATCTTAGAAGTTAGAGGCCAGTGCTTGAATCCTGTCACTCAATACTGTAGGGGACGGTGACATTATTAACTCTCATATATTGACTTCTTGTCTTTGGAAAAGCAGAAGGGATCAGTGCTTTCTGCCTTGAAAAACATTACGAAAGGAATGCTTTTCCAAAATAATACGGCATTATTTAGTCGAATACCACATTTGCATTTGCTTGGCCCTTGAAAGCAAGTGCATGCCTGCAAAATGATGAATAGAATAGGAAATAATGACAAAGTTACTCCAAGACTGGTGTGAGATACATTGCGAAGTTTTATCCCTCGTATTATTGTTTCTATATCTCACAAGATAAAACTCCTCTGGGGGAAGAGTCTACTTGGCAGAAATTTTAACCTGGATTACTTTTCAAGCTGCAGTTAATTAACTTTAGCTAATTGTCCTTCAAGAGCTTATCTACTCTGAGAAGTTTGCAAAATGGAAGAAAACAGCACAGAAAGCACATTCAGGTACTCAAATTACATTAAAAAGAATTCCTGTTTTTGCATCCTTGTAGCTAGAATCTCATTTTCAGTGTTCACACGGCAGTGACAGAAGGCATTTGGATGGAGAGAAGTTTTCTGTATACCCTTACTCACCATGTGTCAGGTGGATCCACGCAAAGGTCAGACATTCAGCAGCCATAAACACACAGAGTAAATGCAAAGGACATCATTCTAAGACTTCATTACAGCTTCAAACCCTGCTTTTGGTTGGTGTGGTGGACACATTCGGGGCTGATGTGTGAACAGTGTAACACTTTTACCTATTGCTGCCACTTAAGAAATACAAAGCAAGTTTTTAAAAAATCTACAGATAGCAGCACATATATTTTCTTATAAATCTATCAGTATCAAGATGACTGTTAAATTTCCATTACTTTGTAGATGCCTGATCTACAAAAGCACAAGTGTAGATTACATCCAATAAAGGGTTTGTGTTCCTAAAGTAGGACTTAGGCCTTGGGCAGGTGTTCATTGCAAAAATGAGTAGCAAATTGATAGTACTGTATTTTATTTTATATCTGTTTTACAAGATGGCAAGAACTTTGTAGGGCAGAGCTGATGGTCTGAGTGCAGGACATGTCTGAAAGGTTGGGGGGCAGAAGTTACAGGGTCAGAAGAGCTTTCCATGCATGCAGAAATCCTCCAGTTCCAAATGAGCAGAACAGCTTCTTGTTGAGTTCATCTCTTTCCAATCTGATGTTTTCCCAGCCAACCCTGAGATATGGCTGGCGTGCTCCTAGAACCACAGAAAACATGGTAGCTGTCAAAGCAAACAACAGAGGTACTGTCGAAAGCAGTGCCATTCATTTTCTTGTATGCTCAAGCTGAGTTATCTTCAGTACTATATTATGAGTTGCCTTAAATTCATGTGACTATAAAAATTCTAGCTTAATATATCTTCTGATATATCTTCTTAGTTTTGTATTTTGGAAGGACTTTTTCCTGTTTTTTTTTTTTTTTTTTTTTTTTGCAAGCTTGGGTGTGTTAGTTCCCCTTACTGATCCATTCTCTGTGATCAGTTTCTTGATTCATAGAATCAGTGATTGATGTTTGAGTTGGGAGGGACCTTTGAAGACCATCTGGTCCAACTCCGCTGCAATGAACAGGGACACCTTCAGCTAGATCAGTTGCTCAGAACCCCATCCAGCCCAACCTTCAGTGTCTTCAGGGGTGGGGCACAAATTTGATGAAATCACAAATAACCACTATAGTTAATATTCTGCTCCTACAGTGTATTCAGAGAAGTTAATAAATTCATCAACTAACAAATGTTAGAGTTACATTCCTGCTGGTGTCGAGCTGAAGGCAAGAGACAAGCTTTTAACTTGGTTCATGTTCTGAGAAAGCAGGAGTTTCAGAAGAGGACCACACACTGTATGCGGAGCTTCATTGCTATTTGAGGCAGGACAGAGATACCTAAGCAAGCAGACAATCTAAGTGTAGATTCGTTCCAGATGGAGTCACTAGTGCAACTCAGAAATCCAAGAAGAAACTGGTGGTTTCTACTGCAGTTTTTGGTGCCATGTGAGGTGAGAATTCAGCAAACACTGCTCCCACCAGGCAAACAAATCTCTTCTGCTGAGTCTTCCCCATCCAGAAAATTCCTGAGGTTAAGCCTGCAGCCTCCTTTATGCACTAACATGGCCATCAGGTGAGGTCAGGCTTGGTCCCACTTGTTCTTGACATGGCTGTGCCATGAAAGCAATGGGGACAACTGCAAGGTGCCCCTCACCAGCACACCAGGAATATTAGTGGCTGCCTGGGCATTGCTCTGCCAAGCAGAGCATGTCTGCCCTGATGGCCAGGTTCCCCACGCTCCTCTTCTCCCGTCACAGCCAGAATTGTCTGCTGATGTTGATCTCCTGTGGCAGCGGGGCTTGAAATTAATACCCTATTGAAATCCAGACACTGGTGCCTTCATGATATTGCTCCAGGCTCTCTGCAGACATGGGCTATTTTGATTGCACTTTTTGCTTTCTTTCATTCGAGTTCCATGACAACCCTGAGGGTAAACATTTGATACTCACAGCCAAATTCGTCGTCTTTTTATGAGACTTGAAGGAACAGGGACCTTTGTGTAGGTATACAGAGGCCTTTTCTTTTCCTAGCGGCTCTGGCCCCAGATGCCATCATCTTTACTTGTTCTGTTTTCTAAAAACAGCTCCATCCAAACCTTTTATTTTATTTGAGCAATCATCCCGTCTGTCATTTTTAGCCTTTGTATTTCACTACATTTTTTATAACAAAGCAGCTCAGCCATTTATTGATTTTTGCAGAGTGTTATTAATATTCTTTAACGTTTTATGCATACATTCTAGGCATTTTTCCCCTTCCATCCCAGCTTTAAAGATAAATCTGACGTTATTCTAATGAGAAAGACCAGGTATCTCTTTACGCTTCCAAGTAGATAAGGTGGCATGATGCCCCATCTTCCAAAATGGTAATATGTAGGGTACATTTAGCACTAGCATTCTCTGCCATTCCAATTTAGGAAGACTTTTTGGCTCAGCGAGTACCTGTGTGCTTGGTTGGTGCAACCTGCTGGTGCCTCTTGCAGGGCCTGGTAGCTGATGCACAGGTGCCATCTACTGTTCAGGACTTCCAGGACGTGTTAGAAGGAGAAAGCATGTTCAAGTATTCATCGTTCCTCCTCAGTGGTGCATCTTGGAGGGCTACTGCTAGCTCTGTATGTGTTTCCTACCTATGCAGCCTTTGCCTATTTATTTATTTATTTATTTATTTATTTATTTATTTATTTATTTATTTATTTATTTATTGCTTTATGAGGTTTCCTCTGGGAGCCATTTTTGTAGTTGAAATTGTCTCTGGGATTTGCATGCTTATTGCACTAGGTCTGTGTGAGGAATTAGCACGGATTGGTAAGAACGGATTTGCAGAGAAAAAAAAAAAATGTTGGTGGCAAGCACAGACTGTGCATTTCAATGGAGTTTTTCTTTCGGAGTACTTCAAAGTCTGCTTCCTTCAGACTTGATGTTCAACAGTGCTCGGGGCAGTGCAGCACATCTTCCAGGCTGGCATCACCTGAAGGGAGCCTAGTTCTCTTCTTAGTGTGGAAAGGAGCTGAGGATTTACTTCAGAAGCGTGCTTCTCATCTGGGCTGAGAGATGCTTCAGTGCACCTTGCAGCAAAGACTGCTCAGTGATTCTCTCATTGCAGTGTTTGCCTGCAGGTGAGGCAGCTCTCTGGTGACACGTGTTGGTGTCCCTGTAGCACAGACATCGGCTCTTCTGTGCTTTGCAGTATCAGGGTGTGAGCTGTGGGCAATGCCTGCATGCATGCTGTGAGGCTGGAGTTGGCCCTAATGGTGTTCAGCTCCAAAAACATGCCGTGGCAGAACACAGCTTATCTGCCTGCCACCTCCTGTTCTGGTAAGGTGGCCAAGCTTTGCATGCAGGTACTGGGTCTGTAAGCATCGCTGCACGTGATGGTTTGGTCACTATAGCCAGTGCATGGATTTTGTGTGAGTGATAAAAGGATTCTTTTGATTTCTTTGTTTTTTAGAAAGATGAGGCAGGAAGGATTTTAACCCCTGACAAAAGTGAGATTTTTCAGTTAGAAGTTCCAAAATGGGAACTACTGTATAAAGAGAATGACTCAGTAAGGCTTGACTTCCTGTTGGTCCACAGCTTTGGAAAACTTTGCTGAAATAATCCACTGTCCCCCAACGTCAGTGAAGTGTTGTGTGTGAAGATTATTGTTCTGCAAGAGAAAATATTTTCTGGCTTCCAGCATTCCAGAAGTTGGATGGAGCGAAGGCTGCAGTAATTGGCTCCGTCTCCCTCTGTGTCAATTGTTTTCTGCATTAGGGACCATATGGGAACTAGCTTTTGCCTTGGCTGGGTGCAGTGGGGGAAAAAAAGGCTATGGTTATTCGGACAGGGAGGAAAGAATCACTCATAACTTGCCATCATTTCTTTTAGGCTCTATAAACAATTCAAATAACTCTTGCTATTTTGAGAAAAGGGAGACAAAAAAAGAAACCACTGAGAATGGGACTTTGCCTTTACATAGCAATGTCTGGCCTTTGGTGTTTGGGACCTTTCTTCTTGCTGGAGAATTTTACATATGGCAGAGTTTGGCGTTAAATAATTTGTAATTGCATCCTGAAGCCAACGACAATTTGCATCCATGTCTACCTATCAGTTCTTCCCAATTACCACAACAAATAGTTGTCTGCTGAGAAAATAAGTTCTCAGAAATTAAGATCATCCTGAGCGGTATCCCTACATGAAGGCAGTGGAGGTGGCTGAACTGTTACTTTTTTTGGCTGTGAATTGATATTTACTTGCAGACTGGCATTACTCATGCAGAGATGTGCGCTGAGTAGACTTTATGGCTGCTTTCCTCTGGAGAAAATGCACTGTGTAATGTACTGTGTCTCTCACAAGGGATAGATTAGATTAGCTTTTAAAAACAGGTCATTTTTATTTAGGTAATAATCTATATGCTTCTTCCTTGCTAACTTGACCTTTCAATATGATAATGGGCTGTGTCAGATGGCAGATTGAAGCGTTAGCAAAAAAAAAGCAAAAAAAGTACTTTTGAAGCAGGCTGCTATTATAATATTCTACTGCATTTGTTTTATAAAATTAGAGCCCATCTGAGCTCAGAGATGATGAAATAAAAATGCAGCAGGAAGCTTTCTGAAGATTATGAGTCTCATTCCAGTGGAAACGGAAGAATATTGCTGAGAATGCACCTAGACACTCAGCAGCTCAAGTTGTACCTGCTGGCATTTGATGGAGGAGGAAAGGAGGTCTCTATGTATAAAAATATGAAACATTTTGGCTTTTATCTAAATGTTTTATTCTGAAACCACTGGGAATGCTTTAGTAACCCTAGCACGGCCATTTGTGTAATGTAGTCTTGGGAGCTCTGAGCAGAAACTTTGGTACCCGTTGGCATCCATAAGGAATGGAGAGGCAAAGGTAACGTGAAAACATCATTGCAGTTTCCATTTGATGCTCACTGTGTTATTGATTACCTCTGCAGCTCTCCAAGTGTTACGGCACAATGAGATGGGCTATTTTTGCCCTACTTTCCTCAGAGAGGTGTCAGTAACGTGGGTGCTTGAATGGAGTCAAATATGGGACAAATAACATTGTGATTCTTCTGTAGGGACCATCCGTTTTTGGAACTGCTAGGAGTAGTTGTGGGCTTATTTCTGGCTTTTTTGGCATCCAGTAGTGCAGTTGTCCATGGCTGTACCTGACTTGCACTTATGGGATCTACCGGGTTTTGGCTTAGATCTTACTTTCAAAACACAAGGAAAGAAAGAAACATGAAGTCAGGCACCAGGAGGAGGTCTGGGAGGAAGAGATCTGGGCTGCAGGGAGGAGAATGAGGAGGGAGAGCACCATCAGCCCTCTGCTGACATTTCCTGGCAGATCTGGGAGATGAAGAAGTTTCTTCCTGTTTACACAAGCAAGTTCAGACTGAGATGCAATGGGATCAGCTATAAAGTTTTGAAATTTTGGTGTATGCAATTATTTAAACACGAGAGAGAGGAGAAATACGGAACTTCACTCTCTGCTCTTTTGAAAATGAATTAATATTGTTTTCCCTGGGAAGGTAAGCGTGGTATCCAAAAATGCACAGCAAATTCTACTGACCCCTGAACAGTAATTGTGTCACATTCAGAAATGAAATTCAACCACTGAACTGTGAAATGGAAGAAATCTAATCCTGCTGTAGGTGAAAAACTCTACGCGAGCTTAACTCCAAAGTTACTGCTGACACCTCCATCCCACCTGCACAAGAGACACCAAAACAAACCTTCTGTCTTCTTTTTCACCCTTCTTCCCTTTAAAGTACGCAGAGTTGGTTTTCCTGAAGGTTCAGGTTAATTTCTGGAGAATGCTTACAGTGTAATGTAGCCCACACTCAACTTGAGATTTCTGCCCATGTCTCACCCTTATCTAGGGAGCATGAGCAATGGTGGAGCATTGCAGAACTGGCAGTGCAGTGCCTATGTTGCAGGCTGCCAAAACTCAACTGCAAGTGCATTTGCTATAATTTTTTCTCAGTGCCTGACTGAATACTCCATTAAATGATTTGGGAAGTGCTGAGCTTTAAGTATTTAAATTGTCTCCTCAAAATAATAATAATAATAATAAAAAAATACAGACCAAGAGGAAAAGCTCATGATTTAACTCATCTCACAGCTCTTTCATGTCTACAGAAAGATAAAATGTCAAAAATATAGATAAAATGAAGTTTAGTATACGTGAGAAAGCTGAGTCTCTGCAAGCCTCTGGAGAGATGAGAAAAAGTCTGATCTTGCCCATTATTTTGGACATTAATGTAGAACTACCTGGAGGTTTCTAGTAGGGCTATTATAATTAAATTCCTGATGTAACTTTAAAGGACATCATTCACAACTGTATTGAAATTCATGTTCAGTAATGGGAATTAAGCATTTCCAGCTCTATCTGCTCAGCATACCATCACATGCAAACGTTTTTGTGCTCTGTCTTTAATACCTCGTAGGCTTTGCTGCTTCATTTTCAGGTCTGATTTTCAGGGCAACTCTGCTGAACGCATCAAACAACGCAATTTGTTGATAGCAAAACAAGGGATTAGTCTGATACAATCTCAACAAATTGTGCTCGGGAAGCATTTGTGGATTTGCAGTTGCAGCTCCTGAGTGAGGAAGATTTGCCTGGCTGCTGATTATCTCCTATAAATGGCTGTGCTGTACCTTCACCCACACCCAGCACAGCTGCAGGTGCATTTTCAGCTCCCTGTACTGACTCTAGGCTCAAATTAAATCAGGAGATTTGCTGCACTTGGTGTGTCGCCAAATCTGTCGTGCTTTAGGAAGATGCTTTCTAATAAAGGTGCATTTCTTGCACGCTGAGGTTTTAATGCATAGCTGTTCCTTATTTCATTTAGAGCGAGCTTCTGTGCCGAAATGCTATCATTCATCTTTGATGGTAAAGTATATTCTTATTACTTGAGCTTCTTTTGGGAACTGGTAATAAGCAATGTGCTGGCAGTCGGCTGTGGCTCCTGTAACGTGTAGGAAAGCTGCCAGTCAGTCCCAACAGATGCTGGCTGTGCAGAAAAGCTAGTTACTTGGATGCTTTGAAAAATGAGCCATCTCTTTAAATTTCCCCGGCTTTCTAGCTTTCTGATTTCATACACTTAAGGAAATGAAGGTCTTAAGTTTATCTTTTCAAGATTTCAGAAATGCCTTATGATCTCATTACCAACCTGACTGCTTAACAGATAAGCTGTTCTAATAAGAATGCAAAAATCGAATCGTTAGATTTTGTATCTGGGTCAGGTTTGGCCATAAAAATGTTTGTTAAGCACTGAGCATGTGCTTGGTAAAAGCATTAGCTCCTGCTTGTGAAAGATAGCATTGACACAAGAAAATAAAGCTCCAAAGTTCAGAGCTCAGGAAAGAAAGTCCTGTATGAAATTATTGCTGTTTCTAATGCACCCTTGCTAAATGATGAAGCTGACATTTAAAAAAAAAAAAAAAGGAATTGCTTTCAATTTTATTGTTGCAGCCTCTGCAAAGGGTAAAGTCCTCCAAGATTGAGTACCGGGAGCAGCCTCCCTGGCCCTGGACTGTGCTCAGCATTTCACAAAGTCCTCTTAAGATTAAATATAATTGCATTTTTTCTTCCCATCGACTAAAATAAAGCTCTACTAACCAGAATCTTTAAAAGTTCACTTTAGGTGAACTTTTAAAAAGTAAGTAAGTGCAAAATTAAGGTATTTTCCTTTGTTTCTCTATGCCTTTTTTTGTTTAAAGCAGGCAGGTTTTTATCATTGTCCAGAAAATCCAACTCCTATTGCTCCTGGAAATGGAGAATATATTCAAGGGAGAAATACAAGACATAAAGGCTGGAAGCAAGCAGTCCTGTTTCCTCGCTTTTTCCTAATATGTTGCATAAAGGTTGGTGACGTTTTCGGATGAGTTAGGAGTCCCCTGAGTGAAGGGCCCTTTTATAGCGAGCCTCTTTGAATGGCTTCAAACATTCTGCAATATTGCTTTGAACATGGGTGGAGAAGAAATTTCAAATGTTTGTTTGACGGGCAGCATCTCCTGTGCCATTTTAATAGAGGAGACTCACATGAAAAGGCTGAGCTCTGGGTGTGCCAGGGGCCATATCACTCAAGAAGTCAACAGGAGCTACAAATAATGAATTCCCTTTTCAACATAATGATCGTTGGATGTCACATGTTGGATTGGAGGAAAAAAAAAAAAAAAGAAGAAAGAATTCTTACTCAGCTGAGATATTTTAAAGTTTTCCTAATTTCCCAGAAGTTTTTAGTGGGTGAAATGCTAGGAAGCTGAACATTTTCAGTAGAAGCTGGTACAGTTACTTCTGCTGGGGTTCAGACCAGCCGTCACCCTTAGAAGGCAGCAAGATGAGGTGCTTGTAGGCATTCATAAGGGGAATGAAGTATTTCTATACAGGGCAAATATTTTTTTGCCTGAAAACATGTTTAGAAAAATGCCTGTCAGACCAGGCAGATGGCTACAGCTCCATCCTGGTTGGGCCACATGGGCTGCTTCCATGTGGATCCAGCAGGGCTGGAGGCTCAGCTCACATGGCTTGGAAGTCAGGAGGTCACTGCAGGGGTTGATATCAGGGAAGCTTTTTGGGTTTGCTTTGAGCTTTGTGTTCCATCACTCAACATAGAGGGATTTCCTCTGGCTGCACATCATTTTTGAGCTGGTTTTGCAAAATGTGTTCCACAGAACCTACCCTACGCTGTTGGCATGACTGTGGGAGCTGCTTATAAAATGAGCAAACTCATATAGCAGATAATTAAAGCACAGTGCACAATCAGAAACAGTTATTCAAAGAAGAACTTCACTCTATACACCGATGCTCATTTAAAATGATAAAATCCAACTTAAAACATCATAAACATCCATGAAATGAGTGTTTGTTTCTCCATTCCTGCAATGCTAAGCTCTAGGGTAAGTTTATGAGATTCAGTAATGATTTAGCTTGCCCAAGGAATTCAGGATCAGGCCCGCAAGCATTTTGGTTGTTCTGCAAATGAATGCTGTGAATGAGTTTTGAGGCCACAATGGCCTCATCTAGAATGCAATTTGATTCTAGAATGCAGTTATCAGCTGTTAATAGTCAGCACTCATTGACTCCAGTCTTTACAATTTATATTCCTTCTACTTCTTTGATAGGCTGAGCACTATCTAGCTTTTCTATTACAAGAGCACTCGTACCCAGTGCCTGTTGTTCATATTTATACGTCTAATAAAACATAACACTGTCAGCTTAGACCTGTTCATTTGTATTTTACACTTTCACTCTTTACTCTCAGTTTCTATGGGAACCCAGGCTGATGTGACAATAGAGAATAAAGAACTGAAGAGCAATCTTCAAACCATAGCTCCTTTTCTGTGCTGAATTGCCAGCATTACAGAGCAGGCACAAACAAGTACAGAGCCAAATAAACTTGGATGGGAAAATCAAGGCAAGTTAGACACAAGAAAGTTGATGGTAATTGAGTTTCCTCGTGGAGGAAGCACGGGGAGAAGATCCTCCTTCCTGAAATATTTTGCTTCGGTGGTTCTCTGCTTTTTTGCTTTGAAAATCTGAGTTTGAAAACTGAAAGTTAGGTTT
Source organism: Chrysolophus pictus (assembly GCA_037305975.1). Taxonomy (NCBI): domain Eukaryota; kingdom Metazoa; phylum Chordata; class Aves; order Galliformes; family Phasianidae; genus Chrysolophus; species Chrysolophus pictus. Next base: position 34,451,213 of record CM074581.1, on the reverse strand, counting down.
ACGTTTTCTAATGAGGAGATAACAATGTTTATTGCCTGTTTTTGCAGCAATTTCAGGGCAAGGTTCTGCACTATAAGCGACAAGAACCTCTCTGTTTGGTGAAATTATTTACAGCTCATGAGTTGGAAGCATGACATATGCGTGTAATTCCATGTATTTTGCTAGGAAGCATTTTCTAGTTCATATATTGCTGTAAATCATTTAGCATCCACTGCATCAATATCTGCAGGTGAATCAAGGTGAGCAATATAGATTAGCTGAGATAATTAGCTGAAATAATTAGGAATTAGTAGGAAATAATTAGGAAAACCTCCTCAGGACATTCCTCACAGCAGCGTTGTGTACACGAATTTCTTAGGTGATGCTTGCATTTCAAACTGTCTTGGTTGAATGTGAACGTGCATTACTTTGAATGCAAATTGCATAATGCTGTGATTAATCAAAGAAAATAAGTGTGTCTTTCAACAGGTTTGGCTTTAAAGACAGTGCTTTGCCAAACTTTGCTCTTATGCAGAGTCACATAAACAGATATACACGGAAAAGGTCTTTGAAACTGAGCTTGGTAGGGCTAGCACCAGTAAAACTTACAAGCAATTCTACATCATGTTTATTTTAACATTCATATGCACTGAGGTGGATTTTCACAGCTGTGTTGCTGAATATCAAGAAATGTCTATAAAGAGACAACGAGATGTTCCTCCCACAATCAGCTGAAGCAGGGCACCCTTTGGATGCACGGTGGTATCAATGCTAGGCTACTTTTTTCTTACAAGTGCTTGTTTTGAAGGTGAGTTGATGTGGCAGTCACAGTGAAATAACCCTGCTCCTGATGGATGCCTTTCCCTCTCACTACTCTCTTGAAGTTGCTTTGCCCTGTGTTTCCTGGTTGCTTTGCTTTTGCAGTAAAGTGATTTCAAAATGATCTTTTTATGTAACGTCTGAACTGGGAGGGGTGAGCATTTCACCTCTTAACACAGCATCTACTCATACGTTTTATCCATGCCATGAAGTTGGTTTCTCTTTTCAGGCATCTCTTTTCAGTTTTACCCACATATTTATATATGGTTGCTATCTGTTGGCCATGAAATTGCCTTTGCAGTTTCAAACTGACTTTTCTTTTCCAACAATAGAAAAGCTTCGTTCAGCCCTTCTCTTGGGCACATCTATATAATTTCTGCTGTCACTTTCCCAGATGATGGTCAGGACTTTCTGTCCTCTTTATCGTGGTGCTCTGCAGCCCTCTGAGACGTCCCTCAAAGTGTCTCTCAATTGTTCAACAGAAATGAATAAAGAATGCAGCAACTAGATTCTCTTCCCTTCTGATAAATAGGTAGTTTTGGGGATCTATGTTTGTGGATGTTCACTGAGATAAGCAATGATGTAGCTGCCTTGGCCATCAGCTCTCCATCACTCCTTCTAGTGCTGCATATCTCCATGGTGGGAGAGAACCGATGCTCAGGGCAGAAGTCTCCAAAAACTGGTCTCCTTCACCTTCACTGAAAGCTTTGGACCTCCCCAGTGGGTTTTTTTTGACAACTTCATGAAGGCTTACTAATGATGTAGCCCTCTCCAACAGCTTGTAGCATCACAGCTTTGGAAGTAGCAAAGAACAGGTGGCCATGCAAAGAGGCTGACTGTGTCATAGCGTTTGAGGACCCGGGCATCAGATTTAGCCCCGTTGTGAGAATTCCTGAAGTAAGACGTGGCCTCCTGGTTCAGATCACAGGCAGCCTCTGGGAGGTCAGCCCCCTGCAATAGGCACAGGATCTCTGCTGCAGCCCCCGCAGGAAGAGCCAGGGAAGGAAAGCTGCCATCATCTCACACCTCTGTCCTGAATTCAGAACTGTCACCTACTGTGTGCTGCCCATACATCTGAGCTACTGGATGCTCTCAGCGTTTTGGTTTGTGGAGAAATGCGATCCCCGTGGCTCATTGCTCCTGATTCCCACGCACATCCGAACGTGGGACACCGGAGCTCAGGGATTCCTCACTCCTTTCCGAGAAGGGAGGGAGGCAACAGAGCTGTATCTCTCCTGGTGTGCTTAAACCTCTTGGTTCCCACTGTGAGACTTGCATCTGGAGCTGTGCCTGCTCCTGGTGAGCATCCGGTCTATCAGAAACCATCAGGAACAAAAGGAAATTACTCAATATTGTGTAGCATCCTCAAGGAGGCAGGCATTTCTGACAAATCTCTTGCCCTTCCACTCGGCCATAGCAAGGAACAGCTATAAAAACTGAGGGTTAGATGAAAAATGGTGGAAAGGATGGGTTGGAGCTGCCGTAGCCCAGTGGTGTCAGCAGCGACAAAGAATAAATTGAACAGGATGAAGACATGGAATTAATTAAAGAATAATATCTTTTTTACCCAAGCCTCCACTTCCTTTGCCTCTGCAATTTAAAAAATAAAAATAAAAATGAGTGGTGTATAGACCTGATGTTAGAAAGGCAGGATTTTTAGGTCAGTTTGAAGCCCTACACCACAGCTGCTGTGAAGAAGGCTCTTGCTGGTCTTGGCTAGGAAGGACTGGAAGCCACTCTACTAGCAAAGATGTATAAAGATGAAACACTGTTATCTGCGTGTGTGGGGTTTTTTTTTAACACTTTTTCTAATTATTACTGTTTTGTCCTGCTGGATGCAGGCATTCATAGTACCTGTGTATCCCTTACAAATGGCTCTGACCTTCCTTCAGCTGCCTGTTTTTAATCAGGAGTTGGTGGCGTTTGACACCCCTGCGCCTTACGGTAAAAAATTCACAATTATGCTTGTTGGGCATGTAGCTGAGTTCAGCCCTTTTGTAATTCATTATCAATTCCGTGTCGTGGCAAGGAAAGCTAATTCAAAACCGCTGCTGCTAATTCCAGGAAAAGAAGAAGGCATTAAGTCTCTTTTGGGAGTTTCAAGTGACAGCATAGCCATTAGTGGAGGGGAAATGCAGGAAGACAGTCTTTATCAGAAACCAAGTTTGTCTGCATAATTCCTCCCCAGGAGTCACTATTTACCTTTTGGCTAAGTATTATTTTTATTATGTGGAGAAGGAAGTGCTATTGGCTCTTTCCGTCTTATTAGTGAATAGCAGTTACAACTTTGTTGTTTATTAAGGATGCTGACAAAGCTAGAAAAAGAGCTAATTAAAACAGTGTGTGATTCACTTTGAGAGCAGGAATGGATGAAAGATTTTGTATGTAAAGTAACCAGTGGGTGATACTGGAGAAGTGTTTGCAGTACAAAAATTGCTTGCTTTGATCTGATCTTTGTATCATATCATGGAATAAAGAGGATCATTCCTTTGTGACTGCTTAGGTTTCTGTTGGAAGAAGTGTCCTTGTGGCACAAATCATTAAACTTAAGACTTTAATGAGAAAAAAAACCACCTTGTATTTATTAGATAATGCAAATGGTGGCATAGTCCTCTTCTTATTATGGCCAGTGAGATGCTAAGCTATGCTTCCTGCTCCTGAAGCTCTTGTTTTGGAACTTCTGAGGGTGATGACTCCAATGATCATCTTGGTGTCAAAACTCTGCTTCTTCAACACATCTGTAGTAGCTCCCACGAAACCATTGAGTATTCAAGGAACTGGCACTGCAGGCTTGCCCTGCTGTCCCTCAGCATCCTCATGGCTGTTCTCCAGAGCACACGCTGAGCTAAATGGGCTTTCGAGCTGATCCCACACATTCCACAGATGATCCCTTCTTAAATAAGTCTCCCAGCGGGTCTTCATTTTACAAATAAGGAAACAGATGTAGAGAGATTAAGCAAATGAACCAGAAGTCAATAGAGAAAAGCCAAGACAGAGCTGGAGCTGGCACCATCCTACTGTTTCCCATTCATGAACTGAAATGGAGCTGGCAGAAAAAGAAACAGACTGGGAAAAATTTTGCCTGCAGAATTGCCTCCTACTTTAGGGACAAGCATAGAGCCGTTGTAGAAAACAGCAAGACAGTTTTGTCGTTTCTAGTTTAAATTGTAGAAGAATTAGTTTGTAAAAGCTGGGAACTTTAGTTTGGAGAAGTGTTCCCGATAGCAGGCCGTGCTCACTATTACCTAGATATTGCTCAGATCATAATGCTGAGATATTAAGCCTGTAGGTACGTGCAAATATGAAGTAAATCTTGAAAATGCCAACTTGCAGACAGTTTTCAGGCCCAGGAGTCCTGGCTTAGTCAATCGTTATTCATGTAGAAGTCTTTACCTTTAACCAAACTTCTTATTTCTCAGCAGCGCTGTGTCTGTAGCAGGGTGAACCAGAAGGGCATGCAGCTACTAAGTACTGTTGGTTTGCACACAAAGACATGCTGTTCCCTGTTCCTTACCAGCAATCCTTGACATTCAGTTTGTCTTTTTGACAATCCTTGACTGTTGAACCATTCCTTTCATGGGACTGGTTGAGCCTCTCAGAGCTCATTGCCTGCATAATTTAGGTTATTTTTTCTATGTACAGAAGTTCATCTCTGTTTTGTTTATCTGACATTTTATTGTCAAACTGCTGAATCTCATCAGATCTTTCTGAGTCTGTTTGTGGTTCACTCTGTTTTTTTCTACTTTTCTGAATAGCTTAATGTCAACAGAAAACCTCGCCACTTTGCTGTTGAACCTTTATCCAGATAACTTTGAAATCCATCAGATTCCAGCACAGTGCCCTGAAGGATGGCAGGTGACTGACCTCCAGTCCCTGCAGCAATTATTTCTCCATTAGATCTTCCCTTGTATCTCCTGGCAGCTTAGTGCCTTGGCTGGGCAATCTTCTGAGATGCCTTTTGGAAACCAAGTAAGCTTTGTCCAGGGAATCAGCCTTATCCATCACCCTTCCAATAACTCTAATGTGTCCCTTTTCTACAGTATCAGATTTGTGGAAGTAGTTCTACTTCTTGATTATAGTTCTACTTCTACTCTTGATTATAGTTTTCACTAATTCAGCTACAAACGTTACAGATCAACTCTGCAAAATGTTTTTACTGCCTCCTGGGTAAGCAGTGAGGTTGTGACCTACCATTCAGCACAGTACTTCCAATACATTTGTTATCTTCAAGAAAGGTATTTGAGAAGCATAGGAGACCTTGGAGTGCTGCAGGTAATGCAGGCAAAGGGGCACTTTTGGTGTGGGGGGGGCTATAATGAGACATAAGGGTAAACCTAATGTTGTAGTTGTAATGTTTTTTGGAAATAATGATATTATTAAAAAAAAAAAAAAAGATACTCATAAACATAGAATAGAAAATGAATTAATCTGTAATCATACAAGAAAGTCTTCTGAAGGCAAGGCCTTGCTAGAGCTTTTCAGAGCATGTAGGTCTGTGCCAATGAGCTGATGGGTCTCGGGTGGATAAGTGAGATATTCCTGCCCTCCAGTGGAAGTATGGGAAAGTGCCTTTCAGAAGTTGTCCCTGCTGGAAAAAGGGTGGGAGTCTACAAAGGGATGTTAACAAGCTTCCAGCAAACTCATTGCTTTTGGTTCTCTGTCAATTATTATCAGCATTTATCAGCAGAAGCCCTTAGTCCTCTCCACGTCTCCTGTCCGTATGTGCTGGTACATCCATCATTACATTTACTGAATTTAATTTTCTAGTTTTGGGGCAGTGAACCAAGTGTGTAACCAGTGACATTTCAGCAGCACAGCGTATGATCACTCAGCGATGCCAGTCATGTTCCACTTTTGGCGTGTCCTCAGCCCCTCTCCAAAATAAGCTGAGCACTTGGGAGGTGTGTTAGGAAATACTTTCCTCCATTACAAGAATGGCAAACGAGTTGTTGTACTGCTAAGATCTGAGGAGTTTTGATCCTTCCAGCTTCCTGGCGTTCCCAAAATGAGACAACTTGCATCACTTTTCAAGCCACAGAATGATCTGCAGTAGAGAAACTTGGGGGTTTGAGTGGTTTGTTTGGTTTCTTTTTTTTTTTTCTTTTCTCTAATTAGCACATGATAATATTGAAATGTTGACAAAGCACTTGGCAGTTTTCTCAAGTGGTGAATATAGGATTTGAGTCAGTGAATAAGTGAAAACTGTGCTTCTTTCTTTATGTGAACCACCATATGTTAAATACTGTCTGATAAAAACTTCCTTTTATCGAGTCAAGACAAGTTGTAAGATTGAACAGCTCATCTCTCCCCTTGTAGAACAAAAACAGACATCCAGATCAGGCGCCAGGCACAGCTCTCTCTTATACTCAGTGCTTTTATACATTACAAGAAGGGTCCTTGAGTTCCTCGATTTATTCCTGTCTATTTATATACAGTTGCTTTGGAAGTGCCGATATACAGATGGCTTCACTGGAATGGTCAGACAAAAGATATTGCTTAATACTGTATCCTGTCTCTATGCTCAACAGCAGATACCTAGGAAAAAGAAAAAGAGCCAATGAGATGCTTATTGATTGGTGATCCACCATTCCCCAGTTATTTTAGACTCAGGGATTTCCTGCATATGGCTGCTTTCTATCTAAATAGAAGCCCTTAGTAATTTTTTCCCTTCAGTCTGCTTAACTACTTCCCACATCACACATAAATTCAAGAGCTTTTTTGTCTCCTGAGCTGCCTGTTTCCCATGAGGAAACCCTGAATGTAGTTATTCCTGCAGCAGAAATCAATCTAGACCTGTGCTCCTTACAGTTAAACTTCTTGGTACTTTTTTCCAATTTCTACTCTACAGTTTTTGAGATGGGAGGGGGAATAAATGGGCCGAATCAGCCCATTGTTGCATGTGTAAAAGATTTGGATTTTTTTTTCCTGATTTTCATCACCATGTTTCTTCAGAATTTAGAGCTTATTTAATATCTTGTCCCTCGGTATCTTTAAGTTCTTCTGTATTTTTTCACATTGTGCTGTTGTTTGCTATTGTTTAGTGATTTACTACCCTTGACGTGTTGTCATTTTATTTATTCCTCCCTTTAACAGATCATCTATAAAGATGTTGAACAGAAGAGAATTGAGCACTGTTAGCCTTCATCCATTAGGAAAACCGACCATTTATTTCTATCCCGTTTCCTATTTTTAACCTATTTATAATGAGTGCAAAGACCTTCCCTCTCATCTCATGGCAGCTTAATTTCTCTAACAGCCTTTCGAACTTTGTCAGTTGCCTTTTGGAAATCCAAGCCAACTCTATCGACCAGACCTCTCCTGCCCATGTGCATGTGGACTCCATCAAAGAACTCCAGTAGACTTGTGGAGCATGTTGGCTCTTCCCCAAAGCAGTTGAATTTTTTCATGTGTCTACTCATTCTGTTAGGACAGATGTTGGGCTCAGTGGTATACAGCACTCTGGATCCTATCAAAAAGACGCTTCCATCCTTCGGTGAGCAGAGCTGGTTACAAACCACAGCTCGTAGTTCGCCTTGAGTTCATCCAGAAGCGCTGGGTGAGCACCAGCTGGCCTGGGGATGTGTTCATGATCATTTAGTGGGCTTGGATCCTCTCCTGGCACTTGGACTAGTGCTGTTTGCTCCGGTAAGAGGAAAGAGTCAGCAGGATGTCCCCAGGATCTTCCTTGCTGAACCCAGGGGTAAAAGTGCACTAAGCTTTCCTTCACACAGCTTTGTTCCTCTCAGCGTGCTCTTTGGAGAGCACGAGCCTCTGGAGACCCTACATGGTCAGGCTCCTTGCTGTTGCTGTGATTGAGAAGGATTTATTATTTGTCTTCAAGGCTTTTGAAGTTGTAACTTCACGCTTTTTTTTTTTTTTTTTGCCTGCCTTATGGTGTTTTCCCTTTTAACCGGACAGGGTTTGATTCTTTGTTTTCTTTCTTCTTTTCTCTTTTTTGTTTTGTTTGAAGCTGCTTCATGTTTGATGGATGTCTTGCTTTTAATATACCATCTTGTCCCACTGTTCAGCCCCATCAGCTTCCTTCTGACCTATCCCACGTCCATGTTTGATGTGTGTTTGCTAGATACTTGCAGCCACTTCTGAGCTGCTGCTATTCATTGAATTACTCTTTTCAAGTTTTTAAGTGCAAGAGTGGTGATTTTATTTTAAACCTCTTTTCAGACCTTCAGTTATGTTAAATGTCATAACACCGTAGTTCCTTTTATGGGAGGTTGTCCAATGGTAGAGCATTTTCTTCTTCCTCTCCCTTCCTGTCTTTGACTTCTTGGGTGCAACCAGAGCATCACCTGCCCCCAAACATCTGGGAGTTCTCCTCTTCCAGATGGAAGACCATTCAGATGACTCTCCAATTGGCTGTGAACAGGTCGAACCATTGACATTGACTGTTGCAGTCATCCACTAGTAGGACATACCTGTGCAACCTTTTGAAGAAAGCAAGTATTTGTGTCTTTCATCAGACCTCTTCCAGATGGTATTGAGATTGACTGAAGTGGCAGCAAGCACAGTCCTATTTCTGTGCCGCGTAGCATCTTGAAGGAGGAGATGACCCCAAGAATAGTCTTTGTGTTGTTACAGGGTGTTTCCAGATTGCCAGGACACAGTGCAAATCCCAGAGAACAGAAGTGACCTGTCCTGAATGACCCTAGAGCCTACTTTTATATCCCACAGGATCCAAGATTTTCCTTTTGAAAGTGATACTCACAACAAGGATGCAAAATCTTAGCGTATAAGTCAAATTAAAAGAAGATTTAGTACAGGATAGTCTGGGGACAGGGTTGCTTATGTGGGACTCAGTTTCAGTGATCTCTTCCCACAATTTCATCTGCCTGCCAGAATAAACAAGCGGAGGGAAAACCTCCCTTTGTACGCACACGTACTTGCTTTGTAAGGAAAAATCAGCTTCCTGCCTGCTCCCACTTCTTCAGTAGGATCTCATGTAATATTCTTTTCCTCCCCGCCTTCTCTTTCTATGTCACCTTTTTTCCAAGTAAATTAGGATGAAACAAAGTAAATTAGGATGCAACAACTTCAGCAGTGCCAGCATGGCTGGAGCATTCTGATGTTTGCTAAATGATAGTTTTACAGTCAAGCTTTTGTAAGTTTTGTTCTGTGACCCCAGCGCAATGATTTAATGGTTTAGGGATATTTTGGGGGAACCATTTAACTGAATAAAGAAAAAAGAGTATAATTCACTCATCAGCTCCAATGAAATCTCCAGGTCCTAATGCTCATGGATCTGCTTGAGAATTTGGAAGAGGTTCCAGGAAACATTACTGAAATGGCTCTGGGCAGCCCTTGGGGAAGGGGCACAAGTTCACTCAAGGTAGACTAATTCTGAGCAATCCCCAAGCTGGAAGCCTTCTAGCAAGTGATTTTCTCCTAGAGAATTAGGGCCACATAAAAGCAGGAAAGAAAGTCATACAAGTCACTGGGCAGAACAGTGAGCTCACTGTTGCTTGAAACCTGCAGGACTTTAACAAATATGCAATAGATAGAAAACGTGGTGAGCTGGGCAAATAAATATGTCTAACATCAGTAGTACATCAGTTTGTTCTCCACGTTTTTTAAAAGTCTGGAGAAAGAATACAGCAATCAAGTCTGCTTAATGAGATCGCTGTTGCCATGGTGAGCATTTACTTATGCAAGCAACACAGTCCTACATTAAGGGTGGAGGCAAAAGGGCCATTAAGTGTTTAGGTGGTTAGATGAGCAGATTTGGGATTCATGGAACTAATTAGCAGATTGCAACACATTAATTAGATCATGAGATTTTGTAAAGTAGAAGAGCAACAAGCAGAATTAACTGTGATTTGTGCAACGTGAAGCTGTCATTAGACTGAATTTTCCTTGAGATCACATCTCACTTTCCTAGGAAGTGCTTTCTAACATTGTAAGCTGGCCGTGGCTGTTCCACAGTGACTCTGATACGTTGCCTTAAAATAACTTTAGGTTTGGCTGCGATGCATGATGACGCGTTTGGACCAAGCTTGGTAGTTGGGGTTCACTGACCATAAAAAGTTCAGTTTGGATTTTAACATGAAATGCTTTTTTTTTTTTCCTGAGAGCTTCCAAGCATGGTGTTTTCCAAAGGGGAAAAAAAAAAAAGGGAAATCTGTAGATATCTCCTCAAAAGTAAGTAAGAAGGGTGAAAAGAAGAACCATCCATGCAGCCTTCTGTGTACAGATCCAAAAAACAAAAAACTGAATTCAGATCTAACGAAGAAGTAAGAAGTTTGTCTCCTTCTTTACCATAACCCTGCTCTTCTAAATTATTGAAGGATAGTTGTCAGGGAGACAAGCAACCATTCACGGGAGGTTCATTTTTCACTGCCTTTATCTTACTTTAAAAATTCACGTTTGAGAGCTACAAAATAATTCGGTATCACTCTTTGCATCAAAGTTGTAGCTGGCTTAGCTGGTGAATTTGGGGATTCCAGTCTGAATTTGATCTCAGGACTGACCCGTGACTTAGGAAGAGTAAACCAGGAATTAATATGTTATGGGCAAAAAGTCCTGGGCAGTTCTTCAGTCTGCATTGGACTCAAGCCGTGTCAGCCTGCAACGGGTTGTTAGAAGTTGTGCTGCAACTTGGCAGCATAAATTGAATGTTTTATTCCAAAAAGTTGCTTATTCACACTGGTGTGAGAAAAGTGCCGAGAAGGCCACTAAGGCATAATGCAGCAGGGTGCTGGAATAGCAAAGATTTTAAAAGCCAGCTGAAGTGCATTGGGCTCTCAGTTTATTCTCATCAGCCAGATAGAAGAGTTTTCTCTTTGCAGCGTATGTGTCGTGGAGCATGGGAAATATTTCTTTGCAATTTGTTCCTAACCCCACCACACCTGTGGTGTGGCACAGCTGTGTAAAACGCCAACCACAGCTTTCTAAGGAGTGGGGATGGGGTGGCCGCGACATGAAACTCAGTGCAATGCCATGAGCTAAGGCATATAATATCTACTTTTGTCCAGTTGGAGTGTTGGAGGTACAATGCAATGTTTGAAGCACAATGCAAATTTTGCTTTTCCTTTTTTGTTTCCTGTGGAATTTCAGGTGATGCTGTTGCTGGCTGTCTCAGAATTGGAGAAGGTTGTCCGTGTTTTACTTTTCCCCTGCTAACCCCCAGCTTAATCCAGCCTGCCATACAGTAGCACTGTCAGTGCTGAGCCAAGATAGAGATGCAATGGCAATAGAGCTGTTTCTTTGCTCTCCAGCTAGCAACACCCATAATTTGTGGGGGGTTTTTTTGTTTGCTTATTTGTTTGCTTGTTTTTAAGAAGAAAAAGAAAAAAGAAACCAGTCCTTGCACAATGTCTTTTAATACTGTACAGAGCAGGAAACAACACCAAAGGAAGGAACACTCCATTTCCTCCCTCAACCCCTTTTAACTAAAATTGAGCAAAGTTCTGGTTTTGTAAGTCTATACTGTTGTTTGAACTATTTCAGGATGTTCTTGACATTAGGAATATTACAGAAGTGGAAATGTTACTTTCTGAAGTGGGACACTGAATGAGTCTTGTTGGAAGCGTCAGGCTGTTTCATTAGAGAAAAAAAGGAGAACCACATGGATCTAGAAGATATCATGCACATTTTGGTGATGTGTAGGTGGCACTGATACAGTTGGGAAACGGAGCCCAGACTGATGTAATACCCACGTGTGTTCAGCAGGGCATTTGCAAAGCAGTGCAGGTCATCTGGGTGGGCACACTATGGGCACAGCAGTGCTCTGTGTTGCTGCTCTGCTTCCCACTGCCTGCACACGTGGTGGGAGTTCAGAGCTCAGCACAGCACGCAGATAGGCTGGCAATGACCTGAGCTTGCTGGTGATTTTTCAAGCAAAACTCAGATACCTCTTTGGGTTTTCACCTGCACCTTCCTTTGAATTTTGCTGAAAACCAAGGACTCAGTTCCCTAAAGAGCACCCTGATAATCTTGTGCTGTGTTGAAAGAACTCTTCTTCACATGCAGCGTTATCAACCCCCACTCAGCTGATGGTTTATATGCCAGTCGAAAGTGGTGCATTTATTCTTTTGGAAACAGACCTGTGAGTTTTCTCACCTGCTTGCAGACTCAGGCCAATGCCAAGAGCTGTCAGATTTCTTGTGCCTGTGACGCAGGCAGCAAGAAAAGGAGATATTTGGAGAACTGCTAGCTGTATGCAACTGCTTCAGATCAGGCTTTTATACTGCGATCAGACATTTGCCATGAGTTTTTATTAGCAGGTATTTCACAGTTAACCTTGTTTTTCTGTTTAATACAGAAAAAAAAATCCTGTTAATCAGTAATACAGAAACTCTGCTTATGCAAACCGTTTCATCAGAACAGCAAGAGAAGAAATGATGTTTGGTTCATCCAAGGAAATTTTTGTTCTTTCTGGCATATGAGTGAATGATATTGTGTAGTAATAACAGGAGGCAGGCAATCAAAATACACCCACGTTCATAAGAGATTGTTGCATCTGCAAGAGAAGAGAAGTGGGGGGGGTTTCTGATCAACTTAACTGTGAGCATAGACACATATGCATGTGTAGATGCACTTTAAAGAGGTGATGCATTGCCCCATGTTACAAGAGGATGGGTTCCTTCAACAGGCATATGGAAAACTGTAAAATCTGGTCTGCAGGGTTTTTTTTCTAATGAAGTTCTTCTGTCCTGTGTTCAGATAAGGTCCCACTGCAGTGCTCATGCTTGTGCTAGGCAGAAGGCACAGTAACTAATAGGCATAATTTGTTTAAGAAGATATTACCAAGCTTTTGTCACATTTAGGAATTCAACACTATTAGCTTCAAAGTTAAGATTTTGTAAAGAGCTTGGGTGATGAGTAAGTCTTTATCAGCTGTTGAAACTGACTGTGTTTGAGTACATTCAGTTACATTTCTCAGGGAAATTGGCCTCTGTGTGACAGAAAGTCTTTAAGACCCCATAATTCAAACAAATCTCTTACTTGCTTAACTGTTGAAACAACTCAGAATGAGCATAGCTTAATAAGCACTGTGTTCACGTTGCAGAGTTCTAATTGAAAAGTAACATACTTTTAAACAGGGGGAAGATCATTTCTCTGGTAGTTTTTTAACTTTATGTTTTTAATTTCAGATCTCCTTCCCCTTCCAGAGGAAGTTAGAGATGCCATAGCTTTAATGTCTGTTTTAGCTGCAACTCAAATGCTCACTTTCTGTAAGAAAATCTAAACCAGGAGGTATGCTATTTCTCCTGATTTGAAAGTCATTAAAGGCAAGTACACGGCAAGTTCAAGTGCTGGTAGGTCAAAGAGAAATTCACAGCCCTGACAGCATGAACTTGAAAAGAAAGTCCACCTTTCTTTTCAGTGCAATTGTCCATGCAGCTGCAGCTTCCAATTGCATGGTCGTCCCCAGCACATTGCTTCTAAAAATCCAAATGAAATCTCTCTGATTTGGATTTTCAGTCAAAGGTATAAGACAGAAAGAAGTGGTAGCAGCTAAATCAGGAATTAAAGCCACTGCACTGCTGACCACAGACAGGTGGTCTGGAAGAAGGAGACCTGAACTAAGGAGAAGCTATGTTACCATTATACTTTTTCCTTATGTCTGTCTTTCTACAGGTGACTTGCCACTGAGGATTTGCTGCCCTCCACCAAGGAAGAGTAAGGAGGAAATTAATGTATTGATCTTCAGTCTTCAATTTTTTTCTAATTGCGAACAACACTGAAAAAGTAAAAGTTATATTTCTACCTACATGTGTCTGTAGATATATACAGATAGATCTACATCTCCATGTATCCGCAGGCAGATAGTTATACAACTACATGTATCTGTAGGTAGATAGATACCTTCTAATTTTTCAGTGTTGTTTGCAATTAGAAAAAAAAAAACAACACAGAAGAGTGGAAGATCAGTGTTTTTATTCCATGCTCTCGCCTGATGGAGGGCAGCAAATTCTCAGCTGCAAGAAAATCTGCACCCTAACAGGTCAAAATCTGTGGATAACACCCATCCCTCCCAGGAATGGGTTGACATTAGGTTAGCAAGTACTGTGCAGAAAGTAATTATGGACATACTAACCTGCCTCTGTCAAAGAGCAGAAAGTCCTTTTTGGGGTTAGGATGATGGCACATCAGTGCCCCTGGCTAATGTTGTGCTGATGGGACAAGCCACGATCGTTTGGTGCTGGTACTTTTATCCAACAGCTTGGTGTCTCTGATCAGTGTCTTCCTGCTTTCACTCTTCATAGAGATGTCCTGGTACAATTTTGTGATTATGTATTTGTGAACGAGCTAATAAATTGCAATAATGAGTTGGAGTTTGAAATGAATTCAGCTTTTCTGTAATGTTACGTGACTGACGGTAAAGTAGGTAAGAAGCCAGTCTTTTTCTTGCTGTTTTTGTTCTTCCTGATCACAGCACGTGTCTGAAAGGGATATTTGAAAGCAAAGAGGTGCTTTGCATGTCGTGAGAGAGACAGACAACTGATACAAGAGGAAGAAACACCAAACATAGATGTTTCCCACACAGAGGGAGGGAGGGGACTCAGGAAATACTTATTCTCTGCTACTCTTGTTACCTGCCTGTAGTTTTGGGATGAGCATCTCTCTTTTGCCCAATGTAAGCTTGTGGGATCAACCAGACTGCAGTTTTCCCAACAGGGTTCTAGGTTTATACCCTTGGTTTTGGGGTTTGTCCAAGGGCATCTCCCCACCCAAAGTATGTGCTGACTCCAATGGAGCTGCATCTTGATCAGACTCTGGAACAGAAGTGTTTCGCACAGGGGTGGGACCTCGGAGATGAGGAGTGGCAGCACCATAAAGGGATAGAGATTTGCTCTCAATGCCTCTCCAGAATTTGCTTTCAGGCATTTCCAGGCTCTGGATCTTGCTGGTTGTGTAAAATACAGTGTCGCTGTGCCATGCTTCTGTCTGTGGTTAAACCTGAGCCCCACACAAACAGGGCGTAGCTGAAGGTAAGGATCTCAAGGAAACGCATGAGGTGCTTTTTATTGCTCTTTCACCCATATGATCATTCATAGACCTCCTGTTCTCCCAAATCATTCCGAAATGCCTGCTTTTTGGAGCAATCATAGCAGGCAGACAAAGGGCTGGCCAGGGAGGGCTCGGGAGCTGTAGGACCATTTGCCACATGTACTCTCCCTCGCATGGCTTTCAGACACAAAGCCTCCTCGTTACGTGAATCCGATCCATATCTTCTGCCACTCTTCATTCATGTTTGGAATTGCATCCCTCTTAATAGCACTAATCTCTCCAGAATTTTTTCCATGACTTCAGGATAGCGGTCAGCCAAACAGCAGCTGGATGCCACGAGTAGTCCCAGGTTGGTTATTTTGCCAGTGCTAAAACGTGTATGTTCAGGAGTACAGAAAGAAAGAGTGACAGCAGTGACACTTTGAGGCAGTTTTGTCTTTCACTTATTACAGACTCATTTCTTAAAGTGCAGCATCAATTGAAGCAGAATGCTAAAAAGAAAGTAGCCATACTGCAAGAATGATGCGCTGAGATAAAGCTCTAATTTAGCAGACACCAAAGTACAGCTTGCTTTTGTGAGACTTCTTCCCCCACCCAACTTGTGGCTCTCAGGCTCACTGGACATGTGCTTCCTTGCAGGCTGGAGCTGATCATCGCTACCCAACCATTGCAACTCAGGTTATTCAGGTCTTTGCAGAGGTTCTGTATTTCTGTTTGCAAAAGAGCATTGCCTCTATGATGGGTGCTACAGAAACTGGGCCAACAAAACTGAGTATAAGGCCAACAAAATAGCTGTTAAATGAACAAGTGTCTCAGTGAGGAAGGCTCCAAAATCCTGATTTTTATCCAACCAAAATTACTACGTTTGCTTATGGAGGAGCTGGTGGTTGGTTCCCATTTGGTTACAATTTACATCTAGTTGGCAGCACGCAGGTGGAGAGAAGCCAAGTTTTATATCAAGATGACTGTTTGGTAACAGATGTCTAATGTTTCCCAACACATTTAGTTCATGTGATAGGAATCATGAGCTGGTTTAGTAAAGCTGAGCAGTTGGGTGATTACAAACCTTTACACCCATCATTTTCTCCTCTATTCTTTTTAGCTGCCTGGTTATGATGCTTCTGATTTTATTTTTTTCGTTTATACTTTTGGGAAGGAGAGCTTAAAATCTATTTCAAAGCAATCATTGTCCTGTCAAGCAATTGCTTATTTAAATGGTTGGAAATTTCCAGCAGTGCAGAAAGCCACGTTTTCCTCTCCTGCTCTGCATAACAGGCGTTGCCTTCGACACCAGTGCTGCTTTTTCAAAGAAAAGGACATGTGGACAACAGTATTTAGTCATGATCTCCCTGAAAACTCTTCTTCCTCACATGTAATGGCTGTTCATACTGAAGATGAGCCAACATCAAGTCCATTTAATCAGTGACTCCTTAAGTGTATTTGTATTATTTGGAGAGAGAGAAATAGTGGTCCCACACCCAGCTCTTCCATAGGAGAACAGTTCTCCTATTCTCTTCAGTTCTCATTGCAAACTATTGTTTGAATGAGATTCCAGCAGTTATCACTGTCATTCAGATTTGCAGGAAACCTTGCAGGAGAGCTTGGTGGACTTAGCATGATGCTCACATGTGACCTCACTGTGATCATTTCCTCCTCTCTGCTGTTCTCAGCAATTCCCAGTGGGAAAGATACTTCTGTTAACTGCAGGAGCAAACTGTGAGCCCTGGTCAGACTAGTTCTTCCATAGTAGGCTACAAAACACTGTTTACGTTACACAGAAGAGCCCCATGAAGAGTGGGAGCTGATACCTTGCTCTTCTGAAAATCACAGCCTTCATTTTAAACGCTCTTTACTAAAGGAGAGCAGGCACTTTGCAAAGATGCTGTGAAACACAGATTTTTTGTTATTCCTCGCTATTTGGATCGTGTTCTGTTTTGGCAAGTTCTCCGTATCTGGCTTTTTTTGTGTGTGTGTGTGTGTGTGTGCAATTAATGTAGGAATTTAAATTAGGAATATTTTCCATCACCGACTCATCCAGAGATCAAAAAACCATTATTTTCTTTTCTCTCTGACAAATTTCGGATTACCTTTACGTGGCTGATTATTTAGAATATTTAGAATGAGCCTTGCTCATTAGACTTCTGAGTACCAGATGGGAAAAGACCATGGCATCTGCAAAGCAGTGCCCAGAGTGAATATGCCCTGACCTGACACACAGATATTTTTCCCACAAAATGCTGTGTTATTTCCCCATTGGTGTGCAGGTGTGGTCAGACCTTCTCTGCCATTCATCCTCTCTCCATCATGTTCCCAGGGAATATGCCAAACATCCTCTGAGTGTAGCAGGTCTGAGCATATTCCTATAGACACACCAGTATTTTGGGGGAACTTCTGTATTTCTTTGCACTGCTCTCCCAATGTTTTATAGGTTAAAATTAAGATATCCCTTATATTTTTTTCTAGATTTATATAAAGGGCGTGCTACAAAGCCCTGGTAGTTTTTGTTTAGAGAGCGATGTGCTCAAATGAACAGTTCAATACATATTCTAAGTTTTAGGATGTGGATTGTGCTCTGCTGTTTCGCTTATTTGATGACTTGAGAATATTTAAACTTGGAAACTAATTATTTAAGGGACTGAAGAGATTTACTCCTAAGCTTTCCGTGACTGAAGTATGTCACTCCTGTTTGTTAGTCTGTAGGAGTTTGATTTGAAAGGGGACTTTGACCTTTGTTGCTGGGGATAAAACAGAATTCAGCTGTGACTGCCATTAGTAAGCGTGTGAAGGGCTTGCATGCTTGATTTCACACTTTTTTTTCAGTGTGTATTTTTTGAATTTCTTTTGTTTCCAAGACGCCTAGAAAATTGCATCCAATTTGTTTTGTAGGCTTCATTGCCTTGGCATTTCCAGGGGAACTGGTGAAACTTGCAGGGACTGGAGTTAGCATCCTGCTTGCCCTGCCAGTACAAGGGCACATTTCACCCACTTTCGTCCTATAATGTCACACGATGTGTGTTGTGCATCATCTTTGTACAGCCATTACTCAGGATAATTTTTCTCCTTCCTTCCTGTATTCGGAGACCTTAGCCCTTCTGACATGCTGCTGTTTTGCATGTGCCATCTTCTTCTTGCTCAGCATTGAGCAATCCTCACGGCTTGCCCAGCAGAGAAGATGGGGTGGCTGGTTCCCTACCTCCCTGAGCACGAAGGATGCCTTCCTCTAGCATCCCAAGCCTTGAGCGAATTTAACACTGCTTTTTTTGACCAGCAGTTTTGCCTCGGTTGTTCTGCTGTTGCATGGAAATTTTCCAAGCCGGGATTTCATCTTTCTAGCAATTATAAATCATTAGAAGTATTTAACTGGTCAGGAAAGCAAAAGATAACTCATACGCTGTCTATACATTCAGCATGAAAATTAGATCGGATGTCGTTGCACTGTCACCCCTAAAATGATGTGTCTTTTGTGATTCAGAAGGGAACGTACCAATGTGTCTTTCACTCAGCAGAGCTTCTTTCAGCTCTGGGTTTAATATGCACGCCCCTCATGATCAGAGTGAAGTGATCAATAAGCAGCCGTGGCACTCAAGGTTATCCCAAGTTCATAGCAGGCTCAGAGCTGATTACTTTCCAAAATCGGATGCGGTCAGGCTGCTGTGGTCACAGGAGCAAGGTCACTGAGGGGATCTGGTGACAGTATAAATAATAAAGCAGAGCTTATCTAGTTTGTTGACAGTACCCCACCCCCCACAGGATAAAACTCTGCTTTACTACATTGTTCTGCAGGCTTTTCTGTGTGATCTCTCATCTTCTGTGACACCTCTCTTCATTTTTCTCTTTCACCGCAAGTGTTTTTTCTCACTTTCTCCCCCAGTGCCGTTTCAGTTGTAAATAGAATAAAGAAGTTGTTTGGAAGGGAGTTAAGTCAGCAAATCAATGCCATCCCATTACTGAATTAGATCAGAGACAGACACGATGGATCAAATACATTAAAAAGACAAGTAGCTCGTGGCTGACCCTACGATATTTTATCTTTGCTCGAGCATTTATCATGCTCAAGTGAAGCGTTTGGCTGAAATAGTGGATTACGACCTGTTAATTGCAAGATAATACGCTAAAGATAAATACCGAAAGCTGCATTTGCAAGCCCCTTTCCACCTTCCATGCCTCTCTTCATGATACCATCGGTGCTCTTTTCCCATACAAGTCTGTGTCACTGATAAGCCGAAGGTTGTACATGCCCGGGGACTCCTCCGGCAGCTGAATGTCAAACTTTATGGAGTGGGTGGATCATCCATTTCCCTTCCGAGCTTTTCTAAAAATACCACAAACCTTGACAAGGAGCTATTTTTGAGGAATCATATTCATGAGGATAGTCATGGGAAGCTTATTTTGGCAGGCTTGCATGTGTTGCATTTGCATGCTTCCCTAGTTAAGAACTTTGTGAACTTCTGTTACGAGCCAGTTGCACATGAGCTAAAGAGTGAGCATCTGGATTTTGGGACCTCCTGGGCTGGAATTTCTACTCCGAGTTGAGCTTATAGGAGGAAAAGAAGTGAAGATATCCTTGTAGGAATGTTAATATGTGACTGAAGTCATTCATTTCAGGCATTTGCACACCAGCCCTCAGCTTATCGGATCTGATTTCATAAAACCTGGCTGTGATTTCTCTCCAGGGACCTTAATGATCTTGCCACTTTCAATAAACATTTATAGAAAGTACTGCCGGCCTGTGGATAACAGAAACTCGTACAAGAGACTTTTCTTCCAAAAATACTCAAAAAAAAAGCCAACCTTCTCTTCGCCAGAAGATCAGTATGTCAAAATGTAGTGTTTGTTGGGTAGCTGGAGCTGAATTACAGTACCAGATATGTGCACTGTAGGCATGCAGTAGGTACGTTTGCTTCTCTCACTTTGCAAACCGTGCAAATCGGAGTTATGCTCTAATTGGGACCAGTGAAATGACGAGCGTGAATAAAAGCAAACTCTAAGAGATAAGATGGAAATAAAGCAGGTAAACGCTGTTCCACACTCATGCCATGCGGGTACAGTATTGCGCAGTACTCATGTTTGCACCTCTAAGAAATTTCCATTTTTTCGCATAAAAAAATCCAGATATGAAGCCGAAGCTGCCTTCTTCGCCAACCTGAAACTGTCTGATTTCAACATCATTGACACCCTTGGAGTCGGAGGTTTCGGACGAGTTGAACTGGTAGGTAACCTTTTCTTCTCTGAATTTTGTGTGTCCTGGAACCAGTACTGTGTTATGAGTGCTTTTTTTGCTCTTCGTGATTACACCAGAATTCCTGGAAGAGAACTATGTGATAGGATTCTGTGTTTTCTGATGGTTGAAGAATGCTACATCATATTTCTGGGTAGATACAACTGAGTGAACAGTCTGCAGTGATCGTGAAAAATCTATATGTTCATTTTAGGAGAGAGGGGTACGTGTCTTTTCTCTCCAAGTGGTCGTACATTGAAGCAGAACTGTTTATGACATTGACTTCCATTTGACAAGAACCTGAACAGTCATACAGTGTTAAAATAGAAAGAGAAACCTCAAATCTTATGTAGCCAAAACTGGAATAATTGTCTGATGTTCCTCTGAGCAGTTTCTAATTCAGGTCTAGATGTAGACCTACAAAAGCTGTAGCTTCAATGTCTGAACTGTAATAATAATTCATAGCAAAATGTTCTTTGCTGAATTTTAATGGAAAGGCAAAAACTGAGCTTGCTTTTTTGCTCTGCTTGGATTTAGAGCTATACAGTCTTCATTAAAGCAAAGTCTGAGCAAGAGGAGACCGGAAAGGCAGCCGCTATGTGCCCACTTATAATCTAACATAAAAACAGAAATTTATTGTAGAAAAGAAGGAGCTTAGTTTCCATCAGCGTGCTAACCAAGGAGGAGTTTCTGATACTGAACTCCAGTCCCGTGTGTTAGGATCTCCTGTAAGTTAAAGGCAGAAAAGTGAGCAGTTATTGCTACCATCACAAAATTCACTGGAAGTCCTTGCTCTGCAATTATATGGGAGCCTGAAGCACTTTTTAATGTTGTGCCCTTAGTGCTGAGATCTGGAAAACCTGCAAATTAAGTGTTTTGGTAATTACTCCTGATGCGATGGGTAAATTCTATGTTAAAAGTCCAACTCAGTCTTCTGTGTGATTAATTTCTAACTTTTCCTGTTTGGTTTTATGTAAAACAATGCAGAGGAGAGGACATCAGTGAGAGCTTTGATTTCTCCCTGGGTTTTTGCTTTCCTTTATCATCTGTTCATTGATTTAATATTAACAACTGTTTTTGGGAAGGCAGTCACCAGAGCTCATGCCCTTTCCCTGCTCCTTCTATAGCCATCTGCTGCCGAGGCCACTTCAGAGCAGGAGTTTAATTCAGGTTGTTCTGAACCTCCCTCCTGAAGGCCCTTCCACATCATAAAGCTCAGGAGATTTGTTTCCTAAGTTAGCAACACCATCAGCTTCTCAACCCCACTTAACCTGTAACGAGGGACCCAGTGCTGTGGGGCTTGTTTTGCAGCTTAGGAAGGAGCTTGCTGGGTGTATTTTCATTTCTAGCTTTTATTTTGGAGGTGTATTGTCAAGCTTTGAGTACGTCAGGGGAGGATGCATGAGGTTGTTATCACGAGAGGCTGCTCCAGGAACCCTAAAACCACACTGATGTGAAAATTGGGCTGTGTTACTGTTGGTCATGAGTCCTCTTCCTCGGGCTGCAGTTAGACTTAATTTAAGCTCTAAGGTGCTGGCAAAAAGTAAATAGGATGAATGTAACGAACACGTTGTCACTTCAACTTATCAAATCAGAATCTGGTGGAAATACTTACATTTTCAGCTATTTCCAAATATCAGAACCCCCAAGAACAAAACAGGAAAATAGGAGAAACATTCCCATCACCTTTGTAGGAGTTTCTAAGGTCGAGTTAACCATCCCTTGGCCCTGCTCTTAGAAGCAGGGGAATGCTATTAGGTCATTTTCTGGGCAAATTATAAGTACACCAGTGAATCAGACAGAGCCTCCAGCCTTCTCATCAGCTTAAAGCACTCCCCATATTGGTCTCCTGTTGTCACTTTGTTGGTAGCACTGAAGTTGCTCACGCGGAGCGGTGACAGTTGTTCCCTGCATTGTGATCCTACCACGTGCAGGAGGAGAGGACAGAAATAGAAGAGTTTTCCTTTGAGAAAAGTGTTTTGGTAATCAAGAGAAAGGAAATGGGGAAGAGGAAGAGGTGAAAGTATCAAAGGGCTTCTGTGGGTACTGCTCCTGTAGTGAGTGTGATAAAAACATGCACTCAGTCACTAGGAGCGACAGTATGGAGAGAGAACCTTAGATTACAGTTCGTGAGATTTTAGTTACTCAGGAAAAAAGATGGATTACATCACTAAACAGTCCCATCCTTCTGCTAAAGAGACTATAGCTATTCCTAACTAATAGTGAATTACACACAGAAGGATGAAAATACTGAAAAGCTTAGCTTAACGCTCTGGATTTCATTATTTTTCTTCATTACCAAGAAAAGCTATTTTAATACTCTCTTGGCTTTAAAAAACTAATTGCCTTTCCAAATTACTGTTTCAGTGCTGAGTGAGGTCATCATGTTATCAAAGCAAGAAACTATTATTTTCATCAAAACTGAGCCTAGAATTGCTACCTCTCACAGCGTACATCTTTGTACAATTCTGTACACTTTGTGTACAGAAAATATTCGTTATGGCTCAAGACTATAAATGAACTCATGCTAAATGTAGTGCAGGACCTGACTCTTTTATTCCCTGAGTGTTCCAGCACTGCTGGAATTTGTTCCTGGGAAACACTCCAATTTCTTGCACTTTTCAAGAATAAAATTGATCAAATTAACCAAGTGCATTTTAGGGAAGAGGATTTTTATAGCTCCACCTTGGCTGCTGTAGTCAAGCCCCTGGGCATCTGCATATCCTTGAAGCTGGTGGTGTCTGGCTGCAAGCTGGAATGTCTGGGCTTTGCTTTGCTGGCCAGGGCCAAACAATGCTCCCATTTGCCTGCGTTTTAGTGCTCAGGTGTGGTTTGTGTAAATAGGCTTTGGTATTCCGGGCACCACTGTGAATGCTGTCTGTCTTCAGAATTCATCCCATCAGTGAATTTATATGCTGGTACATGTTTTTTTAAGCCAGACAGTGTGTTATTGAAGCAATTTTCAATTATGTGGAGATGACACTCGGAAATATCTTTTCGTCTTGATTTTATTCCTCTAATAGAAAGCTTATTCCTATGGTCTCTTGTGGTGGCCAGTCCTAGGAAGCACATCTCTTCTGGGACCTTTTCTAGGTCATTTTACTTTCTGCATATTTCCAGCAGCTTTGCATTGCTGCTGTATGTAGTTGGCTAGGATTTTTCATAGCTATCTGATGCCTCTATGACATGCCTTGTCCTTACAGATGTTGTTTAGTTGTAGAACAACTAAACTGTTGTTCTGCACCTTCCTCTGCAGCTGGACTTTGCCACAGCTTCAGGCAGCTTTGAGAGCCCACAGCCTGCCTGGGCTGCCTGGTGCCACATTCCTGGGGCAGCCCTCCTGCGTTTCCATCCATAGCACAGCAGAAGGGAAATAGTAGGACTGGGATCCTTGGTTTTCATTGCATGGATTAACTGAGGGCATCCACTGTTTTTTGCTACTCATCTTCTGAGCAGTGTCAGCTGAATATCTTCTATGTTGAGATCTGGACACCTCAATAACTATGATAGTAATGAATGAATTTATTGTTTCGGGTTTGTGTCCTGCAAAGCACCATGTTGCAGAGCATGGAGATGTAGGTCAGGTGTGCTCAGCCTTCATAAATCATCTCTCCTGGACTTTATTGCTCTTGTCTTTGTTCTTTAATTTCCTTTTAATGTAAGCCGTATATTTCTAATCATCTGTTCCACATCAGGTGTTTTGGATTTAAATCAAGATTATATTAGACAGCTCTGAAATAAATGTATCAGGGTGTCTGAATGTACGGGGTTAGAGTCATTACTGCTCAGAAATCAGTTCATGTAGGTGATAGCTGAGCACGGGTGGCCTAAAAATCAGCTCAGGCCTGCAGCCATGTCTTGCTTCTATTGACGTGCTCAGTTATTGCTTCGAGCAATCGCTCAGATGGAGGAAGGAGATTTTAAATTGCTCCTGTTATTACAAAAGTGCACAAACCATATGGTTCTTCCACACCCAATCTCATGGCTCAGGGCATTCTGAAAGCAATGGTGGGAAGTGGCAGACTGAGGACGAGTCCAGCACTTAGCTCTGACTTGACAGAACATTTCAGATGTTCAAATGTTCAGCAGTGTTGCAGAAGTCAGTGGCATTTCCAGCATATATTTCAGGCTGGAAGGGACCTAAAGGGATTACCCGTAAGCCGGTGGCAGAATCAAACACATCCAACCGATCTCCGATGTCATTGAAAGTCTGTAGGAAATGAGGTTCCCAAAGCAAGTTATCCCAGTTCCTACCCATTCCTTGCTGCAAGAAGAGCCTCCTTGCCATTTAACACCTCCCAGCTGTAGCCAGCCTACGTTGTTTTTATCTCAAGCAGAGTCAGAGGCAGTTTCTTCTCTTTCCTTGCAGTATGGTTGTATATATTTGAAGACTTATCACACGAATGCTATCACATAAGACTCTTATCACTGAAACATTCTTCTTTAGGAAAAATAAGTGTCCTTCTTTTGAGTTTTACCAGTAATTCATGCTTTCTGGGACAGCAGTCATCATGTTTACTCACTCCTTTAGAAGTACCCCAAACTAAGTGCTTGTATCTAACACGGGCCTTCCCATGGTCAGGCCAAGCAGGACAGCTGCAACGAAGCGCCTGTGCTGTGACTGAATTGTGTCCCTTTTATTTCAAGCCATCACTGCAATTTGTAAAATTTAAATTGAATTCCCTTGCTCTTCACTAAAGCACTTACCGTCCTCTCTGGCTTGGCTTTAGTATGTGCAAAGCTAATAATATTCTTCTTATTTTATTACCCAAGCCATTAATGAAAGCAGTTAATGGTGCTGTATACTAGACAGATGCCTTTGAAGTCCTCCTCAGAACATCATATCAGCTTAATGATGGACACTAAAAACTGAATTCCTTTATAACGGGGAAATTAATAAAGACAGATGCAGCAAAAACAAGCTTTGATTTCTGCCAAATTTCACTAGTAGCGTGTGAGACCTTTCTTAAATGGACAGTATGGCATTTTTCATTTTTATTTATGTTTTAAGAAAAATCTAGCTACAGATGATGTAGTGCAATCAAATTTATTATAGCCTCTAGCCTTCTTTTGTAAACAAAAGCATTAGAGAATTAATTGGATGGCAAGGAAAAATACCCTATAATTGTCTTCCAATAGAGTGACAGATGCATAATTCAGACATTTATTAGTGGAAATTTCCAATTCTGTGGCTGTCGTTTCGTTCTAGCTATTATGAAGCTTCTCATTATGGAGATCAGTCTTCTCTTTCAGATCTTTGAAATATTAATTTTTTAATTGTTAAAAATCCTTTGGCCTCCTTCCTTTTAAAAGATTGGATATTTTAAGTGCAGTCAAGGTGAGAAAATTGATGTTTTAGTGAAGGATTTGAAGATTTTGCATCTCAGCAAATCCCACATTCAGATGACAATGAAATTACTGCTGTGGAGCTGAGAAAAATGCTCCCTTTGAAGATTTGGCCAATTCTTCTTGACTACGTGCAGAGCGCTAATTTGAAACTTTTAAATGATGCTCTCAGGTGGGAATGGAAGACAGCAAAGATTCTGTTTTTCTTTATTTTTACTTGAATTTTTAATTCTTTATGGATTTGAATAAAGCTGAGCAAGTGTTGCTTTGCAGATTGAAACATATTTCACTGCCCACAGCAGGGAGGTTGGAACTAGATGATCTCTGAGGTCCCTTCCAACCCAAGCCATTCCATGATTTGGTATTCTTGGAGCCTGTCTGTTAATAGAAGGGATGCTGCCAAGGGCTGGAAACATGAGATGCTATTTGTAGCCCATCAAACAGCATCAGAGGCCTCATGAGGTTTCGAGCTGTGAAGCTGAAGACTTGGGCTCAGGCTGAAGGTAGGAGTAGGACACAGAAATAGGTGCCATTTTGCAGACAAAGCCAAACTCAGGAGTGTGGCCAAAGTCATGCATGGCATTGGAGGCTTTAGGTCTTTTCCAGAAACCACAGTAGTGAATGTTTCCATTAGGTTTAACACATCTTAGCTATACAACCCTTCCTCTGGTATTTACTTTTTATTGAAATGATTTTATGCATGAAACAGTTTACATTCCTCACAGGTTTTTAGCCTTTTCCTTCTAGACATCTCTGAAAAATAATATTTACCTCTGGGGTTTAGAGAAAGGCACCGATTTTAGTCTGTTTCCCAATGTCCTTGCTTATAAAAAATTTAATTGTACATGTTGTCAAGCACTGAATAGCAATTTTCAGCACAGGGATCAAAACTTAGAGTTACTGATTTTGTGTTTACTTATGTGTATTCGTAGAGTATAATCCTGCAGTTTGTTTTCCCGTGGAGTCCCATGGCACTCAGATTGTGCTGTGGGATGTGGTAGTGATTTCCCAACCAGTTGAATCCAGATGTTTTCAAAGCAAATGAGGACACCAGCACGGACAGTTTCTCTGCCACCCGTTCGTAATTCATTCTTGATTCAGCCTTCAAAACTTGGTGTATCCCTAAAACTTATTTTTCACACTTTTTTTTTTTTTTCATCTTGAGATCATTTGTTTAAGTCTCCGGTTTTATCCAGTGCGATCACCGTGCCTGTTCACACATGGACCCCAAAAAGCACACTGCTGTTTTTAGGGGAGGTGAACTTATCCCACCTCTTCTTCCAACAGCTGCGAGCACGGAGCTAACCAAAAATTTGTCGTGTGACATGATGCACGAGATGGACAGGATATAGGAAGAAGCACAGGGTAGCATGCTTGTTGTGATTTGGTGATGCGTGCTACGGTTTCTCTCTAAGCCTTAGGTCAGGAGAGCAGCTGAATCTTGCCCAAAGGAGGTGCGCAAAGTATCTGCTTAATGGAGACACCTGAAATGCTTTGAAGCATAAATATGCGCAAGATATTTCCTATTAAAAAAACAAATTCCACCCAAAGTAAAAGCAAGGTGTAAGGCAACAAGTATTATTATGAGGAAGTCTGCTTCATCCGGAGAGAACATAAACGTATTTAATACTAAAAACAGGCTGTACTCTTCTGCTAAGGGGAAGAGCCTCTGCTTGGTTGCTGCAGCAGCTCAGCTGTTGGGATTAGGGGATCTCAGTTTGCCTTCTCCTTAGCCTGTGTGCAACCCAAGTGCTGCACTCAGCAACAGCTGCTGCTATTTTTGTTGGTTCAGATGCATCTATCTGGAAAATAAAGGACCCTGTACATGCCTAGCAAGCAAAAGCATTTGCGCTTCAGCTCCCAAGCTGTGACACAAAGATACTCACATTTCACGGTAGCACTGATTTCTACATTCCTCCAAATTTTGCACACACGCTGCAACCAGCTAAAGTCCTATGGGAAAGTGCCTGAAGTACCATTTTTGTTGGTATCAAGGAATCAGTGTGCCCACAGGAGGTGTTCAGCAGCAGACGGCAGCAACAACAACTTGCCTGTGAGTGGTGTACAGAAGATTTCAAGAAAAGGCTGTGGCCAGCTCCTAAAGAATCACTGTTGCTGAGCGTTTAGGAAAAGCCACATCTCCAGAGTAAAGTAAATATTTTTACTCACAAAAACTCTGCTCACTGTATGTTCTCATTTAGCTAGGAGCCAGGCCAGCTGCCCTGAGGATTAGCAGAACACTCTGAAGCTTATGAGCAAAGTTTTTGTGATCCTAGTGTCCAGAAGCTGAAAAAGTTCATGTTCAAATACATCCATTCTGCCTGTTAGAATCTGGGGATTTTTCAGCGTGACTTTAATTTTAGCTGCAAAAATGAAGGAAGGATTAAGTGTGTTCAGGCCTGCTTTCATGTACATGAGTCTGTTGCTCTTTCATGTCTTTCACGGCTTTAAGTGTCTGGACAAGAGAATCACAGAGGAAGACATCTGCAGCATCTCTGTAGGGAAAATGCACAGTCGTAGGGCTTCTTGGAAAACCCACCGCCAAGTAAGAACTGCAACCCAGAGGCACAACATCTGCAATAAAGGGGAATTCAAGAGGCATTCTTTATGGTCTGCTCCTCCAAGGAGATCATGCAGGAACAGAAGACAGGGCAAAGTAGTATGTCCTCAGTCTACATCTGGAATATGACAAGGCTGAGGTATCTCACTCGTCTTCATTGAGAGTAAAACCTTCTTTGGGGGATTTTTTTATCAAAGCGTAAAGGTCAGCTTATATTTTATCTGAAAAGCTCTCACTGAAGTTGCACAGAAATTGCTAACACCGTGGATTTTATATAATGCACATACATATATGATTTATTGCAAATAAACATATAAAGAGAGAGAGAAACTTACGGTGAGGGAGAAAGAAAGAGGAAGGATAAGGAACACTTGAATACATGCATTTGCTCTTTCCTTTGAGCCTTAGATTTTGTGTCCAGTTTTCCCAAAAAGCCTGAAAAGGCACTAAGGTAAAACCATATTTATTTGTAAGTGAATTATAGCTGCGTTAACAAATCAGGCCTTGAATGCACTGCGTTTCAGAAGTTGCAGAAGTTTGTACATCATACAGCAATACAACATTTTTGGAGTGGTTCCAGTATTTCTATATAAGCTCAGAAAGCCCAGGAGAAGCCCTTTAGAGATAAGGAAGGGAGGCTGGATCTCTTCTCTTGTCCTGATTGTTTTCCTTCTCTATCTCCATCGCTTTCTTCACTTTTTTTCTCTCCCTGTTCTCTCCTCACCCGTGCTTGCATCTTTTCCCATCCTTGCAGCCATTCCACTTCTGCTGAACTCTCTACCAACACATCTTCACCCCACTTCATAAGGGATTTTTTCAAGTTTCTTTACCAAAGCAGCATTATCTTTTCACTGCTGAAAAATTAAATGTAGTCCTGTAACTTGAAATTACTAGCAGCAAAATGAAGCCCATTTCCTTGACCTCAGATCCTCCTCAGGGACTTTCTTTGAATGTATGTGACCCATCTGTTTGGGTCGCTTCATTGTGATGACTCAGGCTGCCAAAAAGTGCCTGCTGACTTGGGCATGGGCATCATGCTGAATCACAGCAAGGAGGAGAGGGGAGGCAGTGGCTCAATGGGAATGGCAGGGGGTTGGAAGTGGATGGACTTTGAGGTCCCTTCCAACTCGAGCCTTTCTATGATTCTGTGATAAAAGGCAGGAGTTTGATTGTTCCCATGTAGCCTTCCCAGTTAGTACCTACAGAATGGTGCAGCTGTGGCTCCAAATCTAACTGTGATATCCCGTCTATCCCATCACTGCAGAGCTTGGGCCAGAATATATTGCAAAATATGTATGCGTGTATTTACGTACATTTACATATTTGTCTTATACATATAGGCAAAATATCTGTGTATGCAAAATAAAAACAACTATTTCTTTTTTATTATATTTTGCTTCAAAAATGGACTCATTTAGTTATAGACAAGATTTCCGCTGCTATTTTTGTCACTGAGATGCAGATCATTTCCTGCATAAGAATCCTGCAAAATGACCTGTTCCAATCAATTTTGCCTCTCCTGTCTCTGGTTTTGTACATCACTTCTTCATTGTGGTGCTTGGCTTTATTTAACCACGCTCTTTATTGAATTTTCTTGTCTTTTGAAGAGGTAATATATTCCTATTCAACAAATGAAAAGGTTTATGTCTTCCTCCAGGGATTCATTTCTAACACAGGGCAAGAGGTCACACAGATTCACCATACGGGAGTCCCACTGGGACCTCAGTAGCACCTATAGATTTACAAGGATTCAGTATTCTGGGGACTTTTGCACCAAATAGGATGGAGGTTTGCTGTTCAGCCTCCTTCCCCCCCCACCCCCCACCCTTTCAGTAAAATAGACAACATGAATTTTATCAGTGAGAGTGGACATTTACACTGGCAAACAGTGCCCTAACCATTACTGCACTGCATCTCCCAAGAAATCATTCTGCACAATTTTGCACTGGTGAAAAGGCAATGAGGATTTAAAGACAGAGCCAGGAGTGGAGTGAAAAACTGAGAGAAGGGGCCAGAAATTCTTTTTGCTTGCAAAAACACAGAGAAAGATAGAGGCTGGTGGTTACTCAGGGCAAGTTACTCAGATGGTGTCAACCATCTCACCGAAGAATGATTGAAACTGAAGGCTCCAGCAGGTCTCCACCAAATCAATAGTCCCGGGGCCTTTGATATTTAAGATGTTTCTTCAAATTGTGTCAGCTCTGATCTCCAGAGTGTGTAGCAAAGATGGCTCCTTTGCAAGCTGCCAGCCTTGGAAAACTGCATGCTTTTCTTCTCCTCTTAAGCATTTAGGAGATTCTTGTGGTGGGTTTGTTTGGAAGGCTGAGCTTCCTGCCTGGCATATCCAGCTCCTTCTGAGATGGGAGACAAAATCTTTGTGGTTTTGTGGCTTCATGTGCAATCATTTTTCATTACATTTGAAGGACAGGGTGTTCTGAGCCCGTTCTCAGCATCTCAACACGAATCTTTTCTTTTGAAGTAAAACCTCCAGGTAGCTTCTGGATTTTTTTTCTACTTTTGAAATGAGATTAAGATTAGACACGTTGTTTTTTTTTTTTCTTTTATAAACTATCAGGAGCTTAATAGTAAATATTACTGTTTATAGGAATAGTAAAGATGACGTGGAGATCACCAGCTTTACACTGTAAAGCCATCATCACAGTTATCACATTCGGCAGTGGCAGCAGAAACCCCAAACCAAGGGGGAGAATAAGGCATGTTGAAGAAGGAGAGGTCTGCAGGATTCGTTGTCCATGTGGACAGAGAGCTCAGAGAAATACATAGGAAGGAAGATGATCCAAAATTTAAGCCTTAGATTGAGTACCTCAGCGGTATGTTTCAGTGCATCAGCACATTTAATGCAAATTAATCCCCCCGTGCTCTCAAACTCTTGTAAATCCTCTGCATTATGAAGCACATCATGAGTAGCAATGGAAAAATTATCCAATTCTCCTGTGGCATAAGGTCAGAGTCTTGCATTAGCTAATTGTGGTTGCATGTTTGTTCTATATTTAAACATTTATGGCAACGATAACATTATAAAACACTGAATACAAACGCTGCCTTTTGCTTCCCTATAGTAATTTCTTTTCCTGTACTTCTTTTGGAGGTATACAAGCATCCCTGAAAAAACAGGATTTTTTTTTATTATTTCTTTTTTTTTTAAGGAAGAAATAGCAGTCAAAGCCTGGTATTAAAATGATACAGCAGAAATGGACAAATTGAGATTTGTTCATCTTACCCTTTATTCTACAATGTTGGAATGCAGCGATCTCAGACACCATTCGGTTGTCATGTTTATTTTTAACACTGACGTCTAATAAAGATTAACATTAGAGAACTGGGGATTTGTGTTCTGAGTAAGTTTAGAAGTGCTAAATATAATTTTATTAACAATGCTTCCTGTTCAGATTGCCTGAGAAGTGTTCAAATTTGCTAGCACAGCTACTTTCTTGGCTCTCGTGTTCACTTATTGTTTGTCTCTGGACAACCTAACTGTGAAAAATACGTGCTAAAAGAAAACAGATCTGATCTGTAACACATGATACGGATTTGCATGGACTCTTGCTTGAAATAATTTTCTTGGCATCTGATTCACTTCATTGGGTGGGTGAATCTGAAGGGAAGTCCAGCAATCCGAACTGCCATCAAAAGCAAAAGGGGTAAGTTTTCCACAACTGACATTTTTGATCATAATAAAAACTGAATTTATTATTTTTATTTTTTGCAAGATTTGGTAAATTGCAGTCAGCCTAACTCGTTCCTTACTTCATTATTGTTTCTTTCTCTGTGTCACCTCACTAATCTCCCCACTTCCATCAAACAGCCTGCTTTGATTTAGATCAATGTCAAATAACTTTGTTCAAACAGTTATACTGAAGTTCATATGCCTTTCATTCAAAATGAAAGAAACTAAGAAAAAGCCTTAACCCCAAACCAAAACCATTTTTATCATCTTCAGTCTGCAGTAAATGCAGAGTTTCATTCTGCTTTGACCTGTGGTCAAAACGCATCGTTGTACAGCAGAGCATCATTGTACAGCATCAGTTCAATAAATAACCAGAGGACTCAGTAAATAACCTCAGAGATGAAGGAAAATGTTTTTCTTTATTTTATGTGGATTGTTTAGGCTTTGGTACCCTGTCTCCGTGACGATTAAATGGTGATCACAGACTTCGTGCAAAGATAATGAGTCTCTGTGTGAAGTGCAGAATTGTGCCTTTGGAAAAACAAGTTTCACATGGGACTGAAAATACTTGTGGCTGCAGGGAAAATGAACTGCCACAAATCTGAGGACAGAAACCTCGAGTGGTTTTAAAATGGATAAATACGTGCATATGTATGTCCATACATACTTACTTATTAACACGTATACTTGAGCACACCAGTATTATGCCTAGAGCAGTGAATACAGACCTGCCAGTCAGATCTTGCAACAGCAGGCTGCTTTTCTGAACGCAGTAGCAAAGCTGGCAAAAACTGAGATGTCCACAGGTGTTCTGGGAAAGCTGTGAGTCATCAGGAAGTTCATTCCATCTTCTTTCCTGACAGTCCTAAACCATGTCATACAAACTACATGTCGTGAAGTTGCGCAGCTTTGTTTCTAGCCGGCAGTAACGAGGTCTGTGGTGGTGATGTGAGCTAATGATGAGGCTTGGTAGGCCAGTGATGAGGTTCTCTCTTGTTTGCCAGTGTGGAGAGGCAGGGGCAGCTGGGGGTGAGGAAAAGGCTCTGCAGCAGAAGGCGGTGGGCATGGAATGTGCTATGCAGGGCAGTGGGCACAGCCTGAGTGCTGGAGCTCAGGGAGTGTTTGAGCACTGCTCTCAGACACAGGGAGGTGCTGTGTGGAGCCCAGAATTGAATTTGATAGTCCTTGGAGCTTTCTGCCAACTTGAGATATTCTATGATTCAGCGACAAGAGGAGACGTCCAGAATGGAAAGGGTGACTCAGTTGTAATTCTTTCGGGGATTCCTACCTGTTGCTCAGAGCTGGGAATGACTTGAGGCTCAGAAGTTACCAGGGTAACACTGGTGAACAAGCAAACAGCTTCCCTTCGGCCTCATCTCTGGAATTTGGGCTAAAAATAGGTGGCTGAGGCTTAAGGTTAAAAGTAAAGACGTGACAAAGTGGTGCAGTTATAAAGTCAGCTCTACTCATCCCTTAAAAACATCTAAAGACTGCCTTTCCCAGACAGAGGCAGTGCATGTGTTACTACTTATAGGAGACTTTACGAAAGCTGTACATTAGCTAGAAACATCTTTTGACTTGAGAGTAATGCTGACAGTTGTGTTTTCCCTTCAACAATGAGTTTTGGAAATGGTCTTTCCACTTAACAACATACCCTAGTAGCAACCAGCACTACCTGGGTTGAGTAGCAGTGGTTTAAGAAATCTGGCTTTACAGCCAAGCTCTTGTTCAACTACATGGTGCTTTCCAAGCAGGAATCATGGTTTTAAACTTTTCTGAAGGTAGAGTGGTGGGCCCACGCAGTTAGCTTAGGACCCTGCTTCTAACCAACGTGTTTGCCTACTTTTACCCAAGGTCCAGTTGAAAAGTGAAGAGACGAAGACATTTGCGATGAAAATCCTGAAGAAACGTCACATAGTGGACACGAGGCAGCAGGAGCACATCCGCTCGGAGAAGCAGATCATGCAGAGTGCTCACTCAGACTTCATCGTGAGGTACTGTCCGTCTGTCCATGCTGGAGCACAGTACAGCCAGCCACAGCAGCTGATCAAACCCCATAGGAGTAACCCATGCACCATTAAAAGGACACTTCAGCCCTAGCTTCCTGCTAGTGGCTGCAAATGCAGTTCATAGAATAATGTCCAGGCTCATAGGGAATGGGGAACTTCTTCCCAAACCTAAACTAAACCTGTGCCATAACTGGTTTGCTTGGGCTCTTGCTGACATGGCTTTGTGGCTTCTGGAACAAACCCACCAGCAGCACAGAGTATGGGCAAAGTTTGCTGATGGCAGCGTGCGATGCTCCATGTAGGCATACATACCACGACTCAGGGTTTGCCCTGATCAATAAGCATTTTCCTCTTCATTCTGAATTTTCCATGGCACAAAAAGGAAGCTGGAAAGCAGGATTTAATCTTTGGAGATCCTGCGCTGCCATGTGAATAAATAGCTCTTTAGGGTATACTAGCTCATTAGCCTCAATTCAGGGTCCATTGACTCATCATGAGTAAATGTGCTAAAATCATATGCCTCCTGAAAACTTAAACAAATGCAATTCTTCAGTGAATAAAAACAGGTGCCAGTCATTTTTATTTGTTTTTACCCTAGCAGCAGAGTTTTCTGATGCTTTAAGATTATGACTATCTGTCATCAGGAAGCAGAGACAGTTCCTTATGTTTTAAGTCAGGTTCAGAACTCTGGGTGGTCAGAACCTCTTACGAAGTAATGCATCTCCCTAAACTGGTGCTATCTAATAGGAAGACATCTTGTGTAATTCAAGGATGCTTCAGGATGCCTGAAGCCCTTGACTTTTGCTGGAGGAGATCAATCCCTCTCCCAAAAAGAGCTCCAGAGAGGCGTACTAACTCAGGATGGAAACCAAACCCTGTGAAAGAGTGCAAGGGCAAGTGTGAGGCAGGGCTGGCCACCCATCAGCTGCTAAGGGGGTATTTCCTTCACATGCAGAACTGCTGCAAGCATTGGCCAAAAGCCTGCCTGATCCCTGGGATTCCCCAGAAGCCCAGGCTTCACCTATGTGTGATTCATTGGTGACAACTGCAACGCTGACATCGTACCCAGCTGCAGTTTCCTTCACGCTGTAACATTCGATTCACAAACACGCTCCTGTTACCTAGGCTAGAGCCAAATATACCTTGCAGGCTATTTCAGCAAATAGATCTATTTTCTGAAGCTGAGCTGGCTTAGTATGTCGATGTAAAGGGAGGTGAAACGCACGGGCAGCAGACTGGAGGGATATCTTGACACCATTTCCAAAATACCCACTCCTAAATAAAAGGCTGAACCTATGGACATTTTCTGACAGAGCCACCATGTTCATGGCTAATAAGATAAATACAACAGAGTTTCTTCATTCTCACTTTTTTTTTTACTTTTTCAATAGGCAAGTGGAAAAAAAGGATGCAGTAGCCACAGGTTTAGGGCAGAGTGCTGAGAAACAGTGATGCAGTGAATGATCCCAATTTTTTTCCCGTTCCAAACTAAGCCCCAAAAGGGAAAAGGTTACAAGAAGACAGGGTGAAGGAACATCCTCTTCCTCTGTTTCACAGCCTGGCAGTTTCAATCAAATCAAAACCCAGCTTTTAGCTTTATGCAGCCTTCCCAACATTCCTCCCAACTTCAGTCAGTCTGACTTACCTGCTGCTGCTGCTGCATCCAGTCATTCATTCAGATGTGTCTCTTGTGCCTGTCTGAAGCTATAACATCACTATATATATTGATATGGTATTACACTTTATGTAATTTTATTTGCAGAGACAAGTAAAATGATTGTGAAACACCACTCACAAAGCAGGAGATTCAGATGAAGGCAATATCCCCAAACTCCATCTACTCTTTTCTTTCCACATCATGCACTAATTCCTGTTCTTTATAGTAATAAGCCTCTCCTAGACACTTTTAATACCCCTTGGAAATCCTGCGCTGGGATGGGACTTTCTAAGCCATAAAGCCCAACTTTTTCTTATTGCATAGGCTGGAAACTAGAAAATCTTCACTGATTTATCAAACTCTACGCCTGCTTTTCCCCATTGCTTGCAGCTCCAAGGGGATTTGTTATTGTCTCCTGGCTTGTGGCCTAAATTTATCCATAGCTTGTTTATACCCTTTTTCAGGCCAGGCCTGTAGCTGAGCTAATTTTTTTTCTGGGTACTGAAAAAAATATTACCATTTTGGTAGACTAACTGTGTTTTGAGATGTTGGGTGAAAGGTGGATTTAAATGATCTTGAAGCAAGGACACAATCTCTGGGATATCAGGAGGAGGAAGACAACGTTGCTGAAATAATATTTTCCTATTTCATCATTAAGCTGTTTGTGAAAAGTCTTGGAAAAGTATTTTATTAAAGTGATTTAAATGCATTAAACCAGGCAAGATGGCAGAAGAGGTCGAACAGCCCTCAATAAAACTTACTGATACTGAAACTGAGAGCTTTACAGAACAAAACACAGTGTGTGGATTTGGTGAAGGGGCAAACAAGTGTTGAGCCACAGATGTCTGCAGGAGTTCTACAAATATTTAGATGAGGAAGAAAATGAATAAAGGATTGAATTGCAGTATTGTGACATTTCAGACATCAGACTGCTTGATCTGCTGAAATAGCCTTTAAACTAACAAACCATCTGAAATATTTAGTTATTCATAATCCATAAATTTTATGGAATGGTCAGCTAGTTTGTTTCAGCATTTCTGGGACAGATACCTGAGGTTTTAGCTTCTAGATGTCACCATGGGTAATACCATAGTAAAAGAAGCTCTGAAACACAGGTTCAGTTTTCTTCCACGAAATTTTCTGTTGGCCACAAATTTCAGGTACAGAATATTTCACAAGTTGATAAGCACTGAGTGCATCCAGTGATTTGCCTTTTTTTTCCTGTAACCACTAATGCACATGAAGGCAAGGCAAATGAGGATTGATCCAGGCAGCAGCATCAGACCCTCTCCTAATCAGCACATACCCAAAGCCTTGCCTACATCACTTTCTTAATTGTTTTTTTAACCTCTGGACTATCACTTAGACCCATAAAAAAGTGTATAACTGTATTCATCACTAACTTAAAAGACCTGATAGATTCCCCTCCCCTGCCAAAGCAAACTCCTTTTCCTCCTTCTTCCCCTGTCCTCCTGCAGGTCTTTGAGATTCTGCTGCTAACCTCAGAGCTCTGGGGGGGAGAACTAGTTTGATACTAAAATTTAATAAAGCAGCTGACAATGAATTCTACATTAAGCTCATTTCCACAGTTTTCTAGTTGTGCTGTTTAAACCATCGCATTGAACACAGAGCTGGGATTTCGCTCTGTGCTTTGGGTGACACTTGAGAAGGAGGATGGGTTTATGATTGTGTCTTTAGGCAAGTTTTCCTCCACATTGAGTCCATAGGAGGAAAAGAAAGGGCACTTTTAGATACCTAAATGTCAGCAGTTCTGTTTAGTTGATCAGATCAGTGGTTTTAAGGTCTGAAATGAAAAATCAGACAGCACTTCCTTGAAATGGTTGAAGGCAGCAGATCTACAGCTGTAGCTGTGGAGTGAAGAAAAAGATTACACAGACATGACTAAAGTGGTAGGGAAACTTCTCTTTCAAGAGAATCTGGAAAGCCAAGTGTCAGGTTGTGCCATTAGAAATGCCAGACTTTATTTAGTACTCAGAACAATGATGACCTCTCCTTTTGCTGCAATACACTTCATTCAAAGCTCATCCTTCTCTGCTGAATTATTTCCCGCGTGATACAAAGGACTGATGAGGACTGAACTGACCTCCCTAAGCACAGCAGCAGCTCTGTAAGATCCCCCTCATTCTTGTGCTTCCTGACATGAAGCACATGGTCTGTGAGAAGTGGGCATGATTGGCGTTTGACTTTTATTGTGAGTTTTCTATTATTTTCTTGTTTCCCATAGGCTCTACAGGACATTCAAGGACAGCAAGTACCTGTACATGCTGATGGAAGCCTGTCTAGGTGGAGAGCTCTGGACAATTCTCAGGGACAGGTGAGTTTTAAGCAATTGTTGTCATGACAAGTGGAACATTTTTTAATATGCCTTCAGATAACCAAGAGCCTTTATCCTTCACGGGCAAAACCTGGGTCTTACCATTCTGGGTTTAATTTACGTTCCCCAGAAGGTGAAGAAATGATGTTCTCCTATGCAGTTAACTAGAGTCAAAGGGAATCCTGTTACTACTGAGAACACACTTGGAAAACTGATTTAGGTTGTCACCAACATGGGAGCTAAGATTGAAGCCATAGCTGTGCACCATGGGGTTGGGACGCAGAAGTGCCATGGAAAAAAATAGCCTGAAAGCATGTAACAAAATACCGTGTCGCAATGCACAAGCAAACGTGGTGCTGGTATTTCCTGTCCTCAGAGGATTTGACCTTGCAGCGTTTTGGTTTGGATGTGTGTGTGTGGAGGTGGCTGTGCAGTGTGTGTGGTACGTGCACAGGACGGCACTGCGGGCACGAATCACTTACGGCTATGTGGTAGAATTTAATTGGAACCTAGTTGAATTACATTTGAAAAGCAAAGGAAATGCGTTGTAAAGATTGATGAAAAAGCAAATATAAAATTCCTTTTAATTTATTATCCGTAATGAATTTTTATAACTCTTTCCTTTTCTTAACACCATCTCTGGACCATTAAAATGAGCCACTCTGCAAAGTTAGCAAGTGCTGGAATGTATTCTTCATCTTTGTCAGAGCCTGCTAATTCCATCTTGAATTCTCTTAGCTGTAAATTGTGGTTCTGCTGCCACCTAGCTTAGAGCTGCCTTTGAGTTCAGCCACCAGTTCAAGGCAGGCAATGGAATGTGAAAACTCCTTGCAAACTGTACTGAAACCAGCATCTGAATGTGCACCTTATGCTGAATTTATGATTAACACTTACCAATAACTGTGTTTCTTCTGTCTTTTGTCTCAGTCGGGAACATTAGTACGGGAGCTCTTGATTTCCGTAGCTCAAAATCCTTTTCTCACCCAAGTGTCAAAGATTATTACCCAGAAATCACCTTTTGCATACAAGATACTTACCTGTACATTTTATTTTTTACAAAATGTAAAAGAAAACATTTTAGATTCAAATGTTTGATGTATGCTGACTTCAAAAAGAGACATACATATAAATGGATGTGTGAAAGTCAGTGTAGTGGTCACTTTCCACATATTAAGTGATTCTTATGACCTGTGTAGATATTTCAGCAGCAGGATGAGGTCTGCTAAGTGAAGAGGTTGGGCTGTATGGTTTTAGGCTGTTCAGAAAAATAAATTGTAAAGGTGAGTTCAGCTATAGGTAGTATAAAAATAGATTAATTATGAGTAGAGTAGCTCACTCCTTGCAAGAATCAAGCCCTGACTTCACCACAATGGCACTGATAAGGGCATATTGGAACAGCTCAGTCTTGTATGTACAAATCCCTTTATTGTCTTTCCCTTTCTTGTTTTACATAGAGGTTCGTTTGAGGATTCAACAACCAGGTTTTACACGGCGTGTGTAGTTGAAGCTTTTGCCTATTTGCATTCCAAAGGAATCATTTATAGGGACCTCAAGCCAGAAAACCTCATTCTGGATCATCGAGGTTATGCCAAACTGGTGAGTGCCTGCAGTGTCTAGTTTTGGAAAAGGAAAAAAAAAGGAAAAAAAAAATGACATAATCCCTGACTTTTTTCTAGTGTTACACAACTAGTATTGTGGGAAAGGAACATAGAATTAGCCATAAGGAATCAGAAGAAGAGTCCACCCTGCCCACAGTCCGGTTCCTTATGGTGGCCACCAGTAGATTTTGAGTTACAGTCGGGGCCAGCATGTTGTCACTCATCACTGGGATGTTTTCCCAACCTCCTGCGGACTGAAGCTGTGACTGAGCTGGAGAACACTAATTCTGGCTCTGTAGCCAGAATTCAGCTTGAAACTCAAGGCAGCAATTCTGAAGTGGAAATGCTTAGAGAAGAGAAGCAGAAGAAATCCATCCAGCTATTTTTGAGCTACTGAAAAGCTGAAGAATGTGGGTGGGAGATGGGGAGGACTTGTATTTGTGAGCTTTATAGTGAAAAATATTTTGCAAGCTGTTGTTTCTGGGTGGGTTCCTTTGTGTAAACAAACAAAGAAGTCATTCTTAATGCAGATTTTAACCATAGCCTTGTCGTGGCACTAAATGGTCTATCATCAGACTTCTTACTTGAGAAAGGGGGTTGTAATTTGGTTTGTCTTTATTTTTAATAGCATTATAACTTCTGCAAGCTACAGAGAGGGGAGAGGAAAACACAGACTTTCACAGAGAGCGTGGTAGGCACTGGAACAGGTTGCCCAAGGAGGCTGTGGATGCCCCATCCCTGCAGGCATTCAAGGCCAGGCTGGATGTGGCTCTGGGCAGCCTGGTCTGCTGGTTGGCAACTGCACATAGCAGGGGGTTGGAACTGGATGAGCATTGTGCTCCTTTTCAACCCAGACCATTCTATGATTCTTTGATTGCCTTAGTAAGATGTGCTGCCTCACAGGTTTTTGGGAACCTCCTTTCTAGCTAGGGAAGATCTGGGCCCTTGGGAAGCTATCAGTGAAGGATGCAGCCCTAAAAAAGATGTATCCCAGAGGAGCTGATGCCCTTCCTGAGGGTCTCACTGGGGCAACATCTCTGCCTCTTAGGCTCGAGACTCTTCCCTGTCTTTGGAAACTTGGGACTGGTGCTCCCAGGGAGCAGTAAGTCAGACCATCACTATTGTGGGCCTTTATGGCCCAGTAGCAGCCAGCATGTGTCACTGTAACCCTCAGCTTTATGAATGACAGCAGAGTTTGTCCTCTGCAGCATTCCAATGAGGGTTCTCATGAGGTGGGTTAAGTACCAGACTATCCCTTTATCCACCCCATGAGGATCTAGCCCAGGAACTGCTAGTCCCATCACCGTCCCTTATCTCCCTAGACACTTCGATTTCCTTGGTTGCATCCATGATAAGCAGGGAAGTCTCTCAGATCCCGCAGCATGACTGATCCTGCTTCTTGTGGGATCGTCACTGTTTAGGATGGCAATTTAGGATGCAGGTGCAGGAAGATGTAGGAGCATTTCAGCCATCAAGGGACAGCAGAGTGTGCTACAGACCACAGCTCTGGGCAAGAACAGTACCAGGGCAGGGGAGGGCAGAGCTATAAATACACTAAGCCTATTAACCTGAGTTCAGCTAAGGCCCCAGAGGATGGCTTTGGTTCCCTATGTAATCTCATTTTCCGTGATTGCCTGTAGCATGCTATGCTGTGCTGTAGGTTGTAAGCTGAGCCCACCAGTGCACTGCAGTGTTTTCAGATGAGTTGATTTTACCACTCTTTGATGAGAAGAGAAACCTGAACTTTTCACTGGATATTTCAGGAAGTATTTAGCCCAAACAGTTCTTTGCACAGGGACTTTCAAAAAAAAGTCAACCCAAGCTTATGTGAAGTTACATCTCCAAGAAGTGTTCAGCGTTGTCATTTGTTCTTCTCCCCTCACGAGGATCTTCTCTTGGCATAATGAAGGGTAAATCAGCAAAAAGGTCACTGCAGTTGTCTGGTTCTTGAACAGCCCGCAGTGTTTTGGTTGCAATAATACTCCCACAAGGAAATCTTCTTTCTGCTTTGCTTCACTTCAAGAGAAGCCGAGCACATGGCTGAAATTCCTCCTCTTGCTCAGCTCTGATGCTATTCTCCTCCATTTGCAGGTTGATTTTGGCTTCGCAAAGAAAATAGGATTTGGAAAGAAAACATGGACTTTTTGTGGAACTCCAGAGTACGTAGCCCCCGAGATCATCCTGAACAAAGGTCACGATATTTCAGCAGACTACTGGTCACTGGGAATCCTAATGTATGAACTCCTGACTGGCAGGTATGGGCATCAGAGCTGGCGTAGCTGCTGAAAAAGAATCCAAGTATTTCTGCCATTGTCACCCTGATTAGATGACAGGGAAGATTCGGAGCAGGCGTGTGCTTGAATGGCACAGTGAAACTTCAGTGCTGTGCTGCTGAACCTTATGATGAATTTTGCTTTTTAAGTCAGTCTCCACGCAGATCTCTCGAAAGGCAACACATGAGCAGGCTTTGTAGGAAATGTGTGTGAAATGACACTGTATTCTATCCTCATTTTTGTTACTGAGCTCCTGTAAACTGAAAGTGAGCTGAACATGATGGGGAAAAGGTTTATAATTCAACTATGGAAATAAGGAGCATGTATATGCTAGCAGCCCAAAGCAAGCAAATTGTAGCATTCACTTTTAGGGGCACTTTATCTACTTACTGCTCTCCTTCACTGAACTTGTCCCTTTTCTGTTAAACCACTGGAAACCTAATTAATTCCCACAGAAAGCATGTCACAACATGAAATAGAAAATAAGGCAGCAAGCACATCTTGGCTCCTTGTTCCTTAGGTTACTGGGACATGGGCTGTCTTGGAAACAAGACATAATGCATATATTGCTCAAGGAAACATGACTGTACTCTTTGGTACTTCCTTCCAGCCAGCATCACTTAAATCCAGAATATAGCAGAGCCTCTCGGATGTGAAACTGTCATAGTCCATTGCTAGTTGACATCTAACTTTCCTCAATTCACAATTCCACAGTAGGATACTGTGTTTTGCTTGGTGTTTGTTTTTTGTTTGTTTGTTTACTTCTTTAATCAAGCTTCGGTGCTGTTCTAAAGACAAATTTTTAACCTTTTTTTTTTTCTTTTCCCTCTGAAGTCCCCCTTTCTCAGGCCCAGACCCTATGAAGACCTATAACATAATATTAAGGGGAATTGATATGATTGAATTTCCAAAGAAGATTGCCAAAAATGCTGCTAATTTAATTAAAAAACTATGCAGGTAAATGCATGAAATATAATCCCTTTTCTCTTATTTGTAAAGAAATGCATCGTTGGAAGGATTAAGAAAGTAACCCAACTTGTTATTTATTTCATAGGGACAATCCATCAGAAAGATTAGGGAACTTGAAAAATGGAGTGAAAGATATCCAAAAGCACAAGTAAGTGACTTCCCAGCCATCCAACATTTTAACCCCCACAAACACACATTTCAAACACTTCCATTCTCAGCCAAGCCCACATTTCTTCAGGTCCTTTGACCTTCCCCTCCTATTGTGCTTTAAAGTCTAACTGAATTTGTGTTGGATGTTTTTTTCCCCTGTGTTTTGGTACAGATTCCAGCCTTGCCTATGACCAAAACACATTGTGCATTGACCATTATACTTGAATTACCTGAATGCAGAAACATGTTTGGAAACAATTCAACTCTGCCACTGCCTGCTTGGGTTTCTTTGCTTTGCTGAATAATCTCCCAAAGTTTCCCTCCTCCCACAGCAAACTTAATTTCCACCCATAACATTAATTTATCAAAGCTTTTGTTCTGACAGGAGAGAATTCTTAAGTTATATTTTATAAGCTCTGTTTTGCCACAGAGTTTTCACACTATTTGAGAGGAAAAGACAAGTTAGGGACCACCACAGAGGTGGGTTACCTCAACCATCTGTGCTCATCCTTCTCTCCTCCCATCCCCAAAGCAACAGAAGTGCATTGGATGGACATTTTGG
This sequence comes from Chrysolophus pictus, assembly GCA_037305975.1. Classification (NCBI taxonomy): domain Eukaryota; kingdom Metazoa; phylum Chordata; class Aves; order Galliformes; family Phasianidae; genus Chrysolophus; species Chrysolophus pictus. Next base: position 34,408,082 of record CM074581.1, on the reverse strand, counting down.
GGTAGACTCAACTCACAATTCAGCTCAGAGCTCACCATTCAACCCAAACTGCATTAGCCCATTAGCCCATCAGACATTAGGGTCTGACTGTATGGGAGGGATTGACCATATAGGAAGCAAAGAGCAGCTGCCAGGACACCTGCAGTGAGGAACAGTTTTTTTCTGAGCACTGATAATTTGTACTTGCCCTGGTGTCCCCACTGAATTGCAACACAATCCATTTTCAGCCAAGAAACGATTGCAAAAATGATGAAGGCTAATTAGGTACTTTGAAGAACATGGCTCCAGGAGTTAAAAGCTACTGTTTAAGCAATTTGAATTTCAATATTTTAGCCACGTGTCTAACTTCCCAACCTGCTTCTCTCCCTTCCAGATGGTTTGAAGGCTTTAACTGGGAAGGGTTACGAAAAGGGACACTGACACCTCCTATAATACCAAGTGTAAGTTTTCCTGCTTTTTTCTTGTTCCCAGTGAATATGTCTCTGTAGCATGAATTTTGTGAGCTTTGGACACTAGTATACTATAGTGAAGTGGCGACAGCACGTGGTTTATTTCATCTGAGCGTGCTTGTCGGAGAATAAAATAAAGCAAAACCTGGTTTAAGAAGTCAATTCAGATACATTTCCACTTATACTTTGTCTCCTGGCAGTTTCTTCCAGCAGACAGCTTTTTAGGGGCATGACTGTGATGAAATCCTCTTGGCTGCCTGGGCAGAATCACTCACTACTACATGGTTTTCTCTTTTTCACCTGCTGCACGTTTCTTCATCCACTTCGCACATTTCAGCAGGGAGCTGCTACTTTCACCCCTTTTCTCAGATGTGTCCTCTTTTTTTCTCCTTTACTCTTTTTTTTTTTTTTTTTTTGATGGGCAAATGGGATTTGTATGCCATCTCCCTTTCTTTTGCATTAACCTCTCCTTCTTTTCTTTTGTGCTTGTTACCCTTTTCTCCTGCGTCCATGTCCTACATGAAAAGCCCTGTTACTGACTGGTTTATGTTTAACTGGGAGCAGACTCAGAGGTACAGCTCTACTCGTTTTCCTTTGCAGCAGAGCTCTTCCTTTGATGTCTTTGTGAGCTCTTTACCCACAAAGCCCGCTGCAAAGGGAAACCAAACAGGATTAGCTGATAGAAATTACCTTGGCCCCTTCTGTTTGGCAGCCTTTCCTCCTTGTTTCGACTTAATCCCTTTCTCTCCATGCCTCTCCCAATGGATCAACGAGAGAATGACATTAGCAATCGTGTTTAATTGCACGCCTTTGCTCAGTCTGCCCGTGGTCCTGTACCTTCTGCAGCAGCAGCAGGAATGGCTCCGGAGCTGAATCTGCCATCCCAAAGTTCTCCTAATGTCTAGGAAAGAGCAAGGGGGTTTTGTGTCCCCCCTCTTCCCTATGGGCTACCAAAATCACTGGCAGTCAGCAGAAGAAATGCCTAAGGCAGAATCCCCAAACAGCCCGTATATGTTTTATAAATCAAAACTTCATTTTTTTCCTGTTAAGCTGATTTGTAACGACTGTTAATTTTCCAACAACTTGCTTGCCACATTTCAAGTCAGACAATGAAATCAAGTTTATTTCTTTATATCTAATTTCAGTTCCTGATTTACCCGTGCATTGTGCAGGATGCTAGCGTAGATGAAAATGCCCAGAGAAGTTTTTATAATTGTTTTAGCAGATTTTCAACTTAGCAAGAGCATTTTCAATGCTGCTTTTACCCAGTGCATGTATCAACCCTGCAAGTCTACCGCTCCGACCGAACAACCAGCAGTGGTGACTTCAATGGTACCTGGTGTCCACAAGCATAAATGGCTCCATGTCACAGCTCCACCACCAGAAGTGGTCTCTGCCCCTTTGGCACTGCCTAGAGGAAGGCCATCCTCTGGTGTTTTTTGCAGGAAGTTACACTTCAGCTAGAAACAACATGATCTCAGGAAAGGATTGTGTGAGCGCCAACACGCTTTGTTAGGATTATTTCTTGGCATCCTCTCCAAAATGTACTTCCATTACCTAGTGAACCTCACTGACATTTTTCCAGCCCTGAAGCTGTCAGTCCCACGCAGCCTGGTTCTCCACAGCCAGCTCAGCTGCTTTGGCACAAATCCCAACTCTCAGTGAGGGCCATATCTGCAAAGCCACCCAAAACATGAATCTCTGGGAGAAGAAATCAGATTTTCCTTCCATCAGTGCACCTTCCCTCCTTAGCTGGAAAGGAGTCAGGACAGCTAAACATGGAGACTAGCTTTTTTTGTTGTTATTATTTATTTATTTCAGAAATAGGCCTCTCACAGCTCTTTAATTCTTAGTACTACCAGTGAAGCAATCAAAAGCTACTCCTTAGCCCTCGCTCCGTGGGGTTTTAGGATCAAACTCAGTTTACAGCCTGCTGCTGGGATGTTGCTTCAGGGAGCAGTTGACCCTCGATTCAGGTTCAGTCTATCATGACTCTTCCAAAGATGTGCTGTCCTGTATCACAGCTCTTATTTTTGAGAAAGAGGCACAGATCTCTGTGCCATAATTCTTCACAAGATGTTGGTAAGAGACCAGACGGGTGGTACCAACACTTGTGCTTTATCCTCTTGGATGGAGATGCTTCTCCCAGAGATAGAACTCGCATAGGGATGTGCTGAAAGAAGCAGAGACACGTGGGTCAGCACAAGGGACCATGGAGGAAAGCAAAACTTAGAACTCACCAAGGATGAGAACCGTACGGGTAAGGGTTCTCCAACTCAATGGTGCTGTTACCAACAAAGTAAGCAGACTTGGATAACTAAAAAAAAAGAAAATGGGCATATCCATAATACAGTTGTATTGCTTTTTGTTTGTTTGTATTCACAGTGAGTTTAATATGCAAGGAGCTCAATTTTTCCCCAAGACATTTTCAGCAGCTGCTAAATGCAGCTGAGTAGTGAATTATCCAGTATCACATACATCTCATGGACTGTAGGTTGGCTAAAAAATAAGGTGTTTCCTGCACAGCACTGCTATGTCGAGTGCAGTCCTCTTCAGCCTGCACTGTCTGCTCGAGGTGCTGCTTCAGTATGACATTGATTATTTTGACCTTGCTGGTCTATTTTTTTGTTTTTGTTTTATTTTTTTCCAATTGTTTTGAATATATAATGGTCTCATTGTAAGAAAGTGTAAGTTATTACCATGAAGAGAACAAAACAAAACAAAACAAAAACAACAACAAAAAAAGACCAACAATCAGACACAATCTAGTTACAATCTAGATTTTAAATAACATTATTTAAAAAAAAAAAAGAAAAGAAATGTACATGGCCTTCATAAACCTATTTAGAGGCTGAAATTCAGTCTTGATAATTGGAAATTCAGAAATGCTCTAGGAATATCAGTATCTCAAATAGGCTCCATGGGCTGAAGAATACTCAAAGGCACCAGAGGCCCAGCTCACATCCTCAAATTCAGGATCCTGGAGGTATAAATTGGGCATTCTGGGCTTTGGGGAAGAAGGGTGTGCCTGGCATGCCAAGTCTTTTCTGGCAATCTTATCCCATTTGGTAGAAAAGTTCTTGAGGCCTCTCGAGGCCCTAGGTCATTCACATCAATAGGAACTACTGGCCTGCTGCAGCTAGCATTTTCTGGTCCGTAGCTGTATTTCTGTGAGCAGAGCAAATAAGAAGAGTAAAAAATCCCCACTGAATACTTTTGAATGAATGCTGTTGTGAGATGAAGAGATCTGTAGAGGTTCCCAAAGACAGCTCTGATGACGGTCCCCATCTCTTTCGCTCTGTCCTCTCCACAGGTTGCATCTCCAACAGACACAAGCAATTTCGACAGCTTCCCTGAGGACAATGATGAACCACCTCCTGATGACAACTCAGGATGGGACATAGATTTTTAATGTATTTCTCTTACCTGCTTCTGCCTTGCTGAAGACAGCTTTCTGGGACATGGCTGCCAGCGAAACCGAAAGAACCGGGGAGGATTCGTGCTCGGGGTCACCATGATGCCTTGATTGATGCTGCTACAGTAACTACAGTGGCATTAGGACTTATTGCTTAGATGACAATAGTGCTCTTCATGTTTTATGTTCAGACTTAATCTAGCAGTTGACATGGTGGTCCTGACGCAAAGCCTTTCACCAGTAGAGAAATATGTTTTTTATCACTGCAACGATCTTGCTACGCTCTAATTACAAATGTTGAAAGATTCATAGTGTAAGACACAATTAATTCTAGCTGCGAGGTACTGGCTTTATCAGTAGGATCAGTAGTAATTTATTAAGTGCTGTAGCTAAATACAGTACAGGATTTGGGCTTCTCCCACACTCAGCTCGGTAGGTCTTCCACTGTTGGCCAGTCCAGGAACAAAGGAGGACCACAACAGTACTGGTCAAAGAGTTCACGTCAAAGCAGTGGTACAGTTTGTCCTTTTTCTTTCCAAGCAGTATTTCACGACGAGACTGAATGTTACTCTTCGTCTTTCTTTCTGAGATTTTTTTTTTTTTAACCTGGTGAAACAAAAGCACAACTGCTCTAGATCCTGTTAAGGCAGATATGGGTCGCTTCTCTCATACGGCCGAGAACGTAACGTAACATGACGTTTGTGTTTCTTCCCTTTCCTTTGGTAGAAATATGTAAGTGCATGAAAAAAAAAATCATAAAATTCTCAGTTTCACATATAAAATAGCACTTAAATAATGGCCCTATAGTAAAGCGACAGCAGCCAACTGGTCTTATCAGTGAGCTATTAGGCATAAAACTAAGCTTAACTTGTAATTTTCCAGAACCCAAAGGAGAAATGTAAGGCCCATAATGCATTTTATAGGTGCTATGTATGTCCCTCATCTGATTAAGTCAGCCACCCTTTCAGAAATATGTAGCAAGAGGCATCGTTCTCCATCATTCTCTTAGAACAGATGAGTTTACATCTCCATGTCTGCATCTCTTCCATGTTAATTACAAAGCCAATGAAGACAACAGGATATGTGATGGAGGGCCAGTTTGCTTGCTCTGTTTTTAAATTGCCCTTAAAAATGTTATCCTAATGCCTCATTGAACTAAATCGGAAGGAGTTTCACAGGAAAGTCGGTTGAATGACATGGAAACCTGATATTTCGTGTGTTTGTGTGAGATTTACTGGCCTGCCTTATGTCCAGCACACCACGTCCCCAGCGACCGTGTTTAAGGCCTGGGGATGGCCAAAGCTGTGTCAACTCGTACGAAAAAAGAGAAGAGGAAAGGATGGTGGTGTGTAGACGTCTTCCCCTGGCTTCCACTACTTTTCCTTTGCTTTAGTGAAGCCTCTTCTCATTTATACATGCGTAACAAGGGAATCCTGTCCTATATACCTACTTGTGTAATACTTGGGACATGAAGCGTATCCCTTTGCACCAACAAGAAACATCAGATTTCCGTCTCTCTAACGGACCTCTCAATTAGCAAACGCTGCCCCATTTGATCTCAAGAGCTGTTACATACACTGGCAATCAAAAGATCAACTTTTGCTAACCAACGCTCAGAAAAAATTATTCCTCCAATGCTGAATCTTTTCCATGTTCCTATTGAAAGCGACCCACTTAATAGAGCATGTTAAAAAGATGTTTCCTCCGCTTCTTTTAGAGCACCTGCAGTGTCTGCTGCCTGCCAGCAGCCTACAGAGCTCACTTGTCATGGGCCCCTTCAGACCCACTCCGTTGGCTGAATTTTCTCCATAGTTGTGCAGAAGGGAAGAGCAACGACATCCGCTCTTGGACACCAGGTTGTTCCTGTGCTCGCTCATCTCGCGCAGCAGCACGTTAAGATTTGTTTGCCTTGAAAACTGTAGGGTAAAGAGTGTCACTGCATCTACCAGGTATCTCTTGTATAGGACTAGCTCTTGCTTTTCCACAGAAAGGTTGAAAACACTGAAAGCAAACGCTGAACACTAGGGCTAAAATATTCACCCATTATCCAAGCAGACGGGCAGATGGGCAACGGCCGCGCTACGGCTGAGTTGTTAATCCACCTCCTTCCAGATTTTCACTCAAAGCTGTGGGCGCCACGGAGGAGAAAAGTTGGATTATCTGTTGGCTTTCTGCAGAACAGACAGGGTAGGCTGCCTCAGTGTGTAACTGAGCAGCAGAGCTTCAGTTGCCTTTGAGCAAAGGGTGGCCAGGAGCGCCGCAGCTCTCGGTGCAACTCAAACCCAAAAGGTTTCAAGGGGCTGATGCATTGTTTTCTTCCTTCCTGCCCGTTTTCCTTGTGCCACACACGAGACCTGCATCGTGTGGCACGCACTGTACTGAATATAGATTTATTTTGGTATCAGACACCTCACTCAACTTCTTCCATCACCTCTACTCGGCACCCTTTAAACAACAAACTTAGCGTATGTATATTATAGACGCCTTCATTTATAAGTAATATATTTGAGTTGCATAATATATATATATATATATTCACAACTGATTGCCTCTGTGTTCCCACTTCCTGTCCTTTCTTCTTTGTCTCCTTTTTTGATATATGGGACGGCGGTGTATTTACGTAAGGGGATATCAGCTCCCGTATTTAAAGCAAGTGTATTACGGTCGGTGTCATAAGAGACAGATGATCTGTAGCTTCTTACAGTGCTGCATTATTCATAGCAAACTCTTATTTAACAACAGGACCACAAGCAAATATTTCTGTAAATAGATATTTTCGTGTTGATATTTTGTGGTACTCATATAACTTTTTATTTAGAGTTCCATGGCATTACTTCTCCATTTTCTTATTTGTAATGTAATGTTTTTAGATCCAAGTAGACTTGAATTAATGTCATAATTGTCAGTATTATTAAACTTTATGTCGACTGTACTGTTACTCATCGTCTCATAGGTTTAGAACACGATAGCTATCTGGCATTGTTGCAAGTGCCTTAAATCCATGGCATCCTATAACAAAATACAAATTTGGTGTTATGCTGCATGACAAAGACAAACACACCTCAAAATGTTGTCCTTTCTTAGCTTGCTGCGTTTTACAGTTCTTTCTGCTGACAATTTATAAGCCTTTATTATATAATATTGATGAATTACAGAAATGATGAAGTCGTTCTCTTATTTCTGTTAAATGTACCAGAGCTGTGTATCCGTTAATGAGATACAGAGTCATTTCTGTGAAATGTATAAATGTATGTGCGGGTCAAATTAATATATGACATCCTATCAGTCTGTACACAGGTATTCCTGTTCCGCTATGCCGTGCAGCTCCAGCCCATCGTGCAGTCCAGCTCCCATCATCTTTTATAAACCCACAGTCAGTATCCCGCCCAGAAAAAAAAGATGAGCACCTGAATGCGACTTGCCACTGAGTCTCTGTCATGAAACCAAATGCCTCCACAAAAGCAAATGCCCCCCTGGGGGACGCAGCACCACGGAGCTGCCCAGAGCCTCCTCACTTCTCCCACCCGCTGTGCTGAGACGCGGGCAGCTCCAGGCATTAGCAGCCAAAGGGAAATGTCATTCGGAGTTGTCTCGTCCTGAGTCCAATCCATGCTGTTCTGACACTGGTCCTTTATTTTTGTCTTCTTATTTCTCTGGTTTTCGTATTACGATGGATTCTACATAAAAGAGTTTTTTGTTTGTCAGAAAAAAAAAAAGTCTGTCATTCAACGGTCGACGACCAGTTGCACTCTTTTGATGTAGATTTAAGAACTTTTTTCATGAACTTAACCGCTTTTGTTTCGCTCTGTATTTTCCCTGCAGCTGTAATTGCTGAGTGCCTGTTGTATACTTTATAGAGTTGAAATAAAAATAATTACTTTTGAGCAGCGCGTTGACATCTGTCTTCAGCAGGAGTCAGCTTGGGGGTGGTTCTGCTGTTCGGTTGGGTTATTTTGCCCTGCTTTGTGGCGATCTGCAGTAGGAGACAGTTAACCAAGCAAAGTGTTGTGTGACACTGCAGAGAGCAGTGGTTGCTGTGATCAATAGGCAGTGGCCATGGGCACCCCAATGGGCAGGTGGGGTCCTGCACTGCACATCACGGGCATCTCCAGCCCACATTACTCCATCATCACGCTGAGCAATAAGCATCTTTACAGCACATTTGCTCTTCAGGGCTGAACAGTACACCTGGTGCTTTTTATGCTGCCATTAGGATCAGGAGCAGGGCATGCAGGGCACAGAGACCCGATGCAAGTTGTGATCAACACCTACCCCAGAGTGGCTCACAAGTGAGGCTGTCTCTGTCCCTGCTGTCACGTAGGATGAGTGCTGGGAGAGGGAAAGGCAAAAAGCTGACACTTTGCAAGGATACAGGGCTGGTCCCCTCCTTCTGAGCGGAATGCACCGGGATCGCACGGCGTAAGAGTGGCAATGGGGTGCAATGGCTGCTAGCAGCTGCAGCGGACACCAGGTTTTGGCCCGGTGGGACGTGATGGTGATGGGCCTGATCCCCCCGGGGCATGCTCAGGCAGCACCACCACGAGCCCAGCATCGCTGGCAATTTGAGCTGGGACTGCATTTTCTCCCAGGACATTCCATTTAAAAAATAAAAGAAAATTCAAAGAAACGAGGAGCACGACGCTACGGGCGCGCGTGGCCAACGGAGCTCTCCTCGCCGCCGTTCCCCGTCGTGGCCGCCAGGGGGCGCAATAACGCAGCCGCGCCGTCGGGGGGCCCCGAGGGCGAGGGGCGGGGGGAGCCGCGCCCCTTTGATCTCCGCGCATCAAAGGCAGAGCCTGGCCCGGCCCCGCTCCCCCCGCCGCGGCGCGGCCCCCCCGGCCGAGGTCAGCCGAGTGCACGGGGGGGCTCCGACGGGGCGGGCTCTCTTTCAGCCCCCCCAAACTCCGCGGGGCCGGGGGTGCGGAGCGGCCCCTTCCTGCGGGTCTGCGCTGGCGCCAGGAAGGGAGCGCGGCGGAGCTGCCGCCGCCGTTGCGAAATCCCCTCCCTCGGGGGGGGGAACAGCGGCACAGCCCCCCGGGGCCCTTTGAAATCCCATCCCTCCTCCCCGAAGGGCGGGCGCAGGAGGCAGCCCCCCGGGTATAAGAAAGCGGCGGCGGGCAGGTAGCGCTGCTCGGGGGCACGGAGCGCAGCTCAGAAGTACGGACGGGACGGGGCGGACGGGTCGGGACGGACGGGCGATGCGGGCTCTGCTGGCGCTGCTGGCGGCCCTGAGCTGCGCGGGGCGGGCGGGGGCCGGCGGCGGCCTCAGCTCCAACGCCATCAAGGCGGGGGCGGCCGCCAGCGCCGCCCCCGCCGCCGCCGCCCCCGCGCCCTTCGACGGCAGCAACAAGGCGCCTCCGGCCGCCACCCGGCAGGTAGGAGCGGGGAGACACGGGGGCTGCCGGGGGTTACCGGGCGGTGGGAAGCGGCGCTGACCCTCTGCCCGCCCGCAGCCCTTCCCCTGCTCCGAGGACGAGGACTGCGGCCCCGACGAATTCTGCGGAGGGGCGGCCCGCGGCGGCGGCCCCCCGCTCTGCCTCGCGTGCCGAAGACGCCGCAAGCGCTGCCTACGCGACGCCATGTGCTGCCCGGGCACGGCCTGCAGCAACGGTGAGGGGCGGCCGGGCCGTGGGATGCGCGCGGGGCGGGGAGGTGGGGGGACACGCGGGGCTGACGGCGCTGCCTCCCCCTCCCCACCCCGCAGGGCTCTGCACGCCCCCCGAGCCCCCTCCCGGCGTTCCCGAGCTGGACGAACCCGGTCCCGAGGCGCTGCCCCGACGGACGCCCGCGCCCGCCTGGCCGCCCGACGCCAAAGGTAAGCACGGCTCCGGGGAGCGGCGCGGCCGCGGGCGCCGTCAGAACTCGGCGCTGATCTGCCTCCCGTCCGCAGGTGAGGAGGGCGACTTCTGCCTGCGCTCGTCGGACTGCGCGGCGGGGCTGTGCTGCGCCCGCCACTTCTGGTCCAAGATCTGCAAACCCGTTCTGCGCGAGGGGCAGGTGTGCACCCGGCACCGCCGGAAAGGAGCCCACGGCCTCGAGATCTTCCAGCGCTGCCCCTGCGCCGAGGGCATGGCGTGCCGCCCGCAGCGCGACCGCGGCGGACCCGACGCCTCCCGCCTGCACACTTGCCAGCGGCACTGAGCCACTCCGGGGGGCAGACCGAGGATGGACGAACGGACGGAAGGACGGACGGGGGGATGGACTCTGGCCCCGCTCGTGAGAGCTCCCCGCTGTGCGCACAGCCGGAGCAGAAGGTTGTTTCTCGAGGGAACTACTCTTAAGCGACTGATTGCAGTACGTTACTGTGTTGTGAATATGGAGGTGGCACTTAGTGTACAGACGTTCTGAGCGAGCCGCCCGGACGCTCCTCCAGCCAGGACTGGGACGTGGTACGCGCTGGGTTTCCAGTTGCTCTCGATGGACGCGGCCACCCCTTCAGGTGAAGGGCAGCCCACGCTGCGCTGTGCCACGCTCCGGGGCGATGCCCCACGGAGGCGGCGGGGTCGCAGAGCGGGACCTCAGCGGCCCCGGCCCTGAGCCGTGCGGTCGCGCCGCTCTGGGCACAATAAAGTTTATTTTTCGCTTCAGCTGGCAGTACGTCGATCAGTTCTTCCCTCTGGGGTGGTGGTGTGGAGGGTGGGAAGGGTGCGAGCGGGAGCTCTCCTGGCCCCTTGCAGTGCTGTCTGCAGGGATGCTCCCGAAGCACAGCATCCCTTTGGTGTTTTACCGCGACGTGACCTCCGGTATTAACGCCTGTGGCATTGACTCTCCTGCTTAGAGACCTCTGGGTCTGTTCAGAGTGCTGACATACCAGGGACAGAGCCTGACAGAGCTACCTGCAGTGTGTCCATGCACCGAGGGTGGCTGCTGTCAGAGTGCTGAGGTTGGCAGCGCTAACACAAGGGAATGAGTTCAGGGCAGCTGTGCACGCAGTGCAGGGAATGGATTTTCCCAGTGCTGCAGCCTGAACCGGTTCTTGGAGCATCCCGGTGAATGAGGTCATGCTTCAAAGGCTTGAGCACTGCAGTTACTTTTGTAAGTAGCTATTGTTTTACAAAAAAAGCATTGTTCCACAACACAGCAGTTGCAGTTGTGCCCACCAGCAGTCATTCACGCTGTGTGCAGAGGCACGGGTGGTATTTGGATGCACTCAGCTCTGGTGTTGAGGTGACGTATTTCGTCTCCTTGACATAGAAACAGTATCATTCAGCTCAGCATCGCGGCGTATCAAACCTTTCCCACTCATCTATTCACTTTTCACATCCTCTCCGTGAGCACCGCCCTTGGGCCGCCCCTTCAGCCGCCGGGCAGCGGCTCCACGTCCCCCTGCAGGGGGTTTTGGGGAGCTGAACACGCGCTGATCAGACTTGGAAAGGACGGGCTGAGGCGGTCCCCGTGCTTTGAATTTACTGCTGCCCGCACCCGGCTCAGCTCCCGCGGCTCGTTGACATCAGTGTCTCAGGACGGCATCGGTGAAATGATTCACCGGGGAGAAATAAAAGATCAAAGCATGAGCAGGAGACACAATAAGCAGATTTTGGTGGGGGGGGGAGGGGGAAGAGGCTTAGCACCCCTTGTTTATGCACTGCTCCTGGTCATACAGCTGAAAGCATTATCAGAGGTGATCTAAGAAGTTATATATCATTACTGGTACTGATAAACAGTAAAACCGTTCTGCTTTGTTTCTCAGCATCTAATAGACATTCCCCATTTGTCAGAGGTGTGCGTTATTGCTGAGGCACTGTGTGCATGGTTTTGTTTGATGTGTGACATTTCTGTAAGAGCCTTTGGTGTGCCCAGTTCAGTACCACGGTCCGTGCAGAGCCGTTCTGGAGGTGCCTGCATAGGCTGGGCTGGACTTGGAGCCCTCTGAGAGTGGCTGAGCCTTCCAGAGGGATGATTTAGCAGGAGGGGGCTGCAGGAGGTCTCAGCCTCTCCAGAGTGATGCATATCACTGTTTACTGACTACTATTTTTTTGCAGCTTCCACCCCCCCAGTGCCTGAGCTGTGTCCCTAATTAACAGCAGAGGATGGGACGAGGACAAGCCAGAGCCTTTGGGATGCTTCTGGGCAGAGCCCGGGGAGGGACCAGACCCGTTAGCGGCTGATTGAGGTGAGTAATTAGGCATCGGCATGCAAATGGACACAGCCCAAGGAAAGGCTTGGCTGGGAGTGAGGGATGCTTGTAGGACTGAGCCCCTTCCGTCCCAAGCTGGGTCAGGAGAGGATTTCCCCCCTTTGAAATAACGAGGGGAGCAAGTAATTATTGCTTCTTGTCTATTTTTTTAGGTACTGGCACCACAGGGCCCTGCAGTTAGCTATTGGCTCTTAGAGAACGTGCTGTGGGGCTACAAGCACGTGGGTGTCAGGCACACAACAAGTGCTGCTCTACTTTTTTCTTTTCTTCTTAATTTTTAACTAAGCTTCCTTTCAGGATGCTGGTTTTCAGAAGGGTGAGTAGTTGTACAAGAGCTCCAGCACTGGAAACATGACCCTTGGCAAACCAAGCCTCCAACCCATCGATCCTCCTTCCTGATTTCCTCCTCGGAAAGTGAAAAATCCATTTTTGTCATGCCTGATGGAAGGCTCCTAGCAGAGCACTTTGTCTGCCTGCACCAACAGGGGGATGTGCTTTCAAAAACACAAAATGGAAACGTTTGATTCTACTGCACACTTCTTAATTAATATCCATGATGGGGGTTTTATGAGAATTATAATTTTGGCATGTTTTGAGTCCCTCAACAAAGAGTGAAAAGCCTTCTCAAGCCAAAATGTAGCAGAATACGTTCAAATATTGATTTGTTTGTTATTTTTTAATGCTGGGGACCAGTGCAACACAGGCATTCCTGTATTGTTTTGACCTTGTGCCTTACTGTTAATTCTCCATCTCCTATTGATTCCTTGTGCTGCTCTGCAGCTTTCCAGCTGGCCCCATGAGGTTAGAGGAGCACTTCAAGGTGACAAACCAGTGAGAGGTCAGATGGTCCTGGCCAGGTGGGTTCTGGATTCTGGTTCTGGTGCCCAGGCTCTTTTCTCTGGCTCTTCCCCACGCACTGCATACAAACCAGCTTTAGGCAGTCCTGATGGCTCAACACACGCTGACCTTTCCTTATGGCTCTGCTGTCCCAGCATCGCACGTTTCTGAGGCTCAGCTGCACCAGCCAGAGGAATGCCTGGCCATAAATGTTCATGCAAGAAACGCAGTTCCTTCTGGCCAAGGCCCAGCCTGTGCAGGGGATGAGCAATGGCCTTGATAGCGAACAAACCCAGATCCCTTCCCCTATTTGGAGACTTGCATTCAGGGATGCACAGGCTGTGTTCAAAGTGAAGAGCCCAGGAAGATCCCTTTTCCCTCCAGGGGGATCACTTAATCTCTAATCCTCTTTTTTTTTTTTCATCAAGACAAAGAACTGATATAAGCAATATTAAAGTATTTTTTTTTTACCCCCATGGGCTGGGGAGAACTTCCAGACCCTGCTTGGAGAGGTGCTTTTTGGGGGCAGATAGGGACATATCGTGGAATCACAGAATCACAGAATGGCCTGGGTTGATAAGGACCACAGTGACCATCTAGTTTCAACCCCCCTGCTATGTGCAGGTTGCCAACCACCAGCCCAGGCTGCCCAGAGCCACATCCAGCCTGGCCTTGAATGCCTGCAGGGATGGGGCATCCACATCCACAACCTGTTCCAGTGCATCACCACCACTTCTAACCCATCAATCTTATGTCTGATAACAAAAAAGCAATAGGGGTGTGAAAGGGAAACCCTGGCAACCTGAATTACTGATATCTTAATTCTTGCTTTAGGATTTTTGTATTCTCCCAGGAGCTCAGAAGCATTTAACATCACGAGTTCATGCCCTGCACGGAGGCATCGACAGGAAGAGGTAGGGTGGGTTCCCAGAGGACTCACACTAGGATTTCCCAGGCTCTGTCCTCATGCTTCTGGAAGCCAGAGAGATTGATGGGGAGAGAAAAATCCCTCCTGTAACTCATGGCACTGAAATACTAGTCATGCACACAGAAAATTTCCTCAGATGAGGGTTTTCCGGAGCTATAAACACATTCACATATATTTTTAGGTATTGTGTTCTTAAAAAATATCATTCAGTCCATCTTTTGTGTGTAAATCTTGCTTAGGCCCCTTTTTAAGCCCATCGAGATTTTTCTGGTTGACTTAAGTTGTGCCATCATGGCACACAGTTTTGTCAGGTTCCTTATGTCCCAGCAGAATCTCATGTTCCTCCCTCTGCTAGAAACTTACTGACCTGTTGAATATTCAGCTGCTTGCTGCCCTCTAGGTTCTTATTTGACCTTTTGTTACTAGAGTTCATAAAAGAAAAGCCAGGAAGCCAGTAGTGAATATTTGAAAGCTGTCTAATGCCTATCAAGCAAGCCCAGGTATTATTTGCAGCCCTCATGTTTGCATGTGGTTTTTTTTTTCCCCCTGTTCAACAGATCAAAGTCACTACACTTTGGTTCTGTATTTGGGAAAAGCCCACATTCTGCCCCAGGAGTTTTCTAACTTCACACAGGGTCTCATTGGCAGGACCTGTGCTGGTGATGTGTCCCAAGGCTAATGGTGTTCCCCACCTGCTTCATAGGTATGAATTTGTCTGTGTAACACAAGCACTGCCCTCAGACCAGAGGACCTGGGTTCTTTAAGTATTTAAAGCTGTGCTGGCAGTGGGGCTGGACCCACAGTGGTGTTTCTGATGGCTTTCTTCAGCTCCTCTGTTTAGGTCATTCTTCACTGTGCCAGAAATGCTACAGCCTTACAGCCTAGGAAGCCAAACTCTTCTTATTTAGGTGTCTTGATCTGTATTTAGATCTGAGTCTGCCTTAAGCTGTGGGAAAACATTGCCTGTGGATTTAAAGAACGTTGTTTAAGTAATGTAAATAGTAAAGCAAGATGCTTTCAAAGCTGGAGTTTCCTTTGTTGTCACAACTTCTTACTGCTGCACAGTCTATTATTGTTAAATACCTTCACTGTCATTAAAAGCAGCACCTTCTCATCATAGAGTTAAGTGCATTCTGTAGGAAAGCGTGGGTAACTCAGTGATCACAATTTTTTATTTCTTTCATTTCTATTATACTTTAAATAGAAAAAGACATTGGTTTGCATATATTTCAGTTTTATTACCTCCTTGTTAGCATCACTTTGATAACCTCGTCTGAGGATTTAACACCAAAAGCTGTCAAACAAGATAAGGAGCAAGGGCATGTGCTTCTTGTTTAGTTCTGCAGCTTGTATTATAAAACGTGTGCTGCTGGGTTTGGGTTAGCACTGTTTTGTGCAGAGCTGTTGAGATGGGAGAAGTCAATATGTGGGAATTTTTAAAATGAAGTTTTATGACTTTTTCACTGAGACAAATACAAAACCCTCTGTGTTGAGAAAGAGGAATGTATGCAAAATTCCTGAAAAGAGGCACTGTGTGTTGGGCTTGGCACGCACGTGTGCTGTTCAACAGACACATCAAATGAAAATGAATAAGAAAAATCAGACCTTACTAAGAACGACAATAAGACAAGATTTTGCTGAGTTCTCATTTTCGCTTACTTCCTTGGGGTGTTTTAAGGCAACAAGCTGATGAGGTCATGATCAGTTGTTGTCGTATGGGCAGGCTAGAGAAATAGCTGCCTCATCCCATTCCCTGAGCTTTTTAAGGCGTGAATCAGCCTCCCTATCTCTCTTCTTATCATTCCTAAAGCTAAGATGACTGATGTGGTATTTCATCAGAGCCAGAGCTCCCGTTGTAACCCCCAGTTAAAAAGGCTCTTAAAGCTCTTAAGCTCCCTCGATGTTCAGGCTGTGCTTCATGTTACAAATCTGCTCATCTCCACTCTGGTTCCCAACATGAGTCCGTGGTAGTTGTGTCACTGTCTCATGCTTTTCTCCTTCTCCTATGGCTCTGACTTGATGGTCTCACCCAACATCAGCTGTTGTGTGATTGTTTCCCTATAATTTAATTCTGGCTTCTTGGCTCTCTTATGCCCTTGACTGACAAGTTTGTGGAAAGACCCTTTTCTTCTCCTGTTTTTGATGGGACTTGTGTCCCTTGTCCTTCTTCTTCCTCTCCAAGACACCCTATTTGACCATATCAAGTGAAAACAAAAGAGTTTTCATTTCCAAGACATCCAACTTGATATCCCATGCCAGTCCCACCTGCTGCATGATCTTTAAGAGATCAGACAGGGAAAACTTCCAGCAAATAACCATTTCCTGTGCCTGCCCTTGCTGGAAACCACCCAGAAACATACACACAAACACTTCACTGTCATCCTTTGAATTATTACTTGAACACCTGAAAGCTTATCCAAAATACTCAGGGAGCAGGGAGGGAGTTAGGTATTAGGAAGGCTGCTCCTCTCGTCTGGGAACATGAGGATGTGGCACTGTATTGGAACAGACATGGTGACCATCCACTGCAACAGCTGGGCTGAGGTAGAAACCCAGACGGAGGGAGGAATATGGACCTGGCTAAGAGTGGAGTCAGGATGCTGAACTTCAGGAGAGCAAACTTGAGGCTGTTTGAGGAATCCTTGGATGAGATCTGCTGGGAAGCTGTGCTTAGGGACAAAGGAATGTAACAGAGTTGACAACACTTTAAGGATGCCTTTCTGAGAGCACAAGAGCTCTCCATCCTGCAGAATAAGAAACCAGGCAGACGAGGTGGGAAACCAGCATGTCTGAGCAAGGACCTGCTGATCAGGCTGAGGGAAAAAAGGGAAAAAAGGGAAAAGAGGGAATGAGTGACCTGGGAAGAATATAGGGATGTTGTCCAGATGTGCAGGGATGGCGTCAGGGAAGTCCAGGCACAGGTGGAATTGAACTTGGCTGTGAAAACAACAGGAAGGGATCCTTTAGCTACACTGGGCCGAAGAGAGAGGCTAAGGAGATTGTACCTCTGATAAAAGAAAAGAGAGAACTGGCCTCCTCACACATGGAGAAGGCTGAGGTACTTAATGAGTTCTTTGCCTCAGTCTTATAGTCAGCCAGGTTTCTAATGCCTCACATGTCCCTGAGCTTCTAAGCAGGGGTTCAGGGAGCAAAATCCCTCCCACCTTAAGAGCAGAGCAAATCTGAGACCACCTAATGATGCTGCATGTGTACAAGTCTTTCGGGCCCAATGATGTGCATCCTGGGGTTCTGAAGGAACTCGCTGATGTGGTTGCCAGGATGCTCTCCATCATATTTGAAAAGCCATGGCTGTCAGACAAAGTCTCTGGTAACTGGAAAAAAAGAAACATCACTCCCATTTATTAAGAAAGGGAGAAAGAAAAAACTGGAGAACTACAGGCCAGCAAGCCTCATGTCTGTGCCTGCAAAGATCGTGGAGCACATCCTTATTGAAGAAATGCTAAGGCACATGTGAGATGTAAAGATGATATGAGACAGTCAGCATGGCTTCACCAAGGCAGTCTAATGGCCTTCTACAATGGAGTGACGGCATTGGTGGGCAAAGGAGGGGCAACTGATGTCCTCTACTCGGACTTGTGCAAAGCCTTTGACATAGTCCTTCACCGCTTTCTTATCTCTAAATTGGAAAGACATGGATTTGAAGGCTGGACTGTTCAGTGGATAAAGAATTGACTGCATGGTCATCGCAAGAAGATTGCTGTCAACAGCTCTATGTCTAGGTGGAGGCCAGTGATGAGTGGTGTCACCCAGGGACTGTCTTGGGATTTGTGGTTTGCAGCATCTTTATCAACAAGATAGACAGTGGGGCTGCATACTCAGCAAGTATATAGATGACATCAAACTGAGTGGTGCAATTGACACAATAAAAGGGAAGGGCACCATCCAGAGTGGCCTGGACACACTTGAAAAGTGAACACATAAGAATCTAATGAGATTTAACAAGGCCAAGCACAGGGTGTTGCACTTGGGTCAGAGAAATCTCAGATACGTGTACCAACTGGGAGAAGAATTCATTGAGAGCAGCCCTGCTGAGGACTTGGGGGTCCTGGTGGACAAGAGACTGGACATGAGCCAGCACTGTGCTCTTGCAGCCTGGTGGGCCAATGGTGTCCTGGGCAGCATTAACAGAGGAGTGGCAGCAGGGGGAGGGAGGTGATTGTCCCCTTCTGCTCTGCCCACATGAGGCCCAATCTGCAGCACTGCATCCAAGCCTGGGGCCCCCAGTACAAGAAGGGTGTGTTGCTGTTGGAGTGGGTCCAGAGGAGGACCGCTAAGGTGATCAAAGTGGAGAAAGAAATGAAGAAAGGTTGATGGAGTTGGGATTGTTTAGCCTGGAGAAGAGAAGGCTCTGGGAAGATTTTTGTTGCAGCCTTCCAATACTTGAAGGGAGCTTACAAGTAGGAGTCGGGCTGACTTTTTACACGGTTTGAACGAGGGGGAATGGCTTTAAACTAAAAGAGTGGAGATTTAGGTTAGACATTAGGAGAAGATTTTTTACTTAGAGAGTGGTTAGGCACTGGCACAGGCTGCCCAGAGAGCATGTGGGTGCCCCATCCTTGGAGGCATCCAAAGCTAGGCTGGATGGGGATCTAGTGTTGTCAACCCTACCCATGGCAGCGCAGCTGAAACTAGATGATCTTTAAGTGCTTCTCCAACCTAAGCCAATCTGATTTGATGACTCCATGAAATGCTGATAATAGATGGCAATAAATGATAATAAAAGAGTCGAGAAGATACACTTTGCATCAAAGCACGTATGCACACCTATTGTGTTGAAACAAAAAGGGCATGTGCCCAATGCGAGTTGGAGTACATGAGAGAAAGAGCAGTCTAGACCTGAAGTGTACCACCCACCCATGTATGTTTGGTAAAAAACAGCTCTGCCTGCTGGATTTTATTTTTCTCACTGAGGTACATGTTGCTTTTAAATAAACATAATTATACCCTCCGTGGAGCTGCAGCTTCGTCCAAGGGCTATAAATAGTAGGCAGAAAGTAGAGACATCAATTAGATGCATACTGCTCAACAATTTAACTTCTAATTGGCTTGTGGTTATTCCCCAACTAGGAACCAACCCTGTTGTGTTTAAAGGATTGACAGTCTAGCAAAACAGGGACCCAAAACAAATTTTGTTTTAAAGTGAAATGACCCCAGAAAAAAGTCATATATGTTGCATGTCGAGGAACTCACATGTTTGTATGCTTCTTACTTTCAGCCTAGAGCATTACTGCAGCTATTCCCACCATCATAGGTTACACAGCTAGGTTCAGCTCTTTACGCTCTCTTCAACTCAGTTTTTTAAAGTTTCTCTAATCTGATTAAAGTTAGATTTGGTTCCGGATCAGCTCATTGTGCAGTACTGAAGGAGTGGTTGTTGGAGGCATCCCAAGAGCATCTTGCTTTCTGCCCCAAATCTATTTTCTTTTCAGGTGGCAAAAGCAAAGCCTCTATCATCTCAATTCCCTCCATTTGTATTTCTATTTAATTCTTCTTTATGACTCGTTCTGGGCTGGGTTAAACAAGAGAGCTTGGTATGTTTTCTTTCTGTGGAACCTAGAATTGAGAGGGCAAAACTCATGTCGTGTTTCAGCTGATGATGCACACAAACACCTCTCATCATGGGAGTGTTTGTCAGGTGCTGGCATCACATGTCATTCCTCAAAGCACATTAATCAGGGTGCAAAATGAGAGAAGGCCAACAGAGCTCAATTTCTAGCAGAGCAGCAAAACCATGCCACTGTCCATATCCCAGATTAGCCGAGTTTTGAGCCTGACTTGGACTTGAAAGACCAAGCTCTTTCAAAGCTCTACAGGGAGAGGTACACCAGCAAAAACCCATAGAGCTGCCCATGTGCCCACTAAGAGTAGCCTTCATGTCTCCCTACAACTAGGGCATCAGTCCTTTTTCCCCAAGATTCAGGAGAGTCTTTCCTTGCCCTTATTTCTAAGCTGCTTTTTCCTCCAACTCAGCACCCAAAGAAAATCTATCTGCTGTGGCCCCATGATGACCAGCAAATCATGAAAAATAAGAGGGAAAAGAACTATAATCATCAAGCAAAAGTAGCATGTGCATTACCATGTATATTCTATAAGTGGTAAGAAGGTAAATTCTTTGCATTTTCCCCCAGTGCTGCACCCCAGGGGATGCCTAAGAAAGCGTTTGCACTGTTGCACTCACAAAGAATGCACACAAATAGCCCAGGTTTGCTCTGGTTAGGATTAAATTAAACTCAATCCTTCTTGCCCAAAACCATGTCTCAGCAGCAGCCAACCCTTCTTCATGTGAGTAAATTTCACTCAAGCAAGAAGCATCCCAGAAACCACGATGGCCTGAATGGTTTCAATTTTGCATTATTTGGTGGAGCTCAGCCTTATAATTATCTGACTTCTTGCCAGAGATGTCTGCTTACCAATGCTCACACACCGGGCAGGATAGCAATGACAATTATGCCTTTTTTTGGCCGTGGTCTTACACTGAAAGTGAAACTATGCTGTGTGTTGATAGAAAGCAAAGAAAGAGTCTCGCTGCACTTGAAGTGCATTACTACTAATTAAGCAGTAATGAAGCTACTGCGAGATGAAAAGTACAGTTTGGGGAGAATGAGCATCTTGAATACAGTTAACACTGAAGTGCAGCTTAAAGAACAGAGGGCAATGAAGAGATTCAAGACAGTGTTTTGTCCCATTAAAAAACCCTGCATTTCTATAATACTTAGGTCTTTTATTTAAAGACCCGATACCTCTTAATTTGCTGCATCAGAACTTCCAGTGCAGTGGAAGAAAAATATTCAGACCCGTGTTTATAACATCTCTTGTTTCGGTGAAATAGTAAGGTGAAAGAAAGTGCTGAAAAGAAAGCATGATGCTCCGCAAGCACTGAAGTGAATTAGAGCACAGTACTGAAATGATGATTAGATTAAGGATGGCTTGATGATCAGCCAAGGGATGCTTTTTTTGTCAAGCAGCACTCCTGTGTGGTCAACACCCTGGGTGGCTGCCATTTTAAAGTGCTTTTTGGCCAGCTGTTGCATGTGGGCTTGTTGGTCTTCCTTTAATTTCATTGATTTTGAAAAGAAAGCAGAATGCCCTGTGCTCAGCCACCATGCAACTCATATTAATAGTCCTTCCGCAGCGTTTTACAGCACTGCAGCATGCAGAAGGGCTCAGCCTCATTGCACAGCTTCAGTGCAGAAATTAATCCCTGCATCATCACGTTTGTTGGCAAAATGGAAAAAAATATGCATATCTCACCATACACAATTGAACCACAATTAATGCCCAGACGACTGGTGAGCACACCAGTTTTTTTCAGGAACAGAATCTTGGAAACTGAGGTTCTGGTTACTGCTCAGGAGTGCTTGCAGACCTGGTACCCAAACCCATGAACTGAAGTTGAAGAGCCCATATTCTGCTGCTGACCATCACCACAAGCCCATCTCAGTATTTTCAACTAGCAGAGCTGGTTGCCACTATTCACAGAGCAAGACCATCTCATCTTGTTCCTATATAGATTTTCCAGCCTAAAGAGAAGAGATGTCTGCTGCTACAAGCTGCTGCATTAACTCTGACAAGCATAAAAGCAGCTAAATAACAGGAACAGGAAATAACTACCCAAGGTTTGCCAACTGCCAGCCAAATTCTAACCTGCTCGAATAATTTTCAAGCCCAATTTACTAAAAACTGTGATCTAGAGTTAAACATAGCAAGATACAAATAACACAGGGCAAGAGCTGGCTTTGGATTGGATCCTTGCTCTGGTTTGCAGACCTTGGAATAACTCTCCCTGTTTTTGCCTGGTGCTGCAAAGTGCTTAGAGACTTCTGGGAGCTCCTAGAGAGTTGCACCACCCAGGAACTGCTCCACATTTCACAGTATCTGGCCCTTGATGGTAGGTTACCAGTTCCCCAGGATGCACACAGTATACTTAAGGATGCATTGAAATGAGAGACTGCAGATGAACAGATTTTGCCTGGGATCCTTTCATTAAACCCAACACGGATGCACACATACTCAAGTCCATCAGCCATGGTGCAAAAGGTAGCTGTTTGCAAACCCTGTGGTAGGGGATCCCGATGTGGAAAGTAAACTGAAACAGCATCCCCGTTTCAAGTCCCCATCGCCTTCAGTCATGGCCAGTAACATAGAGCACCCAAAAACGTGCCCTGTGTTGACACCTTGTTCTCTGGTAGGTGAGGTTGGAGGTATGAGCTCCCCATGATGAAACAGTTGGAATTTGACCATGAAATTTTCAAATGCAGAGTACAACCTCTTGAGTTATCACTAGCAGCCAGAGCTTGCCCCAAAGTGAAAAGACCTCTCGGCTTTGTAGGAATTGGACACACACTCAAGGACCTTCTGTGGAGCACCATTACATGGCACAGCTGAATTTTCTTCAAGAGAGACCACGTGCAATTTGAGACCCACAAAGGTGGGCTGTGGGCTGGGCTTGTGGGATTTGTGCACTTTCCAAATTAGGGATAGGGCAAAAGCATTTTAAAGAAAATGATATCGGAGCGTGGTAATTAAAGAAGGTGATAATTGGGAGTGGGCATGCCAAGTGTCCTGGGGCTTGTATCAAATTCCCATCTGGAAATTCTGGGTTCACTGGTGTTAAAATACTGAAGGTGGTACAGCAGAAAACTCTCTCCCTTGGAAATGAAAATTTAATTCTGGGGCCAAGAAGATGCTAAACCCTCAGATCAGTCAACGAATGCCTTTATTTATGGTTAGGATGCCTCGTTCTCTACTAGATGCCCAATTTTGCCAGAAGGTGACATTTAGTAATGTCATTTCTACTATTTAAGAAACATCTAGCCAGGCAAGTTGGGATGTGATATCTTCAGAGCTGAAAGAGTCCAGACTGAGTACTTTTATTTCAGCTGTGGCAGCTTAACACTTCTTATTTCAAGATCTTAAGAAGCAGCCAGTGATGGGTGAAGCAAGCAGGGAGACTGCAGGCACAACTACACCCAGACAACAAGGAGGAACAGTCATTGCAAACTGTTTTAACCATTTCTATCATCATCAACAAGCTAGCCCAAAGAAAAGGGATGGCACAGAGTGATTTCGTGGAGAGATATGTCATCTATTAGCAATTAGAAAGCTTTGATAGGCTCGGTTATTGTTTTCACAGCTAGTAGCATGGCTTGCAGATATTGACATGGCTTGCCAATGAAGCATAAATGGTCTTAGCAGTGAGAATGTTGAATATGTGCAGTTTATTGTGAATCCGTGCATCTCACACAATAGCTCCTGGGAGGAGAAAGCAAGAACAGAAAAGCAGGGGAAGGCAAGGATTTCCTCAGACTTTTAATTGCATTAAACTATGGGTTTTTTATTTTATTTTTAATTTACTGGCTAGGAACATATTTGTAAATGCTGGGGATGATTCACCAGGAGGCCTGTGGCTGCCAGAAGCTGCTGGGATCCAGCACTTGGGAACTCAGAGCTCCATCCACAGCTTCTTGTGAAAGGCAAACAGTTTGCTCATTAGAGCCTTTTATTTGCTTGTTTATTCATTACAAATGAGCCCTGTGGGTGTATTTCATTTGGCCTGGGACATCACTTCCATCATGTTTCAGGTTTTTTTGTTTGTTTTTTTTCTTTCTTTTTTCTTCAGAACACTGTAAGATTTTTACAAAGACAGGATTTCTTCAGACAGCAAAATATGTTTATTTTATTTTATTTTATTTTACTTTATTTTATTTTATTTTGCTGTAACAAACATCCTCTTCACACACAGCTCTTGATATATTGAGATGACTATTGTGTTCGAGTGAATTTGGTTGGCACTTTCAAAGCCATACTCTCATTTTCTCCTTAAATTTGACTTCAAACAGCGGCAATAAAGCAAGGTGATGCATGAGAAATGCTGCATGAGTTGTCAAACTCATACAATTTATAAAATAGTGTCAGCATTAGAGCATTCGTTTGGAAACTGATGCAAATACACAGCAGAACAGGTGTCATCGATGGATGAAAGATGCTGGTGAACACTTTGGAGGTCCAAAAGCGATGGCCAACATCACGGAAGGGAACAAAAATACCCAGCCTTGTTTCTTAAATGCCAGAGTTTGCATTACAGCCACTGCATTCATTAATATATGCTGTATGTGCCTGGAAATAGACTTGAAATTCCACATACTGAGATATCTAGATGTGTTAGAACATCGAAAGGTTTAAAAACTCAGTCGAAGCTGATCACTGTAATGGAGGCATACAGCAGTGCTCAGCAAGAATAAGTCATACTGTTGTCAGTGAAACTGTATTTTGGCAGCTGAGGCATCAGCCCTTCAAGCATTGGATTTAGTGGATCGTACTTGGTGCTGCGTATGTAAATAAAGTGATGCTGTTAATAACAAACATCTCTGCTGCCCTTTTAAGAGGGGTATTTCTTTGACACATGCAGAAAGTTAAAGTTACAACTCTGCAAAATTTCAGTTTGCGTCCTCATCTGTTTATCATTTACTCTTTGGATGCTTGTGCTAAGAATTTAGTCTTTCAGAATAATGTTTATGGTAGGTGGTCCCTTCAAAGCTGTTTTGTTTCATTGAAACATTTTGATTTGCTGTGGAAGGCTCATGCAAACTTTTCCTTTAACTGCATCCAACACCGTGATGAACCAGTGCAAGAACTCCTGTTGCAGTATTTCCTGTCTCAATACAGTCAACCACTTTGAAGTGTTATTTTTCATTCAATTTTAGGGAAACTTGTTGTTTCCCTCCCTCATTCAACCCTAAGTGAAAAATGAAATGCTATATTCCTGAAGGTAGTTTAAAAATATCAGTATATAATCCAAATTTGGATACTTACTAATGCTTTCATTACATACACACACATTAATATCATGGTAACTGCCATCCTACTGGCTGGCCCAGCCTAATGACAAAGGATTATTCTTTCTCCTTTTTTTTTTTTTTTTCTTCTTTCAAAAGAGATTTAGAATCATGCTAAGGATATGGGATAACCACACAAAATTAAATTACTTCACATTTACTTGCTTATCTAAAAAAGGTAACAGCACATTCTCTTTAATAAGGATCACAGAGTCACCAAGGTTGGAAAAGAGGTCCAAGATCATCCAGTCCAATCATCTTCTGTCTTCCCCACTAACCCATGTCCCTCAGTACTACATCTAAATGTTTCTTGAACACCTCCAGGGATGGTGACTCCCTGGCAGCCCATTCCAGCACCTGTCCACTCTTTTGGAGAAGAAATTTTCCATAATATCCAACCTGAATATCCCTGTAGGGGGGTTCCATAAGCCATGGATGCTTTCATCAGGGTGCTTATTTAATGTATAAAAGAAAAAGGATGTGAAATAAGAATTTAATCTTTTTTTACCAGGATTAATGCCACAAAAAGCATGCCAGGACACATAAAAAAGTAACAGGGATCTGCTCTTGTGTGGATCAGACTTTGCATGCGCATTGTAGAGGGATGCAGGCTGAGCATAGACTTGTGTGTGCAAGTGATGCAAGTAAGCACCAAAGAATCGGCAAAAAGGAGAAAAAGCCAGAGAATCAGCATGAGGATCCTTTTCTCAAGTGAATCTTTGGTAGTAAAATAAAATAAAAATAAAGCAGGTTTGTTTTCATTAGTGGAACGCTACTGGACAATTAATGCTATCTCGAAAGTAGATCAACCCCAGGGTACACATGGGGAATACTACATTTCTGAAGCTTTTGTTAAACACTAAAAGTTACGGAGACTTAGGGCGCTAATGGGAAATGTGGAAACCTGGGCCAAGATATGGCATCTCTCATCCTAGACATATGGGCGACTGCAACCTTTGGTTTGTTCAGCTGCAACAGGCACAGACCCAACAGTGCAGAGGCAGCGGAGGAAAACCCAATAGGAATAAAGCAGGTGGAGGAGGGCTGACGTGGATGGAAAGGTGGGCAGCGGAGGCATGGGGAATCCTATGGGATGCATTGCTCCCATTGCCGAAAGGCAGAAGCCTCTCTACATAAGAAGCGACCGATAACAGCGGTGAAATATCAATATTTCAGAGATTTTTTTTTTTAATTTTTTAGAACTAAAAAACACAGAGTAAACACCGTTCCCAGTGCCATGCCCTCATCTGTGCAGCAGCTCAGCCCCAGCAGCCTTGAAAGCGCAGTGGTGGGAGAGCTCCAACTTCCGCCGCCCGTCTTTGTGCGCGGCAGCAAGCCCATAAATCATCCCGCTCACGCTGTGTGCCCCTGCCACAGCGGGCGGCAGGAAGGTGGGAGGGTGAGCGGCAGCCCCGCTCAGCAGGCGGCCGACGGCTCTCAGGCTGGCACTGAAATGCTGGCGTGCGGAAAATTGGATGTGTTTTGTTCCCCTCTGCCCTTTGCGGGACCAAGCGCCCTTGGGGACCGAAGCACAGGGGATTTTATTTTTTTTTCTAATTATGAAGTTTTTTTTAATTTGACTTGAGATGCCAGATGTCATTCACAACCATTTTCTTGCTGCGGATGGGAAATCATTGAGAGTGAAATTTTGCAAGGGAGAGGATTCTGTGATTGCAGTCCTATCCCTTCCTTCAACTATTTCCATAACAGTTCTTTAACTAGCTTTGCCTTAAAAACGTATTGCATTCACCACCTCCTGCTACCCACCCCAGGCTGGTAAGTGCTTTCTCAGTGATTCGGGGCTGGAAGGAAGACAGAGAAAGAGGGGAAAAAATAATAAATTCTTCCTTAAAGAACTGTCATCTATAGTTGATCTACTGTGTACAGCAGGGAAAGACAGACAGCCATCAGATGAATGACATGCAGAAATTACAGTATTTGAACAGTTGAGAAAAGTGATAAAAAACAAACCTCAGTGGCTCAGACCACACTTTGACTCAACTCTACTGGCAGCCATGAGTAAAGATGAAAAACTTTTTACAAAAAGGGGAAAAGTCCTGACTTTTCAAACCTCTACTCTACTAGGAGCAGGAATTGAGGAGAATGGAACTTTTCTCACCTTTATTTCGAGGGATACGGGCAAAGCCAGCAGTGGGGAGCCCCACGTGGGGGACTGGGATGGAGCTTCGCCCTGGACAGCAGAGGGGAGGCTGTGCACCTGAAGCCACAGGGATCACCCAGGGGGATCAAGGCGGAGGAACAGGGACCTGGGGATGGCTGTGTGCTGCTCTAACGTCCCTTAGGTACTACATGCTGAGTGAAAGCAGCCAAGCCTGCTTTGCCATCATGGAGATTGGCAAGGTCAACCATTCTCCCTAAAATTTATTTTGCTCCCTTTTCCCATGCCACCTCATTAACCTGGGGAAAGGATGTACCAAAAGCACCGTTCTGCTTGTTCCTGACATTGCTTCTGAATGTCAGAAGCACCAAGGCCTGTCTCCATTGGCTGTTGCTTACCTTTCTCACCAAGACGTTAATGGGATAATGTCAGTCAAGTGCTTTGAAGATGAAGAAGAAAGACTAGGCAAACAGGGGCAGATAAACAGAGCTCTTCATCTTCCACGTGGTGCTGGACAGAGAGCATTTCCAATTATTTTTCCCAAGTGTCTCCACATACTGGAGAAGATGTAGGACACAGCTGAGCTTTCCTTCTCCCACAACCCAAGACATAATGTTTGATCCATCCCTGCAGGATGCTGCTGTGAATCCCACACTGATGCATCGCCTGAGCTGCTGGCTAATTCAACTGCCATTAACCTAAGTAAAACTATAACCCACTGGGTAAACATTCCCCTATTATTTCTAGAGATTACTGTGCTGGGAAGTCATTAATAACCTAGAAGTGCATTCAATTTATCTTTGTTTATTAGCTGCTTTTGTCAGACATGAGCATCGCCCCCCCACTTTTGAAGTATCCCACTATGACATTAGCCCCAACTACAGCCCTTGTAAAGTCAACAATCTGATATGGCCATTAATCTCCCACTTCAAAAGGGAAGGCAGGAGATTGAGCAGGAAGACCTCACATCTGCTCTTCCACTTGCTGTTTTGCTGCAGCCTGACATCAGATAGCTTGAGAACTCCTTATGAACACTTATTTTCACTTCCAGCCAAAGAGGACAAGCAGAGCAAGGACGCACAGGGGACCTATACCTCGAGAAACTGGGGTTGGAGATGTTCCATGTATCCCCACAGCACCTCAAACAGCTCTTAGGTAAATAAGTACCATCCCTAGTGTCTAAACTTCAACCTTCATGGGCAGTCCTATGGATACGACATGCAAAAGCTCACTTTGTGCACCAAATTCCACTTAGAGGCAATGGGCCCTGGTAGGTCCAGAGGCACCATAATGTCTGAGGCTTCAGAGGACACTGTTGCTTACTGCAGATCTCCAGGAGCCGTAGGCATAGGGGGACATCGGTCATGAAGGCTCATCTCCTGAAAAACTAAATAACAAGCATCACCTCCTCCAAGTCAGACCTTCAGCCACTACGTATCTTTCTGAACAAAAGGGACTGATTATATTTACTGGCCTGTCTGTATGTGAAGTTTGGTGTTTTGGAAATGGGTCCACTTATTACTTTTTTACTCCAAAGATACCACCTGGCCACCTTTCCATTCCTGCTAGACTAATGAAGAACCAGCTCTCACATGATGATGGGGTCAGGATCTTCAATTTCAGGCTGCAACAAATGTGAGTTACTTGTCATGCTTGCATAAATGCAAACATAAACACATATGCTTGCACGTAACAAAGCTGTTGAATTCCAGGCCATGTGGATGGAATGACTTGACTTAAAATACAGTTAAAATAGTAGGGTTTTTTTCGCTAATGGCAATTATTTCATGTACTTTCATTACTGCTAATGCTGACATATATCCAGGACATTAGTTACTATAACAGCAGGAGAAGGCTATGTATAATGTAAGCTCTATATCTAAAGGAATAGCACGCTCAGACCACCACAACCTTGGGAAACCTAACATCATTTTTCTGGGCAATGTTTGTTGGATGTGCTGCAAGCATTTGCTTTCTAATTAACTTCGTTCCTACCCTCCCATAACTCAGGGAATCAGATGACAAAGTTTTGCCCTCTGAGCACAGCAACCACTCTGCACTTGTGGGAACATCACTGGTAGATCTTTCTTGAGTAGGAGGAGATATAACAGCGTAAAAGAGGAACTCTATTAAAAAATATTCCAGTCCCCTTTCTTTTTTTGTTATTTTATCTTTTTTAGTTATGGCACCTTATTAACACAGCAGCCAATGAAGTCTCACTGCAGAGATATGCTGCTGCCAGCATGACTTTTTCACTGCAACATAGCAAATGCAGCCTCAGGACTTATCTCAATCCAGCAGAAATATGCTCTCTGCAAAACAGGATAAAAGTACAGTTTGGTTTCATAAGGACATTATTTCTCTTACCGATTTCATTTAGCTCCATATGGGAAAAAGAAGGTAACTCTCTGAAAGTTTGACACAGTTGCTCGATACACATCTCTTCTGTTTTCCTTCAGTTTTAAAGAGGTTTTTTTTTTTTTTTTTCCATTTCAGTCTGCCAAGCCTTTGATTTTATTTTATCCCAGCTGTGATGTGGCGTTGGATGACTGTGGGAGAGACCTCCTCTCCTCCCTCCCCTCCAGCTCCTGTGCCATTGGGCTGGATGGATGCTCACCTGATGCTGGAGATTAGGTCAAAACCCCTCCAGGCAAGGAGTGTGCATCTCCCACATCCTAAACAGATGCTTTAATCCCTGAGATATTGCATAAGGAGAGGGAGGGTGCCTTTGGGAAAAAAAGGACCTTTTCTTAGATTGTTGTTTTAGAAAGGTGTTAGGTCACAGGCCAGCAGTGACTAGTTCAAGACCTCCTAAGTGATATGAACCATGCCTGAAAAGAGATATTTATGTCTCCAAGCCTTACCTATAGCTATCTTTTCACAGTTTTCTACTGACTGCATTACATGAATCTTGTTCTACTCCTCTCCAGGTGACCAGATCTGGTTGCCTTCTGAGGTGGCTGACTTTGGCCTGAATACATGATCAACCTCCTTTACACCTTCATCTTAATGTCTTATTTGTTTGGTTTGCTTGTTTTAAAAAGTCTGGTGCTTTTTTTTTAATGAAAAACACCTCTATATAAAACACATTGTGTACTATGCATAACTTTTAAACACTGAAAACTGCAGCATGGGTGATCCAGCATTCATGCCAGCATTCACTTTATGCTAAAGATGTTATATAGAAGGTTGTTTTTAGCCACAGCTTCTGCTCATGTAGATGCATGGTGCTACATGACATGACAAGGAAAAATTAAAATAGTCTTTTGATGAAAAGTTTCTCATCTTCTTTTGGTATATGGGTGTGTTGCATGTTTCAAATCTGTCCATGGAGGTCAAGCAAAATCTGTTCAGTCAGGAGAGTAACAGTTTGGAATTAAGTATCTTTTAAATCAAACACTACATTTGAAATCATAAGTCTCAAGAGTATTTTACTGCTTTCATTACAGCTTCTGTAGGTAATAAAAGTAGTTGGAGGTACTGGTGGATGGAAAGCTGGACATGAGGCAGCAGTATGACCTCGCAGCCCAGAAAGCCAACTGTGTCCTGGTCTGCATCCAAAGCAGCAAGGTCAGCAAGTCGAGGGAGGTGATCCTGCCCCTCTGCTCTGTGCTGTGAGACCTCACCTGGAGCATCTAGATGTGGAGTCCTCAGTGCAGGAGAGACACGGACCTGTTGCAATGCATACAGAGGAAGGCCACAAAAATGATCCGAGGATGGAACACCTCTCCTATGAGGACAGGATGAGAGAGCTGGGGCTGTGCAGCCTGGAGAAAAGAAGGCTGCAAGGTGACCTGATAGCAGCCTGTCAGTATCTAAAGGGAGGCTACAGGGAAGAAGGGACAGACTCTAGCAGGGTCTGCTGTGGTCGGACAAGGAGGAATGGTTTCAAACTAAATAGGGGTGATTTAGATTGGATATAAGGGAGAAGTTTTTCACAATAAGGGTGGTGAGGCGCTGGCACAGGTTGCCTAGAGAGGTGGTGGATTCCTCATCCTTGGCAACATTCATTGTCAGGCTGGACCATGTTCTGGGCAACCTGATCGAGCTGTAGGTGTCCCTGTGCATTGCAGACGACCTTCAAGGGTCCTCTCCAGTTCCAAGGATTCTATGGTTCTATGATTCATGATTAAAATACGAGAAGGAGGGCTGATGTTTTAGAGGGAACTACTGTGTTTTTTCAGAAGATGTGTAGGTTATGGCACAAATCCTACCTAGGATGTGGGACATGTTTTCATCGCTTGCTCTGTACCTGGGGGAACATGAGCAGGCCAGGGGGCCTGGGTGGCTAAACCCCATCGGTAGGTAAAAGAAAGAAAAGCCACATCTTTGATCTCGGTGAGGTGCTAATTTGTAAGATGTGGGGGTTGTTAGGGCCTTAGGAAGGGAAGGCCAGCACATCAACAAGGGCACTTATCTGGCAGGCCATTAATGACACATTACTATCTCCACACTTACTCATTTACACAAGTGTTTGAAGACAAGACTATGTGTCAATAAAGGAATTAGACCGGACACCTTGAGCCCATCAGGTTTATCTCACCGTGCTGACAGGAACAGTAGGTGACACAGAGTCATGGTGAAGACTTCAAAGTTTCTCCAGCCGAAGTCTTGCACTGAAGACAAACAACCTTTACGGCCTGCTAGGGACAAACAGCCAGGCGGGGAAGGCAGCTGGGAGATGAAAGGATGGTGTCCTCAGCATATTCGCGGCCCGGGCTGGCCTTAATTCAGCTGGGGGGGTTGATTTTAATTGAAACTTTCATCTCGGCCCTCGGTGTTTGAAAAGGAATAGGGGAGGATGGGAAGAGTGGAGAAATCACCTGCTGCTTGGGCAAACACCTGGCCAGGCAGAGGGATGTCCATGCTCCAACTCCTGCCCTTCCCCAGCCTCCGTGTCATGGCTGGGGAGCAAAATATAAGTTTTGTTTCTGAAGGAAGGCATGCTGGCCCTTCCACCTGGCTGAGAGAATTTTTTTACCAAAAATGACAACTGAAGTTGCATTGTTACGCAGTCTGGTTGTGGTGATGGTGAAAACAGCCTTTGCTTGCAGTTTTCCTATACAAGCAGGAAGCAAGGAAAAGAAAAAAATTGAGAAGTAGAGACAATTAACCCAACACATCTCCTTTTTTCTGAACCTCGTTTGCTGCTTTGCTGCAATAGATGCTACAAGCCTCAAGTGTGCAGACTTTTGTGGTTACAACCCCACTACTGAATCTTGCAGCTGGGTTAAAAAACTCCACTGAACTGTAAAAACTGGAGGACAGCTTTCAAAATTTTCACTGTTAAACAAACGGGGAGCCAGGTACTGTTTTCATGGTCAGGTAAAATGCTGATTCTTAAAGCTAGGAATAACGTTTGAATCAGTAACTTCAACAATTTTTTTTTCTTTGCTCGCTCCCTTTACTGGTTTGCAACTAAATGAAAAGTGCATACACTAAAATCCTTTTAAAAATTAGTGTATTTCACCTGTATTTCTATTGTGTGCTACCGAGGACAAGTACACAAGGACAAATAGAGCCACCCTGACCTCACATTTTAAATCTCTGAATAATATCTCTGAATAAATCCCTCAATAACAGTCCTACATGTGGGGCTGCTTTACAGAAACCTTCATTAAGCATCTGTAATTTAACCTTGTTTTTTCATTGAAGGACAGAGCCTCACAGTTAGGCACTATGCTTGGAACCCAAGTACGTTTCCAGCTAAAGCCCACGTTATTTTGCTCACATGGGGAAGCACTGGATTTCTGGCAGCATGTGGAGGCTTGAGCAAAGGTGTTCATCTGTGCATAAACACTTTGTTGTTCTGTGAGTAGGAAAACCAGAGCAGAGGGGCTCTGTGGGGACCCAGTCCTTCCCATGCATGCTGATGCTGTTGCTGTATCTTGCTCAGCTTTTAAATCCATCAATAACCAACGTTTTTTGATTTCCACCAAAGCTTTTCCTTTTTTTTTAGTGCCTGTCATTTATTACAACACCGGGACAAGGAGAAGCAATGGAATGAATGTCACACTTTCCAGAGGTGTCAGATAAGGGCATGATGCTGCTGGCATTGCTGTAGCACCACGATGGGTTGGAAGGAGCACCTCTGCCCTCTTCTGGGACAGCCACAGCCTCACTTGACCTCTGCAACTATTTAAAGCCCCTGTGATGCTCATTGATCCAGCATGGCTGGAGGAAGTCAACATACCGTGATTTGGAAGTTTGTAGTCACAGTCTTCGCTTCAGCCATCAGTGTGCACAAAGCTCATCCATGCTTCAGCTTATGCATCTGTACGTGTAGATCTCATTCACTTGTGGTCCAGGCTTTCTTTGTTTTTCATTTTATTTTATTTTATTTTTTTTGGCTGCCTTTAATTTGTGTCCATTCAGTAACCGCTAGTTGTAGGCCTGCTGGGATCAGCCCTCTTTACAGAAGCTGCTCCCTGCAACCACAACCATTTTAGAAAAATCAGGATGTAACGGAGTATTTACTCTTTGATTGTTTAACAACATCTGAGAATTCCAGCAATTCTCATAAGACCTCGAGGAATGCAGAGCCAGAAGAGGAAAAGCCCTGCGAAAATCAGCTCCTGACAGTAATGTGCAAGGCACTCTATTTTATTCCTTTTGGACTGTAGAAATCAGAGCTAAAGAATAGCTGCGATAATGAAGCATACATCGTTTTTAATTTGTCACAAGCCAACACATTTCTGGAATGTGGGGGTCTGGCTATATTAATTTAATAAAGAATAAATAAGGAGCGGTGGTAGGGCTGTATAGGATGATATATGATGCTGTAATGTATATGGAATATAAGGAATGTCACTGCAATATCAGTGATCACACAGCAATTCAGATGTACCCTTCCCAAGGGAAATGTGCTAGGATCTGGGTGGGCTCTTTGAATTTGTTCCAACAACACAAGGGGGAAGGAGCTTTTCTGACCAACATTACTGCCCACTGCAGTGCGTTCACAGAAGAGACGAGCAAAGGGCTGCGTGGAGCATTAAGCAAGAGATCTTCCTGGTAAGATGCTTCACAAAGGTCCTGCGGTGCCACTTTGTGTTCATACCAAGATGTCATAAAGCCCCAGACCAGCAGTCCTCACACAGGAGGCTGCAGGAAACATGGCCATGATCCCCAAATTGGTGGGAGCATGACAGAACCATTGCACTGTTGCTACAGAGCAGGGCAAAAATCCAACTACCAAGAGAAGACACAAAGAATGGGAAAATCTTCCTGCTTTCTGTGGGCAGTGTCAGAAAGCTGGGATTAATAGGGTGTGCACACACACTGCACACACATATATTACATATATTTACACAAATATATGATGTACATGTGTGTGTGTACATATATACATAATAATTAACTCTTATTTGCACTGCATGGGGTAGATAACACAAAACTTGGACCTCCTGAGTGAAGATTTTGAGTTGAATTGTATCTCACATCAACTATCACCCATGGACAAGCCATGTCTGATATCCCCAGCAGCCATGATAATGGAGGTGTTGCAGAAGACCAGTGCATGTATTTAATAACTACTTTCCTGTTTTACAGCCACGTATTGTATTTCTAGATTTTATTGGCAGTTGCATGATTGCATTCCATTTAATACACAACTTGGTTAAGATAAGAATGCACCTGAGATTGGCTCCTTGGCTCCTGCATTCAGGGATTTTAGTAAAAGTGCTTTCTTGCAGGTTTTCTGCCCCATTGATCTTGTGTTGTTAGGCTTGCCTGAATGATCTGAAAACCCATCACACACATTGTTAGGTAGAAACGATTTTGAACGCAATGCTTGTGAACCATCTCTGATGTATTCCTGTTGTTTCTTTGCTTACTGGCGTTCTCTCTGGTGTATTAACTACAGTTCTGAAACACAGACTCATCAAGCAAACCATGAGAATACAGAAACTCAAGCTGTATTGGAATAGAAATGCTCTAATAAAAAGTCTTTCAAACTCAAAGACATAGCAGATATAAGAAATGCCGCTAAAGCTTGGTTATAGGTGAAATATTATTTTACCTTCTGTAGAACACAGGTATAGTGCACATAAAATGAATGTTACCTAAAGATGACAAAAATCTTCTAACCCCAATTCCTTCCATGCTGAAACTCATGGCAAAACCCACCTTTAGCAGTGTGTTCAAGCAGAGAAATTGCCGACTGTGTGAACAGGAGTGGTACAAGCTCCCTGCTAGTGCTCGCTGCTGTCATCAGCACATAATATTGCAGGCTGGAACACTAGGCAGGCCCTGCGCACTGCAAACCACGGCCGTGCCTCTGAGCAGCCTCGCCCCAGCCTTGCAATGAGGTAACTCCAAGCATTTCAGTCATTGTCGCAACTCGAGGAAGACAGAACAGCTGAAGAACCCACACTGCCTGAGGAATACATGACAACTGGCCTAGTATCTCCAACACCATTTCCCTCCCTTGCTGTATCCCTTTTAAAGTGCATAAAAAAATTCCCAGCTTGCCACGGTAAGACAGTCCTTTATTATCCTTTTCCTTTCTGGCGCAGCAGACAAGAGCAAGGCAGAGTTGATTGCACTGCTGTCGGCCTCTCTTGAAACTCAAGCATTTGGCTTTGCATCTTGTGGCATCCTTTCAAAAGCACAGTGAGGCAGCTGCAGTGCACATGTGTGAAGGGAAAGCGCTGCCTATTAGCTCAAGCAACACTCTAATAACGGCATTCACCCTCTGTAGTGCTGTTGTGGGGGATCACTTCGTTTCCCATCCAGAACAATGGCTTTGAAAGCCATGGAAAAGTGGTGGTGCTCAGATTTGTGAGTTATGCTTCACAGACTGTATGCGTTCAGTTCTGGTGTCAGCCCATAGGCTCTGTTACATTGCAAGCACTGGAGTTGCACTAATGTCTAGTGAAAGCAAATATTTTGAGAGCATAGGTGATGCCCAGCGTAGCAAATGCAAGTTTGGCAGAGCTGCAGAAGGACCACAGTGAGGGAGGTGCCACCCTCAACTTCCTAAGAAATCATTTAACAGCTTTTTTTTTTTTTTTGAGCCAGTGATGTTCACACTTGTAGGGTGAATGCAATAACTTTATTTGCTCGTTTTCTTTATTTACTCCTTATGGTTTTGGACATGAGTATTCTTGTTTTGGTACAGAGAATGCTTGAGAAACTAGGAGTGAAACAGTGACCTGCTTGAAAACGATCTCCCATCACAACCACAGGGTGATAGACCCAGAAGACAGAGGGGATGTCAGCTCCACACCCCAGTTCTGGGGATCCCAGTAAAAGAAAGACAGAGATGTGTTAAGGCAGACCCAGAGCAGGGCCATGAGTATGTCGAGAGGGCTGGAGCACCTCTCCTATAGAGTCAAGCTGAGAAAGATGGAGTTATTTAGCCCAGAGAAGAGAAAGCTCCAGGGAGTACCTCATTGCTGCCTTTCAATATTAGAGAGTCAAATAAAGAGAGAGGTTTTTGAACAGGGCCTGTAGCGTCAGAACAAAAGGCAATGTTTTGAAAGTCAAAGAGAGTTGGATTTAGATTTGACTTAAGGAACACATTTTTCAAAACTGGGTCACTGAGACACTTGGAAGAGGTTGCTCAGGGAAAGCTGTGTTTGCTACCATCACTGGAAGCGTTCAGAGTTAGGTTGGGGAAATGGGTTTGTCTCCAGCGGCAGAAAAAACTGGTGCTCCAGTGGGTAAAAGGAGAAACTAAGCAAGGTTTTGGATGTTCAAGGGCAGAATGCACCTGTAAAATCCCAGGATGCCTTTTCCATTTTAACATAGGGTCTGAATTTAGCACTTTCCTTAGAGAAGAGCTGCTGTGGGGAAAGCTGGTGGCAAGGCAAGGTTTGCTTTGAGGGAGCAACTCACACATACCGCAGGCCTGAGCTTTGCACACCCACCCAGGGCAGGAACTTGTGAATATGCATCTTGCTGCCTTTCCTCTGTCCCTTTTCCACCTTGCCCATTTCCCCCCTGGCAGACCAGAGTGCACCTGGAAGACATGAGGGCAAGCTGGAGGGAAGCAGCTGCCTGCAAGAAGAATTGCTTCCCAGCTTCCCTTCCCACACACATACATGCATCCGTGGCTTGGAGGAGCTTACATCTGACCTCCAGCTCTGCAGAAGGGTGGGATGTCCCAGCTTTCTCTGGAACGATGGAGAAAGCATCTCATCCTTTGCCTATCCATGCTCCCAAGGCAGAAAAACATATTTCCCCCCACGGCAGCAGCGTAGTGTGCAGAACCAATGCTTAAGCACGTACTTTAGGATCTGGGGCTTGCGTTGCCTGTGGAGTTAAAAACAGCACAACGCAAACCAACAATAGGAAGAGCAAAAGACTGAAGACCAATCTCACTTTCGCTGATTTAATTCCAGTGTGACACTGCTCATTCCAGCAACACCAGTCCCGCTTTGAGTGGCAGGACAGCCTCCAGCCTTGCCCCACTTACTCTCTCCAGCCAAATTTCTCACTCCTGGAAGGCAAAGCTCTGTGCAAAGCATCCAGCTCTCTCAGTAGGGAGAAACACTCCCCGTTTGCGAATGCTTAGCACCCCGAGCCAGGAGAGTTTTGTATAAGTGCTAGAACTAATGTAAACAGAGAATTACACTATTACAGCTGCATGTGGTGTTATAATTACCCAAGAATGCAGCTCAGCCACTGGTGCATCATATGCGCCACACTGTCGCCAAATTTGCAGATGTTCAGTCTTACTTTTATTAAGCATGACAATGCCCAGCAGGATCTATTTTCTCTGATTATACTCAAATGGAGAGGAATATTAAAAGGCAGGATAATTAAAAATATATGCCTAAACAAAGGATGTGTCTACAATTCTTTTCCTAGCGCTTTGAAATAGTTCAAATTTCTCGGCTGGCTCATGTATACAGGGAACCAAAAGGATGTTTTAAATTCAGACATATGTCTTCATTCTGTTTTATGTGCCAGAACAAAAACATAGCTCAGGACCACCATGAATTGATTTTTTTTAAGTGACGAGTCGGCAGAGAAGGCTCCTCATCCTGCTCTGCCAGACTCTGGGGCAGATTTTGCTGCTAGAATATAATGATTTCCTACAGGGGAAGAAAAATATGGAGCTTATAGGCTGAATTTTATGGGGTGGATGTTACGTGAGGGGGATGCTTTATATGAGCTGGCCTCTTAAACACTCATGTATTAGCTCTGTATTATGAAGCATTATATTTTAAAGCAGACTCTCAGAGGAGCACGAATGCAGGGATGCTATGAAGAAAGTCTTTGCGAGCAGGATTTCATCACATTGTCAATCGAAAGCGAGACGATTGGAAATGTAAAGGCACTGATTTTGTACAAACGAGAGCTGAAAAATTCAGTAACGGCTCATTAGACACAGGGAAGGGAAACGTAGGCCAGGAAATAAATATTTGAGTCCACATAAATTAAGACCACAAGTGAAACTTTCAAGATCTTTGTGTATTTAGGAAGAAGTGAGAGATGTAGAGCACAACAGGTATTGCTGCCATCAGGGAAGAGGAGGGAGGTGAGTGAGTGGAAGGACAAGAAGTGACATGCTGAAGGAGCCAGAGAAAGGATGGGATTAAAAGGAACTGCTGCTCAGTGGATGCTGCTCGTCTCTCAGATTTATGCTCTAAGTTATGTAGGATGGTCAACCAGAACCAGGATTTTTCCTTCAAAAGTAGAATCCCTAATTAGTTAGCATTAAGTTAATTAATTAATTGGAAATAAGTGCAATTAGCAGAATGGGCCTGGTACTTCCAAATTACCTCTGGTTGATGCCTCTACCCCAAAAGAAGCTGCTGAGATGCTGCAAATAGCAATGAAAAAGTGAAAATCAGCTTGAAAGTGCATTCAAGAGCCTAAAGAAGTACTCAGGCAGCATTTACTTGCTGAAAGTTCAAGTACTGACCCTGAAAACCTGTAAACTGCATTATCTACAGCACATCCCAAGAGGCATTTTGAGGAGCAGAAAGGCTCTGTCACCTCTGTATATTCGGTGGGGCCCTATTTAGAAATTGAGAGTTGCTCCCGATGTCGAGTGCCTTCTCACTGATTGAAAACATTGATTTATGTGTGTAGTAAGGAAAGGGGATGGTTTTTTTTTCCGCTCCTGCTTCTTTTAACATGATGCTCATCACACCCAGTCACCCACATGCTTCTGCAGCACCCACAATAGGTGTTTCATACCCTCCAGCTGTGCTTTCCTACCCCAATATAAAATAATAAATAAGAATGAAAGCAAAGCAATTTTAACAGGTCTACAACACTTCCATGGTGCTGCAGGTTCAAGCATCCCGTAGTGCACACCTTGTTCAGTGCAATGTGCTTGCAGTGTAAGATGTCAGAAATACACCGACAGGCTGTCATCTGGCTGCAAACCCCATGGTGTCTAAAAGTGTGTGCTTTCCAACATTTTCAGTGCTTAGACTCTTACAAGCATCCCAGCTGTGGTACCCAGGCTGATGACTTCCTTCCTGCAGATCTTTTGGACCACAAGTGACCAGAATCAGATTTCTGAACGCTCCTCTCTACTCGTTCTCACTGCTTCCTCTGTAGAAATAAGTGTTGCTCAGCATAGCCTGCGCTGTAGGGGAAGACTGTGCAATTGTAGGTTTTGCTGGGAGCAGCCATGGAAAGCTGTTGAAGGTAATGCTGCTTCCAGCTCTGGCTGCAGATAGGAGCGGGAAGTGGTCTGATATTTAGCAGCAAGAGCTGGACCTGCTCCTGCATTGTGGATGGTAAAACTGGATAGGATGCCAAGTGCTCCCCCCAGTCAAGGAACAAAGGAAGTGAGAAGAACAACAGCAAGAAAAAATAGATTATGCCAGGAGGAAGTGTGGATTAAGTAGTCAGATTTCCCCTACACAAATCTCACTGTGAAATGACTCATTAAAACACAAGCTCTTTCCCTCTTGCTTCCAAACACTTTCCTTGTTCAGACAGGTTCCCAGGATAGGGATGAGAGCCTCTGAAGTTTTCATGGGTCCTTCAGAATGGGTCATCCTGGAGGATGGGGTCTCATCTTAGGTCCTTTGGCACCTCATCATAAAGATTTGGGGATTTTATTTCCTCTTAAGGAGCCAGATTGGAAATAATGTAGGTA
Source organism: Chrysolophus pictus (assembly GCA_037305975.1). Lineage (NCBI taxonomy): Eukaryota > Metazoa > Chordata > Aves > Galliformes > Phasianidae > Chrysolophus > Chrysolophus pictus. The sequence continues at coordinate 34,368,275 of CM074581.1, read as the reverse complement.
AGAAGGGCTTATTGCCACCTTCTCATGTGAAGTAAAGCTGTGTCTCCTGGAGATGCAGAACGCTTTTGGCAGGGTCATCTCTCTGCCTCCATCCTCCAGTTATTACTCCCATGGGCCAATAACTATCTTGGCACACATGCATACATACATATATATTGATTTCCTATACTTTGTCTGTACACGCTAAATATATGAGATCAAGAAGAGAAAAAAAGCACCAAACCAAATGCAGCCCTTCATGTTTTATTTTCTCCCACAGTCATTAAATGCTAAACCAACATCTGAGCGCTCTATAAGTGTGTTATTTAAGGAGAGACAGTTCCCCAGAAGTGTTTATTTGCAAAGGCTTCATCCCTGTGGCAGAGTGGCTTTCTCACTGGCATCTCATTTCATTGGAGTGACTCTTTTGTAGTCTTGATGTCTGTACAATTGCCAGAGCCAGCAGATTACCACATAAAAAATACTCATCAGTCTCATTAAGGAGCAGAGTCTAGCAATATCAGGCAGGGAGCTGACTGGTGCAAGGTTGGATTTAAAGTCAAGATTCCCTCATGCTGATGGGGAGAGAGCTTGTGGCACCTCTAGCATCATTATACCTTTCTGGTTTTGCTCAGCAGCTGACAAGAATTTGCTTGATGATGAGGGAGGGATGCCTTAAGCAGCTTTTGCTCTGCTGCTCGATGTGTTTCTCAGGGTCCCGCACTGCCCCCTGCTAATGGGGGTCCATGACAAGGTACCATGGTTGCGTTGAAAGCAGTCAGCTGGTTTTGGCTTCAGGCCTTTTGTCACCTCCCAAAATTAACCCTGTTGGCATCTTTACCCTGAGGAGAGCTGGGTACCGCCAAGCTTCCCTGTATTCATGGCACTGAAAATGGGCTTACTCATGGTGAAGAGTTGTGGGGGAGCACACAGAAGGGATGCAGACAGTTTTAGCCACTTATGCCCAGTGCAGAGATCTGGTTGGTGCTGGGTCTCTGTCTGGCATGGACATCCAGTTCCATGGTAGTCTTGAATGGTCTTCGAAGTTCTCAAGACAGTGATGGGCTTCAGCTGAGGCACTATGTAAATTATAGTCAAACAGCACAAAAGGAGCCCTTTCTTCCAAATCCTTCTTCAAGTCTTGGAGGAGAAGAGCAACAGTGTTGTCCACACACCTGGGAAATGGCGTACACAATGCCATGAGCACAGTGGGAGTTTGATGATGAAGTCGAATTCCTCTGCATGAAGAAGGCAATAATACATCTTGTTTAAAGCAAATTGACAAATAAAGAAAACAGCGTAACCCTATTGCACCTATTCTCACATGGACTTCAAGGAATGACAGGACTAACTGCTGGGAAAGAAGAAAATGAGTCTGGTGGAAGAAACCCAAACCAATCACATTGCTCTGAACATGACTCCAGCTTGAATTTTGCTTGTAACTTGAAATATAGGGTAATATTTTCTAATGTAGGGATGAAAACTAATTAAAAACATATTGGTTTCATTACACTGAAGCTGGGTGGCAAGGGAAAACATGACAGGCTCGAGGGAAGAGCTCTTGTTTATAGGACACAAGACATCTCAGTTGGTCATTTCTCATCAAAAATACTGAGGCGAAAGCAAAATGATCAGCAAACTGCAAACCTAAACAAAAGGGTTTAAAACAAGCTCAAGTGCCCCCTTAACACGGCACCCCTGTGTCAACGGGCATCTATTTGCTATGTGCCAGGATGGAGAGAGGGCTGTCCTGGGCTCACATCACAGATCTGCTCGTTGCCACTTGATGATGTCAGTGCAAAGCAAACAAACAGCTTGTCAGCCTGCCCTGGTTTTCCAGGAAAAGGTGCAGTTTGTGTAATAAGCATGGTTTGTATTGTAATGAATAGAAATAATAACGAGTACTGGGCCAAGGGAATAAGCTGCATCGGGCTCGTGCAAAGGATGCTTTTAATTATCTCCTGCGCAGACCATCTCCAATCTCTGGAGAGAAATTAAGAAAGGAAGGAGTTTTGTGTGATTAGATTTTGTTTTGTTTGTTTGCCTCTTGGAAGCGTATGCAAAAGCACATTATTTTGCAATACCACTACCATATATTATAAAGCAGAATAGCTACAAGCAGATTTGCTGCAGGGAAAGGATTTGTGTCATCTTTTCTTCTCTTTTGCCATTTCATCTAGAGGTTAGCTAGGAAAATCAGCCTCACCAGTGGTCTTTTTGAGCACCCATCACTTCTTCTTGCTTCATAAAATCACTTCCCTACAGCCTATCAAGGGTGAATGGTGTGAACACATCTTGCTACGGTCATCCAATCATTGGGTTTTTGACAATTTATGCATCTCATCCTGGAACTCAGAGTGCAAAGCTTTGGCTTCTTTCTTTTTCATTGCTATTTCTAATAGTGTCTTTAAAAGGCATTTGGTGGTGAGACACCATACTAAGTGGTGTATGGGTGCTGCACCAGCTTTAGTGGCACCCTTCACAGGTTTCATTGCATCTGAACTGGGCTAAATCTGTGCTGCTTTCACAGGCACAGATTTGGCTGTTTCCACTGGGAATGCTGCAATTTGAAAGCTGGCCCTTGCTATCTGATCAACATTTTTTTTTTACTGTCTTGAGGTGTAAGCAGACACAAATGAGAAACTGGCTCTGCTCGTCAACTTTTAAAAATATATTCTTAAATGCAACACCATTTAAGATGTGCTTGTGCAGCCTTGGAGGGAAAGTCCTCAAGGAAATTTAGCAAAGGATATGTATTTTTTAAGGGGAGCATCATCTGTAGGATTGCTAAGGCTGCTCTAACAATCCCATAAAGTACAGAGAGATTTTCATTCTACCATCCTAGTGACTTATCACTAAGAAGTTTCTATCATAGCTACCCCAGACCTGCTGGATATTCTGGAATTTATTTAAGCTACCTCCAGCTCCATAAGGAAAATCACCCCACTCTACCTCTCCTATAAATGTATCCCATACACTTTCTGATGCGCTTCTCATTTTGCCTTAATACTCTGCAGTGTCTTTGTTTCAACAGGGTAAGATGAGCGTGTCAAAACCACAGTAAACGACTTGGAAATGATAATGCAGTCCCTTGCTCTAGGTGTGATACCCTTGTTTCATTCACATTGCTATTTTTCTCCTGGAAATAACAAAGAAATAAATATTAAACATGGGATTTTCCAGCTTAGCAATCAAATGGCTTTAATGGAGACAAGATCCAACCACAAGACAGTTTGGAAATGGCAAGTTTTGTGAGAGGAGACAAAATACACAACACTCGTGACAACACTGTCTTTTTTGCTTTGGCTTACTTTCCAGTAGCTATCATGATTAAGCCAGTATTTAAGCATACATTTTCTTAATGTTAATGTTGGAACACCTTTTTAAACATCCATGATCTGCCATGCTTTGGAAAGAATTTGAAAGCAAAAACAGTCTTCTTGGTAAAATCCCATTTGTGTGCATCATGAGTAGAGAAATTCTTCAAATACTAGCTCAGCTCCTGTGTCTCTTTGGGGTACTGTTCCTTGAATTTCATCGCTGAAGCAATTTATTCATTCTATCTTTGACTGACTTAAGCAAACAAAACAGAGTGGCTGCTGCCAAGCTCTCAGGACTCCTCTACCCACAGTTCTCAGCTGCCAGGACCTCGGTCTCCTGTCAGGTTAATGTGTAGTGACTTTGTGACGGTGTTAAAAAGAGCAAGATCAAGTTGCTTGTCCCGGGCAGTGGCAGTCACCACATTTTCAAGCAACCAGGAGCAGCTGCTCATTACTCCCAAAGTATCGATTCAGCTCGTTCTGCTGTGGCTGTACTGTCTTCAAAGAGACAGTGCCATTATAGGATTTCTGAGCCCTCCAAGCTAAACTAGTTGTAGTGTCTTTAATTTTGTGTCAGCTTGGGTCAAGACTTGCCTGACTTCAAGTATATTGCTAAGGTCGTGATTTCCTTCATTTATGCTATAGCACCAGACTCAAACCCTGCTTCTGTGGAACTTTCAGGATCTTCACACTTCACTTCCAGAGCTGGAGAACCTACTGAGTGCTCAAGCAACACTTCTGGTTATTTTTCTGGCCATAGCCATGTAGTGGAGAGCGCCAAAAGTTTCCAATGATTACATCTCTCTTACAGATTCAGTAAACATTCACGTTTCTAATACTCCGCCCAGGTTCAGCAATGTTCAAAGCCCTTCACACCATCCTGGGGCTTGAGTTAGAGGTGGGCAAACTTTGCGGTGTTTGAGGTTTTGCGAATTTGGCAAAGCCTGTGTCAGGTTCACGGAGTTCGCTTGCTAATTTAGGGTAAAAAAATGCATTTCACCACCATTTCCAATCATATTGTTTTCGGCCAAGGTACACAGTTTACAAAAAAACAAACATATTTTTCTGCCTCAGAGAAAGCGGAACACCTCACAGAGTGCACGGCAGCACAAACAGGCGCTCTATTTATTGACTTATGTATATATAGTTTCCCCCCACACTTTCTAAAGTATCTCTCTGCCTGTTTTTCACGTTGTGTGTTCTCAATATTTTTTTTTTTTCTTGCTCTTTCCTCCATCTTGTTTTTCATAATTTAAGTGAAACACAGCCAACTCCAATTTGGTTTCGGTGAATTGTTGTTACGGAGTGGACTGTAGCCATGGGGAACACTCAATATCCACTTTAAACTCTTGAGTATACGAACTAAATTAAAAGGAGCTCACATGCCTGGGAGCTGCATCTCACAAAGATAAATGGAGAAAATAAGTGATCGTGATATGCCTTCACATGGAGATCTTTTTACTCAACATATGCACAGGAAAAGAAAAATGCATCAAGCTTCCCTGGTTCAGTAGGGGCTGGCTCAATTAACCCCATAGGTTTTCCATTCAGTTTGAGAGTAAGCCCTGGAGGCACCCGAAGTGGCTCTAAACCCTATTGCTGATCAGATGAAAGCCAGCATCAGCCATCTGCCAAGGAAACATCACAAACAAATCAGGGATCATTTCAGGATTCGGAAGGCATCAGAACTAGTCCAGGGATCCCAATCACTGGATTTCAGTGGTGGAGATGGCCCCATCCTGCAGCTTTGCTAGGGAGCAGGCACTCTGGTGGGGTTTTGGAGGGCAGGTATCCCCATATTTATTTGCAACGCTTGCAATCAAAGAATTTGTCACATTTCTTCAGAGAGGAAGCTGCTCCAGTTGTGAGACAGGGGGATGATTCACAGCTTTATTTAGGCGCCGTTGTTTTCACAGCTAGTTCTGCAAGCAATATATCATCTCCTGGCTTAGTCGAGGCTACATCCTCTTGCGTGAGGCAGCTCCGTTTGCCTCGCTCCATGCTTTTGCCTGTTGATGGGAGCAGAAAGTAATTAAGCCAGAGGGTGGGAGCATTTAGTTCCTTTTCCTCTTCAAACCAATTCGTCTTCCTGAGCTGACCAGTTACATCGTGTGCTGTGATCTCTGTGCTGATAGCAGCTCCAGTCGCTTGCAGAAACCTGTAGCCGTCCCTCAGCAGATAATGAGTACCAGACTCTCAAATGTCTGCTGAAAAGAGGAGAAAAGATGCTGCTGGCTTCCCGTCCCGCTGAGTGCTTGCAGTGCTGCAGGCATCACAAGCAGATTAGCCCTGGTCCGGAGATGCAGCATCACAGCAGGTCCTAACTGGTGGAATCCCTAGTAAGAGCAGTGTGGAGCCAGCGCTGACATCCTTGCGGTAAGGGGAGCACATGCCTCAGGTTTGCCAGCCAAATTAGAGTTAGTTAAGTGAAGTGCAGCAATACTCTCTTTGATCATTTTAATGACTGCTCTTGGTAGGTATGCATGTAATGAGCTTATACCTCAGCCTTACCAACACGTTATGGCTCATGTTTCCAGCAATGCCAGCGTGACAGAAGAACAGAGTGGCTGCTAAAGTAGATGGAGAAACAATGATCCCTGCCAGCCAAGATGACAACTTTTCTTTGGATCTGGCCTCAAGTAGAAAGATTCTTCTGAAAGAACAAGTTTTTTTTTTTTTTAAGGGACAACTTGGGGGAAAAAAAACCCCACCATATTATTCTGGCTTTTTCTATTGCTGCAAAGTCTTTGGATAAACTCAAAAATACATTTTGGGTAGAAAAAAAAAGGTTCTGACAACACTGTATTTTTTTTAGCGTTCCAAAGCTGCTTTCACAAATATTACACCATTCCAGCTTCTTCATGAAAGTTTCCAGTTGAGCCCTCTGCTCTGAAAGCACACAAAATGTACTTCTTCTTTTCCGTGTTTATAACTAGAGCTGGCAGAATGGCAAAGGAATTTTTATGCTGTAGAAAGTGTGGTGGGCCATTAACTTAATGCCTCCACACATCTCTCACTAGTTGGCTTTCGTCCTATGGCCCTTCTTCTATGCATACAGTATGTCTCAACCAGTCTTCAAGTTTGCCAATAAAACATCAGTGGTGTTACTGTGCCTTTCTTTCACATCTAGAAATCTAAATATACATGTATATATTCCTAGTTCCAAAATAATTCCACCTTCAGGAAAGTGAAATGATTCTTGAGTTGTAGTTTACTAAGACTATAGAAAAAATAATGACTAAGTTTTGATGTTTTCTCCTTAGAAATGCGATGTGCATCTTCCACTATAACTGCAAGAGTAGAAAGAGACGACAGGTTCAGAGAGATTTTTTCACCTATTCTGGATTTTTATCATAAAGATTAATTTTTTTGTTGTTCTCCATCAACTTTCTTCTCCAGTGCTTCCCCTGTTTCTGAGTTGGAGAATGAGACCACTTCAACAGGACACTCTTTCATCATTTCCCAAAGACATTATTTTTGAAGTCAGGCAAGTGTTGGCATCCCAGTGATGCTTCTATGGACAACAGCATTCTGTCAGACTCATACAGCTGTTGATACTGTGATATAAGTGTGCTGGAGAAGACAAGAAGATGATCTCCAGTTGAAGGCACACAAACTCCTAGCTGATTTTAACAGGACTGAACGCAGGCATTGTTTTAGCCACACAACTGCACAACTTCAAATTGGTTTTACAGTCCAAGGCTCTCTCTCCCATAGTTAGTAATTATTACTTGTCAAGGTTCATTAATATCTCTGTCCCATACATTATGCAAGAAACATCATTACAGCTCAAGACCTTACCCCATATCGTTAGCAGGAACTTTTGTATTTAATGTTGAGAATGACTCAAGTGAAGTGCTGCTTTCTCTGACCTGTCATAAATAAAGAACCATTATAATCAAAAGCCCAGGCTTGATTTATACAGCCTGTTTGCTCAGGCTGCCAGGATAGAACCTCTTAATGCCTATTGTTGCCAAGGGATTTTGGTGAGAGTTGATCTAGTTTAATCAAATACTTACTGCTTCTAATAAGTTTTAGATACGTACTGAGAAACAAAAACAATCCTGTCGGAATGATTTTCTTCTACTCTTCATGTTTGCTCCAGTCTTGGATTATTAATTGCTATGACTCTGATATGCTTTGATTTATTTAAATCAAAGCATGCCTCTTTGGCTTCAGTTGCTCGCAGTTTAACTTTAAATAGATACTGATACAAGACACAGTGATATAAAAAACATCTGGTTTTGATAAATGACATCCGGAGATGCATGAGACTACTGAGTGAACCAACTCACAAAATATCTGCAGGTTACTTTGCATCACGATATACACATTTATTTTGCTTACAAAGCCAATAGGAAAACAGGAGAATTTATGAAGTTTTGTGCATGTGCATCTGAATGTCCTAGAAACAACAACAACAACAACAAAAAAAGGTTCCTTACAAATGTTTATTAAATAAACACCAGCGAGGCTGAGTTTCATACATATGAAGTCTCCAGATACCACCCTGTTCCCCCCAAAGAACCTTACAGTACATATAATTTTGGCTACATTGAAAACAAGCAGAATTGTTGAGACTTCCTCCTCAAGTGGCCAGTGTGAAAATTCCAAACCCACAAAACTACTTATAATACCCTGAAAAATTACCCTCTGTAAGTGGGAGCCTGGGGCAGTATTTTCCCTCATTGACTCTGTGGCCTTGGTGCAGGCTTGGAGGCAGGACATTCTCCCCATACTGTCTATGATACACAGCAAACTTGGCTCCTCTGAATGATGGAGAGGACACATTTAATTTCTAAATATCAATTTAGAATTGAATCAATTGCACTTTATCTGCTGTTTTCTTAGCCTTATAAAAGGCAACTGGCTGAGAGAAAAATCCATCAAGAGCGTAGATGGCCAGTATTTCCTTGATTTTAGAAGTCTGAATATAAAGGGTTATCATCTCCTGAAAGGTTGTCGACAAGGAATTTCTAATCCTTAGCATCTTTTCCTTTTTCCTGAATCTACTAGCTCAGGAGCTAGTCACTGCAGACACTGTAATTCAAATACCTCCCTGCCAACAAAGACAGAGGAGAAATGCAGACAAATGGGACACTTCACAGATGCCCTTCCACATTGTGTTGGCCAAGAATTCTCCTTTAATCTCCTGGGCACAATCAATAAATGATAGGAATCCCAGTAGCAGGAAAAGAAAGTCCCATAACATACCAAAGACAGTTCACAAAGACGAGGATGTGCCATAGTGCCCACTGTCAATCACTTGATACTCTCTTAAGTTGTAGAGCCTTGGTCTAATGAGTTGAACAGATCATTTCCTGAAAAGGTATTCTCATTTTGACAAAGGTATCAGTTTATTTGCATAATTAGTCTTTGAACTAATTAGCCTTCTTTATGAAGTTATTATTACTATATGCAGGATGTGGTTTGTCATTTGCATATAAGACCATGTGCAAAAAAAAAAAAAAACAAACCCAAAAACACTGCTCAGCTGGTCAGTGACATACAGAAATTAGAAAGACAGAGAATTCATTTAACATGAGATCCTCCAAACAGGGCAATTGCAGTACACATGGTTTGACAATACGTGTCACTCAGCATGTGCAGGACAACTGAGGGATCAGGCCCAGTCAACATGGAGTCATGAAAGGCATGTCCTGCTTGACCAACTTCATCTCCTTCTATGATTGAGTGACTCACCTTGATGGATGATGGAAAGGCTGTTCACGGTCTATCTAGACTTCAGCGAAGCCTTTGACATTATCTCCCAGAGTATTCTGGAGAAGCTGGCAGCCCATGATTTGGACAGGTACGCTCCTTGCTGGGTAAAGAACTGGCTGGAGGACCGAGCACAGAGAGTGATGGTGGATGGAGTTAAACCCAGCTGGCAACCAGTCACAAGAGGTGTTCCCCAGGGGTTGATACTGGGGCCAATTCTGTTTAATATCTTTATTGATGATCTGATCAAGGGAACTGAGCGTACCCTCAGGAAGTTTGCAGATGGCAGCAAGCTTGCAGGAAGTGTCAATCTGCCTGGGACTACAGAGGGATCTGGACATGCTGGATCACTGGGCTGAGGCCAAAGGGATGAAGTTCAACAAGACCAAATGTTGGGTCCTGCACTTTGGCCAAAACTACCCCAGGCAACACTACAGGCTTGGGGCAGAGTGGTGGGAAGACTGCTTGGAGGAAATGGACCTGGGGGTGTTGGTTAACGCTCAGCAAAATATGAGCCAGCAATGTGCCCAGGTGGCCAAGAAGGCCAATGGCATCCCAGATTGTATCAGAAATAGTGCAGCCAGCAGGGAAGTGTTTATTTGCGTGTACTCAGCCCTGGTGAGGCCACATCTCGAGTACTGTATTCAGTTTGGGGCCCCTCAGTACAGGAAGGACATGGAAACCCTGGAGTGTGTCCAGAGAATGGCAATGAAGCTGGCGAGGGGTCTGGAGCACAAATCTTGTGGCAAGTGGCTGAGGAAACTGGGATTGTTCAGTCTGGAGAAGAGCAGGCTCAGGGGAAACCTCATAACTCTCTACAGCTCCCTGAAATGAGGTTGTGATGAGGTGGGAATCAGCCTCTTCTCCTGCACAACTAGTGACAGGACTAGAGGGAATGGCCTCAAGTTGCACCAAGGGAGGTTCAGGTTGGATATTAAAAAAAATTATATTCTCCAAAAGAGTGATCGGGCACTGGAATGGGCTGCCCAGGGAGATGGCTGAGTCAGTGTCCCTGGAGGTGTTCAAGAAACGTTTAGATGTTGTCCTAACATGGATTAGGGAGGAAATATTGGTGATAGGTGGACGATTGGACTAGATCATGGAAGCATTTTTCAACTTCAGTGATTCTATGATTCTATGATTCCACACACAGGATAAAAACAGCCATCAGCAGTCTGTGGTTGAGAGCTGTCAACCCAGCTTTTGCTTTATGGGCAGTGATCTACTCTCTGCCATCTCGTGCTTGGTGTGGAATGATATCAGAAGCACACCTGAATTAAAAATTCAATTAGTAAGGAAAACATATCTTAAGATGTTTTTACAACATCACAAAAATATAAGACTGATCATAGAAGCATTTAAGCATTTCCAGCTATCCATACACCAGACAAATAGAGTGTCACTGGCTAAGGGAAAGGTTTCATCACTTAAGGATAGATGAGGGATGACCATTACCTTGCTGTATTGCTTCTGTCCAGCTTAGAGCATGTTCTCAAATATTTGGTGTCTCTTGATGTCCTATAAAAATGTGTCAGGACAAAAACTGTGTGAAATGTGACTTTATATACGTTTGACCAAAAATGCTACAAGGAATTGGAACTTGGACTTTCAAATCATTAAGAAAACATCCTGTATATTTAGTTCAGAAAATAAAAATGGAGAGATTTGTTTATTGAAAAGTGTCTGAAATTGCCACCAAGACAGGAGACTCAGAAAAACGCACTACAAAGGTGATGAGGACAAGAGTGGCTTATGCCCACAGTGGTTTTATTTTGGTGGCATTATGCTGACACAAGGAGGCTTCAGATCAGTCGGAAATACCGTCTGTAAGACCCTGAAGCCAAGGAATTGGGATTGCAATATTTGAGAGCAGACAAAGCTTGTGTGTAGGCAGCCCCAGAACAGATAATCTTCCTGAGCATCACCTAGCTTTGTGAGAAAATGTACATCCACCCTGGGGTAAAGGATTCTCATTAACTTCTCCTCTGGAGGGGGGAACAAAACCCTTCCCTGACTTTGAAGACAGGCCTCTGATCATGTCTATTTGCACATTTTCTAGATGTACATATTCAAAGGGATTTATCCCAACACAGCTCCTGAATCCCAAAGACTAAGACTAGCTTATCTCAAACCTTTCAAGCTATTCCCATTATTTCATTGTTTGAAGGTATTTATAAATGTGGGTACAGAGTCACACCAGTGAAAGCTTAAGTGAAATCACTTAATGCCCTTCCTGAAAATGGCAAAAGGAGGTTTTGAACTCTGGCTTATTCCCTTTGCTAAGGGATTGTCTGGGTAAGTAAGGAATGTACAGGATAACCAAACTAGCTAAGTGCATGCTTACTTAAGTGCTTTGCTCAGTCAGAGACTTAATGGACTCAAAAGTCCTAATGCTATTTAACCCTTTACTATACTAAAGCTAAGGTCATGAACTGTGCCCACCAGGAGAAAGATAGTGATGGTGAACAATCAGATGTCACTGCCTGCTGGGCTGAATCCCCAAGAAATGGGCTACAGCAGCCCAGATCAGCAACTTCCAATGAGGTTGGTGTGGCAGTCCCAAAGGCCATTCATTATTCCCTGGGGGGTGCATGCTGAGCTTGAAACCAGTGCTACCAATTTGCTTAGAGAGATGGAAGCTTCTCTTTAAAAATGCAATGCAATGCCACGCAAGTTCTTTCAAAGAATTTTGTATGAGGGGTCCTGATAGCTGTATGCTTGATTCTGAAAGAAGCTGCAAGTAAGTCCCATCACAAACTTCCTAGAAGCAAAAGAACACTGCTGGTGATCTCTCACCATCACGAGTGCTGAGAAGTGTCTCTGCCAGTGCTTCCAAGGAGGCTTTCCAGGAAACGTCACCCAGCGCTGCAACAGCATCCTCGTTAGGCACCTGGGTTCTGTGAATATAAGTATTTTATCAAATTGTTATTGTATTAAATACTTTCCAGCAGCAGCTGTAGCCCATGCAGCCCCGCTCCAGCACACTTCTGAAACCAGAAAATACTATATTATTTTCAAAAGAAGGAGGAAAAGCAAAAAGAGACGGTGGGAACGTGAAGGTATCTGCAGGACCGAGGCTCCAGCATGGCTGGGCAGAACTCAGGGTTTAGGTTAGTAACCTGGAGGATCTAAATTCCAACCATGCTTTAGGCACCTTTGTTTCAGACATCAATTCTTTGAGATATGGTTCAGTTGTTTCTGACAGTCTCAGGGAATATTTATTCTTATTTCCCTTGGAAAATACTGTTAAAATCGTATCTTTTTGATACATCTCTCGTCTAGTGATAGCTATGCCTATTTTAAGATAAAACCATCCAGGCAGAAGGATAGAGAAGTAGCAGAATGTATTGTTACAATCAAAATGAACAAGGAAATCCACTGTCTTACTGTTGTTACTGCATGTACATAAAAAATGTGACTGGAGGTCAGAAAAATAATTTCTTGAGAGAGGTGAGCCAAACTGACTCCTGAATATTTTAATCCTGTTTATTGTCTCAAACTTCATTCTGAGAACCATCTCTCAGATATACACTTATTTTACACTCCAAAGTTCAGAATTCAACTCTTTTTTTTTAATGAATGCAGGTTCTCTAGCTATATATTTGTGTATAAAAGAGTATGCATTTGTGTGCATAAATATTACATACATACAAACATTTGCCATGTGGACAACAATGATACTGCTGGAACATCTTAAAGAATATTAATACAGAGCTCTGGGATGACAGTAAGGAATACAAGGGCCTGGGGGTGTTTCCTCCATCCTGCCAGCAAAAGGAAAGGCTAGGAGGAAGAGGAGAGGGACCCAAGCAAAAAGAAGGAATTAATTTGCTTCTTTCCACCAGCAGGCAGATATTGGGTTATTTCCAGGAAAGCATTTCCAGGGCCTCATCATGCATAATGGTTACTTCTGAAGACAAACAACATAGCTCCAAACGTCCACCCTTTCCTCTTTCTTTTTTCCAGCTTTTACTGCTGAGCATAACATAATTTGGTATGGGATATTCTTATGGGCTAGAATTGGCTGTCCTAGCTATGTTGCCTCCCTGTTCCTTGTGCACCCTAAGCCCATATGCTGGCTGGTCAGCATGCTAAACAGAGTGATCTTCAAGATGTGTTGGCACTGTTCAGAAACAGCTAAAACAATGGTCTATTATAAATACTGTTTTGGTCACAAATACAAAGCACAGCATCATATGAATTGTTATGAAAAAAACTCCATCCCAGCCAAAGCAAGTACAAACTCTGCCCCTTATTCCATACCATTTACATCACTCTTAGGCTCCATTTTATCCAACACATCTTCATTAACCACCATCCACCCTCCTGCCCTTCGATATATACATAGATATAATTCCCTTAGCCTATGGACCACACCTGCAACCTGTCCATTGAATTCAGTCCCTTTTGTTGTGCCCCTGCTTCAGTTTGTGGGCCACAGTCCATTTGGGGTGTGCCAGCTCTGATGTGTTCTTACCCATAAGCCACAGTCCCTTCAGTAGTGTACTTGATCTTCTGTGGGTTGCTCTGGTCACTGTTCCAAAACACGGCACCATATGCACGAGTGTGAAGAAAACTAACTCCATCCCAGCTGAAATCGGTACAGTCAGCTTCTATGACTGATGACTGACTTGGTTCACAGGAGAGATTAGTGGATATTGTCTGTCTTCAGTAAGGCTTTCGACACTGTCTCTCACAGAATCCTCATAGACAAGCTGTTGAAGCACGGCCTGATTTAATAGACAGTGAAGTGAATAGAAAAAAGAATGAAGAGTATTCTATCATCCATATTCTGAGATGAGAGATTAGTAAATGAAATATGCTATACATATTACAATAAAGACACGAGCAACATCAAAAAATGGGCTTTACTATATAATGTTGAACTGCTATTTGATAAAAATATGTTTACAAATCTCTAATGGCATAACATACTTAGATTACTTTGGTCACAGAAATGAAAGCTTTAAGGCCACATAGAGTATGACAATGCACATTCAATAGCTTGGTCCTAATTTCCCCCTTTTTCCCCCTACAGATCTCTCCTTCCAAAGCACAACTATCTATATGCAGCACTGCATATCAGCAGCAAACATGGAATCATGATAGATTTCTTCCCTGGGATGTAACAAAGAAATAGAAGAAAGGGAGAACTGTCTTCAGGCATTTATTCCAGGACATGTGGACACTGTCTGGTGTGGGAGTGGGGGGTAAGCAGCAGAGGAGCACAGTAGGTAGGGAGACCTGATGTTCGGAGTCAATAGCACACAGGAAAGTCAGCACATCAACTCACCAGTGAGTTTGCCTTGGTAAATGTGGGGGTCCTGAGAGCATCTGCTCCAGCTGGACTTACAGCTGCCTGGGCTCATGGCTCTGTGAAAGATGCCCATTTCTTCCAGTGACTTTAGAAGCCCAAGTCAGCCCCGCAGTGTTTCAGCCAAGCTCGTTCCACTTGTATGCAAGCTACATAGATTGCTCTGAAAGTAATTCCTCCCATTTATTTATATGGAAACTACAACAGTTCCAAAGAGCTCAATAACACTTCTTGAGAGAGCAAATTCTCAGCTACAAAGCACTTTTTTGCAATATTTTTCAACACTGTCACCACGTTTAGTTGTGCATTTTTAGCAACGATGTCAAAGGGTCTGCATGCTGTGCTCAGAAAACTTTGCACCAGCAGAGGTAGCCCACTGTTTCACAGCTGCTATGATAACATAGCTGCTAGGAAAATGTTGTCCACGCAATCCATCTTTCATTGGCCCAAAGAGATGGAAGTCACAAAGTGCCAAATTCGGACTGTACAATGGGTATGGTAGGACAGTCCAGACAAGACTGACAGTGTGTTCCACAATCTTCAAACTGCTCTGAAGCCTGGCATTATTATGTTGTGGGAGAAAGGTTATCTTCTTTCTGGCCTGACTCTGGAAGTTTGAGCCTTCAGCTTCATTAGTGTCACAATGTAGTAGTTAGAGTTAATGGTTTGTCCAGATTGCAGGAAATCCAGATGGATCACCCCCTTCCTATCCCAAAAGACAATCCACATCACTGTATCCACTGAAGGCTCTGACTTGAACTTTTTCTTTGAACCACAAAGTCATGCGTTACCACTCCATGAACTGCCATTTTGATTCCAGCTCATAGTGGTGATATCATGTCTCATCACTGGTAATGATGCAATCCAGGAAACTGCCACCTTCAGCCCTATGTTAGTTCAACAAGTCCTGACAAATTGCATATAGTGTTCTTTCTGTTCCCGTGTGAGCACTCACGGGGTCTATCTTTGCACAAACTTTGCAATATTCCAACATTGTCACCTGTCGTTTTCAACGCATTGAAGCCAATATTCAGCTCCAAACACAGTTCCCTGGTCATAATCCATTGATTTGCATGGATGAGGTGATTGAGACTCTCTTCATTTTGTTGTGTGCCAGCTGGTGTTTGGCCCAGCTGCTGGTACTGGGTCTAGCTGAGATGGAGCTAAGATATTAACCCTCTTTACAGCAGCCACAAAGGTACCATGGTTTGCATTTATATCTATAACTGTGTTGCTAATGCATTTTGGCAGTTGGTGAGCAGTGCTTATACAATGTCAAGGCTTTCTCCTTCCTTCCCAGCCCAAAGTCAGCAGGCTGGGAATGGGCAAAAGGCTGAGTAGGGACATAGCCAAGACACCTGGCCTAAGATGACTAAAAGAATTATCCTGTACCATATGACATTGTACTGAGCAGTAAAAGATTGCTGGAAGCAAGGGGATGGGGAATGTTCATGGTAACATTTGTTTTCCCAATGCAGTATTATGAACGTTACGTGAGATCCTGCTTTCCAGGAAAGTGACCTATGATTCATCTGCTGATGAGAAGCAGTGAATGAATTCCTCCACTTTCGTTATTGTAATGCATGGCTTTTGCTTTTCTTAGTAAATCATCGTCTCAACATATGGGTCTTTCAACCTCCCATTTTCCTCCTCATTCCCTAGGACAGAAGCATAAGCAAAAAGCTGCTCACCACACTGGCCATAGATATATTAATCTGTATCCCAACCCCAAGCTGTGTGTTGAAGTTCTGGCCTGGCCTCAGCCTATCTCTGTCCCCAGAAGATGCCTGATGTCCTGGGATGGGGTCATGCAGAGAAGGGTCAAGGTTAGAGGAGGGAGGGAAGCTCCAGACACACATGCAACCAGTCAGAGAAATGACAAGTGCTTCAGCTGCCATACATCAGCTCTGTTCTATACGTTTAGTTGCACAAATCTGTCTGCCAGGTTGTAAATATTTGGGGTAAGGCATGTGTGTTTCACTCAACCTGTATAATACCTAGCAGTGTTCAGTGATGGAGCTGCTGCCCAGAGCTGTGCAGTTGTTAAATAAACCTACTGCAGCTGTATTTCCAAAGTTAAAAACTCATTCATGGGAGTGCTAGAGTGAAACAGACCAAGACAGGTGGACCTTAACACAGAGTGTATTTTGAGTCTGCATTTTATTTGATCTTCCTCTTGATATTCTTTCAGCATTACATTTTTCCAGGAGCTATTTTTTTTCCTACTGAACTTTAAGGCTCCGGTCTAACACTTTGACCAGGTGTCAAGCAGGTGCTGCTCAAATTCACAGCAGGTTTGCAGTCCTGGCACATTATAGCTCAATCTTAGCACGGTATATATAGCCTGTATAAATACATAGAGTTCACAGACAAGGAAATTCAGGAAAAAGGTGGGGACTAACACCTGTGTCTGTATTGATTAGCCTAAGGCATTGCGTACCATCAGGCAAGTGTCTGAAAAGTACTAAGCAAGCTGGGATCACTTGACAGCTTTCTACACGTATCTGCTGTTTTCAAGATGATATGAAAGCCACGTGATGAAGATGTAACTCTGTCAGAGAAGACAGGCATGTGTTTATGTCACCTCTGTCCAACTTTTGCTCTCAGTAATGCTGGCCTCAGTGGGTAAGAGGTGTTGCACGTGTACAAGTACCATTAAATTGATGGTCATCTTATTGGCCTGCGATACAAATTCAAGGTCACAGAGACATTGAAGTGAAGATCTTGTTTGGCTTATATTTATTAAAAAGCATTAAAAAAACAGCAAGAATCAGAGGAATCTGAGAGACAGTGGACACAACTCCCGGTCATCGGTGAAGTTTGTCTTAATAGAGATCCCTGTGACTCAACAGCAGCTGCTGACAAAATACTGCCTGCATGATATACAGGAAATGAATGGGAAAGAACAGAGACAGGACCCCAAACTTCAGGAGAGTGACATTCCAGCTTTTTAAGGAATTATTGGATGAGATCCCCTGGGAAGCTGTCGTTAGAGATGATGGAGCAGAGCAAAGCTGGCAGCTCTATAAGGACACCTTTCTGACATAACATAAGAGCTCTCTGTCCCTCAGCATAAGAAATCAAGAAGAGGAGGGAGGAAATCAGCGAGACCGAGCAAGGACCTGCTGGTCAAAATGAGGGATAAGAAGAAAATTCACAGTTAATGGAAGCAGGAATGAGTGGCCTGGAAAGAATACAGGATGTCATCCAGACGTGAAAAGATGGGATCAGGAAAGCTAAGGCACAGATGGAACTGTGCATTTGGTGAAGGATGGGAAAAATAACAAGAAGGGGTTCTACATTGGTCAGAAAAGACAGTCCAAGGAGAGTGTACTTGCTCTGATAAGTGAGAACTGCTACAACAGACATGGAGAAGACTGAGGTACTGAATGACTTCTTTGCCTCAGTCTTCACTGTCAGTCAAGTTTCCCACAGTTCTCATTTCCCTGTACCCCTAGAAGGAGCCTGGGGGAGAAAAATCCCTCCCCCTGTAAGAGCAGAGCAAGTCAGAGACCACCCCATGAAACTGAATGTGTACAAGTCTATGGGACCAGACAACATGCATCCCAGGATTCTGAAGGAAATGACTGATGTTATTGTCAACCCATTCTCTATCATATTCATGACTGTCAGGCAAAGTCTCCGACGACTGGAAAAAGGGAAACATCACTCACATTTTTAAGAAAGGGAGAAAGGAAGACCTGAGGAACTACTGCCAGTGAGCATCAGGTTTGTGCCTGGGAAGATCATGGAATAGATCCTCCTGGAAGATCTCTTAAGGTGCATGTGAGACAGGGAGGTGATCTGTGACAAAGAACCTGGTCTCATCATGAGCAAGTCGTACCGGAACAATCTGGTGGCCTTCTACGATGGAGTTTTGGCATCAGTAGAAGAAGGAAGGTAAACTGATGTCATATAACTGCAACTCAGCGAAGTATCTGAGATGATCCACACACCATCCTTATCTCTAAGTTGGAGAGATATGGACTTGAAGGCTGGCTGGACTATTCAGTGGATAAGGAATTGGTTGGACAGTGCCAGCCAGAGGGCTGGGGTCGATGGCTCCAGGATAACCCACCTGGGGAATTTTGAACAATTTTGAGACACTCCTTGTAGGAAGTTTATGCATGATAAGAAAGTGTGATATCTGAGTTCCAGTTGGGGAACACTGATGTATTAGTGATGAATCACTAGGAGTGTCCCATTCTAGATCATGTAGAGCTGTCTTTTGTAATGCCTGCAAATGCACCCAACAAATTCTTGTCCTTGGAGCTGAACAGATCATCTGCATAGTGAACTGTTGGTGCATAAACTGATGTTTCCAAATACCTTGTGTAGATGCCAATAAAACCACAGAAATCAAATTGTGCTTTACAAGAGCTGTACCACTGTACTGACAATTAATTTCAAATGCATTAATGGACAGACAGATGCCTGTATGACCATGTGGAAATTCAAGAGTAGTACTACCTTGAATTTTTCCCCCCAAATGAGACTTATTGTGGCCACTTTGTTCCTAGGGCTGTGATCTTTACAGTGATCTTAAATTGGCTGATTGTTGTCTTTCTGGTCTGAGAAAAGATAAACTAGGTAACATTCCTAAAGAAATATGAGTAACTTCCTTTTGTGTTGGAAGTTACATGATACAGACGTCCTTCTTACATTCCCTACTTCCTTTTGCTTGTTCCTAACATGTGCATAACAATACG
This sequence comes from Chrysolophus pictus, assembly GCA_037305975.1. NCBI lineage: Eukaryota > Metazoa > Chordata > Aves > Galliformes > Phasianidae > Chrysolophus > Chrysolophus pictus. The sequence continues at coordinate 34,349,232 of CM074581.1, read as the reverse complement.
ACAGCCATAAATTGTCATGGCACTGAAATCTAAAGCAGCAATTAAGTCCTTTATTTTATCTGCTACTTGGTTCAGGTAAATAAGAACAATTAATGACAGCTACACTACCTATAATTGTTGTTATGGCTCTGAATTAGCTCATGAACTGTCATTATCAATGCTAAAGACAGTCTTGAGGAAGACGGAAATAAAATGTGCAGCATATGAAATACCTAAACATGTTTCAACAGTTTCTTGATGTTATAGAACCTACAGCAGATGTTATAGAACCTATATGTTTCTTTAATGTTAATTTGCATAGACATATTTTCTTTATTTAAAACAGAACAGTTCCTTGAGCTCCAGCTGAGCCAGATTTTCAGCTCACTTGTGTAAGTCCAAGGGATATGCAGCAGAGTTTATAGTATATAAGGGGTATCTCAAAACATTTTATATGTGCTACTTCTGGCAATTCACCTGACATTTCACCACAGTAGTGCCAAACAAGTGCAAAAGCTCTACCTTCCCTTCCTACTGATGGTCCCTCACTAGCTGTGGTGGTGTGGAGTAGCATGCAGGCTGACATGCTGCCCAAATGCCTCATGGATTGTACGTGATATTCTGCTGCTGACCCAACTACAGTTCATTTTGTGCTGGTACATTAGACTGAATCTCTGTGGAGCTGCAGTAAAGCCATCTTCATCACCTTTGTGTTCACTTCTAAAGAAGATTTCTGGAGCTAGAGATATCACATCTTTCATCTAGGTGACATCTAGACATGTTGGTGCTCTCTAGTGACCATTTCTCTGAAGTGTCAAACTCTTTTTCTTGTTGTAGTAGGTAATTTTAAAAATCAAACAACAAACTGTAGAGCAGAAATAGCAAGGAAAGGAAGATGATCTCTGATGAATAAAACTATAAAAGGGTTATACAGGATTATTACAGCAAATGTGGACTGTAGGAAAGGACATGCATCACTTATTTACATGATCCAAAGCTTCTAACAAGATAAAGCTACATACAACAGGAGTATCAATTTCCCTTTATACACGGCCTTTAAACACATACAGCACAAGATGCAGCCTCGGGCTTGGAGTATGTTCTAACTTGAAAAAAAAAAAGCAACCAAGTTGTGAATAATGTGGAAAACATGCTATTATCAGAGTCAAGCTATGGTGCAATGCCCTCTGTGTGTGTTTATATACAAACAGATGAGCAAGTTACTCACTTTGAGCATGGAGTTTCTCAAACTTTACTGCTTTAGATTTTCTGTTTACAAACACGCTAAAAATCAAATACTTGGCACAAGAAGAATGTGCTCTTTTACTAACTAGCTGGTTATCAGTGTATTGTGATGTTTGATCAACAAAAGCACACTACACATACAAGAAAGAACTGATTTCTGCTTCCATTTACATCAGCTTCAATGGAAGTGATGCTGGTTCCTCAATCTTCACATAACATCCAGGCTCTAAGGCTATCTGCTGCATGGTTTCCAGCATCAAAGGCAACACAATCAACTGGAGAGAAGCTACTTAGTGGTTCTTTTTTGTGCAGCATATAATGGCAGTCAACAGGTCCTCCAAAAAGGGATGAACAGAGCCGTCAGGTCTCTAGACAGCGTTTTTCCTTCCCAAAGCTGATTTTCTGTTCCAGAACTCCAGGGTGAGAGGCAGAATGCTGGGAAGAATGAGAGAGAACTTAGTGAGTGTCAGCCGAGGTTCTGTGTATGGAAATGGATGTTAGTGAAGGTTAGGACCTAGGACTAGGACTGCTATTGCTACTGCTTTATCTCTTGTAGTCTGCAGTGCAGAAACAGTGAGCAATCTGAAGGACTGACTGGCAGTGAGAATCATAAGGAAGAGGGAAAAAAGGGACAAGGAACATATAATGCTCCAACCCTTCTCCCCACCTCCAAGTTAATTCAGTGTGGGCTTTTCTGGATCAAAGTTCCTACCCCACAATATATTGTAATTTATGTGTGTCTCAGACAGTACAGTAATGCTGAGCTAATGTGGTTTTGTACTTAAGTAAACATGTTTTCAGAGTTGCTAATGCATGACAGAAAGTGCTGGGTCGAAGTCTTTCCTGAATTAGGAGAAGAAAGAAAAACAGCTATTATAAAAGGAGAAGTGTGCCTGACTCAGTAACACTGCACCAGAAAGTCTGCAAACCAGTATATTAGTCTTTGATAAGGAACTATTTTTAATGATTCCCGGGCTGAAAACCAAAATGCCTTTTTAACCTGGGATCTTCTGTAGAGCACACAGCCAGTGCTTTTCAAATTATTATCCTGTTTCTTAAGGGTGGTAAAAGGCAATCTATTTCAGGCTTTAGGAATGTAAGACACAAACAACCCAAATAGGTTTTTAATTAAATATGTATTACCTTAGTTCATGAGGGGAGGGTAAACAGTGATATGTACTGTTATGGGTAGGATATAAATCAAATACTATTACTGTGCTTCCATATCTAGTGAAGTCTCAGCATTTTTTAAATCTGTTTATCATGCAACTGATTAATATATCATTAAACTAAAAAGGCATGCTATTTCTCATTGTGAAAGGTCCTTTCATAATGCTCTTCTGGAGATCTATTTGGGTAGGGGAGTATATCTGCATACATGACAGCACAGACATGAGGTCTAAGTCCTATCGTTAGTGGCTTTTTCCTACCATTCTCTTAAAATGAGATAGCGAAATAAAATACTGAGTCTGTTTGATGTATTTTTTATGTATGTCCTAAAGCATTTCATCTGATAAACTATCATGAGAAATGGACCTTCCATAGCATTTCCTAATTCAGCACATGGTTTGGATCTATAAAGTAAACCACAATAAGAAAACCACGTGTTAACAGTGTGGGAACACCAAGAAGAGAAACCTTTCTTACTGTGTTTTCAATATGAGATTTCTAGATAAACCAGCACCACTGACGTCTCTTTCATCAGTGAGATAGATCCCCGTTCTTGGTCAGAGTAACAAAGACAACTTGAACCAGAGAAGTTAGAAAATGGAGTGAAGTAGGGGGAAGGAAGCTTTGAAAAAAGCTGATGAGCTCAATGGATGTTTCATGGGTTCATGTGAGAGGATACTATAATGATGGAGCAGTTTGAAACCGAAAGGCAAACGTATCCAACAAATCTCAGAGTAAAAACACAAGTGGCAGAATCCCTACTTTTCCAGAGTTATGAGAAACACGGAGTTACATGCTGAGGATCCAGATATCCAGCCTCAAACAGCATGAGACGATTTCAAATAAAAGTCTATCCAGTGCAAAAATAACAGTGGTGGCTTAAGAAGTCCTTCAACCTTCAAATCACTAGGGAAAAGGGAAGATTATTTTGGAGATGTAACACTGTACGCTCAATCTGATTTTTCCATTTTTCTCTGGACAGCCACTGCCGAAGGCAGGATAAATGGATCTGAAAGACCTTCTAAGTTACTCCGTTGGCTTGTTTTTATCATATTTCCTCCTAAATTTAAGTGTGAAAACAAGTAACACCTCACAATGTGCAGAGAGGGAAGAAATGAGTGTAAAGAAAATGCAGTAGATGTGAGCCAAGGCAGCATCAGCCAGAGCTTCCTCCTTAACTGTAGACCTGATGCCAGCAGACGGGTAGTAATTTTGTGACAGTATAAAAACTTACAGTCACTGAAAGGGTACAAGCACTTCCTAAATACACACAGACAAAACACAATCAAATCATGAAAGTGGACGGACCACAAGATTATCCACTGCTTGAAGTGAATGAATCAGTGATAAGAGTATTCCCATTTAAGCACATGTTTAAATTTATTAAGGCACTTAAAGTTAGGTGCGTGCTCAAGAGCTGTTACTTGAATGACAAGTGGGTTTAAAGCATTTTCCCAAGTTGGGACTTTGCAACATTGATAGTCAGCTATGCAACTGGTGAAACTTAAAATAGATGCACGCACACACAAAAATGCAAAAAAGAGAGTTGCTTTTTATGTCTGTCTGCTATGCTTAGTGGGCTTTCTTGGCTAAGTCTGAGCTAAATATTACTGAAAATAGCATAGTACTGTAGTTATTTCAAAGCACTGTCTGTATTTGTTCTGTGCACTGGGTGGGCAGGAAGCTTCATTTCATAAATCACTTTCAACGAGACAGTAGGCTATAAAAAGGGAGGGTTTTTTTTTTTTCCCTTCAGTGTTTTTCATTCTCAAGGTTCTGATCTGGTACAGCCTACATACTGGGAAAAGTTCAAAAAACGTTTCCCACTGCTCTGCAGACCTTCCCTTACACACAAGGGATCCAGGGAACCACCAGCGGGTGCGCTGTGCTGTGGGTCCCCCAGGTCACGCTGCTCACACCGCTACGAGGCACTTGTCAGCAAAACTGCTAAAGCATCCTCCCATCCCCAGCTCCATGGAAAGGCCTCCACAGTGCACTGCCTACACAGGGAACCTGCTGGTCAAACCACTGTCCAGCAAAAGAAAACAGGTTGGTTTTCGGGGGAGTCATGCAGAGTTATGGTGCACGAAGGAGCAGTAGGAGGAAACAGGTGAGGAACAGGGGAGGAGTAAGCAGGTAGAAAAGCTTGCTTGATTCGACATTTCTCCTTGCAAATTATTCGTTAAAACTTTGTTAGATTAAGCTTTACACTCAAAAAGGAGCCAAATGCTCCCTGTGGAACTTATTGGGAACAACAGAGTCGGAGAGGCAGATACAATCATTCACCTGCAGCAAGGGAAAAGCTGCTGCCTGGTTCAACCCACTGAATCACGACTCTCCTGTTTAATATTAATAAAAACAGGGTTCCACACACCAGTACCTCAAATGTGCCCCTCAGTTTTGGCACTGTCTGAACACAGGTTTCTAAACTACTATAGAGAAGTAATATCACTGAGTGAGTGGGTCCTACTCAGGTTGGTTATTTCTCCCCAGCCAGACAAACTTCTATAAAACAGGGTTTAGGAAGCTCAGGAAATTCACACCTGCTACATGTCACATCAAACATAATACAGGAACAGCCATACCAAGTCAGGGCCTCAAATCATCCTTTTAAGTCTCTGTTTCTGACTGTCCCCAGAGCTGAAGGCCTCAATAAAGCACAACCAGCAATTTTAGCAGAAGCCTTTCCCTGGGCTGCCCTCCCATCTATTGGCACTCCACGGCTTACCAGTTTCCTGACCGAAAGGTTGCAAACAACCTGCTTGCTGCCTCCCACCAAGAAAGCTCCACACTCAGTTTTGGAACAGCACACGTCTTCCATGTTTGCAGGAAGTCCCCACGCCAGGTCCAACACTGTGGACTCCCTCTGCATTTGGCGTCAGTGGGCTAAGAAACACGTTCCTCAACTAGAGATCTCACATGGGGTTAAAACAGCTGCAAAGGCTCGCTCTGATCAGAGTTAATCTATTTTACGTATTCTCCAAGAAGTTTAATCTTCTATTTTTTTTTAAAGAACAGATTGCTCTCGTTTTGGCAGAAAAACTTGTGTAAGGAGCTCAAACAATAGCAAACATGGAATGCTTCATTTTGAAGCAGGACTTACCACTCATTTTACTCTACAAATTCAGCCTACGAAGGGGTAAAACATGGTTGCTTAAAATAATTGTAATTACTCCACCAATTGAATCCAATCAGGTGGAATGAATACATAAGCAGAGTGTTAGTTATGATGCTCCCCATTTAAGAGAAAGAAACCTAACTAAAATTTATTTCTAAGGCTATGTTCAGTTTACTGCGTGGATTACACATAGGATTACCCTTTAAAACCACTGCAAGGTTGAATGATTTGCTTTAATCCAAATACCAATTTTTTGCACAGTATTAAGGGAAATTTTGGAACTGGTAAGCAAGGTAGTCTACAAGATTGTCCACCACGTACTTTGAATTTGCAAGTAAGCATTTGTAAATACCGTTTTGTGGACATCAAAACAGAAGCAGCAGCTAGACATTGAACCTGAATTATTTTCGGTTAGGCTGATGCAAGCATGCATACTGCTTTCGTTAGCTGAGACTGCTCCAGCATGTAAGATAACCTGAAGAGAGTTCATGGCAGATTACCGCCCTTAAAGTTTAGATTAATGCTCCATATTTAGAACAAAGATGCATTGGAGGAATCATTTTAAAAAAAATTATTCCAACTTTCTATGATTGTATGATTCTAACTGTTAGCAAACATTAGCAACTTGCAACTTTTTGCATTGTGAATGCAATGCAACTCCAAAGCTTTTCCTTCTGCATGGCGGTAGTAGTCTCTGACCTGAGCCAATATTTCTGTGGTTCTCTACTGTGGCTGAGATCTCTCTTTGCTGTATTAACTGATAATGCCTTAGAAGGGAAAGTGCCCTTTATAGGCAGATTAAAACTTTCAATTTTGATGGCAATTATTAAATGAATCATGAAACTAAGGCTGCCAGCTGTGCAACGCTGGATTGCAATCCCCCACGTTCAACACTCTCTAGCTGTGCTTAGCTCAGTAAGTCTCTTGTTGGATTTCCATGAATTTTCTAAGTATTGAAGTTTGCTTTTAAATTCTCTTGCAATCATGCAAACCACACAATAAGACTAAGCACTGTAATTTGATTAACAGAAAATGAAAACGAGCTATCTAGAAAACAGTTCTATGGTGATATATTGGCTAAGTTCTGCGTGGCTCATTTTGCATCACTTTGATCAGAAATAAAATCTTTGAAAACTGAAGTCAGAAAAATCTCGCCCCAAACCAACCTCTGAAATGTAAAATTATTAGTTCAAGCTGAGTGATAAATGGCAGAAGTTTTCTGTTTTCCACAATGGTGTAAACAGTTAGTTCAGGAGTGTTGTTGCTATTGTTACATATTTAAAGCTGAAACCTGCTATTACATATCACATTACAAAAAAGAGCTCTAGTTCAGACTGCATTTTAGCTTTTCTGTTCCTTAGACATGGATCTCAGGCGTAAACAGAATACATGTAAGACTGTAGGTTATCACATTTTACATAATAATTGTGTCCTGTATATCTTGATTGGTGGGGTGCAAAGCCATTTTTTCCCTACTCTCCCCAACATGCTGGAATAGTGAATTTACATCTTCATTTTCCATGTGTCTGTAGAGACATTCATTGTATCACACATCACGTCTCGAGATCTGGATATGCTGCACTGTGTTCTGTCTAAACTCAGGTTGCCCATTCTCATAGAATCACAGAATCACCAAGGTTGGAAAAGACCTCCAAGACCATCCAGTCCAGCCGTCCACCTATCACCAATATTTCCCACTCAACCATGTACCTTAGTACAGCACCTAAACATTTCTTGAACACAGTTGTTCTCTTATTGCTCTCTTAAAGCCAAACCTACCTGAAAAATGCCATGCCCTGGAAAATGGACATTTTATCACTGCCATATCACACGAGACTTCATCAGAATTAGTGTGAGCTGCACAACCCAACTAAAGGGTGAAAGTCATCTGCTGAGCCAGCCTTGCAAGGCATATTGAGCTTTGAGTGCTGAAGTGTATGGCAAAGGCAAGTCCCACCCTAGGAACACGATTTGAGACCTTCAACAGGAGGAAATAGAAGGGAAAGATAAAGAGGAGCACTGCATCTCTCACAGTTTCTCTGCCAAGGAGAGCCCTAAGGAAGCAGTTTTCCTTTTGCTAAGAAAATATAAAACAACGCTATGGAAGCAATTTAAGGATCTATCTGGGAAGTGGCTTAAGGAAAACCACCACCTGTCCCATGTAGACTGTTAAGGCATTGCGTTTACAAGCTGTGTGCTGAGCTCCCCTCTGGCTTAGCTGAGTGGAAGAAGATGACCAATCTAAACATAGTAAAAGGAGATGCAATGTGTTACATACAGTCCGTGTAGCTTGTTCAGGCAGGATTAATTAGATGAGGCAGGCAGGAAGGTGACATGCATGGCTGGAGTGTCTTGGTCATTGTAAAATCAGTGTTTTACATCTAGATTTCCACAGCCCTACAATTCTTTGAACTTTCCCATATAAAGTGTTCAAGACTTAAGAAAACATAACAGAAATGGCCTCTTAAATCTACTTAACCCACTCTGCAAGTGCAGGACTGGTCTATAAATCTGCACACTTCGAGGCTGTTGCACACATTCCCTGTTTTAGAACCTGCAGAGCCAGTATCCTCACTCTTTATTCTTAGCTCAACGTTTCATACATCTTATAAAAGCTCCCTAGATTTGCACTCAAAAATCATTCCATTTTAATTTGAACCCAGTTTAAGTTATTGAGTAGCTAGATACAATTAATCAAACAATACCTCTCTCCCTATTGAGATGACATTGTCCATGCATTCCTGATCGCTCATATCTTCCTAACAAGACAGCCCTAGTTCAAGATTGGTAATTATACAGTAACTGACATCTCTGTTGATAATAAACTTACACTAAACAAGCTTTTTGAAATCACAAATCTCTATCTTAAAGTGTTCATCCCCTCTTTTCATTCCTACTGAACCGAGTGGCCAACAGGCTTTTCATGTGTTTCGTAACTTTGGTTGCTCATGCTGTTCACTCTCTGATAAAACTAGAAAATCACCATTTCTCTTTTGTCTGAGGCATATTTTAAGCAGGGCGAAATGCTTGTTAGGATGAGGAGATGATAACCCAGCTGCCTGTTCACATTTTCTCACAACACAAAACAACACAGTAGTAACCTATTTGTTGCATTTCCTGCTTAAACACATGGATGCATTTTGGAAAGAGTTAAAGGAAATTTTAAAGTCGCTGATACTCTTGGAAGCTGCTGATTCTGCTCTGGGCTACAACAGCTTGTGAAAGAAGGACGACAGAGCCCAGACTAGAAAAGAAAGGAAAAGGACAGGGAGGTGATGGAGAGATGGAAGAGCTGTGAGGCAACGCATTCTGTAAACTGTTTCCTCCCGTGACTTGCTGGAAGGTATAATCAGTCATCTGCTGCTCGTTTTTGTGTGTATGGTGCATGTGTGTGCGTGTGTTTTTTTTTAAACTCTCACTGCAATCCCCCAAGACTACACTCCTGGTTTTACTTTTTTTGGTGGTGATAGTGTATGTTTGTGTAAGGGGTGTCAGGGGACTGAAATTGTGATACCAACTAGCAATTTGGGTGTGTGGGTGAAAATTAACTGTTGTAGTTGGTTATTTTATGGGCCCAAAATATGGCTGTTAAAAACCCCAACATTCACCATATGAGCTTTCTGTATCCAGACCATAAAATGTCTGGGATACATAGACGGGATCCAAGCCGACTTCCTGCCATGAAATTGTGCTTCACTAATGATCACTCCAGCCTGTTTTCTAAACTTGGAGACCTCTTGTTTTCCCCAGAGGATATTACATTGTTTGTCTTTGGGGAAAAGTGTTTGTGTGCTACAATTATGAAGTTTATAGAACTTAAAAATTCACCCGAAATGGGACTACTACTTTACACACAGTTCAACTTGGGTACAAAAAGGAAAAATAAAGCTTCATTCAAAAGCTGCAGGAAAGCACAAATGTAAGGGGTGAAGTAGTTGTCTATCAAAAATATATTTTAACTAAGTGCTGCCAGTTCTCTGTTGGACAGGAGTCTTTCTCCTTGCCCACACACTCATTATTCCTCTCTCAAATGCACCATTTCCCCAACGTACCCAAACAATGCCTTCCTAATCAAGTTTTTAAAAAGAATATATGCCATTTACATACTAGGATATTCTATTTATTATTATGCATAATATATACAATAGCTTATATACTATATTTACATGGTATGTTAAATACTGCACCTTCCGAGCTGCTGTTCAGTGAGCCTCTATAGAGAGGCTTCTGAAACTGCATCTCTGCTATATGATGGATTGCACCCCAAAACCTCATCTAAATGTACTCATGCAATATGCAAAAAGACTTCCTAAAAAGCAAAACAGAACAAAATTTTAAATGCACATTCCTTCCTTCATGTCTCAAAGTACAGTGAGAAAGTGTGTCATCACCACCCTGGTTAGGGCTCTGAGCTGCCTTTGGAGAGGCCAGTCATTTCTATGTGTGTGTGCTTGGGAGACTGCAGGGGAAGGAGTGGAAAAAGGTAAGATTAGCAAAACGACCAGGGAAATAAACAGGTACCACAATGATGTATTTATTACCTGTGGCTTAGGCACTACCTGGTGGTGTTATCTAAAAGCTACATAAATTTTTAATAATTTTGATTAATCGGGGTATTTTTCTAGAGATAGAAGGATCTATATTTAGATTTCAGCTTGGTTATGGTTTTGAGAGTCAAATACAATATATTTTTTTATTTCTTGTAAATGGAAAAGTAGGGTAATTAATGCCATGGATGGGTGTGTGTGACATACTGAATACTGCAATGTGCTACAGTAAACATGAGTGACTGTAGCCACAGTGCAGGAAATGCAGAAAGCAAGGCTCTTCTTAATTCTGTTCATATACTTAAATATGGTTGTGTGTGTGTATATATATATATGTATATGTATATACAAACCTATATATATAAAATTCAAATTGCATTGGCTCTCATGCAGACTTGTGCAACTGTCAGAGTCACGTATGATGCTCTATAAAACACAGTGCTAGCTAAGATAGTGCCCTGCTTCTCTGGCTGCTCACCTGGGGAATGGAAGCACTTTCCAGCAACATATAATTCAGAGAAGTTTGGATGAGATTTCTAATTTGTTCACTCCCTCTACTGGAGACTTTTTGCCTAGGTCTTATTCAGATGCTGATCACGTTATCAAATAATGAACCCTCTCTGTAATTTTTCTTATAATTTCTTTAAAAAACAAACAACAAACAAAGCTATATTTCACTTTTTCCTTTTTTTTCTTTTTTCTTTTTTTTTAAGTTTCCAGAGTGCAAGCTGGGTAGAGCTCTACATGTAGTGAAATAGTGAAATACACAGCAAAATTGCCTGTCATGACTCTGTCTCAACACACAGTAAGGCAATGAAAGCTTACTCCCCTCTTCTTTTCCGTGTTGTTTGGTAAGAATCTGAAAACTGAGCAAAGGACATTGGAAGGCTACATCCCAATAAATTCTAGCTTAAGGAGAAGAGATGATGAGATCACTATGCATTTTTGTAGCCTATTTGACTTTCATTGCCTAAACCCAGCAGACTGGGGTTGCTCTGAAGGCCTTACAGTCTATGCATAATATCGAGTCTGGGGATAGATCTGTGCAAATGATAAAAGCCTAGACAAAGGGTAAGCAGAGTGCAATTCCAGCCTGCTTTGCTGAGGGATATCGATAAGATGCAGTAATATAAGCAATGGTCAAAACGTGCCCCAGTAAATATAATTAATTCCTAACCTGACTAAATATTGCTGCCTCAGTCACAGAGCAAAACCTTTTCCCTAGCTTAGTCTGCTATCAAAATGGAAAGAATGGGGTAATCCATGAATGGTTTTGATGGGAAATGTTTTATTCCTGTAAATTCAAAACCTTTTCAACAGCAAAACTACTCAATGACAGCACGGCATTTCTGCTGTTGTGATGTATTTAAATTTCTCTTTGCTCACTCTCACTACAACACTAACCCTGCTCAGAAATTGCACATCTTGAGCACTGCAAGCTTTTCTTAGCTAGATTTGGTTAAGCAAGGACTGTGTTTAAGCCAGGGGCAAGCCTCTGTTAAACACAGGCATGCATTCCAAACTGTCTTGTTCTCAGATTGCAAGTGGAAGTTTTCATCTCTCCTGTCTGGATTTTCTTCTGAGCTGCTCACCACAGTTCTTGTAAGATAGAACACTTTTCAAGGGGCTGCTCAGTGTTTCTTTGCCTTCTCCCTGCTTCTCTCAATTTCTTCTAGTGCTGTATTGCCAATCAGTCTTCATGTGAAAGGACCTTCTCTCAGTGAAGGCATCCTGGGATCCAATACTTATCTTAATCCCATCTGGAGTTTAGCATCATTTTGGAATTCCACCCTCTATGTGGGATAAAAATCTTGTATTAAATGAGTCCATTATGTACCCTGTGTGAAGACAAACGTTAAATTTAATGTAAAAAGTCAAAACTTTGGAATAAGCAACAATTAAAGTACAAAGCTAGGATTCATTGTCCAGTGATATCAGGGCTTGCTAAAGGAACCTGTAATCCATGAAGTTTTTTCACTGCACGTCACAGGCTTACCTCTCATCAGGGTTAGAGGATTCTATGATCATTTAAATTTTGAAAAGGAAATAAGGGGTTCTCACAGGATCTGCATTTCTATTTAATGTAAGAGCTGGTATGAAAAAACAGGCAGCAAAAGACTTTGCTCTCCTCATTTTTAGTTGAGAAAGCCTCAGAAATTAGAAGTACAGGCTAAGCATGTCTAATCCCTGCCTGGGGCAGGGGGGGTTGGAGATTGATGATCCTTGGAATCGCTTCCAAACCAAGACATTCTATGATTCTATCATCCAAGACCGATGGGCACATGAAGTTAAAATGAAAATTTCCAAGGTGGCCATCAAGATGCTGAGAATAATTATAAAGAAGTGGCTGGGGAAAAGAAGGACTGAAAATGTTGAAAGAATAAGCATTAAGTGGCATTGCTATTTTAAATGATGTCTAGACAAAGGGTGATGGCTTTTTAACAAGCTGTTGATTACTCCTCATTGTAACATAAACCCAAAGTTCTGAAAGTTTCTGAGAAAAAAAAAACTGGAATCCTCTTAACATTTCTTGATAGCAATGGGAAACTTCCCATCACTGTCCCCAAAGAGGTTTGCTCATAGATAGATATAAGAACAGGCTGTTAAAGGTGACCGAACAGGAAAGAATTTTCCTATAACAGTATGACTAAATTAACAAACCAGCTAAATAACTTGTGATGAATCAGTGTGTAAAATCACACAGTCAAGTCCAAGCCTGCTATGCACGTGGAGCCCTGCTGTGTGCTTAGATCAAGCAGGAATTCTACTGCTTAACAGAGTAGTTTGTTGCACACTTAGTAGCTGCAAAACATCTACAAATGTTATGTTGTGATACCTGAAACCACCAGCTGTACTCTTTCACTGTGGTAGCTATGGAGAAAACCAAGAGGGCTTTAGGTAAACCGAAGTAAATCGTGACATGAGGCACAGTAACATAAGACTGACTCAAAATCATTGCACTAAGTCAGAAAGATAAGTAGCAGTATGTGATAACCTCATGTGGCCATCAGTCAAATTCACACAAATTGAAGTCCACGCATTTCTCTTCAACGTCAAAAGTTGATTTCTCTGCCTTGAAAGGTATAAAGCACTGAGAGCAATTCTGCTCATTGGGTTGAAGAACGTGTGTTCAACTCTTCCCTTCCTTCTCCCTGAAATTGCTGAAATAGTTATCCTTGAACATTATGTAAATAAGCAACCCAAGGGCTCTGACTCTGGGCAGCCTGGTCTGGTGGTTGGTGACCCTGCCCACAGCATGGGGTTGAAACCAGATGATCTTAGAGGTCCTTTTCAACCCAGGCCATTCTATGATTCTATGAAAGAAGGTCAAGAGAAAAACTTGTAGGCAATCATTTTTGAGATGGTACAGTCCCCTGATCATCCAGCTCACAGCCTTTGGATCAGACATGGGCATAAAGCTCAGCTAAAATACAAGCCAGTAATGCCAATCCAGTTCCAAACAGCTACAAAACTGAGATGTTTCAGAACTGGGTGGTTGTTCTTTTCTCCAAACTGTTGAGAAACCCCAACTGAAAACATGGCAAAGAGGAGCTGTGAATATCAGGCCTCAGCTTGTCTGTAAATCCCAGCGAAATGAATTAATGTGGATTTTTTTTTTTTTCCAGTCAAACGAACTCTTTAGGCTGCTACAGATTTTCATATGTACTTCCTCAATTTAAGAGTTTTCAGGCTCTCTCATCTGTTCCTAACTACATCCTGTAATTTCCAGTGCTGGTTGCTGCACTTTAAATCTGGTCAGCACAACTTACATGTACTTATCAGTGACTCATCCACGTATTTGAAGATCTTAAGAATGAATCACATATACATGTTTGCCGAATCCCCTCTGCTGTCTGTGAAGGAAGGCTCACACTGACGGAATGCAGAACAGAGCAAGACGAGAGACTTTGATGTTAAGGGACTTTATATGAGTGTGTTCTCTGAAGAGACGATTTAAGCCTGTTTATTAAGTCATGCAGACTTTGTTGTTCAGCTCAGACAGCGACACCTTAACACAATGCATCCTTCAGTTTTTTTGGGCAGTAACTGAACATGAGATATAGTTAAAAATGTTTGTTTTTAAATCTGGCATTTAAAACGGGGTTTTGTTGTTGGTTTGTGTTTGTTTTTTGGGTTTTCTTTTGCTGCTGTTCGAATGGCACTCTGTCAAATCACATCAGAGGAGAAAGTGTCACTCAGCACAACAGGCCACAGTCTGCATGTAAATTGTCTTAAATCTTCTCTTTCAAATGGCAGCTGACAAATCAAAATAAGAATAGGCTATGCAGAAAAAAAAAAAAAAAAAAAACCAGCTATACATTAAAGACTTAACACAAGGCTCCTGTCTACTAAAGTCTGAGAGCTCCAAATGCAGAGAAACCACACAGAGTTAATGATAATTGATATCATATGGTCTTTATCAAAGCTTCCTCAAGAAAAGCAGCTTAAGGGAAAATCCGTAAATGTGTGTCTTGACCACAGTCTACCAATCTTCTTCCGCATTGGAGCCTTTAACTAATTTGTTGGTTTAATTACTGAGGCACAGGAAAGTTTGCAAGAGTGATAATTGCATATTCTTTGATTGCTGATCATTACATTAAGTGGTCTCTATGAATTAAAAATAAAACCCAAGCGCAATGTGTGCATCTAGGAAACCAGCCTCTATCTAAATCTGGACATACAAGCTTACTGCTGCTGGCTGACAGCACAAAGCAAAAAAAAAAAAACAACAGTGAAGTTCCAAAAACCTGTAATTGCTGTGACAGTTAACTGCAGAATTTTGGGATTCAAAGTGGGTCAGGCAAGATCAATGAGACATCGGGCTCTCGTTTAAGGGCAGTTTAGAGGCTTGTTAGGTAACTTCTAATGTGCCTCATACTTACATCTTTAATTGGACCGGGTAGTATAGCCTACTGCACCATTCTGAACTAGCGCCAGAGGAATTACTAGAAGGTCAAACGGAAGAGAGAGGCAGGGGGAGGAGGAAGTGGTAATTGAAGAGACAAGAGATGATTGTGAAAGTACTTGGAGGAGCCTGTGTGTCTGGCAAGATGCAATGGGCCAAGCTACAAACAGGAGGCAAGGCACTTACTGGAATAACCTCTTTTTCCTCACTTCCCTCCCAGCCTAGAGCAATGCCATCACTAACTGACCCCACCAGCTGCTGAAGTAACAAAGCACTATAGGGACTAATTAATTGCAGTATCTACCCCAGTGGGTCCAGGAATATTAGCTGTATGAACACACAGTCATCAAGCACATAACTACAGATGGCTCTGGTAAAATACCTTTGTCTTCAAGAGAGAGAGAACAGAAATGAAAAAAAGAGATGACAGCAAAACACCGAAGCCAAAAGCTGAACAGTCCTGTTTCAGTTCTGGCTCAGTTTAGAGGAGGCTGCCTGTGCTTTCCACTGTTCATCATAAGGACCATCTGATAAATGCTTGCATCATTCTGCAATGAAATTTGGATAGTGTTCACCTAGAAACATAGGATTGGACCCCATGCACCAAAATAGCTTCTCACATGCATTAGTTAAAAAAAATGAAATGTAGCTTGAAATATTAAAAAAAAAATTAGCTTACACTTTTTTTTTTTTTTTTTTCCAAATAGGTCACTTAGATTTTATTTTATTTTGTCCTCACAATGATATCAGGAAGATAAAGAGGTGACAACATAATGGAAGAGTTCAGATCACAACCTGAAACACGTATGGGAAAAGAGACTCACAGAATCTCAGAATGTCTGAGGTTGGAAGGGATCTCTGGAGACCACCTGCTCCAGCCCCCTGCTCAAGCAGGGCTACATCCAGCAGGTTGCCCAGGACCTCGTGCAGGCACCTTTCAAAGATCTCCAAGGAAAGAAACTCCACAATCTCTCAGGGTAACCTGTGCCAGTACTCTGTCAGGCTCACAGCAAATCCTGAGCCTTCTCCAGGCTAAACTCCCATTTCTCTCAGCTTCTCCTCATAGGAGAGGTGCTCCTATCCCTTCATCAATCTGGGAGTCCTGCATTCAACACTTCCCAGTATGTCCAGATGTCTCTTGTACTCGAGCTTCCTAATGTTCTTGTTAGCCCAGCTCTCCAGCCCACCAAGGCCTCTCTGGATGGCAGCACAGCTTTCTGGTCACTGGGAAAACAGTGAAGGAGCACCTTATGTCACAGACAACTCAAAGTGCAAGAGCTTTAAAAGCAGAAAAGGCTGCGCTGGAAATCATGAGAGAAGAATATGAACAGTGGCACTAGAGGTGGAAGCATCTGAGAGCCCAACAGACATCAAGAGACAACAAAGGACACTACGTGCAAAGTAACATAAATCAAGAGTCTGATGATTACAGCTAATCAGAGCAAACAGTATCAAATGCTGAATATCTAGTCTACCTGACTGTGAGCGGAGCATTTACCTAAGATGAAATCAGGCATGTTCTCAACCCCACTGTTAGAGCAGCTCTAATTTTACCTGTTTCTTAGATTTCAAAGGATTGCTCATGCAGATTGAATAGACTCAGTATTTTCAGCATTCTGCTAACCATTGTTTACTGGTGTTACGTTATACCTGGGAAAGGTACTTTATAAATCCCCCAAGTCACATTTCTGAATTATTACCACCTCCAGCCTGTGTGTGTATAAATATATATATATATAATACTTCATCTCAGCCTTCAGAATGTCTCCTCAGATCTCCATGCACCACCTTTTTCTTATGTATACAAACACAGCTTTGAAGAAGCCATTCTAACTTGCAGTAGTGAATTTATGATGCCAAAGCTAAATATAGAAAGAGAATGGAGAGTTCCTTATGCAGCATGCCAAAATTGGATTTGAAACATTCTGTTATTTGAAAGCATTAAATATATAACGATGTTATTACAGCTAAAGCCCCTATACTGTATTGAACTTTCTTCCTTCAAAAGTATGGATGGGATGCATAAACAAGAGGGCTTTTGCTTGAACTATTTTGAAAGGTGCTTTCAGAGCAATTTCCATTCTCAAAAAGAACATGCATCTATAATTAATAAAATATTTGTTTTTAATGAGCTCTTTTTTGTGTAATGTGTACTTTCAATACAGCTACGATACATCTTTATAATGCACCCCGTTTGCCAAGACAGATGCTACAATCACAAAGCAAGGATCTTAAAGTGTTTGTGCAGTATTTTCAGAGTTGTCCTGTAAAATGCAAAGCTACAACATTACCGTTATAATGTTATAATTCAAGTTTAAGGGCACAAAAAATTCAATATTAAGTACTTTCTTCTACAACTGCTCTGAGACTAATGCACTGATATTCTACTGTGTAAAAGTATAGGCAGCATTTCTGCTAATGGGTTTTTGGAGCATGCACCGAACATTAAAACACTTGCAGACATACCACTTTTTTTGCTTGTGATCCATTTCGCTCTGCACTGTCATCACTCATAGGGCAAAAGATACTGGCAGACTGAGACCAAACTTGGAGATGTTGACAAGAACTCTGTAGCCTGGTTACAAAGAGAAAAGGAGATAAAAAAGTTTATGCTGACACTGAACAGTAGGTCTTTATGACGCTCCTCGCTTTGTATAATTCTACTACATCTTCCTTTGCCATTCCTCGCACAGAAATCATGCAAACCTCAGATAATCCTAGCAGTCTTTTCTGGAGTTCTTCTAGTCACTCACAACCTTTTAGGGATGAAAGGACCAGGACTCCAAATGCTGCTTTACACAGACTTGCAATGGATTCACAGTGTTTCAGTGCTCTCTGCTCCTAACATTTGATTTTCTCCTTCAACTTCTACTGCAGTCAGCCACCGATTTCCTTACAGGTGGAAATGATTAGCAGAGAGCTTATCTTTGCAAGTGTAAAGAAGAGAGCAATTCTCTCACCCTCCTGTGTAGCACCACTTCAGCTGCTTTGTGTATCTTGCTACGCAAGTCATTTAATTGCCATGTCATTTTGCAGCCCGGCGTAGTTGATCCTCAGCTCTATTCCCCAAAAATGCCTGGTATCATGAACATCTTTGCCACCATATGGTTCACACCCTCCTCCCACTTATTTCTGGGTATCTGAACATGAGAAATCCCTGCTGGTGATTTCCCTTTTCTGAGAACCGATTGCTTATTCCTGCTCAATTTTTCCTCACTTTTCCTTAATTTCGACTATTTACCATTTCACCATTAAAAGACCTTTGCTCTCATTCCACAACACTTCTAACTGCCAAAGACTCATCTGGTATCTGTATTAACTAGGAATAAAGGGCCACATTGACAGCGATGAGTCCCTCAAAGAACTCCAAAACCGTGAGACAACTTGCTTTCACAGATGCACCACCAGCTCCTAACAGCTACATGATGTTGATCAAAATCTGTTCTACAGGACATTCTCTTCTTATACACCTTGTTCTCACATCAGTCTTTTATTTCACAGATCCTCTTAAACACCACTTCCCCTATTCTTAAAGCAAGGCGATAGTATTTAGACTTAAATTTCCAGAAGAGTGCTCTTAAATCTTATCTTTGGAGTTGATGGGAACACAAGGCTCAATTTAAGTAACTATTTTGCTAAATAAACAATAAATGTAGTTCCTCTAATAAAACTGAATATAACATCAACAGATATGGGGCCCTTTGCTGCACATACAAGAAAGCAATAAGGCTTCCAAATCCGTAACAATCCATTTTTCTTCTCAAGCACTCTCCTACCATCCTACCATTTGGGGTTCACTAACAAGATGGAGTTTCCCAGTCTTTTTCTTACTGGACCCATGACTTGCACGCTTATAAAACTCTCATTATTACCTTCTCCCTTTCTTTCCTTTCATTCTAAGGGCACCATCTTGCTCTAGACTCCCTCTCCTCAACCGTGCAGGCAATTTGCTAAAGATCCTCTGTTGTTTTATTGTGAATCTGGCTGTCAATACCATCTTTTGATAACAGGAGCTGGAATTACTTGGTTTTGATATTTTTGATGTTCAAATTGAACATCATCAGCTCCTGGCAAAGAAAGATCTGGATGCTGGCTTCACATCTTGTCTATAGACAGCCCAGAAATCTATCAGGAGACAAGGTGACTGCTTCTCCCAAGTTCCATTTCAGTCTGTTGCTTTCAAGAGGATCACTGGAGAAGAGATTTCTGGAACCTGAGCAACAAAAGCACTGAAACCTAAGTGTTAATCTAAGCTATTGTAAAACACGTCCCATTACGCACTGGGGATGAGGCCAGTTAATGCTTCCATGTCAATTTCTTTGTGTCATATGCCACTTTACTGCTTAGTGTCTTGCACATATACATATCTATTTTAATACTGCAGAAGAAAACTGGGATGCCCTGAACACTGGCAGAGTGAGATGTGGAGGGAAGATGGGACCACCTCCAGACCCCTTAACACAGGTCTCTTACAGTCTGGGGAAAAAAGCACTGAGCAGATTATATTATGCAGCAGCTCTCAGATTATCCCATTTTCTTTGGTTTTAAGTAGCTCTGCCACCTGCCTGCCCTGCTAAGGTAGTCAGTCTGATAGAGCAGGACAGAAGACCACCTCAGCATGCTCTTCTTGAGAAGCCTTGCTGCAGATAATAAGCTCTGAGTTTTAGCAGCCCAAACAAACTTTCCTCTTAGCCTTCCAGCACTCCTTTAAATGCAGGGTTCAGTCTCCCTGTGCTGAGTTTGGCACTACCAGCATAGCACAGAAAAGGCTTCACAGGAGGCAGAATCAGGGCAGGAGCATTTTCCATGCTTTTGAAGATTTTTCACCAGTTGCAGACATGACTCTAAGTTCCTCTCCATTTAATCAACAGTTGCATGCAAAGCATGTTTCTGATGCTCCTCAGTGGGTGTCTGTAAAGACCTTCTGCCTTTACAACTAGATCACATTACTGTAATCTTGCTGAAAGTTTACCTCATCCTTAAAATAATTCGATTACTTTAGCCTGCTACGTGGGTTTGAGTGCAAGGACTCTGCATTTGCAACTGACTCTAAATGAATTTAAATGGATCTGACTGAAATCGATATTCAATGGGAAGTAGTTAATCATTAATGATATCCCTACATCTAAAATCAAACACAGACTGATGGGCTCCCTATCTCAATAAGCTTCCGCCATCAGGAGATAGCAAATGGACTGTAAGTCAGTGTAAACATAAGGTAAAAGAGAAAATACATGGTTTAGCTTATTGGGCAAAACTGAAATGCTTTTCATGCTATCTAGCCTGCTCTGTGGAGATGAATATGTCCATCCTTTATATAAAGCACATACTTGACATGACCTGTAATAGGGCACTAAACACAAAATAGAGTCAGATACCCACACGGTCCCCTCTGCAAATATTCCTGCACATTAAGAAACAGAGTCAAATCCTGATGACCTACTATCATAACCAAAAAACAAAAATGTTTGATTTTTATCTTGCTGCTCCTCACAAATCACAAGTCTGACACAGAAATTTAAGGTCTTCCCCTCACTCCAAGCCGTTTTATATTGAACTGAATATAGGGAGGGATATAGAACTGAAAATAGAAGGGAAACTAACTGATGCAACCTCCAGTTTGTGCTCAAACACCCATAGGACATTATTTCTGGAAAGAAACAGTCCCACCCCTCTTTTACATTAAATCGATTCGTTGTTTTTCCATCTGTATTCTTTGTGATGTTCCTCCAAACACTTCACAAATTATCTAGCTTTTAGAAAGCCAGGAGCTGTTTGCTGTTTCTTTCCCCTCCTCTTTAAGCTTGAATGCAGCTTGAGATTCTTAAGGTCTCACATTAGGTTTAACTGCTTCGCTGTAGACCTGGTGGCACCATGGAGAAAAAGGGAGGGTTTGGACACACGGTGAAGATGCGCTCGTTTCAGTGGCCAACAAAGAGCCAAAGGCGACCCCTGTTATTACTGCTAGTGAGACTAGATTTACCATATTATTAATCATTGAAGTAGGACTCAAAATTCAGACTGGCCTGTACTTACTCCGTGGGTCAGGGAGCTTTATCAGAGCTCATTAACTGCACTGGGCTTCTCATTTACTCTTTCTGCGATGATCTTTTTCCTAATGCACGAAGGGAAAAAAAGAAACACAGGTGATTTAACTGTTTGAGGGATATTTACTGCTCGATCTCAACAAATAGAAGCAGCAGGAGTATTCTGCTTGTCAAGAGGACAGTAATTCTTCAAATCCCTCTTAAGAGATAATGACTGGCAGTGTAATGCTTTTGATCTGTCATAATTATGAAATAAAAGAGAATGGATGCAAAGCTCACGTGCCATGGGAAGGTCAGTTGCTTTTAAATGCCTAGGATTCCCTCTGTGGCTAATCCCAGCATGTCCTGAACACAGGCTATTTTTAGGCACAATTGTGGGTCCGTTAGACATCCTGTTCATATAAAATGAGTGCCTTACTGGTGAGCTTCTCCTGTAGGGCAGCTAATAAGTAGGTAGGAAAATGACATCTCTGTACTTTCGACTTGCATGCTGTTGCAAGGAAGGACAGCAGGAACGTCTCCTCTCTGGCGTCAAACAGTCCCCTGCAGCATACATACAATTTAAATTATTACAAGTATGAATGGAGGCACAAAATAAAGTAATTACATTTAATTAGACAGCCAAAAAAGCGATGGCCTGGGACTCGCTGCCTTAGATGTAGCCTTTTGTTGACTTAACACAAGACAGGTAATGAAGGAAACTTCAAAGTGTAAGCAACTGAATGGCTACTTAATTAGCGGAGCCCTAGTCAACAACACAGCAAAACAAAACAAAACAACCCTCAATTTTTTAATTTTTTTTCTTGTTAAAGGAATTCTAGCGTCTATCTCATGTCTCACAGAAACCTTGAAATCAAAGATTATTCTATGAAGATTAGTGTTTGTGTTCAAAAGTATGGAGATGTATTTAGGTTATGTTAACAAAGAGCTCCTGAAAGATGCTAGATTGGCAGGCCTGGATCATGACGTTACAAAGTCATGATGTGCAAACAAGTCACTAGCTCACAAATCTCACTTTTCTGCCAAGCATCAAGTAGAGAGAGTCAACTCTTTCAGTGTTCCGATCTGCTGGTACAACTGCACCAAGAAAACTAGCATAGAGAGAGAGGCTTCAGAAGTCAGAAGTGATGAAAGACACTGATAAAGAAAAGTAGGTATTGAAACATTGATTTTCTTATGAACAAGTCTCTCAGTTTTGCTTTTTCATGTCTAGAATCCCATAGGCTGCTACAGCTCATCTCTGGAATCCTTTTAGGCTTCCATAAACTTCCTACTGCTTTGCTGTACAATTAAAAGTGAAAAGCAAAGTGTGCCTGAATAGCACAGTAAGTTCCTCTATCCTGTCATCTTTGGGCCAGCATTTTATTCTAATTTCAGAGATGAAAGCAGGCTGTTTATAGGTCTCATCCCATTCCTCAAATGCTTATGTCAAACAGTCAGTAATTCTAAGTTTCCACTCCTCAGAAGCACTCAGGACGGACTGGTAGGAGCCTCAGCAACCAATACAGTCTTTATTTCATGTCTGCCTATGGTCGTGTATTTCTTTAGAAGACCAGCTAGAAGGGAAACTAACATATAGCATTAAAATTTCTGCCTGTCAGAGGTTTTCCCTCTCAGCCCTCTTCAGCTCAACAGCCCCCTCATCAACAATTACAGGTAAAGTTTTGTTGGCTTAATATTACGTCTCAGATATCACAAGTCAAAACTGACAACTGCACATCCCTCTCCCTCTGCACCTCACCAAAACATGACAGGGACACCAGTTTCTGCAGGGGTGATGTGAAGATCAAAAACATGCTCCACACTCACCTGTGGTTTGCAGTACAAATAGTGGTAACGATGCGTCTGCTCTTCAAAGTTATAAAATTAGTACCTTCAGAAATCACTGTGTGTTTGGTAACCTTTTCCCCAGCACTATGGACCACACTGGGCTAACAGCTTTTTCTATCAGTATACTCTTCTGTCAATAAACACAGCAGTTTGGCAATGATTCTGCTGCATCACTGAAGTCAATAGGATCATGCTGTAGTCCTCTGCACTGTTTCTTTTAAGGTCCGTGTCAGAAAAAGACTCAAATGCAAAATAGAGAGAGGAGATGAAGTGAAGAAATCCAACAGAATTTCAGCAGGTTCTGGAACAGACAAAGCAAGAACAGGAACGACACAAAAAGGACCTCTGGGGCAGAAGAAATTGGATTTAAATTAGACTCCTCATAGCATAGGAAAGACTTTTGCTGAGAGAGAAATTCTGAAGTGTTATTTGAATTTTTGTTTTCCAGGTATGATAAAAATGCAAATGGAGGGAGTGTGCTGCTACAAATCTGTGTTTGCAGAGGAGCATTTTGCTTACAAAGAGATAAGTGACAAAAAGGAAGATTGGGCCTCTTTGCCAGCAAGGAACCCAGAATCATGGGATAGCAACAGATACATGTTTGCTTGGGCTGTGCATATGAATGCACAGGCAGAGTTGCACTGTTAGAGGTGAGGAAAAGTTCACAGAATGCAACAAACTTCTGATGATGCTTTTTAGTCCGTAGCCAGTGAGAAAACCTGAACATTTCAAGAAGTCGGCAGTCACCACTTCACTGTCTTTCCAATAGCATGCAGCCATAGGCTCTTCTGCAAGCTGTTGTTTGACTGCATTTACAAATCATGATAGACTGGCTGCTTAGTTGTACCACTTATTTGGGAAAATTAGATTGAAATTTTAATGGCAGCACATCAGAAATCTTCAGTAAAAGGAAACATACCTGCATCAATCAGTATTTCTCTTTGCAATTCCTTATTAGTCCTCTCTCAAAGCTGTGTATATAAGCATAACCATAAGCAAGACACACAGGCTCACTGAATTTGTATCAGGACACTTCAGCAGTTAAACACTGAAAGTATCAGAGAGAAACTGCTGTAAACAAGTTATTGCTTATTGCTTCTTGCTTCTCTCCTCCTTCTAACCCAAATCAGTATCTGATGTTGCTGGAATGAACTCCAAGGGGAACACCAGCAAAACAAGAAAACTCAGTTGAGGGGAAAGTCATATGAAGACAAAAGAAAAAAAAAAAAAAGAACACACAACCAAAACAGCATTATACAACTGCTTCGGGCACAACATAAGCTAAGTGACAATTTGAGGTCTCATGGCTACATTCCTTACACCACAAGCTCAGCATTTGAGACGTTCCTCCAGAACACACTTTTTCCACAGGTGGAGTAGTGGAGTAATGTGCTAAGCCTTGTTTTGTGGCAGAATATCATGAACAATGCTGATCTGTCCTGTTCACACAGCTGCAGACAGAGGGCTTCTAGCCACTTACTGCACCCAACGCAGGGAGTAGCTCTCCTCAGGTTTATGTCAACTTCCATCACCTTCCTTGATAAAAACATTGCTTTGAAACTTTCAGGAGCTAGATATCAGTGATCAGACATCTCTGGAATCCTTTCAGAAAAGCCAGTGCAAAGCTTTCCAACAACACGGACAAAATGAATTTTGCTGCCTCAGGCCGCTCAGCTTGGCGATACCCTCTTCTTGCCATGGGAGGGACAGCAATAGAACAGAAATTGGAAACAGGACTAAAGAAAATGACAGCCTTCTCAGAGAGTCTTCCCATGGGCCTGCTGTAGAGCCATCAGATTCCTTTTGCATTAACAAATTTTTATCCTCCTTCAATCAGCCACTGCTGTTGGGAGACCTTTCCTGCTCAGAGGTCTCTGTCAGATTACAGGAAACAGGAAAGTAATTGCTCCTTGCTGAATAACCTAAAGAGCTGTAATCCCAAAGCGAGACCCAACAAGCTCCCCCAGATCGTAATCCCCAGTTACCACTTTCTGCTCTCCCCAGGGCATTCATTGTGCAAAATACCCTTACTCTCACAGAATGCCAGATAGCTCTGCAGAGTTCATGGCTCATTTTCTGAAAATAGTGAGTTTAAAGCCCAGTTTCCTTTTCCCTAAGCTTGCTCAGCCTGCTTATCATTTTCCATTTCTCGCCAAAGGTTTTTTAGCATTTTTTCTTAGGTTTCCATGCAACTCCCAGTTTGATGTTAGGCATATCAGCTGCCTGACCACCTTCTCTTCTCCCAAAGGGGTCCCTGCAATTTACTTATTACGCATCAACAGATCTGGCCAGGCTCAATTTCAAAGGTTTCTGCTGGCCCACTTCCTCAAGAGTTTCACTCTTCAACAGTCTCCCACCATCAGCCACACTTCTTGGTACACAGACATCATGACAAAATGACCACAGGGCATAAAAGTTGCTACAGAAGCACTGCAATCTCATAAATAGGACATAACATGCAGGAGTTATTTGGGAACAGGTCTCTGCTCATCTACAAATCATAGAATGGGTCGGGTTGAAAGAGACCTTAAAGCCCATCCAGTCCCAAATCCCCTGCTGAGGGCTGGATGCCACCCACCAGGTCAGGCTGCACAGGGCCCCATCCAACCTGGCCTTGAGCACCTCCAGGGATGGAGCATCCACAGCTTCTCCATGCAGCCTGTATCAGGGCCTCAACACCCTCTGAATAAAAGCTTTTCTCCTAATATATAACCCAAACCTCCTTCTTTTAGTTTTAAACCATTTCCTCTTGTCCTATCACTATCTATCTAATCTTTTGGCTTGCCTGGGATGCACTGAGTGAAAAGGAATTTTCTTGAGACACATATACATAGGTTGCACTGAAAATAATGCCTCTATTTCCATGGAAACAATCCATACAAAGAGCACCTTCTCAGCTATAGAACACTATTTTTCTTCACAGTCACCACCAATAGCTGTGCATTTTCATCAGCAATGAGCGAGAGCCTGCATGTTGCTCTCCTCAAAATCTACACCAGTGGAGGTGACCCACTGTTGCAGTCTCCACTGTTGAAATACAGCACCCACTGCCTCACTGTGCTCTCATCTGATGTTGGTCTCCAGCAAGCATAAATGAATGTCATTGGGTGCCATTTTTTCTGCATGGAGGAATTCAGTGACACACCTTTGTTTTATTTGCACTTGTACATCAGATGCCATTTTGTCAGACTGCCCCTCTGCAGCTCTTTGCCACTTGGCAAGAAAATGTAATTGAATATTCACCTGAACATGAAGAAAAACTTTATACTAAGGGTGACAGCACTGGAACAAGCTGCCCAAAGAGCTGGTGAAGTCTCCTTCTCTGGAGATATTCAAAACTTGCTTGGACACTTTTCTGTGCAACCTACTCTAGAAAACCTGCTTTAGCAGAGGGGATGGACTAGATGATTTCCAGAGGTTCCTTCAAACTCCTATGATTATGAGATGATCCAAACTGAGCAAACTAAGTCCAGTTTCCTCAGTCTGTCTTCGTAGGACAGGTGCTCCGGTGCCTTGATCATCTTTGTGTTCCTCCTCTGGTCCTGCTCCAACAACTCTTCAGCTTTCTTCTGCTGGGGGCCCCAGGCCTGGATGTAGTACAGGATGGGTCCTCTGGACAGTGTACAAATATTTCAGGGTAACAAAAATAAGGTTTTGCTAATGGTTAGCATACTAATAGCTCTCTGACACTGATCTTTGTTGGTACAGATGAAGAGAAGGATTTTTCATGTCAAGAAGTAGAGATGTGACTCTTCTTATCCTGTTTTTATGAAAATGAACAGCATTATAAAACATGGGAGATCGTAAGAAAATTACTTTTTTTGAAAACATTCATCAGGGTCACCTTTTGCATCTCTTTCAGGACCGTAACTGCTTCCTCAGTTTATCAGCTGTACTTGCCAAGGTGGTAGTCAGGTAAGACTTGAGAGAGAAATCTTCTGCAGACTCCACTACCCTCTTTTGCTTTGCTTGTAACTAAACTGCTTGCAGGCCAGAGAAACGCTGAGCCCCACATGCAGCCTTAACTTCCCACACAGCCTGACAATCGTAAAGCAAAGAATTACTTGGTAATGATTATGATAGTTACAAACACCAATGGGTTAAAAAAACAACAACAAAAAAAAGAAGGAACAGAAAAGAAATAGAAGAAACAAATGTTTGCACAGAAGTAGTGTTTTCCTTCTATGTGATAAATTCAGTAGTATTTAGGGTTAAAAAAGAGGCCCCATTGAGAAAGCCAGCCTAAAGCCCAGTAGCTTAGTATTTCTGCAGATCTCTGTGATCCTAAATGCAGCTTTAATGAAAAGCCATACAATTAAGTTAGGAGGCCCTTGGTTGATTGAAATTCATTGCTCCACAATTCAGGGTGACAGTAAGAGAATTGCTTTGCTCATATTCATTACAACACTATAAAAAGGTTTTTGTCTTCTAATACGAGCTTTTTTGTGTGGGACAAAGAGGTCTGCTGCCAGAAAAAAGTTCAACAATTTAATGGCAAAGCCAGTTACAGCCTATCTTTAATGCACTTGCAAAAATTAATTCCTTTCACAATTGACAGCAAGTTTTAAGCCAACTCTGTCCTCTGGAGAGGAGAAAGACTTAGATTGCTTCAAGGACAGGAGCACCCCTCTATCACCATCTCAAGGAGACATCCTGCCAACAGCACAGAGCCCTTATTGCGCCTGACTCTCAGCTGCTAACACATCTATGCTGCTGAAGTGCTACCAGGGATGGAATCGCACCTATTGGAAAAAGGAAAAAGAATTTCTGCAAAGGTTTCTTACAGAAAAAAGTTACAATAAACCATCTCCTTTCTTTTTCTTTTTTTTTTTTTATAAATTAAATTCTATCTTCTGTCTGAGCAGACCAACTTAATTTTGAGATAAGAAAGTTTATATTCTACCAATTCCATTGTGTATCAGTAAGGTCTCTGTCAGAGAGCTGTGTCCTTACATTTTGGGAAAGGTAAGGACCAGCTGAAGCAAGCCCAGAAAGTCTTTCCTGTGGCATCCATCATGAATAACTTGTCTTTTCCATTCCTTTTTGACTGACAGAGAAGACACACTATAACCATCCTCAAAAAGATAAAAAGTCACTGTAGGCCATAAGGAAAAAAACTGCCTATCCTACAGGTCTGCCATGGATAAGATCAGAAGTAACAGGTTTAATGGATTGTTAAATTCTGGGAGAGTGTATACATGAAGCTTTGGCAACTGAGAGAACACAAGAGTCTCACGGGAATAACTTAGATTTCTGACTCTGGGCAAGGGGCAGGCCTTGAAGACTCACAAGGTCCCTTCCAGCTCTCTTTCTTCTATAACACTATTTTGCCAGTGTTTAAAATTTTTCAGAAGATAGGTAAATACCTGCTACGCCCAAGCAGAATCACACCCCAGCCAAAGGCTAAAAAGTGAGACAGGGTCCTCAGCATGCAAGGGAGACATCAGAGCTCAAGGCATCTCATCCTCAGGGGCAGAGTTCCGTTGTACTTTGGCAGCAGAAGAACATGCCCTGGAGGAAGCAAAGCACGTGAGGGTGGTGCACTGGGGATTGAAGTGTGAGGGAAGAGGAAAATCCCTCTTTCCATCACTCGCTTTCCTCCTTCCTTTGATGCATGTGCTAACAGCCCTGCACAAGTCCCCTGTGTACTCCCTTCACAATACTCCTACTATGCCTTATACTCATCTCTGCCACCAATCCTCTTAAATAAAGTGGAGGGAGGGGGAAGAATGCAGGAAGATGGGAACAGTCTCCCTCCTCAACACATAAAAGATGAAAGACAGAGTTGGGAGGAAAACTAGCAGAGATTTTGGAGAATAGGTCTTCCTCCTGCTGCTCCCTGTTAGATAGGAGGCAGCAGCTGCTGCAGGAAAGGCAGCAGGCCTGCCTTTCTTCATACCTAATTCTTGCTATACAGGCAGCATACTCTCCTGCAAGGATGGCACAGCCTCTGACTGTGACCTGAGCCAGATCAAGGTGACCAAGCCTCACCTCTGACTTGGATTTGCAAGTTCAGGGGAGTTGGCACCCAGATTTCTTCTTGTGGGCTGCAAACAGGAGCTCCCCTTTTGCAGGCCTTGTGATATCAGGAGGTATATAACACCTTATACCTTTCACTCCACACTTGATGACGTTTGGGTGGATTCATGCTAATACCACATTTTCAAGACAACATATAAACTAGGTCTGAAAAGACAGGAGAATGAAAAGAATGAACATGAAAGCTTGAAGATAACCTTGAATCACCCTGCTGTGCGTACACTCAGATGCACGCACTGGGAAGTGCACTTGTGATATTTGGATAGTTTAGTTAAGCTCTCCCCCTTCTGAATATTTCTACATGGAAAAAAAAAATATATATATAGATATTCTTCCCTCTCTGTAAGTTAGTAAAGCCAATATTACGTTAGACATAAGCAGATCTTTCCAAAACTAACTGGCCAGTTGCCAAGAGAGGCTTACATAGGGCACAAGCAAGGCAGCACAGAGGTGAGGTGAGCAGCTTCCATAACCCAGTTATTGAAGGAGGAATGCTCTGCTAAATTCATGCTAAAAATAAATCATCATGGAAAAATGTGTCCCCAGCAATACAACCAGCTATATCTCTTTGACTCTCCACACCCCCATAACACTGCCTTTATAACCTTCTTCCCCAGTTCATCCTAATCCAAATTTCTGAACGTGAACCACCCTATGAGGTATGGCTAGTTAGAAAGCAACACGAGAACAGATGTTTCCACTGAATCAGTCCTGCTTCAAAAGACAGCCCAAAGGCATCTTAGCATGGGCCTGTACAAGCAAGAGGGAGGGATCAGGAGCTCACCCTACTCCCAGAGCAACGCATCATCTTTTCAACCAAAGGCCCAGTTCATCTCCCTACTCCTTCATTGCTAAAGACAACGCTGACCATACCATCAAAAACTCTGATTTTGTCTTTTCTAAATAACCCAGAATTGTACTAAACTCTGAAGCACAAGGAAAGCCGGATTTGCTAGGATGGCCTCAAATAAAAGGATACAGCAAAGAGTGGAGGTAAAAGCATGCAGACAGGCAACCTAGCTTTTCCTTAGAGTTACTTACTTAATCCAAGGCAGGCACACAGAACATGCAGCAAAAAGCTTTTGAAGGGAGGGCTTCAAAAAGGAATTTTCCTATGCTGCTCGTATCATGCAAGTATTCTTCCAAGCACATTTGCTACAGTAAAGGAATTGTTTTTAGTTGCTACCAGTTTTAAAGTCTTAGCACACTATGCTCTTGAGAAGCGATATGTTTTCATTGAATTTGACAGGTGTTTTCAGCTCCATAACAAGGCAGTAATAACCTCTCTAATGATAGCCTACCTTAATGTCACAGAGTATCTCTAGTCCTAAAGTATGGACAAACAAATTTAAAGATGCAGTTTTATAAATACTTCCTCATTCAGGAAAAAAAGCCACAGGAAGAAAACAGGTCTCAGGAAATGTAAGAAATCATAATTTTCAGATTATTGCAAGGGGAAACGGTCAAAACTGCGTCCATTTAGAGTAGCATTCTGCACCTTTTCAACACAAAATTACAGCCCTCTTCTAAAAGCAGAAGACTTCATACTGTCTCAAAGAAGTACAGGAGAAAATCAGGCAGTTAAGGAAAGCCAGACACCACAAACTCTTGTGCACTGGAGACAGGGCATGATAATACTTAAATACTAACCACGATGTCAGGTGATGATACTGGAGGAGACAAAGAAAAGGAGGAAAGGGAGGTTTTTTCAGGCTGATATCTGATATTTAATAGCTCCTGGTCCCCACCACAAAACCTGGAGGAGCATCACAGAGCCATTACAGATTGAAGACAACAAATTCTTTGCTGTAAATCAGGATGCTTCTTTCTTGTGCAATTAAATATTAGAATCAATTAATTCTATCAATGTACTTCATAGTTTCCTATCATGTATTTCTGTGATTACGTGGTTTCTTAAAGCTTAAAACACTAGATTTGATAAATGTTGAGTATTTCATAGCTGCTGTTACTCTCCTGACCTACAGCAGTGAGCAAATACAGTTTGAAGTAAGCAGCCCCAAACACCTGAGATTCAGCAATTAAAGCACAGAATAGCTTTTAATTGAGAAAAGTTCAGCTGTACCTTCCTACTCCTAAAACTGGCTTAAAAGCTTAGGCAGAAACATCTGTTTTTTGAAACACACATGGTTTTACTACCTTATATTCTTGCTTAGGAGAAACTCACCACTGCTACAATAATAGTGTAAATGTACAAAATGCTTGAGGTCTACCAAAGAAAAAGGAGCACAAGGGCATTAAAATCCTTGTAGAAACCAGAGCACATGTCTGGCACGCTCTTTTGGGCCATATGTACTGGTTGCAAAGCAAGAACAATAAAGAAACGAACCAGTTGTAATATCTCTGATTATTTTTCACCTATACAGATGCTGTCATTGAAACTTAGGAGTGGACTTTTGTAAGATACAAAGGTGTTCTTACACACGCACGTTAAATATTCACTGTGATTTGTCTTACTAGAGGTCACACAAAAGAAGTATTAAGAGCTAAACCCTAAGGTCAAAATTCATCTCCAGCTAGTGTTTTCTACCATGAGTTCACGTAGTCACTGAGCTGCATGGTATTGAATGTTTTTGCTTCCATCCATTTAGGTATCCTTTGTGTCCAGCAATTTTTAGCCAATCCTTTCTTCCTACTCTCATCAGACAAGGCTTGGTGTTCCAGATTAAAAGCAGGTGTTTCTCCCTGACTCAATAATTTGGGCAAGCAAGTTCACTTTCATTATTGTTCATGCGAATTCCCAAAAAACTAAAAATACACACAGAAAAGGGACAGATACACACCAGAAAGTAACACTCACGAGCCACTGGTGACACAGTAATTCCCCTTGGCAAATAGATGTTGGAGCTGCCTCCAGCTCCAATGAAAGAGCATCAGGAGCTAAAATGCAGCACTGTGTACCCGTGGGGGACCTTCCTGGACTCAGAGCAAAGCCTCAGCACCTCTGAGCAGAGCAGCACAGAGCTCCCAGGACCAGGAGCATCAAGAACCTGGGTTCCACAGAGCCAGCACTGCACTCTGGGTGCTGAACAGCCTTGTTGCTGCAGAGTAAGGGAGTAAGGAACCTTATGATCTTTTCATTTCTTCCTTTGGTTAACATCTTACAGTGCACTGATATCTTGCTCAACAGATACATCATTGCTACAGTCCCATCCTTTCAGACTGCAGGTTATGAGTAGAGCAGCCTGCCACCATTTTTAATGGAACCTCAGAGCAGCATCCATGACCAAGATGCAACTAGACACTTTCTGACTGCAGTGCTGAAGGTTTCGTGCTATAAATTGGGCACAACGCCTCCCAGAGCTCAGGTTCAGTTGGTATCACAGATATCGTCAGTTTTATACTACAGGATTTGTAATCCAGAGAGGATGTGGCCTCCTCCTCAGCAGATGATACTAGATTCGTGTTTTACCTGTCTTCAGTAAAATTTGGATCAGATTGAGGGCTCTTGTTTGTTCTGCATCCCAAAGTCCAGCCTAACAACTGCGTCTTCTCAACTTTTGACTACAATACCAACTGATGCCTCTCGATCCAGACCAGGTGTGGAAAACCCCAGAACATCTCAGCTGATGTGAATGCATCACAGCAACAGGCAGGAGGTTATGCATTCCCACAGAGGGCTTGAAAGCTGCGATGGTCCTGCCAATATCTTCAGGAACAAGTAGTTGTGTTACGCTGCTTTTTAGATAACACTAAACAGCTCTGATCGACTCAAGCAGAGACTGGAAACTGCAGGAGCGTGCAAACTGTAAAAGGAGCTCAGAAATGCAACTGAGGTGCTATTGGTCAGCAGGTAAATTGCATTGCAGTGGCTGCCAAACCACTTGTTTTGCTGTTTGCGTATTACATCAACGATATTTAGCACTTCCACAGGCTTTACAGAAACACCTCAATTTTATTTTCCTGGACTTCAACTATTTTTCTTTTATTTTTTTCTTTTCTCTCTCTCTCAGATGCTTCGCCTCATCCTGGAATGTGAAGAATAAGCTGTTGTGTGGGACCTTCATGCACATCTTTAGACATTATGGCAAGAAGGACACTATTCATAATCTTAGTGATGAATGCAGCTAAGTTATAATCATTTCCTAAACAGAAAGACTCACAGAAGTCTGTGAGTGAAGCTACAGGACTGCTGGAAATACTGAACTGATTCCACACGGCCAAAAGCTGGTTTAATTTCTTGCTGTAAGAGTATTACAGTTTAGGCATCACTGCTTGAAACTCTTGGAAACTTGCATTAAAAGTTGTTGGACAAACCACGCTCCACAGTGCCCACTTGGAAATTTCAGCACAGTAAAAATGGCACGAGTCAGAACAGAATATCCCAAGTTGGAAAATACAAGTCCAACTCCTGCTGTAAAATTCAACTCCTGAAAATCCATGTCTAATTTCTGAAATGCAAAATCTGCTTCGAAGTAAACGAATGAGTTATTCACTCCTGTCCCCTTCTAAGCTGAATCAGCAAGCATGTGTTATACCACAACCTTCTTGCAAAAAAGCACAAGCCTGTTATGATAGATGGGGACCAAACTGTACCGCAGAGCTCTGATGAATCAGAACAAAGCATTCAGTAAGTCTGCATGAGTATGGTACAGCACGTAGATGGAACAAGAGGAGATGGTTTAAAGCTTGAAGAGGGTAAATCTAGGTTGGATATAAGGAAAATCTTTTACAGTGAGGGTGATGAGGCACCAGAACAGATTGCCCAGAGATGTGGTAGATGTCCCATCCCTGGAAATTTTCAACATGGGGCTGGATCAGACCCTGGGCAACCTGATCTAGTGGTGATGTCCCTGTTCAGTGCAGGGCAGTTGGACTAGATGGCCTTTAAATGTCCCTTCACACAGTAGGACGTCAGTCTACCTTAATAACAAACCTTGTTCAGTGCATGAAGCATTTTTTGTCTCATTAGTGCACAGTAACAACCACAAAGACACTTCTCAAAGGCTGATGCTTCACTATGATGTATCACCGAGCATTAAGCTGGTGATTTATACTAACTTGGATATCATCAAACCACAGAACTTCTACTATGACAGCTGATAAGTATAAACATACACACCTCTGGATCCTACTTCAACCACACAATCTTAAATAGCTATTGAAATCTATGGTTTATGTGACAAACAGGAAAAAATATCAGACTGGAAATTTATATTTTATGATGGGTAATCAGGAACCAGGAAAGAAGCTTCTTCATTAACAGGAGACCCATTGCCTCTGGTAACTGTTATTTGCATTTCATCCACTGCAGCAACGTCATATTTGGCTCACGACTGTTCTCTCTGGAAAGCAGAACATCAGTGTTCTTAGGAAAACCTTAAGGATTGTTTTTCTTCACATCAGTATCTGGGTCAAGCATGCACTGAGCATCCTCCTGTTCTCAGACCTCCTCTCCTTGTGAGTAGTTCTATACAGGAGGCACCTATAAGGATGCTCATGTGGCTCAGCACCCTGCCTCTGCACACAAGGCTGAGAAGTGACCACATAACGAGGAGAAACAGTTAAGCACCATATGTCACCAGTGCAGTATCCACCAGGATACACCTCCTGCGAAGCAAAGTTCTGCCTCATGACAAGCAAAGGCCATAGAAGCACTTTGGTCAAACTCCCGTCAGCTCTTCTGAGATCTCAGAGCTGTAAAATAGACTAAGCTTAAGCAAAGAAAGCTCTGCACTTTCTCTCTTTGTTCCTTGCTCAACTGTTCTCACAAAACCCTGACGTGACCTCAACAACATTTCCCAACCACTGGTTACTGAGTCTCAGTTCAGGAAAATGCCATTGCATACCAAAGTCCCTCTACAAGTTTATGGTTTGTCTTCAGCATCGTGCTCCACAAGATTCTTGCTTTGGCCAACAGTGATTACAATCTTCTGAGCAGTATTTCTGTTCTCAAGCTACCAAAGGCATCACAGAGTTAGCATATAAATCTCAGCTAGTTTTTGAGACCTACTTCTAGATTCTTCACATTTAGATATCTTAGTCGGTTGCATCTGCCTTACATATTTGAAGGTTTCCTTGGACCAAAATTTGTTTTCAGTAGATTGAAAAAGAAAGGAAACCAAACCTCTGGAGAGAAAAACAGGTTTGTGAGCTTGTGAACAAACCCTGGAGTCCTATTTAAGCTCACACAGTAGGTCATCTGTATCTTGAGGGAGCACTGACCTATAATTAGGAAATTAGGGAAATAATTGAATTTAAAAATGGAACACATTTGAAAATAAGTGAGCAGCAAAGCCAGCGATCAACACATAGAAATAATTTCTTTGCACTAGGTGACATTTGCTTTGTGCAGCAGCAACAAGACCATGGCCTGTATCCTGTAACAGAAAATTAAAATTCTCCTGTTTGATTTCAAGTCGATTAATGACAGGCTGACTGCACGTTTGATTGTTTTTAAATGAAATAAAATAGAAGGCTCTTATTGTCCGACTTGCCAATAAGGGCTCAACAAACTTTGCTCAAGACCAGTGGGAACAGCTGTGAAGACAACCAATTCACGAAACTTCAATGCTCCTCTCTTGTAGCTAGTAAGCTAGCTACAAACATCCTGTCTGACAAGATGTCTGCATTTTGCTGGGGAATGGCTGCAAGCACTGTGTCAGATAAGTCTCTACCATCACTTCCTGGAATAGCCTTGTTGTTAAGAGCTGCAATATCATGTATGATGTTCTAACCACATCCTGCTATTAAGATTTTACAAAGAATACTGCAGATGGAGATAAATGGACAAAATAAATTCCCATTGGGAACCTGAGAGACCCTTAGTGTCTCTGCATTAGACAAAGTATTGATTTTATCAATACTTTTGTTTATATTGTTTGTATTTTATCAATGTCACATTGATTACTTAGTTATTAACAGGAACTATTTTCATATGAAGCCTTTACATGAAAACTGACCAACTGTTATCTACATGTGTTTCAGATGCTGAAAACACTTCCTAGTGTACCATAGTTGTATTTTAATCAAGCTTACTAAAATTACTATTTCTTTTCTTGTCAGCTAAGACAGCTGGGATTTACGATGGATTGAACAAAGTTGTGAATCTAGCTTCCCACATTATTAGAGCAGGACTACACCAGCCAAAAAGTCTCACTGCCTTCTTTGAAAAGTAGTGTAACAGAGTACTACAGCAAATTACTTCACTGCAGGACTGACTGCCAAGACCAAACTTAACCTCAGGTTAAGTCAAGTATACAGCTCCAGCCAGACAATATAACAGGTCGTCTTCTGGTATATTTTCTTTCTTCCCATGCTCCTTTGATGCTATAATTTCCTCCAAGAAAATGCAGTATTTATTTCTGAAAATACTTTCTTTACAGATAATCTGTTCAAATGTTTTGCAGGTTGCACACAAGTAGAACATTTTTTTTTTTACTAAGATCCAACTATCCCAATTCCACTCCATCATTTGGTCCTTTATGAGTTCTTAATTTTTATTAGTTTGCTCATTATAAAGAGCTTCCTAAGGTTTGCCATTCTCCTTGCACATCACCGATGAAGGACAAACAGCATGCAGGAATACTTTGGACCTTCTTCTAAATAATACACCAATAAAGCATAAAGTTCTGCACGTGATGGAAGCAAGCAACTGGTTGTTCATGTAACGTTTTAACCACTAGTAAGCACAACAGTCAGTATGCAGTCATCAAACTCTGACATAAAAACCTAATAATCAATTAGGAAAAAAGACAACAACAACCTACAAATCTGCTCATCCTCCTTCCTGCTCCAACCACTCCGTCACCTCCAAAAAAAAAAAAGAAAAAGAAAAAAGAAAAAGAAAAAGAAAGAAAGAAACCTAATCGAACTACTAGTTCTAGTATTGCCAGCTGAATTTCAATCAAAGAGTTGAAGTCTGGTCTCTACAACAGCATGGTCAGACAAACCACTGTTGAAGCAATTAAAAGATATGGCTACAAAACCAAAATAGACGGGAGGATGAACATTACCTCTCATTTCATTGCAAATGGAAGTCCTCACAGCAGTACAGCACAGTGGAGCCACATAGCAAATTCCACACTGGCAAAGAGCCTATGTTAGAGTTCAGAATCACAGAAACAGCAATCCTTTTAAAGTACAGCAGCGTTATGCCTTGATTTGAAATAAGTCAAGAAAAAAATCACTTCTTGAAAAGATATCCTTCCAATACTTCAACCCACACAGTGCCTGGCCTATTCGTTGTGCCACGCTTGCTTGGCAGCTCACCTATCTGGTTCACTCAACTCCATCCCTTGGCCATGGTCACAACAGGCACCAAATTCACTGCTATTTGATCTCTAGAAGACTGCTTTTTTTCCAAAGTGCTCTTGAAATTGCCATCCTGCCATTTAACAGTACACAAATCCACATTAGTTGCACAGCAATTTGGACAGAATGCCCTGATACTCAGAATACAATTAGCTCTCTTTAAAGTGAACGTGTGGTATTGTTTTTAATAGCAAAGGAATTTGGTTACCTCTTGGTTTACCTTGGTAAAAGTGCATTACACAGCCCGGCCATAGTCAGTTTAAGGGGATTCATTGTGGGTGAAAGTGGTGACTGAGACAAAGCCATTGCCAGCA
The DNA here is from genome assembly GCA_037305975.1 of Chrysolophus pictus. Taxonomy (NCBI): domain Eukaryota; kingdom Metazoa; phylum Chordata; class Aves; order Galliformes; family Phasianidae; genus Chrysolophus; species Chrysolophus pictus. The sequence goes on along the minus strand of CM074581.1, from coordinate 34,311,766 downwards.
TTTCTCAGCATAGAAACAGCTGCGTCAAGGAACTTCCATGTGCACGCTGACTGCTGTTATCCCCACTGAGACTTCACTTGCATAAGTGTAGGTTCCAGCATCTGGTCACAAGAAAATCAATTAGTTGTCTACCGCGTTCTCTAGCAGAAAACAAACTTCCAAAGTTCAAATGAAACTGGTTTGTAAAAGATATAGGTTACAAGTTCATGCATTTGGCGCCAAATCTCCTCTATGTTCACCAGGTTTGCTATCTGTTACAAGGAATAGAGGAAATGGAGGTTTGGCTTTCTAACAAAGAAACATCCTTGGGGACCTAAGGAATAAAAAGCATTTCCTGTCTGCTAGCTAAACTGAGAATATAGAGTTGATCTTGAGAAGTCTATATCCTTTTCTTAAAGAAAAAAAAAAAAAGCTGCTGCTGCTATACTTACTCTTCTCTGAATTACATCTTTCTGTATTCAATTTCCATAGTTTCAGATTGTAGACAGCGCTGTTGAAAGGGCTAATTGAAAACAATGCAAAAGGAAACATGGAAGAATTACATGAAAGTGGTATTTTCAATCAAAACCACTTCAGCACTATGAGTACCTCAGAGATGTCTGCAGGCCTTCTAGAACCCTTTGAGTTGGATTCATCAAGACTGTTTTTTTTTTTGTCGTTTTTCGTTGTTGTTGTTTTTCTTAGCAGGGAATCTCTCCAAGACTAAGAGCAACTGCAGCAAAGAAATGAACTGAAGCCAGTACTCCTAAAGCCAGTGAATTCCACAATGTTTTCCTTTCTTTTCACTGCCCAAATTAAAATCCAAGGCCAAAACTTTTACTCCAGGCAGGTCTCTGACATGATTGCTGCGATTTAAACAGGCACCAAATTCACTGCTTTTCCCCATCTCTTCTCCTGCTCAGTGGCAGTAGGGTTCCTGCTGAAGGCTGGCAAGGTCCCAACACCTGCTGTAGTTGCAACAAGTGTGACTTTTGGCCCTGGCTTCAATGAAAGAGCTATTAGGCTCAAACTTTGAGTCCCAGGGGAAATGCAGCTATGTGGAAATGTCACCATGTAAAAATTCTTTATTGCTATGCATATCCCGCAGTATCCAGACTAATCAGGAAGCATCTCTTCCAAGGGATCTCTGGCCATATACAGGCTGCAGGCTTGGGACACTCAGGTGGCCAAAATCACCAATGTCTCTAGAATGTCCAAACTCAGACAAGCTCCCTGCACAGCTGTCCTCACAATGCATGTGTATTATGCACGGCCAGCACTGACCAGCCATGCAGCATCTGCTGCCCACGTGCTGCACAGACGACCTATGCAGGGCAGTCAGGGTGCATCAGCACTAGGTGCCAGCTCCTGCCTGTGGGAAGGCCCAGCTGTGCAGCACATGGGCTGAGCAACCAGATTACCCGAGGCACCCTGCAGCCAGTCTGACTCTGACCCACTGCTGCACGCAGTTTCTGCATGTGTGCACATCTTTCTGCTTAGGAAATCTCAGCTAAGCATTGCAAAATGACCTCTGCTTATGACAAAGGAATCGCAGGAGAACAGCATGTTGCTGTCGTAGATTTAGATTTACCTTTTAAAACCCACCACTAGACAATGCTGAGGGTGGGACAGCAGGCTGGAAGGACCTTTGTCAAACTTTACAGGGCTGCTTTAAGCTGGCTACCTTCTGATAACCAATATAGAGACAAACTTCTTTCTGTTTTGTGTTTTTAATAATGACTGACATCCTCCAATTAAAGTGAAGGAACTAGGTTAGGTTTTTAGATCAACTTGTATTAAGTGAAGCTGGGTTTCTATAGCATAACTGTGTATTTTGTGTAGAGAGTATTAGCAAAACCCTAAGGACCGAGTAATGAGGTCTTAAAATGATATATTAGCTCTAACATCAGTGGATATGAAAAACCACTCCTAACTTCAAAGAGATAATGTTGGGGAACCTTCTGAAAGCTTACAGTTCAGAGTGAGTAGAAGTAGGGTGTATAACAAACACATCACCTCAGTGCACAGTCATAATAAAACAGGAATATTTAGCTTTCTTAAAAATACAGATTACATCACCATGATGCTGTCTAAACCATGTTTTGTCCAAAGCTTGGATACGTATGTGTAGTTCTGTTCCTTCTCACTTTCCAAGAAGATGGACAGCAAGGATGGACAGTGGTTTTGTAACAGCCCATTCCTTCACACAAGAAATACCTGCAGAAACCAGGAGATTCTCATCTAGAAAAGACAATACAGGACAGCAACAGGGATCTGTAAAATCATGAGTAGCAAGGAGGAGCTGAACAGAGGCCAATTACTCCCTAACTCCCAGCAGAAGACCTGGGGGTTATCAAATGGTCAAATGGCACTATCAGGTGACAGGTTCTAGTACAAACACGAAGGTAGTATTTACAACATATATAATGTACATACGATGCTTAATTAAACCATGACATTCATGGCCACAGGATGTCTTAGGTGTAGGAGTTCACATGTAGTGGAGGGGAAGTATGGACACACTCATGGAAGGGAAGTTCACTGAGCTATCAGCAGTCAGAAACCACAAGGCCCTTTGGAGGTTCCTTGAGCTGAAAATAACTAGGATGCTGGAGAGTAAAGGATTTTATTGCCCTTCTTACAGTACATCCTGACAAACCTAGAGCCTCGAGTGTACAAAACTGTCTGTAAGAAACAGCATCTGTGATGCACAAAATTATTTCTTTTTAAAGCATATTATTAGGCACTTCAAGTTCTAAGCCTTTCAGCAGGCAAAAGCCCTCAAACATTTAATTAATGCCATAAAAATCTGTAATGGAAACAGTATTTTACTTTTCTCTTCCTATGTTTGTATTTTTGTATTTTCACCTAGAAAGTCGTTTTATGAGAGATCACTGCATATTCCCAGCTACTACAGAATTTGTTCAGGATTAAGACCTTGTATCAGAAATAAAGAAATTACTCCTTTTATTAAATTTCAGTCCTCTAACTTGTTTTTTAAAGGTGCCATGTGAGCAGCATGGATCATGAATTAAACTGCTCTTCTGGAAAGTTATACCAAAATAGGAAAGTCAGTCTATTTCAAGCATCATCATTTGACAAGAGAATGACATAGCAGTAGATTTTTTTATACTGAAAGAAGGTATTAAAATGCTCCAGCGAGTCACATTTATATAATATTCTAAATGTACTATATTATTATGTTATAGTACAATATGATTATATTATAAAACATACTAAAATAATAAACATATTGACAAGTAAACACAACCTGCTTGAATTTTTTCCACAGCTTCACAGAGCAGCGCGTACTGCAAAACCCAGCGCTATCAAAATCCAGAGTCTACCACCAGAAAACAATAGCAGCCTCACAATCACTGTTACAAACCCGCACCCATATGTAGCTACAGGGCAAGCTAACAGTTGTAGCAATAACAAGAGAAAAGAACTGAGAACAACAAAACAAACACGGTTTGTACTTAGACACGTTTTAAGAATTGGTTGAAAGAGGCCCTGAGGTGTCCTCATTGCTTTCCTACTCCATGTCATTTCATCACAGAAGGCAATCTAGTTGGTCAAGCACAGTTTGCTCTCAATAAATGCGGCGTTGACTGTCCTTGATTAACCTCTTGCTCTTGAAATATTCCGAAAAAGAACACAAGAAAACAAGCTCATGGCTGTTCTAGGGACTGACAGGTGAGCTGAGCAGCCTATAGCCCCCCAGGTCCCTGTCCTTGCCTTTCTTACGCATGGATATAACCTCAATTTTATTTCCCTGGTTGTCCAGGATTTCTCCTGATCACCACTGTTTTTCACAGTCTGCAGGCAGCTGCCTTTCCATCACGGCAGCTAACTCAGCACACTCAGAGCTAGCACACTTGACCTTGCAAGTGTGAAATATCCAGATTCCCTATGTATCCACCAAGGCTGTTGACTCCTTTCCTTCCCAAACACGTGATGGTCTGTGCTCATGTGAAATCTATTATTCCAATGGAAAAAATAGCTTTTAAACACATACAGTTCACGTGCTGTTAACACAGGTGACTCTGCTGCATGGAAAGCAAAAGGAAGGCATTGATCAGAAAGTTACCAACTGAATATGTTGGAAACGTGTGTTCTTATACACGCAGTTTATGGATGATGAGTTTTCAGCCCCAGCTGCAAAATTAGTCGTTTGTGCTGACTTACAGCCTATTCCATGATCTACTTTCTCTTCTTTCCATAGAAAAGACAATATATTGTTTTAACATCTGCTCCAGTTTTTACCTTATATCATATACCACTGTAAATGCTCACTTACTCACATAGAAGATGACGACACAGATCACAGGGAAAACCAAGCTTTGAGGGGAACACGGATTTGGCTGGATGCTTCTTTTTACAACCTTTTTGCAGCCTTGCAAGAAGCCCTGAAAGTGCAAGGACCCGTGGAAAAAGCTTTGCATGTGCTTTGGTTGCATATTTGCATTGCCTTCCGGGTCCTGTCACAGTTTCTAGAGCTAGCCCACGTATATCACACCCAGAATCACAGGATGAGAACTAGAGCTCAGCTTCAGCAGAGACACGTGCTGATGGAGCAGAGTTCCATGAGATATCTTGTTAGAAACCCGCCACCCATTTGGATTTGGGCTGCCCTGGAGTTGCACTTCTAGATGAGTGTTTTGCAGCTGATGTGCAACTTTGATTAATGTTAACTAAGGCCATTTACATAGTGAAAAACATGTAACATTTGCTATCTCTGCAGAAAAGAAGAAAGCATTTGCGTTCCAGCATCTGATTGCAGACCAGACAGCTAAAATATTACCACATTATCTACACGTTAAAATTTATCTGTCTGTTTCTTGCAAAGCTGTTTGATAAATCTTGAGTGCTTTATTAATAATAATGCAAGCCGCCCTCACACACCTCAGAAAATGAGCTGTTCAGATACATAGAGATTAATTTCTATGTAATTACAGACAGGTGCCAGATACCAAGGTGTTATAAGAATACTGCTGTATAGAAGCCAACAAAGATTACGGGAAATTTGAGACAACTCCTGAGGGAATTCGGTGATGCAAAAGATGCGCCATTAATGAGTCACGTAACTGCAAGTACCTCAATATGAAGGACTGCTGTGAAGGGCTGCAGCAGACTTTGACATGAATGCTCCATGGAACGTGGATCTCCGTGCCAATAAGCTCACTTGTGTGCTGCTCATTAACCAAGCTCCAGCCTGCCCAAACACTCAGCTGCTTCCAGTAATTCTTGGTTTGGCAATCCTTGGGATAATGGTTTGGGGTTCCTTTTCATTTCTGGAAAGAAAGGAGGGAGGAGTTTTCTGTTGCTCAGCTGAAACTAGAGTTGTATAGTCTCAAAAAGAGGAAATGTCTCCCACTATGTGCTAAGTCCTAAAATAGCACAGCAAAATAAGTTTATTGTGGTTATAAAAATCTGGGCTGGCCAGTTTTATTTTCATTAGATGACATGTGGTGGACATACTTTGGGGCAGTGTTCTGCATTTATCAGGGGAAAATAAGAATGAAAAATAAAGCTGCTAAACAAAATCACACAGAAAAAAAACCAAGCACAAAACTATGGAAAAACAGAGTACAGTTTCATCTTTTCAGCTACAGTCATCAGGAATTTATTTTAGATTTATTCCTTGCTCTTCTTTATATTTAATAGGCTTTAGAGATTTTAGGTCCTGACTGACCTCTGGCCCTAGAAGCATCATTTGTGACTTGCAGCATCTTGAGGGTTTGCACTGGCACCAACCCTCGCATACAGCATCTGGCATAAGGGAAAAAACTAGTTTAGTATACAAATAGAACTATTTGTAAGGTTACTGCAGCAAATGCGGAAGTAATTCAATTTACTTGGATCAAAGTTGGTTTTTTTTCCATGGGAAATGTTACAGTTTTTCATTAATACTTCTGCCTTTCATATCCAATTTACTGAAGAAATAATACATCGTGCTTCTTTATTTCTTGCTTCCTTATTTCTCAAAGAATAAGCATTCGTAATGCCTTTTTGGAGAAGAAAATATTGACAGGGCTAAACATAGAGTTTCTTATAACAGAAAGTGACTAAATACTTAATTGCTAATTATAAATTTAAAAAAATAAAGAAAAAAATAGAGAAAAGGAAGGCTTACATGGGTTCTTTTCTAGCTTTCATCGACACTTAAGGTCTTGGAAGTCTCAGGAGCTTAATGTTTTCTAAAATGTGAGATCACGTGTCAGATTCCAGCAGCTCTGCTGTAGTCCTGAAATTGCTTAGCCAGCTCCCAGAGGACTTTTGATGCCTGTAAAACACCTCCTTCTAGCTCAGCTGCTTCACTCTAGCTTAGGCTACAAGATCAAAGAATCAGGAACAAATGGAATGATCTCATTACAACTTCAAGGTAAACCTAATTTGCTGTAAAGCTGCATGAAGCAAGGAAGATTCACCCCACTTGTTTTCTTCACCGAGCAGAGCTCTGGAGATGCAAATATATTCTCTCGCATGCATATAGCTGCGCAGAAAAGCACGGTGCTGAGATGAGCTGTAAGCAGCACAGCAGCTTTCTGCCAAATTCCATGTCAGATTTCAGTGTATAAGCTAGACCTCAATACCTGGGTGTTTGCGTTGCTGGACTTTTAATCCCCAACCGTAGGTGACTGGATGAAACTCACTCTGGAGGAACAAAACGTCCCAAATTCATCTAATTCCAGGTTTTTGCTCAGGCTTGGCCACGAGAGGACGAGTCTCAAATCAGACAATGGCATAAGATAATCCTGGATCATTACAGGAGAAGGGGAACAGCCATCAATAATACGCATCAAGGCTAGGTCCAAAATCAGTAGAAAAATGCCTCATACTGTCCAGAGTCACACAAGGCCTGCCAGAGGTTGAGCATCTGTAATCATTCTGTAATGATTAAGCCCTTCTATATACATGCATTTCTTCTTATTTCTGCTATAAAACACTCTTTTATTATCACACAGTATTTCTGTCAAGGTTTGCGATTACATTATAATTCTAAAGTACTTGGTCACATGAAAAATTAAAGAGGGGCATGTATTTTACGTATCTCTTATTTTAGTGATCAAATACTTCAGGCAAAATGTGCATTCAGAATTAAGCACTTTGTAATTATTAACTAGGCTAGTTACAGGATATAGTTTGCTGGAAATATTATTCTGCATCAGACATGCATTTACAAAACTCCTATTAGCCCCTGTTGAATGGAGAAAGTTGCCTTGTTTGGCTATTCTATTGGAAGAGTTTTGTTTTTAGGTATCATCTGAGCATCACTATCAGTGAATGTTTGTAATATACTTTCCAGGACACAACATTACAGCAAAAGCTCTATTCTGCAGAAGTCCACTTTCATTCCATAGCTTTACGGGGGATTTTTCAGCACCTTGTACTTGTGGTTTCCTATAGGACATGAGGCCAAAATCCATGTGAATTCAATTATCATGGGAAAAAACGGTACTGTCATTTCAGCAGTGCATTGCTTATTATGAGATTACTACTACTGAAGGGAAATGAAGAACTAAATAGATACCACTTACGGCCATGTCTCTACCAGGAAATATTAACCAAGGTTCATTATGATATCACTAACAGCAAATAGGAGGTTGTTCCCATCAAAGTTAAGTCATGTTTGAAGTTGGCATGCCAAGCACGAAACGTATCTCAGTGGGAAAAATCTCAAGTTTAAAGAAATTTGTGCACCTTTCTAATCTGTTCAACAGCACAATAAACATTAAGGAAGCAGTTCGGCACATATTTAATTGATGCGGTTTTGTGTCAATGCTGCATTTGTTCTGCAGCACAAGAAATGTGCAAATCCTGCGATATTACACAGCCCCAGGCAGGCAGGCAGAGCATTCACTGAGATACAATAGCTATCGAGCACAGTTTCTAGATGGATAGAAAAGGTTGCCATACTCCACGCTCTGTATATAATCCATACAATAAAACCAAATATAAACATTACCCAAAGTTAACTTCTTCTGGTGCCTCAGCCTTTTTCCCTGTAGCAGATCACACTCGGCAACCTATTGATATTTATCCCCAGCTGCCAGTCTACGGTGGCAAAGCACAGCCTGCCCCTAGCAGCAAACGAAGAGATGTGGCATCTTGTAGCAGACGCCAATGACATGTCATGAGCGCTCTCTACTGACGTTTTCTGGAAATACCACTGTGGTTAAAAGCGAGCTTTCGAAGAATGCTCAGGTCCCGCAAGCTCCTTCCTCTAGTTGAAATGTGCTTCTCAAAAAGTACGACCTCTTTTTAAAGAAAACTGAAATTATCTGCAACTCCTGAATCACAGAATCACAGAATTGCCAGGGTTGGAAGGGACCTCAAGGATCATGAATCTCCAACCCCCCTGCCACATGCAGGGCCACCAATCATCCCACCTAATGCTAGACCAGGCTGCCCAGGGCCCCATCCAATCTGGCCTTGAACACCTCCAGGGATGGGGCATCCTGGAACTTTCCAGGTGAAAAAGGAGGCGAAAAAATTATATCTGACCAAATCAACCCCATTGGGTCAGTGGTACATCAAACAACAGCCCAAACTTAAAAATGAGTTTTCCAAACAGCAGCAGAGTTAAGTGAATCAATCAGTGGACAGGAAGAAAGAGGCTGGCTTGTTTCCCAGGGGCTGCTCCCAGCTTTTTGCCTCTCCTGGAAATGTAAATGTTGTGCTACAGAGAGTGTGCATCCTTCACTTGGTCAGCAAAATGATCGTATCCAGCATTTCACATGTAAGTAATTGCTGGTGTTTTCCTGCAACCAGGCCAGGTCTTTCATACAGGATATGAGCTAAATAAAATAAACATCCCCCAAAACAGGGAAAAAAAAACCCAGTGGGATGATCGGATACTTGCCCTAGAACTAAATCCACATTTGAAAACAAGCTATCTTTGGCCAGCTACAATCTAAGATGCCAGGTGGCAGTAGGACTAATAGTCACCGTTCAGAAGAAGTCAAATATGAACTGCAGCAGTACAAACCACTGGTAGGCAGGTCCTCATCAGTTCTACACTTTCCTGCTTGCTGGGAGAGAGATCCACAAAAGAGAAAAGTTTACTACTACTACTTAAAAGAGAAGCTCATCCTTGATGAAGTTTTACACATCAGCAATATGATTGTCAATTTCTATTATCTTCCTTTTCTCTAACGCACTTTTCCTTCACAAGTCACCTTGTGGGTTGTTGTAATTCAGTTATATGCTTATCCTGACCTCATTCCTTATGTAATCTTCACACTTCTCTTCCTCGTGCGGGGAGGTGTGGGGGGTAAGGAGCTTGTTCTGAGCAAACCAGCACAAGAATTAGGTCTGAAGCTTTCGGGGATAGATTTACTTGGGACAGAAAGCTTTACTGACCAGCTTTCATAAATATGCTAGCTTTACATTCATAGACCAAAAATACTCTTTCCAGGCATTAATTGGATATAAACCTCACACCATAATACACTCCAACTCATAGTTGATATCACAGTTTTGAAGAATAGATTTTGTATATTCTTTCTGCTTATTTTCTTTTCCTCAGGCTTTAAATGTACCAGATACCATTAAGACTACCAATAACCTCTGTTTTATTGAAGATGTCAAATTTCTGCAGAACAGAAATGAATATTAACGAGCGCTAGAGCGATAAAGATTTCTAAGCAATAATAAAAACAACAGACAACCCAGAAAAGCATTTCTTCATATGACAAAGTTGCTTATATGTATATTACAGAAGCGATACCCATGACTTGAGCTTACAATTAAATTCCCAACTCTATGTTGAGAACGTCCAAGAAATGTAATGGTTGCACTGAAATACAATTCTCATTGCTGAAACTTATATTTCATAGCATCTAATATACTACTAAGGTTATTCTGATATCCAGGTCGAACCAAACAAAATCCTCAAGACCTCCAAAGCGCAGCATAATATTAGAGTCAATTCATCATCGCTACTTGCAATACTTTTTGTGGTGGTGTGGGTTAACTGACATTCTCAAGGCACATCCTCAGGGAGCCCTGACTTTTCTGACCTTGCTAATTCCAGTTTAAATTCCTTGGATCCAGCACTGAATTTCAGCGCTGTTGGACTTGACTCCTGGCCCCTCTCTACAGCCTCAGGGCTTCATGGTTGGAATTTTGTGTCTGGTTTTGAGAGCTAGATGCTACCTGCTTAACAGTGCACCTACGCAACAGATGAACGTCCTCACACCCACAACATTTGGGTTGTAATAAAGAAGCCAGACAGCTCACAGGAGTTATTTCAGTGATGTCACCAAAGAAGGCCACGAGAACTACACCGTGCTAATAACCTCACTTACAGAGGGATATAATGCACAATGAGGAGTTCCATACAAAGGGGGGTTATATTTACCCAGTAATATTAAGAGCCTAAAAAAATGGTAACAGTGCTCATGCCCAGTGAGCTACAGTGCTTATTTGGTACATGAAATAAGAAGGATTCCTGGAAATACATGTTTGGAGTACTGCAATGGATCTGAATATTGCCTTTCTGGTGGTTTTGGTCCTGCATGGAATTAATGTTTTGTTTGTGATCCCACAGTGATCTTCTCAGTCCAAAAGAGGCACAGCCCACAGCCTCTGGGACCTCTCAGGAGATTGCAATTGAAGACTGTAAACCTCTTTAGTGAATGAAAATTTCACATGTGAAAGAAACACGATAAAAACTATTCTCAGCTTTAACAGCATATGGCAATGCAAACTTCAATTTCTCATATGCATAGTGTTGTATCTATCATACCAAGATTACTTAAACCTAGCCACAAGTCTCTTATTAAACACGTTCATTTGATGAGTAAACTCACTGTGACTTGCCATTGCCAACAACCTGTGTGTAGATGGGAGGCTAAGAGAGGTGGTGAGATTGAAACTATGCTTTCCCTAGGTTATTTTCCTTATGGTTCTTCTTTCTCTCTCACCCCACAAATGCAAGCTTTGCAAACACGTGTCCATACATCCCCTCCTTTACCTGGTGCTTCCCACATCCTCAGCCAGGGCCTGAAATAGGTTGTTCTGCAGCAATCTCCTAAATGTAGCATTGTTTAAGTAGTAATAATAGCACAGAAAATAATTGTTGGTGTATTGGAGAAAATAATTTTTACCTTTTTAAGTAGACTCCCTGTTTTGTAAAAGAAAAATTTCAAATGCTTTGAAGGAAATCCAGTGGAGGTGATTTTGCATTGACTTCTGGGTGAATACAGCAGGAGAGAGTTGTTTATTCTCGTTTCTTACAGTTGTTTATCAAACAAGGGCTGCCAAACTTCAGCCTCAGTCAGAAGAGTGGAGAACATCTTTCGCTGCAAGCAGTTCTGTGCTGTTGTGGTACATGCATTGAATTGTCTTACAGCTGTCTTAAGTGAAAGTCACTTTTTGAGGAAAAAGTTCTAACAAAACACTGAACGCTACAGAAGGATAGGAGACGACTGGGAAACAACCCCAGTAAGCAGAAAAACTAAAAGAGTGGCTGTATGGGAACTGTTGAGTCACGGCCTGAACCTCTGATTGACCACCTGAGGCAAGCACTGAGTCAGCCATGGAGCACAGCTGAAGGCAATCAGCTTTGTGACCAGAAGGGCTGGAGCCTGGCTGCACCTCTCCTAGACCCCATTTAAGGGCTGACTGACACTGAGGAAGGATCTTTTTTCTGGCAATCCCTCCCTTTGGAGTTTTTCTGCAAGCACAGAACACAGGTGTGCATTTCATTTATTTTTTATTATCTCTTTCCACCACAATAATCTTTCTAACAATAAAACCTGTGAAATACCATCCTAACCACACCACTCTGCTAACTATACATTTGTTGATTGTACGGTGGCAAATAACATAACTTGAACAAACCATCAAGTTTACTACACACTGCACCTCTTGGTGCAAGTCAGCATAACCTGCTCTGCAACCAAAAGTTCATCAAATCCCTACAGGTGTGGGGAGGTTTGCTGAAGCCTTTTTTTTTTCCTATTTTCTATTGCCAACCTTCACATCCCATGCAAGCTGTTACTCTGTTTTATCTCTGTTTTATGCCTGTGACTGCAGACGTAAATGGCAGGACTATGCAAATCTTCTCCCTATCCTCTTGTTTTTACTTTCAAAGTCTTTACAACAGATTTATTTTAGCTCCCCTACATGTGACATGGAAATAAGATGGTCTTCATGTTAACTCAACAGCATTTGGGGCACTCAGATATTCTGCAAAATCTTAATCAGACCTGATTTCAGCAAGTCTAACATAAAATACACTCTTTTTGGACAGACTAAATGTATTCAATAACACTCCTGCAAGATATTTAGCCCTTAATGAGCACTTTCTTTCCCTGCTACTGAAATCATTGTGCTTTATAAATGGCCTGTTCCATCTAAGAGTTCACAAATTTACCTCATTTCTGATTTAAATGGCTCACCAAGGAAACTGATGGAGTGACTATCTCCTGAAAAGGAAAAGCTATTCTGACTTGATTGTGGTAGTTCCTTCGTGTTTCCAATACTAATTTACTATTTGGCTTCTATCTTTTATTTATAATGGTATAGAATATAAAAGACTTCCTCTATTGTAGAATTATCTGCAATTTTAAAGCATTAATTATATAAATTAGCACCTAAAAGTGATTATTCTTCTGAGTCTATGAAACGCAGTTTGGCCATTAAATATTTGTGATGAATCCCTATAGAACTACTTGAAATTATATTTCATCCACCTCTTGTAAAGAAAATAAACTTCCACACTTGGTGATAAAAGACTCAGTACTGTGTTACCCTAACGCCAGTTATGAAAATCAGCTCTGACACCATTTTACACTAGAAATGCAAGCACACAGTTAAGTCAGACCCATGGTTTAAAACCATGACAACCCATAGGAAAGGGGGGAAAACAGGTATTTTTCTCCCTGTACCAAAACTGTAGCTTGCTACCAAGTTGTCATAACTACCTCATCTGGAGTTAGTTCTTTTAAATGACTTCTTAAAAAGTTATTTGAACCAGTGCCTTTGTGATCAAGCCAAATGATGGGTGCTGTGCTAGAAAAATAGGTATAAGGGAGAAATACCTCAGGTAGTTAATAATATTGTTTAATAACATTGTTCTAGATTACAACTGTGAATTTGAATATAACTGTAGAAAGGGGGAAAACTATCTCCCTGGGATCTTCAAACCACCCCAGCATGCCGAATTCTTTCCACTTGATCAAGGGCTGATCATACTCATAGCACTGGTAAGGAGACACTGTTATCAAGGAGCTGCTGACATTTATTTAAATCGGGTCTTAGTCTCACTTCAATGAAGGTCCTGTGAAAAGGGCATCTCAGTAGGAATAAGTAAGCCTGATGCTTTCCCAGCAAGACAACACACAGTGCATGCTATCAGTCAAAGATGCGTTGTTTACCACACACAGGTTGGGCACTTCGTATAATTCACAGCCCAAACATGTCAGATTCTTCAGCTTACAGGGAGACAGACTTCCCTGAGCAAACCTCAGCCAGCTTCCTCCAAAGTCCTGCTAACAAGCCAGAGCCTGGTATTTATTTCCAGTGCAATGTCACCTGTGGGTTAGGATAGCCAAACAGAAGCCTCTCCTCATCTGCATTGGGATTCCTGTGCATTTTTTGTTTCTCATCCACAGTGATACTACAAAAGGGGATACCTTTATACTTTTCTCACTTAGGACCCTCTTGTTTTGTCTCCAGTCCAGTTTTTTCTCCACGCATGTGCTTTCCTGAAAAGTGCCAAACAATTCAGCATCAGCATTTTTAACTCTATATACTTTTCTATATACTCAGCTCACCTCTGAGATGTGAGGGGCAGAACAGGCTGTGGCTCAGCAACACTGGAGGTCTCAGGGCTTCTCTCCCCAACGTGCAAGACTGAGTATGTTTGAACTGTACTATTCTAGCTCCTAAACAGACCAATCTTGATTTAAATACCACGTTATGTCCTTTTTCCTGGCACTTTAAGCGCTTCGAATGATTTTGCAGCCCCACTACCTAAAGTTAATTTCAGTGATTAAACTTCTAACCTTGTTAGAATAGACGTCATATTTGCTTCACCATAATTGTTTTTCACAAAATGCTCTTGATTGGTGTAAACTATATTCCTTTAATTCTTTCACTAATTGCATCTGGAACATCTTTCCAGCATCCGGCTTTGGGCTCAATGTCAAGCCACCTGCCTATACTCAAACCTATAAGTCTTTTCAGCTTTTTAAATACTGATTTTTACCTACTCCTCCAGAATTTCACCAGCATGATAAAATTTAACAAATCAGTTCTTGTTGTTTAAAGGTTTCCTTTAAATATGAATCTGCTTATGAACCTAGGAAATACAATTTAAATCCGTCACTTGTCTAAAATATTTTCCCTAGATAGTATCTTCCTCACAGAAATCTATTTAGTGACAAGATTCTTAATGTAGAACTGGAATGAGTAAACTTAATATACAAAGATACTATTTGAACAGGGTAAAACAAAAATATCTAGTCAGACCAGCCAAAAATAGCATAAATGAGAGGCAAGAGCAGGTCAAACTATATAGTAAACATTTACATTTTAAATGTAACCCTGATTGCATAGCCCCCATATCCATATATAGCTTTCTGAATACCCAAATTAAGCGTAAGAAAGGCCCTTAAAAAAGAAAATAGTATAGAACGTATTGGCAACAGCATGTTCCTTTGAAAGACTTGGGGTTGATCTGCAGTTTCCTTTAAGTAAAGACAGAAACTTCCACTGAACACTGTTGAGATCTGGCGAAAAAAATAGGAAGATTTAGACATCTTCTCCAAGACCCACTATTTCCATAACAAATATTTAATTTCAAATAGGCTTTAAAAGAAAGCAGCCTAAATATGGGCAGGCAGACCACACAATACAACAGAATTGTGATGGGCTGTTGTTGCAGTGGAGGGATTAGGAATCTGGCAGGCTTAAGCAAGATGTTCATCCCAGTAACAGAGAGTCAATTACTTCTTATGAAAAATGTACTGTAAAAAAAAATAAAACATGAGGTCTCCTCACTTGTGCTCACCTTTGCAAAAGATGACTCCACTCAGCAGCATGGCACTCCAAGCCACATTCCCATGGGCAAACAGCATAGCTGTGTGCAGTAGAACCAGGACAGCAGACACAGCAACACTTAATGAGGCACTTAGCACCTGATTCCTGTATACAAGAAGCTTTTCTATCCTTTCTTGTGAAAGGTTGTTGCTATCTAATAACTACTAACGAAAAAACGTGTGGCATTTGTGAGGTGGTCTTCATAGCACATGGATAGTGGGGTGTGTGGGAACTGTTAGGTCGTGAGCACCTGGTGAAGGGGTGAAGCCAGGATCACACAGGTGTACTGCTTCCACCTGTGCTCCCAGGGCTGAATATAACCTCTCCAAAATCTCATTTGAGGGCTGGCAGCATCAGGAGAAGCACTTCTAATTAGAGATCCCCGTTCCTTTGGAGTGTTTGGTAAGTCCTGATCCTTGGAAATAGTTAAGTGATTCCTTCTTTGTTTCCAGATTGTGACTGCTACCTTTATTGAGTAATCCAAAACTAGTTTAAAGCAACTGCATCTGCTATCGCCTAGCCTACCCTTACACAGGGCAACAGACTAGGAAATGGAGGTGCAGTGCACTGTTTGTACTTAGAACAAATTTATTTGAGGTTATGCATGCTAAACTCCGTGGTTTATGAAAGCTAGGTCACTGTAGCACACCAGAAGAAAGAAGAGGGCAGAAGGCACTAACGTTTGTCAGGTTCCACTTGCCATGCAAGTTTTTGAAGCTGCTTTGGTCTTGTACAGAGGAATTTTAGCCTTTTATACTGCACTGTAGATGTAGTGCAGCAAAAGAAGGGAAAGGAAGGAACATCCCCGTTGTTGTTGTTGTTCTTGGTGGAATTGACTCTGCTATCACTCTTCTTCACTACCATCCTTCAGCAGGAGTGGCTAAGAGGAGCCTCCCCAGTAAGCAGCCCAGCTGATAGCTCCAGCTGTCAGTGTACCAAAGCTGATTCCTTTGTTAGGAAAGGGAAAGAGGCAGGAGTAATACACAGGGCTGGAAAAGCCAAAGGATCTCAGGGAGTAAATGCTCATAAACAATTTTAAGGTAAGGACAGGGAAGGGCATGTGAGCCATCTGAACTGGGGGGGAAGTGTGTGGAAAACGTTTTTAAACTTTGCCTAAAACTGAACTATGGAGTAATATAAAGGGGTGTGCGTGTACTTTTCCACTGCATTATTAGACATCAGTATCATGTTCTTAAAGTATGGCTTTCCTTCATTTCTTTGATTCTAGCAGTGTTCAGAATATAACCGGTCCTGGATGTTATCATTTACACACCTTTTGTGTTTAATTTAAATCTCTGTGCACCAGTCTTATTGTAATGTTTCTTATTTTCTGCATTTTCTTAGCTACTATAAGATTCTCTTAATAAGAGCGAGTGAAATTGTTATTTAAGTAAATAACAATCAGGTCCTCTATCTAACCTGATGCTGAGTCTGTTCTCTTTCTCCATGTACATCATTGCCATCTAGTGTTACTTCAGGTACAGAAAAGGGTAGGAAGATGGTTACTAGTTACCCTGTGAGTCAGTGGTAATGTTGACAGCACACATGAAAATATACCAGCACAATGTAGGAGTAGGAATTACAGTACAGTAAAGCTGAACTGTAAAGCAGGCATTATCAGAGAATGGTTTCAAAAGCCAGATAGTTAGAATGGCTGATTTGGCAGCTGTATGTAGAAGGCACTTTATGTGGTTGAGTTACTGTACTTGTCACCTGTTACATTCAGCTTCTAATTCAAGGTTTCAAATAAGCAAATACAAGATCTCAGAGGACTGAGCCTGAAGAAAAGCTCACAACTTAGTTCATTTACAAAATGCATATTATTCTGCAACTGTCCTCCTATCTCACATGCACAAACTGAAGCCTAGCAGACAACCTGTCTGATGTTGTCAGATCCTGTAACTGTCAGAAAAAAAGTCCTTTTTTTTTTTTTTGAGCTGTCCTATATTGAGAAGCTTCCCCTGAGATATGTTTTTATTCAGACAGCACGGGCAAAAATATATATTCAAAAATCAGGTCATGTTAGAATGTGACCCAGAGGAAAGTGCTGGCCCAGAGAAATGAGGTGGATCAGTGGGGAGTTTTAAGAGCCCAACTCATCCAGCATCAAAGGCAGACTGCTTTTCTGAGAGCCTGCAAAGCGTGGATATACTGTGTTGAGGGGAGCCAAGAGACCACAGCATGGGTGAATCTGAATCTTTTCTACCACAACCGAAGTACTGTGACAGTTTGAATGGGTGAATCTGAGATTGTTATAGGCATAGCATTAGGAATAATCTGAAACCTACTCCTTATACTTTAGTTACTAAGTTAGAATACCCCATTACTATTATCAAAGTCTTATTACTCTTTGCAAGTAAGAAATATAATTAATTTATAAGTATGATTGAGATTGAGATTCTTCTATGGAAACAAGTGGCAAAACCTGCTCAAAGCTGCCGTGCACATGCATGTCAATTTTCACAAGGCTACGTATTGGATGAGTTCTATGCCCAGACCTCTCAGTAGATCAGAATAGAGATCAAGCCTTAAGTAAGGGAAAGCAACTAAAAGCTGTACACTCAGATGTGTACAGCTGCAGAGTTTGGAAAGCGTAATGTGGATGCCTTCGTCAGTCCCAAGTGGATTGCTTTGACACATCACAGCTATGTTTATTTGCCTCATTTTTTCATATGCTGCTTTTGCAAAAGAGAAGTTGCTTTATTTATTTATACGGCATTATTTTGTTAAAAAAAGTGACTCTGACTTCCTAGTAAAAATGAGAAACTCGTTAAACTTACAACAGGGAAGAGGAAGTGAGAGGAACAACCTCAGAGCAATGCAAAAACGAGTGAGACGCTGCTTGTTTTAAATGAGCCCACTTATTTTGACCATCTGACCGCTCCTTTTATGGACAAAACCGAGGTTTTTCCCATGACTTCTTTTGTGACTATGCGAAAATAGCCTTTGGTTTTGGTCTTGTAAGTCACTTAGCATTCTGGAATAGATCTTTCTGATCTTTACTAAAAAGTTTCTCTCCCAAAACGAGCGTTGCAACTACTGCCACATTTTAGTTTTTCTGACGCTGCTTACACTACTGTTCCCATGATTATTAAAACAAATTTCTAAATACAAAACCAACAATAGAATCTCTGGAGATTGCCTAGGCTGATTACTGCATGGATCTACCACTCCTCCTTGTTTTTAAGGGCTGCTGCCTCATGTACTGCTGTCTTGTGCTGACATCTTCTGGGCCCTGCTCAGACTGCACTAAAACAAACCTGCAGCACATGCGGAGGGTAATCTGTGCACCCTTCAAACTCTGGGCATTAAGAGACTTCTGAACTGGACAAAAAAATAACCCCTCACTCTTCTGTTCTCTGGCATTTTGGCACCAGTTCTGGCAGATGACCTCAAGATAGCTCCACGGGCTGGGTCTTCCCAGTTTTACTCTGAATGCCCAAACAACTGTAGGAAAACTGCAGTTCTCCTCTCTTCCCTTGAAAGACAGTGGGATCACAGCAACAGGAGTCAGGAGTCTCCACTCTGTTGTGTAATGCTTGGAAACAGTCACCAAATGAGATCCTGAGCTGCCTTTGGGCTCAGTCTCCAGGCACCAGCTCCAAGATGAAGCTTTTTCCCATGCAAAGTGCTGGCCAGGGAACCTCACCAAAAAACGAAGAAACAGCTTAGTGAGGTTACCTGCTTCCAGAATCCAACAGTTGCAGAACAAGAGGCTGTGCAATTTAGTTCTTAAGGTAAGCTGCACATTTTAGTTTACTTCCATCCTCATGTCTCATCTTTAAGTAAGCTGATCAGTAACTTCACCCAGCCCTCAACCACTGTAGCCTCATAGGTAACGAACTGGAACAAGGCAGCCACAGTGTGTCTGGAGTGGATGAATACCCTTAGCTTAATGGAAAGGACACTACTTTTAAAAACTGTTCTTCTGAAAAGTGCAGAATTCTTGTTCAGGTTGGGCCTCACGGTTTTTTTGGATTTTTTTGGTTTTTTTTTTTCCCTCTCCTATGGTGTCAAGCAGGCTTTGCTCAGAGATGCTGCTGCAGCAGAATGCAGGGTATTGAGCCCCTAGGTTATTTCATCCTCTGCTATGCACAGAAAACAAATGGTCAAGGAAGAAACAGCTGCTGCAACTGGAGGAAAAATGTGCGAGCTCACAAAGGAGAGGGGAATACTTCCTATCTGCAGGTAAGACAGATTTAACACTAATTCAACCTCAAAAACATAGATCACATACACTGCCAAACAAAGGCTCCCTTACCTTGCAAGGGAAACAGGGCAGCCCACAAAGCACAGCTGCCCTGAACAGCTCGTTAGTGGATGAAGCTGTTAACACACCCAACAGTGGAAGTGTAAGGGAGAAAATACATTATTGGATTAATAACACTTAAAAGATAATTTGTGGATCTGTAAACTATCCCATGCAGTGCTCAGGTTTTTGTACGCTTAAGTAAACAACACTGTAAAAGGGAAGGAAAGTGGAGGTGGTCAGGTGAAGAGATGCTGTATCTTCCCAGAAGGGTAAGGGGCAAGATCAGTGTGGACAGGCACAGCCAACAGCTTTGTTCTTTCTAGATGCACTGTCGTGCTAACTTGATTCTCTTCTTCAGCTTTTCACACTTGACAAAAATCCTGTGAAATGTCTCTTTCACAGCTTTCTTACCCTCTACTCTCACAGTATGTTTTGCAGAATCTGTGATGAAGCCCTCGGTTCACAAGCTGTGAATTCAGAGCAGCATTACCTGGAAGAATGACCTATCTTACTGTTTTTAATTGCTGTCGTCTTAGATATTTGCAGAACTCTGCTAGAGAAAGTCAGCACACACACCATGACTTGTGCTTCTGATCTAATAGCTATACATTTAACATGCAGGCTAGAGGGGAAAAAAAAAACAGACCAGGTGAAATCAGACGTATATGCCTTAAAAACATATATGTTGCTTTTAAGGCATATACCACAAGGGGGACTCTTCTACAATTTTATAGGGCAAAAGTAATTCCACAGAGAGGGGTGTGAATGGGGGGGGGGGGGAGGGGAAGATGAGTAAATCATTTCTGCAGCTGAATATGCAGAGACCATTTTAGGTTTTTTAAGCCCACATATGCTGTTAATTTATAAAATTCATTAACGGGTATCAATTTATGTTCATATTCCACTGCTGTTCTGGCTCCTTTACATCTCTGGTTTTATACTGAGTTCAAAATTCTGTGTAGCTTATTAATTTTTCTTAATAGAGGAGTAGTTAGGAGACTTTGCTGAGCCGCTAGATAGAAGCCACAAAAGCAAACAAAGGCACATATACATAAAACAAACTGACAACCCATAGTGACTTTTACTTACAGCCCATGATTGGGAGAAGCCATGGAGCAACAGAGGCTGGATACTGGCATTTCCACAGCAGTGCATATGGAACAGGAGAAAGGAAATGATGACAGGTGGAGTGTCCAGAGAAAGTGTGAGATGGGTACAGATATGGGCTTTAGGATGGGGTATAAGCAGCAAAGAAGGGGAGTGCTGGGAAGAAGAGAGGAGGTACACTAATCAGCATAAGCCTTACGGAAACATAAACTACCAGAAGAACAGCAAGAGAACAAATTATAGTTTCTGCTAGCATGCGTGTTTCAGCATGGTTTGCTGTACTGCTCAGTAATGCTCAGCTACAGTGAAAGTTCAATATCTCGTGGCTGCATGCCTCCCTTCCTACCTTAGACACAGTGCGTTGTAAAAATTGTCAGTGTTTACAGTCCATTCCAGATGATGGGATTAAAAAAAAAGCATTGAAAATACAAGCCCTATTCCTTTTATCTTTTAGAAAGCACACATAACAAGGACAATTTATCACCCAAAGTTGTATCTGCCGTGCCTTTCTTCATGAAGATGCAAAAGAAATCCTGAGCATCTACTTAATTGAAACTCTGTTACCGTGAAATCATACACAATGGGAGGCTGTGGGTATATAGTGAAAGTTACCAAGGTGGCACTGAAAATGAACCTAAGAATTAATTGAGGATTCAAATGTAAGTAGGTGACCTTGTAATTACTTTAAAACCTTAGACAAATAAAAGATGTTATCATCCTAATTAGAACTTAATTTTTTTAAAGGCAAAATTGTATTACTCAACTGCCATAATTCTTGTTAAAAGTGATTGAATAATTGCCTTTACTCAAACAAACTGAACTCCTATTTTGTCTTCAAAATATTAGCAAAAGCCCAGCGCCAAGGGTTTCTAAGTCTGTACCAGAGAACAGCACTTGAAATGTTCTATGAGTCAATGTGCAACAAAGGGATAAGAACATTCATATCTCCTGGCAGATGCAACTATCTAAGACTAGCTCTTTAATATTTCTTTTCCAGACCGACCTCAGTTATGAATGACAGTAGATGAAAAAAGTTAGTTGCAGCACAAGCGAAGAAGTTGAGAAGTTGTAGTGGAAATGCTGAGTCACGGCTTGAAGCAGTGACTGAGCAGCTGGTGGGAAGGCAGGGTGAACCCAGCGGAGCTCATGTGCAAGCAGTGCACCTGAAGGACTGCAAGGGGCAGAGCCAGGATCCACCCATTCAAAGCCCACTTTCAAGGGTCAGCTGTGGAGGTGAGGCTATCTCTCAGGAGATCCCTGCCCACCTGAGGCCTTCCAGAGCTCTGTTCCTTCATTTCTATACCACCAGCTGAGCAGCTGCTTCCCCATGGGCAGTGTGGCACGTGTCACGGTGAGCACAGCAACCCTGTGATGTGGCACAACCACCCTGCAGAGTAGCAGAAGCGCTGCTCCCTGGGCAGAGAGAGCAGTTGGTGCTGAGCAATGGCACTGCGAAGAGGTGGGAGAGATTGGGAGAGCAGCCCGAAGGCAGAGGTTGCCCCCGGCGCCCTCCCAGCCCACAGCGTGGTCGAGGACCGTTTGGAACCCATCTGTGACTGCGAGCAGTGAGCAGTAGGCAGAAGTCCTGAGGTTAGCCTGGTGCCGGGCCTCACCTTCCCTTCTCGCTGTGCCTGAGCATGGCTGTGTTGGGTCTGAAACAGCGTGCCCATGGGCAGGCAGTCGTACTGTGTGGCACTGATGGCAGCGGCCATGGCTGCACGTGGGATGCCCGGTGTGCCGAAGCGCAGCTGGAAAGGAGCACGTGTGAGCTCCTGTGCGTGATGGCGCGCTGGGGCAGGGCAGTGTCCACAGGAGCGCCCATGCCTCGCCGTGCCCGTGGCTGTGCCTCACACTGCTCTGCCTGCTGATGTGCGTGCAGGTGAGCCATGGCGGAGGAGCACACCTGGGAATCGCTGCTGGAAGACAACGTCAGTCAGCCGTGCTGCTGCAGGAGCTGATGGAGGTGTGTGAGCTGCCTGCAGAAAATCCCGCAGGGCAGAGCTGCTGGGCACGGAGCCGGGGTGCCGCAGGGCTCGCTGCCCTGCTCTGGCCTGGCCTTGCCATGCCCTGGGGAAGGGCTGGGAATGCCCTTACCCACCCTGCATCCACGTAAGTAGTTCCGATTGCCTTGCAGTGTAAGAAGAGGTCTGCGGAGCTGGCAGACACTGTCAGAGAAAAGGCAAAAATCCGCAAGGTACAGAGGGTGGGAGGGAGAGAATGGAGAGCAGTGCGTTTATGGGGAAAGCCCCCTGCGGGCAGGCACGGGGCGGGCTCTTGACCGGACTCTTTCCTTGTCCAGGCACTGAGGGAGGAGGGGGAGATGGAGATGAAAAACCTCCAAAAGGCAAGAGAGAACACCAAAAGGCGCACTGCCCCATAAGTGATTCCCCAGCACAGTCCAGACCTGAGGCAGAGGGGAGCTGGGATGCCAGCAGCCCCCAGGCATCTGTGTCGCCAGCTGGAGCTCGGGAAGGCCAGGCCTGTGCAGGGCTTCAGTATTTCTTAGTGTCCTGGGTGGGGAGAGCAGGTGGGGTTGGAATTCTGACAGCCCTGCAGAGAGGTACGACAGATTTGGTTGCTCCCTGTATGGCACAGGTCCATGGGCTGTTTGCTGGGGCTGGTTGGAAAGTGCTGAGACAAATGTGCTCCTGGGTCTGTGTGAACCTTCTTCTGTTGTGCAGGAGGTTTCTGCTGTTCCTGGGCCTGCTGCAGCTTGTCTTCTTCATCCTGGTCCTGCTGAAGAGGGACATCCTCCACGGGGTCCTGCCTGCAGAGCTGGTGACTGCCCTTGGCAGCTGTCCACCAAAACCTGCTGTTTTCTGACTCCAGAACACACTGCAGCCCTTCATCATGGTGCCATTGGATCTGCACAGGCATTAGGTGTGCCTCCCTTGTCACTGATAACATCAATGAAATCCATTCCAATTCCAAAATGTTTCATTTGTGCATGAGAGCACAAATTAGACCCGTTGACAATTGTCTATTGAACCATGTGAAGGAGATAGTGGGATTCTGGAGCTTAGTAACAGGAATCAGAGTTCCTTGGGCACTGAGGAGGCTCCAAAATGATGATCCACACGAGCTGTATCTGTATGATCTCGATTCAAAAAGTTCAGCACGAGCAAAGCCTTATATAATCTTTCTTGTGGCGTGTCTCCCACATTCTCCCTTTTTTGTTTATTAAGAATGGATTTTAATGTTTGATTGATGAGTACGCTCAATGTTAGCTTGTCCAGTGGGAGAATGTGGAATGCTTGTAATATGTCTAACCCTCCATTCTTGGAAGAAAGTTCAAGTGGCCTTATAAGTATGTGCAGGTCCATTACCTGTTTTTACAGTATAGTGGATCCCCGTTACAGCATAAGCAGACAACCCGTGTTTACAGGCATCGTGACTGCGTGTGGCAAGTATGTAAGAAGAATGAGTATCTATTGCTACATATACATATTTTAGCCAGCCAAATTTGGGAACATGAGTGACAGCTGTCTGCCACAGTTGAAGAGATGCTGTGCCATGAGGATTTGTCCCAATTTGAGGCAAAGGGGCAATTGCCTGGCAGTCTGGGCACGTTAGAATAATGTTATGGGCTTGATCCACTGTCAGTTGGAATTGTTTTCGTAAGGCTCTCCTATTCTGATGGAAAAATTGATGGGAGAGTCATGCTCATGAAATAATTGAGGGGTGGCAAAGGCAACCGTGGCTTGATTAGCCTTATGGTTGCCCTCAGTTAAAGGACCAGGCAACGTAGTGCGTGACTGAATATGCGTAATGAAATAAGGAAGAGTATGGTGAGAGACATAATGTAAAAGTCACGTTCTTCTTCCCATTTCCCCGCATGGCCATGCAGCAACAGGGACTTTAGGCTGGCGTTCTCTCGCCCAGTGTAGCCCCGTCCTGCACGGGGGACAGGGTCAAGTTGGAATAGCACAAGCATTTTTATTTGCTTGCTTAGGCTTTTTACAGTCCTTTTGTACATGACTGTACAATTGTAACATTTCATTTCTTGAGCTGCATCGAGTCAGACTGCCAGCATGTCGTCTTACAAGGCCATTTTATGACTTTCTGTGCCTTCATCTTGACAGGCTTCAATCATATCAGTAGCGAATGCATCTGCATTCATTATGGATTGTAAAACTTTTTGACAGTCTGCATTTGTGTTTTCTATTGCTAATTGCTTAATCAAAGCATCTCGGGCGGCTTGATTTACTACTTGTCTCTCAAGCATATTTTATAAATGGTCAAACAATTTAGTATAGGGCTCGGCAGCCCCCTGCTTAATTGATGTAAATGAGGCATTAGACGAATTAGTATCAGGAATCTGACGGATGGCATGCAACACCAAAGTCTTAACTTGTTCAAGGCACTGCTTATCTATCTGTGCCTGGGCCTGAGGTGTTGCCCAGATCCCCTCCCCCATGAGTTCCTCCATGCCAATATGGTTTAAGTTATTCAAATTGTTCATAGCCTGCTCTCGGTATTCAGCCATAAACACGGTATACTGCATGGGAGACAGGATCGTTCGTAACAGAATTTTCCAGTCATGATAGGTCGTAACATAACTGTCAGCAATTGCAATGAAAAAGTTCTATGTAAAGGCAGACTGAACTCCATAACCTCTCAATGACTTCCTTAGCTCCTTTACTGCCTCGGAAGGCAGGGATTCCCACTGGCGGGCTGATCTGGATGATAAAACACAGGAAAGGCTTGCAACGTATCAGCATCACCCTGTAATGCTGCTTCTTTTCTGCACTGCTCTAAAGCACCGTAGTTCGTAGAATTTTTCTTTCCCACATCCTTCAACTTATCATCAGGAGGGCAAAAGTTCGGTTCGTCTTCAGGATCTACTGGACGAGGATCAAAAAGTTCTTCCGCCTCCGGCCCGTCCTTGTCTTTAACCAAGTCAGACGCGGGCTGCACGGACGCAGCAGCAGGGGCGGAGGGAGGCTGTGCGACGGCGAGCGTCGGGGGCGGAGCGGGGGGCGGCAGCGCGGCGGGGAGTCGCCGTTTCTCTTCTCCCCGGCCGGGGTTTGGGGTCGGAGCCGCGGATCGAATCCGGGCTGCGGCTGCTTTTCGGGCTGAGGGGCAGCGGCCGGGGTGGGAGGGAGGGCGATGGGGAAGAAGTTCTTCCTTGTCGAATTTACGCCCTTCCATTATCTAGTGCCAAACAGGTAGAAATTCAGCAGCCGTTCTTTAGTAATAGAAGTCTCGCAGAGTTCTGTGCCGGTTTTGTCCCAAAGCTCTCCGTGGAGAGAGAAGCCAGTCTTCGGAAATTCGGGGACATTCCTGCTTATCTGTTTAAGTAACAAATGCTGGGGTAGATAGAGCCCGATTCTGAAGCTTTAACGGTAATACTTCAAAATCTCCTTGTTGCAACCTCGTTAGTGAGCTCCCCGCAGTTCCCGACTGCTCACCTTCGGACCCAAACAATCTCCGCGCTTCAGTCGGGCGGCGCTGCGGGCTGGGTTCGCTCAGCCTCGGCTTCATTTGCTGCACGCGGTCGGCGCCATTTGCAGCGCCTGATGCACGGACTCACGTGTGAACGATCCAGATCATTACAAGTGCTCACACCACTTACATACCTTCACAAGTTTTCTAGCTTTCCGATCCTGCCCTACAACTTCCCCATCCACATTTACATATCAACAGAGCAGTTTGCAAACACTCCCCAGCCGTTCACGCGTGAGCTGTTCTTTCTTCTAGAAGTTTCCTTGTTCTCATGCTGTTCATCCTGCTCTACAGCTGCTGTTCGTGACAGTTTTTCCTGTATTCCCACAGGGTGGGGTTTTTGGCAGCCGTGTATGATAGATTCGGTTGCTCCCTGCCTGGCACAGGTCCATGGGCTGTTTGCTGGGGCTGGTTGGAAAGTGCTGAGACAAATGTGCCCCTGGGTCTGAATGAACCTTCCTCTGTTGTGCAGGAGGTTTCTGCTGTTCCTGGGCCTGCTGCAGCTTGTCTTCTTCATCCTGGTCCTGCTGAAGAGGGACATCCTCCGCGGGGTCCTGCCTGCAGAGCTGGTGACTGCCCTTGGCAGCCGTCCACCAAAACCTGCTGTTTTCTGACCCCAGAACACACTGCAGCCCTTCATCATGGTGCCATTGGGACTGCACAGGCATTGGGTGTGCCTGCCCTGTCACCGATAATGTCAATAAAATCAATCCCCATTCCAAAATGTCTCATTTGTGCTTTAGAGGCATTAGACCCCATCAACAAACATCTGTTGATCCATGTGAAGGAGATAGTGGGATTCTGGAGCTTAGAAACAGAAAGAATCAGCGAGACTGGATAAGACCTCCAAGAAGTCCCACCATCCACCTGTCACAGTATTTCCCACTAATCCATGCTCCTAGGTACAAAATCTAAATGTTTCTTGAACACCCCAGGTTGGTGACTCCACCATCTCCTTGGGCAGCCCGTTCCAGCACCTGATCACCCTCTTAGAGAAGAAGTATTTCCTAATGTCCAACCTGAACCTCTCCTGGCCCGATGTGAGGTCCTGTCGTCCTATTGCTATGTACTTGGGAGAAATGCTTGTTCCGACTGTATTGGTATGACTCAGACAAAGCAATTCTCCACAGGATTTGAGACTTTAGAGGACTGTTCTGAGACCCTCCTGATGGTCTGTTTGAAAAGAGAGATGGTTACCTGTCACTCCGTACTATATACAGCACCAGGAGAAGGGAGATGGTGAAACAAAATAATGAACTGTTCCATGGTTGTCTGAAGCTGGTGTTCCCATCCTGATTGTACACCTCCTTCAGGCAAAGCTGGGGTCGCAGTCCTGCCTTGCTGAACTGCCAGATCATGTGGGTTCTCTAAGGCACAGGTTGTCTTGGATACTTGCAGTTTCTTAGGATTCAGCCACAGACTGTAGCTGTGGTCCAATATTATTTGAGGAAGGCTTACTTGGAATTCTTACTGCAGGACTGAGCACCTAGCCAGCCAGACAGAATGGCTTCAGATCCAAAACTGGTACCCCAAATTGGCTCATGCTGAGAGCAATTGACATGACTCTCATGACAGCGTTTTACACGTGAGTTACTGCCACTCGCAGATTGCCTTGCTGACTTGCAGTGAGGAATGCAATGAAAGCTCATTAATTCCTGTAAGCCCAGATTACATCTTCCCACATCTCCATGCAAGCAAATAGGAAAATGCAAAATGGTTCAAATGACCATGGACAGGGAAAGAGGCTTGCAAAGGCCAAGTTATTTTACCACTTGAAGTCTTAAAGTTATGTCACAAGGCTGATGATCAGTGAGCTAGAGGCTCACTCCCTTCTCCAAAGGCATAGGTAAGAAATTTGGAAAGCTATCGGTGAGAGAAATGACTCTTCCGAACCAAGAGTGAATTGCTGAGGGAAAACTGTTAGTTACTACTGTCACTGAGCTACAAAAAGAAGCTTTTGAAATACATGGCAGAAGGAACTATTTGCCCCTGATGAATGTCAAGTGAAACGTCACTTTTGGTCGTCTTCTCCTCCTCAGTGTTTTCAGCATGTGGCTGCACCGATTTCAGTAACAGACACAAGTTCCCCATCATCTCAGTAAGGCTTCAACCTGCAAAAAGCATCCAAGATTCCCCCTATTTTCTTGGTTCTCCTTACGTGAAAGACTTTTATGTGAAGATAACATATCTTGACAAAATTGTAATGAATTTTCCCAGCTGCACATGAAGTTTTTCTGTGTAACTCCCTGTATTCCCTGGGCAATGGAATTTTTTGTTTGTTCAAAGCACAAACGGTAGTACGCAGGTGCTGTTGCACTAGGCAGTGTGCATACGCACAGCACAACAGTACGCTGGTCCTCAGAGGTTTCCATCAGAAGCATTAGGACACGGGGCAGCAGGCAGCTGCGGGCAAAATCTTATCTCTGTGTCTTTCATTCAGCATGTTACATATTCCATTCTACTTTTAAATTTGATAACATAAGCCTTACAAATAGGCGAAGGAGAGAGTGAATTTTCTGGAAAAGTGTGTTGACAAAGCACAAATACCAGAGCGGTCCCATCACCTGCAACGATAACGTATCATTTGTACTCAAGTCTGTCCACTCAGTCCTTCCAGCGGCATCCCCATGTCTCGCTCCAATTTATAGGAGGAAGAGGAGGCTTTTTTAGTATTTGTATACCCAATGGTGTGATTAAGACACAACGTGTCAAATGTTACCCCAACCAGCTTATTACAAAACCTGGTCTTTTAGTGATATGGGGAAGGGAAGATGGGCAATAGAAAAGAGATGATAGGAAATAAAAGCAAGGAGTCTTTGTGGAAAGCAAGAGAGAAGTAGTTGGCACCATGAGTCCAGTGTGGTTCCTAGTTCAGATGTTGAACTTCAGTAGCAATGGGTCACTGGGGGTTGTCATTTGGCTGACGTCGAAGACGGCAGTTCTTTCCAAAGGCAGACAAACTTATTTATAAGTAAGTCCAAGGAGTCAAGTCAGCACTCTTTGGAATGGCAGCTTCTGGCTCTGAGATCTCAGCAGAAACTCCTTTGTTCACATCTTCCGGGCTTTGCCAGCAGGTCAGAGGGAGCAGGGAGGTGCCCACCTTCATCCTGTCTTTCACAGGACACGATGGTATCATTCCCCATTTTTCCCATACCAAGCTGGAGTTATTTAGTCACAGGCCAGATCTTCTGCCAGAAAACACACCTGAGCACTCTCTTCCGGAGGCGAACAGCTCCAAAGAAATGCTTTCAAATGTAAATTTGTTTACAAAGTGATGACGACTGCCACACAGCAACACTCACCTCTCATCCCCTAGATAAGTCAGAGTCTTATCATGAGAAATGCCTCGGAAAGTGAACTTTGAGCCAGAAACAAAGAAAGATTCAGACACACCACCACTACCACTGAATGAGCTCTTGGAGAACTCTTGGTTGGCATTTCTGTGCTTTCACCTACTGCGACTATATGCAAGTTTCTACTCCAGAGCTAAAACCTTTACTTTCCTGGAATAATTAAGTTGTTTTCTTTTGTTAGCTAGTTTATCAAACATAGATGCTCCTATACATTGGCTAAACACACTCCTGGGAACAGTAAAAAATATATAGCCTTGCTTTCCACTGTGATAAAGGAACATGAAAATAGCTTATAATTATTTAAAAAAAATCGAAACCAGTTTGTCAGTGTATTTGTGGCTCTGTTTTCAATCAGCATAAGTAACTTAGAAGATTTATTGTTGTGATTTTTTATGCTGTCATAAAAATATATAAGAAGATAAATTTGCTAATTTGTGAGTGGGCCAAGACAATTCCTCTCGCTCAGCATGTCTCAGTGTAATGGAAATGCTGAGTCACGGCTTGAAGCAGTGACTGAGCAGCTGGTGGGAAGGCAGGGTGAACCCAGCGGAGCTCATGTGCAAGCAGTGCACCTGAATGATCGCAAGGGGCAGAGCCAGGATCCAGCCTTTCAAAGCCCTCTTTGAAGGGTCAGCTGTGGAGGTGAGGCTATCTCTCAGGAGATCCCTGCCCACCTGAGGCCTTCCAGAGCTCTGTTCCTTCATTTCTGTACCACCAGCCGAGCAGCTGCTTCCCCATGGGCAGTGTGGCACGTGTCACGGTGAGCACAGCAACCCTGTGTTGTGGCACAACCACCCTGCAGAGTAGCAGAAGCGCTGCTCCCTGGGCAGAGAGAGCAGTTGGTGCTGAGCAACGGCACTGCGAAGAGGTGGGAGAGATTGGGAGAGCAGCCCGAAGGCAGAGGTTGCCCCCGGCGCCCTCCCAGCCCACAGCGTGGTCAAGGACTGTTTGGAATCCGTCTGTGACATCTGTGAATCAACTCTTTGGAAGGGTTGATAACTGCAGGACAAGGGGAAATGGTTTTAAATTAAGGGAGGGGATATTTAGGTTGGATGTCAGGGAAATTCTTTACAGAGAGAGTGGTGAGGTGCTGGAACAGCTGCCCAGAGAGGCTGTGTATGCCCCGTTCCTGGAGGTGTTCAAGGCCAGATTGGATGGGGCCCTGGGCAGCCTGGGCTGGTATTAAATGAGGAGGTTGGTGGCCCTGCATGTGGCAGGGGGATAGGAGATTCATGATCCTTGAGGTCCCTTCCAACCCTGGTCATTCTGTGATTCTGTAATTGCGATAGGCAGAAGTACTGAGGCTTGCCTGGTGCCAGGCCTTCCCTCCCCTTCTTGCTGTGCCTGCGCACAGTCATGTTGGGTCTGAGAGAGTGTGCCCGTGCCTGCTGAGGGGCGGATGAGGCCATGCTATATGCCCGTGGGCTGGCAGCTGTACCCATGTGGCACTCATGGCAGAGTCATGCCTGCATGTGGGACTCCTGGTGGAGCCGGAAAGGAGCACACGTGAGCTCCTGTGCGCGATGGCGCTCTGGGGCAGGGCAGTGTCCACAGGAGCAGCCGTGCCTCGCCGTGCCCGTGGCTGTGCCTCACACCGCTCTGCCTTCTGATGTGCGTGCAGGTGAGCCATGGCGGAGGAGCACACCTGGGAATCTGTCTCGTTCTAATTTATAGGAGGGAGAGAAGGTTCTTTGATATCTGTATACCCGGCATGAGATTAAGAAACAAGAGTTCAAATGTTGGTCTGATCAGTTCATTACAAATCTTAATCAGGGGGATGGGGAAGGGGAGGACGGACACTATTACAAATTAGGGTAATGGGGAAGGGAAGGAGAGCGACAAAAAAAGGTAGGAAAGAAGAAGCAATGAGTCTTTATAGAAAGCAACAGGGAGTTAGTCATCACCATGGATCCAGTGTGGTTTGTAGTTCTGTCATTGATCTTCAGTAGTGCTGTGTTGTCAAGCATTGTTGTTCTGTTGAGGATGACTGTGACCACAGCAGTGATGGCCACTTTTCAGTGGTAGTACCAACATATTTATAAGTCCAAAGTGGTCGAGTCAGCTCTCTTTGGAGTGACAGCTCAAATCCAAAGTAGTCGAGTCAGTTGTCTTTGGGGTGGCAGCTTCTGGCTCTGAGATCGCAGCAGAAACTCCTTTGTTCACATCTTTTGGGCCCTGCCAGCTGATTAGAGGGAGCAGGGATGCCCACCTGCATCCTGTCTTTCACAGGACACGATGGTATCATTCCCTATTTTCCCAAACCATGCTGGAGTTATTTAGTCACAGGCCAGATCTTCCACCAGTAAGCACTCCTGGACTGAGCACTCTGTTCCGAAGGCAAGCAGCTCTGGAGGAAGATGCTTACAATTGTCCACAAAGTGATGTTGATTGTCACACGGTAGCACCCATCACTTGACTCCTCAATAAATCAGTCATAGTCTTATCACAACAAATACGTCAGGAAGCAAGTTTTGAACAAAAAAACAAAGAAGGATTCTCACAGAATCGCTGTTGGAAGACAACGTCAATCAGCCGTGCTGCTGCAGGAGCTGATGGAGGTGTGTGAGCCGACTGCAGAAATCCCGCAGGGCAGAGCTGCTGGGCACGGAGCCGGGGTGCTGCAGGGCTCGCTGGCCTGGACTTGCTGTACCCTGGGGACGGGCTGGGAATGCCCTTACCCACCCTGCATCCACGTAACTCGTCCCAACTGCCCTGCAGTGTAAGAAGAGGTCTGCGGAGCTGGCAGATGCCGTTAGAGAGAAGGCAAAAATCCGCAAGGTACAGAGGGTGGGAGGGAGAGAATGGGGAGCAGTGCGTTTATGGGGGAAGCCCCCTGCGGGCAGGCACGGGGCGGGCTCTTGACCGGACTCTTTTCTTGTCCAGGCACTGAGGGAAAAGGGGGAGGTGGAGATGGAGAACCTCCAAAAGGCAAGAGAGAACACCAAAAGGTGCACTGCCCTGTATGTGAGGCCCCAGCACAGTCCAGACCCGAGGCAGAGGGGAGCTGGGATGCCAGCAGCCCCCAGGCATCTGTGCCACCAGCTGGAGCTCGGGAAGGCCAGGCCTGTGCAGGGCTGGCACCAAGAGGTGCCCGTCCCGCTCCAGCAGAGGCTGGGCAGCTGCCTCGGGTCCCTGTGGCCACACAGGGGGAAGAGGTCCCGGTGCCGGCCGAGGCCTCTTCTCACACACCAAAGTCCCGGTGTTTGTAACAGCAGGAAGGTGACGCAGGGAAGAGCACATTAGTTCCCTGATGCACGAGACAGTGGCTGTGACAGAAGGGCCCGCTGTGGCCTTGGGGAGGGAAGGGTCACCTCAGGGCCACGGCAGGGGATATGGACCCACTTCTGTATGTGGGGATGAAGGAGGGGTTCTGAGTGCCCAAACTGTCTGACACTCCAATGCGTGTCCCTGCTTTGCCTTGTCCTCTAGGATGAGCAGACGGCAGCACAGAGCCATCCACACACGACCTGGCTGCGGTGAGTTGCCCTGGGGTCCAGAGACAATCAGGCAGCTTTTGACTTTTTGGGGAATGAAAAGCTTCAGTATTTCTTAGTGTCCTGGGTGGGAGAGCAGGTGGGGTGGCGCAGCACCTGATGCACGGACTCAGATGTGAACGATCCAAATTGTTTATTACAAGTTCTCACATCACTTATGTACCTTCACAAGTTTTCTCATTTTCCCATCTGCCCCTACAACTTTCCCATCCACCTTTACATGTCAGTAGAGCATTCTAGAGGTGTCATTCATTCTCATGCTGTTTATCCTGCTCTGCAGCTTCTGCTCTGAACAGTTTTTCTTGTATTCCCACAATTTCCCCTTGTCTGTTTATTCGTAAACTACTATCTGCTATAAAACTGCTTCATTATTTCTTAGTGTCCTCAGTGGGGAGAGCAGGTCAGGTGGGGGTTCTGACAGCCCTGTAGAGAGGCATGACAGATTGGGTTGCTCCCTGTATGGCAAAGATCCATGGGTTGTTTGCTGTGGCTGGTTGGAAAGTGCTGAGACAAATGTGCCCCTGGGTCTGACTGAACCTTCTTCTGTTGCTGAGGAGGTTTCTGCTGTTCTTAGGCTTGCTACAGCTTGTCTTCTTCATCCTGGTCCTGCTGAAGAGGGACATCCTCCACGGGGTTCTACCTGCAGAGCTGGCGACTGCCCTTGGCAGCTGTCCACCAAAACCTGCTCTTTTCTGACTCCAGAACACACTGCAGCCCTTCATCGTGGCACCATTGGTTCTGCACAGGCATTAGGTGTGCTTGCCCTGTCACTGATAACATCAGTAGAAATCCATCCCAATTCCAAAATGTCTCATTTGTGCATGACAGTCATTAGACCCAGTTGACAAATGTCTACTGAACCATGAGAAGGAGATAGTGGGATTCTGGTGCTTAGAAATAGGAAGTGGAGAATCAACAAGGCTGGGAAAAACCTCCAAGAGGTCCCACCATGAAGAGGGAAAGAGGTTTGCAGAGGCCAGGTTATTATATATGGATTTCAAATCTAATGCTTCTTTCTCTGGATTCAGCTAGAAAGGTTCTAGAAGTGCTATTAAGCAAAACTGCAAAACAAGTTATTTTATTCCTTCGGGAAAAAATTAATCAAGTCTGCAGCATTTCTTATTAAATGGTGTAGGAAACAGGAGGATTCCATTACCTCTGGTTTTCAAATCAGTAAATTAATGGGCTAAATCCAGTAATGTTAGCACTATTAACAATGTTAAAGATTATAATTTAATAATCTTTGTAAGAGTAGGGCTATCTGCAGAACAGCTTGCTCTGAACTTTTATCTGTGTTGTGTTTAAAAAGGAAAAAAATAATCCAACTACTTTATAGTATACGCATTTCTCCTATTCATTATATTCCTTATCTCACTTGAAATTACTAGTAGAATCGTAAGATTTTTGATCTCCATACATTTGTTGCCTCAGTTTTTGCCCTTCAGTGTAAGGAACAGATTTTCTCTGTGCAACAGTATAGGACTATGTTTTACTAGAAGAGCTCCCAAAAACTAGCTGCCTGACCAGTCCTTTTAAATATAAATATAGCTTTTTCAAGAAAAGTTGAGAGGGATTAAAGACCTCTTGCATAATTGTTGATAGATGTGTCTCAATCATATGTCACTGTCCAAACTCTACTATCACCAGCAACAGCATAGAATACCCACCATCTGCTGTATGGCAAAAGAAGGCTGCCAAGCCTTAAAAGAGGGTGAGAAGGGATGGATCCAGGCTTTAGCCCTTCTTGTCACTCAGGTGCATTGCTTGCACTTGGGTTAGCCATGCCTTTTCACCTGGTGCTCAACGGCTGGTTCAGGCTGTACCTTGCAATTCTGCTGCATCTACCAAATGCTATGGAATATATTTTATGGAATGTATTTCTAAAACCAAAACAGAAAAAAAAACAGTGGTTTGGGGTGAAACGATGCCACTGATGCTAGATAGCTCAGAGAAACTTCACAGAACTGAAGGAGTGGGCAAAAAAAGGATAGTGAATTTTATGAAGAGATAAAAGCAAGGAAATGCATCGAGAAAAAAAGTAATCCAAAGGCTAATGGGAAGATACTGAACTGTGAACATCTAAGTACAACTGCAGAAAGAGCTCCTGGGGTCATATGTGACAGTTCTCACAAATCAGAGCACACCCCATTCTGTAGCAGTAAACAAAAGTGGGTGAAATAATTGGGTGTCATAAGACAAGACTAAAGCTTAGTGGGCAGCTTCTGCTTGGGCGCTTCTCTTGACTAGGAGCATGGAAAAAGCCTGTCCCTCAGCTGCTATAATCATCCCACCACAACACGCTAAGTGTAATGAATAGAAGTTGATGTAACTGAATCACAGAATGTCTCGTTGGCAGGGACCCTGACTTGTGACAAGACCAACCGGAATCCAGCCGTAAGTCTGACAGCACTGTCCAAATGCTCCTTGAGCCCTAGCATCTCAGGGCCATGCCCACCACCCTCTGGTGCAGAACCTTTTCCTAAAACCCAGTCTGACTCTCCCCTGCCACAGCTGCACACTGTTCTCTTGGATTCTGTTGATGTCATCAGAGAGCAGAGATCAGCATAGGCCTTCTGCTCCTCTTGAGAGTAACTGTAGGCTGCTATGACGTCTCTCCTCAGCCCCCTGTGCTCTGGGCCCAACAAACCCATGGACCTCAGTTGCTTCTCACGTGCCTTGCCCTCCAGACCCTTCCCCATCTTCTCCTTCAGATGCTCTCTGATAACTTTATGTCCTTCTGATACTGTGAAGCCCAAACCTGCACCCAGTGCTTGAGGTGTGGCTGTACCACGCAGAGCAGAGCAGGACAGTCCCTTTCCTCTCCCAGTGGCTGTGCTGGGCCTGCCACAGCCCTAAGGGATGGTTGGCCCTGCTGGCACTCAGGGCACTCTGCTGGCTCATGTTCAATTCACCATCAGCCAGAACTCCCAGATCCTTTTCTATGGGACTCCAGCTTCTTGTCCCTCAGTCTGTACATACATCCAGGGTTGCCTCGTCTCAAGAGCAGGATGTGGCACGTGCTCTTCTTAAACTTCATTAGGTTGGTGATTGCACAGTCCTCTGATTTGTTAAGATTTGATTTCTGGGTGCTGGTTTGATTTTAACTTGTAGATTAGACTCCACCTGCATTCACCAGATTTGGAGAAGATACACCCATCCACCTGTAGCAGCCACAGTTTTACACTTGGTGCACCCAGCCACACTAGGTGCACCCAGACTTGGTGCACCCAACTAACTTACGTGTTAGAAAAGTAAATGTACCTTAGGAGGACTGCAATTATAGCTGCTGTCTTACACAATTAATTAGATTTTATTGCCCCCAGATTATAATAGCATTTCCTAGGAAGGCTAGAGCACTCTGGTGAATGTATATCACAGCATAGGATTAATTCCTTTGTGCAACCCCCACAAAATTCCTAAAAAGCAAATATTAGCCTAATCTGATTTTCCATTCAACACACCATGTGAATAGATGCTGGGAGTGAAGCACAAAAAATCCATGTGATGCATCCTGCAGTTGGAGCGGATGGGGAGTTTCACTGTTCTTACAGCCTGTTACTTTGCTTTTAAATCTCAGAAGTTTTGTCGTATTTTCCTTTCATACTTTTTTTCCTTTATTGACTGTATCTCCATAAGCTTGAGGGCACAGAGATTATTAGGAAGACTGGAAAGTGGTGTCATAATCACAGAGCAGCCGCTGAAATCACTGTGACTTTTACACTTGCCTTTATGACCACCATGCCACAAAGCTATTGCTGCTGCAAAGCCATCCTAGTGCACACAGCACTGTGCTCTGTGACCTGCCAGGATCTGGCAGTCATGGTACTGCATAGTGCTGTGCATTTCATCATTCCTCCCCTTTCCCCCTTGAAGATAAATTACAATTTATAAACAGATTTTCTTTCTTTTATTTACACTACTTTCTTTGGTCAGTAGCTTGTTTTGACAGGAAGGTCTAGTGCATACAATAGCCTATGTCTCATCTATACATTTGTAGATGGAGAAGGAAGGTTGGACGGACGGGTAGGCGCACGTGTGTGTTCAGCCACGCATTCATATGTGCACAGAGTGAGAGCAAATCCCCACTAAGCAAACAAGGGCAGAGCTGTGTTGCGAGTCCAGAATAAAAGCGACTGTAATTTGTCATTTAAACAGGATAATTAGCTGGAGCAGCACACTTCCCAGCGTGGCTGTGGGCCCCCATGCTAGACAGGGTATTTCTCTGTCCCTTCTGTCCTTGCTTAATGATTTTAAGGAAATGAAGGAGCCAGTGGCTGAGTCATGCAGAGCTTCTGAATGTCAGATCTAGGAGCATGGCTTATGTTCCTTACTGTGCTTCTAGCTTACTGGACTTACTTAATCCTATCAATGTTTGATTACATTGTGACGGTCTTTCACTGTTCCTACAGGCCACTGTGCCCTGATCCCAACTCAGAATTCACATCCTTACACTTAATCTATTTATGCATGTTGATAGTGCTAGCTACGCAGCATTTTCAGTCTGCAAAGGAAGAACGTGTATCAGTAAATTAAGCTGATGGGAGAGACATAAATATTTACTATTCTTACTTGATTTGACAGTGGTATTATCTTTGGTAGTTCATTGCATTCTTACACTTTGTGTTTCTGATATGAACTGCAGTAATTAATCAGCATTTACCATTTTGTTAAACCCCTCTTCGCTTCTACGATAGCTTTTTGTAGCAGCAAATCAGAGCAGGCCCTGCTTCATCTTCTAAATTTTTAGAATTCACGTTTTCCTTTTCCATTTCCACAGCTTCTTACCAGTATTTCTGAGATAACAAGTTAGAATAAAACAGCCATTTGTGAATGCTGTTAGAGAAACACTGAGTCTGATTTCTAAAATGTAATACATTAAAAAATAATAATCTGCCTACCTGTGAGAAATTAATCAGATTAAGTAATGACCTTAATATAATTTCCTTTGGTCACTCATGTTGAGGAAATAAGAAATTGCCTTCAGATGCTAAAAGTAATTGTGACAAAGTAGTTTCCCTAAACTCTGCTGCCTTGGTGAGTAGCAGTGTTTGCCAGAGGAATGGTAAACATCATAGTTTTGTCACTTGTTTTTCTCTTCCCCTAAAAAACAGTGCAATACTGCACAATGGATCAAAGCTAAGCTGCAGTAGGGCACAGCTGGGAGCCACTGGTTTTACCACATAGTGCAGACCTTGCCATTGGCTCCACAGAAACACATAAACCTGCCAAACTGTAACGTATTACCAAATGAATTACATACGAGATGTCAGGCATAGTCCTTGCACAAGTGAAATACCATCAGCTTCAACCTACACGACTGGTGGCCATTTGATGCGCTTGTAGAGCACTTCTATGAGCCACCTGGCTGCAGGGTGCCAAACTTCACTGCCCTCTGAATTGGAAACTGGCTAACACATATATTTAAGTGTCATCAGTTAATAGGAGGCGCTGCGTACCTCAAAAGAGAACGAATGAGAATCTTTGAGCAGCCAGAGAGATGATGCACCCATGTACTGCACATCTAACTGCTGCATGGAACCAACCATCTATTTCATCGATGAGTCATTAAGTCTCAAGTGGAGCAGTGCTGATATACAACACAGCTTGGTGGCATTAACCATATAAAGGCTTCATAGCCTCCTTAAACTCTCCCAACATCTCCTCCAAAATTTGAGAGGACTTCTGTGGCATTTACAGGGCTGCCAGGAACATTTTCCTCAGGAAGAGACTCTTGCAAAGTTCCTGATAACTGCTACAATGAGAAAAGCCCTTGTTTGCCCTTCCATCCATCTTTGCAAAGTACCCCATCGACAGACTCTGGGAATGGAGACTTCCTAAAAAGATTATTCCCCTACATTCTTTGGGCATTTCAGGAGAGCTTGAGAATGAAGTCATTTTTAACCAAGCATCTTGTCCTTACTCTTTCAAAAGCAGCAAAAGACGCTGTCCCTTCCTCAAACACATTTTTGAGAACAGCCCACATCACTTGCCAGCTATTATCTACTCCATGCAGGGTCACCCTGTCCAGAGCTGTAATTTCTCTTCCACATGAAGAACTGGGACCTCCTCACAATCAAGGACTGATTTAAAATCTGCACAGCTGTACAAAGTTGACTAATGCCAAGGGTCTTGTTTCTGTCTATAGTGCCCCAGTGGATTCCCCAAGTACTCTTTGGAAACTGCTGCTCTTTGCCAGGTTATAGGCATATAAATTAAACTCCCGTGGTCCTCTACACAAATGAGATGAGGATCCTGCATCCACTTCTGATGTACTCCAGCACTGGCTCCCCATGCCTGCTCAACACGTGCTGGCTCCTTAATGACAGCCAAAAGGCAGCAACTTCTGAATGCCATGGCCAGCTATATGTTTCTACAGCAACCATGCAGGGAGAAGCAGACACCCCTTGGGATGCTGCACGGTATCAGGTGGCTCAGGAAAGGAACATTGCTGTTTCATCCTGCGTCAGTAAAGACCAATGAAGTGCCAGAAAGATAAACTTTTGGCTGTCAGGGCTGATACCACCTTGACAGCTTTGGTTGTAAGTGAATTACCCGATTCTACTCGTGTGACTGCTAGGCTATTGATTCAGGTCTGTGCGACAGCTTTATCATTTCATCACCTGGGTTTAGTGCTCTGCATCCAAACAGTGACATTAATGAAACATTCTTCTTCCAATAATAAAGAAAAAAAATAATAGTATTCCTCAGCGCTCATTTAATGGGCTTTCAAGAAGAAGCTGCCTTCAAAATTCATTTGATAAACTGCCATCTTTTTTTTTGGAGTTTATCAAACCTTGTGGTATCATCAGTATTTTGTAACAAATGCAAGCAGTTCTCAGACTGTAAACAATGAGGCAGTCAGTGCTAACTTAAAAGTCACCATTTGAAGGGTCAGCACAGAGGTGTGTGCAGGAGGGAGCTGCTGCCATTTTTATTTCTAGCCAGCTCTATGTATGTGTGCATAGGCATAAAGTAGGGTTTGACAAGAAAGCAGTCAGGTTTCTATTCCCATTTGCAGCACAACTGTAACTAAGTCTTAAAGGTAAAAAGCATTCATCACCATCCAAGTGCTGCAAAATATACTTATTTGTAACAGTTTGAGTTAAAACTGACAT
The DNA here is from genome assembly GCA_037305975.1 of Chrysolophus pictus. Classification (NCBI taxonomy): domain Eukaryota; kingdom Metazoa; phylum Chordata; class Aves; order Galliformes; family Phasianidae; genus Chrysolophus; species Chrysolophus pictus. Next base: position 34,271,967 of record CM074581.1, on the reverse strand, counting down.
TCAGAGGCAAACTTTCCAGAGATCACACAAAAACAGGGAGTAGATCATTACTGCAAGAAACTAGAACCACTGCAGCTTTGAACTGGTAGAGATGCCTTTAGATACCAACCTGTTACGATGAGTGTGTGACACTTTGTGGAATGCCCTTCATAGTAGTGCCTGCCTCAAAATACCTGGATCCCACCATGCTTTTTCTCTGTCGAAGCTGAGATTTGTGTAAGTTACTGGTGTTCTCACAATGTTTTAAAACAACCAATCAACCAACCAACCAATTTTCCATCTCTTTGTATTTTACTCACCTTCCACTTAGAGAAAAATATCTGAAGTTTCTATTTTTCTCTGGACAGACCTTGTTCTGCCTCACATTGGGTACTGCACTACCCTTCTACAGCTGCCAAGTTGGTCATCTGAACCCTTTTTAAATATGCAACACATAGCACAAGCCATAGGAAGCCACAAAACTGTTAGTGCCTGCTTGGAGGATCATGCAAATTAAATCAATGTCAAGAGCAATGAGTATCACCTTGATCGGTCAGCCATTGAGCAGCTCTGCCACCCAGGGGAAAGTGCTTGTGCCTTGCACCACCAACTCTGCAAATTTGCTGGTTAAAAAGCTGTAAATTGTACCACAAGACTGAGATATTTTATTCTACTTATTGTATCCAACAAAGCTATGCTAATACAAAACTTCCCATAGGAAAGTAGATAACTTTTCCCATAGGAAAGTTTTGTATTAGCGTAGCTTTGTTGGATACAATAAGTAGAACAGAAGTAGATCGTTTTCACACTGTCTACCTGTATTATTGCTCCCAGTTCTGGCACCCACTGCTTACAGTCTAGGATCTGTAGTATTTTACAGTACTGTATGCCCACAAAAGAAAAATCTGGAAAAAAGAAATACACTCCTAATTTTTCTATGCTTGTGAAAGATTTCTTGAAGCCCTCTCTTTCCAGTATTCAAGTCATAGAGAGTCATCACAAGTACAGCTAAAATTAAGTCAGGTTTTAAAACAATGTCCATTACTGAAAGCAATAAAATTTCCTACGTTCTTTGCATTGTAGGAAAAGGCACAAGCACTTGAACAACACAGAAGAGGAGCTATCAACAGGTTTTGTGCTTGCTAAGTGTGCACTGTACTGCTTACCACCAGAGTTTGGCATGCCAATCCTTCACAGCACTAAAGCTGGTAGAGCTGTGAGTCTCCAGTAAAAAAAACAGGTGGGCAGGAAACTGAGAGGAGCCAGGAGATGACATTTCTCTAAAAACCTCATGACCGTGTCAGTGTAATCAGTAAAAGCCAACTGACAGACCTTGCAGTAGAAATGGCGTAGTGAAATAAATACAATATCTTAAACAGGATTAAAATAGAACATTTTACTAGTTATTTCAAAGAATAGATTCTTTTTCTTCCATCATTCTTGTCTGTATGTTCAGACTCCAGCTAAACTCCAAACAGATATATTTTTTTTTGTTAGGTTCCAAGTCCAAATATGTCAAGGTAAAAGATTTAGGAGAAAGAAATACCCGATCTTTTTGTTTCTCGCATGGTAGGCTATGCTGCGTTTCTCATGCCTAAAAACAAGTACTGTCACTCAAAATATTTGGTCAGAAACCTCAAGTTGAAAAGGAGGTATTTGACAGAAATGTCACATTTACATTAGCATAACATGCGAACAGCTTCTAAAGACAAACACTAAAAGAAGTTTCCTGTAGGAGAACTTGTGCAAGGGGAAAACAAAACAAAATCACAGTAACACAAGTCCGTTTACTACCAGAGCAGAACCAACAACGATCGTCATCCAGATCTCGAGGTAAAACTTAACCGTATGGGCAGGAAAAGAAGGATGATGCCAGTCCTTTCCTCATTAATTGCACGCATTTATCAGTTGACTCTTCAATCTTTCAAGAGGTATTGGTATTGTTCTCACAGCTAGTTTGATCTCATCCTGAAGAAGGAGTTGGTGTAACGTAACAGGACACTTTTGTTGTGTGAATATACGCTTGTTTTTCTTTTTTTCCCTAACATCTCATTGGAGAAGAACAGTTTGCTCTGTACTGCTAATGCTTTTTAGCTATTAACTGGTAGTTATGAACAACAGTATTTCTCAGCTCCCTGCTGAAGATGTAAAATGACACATTCACTGCTTCAAGTTACAAGCAGAAATTAAAAGCAGCTGCTAGTATTTTATATAGCGTATTTCACAACTAATGCATACTTCAAAGATTCTGAAACAGTTCTGTGTCTTCTGTCAGTCTTTGCCCTTCACAGCTGCATTTAGACATATTAGCCTTGGACAGTGTTCACTTTTTATCCCCTTCACCATGATCCATTTATCTTACAGCAGGTTTATGTTTGAGTGGAATGGAGTTTGTACCATTTAACCCAGCAGCTATCTGGGCTTGAAAATCTATCTATCCCCTCCCTATTAATTACTTTTTACACCTCTTTCTGTCTCATAGAGTCCTGTATCATCCTGGTTTATTTCAGAGGAATATAGCCGTAGGATGACAATTATTGATGGATCATAAAAACTGGAGCTAAAAGACTGTAAAAAGAAGAAAACATAACTGATGTGGGAAGAGATGAAAAGATTGAAAAATTGACTAGAGAAGAAAATTGGAATGAGCTAATTCACAAAAGAAAATGAGTAAATCACAGACAGGTAGCTCTGAATAAGATTAATTGCTACACATTTCCTTCTCCTTTACAATTTTTACTGTACTTAATCAACTGTTTCACAGTTCTGCTTAAATACACTGTACTCTTACAAATGCTAATTCCACTGTTAGGTAAGTTTGCTACTTCAGTGTCGAGTGAGATTCTCTGCTTGCATAAACTGGCTGTATCGCTATTGACTTTGGTACTGTTACTCACATTTAACCAGCCGAGGATTTGCTCCATTGACTTTCATGGATTTATTTTTAATTTATTCCTCTGAGCTCAGAATCAAGAGCTCTGGATATAAATCTTGAACATAAATAGACACTTTCCAAATCTAAACAGTATAGCCACAAGTACCAGTACAGGAAAAACAAGCTAGGCATGTATAGAACTGTCTGAAAAGTTAACCAAATGTTGCTGTGCATATATTAGTAGTTTACCATTTATTAAACAATAAATCAAGATAAAAAAACTAATTAACTTAAATGAAGTATTGTTTAGTGAAATGTGAGCCTGTCAAAATAGTTGTTGGGGAGGACAATTAATTGGTACAAATGTGAGTGCAAATTTTGTTTTTAAACTTTAAAGCATGTCATTTGTAGTATACAACATATGTGCACGATACAAATTTCATACATTTTCTTCAGTGACAATAAAAAGTGCAGTTTATTATAAACTGAAGTAAAAATTAAAATTAAAAAAAAAAAGAAAATCACAGTTTTGTCATTGGTATGTGAAGGTTATTCCAAGGGCCCATCCAGAGTTCCTCTTCATCTGACTGCGTGTGTTCACTGTGAGACTCCAAGGGCTCTTTTACGTCCTCGTTATCAACAACAGATTCTTGCTCTTCTGTGCTTTTCATTTTGGAGCCCCCTGGCTTCGTTACTATGTTTTCAGCCCCTATAGAGGAAGCAAATGAGACGCTACAAGGTCTTGTGTTCACTTTATCACTAGAAGACGGTCCCTTTGACAATGTGTTCAGTGGGACGTTCTCCTCGTGCGTCACTGCAAGCTTGTCCAGTTTCTTGAACTGTTTCCCCAGCCTCACTGGAGATGTCACTTTTAAATTATTAGCAAGGCAAACACGACGGGTTCTGACAACAGAGCCATTCTGTGCAATGTAGATGTTACCATTGACGTTGTTTTGAATATTGGGGTTATTAAGACGATTCCTCTGGCTGGAATCAGGAGCGCTGTCCTCTCCAGTAGAGCTGGTCTCATACTCCGGGTCAACTATCAACTTGATCCTTTTCTTTCTGGCCCACTGTTAGACAACAAATGGAAACGTGATTAAATCTCAGTATGACTTGTTACAGCTTTTTGTCCTTTTTCCAATCTATCTCATCTTTTATCTAGACATTTCATGGGAAATTCTAACTTGCTCTTCTGTACCAGTCCTTTCTAACTCTTCTGACTACCACTGCATACCGCTGTCATATATGCCTGATCAACAGTTCCTTGTGCTTGAAAGTCTAGTCCAACTTGACGGTTGGACTAGATGATCTTACAGATCGTTTCCAACCTTGTGATTGTATGATTCTATGAAAGTTATAAGAATGAACTCAACTTGTGAACAGCATCACATCACACAGATGACATAAAATAAGCTATAAAAGGTATAAAGGTGTAAAAACTTCAAGGGAGGTGGAGGCATGAGTTCTAAAGATGCATTCAGCTTTGCTGCCATTAAGTCAAAGTGCATCTTCTTTTCAGAACTCTGAATACAAAGACATTGCTTTGAGAGCAGATTTCTGTATATCAGTAAACCAGTCGTATTTCAACAAAGCAATGTGTTTGTCTTACAAAGAGATATGAAAAACAACTGAACTAGTGTCCCTTTCTGACTGAAATCAGAAGGCACTTACGAAAATGAAACTGAGTAAGTGATACTTTCAATAAAATAGTGTACCAAGGGGTAAATGCCTGGGAAGGCCTTGGAAGTTTTCTTTCGCAGCATTACTAAATGGCAGATTCAGTGCAGAAGTAGCATCAAAAGAGTCTATTCCATATGCAACACCATGCAAAGGACAGTAAGATCTCAGGACCAACGCAAGGCAAGCTGTCAGGCACAACGTTAGCAAAACTGGCTCGCTGGGGAAAGACTGATGTAAGGCTTTGTGCCAGTTCCAATCTAGAAGAATCAATGGGGATGATTTGCTATTAAATGGAAGGTGGAGAAAAGAGACTTCAGATTTCTATAAAACATAAATACATTTTTAAAGAGTTAAAGCAAAAAACTTCCACGTTGCAGAGACTTTGTACTAATAGTGATGAAAAAACCCCATTACTAATTCTAAGTGTCTCCTGGGAATACACTAAAACAAGCTACTACTGTTGAATTACTAATGAAAACACTGCTGTTTCACTAAGGCAGCAGATGACATCATGATAGACTCCCACATCAACACATACACATGCACATAAGAAAAGCCAGTTTTTAGAGAAAGAAAATCATGCCAGCTACAAATGGGTGAGAATTCCTGAGCTTTTGAAAAATTATACTTCGTAGAAACTACTTCTAGGTGTATTAATTTGTTTCTGATAAAGACATGTAATTTTCTTTGCACAGGCAAATGCCAGTGGACGAAAGGACTAGTTTAAATGGGATCTACATGCAAATATACTATGTGCAGCCTGACTTTGTGCTTGTGACATGGGAATACAAGAAAGTGAGCAATCATAAATCTAGGTCACACCTCAAGTGAGTTCAACTCCAAAGTTGAAAAGTGACTATCACAATTTATTGCTCAAGTATCATACCCAAGTATCAAAGTGTCATTAAAATTCAAATGTTCTTCTCTGTCCTCTCTAACAGAGACTTCTTGGCAGAGCTTTGGTGAATATGCCAGAAGCTGTACTATATTAAAAGTAGACAAAAGGCTAATCCATTACTGGCTCGATGCTTAAATTTTTTTTTTTTTTTTTTTAATTACTTATCAGGATAAATGGTTGAGAAACAGCTCTATGGGTTTTGATACAAAGCAGATAAACTGTAGATAGCTTGTGTGCATGCAAAGCTTTCCTGCTTTCCTGTCAGAACAGATAAGGGCACCGTGAAGCAGTACACCATGCAGCAGGTGTTGTTTCCTTTTTGAGAACTCAAAGGCCCCTTTGAGCTGTAAGCAACAGAAATCCCTCTGATGTAATTGTGATCATTCTAGGCAGAAATGTGCTGCTGAAAGTGCTATAAGATTTCCCTATTGAATGGCATTAAATACCGCAGATGAGTGAATTTTGAAAGATAAATACCAAAATACTGAACACAGGTGACAGTTACTGATCATCTTCAGCAAAAGTTTGCCATTATGCTTCTCAAACTTTTAAACAGATTTTTGTTGTTGTTGTTGTTGAATTAAAACAAAACACTAAAAAATTGGAAGGGCAGAAGTTTGGAAGTACAACACATTTCCTTTTCTGACCAGGTTCACTTTATACACCTACCTCTAGACTTCTGCCTTTTACATCACTGATACTTGAATCTCACAACCCAGAAACAGTTTAATCCCAGTGCTGCTAGTAATACTCAGCAGTTCTGGAAATCCTGCTTTGCTGCAGTTTCAGTTTCCACCCTGGAGACGGGGTGAGGTTTACAGCTGAGAGCTTGTGAAGTTTAGCAAATGCTTTTACGTTAGGGAAATGTAAATATATGACATTTAAGTCTCTTGTTCTTCAACGTTTTGCAAGTTTTCCTTCCTCAGAGTGCCACTGTACGACACAGATGAAACCTGTGTGAGCACAGGGCCCTTAACAGGTTTGTGCCGTCAAGTTCATGAAGCTATCCATCACAGTTAATGCAAAATGTAACACAGCTTGGCATCACTATATGCATACTGCTAAAAGGATTAAATGTAAGAATTGACACAATGCTATATGATTTAAATTGGCAGAGAGATACTCTGTCCTGCCACTGCTAGATGAAAATTAATCTTTCTGCATCCACCACCATGTATATGTGAATAGTCTTTCAGAAGAATTATATTAGTTTGGTAGTCCACAGTTCTGTCCTTAAGGCATATAAGATTGAAAAGCTGAAGCAATAAGCTTTGAGTTTTTCAGTTTGGCTATCTCTAGTCAGGTACGTATTGTTTAGGAAAGACCACACAGAAGGCACTGCAAACAAGATCACTCCTTTTTGCAAAATATCCACCTACTGTTGTTCCTTTTTAAAAGGATGTAGAATCACCAGCAGTCTCAGATTCTGTAACAGCAGTGTCAAGGGTGTCATCTGATTGAGACTGACTTTGTTCTTGGGATCCCTTTTTTATTTTCTTTCTTTTCACGTTGATGTCAGAACTCTGAGTCTCAGTATCAGGGGAAGTAGTAGTCTTGCCAGAAGTGGCGCTAGCTGTGCTTTTTATCCCCCCAGTACCTTTGGAATTAACACTGATTTCACTTCCATTCTTACTGACAGCTTCCTCCTTGTCACTAGCATCTGCGTCAACCTCTTCTGCACTTTCATCCTCATTATCCCCACTGTTAACACCTGATTTTCTTCTCTTGTCTTCTCCCTTAGCAGCATTTTTAGCACTTTTTGCATTTGCAGATGTTTTAGAAACTGTCTTATTCTTCGTGTTCCCTGTTGTCTTATCAGGGCTCGCACCGACTTGCTCCGTATCTGCTTGCTCCTCTTCTTCTGAAACCTCTTCTATCGTGTCTTCTATTTCAAGGCTGGCAGAGGAGGTTTTGCTCTTGTAGCTGGATCCTGATGTCTTCCTGTAGCTTGCACCTGATGTGTTCGAGCTGACTGATTTCTGGCTGGATCGCCTTGCTCTGCCACGAGAGCTACTTCCCCTACTTTTTGTACTTGACCTTCCAGTACTTCTTCTACTGCCGGAGTCACTGGTTCCTGATTTGCTGAACGAACTTTGTGTAGATGAGCTCTGTGAAAGGCTATCGTCTTCATTGCTGTCGGACTCTTCCTCATCACCGTCCTCTTCAGAAGAGTCCTCCTCTGATTCACTGCTGGAGCTGGATCCAGAGCCTTCATCGGAATCCCCGATATCATGCCCAGATTCCTCATCAGAGTCCACGGTGCTTTCAGTGGCTTCATCTTGGTCCAGAGTTACTGTCAAATAGTCTTTATCTTCTGACTCTGACCCAGAGCTACTACTCTTCGCAGACGACTCATCTGAACTGTATTTTCTTCTCCTCTTCTTCTTCTTTTCATAATCACTTTCCTCATGTTCACTCTCTGCTGTGATACTTATTGAAACTCCTGACTTTGCTTCATCTCTTTCTTCCTCTTCTTTTCCCCCTGGATGAACTGCATCTTCGCTAGTGGGTTCTTGAAATTTTCTGGAGACACTGATGCGTTTTAACACATGATTTAGCTTTCTCATTGAAGGTCTGTCATCTGTAGCTTTCTGGAAGTAGCTTCCCCTGATAATCATGCTTTTCTCTCCATCCGCCTGGCGAGCTGACATCAACTTGGCATAACTGGAATCTTTCCTACTGCCTTTCACTTTTTGCAGAATCATCGGGAATATCTTTGCTTTCTTCCATGGAGCACGAGCAGACTCGCTTCTTCCTACAGGTTTGTGAGCACTGACTGCTACACGACTTAAATGCATCACTGCTTTTAGTTTTCTCCTTCCCTGGCTGGTTCTATATGCTCTTCCAGAGCCAAGCCTTAGATCCATCCCACCATCTAAAGGTCTACCTTCTATTTGAGCCCCTGCTCTCTGGCTTATACCTCTGCTTGAAGGACCTCTGATTTGACTCATTCCCTGCAAATTACGAAAATGGAACTTGATTAAAATTGGAAAGATAGTTATTATGAAAACTTGTACCCCCAAAGTAAATCATCAGGAACAAATGCAACACTTTTTTCCAGCACCAAAACTAATGTGTTTTAGACTGGCTTCTCACCAAAGTTATGGGGAAAGTTTAACTTTCAGAAGAGGCTGCAAATGCACCTTGCCTTGCGAAAAAGACTGGCTCATAAATGTTATCGCTTCTCATTTAATTAAAACCCATGTGATGGATTAAAAATCTAGTAATTATGAATATTAAATAAAAAAGTGAACAATTTCATCTCCTTTCTTCTGGCTGCCACTGACATTTTAAATTTTCTTTACATTCAGTTGTGAACTCCATGTTAAATTAGTTTAGGTGACTGATTTTCTCACTGGAAAATCAGCAGTTATAGGTTGAATATTAGTAATACTCCCTTCAGTTAACATTATAGAAGGGAATTACCTAAGGCTACGTGGACTTTTCATTGAAGTAGAAATCTACATTAAGGGAAAAAGCAAAGCGCATATTAAAAGAAACTTTGCAATTTCTTTTTTATTTCTATAAAAAGAGGTGCTGATGCAAACGTTAGCAGTCATCTGAAGGGCAAACGATAATTGGGATTAGAAGAGCTGATTATTTGGTCTATATACAGTATTCTAATCCATTAAAAAAAAAAAAAATCCATTTGATAAGGTTTACAATTGCTTCGGCTTGTTGCAGAGAGAGAATCAACGTGCCGGAGATGCTCACCTCTTCTGCTGTTGGTCCATGTGGGCTGTAGTAGTAGCCGCCATCGTTCTCCACCATGACTTCCCCATACTCATCATACATCCCTGAAGGAGACAACAGGCGGCGGCGGCTCCCGTACTGAGGCAGTTCATACCTGGCAAAAACACCACCAGCTCTCTGTTACACGCACCAATGTATTCATGCATGTCTTCACAAAGAGCAACAAATGCACACACACACCCCTAAAGGACATTACTTTCTTTACTTACTGTCTTTTTTTCCCTCTACCGTTAAGAAGGATATTTAATTTCTGTTGTTGCTTTTATATCAGCAGTAGTGCAGTCTGAAGCCTCCTCCTGTTGGAACCAGCCCTAAGTCACTACAGCTGGAGGAAGCACAAACTGCCAGGTCTCCAGAATCTCCCAAGCGCAATAACCTTACTTAACATTACTTGATTAATTTTTCTTTAACTTTATTGGGGGATCGGTTCTGGAGAGTCCTTGCAATCTTGAAAAAAATTCAATCGTCTCCAAATTGACTGCAGGCAAACAGGCTTTATGCAAACAAGGCAGAATGACATTTTTCTAGATAAATATAGAAAGCCTGATGCTGGCTGAGAACTATGAGAAGTATTGCTGAACTCAGACTGTCGAGCCACAAAAAGGCTATTTGATGAAATTCATTTCCAAGACAACGGATATACACAAATAAAAAAGTGAACAGAAAAATGTTTAATGACTACCAAAGGCTACATGTTCTGCGGTAAAATTAGCTTCCTGAAGAATCTCTGAGTTATATAACACCCATTTAAGGTTCAAGAAGTGAGTTTTGTTATTAGCACACTCAGTCGTGAGTGCAAAGATTAAAGTAGTCCTGGGGTGACGGAAAGTCTACAGATCAGGTGCTGTAATAATAAACACCACCAACCTTGAAAAGCAGCATTTTGGAAATATAAAGGAAAAATGAAAATATACCCATGCTCATAACTGTAGTAATCTTGCCCATAGTATTCCTGCCCTGGGTCAATTCCAGACTCCATACTTAACTCCTGTCAAAAGAGAAACATGAATTGAATGCACAGTCACACACAGAACGACATATGAAAAAGATACAAAGTGCAAAAAAAAACAAAAAAAAAAAACCCAACAACCCCATAAGAACTAATAATTAAAAGAACACTGATAACCATCGAGAACCATAATGACAAGTCAATACAAGCTTTAAATGACCCCTCCTCTGGTGTATTCACTCTGAGTGACTGCTCTAAGTCAGCTGAATATTGACATTGAACTGGATTCAGCGCTAATGAACTGTGATTTCTTGAGCCTCTCTCAATGGAAAAAAATCGTGTTCGAATACTAGGGCTATTTTACTTGTACTCTTCATTCAGATTTCTTTCTTAATGTTTGTATCCACAACAGCATCAATGTGTTCTTAAGATCTCTCCACATGCTGTTGGCATTAGGCTGCTGCGTGGAATGTCCCTGCGTGCCATAACAACAAAGAGCACCAAGGCTTTGGTTTGGACAAGGGATCCACGTTGTCTCCATCACACACCTCCAATGGGGAAAATACCCTGCCCAATTAAACCAAAGCTGTTTCTGAACATCTTGTTGTTGCTTACAGTGGCTGTAAAACTGCCACTATTCTCCACTGCTTATAACAAAGTCTCACAAAAGTTATGCCTGCTCTATTGCTTATTCTGGGAATGACATAGGGTCTAAAAGATTTGAAAGAGAAAGTGCCGCATTAATAACCCATCACTTCACAGCAGTGTGCTAATGCTTTCATTATCTTGGCAGGCCAACTGCTTAGTTCATCTCCAGGTATAACAATCAATTACCACTTGACTGACATCTGAGAAAACAGAGCGCGGCTGGATATCAAGGAACTGAACGCAGTACTTGAGGTGCAGACTCACAATATCAAGCAGAGGGAGACGACTGCCTCTCCGCTCCTGCTGGCCACTCTATGTGTGATACAAGCCAGGATGCCATTGGACTTCTTGGCCACCCAGTGTTGGTTCGTGCTCAGCCAGCTGTCAACCAGCACACCCAGGTCGTTTGCTGCCTAGCGACTTTCCAGTCACATTTCCCCAGGCCTGGGAGCTGCTATGACCCAAGTGCAGCGCCCAGCCTTGTTGAATGGACAAGGCTGCCCACTGATCCAGCCCAACCAGATCTCTCTGCAGAGCCTTCCTATCCTCAGGCAGATGGACAATCCCACCCAGCTTGGTGTCATCTGCAAACTTAATGAGGGGGGTCTCGATCCCCTCATAAGATTGTGGGTAAAATATTAAACAAACCAGCTGAAGTACTGAGCCCTGGGAAATGCCACTTGTGACCAGCTGCCAACTGAATTTAACTCTTTTCACAGTGTCACCAGGGGCTTGGTAGTCCAGCCGGTTCTTTGCCTGGCAAACTGCACATCTGTTCAAGCCACAAGCAGCCAAAATATCAAAGAGCAGTACATTTCAGGTATTTAACGAAAACTGCATTGAGGGGTTAACAACAATACGACTTTCATTTTCATCTAAGACAGGAAGGAAAAAAAAATACAACAGGAAAGAGGAAAGATGAGTTTTGCTTAGGAAATGACGTAAAAAACATTTAAAATAATTAAGACATGAAAAATAGCAGTACCTCTGGCCTGAGAAGGGAAGGTCTCAGCAACTGCTGTTGCTATAAAAGAAAACAAGAGAGGGTATTAATAGGCAGCAACAATAAAGAAAGAAATCTTAAGACACAAGTCCTTCACAATATTTTGTACGCAGTCACTTGGATACCTCCAAATTCAGCAAGCACCACAAAAATGCTATGCACCTACTGTGGCAACATGACTTCATAGTGCACTATTTATTTTACTTAATACGAAATTTGACTGTTTATTTGGTGCTTCTCTAAATTATTTAGCTCAAAAACTTCTGTCAGAGCCCAAGAGAACAACTGCATCACGTGCGTTGGAACAACCCTCCTCTGAAAATTTGGGGGCACCGTCTCAGCCAAGTTCCTTGGCCAGAGCTGAACTGTAGGAGATAAGGAGATCTGTATCTGAATTAAGAGATACAAATCAGCTTTGCAAAAGGAAGACAGATCAGAGTATAGAAATGCAGAATAAATCTGCATTTTGTAAACCCAGTAAATAAGGAGCAGCAGCCACCAGAGGCACATCCTAAGATTAATCAGTACTCGTCAGTAAATATCAACCGTTATGATGGGAATGTGCTTTGGAGATCTTATTGAATGAGTCCATTTAGAAAATTCTCCATGTTATTCATCGCTGGAAAAATGACTCTATGATTCTATGTGGGGAAATACTGGTGTTAGGCAGGTGGTTGCACTGCATGATCCTGGAGGTCTTTTCCAACGTTGGTGATTCTATAATTCTCTGATTTCTACGAAAAAAGATGCTGTGAGGACAGACTGCATGGGGCTGCAGGAAAAGGCCCATGCTGAGCCCACGTGGTGGGCTGTAGCAGACGATTAGACCTGCTGCTCTAAAACATGAAAAGCAATGGAGGCAATTCCCTTGGAAACCTTTTGGCAGCCTGTCAAGCAGCAATCCTCCATCCTGGAGGTTATGCTTGTGCCACAGCGTTTACCAGCCATCTGCCAGTGCATCTATGCCTCCTGAATGCATCCAGTCTTCCTGAACCACTCTGGCCTCTAAAACATCCACTGTTTCACAACACAGGCTGTATGGAAAAAGTATGTTGATAGAAGCAGTAATTTAAACATAAGCAGGAACAGCCTTACCTCTTGCTGTGCATATCCTCGCCTTGAGGTCAGAAAAAGAAAAAAAATACATTAGTATACTTCTGCTTGACTATACAAAGATGCATACTGCCATTCTTTCTGGAGAGAGGGGAAAAGATACTGTGATAAGAAATACTACTAGCAAGAAAAGAAATAAAGAAATGCATATCTACGATACAAAACATGTCTGTCTTTCGATTCACTCTGCCCATACAAAATACTGCAGGAGGAAGGCTAGTGAATCTTTGGGATCTATTTTTGCTTTAGGTTGCATATGAATGAGAAGAAATCCCTAGTCCCCAAAAGCCAGAGTGCCAGTGCACCCAGTGCAACGCAGCAAAGGGGAGCAGGGTAAATAAAGGTTAAACAAGCGTAGGCTTGGTTTTCCTTCTGTTCTTAGAAGATGTCCTGCCAGGTCACCTTCCCTGCTGTCTCCGAGACCTAGGATGACCATCTACAAAGAGACTGTTATTTCACATATCCTTTTTAAGCAGTGAAACACTTTCTCTTCTACTTCTGGACTTCTCTATGGTGGACTTGCTAGAAATTGGCCTGAAGCCTCTATTAGTAATTTAACTACATTATTATCATAATTACACATTTCCTAACACTTGCTCAGCAGGAGGGGGAGTGGTATTATTTGTGCTATCTCTGATTATTGTGCCACAGGCTTTGTGCTGTTGATCTCTGGAAATTTCTTTGCTTATTTGAATTCATTTTCTTGGAGCCATTCATATGCGTGACAAATGCACTTACATCTATCGAGGTCTGTATCTTCACATTTTGTGCCAGAAAATTAAAACGATTAAGAACAGCAAATAGCAATTTAAGTCTTTGTGTCACTGTGTTCTGGTTTGTTTTTTTTTAAAGATTATTATTATTATTTTTAAGAAGGGAAGAATAAATGTTCAAAAGCATGCTGAACTTCACATACTGCACAGTCAACGGTCTTGGGGAATCCATTAATTACACTAGAGCAAATAAAAAAGAACGGAGTACAAGTCCTTATTATTCTTTGCTGTTATCTCTAAGGTTTCCTGTTAATATTCAACACATGGAATTGATTATCAGCATTACATTAATGCTGTTGCCCACAGAATATGACACTAATGAACAACCAAAATGAAGATCACAAGATGATATGCGACTTCTCGAAGCCCACATGAGCAACACTGTATTTAGCTTCCGTATCTCCCAGCAATCTTCAGAAAAAGGTCTTGTGTTGCACAGGGGATAAGTCAACTTATTAATCTTAATTGCTCTTGAGTAGTCACTGTATTGCAGATTGAAGTTTTAATACAAGGATCTATAAATTAGTTTGGAATTTAACTTTCTTAAAAGTAGCATCACACTGTATTTTGAGAATTGCTTATATTTCACTTATTTATAACTTGGTCAGGATTAGGAAAAAAAGAAAAAGGAAAAAAAAAATGTCCGTTCACTCAATACAGCACAAGGATCTATTCTGATAAAAAGGGAAAGGTCAAAATGACATCATTTGATTCCAGCAAGGAATTTAAAGTGTCTCTCCACTGAGGGAGGAATTGCTTCTGGATAAACACGAGCAGCCAAGACTTCACGGTAGTCAGTCTGAGAGAAAGCAAGAGTGCTACCCCTGTAGGATGTAGGATGATACGCGAGCTACTGGTATTATATACTACACATGGTATTTCGTAGGAGAGATGAAACAGGAATGAATTTACACATAGAAAATGTGGCAACCTTTCACAGGACTGTGCTGCTATCATGAGTCAATGGAATTGTGGTTTGCCTAAAGCAACAATTTTCCCAATTACTGGCATCCCACCATGCTTTTCCTATTTCATACTTTTGATCTGTTTTCACATTAGAAAGGATCATAAAACTCAAATGCTGCAGCTACTAATCATTGGAAGCAACTGCTTATCAATTTGCCCCAAGTTTTAAAATGGAGATTTCCCACAGTTCATAACTCAAACCTGAAAAGAAAAAGAATCTGAAAGGGAGGTAAGCAACGATACATTACTGCTTGATTTCAGCTTTGCAAACAGGTCAAAGGGAGGAAGAGTTTTCTCTACAGATGCCATCTCTGTCCCTGCTTATAACTCACCCCAGTCAAGCTGTTGATAGAAGGACCAGAGGTTTATCAAGGATCACAACTGTCTGCAATTAACCAAACCTGACATCCCAAGAAGGGGTCAATAAGCTTATATATGGTCAATTCTTTGTCAAGTAGCATACTGTTTATAACATCTCATAGTGCAGCAGAACAGCAGTAGCATCCAGACATTTCTATGGGACAGAACGTCCCTGGCATGGGTTAAAGTACATGCTATTGGTACAATTTCTTTCCCAGTCTAATACAATTCTTTTTTTTTCTTTTTTAATAAAGGCTATTCAAGAAACCAGCAGGAGAACCAAGGTTGCTTAAATTGTAGACAAAAATAAATTAGGTTTCATAAACTCTTCAAATTAATAAGGGCTTCAAGAATGAGAGAAAGTAGGTGTTCCTCATTAGCGAAGAGCTGATTACAATGACCCCCACAGGCTCTTCTGAGACTGACTGGATGAAGCTAAATATTTAAAAAGGAACTTTTGCATGATGTCCAACCTTTCTGCCTAAGGAATGCCACAAATAAATAAAATCTTTGAAGTTTACCTTGTGAACTACTAAACATCTGCAGATCTACTGAGTGACACCACACACTGCAAAATTAGGCCACGTTTGTCTAATATTTCACTAGTTGGTGTGATGAGCATCACAGAGGTATCTGCCATGGGTCTGAAGTGGGAGCTGGATACTTAAATACACATTTCTGATGTAAGAGTTGATCCAGTGTGA
The DNA here is from genome assembly GCA_037305975.1 of Chrysolophus pictus. Lineage (NCBI taxonomy): Eukaryota > Metazoa > Chordata > Aves > Galliformes > Phasianidae > Chrysolophus > Chrysolophus pictus. The sequence goes on along the minus strand of CM074581.1, from coordinate 34,256,263 downwards.
ACATGCTCAGCACAATAATTTCCTATGCTCAACTCTGGACAGTCAATTATCTCACCGAACCACAGCAGGTACACAGAAGCAGGTATACAAGTACGTACCAATTCTTCGAATTCTGGCACTTAAATATTCAGCACTTCTCTAAGAGCTGCTTAACTTTGACAATTTGCTGTTGCTGTGCCACTCAGAAGACTTAGCGCTATGGGCAGCTAACATACATATGTGAATCTCATACATTGTTATGGCAAACATGCTGTGATAGATAATTGCTCCCCTCACACATTTGGCTTCTGTTCCTATCCATTATGTGTCTTGGAATTACTGTCTAGACCAACAAGAGCACAGACTTCACAAGGCACAGAAAAATTCTGATTCTAAAATTCAGGTCGGTGAAAGTTGGGTGATGGAGGCCGGTAACGAGTGGCGTCCCCCAGGGGTCTGTCTTGGGACCGGTCCTCTTTAACATCTTTATCAATGACATAGATGATGGAATTGAGTGCACCCTCAGTAAGTTTGCTGACGACGCCAAGCTGAGTGGTGCGGTTGACACGGTTGAAGGAAGGGATGCCATTCAGAGGGACCTCGAGAGGCTAGAAAGGTGGGCCCGGGTGAACCTGATGAGGTTCAACACGGCAAAGTGCAGAGTTTTGCACTTGGGCCGGAGGAATCCCAGGCATCCATACAGACTGGGAGGAGCGGTCCTTGAGAGCAGCCCTGGGGAGAAGGACCTGGGGGTTCTGATAGATGAAAAGCTTAATATGAGCCAGCAGTGTGCCCTTGCGGCTCGGAAGGCAAATGGTATCCTGGGCTCCATCAAGAGAGGGGTAGCCAGCAGGGACAGGGAGGTGATAGTTCCCCTCTACTCTGCTCTTGTGAGGCCCCATCTGGAGTACTGCGTCCAAGTCTGGAGCCCGCAGTACAAGAAAGACAGGGAGCTGTTGGAGAGGGTCCAGAGGAGGGCCACGAAGATGATCAGGGGACTGGAGCATCTCCCCTATGAGGACAGGCTGAAGGAGCTGGGCTTGTTCAGCCTGGAGAAAAGAAGGCTGCGGGGTGACCTCATTGCAGCCTTCCAGTACCTAAAGGGAGCCTACAAACAGGAGGGGAATCAACTCTTTGAAAGGGTGAGTGACAGCAGGACAAGGGAAAATGGTTTTAAGTTGAGGGAAGGGAGATTTAGGTTGGACATCAGGGGGAAATTCTTTACAGAGAGAGTGGTGAGGCACTGGAACAGACTGCCCAGAGAGGTTGTGGATGCCCCATCCCTGGAGGTGTTCAAGGCCAGATTGGATGGGGCCCTGGGCAGCCTGGTCTAGCATTAGGTGGGAAGGTTGGTGGCCCTGCATGTGGCAGGGGGGTTGGAGATTCATGATCCTTGAGGTCCCTTCCAACCCTGGCAATTCTGTGATTCTGTGATTCTGTGACTTCATGGAGTTTGGCTCTGGGACAAAGAAAGAGAAATCACCTTCAGCAGCTTCCAACTGAAACAGCCCCACACACGTCCTAACTGCAGATTTAAATAAAAAAAGAAAATAAAAAAAAGCCAAGCACCGTGGAAATGATGAGTCTACCTATAGGCAGTCTGATAAATAATTATCTTTCTGCTCCGAATTATAGCATTTGATACTGAAGTGGTTTTTAGTATTTCTTCATCCTGTGATACCTGCCTATCCAGAGTTTGTTTTCTTCTTTTTTAACAGTCATTTTAAACAACTCTGTTCTGCATTTTGGCAAAGAACGAAATAAAACTTACAAGTTGAAGCAACCTAACATTCATTTAAATGCCCAAATTGCTTTTACTTACCGTTTGTTTCAAAGGACAAGCTAATTTAGTAACATTCACAAATTTAATGTAAAAGTGTGATTTAGATGACTGGAAGCAAAAAAAGCCAGTAAGTAAATTACAGGGATTTTTCCAAGTACTTGAGAAACCTTCACTTGGTGACACTAATCAGAGTGACTTTATTACGTTTTAAGATGAGCAAGATGTTTTAGCTGTGTAGTTCATAGCATGACAGTTAAAAAGAGATGTCAACAACATGGACGTGCAAAATAAAAAAAAAAAGCTTTGTACATTAAATGGTTTACAAAATAAAAACATTAAACATGCAGTTACAACATAAAAAAAAATGCAATGGAAGGCAAGATGTAAGTGACACGAAGGAAAACAGCTGAGTTTACCAACAAATCAGGAGAGTACCCTTCTTCTGACTTGGGAAATGCAAATGTGAGCTAAAAGAAAACATGCCAGCATAGCAGAGCGCTGTGCCATCTCCCATGGAATATAAAGATGTGGTGCTGTAACAACTCTGGCTCCCTATTGCTGAGCCTGTTTGCTACCAGTACTCACTCTCTTTGATACCCAATATTGGACTATTGGACTCCTCCTATTTGCACATCTCATGTGCAAAGCAAGGAATTCCCATTAAGCTACAGAAAAATCACTCTGCTTACTGGTATAACCCACAGCGAGGGCAGCTTGATGTAAAGCAGTTATCAAGCCCTCTGCCACCTCTGGCTGAACGCTGTGAACAAACGGACAGTTTTCCCCAAGACTTTTAGGTAAACAGACTAAGAGCCGAGGTCATTGAACAGCGCTGAGAGAACAACTTGTACAATGACACATTACAAATTTCTGAGTGAACAGGTAAGATAAAGTCTTTCCATTTCAGGATTAGGTAGGGAGTAGGAAGAGACAGCAGAGAAACGGAAAAAAATCTGCATTTCTAGAGTCTGAGGCAGATACCATGTGCTGCATTAGAGTCATGGTGCTCAAAACGGTACATGCAGAAAAACATTAAACCCCAAATATTACAGTGCTGTGGACTGAGATGGAAAGCGTTTCTCGAGCTCCTCCACAACACAGCTCAAGCCGCCGTTCTGCTGGTTGTGCTCAGCCGCGGCCTCGGGAGTTGGCAGCTCTGGTGTTGCAGCTGGTTTGAGCTTAGAGATGTGCTTGGGCAGAACGTGGTTTTTGTCTATTTGGCTGTACATATTGGCCACGGACTTTTCAATCGCTGCTAAATTCTGAATGTTTTTAAGAATACCTTTCAGCTCCCTACGGGGAGGTGGCTCTGGCACTGGGGCCGGTGGTGGTACAGCTGGCTGTTTGGCAGGGGATTTTGAATGCTTTGCGGGGGGAAGGTGTTGGGTGCTAGGAAGAGATGAAGAAGAAGGAAGAGAAGCGGGAGGCAGAGTTGGAGGATGGGGTGGCAAAAGAGGAGGGGATGGAGGTGGAGGAGGCAGCAGAGGAGGAGGGGGTGGGGGAGTTTTAGGCGGGTCTGGAATGTTTTGTGTAACTTCTCCTTTGGTCTGAGGAGCTAGAAAACTTTGGCAAACGGGTTTCTTTATCCTAAAAGACGGAGGAGTTGGCTTGCGAGTTGGTGGAGGAGAAAGTTCTTCAGGATAGTCATGGTGAGTGATGATTACAGAGGGGACTGCAGAGGGCTCCGGCTCAACTGCTCCACAAGGTGTTGGAGAGGACAGAGGAGAAGAGCGAAGGCAAGGAGAAGCAACCACACTTTTAGGAGACTGCTCTAGCACGTTATCTCTTTCTTGCAAACAGATGCTGTGCGTTGGTGAACGGGTGGACTTGACATCAGGAGATTTCACTTGCTTCATTTCCTGCAAAGCCTGCTGCTCAAATTGTCTTGCCTTCTCTTTTACAGTTAATGTGGGGCCACTTAATTTTTGAAATAGCGGACTGCTAATGTCAACTGTGCTACGCTGATTTTCAGTTCCTTCATTCTCTGCTTTGAGTCTTTCCTGTTGCCACTGAACGGGGTCCATGATAACTGGCCTGCTCAGAGAACCAGGCGCGTGTCTCTTAGTAACGTGAGCCGGTACTGTCCACGCACGGTGACTGCCTCCCAAAGAGGCATCTCTCAAGACTAACTGCATAGGAGAAAGGGTATCTAGGGCATCGCTTCTTTTCCGCAGTAACCCAGCAGCAGCGGGACTCTGAGTGACCCCTTCCACATACAGTGGGTTTTGAGTAGTTAGTGGGTTCTCGTCAGATAAGAAAGTAATGTTACTTGAAGATTTGGGGAGGTTATTGTTCAGTGATCCATTGATATTAGATTGCTTGTGAGCCTCAATAGCACGGGAAGCAAAGCTGCTTATAACTCTCTGCCGATCTCCTTCTTCTAAGACTGACTTTTTTCCCCTGCTTTGTTGGAAATGGTAGAGAAGAAAAAGACTTGAAAGAAAAGAAGATAATCACATGTAAGGAAACATGCATGGACATAGATTTTTATGAGAGAGAAAAAACGAACTTATGATATGAATCACAGCCATAACATTACTTCCAGCAAACTACAACTATCCAACAGAAAAAAAGTATACTAGACTACTGGGCAAGACATTTACTTTCACATCTTCATTAGGGAGGAAGGACTTGCAGAGGAGGAGACACTAAAACAATTTTCTGTCTACTCAACAAGTTCAGAAATTGTTGACCTCTTCTAAAGCCTTAGATTTTGGAAGAATCGAGGTCGGTACGGTGATACAAATCATCAGTGCAACCTAGTATTTCTATGCAGTTGTTCTGTGAGCTTATTCATCCCCATCACTGACATGGCAGTGGCACTGTGCCGTACAGCGCACAGCCAACACAGGATACTCACAGGAATTTTTAAGGTAAGCCTATGCTATAATAATTGTGTGTCAAACCTCTGCTACTGTATAAAAGTGTGTATGATTAAGAGTCAGTAAGTGTGCCTGTGTTATCTTTTCAAGAGTGCCTATAGGTCACTCATAGAATTAGAACTGTTCTCCAAGCCAACATGAGCCTGAAACCATGGCCACAGGAGAAATCAGAAGTGCCCCCAGGCTCGATCGAAGCTCAGAGCTGTAAGGTGTAAGCCAAAAGGAGCCGAAGCCAGTCAGCACAATATGCATGCTGCACTCCTGACCATTCTTCTGAGACTGATTTTTGAAGAATTGTCACTGCAAGCATTCAGTCCCGTTTTTACAATACATGCATTGATGCAGAGGCATCAGTACGTGTACGAATTTCATCTCTGCGTCGTGTCAATGTGTGAAAATCTCCTGTAGTTTGATTACACTTAATTTCTGGTCCAAAAGTACAATGCCTCACTGTTTTCTGGAATTTATCTAGCATCTCGGAGTGCCTCTTTAACCTACCACCTTCAAATACTTCTAATTCCACAAATTTTTGAGCAAGTTATAAGGTGAGCAGTATATCAGTATCGGCATCCTCAGTTTGTCTGCTAGAAAAGAGTGCCCTCAGAGTCCTGCTTTAAGTAATGCTTACCACCTGGGGCTGAAAATAAACTTATTTCCCTTCAATCTGTGAAAAATTCAAGATATTGGCCAGCTCCAGTTATAGTTAAAAAAGAAACCCTTGTAGTGTCTAACAGATGATTCCCCTTGTCAAAGTGCCTCCAAATGCGTTTCCATTGCTGCCATTGTAACCAAACAGATCCCTGTCTAGCATAGGGAAGTAAGAAAACAGTCTTAAAAAAGACACTTACACTATAAACTCTCTGGGAAATTTTAAATATATCTGCAGGACAGGCAGTGAGGAGAATATGGTAGTGTAAGGAGACACTGTGGCAGAGTGGGGTGTAAAGATTTACCTTACTGCTTTTGTAGAATCTGTTTGCAACTTCACTGCTTTTGCCATTAGGGAAGATGCTTTGCTGTTACCCCATGTGTTCAACGCCACAGTGAAAACCTTCACCTTTTCTTAAGCAACTGTGGCTAAAGTATATCACGAGAGTAACGATATCTACATGCAAAAAAGCAATTCAAAATACCGCTGAAACTATTTTTAGGGATTCCAAGCCGTCTCAGCAGAACTGGAGTTAAAAACTCCCACGTTTACAAAGATTGGAGTTATATTCTGTTAACCTCTGAAAAGAAGGAGTAATAGAAAAGTTACAACACTTTCCATTTCTGCATGCATGCTGGAAGAAGAGGTATTATTGCACCTCTTGGTCGGACTGTCCCATTACGTAGATATCTGAGGGAAGGGCTCACTTTTCCCATTCATTGCAAGTGAACAGGAACCAGCAAAACCACAGAGAGTAATATTAGTGCACAGCATAAACTCTTCCCCAAGCACTGCGATTCTCCAAAAATCATTATGCCTTTGGACAGAATATAATCATGTACTGTAGATAACTGTTCAAGTGTAGAGCTGGATGAAAAATAATTGATTTCACACTATCAATACACTAATTCTTCGTTCTCAAGCAGCGTACTGTGAGATTGGTCAAGCATCCTCCATCTATTTAGAGATGAGTGAAATAAACGATTCTGAACTTGAAGGAAGCCCTCCAGTAGAAAGCTCATGCAAGATGACATAACCTTTATGCTACTGGAACGGATTATTTCAAAAGCTTCTCAGCTCCTTCCTCGCTTCACCTGAATCCTCTCTCGGATGAGATGATCCTGAAATCACCTTCTGTTCATGTACAGGTATTTTAACCAATGAAAGCATCAGCTCACCAGTATGCATATCTTCATAAATAGAAAGATGAGCACCCACTTTGCAAGGATTTACAAACAGCAGACAAAAAAAATTTTGCTTGCATCCAATCGTAACACCTTAAGTCCATGAACTGAGAGCAAATCTTTGTGCCCGCACCCAGGACTTTATTTATTTAAGCAAGTGGGACTATTTGGCTTTAGAAATAATACCGTTCAAGTTCAGCAATCATATTTCACCTCTAGCTCCTACAAAAGGATGAAGAGGCATACAGGTATTGGAACTGCACAGTAAATGTCTTTCCTGCACTTGATCAATGGACAAACAAAAAATGAGTTTCGGTCTGCAAGGTTTTATGGGGTGTAAGGAAAGGAAAACTAGCATTTCTAGTAGCTATGAATATTAAGACAATGAAATGAGCTTACTTACTGATGCCTATGTGTCCAGACAGAGGAAAACGAAAATTATGAGACAAGGCAGATTTAAAACTAAAGAGCTTGGTTTCATTTCATTTGCTACAAACACCAAACTAAGAAAACAAGACACAAGGCAGTGCTGCAAATGAAAGATGACTCTCAAGACAGCTGAAGGCAAGACATATTTTACTAAAATTCATATTAAAAGTTAGTAAAAGACACTTCCTAAGGAATAATTTCCTAGGTTACCTGTGCCTTGAAATCAAATAATTGGCAGCAAAAAAAAAAAAAAGATTTTTTGTACTTGTTTTTATTGTATTACTGAATTTTTTTAAACTCCTAAGAGTGCTCATTTATTTTTGAAAGATTTCTATTAGTAGGTGTTTGATCAGTTCCTTAACATAACGGATGATAGCTGTATGCAAATCCATCGTGGAAAAGGTATCCCAAATACACAATCTTACTTCAGTGCTCTGAAAACTAGTTCTAACTCTCAAAATCAATATACAAATTGACACCTATAGGTTTCAGTACTAAAACATGAAAAATCTTTGCAGGTAAAATAGCCCAGCACAATGAGGCTGATTTGGGTTTAGCCGAAGGCATTAACTGGAGTACAAAACACAGATTCAACCACTGGGACATGCAATCCCCGCTGATTATCTGCCATTATAATCAGCAGAAGTCATTCGTTAGTTTCAACAAGTACTTAGTCAGTTGAAAAGAAGCAGGAATTCTACCCAGCATTTCACAGCATATGTAAGTGTACAGATGTGATCCTATTTGGTTCACAACCAGAAGTGCTCACATTCAGAGATGTGAATATATGCTCCCTTCCTGCCCAAGCCCTAACAATTCACAGAGGCAAAAGGTCGTAAGGAGGGAATCCAGCATTTATGAGAAGCAGTTCTTGCTTCTAGTATAGTTCCCATCTCCATGTATAAAAAAGCTAAAGCTCAGAAAAAAAAAAAAAGAAAAAGCTCATTTGAAACTGAAAGACTGCTTTCAGATGGCTAAGAGTTAAAGCAGCAGTTATATGCCTTGTCACACCGCCTCAACATTTAATCAACTCAATCACAGCATCTTTGTCATTTCGACACTTGGAGCTAAACAAATTACGACAGAAAATACAGAAGTTGGCAGTCCTCACTGACACCAGTAGCTCTGTCTCTCTGCCTGCAAACATTATTATTGCTACGCTCTTCAGTGTCACTTGTTTTTAAAATATAAACATAGATGAATAAGAGTGGCGAGGTTATCAGCAACACTCCCCTCCTATAACACAAATATTAATTGGCTCTCCTCTGCTGTAACTGAAAGTTAAATTCCTGTTGGACTCCATAAACTTCAGATTTACAGAAGCATGAAAAGGTAGGCATCTCTGCAATATTACTGTGTTACGAGCAAGAAATATGTAAAAGATGAATCCACTGCTCTGCCAGTGGTTCCTCTACACTGGCAGTTGCTTAATATTTAATTTTCAGATGGTTTTGATTGAAAAAAAAATAGCAAGAAAATAAAACAATGCTTTATCAAATATAATATTTTGTACTACAGCAAATGAGGGGTTTGGAGCAGCAATGTTACTCGACGTGCTTACTCAGTAGCTCTGGAAAAGGTTGGCATGGGTTTCTATAAAGAAGCCATTTTGGCTCATCCTGACAGCAAAGGCTGCTGCTCTCAAAAACCCCCATCTGATTATGCCTCAATTCTTGCCAAATTAATACCTGCTAGATATTCCCCTCTGCACTATGAGAAATCCTCCTTAGCAGGTTAATTTTCTTCTAAATCTCCTTACAGAGTCCTTCTATTTCTTTTCCAGATATGTGAGAACCCCAAGCAGCTGGAGAAATATCATTTCACAAAGGAAAGTTTTCTCCAAGTGACATCTCTGTG